>OY757316.1:18533806-21305019 GCA_963583905.1 Stenurella melanura
TATTTTCAACAGGAATACAAATTTTTGAACGCGGCTTGCAAATTTTAAGAGCTAGTTTTTTTCGGATTAAGCTGCATGACGTATATTTATCGTAGGACCATAAGTTTATTATATACGGGGTGATCAATGAAGTCATGCAAAAAATCAAAAAGTTTGTATGAGTGAAATTTCCGCAAAAAATTTTTTTGGTCGTTGCAATATGGTTCCTTACTAAGGTAACATCAATATCTCTAGACGGTTTTGTCAGTTTTTGGATTAAGGCCCTTAGGCCTTGTACACACTACTCAACATAAAATTTGGATACCGAAATCTTTAAAATGCTATAACTTGACATTGGATTGACGGTTCTTGATGATTTTTGCGGATTTGGAATCCTTATTTCACGTAGATTTTCTATGGTCTAAGCATTTTATTTGAGCGTTGAAATTTACACATTATACCGGGTCGATAATAAACAAAAACGTAGGGTACGACGCGCTCTAAAATTTGGCATTATTTAAGTTTTTGTAAAAATAAATTCTCACCTCAAGTTGTTTTTATTTAATGTTCTTCTCACTGTTCTGTCCGAAACTCACACCCCAGTTTGTTGTCTCAAAGAATCATTCAGTTTTACAGAGTTCTTTGTCCACCCCCATGCCCATAATTATGATCGGGTGTAATTTCTACGCGACGCGTCAATTTTAAAGTAGGCATTGGAAAAACAAATTTGTTGCTATGGAATTAAAAACTGTTTACATTATTTTAGAAATAATCTGACATATTTCAATGTCATAATTTTGTAAAGTTTAATTAATATGAGGCGTTTAACCACGGCAGAAAGGGAAAATTGCATTCGACTTCTCAACGAAGGAATGTCAAAACAGCAAGTTGCGCATATTTACAATGTTGGCCGAAAGACAATTTATAATTTGAACCGCCGCGTCGAAACTACTGGTGATCATAATTATGGGCATGGGGGTGAACATACAAAAAAAATAAACCAAAGAACCGAAAGAATTTTAATGAGAGAAACTATGCGGAATAGAACAAAGAACTCTAGAAAACTAAATGACTCTTTAAGACAACAAACTGGGGTGAGAGTTTCGGACAGAACAGTGAGAAGAACATTAAATAAAAAACAACTTAAGGTGAGATTTTTTTTTTTTTAAACATGACATAATGCCAAACATTTTAAATTATAGAGCCCGTCGCAGAGCAAAATGTGTGCGATTATTACAACGCCATAGAGCGAATAGGCAGGCATGGGCAAATCGGCATGCGAATTGGGGTAATGCAGAGTGGAGCCATTGTTTATTTACTGACGAAACAAGATTTAATTTGTTTCACTCCGATGGCCGAATGTTAGTTTGGAGAAGGCCAAATCAGCGATATTTGGAGGAAAATATGGCCCATCAAGAAGCATTTGGTGGCGGAGGTGTTACAGTGTGGGGAGGTATCATAAGAAATGGTAAAACCGAGCTATTCATTACCAACCAAACCATTAATGCTACTGTTTATCAGGAGGAAATTTTGGAACCTATTGTTGTTCCTTTTGCTCGACATTACGGCCCAGAATTTCTATTGGTGGATGACAACGCTCGACCTCACAGAGCGCGAAGGATCACAGAGTTTTTGCAGGCACAAAACATCAATAGGATGGACTGGCCTGCAAACTCTCCAGATCTTAATGTCATCGAACACGTTTGGTCTTATTTAAAACTTAAAAGAAGATCTTTTGATGTACCCCCTGAAACCTTAGAAACGCTCAGTGAGGCCATTCGTGAAGAATGGGAGAATATTCCACAAGATTTTTGTTTATTATCGACCCGGTATAATGTGTAAATTTCAACCCTCAAATAAAATGCTTAGACCATAGAAAATCTACGTGAAATAAGGATTCCAAATCCGCAAAAATCATCAAGAACCGTCAATCCAATGTCAAGTTATAGCATTTTAAAGATTTCGGTATCCAAA
The DNA here is from genome assembly GCA_963583905.1 of Stenurella melanura. Taxonomy (NCBI): domain Eukaryota; kingdom Metazoa; phylum Arthropoda; class Insecta; order Coleoptera; family Cerambycidae; genus Stenurella; species Stenurella melanura. The sequence goes on from OY757316.1 coordinate 18,535,760, forward strand.
TTTTATGTTGAGTAGTGTGTACAAGGCCTAAGGGCCTCAATCCAAAAACTGACAATACCGTCTAGAGATATTGATGGTACCTTAGTAAGGAACCATATTGCAACGACCAAAAAATTTTTTCGCGGAAATTTCACTCATACAAACTTTTTGATTTTTTGCATGACTTCATTGATCACCCCTTATATAATAAACTTATGGTCCTACGATAAATATACGTCATGCAGCTTAATCCGAAAAAAACTAGCTCTTAAAATTTGCAAGCCGCTTTCAAAAATTTGCATTCCTGTTGAAATTATTGAACTTTAAATTTTTCCTAAAAGTCTCTATGTGTAAGTTCGAGTGGCCAGCAGTTTAGTTTCCGTGAGGGAGTTATCGGGTAATAGTGCATCAATAGCCATTCTTGCAGACTCCTCTACGTCGCGTCGGATGCAGCACTGTCACTATTCTCGGTATCTAAATCACTCATAGTTATTTAACAGTAATAATAAAATCACAATAAATAAAGATTATTTAAACTTTGCGAGGTTTGAGCGTTGCTTGTAAACAATAATTAACAATAACAAACTTTTATTACCTTCGAAACGGTAGTATGGTAATTTTTTAGATGGTGTGATTACGAATTCAAAATATCGTACTGTGACATGATAGAATTGATTATTCAAAGAAACGTCAAGATGCAAATTCAAAATAACTTTTAACATTGGAAATGTTACGTTCGTATATGAGGGTCGAGTTACCAGTTTCGTTCAAGGTGAAAAGACGGCGGTGTCACGGTCGAGTGAGACTATCGTATACGCAACGGCTGATATATACAAATGTAATATGGGTAGCATATATCGCAGGGGTCAAGTTACCAGTTTTCATTTAATGTCGAAATCGAGAGTGGATAGTAGCTGTTTCCGGACGAGAGAGTGGATGGTAGCTGTTTTACGTATGGTGTTATCATTTCCATTGCGAAGTCTGTGAATTTTTTTATATTTATACGTTAATAAAGAAAAAATCGTGTGTGATGCTCCTGTGAAAATGCGTTTAAGGCACCTTGAGTTAAACAACTCGGCTGCGACTCGTTGTAACTTTCATACACGAGCCTTAAACATTATGATTTTCTTTTTAAATTTAAATACAAGCGCGCAAAGACATGGCTTAGGTGAAATAAATCATTAATATGATTCTGCACGAAAGTACACATTCCTCGTGACCTCATGACATTTTCCCGATAGTTGTAGACAGGTATTAACACACACAAAAACAGTTTCAAATTCTCGAATGCAGTTAACAACTTGCTTGGACTAGTATCGCTGGTAAATTTTCAGCCTAAATACTTTACAGGGTCACAAATTTGTAGACGTACGGTATAAACCAAATGTTCTCCTGGTTTATGATGTCCTGGTTATTCAAGTATCGGCATATATAGTAATTGTTAGTGTGGGATAAATTTTATTTTTTTATTTTGTCCTCCTAATATTGGCAAATTGACCGCTGTGCTACTCCCTACGCGCATACAGCGCTTTGCCCACGAAAATCAAATTTCTTAGTAATTTAAAACTGTTTACTTACTAAAAATGTTCTAAATTATATATAGTTGCTAGAGCACAACATGATTATGATTAGGTGCAAAATATACTTTGTAAAAGACTTTTGTTAAATAAAACTTTATTCTATTCTATTCTATAATACACATAATTACAATTAGCTTGTCTTCTAGCATTGGAAATATCTAATTATATTACTGTTGTTCACCCCTGAGCTGATTGCAATTTGTTTTCATCTAAGAACTTGCTCCTGAATTGTAACGTACTGCAAAGCGGAATTACAATAGACTAAGTGAGCGTTTGTATTATAATTGAAATGAAAATAATGAGACGCTCGAAACCTGCTACAGAAATTTTAGCATTTTCCGATCTTGTAGTGGAATTTGCTCTACGACATATTTTGCTATACGAATAGTAAAGAGGAAATTAAATAATGGCATTTAAATAGTATACATATTATCTCTACATTGCATATCTGTATATTCAGCATCTTCGATTAACTCGTTTTCTTATGTTCTAACTCATAATAACCTTCAACAAACTCTGCAACTTAGTAAGATATCTGTATACAATCTGTACATGTAACAATGAAGCAATAAGCACTCAACTTTAAAACTGTAATACTCTGCACTTTTATTAAGTTATTTCCAGGTCGACAAATAGGTTTAGTGCAATTTTGTGCCTGCTGGCATATCCTTGTAAGTTTTCAATCCTTGGCCTCTTTTCAACGTTAGTTTTATGTCTAAATATAGAACAAACTTTCTAATATTCTCACAAGATGTTATCCAGGTATATTCCATTAAATTTTATCTCTAATCATCGAAGACAGAAACAAAATATTTATCAAATGCTGGGTTGTATCAGATGTCTTTATTATATGAACTCTGCCGTTTCCCGAAGGTTGTATACTTGTCTTAAGTTTTTATTCCTTAAAAGAAGATTTGAATTTTAATTTGCTTTAAACAATCGTCCTCCTTGACCTACGTATCCTACCTAATTATTTTATCTGAACATATTCTTTATAAGATTTTGCAAACAGCAGAAAAAATAAGTATTTAAGAGAACTAACAGAAAAGCTAATTGTAAAAATATTAATGAAATCTTTGCATTCTTTCGATAACCTGAATTCTGGTTATGCTAGTAAATTAAAATCCTAAAATGAATTTGTTTAATTTCTTATTTGAAGATTCTCATTCAACAACTAGCATCCACACAGTCCCCTACGGTCATGCAGATTAAACTAGTATCTACATAACCCCCTACGGTCGTGTTGTCATGTCATAGTTTTTCTGTTAGTTTTCACAAATAGTTTTTTTTTCTGCTGTTTGCAAAGTCCTATAAAGAATATGTTTCAATACAATGATAAGCAAACAAATAATAATTCACTTTTAAACATGCATAGAGTATATCCCAACTAGCAATTTTATATTTTATAAAAGTTGTAGGAATGTTTCTGATACAAATTTTATAAAACAATGTTACTCTCAGAAACACTTTCATACCGTTCTTACGGCAGCTATAAATGCAGAATTGGCACCATTTTATAAAATATTTCAGTCGCTGTTGATATTTTATAACGCCTATTAAAACCGTTACAAAATAATTGTATAAACATATCCAGAAGCCTTATGAAAATTTAGTACCATCGCTACATAGTAGTTTTATTGCAGCTTCATTTAACTGTGTTATAAAACACACTTCACTGTTTAAAAAAATGCTGCTTTGTAAACACCAATAAAATAAAATGATTCCTAAAATGTATCCTAAAAGTTTAAGAAGTATTTTTAACACTAAAAGCATATGGCATTGTGATTTTTTAATACTGGGTACGTAATAAGCTATAATAGTTATTTAAGAGACTTGTTCTGGCTTACAACGACAGCAAATTTTACTGTGCACTATGGCCATATTTTTAATATATTTTTAACGGGCCTCACATTTATTGATGATTTCTAATAATTTTTGAAATTTGATAAATATTGATTTTATGAATTTGAGTTTTTTTACAATGTAACTTACACTAATTTGTTTTAGTAGTCATAACTGTATAGTTAGCACGTTTCTGACTCCAAAAATTCTAATAAACATTTGATATTTTAAATTTTTATATCTTGTCATATTTACCTTCACGAACACTGGCCTTTCAAGATGCCCTCCCTCTATAAATATTTTTGTGTTAGTAGCAAGCATTTCACGATATTTAAATTATTAGACGATTCCTATAAAACATCTATAAAATAATGCACCTTAGTGTAACTTCTTCGTGAATCTTATAAAATAGATCACTTACTTTCGCGATACTTTTGTAGCTCTTATATTAGATGTGTTAGGACTGAGTTGTAAAATGCAACCATGGAAACAGAATTTGTTCAATTTGCATAAATATAACCTAGAAATTAGTAGCAGTAAATCACCTTATTTACAGAGCTGTTTATTCATGGTTTATTTATTGCCAAAAACACGTAGTTACTTTTACTAGTGGAAACAACAGTGCTTTGGCATATGACCTGATACGTTAACAGTGCAGTGAGTGAAATGCGTCGTTTCATTTTACAGCAGTATAAACTGTGACTTATTGCCAAAATCACTACGCACTTAATACATGTACCTAATATTTTGAAAACCACTTTTTCAGATTCTCCATTGTCCTAAGATCTGTTAAGATCTGCAACGCTCTTGTCAATGTTGGTAACCAAATTTTGGGAGAATAATTTTTTATAAAGTTATGTACTATAAATAATTATGACAAATTTTCATTAAAAGACTGACTTTAATTATGACTAAATATAAATATACACAGCTAATGCAGGAAATCAATTTTCTCAAATGTTTTACAGTATTGTTAGCCACCACTTTTATGCCCAAGTAAACAATTCTGTTTTGTAATGACTTTGTTGCTGTTTCCATATTACAGCAAAAACATTACTATATAATAATTACATAACATGCTCTGGAACAACATTTATTCTTAAAAGCAAAATTGTCACAAATAGATCTTTTAATATAATTGTTTTGTAAGATGATAAGAAATAACTATAAAATAATTCGAATGTATATTTATAACGGTGTTAAAAATGCTGCTGAACGATACTAAAAAATCGTTATAGAACGATATAGTTTTATAAGATGAAATATTACTCTAACTTAGTCACGAAAACGTTTATAAAATAATTTCTTAACTCGATTATAAGATATTTTATAATTTTGCCGTAGAAACGTTTTAATGATAAATTTATAAAATAGTTCAGCTGCAGACAACAAAATAGTATTTTCTGGAACTCTAACATAATCAATCAGCATTTGGAAGCATTAATAAAATAACAATAAAGCAAAATAATCGTAGAACATTTAAATTATAAAACAAATTTGCTGGTTGGGATAGGCTCCAATACTAGTTAGCTAAGAGATAGGTGAAGATCTGTTGTTTTTATGTCAATGTGAAATATAATGATTTCGTACTTATTCATAGAAATTTTCTTTGTTTTGCATGAAACATCTTTATAGCTTTATGCATTTTTGTTGAGCTCAAGAATAAGGGCGAAAAACATTTCAAAGGCTAAAAAAAAAACGATAGATTTCATGAAAATGTGGTTCATTAGAATGAAAAATTTTTAAGACAAGGTAGGTAAATAAATTCATGTTAGGCCTTTGCTCCCATTTTTAACTGAATCTGCATGGTCATAGGGGACTGTGTGGATGCTAGTTGTTGAATAAGAGTTTTCAAATAATAAAGTAAACAAACTGATTTTAGGATTTTAATTAGCTAGCATATTCAGAAATCAGGTTATCGAAAGAATACAAAGATTTCATTACAATTTTTACACACAGTTTTTCTGTTAGTTCTCATAGATAGTTGTTTTTTCTGCTGTTTGCAAAATCCTATAAAGAATATGTTTCAATACAATTATAAGCAAACAAATAATAATTCACTTTTAAACTTTTTATCTATATTGAGAGGATTACGGTGAATCATAGTTTTAACCACAATTAATGATTTCCTGTGTTCAACTGATTCCTTATCGAGAACTAAACCAGGGAAATTAAATTTAGCCTTTTGGGTTGGGTGTATTCGTGAGAATCAATAAGAACATAATATAAGTGAGTAGTGCCAAAGTATTTTCAATGCAAATAAAATTCATTACTGTATTCGTAATGATTATAAAGGCAGTGGTGTCCATTTTGTTTGTTAATTTACTATATTAAAGAGGCAATTTATTTAGTCTACATATAGCTGAATCTCTAGTGAAGAATAAATCTCGAATAAAGTTATCCTGTGAATTTTTGTATAGGATTTTGGTTATAGAAAAATACAAGTTTCTCAACACCGTAGTTGTCACATAAAATTAAATGGTTTTAAACCTTCCAATACTAATATTTTAAAATAATTACACAAAATACACAACGAATTTAAAGCAGAAGAGCAAGAATTGAATATTTTTGAATTTTCAAAAATGTTTAGGTTAATAAAGCAAGTGTAAATGCCTATACTTATGCTAAGACGACCGAGCACCATATCAGTGGCGGCTCGTGATATTGTCTGCAGAGGAGGCTTGATATTCTGAAAGACAACTAATGTGCAATATGACTACAATTTGTACATTTCCCCACCACCCCTGAGGTATTACAACGGCGCGTTACATTTTTTTGCCGTGGGTTGTTCGCCAGGATACCGATTCACGACTTGAGAGAATAGAACTAATAAAAGAATAGAATGAAAAGGAAATAGAAAATATGATGAGATGAAAAAATCGTTCTCATGAAATTCTCGTTCCTACGACTCGAGTATCGGTATCCAATGGAGTCCTACTATCCCACTTGTAATTAAATTATATAACTTTTAATAAAAATAAAAATAATTTTGGTAAAAAAATTAAAGTGTTTTTCTACAAACAAAAAATTGTATTCATTATCACTGCCAGGCGTGTAAAATTATAAGTTTTAATAGAAATTAAAATAGTTTTGAGAAAGAAGTTATATAAAAAAAATATAACCGCGGAACTCTATATTATGGAGAATTATAAAAAATATTTCCTAAAAAATAAATAACACAAATAAATATTTTTTCTAAAATAACAACTACCTATATTAATCTCTGCTTTAAAGCCTGAATATTTTTAAAAATGAGTGGTAACCTGCGATTTTTGGAACTAGCAAAATGGTTGATTATTTCATCATAAAATGAATCGCGTTTCCTCAATTCTGACAAAAAACGTTTTTCTATTGAAATAAGCGATACATTTGAAAGGCGGTCTTGACTCATTTTGTTTCTAGTAAAAATGTTTTTATGCGTTTAAGTGCTGAAAATGATCATTCTACAGAAGTTTACCGGAATTGTCTCAAAAAATAGTGGCGTTATTCAAAAAGTTCTCTAATTTTGGGTCATAAGTTTTTAAAAAATCTACCAGCTCTTTGAAATTTTCTTTATTGTACGATTCTCGTTTTTCGTCATATCCTCGGAAAGAATTTTCTTGTGAAGATAACTATATAACGGCATCTATTAACCTCTTTAATATTTCCCTATTCTCACGGACCTTTTCTTTAACATTTTCTATTTGTCTCTTATGTGCAGAGTCCAAGAAATTTACAATATTTTGTTTACCAAACATTTCGAATTTAATGCAAGATGAAATGTGCTCCTGGGATTTTTCGTGCCTTTCTAAACATCGCGACAAATTTTGCAAATTATTAAACCCGGCCCTGCCCCAAATTGAGGATTGATCATTAGTAAATAATAAACATCTCCAACAATATAATTTGTTTCTAACTGTTGATGCCGTTAACCACTCGACTTTTTTATAATTGTTATCACAAAACCCTCTGTTTTGTTTACCACTTTTAAAAACTAACGAAAGCATTGCTGGTGTAGGCCTGGCATTTCTTTTAATTCTTACCTTTTCGTCATAAATAAGAGTAATAAATCCATTTAATAACAAATAATCCACCACGTCTGGACAACAAGACATGTTGTTGAGAATATTTTCACCTAGAGCACTTATTTCTAGCCCGCCTATCAAATGTTTTATGTATTTATACGTCAAGTTGTTCTTAACCGGCTAAACGCAACTGTCAGACGTCAGTTCGTTTTCTTTGTGAATCACCTGACTCTTGAATGACCTGTGCACATGCGCTATAAAGAACAGATCTGATCATACTTGGCTATTCCAAGTGTTGCTATTTTACACAGCGCAAAGAAATTCAAAGTCATTCATGTTATAAGTAAATGCGGTAAGGTTGGAAGATATTTCGTGTTAGCCTCCAGCGAACCGCAGTGTTCATTCAGTAAAAGACGGGCCGACCGGGAAATATGCATACAAAGACTATCCGGACTCTAACGTTATAGGTATGTTTGTGGAAAGGAAATGCAAAAATGTTATATATAAACTGAAAATTAATTAATGAATAATAAACAATAAAAAATATTGAAAATTGAGATATACCTAATAGAAATTTCTTAAGATATTACTTTTGAAGATATGGTGGTTCTTCCAAGGGGAGGCTCAGCCTCCCCTGCCTCCCCTGACGAGCCGCCACTGCACCATATCTCAAGTGTTTAGTGTGATAACGTAAACATCTGGCAATATAAGAAATACACCATCAGTGAAAGGCAATGGGCTGGTTTCTAACTAGTGGAAGTAGTAACAACATAAGCAAAGCAAAAGATGAAAGATAAGTCTTATTTCTATTTATTTTTAAGTTATATTTCTTGGTTGATTAATTCTTGTCACAGGACAGTTTATTACACAACAGAGAAAAAATTTAGGAGCAAAAATGAAAAGGTATTAAATATAGATAATGAAAAAGAAAATAATCGGAATTGGAAAGTGACAGTTGAATGTAATTACTGTAGAAACAAACTAATATACAGGGTGTGCAAAATATTCTCTCGGGCCTCTTTCTCATAACCAACTAGCCATAAAAAGTTTTTTATCGCGAGATTTGGCACTTCCACCGTAAATAGGTATTTATCTGTGGAACGGTTAATAAAAAATATAAAAAAAGCTCGGCAGATGACCAAGCTGGGTATTGGAATGAACCTCCATGGATGCCCGAAATCGGCAGCAACGTTCATCTTACGCTGACAAATCAATCAATCATTCAATCAATAATACTAAAATTGTATAAAGTACCTAATAATTTTTATTCTACAGAAAACGCTTTTCAAGTGGTACGCCCATGCGTTCCTTGAGTCAATTTGATTCGAAAATTAAAAGATAATGACGTGAACGACAACATTCGCGATTTGAACTGTATCTATATTCGTAATACATGGGTGTAAAGGCTGTAAAGCCATTTGCACAACACCATATTCTCTAATTTACAACGCAGTCAAATAGTAGCAGTAATTGGTAATATGGGTAGAACTCAACGTAGGGCTTTGCTATTTTCGCCCCTATCGTCTACGCCTCCCAAAATTATTTGAAAGTACAGGTCATTATCTCGAGTCACTTGATAACTAAACTTGCTCTATTTAAATTCCCTCTGCGTAAATATTATTACTCAATTCAAATAAAAATTTGTCTCCCTGGCTCGACGCCAACTTTACGTATTCCAATCCTGTTTATTTATTCTACTTTATTATTCTTTGAATATACTTTCTACAGGAAACATATTTTTTTTTAAGCAAAGAACCTTTTTCGCGCATTTAGATCGAGACTTATCGCCACGCTTTCAGTTCTACGAGTATTTAAGCTGCTAAAGAACTCGAGAAAAATTTAAATATATCCACGATGTGCATGAATTATATAGCCCTTTCTAATTTTAAATTAAATACGTCTTTAGTCGATAAAAAGGAAATGCCACACCATCTTTATATTTAATTAATAATTTGTATCGTTCACGTTTTAAAACAATTTAGTTTAATTTGATTGAAAATCGTGTAATGCTTTCTTAATTTTTAAATTCAAAATTGAAGAGGCATTCAAAATTGAATGGACCCTCTATTTTTTTTTTTGCTCACAACAGTACCACTTATAGTATGACAACCTACATGTTGAGCATAACATCTACCATTGCTTTACTCAATAAGTAAGCTTCTAATATCCATATTTGTAGGTCATAGATTCATTGTAATTTTAAAATTTCTTAGTTTGTGATTTTTGCCATATCGAAGAAATACCACCAAAAAACGGCCATTAACTTCCACGTCTTTCAAAGATAAACGAATCAAGTCGTCTCTTCGGCATGCACCGTAAATACCAAATATTAAAATTACTTTAGTTAATATCCACTTCTCATCTGGTGCTTCAAGTATGAGTTTGACGACTTGGTCCGCAGTAATACTTTGGATTTTTTCGTAACCAACACTTTGTCGTTTGAGAAATGCGGTAGATTTCGGCAAATTACTAACATTCGCATTTACTTTTACTGCCAGACAACTTTGTACCATTAAACATCGACTCCATAAAGCCGAAGCTTTCATTTTCGGACAAATATACGAGAAGAGTGTCATCACGTACTGTGTTAACTTTTTTTGCTGGCGCCACTTGTAAAATAGACGGTATTAATTTTCATATCTCTCACGAGACTTCCTGTATAGTAACTCTGCACTTGCTTTTGCCGCTTCAAGTAATATTTCTTTTTCTGGAGAAATCATTTTAAAAATATTTTGAATAAAAATTTGAAAGCCTGTCACAATACAAGCGTTGTTTAGCGTTGCTATGGAAACTAAACAATCATTGTTTTGTGGATACTAAGAAACTTTCAATAGCATATATTACGACTGGCAAGTAGACAGCTAATATATCATTACCGCACTGGACATTTTTTTCCCTATAGGTGCACAGGAAAATCCCATTTTCCGTAAGTTAAATAGCATTTTCAGAGAAGTATTATAATGAAAGGTATTTTTCTGCTGTAACATGCGGAATGCTGAAGAGCATCCTTCGTTACACTGTTAATATTTATTAGAAAAATATATATACATTATCGGAATTATTATTCCCACAAACTTTAGTACTAATAGAGTGCCCTTATTCCTTAGACTATGATGAACATATGTCATCTGTTAGCAGCTAACGCTCGCGAATACTAAATAGCGCAGCAGGAATGATATTTCAACTAAATAACGCCTGGTGAAACTCTTTCTCGTTTAACCATTGAACTAATTAGACGTATTTATAATTTTGTTTGACCTGTAATGGGGATGTTAGAATTTGAAAAACTTCGTGATGATCACGTGAGGTAAGGTTTTAATTATTATACCGGTAAATACCGTCTAACATTTGAAATATTGTTTTAGGTTTTTCTCATAATTATAAGTTTTTCTGATATTTTTTTCTAATAAGTATTTTTCTTATAAGTATCTTTCTTATAAAAAATTACTTCTTAACAATTAAATTTACTTACGTTTAATGCCGTTAACGTCGAAGTATTTCTACGTTACATTATTTGCTTCGAGCAAGATTATCTACATTCAAATATTAAGACTTACTACGTTTTCTACTAAGCCAGTAATATTCATATGAAGTCAAACTTTCGATACTACATTTTGAATTAGAATATATGAAAATATTCTGAGCGAAGAGATTTTCTTCACTTTGTCTTGGCGACAAATTTTGTACGAGCACTTTCTACGATTTCGTAACCTCAAAATGGGATTAAGGCAGCCACATGTGAAACATAACCGTATCTAAGAATTTCCTTTATCAAGATAACAAAATAAAAGATAAGTACTTTTGATTGTTACTAGTAAAAGGGATTATTTTCACATGATTGTTGAGTTATAAGAGTCAAAAGTGTCTAAATTTAAAATATTAGATTCAAGCGAAATCGATTATATTTTTGGTTAGATTACGTTTTAAATCCGTTGTTATAATTAAACTCATGGTTGCATATTAATTCGTAGTTGCTTGTATCTTGAATTCGTTGTCGCAGATACTTCGCCGTAGTATTGTTTCGTAGTTACTTTTATCATGATTCCTCATGATCAATATTTTATTGTAGTATTATAATGCACTTTTGTTAGTGATATAGTAAGTCGTGGTTTAACGAGTGGGTTTAAGTTTATGAACTTTGAGATAAGGTTACGAGACATATCTCTTGTAATATAGTTATTTTGCCTCTCGTACAGAATCTCAAGTTCCTAGTCTTGTTGTGATATATGAATTTTAGTATTGAGGTGAAAGTTACAAGACGTATCTTTTGTAATATATTTTTGCCTTGCCGTTGAGCAAATTGTAATATAGAGTATCTTGTAATATAGTATATTTTTGTAATATTGTTTCTTTTGTATATGTTTCTGTCTAGTATTTTACTCTACAGTATCGTTGATAGTTTCACCTTTTGTAATATAATATTTTTGTAATATAGTACTATTGTACATACGTAACTTTTGTCTTTTGTTTATCTTTATCTTTAATTTTCCTTGATTATACTAAGTAATCAATGGCGCCCAAGCCTTGAACTCAACGCCCTTTTGCTCTCCGTATCTTTACTGTGCTAGCCAGGTGAAACCAGTGACGCTAACCACGTCGCTCGTAGGGTGGCCCACATAACAACTTGGGCAATATTTTAACATCGAACAAAACCTTACAAAACAACGCCACACTGCATTTCGATAAACCAAGCCGTTCTCGAATAATTTGTGTTTAAATTGGTCATAACAGCAATGGTCTAAATCCATCAGGTAATATTGTAATTCAATTTTTTACGCATGTTCTCTGATTTTCTTAGTTCAAGTAATTTTGTAATTCTGTAGGTTAACATCAATATTACAAAACGATATTAAGTCTTTGAAACATAGGTTTTCCACCACATTTGCTGTCTTCACTGCCGTCGTTGTATATAAATGAAGCCATACATAATTCATTAAGTTAAATTACAAATTAGACCTGTCTGGAATTATTTCTTTGAAAGAGGGAGACAACTGGTAAATTATTAAATCGTTCGAGAAATTTTAAGCCATTAAATAATATAGAACCTTCAAACTTCTAACGAAAGAATGTGGCTATGATATATTTACTAGTGAAATAAAATATTAGGAAGTACACTAGGTACCGATAACTCTCTGCTTTTCATATTTTAAAAATTTTGAGTGTTTTGATTATACTTAACTTTCTAAAGATGTACATCGCTTTGTATACCATTTACATTATCACTAAAAACTATACTAAAATGAAAGAGTTAAACTTGGGTCAAGAAAGTGTTGAGAATCTTCATTCCGATTATTGATGAATTTGTCGAATATATAATCGGACAGCAATAACATTTCGGTTTTATGCATACGTATTCGCATCTGGGGAATTTTTAACAATATAGATCTTTAATATTTTTTATTATAACGACGATCACTAATTATAGAACTGACACCAGCTCATAAAGCGAGTTTCTTTATAGAGGCAATGACGTCAGGTGGCGTTTTGCTGATTCAACCGAACGCACAGTACTCATATGATATTCGAATATTCACAGTAAATGTATTCTTGTTTTGAAAAATAAACACACCTTAAAAAAATATGTAAATGGCAAGGTTAAAATTGTACACTCTCTAAATATCCCTTTACAAAAATGGACACTACAAACACTCACTATACAACACAGTACACGTTTTTGAGCAGTGAAAGCGTTCGGTGATAGAGTAAGTTCTCTCAGTAACAAACACCATACACCAATCGACTTGGACATACTGCAAATGAACTAATTGTGTCTTACTAAGCACTGTTTTAATATTATTAAACAAAAATGCAGTTAATGAACTTAAAGCCTCATCAATATATAAACCCAAGAATGTTATACTGTCATGAGTACGTGTTGTAAACCTTGACCTTGACCTGAATAGAAATAAGCTCGCAGTTTTTTGTCTATTACAGAACTATACTAACTGAGTTTTATCTATATTTAAATACAACTGATGTTGATTGAAAAATGTAGATACTTTTCCTACTGCATAATTACATCTACTTTCTAACACATTATGCGTAGGATCTGAAACAGACATGGAAAGTTCATCAGCACAGATAAATCATCACACGTAATCAAATCAGTATCATTAATATACAATATGAACAACCTGGTCGCCAATATTGAGCCATGTGGAACTCCCATACTTAAAAACGAAGATTTAGAATTGGCTTTGCATGTCTTATTTTTACTAGCACGTTGTCACATACTGTTGACCATTAAAAATGAATTGATTCATTTTAGTTCTTGCTCTCTAATTCCATAGTCATATAGTATCGTTAACAATTTTTTTACGCAGTCAGATTCAAGAATATTCCAACAGGGCATTCCCTGCCTCAATATATTGAATTACAAGGTTATAAAATGTTACATCTGTTGTGGTGGACATCTCATCGCGAAAACCATGTTGTTCTTCTGACAAAATTTTACATTCAGTTATAAAGTTTATCAAACGGTCTGAATAATAGCATTACTTCGACATCTACGTAGTGGATTGAAAGTAAAAAAAAAATCAATTTTTTTTTCCTTGAAATAGGTTTAGAATGTCGTGAAACGTCGAGATTTTAAATCTGAGCGCAAAAAAATTTTTCTGTCTGTCTAGCAGTCTGTCTCCCTGTCTGTCGGTCTGTCTGTCTGTTTGTAACTTTTTTTTTTCCAGAAGGGGTTAAGATATTGACTTGAAATATATATTATAACAAAATCTGAAAGTGGACTGTTTTTTGAACATATCCGGTGAAGGGTTGGGGGATAAATGAAGGGAAATAAGCGAGGCAAGCTGGTAAGAGTACAAAATTTTGAAACTTGATGTATGTACTAGAAGCCAAGGCCTCAAAATATTTCATAATACCTACTTTCAATCCCTCATGACCGCCCCACTTGGTCATTAAAGGAGTTGATAAAATAAAATTTTGATATTCACTTGATATTCCGTTGAAAGGTTGGTGGTTAAATAGGGATAAATAGGGGAAAAATGTAAAGCAAGTTGATAATAGTACAGAAACTTGAAATTAGGTATATTTACTAGAAACCAGGGTCTCAGATTTTTTTATATTTTTCAACCACCCCTACTCCATTATTAAAGGGGTTAATAAAATAAAATTGAGATCTTCTCTTAAAATTTGGTACGCGTATGTATTATAACGACATCTGGAACTAGATTATATTTTGAGATGATTCCGTTGAAGAGTTGGGGGCTAAATAGGGGTAAATAGGAAAAAATAAGTATAGAAAGCTGGTAAGAGTACAGAAACTTGGGATTTGGTGTATATACTGGAAGCGAAGAACTCAGGGTTTTTTTACAATATATTCCGTCCCCTTGAAGGGGTGGGAGGTGGTAGATTTTCAATAGGGGAAAATAAGCTAGAAACTTCATTATTAACATATACGGTAGAAACCAACGCCTCAAATTTTCTGTGACCAAGAATTTCCACATACTAGAGTGAAAATATAGTCAAGATGTTTCCTTTAACGTGACTTGGATGAAAAATCTGGATGTGGAAGTAGTGATTCCTTAGGCAGCGGTTTTCATTTAAAAAACTGAATGAACCTCTTGAATATTCTATGATGTTCAAACATTTAATTTTCTTCCTTGTCATGAAACTTCACAAAGACGATTCGTCATTTCTCATGCTTTTGTGTGACTTATACTTGTCGATGCGATAAACCGATGAAGGATATATTCTACTTAATAACAGAATTCTTCTGTCCTATTTCAGCTTATAAATAGGAGATTACACATTATATCCCTTGAAAAAATGAAAATGGACAGGCCATATACGACGATTAAGGACTAAGAGAAGTTAAAATAGATTACGACCGGAAATAGCGAAGAGATTAGAAATGAAAGGGACCGAGATATACTCAAGGGGTAGGTGTCTTATCCGTAGTAAACTCTTTATGTGGGATAAAAGCATTTAGGCATCAAAATATCAAAGTGAGTGATCGACTCATTCCTCCACATTAAATTCAAAATTTATAGTAAAGGATGGTGGAAGTTGTATATTATGTAGTCGCACTGCCACTGGGATGATGATCCAATTCTACCCCTTTTATAAATAAACCGTGTGTTGTTTGTGTAACAATGCACAATTAATTAGGGTATTGGGGTTTGGAGCAGAAAGTTGGGTGGGCATAGTAGCTGTTTTAAATTTAATGATTTAGTGTCATAATTTCTTAGGCTATGTTTAACAAGTAGTTGAAAGTGGTGTCAAAAATGGATCAACGTTTATACACAGGGTAGTTTATATGAACCAAATTTACTTTAAAAAATTGTTGTGTAATTAAAATAAAAAGCGTTATAGGTGGAGAGCCGGCTGTACAGGTTTCCTATGAATAAGACACATAAAAAACTTTGTCTGAAGGAGCCACTATTGTAACGGTCGCTTTTTAAATGATCGCCCTGTACGTAAAAATTAATTTAAATATATCCGAATCCGAATTTTTAAAAGTCGAGTTTTAAACGAAGTACAGCGAATTGTCAAGAATGTATATAAAGACTTGACCTTTAACACCACAACGGTTAAATTTGAGGGGGAGTGAAGAGGGGTTTTTGTTTGTCTTGAAGCAGGTAGACGATTTTTAGTTTTACGGGATTCATTGTGGCTGGGGTTCTGGTCATGATTAGTCTATCTGTTGTGTTTTGAGTTGAGTTTTCGAATTTTAAAGGATTCGAGCTGTGGGCTTGTAGAGAGCCAGCCGATGTTTTCGTGGCTTGGTGTATGATAAAATAATGCTAAGTGAACTTGAAGCTATTTTTACGGTGGTGTATTGAGATGTAGGGAAATTACTACATTTTAGGCTCATCTGTGCATTGTAATAATGCGTAAATCAATAATGTGAAAATACTAGTAAGTAAAATAAATGACAGAGTGAGTCTGGACTTAATAGCAGCAAATTGCTTGGTTAGTTTGTAATGTTTCCGTTGAGCGATCGGCGATCGTTTTAATTTGCTTGGAAGCTTCGTAAGTTAAGTTTTCGGGGTGCTATCAATCAGTTAACATTAATGTGCCAAAACTGTAAGTTGTTTATTTTATGTAAATTGTTATAGTGGCTAAAGCTACGTGTTTTAAGGGACAGTTTGCCCTGGTACCGCTAATAAACCTGTCTCGTAATTGAATTTTATCCCCGATCTAATTAACGCGAGAAAAATCAGTAGACAATTTGACCGCTTTCATGTTATTCGCGGACAGTTGCCGCGTTGACCTGAATTGTTGACAATTCATATGTCTCGGTAGGCATAAATGGTGGCCTAGGTAGTACGTAATCGCAAAGTAACATTTAAGAGAGAAGCCGTTACGGGTGGCGTGGCAGTTCATACTGCTAACCAAATATTGTATGAATTCGGTTTTGAAACCCAATGATGGTTAATTAATGTAAAGTAATATTGATTTATGTTGTTTAGTTAAATTGTTTAATCCATGTTAACTTAAATTTCTGTGCAGTTCTTAGTAGTTTTAGCTAGTTAGTTAAATGTTTCCTTATTCGAGGTCATTGAGGTCAGGCCGTGCGACAGATGATAGAATAGAATAGAATAGAATAAATTTATTCACCATAAATCTTGTTACATGAACAATATTGGTTTTGTCAAGTTAAAAAGAAGAGAAAATTACAAATAAGTTGATTTAAAGATGTGGAATACAATATTGAATACAATGGAGTACCTACAATAAGATTAAAAGTGTATAAAACAAACAAAATTGTAAAAAGTATACAATAAAGAGAAAAACATAACCACAAACTAACAAATAAATGTACTTATAAGGTACGTATCATACACAACTAAAAATATATATATACACATATACACATATATATATTTAGCATTAAAGAAATTCTATCACAGATTAAAAAATTCAGTCATGCTATAGAAACAATGTTCTGCTAAGAATAGTTTCAGTTTGTTTCTGAATAATTTGAAGGAATTTTGGGACGTTATTTCTGCAGGAAGTTTATTATATATATGACTACCAGCATAATAGGGTGATTTTTTATATTTGCTAAGACTAAAACTTTTAATATGTATTTCTCGCGCACTTCTAGTGGAATAACTGTGAATATTATTATTTGTTTTAAATTTGTTCAAATTTTTGTACATGAAGCAAGATATTTTGAAAATATAAATTCCTGTGACAGTCATTATTTTTTCTGTTTTAAATGTATGTCTACATGATTGTCTATAGCTTAAATCAAATAATATTCTGATGATTCCCTTTTGCATTACAAAAACTCTATTTGCCTCAGTCGATTGACCCCATATACTAATATTATAACTAATGACTGAATAGACTAAGGAATAGTAACATGTCGTTAATGCATTAATATGTAATTCCTTTTTTAAGTTTAAAATGGCAAATGTTGTTTTTGCTAACCTGGTACAGATAGTATCAATTTGAGGGATAAAATTCAACGTAGCGTCTATTACGGAACCTAAGAATGTTGTTTTCAGACTGGTCTGAACGTATTCTATTTTGGGACTATTAGTACATACCATATTTGTAAAATATAAGAATACTGTTTTTTTCATATTAATAATTAATGAATTTTTGTAACACCAGTCTTCAAATTGTTTAATGACTACAGCAGTTCTGCTCTCTAAGCGTTCTATTGTGTCGCTGTGAATTATTACAGATGTGTCATCCGCATACATAAATACCTCACCTTCTGTTATATAATCTGGCAAGTCGTTAATAAAAATAAGAAATAAAAGTGGGCCAATAACGGAACCCTGAGCTACCCCGATTTCCATATTAACAGTATCAGACGTTTGTGAATTCATTGAAACTAAGATTTTCCGATTTTCTAGATAAGAACTTAACCATTTCAAAATATTTCCATTTATTCCTAGTGATTGTAACTTTAACTCCAAAAATTTTGGATTAACTGAGTCAAAGGCGGCAGTTAGATCAAAAAACAGACTAGCTACTTTTTTACCTTTATCAAGGTAGTGATAAATTTTCTGAACAAATTCTAGAGTTGCTAGTTCTGTGGATTTGTTATCTCTGTAGCCAAATTGACTATCAGTAAATATATTATTAGATTTTAAGTATAAGTGTATTCTGTTGGCAATTGCCTTTTCAGGAATTTTGGATAAGTAGCTTAGTAAAGTTATGGGCCTATGATTTTCCACCAATTGTGGATTTTCCTTCTTGAGTAAGGGAATTACTTTACCTAATTTTAATGTATCAGGAAACTGTCCAAAATGTATTGATAAATTAATAAGATATGCAAGAGAATCTGCTATAACGTACTTACTGAATTTCAACAGTCGAATAGGTATCTCGTCAACACCCGTTGAATTTTTATTTTTCATATTGTTTATTATATTAATAATTTCGTCTCCTGTGACAGGTTCAAAAGAAATTGTTGAATTAACAGTTTTTCTGGATATCGTACAACTGTTTGATATGTTATCTCCAAAATGATTACTCAATTTATCTTTAACACTTGTGGAAAAATAGTTGGCAAATATTTCACATATTTGTTTATCGTCATTTATTATTTCATTATTTACTTTTATACCAGTCCTCATTTTCTCTTTCTGTCTCCCTAATCTGTTATTAACAATTTGCCATAAGGTTTTATTTTTATTATTTGAATTTTCAATTATGTTTGTGTTTATTTCTTTTCTTATTTTGGATATCTTGTTATTAATGCATTTTTTATAATTTCTAAATGATTTCATTAATTCAGGACAACCAGAGTTTTTAGCAATGTGATAGAGATAGTTTAAGTCGTTTAGTTCTTTTCTTATTCTAGAATCGTTTTAAGGTTTGCTATTTTTTTTAACTGAAATTTCTTGCTTTTTGCAACTCATATCCAAACACCACTGGAAGTGCGCTAAAAATTCACAGAAGTAGTCGTTAATGTTATCATGTTCCTCAGTAAATAGGTCAAATTCGTTATGAAATAGATTAGCGAAATAAAACATATTTTGTTCCGAAAAAATTCTGCGTATTGTCTTTTTTTCTAAAACAGGGCCAGTACAATTATTTTTCATTAGGTTGTAACTAAGCAATTGTCCTTTATGATCCGATATATGCGAATCAATTAATTTTACATTACAATCCATTATATTTGTAATGACATAATCTAAGGTTGTACTTGAATTGAAGCCTTCTCTCAAGTCAATTCTTGTTGGTTCATTTACCAGCGATCTTAATGAGAAGGAGTCAATCATATCTGATAACGATTTACTTTGTCTTGTGTTTGATAGTTTGTCTACATTAAAATCCCCTGTTAGAATTATGTGCATAAATCTGTTAATAATGTCTCCTAAGAATAGGGACAAATTCAATAAAAAATTATTAATATTTCCATTAGGTGACCTATATACATTAGCAACGCAAGTATGTTCATTATATATAATCGCTACTATTTCGAAATCCATTTCAATGCAGTATCTTTTTGTGCACAGAACTTTACAATTATTAGTTAGGTCAGTTCTACAAAGTATGGCTACCCCACCATGTACATGTGTCGTTCTACAAAAGGTACTTACATTCTTATAATTCTTAATAATGGTGACTGATGATTGTTAAGTTCATCCAATGTTCACAAATACACAATATATTTGGATTCTTTAGTTCTGACAAAATGGTTTCTAGCATAAGTAATTTTGTTGATAAACATTGAACATTTATATGAAAGACACTGTTTAGCTTACATCCTATTTCAGCCGCCTTACTTACTACATGTGAAATATTTACATCACATTTAGTCGCACCATTTATACTGTAAAAGTTTCCTGAGAAAGTCTTGGATATAAAAAATGCCGATTTTCACTAATCATTGTTTGTTCCAAAATGGGCTGGTCATTCACATTGATATCGATGATTTCTACGTAATCACTACGTTCAGGAGAAGCAGGTGAATCATTGACGGAAGATGGCGTCAAGTCAATTATTTCTCTAACTGACATACAATGGGCTTGTTCCATGATATTCTTTTTATACGGTTTTTATACTTTTTCATATAGTACTCGATATTCTCATTATACACTTAAAATTTCGTATTATTAACTTTTTCCGTTCCCGAGATATAAGGAGTTGAATTTAGTAATAGTAATTTAGTAATAGGCAAAAACCGAGCGCTCATTTGTGACGTCACTATACGCAAGTGATGTAAGAAAAATAGCTTTCTGGGACCTTTCAAATTTAACCTGAAAGGACGAAAAACATGGAATTTTTAAACGCTGGTAACTAAATAAATACGTCGAGTGGAAGTTCGTTCTATGTGTCTACGGAAAGGAGAAGGTCGGCGATGAATTATAATCGTAAATTGCAGGGTCGAAATCGAAAATTCGTTCTGGCAGGAGCGAGAGAAAATTGTAATTTTTTGACATTTCGCCAAATTGTACTCCCCTACTGTCAAGTAGTAAGCAAAACAAACAATACTTCGAAAACACTTATAATTATAACCAATAAGGAGCATCAAGTCTATTGAGATCGCCGAGTCTATGCATATAGTGACGTAGCGCCTGGCCACGCCCCATTTTCGCGAGATGGAAATTTGTAATAGTTTTTAAGATACTAAACGTGCGAATAAGATTCTGATATTTTGCAGATCCATTAATTTATACTTGCACTTTCGATTTGTGAAATAAAAAAAAATGCTGAACAAGCCCATTGTCTTGTCTTAGCTCAGTATTGTCTAATGTTCTTGTAACTAAGATGGAATTTTGAGGAACGTTTTTGCTTAACAGTATAGCAATAATATCGTCAGCTATTTTTGTCTTTGGTTTGTTTTTTTTATTTTTTTCAGTTAGTTCTAGCAAATTAATTTTTCCTATGCTGCAGTTATCTAACAAAAAGAGAAATTCACCCAGTTTCTTATTATACTTACTGATGAATTTATTTATTTTCGAGTGCTTTAAAGGTGCCGTAGAAATAATTAAGTTGGTATTAGAGCACTTCATCACTTTTTGTCCTAAATCTTTGAACAATGGATATCTATTTTTATTGTTGAAGTTATTGAATCCACCAATAACAATCACATAATCATTTAAAGTATAGCTTTTCGTCAATGATTCTAAATTCTCAATAATTTGATTAAATGCAGCACCTGGTTTAATAATAACTTGCACTTTATAGGTGTTAGTATTTATTTTTCTATTTAAAATTTTATCTATATGACGGCCATAGTCATCAGTTAAAATAAGTATTTTCTTGTACTGATTATTGTTGTTCTGTTTAATATTTAAATCACATGATTTTTACCTTCAAATTCAATATTCAGTGAAATATCGCTATTATTGTAGGCGACAGTTTGAGTTTCAGCGTTTGCCTTTTTAATTTCCGTAATTCCGCGACTATTTATTTTCATTGGAATCTCGGTTGACGTAGACATATTTTTAACATAAACCTTTGTCTGTGTTCCTTCATTTTTTGAGGATTTACTTTTTATAGTACTCACAAAATTATTTAGTTCTTCCATGCGTTCCTTCAGTTGACTGATAATTTTTTCTTGACTTTTTATTAAATCCAATAATTCTTCTTCTGCTTTCGTTGCATCTTGTATAAATGAATTTTTTTCAGATTTTAACTTATCTATATACTTATTTTTCAGTTCACCTTCCTCAACAAGTTCATTGATTGTTTTTTCTAACACGCTTTTTTCACTGTCCTCATCTCTACATTCACTGTTATTTATATTATCATTACAGCAAATAATTAGATTGTCTTTTTTAAAACGAATTTGGCTTCTTAACTTTGGTAAACAACATTTATGAAAAACACTAAAGCATTTCACGCACACAAAATGAATAAATAGCTTATTCTTACAACATTACAGTTGATTTTTTGAGAGGCTCTTATAACTGACGTCTCCATTATTCACACACCGATACACGATATTGTATCTATCTATCTTTGTTGTACGATTTACGAATAGTGTATGTCACTTGTCCATTTAATCCAGAACGGTTAATAGATTTTTTTTTTATAGTCTTTGTTTAATTTCGATAAATGCTCGCCCATTCAAACTATGATAGCTCAGTGTTTCCTTATTTTGCCAGGGCCTATTTATAGTTTGAAGTGATATGCTAGTAATATCTGTATTATTTGATTTCTCCTGATGCAAGGTGGCGTCCATCTATCTTCTTTTGTTGAACTTTTTAGAGCATTACCTATATCTTTTTAGGAATACTTTTTTAGTGAGTATTTAATAAGGTAAGTGATAGCAAATATCAAGCCAATCTGTCAAGGATAACCTGCACCCTGATGTCTCATGCTCTATTGTGATTTATATTTATATTGTTGACTAAGTATAATAAAATATCTTTGTTATACTATTCATATAAGCAAATTTTGCCCGTGTCATGGAATTTGGACGTCACTTCTTGTCATGATATTTATGTCATCGAATACATGAATAAAACTTAGGTCAAAATATAGATTTTGAGGTATACAATGAGATTGTAGTGGGGTGCCAGGCTTAATTTGCCCATAACCCTCACACACCCTCGATTAAAGATTTTTTGTGTTTTCTTGAGTCACCAAATACATGATTTTTTTTTGTTAAAGTACGAGACTTCTAGTTAATAAAACAATAGGGTGCCTCTTCTTATTTGCCTGCATTCTCCCATTTTGGCGTCACTTTCGGTAAAATTCCATGATGT
This sequence comes from Stenurella melanura, assembly GCA_963583905.1. Taxonomy (NCBI): domain Eukaryota; kingdom Metazoa; phylum Arthropoda; class Insecta; order Coleoptera; family Cerambycidae; genus Stenurella; species Stenurella melanura. Next base: position 18,558,803 of record OY757316.1, read on the forward strand.
GGGCAAAATTTTCCTATATAAAAAGTGGCTCCCTGTAGGTCTGTGGTAGTACTTACTCACTGATACAAAGTTTTTCATATATCTTATTCATAGGAAGTCTGTACAGCCGACTCTACCTATTAGAGTTATAACATAACGTCTTTTCAATTACGTGACAACTATTTATCCTTTATTTATTTCTTAGTTAGATGCATCAATTAACATAAACGTTTCTTAAGGTAAGTCTAATATTGTGTCCTATAAAATAATTATTTAAACTTATATTATAGAATCTCTCCTTCAAAAAATATGGCGTGTTATATACGAGGAGGAATATGACAAAGGATTTTGAATGTCTTCATTACGATTATCATGTCACTGATGTTTTTCTGTTGGATGAACAGAATAATTTTGAAAGTGATCTACTTAATTATAATAGGGCAAATACGAAATATTAGATATAAAAGTTCTAGGCATAAGACAGATAACCTGGTAATTGGTCTGTTTCCAAATACATATATTTACAGCAATTTTTGCTGCGGAAAATCAAAATCGATTCTGTTAAAGATGACAACTTTCTCTTTCCAGACTAACAGGTCACTGTTAAAATAAAAGCATTTAAATTAAAAGTTATATCACTTTGGCTGTCTTGGAAACATGTTTGACAATGTATGGAGACCGAATATTTCTAAGTCCATACTCATAAATCTTGAATAAGACAAAAGAATAATATTAAAATTTCCGATCTCTCATGTATTATACAGTGGGTACAATTCTAGCTGGTAGTATGTTTATCAATGCTTGAATAACGCGAATCTTGTTTCACTAGTGTTCGGCCTTTCCAAAGCATCTTATACTGACAAGAGAAAATTTAAACAGTAAATGAGCTAGACAATTTTTTCAAAATCTAGGCTTTAGAGGTAAGACACACAATCTTCATGACTAGTTATCTGTATGGATGGAAACAGTTTGTTAGGGTAAATTCTGAAATTAGCAAGGAAAGGAGAGTGCAGAGTCCCACAAGGCACAGTTTTGGGACCGATCTTATTCATAATTTATATTAACAGCCTGCTTATCTTCAATAGTTCAATTGCATTTTTTTTTACTTTCCCCATGAAGAATTAACATGTCCACTCTTTCATATCTTATATAAATTTGCAGCATTTTGAACACAATTAACAAGAATTTTAAACAATTCTTAAAGACACAATAAAAACATCGTTAAACCAACAAATGTTTGACAAGCTGAATATTTCATTGTTTTCAAAGTCACCTTAATTCTTAACATTTAATTTGAAAGATGTTATAAAAAAATCTTAGGCCTTAACTTCTAGTACATACACCAAATTTCAAGTGTCTGTTCTCTTACAAGCTTGCTTTACTTATTTTTCCCTATTTTCCCCTATTTAACCCCCAACCTATCACCGGATTTCCTCAAAAAACAATCCAGTTCCAGATCTCGTCATAATATATACGTGTACTTAATTTCAAGTCAATATCTCAAACCGTTCCGGAGAAAACGTGCGGACAAAAAAAGTTACAGACAGACAGACCGACAGACAGACAGAAATTTTTTTTTTTCGCTCAAATTTAAAATCTCGACGTTTCATGACATTCTAAACCTATTTCACGAATAAAAATTTTTGAAAATTTTTTTGCGATTACTATACTTCCAATCCACTACGTGGATGTGGAAGTAATTATATTATATAAAAAAAACGAATGTTTGAAATGTCACTTAATTGGCATCGTTGGATTCAGAAAATTATGAATAATTTAAAAATGCAATGATATATAGGGTGTTCTATTTAAAAATCGAAAGTTGGTGTTACTTCCGGCGAAGCCGGAATTGAAAAAAAATCAATTGTATGCTTATTTTGTATCTAGCATATCCTTAATTTCAATCAATTATCTTTAAAACTGAATGAGAATATGGGGTATACCCTAAACATGATCTCTAGTGTGTATTTAGTAATCATGCCATTGCATTTGAGCGATCAACTGTCTATAATTGTCACTTTTCATTTAAGCAAATTAATGCTATCTTTTATTAAATTATTTTATTTGGGAAGTTACCTACCTATTTATTTCAATAGTTGTTTAAGTGAAGATATAACCCACGAGGCAAAATACTCTGCAATATAAACGATGTATGTATTTGTTTGATACTTATTTGTGTTTGTCTTTAATTGTAGTATTACATTATATAAGTCGTGTACGCTATATACTTCTATTTAAGAATGCCGCTGCCTGCAAAAATTTAAATCTCTAGAGCTGAATTTGATATCCACTTGACTTTTTCCAGCTTTACCGCTAAGTTCAGCATCTTTCGACCGTGCTATGTACACATAATTAATATTAATTAGTGTGGCTCACTTTGCCTTCTTGCGCCGCAAACGTACTGGTACGCATCAAACTTTCACAGGACCTTTCCATTGCCCCATTTTGGCAACGATTCCATGTTAGAGTCACTTACTTAATGTAAGATACAAGTACTTCTGCTTACACTTCGCTTTCTTTTATGAAAGTTTTTATTACCTGAGAGGTTTTTGTTTCAGTTAGGCTCCATACTTTTAAACCCACTAAATATCCAGTATACAGGCTGCCTTAGCAATTACCGTCAAAGTGCTAGTCAAACTCGCACATCGACAGTTCCATACTAGAGAAATGAATAGAAATTTATTGATGTTAATATACAAAAGTATTACACAAGTCAAAGGAACAGACACGAATATATTAAAGAAATTATGGCACGAAATTATTTCTAATAAATAAAATAGAATATCTATAAATATACAGAGTATTCATAAGATAAGACATTACTATTTCAAAACTTCGTATCTCTACAAAATGCTTCTGATAGATAATTTCTTTTTCTGAATTTGAAACTTTTCTCTGATAATGCTTTACGTTCTGAGGCAATGCGCTAAAGTATTTAATATCAGTGACAACCCGTTCCATCTTTGGTTTCATTGAGTCTTAAGTAGTTTATATTTTGATTATCCATATTTCACGGAGAATATAAGTGACTGATATAATACTTCATTTGCTTTAATGTCTAAAAGGCACTGCATTATACATATAAGTCGATGGTAATGTCAATATGTTTCATTTTGTATAAGAAGCTTTACAACCTACTCTGAATCTTAACCCATAAATGATATCTTTGGTCCTTCTTGTAATCTGAAAAATATTGTATTAGGAAGCAGTATGTCTGCAAACAAGAATGCTACTTGCTAGCGAGTGGTCAATGCTATGATACTCAGTAAGAAAAGTTTGTTGGGATATATTGCTAGATAACTTTCTGAGCAGGTATATATTTTGACATTTTTCCACAAACATGGAACGGAATGGAATAATGTTTATTGCTGCAACATATACATAGAAATGTAAAATATAATAATAGGTGTTTAGAAAAATTGTATGCATATAAATAAATAAATAAACATGGCAACAAACATGATAGACTCACATTAGCATTTTCATGCTTGATTGTGAGTATGAAAAATATACTAGGTACATATAACTAATATACCTTAAGATTATACAGTAATAATTCATATTATAGACACATAAAAGATATTATGTTAGACAATATAAGAGAAATTGTTAGCAGTAAATACTTATGTTTTCTAAAATTAATGATTAAATCAGACTAGAACATTTCAGGATAACTTGCTTTATCGTACTTAGTTGTCAATCAAGGAATGTATGTTTTTTTTTAATGTACCCTTAATATACCCACCCAATTTTTTTTTAAATAGGTGTATTGATTCTATTAATCTCAAGTCTAAGTCTAACGAATTATAAAATTTTGGACCTAAACAGTCGAAGCTTTTCTGACCTATAGCCTTCTGCATAAAAGGTAATTGGTAAGTATTTTCCCTTTGTCTTGTACGGTACATATTGTTTCTTTTTACTAATAATAATTTTACTTACACATCCACGTAGTGGATTGGAAGAATAATAATCGTAAAGAAATTTTCAAACATTTTTTTCTTCAAATAGGTTTAGAATGCCATGAAACGTCGAGATTTTAAATTTGAGCGAAAACAAATGTTCTGTCTGTCTGTAACTTTTTTTTGTCCGCACGTTTGCTCCAGAACGGTTTAAGATATTGACTTAAAATTTTGTACACATATATGTTATAACTACATCTGGAACTGAATTGTTTTATGAAGATATCTGGTGATGGGTTGTGGGTAAATAGGGGTAAATAAGGGGAAATATGTAAACCAAGCTGGTAAGAATATAGAAACTTGAAATTTGATATATCTACTAAAAGATAAGGCCTCAAAATTTTTTATAATATTTTTCATAACCCAAATCCCACCACAATTCATTATTAAAGGGGTTGATTAAATAAAATTGAGATATTCACTTGAAATTATGTACACGTATATATAATAATGACATCAGGAACTAGATTATATTTTGAGATTATTCCAACGAAGGGTTGGGGATTAAATAGGGGTAAATAGGAAAAAAATAAGTAAAGCATGCTGGTAAGAGTACAGAAACTTGAAATTCGGTGTATGTACTAGAAGCCAAGGATTCAGATTTTTTAGTAATATTTTTCAACCCCCACCAACCCTACTAAATTATTAAAGGGGAGATATTCCCTTGAAATTTGGTACACGTATGTATTATAACGACATCTGGAACTAGATTATATTTTGAGATGACTCCGTTGAAGGGTTGGGTGTTAAATAGGGGAAAATAAGTAAAGCAAGTTGGTAGGAGTACAGTAACTTGAAATTTGGTGTATGTACTAGAAGCCAAAGCTTCAGATTTTTTAATAATATTATTTAATCCCCCCACCACGCCTACTCCATTGTTAAAGGGGTTGATAAAATAAAATTGAGATATTCATTTGAAATTTGATACACGTATTTATTATAGCGACATCTAAAACTAGATTATATTTGAGATGTTTCCGTTGAAGGGTTGGGGGTTAAATAGGGGTAAATAGGGTAAAACAAGTAAAGAAAGTTGGTTAGAGTACAGAAACTTGAAATTTGGTGTATGTACTAGCAGCTAAGCTTTCAGATTATTTATAATATTTTTCAACCCCCCACGACCCGAGCAATATCAGGAAAAGTTGACCTGTTAGAGCAAAATGATACATAATATGTTTTGTTAAAGTTTATCGTCAACAAATTGTGATCGAACCAATCTTTGATGTGACCCTATCTCTTTCTAAATTTTTTTCAAGTAAGCCCAGTTATCTGCACTGTAGTATATGGCAGTATCGTCTGCATGAGTAATGACACACAACTAGTATATTGATTCCATATTCATTTAAAGTCTAAGTATAGTCCTAAAGACTAAATCAGGGTAATTATAATTTTGCTTGTTTGGTAGAACAAAAATCATTGTTTCTCGTCTTACAGGACGAGTTACAATACGTTGTGTTACAGTCATCAGCAAACATGTTTAATATTAAATCTATTATTAAACCATTCATATATATTAAAAATAGTATAGGTCCCAAAACCGAACCTTGTGGCACCGCGGAATCAATACTGAGTAGATCGGACTTCATTCCATTATAGAATATGTATTGGCTTCTTTCGTTAATATGATATGGTATAAATTACTTATATATTAAAAATGTACTTTATTATCGTTTACAAGCTAGTTGTGGACTATTTTAGTAATTTTTCAGAATTCTACGTTGAGCAGTTTCTAAAAGTAACAAAGGGATATTTTAGGTGGCTTTAACGGCTCTCGTCGCCATATTTAATGCAGGGTCACTGGTGTTATATGATCTGTGAAAATTTGGTATCTATAGCTACTATCGTCGAGCAATTTTAAGTCTGTTGTAGATGAGCTGAGAGACAGATAGGCCAGCGAGAACAATAAAGTTTCATTGAAACCCGTTCATAGACAGAACCCTAAAGACAATTTATTTTACCCCTTCATTTTATTTTATTTGTTTATTTAATTATTTATTTAATCGCTTTATTTATATCAACATCCTGGCGGAGTTTACCTATTGCTATTCTACCAATCAACTAGGATACGTACACTTAGTAATAAACACAACAACCATTCCCGGCGATATTGCAATATACCGCAGTTATGACTCAAACTCGGGAGAGATTACAGCAACTAGACATTAAAACCACAACTAAACATTCATACCCCTGCCAGGATTCGAACCCGGGACTCTGTGGTCGCCAGCCCAACACCTTAGCACTGCGCCACTGAGTCGAGAAATCCTTTACATCTTCTTCTTCAGAAACGTTTCAATAGAAGTTTAATGATTCCCGTATTAATTTAGTTAAACTTGCCTTGCTGTATGACGCATCCGGCAATTTAATTATAGAATACCAATTACACGAAAATAACTATTTAAAGTGGCTCCCTGGTAACTGAGTTCCACGTGCATAATCCCTAAACACGGCGTCTTTAAGCGCCTTGCTTATGCGAAGACCTCGCTTTAAAATCAATTCCGATCAGAATCTCGTCTTCGATGAATAATGCAGTATATTAGCTATAAACTGCAACTAACTCACTCGGAGTCCTCGTTCTGCAACATTTTAATGTGTAATTTTGCTAATGGTCTTTCAACCATGGCGTGTGTTAATACCTCTTTATCTCATCACGAGGCAAAAGTAGAGTTCACAAATTTCCTTGCATGTCGCATGCACTTTCGTTTTGATATTCGAATACTTGGCAATACGAATTGCTTCCTGGCCAAGAGGGACGTTAGTAGATAATTGAAATTTATTTGAATATTTTAACCAGATTTAGTCCCATTTTACACAGTGTGTGAAAAAAGTTTGAGACTAACTCAATAAAGTTGTAGGTAAATAATAAACCAAGAGCTAGCGCACTTGCTCACTTGAAGGTATTTCAGTAAGCTTGATAATGAGCTGAAAGAACCTCGTAAAGGTACGGACTAGGGAATGGCCAGTCTTCGGGAGCAGCCGGAGTAGATTTAATAATTTATATAATCCCTTCGGGGAAGGCAAAACATGACATTTTAAAAATTTTGTAACTCAATATATACATCAGCAGGAATGTCACGCAATGTCGATGTCGAAAGATCTAAATTGGCACATTCATCACATCGTGAATAAGTATACAGAAGAACCCGAAAATTCGAGCAGACAAATGAACGAAAAATGACATTGTCTGACTTTTGTCGATAACTAATCTGACCTTTTGCGGTATCATTTTTCATTATGGTTGTTTCTGTCTTCTGTCAGTTCTTGTTGAAGAGATAGCTGTCGTTTCTACGTTAGTTACGGAAGAGCACCAGTTTCGCTGCTATAATTTAAATGGAACTACTTTTGCATGCAATTTTATGATCGTCTCCCAACAATTTACCGGCGACCATTTTGCCTGGCAATGTTTTTTATTATTATTAAATAATTGTGAAATTGACATGTTAGGAAATTAGACTTGCTGATATACATTAAGTAAGTTATTATTTCCCTCGAAGATAGGAGGCGGCTACATCCCGACGCCATTGAATATAAGACCTGCCTCTATTAAACACCTTTGCGACGATCTTTCTAATCGGTTTCAAACTTGCTAAAATACTTTAACTGAATCCGTCGCTAGCTCTACGTCTATAATGTGCATTCAGGATAATTGTGAAAATTCCTATATGGAAATATAGAGCCTTCTGAGCCATAGTTTCCATAAACACCAAAACCATTGCATCTTCATATCATCGGGAGATGGAGGCAGAAAATACAGAGCTTAAATGGTTATTATTTTGAACATTTACCATTACTGTAACTGTCAGAAGACGTGTTTAGAATTTTGCAATTTTAATACGTATTTCTTCTTCTTCCGCCTTGTCATCTGCTTTCTCCTCCACTTCTTCTTATTCTTCTTCCTCTTCTTCTTGTTCTTATCTGCAATATCTTGCCATACGTTTTGTGATCCATACGTTATTGTAGTTGAAGTCCGTTTACTGTATAATGCGCCTGACATCATTACCATATTCTCGTGGTTGTCTGATAGGAGCATAATCTCGTCAAGGCTCTTTCCCCATCAGCGTCTTGGTGACATCAGGCCAACGTTTTGTAAAGTGTCCTCTTCATCTTTTAGCATAAGGTTGTCCCTGAACTATCAACTCTTCTATTTCATCCTCTCCGGTTGATATGGCCAAAGAATAAGAAGATTTAAGAGAATGTTATGTTGGAGAGTCATTCTTGGGGCCTTATTTCTTGAAAAAATTGAATTATTAATGCCTCTCTCTTCTATAGTTGGCTGTTTAGGGAATGTGTACTTTTCCAAATCGGCACCTCGAAAGCCTCATCTGTCTGCTTCCCTAATAACCCATGCCTCTGGAGCTTACAGATATATAGAGAAAGCTGGGATGTAGGCAAGTGTGCTCTTAGTGTGTTTGCTGATATTTTTGTCGCGTCAAATTTTGCTCCTCAACTGGCAAGTTGCCACAAGCCATTGTCGCATTTGAAAGTATTGTTCATAAGGACTCACCTTGTTTATACCTATTTGCTATGTCTCAGTTATTCTACATGTTAACCATTTACAGACAATATTGCAGCGAATATAACCAATTCCTTTTAAATTAAAACCATTCATTGATAAATATAATGAAGACGGGTCCAATAACGATCCCTGTGGTATATCGGATGTATTTATAAATACATTAATCTATTGATCACAGCATTGTAAGTAGCGGTACCTATTTGCGTTTGGGCAGAAACAAAAGGATTAGCTGCAGTTCTTCAGCCCCACTGATTGATTGATTAAACGTTAAAATCGTAACTACAATCTTACAATGAGGGAATACTATATATATCAAACGTTTGTGTTCAATTTTGCTTTCACTTGTATATTTTCTGTATAGCTACACTACAAAGAAAGCTCAATTGATGTCGAAGCCTTTTATTTATTAAAATTGTAATTAGTCTACCTTTGCGGTATCGTGGACAAAATGAAAGCCCGAGGCAATTTTCAGCTGCTATCGGTGGATACTCTGCTGCTGAGAATGGCACTGGCCGTAACTTTTTATTATATCTTATTTTTTTCTACAAACATTTCGCCTCCAAGTTAATATACAACAAGCTAGCAACCCATTGCCATCTCAGTAGGTGAAAACGACGTTAGACAAAAGTTATTATATGAAAACAAGAGGTTGTAATAGAGGTGAAATTGAGGACCGCCGGTTATTAAAGTTGTATTTATTGAAGATAACAAGAATTTATAGTTCCAATATTACCTTTAGCTTGGAATCATATAAGCGTTTATTTTTCATGTATGTAAACAGGAATGTCTAATTACACAGGCACACAAAAAAAATAAATGATCTGAGGTTTCATATTATATATCCCAATGTATTTTTGATCACTGAACACGATCCCAATGTCAATTTTACAAAATTAGGTAAGGATTTTTTGTTGACCACGAAAACAAGTTAAAATAGGCCAGAATAGAGTTTAAAATATAAATTAAAAATTCTAAATAAGTAGGCCATATTTCGACGTATTTTTTGCTGCTGAAAGTGATACCGATCTCAGTTTCAAGCAATCAGGTCATGAATTCTTATTTAGCCTGATTTATTATTTTCTGTGGTGCTCTTTTGACTTCAAATGATCTGCTTAATGGCATTTTATTCCTTTGGCTTTCACATTTCTTTTCAATGTCCAACGGTAGTCTGCCATCATATTAACATCCCATCGACCTCGATATCTACCCTCCATTTCCTGTATGTCTTGGTGAAAATGTTCATCATGCTCTTCACTATAGTCACCAAAATTTTCTTTAAACTGGTCTATTTGAGAATGTAGTAAATGAAGTTTCAAATTCATTAGACAACTTAATTTTCCGAATTTGTCTACCATGTTGGATACTATTTCGCTTCGCTTTGTTCTTATTGTTTCCTAGAAAATCAACAACTTTTTTAAAGCTCCGCCAAGCTCTCTCTTCGGTATCTGGCGTTGTAGTGATGAATTTTTTATCTCTTAACATTTTCCTTATTTGTGGACCGTTAAAAATGCCTTCGTTTATCTGTGGAAATTGTAGTCCCAAACACTCAAAACAATTTCCTTCTTTGTTCAAAGTTTTCATACTTCATGAGACAAAGTTTGATATAGAGTGAGGAGGGTAATATCTTTTCAGGTTTGACTAATGGGTTTGCTATAATATTATTTTTACCGACTTTAAGCGATGATCCTTTTGGCCACTTTTTACGTACTTAATGATTTTCACGATCTCTGTTAACCTGATTGCTGCCCCAGCATCATCCCGAAATTTTAAGATCCCACAAATTTGCTAGTCATGAGCAGAGTCTATTTTTTCTAGAAGAAATTTTATGTTACAGTATTCCTTTTGTGTGCCTATGTTACTATATAACATTTCTCGAAATGCTGACAAAATATTTTAAGACTGCAGACCTGACTCTGATCCCTAAGTTCCGGGTTTATCCCTGGGTGTGGTAGTAGGATTTGTCGAAAAGAAAATTAATTCTAATATACCCGGAGACTGAGTGCGTGTATCTTGTCTCAAAATTTGTAAATCGTCCCGCACAGTTAAGTATCGTGTACATGTTGCAGTAAGCGTGCTAGTTAAAGGCTGGCAAAGTGTAAACACCTTGTTGCCAGAGACTGGCAAGGTCAGCGTGCCAGTCGCTGTTGATGCCAGTGAAACAAATATATTAGGTCTCGCCAGTCGCGTTGTAACTCTTCAAATTGTTCTGGTACAAGTCTAATAACTGCTTTAAATTCCTAAAGATCAGTTGAATGTAGCTATATTAGAATAGTTTGCGATGCTTCCATCCTTTTATTACTCAACCAACCTCGTACCCACTTCCGTTTCCTTCTTCTTCTCTTCTCTTGTAGCAGTATCTGTAAAAGTTCTAAAGAAATCAAACTCACAGATCTTTGAAAGTATTACTTGAAGTCTATATGCACACAACAATTTTTTTAAACTGTCACGGTGGACGGCTGCCTTAACTTGCACTATGTAAACGAATACTGCCAGTACATTGCCAGTAGCTGGCAGAAAATATGGTCGATGTAAATTTTTGCAAAAAATAGAAAACACGCTGTATATCAGAAGCGAAGTGCACTAGGGATATAATAAACGCCATTTTGAAATCTTCCCGGGTTACTCCTTACTAGTGTATGGCCAGTCACTCACGAAACACCCTGTATACTCATTTCCATCCACATTTATGAACGTTAAAACTCACTTTAACTCAACAGCCCTTGTACTAGTAAAACTGACTTTATATAATCATATCGTCAGACCAAAATTCAATTACCGAAAATGGGGGATATACCTTCTCTATGCTATCATAATCTAATTTTCAATTTAGTCAGGTCTTCGATGGGTTTCATTTAGTAATTTTCAGAAATGCGTCATATATGCATATGTCATAGTTCATTCATATTCAAACTTACAAATAATCTGAAATAGCTTTACTTCATTCATTGGTTCATAAATAAGTAGCTGCACTCTTCGCGAATACAAAACGAAGAGTATATTGAATTCTGCATTCGCATTTCTATAACCGGTAATATCGCTCGTAGAGAAAAAACTTTCATATCGCTGTGTTGGTGAACGAACTCTTAACAACTTTTAATATGTCCGTCCGTCCGTCTGTCCGTCCGTCTGTCCGTCTGTCCGTCTGTCCGTATGTCCGTCTGTCCGTCTGTCTATCTATCTGCCCGTTCGTCATGTTTCTTGTAAGCAAGATAAAATTTCTAAAACTTATATTATTTACAAAAAACTGCGAAGAGTATACTATAGAACCACGAGAACCGTTGTATGTACGAAATTTTGTGTAAAGGCATTTTTTTCTAGAATTTCTTGCTCATTAATTTTAATCTGCACCATAGTTTTTGTATTTTTCTTATTCTACTCTTCGCAAATACAAAACGAAATTATATACAATTATATACCTAGTTTTAAATGTTATATTCAAAAAAATTTTTTTGGGCTTCATGCCATTCTGTTTTCTGTTCCGCCCACAGTGGTCCTGATAACTTTTAAAAATACCTTACTACTATTAAAAACGTACCAAAAAATCAAACGTTATAATAAGTATAATTTTTTTCGAGCTCTTGCCGCTATTTTCTTTCTGAGAACTAGGCTAATAGACGTTAGTTGAAAGTCTATTGTCGCGTTTGTTAGGGAGAAGAGATTTCGTGGATCTGTAAAATATAGATACAACTTAGTCTATATGTAAATTAGCGCTGTTGTTGCAGGCTTTGAACTAAAAGCATTTCAATTTCATAAAACTAACATAATTATATAGTCCATACTCGCATTTTGTAATTAACATGCCATCAATGTGAACATGCAATAACCCCCCAACAATAATTATAATGTTGTTCATTCATTATAGACCTGTGCGCATTATTTGATTCATACCTTTCAACATACGTACACTTTTCCTGATTATTTCAGTAATTAACGTGATAACCAATGAAAATGCATGATTTGAGATCATTGCAGCAATCAGATATCATTATTATAGATAGTAAAACAGCTAGATCGGCATTTCACGCAATACGTGCATGCAATTTTATCGCTGTAAAACAGTATATACAGTTTTATCTCTTTAAAACGCATTTCGACCATTAACTTATGTTATTCTTATTTCCTGAAGTATTTTCTGCAAATGCCAGTTGTGCATTTAAATTCTACCTGTACATTTTTTTCTCTACCTTATTGTTCAAAGCTAATATATGTGTTAATTATGAGTATATAAACTGAGCCTTGCCTATCTGTGACTACTTCAAACTCACGAAGTGTTAACTAGGATTTTACAAATTAATAAAAGAATATCCTTTAGTCAAAAATGATATATGATATAGCACATATACCCATAAGTTAAACCCACTCGCTCTGGGAAGATATAGGCTAAAGTACTTCCAGTAATCCATCAAAAGTAACGACACCTAAAGAATTCGGGAAATCAAAACTATGCATTGCATAGTACAATCATAGCATTTACTCCTACTTTATCCTGTATAAACAGTAATATAATTCTTATAAATTAACAGTTTGTTAACAAAGATTAATCAGACAATAAAGTGTCAATTTACGGTCTTCTTATTATTAGACGACGACGTTTTCGATAAAATTTTCTGAAGGAATCTAAAACTTTTAAATTATAAACAAGAATGAGGAGACATATGGATTGAAAGATACGTCTTCTACGATAACGTCGCGTCGTTTTATTCAGTCTATTTGCATATTAATCAGTTTTGCAAACACGTACACAAACAAACACATAATGAAGGATTATTCCCATACACTATGTTAAAAATGATGGAGCCGTTCATTTTTCATTGTCACAATCAAATTAGTAATGGGATTATTCTTCAGTCCTTTTTATTGACAGCAATTAGTATATCTAAAGAAATTAACGTTGGTTAATCATTACTCTGGTTATATCTCTTATGAGGACATTAGTAAAGGATTGCACCTAATATATATTAAGCTTTGAACGAAGAATCTCTAAAATACAGGATATCTCGTAGGCAAACAGACATAAAGCAACTATGTTCAGATTACGAAAATCGCTGGTAAAGTTGTGTTCTTTAATTAGTGCAGTGCGTATGACATTAATTCATTGATCATGTTTTTGTACTTACGATTTTTTCGAAATTTGCTGACCAAGAAAAAAAACTTCAAACAAAAAGTTACCTTCATCTTTATTTCTTTAAATTTTATCGACACAGGTAGACTTTCATTGTTGATTTGGGTATCTAATTAACTTTGTAAATAATTATGTTTATTATCTGAACAAAGTAGTATTAACGTAGACTTCTTAGGATTCATACTCAAATTATGGTCAACAGGAAATTTACAAATTGTCAGACTCTCTAATTATTTGTTCGATAACCTGTAATGCTTGGATGTTATACATAAAAAATAATAATGGCCCAAGAATAGAGCCTTGAGGTACTTTCAAAACTATGCGTTGATGACTAAGTACTGCACCGTCTACAGAGACAACCTGATGTCGATTTTCTAAATAGGACGGGAAAAGGATGTGGCGTTATATTCCCAATAACTAAATTTTTAGTAGGTATATCAGTTTTTGGCTAATTTTATCAAAAATCTTTGAATAATCCCCAAAGATATCAAAACCACACATAAATTTGAATCGGATATTCCGACGATGTCAGTAATATTTAAAAACGCAGTGCTAAATGGTACTATGAACCTTGCGAAAACCAGATTGATTTGTTGTTATTATATTATTTTCATGCAAGAATTTAGAAACTTGAAAGTGAGCAATTGTTTTCAATATTTTAGAAAATACAGGTAATATTTCGTAAATCTTTAGTTCAAGTAGTAAGGTTATTTATGAAGTGCTGTTTCTATTATACATATACCTTTGTCGCATGTATTGCAATTTTTTGTGTAACATGTAAAATTAACTAAACAAATATTGTGTTTTGTTATATTTAGTAGACTTTATCATTAAGAATTATACAAGTTGGGGCAATATTTCGTTGGACTTCGATGGCTACGGCTTTTACGATAGCTAGAAATGAAAAAAAATAATGCACTTAAAGTAGATAAAGAAGTCTATAACCAGAAATTATTTTGGACTACACAGGGCGAGCAAAAACAATATTACAGGATCAAGTGCCTCGATTTCGCACAGACCTAGCGGAAATTCCGATTTTCACTATGACACTTACGGTGTGGATAAAATGCCAATCTTCCTTGTTAAATAGAGAACAAAATCGATCCTCTACTACAAGAATTAACTTAGATATGATCAAAATTTTATGTTTTCGAATTTTTCTCTCGCTCATGCAGAGCCGAATTTCCGAATTTCCCTGTACAATTTAGTATCAGGAGAACGGACCAATCTTGTTGTTTCCGTAGAGACTTAGGACGGACGTATATTCCACGTATTTACTTATGAATTTTTGAAAATGTCTTTAATTCTTAACAAAAAAGCCATCTTTCGTTCGCCCGTGCCAATCCGGATTTCCGGTTTTGCCCATTCACTTTCGTAGCAGAACAAAACATCACTCTTCCCCTTTAATTAGACATCTAAGACGGTCCCCAACTCCACGTATTTACTTACTACTGAACGTCTGTTAGTAGTCGCGGTATCTCGGTAGATCTCCGAGTTCAAAGTTGCTTATAGTAACGTCACATACAGGCGCACTGTTTTTGCAACTGTTACTAATTTCAACCCCTTATATCTCGAGAACTATATAAAAACGTATAAAAATCATATAAATAGAATATCATGAAACAAGCCCATTGTAAATGCCTCCAAATTTGACTTCACGTATATTAAAGTTAACTCCGTTAGGAAGATCATTGATAAAAATTGAGAACAATAAAGGTCTTAAAATAGATCCCTGTAGGATTCCAACTTTAACGTTTGTCACATCTGAATATACAAACTTAATATCCACAATCTGGTTATTGTCTGTAATTGTTTATTTGTGGCATATTCAGATTTTCTTACTTTTTATTGGGTATTTTGCCACTGAAAAATATTTAAAAATTTTAATGAAAAAACCTCTGCGCCAAACGGATCAGACAGAGGTTGGTTCTTGAGTACTTGACTGTTTCAAAAAGTCTCACACCTAAAAATATATAAACTAGAACAATGTTATAAACTAAAAACTCAAAATCAAAGCTATAGGAAGTTAACGTTTTGGAAGAGAATCTACTTCCGTTCTCAAAACTTTTTTGGCCGTCAACCATGACAGTTCTTTGTTTATGTATTTCCATAGTCACGTGAGACATTAAATTATATTTATCTTATTTTTAGTTACTTCGTCTCTAAGGAAGTAGATTCTCTTCCGAAACGTTAACTTCCTATAGCTTTGATTTTGAGTTTTTAGTTTATAACATTGTTCTAGTTTATATATTTTTAGGTGTGAGACTTTTTGAAACAGTCAAGTACTCAAGAACCAACCTCTGTCTGATCCGTTTGGCGCAGAGGTTTTTTCATTAAAATTTTTAAATATTTTTCAGTGGCAAAATACCCAATAAAAAGTAAGAAAATCCACAATCTGGTTTCTATCGTGAAGGTAAGAGGTGTGAAATGAGTACAAAATTCAAGAATAAATTTTAACAAAGCGGAACTTGTAGACATGACATTTGTTTTGGACGAGTCGGACAGAAAGTGCATAGAGTCCCTTTGAAAAAATTAAGAAAATTCAATTCAAAGAGTTCTAAATTGAAAAATTATTTTTGGCCACCCTGAATATATTTAGGAAGTGAAAATGATTCAAAAACATCAGTTAGATGTCTCATAACTTGCACTCATATATTTTTTTCTTATAAATTCATAATTATGGTGACTAGTGATTTCTTCAATATGCATCTGCAGATGGCATCATTATACTCTTCGCAAATGCAAAACAAAGAGTATATTGCATTCGATCGGCACGTTTTTACAACCGGTTATATTGCTCGTAGAGAAAAAATCATATTGTGCTGGTGACCGAATTCCAAGCGACTTCCAAAATGTCCGTACGTCTGTCTCTTCGTTTGTCTGTGCGATCTGTCTGTCAGTCCGTGCGTCCTTGTAAGCACGATAACTTAAAAACGAAAATGTATGCCGATTGTATTGAAACTTGGACAGTAAATTAGTGTTAGCTACAGGAACAACTCTAGTAGAATCTATCAATAAATAAAAAAAGTTGTTAATTTTTTAAACAAAAAATATATAAGACTAATATTATTTACAAAAGAACTGCAAAGAGTATCCTATGGAATGTGCAAAAATTATATAATAGTAAATCGGTTAGCTTGTTAGGACATGAAAATTAATTACATCCAAGTGTTTGATGGGTAGTCAATAATTACGAAGGCGTAGAAGGGTCACATATGTTTTTTCATTCATTCACACTTAAACTTGTAAATAATTTGATTATTCTCTGTTAAATCTGTAAATTGTTGATTTACTGCCAATTTCAAATGTAAATATTATTATTCCCAGTTTAAACTGTAAACAGTTCAATTGGTTTCAGCTGAATCTGCAAGTAATTTAATTCTTCCCAGTTTAAACTGTAAATAATTGAATTATCCCCAGTTCAAACTGTACTTTTTTAATTCCCACTTTAAACTGTAAACAATTATGATGTGATACATCTTCCATTGTGCTATAATAAACCACTCAACAGCACAGCACCAAAACAACTGTTTTAGAGAAAACAAAATATAGGCATTCACATTTTTAGAAACTGAAAACTATTGAATTAATTGCAGTTACAGCTGTTCCAGTTCAATTATGTACTGTACTAAAATGGAAATAATATATTTGTTATGCATTACGCCCCTTAAGAATTGAAGACTGTTGCGCCCATGACTGCTACTAGCTAAAATTAAGTAGAAAAGGTTAGGCAACCAATAATACACGCCATCTCTTCTGAAAGCCTGTAGATGGCTCTAGAGTTATACATTGTTCTAGATGTATATTCTCGAAAAGGTTAGAGTCTATGCTAGATTTTTCTGGATGTTATTCTTTTGAATACATAAGGCGTAATTCACGGTGGAGGAGTGAGAAGTTGAAAAGTGACAAGTGAGAGGTTAGAAATCCAAGGTGATAGAAATATAACGTAGTAAATATTGTTGATGGTTATTTTAGTAAAAGTGTATTTTATTTAAGGAAAATATTGTATAGTTTCAGTAAGTTATTAAATAAAGTGATAGTAGTTACCCCTTTTGAAATTATTTTGGAACCCACGGATCCTGAATGGTGTTTCAAATGTGAGAATACGCGTTACATACAGTTTCAAGTGGAAATTAAAAAAGTACAGTTTGAACTGGGAATAATTCAATTATTTACAATTTAAACTGGGAAAAATTAAATTATTTACAGTTTTAACTGGGAATAATTCAATTATTTACAGTTTAAAGTGGGAATTAAAAAAAGTTTAAACTGTAAATAATTGAATTATTTACAGATTGAGCAGTAAACAATTGAATTCTTTACAGTTTAAATTGGGAATTAAAACAAGTACAGTTTGAACACGGGATAATTCAATTATTTATGTTGCAAACTTTTACGATAAACTATATTCAGTTCTGGATGTTAGTGTCCCTGAGCATTCTCCAAAACCCTCGAAGTATCCGGCCTGGTTCAATAATATTATTATAAAATTAATAAAAGAAAAAGAGTACGTAACACAAGTTCAAAATAACTTGTAAATCCTAAACAATTTTGGTCATTTTTGCATACAAAAACTGACAACAGCAACTTTCCTAATGAAATGTCGTATAATGAACATAAGCTTAAAGGCGGCCAAGAAATAACGGAGGGTTTCGCTAAATATTTTGGCTCAGTGTACTTACCTGAGACGCTTGAATGCCCTATTGAAAAATCGAATTCGTTTCCTAGTATTATGATAACCCATGAAGATATAAGTAGAGCTGCTAAAAAGTTAAAACCTAAAAGGGCCGCAGGGCCTGATGGCTTACCGGCATACCTGGTAAATGCGTGTGCCGAACTCATGTTAGAACCGTTATGTATTATATTTAATTTGGCCCTAAAAATGCCTATTATCCTTCCAAATGGAAGGTGGGGCGACTGCTACCAATACACAAATCAGCTGATAAAAAAATTAAAACAAATTACCGACAAATCGTGATTCTATGTGCATTCTCCAAGTTATTTGAGACGACCATCTACGAAATTATCTACAGGTCAGTAAAACCTGTAATCTCCGTTTCTCAACATGGTTTCTTACCTGCAAAATCTACTAATAATAACTTATTAAATCTTGTCCAGGATGCTAAAATCGCCATTGAAGATAATATACAGTTGGATGTTATTTACACAGATATAGCTAAAGCCTTCGACAGGCTGGACCATCAGACTCTCATTTCTAAATTAAAAAACTATGACATAAACTCTGATATCATATGTCTGCTTTATTCTTATCTCTATAAAAGAAGTTTATCAAGGAAGTAATTTGGGTCCTATGCTATTTCTCATTTTTATTAATGACTTGCCTGATGTCTTGTGTCACTCAACTTGCCTTCTCTTTGCAGATGACTGCAAGCTATACCGCAGAATCGAAAATACTAACGACTGTACCCTATTGCAACAGGATCTAAGCAATATCTTTACGTGGTGCAATGACTTCAAAGTTGATCTCAACATTAAAAAGTGTGTAGCGATGACGTTTTCTAACAAAAATCTATCCATCGATTTCCCCTATACTATTGATAATACTGAACTTCGCCGTGTTGAAGAATTTAAAGATCTCGGTGTTCTTTTTGACAAAACACTATCTTTTAATAGTCATATAAGGCAAATAAGTAATGCGAGTCTAAAAAAGCTGGGTTTCCTTATTAGAAGTACTAAAGACTTCACTAACATAGAATGTATCAAAGTATTATATATCAGCATTGTTAGGTCTAACCTTGATTATTGTCAAATCATTTGGTCACCGTTCTATCGCAATTCTATTGATCTTGTAGAAAGTAGTCAAAAAAAATTTCTTAAGTATCTTTTATATAAAGAAACGCATTTGTATGATCATTTTGCTCACTACAATGAACTGTTGCTTAGATATGACTATGAATCTCTTGAGCTGAGGCGTGTTCATGCCTCATTAATCTATATCTACAAACTACTAAATCACCTTTCTGACAACTCCGAGTTTCTTTCAAAATTGCAATTTAATGTACCAAACCGAATAGGTAGAAATTTTGACCTCTTTTATATTCCGCAGTTTAAAACGAATATGTACCTGTCCAGCCCTTTAGTAAGATTATGCATATTAGGTAATCTTGCCCACTCGAGATTTGATTTATTTGCCCTTAGCCCTTCCAATTTTTTAAGACATGTAAAAACAATCACTCTTAACGAAATTTAAACCGCATTTAAAACGGTCTGTTACTTATTCTTTGTATGTATATCTATACCTTGTTACTTAGTATATACCTAATTGCTATTGCAACTGTTAAGCGTTACCTACTATGTTCACTGTATGTGATTGTATGTTTTGTAAGGTATTATATATTTGTGTGTTTCTCTTTTTGTTCATTCCTTGTAAATCATTGTTTGTTATTCTCATATGTTGATTGTACTATTTATGTAGTCATGTAAATCGCGTCTCTTTACAACTTTGTAATTGGGCTTTGCCTGTAAAGTTGTTGAATAAATAAATAAATAAATAAATAAATAAATAAATTTACAGTTTAAACTGGGAATAATTAAATTATTTACAGACTCAGCTGAAGCCAATTGAATTGTTTACAGTTTAAACTGGGAATAATAATATTTACAGTTGAAATTGGTAGTAAATCAATAATTTACAGATTTAACAGGGAATAATCAAATTATTTACAAGTTTATGTGGGAATAAATGAAAAAAAAAACATCCGTGACCCTTCTACGACTTCGTAAATAATAATATAGGAGTGAAAGAAACAAGCTTCAAAACATGTGCTGATACACATAGTATTCCATTAAAAAAACTCGCTTGATCCTGTAATATGGTCTTGGGTCGCCTAGTATATTCAAAAATAATTTATTTATTAAGTTATTTTAAGTTATAGATATGCTTATCTACTTTGCTTGTATTTTTTAATTTCTAGGTATCATGCATACTCGAGCTAGCGAAGTCCGATACAATATTGCCCCACCATATAAATTTTTGGATAATATGATATGCATCTCTGTTTCTGTCTATCAGGGTGCCATCATCGGGAGGTATAGCACCTATTTTCGGACCCCACCCATATAAACTCCTTTAAGTATTTTTAGATGCAGCATTATTCCACGATTTTTGTTTACATTTATTAGTATACATCGTGTGTTCACTTTATTTACATTAAATAAAACTCAGTTTATGACTTCAATCATCCCTACGTAGCCCTCTAAGCCGGTGCAGAGCCAGTGGTAACAAGACGTAATCCACTTACCTTCTTTCGCGTTCTTTTCGTTGCAGTTTCTTTTTCTTGAATGCCTTTTTGACACGGAGTAAGAGGAAGGCAGCTCGGTCGATCGTTAGGGCAGAATATTGCTTCTTCTCTTCCATTGTGAATAAATTAAACTTCCACAGATTTAATAAGATCCTCCAAGTTAATCCGTTCGGCTCAAATCTGAAAAAAAGTTTGAGTCTATTAAACGAAACTTTCCCAGTTTAAACCTGTTTTCCAAATTGCAGTGAGGGTGGCAATTTTAAGTAATCACTTTATTGGGTATGAGATTGTAGATACACGGAGGCCCATAATTAAATAGGGTATTTATAGTTTAGGCTTAGGTACGAAGTTGTACATTAATTACAAAATTATCACGGTTAGATTTATTATCAGTAAAGAGGACAATTTTGGCAATATGTTCTGTTACCAGTCTTTCTTTTTTTCAGTTTGAAAAGAATACATTACATAATTATCAGTAAGGGTGATGAGATCTTTTTTTATTTATTTATTTAAAATACCAGATCAACAAATTAATGCTATACGTGGTAGTGTGTGGTAAGACAGTACATACCAATTAAATGGAAAAAATATGTCCTATTGACAATCAAATAGATAAAAAATTATTCAATTCAAACCTCAATCTAACCGCAGAGCTCTAAGCTAGTTGCACAGTCTCGCTAACCTTTTTGTTCAGTTGCCAACTGAGGGAAAGTAGTGTTACATGGGTAAAAATAATAATTTAATATATTTTCTTCTAGCTTAACTAGATGATCCATGGAGTTGATCTTGAGTATCTGCACTCTGAGAAATATTTAAACATTTTTTGTATATTTTGGGTAATTTTTTAAAACGTTTTGCTTTTGTTTCTATTTACAAATATAGTCATTTTAGGGTGATGTAAATCTATAAAGAGGCAGATTCTATTGGGCTATTATTTCCGTACCAGAAATCATTTGCTTAACTCTCTGTGTAATTGGGAATTAGGGTTTGATTAAAATATAAAGGTAGTAATAATAATAAATTGTTTCTCTCAACTTGGTCGTATGTTATTTAAATACGAAGAACTTAAAGGGAATGGTTTCTCCCCACTAATGAAGGGTAATTTTCCCACTAACATGATATCAGCATAATGTTGATCCATATTAAGTAAACAACATGAACCTGTATATTCAAGTTCATGATATGGTTATGAGAAATATTATCTAACAGCAACTCCTTATCCCTATGTTAGTCTAATAGAAGCTTCCCACAAATTATACAGTTGCGAATTTAATTGTTTAAAAGCAAAGTTTCCTTTCTCTTGTTGTATTACGTGCAGCTGCATACAAGAAGTTGATTTGTCTACAACACTCTCTGCAATGGATGACTCCGACGTCTCGTCGTGCAGGCCATTTATTATTTTTAAAGTAAAACTGAAAAATATCGAAACGCCTTCAGAAAAAGATCACTTAAGAGTAGATATGCCTCGACAAGCTGCTAAAATTTGCAACAGGGGAGGTGAAAGGGAAACTCTAGTGGGCGGTCCTTTAAAAACGATAAAATATTATTTTATGTGTTTATAGTACTATGTAGTAGTAAATAGAAATGAATGACCGCGATTCCACTTACGTATAAGCTCGAAATTAGTTCATGATTGTATATAAATTCTACCTGCCAAAGCTCAACGGTTATGCCGACACCCGACACATCTATCCTATCATTCTAACCTAAATGCGTTTTTAACATATTATTCCTTCAATAAATACAGTATTTTTATAATTTAGACGGCTAGGTATTATGCTTCCCTAGAATTTTAATTTGTAATATGGAGTATACGAGTATATCTATATTTTTGCATAATGGAAAAGATATTCAATAATTAGTAATCTGCATTAATTAATAATAATCCTCAATAAGGAAATAATAATATTAAATAAAAAGAATAAGAGTTGATGAGGTCCGATAAAAATTATAAACAAAAATTAGTGGTATGCAATATTGCAGCTACGGACACACGTTTCAGAGTTATTGCTCCTCATCAGCGTAGCATGGCATAAATAATATTGTTATATTGTTAAAAGCAAGACCAACAAAGACAGGAAAGCACAGTATATTGTAGGTACTCTATTTTGTACCTTCGTGCCTCATGTGCCATATATGAAGAGCAATAACTCCGAAATACGTGTCCGTAGCTGCAGTCTTGTTTGTTATTATAGTACTAATTCTTGTTTATAACTAAATGGAAAACTTAACATTTTAATGTTGTTTAGTTTTCGTATGTGTAAAGCTTTAGCTGTCACATCATTCACCAAATCAAAATTTAAACTCTTGGATCCTCAGGGGATTCCTCAGGACTTCTTGAATTTTTATTTTGTAGTCTCCCTCAAATAATGGTAGTTTACCAATAAACAAAAATTAGCAACCGTTGTTAAAATCAAAAATATACACCACGCAAGTTGTTTTATCCAATAAGTGTTATGCGTATAGTATTAGTTATTTATTGGTCTAATTTGTCTATACGCGATATTCTTAGAAACTGTTAAACAGAAAAAAAGTTTCAAATAAAAAAGGTGTCTCCATCTTTATTTCTTCTCAGCATAGACTTAAAGGGTTTTCCGTTCGTTAACTGATCCTTGCAAATACTCACATTTTATCGACATGGTTTTTGAAAAAAAAAAACGTATTATTTACAATTATTAAAATTTGACCTTATATTACCACAGTTCATTAATAAATATGTACCTAGTGATGACATAGTAAAATTGAGATCCATTAATGTTTTCGTTTTTTGAATTATGGCAAGTTAAACAAAAAAATAATTTTAATTATTATTGTTATACATCCAATAGACGCCGAGAATAAGAGAAATGATTCGCAGAAAATCAGTGATAAGTAATTATTCATAAGCATTAAACTATTCAACGGATCATTATGAAATTCACTAGTTGTCTATCGAGAGGTAAACCACCGTCGGCACTCGTTCTCCGAATTTTAGGCAGGCTGTCGGCAGCCATGGCAGTGGCGGTCATATAATTGAAAGCCCCGCAAGTGCGGCTGGTTGGAGTTACACAGGCGCCGCAGGCAAGGCAGTCTCGGCAGTTCGTGTAATTTCTACAAGTGGTTGACCTCTCAGGTAGTGTTTTGATAGTATACAGTATAAAATAAGAATTTCTTTACAACCCTAACCTGAAATTTGCAGACATAAATGTAGCAAGCAAATGCCAATTTTTCGAAGTCAGTAACAAGTAAATATATCGAGAATAAATAAAGATTAAGGATAGAGGCAACCCTTTATTTGAAATTTTACTTTCTAGGAGTAGTAGTCTCGATTTGACTAAGGAACTAGTGTTATATACTTAGCACATATCACATATTAGCACATATTATATAAAATAACTTGCTGGTGTACACTTAGTTTTACGAATTATTATTCATATTTTCTTAAAAAATATATGGATGGGGAGAACTTACAAATTTGCTTTTATAGTAGACAAAAGTTTAATGATAGATGTTTTAAACTAAACCCCGCATCAAAATATCATTAATAACTTTAGACATAGTAGGTTATTTCTCAAAAATATGGATATCTCTGGTTTTACTGGTTAGATTTTAAAAATCCAAAGCATCAATTATTTGTATCAATGAAATTTAATAGTGCATTTTTTTAAAATACGAATGTCAGAGCGATTCTAAAAATTTGCAAAATTTTGAAAGTAAAAAAGATGGCTAAAATTTGTATTCAAAAATGTTTTCTCTACAAATTTTTAAAGCAGAGATGAAAACCTGCAACTTGAGTCTTAGAACGTCTACATTGGTGCGCGATCTCAACAAGAAAATATTTTCAACATCGGTCCACATCACATTCTGGACAATACGTTTAACTCTGATTTGTTAAATTTTCACGAAGTTGCTTTTTTCTGGAAAATATTTTCGGGTTTAAAGGAGTAAATTGTCTGTTTCTTTTTACATTTTGAGCCTAGATTTCATTATTTTGACAGATCGATAGATAACTTTACTGCCGACAGTTTTTATCCCAAACATTTCTTTCTATTGTTAGTGCATGGGTGGCTACATATAACTAGTTATAATTCCGTACTTGTAGTATAATCAAAGAGTAGAGTACCTGTTAACTATAATAGTAAATTAATGGAATTTGGTATTTTATTGGGCGTCCCGTGTTATTAGAAATGATTTGGTTTAATTTCTTATTTCGTTCCCTCGTTATATTTTCTCATTCATAAAATAATTCTGGGTGAAGGGCGGAGCTTAAACAATAATAAATCCAGAGGGAGCTCGTATCAGTGTAACATTTGTTGCAAAATGTGCCTTTGCACGGTTCCGTGCTATACATGTTTTTGCAAAAAGTATTATGTTTTTTGGAAAAATAAAAATAGTACGATACACAGAAAACATGAATGAAGGTTTGTATCGAGTCCTTTTTCTCATATTTTGATTCTAAATATTTTTTAAAAAATCAGCAATTTGCTGCTAATTAAAACAAATCTTATTAATTAATACCATTTTTTCTCAAAATATTAAAAAGATACAAACCTAGATTGATATGTTTTCTTCTATTTTTCGCCTGTACAAATTTCGTAACTGCAATGGTCTAATTATAATTTGTCGCAGACGGGGCGGCGTTTGAGAGTAATTTATTTCTGATTTTTAGACGGCATACCCACTCTTAAATTTACAAAATATAATTTCGCCCGATTATCCGAACCTTATTACCTAATGTCGATATTAAAGTCGGTTATAAATACGTTTGTTTTGTTTTCGTTAATTTTGACACCGACCCTGAGCACCCCCGACATGAAAAAGGATATTGATATGCATAGTTTTGTAACAACAAAATTATGATTTTATACCTTCTGGGGTATCACCAAGAATATATATAGTTTATTGTCATCGTAGGGCTCAAAAACGACCGCTCACGTCGATGCCTTGCTAAGTTTTGAAACCCTTTATTTTATGAAAATATAAGCCAACGGGATAACCAAATGCCTTGTTGGTATTTCTGAAAATGGATTTTTCTTCAGTAATCCACAATTCAAGATGGCGACTAGGCCGATTTTTCAAAAAATCATATCTCGGTAATAATTGACCAATTTTCAATTTCAAAAAAACGAAATGCTAACAAAGAAATACAATTTGCGAAAAAAGTACTGTAGTTAATATTTAATACCTAATGGATTATTCTCAAAAAAACTAAAAAATTTTATTTTATTTATCATTTTTTATCTTGAAAACAACAGGCAATATGGAATTAATTTTCTAACAACGGTATACAAATTTATAGGTACTAGTTGAAAAATAACCTTATATATACATTGAGTCGACTCATTTCAATTAGTATACGTTTTTTCTTGAATAGCGCGTGTTACGATCTGTTATTATTTACACTGCACTTTTTATATAATTACAAAATATTAATATTAGGTTGTTTAAAAGTTAAATAATTAACAACTTTTTATTTATTGATCGATTCTGTTCAAAAATAGTGGGGGTCTTCCTCTAGCTAACATTAACTTAATGTCCAAATTTTAATATAATCGGACGTTTCGTTCTTAAGTTATTGTGCTTACAAGAAACTGACGGACAGACAGAATTCAATCACCAACACAAAGATATAATTTGTTTTCTTTACGAGTGATATTATCGATTTTAGTAATATGCCGATCAAATACAATATACTGTTCGTTTTGCATTTGCGAAGAGTATAATAATGGAACTTAATTTTAGTACATGTTTTGTGTGTCAAAAACCCCTTGTAAAAAGTCATGTAATGACATGCTTGCAACTAAAGACTGAGTGTATAAGACTTAATCTTAGACAACGAGTCTTTTGTTGCTAACATCTGGGGCAGGAAAGGAAGACTCGCTAGAAAACAGCACAAAGTATCGTGTCTTAAATGGATCGTTAATAAATAATATTTCCCTTTATTTTTTATCCAACATAAAAACCAAAATGAAGCTCACTGAATACCTCGTCAAGAAACTTCGGAATTGAGAAAAATTTAAGCATGTTGTAACTTCATACATCCCGTTGATAAAAATAGAACACAAGAATAATGAAGAGGCTGATACTATTCTACTTCGTGTAACTCAACAATATGGAAAAGACATACAAACTGTTCACAGTCTGGATACAGATGTGTTTGTGCCTCTGGTTAGTTTTTATGAGTAATTACCAAAGAAAATCGTAATGGTAACCAGTCGAAGAAAAACTGAAATAGAAATAGATATAGGAAAAGTCGTCAAATCATTAAGTATCGGACACATGCATTATTAATTTTTTCCATGCCTTGCTGAGACAAATATAACCGACAAATTCTCAAAAATTAGCAAAGAATTTTGCACGAAAGTATTTTTGAATCTGAAGGAATCATCAGCAATATTGAAATCGCTTGCATTGTTGGGAATTCTGAACACAATTACCACATAACTTGAAGGCAATTTCCACTAATTAGTATGTTTGCTCTATAAAAATGAATTAATAAAGAAGGTAACTGACTGGTGTTTTCCACTAAAAATCAAAAAGGAGATAACCTACCACCCACAGCTTGTGGGTTTGGGGTTGATTGTTATTTTAAGTTAGGGTCCATTATATTGCAACAGTATGGGGAAGTGCGAATGAAAATGTCCAAAATTTTCCAGGTGATAGTCTCTGTGGTTGAGAAAAAGTAACGAATATATAGAAGTAGTCTCCATGCTTAACCCACACGCCTCAAGAGCTGTAAAACTAACCTTGTCAAATTTAGCTGCAAGAAAGCGAACAATGATATGTTCCTGAAAAAAATAAATAAATAATTTGCGCAGAAGCCTGTCAGTGTTTTGCAGGAAACTTCTTCTGTGCAAATACCCCAGGTTTAGTAACTCCATCGATCATGGAAGAATATGAAGATAAATCAGGTAAATTGTGGTATCTTTACTTTAACTATTGCGAATAACAAAAAATATTTTTTTGAAGATGATAACAAGCAGATAACTTAAGAATTATTTTAAATCGAAGAAGGCAATTAAAAATGCAATTTAGGTCATAGATTATATAAGATTATGTCAAAGTATTACTTTATGATGTTATGATATTAATAATAAGCATATATTTATTTAATCAGCCGTTTTGAAAACGCTGTAACTCTTCGCCAGTAAAAATATAAAACATTTCTGACATGGCCTGAATGCGATTTTTAACTTAGACAAGCTATATTATCGTTAAGTATCCCATTAATTAACTGTGTGCGCAACCAAACTCACCTTGTGCACCGCAATATTCTTCCACAATACCTATAGCGCGCCAAGATTTTCAAATATTAGAGCATTATCGTTTAACCAATATTCAATAAACTATATTACTATATATCGTCGCATTCAGCATTAAATTCTACACATGTTTTGTTTAAATTGTTTGTAAAGAAGTTAGAAAACCAATATTTTAATTTTATTGCAAAATTTTCAGTTGTGTATTAATTAATTTTCTTATATCTTGTATTTTTTATAGTAAAACATACTTTTTGAAGTATTTCCTTTTTTTGAAATAAAAGATCGGTCAACTACGATGGGAGATACGATTTTTTTTCAAATCTCCGATCCGTCATCTTGATTTGTATATTACTGGAGAAAAATTACTGTTGCTCCATTTTTAAACAATTTAGTATCTTGAACAGCGTTTTTTAGATAAAAAGGTGAATATCTCCGGTTCTAGAGGTCGATCGGGACAAACAGAAAAACCAAGATCTATGTAATTAAAATTTCAACAAATCTGCGTACATGCGTACATAACACACAGAATTGAATAAACTGGCTAAAAAGCGATTTTTTTCATTTTAACACATAGGGACGTTAAGAATTCCGATCGGCTTCAAACTTTTAGGAAATATAACTTCTGTTTTAAAAAAATGTTTTCTTAAAATGTTTTCTTAACCGCTTCTCAAGTCACTGAAATTTTGGTGCCCAAATATTGAACCTTGTGGACACAAGTGAATTCTTTATCTGAAATTTGAATTACCCGCCATTTTATGCCATTAAGTCCAAAATGTACTATTTTTTTCCAAATATAGATCTGGATGGCAGCTTTCCGATTATATTAAAAAAAGTTTTTTTATGTCATTTTGATCACTTCTTTGCATTTAATTACAAACCAAATTACAACAAATTGAATTTTTCGGCCATTTTGAAAAAGAAAATATTAGAAAAGAAAGAGAATTGAGAGAACTTTAATTTAAAAAAAGAAAAGTTAGTTTTCGTCTGTCTGAACTCGAGATTTTCCCCTATTTACCCCTCAACGATGAAGACCGTTTAAAAAACAATCCAGTTCCAGATCTCGTTATAATACATAGGTGTACAAAATTTCAAATCAATATCTTAAACCGTTCCAGAGAAAACGTGCACACAAAAGAAAAGTTACAGACAGACAGACAAACAAACAGACCAAGAGACAGAAAATTTCTTTCGCTCAAATTTAGAATCTCGACGTTTCATGACAATCTAAACCTATTTTAACAAGCTAAGAAAAACTGCATTTTGATATGATTTTTATCCCTGTTGGGTTGATTCAGTACATTTTCAGCAGAGGGTCGCAAGATGACTCAGTACATTTTGATTTGATTTTTCTTTTTTTTTTTTGCATTGACTAAAGTAAAGGCTAACTACATTCTGAAACACAGAAAGGGCATCGGTTCTATTTTTATTTAGTAAATGAAAATAAGGAAATGAGTGATGATATTTTAAATATAACATTACATTATTTTTTTGCACATATATTGCACGGAGAATTTACCAATTTGCAATATTTTTTAAAATAATTCTATGAAATGCATTTTCGTAAATAACTCGTTTATTTTAAATTTTTCGAAAATACTTTATTTCAGATTTTTTATCAAAAAATCAAGTTTTCCAAGATTTGTAGATTCGCTTTTGATTTATCAAATTTCTCACAAACGTCATCTCATAGACCTAATTGAGCCCTACAATTACCA
The DNA here is from genome assembly GCA_963583905.1 of Stenurella melanura. NCBI lineage: Eukaryota > Metazoa > Arthropoda > Insecta > Coleoptera > Cerambycidae > Stenurella > Stenurella melanura. The sequence goes on from OY757316.1 coordinate 18,588,597, forward strand.
TTTTTGAAAATCAAAATCGGACCTTCGGTTCAGAAGTTATTAATTTCTTTGAAAAATCATACTCGGCCCTGGAAAAAATGCTTGCTGTCAACGGATTTGGGCCGCCAGCAATAGGCTTCATTTGTGGCCGTGTAACTTTGATCCCACCAAGTCTCATCGAAATCGATCAATATTCTGGACAGTTATCGTGCTTCCTAGCCCGATTTCGAGAAAACCAGTTTTTTGCAAAAAAAAATCAATTTTCGTTTGTTTTTTGACATAGTCTCTGGTATACTTATTTGTAGACCTTTGCCAGCGGCACTATTTCTTTTTTGAAATATCTCGATCCGACTACCCGTTATCGAGTTATTCAATTTTTCCCGAAAAACTCGAAACGTCTATATCGGGTACTTCCGGTTTCCGAACGGAGCCGAGCTTCCGGCGTTAAGGTTTTTTAAAGACCTATTAACCACCCAAGTTACATTGCAATCCGAAAACGGATTAGGGGGGCTGGGCGTGACAGACAGACAGACAGACAGACAGACAGACCGACCGACTGACCGACGGACGGAATTTTCTAAATTCGCTCTCGAATCGATAGATACGACTTTCACATCGATCCGACGTTTTTTTCGGGTTTCGACGGTCCACCGGAAAAATGCTAAACGTACACTACATTTTTTTTTTAAATGTAGTAACAAGAAACATTTTTGAATTTTTTTTTACGATTACCATACCTCCACTCCCCTACGTGGAAATGATATAATAAATATGACATTACTGGACACTTTTTATATTCCGTGCTTAAAAAGAATAGCATCTACAATTTGGCATCGTGGCTGCGCTGTATGCGAAATGCTATAAATCTAAAACAACTGAACAATTCCAATTCCGAACGGTAACACAGCAATATATTTCGTTTAAACACCTTTTAAATTAGATTTCACTCTTAACAATAGTCGAATTAATGTCAATATTTTAATTAAATTAATTTTATTCCTCAGCGAATCTGAATGTCAAGAATTTATCGACCTTAGAAAATTAAATTATCCAAACAGGGTCACAGTTGTCTTGTGAAACTCCTCCTTAATTGCCTAAAGAGACAAGAAGACAATAAGAGGAAAATTAATTGTGCGTTATTAGGTTTGGTGAAGTGCTAATATACAAATTATTAAAGCACTATTACAATAAAATTGACAGTTTAAAAGTGAATTATTTATTATTTGTTTGCTTATAGTAATAAAACATATTCTTTATAGGATTTTGCAAACAGCGGAAAGAAAAAGTATCTATGAGAACTAGAAGAAAAACTACATGTAAAAATATTAATGAAATCTTTGCGTTATTTCGATAACCTGACTTCGGGTTCTGCATTGACAGATAGTTAATATAATCATTACCAAATGGTGGCAGCTTTGTTGACGAAACGCGCTTCTAATAGAATAATTTTGAGAAAGCATATAATTTCTGTATTCTGATAGATCTGGCAGCAAATTTAAATTACTTGTTCGAACTACTGGAAACCTAGAAAGCTTATTGGAAACATTTGATCAATTAGCTCTAATTTTAGGGGAGTCGTCTTAGACAAAAAAGGAATAATTCCTCGATCCATATTTTTTTATGAAACCTTTTGCATTTACTTCTAAATAGTGTCAATGAAAAATATCTCCTCTTAAGAATGGGTGCTAATTGTTCATTTGTTTAATAACAACAAATAAGTGCAAAATTAGTTGTAAAATTGTATATCTCAAATATAAATCGATGAAAAATTTCGAAAATAGGTTCTTAGGGGTTTTTAGGTATGCTGATTAAGAATCTGATATTAACTTTTTGAAATTCAATATGGCGGAATCAAAATGGCGGATGAAAATGTTAAATATTGCAAAATTAACCGAAAAAAAAAAGATTTTTTGGGACTATTTGGGATATCCTTCTTAAAATATTGATGGGTCACGTGATGAAGCCCGCTTCTTCGTTGTGTGATTGGTTAATACTGATCACGTGGTTTTTTTAGAGCGGGTTAATTCAAAAATGAAATTTCGAAAAACGAAAAAAATAGAAATTTTAATTTTTAGGCTTAACAATATCTGTAATAATAAAGCGGTTAATTTAATTTTTTTTATAAAGTATGAAGCCCCCTACTATATACAGAGCGATCAATTTAAAAGCGGGGCACCTTTAAAACTTTTTTATTTTTTGTTCGACTTGAACCAAATTTTACCAAAAGATAGAACAAATTAATTAGGATCTACTTATGACTAAGAAACCATTCGCATCTTACAAATGCAAAGCCACCCGCGGTACCAAAATAAATGGAAATAATAAATAAATAATATTAGGCATTTTTTTATCGAAGAACTTTGTTAATGAAAATTGTTCAGAATTGTCCAGAAACTTAGAGTCCAAAATTTCAGCAATATTAAAAAATACTGAATTTTGTTTTTGAAGTCCAAAATTTCGACAAAATTTAAAAATTACAAATCACTTGACAACTACCTGGCAGCTTACGTTTAACTTCAAACAAAATTGTCATAGCACATTTTTCTAAAGAAAAAGAAAAAATTAAAATGATATTTTCGGACCCGGGCATTGTTTTAAACAAAATTTCAATAGTCTTTAATATTGCTAAAATTCTGGACTCTAGGTTTTCGGACAATTCTGAACAACTTTCATTAATAAAGTTTTTCGATAAAAAAATGCCTAATATTATGATTTCCTTATTTTTTCCATTTATTTTGGTACCGCAGGTGGCATTTGTAAGACGAGAATGTTTTTTGAACATAAGTAGATCCTAATTTGTTCTATCTTTTGGTAAAATTTGGTTCAAGTCGAACAAAAAGGAAAAAAGTTATAAAGGTGCCCCGCTTTTAAATAGGTTACTCCGTATATATAAAATTGATTTAAAAAATTTCAAATACCTACTTTTTCACAGTTTCCAAGCACAGAAGTTACAAATTTAACGTTAGATAACAGAAATTTGCGATGGCTTGTCTAACATAAAATATCATATACTACTATTGTTTTATAATTATATTTCTAGTATTTTTAGGGAAAAAAATGTACCTTGTAATATCGTTGATGCATCTATTTAAAAAGTATAAAATTATTGGGTAGACATTGATTTTAATAAATTTACAATGTATTTTTATAAAGTAAAAATGAGAAAATTAAACCATGAATAAAACTGTACACATATTCAAGAAATTGCGCCACTCGCCTAACGGCCCGTGGGCTCAAACATCATCTTCGTGAATAATGGCTATCATCATCGCTCATATAATAATATACTAAATTATTTAACCGACCATTGTTCAAAAAAACTGGATATGTTGGCTTATCCGATATCATTTTCCAATACTTTATTATTTACAATCAAAGTTAGAGGGTCAAAGTGGAAAAATGCATTTTTCGTAAATCGACCATCTTTGAGGGTCTGATTTTCGTAAAATAGATTTTTCTTTTAACCTCTAGTGGTATTACGTGTGAATATTTAGATGTGTTTAGTACGTTCCACCTTAATTATGAATATCATGGATCGTGTACTGTATCCACAATTACTTTAAACAAAATCAATTGCATCAAATTATTTAGAACGTTAATGGCACTCCTGGAAGACAAATACCCCCTTGAATCATAATTTTATTATTTGACGCTTACATAATCATGATATATACATCATAACGCGAAATATAGAATCATCGTAAATTGTGTCTTGCACACGATAGGGGACGTTGATGGATGGCTCGACGATGGCGCGGTAGTAAAATGTAATGAAATATGTTGGATTGTACGCCCACAACACAATAACTTTATCGGTATGTGTTATTTGACTTACGATCAGAGTTATACAAGCAAACTATTATGTCAGAAATTTGTAAATGAATACTGGACATAAACGAATTGTTCTCTTGAGCCGATGTATTATTTATTTACTTTATGTATGTATAGGGTGTTCCAGATTCAACGGGACAGGCAATACCTTACTTTGCCGCGTAGATAAAAGTTTGAGCAACAGTAACCTACAAAATGAGGTATTCAAAGATATCCCTCAAAAGAAACAACCCCTGGGAGACTACTCATAACTTTTTTTTTAATAGGTTCCTCAACGTTTTTGCGCTTGTGTAACAGTATTAACATTCTGCTTGGTAATTATTTTACTTTCTTAATCCTTGACTTGTTTTGATTGGGCCTTAAGGACCGTCTGGCAAGGAAGTCCTAGATACAAAAACTCCCTCTGCAAGTATTTGTTTCCTTTCAGTTTGTAAGAGTGTCACGCAGTACTTGAGATTTATTTTGTAGATCCTCCTGAGAGATACAAGATTCCATCTAGGCCTCCAACCATCCTAATCTTGTGAAGGAGGTGGTGATGTTGCCTAGGGGAATATCCCTCAATTCGGCCAAAGTAGGCCAACATTCTCCCAAAATGGATTCTCCGCTAGAGGAGACTGCCGGGCACTCACAGAGTACGTGTTGGACTGTCTCGTCTTCTTGTTCACAGCCTCTGCGTAGGGGTGTGTCGTTTAACTTCATGTTATAAAGGTGCTTTCTCAGCTGGCAATGACGAGTAAGAATTCCTGTCGCGAAGCGCAGGTTCTTCCTGGACATTCCCAGGTAGGTCATCGTTGTATCCTTGTCGGGGTATGTAAGCAGATCAATAGCCAACTGACAACTATGAGTTTCGTCCCGCAGTTTTCTAACTTTTCTGTGGGTGTTTTCTTTAATCATTATTGCTGAGGTAGGCAGTATGTTAGAAGGGCCAGGTCCAAGTATACTTAGACTGGCTGCTTTCTTAGCCATAGTGCCAGCTTTCCTGTTGCTTCTGCATTGTGCATGCTCTTTGACCCAGCTTAGAATGACAATGTTCATGCTGTAGGCGCCCACAAGTGCTTGATGGCATTCCCATGCTGACCCTGTTGTTATTTTGTGTCTCTGTATGGCCAGTAGTGATTGTCTACTATCAGTGTAGATTCTGATTGTTTTTCCCGTTATTTGTGTACGGGAAATTCCTTTTGCGGCTATGGTTATTCCCGCCAGTTCTGTTTGTTGTCTGGCTTGTTTGTCCATAGCCCATTTAATTTGAATTTGCAGATTCCTAGAGTATACCCCACAACCTGTTCCTTCTTTCTTTTTCGATTCGTCTGTGAAGATGTTAACTGTTCTTTCACTGACAGCCTCATTGCTACTGTTGGTGTGTATTGCATAGGGTGTGTGGTACCTGCAGAAGTGGCATCTATTTGATTGCCTCATTCCACAATCGGCATCTGGTTGCTCCACATCCTATGTTTGGCTGTATACCAACGGATTTGAGACGTGCCATAGTAGTTAGGGCCATCTCTTCTAGATATATGTCTAGTGGTGGCAGGCACAGCATCACTTCCATTGCTCTTGTTGGTGTCGTTCTCATAGCCCCACTTGTGTTTAAACAGGCTACTCGTTGTACAGTTTGCTGACTCTTAGGCGACCAGACAATGGCTCCATAAGCTATCATCGGTCTTATTATAGCAGTGTAAATCCACATAGCCACTTTCATTCCTCAGGTTCTCCCTATGGTTCTGCGGCACTGCTCAAAGGAGATGTACGCCTTCTTTAGTCTTCTGTCTAAATGAAGATTCCAAGTTAGTTTGGCATCAAAAGTTACTCCAAGGTATTTTGCTTCTGATGCGAAACTTAGTGTGGTGTTTAGAAGAACGGGTGCCGTCATTGGCCCCAATTTCCTTTTCCTTGTGAAGAGGTCTAGCTCTGTCTTCCTGCAGTTGACTGACAGAGAGTGTTATGGATATGGATATGACTTATTACATTAGATTATTGTACTTGTTTTATTGTCGAAACGAAGCGTATTTTACTTTGGAATCGAAAAAGTCTTGGTCAGCAGAAGCCGAGTAGGATCACCAAGGTTACGTTGTAACTCATGCTGAATTGCAAAACAGAGTTACAGTGCCAGCGAAGAGTTGAAAAGTCAGTTCTGTTTCGAGCTTTATAAGAAGTTCTGGTAGGGTGCTGCGTAGCCCAACTCCTCTCCTGTGGGGTGGCTCCACAGTAAATAGAATAAGGAATATTAAATTAGTTGCATAGATTATCACTAGCGGATTTTTCTGGGTGGTTGCTGAATGTGGCGTCAGAAATCGACAATCTCATATCTCGAGTGTTTCTGAGAATGCCACTTCAATAATTTTTTTTGTACATGAAGAAACAGTCAGAACATTTTAATTTTTGGCACAGTTGCTTTACTCCTCGAGCTCTTTCAAAATATGTACTAAGAAATAAATGTTAAATTGGCCTACTAATTCAGTTTTTCAACGCAGTTCTCGAAAAGGCAACTTACGACAATTGAAAATAGTGTGTACCTTTATATCAGCTGAGGGTTTAAAAGAATAACTAGAAAATTGCGTAAACTTGGCAAGCGAGTGGAAAAGTTCGCATTGAGGGTGAAGTAAACAACTCTAGTTTATTTATTTTACTCTCTATTTTAGTCTTAACTTGAAAGCAATTTGCATCAGCACTCAGCTAGGTGGAAAATAAATTTTATAAATAACTACTTGACTTATAAGAAAACCAATGAAACTGGATTAGCTTTGAGTATTAAAATTAAATTAAATTTCCTTTTGAGTCTTATATAGTTTTAATAAGCGTTTACAGGCGTCTTCCTTGCGGAATTAATTCCGAAATAGTGTGGCTCTTCGGAAGCTAACTGAATTCAATTTGTAATTTTAAGCTGTTCATAATTGAAGGGCTTAGGAATTTTTGTGAGGTTCACTCTTTGACGAAGTAATATTGCATAACAAAAAGTATTTGTCTTTGATTATAAACAATTATAAAAATCAATTGTGATAATTTATTTCTTAGGCAGCCCGTATAAAAAAAAGAAGTTCAGGTCAGCATAGTACGAAAACCTTTCTTGTGCTACTTTCTCCTTATCTTTTACTGTATCTCTTTTCCTCCCTTACTCTAAGTAATAAATAATTAAATGTAAATCAAATCTACATCATATATAGTGTTGAAAGTTAAAGTGGATTAAATTATATAAAGGATCCTAAAACACATCAATTTTAATTTTTCACTATATAGGGCCCACTGAAAGTGCCTGGCAATAATGAATGTTGGTTTTTAATAGTATTCTGTCAAAGGTGTATGAAAACCAGCTATCACACTTTACCGTAAGTTAGTAAGGTTTTTTTGTAACTTTTGTACCTGTTATCTGTATCAGAGCTAGCAAGTATGCATACTTTCTTAACTACATCACGCTGTTTATTGCCAAAATCTTAGCTTTGCGAAAATGACGTAGGTCTGGAGATTCTGGGATCTTAGTCTATTCCTCCTTCCTGGTATCAGTGACACAGAAGGCAGGCACTATGCAGAAGCGAAAGCTGGCCGCGATACCTTTCTTCTAACTATCAATATTTCGGTCCAATACACTGTACATGGTGCCCCAAATTGCTTGATTTGGGCTGGTTTTCCTATTTTCGGCCAGTTAGAGAAAAACTGACGTATGAGTCTAGAGCTCGATTTTTGTGAAACGCCGCTTGGCGAAAACCGCATTTCGATATCTCTAACCGTTTCCGCGATATCGGCAAAAATTGACATTTGGCATATTCCGACAAACTGTCATAACTTTTTCATTTGTGAATATTTTTTCAAACAGTAAAAACTTTCTAGAGGCACTTTTTGACGTAGAATAAGATGCATTTGTCAAAAAATATATATCGCTTTTCAATTGTTCGATATCAAAGCTAACTTTGTTATTTCAAATGGAAACCATAGTTGGCTTTGACTTTAGAAAATAGGAAAAAAAATAAGTTTTCCAAAAATATATATGTCAAGACATGCCTAGTTATCGTCATAAACAAAAGGTCCAATCATTCCTTGCCCCACTATTCCCATCCAAATATTGAAACCAAATCGTCCTTGCATATTTCTATGTTGGAAAACATGCTCATTATGGTCCGACCAACGATGTCGATTATGTCGATTAAATATTCCGTTGCTGGTTACTCTTGCTTCGTCGGTCCAAATGACATTTCGGTTAAAATTTTCATTTTCATTGCATTTTCTGATGAACCAGTTGCAGAAATTAATCCTGCGTTCTTGATCACCAGGGAATATTTGATGAGTGAGCCTGATTTTATAAGGTTTATATTTATATTTCTTAAGAATTCTTTAGCTACGGCTTTTGCTCACACCCTTAGTTACAGTTATTTCTCTGGTAGAAATTTCAGGATTTTCTAAAACCGCTCCAATTACTTCTGCCTCCACCTCGTCTCTACCTTCAATAGCATACTGTTCAGGTCTGGGCTTGACAATTGATCCATAATTCATCAAAGCATTTTCCAATCTAGGAAACATTTGTTCGCTTGGCTGCTGGCGTTCAGGGTAACGTTCGAAATATAGATTTAATGCATCTTCAGAAATTGGGCCTGATTCAATATAGAGTATAAACATCTGTCGTTTTTCAAAGTTTTCATACATTTTGGAATAACGCAGAGCGATTATAACAGATTTCAACTTGAACACTTATTTTATTTACTGTCAAACTAACTTTTAGATATGCAAAGCAACTGTTTTTGTGTGGCCAACTGGGTTAAAATGTTAAATGTTAAAAAAATGTCATTTTTAAAGAGAAATGTGTTATATTGGCAGCAAGGATGACTAGACATATCTTGACATATATATTTTTGGAAAGCTTTTTTTTCCTATTTTCTAAAGTCAAAGCCAACTATGGCTTTCATTTGAAATAACAAAGTTAGCTTTGATATCGAACAATTGAAAAGCGATATATTTGTTTTGACAAATGCATCTTATTCTACGTTAAAAAGTGCATGTAGAAAGTTTTTACCGTTTGAAAAAATATTCACAAATAAAAAAGTTATGACAGTTTTTCGGAATCTGCCAATTGTCAATTTTTAGCGATATTTCGGAAACGGTTAGAGATATCGAAATGCGGTTTTCACCAAACGGCGTTTCACAAAAATCGATCTCTAGACTCATACGTCAGTTTTTCGCTATCTAGTCTGAAAATAGGAAAACCAGCCAAAATCAAGCAATTTGGGGCACCCTGTACACTGGGAAAACTGTTTTATTTTATATTTATTAGATAAGTACATGAATAAAAATACGTATATATGGTATTAATGTAGTTGGGGGAGCTAAATCATAGTGTATTGCAGAATATTTAGAAAAATAATTGCACATTTATATTTACACCCCATATTTCAGGCATCATTAATGATAAGAACGCGCCTTGAAGCCAATGCATTTTTCTCATACTGCTACCAGAATAAGAAAATACTATCATGAAAAATAGTACAAGGTATAGATATACAATGATAGACACATACATATATTGTAGCTTAAAATTAAACACAAGATTTGATGAATAATATATTTCCAAAATTATTGAATAGAACATTACAAATCAAATATTACAACGAATAAAATATTTACGTAAAATAACAGTGAACGCGAATTATTGACTTTTTTAATTGGTACAATGAAAAGTTCTTTAGTGGTACGAATTGAGAGTCATTAGTTAATTACCTTATTCATGGTCACAATGCAATTGTGTTCATTAGAAACTGATGAACATGTGTAACTTACTGAATACCTTCATTTCTCCCACGAATCTTTTTCATCATTTCAATCATTGTTTCATTACGTAAAAAATTCACGCTAAATAATTATGTTCCTGTCTTCTGTGTCAGTGAACCAATTTAATTGCAATATTATCCGTCTCAGCACTCATTGGTTATGTGCTTTGACAACCTAATGCTTTCCGTCTTTTATCACGCCTTTATCCTCTAGTTACAAGCCATGAAGTAGAAAAGTGGCATCGCTGCCGGTAGTCGTATCATGTCTAGCTGACAGTTTCGACATTTTCCTTCCCCAAGAATAACGAACGAAAGAAATTTTGGGTTCGGATAATTCCGCGGCAGAACTGGCTACCTTCAACTAGTTCTTCTGTGTGTATCAAACAATTTAATGAAGCTTATATTAATTATGTTATTAGAACTCAAAAATATAAACATTCAACTACTGGTGTAGTAGAGTAGTTATTTTTAAGGCACCCTCAGTTGACTGATAATGAAATGCCCCAGATTTTTGATAACATGCCCTCATATTTATCGCAAAAAGAGGTCGTTTCTTGGAGAGACCCCAATGACAGAAAAAAATGACGCAATGCAACACCACGTCGTATGGTGAAAACTTTCTTGGAGAATGGCTGGCTGCATTAATGACGACGAACATTTTTTAAACAACTTTCAGAAATTTTTTTTAGAGATGGGTAAAATCCGTTATTTTTTAACAAGCTTAAGCTGCTTCTGCTAGCAACTCATCTCTAATTGTTTTCATTTGCACTCCTCTGCGATTGGATGAGGTTTGTGTGCTTTCCAGACTGCGTCAAAATCAGGTGTCAAAATCAGGTGACTGAATCAGGGCGCGTGCAAAATCTGGCAGTTAACAAGAGTGGAGGGCATATAACCTCAATATTCCAAATTAATTAAAGTGAAACTCGCTGTTTTCGTTTGCTTTTTTAACTTTCTTGTGTTATCAGCTATTGAAATAAACATTTTTAAGTTTAGTTTTCATTATGCATAAACAATAGAGCAGTAGCAGCTGACGTCACAACATGGCCGCCACAGCTGTTTGGTTGACGATAACCTAGTTTTGCATTTGTGACCATATAAAATAATTTGAGTTTTTAAACAGTTTTTTGTGTTTTTTTAAACGTGTTTTCTTGTGTAAAATTTATTGTTAGTGTTTTTCATCTATTATGCATTTCGTGATTTGCTGAACTGACTTTTATCTAATGCTTTATTTATATATTCGAATAGGCATGTCATCTTGTTCACATGTCAAAAGTTATTTCTTTTCCATATGATAAGTGAATTTTAGTGAATTTATTATAATTTTATTTATATTCTACATTTTAGGAGTCCCCTCGTAACATTTCTAAGTTGAAATATATTAATGGAGTTAACCTATAGGATTTAAAAGTGGAAGATTCATACTGCTTCCAACTTAGTGTTGAATTAATGAACCATTGTGACCGTTCTTGGAAATAAAAATGCTATCTAAACTATAAGACTGTTATTATTCACACTTACCTTTATTATTATCTCTAATGTGTACGATCTTAAGCATCCTATATGGTTGTTATGTTTATAACCATCATTTTGAAGAACTTTATTTTACTCCCGTTAAAAGTGTGTTATTTTTTAAGTTCTGTCGCGTTTTAGATCACTTTTACCTTCATTGATATTTTATTTGTAAGCATTATCAATATTTTAAACAGCTGTGATTATAATTGTAAGAATCAAAATAAATACCAAACTAGGTAAGTATAATTTTTTTTCCTTCTTCTTTTTAGGTAAGTATACTTATAGGTACGTATAAAGTATTTCGAGCATATTAAGTTACATATTTGTTTATGATTTTAATTAAATGGAAACTGAAACGGTCTCACAGTCCTATCTTTATACTAGATTTACTATTACTCCTGCATTTCACAATACAAACCTCTGATTATTGTTATTAATGTGTTAAACAATTAAACCTATTAGAAACTGTTGAGCCAAATGAAAGTAAGATACAATCAATAAAAAGTTGATGGGAAATGGTTTGAATTGTATAAAAACCTAAATTTCACAACAGTTTTATAAAACCACTAATATATAATTGATATATTAGCATGAATCAATGAATGTTGTGACAACTTTTAACCTATGCTTAGCTGTAAACAACCTGCCAGAAACATGTGATATATGAGACGACGTCACCAGGATCATTACCCAATAAGGTTGCCTTTTCGAAATCTTTCAAAAATTTGAATTTTGGGTCGATTTGATTATTAAATATTTATTTAAATCTAATGATATAATTAATATGAATGCGTTTAGGCTTTCGTATCTATGAATTACTTCATTTGAAGTGAATGTTCATGTGGCAAGCACCCTATTATGCCAAATTTCAGAGATATCTTGAATTCAAAATTGAAATGAAACAAATTCTTGAGAAATTCAACCCCTGTATTATGGAAAATAGGCTGAGATATATCTGTATATGATTCTCTTTTCTTAGAATAACTCAAGGAATCATCTCTTGACATAGTTTGGAGTCATCTGTGACCACCCTTCATAAATAAATTTTATTTGACCTACATTCTTTTAAATAAATACTCCTTAATATGTATTTTTCTCAGTACTCCTTTATTTGTTCCCATTGACATTGTTCCTAGTAATAATTGAAGAGCTAACATTATTGATTTCTCCACCCATTATTCCGACGATATCGGTAACCTATACATTTCCATTCATCATACATGCGTTCATTTACGTACCCAAATAATTTGTATACAGTATTTGCCTTCGTCGATACGATCTCGTACGTCGGTCCAGGTGATTTACAATCAAACGCGGCTTGAAAATTAGCCGTACAAACGGTATTATTGCTTCCAGGACTATCCCTTCATTTCCGACCCTCTAGTCAGACTCATCAAATATTTAATACGTAATAAAGTGAAATATTTTTCATAGATGGTATCTTTTATTACGTCGTAAAAGTCCAAATAAGCGTGGTGCATTAAATATTATGATGCGAAAATGAGAAATAGGTTTAATTTGGAATTTCATGCTTGATGATTTTATTCATGCAATAGTGATCTTCTCTCTATAGAACTGAAGTCGACTTAAAGTGACAGCCTGATACACTCGAAACTTTAACAACAGTCATTTTAAGTAGTTATTAATTGAAAAATGCATTTGTATGTGATATAAATGCTTTCTTCACTTCCACAGCCACGTAGTGAGGTAGATAAGAGTAATCGTAAAAAAAATTAAAAATTTTGTGTTGAAATGACAGAATAACATGGAATTAGACCAATGAAATTGTAGAAAATACTTCGTGTTTTTACCACTCTCTTATTGTACTCGCTAAGGACTATACTTTCAGTGAGTTTTGTTAAATAATCCTTTTTTTAATATATAAGCAATTGAAAAAAATACAATACACTTGTATATTTATTTATATAGAACTACAAATCTTATATAAAACTTTTTTTATACAAAGTCTAGATTTTTTTAAAACGCGAAAAACTGTTTTTGGGTCTCTTTTGGCCCCATTTTGAATAACTTTTGCAATGGACCGCTTGTCCAAAACTAGTTCAACAATTTATACGGAACTCTTCCTATTGTTTCTACATTTTATCTTGCGGATGGCTCGGTTTGCACGAAAAAATCTAATTTGATTGGATTGAATGTGGAGACTTGAGCGAAAAAAATTTCGTTTGTCTGAAACTTTTTTTAAGATATTAACTTGAAGCTTGGTACTCGTAAGTGTTATAACGAGATATGGAGCTGGATTAGCTAATTCCGTTGAAGGGTTAGGTTGTAAATGAGGGTAAAGAAGGGTAAATAGTGGTAAATAAATAATGCAAGATGGTAATAATCTACAAACATGGGATTGTTGCATATGTTAGAAGCCAAGGTCTCAAACACCTGCTACTCCCACCACTTTACTAAGGCTGATAAAATAAATTAAAAATATTGACTTCTGATTTCATATAGGTATGTATTATAACGAGATCTGGAACTGGATTAAATTTGAGCGCTTACTAGCTTGTTTTTTTTTATTTTCCCCAATTTACACTTCATAAAAGAAATTGAGGAATGGCTTACAGTATATACACCAAATCCCAAGTTTATTGATTTTTTCTAGCTTGCTTTAGTTACTTTCCCCTATTTAACCCTATTCCATCTAGTTTCAGATCTCGTTATAATACATACACGTAGCATATTTCAAGTCAATCTTAAACGGTTTCAGAGAGAACATGAGCACAAATAAATTACAGGTAGACAGACATGCCGACAGATAGACAGACCGATAGACAAACCAACCAACAGAGAGACAGCCAGACATTTTTTTCTCGCTCAAATAGAAATATTTCCACTACGGGGATGTGGAAATAAATTTGACTAGTATAATTTATTTTGTGAATTCGCATTTTTAGTGGAAGAAGAAATGTCTTACTTGTGGTTAAACATCTCCTAATACAATTATTTCAAAAAAATATTCCTTATAATTTTGTTAAAACTGTTTATTGAAATTAACCTTTTTTTGCAAAAATAGGTATATTATGGCTAGTAAATGTACAGAAAAGTACAAGTGTTATTTCAAATTTTCCATTTTGGTATATTTAAATCTTATGAAAATGAACTTGAAGTTGGAGATATACTCCATTGAAAACGCGGGGGGTGCAGGAAAGAACACCGGTCTGGAACTACTTTGACTATACGTTTCTTAGGAATCGGGGTCCCCCAATCCTAAAAATTGGGGAACATACCTAAAAGCGCCAAAAACACCACTTTTAGAGGGTTTTTCGCAATAATTTCAATAAAAACCAAGAAGGATCCTATGACATATAGGGAAATTATAGGGGACCTTGAAGCAAAGACATATTTTTTTTAATGTTTTTTCATTTTATTTCGATTTAGGGGTGACCTAATCCTCCAAAAGAGTTAGAATAAATGTTGTCTTAGTAATATTTCGTCAAAAATATCATGAAAATACAAACAAAATTTAACTCGTTTTTCAAAGCCTGCTTCAATTTAGGGCCGGAGGGGGTGGTTTTACCCCATTAAGGGTTGAGAATAATTAATTTATTATTATTATTATTATTATTATTATTATTATTATTATTATTATTATTATTATTATCATTATTATTATTATTATTATTATCATTTTTTATTTTTATATAAGTACTCGACTTTTAGAGTCGGATAGTTAAATCAACTGAGAAAGAATTCACTTCATCCAGTAGATTTTATAGTGATAGGAATTTGCGGACTAGATGGCATGTCTGTAAAATAGATGCTTTCTGCATGATCGAGAAAAGGCCTTATTATTTATTATTATTATTATTATTATTGTTATTACTATTATTGTTATTATTATTATTAAAAAATAATTTGCTTCAAATTTGAAAAGATTAGAAAAAAAATTTTACCGTAGGGGTGGTTTATCCTCTCTGATTATCCCTAATCATATAATTTGGCTATACTTGGTATAGATCAATCATCTTTGCAAATAAATATTAAAAAAAGGAGTTTTCATAGGACGATTTTTTATTTTCATTGAAATTATCGCGAAAAACCCTCCAAATGAGATGTTTCTTGCGTTTTTAGTGGTGCTCCCCAACTTTCAGGATTGCGGAACCCCTATTTTCGTAATCAGCGACCCAAGAAACATATAGTCAAAGTAGTTTCTGACCGGTGTTCTTTCCTGCACCCTTTCGCGCGTTTTGAATGGAGAAATATACGTTTTTACACTAACCCTACAGTGCGTAATGTGTCAAATTTAAGACATCACATTATTTTCTCCATTAGAGCGCTTGCAAATTTCAAATAAATTCACAAAACGTTTTGTTTTAAATGTAGGACACCTTTATGTACACTTTAGCTAAGACTCAATATTCAATGCGCAAGTTACAGTTTGCGTTTATACTATTCAAGATGCTTAGTATCGTCTACGCCATGTTTGAATAAACACGTAGTACAATATATACGGTATTTGAGTGTTTTTTACTGTAAACAATCAAGTAAATTATTTGAAACTCATTTGTAAAGGTAAGATAATTGTAATAAAATAGCACTACTTTATTTATTTCCATTACACATTTGTAGAATTGTCGATATAATTGGATGTATCAAATTTGAGACATCGCGCTTTTCGTTAAACATGGCTTCGAGAAAGGTTGCTCTTACACAGGCCCAGTTAGATGAATGTATTGCACATTTATCTGAAAACGAAGACGAATTTGATTTCTCTGATGCCGAGAATGATGAAGAACAAACCTCTATAGAAAAGGCCTTAGAAGAATTTGATATACAAGGCCTCGCAATTGAATTTGAGGATGGATTTATATTAGATAGTGGGGAAACAGAGTCTAATGAAGAAACTGCGATTATTGATGAAACTGAAAATACTGAAGAAATTGACAATAATAATGAGATAGAAAATACTGAAACTGAGACTAACGGTACAGCCGAAACCAACGGTGATCAGCAAAATATTGATAAAAGTAATAAAAAAAATTGAAGGAAAAACTTTCTCAAGTCGTATGGAGGAAACGAAATTTATTTTTGAATGAGGATGCTAAAGCTTTCAAAGGAAGTGAAAAACTTGGTGGTAATTTCATGGAGTTAGGAACGCCATTTGCATTTTTTAGATATTTTTTTGACGATGACCTATTACAAAAATAACTGATGAGTCAAATATCTACATGGTTCAAAAGGATCCCAATAAGACAACAACAATCACAACAACAGAGTTGCAAAAGTATTTAGGCATTTGTATATATATATGTCCATCGTACACATGCCTAATGCCAGATCCTTTTGGAGTTGTCGATTAGGATTTACACAAATAAAAGAGGCGATGAGCCAAAAACGTTTTGAAGCAATCCGAAGGGCAATTCATTTCAATGATAATTTAAATATGTTACCTAGAGATAATGAAAACCATGACAGACTCCATAAGTTGCGTCCTGTTATAACTGCACTTTGTTCAAAATTTCAGAGTGTTCCATTGAGCAGATATTATCAGTCGACGAGCAGATGTGCGCAACAAAGGCTAGGCACCACTTGAAACAATATATGCCTAAAAAACCTCATAAGTGGGGGTACAAACTGTTCGTTCTTTGTGGAGGTAGTGGATTTTCCTATAATTTTGAAGTATACACCGGATCAGAAAATGAACCGAAATTTAGATTACCTGATGAACCAGATTTAGGAGCATCTTCAAATACTGTCATACGCTTATGTAGAGTTATTCCAAACAATCTAAATTATGTGGTCTACTTTGATAACTACTATACATCACTTCCCCTAATGTCATTCTTGGCAGCCAAAGGTATACTTACTTTGGGTACTGTAAAAAGATATCGAATTCCTAATTGCAAGTTACCTTCTGATGACGAAATGAAAAATGAAAAGCGAGGAACTTCTTGGGAGTATGTTTGCAATTTTGATGGTGTCGATGTAACCTCTGTTGCTTGGAAAGATAATAAGAATGTATCCTTGTTGTCCACTTTCTCAGGAGAGCTGCCAAAGGGGAAAGTAAAGCGTTTCGATAAAAAACAAAAGAAACCAGTGGAAGTCCAGTGCCCAAATCTTGTTCTAGAATACAATAAACATATGGGAGGCGTGGACCTCCTGGATAGTCTTATTGGCCGCTATGAAATTATTATGCGAAGTAGAAAATGGTATATGAGGCTTTTCTATCATTTGCTGGATATGGCTTTGGTGAATGCTTGGCTGCTATATAAGAGAGTTGCAGTTGAAAAGAAGGACAAGAAGATCTTAAAATTAGCAGAGTTCAGGGCAGAAATTGCTGACTGCCTTTGCAGGATTGGCATTGTCCGGACATTAAAAAGAGGGAGACCCTCTGATGTAGAAACAAAAATTATCCAAAAGAAGAGCCGTTCCACGACTACTTCCTACATTCCACCAAGAGATGTAAGGATGGATGGTCAATCTCATTGGCCTATTTATACCGAAACCAGGCAACGCTGCAAGTTTCCCACGTGTAAATATTGTTCCCAAGTGAAATGCAGCAAATGTGGGGTGTACTTGTGCTTAAATAAGAATAATAACTGTTTTATGCAATTCCATATCAATTAATACCTGATGTTTTATGCAATGTAGAAATGTAGTAATAAACACGTTTTGTCTCAAATTTCATACAACTGCTTTTTTTCAATTTCGAAAATTTGTATGCTATTTGGAATTTTTTAACCGGTTTCTAGAGAATACTTCGAATGACTAAATATTTTTTTCCGGCCACTAAAAAAATTGAGCATTGTAGGGCTAAAAGTCAGTTGGTACACCTTGAAGAATTATCAGGAACTTGTAGTTTTGATATATTTTTGGCAAACCGAATTTGTTACTACTACATAAAGTTAACGTCATTGTGACAGAGTTAGATTGCGATAATGAACACGACTAATTTTTTAGTTGTCTTTATTCAAGTAAATTAAAAGGATTGTGATTAAAGCACAGCCATAAAGACCAGCATTTTTGTAAGTACTATCCTCAAAAATTAATAAACACGTTTTGTTACACTATATTTAATGCATGTTTTGTTTGAAGATGATGCAAATATTTTCGGAGAATCCTAAAGGCAACCAGAGCAATAGCTAAACTTAGCTGGCGAGGATTTCTAAAAGAAGAACAGTGAAGGTATGAGATATTTAATTCCAAGTAATGCAATCTACAGAATGGTATACAATGTTCAGAACATTATTATCAACATATTGATCAATTTGTGAAAGTATTTCCTTACCAAATATGTAAGTAGTCATCCTGCCAAACCATAAAAAATTTAAGGCCTTGGGAAAAATAAATATTTTTGAACCTAATGAATACCTGCTAACAACTGCGGTATACGATAGTCTGTACAATTCTGAGTTGATAAATAAAAAGTTACAATTTTTTGCTGTTACAGGAAAAAACGCGGCAAATTCAAAAATTGCTTGTGATCCAACCAAATGAACACCACCTATACTTTGCAGCAAAGCATTTGTTATAAGTATTTGAGACCATGTACAAAAGCTACAATTTTCCTATGGTCCAAAAAAGTTGCAAGGCCATTTTAGACTTGGAATTAAGTAAAAATTGTAAATATCACAAAGCACCTATAGAATGGAAAATTCTCGACGGAAAACGGTAAAAATTAGCATAGGCCTTAGGGATATCATAAGAAATGACATGCATAAAAGTTATACCTTTCTGCCCACCCACACACGCCTCTAGGGGGGCCATAAATACGGGTCCAAAAATGACTTCAAATATCAATTCATTATTAGGAAATAATTCTGACACAGAAGGAAGCATAATATTGTCTAAAATCCTAATATACGTTTCACTAATAAATCGTTCCTCAATATGCCACAAAACACCTAGACCACGTGCCGATATCCCAGCCCACATGTTAACGGAAAATTTACCACTTTTGTCATTGTTAAATATATACTTCTCATCGAATCGAATATTCGGGGGTCGGTAAACACGAATACGACCGCTGTGTGTAGACTGGAAAGTTTTTTCATCTGTAATGGTTACATTGTTCCAAAAATTTACATCATGCACAAAAAATTCAAGCGTAGATCCCTGTCGAGCTTCTTTATGGTCAGCTTTTAGTAGGTATTTCTGCGCTACTGGGTAACAGCGTAACTCCGGTTCTCTTCTCGATCCAGGAAAATTCCTTTATTGAGCAGCCTGAATTACTGAGTGAAATGGCTTTTCTACTAATTTATTTACAAATTGCAAATCTTACCGTTGAGTTGATATCTTTCGTCGCCCTGATCCAGGATTTCTACTAATCGTATCGTTTATTCTCCACTTTTTTTAAATGTGAAACACAGAATTTTTGTTAATATTATAACGCAGTGCAATTTGTCTCAATGACCATCCATCTTCTGCTTTAGCAATAACTCCAACTACAACTAAATCGCTTATATGGGGCATATTAGTTTTGACACACTTGCAATGAATTTTGACAACTAACTGACAATGTCACAAAAATTGAAGTTGTAAAGTAAAGATGTACACTACCATATTTTAGAAAACAATACGTTTTAGGACTTGTCCTATTTTTTTTGCTCACAACAATACCATTATCAAAAAATTTGTGATAGTAACAACACAATGAGCAAGGTAGGATCTAAGATATTAGTCATCCACAGGGACTTTGAAGATATTAATTCTTGAATGTTAGTAAAATTTGTCAATTTCGATTCATTTTGATGCTGCCACTTTTGAGTATGAAATATTTGGAATGCCAAGAAAACTGTATAAATTAAAAAAACAGTCAAAATACAAAAGAAAAAGGAAGGTTGACAAAATACTACAGCATAATTTTGGCATATAATTTCGAAGAAATTTATTAGAGGTGTTTTAAAACCTCATGAGCTGTGACCTTCATATGCGCAGAGACATAATCCGTCGTGTTGACTCAGTTACACTTCTTAAAAATATTTTATTTATTGTTTACAATTTATCCCTAGCTCTTGTTTATGTATACAGCAAGGCAGCCTCCAGTTTCTTCAAAAACATACTTATAACTCAGATTAAACTTTGCCTTTTGCGCATTTCGCGGCTCATGAGATTCTGAAACACCTCTAGTAATGGTTCCAGAGCGTGTAAGCGATTGCCTAAGTGAAATAAAAATCACAACTCTTATGAAATGGTGTCAATCCTAAATACTTAATTTGATAATTTTATTATTTCCTTACTCTATTGTATAAGAAATAAAATTACCTTTTTTTTACAAGCTTCTATTCAACTTCACTTCATGTTTGTCAGTCAGTGAGATTAGTTTAAATCTTGCAAGTCAATTGTCAGCCATTTCCACCTGATTCATTGCCTTGAAATTTTTCATATATATATAGAATCGATGACAATAAAATATTTTAGGATGGAAACCAGAAAATAGACTATGTAAGCGAAAACATGTAAAAGGGTAGGACAGAAAGCAGAAAATAGATTATATAAGTGAAAACATGTAAAAAGGTTGACTTCGTACAATTGCGGACAGTGAATATAGGGCACCAAAATTTGCATAATGTAACGTGGACTCTCATTTACTTAACCCCCAAAAATCCGTAGAAGATAGTAAGTAATTTAATTTAGATTCTGATAAAACTTTAATTTCAGTATTAGTAAGCTATCATCCTTTAAAGGATAGTTAAATATAGAGAATATATCCATGTCGGTGTTTGAAAGAGGGTTAAAAAAACCGCTGCCTGAGGAATCAGTACTTCCACATCCAGATTTTTCATCAAAGTCACTTTAAAGGAAACATCTTGACTAAATTTGCACTCTAGTATGTGAAAATTATTGGTCATAGAATTTTAATAATAGTTAGAGCAGATGTCATAGAAAAGCTTGAGGCGTTGGTTTCTACCATATACCTTAAAAATGAAGTTTTTAGTTTGCCCGACTTATTTTCTCCTATACACAACCTACCACGACCCACCCCTTCAATGGGATCATCTCAATCAGATGTCGTTACAATACATCCGTGTACTAACTTTCAAATAAATATCTCAATTTCATGTTATCAAACCCATTAATAATGGAGCGGAGATGGTGGTGTTTGAAAAATATTAGAAAGAAATGTGGGGCCTTGGTTTCTAGAATATATACCAAATCCCATATGTATGTACTCTTACCAGCTTGATTTACTTACTTTCCCCTATTTACTCTCATTCAACCCTCAACCCTTCAATGGAATCATCTTAAAATATAATCTAGTTCCAGATGTCGTTATAATACATACGTGTCCCAAATTTCAAGTGAATATCTCGATTTCATTTTATCAACCTCTTTAATAATGGATTAAGGGTGGTGGGGGTTCAAAAATATTACCAAAAAATATGAAGCCTTGGCTTCTAGGAAATAATACACCCAATTTCAAGTTTCTGTACCCTTACCAGCTTGCTTTACTTATTTTTTCCTATTTACCACCAATTGCCCCCACTCGTTCAACGCAATCATGTCAAAATATAATCTAGTGGAAGATACCGTTACACACGGGTAACAAATTTCTAGTGAAAATCTAAATTTAATAAGGGAGTGGGGGTGATGAGGGGGATGGAAAATATTATAAAAAAATGTGAGACCATCGCCTCTAGTATATACACCTAATCACAAATTTCTATACTCTTACCACCTTGTTTTACTTAGTTTCCCCTATCTACCACTATTTATCCCCCAACCCTTCAACGGAATCATCTTAAAATATAATCTAGTTCCAGATGTCGTTATAATACATACGCGTACCAAATTTCAAATGAATATATCAATTTTATTTTATCAACCCCTTTAATAATTGAGTAGGGGTGGTGGGGGGGTTGAAAAATATCAAAAAAAATATTGAGTCATTAGCTTCTAGTACATACACTGAATTTCAAGTTTCTGTACTCATACCAGCTGGCTTTATTTATTTTCACCTATTTAACCCCCAACCCTTCAACGGAGGCTTTTCAAAATATAATCTAGTCCCTGATGTCGCTATGATACATACGTGTACCAAATTTCAAGTGAATATTTCAATTTTATTTTATCAACCCCTTTATTAATGGAGTAGGGGTGGTGGGGGTTGAAAAGTAATATTAATAATCTGAGACCTTGGCTTCTAGTACATACACCGAATTTCAAGTTTCTGTACTCTTACTAGCTTGCTTTACATATTTCCCCATATTTACCCCTATTTACTCCCCAACCTTTCACCGGATATCTCCAAAAAACAATCCAGTTTCAGATCTCATTATAATATATACGTGTACAAAATTTCAAGTCAATGTCTTAAACCATTCCGGAGAAAGCGTGCGAACAAAAAAAAGTTACAGACAGACCGACAGACAGACAGAAAATTATTTCCGCTAAAATGTTTCCTATTTACAAATATGGCAACGGGGCTTCATCAGATGACATCGCTGTCAGTCTTTTCATTGATCACACATCCCCTATTTCAACGCTAAAATCTGATTCAAAATTTGCGCCCCATATTTACTGACCATAACTGTATTACCGGCGACTTCGGCAAAAATTGAAATGATAGCATTTGATACATTTTATACTGGGTTATTCGCGGATAGAGGGTATTAGACGTTTCTTGAGATCTGCTCAGTTTAGAAATTTGAAAATTGGTCTCAGAGGGTTTTTGGATATGGCGGATCTAACGGAAATATTTTATCTATTTCTTACTTCCGCTTACACCGGATGTATCACCTAACTTTGAAATTTTAAATGGAACACCTTATATTTGATTTCATATTTGGATTCCATATAAAATTTGCTTGGATTTATATACAATAACATACTCTTAAACCCACCAGTTAATTAATATTTTTGGAGATTTTTTACGGTTCCTACCCCTTCAATATTTTCTATTATGTAGCCGATTTGGAGATCTTCGTTTCAAACCCGTACAAGTGCGTTATGATCTAACTCAAAGTTGTCTCATATTTTCAGAATATCATACAGGATATTTATATTCACATTCGGACATTGTTTTAGTTCAAACGTCCAAAAGTCAATTTTTTTAATGGAACCCCTGTATACTTTCAGAGAATTTAATTGATTGATATTAGCATTCCCTATATCTATGTCTGTAGGTTTTTTTTTTTATTATGGACTAATGTTTGTAAAATGTAGATTAAAATCAGCACTGTACTATGAATATACACCTATATTCAGGGTATTGCATCATGAAAGGGACATAGCTTAACAAGAGGTAGAGAACACCAGTGGTAATCAGAATCTCCCACAGAAATTTCTCATTGGGCCTTCATTACAAAATTACAGGGTGTTTCTTCATTTTTGGCAGAATCTACTTTTTGTCATTACTTTGATAGGGAATGGAATAATGGATTCATATTTAGTACAGCTAATGCAGTAACGATCTTTCAGAAGTACATGTGAGACATAAAAAAATCCTCCTCTAAGAAACATGACCCTGTATACATTTTTTTGGAATTTCTGTACGATATTCGAAATTAACACAAAGAAAATAAGCAAAATGGCCTAGTTCACTTTTGTGACCCCTTCGTGGTTATTTAAATACGGTGTTAAATGTACAAGAATATGAATTTCAGAACGATATTACATGAGAGTCACGTGAAACAAATAGTTTTGTAACTAAAATTTGCAAATATTTTATTGAGCGTGGGTGATTCCTAACTTCGGGACGTTTTAAAGATCAATTTTAGTAAAAAATGTAGCCATAATCCGTAATCGGGGATAAATTAATAAAGTATTTAATTAATCATAGTAGGCTTATTCACAGTGACAGATAATAAAACTATTTAGGCTTAAGCAACAAGTTACTTTAATCAAGAAAATCGGCCATATTTCACACCTAATAAAAATTGGAAAGCAGAACAAACTAAAGCCCCGAAATTAAAATAAAGTAATTTCCGTTCCGGTAACACTAAACAACCGACCAATAACTGAATATGTTTAAAAATAAAATACAATTTACACTAAAGTAAATTTTCAAAGTAGCCTCCCTCAACTTCTGTGCATTTCCTTGTTCGTTTAGCTAGGTCACCAATTGCTCGACGTATTATTGCCGGATTATTCCGTATTTCGTCGCAGGTTGTAACGATGAGCTCGCTTCATTGTTGCCTACTGTCAATTTCGACGCTATAAACTTCATTTTTTAAGTGGCCCAATAAAAAGTAATTGCAACGGTTACAATCAGGAGACCTTAAATTTTCACAATTTAGTGTACTTCACAAACTAAATGCGGATTATTGACACATTAAACTATAAACAATTAATTATTGAACTACTTAGGAGATTTCTTATTATCTGTCACTTTGATTAAGCCTACTATAAATTATAATTGATTAAATATTTTGTTAATTTATACCCGAGTACCTATTAGGGCTACATTTTTTACTAAAATTGATCTTTAAAACGTACCGGAATTGGGAATCACTCACACTCAATAAAATTTTTGCAAATATTAGTTACAGAATTATTTGTTTAACATGACTTTCATTTAATACCATTCTTTAATTTATATTCTTATATATTTATCACCGTATTTAAATAACCACAAAGGTGTAACAAATAATTGAACAAAGCCATTTTGTTTATTTTTTGTTTTTTTCGAATATCGTAAAGAAATTCCAAAAAAATATATACAGGGTCATGTTTTTTAGAGGTAACGAAGAAATCTAAATTTTCATGACTCCGGACCTGGATTTTTTTCATGTGTCACATGTACCTGTGAAGGATCGTTACTGTATTAGCTGTAACAAATATGAATCCATTATTCCATTCCCTGTCAAAGTAATGGAAAAAAGTAATTTTTGCCAAAAATGACAGAACATTCTGTAACTTCGTAATGAAGGCCCAATGAAAAATTTCTATGGGAGGTTCTGATTGCCACTGATGTTCTCTACCTACTGTTAAGCTATGTCCCTCTCATGATGCAACACCCTGTATACATAGTAGGCAATGAAGAATTTACAAATGTTTTCGTTTTATCAATATAAACACCGTGTTAGTGTTGCCGAGTCGTACCATAAAAAAAAGATTAAAAAAAGAAGAATTAAAAGCTACTAACGTAAGAGTACTTCTCACCCTCTCTGGGATGCGTTTTATACCCAAATGGTGTTAAGATTGGTGACAAATGACTGCTAATATCCTAGCCATAAGGATCTCTGCAAATAAGAACATCCATATAATGAAATCGTTGTCAAATTTTATGTTTTTTTCCTTTATTTTTTCTGTATTTGAAGTTAAGGGTTATTTTTCATAACGGTATAGGGATAGTTTTGGGGTATTACGTGAATTCTACGTCAGTTTATTACAAACCTAACGAAACTTAAACATTTTTAGATGTTTTTCAGTCATTGTCGTTATCAATTGGTTTGATGGCAGATGAGGGTGGTTCTCACCCTCTATGCGGGTGCGTTTCATACCGATAGGGTGAACGCTGCAATTCACCTTTATTTTTATAGTAATGCATTCAATTTTTCCCGAGAATCTTAAACAAGACGATTGATTAAAATGATAACATCATTTTCAGAGCGCTATCTCATATATACCCTATCAGGTGGTGTTTTTTGGCTCTAAAATTATTTTTTTTTTTTGGGGTGTACGACTTTTTTTGACCCCGGAATCGGAATCTGCGATCAAAAATACATAAGGATATACTCGTCTCATTGCTAGGTCAGAAGTTTTTTTTTTTTGTGGGGCTGTGTAATTTAAATGAAATAGACTTGTGAATGTTTACTACGCACTGGCGTATTCACACTTATCACTTAACATATTTATTTGGGGTAGATCTTTCTATGTTGACAGGGTATTTATCTTGCAGAAAAGAATAATGACATTATTGCTTAATTTGGATTTCAGGGGGAGCTGTAAGACCACATTTAAAAATAAAAACTGTCTTACAGTGAAGAGTATTTATATATACAAATGTTTACTCTATGTCAAGAACAATTTAGAATCTATTAAATGTTTATCGGATCATCATGTACATAACACGCGAACAAAAATATTTTAGACATCCCCTTACATAGGACATCAACATATAAAGAGTCACTTCATTATAATTGCATCATATTATATAATAAGTTACCAAGTAATGTACAGAATATGGCTGTATCAAAATACAAAAATACTGTTAAAAATATATTATTAAAAAATGCATTAAAATGTTTCATTACCACATAAAAAATTGCAAAGTTATAAACAAATTAAGATGAAAAAAATCGGTAAAGGTATTTACACAGAACTTCCCTCGTTATTTGTGCATGGCAGTCACTCCAAAAAATTAATAATTACGAAATGACATTGAGAATAATAATCGGAATAGAGTTATTGCTATTATTACAAAGAAAACTTGATAAGTTTTGGTCAAAAAAATATGTAGATTGCTCATCCAACAGCAAAAGTTCAATACTAAATAGCAGGTGCCACATATGGCAGGCTTGCGCAAATACCTTTACAAATGTCCACCATGACTGAATTATTTCTTTGAATGACCACCCTGTACATTTTTCAATAAAAGTATAATAGGTGCATATGCCAGATATTATTGCCATCTGTCACATTTTCAATCCAACATTCACGCAAAATTCTTTTTTTTTTTTTTCAAATGATGTTGGTAAAATAATTTTCAAAATGTTTTCTTCTGAAATAGGTTTAAAATGTCAAACGTAGAAATTTTAAATTTGAGCAAAAAGGAAAATTTCCTTCCATTCTCTAGTAGTGCTAAAAAAAAGTTTAAAAATTAAAAATTATATATTTTTTAAAGTAGGTTTAGAATGCTATGAAACGTGAAAATTTTAAATTTGAGCAAATAAAAAAAAAATCGATCTATTTTAGTGGTAAAAACTTTTTGAAAAATGTTGATGAAAAAAATTTTCAAAATTTTTTTTCTGAAATACCTAGGTTTAGAATGTCATTTAAATTTGAGCATTCTAGTGTTAAATTTTTTTCCAAACTGGTAACAAAATGTTGCAATTTTTTTTCCGAAATTGGTTTGGAATATCATGAAACGTGGAAATTTTAAATTTGAGCAAAAAAAAAATTTTCCTCTGTTCTATAGTAGTGATATATAAATGGATTAAAAATTTTTTAAAAAATTCTTCAAAAACATTTTTAAATTTGTTTGAATATTTTTAGAATGTCATGGAAACGTGGATAGTTAAAATCTGAACAAAAAAAATCTTGGTGGTAAATTTTTTTAAAAATAGTAAGAAAAATTTCTAATTTTTCTTTTAAATAGATTTAGAACACTATGGAACGTGGAAATTTGAAATTTGAAGAAATAAAAAAAAATTCCATGTATTTTAGTGGTAAACAAATTTTCAAAAATGGTAAAAAAAAAATTCAAAATTTTTTTTTGAATCAGGCTTAGAATGCCATGAAACGTGGAAATTTTAAATTTGAAGAAAGAAAAAAAAATTATTTCATTTTAGTAGTAAATTTTTTTTAAATGTTTTCAAATTTTTTGTTCCTGAAGTAGGGTTAAGCGTGTCATGAAACGTAGAAATTTTAAATTTGAGTAAAAAAAAATTTTTTTCATCTTGGTAAAAATTTTTTCAAAAATGTGAAAAAAAATTTCAATTTTTTTTTTTTCTGAAATAGGTTTAGCGCGTCATGAAACGTGGAAATTTTAAATTTGAGCAAAAAAAAATTTTTTTCGCTATTTATTCCGTTTAGACGCTCCACCCTGTATATTTTCCAGTGAAATTTCTACCATTTCTTCGCTGACAGTAGCGTCAACTACCTACCAAATTTGACTGCTCTCCGTCAAGTAGTTTTTTAGTAAATGCACCAACAGACAGACAGACTGACGGAATTGAAAAACCTATATTTTCGTAATCTACGTGTTCTGAAACGTCAGAATCCGAAAAAATCTCGGAGGGTGATTTTTTCTCGAATACAATACTTCCCTTCGGTATGCGAGGGAGGTAAAAATGGTTACTACAGTAGTGACGAATATCTAACACAAGAATTATAATTTTAATTATTTATATTTACATTAAATGTTGTTCTGTCTCAATCTGTGTTACAAATTGGTTGTTTTTATGTCTTAGTAAAATGATTTTACATTTACAAATATTTTAAATGTTGCTTGTTTATTTTTTGTTAGCTGTTAGTTATATTTACTTCGTTGTTATGTTATCTATTTTATTACTTTTGTTATTGTCTTTATTATCTTTTTATTTTATTTTGACTTGCAATATGTGTATCTTCATCAAAGTGTATCAAAGTGTATCTTTTAAATGGTGAATAAATTATTATTATTATTATTGTCTTTTATTTCTCACTTTATACCAGACTCAGTTGGAGAAGAATTCACTTCTGCCAGCTGCGACTAGTACGATAAATACTTTCGTACTATTTGACGTGTCTGTAATATGGCGGCTTTTGCATGATGGAGACTAACTAAGTGGGTAGTTCTAGGATGGTAAGTTTTGGCTGCAGATTTTTATTGAGGACCCCATCTACTGATATCACGAGAGGAACCATTGTGGCTTCATTAAGCTTCCAGAGGCTTTTAATTTCGATAGCGACATTTATGTATTTTTGTGCTTTATGTTGTTCTGTTTTTTGCAAGTTAAGTGTGAGCGGAATTGCTACGTCGATTATTCATGCCTTCTTATTTTGTTTGTCGATTAGTAGCATGTCTGGGCGATTGAAATCCACTGTTTTGTCAGTTATTATCTGCCTGTCCCAATACAGAATTATATCATTGGACTCGAGAACCGGGGCTGGTGTGTACTTGTAATATGGCTGTACATTCTGAATTAAGCCATATTTTGAAGCAAAGTGGCAATGGATAATTTTGGCTACCTGATTGTGTCTACCTAGATATTCTGTATCTGATAATGCTGGGCAGCCTCTTGTAATGTGCTCTATAGTCTCCCCTGGTTGGTTACACCTTCTGCACTGGTCGATGACGTTCAGTTTTAGGATATTTTTCTCGTAATTTTTTGTTTTAGTTACTTCATCCTGTATAGCTATAATGAAACCTTCAGTCTCTGGATGGAGGTATCCTTTCTTTAGGTGGGATAGAGATGACTTTCTATCGATATAATCGGCCGATTTCTGAGCTGGATATCTTCCATGGAGAGACTTCTCACGCCATGATTTGAGCCTTGATTTCCTATCTTCTAGCGGGGCATCGGGATCGGGAGAGGAGAGTTTAAGCGGAGTAAATGCGTGGTCCAAGCTGACAATTTTTTTGATTTTAGGATGTTGATGTTCCTTTATATATTTTCTGATTTTACTCTCTTGGGACCTGCACAAACCTTTCAGGTTTAGCAAACCTCTGCCTCCATCTTTTCTGGATAGATAGAATTATTATTATTATTATCATTATTATTTTTATTTCACCAACTGCTGGTTGGTATTCTACATAAGTAGGGAAGAAATTCATCTTATCCTACTGTGTTTAAAAATTTTCTTGTTATATGGCATGTTTGGAGAATCACACTTTTCTGAATTATGTGGCTTAGGTTAATTGATAAGCCCAGTCGTTTGATGTTATTGACAAGTTGTTTGGTCTTTACTCCTTCGACAGAGATGATTAATGGGATAGTTTCCACAGTGCCGAGGTTCCATATATGCTTAATTTCAATGGCTAGGTCTTCATACTTCCTAATTTTCTCATTCTGTCTTCGACAAATTGTGTGTCAGTGGACATCCTATATCGATTATAACAGCCTTTTTGTTTCATTTTTCAATTAGTACTATATCTGCCCTGTTGTAAGCCACAGTTCTGTCAGTTATAATCGGTCTATCCCAATACAGCAGGTACTCTGCGGACTCCAGTACTGGCTCAGGTGAATATCGATAGTACGGTGGAGTCATTCATTGAGTTGTACTTTCGGGCCAATTCTATATGAACAACTTTCGCAGCTTGGTTATGTCTACCCAGATAGGCAGTGTCGGCTAAAGCCGTGCATCCTGCGGTGACGTGTTTTATTGTTTCTCCGGGCAATCTGCATTTTCGGCACACATCTACGATATTCTTTTTTAGAATGACCTTCTCATAATTTCTTGTTCGTACTACACGGTCTTTGATGGAAATTACAAATCCCTCTGTTTCCGGGTGAAGTTGACCCTTCCTCAGCAAGGCAAGTGATTCCTGTTTATCTACTACTTCATTTTGCAATGCTGTCGGATATTTCCCATGTAGAGTCTTTTCTCGCCAGCTTATGGATGCTGCGTTAGGTGGGTTAACTTCGGCGTTTCTGGCTCCATGATTTAGGTTTAAGGCAGTATAGTTCTGATCAGCTGTTACTACTTTCTGCAAGAACTGATCATTGGAGGCCTGAAAATATTCCCTCATATTGGATTCTTGTTTCTTGCATAGATTGTGAATATTAATCAGTCCCCGACCTCCTTCTCTTCTCTTCAAGTAGATTCTTTCAGTGGCGGAGCGAGGGTGGTGGGCTCTATACTTCGTTAAAAGTCTACGAGTGAGTCTGTCCAGTTCGTGCAAATCTGTATCAGAATACTTAAGGATTCCAAATGAATATGTCAGGGTTGGTATTGCCCAGGTGTTGATGGCAGTGACTAGATTTTTGGAATTCAAGCAGGTGTTAAGGAGTTTAGTCAGTCTGGTCCGATATTCTTCTCTAAATACCTTTTTCAGTTCTGTGTGATTGATAGTACGATTCTGAGCTATACCGAGGTATTTATAAGTCTCCTCCGGATTCAAGGCTTCTATACCTTCCAGCGATGCAGCTTCTAGTTGGTTCCTTCCTTTTTTTATATTTACGGTGGCACATTTTTCTAAGCCAAAAGACATTTGGATATCATCGCTAAACATTTTCGTTGTTTTTATCAAGGATTCGAGGTGGGCTTCATTTTCAGAGTCTAGTTTGATATCATCCATGAAAAGCAGATGACTGATCCTCATGTTCTCTCTTATGTTGAGCCGGTACCCACAAGAAGTTGCTCTTAGAAGTGACGATAGAGGGTTTAGGGCCATGATAAACCAAAGGGGGCTAAAAGTGTCACCCTGAAATATACCTTTAGCTATATCTATTCGTCCCAGGTTCCTTCTTTCGACATGTAGGTTGGTATTCCACTGTCCCACTATCGTCTTTAGCAGCATTCTGACTGATGGATGTATTTGGTAAATTTCCAGTATTTTTGTAAGCCAGTCATGTGGCACAGAATCGAAGGCTTTACTATAATCGATGTAGCACATATTTAGGTTTCTGCGCTTTATTTGAGCTTGCTTGATTATTACGGCATCGATTGTTAGCTGCTCCTTGCAACCTAGTGCTCTCTTAATAAACCCTTTCTGCTCTGGTGATATTATCTTATTGTTCATGCAATACTCATATATTTTTGAATATAATGCAGCAGTAAGTAGCTTATAGACCACCGATAAGCTGGTAATGGGTCTATAATTTTTCGGGTCATTTCTATCTCCCTTTTTATATAGAAGGAAGGTGTTGCCATTAGCCAGGAAAGCTGGAAAATTTTCGGGGTTTGCGAGGATCTTATTAAAGCATTTTGCCATGGCGGAGGCAAGACAGGGGAAGCTCTTTAACCAGTAATTCTGAATTTCGTCGGGGCCAGGAGATTTCCAGTTGGATACGTTTTTAATTGCTCCTTTAATATCGTCAGCTGTGAGCGATACCTCTGGCATGTCTGGTAGTGTTTCAGCTGTCTTCTCAATTGAAGGCAGCCAATTGGCGTCTTTATTGAACTTTGTAGGTTTTGACCAGATTTCTCTCCAATAAGTTTGGAACCGTTGAGTATCACATCCCATACCATGGTCAAGTTGCTTTGGTTGTTCTAAGTTCCGATAAAATATCCTTTGATTTCTCGTAAATTCTCGATTTTGAACTTTCCTTTTGGTTACTTCGTTATATCTTCTAAGACGGGCCCCTTTTGCTTTGAACTTCTGCCTCAGTTGGTCCCTAAAGTCCACTAACTTTTGTGCCAAGTTCGGATCTGTGGCAGGCAATTTTTTTTCTATCAGGATCTCTTTAATTCTTCTTGCCACTTTCTGGCTTGGATTTCCCTTAAGGTGCTCACTTATTATGTCAGATTATCATTATTATTATTATTATTGTTATTTTTTTTTATTTTTTTTTTTTTCGCGTTAGCGATGCTGGACAGTTCTCCCGTGTCTCCGATATTCTCACAGGGGAAGCGCCAGCGAATTATCTACAACCACTCCCCACATCCCGCAGGGTTAGTGGTTGTAGATTCCAGAATCGTGTGCCCTAAGTAGACGCAGGGACCCTAAGACGACTGCCTTCTGCATTTGGCCTGCCAACCATTCGGCTGATTTTTGGCAGGCCGGTATGGTCTTCAATGCTGAGAGCAGCGTAGGCCTCATCCCACCGAGAACGCCAATTATCAGGACGACCATCTTGACCGAGTAGTCTGGGTATAGCGCTCGGAGCTCATACTGGAGATCTCGGTATTTGGTCCGTTTTTCCTCCTCCTTCAAGGTGATGTTTGTCTCGGCAGGTGCCGAGAACTCGATGACATACATCACCTTGGTCTGGTGGTCGAGGAGGACTATGTCAGGCTTGTTGGCTTGAATCAGCCTGACGGTCGGGAACGAGTAGTTCCAATAACTTCGGCACTTCTCGTTCTCGACAACGGACTCGATCTCTCCGGAAACATAAGGCAGCACTGGTATTTGGTCTACCTCGTACGAGTGCCGAGGATGGTAATACAGCACTCGTAAAGCCGCGTTATGTCTGTGTATGTAGGCCGAAGTCGCGTAAATCGGACATGCAGATAGTAAATGCATGAGCGACTCCGGCGCCTGATGGCAGGTCCTACAATTTAGGTCGGGGACCTCTACACCCATAACACGACTGCGGTAGACCAAGGTGTTAATAACACCATCTTGGCAGGCCACAATGAATCCCTCGGTCTCCGACTTTAGCCCTGCTGACCTCGGGAATGAGAAGGTCAGCTTTGTCGATAAACCCAGTGTCTCTATGTTGTTGTAGAACACTCCATGCACGTGCTGCCTGAACAGATTTGTCTGCTCGGCAGCTTTGATTTGGGTTGTCAGGCGATTTGGCGGAAGCTCAGTTACTGACTGTGCATCAGCACCTCGCCTGCCTCTTCGCCTGAAGTCGAAAACGAGACCGAGATCATCTGCGGCCCTGCGTGCTGCCTTAAATAAAAATCCGCCCACTCCTACGGTTTCATGATCTCTCACTAACCGCAGGAGTGGATCTGAGCTCCTCAAGATGTTACATGCCATACTCAGCGCTACTCTGCGATGCATGCACTCCAGGCTCAAGAGTCCTCTGCCCCCCCCGTTGACGTGGGAGGTACACTCGAGGAACGGACGATCTAGGATGAATGCTTCTGTGAATATGCATCATCTTGCGGGTATCCCTATCCAATTGACGCAGCTCGTCTACTGTCCACTTGACTACTCCAAAGGAGTAGAGCAGAATCGGAACGGCAAGTATATTAGTCGCAGACACCTTGTTCTTTCCCGAAAGTTCGGAAGACCAAATCTTTCGAAGTCGGTGTCTGTACTTGCCGCGGAGAGTGTCCTTAATTTGTTTTACGTCCTGGATGTGATGTTGTTGCACACCCAAGTACGTGTAGGTCTCTCCGGCATCCAGATGTCTTAGGATGCTTCCGTCTGCCAGCTGCGCATCTTCAGGGAATAGCCCGCATCGTCCTCTCTTGAGGTGGACGACTGCACATTTGTCCAACCCAAATTCCATGCCAATAGCCCGCGTTGGACCACCCTAAGAGAGTTTTGGAGTTCGCCCTCTCCGGAGGCATACAGTTTTAGGTCATCCATATAGAATAAATGGGTGACCTTATGCCTCCGGTTGCTGGGTGATCCACATTGGTATCCGCGGGTTTGACGTAGTTCTACAGACAACGGCAGCAGTGAGATGCAGAATAGGAGAGGACTGAGGGAGTCGCCCTGGAAAACTCCTCTCCTAAATGATACCGGCTCTGTCGAAATCCGCTGAGCACCAGATGTTACGGTGAAGCGGGTTCTCCAGAGTGGCATCAGTTGTTCAATGCATCTCACTATTGGTGCGGGTACCGCAAGGCACTGGAGCAGGTGTAACAATAATGCATGTGATGTTGTATCGAATGCCTTACGGTAATCGATCCACGCCATTGATAGATTACGCTTGTATTGCACAGAATCCTGAGCAATACAGCGGTCTATCAACAGGTTCTCTTTGCAGCCTGCCACACCTTTTTTACTGCCTCGCTGCTCGTGTATCTCTAGGAATACAGGCTCAACTGACCTCAAAGTCCTGGCGTACAAGATACGTGTAAATAACTTGTAGCAGGAATTGAGGCAAGTGATCGGTCTGTAGTTTTTCGGGTTGGACAGGTCCCCCTTTTTGGGGATCAGTACAGTTCGCCCTTCGGCAAACCAGTCCGGAATCTGCTGCCCCTCGTTCAACCACGAGTTGAAAACTCGAGCCAGACGGCGGTGAGTGGTAGGAAATTTCTTCCACCACCAGTTGTTTATGCCGTCTGGGCCCGGGGCAGCGAAGTTCTTTGTGCCAACAAGCGCCTGTTGGACTTCTTCCGTACTGATCGCCGGACACACTTCGTCTTGCCCTTCTAAAAGTCTGTGACAGAGGGCCTCGAAGTGTGCTATCGCTGGAGTGTCATTGTCAAATGGACTCGTAGTCTCGTAGATTCCTTTCCAGAAGGCTTCGACATTCTCAACAGACGGCGGATTTTCGACAACACGCTGTGGCTCCTGGAACAGACGAGAGGGGTTTGTTTGGAACAGGTGGTTTTGTTCCATGCTCCGCGCTCGTCTGACCAAAGATTTTTTAATAACCTTAAGTGCTCGAATCCTATCTAGACAGTGCTGCTTGATGGTCTGCAGCACTGTCCGATTGAGAGTGTGGTGTCGTCGTCTTAACCCGGCAACTATACGCCGGATTTTCGGCGTAAAAGGCTTAGCTGCCGTTATATACTCTACCACACTCTGGATTCAAGACGCGTGTTGTCTCGCCGATTTAATTTTTGCCTCGATTTTTTGTACGCGCCGCTTAGTCTTCTCGACCTTGTCCAACACGCTTGCCAGGCGTTGCTGAGGGACGAGTTGTCTGGCGGCAGCGTACACGGCACTGTTGATCTGCCATATGTTGGCATCTTCTGGAAGTTCCTCATCGATTAACGAATCCATTCTTGCCAGGTCTTGTGGCTTTGGGTTAACCCTGGTGTTAAGGTTAACCCTCGTCCTGAGGGTGACATCGTCGTACTCCAGGGGATGTTCTGCGTCAGCAGCTGGTTGCCGCGGTGGTAATGCGGCTGGCAGTTCTTCCTGCTGACGGGGTGCCCTTTGATAACCTGTTCTACGCAGGAAGGATACTTGATCTCTCAGATGTTGTTGAGAGAAGGCGCGATACTCCGGGTGCATATCGCACCACAACCGGTGTAGTCGCGCCATGTACCCCCTGCGCTCAGGTTCGCTGCTCTCATAGCAGTCTAGCAAATCGTCCCGTAGTGCCCTTGTCCACCTAAAGCGTCCTTGTAACGTAGCCAGGTCGTCATCGTTGAGACCATCCGGTAAGGCCCCTCCCACATGTCTCCGACCCCTATCCGATTGGGGTCGATTGTGAGGAGCCTGATCTCTGTGCTGGTCGAAAACCAGAGACTTGAGTCCCCAGGATGGTTAGTCCTGGGAACCCACGTCCGACATTCGCCAGAGAGGGTTTCCCCTCTCTGCCCAGGTGCACCGCGAGGAGGATGTGGGTCCGCATTTCTGCACCCTTTATTGTTATTATTATTATTGTTATTATTATTATTATTATTATTATTATTATTATTATTATTATTATTATTATTATTATTATTATTATTATTATTATTATTATTATTATTATTAATTAAAAAATACACTTTTATAAACAGACTGAAACTAAAAACGCGTATTTATATATTTATATTCAAAACGTCTTAGACCTTCATCGTCGTAGATATTGCCTTTAATTGACTTATATAGATCAAAATGTGGAGAACCTAATAGAATTTTAAAGGTGTTTTTAATCTCATAATGAAAAAAGAACGAAAAAGTTGCACTTATGTAATATCCATATACATGATCCTTAATCAGGATCAGTTATCTCTCCAAATATTTGTCTTCTCGCAAAGATGTCAAGGCCACCGAAGTTACCCCAACTATGAAGCAGCTTAAAGCACATAATCGACGCTAACTCACAACGGGCTCCTATCTCATAAAGAAAGTCCCCTCTGTTGTCTAGATTTATTCCGAAAGTTGTTGAATTGTGATGTGTTACCAGTAGTTACGATTTACTGCAGAAACGCAGAATAGAACTTAAAGATTTAATAGATGTTCCGGAACGTTGTAAAATTACATTAATTTTGGTAGATACTAGTTCAAGACAGGGTATAAGTTTCATTCAAGTTAAGATTGATCTGCAACTATTATCAGTACAAGTTGGTGTTGAAGATATTCAATGTTTCCTTAATATAAGGATAAAATTTATTCGTTAGACATTCACTAAACATGCGTTATTCTTTTTATATTAGACATAAAGACATATTTTTTTAACATCATTTTAACTTCTTATACTGACCACCTAATTTTGGAAAAGGTAACAGAACATTTTTAAAAATAGCCAAGAGATGTCATATATACCGATTTCTCCAAAGCGCTTGATAGACTTGATCACGGCTTCTCATATTCTTTGCTCCTTTTGTTTAAATCTTATTTAATGAATAGGAGTCAGTACGTTGCATTAAATGGGTTCAAATCGATCGAATTTGCTGCCACATCTGGAGTTCCCCAGGGATCTATTCTGGGGCCCTTGTTTTTTAACATATTTATTAACGACATAGTGAACAAAATTAATTTGCCTCACCTTTTATATGCCGACGATCTAAAAATTTTCACAGTAATTGATGAGATCGATGACTGTTTTCAACTTCAGACTTCTCTTGACAAAATAAACACCTGGTGTATAGTAAATAAGTTATTCATGAATCCTAGTAAATGTAACGTAATGTCCTTTTCTTTAAAAACATCACCTATTATTTTTGATTACAGGTTAGATAATGTCATACTTCAAAGACCTATAACATTTCGCGACCTCGGCGTAACTTTTGATAGTAAATTATCCTTCACTGATCATATCGATACCATTGTGTCTGAAGCCTCCAAAGCCCTTGGATTTATCGTTCGTACTAGTCGAGAGTTCACTAATACTGATACTCTGAAAATTCTTTATCAATCCTTCGTCAGATCGAAACTTGAGTACGCATCGCTAATTTGGAGTTCCAGTTATGATGTTCACAAGAATAACTTGGAGGCAGTTCAACGTAGATTTCTTAAATTACTGTGGTTCAAATCCGACGGTACCTATCCAGTGATTGGTTTTCCGCAAAGTAACTTGCTTGAAAGATATTCTATGACTACTCTTGAGGATAGGCGTACGTACTTTTCTCAAGTATTTTTGTTTAAATTACTACACAATGATTTTGACGCACCCGAAATAATTAGCAAGCTTAATTTTCACGTTCCCAGATTAACCTCTCGTAATCACCAAGTTTTCTATTTACCTACGCCGCGTACCAACGTACTAAATAATTCACCTTTATATACGATTTGCAGTACTTCTAACAAATTATGTAGCGACTTCGATATTTTTAATTGCAGCCTTAGTGACATAAAACAAATTGTTCTAAATTAAATAACCAGTGAGTGTCTTTGTTTTTCTTAATTTGCTTTGAATCACATATGTGTATATATGTATATATAGTTTTTATATGTAAACATTTTCCATGTTATTTTTTTCTCTTTCTTCGTATCATTAGTTATTCATAGTTCGTACATTTAAGTAAATTTTTTGTTAATTTTACTTTCTTTCTATGTTGTATATTATGTAATTAATGCTTTGTATGCCTTTATTCCTGTTCTGTAATTGGGTATCTTACCTGTTGAACAGTGTATGCAATAAATAAAATAAATAATTAAAGAGAATTTTTAAATGCAAAAACCGCTGCCTAAGGAATCACTACTTCCACATCCAGATTTATCATCCGTCATTTTAAAGGAAACATCTTGATTAGATTTACACTTTAGTATGTGAAAATAATTGGTCATAGAATTTTAATGATATTTCAGGTAGATGTCATGGTTTCTACCATATGCGTTAAAAATGAAGTTCCTGTTTCCCCTATTCACAACCTACCACCTACCACCCCTTCAATGGAATCATCTCAATCAGATGTCATTACAATACATACGTGTACTAACTATCAAGTGAATATCTCTATTTTATGTTATCAATCTCATTAATAATGGTGGGGTTTGAAAAATATTAGAAAGAAATCTGAGGCCTTTGTTCCTAGTATACGCATCAAATTCCAAATCGAACCGGAATCATCTCAAAATATAATCGAGATCCAGATGTCGTTATAATATGGTAGAGTATAAGATTTTTGAGAGATTTTTCAAAAAACTATACATCAAAAAACGCGCGAAAAGCAGCTCTCTCGTTCGCCAAGCTCGAAACGTAAATAAAAAGTCATCTAGCATTTTTTAAAGAATTTCAAAAAATCCGTCACCGACCAAACTAGTCCACCCAGTATAAAATAATTTTTCATACCTGTCTCAGCTTGTTACCGCCAAAGGCTACACGTGCGTACAATGTACTATTCAACCCTAAAGTATATTGCATAAGATTTTACAAATTTACGGAAACTCGCTGTCAAATAAATTAGCAGGTAAAGGAAACCGCGATTCCTTTGACCATCAATAGTTCGCTTCTTGTAAATCGATAAATCAATCAAATCAGGGCCACTTCAAACGAAGAAGTGCCTGTCAGAGGACAAAGAGAATACTCATTGTCGCTTAAGAGAACCCACGTAAAGATGCCATCATCCATCAGAAAAATAACATGTCTTAAGGAAACCGCCACCCTCAAAGAACACAAAGAAATCAATGGCTATTCATAAAATTTACTATAAAAACTCCGCGGGCCGCGAAAGCAGCGAGTCTTCTCCAAACCAGCCACCGACTAGTGTCTTCGGGAACTACCCTCTTCGTCCGGGGGGTGTTTGTTTGTTTGACTGACCGTTTATCCGTCCATCTCGGTGTTTGACTAAATGGTTGTCCATTTACTTCGGTGTTCGTCCGCGTAACCAGTACAAAGTTCTAAAACTATTCCGGCAACCGCGTAAAGTACATACTGTGCGTTCTCGTGTTGTGGTTTTAAAAAATCAACAAGTAAACTGTCAATAGTGTTAAAAAGAAAACAAACTGTTTATAAACTGAGGTTGTGAAAATCGAACCCGTAAAAGAACTAAATAAATAATCTTGTTAAACCTTCGTCGTTAAACTAAAACAAGTGCCTTTCATTTCTGAAATCTCCGCACACCTTGTTATTGTGATACAAGCAACCGACTGATAGCTAGCTCAGCCTCCTGAGGTAACTTCTGGTGGTTCACCCCTATTTGTGAACAACCCTCAGGTCGAAATTCATCTCACCAGAAAATCTCAACCCCATCCAAGCATAAATAAGGGAGTTAGAGGCGTCTTTCTGGAAATAAGTAACAGGAGAGCAGGAGTGACAGTGTCCCAAAACACCCCTGGAGGGGCTGATCATCCCTTCAGACGAATATCACCGCCCCTAGAAGTCATCAGAGAGCTCGCCGAAACAAGGTAGGGTTATATTTACCTATTATCTACCCCCTTAAAGTGCTACGGATAGAATTGAAACCAAAAAATAAATTTCTTCAAAATTTTTCAAAAAATTCTAAAACCGAAAAGTAACCCAACCCATATTTGTTTTGTATTACAATAATAACATACGTCTACAAAGTGAATATCTCAATTTTATTTTATCAACCCCTTTAATAATGGTGTAAGGGTGGTGGGGGGTTGAAAAATATGAGACCTTTTTCTTCTAGGACATTCACCTAATTTCAAGTTTCTGCACTATTACCAGCTTGCTTTATTTATTTTTCCTTAATTACCTCTACTTACCCCCCATTCCTTCATTGCAATCATGTCAAAATATAATCTAGTTTCAGATATCGTTATAACACAATTTCAAGTGAAAATCTAAATTTAATATAATCAACTCTTTTAATAAGGGAGTGGGGTAGTGGGGGGATGGAAATAATTATAAAAAAAACTTGAGGCCTTCGCATCTAGTATATACACCAAATCCCAAATTTCTGTACTCTTACCAGTTTGCTTTACTTATTTTCCCCTATTTACCGCTTTAACGGAATCATCTCAAAATATAACCTTGTTCCAGATGTCGTTATAATACATACGTGTACCAGATTTCAAGTGAATATCTCAATTTTATTTGATCAACCCCTTTAATAATGGAGTGGGTACTGCTGTGTTTAAAGTGTTTAAAGGGTGAATTTTCAAAAATCGGGTTAAATGTAGAAAACATTTAGAAAATAGTGGCTGAAATCTGCGATGCTGATTTTTCAATGTCTGTCGTTTCTTAATTATACAAGCCGACAAAAAGCAAAAGGTCGGAGTCACCCAGTACGCCTAACCAAACATTGAAGCCAAACCGCTCTTGAAACCGCCCCTGTCTCATAAAGTGAGGATTATCAATTGCCCAATA
This sequence comes from Stenurella melanura, assembly GCA_963583905.1. Taxonomy (NCBI): domain Eukaryota; kingdom Metazoa; phylum Arthropoda; class Insecta; order Coleoptera; family Cerambycidae; genus Stenurella; species Stenurella melanura. Next base: position 18,629,212 of record OY757316.1, read on the forward strand.
TCGAGTGTTGTTTCGATTAAATAACCCAAGGTTTGTAAATCTCGATTAATCAGTGAACAAAATGTTTTTAATAAAATTCTCATTTCTTAATCGGCATAACTGTAACCAATTACAAAAGGTTATTCTTCGTTGATAATCATTGTCATACAAAAATAGATGCAATTGATATTTATACGAACGATAGCCGTGTTTCTTGAAAATTTTTCTGGCTGATTCTTTGGAAACTGGTAATTCATGTTCAATTTGTCTTATCGAAATGGTTGGGTCAACATGCAACTAAAGCTAATACATTAATTTTCTTTTCTTCATCCACAATAAATCTTTCTTCAATTTCTACATTAGGTTCAGTTCTTGTTTCTCGGAGGTTGTCTTCTTTCTGGATATCTCCGTCCATACAGACTTTGTGCTCTAGTTGCATTACGTCTCTCCATAAAAAATAATGATCATGTCAACTTTTTCATCTCTTGAATAATTTTCAGCCATTTTATATTAATTTTCTTGTTTATAACAATTTTAATACACTTGCTTCAAAAAATTAGTGAGTAAGTCAAGACTAATTCAATTGTTGCGAATGTCTGTCATTTTCATGGCTGTCTGCAATTTTGAATTTAAATCTAGATAGGTACCTTATTAAAATGATTTGTTTGCGCTTACTTTTTACAAATACTTTGTTATTACGAAGGATATCGCTAAGAAATGATTAATGGCGAAAAAATTATAGTTTATGAATCATTATTTCTGATTAATAAAAGAAATAGCATAGTTCCATTAAAAGAAATTTCATAGGACCCCTACAGAAATGAAAATGAAAATGAAATTCCGTTTTTTTTTTAAAAAAAACTTAAAATACTAGCACCTATCAATAATTCAAACAACTGTTTTCTTCTTTACAGACAAGTCTACAACCTTACTAATAATTTCCATAGCCTACTTAGTAATTTTCTTACATCGCATTCATATGACGCGGCCATTTTGAAAAAATTAACAAATTGTTCGTATCTCACTTATTTTTTGGAATTATTTATATATGGAAGTGATATTTTCATTCCTGTTAGTCTAAAAGTAGCTTATTATTGTCTAATTTATGTGTACCAAAAATCAAATTTTTAAATACAAAAACAACCAAAATATTGGGGGCGTACATTGACTCGTGGCCACCCGGTATTATACTAACACCGGTTTTTTTTAAATAATAGCTAATCACGGAAATAATTCACTACAGCGAATTATATATACAATTTCTCACCAAAGAGATGTTAATAATAATCATATAATTAAATAGGTGTAGAAAAATATATTAATATGTAAAATTTGGTAACCGTTTATTTTCATTTGTATTTACATTTAACCTACAAAATTTACCATACTGTCTTTTTAAATATTTGTATTGGTTAACTATTCTGGTCCAATTTTATGATTGTTATTGTTAAAAATATCAGATTAACCTGAAATATCGGCTATTTCGGATCCGCCACTTTGAATTTTCCAATTTTTACTTCAAAATCCTGATCAGCGACATCGAAAACTCCCGAGTATAGATTTTGGTCTAATTGTGTTGATTATTTTCCGAGATCCGTAATTGTTTATTAATTGTTAATGAAAATTAGCCTATTGTTAAATAAATAATGGGAAAAATGAATAGCGGGTTCTAAATATGTCAAACTTGATTAATAAGTGTTTCTGAACACCTTGCAAAAATAATTATGGAAATCGGAAAGTGTCTATGAGAAATCAGAACTATTTTGCTGTCTTGACACGACTAGTTAATGGATTTCATAATGATGTCAGGAAATTCAGTATAGTTCTAGACAGTAGACGATGTTACAAAAAATGCAAGTGGAGCTCTTAAAGATTGCGATGTACAGTGTTTCCATACATACAGATCAGCTGATGGAAATGTATGACAATTTCCATTAGCAATTTCAGAACTTAGTGAAATTTAAAATCAACATAAAATCATTCTTTACAGAATCTTCCCTTTTCAAAAAGGTATAATTAAAATCGATTTCTTGCAGAACGAATTAATAAAATGCGACTTTTAGCTACGAACTGGACCCTAACCGAGAATGTAACACAATCGAGCGTGTTATTAAATAAATTAAATACTGTGGAAAACAGTATCTGTTAATTTTTATATTGAATCCAGTACTAAGCATGAATCAAGAACTGAGAGCTTTGCATATATCAAAAAACAAATTCTGTTAAAAAAAGTTCAGCCTCTTCCGTATCCTGTCAGTCCAGTCAGTAACAATTTATTGAGCTATTACCCTAGAAGTGATTCGTATGAAGCACAATTAAGGAAGGGGTACAAGTAATACAAAAAAATTAGTGCCGTAAATGTCAAGCAGCGAAATATTTTTATTAGGCCACCCCCACATACTGAAACCCCAAGAATAAAAAAAATGTCATTTTCAGCCATTTACTTTGACGTTTGAAGTTGACGTGTAAATAAGAACACCAAAATTAAATTGTTGTTAAAACACTGTCGTTTCATGAGTATTCGGGAACGCCTGAAATTAGCATATGAGAATGTGGCTTACAGTGCAGATAAAACTTGGAGCAACGAACTTTGTAGTTTACAAAAACTTAACATGGACCTTTGTATTAAAGAAAGTCAACTTCAACAACCAATAAATGTAGATTTAAGGCCTAGAACAGTAAGAGATTGTATTCCTACTAGTAAATTAGCCAAGTATTCTAATTATGAGTATAATGACTCGCGAGAGTTGTCTTATACTACAAACGATTTTATACAAACCCCTAGTTTATTTTTAACTGATGAATTGAAAAGTGATCGAGAGAAAGAACCGTGGATGCTGGAAGATGTAGATAACTTTTATAAATGGTATACCAATTACCATCCACATTTATTACAAGAAAAAGAAGACAAACTACACGATAAATGTAAGTGTAGTACAGAATATGAATCTCCATTTTTCAAAGTCAACTCATTGCCAGAATATTTGTTAAAACTGCAGATAACTAAGGATACTCTTAAGAAACTTTGGGATGCTAGAAACTTTGATTCAAAAAGCTTTATGTTCAGTAGACACCAGTCTATCAAAGGCGAGAAGTCCCTAATAGTGTACAAGTCTCCTGCAGGAAAATTTTATGTATCTGAATACGATGATCTTACAAGAGAACTGAAGGAAGACTACTATGAATGGTTTAAAGATGACTTTGAATTTCACAGTGACATTGATCATTTAAATATACTTTCAAATTCTTTGAAAAAGCAAAGTGAAAAAATTGAAAATCCGTTATTAGATAATCAAGCCGATTCTGCACAGCAACGGAGGTTATACTCAGCAGTTCTCCAAGGATTCTCTTCAAACAAAATTGCGCCACAAAGTAGTGAGGGACAGATGACCATTTTAAAAAGAAATATAACTAAGATTGATAAACAAACCAATGAGAAAGTAGGTAGTATTAGTGAGTTAGGCAAAAGAAAAACTAATGAGGATATTTCGAAACTAGAAATTAATAATACGTCACCAGATAAAAATTTCTGTAAATCATCTCCTAACACCTTGGTAACCAAAAGTGTTCAAACAACATCGTCAACAACTGAAGTGGGTATAAATAGTACAGTCTTTTCAACTCCAAACAAAGTAAATAGTTATAATTATCAACATGAAAGTAATTCTCAAAACAATCGTTTTTATTCAAACAACTTTTTGACAAACGTAACTCCGGTTATTCCGAATCAACCCATTGCTGCAAGATACAGGCAAAGTTATGTTCCAAATAATTATCACTATCCATCGTTTTACATGTTTATTCAGAATTCCTTCCAGCAACAGAATTTTTTACAGCCACCATCATTTTATAATCCCCTAATGTTGCAAAGAACAGTACCCACAAGCTACGATAGAACTATACCACAGAGGACATTGCATTTGCCAGTTACTCCCCAATACGTTGTACCAACTTCAAATTTTGTTACGCAAAGTCAGTACACGCCAAGCAATTTTCAACGTTTTGATAGCCAAATATTTAAGCCTAAAGTAAAAACGAAAGTCGATAATTTGACGAACAAGCGAACTCGCTCAGGAAGTGTAATGGCTTTAGGTACAAATATTAAAAAGTCAAACGATTTTTCTTCCTGTTCGAGCTTCAAAGCTGGACATGTGATGTCAAATGCATCGATTTCTGACCCACTGGCATCAAATAAAGAGATTGATGATTTGGTTTCGAGAACAGTTGATTTAGTTCTTGAAGAAGGGAAAAATGAGAAAATTGTACCTGTTTCTGGTAGCCACTCGGACGAATTAGAAAGGCAAGCATTAGAACAATACACCAATTCGAATGATAATGTATATCAAGAACTGGAAAGACAAGCAGCAGAAGAATATGAGGATTGTTCGGAAAACTACAAAAACCCCCCGAATTGTAGCTTTTTGTTCGGGGGGTTTTTTAACCAAAGTGTATTTTTAATATGTTACGGATAGGTTTATTAAATGCTTAGTTATCACGTCGATTCTTTAAGAATGAAATTCACAATTAATTAAAAATAATTGTTTAAATATTTTATGTAATAAAAAATATAGACCGTAAACTAAATAAACGTTGTTAAATTGTGAAAATTAATATAATTGTTATTTAAATAAAAATGGCTCTTATTTTAGTATTGTTTATTCAGCTCCTTCAAGCTAACTAGTTCCTAAAATTTTAAAATACATTTTAACTTTATATTTTAAGATCTAGTTTTCAACAAATATCCAATATCATATGAATATACATGAGCCAATTTAAATTAAAGTTTTACTTTGATGATATTAGTCCTTCTTTACGAATATTTCCTTTCAACTTAATAAGAATTTAGATCCTACTTATAATTACGCTTCAATCTGAGTTATTTTTAAACTGGACGATTTAAGGTTTTGTTGAATATGGGATGAAAGAATAAAGATACCAGATTGCGCTTTAATGATCTACTGTTTATTTTAATACGGATAATTTGGCAACAGCGCTCCCTGTCATAGATTCTAACCTTAATTTTAACGAGAATAACCTTAACTGACAGCTGTCAGTGGTAGCTACATATATATGAAATTTTCTTATTTTTATATCTAGTAAACTCTAACGGCAGAATAAAGAAGTACCTATAAGTGAGCGGTATACCCTCAAAAGGACGCTCGGAAAAGCAACCTGCGTGAAGTTTCTACAAGTTGAAACGGTTTGGAATCGATTTGCTATTTTATTGTCAGCGAAAAACCTTTTCAATTTTTTTAATTCCGATTGCAGGTAATTTTTTATTCACAAAAAAGTCGCAAAATAAAAAAAGACTAAATCGTTTTCTAAACACATTCTTTAGGTTAAGTCGGCCAAAATAAGCACTTTTTATCTGTTGACATTTTTTTCTAAAACGCATTATCTTTTAACTACAGGCGATTGAATGGCGAAAATTTGCCAAAAGTGGCCATCTTTAAGAATTCATTTCTCGCTTCTACTAAAGCTTTTTGAACGCTTTTTTTTATGGCAGATGATCGTCCAGACTTATATATTAAGGCCATGTTACTTCCACATCCACGTAGTGAATTGGAAAAAAATTTTTTTTTCTTGAAATAGGTTTAGAATGTCATGAAACGTCGAGATTTTAAATTCGAGCTAAAGAAAATTTCTGTCTGTCGGTCTGTCGGCCAGTCTGTAACTTTTTTTGTCCGCACGTTTTCTCCGGAACGGTTTAAAATATTGACTTGAAATTTTGTACATGTATACAGGGTGATTCACGTAGGCCATTCATTGGAAAATTTTCAACTTGCAGTTGGATTAGAAACTTGAAATTTGGTATGCAGCCATAATCGATCATGCCCGTTCTATTTAAAATATTTTCAGTCCTCCAACTATACAGGGTGTGTCAAAAATTGGTACCAACTTTCTTATTTTAAATGGAAACCTATATTTTTCTTTACATAGTTCGATTGGTCTTCTAATTCTGAATTTAGAGAACCTAAGTTATGTTAACTTATCTATTACAATTTTTGACATATGTCCAATTTTTTGAAAAAAATGCCGCTGTAGTAGTTTACGAACAAATTTGTATCTCGCAAACCTTTCAAAATTATGAAACCAAATTTGTGAAGCAGTTAGCTGGAAGTCCAGGCTAACTATTGATGTCCCATCGGTGGTCCCATTTTGTACCATATGGGCGCAGTCGATTTTCAAATGTCGCAATCAAAAATTGTCAAAAAGTCAATTTTTTGAAATGGCACCTACTATTTTTTTTCACACCATTCGAAACAAAATTGAATTTTATGGTGAGTTACTTAAACATTCCCTATACCTAACTTCACCCCATATCGAGTTATTCAATAAAAATCAAGAAATACCTTATCTCGCCGAGAGATTCCTTACTTCATCAAGTATGCCATGGAAACAAAAGACAGTTGTAATAATTTTTAAAGAAAAATATGGATTCTTATTTAATTACACACAACACCAACAAATTATTATTAACGAACAAGAACAATGTTGACGAAATTCTGACGTAAATGTTCAATGTGACCACCATATTTTTGTTCAAATATTCTATTATTCTACTTTCAACAGATTGAGTAGCACATCTTTGCGCCTACCATTTCTGACGGCAGAAATCAATGCAAAATTGAATTTTAGGGCCACTTTTATTAACATTGTGTGTGTCTATCTACAGTCGTTTTTGAGTTATTGGCATTTCTTGAAAAAAATATTGTTTTTTCTTCTCAAGGGTAGTATGCTTTGGAAACAATCATTTCATTTTAATTTTTATTCAAAAATCGTATTGCAATAATAAATAATAACAACAAAATAACAACAAATAAACAGATTAACAAAATAATTATTTCAATACAAATGAATGTGTGCACCGTTTTCACTGACAGAATTTCGTCAACATTGTTCTTGTTCGTTAATAATAATTTGTTGCTGTTGTGTGTAATTAAATAAAAATCCATATTTTTTTTTTTTAAATTATCACAACTGTCTTGTTTCCATGGCATACTTGATGAAGTAAGGAATCTCTCGGCAAGATAAGGTATTTCTTGATTTTTATTGAATAACTCGATATGGAGTGAAGTTAGGTATAGGGAATGCTTAAGTAACTCACCCTAAAATTCAATTTTCTTTCGAATAGTGTGAAAAAATATAGTAGGTGCCATTTGAAAAAATTGACTTTTTGACAATTTTTGATTGCGACATTTGAAAATCGACTGCGCCCATATGGTACAAAATGAGACCACCGATGGGACATCAAAAGTTAGCCTGGACTTCCAGCTAACTGCTTCACAAATTTGGTTTCATGATTTTGAAAGGTTTGCGAGATACAAATTTGTTCGTAAACTACTACAGCGGCAATTTTTTTCAAAAAATCGGACATATGTCAAAAATTGTAATAGATAAGTTAACATAACTCAGGTTCTCTAAACTCAGAATTAGAAGACCAATCGAACCATGTAAAGAAAAATATAGGTTGCTATTTAAAATAAGAAAGTTGGTAGCAATTTTTGGCACACTCTGTATAGTTGGAGGACTGAAAATATTTTGGATAGAACGGGCATGACCGATTATGGCTGTATACCAAATTTCAAGTTTCTAATCCAACTGCAAGTTGAAAAACTTCTAATGAATGGCCTACGTGAATCACCCTGTATATTACGGTGGTACACCATAACATGCAAAGTATAAAAAATAAACTTGATGAATTGGAACTGTTTTTATTATCTGCAAATGTCGATGCAATTTGTATCTCTGAAAGTTAGATTCTTTCTAGTGACACAGAGTATGTAAAAATACCAGGTTACAACATTGTAAGCTGTTTTAGTAGAAAACAATATATACACGAAGGAGTATTAATATTATCAAAAAGCAACTGCTCAGCTGTTGAAATGTCAGATATTGTGAATTTAAGTATAGATAAAGTTTTCGAGTGTGCTGCTGTAAAATTAACAATTTCTGAAATAAATTATTGTATAATATGTATTTATAGAACACCAAATACTGATGTAAAGTTATTTTTTAACAAATTTGAGGAAAGTCTAAATATGACAATTTGTGAAAACAAAATAAATATAATAATAGTTTGTGGTGACCTGAACATAAATTACCTTTGTAGTGAAAACGCAGATACAGTTGCTCTAAAAGACCTTGTAAATTCTTTTTATATACAATCAGTTTTTAGCGAACCAAGCAAAATTAGTCAAAACTCTGAAACTGCTGTGGATTATATCCTAACAAATTTTAATAATAGTATAAGTAATGCAAATATTTCTCATACTGGATTATCTGATCATACTGCCCAAGAAATTAATTTTCAAATATCTAGTACAGAGTCAGTTCAGCAGATCGAAACGAGGTCTTTCTCGAAAAGTTACATAAAGAAATTCAAACAATTTCTAGAAGCTGAAACCTGGAATAACGTATATGGGGAAGATACTGCAGATAATAAGTTTATGTCATTTACAAATATTGTGGAAAATTGTTACATTTTTTTCCTTTTTATACAAAAAATATAAATACTAATAAAAACAAAAATTGGTTATCTCTGGGTCTATGAACATCTTCTAGAAAACTCAAAGAACTTTATCACATGCAAAAAATGGGTCTCATCAGCACTGACTACTATAAGAATTATAAAAGAATATATCGGCGACTAAAATCCTACAATCAAAAAAATTGCACTTTGATAGAATCTTCCAAAATTCTGAAAATAAATGTAAAACCGTGTGGAAAATAATAAATAATAATATAAACAACAATAACAACATAAACAAAAATCAAGAATCATTGTAAACAATAATTTGATTTGGGATAAAACTGAAATCGCCAGCACTTTCAAGTCATATTTTGTCAACTTGCCTAAAACTATTATCTTAATGAATCAAAATAATAAAAAAATTAATACAATATTTTCCAGCCAGTTCAATTGAGTCATAGATTAAATGTTGATAGTCATATCTAAGGTTTAAAAAATGAAGATTAGTACCTCTGTTTGATAATAATTAAAAAAGTTTAATTATAAACATTCAATAAACAAAATCGTTAATTAAAATAATCTATGAATCATGTGCACTTGCACTCTAACATAAGTTTTAGTAAACATAGTACGGGGAGAATAGATTTTAAAGAAGAAAATATTTCTAAATTGATAATCGAAGAACGTGTCCTATTAGTCCGGTGTACGCCGGTAAAAATATTGTATTACCTCCGAATCCTATCAAGAAGCACGGATTTTCATGAAATTTTGGAATTAAGCTTTACTTATCCTTCACTTCATTCCCTACCCTATACCGATATGCGCAAATTATTCTTAGGGCTAAAAAGTACCCCTTATTGCAAAAACTTAATAAAATAATGAATTGAAGCATTTAATAAGTTAAATAACGTTAGTGTAGTTTGAATCAAGATTATTTCATGTTTTAAGACACTAATTTTTATTTCGACCCTTAGTTGATTTATTTATAAACTACCCCCTATTGTGACAAAATTGGAAGAAAACAATTTATTGACTTTATCGTACTTCATGTTGTTATGTATTACACCCCCTTGAAACTGGAGATTGATACGCCAATGCCTAATATTGAGTGACTGGAAACTTGTAGAAGGAAATAGAGTTTTCTGGAGTGTGGTGAGAGAAGATTCTTGATCGTTTCTGGATGGATCTATAGGTAATTTCAGAGTATATAACGCGCGATTACCGGCGCAGAAGAGGAAGTTTTATAAAAGTGGAGAAGTTTAAGAAAGTGACGTTCGGTAACGAAAGTGAGGTTAAATATCAAGCAAACGAAGTGTAACCCACTGATTCATACAGGGTGTTTCCTAAAAGGCGGAAACACGTAACAATATATTTTTCATCTCAACCTTTCAACCCTTAAAAATCATCCCTTATTATGAGAGAATTAGAAAAATCATTTACCGGAATATTTACGTAATTTGCAATTTTTCAACCCTTCAAAACTACCCCTCATGAGGAACAAAGTGTAAACATTTTCTACCGCTAGACACGCGTTCGGTTCCATAATCGTCTGGTACGTATTTATGCTATATATACATTCACCTAATGCTCCAAAATCTACCTACTCCGTAATTAAAAAAAGAAAGTGCGTTTGGTTCTTTGACAATAACTCGCTTAATTTGTACACGAGAAAGCTCATCAAAAAATCATTTTGTAAGAAATTTTATGACCTACGAGCTCGTAAAGGTTTCAAACTTCTTAAGCTCAAAGAGCTGAAAAACAGTACCAGTCACACGCTAATGCGAACATTGAAAGGCCATATTTCGGTTAATGTGTAAGCTACAGCAATAAATAAAAAAAAATTAATAAAAAGAATCCTAACTTTTTCCGAATCTTCGATAGTTTTTTAGTTATTTTGAAAAAAAGACGATTTTTTAAAATAATTGAAAAATTCGCTTTCCATTTTAACCAAATTTATTTTCAAAATTAAGTATTCTAAATCGGTCAAACTTCTGGATCACATTACTAGTGCTTAAATAAAGTGAACTGTAAATGGATTACTTTGAATTTTAATTAGGGTAGTAATGCCAAGGGTAGCATTGTTGTTTTTTCCACGAAAAAAATAGGAATCGACTTTATTTTCGTCAGCACTCTCTTAGTTTTTATGCTAGAGAGTTCCGCAATATTTCATTTTAAATATTTTTTAAAGTGTTTTAAAAAATATATTATGCATTTTCCCTGTAAAATTGACCGTTTTCCTATTATTCAATGTTGAATTTTTTTAATTTTTCGTTCGAACAATAAATCTCACTTTCAATAAGCTATAACTCGGTTTGTATTGGGCCTACAGCAATAAAAAAAATGATTTCGTTTTTTTTGTAAGCTACGTTTTTGCTTCTTATGCTTTTTTTGATAAAATATAAAATGTTTGAGTTATTCATGAAAATCCGTTTGAAAACATGATTATTTTTAAGAAAAATTGAAAATTTCAATCAGGAATAACTCAAAAAGTATTGACTTTTCAAAAAAACTCTACAGAACATTTTTTGCTTAGAATGTGTTCCGCTACCGATTTCTAAGGTTATCTTCTATATTAACATTCCCACCCCCCAATTGGGGTGGTATCCACCCCTAGGGTAAATGCGCACATTCGCATAGGGTAGGGTTTGCTTTTTAAGGTATTTCCTTCTTAGAGTTCAAATTTCAAGCAAATTGACGCTTCTTGATGGAAATCGGAGCCAAAAACCATCATACACTGGACTATATATTCTACAATTTTATCACATGGTGGGCGCTCAGGCGTTAAGTTCTTTCATTCAACATTTTTATTATAAAACTATTGCAATGACTAAGTTACCTGGAATTAACAACTAAATCCTCACAAACAGAAAGACGACTAAACATTTCTTTTCTCCATAAATCTTTTCTCTTTAGACCACAATTTTGAACTGTAGTTTTGGTAGAATTGGTAGAAACACTATTCATTGAATGCTTATAAGTCCATTGAAATGTTACAAAATTTTGGCCGAACCTTGCATTTTGGGTGGTACAAGATTTTTTTATGCTTGGGGGGGCTCAGTGTGAGTATAAGACTCGATTTTCAGGGTTGAAAGCACCCCCCCCCCATTTGGCCGCCATCTTAGAAAAGGGGTCGTAAACAGTTTTTCCACGATATCTTGATAACTGTCTAACAAAAACTTTTTTAAGACCCTTTGTGTAGAGAATTGAGTTCTCTACAATATTCGTCTAGATGCCTCTTTCCGTAAAATTGAGAATGAAAAAGTTATAATTAAAAATAGATTAAAATTTTCAAGAAGAAGAAAAATATCATTTAAGGGTTATAACTTATTTTCTATTGATATTATTGAAAATACACATCAGATGTTTCTTGTACACCATTTTATTGCGAACAGTTTTCTTTACTCGTTTTCTAAATTTCTCTTCTTTGGAAAGGTGTTGGGACGCTGGAAATGGATCAAGTGCATCAAAGAGGCCACTGGACAGTTCTGAAAGAAATTAAGTGCATTCCTGGGATGATTCCAAACTCTTTTACCTCTTTCAATTTTTGTCCAAACCTCTTATTTTTCGATTAAGAAAACAGCAAAGTTCTAAAATTTTTATTTTTCCTCGACAGATAACTACCCATCAAACATTTAACTATTATTTGATGTCACGACAAAATTGTGTAATAAATTTTGTCGCAAAATTAGAACTAACCATATTTTGGTAAAATGTACGTTGATGCTACGTGGAATCGAGATAAGTTGAAAATGAGACTACGTCGAAATCAAGTTATATCAACTAAAACAGGTACAATTACATATGAATCTTACTTGTAGTCGCACGGTACATTTGGTTACTAATACCTGTTTAGGTAAATTTTACTTGAATTCAACGTCACTTTGACATCAAGTTGACTAGTCTTAGGTAGAATTTGCGGATATAGGTGAAATTGAAAAATGACACCAAGTGGAAAAAAATAAGATTTCTCCACTTATTTGGTATTTTTCTCTATAAGGAGTCGACATATGGTTGTCAGTCACTTACAAAACTGAAGAGATACCTAACTCACAATAATAATACAAGATGAATGCCGGTAACTAAAATAAATGCAATGTATGAGGAAAGTATTTGCAGTTCTCGCTTATTGAAATCAATGCGCCGAAAATTTTGCTGTGAATAATAGCAGCTGTAATCCATAAAATACTAATGCGCCTCAAAAATATTCACCTATAAAAAAATTTCTTTTACCAAATAAAAAAATTATTGTAATATTTTGAGCTGAAAGTATACTATCATTGTTAAATATGAGTTTACAGGTATAATTATGTATATTCTTAAACTTTTCGTCAGTTTGTTTCCATATACACTCATTTTACAAACTACAATTTGGAATCATACTTCAACTACGCTGAGAAAATATGGCGTCTTGTGCTAATTAGACCTCTAAATTAAAATTACCATGACAATCTACGTATTTTATAGGTCACAGGTCAAGTTACACTAAAATTTACGACACTTTGGTTAACTCTGTTGTTATATCAAATAATTACTTGTAGGTAAATATAACCTAATTATATTACCTTATTTTGAATGTAATGAATTGGTAAATTCTACTTATTATGTGTACTCTACTTATTATGTGTAAATTTTAACTCGACTAGTGTGTGTTGATGAGTGAATTGTTATAATGGAGCCATATGATATTGCCTTGGTATTCGACAGCGCCCTAAAGTTCTGGAAGCTCGGCTGGCATTCGGCAATGCCCTTTTATTGAAATTCTATAGGCAAATATTTCTACATATTAGAGTGCAAATATAGTCAAGATGTTCTCTTTTAAAAAGACTTGGATGGGAAATCTGGATGCGGAAGTAGTGATTCCTGAAGCGGTGGTTTTTTACCTTTGGCATGCTTCATTTGTATATTGGCACCACTAATTATCCAACCAAGTTAATGGCCTCTTTTAATAACTGAAATAATTTTTAGATAATAACTATACCACCTAAGTACATAATTGTTCAAATAACCTAAATAATATGAATTCTACAAACAGGTTAGACGGAGGTTAGCTTGAATTACTATTTTATAGTCAAGTTTACTTTGAAGTCGATTTGCCAGGTTACTGCGACAAAGAGGTTTAAAACGTATTTTTTTAGAGTTACTTTAAGGTCAGTTTAAGGGTAATTGACTTAATTGGTGAAATCAGGTAGATAATCTAGGTAGAATTTGTCGATGTTGTCTACCTAATATTACTTCAAAGAAGAGTAATAAAAGTGACCAAATAAGTTGCTATTTAGGTATATATTACATAGGATTTCCGACAAAATCTACCTAGAAAGATATTATTCGACTATTAGAAATATTTTTAGTCGCTAAAAAGGTAAATACTACCTAATTATATTACCTATTTCGACTTTATTGGAAATTTACCCTTGAGGTCAATTTTGGTAGACTCTTTTAGTATTTTTCCACTTGCTGTTTTCGTTAAATTTACTTTCAAACAAAAATAGTGTATGAGGTAGATTAATTGGTATTATTTACGTAAACTTAAATCTAAATTAAGACTAATTGGTCAATTTTTATCGGAGGTCTATATTTCCAGTCAATTTTACGTTATAATTACTTTGGTAAGTAAATCGGTCTTGTCCCAAGTCTAATTGGAACTAATTTTGACAAAAATGTTTGCTGGCTAAAAAAACTACAATTTCAGAAAAAAATATTCCGAACAAAAGTAGACTATCTTTAATCAGACAATCCGAGTTTGCAATAAAAAATAGGGGATCCCATTTAAAAAACCGAATTTGACCTTGATTGACCTTACACCTACCGCCCAAAGTCAAAGTGACATATACCGCCGAAGTACCCCCATCCAATTCTACAATTTTTGGTTCAAATATTTTTTAGTAGTGTGCTTATTCGAGATATTTGAAAGTCAGGTTAAAAACATCACCCGGATTTTAAAAATTGTTTTTTACTTTTCTAGTACATTTTTTCTAAATACTTACATTTTTTTTAATATATTTTTATTACTTAGATATTTACTCGCACTAATATACAAACTTAATAAATTAAGAAATTATTTAATTTCATGTTTTTATGAAGGTTACAAACCTTGACAACAACATATGCAATCAAATAATTCGTTCATTTATCAAACTCATTATTACGTACTATTTTCGTCCGAATATCAATTATACACATTGAGTAATTAATTGCAAGTTTACATGGAAACCTAAACAGACAGTGTGAAATCTATATAGGCGACTAACAAATGCTGCATATTTTGATAAAGACAAACCCATATCGTGTTGTCCTCACAGGCGTTTTCATAAACTCCTACATGTTTATCACATTTCATCATCTTAACAAGGACAAGTGTTAGCATCTAAATTAATGGCATGTCAGATATTAAGTCAAGTATGAAATTTCGAGCGAATCTCGAAATCAATGTTTGATTGGACACTAGAGTTAGGTATATCCAAGTGTGTGGCTTACATTGTTATCCTAACTTGATATGGAGAAACTAGTATCTTCCTCTAATGAGAATTCTGATTACTGCACAAGGTTGACATACGAGGTGTCTCAATTGTGGATTTGTCACGACTTGGTTATTGTATTAGTGGGGTAAAACTATTTGTAGAGGATTGTCTTGCATCATCCTTTTATTTTGCTAGAATAAATTATTTTGGAATAATCCGAATGGTCTCGGAAGATATTTTTCAATGGCAGAGAATTTTCAAAGAACAGTGTTAGAAAACGGACTTTTTGGGCCATCCGTGGTAAAGTGTGGAAGCCATATTTTTTCGGGGTGCCGAAAAACGTATTCGTCAACTGTTTTGGCGAAAAACGTCGGGAGCGCATTAATAAACTACCCGTATTTGGGGGTAACATTGGAATATTGATATTAGATCTTGCTACTAGAATAAGAACTACAAGAGGTTGGATAATTAGGGATTTCTCTTGCAATTAAAACCAATACAGACTCTAAAAAGATAAAATTCACCACCTTAATTGGTGGGTATGGGTGTATGAATATTCAGAAGTATTCACATTATAACCTGATAATAGCCATTTAAGGAGGAGTCTTTGTTTTTAAAGAAATAAATAAATAACCGTATATTAGATACTGTAACTTACACGTTCTTGTGGGTCACGAAGGGTAAAGGAAACGAGGGGGAGGGGGTGATTTTAAATTGTTTCTTCTTCTTTTTTTACTTACCTAACGAAACTGAGTGTTTTGAAAGAATTTCGTGCGCAAAAGAATAAGTTTTTGTTTCAAGTTCTAACATCAATTTCAATGTCACACCCAAATATGGGTTGTTTTTTACTGACTTGCAAATGCTTTTAGCCAATTCGGATTACAGATTCGTATTCAGCGCCCCAAAATTTTACCACGGATGACCCAAGAAAGCTCCTTTTTAGCATTGTTCTTTAGTTTTATCCTCAATGTTCTTAAATACCTCCCTCTACTTATGTAGCTACTGAAATAACAAAAAAAAAAAACAGACTGTTTGTTATAAAATTGAGGAGAAAACTAGATGTATCTGAATCTTCTTTAATTGAAATAGTTTAGAAAGAAAGGAGGTTGTCAATGATCGATAGGTAAAGTACGTTTTTTCCTTACATTTGACAACGCAAAATTGACGTTTACTGAGTAATGTTACTTTTACGCTTATCACCCATGACAATGACAGTAACAGTGTATTACATACACCGGTGCATTGTTGTCGAGAGTTCGTGGAACTTTGCCTCGTTTTCGTTATGATAAATTAATATATTTAGCTTGAAAAATATATTCACCTATTTCATTAAATTATTTAATATTATTTTTTAGTTCAAAATTTTTTATTTTAATTTTTTTAATTTAGTTAATAATATTTAGTACAAATTAAAGTTAATGGAAGGAAATTCTTCTTTATTATATTTTCAAAATATATACTTTAAAAATGAAAAATTATTTGAATAATATTTTCTTAAATTTGACGATTCATTTGACAGGTTAATTTTTATATTTGTAAAAACTGTAATTGGAAAGGTCATGGAATAGTTGCTTTGGTCTTGATTGTTATTTATTGTTCATTAGTTTATACACATACACAAATAAAGGTAAAAAATAATCATTAGTTGTGCACAAGGGATTAAAATTGGTATGTCTCGGAAAAAATTAGAAAAGAAACAAATGAAGTTTGTTTAAAGTTACTACCTAAAAAATCCCAATCTCATTATAACAAGGAATTCAACGAATATAACGATTGGACAAAACGCAGAGGTGTTACTGGTGTAAATGAGGATGTAATGCTAGCTTATTTTATAAGCGTAAAGAAGAAGTGTGGAGCTTCGTCACTGTGGAAAAAATATTCAGTGCTGAAAAGAAATTTAAAGGTTTATAAATTCATTGATATTTCTAAATATGGAAATCTCATTGCTTATTTAAAGCGTGAGTCAAAAACTGACAAACCAAATAAATCTATTTCTACATTCTCTCACTAGTGTATAATACAACACATTCTATATGTAAAATCACCATAGTAATATCCATATTCTATGCCTGTATTGGATAAATATACTCCCTTGAGAGCATCTATCCTTGTATATTTTATGAAATAATGTCCTAAGATGTTCATCTTAAACACCTATTTCTCTGTATTTAAAAAAATGACTAGGGTAGCGTGACCATTCGCCTCGGCTTTTTTATAATATTTTTCAACTCTCCCAGTCACCTCCACTCCATTATTAAAAGAATTGATAAAATAAAATTGAAATATTTATTTTAAATTTGGTACATGCATGTATTATAGCGACATCTGTAATTAGAACATATTTTGAGACGATTACGTTGATGGGTTGGGGGTTAATTAGGAGTTAATATGGGAACATAAGTGAGGCAACCTGGTAAGAGTACAGAAACTTGGAACTTTTTTTATATACTAGAAGCGAAGGTCTCAGATTTCTTTATAAAATTTTCCAGTCCCTCCACCACCCTTACACCATTATTAAAGGCGTTGATAAAATTAAATTGAGATATTCATTTGAAATTGGGTACGTATGTGTTATAACAACATCTGGAACTAGATTATATTTTGAGATGATTTCGTTGAAGGGGTGGGGGGTAAGTAGAGGCAAATAGAGCAAAATAATTGAGGCAAGCTGGTTAGAGTAGTGTTAGAGTACATAAACTTGAGATTTGGTGTATGTACTAGAGACCAAGGCCCTAGATTTCTTTATAACATTTTTAACACCCCCCCCTCCGACCACCTTCACTCCATTATTAAAGGGTATGAATAAATAAAATTGAGATATTTACTTGTAGGTGCGTCATTTTGGCATTTTACTTCTCAAATTGAAGGTACAGGGTCAATTGAGTTCACAGAGGCATTTAGAAAAAACAGTACCTTTTATTTTTTGGCGGAAATGTTTGGTTTCATTTTTTGTCCAATAATTGGCCAATATTAATGGCCAATTTAATTACATTAATGGAAAAATTTGTTAACATACACAATATGCCATAGAATTAGACGAAAATAGTTACTCGGAGGTTTTTGGCGTCGCTGGGATCACGAATCTGAAGTCCAATTTGGGAAATTCAAAATGCAGGACCGGAAATGGGCCATTTTCCAGAAAAAATGAAATTGGATATCTTGGCCTTGGAGGTCTCTACTTGAGAGTTTTCGAGGTCGCTGATTACGAATCCGCGGTCTAATTTGGTGAATTCAAAATGACGGACCGGGAGTAGAGTTAATTTCTCAGAAAAAACTAGTGTTTTTTCGTTCTTGGGCTGAAAATGGCGGATCGGAATAAGAGTCAATTTCTCTGGAAAACCCGTATTCTCTTCTTTTTTGGACTGAAGTGGGAACTTGGGGTTTTCGTTATCGCTGATAACGAATCTAATGTCCAATTAGGGAGAATTCAAAATGGCGGACCGGAGGTAGTATATTTTTCAGGAAATACTCGTAATTTTCTACTTTCAGTCCAGAAAGATAAAAATACGAGATTTTCCCACAGAAGTTGACTGTTCTTCCGGTCCGCTATTTTGAATTTTGTAAATTGGACCTCTGATTTCCGATCCGCCTTTTTCAGTTTCCCAAATTGATTCATGATCAGCGATGCCAAAAACCCACGAGTAACCATTTTCGTCTAAGTTTATGGCATATTGTGTGTGATGACACATTTTTCAATTAATTTAATTAAATTGGCCATTAAAATTGCCCAATTATTGGAAAGAAAAAGTGAAACCAAACATTTCCGCCAAAATATAAAAGGTACTGTTTTTACTAAATGCGTTTCTGAACTCTTGGCAACAGAAATGAAGTCAATTGACCTTGTACCTTTTTTTAGAAATTTTCAGATTTTTCATGCTAAAATGACGCGACTATTGGGATTTATAATAATAATAATAATAATAATAATAATAATAATAATAAACGGCTTTATTCAAAGAGTGTAGATGTACATTTACAAGTACATTACAAATAGCAATTTACAAGACGAAGTTTAGCCATGTGGCTATTCTTACACTTAACCTTATAAATCACTTACCTAACTAATTAAGTTAAAAAAACATTAAACTACAAAAATACAATACAATATTACAATAGTCCAATATAATAGGGGGACGGTATACACTTTATAAAATATATTTATAGAAATACGAAAAAATTATTTGCTCAAAATAACTAAATAAAAGAATCAATCATAAACATAGTGCAAAACGGTGCCCAAGAATATATATTCTAGTTTTTGTTGGAATTAATGAACCAGGCTTTGATTTTTTTACGGAAGATAATAACTGTCGACAGATTTTTATATATGGGATCAATAGAGTTATATAAGGCTGCGGATGTGTAAGAAAAGCTACGTTGGAAGAGGGCTGTACGATGTTGTGGCACTGTTAGCACGTACCGATGTCTGATGTTTACAGTATGTACTGACGATCTGAAAATTAACTTGTCTCTCAAGTACCTTAGAATAGAATATTTTATTAAAGAAAATAAGAAAACAGCATAGTGAAATTTAACGAGTTGTTCCATTTTATACCAACGCAACTCAACATATTTGCTTGAAACATGATCAAATTTTCTTAAGTTGTAAATAAAATGACAACAATAGTTTTCCAAAACTTGTAGTCGATTTTTTGTAGCTTGATCCAGGCAGTAAAAATACATAAAATTGCAATAATTGAATACAGGCATGACTAAAGTTTTACAAAGTTTTTTGCGTTGTTTAAAGTTCAAGATAACTATCTTCCCAAGACATAACATCTCTAGTTACGACAATCTAGAGTTATCATCTTTCGTTTTACCTTATAAAAAGGAAGTTAAATACCTTGGTTTCTGGATGGATCAAAAACTTACCTGGAGTAGCCACATCAGGAATATAGTCGCTAAAGCAGAGAAATCTTTAAATTTACTTAGAATGACTACTCATGTGTACTGAGGAGCAGATATTTCAACAGCTCCACTAATGTATAGGGCAAAGACACGGTCTATCATCGACTACGGGTGTATTTTCTACGGATCTGCAAGTGACAGCCTACTAAAGCGAGTAGATATCTTACAAAATAAAGCCCTACGTATCTGTTCTGGCGTCATGAAGTCTACGCCGATAGAAGCTCTCAGAGTTGAAACAGGGGAACCCCCTTTATGTCTTAGAAGAGAATATTTAAGCAAAAAATTTATAATGAAGTTAAAGACGGCGCAACAAGATCAATTTTTGGGTAATATCAATAACCTAACAAGACATGATCTCATAAACAAGTACTGGGGGAAAAGGAATTCCCCTCCATTATCTACCGCATTCACCGATACTGCCAAATTCGACCATAGAATTATAAAGGCACCAGTAACCCTTGGTTGTTTAGACCGGACAAATTTATTTGTTCAGGTAGCGGTAATCTTTCCCAAGTTTGCGGACAATAGTAGCACCATCAATAAATTTATTTTACTGGAACAAATGAGCAACTTTGTAGATTTTACCAAAATATGCACCGATGGCTCAAAAAGTAATTTAGGTACTGGATGTGCATTTTTAATTCCCTTATTAGAAATCCAACAAAGAATTAATCTACCCAAAGAAGCGTCTATTTTCTCAGCTGAGGCGTATGCTATTCTGGATGCATTACTATTTGTTTCAGAAAATAATATTAAAAAATGTCTAATTCTATCCGATTCCATGTCGGTACTTAAAAGCCTAGAAAAAATTAATACAATTACCTCGCCCATAATAATGAATATAATTAAAACACATCACGATTTACGTAGAAGGGGGTATATAATACATTTCATGTGGATAAAGGCACACACAGGACTAGCTTATAACGAGCAGGTCGATCTACTTGCGAAGAGAGCCTGTACTGATTATGATAAGGAGTTAAACGAAATTCTGGTGACAGATGTACTTCCAATATTTAAAAAGGAAATAATGTCAAGCTGGGCTAGGATTTACAACAACGCTTACAAAGAAAGGCCAACCAATTACTTCCTTATACACCTGGGTATATTGCAACACAAATGGTATCATGATGTAGCAGTACCAAGAAAAATGTATACCATAATAGCTCGACTAATTTAATCATGGTCGTTTTCCGTATCATCTGAATAAAATAAAAATTATGAATAATGACTTATGTTCGTGTGGAAGAGTGGGGGATATAAATCACATTTTTTTTTAATGTACACTATACTCAGCAGCACGAGCCCAACTTATGGATAAGCTCCTTACGTTGGAGCTCCAGTTGCCAATAAACATGAATTATATCCTGTGCTCTGAAAATTTGCCAGCATATCAAGCATTGTTCGAATTTGTAAACTCTACTGGAGTAGTAATATGTTAGTGTAATTTCTTTGTTAAATCTGTAGTTATATATAAAAAAAAAGAAGGAAAAAAAAATAAAAAATAAGGAAAAAAAGAAAAGAATGGAGAAAAAGGAAAAAAAACAAGAAAGAAAAGGAAGAAAAAAGGTAATAAAAAAAATAATAATAATAAAAAAGAAAAAAAAAGAAAAATAATATATGTACAGAGGAAAAAAAAAGAAATATGTAATACCGAACTAAGAACTTGTTATGGTTATTAGCGTTAAATGTTTATTTTAGTAAAGCCAAGTATGTAAATATTTGACCGGGAATGCTACGGGTACAGCAGAGTAGTAGTGGTATTTGCCTTAATTCGGTGACATTGGCTGAAGGAAAAACCAAGGCCAAAAAAAAAAAAAAAAGTTCAAGATATGCCTGTTTGCATACAGTACTTTTAGCCGGGAGTAAAATTTTTGTAAAAGAATTTTTATGTGCTGCATAAAACGTAATTTTTTGTCGATTATTACCCCAAGATTTTTGGCATGAGTAGAAAATGAGAAATTTTCTTGATTAATATTTAGTTGAATAGAAGCCTTTAAGTGATCTGGATTTGGTACACGTTTGTACTGTAATGACATCTGATTGAGGAAAATAAGTAGAGCAAGCTAATAAGAGAAACCTCATTTTTGGAGTATCAACGCCTCAAATTTCTTTATGACATTAGCTTCGGATATTATTAAAATTCAATGACCAATTATTTCCACACACTAAAGTGCAAATATAGTCAAGATGTATTCCTTTACAGAGACTTGGTTGGAAAATCAGGAAGTTAAGTCGTATTTCCTTAGACAGCAGTTCTTTTCGGATACATCAAACGAAGGCAGATTCATGGTTCAGAGAAAGTGTAGATATCAAGCCATATCAAAACACTGTGCTAATGTCACCAAAGATGTCACCGAAGAAACAACTTTAGTAAAGTCGTATGACAATAGGCAACTGCAACAGATGGAGTGATGCTTAGAGACGTTCCATACAGCAAAGCGAGGCCAACTAAAATAATGCGTGGGTAACAAAACATTTATCAAGTGGTTGTGAAAAAGAAGTAAGAAATAATCATTAAATAAAATTTGTAATATTTGTATACTTTGTGAACACTTACTGCACCTATCCACCCTATAATTGAGACCCAAGTCTCGCTAGTTATGTAAATAAATGAACAGATAACAAAGTTACCTGACATAAACGTTGAAATGCAGGAATTATTTCCATGATTAAATTGCATGAGCAATCTCACTACCGACATCGACGCTGGTTAAGGACATCAATAACCCCATCCCTAATCCTCAAATAGGTTTTATATCGAAAACTGTTTACTTTCATTTCAATTCTAAAAATGCTGCTTTTGCCGTACACGTTAATTCCATTAAGAGAAAACCGTTTTTAAGTCATCGTGGGGAAGTATAATGTTTAATTTACTTAATTTAATGGATTCACATTTTTTTCAGTTAATTTAATTTGCCTTAATGCAATTGTGGATCCTCTAATTGAACACTAACGTGGTTTATATTCACAAGAAATTGTTATTAATTTCCTTCTACTTTATCACATATATTAACAGCTTCATGGAGGTTAGCATTAATTAGCGAAAATGCTGGTGGCCCTAAACTTTAAAACAAGATGTGTTAATTCTCCGCCTTCCATCAGATCTTTGGGAACTTTCCGTCAACATTTTGAAGAACGTTCTCTTCGTCATTTGGTTTTCTATAAATTTTCCTCAAATGTAAACTTGTCAATCTTATAATAATAATAATAATAATAATAATAATAATAATAAGAATGTGTATTTACATATATTTCACTAGTACAAAAATGCATAAAGTATAGTATCTCTAACCAGCAATTTAACTAAAGAAGTGAATAAACAAAAGCTCGGAGGTGTCTGCACACCTGTTTCGAGAACAAATGTAATACAATTATAAAGTATATAATATCCTATTACCAGTGGCGGCTCGTCAGGGGAGGCAGGGGAGGCTGAGCCTCCCCTTGGAAGAACCACCATATCTTCAAAAGTAATATCTTAAGAAATTTCTATTAGGTATATCTCAATTTTCAATATTTTTCATTGTTTATTATTCATTAATTAATTTTCAGTTTATATATAACATTTTTGCATTTCCTTTCCACAAATATACCTATAACGTTACAGTCCGGATAGTCTTTGTATGCATATTTCCCGGTCGGCCGGTCTTTTACTGAATGAACACTGCGGTTCGCTGGAGGCTAATACGAAAAATAGCTTCCAACTTTACCGCATTTACTTATAATATGAATGACCTTGAATTTCTTTGCGCTGTGTAAAATAGCAACACTTGGAATAGCCAAGTATGAGGCTAGCCTCAGATCTTAGTTTTTATAGCGCATGTACACAGGTCATTCAAGAGTCAGGTGATTCACAAAGAAAACGAACTGACGTCTGACAGTCTGCCGGTTAAGAACAACTTGACGTATAAATACATAAAACATTTGATAGGCGGGCTAGAAATAAGTGCTCTAGATGAAAATATTCCCAACAACATGTCTTGTTGTCCAGACGTGGTGGATTATTTGTTATTAAATGGATTTACTACTCTTATTTATGACGAAAAGGTAAGAATTAAAAGAAATGCCAGGCCTACACCAGCAATGCTTTCGTTAGTTTTTAAAAGTGGTAAACAAAACAGAGGGTTTTGTGATAACAAGTATAAAAAAGTCGAGTGGTTAACGGCATCAACAGTTAGAAACAAATTATATTGTTGGAGATGTTTATTATTTACTAATGATCAATCCTCAATTTGGGGCAGGGCCGGGTTTAATAATTTGCTAAATTTGTCGCGAGGTTTAGAAAGGCACGAAAAATCCCAGGAGCACATTTCATTTTGCATTAAATTCGAAATGTTTGGTAAACAAAATATTGTAAATTTTTTGGATTCTGCACATAAGAGAGAAATAGAAAATGTTAACGAAAAGGTCCGTGAGAATAGGGAAATATTAAAGAGGTTAATAGATGCCGTTATATAGTTATCTTCACAAGAAAATTATTTCCGAGGACATGACGAAAAACGAGAATCGTGCAATAAAGGAAATTTCAAAGAGCTGGTAGATTTTTTAAAAACTTATGACCCAAAATTAGAGAACTTTTTGAATAACGCCACTATTTTTTGAGACAATTCCGGTAAGCTTCTGTAGAATGATCATTTTCAACACTTAAACGCATAAAAACATTTACATTTACTAGAAACAAAATGAGTCAAGACCGCCTTTCAAATGTATCGCTTATTTCAATAGAAAAACGTTTTTTGTCAGAATTGAGTAAACGCGATTCATTTTATGATGAAATAATCAACCATTTTGCTAGTTCCAAAAATCGCAGGTTACCACTCATTTATAAAAATATTCAGGCTTTAAAGCAGAGATTAATATAGGTAGTTGTTATTTTAGAAAAAATATTTATTTGTGTTATTTATTTTTTAGGAAATATTTTTTATAATTCTCCATAATATAGAGTTCCGCGGTTATATTTTTTTTATATAACTTCTTTCTCAAAACTATTTTAATTTCTATTAAAACTTATAATTTTACACACCTGGCAGTGATAATGAATACAATTTTTGGTTTGTAGAAAAACACTTTAATTTTTTTACCAAAACTATTTTTATTTTTATTAAAAGTTAAACATTTTTCTGTTTTCTCCAAGAACATACATTTTTAATTTTCTTTTAAATGAATATATTGACATTATATTTTTTATGTTCATTGGAATGGAATTGTATAATTTAGGTGCTAGAAATTTGCATGATCTCTGGCCAATGGTTTTTATCATTAATGGATACACACAGTTGTTTTTCTGTCTCGTATCATACCTATATGATGGTTGTGTATTTCCATTATTATGCAAATGTTGTTTTACGCATGCGTAAAAATAAAAGATTTGTCGTATATCAAATACTTTGGCTTCTAAATAAAGAATTTTTGTGGAGTAGCTGTAATTCTTAGATAGCATTATTTTCAGGAATCTCTTCTGTAACAGCAATGCTGTTAAATATGTTTTTGCTACTCCGCCTCACCCCAGTATGCCGTATCTTAGGTGAGTTTCTACTCAAGCATGATATAGAATTTTCATTTGTTGAACATTTAATACATTTTGCAGATATTTAAATTTGTGTAAAATAAATTGTAATTTTTTTATTATATAGTTTATATGCGGTTTCCACTTTAAGTGTTGGTCAATAATGATACCTAGATATTTTATTTCTGTTTTAGGTAAGACAGTATGTTGATTGCCGTGTGTATGAATATTTATTTCATTGAAGGTGGGAAGATTTGTTTTTGTGCAGCTAAATGGTGAATAAAAGGTTTTCTCGAAGTTTAGTATTAACAGTTTATGGTCGAACCAATTCTTTAAGATAGTTTGATCTGTTTCAACATTAATTTTTAGTTCATTCCATGTATCAGCTTTATAAAAAATCTTGCTATTCGAATTCAGGAATTATATAATTGACGTTTTGTACCAATACTACGACTGGGTTTTTGAGGGTAATGATCAGCCTGAGGCAGAATATTACTGGCAGCATCATTGCGAACCAGGAACCTAAATTGTTTCGCAAAATTTCGAAATAGATCACTGTGTTTTGAAGTTGGGATTTAGTCATTTTTAGCAAGTCTAGAGTTGTTTTATTTGCATTGTAAATTTCAAATTATAAAATCAAACGCTCCAATTCATTGTCCCCAATATCCAGGTCAGTTTCTAAACCAAAAACGTAACAGAACATAAGCATCAAAAGCAAGTGCACCTAAAAAGAGTCATCCGTCTAGCATGAGATTGATATGAGGCATGAGATAAAAACTATTATATGACAGATATAAATGTTGAGGTTATAGTTTGTGAAAAGTGCAGAATATCAAATTATTAAAACTCGTATTTTGTGTTAAGCAATGGATCTTTATTTCTACCATCCGATAGGGTTTTGGACGCATTGAGGAACTCCTGCCCAAGGACTCACAACTTCCACATCCAGATTTTTCATCCAAGTCTCTTTAAAAGAAAACATCTTGATTACGTTTGAACTCTTGGTCATAGGATTTGAACAATATTTGAGGCAGATGTCATAAAAAACTTTTAGGCTTTGGTTTCTAGAACATACGCCAAAAATTAAGTTTCTGGGCTCTTATTATCATCGTACTACTTATTTTAACCAATTTAACTTCAATTTAAATCAATTATCATTACAATAAATACATACGTGTACCAAAAGTGAATATCTCAATTTTATTTTATGAAGCCCTTTGATAATGGAGTTGGGGTGGTGGGGGGTGATCGATAATATTATAAAAATACTAAGGGCTTCTAGTATATACGCCAAGTCTCAAATGTTTGTTCTTTTACCAGCTTGCTTTACTTATTTTCCCCTATTTACCCACAACACTTCACCAAAGTTCAAAAAACAATCCAGTTCTAGATCTTGTTATAATACATACGTGTATAAATTTTCAAGTCAATAACCTGAACCGTTCCAGAGAAAATGCGCACAAAAAGTTGCAGACAGACAGATAGGTCAATAGACAGGCAGACAGAAATGGTTTTTCTCTAAAATTTAAAATCTCGACGTTTCAGGATATTCTAAACCTATTTCATCAAGACACATTTTTGATAATTTTTTTACTATTAGGTACTATACTTCCACTCCACCGTGGATGTGGAAGTAAAAGAAGATATTCTGATGTTATGATAGATCCCCAAGAGTAGACATTCTCATTTGAGAATTTGGAATTGTTGTACCTCCAACAGGAATAAAGTTTAATTCGACTGCAACTGTTGGTAACACTATGAGTGCACCTGGGTAGTGGCATTTTCAACTTAACCCTATTTAAACCAAAGAATATCGAACCTCAAAATTCTATACCAGTCAGTGGAAAAGTTTCACCTTTGAATAATAGGAGAAGTATCAGCATCAGTAACAAACTATTTTTTAAGTAATTCTGAGAGTTTGGACTATCAACGCAATGTTCCAAGGTAGTAGCTCGATGGGGACGAGGTACGGTCACCGGTTTAATTTCCGACACTCGATCAGCGATGTCAAGGCACGCTGGCCGAGTCCGGCATTTGGATGGGTGAACCAGTGTATCCGTCCATTCGTCGGTAGGCTATCGACTGAGACAGTTCCGGGCTGTTAAGTCGCTTAGTAAGGCGGCGCCGATGGCACAGGGCAACTGTCTTCGCTGCAGAGAAGACCCCAAGGGCTATTGGCCCGCCAGAAAGGCGGTGAGATGGCCGGGGGTGCGTCAAAGTCGATAGCCGATGACCGTGGTTTGAAGTCCACGCAAAACTGTAGATCCCTACGAGCACAATGGGCCTTGAGGCCTGAGTGTTGTAGTAAAACAAATCCACTAATGTAGTAGCTCGATAATTAGAGTATTTAAATTGCAAACTAAAATACCTACCAAGACGAGTAAGAACATTGCTTGTTGTGATATAATTTTAATAATAAAATTACTCCCAAGAAGTGGTTCGGATTCTACTATAAACTGTAGGGCCACAGTTCTCTTTATCTGTTGTAATATCTTTGATTTTGCAGAAGTTATTTCGGGGATTTGAGAGACGCATAGTGGGATAAAACTTTATAATGTTTCACTCGACTCAATGAGAAAGCCATTTTTTAAGTATTTTCAAAATTTAAAGCACTAAAATAATCATTTCCTATGGATTTAGGAGATACTTGACAAGAAGTTAATGTCAAATATATTGTTAGTTTCCAATAGTGTATAAGTAATTTAAATAAGTATCAACTACGAAACTAATTGATTTTAAATCACTTTAAATGTCTTTTTTTATGGAAACTTAGAATATTTTGAAATAACGTAAGACACACACGCTTATTTTTAATTTTGACAGAAATATTGACAGCTGACAGCTAATATAATATATCAGACATTAATTTCCTATCGAGTATCTCCAAAATCTATGAAAATACACCTATTTAGCACCTTAAGTTTCAAGAAAGCTTAATAAATGGCACTTTAACTAAGTTTTGACAGAAATCTTGATATCTGTCAAATTTAAAGATTATTATCAATGGGTGCTTGTTCTATGATATTCTTTTTATATGGTTTTTATACTTTTTCATATAGTACTCGATATTTTCATTATACACTTAAAATTTCGTATTTTTAACTTTTTCCGTTCTCGAGATATAAGGAGTTGAAATTAGTAATAGCTGTAAAAACCGAGCGCTTATTTGTGACGTCACTATATGCAAGTGACGTAAGAAAAATGGCTTTCTGGGACCTTTCAAATTTAACCTGAAATGTCGAAAAACATGGAATTTTTAAACGCTGGTAACTAAATAAATACGTCGAGTGGAAGTTCGTTCTATGTGTCTACGGAAAGTAGAAGGTCGGCGATGGATTATAATCGTAAATTGCAGGGTCGAAATCGAAAATTCGTTCTGGCAGGAGCGAGAGAAAATTGTAATTTTTTGACATTTCAACAAATTGTACTCTCCTACTGTCAAGTAGTAAGGAAAACAAACAATACTTCGAAAACACTTATAATTATAACCAATAAGGAGCATCAAGTCTATTGAGATCGCCGAGTCTATGCGTATAGTGACGTAGCGCCTGGCCACGCCCCATTTTCGCGAGATGGAAATTTGTAATAGTTTTTAAGATACTAAACGTGCGAATAAGATTTTGATTTTTTGCAGATCCATTAATTTATACTTGCACTTTCGATTTATGAAATAAAAAAAAATGCCGAACAAGCCCATTACGTAACTTCAAAGTACTTTAAATTTATTTTCTCTAAAATCCTACATTATTTTCTATATAACGGATACACTTTAAAGTACAGTAAAGTATATTTGACAGTTAATTTGGCACCTGTCAACAATTAAAAAGTAAATGGAAAATATAATTTGATGGATCATTTGCTTGTTTGTAAAATGAAAATTTAAAATTAAAAAGTCGAAAATATATTAAAATTGTGACCGTGACACTGATTTTCATTGGAAAAACCCATATTTTCTAGTAAAAATACGTTTTTAGATGAAAATTATAGAAAATTGGGAACAAAAATCGAAAATCCTGCTGGAGGGATTGATAGAGAATTTCATAGCGAACATTTTTTTTTTTTTTAAAAAGCGTCTTAATAGTTGATTTGGGTGGAACACTGCTGTTTTGTCCCACTGTGAGATGGTCAAGAAGACAAATCCACGAAGCAAGTACATAGGCACGTATTATTGCATCCTTCATGAGTTACTACAGTACGTGTTCTCAAAGAAATATTTAAAGTGATTGAAAATTCCAATATGTATCTTGAACGGCGATATTGATAAAATTGTCTTGAAATAAACGATGAAAAGTTAACTTATGACGGAAGTGGTTTCGCTAGCTACAAAGATAAATGTGTGAGCTTTTAATCTCATTTTCCCAATTCAAAGTTAACAATATGCCGACTGAAGCTTTCGGTCGTTGCTCTCAAGACCCCAATTTCCATTAACGCTTTTTAATAAATTACTGTTTACATTTTTCTAAAAAGTTAAGTAGAAGCGTATTCTATTATGATTGTCAACGGTTTTTTACTATCTATAACGAGAAATTGATGTATACTTTGCGTGTAAAATATCTAAAAAATGTCGGATTACCTAATTAATGATGTGTGAAATTCTATGGATAAAGATGTATTTTGGGGGTTGCCTTGCAATATAGACGCCGGAAGTAATATTTTTAATATAGGCTTTTCTTGCTTCACTGCGTTTATCAGTTTAAATGGTGTTTGCGGCGATAAATAATTACCTACTCGTTAACCAAAGAGGGCAGCTGTAGCATCGACAAACAGTTCGTCAGTTACAGTGTGTTGAAAATCATTTATGCTTAGTATAGAAAAAAGGTTATTTATTTTTATGTAATAGTGTAAGGACGATATTGAATTTATTTACGTCAGGTTTTCAAAAAAAAAATGATAGACATCTTAAAAATTAAAAAAAAACCAATTTAAATTCGAAGACGTACTGTGAACGATAGTTAGTTGATATTACTACCCGAAATGTTATAGAAATTTCATGTAATTATAATTTATAAAACAAATAACAACAAACGGATTTTTTCGGCCATTTCAGATAGACGATGAACTTATTTTGTGTATAGTAATGGCAAAAAAAAACTCTAATTTTTTTTTTTCTTGAAATACGTTTAGAATGTCATGAAAAGTCGAGATTTTAAATTTGAGCGAAAAATATTTTTTTTGTCCGCGCGCTTTCTCCGGAACGGTTTAAGATATTTTGCATACATATATATTATAACGAGATCTGGAACTGGATTGTTTTTTTAAGATATCCAGTGAAGGGTTGGGTGTAAATAGAGGTAATTAGGTGGAAATAGATAAAGCCAGCTGGTAAGAGTACAGAAACTTGAAATTTGATGTATGAACTACAAGCCAAGGCCTCAATTTTTTTTTATTCTTTTCAACCCCCACCACTTCTACTCCATTATTAAAGCGGTTGATAAAATAAAATTGAGATATTCATTTAAAATTTCGTACACGTATGTATTATAACGACATCTGGAACTATATTATATTTTGAGATGATTCCGTTGAAGGGTTGGGGGTTAAATAGGGGTAAATAGGGGAATATAAGCAAAGCAAGTTGGTAAGATTACAGAAACTTGAAATTCGATGGATGTACTAGAAGCCAAGATCTCAGATTATTTATAAAATTTTTCAACCCCCCGCCATCCCTACTCCATTATTAAAGGGATTGATAAAATAAAATTGAGATTTTTAATTGAAATTTGGCACACGTACGAATTATAACGACATCTGGAAGTAGATTATATTTTGAGATGATTTCGTTGAAGGATTGGAGGTTAAATAGGGGTAAATAGGGCAAAATGAGCAAAGCAAGCTTGTGAAAGTACAGAAACTTGAAATTCGGTGTATGTACAGAAGCCCAGGTCTCAGATGATTTATTATATGTTTCAACCCCCCACCACCCTTACTCCATTATTAAAGGTGTTGATAAATATTGAACAGATTGGGCCGTTACTTGATGAAAATCCATGATAATAATTGGGAAGAAAATTATATTAGTTTTTGATTTTCACTTTATTTCTTGTCAACATGACAATTGTTTCGCCACACAGTGGCTTCTTCAGATATTGAGTACTGGTGGTGTTGATAAAATAAAAATGAGATATTCACTTGAAATTTAGCACACGTATGTATTATAACTACATCTGGAACTAGATTATATTTTGAGATCATTCCGTTGAAGGGTTGGGGGCTAAATAGGTGTAAATAGGGGAAAATAAATAAGGCAACCTGAAAAGAGTAGGTACAGAAATTTGAGATTTGGTGTATATATTGGAAACCAAGGCCTCGGGTTTCTTTCTAATATTTTTCAAACCCCACCACCTCCGCTACGTTATTAATGGGATTGATAACATAAAATTGAAATATTCACTTGAAAGTTAGTACACGTAATGACATGTGATTGAGATGATTCTATTGAAGGGGTGGGAGGTGGTAGTTTGCGAGTAGGGGAAACAAGTAGGTGGACTAGAAACTTCATTTTTAAGGTATATGGTAGAAACCAACGCCTCAAACTTTTCTATGACATCTGCCCTAAATATTGTTAAAATTATGTGACCAATAATGTCCACATACTAGAGTGCAAATCTAATGGAGATGTTTCCTTTAAAGTGACTTGGATGAAGAATCTGGATGTGGAAGTAGTGATTCCTTAGGCAGCGGTTTTTTAAATTAAAGTTCTCGCAAAAAAAATTCCAAAATATTTTCAAAATGGCCGAAAGAATTCATTTATTGTTATTTGGTTATAGATAAATGCCAAAAAAGTGGCCGAAATGACTTTTAAAAAACTTTTTTTAATGTCAAATTGATTTGTGTCCACAATCACCAATCACCATATTTGAGCACTAAAATTTCAAGGTGTCTTATATTCAATATATGGTATATTTTCTGAAGGTTTTAAACCTTCGGAACTCTTAACGACGCTGGGCGTTAAAGTGAAAAAAGAAACGTCTTTTAGCCAGTTTATTCAATTTTGCATGATATCTACGTAATCTAATGACCCAACTAACGCAGATAAGTTGAAATTTTAATTACGAAGATTTTGGTTTTTTGATTGTCCCGAGCGGACCTCTAGAACCGGAGGTATTCACATTTTTACCTAAAAAAACTGTTCGCTGTTCAAAAAACGAAATTATTTATAAAAGAAAACGTCATAGGCTTTGGAAGTCCAAAACTCAGATAGGTACCTATATACTCCTGATGATATCCCATATTGTATAAAATCATAATTTTGCTGTTACAAACCGATGCATATCAATGTCCTTTTTTACTCCACTGTTAAGGAATATTCACATATTTATGTTATTTTCAATAATCATAAATACCTATAACTTACATAGAACTACTAACAGTTAACAGTTTTGTTTTAAACAATGTTAAATTTTTAAGTTTCTATTTTAGCATCTGTAACAAGATAACTAAACTATGACCCTACAGAAATGTTAACAAAAGTGGTGGTTAGCAAGAACAGAAAAATTAAAGAATCATTTATCATATCGTTGAAAATGAATAAATTAAATTTAACTCAAATTGTTCTGTAGATGATTGCAAAGTCTTGTTACAAATGTTAAAATCGGATCTTAATTTAACAATGTTTAAAACAAAACTGTTAACTATATTAGTAGTTCTGTCAGTTGTAGGTATTTATGAATATTGAAAATAACACAAATATATTCAAAAAGTGGTGTATTTAATATACACAGCACATAAAATATTTTCTAATAAAGCTTTAAGAAACGAAACAGATTAAGTTTCCGAAATGTCAGCAAGATACATTATTTTGATAGTTTTATTTGCCAAAATTACCCCCTAACTGTTCTTTTGGGAATATAGTTAAAAATCCTAGATTGAAAACTAAAAGAGGCATTATTTGCATTGTTTTTACCTTGAAATTTTACCCAATATAGGTAAATCCGCTCAAATAATGAAAAGGTATTAAGTGAGAAACTTATAGCCAAATATCTGAAACACTGGCTGGTGATCAGGGTTCTTCCGCGCTTCCGTCACCGTTCTCTGTTAATTGAGAAAGTAAATACTTATAGCCAAGAATTGATTTTTAATGCATTCGGCATAAAAAATTGGATTTGTCCATAATAGTTTTTAATCAGCGTGATATGGAGTAGCAAATTACAAAGTTTAAGACAATTCGACAAAACGGTACTTTCCATAAGAAATGAGGGGGGGGCCTTTACCACCGAATATTTTTAAAATTTTTATACAACCACTAAATAACAATATTACACACCTTCAAACAAAGTCTTGGCAAAATTTCCACCGTCATTCCACCACGATAAAATTCAAACACGAAATTCAAACTCGCGCTGGTGCTGGATATTTCCGTGAAACTCGAAAAAGCGTCCGCCGGCGTCGCGGTGGCACAGTTTCCGACGCGTATGGGTAAACCGGACGAGAGCGTCGCGACGACTACAACTGACATCGCACTCGCCACGACTTTGGCAATTCCATAGCCCTCTGGATGGAAGGCATCGATCCGACAAATGAGAGGGGCGTGCCTTCTTCAGAAAGGTTTTCTTGAGATGACTTCTGGAAGACCCAACCGAGGAGTATCGGGGAAATGGTTTAAATATCGCCTCGATTACATTCGGAATGCTTTCGGCGACAGTTTAAAGTTTTTAATGGTTTTCTGTTTACTTTTCGGGCTGATTCGCGATATTGTAGGATTTGCTCAGGCGTGTACAGGGCGTCAGAGTTATCCCCAGCAGCTCTGAATAGCAATGGTACTATTACAACTCTGATTAATATTTCATTAGAGTTGGGGAAGTTTCCAAATGATTTAAAAATAGGAAAAATTGTTTCACTACACAAAAAGACAATCCTCAGTTATTGGAGAATTACTTATAGACCCATAATGATTCTAAGTTATATTTCAAAAATAGCTGAAAAATTCGTATCCACAATATTATATAATTATCTGAACAAAAAATCAGCTACTTCCTAATTGTCAATATGGTTACCGAACAAAAAAGTCCACTGTTAGAATTTGTACAAAACATTTATGGATATTTGGGCATGAAATATAAAGTAGCGGGGGATCGATTATTGAACCATTACTTTTTTTAATATTTGTCAAAGGCCTTCCATCATTTCTTACCGAAGAGGACATTTCTATGTACGCTGATGACACTTCGGTAGTCATTCCCCCCTACCATACCAGATGTTGCTTATCTTCCGGCAACCTCTCTAGCCACACTTTCCTAAACCATAACTTTTCTCTAACACACACTTTTCCCTTCACACCTTTATATATTTATCTATCCTTTCCCCGTTTTATCTGTTTGTCAATTGTTTGTCGTTTTGTCTTTTTTGTCATTTTGTTCTCTTTCGTTCTAAATTTATTTTAGACCGAAAAACCTTTCCAAAATAGTAACTATTAAAAAATCTTCTTCGTTTTCCCTACCTTCCCAACGCGACGGCGGGTATACCGTTGGGTCCAATTGCTTCGAACGGGTTTTTTCGTTGAGTTTCTTCCCCGTGCCAGAAATCAAAATTTAATAGTGCTTAATATCTTGTGCCCCAATAGTTTTTAGAGGGTTAATTTTAAATGTTTTAAATCTGTAATAGATATTACTAATTTTAATGTTAATTTTAAGCCTCCACCGGCGGCAGAATTTTTAACTTTTTTTATTAATTTTATTGAGCCGAACCGGACATGATCCGCCCAACCCTACGTACACCACTACGCTGCGCGACGTGGTTGCCTGGTTGGTTCCGGATCGCGATCCGGGGAGGCAATGTTTGTATTTTAAATTTAAACAAAATTTATCATGATGATGATGATGATGGTAGTCATTCATGCTAAATGTGTACAGGAATTAGAATCTATAGCAGTTAAAACTATTAATCAATTTGAGAACTGATGCCAGAAAAATTCAATTATTGTTGATAACAGCAATGCAATTTTCATCTATTTCTCCAGGGGAAATAAGGACAAATCTGGGTAAATAAGTAAAGGATTCTAGTAAGAGACCAGAAACTTGGGATTAGTTGTTTATAGTACATAGTAGGTACATAGTAGAAGCCAAACTTTCTACATATGCCACTAACTCATATATTTTTTTAATCGGTTGCTCATATTTAATGACCTCAAACTGGCAAATCGGTTGGGGTGCGATCAGTATCGAAAGAGAACCAATTTTTAAAGTAAGCCACGATTCATTTTTATTTTTAAGAAAATTATGAAAGTGAAAACGAAACGCTGACTTTTGAAATTAGTTTTCATTTAATATTGAACACACTCCAGCCATTTTAATAAGGAAATGTAATTTTCTGTTTTAACACAAAATTGTCTTTAAAATAATAGTTTTGTGGATCATATTCTGTATGCAAAAGAATTATATTTAAATTTTATTTTCAATATCTACCCTGATTACGTTTGGCTCTCAGGCAGTAAAAACAAGATGGTCGTTTAGAAACGATATTTGTGACTAATAAAACTACTGAAGAACCAAATAGGCGTCCAGAAATTGAGTTTCTTGTTGGAATATTTCTTATTTTCTTTCAGAATACAATTTCAAGAATATAACATGTTGATGCTGCCCTGTAGTCTTCATACCATACTGCGTTTTTTCTTGTTGCTGGTCGAATACTCTGTTTTACGTCGTGAAATTTAGTGTTACAATAAAGATGTACCTCCAGGTAATTTAGAGTAATGGATGATGAAGATGGGATTCTATGTATTTCTGGAGTAGTGAACTCTTCTACTTCTGATGAATATATGCAAAGGTACTACTTTTCGTTCACTGCTTTCCGATGGATAATCTCTGTTAAGCGTCCAACAAAAATCAACCACCATGTTGACACCCCATATACCTTGATACCTATGCTCCATTTCTTTATTATTTTGATGGATTCTTCCCCCTTGTTCTTCACCGTAGTAATCGAAAATTTTATACCTTTGTAAACAGAATAACTACTATTCGATTTAAAAAAAAACGCAGTAAAGTATATCATCTGTATCTGAGTGGAAACCTTAATTTGGAAAAAACTGTTGGTTCTTGTGTTGCCTCTTGAAGTAGCGGCCTTCTCAGCGACTTTAAGACGGCATAGACAGCAGAGGTAATTAAAGAGGTCTTGATAAAACAGAACTTAAAAAATTAAAAACCTATATAGCAACATATATGTGCTATAACAAAATTAAACGAGGAGTAGATACCTATTTCTGACTGACTTTTTTAAATGGTTCGATGTTTTTTCAAGAAATTGTGTCTATGACCCAATTCGCTCATATGTGGTGCCATTCAGATTAAGTATTCATTTGCGGCAAACACAAAAAGCACGATGATATGCTAGCTCCACATGTTGGGCCATATTTTGGCCGAAACAATTGCCAAAACAATTGCCGAAACATTTGTCCACAGATGTACCATCCAGACGTTGGCCGATACCAGCGATACCATAGCTACCAAATTCGGATGAAGTCTACGGAAATACTGATTTGTTATGAAATTGTGTCGAACACTTTTCTTAAGTCGGTATCACTAAAATAAACAGAAAGATGATTATAAAGTGAGTGAAATTTGTTTTTTGAAATTCCCTCTACCGCGCAACGATACGAAATGTACCGAAAAATTTCAACTTATTCTACCGAAATCGCCGGAAAGGCTGTGCCAACACTAGTCAATACAGCAGTGTTTGCTAGAACTTAGAAGATGATAGACGTGGAAATTGCTGCTGCGACGGCAATGGCTGCTTTAGGCGCATTTAATTATTTATTACTAGCGAATGTCGCAATTAACACAAAACCTCGATGGAAAAGAAGATGGTGGATGACAACGGTACATAAAAATAGAACAGAGCGATTTTTTTAATCTCTCGCAGATTTTTCTACGATTTTACTTCCCTCGCATATACCGAAGGGAAATATTGTATTCGAGAAAAATCACCCTCCGAGGTTTCTTCGGATTTTCACGTAGATTACGAAAATATACGTTTTTCACTTCCGTCAGTCTGCCTGTCTGTCTGTTGGTCTGTTGGTGCATTAACTAAAAAACAACTCGACATAGAGCAGTCAAATTTGGTAGGTAGCTGACGCCACTGCCGCCAAAGAAATGGTTCCAGACTTTTATTGGGAAATATACAGGGTTGGTCGCCTAAAGGGAATAGATAATGAACAATAATTGTTTTTGCCCAAATTTAAAATGTACACGCTTTATGACATTCTAAACCTATTTAAAAAAAAAAATTGGAAAATTCTTTAACCACGAATAAATGGAAAAAAATGGTTTTTGCTCGAATGTAAAATTTCCACGTTTCATGACATTTTAAACCCATTTTTTTAAACATTTCTGAAAATAAAAAGAAAATTTCGAAAATAAAAAATATCGATAAAAGTATTTAAGTAACTACACAGAACTTCCCTCTTTTGTATACAAAAAGGTCACTTTAAAAAATTATTAATTACGAAACGACATATGAAAATAATAATCGGAATGTAGTTATCACTATTATTACCAAGAAAACCCGATAACTTTTGATCAAAAATATACGGAGTGGTCATCCGACAGCAAAAATTCAATATTAAATAGAAGGTGCCAAATATGGAAGGCTTACGTAAATACCCATGGTTGAATTATTTCGTAGGATGATCACCCTGTATATTTTTCAATAAAACCATAACAGCCGGTTTTACAATCGCAAGTTAACTTTCATGTTAGTTGACTTTTACTTGCAGGTTAACTATAACTTTACCGACACATGCGTTTTTCAATATAAAGTGATGATTTGTAAACGAGAGGTTGTGAATAAAATTTATAATGTTGGTACTGGAAAAATGGGTAATATACATAAAATGTATGAATTTTGATCAAAGTCACGTCACCTGCTATCAAATATAAATGTCAGAAGCAATTTGAGAGTTAGTAGTCTATTACTAAGTAAGTGTGTAGTATTTAGTTTAGATCTATTTAAAAAATCTCTTCCATCGTATTCTTCGAAGAAGTCAGGTCTATACAGGATTACCTTGGCTCCTCATCACTGCTATATGCATTTACTTCGTACATATCCATTTTTAGGCAAAACATCAAAAAATTATTTTGTGACAGTTATTTTATAGGTTATAAATTGCCAGTAAACTGCCAACTTCTAGTTTACCCACACCTCAACTGCTAGTAAAGTTAACTACTAGATAACTACAACATTGAAAATGACCAGCTATTGTAAAACTCCAATTTCTATAATAACCTGAAAGTTAACTCTGACTGGAAGTTAACTAGCGATTGTAAAACCGGCTGTAATAGATGTCTTCCTTGGCGTGTTAACTATATGCCAAATATTATTACCATCTGTCATATTTTTAGTTCCACATAAACGTAGTGGAGTGGAAGTATAGCAGAGATCACATTTTTTTTATAGGTTTAGAATGTCATTAAGCGTGGAAATTTTAAATTTGAGCACAAAAGTTTTTTTTCGTCTATTCTAGTACTGGAAAAATTTTCGAAATATTTTTTAGATTGTCATAAAACGTGAAAATTTTAAATTTGAACAAAAATAATGTTTTTTTTCAATCAGTCTACAGTGTTAAAAAAATGTCTTTAATTCTCTTTTTGAAAATTTTTTTAAAAAATATTAGGATTTCACAAAATGTGGAAATTTTAAATTTCAGCGAAAAATTTTTTGTTCTTTATCTATTCGCTTTAGACGGTCCACTCTGTATATTTTTCCGTGAAAGTCTGCTAGCTTTTTAGTTAATTTTTTTTATTATATATTCCCTTTAGACGGTCCATCCTGTATATGTTTCCGTGAAAGTCAAGTAGCTTTTTAGTTAATTTTTTTATTATCTATTCCCTTTATACGGTGCACCCTGTATATTTTACCGTGAAGGTCTAGTAGTTTTTTTAGTTAATGCACCAACAGACAGACAGACAGACTGACGGAATTGAAAAATATATATTTTCGTATTGTACATGATCTGAAACGGGAAAATCCGAAAAAATCTCGAATGGTGATTTTTTTCTCGAATACAATACTCCCCTTCGGTACTTATGCGAGAAAAGCAAAAATTGCTGAAAATTGAAAGAAAAATTACCACTACTATAGAGTAGATTATGGAAAAAATGTTTTACTCTCATTTAAAATTTCCATATTTCATGACATTCTAAATGAATTACAAAAAAAAAATCGAAATTGGCTTGCTATTATAAAATGGTGGGAAAAACATTTTTTTGCTCAAATTTTAAACTTTCACGTTTCTTGATATTCTAAATTTATTTAAAAAGAATACGTATTTTTCGTAAGTTAAAAAAAATGTGTTTTTTTGTGGACGGGAATTGATATCAGACTAGAGCATGCCCAAAATCTCTTTGATATGTGTACTATTTACCGACACCGAGGCGATCTCAGGCTTGGCCCATTCGCGGCCAATCAAGACAAACTTACCATCCATACGTTGGTTGTGGCCGAAGTTTGCTAAACTTTGCCCAACGTGTGGAGCTAGCATCTAAATTATCAACAACGCATTTAAATTACTTAATTAAAGACTTTTCTGACTATCTCAGGAATGCTGGTGAAATATGTGAAAATGTACATAACATGTTAGATATATTTAATCAATTGCCTA
This sequence comes from Stenurella melanura, assembly GCA_963583905.1. Classification (NCBI taxonomy): domain Eukaryota; kingdom Metazoa; phylum Arthropoda; class Insecta; order Coleoptera; family Cerambycidae; genus Stenurella; species Stenurella melanura. The sequence goes on from OY757316.1 coordinate 18,669,129, forward strand.
ATTATCACCTTCATTATTTTAAGAAAAATAAAAGTGAGTGCAATATTATCCACTATTATCCAAAATAGTTCACCTCAAGGGTCAATTACTTAATATAAATGTTGAATGAAATGCATATTTCTCAATTCTGATTGTTTGTGCAAGAAACAATCATGAAGCTTGCTTTGGTTTTTCTCCTAGCAGGCTTTTGTGCCACTGCAGTTTTTGCCGATGTTCGTAAGTAAATTCAATTAAATAGTCTTAATAAGCACTGTCTTTATTTTACATCCAATGCGGCCCATGTGTGCGGAATACATTCAGTTAATTTCCTTACTTTTTGGGTAGTTTGTCACTGAAAAATATTTAAAAATTTTAATGAAAAAACCTCTGCACCAAATAGTCGAGTCAATGAAGCTTAAAAATCGTCAAACTTCTTGGTCCTCAGGGACCGGTCCGATTATGATGATTTTTTTCAGATGTGTGTTTTTTAATATTATTCAAAATCAGAAACATCCCAAGTGGAGCAAATAATTATTTATATTGTCTCGGGGTGGAAATTAGGCGAAAATTTCTATTTTTTTAATTTTTTTGCTTTTTCGCCTGTATCTTTTTTTGGGCTTAGATAGCTACAGGCATTGCTTCAGATAAAAAAGTAGATTAAATTTCCTTTAAAATGGCGGGCGGAACAATTTTTTTGAATGAAAATTGACCGAGATATGGCCATTTGAACCTGGCTTTTTTTGAATTTCATCCCTCTCGTACGAATATTGTTTTCGTTCGCATTTTATTGAAAAAATTATTGTTTTACTCAATTAAAAAAGTTTTTTTACGTTTATTATTTAGTAATACATAGTAATACAACAAATGTTTGGTTTAATTATCAATATTCAAACGATACTTTAAAATGTTTGTAATACATCTTCACATCGGAATACATTGCAGCTTGTTTGTATGGAGCAAAGACAAACATGAGTCTGAGCAACTGCCGATTTCTAAAGTTTTGTAAGCTGTCTAAAAATGCCAAGTTTTCTCTGACGCAATTACCACGAACACGTGATGCCATCAAACAGCATGGCTTGAGGACTTGTCGTCAAATGCAGCAGTGGAAAGGAAATATCTTGGACCCTCTGAGTTGGGGTTGGAAAAGGTCTAAGTACGGGTTAATTGCGATTCGCACAACGGCACCTCCAGCGCTAGAGATTTTGTTTAAAAAAGTTGCTTGTGGTTGCACTACAGGTTGCCATAGTAACTGTGGTTGCAGAAAAATGAATATTACTTGTTCAGTTTTTTGTAAAGAATGCATGGGGATTAATTGTGACAATATACAAGAAGCTGATATTGCAGAAGACGACATTACTAAAGATATAGATGATGATATAGATATGCAGTTTGACAATATTCTTGTTGAAATGTAGTAGCATCATTGTTCTAAACATTAATTTGTTGTAACTGTCAGGTATTACTAAATAATAAACGTAAGAAACTTTTTTAATTGAGTAAAACAATAATTTTTTTTAATAAAATGCGAACGAAAACAATATTCGAACAAGAGGGATGAAATGCAAAAAAAAACAGGTTCAAATGGCCATATCTCAGTCAATTTTCATTAAAAAAAATTGTTCCGCCCACCATTTTAAAGGAAATTTAATCTACTTTTTTTATCTGAAACAATGTCTATACCTATCTAAGCCCCAAAAAAAGATACAGGCGAAAAAACAAAAAAAAATAAAAAATCGAAATTTTCGCTCTTTTTCAAGTTTGTTTCGACTGTTTCGGCATGAGAATTTTTTTTTAATATTCAGAAAATGCTATTCCGATGGATGATTCTCTACAAAAAGTTTCATATGAGATATATCAAAATTTTGTTTTGTTTACGAGATATATTGAAAAAACCAAAAAGGGTGGTTTTTCACCCCTATCGTCTGAACGTCTTAGTTTCTTTCTATATGACATAATCAATAGCCTAATAACCGCAAAAATCGATAGGAGGTGAATTGTAAGCAAAATCAAAATCAACATTTTTCGAGGTTTTCGTGATTAAAAATGTTGATTTTTCATCCAAAAAATGCATGTTTTAGAGCAATTTTTCACGAGTAACTCGAGAACCTTAGGTTTTACCAAAAAAAACATCACAAGAAAAAATTAATCTTATAAAATACCAAATCGGTTGGTTCTTATTTCGGTTCTAATTCACTAAAAACAATTTTGGTGTATTCTGTTTGCTCATAAATCACGTAATTTAGTGTTTTTAACGGGATTTCGATTTTTGTAGCATTACGCGGGTCATTTAGAATAAATCAGAACCGTCATGGCACACTTAAATGGAAAACTAAAAATTATATTATAAAAAATATGATGTTTGAAATGTCACTTATTTGGCATCGTTGGATTCAGAAAATTATGCAGAATTCAAAAATACGATAATATATAGGGTGTTCTATTTAAAAATCGAAAGTTAGTGTCACTTCCGGCGAAACTGAGAGTGAAAGAAAAATCAATTGTGTATCAAAAAGTTTCGCTTATTATGTATGTAGTATATCCTAAATTTCAATCAATTATCTTCAAAACTAAAGCAGAAAAGGAGGGTATACCATGATCCTGTATTGTTAGTACCGAAATAAAATAAACTGTAAGTAGATTATGTTTAATTTCAATTCTGGCGGTTAAGCAATTGGTTTCACTGCCGACTTTTCTCCGAAAAAAACGACAACCATTTTATTTTCACCATAACTCTGTAAGTTTTCCCTTTCATTATTTAATGTTGAGAGGTTCGATATCAGTATTCGGCAAACAAATAGTCACCTTCAACGAGCCATAACTCAGTTCGTATTGCATCTACAGAAATAAGAAGATACCATTTGGTATTTTACAAGCTTCAGTTTTTTATTTTTTATAAAACGCAAGGTTCTCGTGTTATTCGTGGATAAACGATCATAACTCGCATTAATTAAACCCCTCTATAAAAAGGCGACCCAGTGTATAGCCATCTTTCTCTAAACTCTTTGAGATGGCAATGTGCAATCGTCTTGTGAACTTCATGATATCATGTGGATTATTAAGCAACAATCAACATGGGTACATTACAGGACGATTTCAGTTTATTGAAAATATTTCAAAAGCGTTTGAAACAAGTCATCTGTCATTACGAATATTTCTTGACCTATCAAAAACATATAATTGCTTAAATAATAGATACCTTCTTGAAAAATTGGAAAAATATGGAATACGGGGAACAGCATTAAAATGGTGCAAATCTTATTTATCAAATCGGACACAAAAGACAGTCATTATTAACAATGAAAAAGAAATAAAATCCGACATTAAAGAAAAAAATATAGGCATTCCACAGGGTGGTATCACAGGACCGATTTTGTTTATTACTTACATGAACGATCTAGGTAATACCACATTTAATGAAAAAATAGTTCCATTACAAATTACGCGGATGATACGAATTTATTAGTTACAGGAGAAAATTATCCTGAGATAATAAACTTAAGTAATACCTTAATGCTGAAAGCAAAAGAATGGTTCACAAAAAACGGATTTTTATTAAATTTTGAAAAAATGAACATTATCCTATTCAGAACACTACAAACAAAAACAGAAACACCTAAAACTGTAAATATTTTAAATTAGAAATTAAACATTCAAGAAAGCGCAAAATTTTTAGGAGTGCATATTAATGAGCATTTACACTGGTCAACACACATAAAATCTTTAGGCAAAGAACTGAATGCAATTTGTTACAGCATTCGGATTATCTGTAAATATTTAAAACAGAAATCATTACGAATTATATATTTTGCGAATTTTGAATCTAGCGCCAGATTTGGAATCATCTTCTGGGGAAATAATAATGTCCAAGAAATATTCATAATTCAAATAGACTTGTAAGATTAATGCACAACTTGGCTTTTATTGAGACCTGTACGGGGGTTTAAAAAACAGAATTTTAACTATTGTTGGAGAATATGTGTATGAATGTTTAATGTTTGTTTTTAAAAATAAAGATGTATTATTTATTTGTCGAAGTAACTTCATAAAACATTTTTTGCTTAGAATTCATACCCATATCGATTTCTGCGGTTATTTTGAGTTTACTAATTTCCACCCCTGAGAAGGGGTGACATCCACCCCGAAACAATGTAAATAATTATTTGCACCTCTTGGGATGTTTCTGATTTTGAACAATATTAAAAAACACACATTAAAAAAAAGTGATCAAAATCGGATCTGTTGGTGAGAATTAACAAGTGAAAACCTCCATTAACTGGACTATAACCGAATATGTGAGTTTAGTAAAACTGTTTTTCTTGCGAAATTTGTTCATACTACTTTTTCGCATTTTGTGTCAGTGGATAATTATAAGCAAATAGTGATAGATGTAAAAGCATTACAAAGTTTGAAATTTAAAATATTTCATAGTAGGTACTTGTATAGGATTTTCGTAACCTAGTAACTGACACGGCTTTGTTTATTTATATAAAAACAGTTAAGTTTATTTTTTGTGAGTCGAATTAGAATTGTTCGTAATAGTTTGTAATAGACTGGAATAGTTTACAATAGTTTGCAATAGTTCGTAATAGTTTGCAATAGTTTATAATAGTTTGCAATAGTTGGTAATTGTTGGCAATAGTTCGTAATTGTCTGCAATAGTTTGAATTAGTTAGTAATATTTGGTAAAAGTTGGCAATAGTATGTAGTAGTTTGCAACTGTTTGAAATAGTTTGTAATAGATGGCAATAGTTTGCAATAGTTCGTAATAGCTTGTAATAGTTTCCAATATTTTGCAATAGTTTGCAACTATTGGTAATATTTTGTAATAGTTTGCAATAGTTGGTAATAGTTGGCAATAGTTCGTAATAGTTGGTAATAGTTGGCAATAGTTCGTAATGGTTTGTAATAATTAATTTGTAAAAGACTGTGCACACATCTTTGCTCGTCCACTTACAATAATTTTTAATTTATCCCTAAAATGTCAGATATTTCCTGATGTGTGGAAATATTCTCGTTTATGTCCCGTTTACAAAAAAGGCAACAAAAATAACGCGGAGAATTATAGGCCAATAACAATCATTTGCAATTTACGCGAAAGTTTTTGAGTTTACCTTGAGTATGCCACTAACAAGGCATGTGCAAGGTCAAATTGTAACAAACCAACATGGATTTGTATCCGGCAGATCCACTGAGACTAATCTCACCTGTGTCACGCAATACCTTTCTGAAAAATTGGATAATAACAAACAGGTTGATATTATCTATACGGATTTTTCCAAGGCGTTTGATCGCCTGGATCATGGTATTCTGATACAAAAGCTTAGCAATTTCGGACTATCAGCGTCACTATTAGATTTAATTACCTCGTATTTAGGAAATAGGCGGCAGTATGTAGAATACCATGATTTCAGGTCATTCGACGTCTTGGCTAGCTCAGGTGTCCCTCAGGGATCTGTACTGGGACCACTTTTCTTTAATATCTTTATTAATGACATTGTCACAAATATTGACGTTGAAACCCTGTTATATGCGGGCGATCTAAAAATCTATTGTGTAATTGAAACTGATGAAGATTGTGACAAGCTTCAAAATAACTTGAATAAGATAAGTGATTGGTGTCTACTAAATCAACTACCTCTCAATGTATCCAAATGTAGCGCATTTACATTTTGTAGAGCACGCAATTATATTAGATTTAATTATCATTTAAATAACCAGGAGTTACAAAGACCTGATACAATTAAAGATCTGGGGGTGACCTTTGACAGAAGTCTAAGTTTCAATGAACACATAAATTTAACTGTATCATCAGCTTTAAAAAGCCTAGGATTTGTAATAAGGAATTGTAAGGGTTTTAATAATACGGACATTATGAAATTATTGTACTACTCCTTTGTGCGATCAAAATTAGAATATTGCTCACTGGTATGGTCCCCGGGCTATGCTACGTATATAAAAAGTATTGAAAACATTCAGCGTCGTTTTGTTAAGTATTTGTGTTTTATTGAAGATGGCAATCATCCCACAACTGGTTATTCGCAAAACCTCATGTTAGAAAGATTTGATATGTCGAGTCTGTAAATAGGAGAATAGCACACTCTGTAATATTTCTGCATAAAATTATTCACAATATATCTGATTGCCCGTCTATTTTGGAGCAACTGTGTTTCCGTGTACCTCGTATAGGAAGCAGAAATCGTGAAACATTCTATCTTGCTACTCCCCGAACAAATTTACTAAAACTTTCACCTATACATTTTATGTGTAAATATTATAATTCAGTGCAAAATGAGCTTGATATATTTAATTGTAGTCCTGCATCAATTAAAAGATTACTATGCGTATAACCCCATATCCCTTATTGCCGTTTCATGTTTTTTTTAGAGTTATGTGATGTGTATATATTATTTTAAGTCAGTTTTTTCTTAGTATTACATTTGTATTTTGTTTCTTCACAGTACGACACGTACTGTGAATTTGGTATATATAATACTTATACTGTTTGTGCTTACTGGTGTAACATTCCCACCCTTTAATTGGTTTTCTGTTGGGTGGTTGTATCTAAATAAATAAATAAATAAATAAATAAATAAATAAATAACAGTTTGCAATAGTTCGTAATAGTTTACAATAGTTTGTAATAGTTGACAATAGTTTGTAATACTATGCAATAGTTTGTAATAATTTGTAATAGTTTCTAATAGTTTGCAATAGTTCACAATGGTTTGTAATAGTTCATAGTAGTTTGCAATAGTTGGAAAGAACTTTCAATAATTCGTAATAGTTTGTATTAATTAATAATAGTTTGCAATAGTCGAATTCTAAGTTATATATTAATTTTAACAATGAGTTTTGCTACTGAAAATAATTTAGAAAATTGTTCTGTAAACATTTTAAATGCCGCTCGAGAAGGGCCTTCGAGTTTACTTCCTTTAAAATCCAAGGAAGAATACGAGAAGGTATACCAAATATTTTGTAAGTCAAACTGCTTTTATTAACACTGACATTACTATATATTAAAGTGACATTTTCATGTGGTAAAGCACCACTTTATTGAACGATTTTGAATCTAGTAAAATAGCAGTCAAAATGCGAAAAATTATATTTATTTTATTTTTACTTACTTCGTCTCTAAGGCTAGGCAACCAACTAGTACAAAAATGTATTGAATAATTTGAGACGTATCTATCTATCCTCGTTTAATAAAATAATCGCGGATTCCTTAAGTTTTATTTCAGTTTTATTGCTCCCTTGTTCCAAAATCTTTGCCGAGTCACATTGGATCCTCTTAATATTATCCCAAGCGCGCTCAGAAATTTTGGATTTTTCAAATTCTCCCCTTCTTGCGCAATATCTGTGTTCACCAAGCCTTACATTGAAAGGTTTAGATGACTCACCCACGTAATCTCTTCCACACTCACATGGAACACGATAAATACATTTTTTAGAATTTTGAACAATATTTAGAGGTTTGGTTTTCGATGAAACCGATCTTAGTGTGAAGCGCGTTTGAAAAACCGTTCGTACAGAAAACCTATTTCCAGTTCTTGGTAATTTGTTCGATAAATGATTAATGTAAGAAATTACTGCTATGAACCTAAAGACCTCAGATTGTAATGGTATATTCTTTCTCCTTCCAATGTTCATTGATTGACTGTCGATAAAACTCTCGGTATATTAATTATTGAATAAGACAGTTTTTATAAATTGTTTCTCGTTACCTAAGATTACATCTTTTGAAGAAGTTATTTTGGTTCTGTCATACAAACACTTAACAACACCTTCCTTAACACCAATATGTTGATTTGAATTGGAATTTAAATACCTATCTGTTTGTGTGTTTGTTTTCAATACACACTGGCATGATATGTGTTATTTAATTTTTTAATTAGAATATCTAGGGAAGGAAATTCATTATTATTGTTTATTTCTATTGTAAATTTAATTGAATGTTCTTTTTCGTTAATCTGATTTAAAAAATTACTTAAATATTCGTTATTATAAGGCCATATTGCAAACATGTCATCTACATATCTCCACCATACAATGGATTTATAAGTTAAATTATTAATATTACTTTCCTCAGAATTCTCGATGAAAATTTTACTTGATATTATTATGTTATATCATTTAACTGAAAGTATGTTATTTTAATGGAAAGTGTAAGTAATTTCATTATAGTTCAATGCTTAACTTAGTTCTATTCGGCAAATTTCCATCATGCTGCAACTTGTTTTTAATTATTATTAACGTTTTATCTACAGGAACATCTGTAAATAGTCTTACTACATTAAAACTAACCAGTAGATGATTATGATTATTAAAATGATTTTCTTACAGTTCTTCCAAAGAATTTTTGCTATTTTTAATATAAGATTCCGAGAAAATATTTTTCATCTAATTTTATTAATGTCTAAGCATTAGTACTCTTTTCTGTATTAAGAGGAATTTTCTTTATTTATTTCAGCTGTTTGGCAGAAACAAGAACATGTTATGTTACTTCTAAGTCACATCAACCATCCCACTGTCTATGAGGAGCATGTGAAAATTGCTGAATCGTTTAACATCACACAACATATTGCAGAATTTAGCGTAAGTTGAAAACATTGTGTTATTACAGAGTGCCTGTTGTATACTTACAAATATCTTGCACGGTGACATAAATTCATTTTAGGCCTTTGTTCTCATTTTTAACTAAATCTTCATGACCGTAGGGTGTTATGTAGATACTAGATTAATCTGCATGGCCGTAGGGGACTATGTGGATGCTAGTGTTAGAATGAGAATTGTCAAATAAGAAATTAGACAAATTCATTTTAGGATTTTAATTTGCTAGCATAACCAGAATTCAGGTTATCGAAAGAATGCAAAGATTACATTAACATTTTTACACGTAGTTTTTCTTTTAGTTCTTATAGATAGTTATTTTTTCTGCAGTTTGCAAAATCCTATAAATAATATGTTTCATTACGCTATACTACGCTATAAACATACCTAGTTCTGATTAAAGTTTAATAAAAAAATAGGTTTGTGCTATAAAATAAATTATAAGATATTTTTACTTCCCGAAAGAAGTAAAAAATTCTTATAATTTATTTTCCATTATTTACTTTGGTAGTCCTATAAGAGAATAAATGCTAACCTTCAAAATGTTAAGTTTTCTTATTAGAAATTCAGAAGATCTTGCTAACTTTAAGAGCATAAAAATGTTTTATAATAGCCTTGTCAGACCTAACTTGCATTATTTTTTAATGAGTTGATCACCCTTTGCTCGTGACCTTACGAACCGTGTAAGAAACACTATCAAATTTTTGTAAATATTTTTATTTAAAGAGACTACCGAATTGATACTTATATATGACTATGAGGCACTGGAGCTTCTATAATTTATGATTATAATGTATTTAAATAACCTTTTAGATAATGCTTTTTGCTAAAATCTACATCTATTTTGTTTTCTCTTTAAGAAACCTGAGTTGGCCTCTGGGGCAGAGGAATACTTGAAATATGGCTTCCTACCGAAAGGAGAAGTCTTCTCCGTTATGAACGAGATCCACTTGAGGCAAGCCATATTCGCATTCAAGATGTTTTACTATGCCAAAACCTATGAAACATTCTACAACACTGCTGTTTGGGTCCATCATTATGGAAACGAGGGTCTGTTTTTATATGCCTACTCTGTGGCTGTTGTACACCGCCCAGATATGCAAGATGTGATCCTTCCACCAATATACGAAATATACCCACACTATTTCTACAACGTTGAGGTTATTCAGGAGGCTTATAAGCTGAAACAAACGCACAGTGCCGAACATCCCGTTTCGGGATATGATGAACATCTGGGCTACACCATCTTCGCAAACTATTCAGGACACTACTTGAACTTGCACCCAGAACAATCGCTCTCGTACTACTTAGAGGATGTTGGTATCAACGCGTATTACTACTATTACAATCTTTACTACCCATTCTGGATGAGCAGTACGGAATATGGGTTCAGTCACGTAAGTCGTGGGGTGGAATACTTTTACTTCTACCAACAATTGTTGGCACGCTTCTACCTGGAACGTATTTCTCATGGTTTTGGAGAAATTCCTTTCTTTAACTGGGATGTGCCTGTGGAGACGTCGTATTATCCTTCGCTGGAATATCCCAGTGGCCTTGAATTTCCGTACAGACCGCCATTCGCCAATTTACATGAGTACTTTTACAACTACGGACAACATTGGACGATGGCCAGCTCATACGGATACAGCTACAGTCTTATCCATGACTGGGAACAACGCATTAACGACGCCATTGACCTTGGATACGTATATGTGAGTAATTCAAACTAATTGCCTGCTATTTTGGAGTCCAGTAATTCTAATACATTTTTTTAAAGTCGTTAACAAACATAAGTTTCTTGTTAGATTCTCATATAGGAGCCAGCACGGAATTACCTGACCCTGAGTAAAAAAAAGACATTAATTTGTACAGTTTTGTAATAACAAAATTATTATGTCATACCTTCTGGGGTATCACCAGGAGTCTATATCTGAGTTTTGGACTTCCAACGCCTATTGCGTTTTTTTATAAACAATTTTGTTTTTTGAACACCGCCTATTTAGGTAAAGTGGTAAATATCTCCGGTTCTAGAGGTGCGATCATGTCAAACAAAAAACCAAAATCTTCGCAATTAAAATTTCAACAAATCTGCGTTGGTTTTGGGCTATGTGAGTACGTACATGTCATACAAAATTGAATAAACTGGCTAAAGGGCATTTCTTCTTCATCTTAACGCCCGGGGGCGTCAATAGTTCCGATCGGCTTCAAGCTTTCAGAAAATATACCTTTTGTTAAAAATAAAACACCCTGAAACTTTGGTGACCAAATATAACCTTGTGGATACATATAAACTTGTTAACTGATATTGGAATTGCCTTCCATTTTGTGCCATTAAGTTCAAAATTGATGTTTTTTTCGAAATTTAGATCTCGATGCCAGCTTTCCGATGAAAAAAAAAAAATAAAGTCATTTTGGCACTTTTTTGGCATTTATTTATAAATCAAATAACAACAAATTGATTTCTTCGGCCATTTAAGAAAAAATTTGAAAAGTTCTTATCAGAAAAGAAAGAGAATTGCGAGAACTTTAATTTTAAAAATCGGTAAAGGTATTTACACAGAACTTCCCTCTTTATTTATACCGGGTGATAGTGGTCAAAAAATGTTTAAGAAATTTAAAAAATTTTCAAAAGCATTTTTTTCTGAAATAGGTTTAGAATGTCATGAAACGTAGGGATATTAAATTTGAGAAAAAAGGAATTTTTCCACCGTCTGTTCTAGGTATAGTGGTTGTAAAATAATTTTCAAAAAACTTTTTGTTTTGAAATTATTTATTTCTGAAATATGTTTAGAATGTCATGAAACGTGGAAGCAAAATATTTTTTTTCCATCATATATTCTATAGTAATAAAAAAAAAATTAAAAACTTTTCTTTGACAAAATTTTCAAACATATTTAGAATGTCATGAAACGTGGAAATTTTAAATTTGAGCAAAAAAAAAGTTTCCGTCGTGTATTCTATAGAAGCAAAGGAATTTTTTTTAAAATTTTCTTCGACAAAACTTTTAATTTTTTTAAATCTTTTTTTTTTTAAAAAAAGGTTTAGAATGTCATGAAACGTGGAAATATTAAATTTGAGCAAAAAGAATGTTCCATCTTTCTACTGATAAAAAATTTTCAAAAAGTTTTGTCATGAAACGTATAAATTTTTTATTTGAGGGAATTTTTTTTTTTTTTTCATTATCTATTCGCTTTAGATGGTCCACCCTGTATATTTTCCAGTGAAAGTCTAACCATTCCTTCGCTGGTAGTATTATCCGCCAAGCAGTTTTTTAGATAATGCACCAACAGACAGACAGTCGGAATTGAAAAACCTGTATTTTCCTAATCTATATGATCTGAAACGTGAAAATCTAAAAAATATCGAAAGTGATTTTTTCTCGAATACAATACTTCCCTTCGCTATGCGGGGAAAGTAAAAAGAAAAGTTCATTTTCGCCTATCTGAACTTGAGATATTTAACTTTTAGCATCTTGTAAAAAGATAAATAGCAGTAAATACACAAAAACAAAGTTGTCTCTGAACAGAACAAATATTTGACACTAGTCCAGAAAAATAAGGTTATAATTTTATAAAGAGAAGTTAACAGAATATCAAATTCCCCTAAATACATACGTTAACTATCAACTTAAGTAAGCCGGAAACAATTAAGTACGGTGCAACAAACCGAGAGGTAATCTCGACATATAAATTTTAAAAAGAGCTATTCAGGCTATTTAACAACAATGAAATGTAAATGCTTGAGAGTTAGTTTTCATAAGAATGTTTCATATTATGAAGTAAATATGTTTCAAAATACTACAGTTTAAACGTTGGCCAAAAATATGCATTTGTTAATTAACAATTGGCCAAAGTGCTAAAAGTGGAATATTTCGAGTTCAGATAGACGAAAATTAACTCTTTCTTTTTAAATTAATGTTCTAGCAATTCTCTTTCTTTTCTGACAAACATTTTTCAAAAATGTTTTTAAAATGGCCGAGAAAATCCAAAGTGACCAGTAAATATCATGCTGATTTTTTTAACATTTAATTTAATTCTAGCTGATATAAATGTGTCAGATAATTCCACGCTAGCCCTATACTGCCAAGCATGATTTTTAAAACTGTTAACAAAATTACTGACAATATTATTTTTTCAGTATCATGATGAAAAAATATATCTAAACACGCCAGATGGCCTCAATATTCTTGGAAACATCATGGAATCGAACCCGGACTCACCCAACCATCAATACTATGGATACCTTTGGTTGTATGCTCGCCATCTTCTTGGATACTCATTCCAACCCTTAGACACATACAACCTCGTGCCATCTGCTTTGGAGCACTTCGAAACCTCACTTCGTGATCCGATGTTCTACCAGTTGTACAAGAAACTATGGATGAAGTTCTACAGGTACCTTTACCATTACCCATCATACACCACCCATGACTTGGTATTCCCCGGGGTGGATGTAGTAAATGTTGAAGTTGACAAACTCGAGACTTACCATGAAAAGTTTTACTCTGATATAAGCAATGCAGTTTACTATTCGCACGATGAAGTACTACAAGATTCGTTCAATGTCCACGTGGTTCAAGAAAGGCTAAATCACAAGCCCTTCGACTACAAAATCACCGTTAAATCTGAACACGCCACCAAAGCTGTCGTGAAAGTTTTCCTAGCTCCATTATATGACCAGTATCACCGTTACATCAATATCTCTGAGAACCAGGTAAACATGGTACTGTTGGATTACTTCGTATACAATCTTACATCAGGGGAGAATGTGATTGTCCGCAGCTCGTATGACAGCCACCTGTATGGACCCGATGCTATGTCATATCACGACATATACAAGCAGATAAAATCAGCGCAAGGTGGAAATGGGAGATGGGATGCTAACCAACAACATTATTACTCTTTCCCAGAAAGGTGAGTTAGATGCTGTATTTATAGGCTGGGTTTAAATCAATGCTCTATCAGGAAATTCGGAAAAAAATATAATTTCACTAAAAAAATCGATTTCTTTTGCTCTAAATTATATTTGAAGAACATAACCGATTAATTTTCTTAACACTTACAAAAAAGTTTTAAGAATTTTTGGTCCCAACACAATCAAATCGAACTTGTGCAATTTTGGTCGTAATGGGATAAGCAAAGAAATCTGATTGCAGCGAAATAAATAAGTTTTAAACTTTGTATGCATTTTTTTGCAGAATCCTTAGTTCTCGAATGAAAAACACGTGTGTAAATTAAATTATTAAAAAACGGTGAAAAAAGTAGTTTTAAGAAAAAAAAAAGCTAACCATCCTACTCTTCGAAGATTTACTGCACTTTCTATATAATCGTTGCACATTTTCTAGGATACTCTTCACAGCGTCTTTCTTGTAAATAATATCAGTTTTAGACATTTTTCTGTTTAGTTCCAAAAATATATTTTTTTATATTAAAAAAATTAATAACTTTTTTTATTAATTGATCGAATTTGTTGAAAGACTAACACTAAATTGCTGTCCAAATTTCAATACAATCGGAATGTTCGTTCTTAAGCTATTGTACTTACAAGAAACGTGACGGGCGGAGAAACGGACGGACGGACGAACAGACAGACAGACGGACGGATATTTTGAAAGTTGTTCAGAATTCGATCACCAACACAGTGATATGAAAATTTCTTTTCTACGAGCAATATTACCGGTTTTAGAAATGTGCCGAATGAATGCAATATATTCTTCGTTTTGTATTTGCGAAGAGTGTAATAAGACAAAATTGTTGTCACTGAAAGTTAATGTAATAATGTTTAAATTTATTGTCCTGATATTTTTTACCAAAATTCACAATTTTTGAAAATATTTGCAAAAAATCGGTTCACTCTTAATTTGAGAGTGTTATCTAAAGTATTTTCCCCTAACTCTTCGAGTGTTGCTCAGTACCTCATTTGCGGCTCAGTCCTACAACAATACTTACACCTGAGCTATTTCCAGTCTTACGTCTTATTTTACTAGGCTGTTGCAAACTTTACTACACAGTGAGCACGTAAATGTTGGAATAAGTTCATTAAAATAGTTACAAAACAAGTGACAAAAATTCGCTCAGACCCGTCGATTTTTAAATACATTTCTCAATCTGTTTATTTAAAAAAAAAAGTGCTGCAAATATTTTTTAAAAGTTATGACGTCATCGCTATTTTTTTTAAATGGCAACCACCATTTTTTAAAATGTCGTTTGAAAGAGCACATTTTTCTGCATACAGTACGTTAAATTCTAGGGAGTATTGCATGACGAAATTATCGAGAAAAAAACATTTAACATTAATAAAACACATTCATTACTTATCGTCGAACCTTTTTACAACTTACACTTTTTTTGTGTTTACGCTTTTTTTCATTTACTTAGCAACGCGGACCTGGCTCTAACACATTAGTTGGTTACGTGCCTTGTATTATTATACCTAGAAAAATATGTTTTGAATTCTTTATGATAATACCAAGAAGTTTTTTTTTAGCTAGTTTTTTTAACTCCGTGTGGGTCGAGCGCGACCCGCATAGAGACAGTAGTATGATAGTAAGTAAGGCAATAGTCACTTACACCGCAGAACGCTATTGTTATTTATCTGTGATAAGTGAATTATAATTGTCCTTTCTTAAATTAATTTAATAATTGTTACGTTAATTGTGTGTGTCGGAGATTTGTTCCTTTTCTTTTTGGCCCCCCTTTGTCCCTCCTATTGCCTGGGCCGACATCGACGACGGAGAATCCATCAAACCTACTGTGTAAGTTTCCGACACATTATTTTTTTTAATATACCTAAATACAGTTCACTAAATTATATTAGCCTCACCACGCTGAAAGGGGTAGGCCCATTCATTAATATTTACTTGTGATGTATCGAAAGTGCTGATAATACAACGTTTAAATGAGACAGAACGAATCGAAATTTTGATAATGATTGGCTATGGAGACAAGTCCCGAACACAAACTATGGTTTGTGAATTAATTAATGGTAAATACCCTAATCGACCTATTACCCAATCAACTGTTAGCAAAATAGAAAAGAAGTTCCGAGATTTTGGTCATGTAAGAGATAATTTCACGAAAGGTCGTCCTACAATTTCATAAGATAAACAGTTAAGTAGATGTTTTACTGACAATGGAGGAGAATCCTCACAAACCAAGTCGCGAAGTCGCAGCAGAACAGTCAATTAGTCAGTCGACTGTTTTAAAATATTTGAAGAAGAATAAATGGTACCCATATAAAGTGAATTTAGTTCAAGAGCTTAACGAAGATGATTTCGACCGCAGAGTAGATTTAGATGAAGGAACGATGAAATATCAATCCCATCCACATTTCTTAAGTCGAGTACTTTTCTCTGACGAGGCCATCTTCTGTTTAAATGGCACTGTGAATAGGCAAAATGATCGATATTGGTCACGTGAAAATCCACACTGGATGGTGGAAGCCCATACTCAGTTTCCATAGAAAGTTGGGGTTGGAACTGTTTGGACTACAATATTGGGTCCATTTTTTATTCAAGGTTCATTAGATGGCGAAAAATATTTGGAGCTGCTCCAACAAAACATAAGTCCAGAACTTGTCGCACTGTATCCAAATGGTGAAACCCTAATGTACCGCAAAACTCCATATGGTTTCAACAAGATGGCGCACCGCCACATTATTCGGTAATAGTGCGTAATTATTTAAACGAAATTATCCCACGCAGATGGATTGGTTGAAGCGAATCAATAGAATGGGCAGCTAGATCTCAGGACCTAACCCCATTGGATTATTTTTTATGGGGTTACCTTAAATCCAAAGTTTATTTTAATAGACCGAACAATACTGAGGACCTAAAAGACAGAATTACTTACGAAATTGGAAGAATTGGACCCGAAACAATTATTAACGTTTTGCGAGAATTTCAGTTTCGACTTGGACATTGTCAAGAAGTAAATGGCACGCAATTTGAACATTTCATCTAATTATTTTTCGCTGTATTCTTAAATTCTTGTATTTTTGTTTTATTACATTGTTATAAGTAGTTAAGATATTTTTCTCGATAATTTCGTCATGCAATACTCCCTAGAATTTAACGTACTCTATGCAGAAATATATGCTATTTCAAATGACATTTAAAAAAATGGGGGTTGCCATTTAAAAAAAAAATGGCGATGACGTCACAACTTTTAAAAATGTATTTGCAGCACTTTTTTTAAATGAGCAGATTGTATTTAAAAATCGACGGGACGGGTCTGAGCGAATTGTTGTCACTTGTTTTGTAACTATTTTAATGAATTTATTCCAACCTTTACGTACTCACTGTATAATAAAACTCCACTAGAGAGGATACTTATTAAAGTTTTACATGCTGATTGTAAAATACCCAAGAATGTATTTCTCTGCTTGCTGCAATCAATTTGTTTGGTATGGCCTATTTTCAAATATAACGTGCATTAATTGCATTTCAAAATAATACGGTGCGATCGAGAAAGAATGAAGGTGACGGCACACAGAGAAGTCACTAAAATTTCTATTCTACGTAGATTATTAAAACTAATTTCCTATGTCACTAGACTAGGGAATACTGAAATACAAATGGCCGCCACTTTGTGATCAGCTGATCGAACGTGACTATTTTCCGGATTTTGCGGATTGTTATGTTTTAAAACTTAACTTTGGATTATTTAACATCCATAAATATCTTTAAACAAAAGAATTATTACGCTGTTACGCTCTTAAGTGAGACACACTGTTTATTATAATTACATCATTTTTGAAAAGATTGCATAATTAACAGAATAAATCCAAAGTATTCAAGCTTACGAAGTTGGCGTGTTTCAACCCAAACTTGAAAAATAGAGGTAATATAATAAAAACTAGCATCATTTCGTATTACCATACATCCACAATATAACACAGCCAAAACTTGACATTTTGTATGATATAATATCCACAAAAGTACTAATATAATGAAAAGTTCTATCACTTTCTAGTTAACATCTTGGGAATTTGGGTTTGTTGTCCCTAAACTGTGAAAAATGTCTAAATTTTTGACGTTATGTGCACATGACCTATATAAATCACTAAGTCACCAACTTGTAAATGTTGAAAGTATCACAGAAAATCTTTAGGGAGCCGCACATTCAGTCTTTCCCTGTCTCCCTGTATAAACATGCTGTTAAAAAACTACTAGCAATAGTTACTCGATGTACAGTTACTTTTGGAATAAAAATGCTCAAACCTAAGGGTTGAGACAAGAATATCATTGGATGTCACCAGGAGATAAAATGGTTATAATTGACACTACAAATAAATTATTTTTTCCAGATACATGTTACCAATTGGGTCTACCTATGGTGTACCGTACCAGTTCTATGTATTCGTCTACCCCTACGTGCCAAACGAAGTACATCAAACTTCCGTATACGACAGTTATTTCTACCCCTACGAAGGAGAGCACCAGTTCTTCGATCACTACTCTCTCGGCTATCCCTTCGATAAGCCCATCGCACACGAATATATTTGGCACCATATTCCAAACTCCTACGTATACGAAACTTTAATCTACCACTCCGAAGATGTCGTTTCTCATGGTCAGCATTAGGGTTTTACTTGATGCTCGATTGAGTTATTTAATTATATTATTATTATTTTATATTTTATGTTTAATATATACGTGCATTTAATAAGAATTATTATTTCCATGTTCCTTGATGATATTTCTACAGAGTCAAAAGAGGAAAAGTTACCTAAATGTGATTGTTCAGTATGGCTCTTTAAAATAATTATAAACCTTAGCAATCTTATTGGTGACTGGTTATATATAACATACCTTCCCTATAAACTAGACTCTTCTAAGCTATCAAATGAATTTAACGTGAAAATGGGTGTTCTTCAAAGGTCTATTATTGATCCACTGTAACTTTTAACTATTCTATATGAAAACATGCCAATAACAAGTAATGATGCCTATGGATAAAATAAGAAACGAAGATAAATTAGTTGCTAAGAGATTTAAAAAAACCACTGCATAAGGAATTACTACTTCCACATCCAGATTTTTCCATCCAAGTCTCTTCAAAGGAAACGTCTTGACTATACCGGGTGTAACAGGATCATTTTCCAATTTTCTGCAATTGATTTTTTTCACTTCCGGTTTCGTCTGAAGTGACATTAACTTTCGATTTTTAAATGGAACGCCCTATATATTATTGCATTTTTGAATTTTGCATAATTTTCTGAATCCAACGATGCCAAATAAGTGACATTTCAATATAATTTTTTGTTTTCCATTTAAGTGTGCCATGATGGTTCCGATTTATTCTAAATGACCCGTGTAATGCTACAAAAATCGAAATCCCGTTAAAAATACTAAATTACGTGATTTATGAGCAAATAAAATTCACCAAAATTGTTTTTGGGGCAAAACTCAATGTTTACTTCCCTCGCATACCGAAGGGAAGTATTATATTCGAGAAAAAATCACCCTCCGAGGTTTTTTCGGATTTTGACGATAGGTTTTTCAATTCCGTCAGTCTGTCTGTTGGTGCATTAACTAAAAAAACTATATGACGGTGAGCAGTCAAATTTGGTAGGTAGTTGACCCTACTGTCAGCGAAGATACGGTTAAACTTTCACTGGAAAATATACAGGGAATAAATAATAAAAAAAAAATTATTTGCTCAAATTTAAAATTTCCACGTTTCAAGACATGCTAAACCTATTTCAGCAACAAAAAATATTTGAAAATGTTTTTCAACAACATTTTTGAAAAATTTTTTGACACTAAAATAGATGGAATTTTTTTTTCTTTCTTCAAATTTAAAATTTTCACGTTTCATAGCGTTCTAAACCTAGGTATTTAAAGAAAAAAAATTCGAATTTTTTTTTATCATTTTGAAAAAAATTTACCACTGGATTAAATGGAACATTTGTTTCTTTGTTCAAATTTAAAATTTCCACGTTTCCATGGCATTCTAAACCAGGCATTCAAGCAAGTACAAATTTTTTTTTTTTTTAATTTGCAACCACAACTTCTCAGCTGGCTGCTGAGGAAGCTATGAAAGCGTAGCAACCAGTTAGCTCAGGGCTGGTCGAGGGTCACTAGGTGGCGAGAAGAGTTATATATTTTTGTTTCTTAACAATTATTTGCTTGTCAAATTTACCAAACAAAACTTTAATAAACTATACAAATTTGGACGCCAGCGTATTCAGTAAATAACACTCTTGCAAACTTTATCAGGGGGAGAAAACAATCAAAATCAAATATAAAACAAATAATATATTAACATAAGTATAAAAGAGCGAAAATTTTACAACACTTTACAATTTAGTAGAAATATTAATGGTGAAATTTGATTTAATTAGTTAAACAACAACAATTTAGTTTAGAAAAAAAATTAAATTTGAATATTAACAAAAAAATTGCAATGAAACGATCAACTGGTTTACAAATTTTCTTCTGACCAAAATTTGAATTTTGCACATAAATTTGGCTACTTAGCTTAGCGCAGACGTGGAATCCCGACGAGGTCTGTTCCTGAAGATGGCCACGGGTACCCGGGAAGGACGTAATATTCAGGTCCTGACAACGCTGATTTCCAGGAGACGCTGCGTCGGAATAGTATCCAATACTTTTAGGATAACTCCAAATATTCAAATTATGCCTTGTGCCTTGCTTCAATGGTGGTTTGGTCCAGGATTTTACATGAAAAAGGGGAATGTAAAGAACCAGTTGATAATATAAAAACTTTAAAATGGTGAGAAAAAAAAGATACAAGAAAACTACAAAAAAAACTATGGTGACGAAGGTCACTGCAAAACCAAACTATCAGCAATTTAATAAAAAACCTGAGTCTTGATAAAATTTTACTTTACTCTACTACTGAAAATATATGAATAAACTACTGATTAATATAATATATGAAATTAATAAATAAGAAAACTCTACTCTCATGAAATTTTAGCCATTTACAAAATGGCTGACTGGTTATGACCAAAAATTTGAATGAAGGTAACAAAATTTAGTTAGAATTAGAGAGAAAATATCTGAATTACTATCTGAAAAAACACTAATACTGTAACAAATATAGCAAACAAAATTATGGGTTTAATCTCCCAAAAAAAATTAACTAATAAAAAATGATATCTTAACCTCTTGTACTAACACGAGGTTAACTAAATGCGACAAAATGACTTTAGGTTTCGACTTTTAATGAGATAAGATTGTCTACACACGATTAAGAAACAAAGATTCTAATTTATCCTTTGATTAATTTCCGAGTTTAATCCTCGTACAAATAATCTAAATAATGACAAAACACCACGGTATTGTGTCTCAAGCGACCACAAAATACAAAATTGCCGCGATAATTAATGAATTAGCATGTGTCCAAATGGACGCCGACATCACACAAACATGTGTGTTAATAAAAATTAATTATTATACGGAATACCCTTTAATTCCCAAAAATAACTATACAGCAACGTTAACTCAATAATATGACATCATTTAATAATCAAATATATTCAAAATATCAAAGGATTAAAGAAATAAACGTGAAAATTCGTTAAAGAACAAGTAACAGTCTTTACTCACCTAGGTCGAAATCAAAAGTCAACTAGCAGGGATATTTCAAATGATGCTTCTACCGCGTTTGCGCACTTGTTGACTTCCTGTCGTTATTTCGGCGGGTAATTCAAATTTATTTAGCACGGGTGCTTAAACGAAAAAATTATTTTTTCGTTACAAATTTTTAATCTATTTATCACTAAGTACTTACTATGGAATAGAAGAAAAAAATGTTTTTGCTTAAATTTAAAAAATTTTGTTTAACATTTTGGAAAAAATGTTACCACTAGAATAGACGGAAAAATGTTTTATTGCTCAAATTTAAAATTTTCCCATTTTATGACATTCTAAACTTATTTCAGAAAAAAAACAGCATTTTTGAAAAATATTTCACCACTAAAATAGATGGAAATAGTATATTAAAGTATAAGTGGATATTAAGGTCTTTAAACACGCGCGAGTTTTCGAGCACGATGGCGCAGCCGGAGTGCTCGAAATAGAGCAAGTGTTTTAAAGACCTGTTATCCACGAACACTTTACGCTATTTTTTTTTATTGGTACACTTTGAAATCGTAAATACTGGTATTATTACTATAAAAAATGGAAATAAGAATTAAGAATGTAAAATGGTTGAATTCGTGATGTGATATCAGGATACCTGTCAGTGTCAAATGAGGAATGTAAGAATTAATTTGCAATCTGTCACATAGGATTAATTATTGTCACTACAGTTGTTACTGATTGTATATTGCTTTAAAATGAGTTCTAACACTAATTACTTAAATAGAAAAGCAGATTCGCGGTTAATACCGCAAAAATTCTTGTCAGATCAATAATTAAAAAGTTGACATTTTATTCGGGTTGTAGTTGTTGCCATGGTAACTTTAAAACACGCGCGTTTTTAAAAGTTGACACTCTGAGGCGTACTTTAAATAAACAAAATAGGGTACCAATAAAAAAATATTTTTTTTCTTTGCTCAAATTTAAAATTTTCACGTTTCATCGCATTCTACTAAAGAATAGAAGGAAACTTTCCTTTTTGCCCAAATTTAAAATGTCCACGTTTCATGACATTGTAAACCTATTTTAGAAGAAACAAATTTTGAAAATTTTTTACCAACATTTTTGAAAAATGTTAAAAATATGTAATTTTTTAACCACCACTATACTTCCACTCCACTACGTGAATGTGGAATTGAAAATGTGACAGATGGCAATAATATTTGGCATATGCACTTATTATATTTTTATTGAAAAATGTACAGGGTGGTCATCCCAATAAATAATTCAGTCATGATGGACATTTGTAAAGGTATTTGCGCAAACCTTCCATATTTGGCATCTGTTATTTAGTATTGAACTTTTGCTGTTGGATGAGCACTCTGTATTTTTTTTACCAAAACTTATCAGGTTTTCTTTGTAATAATAGTGATAACTATATTCCGATTATTATTTTCAATGTCATTTCGTAATTATTAATCTTTTAGAGTGACCGCCATGCCCAAATAAAGAGGGAAGTTCTGTGTAAATACATTTCCCGTTTTTTTCAAATGGAACCATATCGGTACCGTGTTACCATTTACTAATACTATTAATAAGGAATTCATTCATATGTCATATTCACATAATGTGCGATAAATACAAACAAAATTGCAGCTAAAAGAGAATTAAAAAATACAATTTTATTCTAATTACCTTGTTACACATAAGGTGGTTTTGAAATACAAAAAATTAACACAAAACGTTACAACAGTTGTTCAAAATGCTGTCCAATAACGTCCATGCACTTCTAAACTCGCATAGCTGTTTCTCGAAGAACGTTCGCCAATTGCTGGGCCGCTATGCTATTAATTGCTCGTCTTACTCGTAGCTCCAAGTCTTTACGGGTTGTAGCGGCGGTTGCATAGACAATATTTTTTAAATGATCCCAAACAAGAAAATCAAGGGGCGTTAAATCAGGTGACCTTGCAGGCCACCTCACAGGTCAATTCGTAGAAATTACGTTTCCTTCGAATCTTCATTGCAGGTAATCAATTTGTATCCTTGAATTATGGGGAGCAGCGCCACATTTCCTGTCCTAAATCTAAAGGTAACTCATCTAAAAGGTCCTCAATTTCATTCAAGTATCTGGCACCAGTCAGACGTCCTTCAAATATTATTGAACTAATGATTCTACTACCGATTATTCCAAGCCAAACATTGAAACCGAACCGCACTTGAAAGTAATAACGCCCTTAAAAAATAATTGACGTTAATATAAGTTATAAATGCATTATCTTTTAGTTCAAGGTAGTACTTCAAGAGTTAGGAATAGAAATATTCACATTTACAAATTTACCAGCATGTTGAAGTTAGCCAAATTTTGGCCAATATGCAGCCGTTTTTGGATTTTTTTTGGCTAAATTTAACATGCTGCTACATTTGTAAATGTGAATATCTTTATTCCTTACTTTTTCTGCAATGAAGTACTAACTTGAATTAAAAGATAATGCATTTATAACTTATATTAAAGTGAGTTATTTTTTATGGGCCTGTGAATAGTTAGATGCACAAAAAAATCAAGAGTAACTATCTTGTATTGTTATTTTTATATACTAATAAATATCAATAGCCCTCAAAAATGACAACACAAGAGAGTATTTTATATCCCGTTTAAAACTCATTTTGATTTTCTTCCTAGCTTGTTTAGTTTTCGAGCAATTCAATTTTTTCTATAGGCCGCGCGCAAAAATTTGAAATACACAAAAATTTGCGCCCATTAAAGATACAAATTTTGCAATTTTTGTTGAGCAATTTTTTATATCTTCAACGGTTAACGAGTTATCAGTAAAATAAGGCTTTTTCATCGAAGAGGTGGTTTTTTTGGGGGGTTGCGCGGCACCCCCAGAACTGATTTTTCTGATTTTGTGATGTTTAATACTCCCACTAACAGTTACTGAAGGAAAATCTCAGATAACATTTTTTTGCGCACTTCTGGTGTATTTTTTACTTTATCGACTGGACTATCATAATGATTTGAGGAATACGATTTTAGCTTTAAAAAGTTGGTTGTTTTTCGTAAATACCTCAAAAGTCTTACATTTATGGAGAAAATGATAGGGTACAAAAAATAAGACTATAAAATATCAAGTATTTTGTTTTTATGTATATTTCTGTATGATGACGAGTTCTAAAATTATGATAGTTTAAAAATGGCGCACGAACATTTATTAGTCAAGACTTAATGCTTACATTTCAAATACAGCATGATGTTAAAAACACATATAATAGAAATTAAAGGGATTGAAGTACTCTTTGATAGGATTTTCTTTCTATCCATACAGCTTGAAAAATAACAATGTTATGTACAAAAAATTAGTGCTTTTTAATTTCTTTAAATTAAAAATTTAGGATCTTTCTGCTGTCAGTGGTCATAGAATAGAAATTTAAAAAATCTCTCGTCTTTATTGATGTATAGTTAATACTATACTATACTATATTTTGATAAATTGAAGCTCTCAAAATTAGATCATGTTGGTAATCCAACATGATCTAATTTTGAGAGCTTCAATTTATCAAAAGTCTTGAAGAAATATGAGATTTAAATGTATTTCTTTGCCACTAAAAGTTCAAGCCCCAGATTTGTACTGTCATATTTCCGAAACTGTTAATTCTAGAAATATTTTTAAAAAAATTAATAGGCATAATATCACTTCTTAAGCTTTATTGTTCTATATTGTCATATTATGTTCCTTTAATGCAATTGTTTTGGAATTATTTTCAAAAAAAGGAATTTTTTTCAGCAAAATCGTAAAATATTTCTTAATTTAAAGTAGGTATATTTTTAAATGCGACTGCTTTAAAAAATGTCAAAAAATTATAGCACGTTAGTAGTTCAATAAATTAATAGAAACAGGTACAGATTTTTTGAATTTCCTTTATATGGGCAATGACAGCAGGACAATCCTAAATTGTCTCTTAAGAAAAAATTATAAAGCACTTATTGCTTTGCACATAACATTGTTATCTTTCAAGCTGTACGGATAGAAAATTAAATCCTATAAAAGAGTACTTCAAGCCCTTTAATTTCTGCAGGAACCACCCCTAAGTAAAAAATGGCAATTTTTAAAGGATAAACTTTTGTACTCGGTCTTAAAAACTCAATGCAAGAAGTTCCATGAAAATCCATCCACTATAGCAGAGTTCCGTCATTTTTCATTTTTAATGACTAATTAGGTTTTTTACTATGTGCAAATTTGCTTTTTTGATATTATTAAAATGAAGTACTTGTTATACTAAAGCACTTATTGATATTTAAACAGCATTCTATCGTCCATCAAATTAAAATTTCAACAAATAAATAACAAAGTTGTAGTAATTGATCGAGTACGTAAAACACTCAGTGACGTCATCGGTTATATTAGTTTCACAAAACGCGTTTAAAAATTGTTAAACACAACATTTTATTGACTTTATTTACGTTTTACATGTGATTAAATAAGTAACGCCTACCTAATACGGGATTTGCAAAATAACTTGTTTATGACACAAAATGACACTGACAATATAACTGATGACGCCATGAGTGTGTAGTGAATTGATGCAGTGTTTTTGGCGATAAAATTTCAATACAAAATTAAAATGGCTTATTATAATAATAATAATAATAATTTATTGGTCATTTAAAAAAATACACCGTAGTGTTTTGACACGTCAACATAAATAGGTAAAATGAAAAAATATAAATGTAAATATAAATAGTAGACAAAAATATAACTGTATAAAACATTAGGACATGATACTAATGTAGTCAAAGTAAATAACAAACAAACAAACAAGCGAACAAACAAACAAATAATATAATTGTATTGAATACTAGGACCTAATTCTAGTATAGTCAAATATGTGTAAATGACATAAACCTAATATCGTTTGTGTAATATAGTACAGGACAATTAATTCAAGTACACTAACAAAGAACAAACATTAATCTAAATTTATACATATTTAAAATCTGACACATTATAGTAAGCACTGGCCAAAAAATGCTTTCTTAACTTTGCTTTAAATTGACTGTTAGGTAAAGATTTCAATTCTTGTGGTAACGAGTTAAACAGAGCAATACCAAAATTGTTTCTTTTTGTTGACTCTAATCTCTGAGAAGGTGTTTGTATGTCATTGCGATTACGAGTATTATATTCATGATTTTCGCCATTTCTAGCATATTCGCTCAAATTCTCCTTTATGTGAAGTAAATTACAAGAAATAATTTCGGAAGGCAAAGTTAATATATTAAATTTTATGAACCAGGATTGGCAACTTTCAAGTTGACTCCAACCAGCCAGAGCTCTAATTGCTCTCTTTTGAATAATGAAAATGTTGTGTACCTGGTTGGATGTACCCCAGTTTATCAATCCATATACCATGGCACTATGAAACAAAGCATGATATGCAACAAGTGCTGCGTCTAGATTAACTCTATTTTTTATTTGTCTGATGGCATATACTTTTTTGGACAATTTACTTGTTAGGTCATTAATATGTGGATGCCAACTTAATCTATTGTCTAATGTTAATCCCAGAAATTTTACAGTCTGGAGGTTATTTTTCTTGGTGGAAAAAAGTAATATGTGTGTTTTGTTGGTGTTTAAACCTAACTTGTTGGCATTAAGCCAGTCAGAAGACTTGGTTAAAATGTTGGTTTGCAAATCAACAACATTAGTACCAGTGTTCTGCGAAAGTAGTGTCGTCTGCAAAAAGAACAGTTAATGCTGAATGAGCATTAGGTAAGTCATTAATATAAATTAAAAATAGCAGCGGTCCTAGTACACTACCCTGCGGCACACCGTGTTCCACTGCTAGCATGTTGCTAAGTTTATCATTATAACACACACATTGATATCTGTCCGATAAATACGATGACATCAATTTAAGAACTACTCCCTTAAAACCATAGAATTCTAATTTATTTAATAAAATTTCTTTGTTAACGCAATCAAATGCTTTGCTTAGGTCTAGGAAAATAGCTAATGTTGAGTTAAAAGTCTCAAAGCCCTCGCTAATGAAATTAACAAGCTCCCAAACAGCTTGTGAGGTATTTTTACCTTTCCTGAACCCAAATTGTTTATTTGTAAGAATATTATGTGATTCTAGAAAATTAATTATTCTTAAGGCAATAATTTTTTCAAAAACTTTGGCTAGAATAGGGAGTAAAGCAATTGGTCTATAGCAGGATACGTCCTCAATATCACCTGCCTTAAACAGTGGAATGATTTTTGCCTTTTTAAATTTATTTGGAAACGTACCCGTCACAAACATGATATTAATTATATAAGTTAGTGGTCCAGATAAATATTCTATATTTTGTTTGTACATATCTACTGTGTGATTGTATAGGTCGGTAGCCTTGGAATTTTTCATAGACCGTAATACATTTTTTACTTCTGTTTCCAAAACCGGATAAAGGAAAATTGAGTTATCATACATTCTATTACCATTCTGTAGATATTCCATATGGGTAGAATGGGATTTAGGTATCTTATTAACTAATTCCTTCGCTATTTGAGTAAAAAAAATATTATAGCTTTCAGGTGACATTGAGGTTGCTTCATTCTTATTGCTTTTTTTTGTGCATTTATTAATAATATTCCAAACAGTTTTTTGTTTATTGTTTGACTCAAGAATCTCTCTGTTTATTTGATCTTTCTTTAATTTAATAATAAGTTGTTCATATTCGTATTTTTTTTTGTTTCAATTCAGTTCTTATTACATCACAATTCGGTAATAGTTCTATAATATTATTCAATCGAATAACTTCTGCTTTTTTTGCAATCACGTCTGGATTTGTATAAATATTTCTTAAATTATTGTTGGCCTTTATTCTCACTGAAATTTGAGGGAAAGATAAAGCATGGTAATAGTTTATCACATTATAAAAAATATCAACTGCCTTCTCAGGGTTTGATTCATTATATAATTCAGACCAGTTTTCACATGCCAGATAATTAGAGAATTTTATTTTATTTTCCGCACTTTTATTTAAAATTGTTTTATAGAGGGGTTTTCTTTGAGTCACCATTAAATTTGATAATTTGAGACTTATGATCAGAAAGATGAAAATCTCGTACAGTAGCTTCGATAATTTCAAAATTGACAAAAATATTATCTATGCATGTTTGTGTATTACCATGTACTCTGGTGGGTTCTGAAATACCTTTTTCTAGACCAAATGAGTAAAAGATATCAATTATCAATATAAATAATATATAATATAATATCAATATATTTTAAGGTATTATTCGACCGTTTCTCAAATTCAAGTGTTTTTAACTATAATAAAGCATTATCTTCACAGTGAAAGTGAATTTAAAATTTGTGAAAACACCTAATGGCACTGCACTAAATATATTTTGTGATATTTCTTCTTTAGATATGTTTTCCATCAAGGGTGTTCAGTATGACTCGGACCTTTGCCTGTTATTTTGTCTCACGCAGGCTGTAGCTTTCCTTACTATAGAGTAATTTTATAAAAACAGACATTCGATTACTTCCCCAAAAATAAAGATAAAT
Organism: Stenurella melanura; assembly: GCA_963583905.1. Classification (NCBI taxonomy): domain Eukaryota; kingdom Metazoa; phylum Arthropoda; class Insecta; order Coleoptera; family Cerambycidae; genus Stenurella; species Stenurella melanura. The sequence continues at coordinate 18,697,813 of OY757316.1, forward strand.
TGTTCAATATTTTCTCTACGCTTCCTATATACGACATGTGTTAGACTAAGCTTCAAAAACAAAAAAAACGAGTTTTATTGGAAACCCGTTATTATTACTCCACGTCTCTTCGAAGGATAAAGGACAGTAGAGATGGATGGGTTGTTTACTTTGTTGCAGGCATTTTCGCCAGAGAAAGTGAAACAATCTCACTATCAGGTTACTCAGACGATCCCCATTATATTGTTAAAATACATCTAGAAAGAATGTAATACATGTGTATACGCGTAGTGTCGTAGACTACTTTATTTATTTACCTTAATAAAGCTGTATTTTCACTAACTGTACAACATGAGCTATAAATCACTCTCAACCTTTTTCTATTGATGGCATCCAAGCACGAATATCATATATCGATTGTTGCTAACATTACTTAAAAGTTTTCCGAAGGTAATAAAAAAACTACCCAAATATTGGCGATAGAAGTATGCTAATATACAGGGTGTAATCAGTTTCATGTCAATAAAAAAACTTGTAAAACTGGATCGCCGAAACAAACAAAAAACGTATATGATTGTTTCCTCCAGGGGGCCTTTGAAAAAAAAACTGACCTAGGTCGAAGATTTGAATGTTAAGGTAGAGACATTTAAAAACCACTGCTATTCCGAGTCAATGACATAGAAAGTGTAAAGTACTTCGCCGGCGCGCGGTCTCAAAGCAAGAAGCGCGGCAGTTTGATGGGCTTGAACCGAGCTTTTTATACCAATTATGAAAATGTAAAAATTCGTTATCTCTTTCTGCACAACACAAGCACAGGATGGCCGCAGACTTTCTCTTCGTTTTGTATTTGCGAAGAGTATGTGACAAATCAGCTAGGTACTTTAATTCTTGATGTTTTGTAAAATGTATTATAATTAACACGAGTTACAAGCTACTGAATATGTCTTTTAGTAAGGAACAATTGCATTAAAGGGTTTTTAGTGTTTACTATGTTAGTTTAACACCTAAAAACGATAATATCACAAAGTGCTAGTAAATTTCAGGGTGAGTTTTTGGGTCATCCGAAGAAATCTATTTTTTAGTTTTGTCAAAATAACAATGCAAATTTGGAGATTTTTATAAGAATACTTTTTTGTAAAAAATGTTTTCCTATTTTTAGTATTAAATATAATTAAAGGACAAAGTAAAAAAATTACGAAAATTCCCCTTTTTTCGTCCCTAACCCTCAGAGGCGCGTTTAGGCCTAGGCGCACTAGGCGCGCGCCTAGGGCCCCACTTTTCCAGGGGCCCCCATTTCCCGATTTATTGAGGTAAAAAAGCGATGTAAAAATTTTGCTTCATTGTTATGCCGTTATTTATTTTCGCTTTACCGATAGCAATAATGATAATTACAGCTATCATGAAACACATTTCTTCCCTTTTCCATATCATCGTCATCAGATCTCAATTGCAACAAAAATAACAAAATAAGAATGGTTCATGCGAGTATGTGTTCACGTACACTTGTCGTTTATTTACATTTTATATCATTTGAATTTGAAATCATTTTATAGTTCTTCCTTTCGATTTCAATTTTTTTCATATGTCAATGTAGAAGTCTATAGGAATTTATTGTTTGTGTTTATCGTGTTTGAATATTCTTGAATATTCATTTTTTTAATCTTTATTCACTGTATCACACTGAAAAAAATATGTTCTTAATATTAATGAATCGGTTCATCGACTGAAAAGTGATGAAACCGTTTATTAATATAATGTACGTTTACATAGTAACAATAAATGTGTATGTTGTATTAATGAACATGTACATTATATCAATAAACAGATTCATAAATTCTCAATGAACTTTTATTCATTGATTTTTCGAACATATTTTTTTCAGTGTATTGAAAAAAGATGCAATCAATTAACAGACCAATTTGGCAATTCCTCAGACGTTACTATTTAAGTTTCGGCAGTCGGTACGTGCCAGATGACGAATCAGCTTTTCGGTATATTTCACATTAATGAAAATAAATCTACTGATAATGATGATGTGAAAATTCAAGAACCTGAGATAAAACAATCTACAAAACCCGAGAAAATAACTGAGAAAATTTTGATGTTGAAACCAGTGATGAGGACTGAGAAAAGAAGAACCATTAGGAAACGATTCTAGTGATTCTGGCGATGATGAACATATAGAAAAAGACTCTGAAAATAAAGAAAATTTGGAAAAAGAGTATGATGATGCAAAACAAGCTAAAAATCAGTGCACTGCAATGATCAATGTATTAGTATCAACCTATAGAGGCGACATAGATTCTGAGCTATCTCCAGATAAATTGCATCAATTTTTGATATATGCCGGCTTAAGTCGCCTGCCGAAATGTATAAAGGACCCCGCAGTTTTTTATAGTAAACATGGGCTTCAATCGATAGTTCTGAAACTTGGGGAAAATGTTGTCCTGGGCTCCCTGATTAAAATTCATTTTGACCACCAGTCCGACCGAATTCGATTTTTTGATCTAGAGACAATTGAAACTGTGAACATCTGCGAAGGTCTGCTTAAATGTTCCATAAAAATTCTGAAAAGATTCAGACTCATAAAGATAAACACCTTTTGTTTCTTGGTGCTTTTTTTCAAAGTGCTTCCTTCTCTTGGGAAAAAATAACAATAGAGAAAAATTATTTTTTTGCAATTTTTTTTTGGGAAAAGGAAGCACTTCGAAGAAAAAGTTGAAGGGGCATAAGTTGATTATTTTTACCTAAAGAAAATGCCTGAATATTTTGGGATCTTTCTGAAGTAGAAAAAAATAAAATTTAAGGGAAATTCTTGGTCCAAATTATTTTTGTCTAAGAAATTCTGTAAACCGGTAAGCGTGTTCTTTGAACAAACATAAGCATCTTTTGTCTCTTGATGTTTATCTTGAAAGTGCCTTCTTTTCCCGTAAAAAAATTACAAAAATATTTTTGTTTGTCATTTTTTTCCTTGAGAAGGAAGCACTTTGAAAAGAAACGCCAAGAGGCAAAAGATACTTATTTTTCTTCAAAAAATGAGCCTGAATATTTTCAGAATTTTTATGGAACATTTACGCAGACCCTCGAAAATGTTCACAGTTTCAGTCGCCTCTAGATCAAAAAATCGAATTCGGTCGGACTGGTGGTCACAGAGAATTTTAATCAGGGGGTCCAAGAGAATATTTTCCCCAAGTTTCAGAACAATCGACTGAAACCTATTCTTAGTATAAGAAACTGCGGAGTCCTTTATTCTCAATGAGTTGCAGGCGATATTTTTTAATGTTGAAACCCTTTTGTGTATTTACTTGCCCATTCAGGTCAGTAATCCATCATGTAAACACGCTTTTTCGGCTCTCAAAAGAATTAATAACTACCTACGAAGTACTTCGGGGCAACAACGACTTCAAAATTTGTCTTTTCTGTATAATGTATCATAGGAAACACAACAGTGTGATATCAAACGTTCAAATTGACAAGTTTGCTAACATGTAAAGCCGGAAAAAAATATTATATTATAATATACTCTATTTTTTTACAAGTAATTTAATTTATTCTACTAATTTAATTCAATTATCCAGAAATGTTTTAATTAGTATGGTGTGACATTTTTGTTTTAGTAAATTATGTAATCAGTGAACATTTTCAAATTTTAATGTTTTCCCTTAAAATATATTTATAAATAGCTAAATATATAACATATAACTGTTCTGCTAAAGAAGATTTCAGATCAAATGGTACTTTAATTTCTAGTGTATATAACTCGTCTAATAAGGAGTTAATAGAGGCTTCTCTGTTCTTACATTCTAAAATTGTAACCCGCAATTACAGTTTGGTGATTCTGCCAGATTAATTTTATGCAGATGACTGGGGAAAGTTCCATGATTGGTTCTTAATCTACATATTGTTTTTATAAAATGTTTATTAGAAACGTTAATTTTTTTGTACCAGGGTGGACTGTTTGGATTTAAATTCACTTTCTTATAATATGAACCTCTACCGTCCGCTAGATAATTACCATTCCACTGTTTCAATATGTTATTTTTTAAACATATGAATACATCCTCAGCTGTAATAGGATATTTCTTAATTATATCAGTAGAAGTGGCCGTTTTTGCCATTTGATCTACTATTTCATTATTTTTTATTCCACAGTGGCCCTTTATCCAGGCAATGGTAACATACTTATCCCCATTATGCAATGATCTCACTTGGTTCATTATATTTAATAAAATATAATTGACAGTCGAACTGTGTAGTAAATTCGATATTTTTTGTACTGCGCTTTTGCTGTCCGTTAATATTATAATATGATTGCTACAGTGTATGTTATTTGCATAATTTAAAGCCTCTAAAATAGCTATCAGTTCAGCATTATATATTGACTGTTCCTCATATAACCTAAACGATGATCCTGTATTTGCTTGAGGGTCATAAAATGCACATGCTGTGGTTTCTTTTGTTTTTGATCCATCCGTATATAAGCAGTAGAAATTACTATTGTACATTTTAAGATCTGAATTAAACATAGGATTTATTAACGCTTTAGGATAGTGTTCATAATTTCGAAAAAAAATTATTTGAGCCAAAATTTCTAAATTTATCTTAAAAATATTCATTGTGTCGTTTATATCTATATGTTTGAATTGTATTATTTCACTATAAGAACGAGTTAATAACATGCTTTTTTTATTATACCAATATGTATGTGTTAAGTCCATGATAAATAATTAATGTATTTTGGGTATTAAATCACTATTTTTGGTGTATAGTTTGAGTGTGTATTTATTGCACAGAATATTTCTTCTGTATTGTAGTGGAATTTCCTGTGTTTCCGCTAATAAATTGTGAACTGGAGTACTTTTCATTAATCCCAAACATAACCTAAGCGATTTATATTGTAATCTGGCTAATTTAATTAGGTGACATAAGGCAGCTTGGTCATAGAAAATGGAACCATAGTCTATAATTGATCTAATGAATGACTTATACATCATTAAACTAATATTTGGATCTGCGCCCCACGATAAATGTGTTACCATTTTTAGGATATTATATGCTTTTTCACATTTTGTTAATATTTTTTCTATATGGTTTTTCCACAATAATTTTTTATCTAATGTTAATCCCAAAAAAGTAACTATGTTTTTAACATCATATTCCTGATTACTTAGATTCACTTTTGACGGGCAATTTGTTCTCTTTTTGGAGAAGATACATAATTGAGTTTTATTGTGATTTATTGATAAGTCCATTTCCTTGCATCCATGTGTTGAGTTTTTTCATGGTTCTATCTAATGCCTCTATACCCTCTTCAATTTCACAGTTATCCTCATAAATGCACACGTCATCAGCGTATTGAATAATTTTGTTATTTTTTGGTGTGATATTTTCCAAGTCAAAAGTGTATATGATATAGAGTAATGTCAGCTATATGGAAAGCTAGTTTTTTTGGAATTCCTACGTACACCATTTTTTTATATAATATTTTAATATTACCGTTATCATAAGCACCCTCAATATCTATGAACACGGCAATTAGTGATTTTTTGTTTGCGAAAGAATTGTTAATATCTACAACAATGTGAGCTATATTTTCATACGTACTACAACTTTTTCTAAAGCCATACTGACTCACAGGAATTTTTTTATTTATTTCAAGCCATCTCTCTATTCTATTTTTTACCATCCTTTCGTAAGTTTTTAATATACAAGATGCTAATGAAATAGCTCTGTAAGATTTCGCTATTTTAGGATCTCTATGCGGCTTCAAAATTGGAGCAACGATATATTTTTTCCAATCCTCTGGTATTTTTCCAGTTACAAAAATTTTATTATATATTTTTAGGAGCATCTGCTTGCCTATTAGGGGTAAATTACTTAACATAGGGTAATGGATTTTGTCTATTCCAGGTGAAGAGTTACAATTTTTTTTTAGACACCTTTCTAGTTCTACAATAGTAAATTTTTTAGTTAATTCATGTTCGGGCTCTACCTCTATTGGCTCTTCTATATATTCTTGAGGAATTAAGGGCGTGAGAGTATTTATAAATATTTCGAGCCAGTCATCCTCGACCAGCGGAGAGATTTGTTCCTTGACACAATTTTTTATTTTTTTTATTTGAATCCATATGTCTTTAATTTTAGTGTTTCTATTTAACTCTGAACAAAATTTTTCCCATGTGTTTTTTTTTACTTTGAATAATAATTTTTTTTGTTTTCGCTGACACTTTATTAAAATTTATTAAATTATCAAATGTTGAGTTATTTTTATATTTTTTCAAAGCTTCTCTCTGTTCTCGGATAGCTGCCTCACATTCACTGTTCCACCATACTTTACAAAATTTTTTATTATATACTTTTTTCTTTTCTGGTATACTTTTTTCATTGATTTGGTTAAGATTCGTCAAGAAATTTTCATAACTAATATTTTCTTCCGATTCGTTACTTGCATAAGTCTCTACCAGATCCGAAAAAAGTTTCCAATCGGCTTTGTTTAAATTCCAAAGTTTTTGGGGGTTATTGATATTAAGATTAATTGAATAATCCATACTGAATACGATCGCATAATGGTCTGAACCCAAAGTATTGTTTGTTACTTGCCAATTAAAATCTGCTGCAATTTCAGCATTACATAAGGTGAGATCCACCGCAGAACTACTGGTTTGATTAAATTTTTTTATTAAGGCCTCTGAACCATTATTAAGAAAGCTTATTTCACACTCATCCATAGCAGATATGAGATTATTCCCATTGGTATCTGACCAGGAACATCCCCATGCATTATGATGCATATTGAAATCCCCTCCCACAATAAAGGGTTTTTCCATTTCCTTAAAAAATGCTTCCCACTGTGTGGAAGTAATCTTGCTTTGAGGCTTTACGTAAATTGAATATATATTTAAATGATTATTAGATTTATAATTTATTGTTATTGAGATTACCATAACCCCTGGAATATTACTTTTTACCTTATTCACAGGATAAGATATATTTTTTTTTTATTAATATGGCCACGCCACCCTTTCCATCATCTCTGTCATTTCTTACTACATTATAACCTTGAAATGAAATATCTGAGCCTGGTTTAAACCAAGTTTCAGATAAAAGAGATATGCTAATATTATTTTCATGTAAAAAAAATTCCAGAAAACCTTTATTAGATCTTACCGACCTGCCATTCCATTGTGAAACGTTTATATTATTTGTTATTTGTGAGAATGTGATTTATTTGTTCTTTTATTTTAACCAATAAATTATCATTTAAACTATTTTTATTTTCTATGATATCTTTTACCAACTGAAGTAAATAATTAGTGATACTATTTACTGTCATTTCACTATTGTTAATATCCTGATTGTGATATTGAGGGATATTTCTATATTTTTCTAAAGATGTACGTTCTATTACAGGTGTTTTTAATATATTTAAATGCTCTTGCCACATAGGATTACCCCCTTCCTATACACGTCTTTTCTTTGTTGCACCTGATGCTACTTGATCATCTATTTTGAAATGAATTTCGTTGGTTTTGTTTGTGACTGTAGCGTAACTACTATCATATTTTTTCACCGCCTCCCTGTAACTAATGTTTTCGGATCCCATAATGTTTTTTATATTTTTTTGTTTTTTAAACTCCGGACACAGTTTATAATTATTAGCTCTGTGATCCTCGCGTTTGCATATTACACAATATTCTTTTTGTGAATTACAATTCGTTGTTATGTGAGCTTCCCCACATTTTGCACATCTTTCTCCCTCTTTGCATTGACTGTTTAAATGCCCATAGCGCATACGTTTCATACATTGAACCACCTTCTGAATGTAGGGTTCTACCTCTACTATAACACTATGTATAACTATTTTTTTTGGTAGATTTTGTCCACTAAATGTTAACTTAATTGTGCTGGACGGAACATATTTTACCTGCCCTTCCTTATCAATAATTTTCCTATTCATTCTGCGTACTTCTACTACTTTGAAATTGTCTCCTAACACGGGTTTTATAACTTCTTTTAATTCAGCTTCGCTTAATTCTATATCTACGTATTTAACTACCCCTTGCCTTCTTTTAAAAAATTGTGGAATATATGCCTCGTAGTTATTATTTTTTAAGTAATCATTGTTTATTAATTTGTTTGCACTTAGGGCTGAGGCCATCTCCACCTTGACCCTATTAATTCCTATACTACTAATATTTTTTATATAATGTTCCATTTTAGGTAATGCCCTATTAATTATTTTACCTACAGTAATTAGATGCGCCCTGCCTATATTTCCAGTTTTATTCTCTATATACACGATAAATGGCCCCTTATCATTGTTTATAGTTTTTAATGCCTGACTGCACTCCGCACTATCTGCATCTGATCGATTTAAATTACTATTTGGCATACTGTTTGATGGCCTCCTTCGTCCTATTATTCCTTCAAAGGCTGTTAAGTAAATATCATCGCGTACCTGTTGTTCCTGTACTTTATTTTGAATATAACCTGTGTTTAAATCATTTGTTTTTTGTTCGTTTTCCGTTACTACCTCCATATCCACATCCAAAATTTGATCACTTTTTCCTCTATCGGGAGGATCACCTTTTAACGTCTTTTCACTCATATTTTACAAGTTTTTTTTACCACTGACCGCTTCAAATTATTAATTCGACCACTCACTAGGTTTGTCAAGCCTCGACTCTGCGGAAAAAAATAATGTCATAATATGTAATTGTAAAAATAAACTTGCCTTCAAATCTTTAGATCTAATATTTTTTTTAATCGAGGGGCCTCAACCCTCACAGCTCCTAGGGGCCCAATTTATCTAAACGCGCCCCTGCCCTAACCACGTAGTGGATTGGAAGTAGGTATAGTAATCGTGAAAGAATTTTCAATAATTTTTTTTCTTGAATTAGGCTTAGAATGCTATGAAACGTTGAGAATGTAAATTTGAGCGACAATAAATTTTCTGTCTGTTTGTCGGTCTGTACTGTAACTTTTTTTTGTCCTCACGTTTTCTCCGGGACGGTTTAAGGTATTGACTTGAAATATTGTACACGTATATATTACGAGATCCGGAACTGGATTGTCTTTTGAACATATTCGATGAAGGGTTGTGGGGTAAATAGGGGGAAATAAGTAAAGCAAGCTGGTAAGTGTACAGAAATTTGGGACTTTGTGTATATACTAGAAGCGAAGGCCTCAGGTTTTCTTATAATATTTTCCATCCCCCCACCACCCCCACTCACTTATTAATAATAATAATTAATTAATAATATAAAATTGAGATTTTCACCTGAAATTTGGTACAGATATGTATTATAACGAAATCTGAAACTAAACTGCTGGCCACTCGAACTTACACATAGAGACTTTTAGGCAAAATTTAAAGTTCAATATTTTCAACAGGAATGCAAATTTTTGAATGTGGCTTGCAAATTTTAAGAGCTAGTTTTTTTCGGATTAAGCTGCATGACGTATATTTATCGTAGGACCATAAGTTTATTATATACGGGGTCATCAATGAAGTCATGCAAAAAATCAAAAAGTTTGTATGAGTGAAATTTCCGCAAAAAATTTTTTTGGTCGTTGCAATATGGTTCCTTACTAAGGTAATATCAATATCTCTAGACGGTTTTGTCAGTTTTTGAATTAAGGCCCTTAGGCCTTGTACACACTACTCAACATAAAATTTGGATACCGAAATCTATAACTTGACATTGGATTGACGGTTCTTGATGATTTTTGCGGATTTGGAATCCTTATTTCACGTAGATTTCCTATGGTCTAAGCATTTTATTTGAGGGTTGAAATTTACACATTATACCGGGTCGATAATAAACAAAAACGTAGGGTACGACGCGGTCTAAAGTTTGGCATTATTTAAGTTTTTGTAAAAATAAATTCTCACCTTACGTTATAATTTTGTAAAGTTTAATTAATATGAGGCGTTTAACCACGGCAGAAAGGGAAAATTGCATTCGACTTCTCAACGAAGGAATGTCAAAACAGCAAGTTGCGTACATTTACAATGTCAGCCGAAAAACAATTTATAATTTGAACCGCCGCGTCGAAACTACTGGTGATCATAATTATGGGCATGGGGGTGGACATGCAAAAAAAATAAACCAAAGAACCGAAAGAATTTTAATGAGAGAAACTATGCGGAATAGAACAAAGAACTCTAGAAAACTAAATGACTCTTTAAGACAACAAACTGGGGTGAGAGTTTCGGACAGAACAGTGAGAAGAACATTAAATAAAAACAACTTGAGGTGAGATTTTTTTTTTTAAACATAACATAATGCCAAACATTTTAAATTATAGAGCCCGTCGCAGAGCAAAATGTGTGCGGTTATTACAACGCCATAGAGCGAATAGGCGGGCATGGGCAAATCGGCATGCGAATTGGGGTAATGCAGAGTGGAGCCATTGTTTATTTACTGACGAAACAAGATTTAATTTGTTTCACTCCGATGGCCGAATGTTAGTTTGGAGAAGGCCAAATCAGCGATATTTGGAGGAAAATATGGCCCCTCGAGAAGCATTTGGTGGCGGAGGTGTTACAGTGTGGGGAGGTATCATAAGAAATGGTAAAACCGAGCTATTCATTACCAACCAAACCATTAATGCTACTGTTTATCAGGAGGAAATTTTGGAACCTATTGTTGTTCCTTTTGCTCGACATTACGGCCCAAAAATTCTATTGGTCGATGACAACGCTCGACCTCACAGAGCGCGAAAGATCACAGAGTTTTTGCAGGCACAAAACATCAATAGGATGGACTGGCCTGCAAAGTCTCCGAATCTTAATGTCATCGAACACGTTTGGTCTTATTTAAAACTTAAAGTAAGATCTCTTGATGTACCCCCTGAAACCTTAGAAACGCTCAGTGGGGCCATTCGTGAAGAATGGGAGAATATTCCACAAGATTTTATAAATAATCTTGTGGATACTCTACCAAATAGATGTCGGGAAGTAATATTCCGAGCAGGAGGACCAACAAAATATTAGCTTCTCTTTGTTTTAATTAATGTACCTAATTTTAATTGGGTAATTTTAATTTAATTTTAATTTAAGTTTAAATTAAATTAATTTTCAATTTTTTAGTTAAATTTTTTTTCAGTTATTAAAAATTACCAGAACTAGAACTATAAATTTTTTAAGAATTGACTTTTGGTCGTTGTTAAGCAATGTTGTATATTGTAGAATTTAATGTAATAAACTTGTTCTTGTCGCTACGTTTTTGTTTATTATCGACCCGGTATAATGTGTAAATTTCAACCCTCAAATAAAATGCTTAGACCATAGAACATCTACGTGAAATAAGGATTCCAAATCCGCAAAAATCATCAAGAACCGTCAATCCAATGTCAAGTTATAGCATTTTAAAGATTTCGGTATCCAAATTTTATGTTGAGTAGTGTGTACAAGGCCTAAGGGCCTTAATCCAAAAACTGACAAAACTGTCTAGAGATATTGATGTTACCTTAGTAAGGAACCATATTGCAACGACCAAAAAAATTTTTTGCGGACATTTCACTCATACAAACTTTTTGATTTTTTGCATGCTTATGGTGTTACGATAAATATACGTCATGCAGCTTAATCCGAAAAGAACTAGCTCTTAAAATTTGCAAGCCGCGTTCAAAAATTTGCATTCCTGTTGAAAATATTGAACTTTAAATTTTGCCTAAAAGTCTCTATGTGTAAGTTCGAGTGGCCAGCAGTGTAGATTATATTTTGACATGATTCCGTTGAACGAGTGGGGGAAAAATAAAGGTAAATAGGTAAAAATAAGTAAAGCAAGCTGGTAAGAGAACAGAAACTTGGGATTTTTTGTATATACTAGAAACCAAGGCCTCAGATTTATCTCTAATATTTTTCAACCCCCCCACCCCCACCTCCTCCACTCCATTATTAAAGGGATTGATAACATAAAATTGTAATTTTCACTTGAAAGTTAGTACACGTATGTATAGTAATGACATCTGATTGAGATGATTCCCTTGAAGGGGTGGGAATTGGTAGGTTGTGAATAGCGCAAAATAAGTAGACCAAGTTAGATACTTCACTTTTAACGGATATGGTAGAAACCAACGCCTCAAATTTGTCTATGATATCTGCCCCAAATATGATTAAAATTCTATGACCAATAACTTCCACATACTAGAGTGCAAATATATTCAAGATATTTCCTTTAATGTGACTCAGACGAGACGTGGAAGTAGTGATTCCTTAGGCGACGTTTTTTTAGGGATGCTAAATTGAAACCCCCTTTTATTCATATAGCTCATTGGTGGAGCAGATTGAATCTGTTTAAAATGATAAGTAGGTATACTTTGTAATGTAAAAAACAACATATTTGTTATTATTAAATTAAAATATATATACTTATCAGAAATTGACAAATTCGTTTTAATTGTTTACTGAAAAATATCTTGTTACTATGTGTACAATCACATCATGCCACATGAAATCAAATAATTTTTAATATAATGTAGTCACATTATGTCATAATTATTCATAAACATACGAAATGCAAGATAAAATTTATTGTGCAGGTTTTAAATAATTAATTCTTATCGCTCTTACAGTAACCATTAATTTAGTGAACAGATAAACGTCTAGTTACTAAAGGAAACAAAGTTTAGTAAATAGACGGAAGTTTATGAAATAGGCCAATATTTTTGTGACACTGTTTTTACTATGTTATACAAACTGTTTAAAAATAAATATCCACATGATTGCAAAAGCTGTCCTTAAGTCAATATTTGAAGATTCTTGCTACAAAGAGACATTGATAGTTTTTCCTCAAAAATTTCTTACGGCATGGCAAAATGATTTTCAAGAATCTATATTATCTATAAGTTATCCCAAAAACTTATTTTCAAGACTACTTATAAACGTAAATAGTTTGGAAAGACTCTATGAAGCCGATTTAAAACCTTTATAAGAGTACAGGGAGAAGGGCCTGCATGCCTCTTTTTAAAACTACCATTAAAACTTTCAAGTTCAAATGAATTATCTAAAGCTTTATTCAGAGAGTATCTGAAAACTATTATAAAACCATACATGGTTTAGGATAGGCACCATAATAAAACTTAAAAGACACACACAAATGCTTTGAGCGAACTTTTTGTATTTAATGAAGTAAAAATAAATACAAATAAATCTATTCCTCATGCACTATGGGCCGCTACAGTTATATATAAGTTATAAAATGGACAATTGGCGACTAGTAAGAACAGTTCGGAAAAACAGGTAAAGATGAACTACTTGTAATGAATTGATGGTACTACATATAGGGGGCTAAAATTTTCAACAAGGCTAAGTTTACTATAAAACATGTATAGATAGTTCTTAAAAATTCGTGCACTCCCTAAAAACACAATTTAAAAAAATATATAAATAATTAATTTTTTTGTAAATGGAGCCTTAGCGTGTGCCCATAATATAGTTTAGTGTATGTAAATTGTTTTTATAAAACATATCCATTAGATACAAATTACATTTTTTGTTCAATCTGGGACATTCCCAGTATGGCTGACCCTTACATTCCCCTACGGCTGGAAATAAAATGGCGGGTGTATGTATAAACCCCATAAGCTGCGAACAATTCTACTTCAAACGTGTTTTGTCTTAAAATGCCAATTACATTGCCAATTGCTCTTTAAGTATGTCGATTTATTCTTGTAAGATTGTATTTAAGCCTCATTGGTCCTAAAATATTTTTAAAAACGTGTGGGCTTATCTTAAAACCATCTTTAAACCATTTGAGAACATAACACAACCGCTTTAAAACCTATGGTATTTATGGCACTTGGATAATATGAACTAAAAAGTCAGTTTGCCGAGACGCTATTTGGTATGTGTCCACTAAATGCCACAAAATGTCGTCTTATATCTTATCACAGTTTTAAAACTTCCTATTTTAAAACATTAGTCTGGGCAAAGACAACGACATAGCACCAATAGCGGACTTCGTCTGGGACACATCGCAAAAATTCTACGCTTTCCGACTGGGCGACAGTCCGCTTACGCGCAACATTACTCAAATCAGAATGCATAATGCCCCATTCCAAATCAAACACCCCTTACCATAACAGCCGTTGCCTAACATTCAGCAGCTTCTCTAGCCACACTCTTTTCTACCAAAACTTCTATTTATCATACACTTTTCACCACCATCTTTTATTCTTTACCTATCTCTTTCCTTCTTCTTCTTTGTTATCTGTTTGTTTTTTTGTTTTTTTTTGTTATTTTGTTCTTTTTGATATTAAAATTATCTTTTGGCTGATAAACTTTATAAAAATTTTAACAATTTTAGAACCCATTTTTCCTCTCTACCAACCAAAACTTCCCAACGGCGAGCAGAATGTTGGGGCACAAATTACCTTGAACGGGTCTTTTCCCTTGAGTTTATTCCCGTCTAACCAACCGAATTAAAATCAGTGTTTTTCCCAATTAGTTTTAGTAGAAAAGGGTCGGCCAGTGTATCTGAAGAGATGTTCTTTGAGGGATCTTCACTAAACAATCCCTCTGATATACTAAATGCATTTGCCAATTATTTCGTTCAATCTTATAATGAGTTCATTTAGATACTTAAACTTCAATTCAAATCAACATATTAGTGTCAAGAAAGGTGTTGTTAAGTGTTTGTATGACAGAGCCAAATTTATTTCTTCAAATGATGTAATATTAAGGAACGAAAAGCAATTTATAAAAACTGTCTTATTAAATAATTATATTCCTGGGAATTTTGTTGATAGTCAGTTATTGAACATTGGTAGTAGAGAGAATATACTATCACAACCTGAGGTATTTAGGTCAATGGCAGCAATTCCATATATACATGGTTTATCGGATAAATTACGAAAAATTGGGAATAAGTTTTCCGTACGAACGGTTTTTCAAACGGGATCCACGCTAAGATCGGTTTTATCAAAAACCAAACCTCTAAATATTGTTCAAAATTCAAAAAATTGTATTTATAGTGTTCCGTGTGAGTGCGGAAAACATTACGTAGGTGAATCATCTAGACCTTTCAACGTAAGGCTTGGTGAACAGACGAGGATAAATGCGTTTCGAATTATTCAATAGATTTTTGTACTAATTGGTTGCCCATCCTTAGAGACGAAGTAAGTAAAAATAAGATAAAAATAATTTAATGTCTCACGTGACAAAGAACTGTCATGGATGACCGCCAAAAAAGTTTTGAGAACGTAAGTAGATTCTCTTCCGAAACGTCAACTACCGATAGCTTTCATTTTCAGTTTTTAGTTTATTACATTGTTCTAGTTTATACATTTTTAGGTGTGAGACTTTTTGAAACAATCAAGTATTCAAAAACCAATCTCTGTCTGATCCGCTTGGTGCAGAGGTTTTTTCATTAAAATTTTTAAATATTTTTCAGTGGCAAAATACCCAATAAAAAGTAAGAAAATCTGAATATGCCACAAATAAATAATTACAGACAATATGTTATAATACGATTCTCCTTCACAATTTGGTCTTTTTCTTTTACTATTATTGTTTTGTTAGTATTACTTACATTTTCTACGTTTTCCTTCATTTTTCAATTAAGTTTGAAAAATATCTTTCCCATTTTTTAAATTTCATTGTTTTAAAGGCGCTTAATTGTTTCTTTGATAAATAAATCGATAATGGACTGCTATTTTCCTATTAAACAAAATCCGGTATAGGCCTAGAAACAAGAACATATTATTATAAATATTGAATAATTCCAGTGGCATGAAAAACAAAAGTATTTACGAAATATTCCGTTCTTTGTTACCATAGGCTTGTATCAGCAAGGCATAGTTACACAATAAGCTGTATTTCTTTGATATAACGTTTAGAAAACAATAAACAAAATATGGATGAGGTCAACTGAAACCCATTTTTATATAAAAAGGATTGTTTTTGAGCTGAAAATCAGACCTAGCTGTTTGTTGAAGTGGCAAACATGAAGCTCTCTCTGGTGATACTGGCAGGTTTTTGCGCCCTCACGATTTCAACCCCCGTTGAACAGCATAAAGTAAAAGGTAAGATTTAGTTTTATTTTTTTGTATTTTGAAAGCAGAAAATTGTATCACTGGCATGGCGTTAACACCGAGATAATCATATTTAACTTGGTAGGAGTACATTTGTACGTGCTTGATAAGGTAACTATTCCTCTTACATATAAATTTTGTTATTTACGGGACAAGCCGTCTTTACAAAAATATACAACATTTATTATCTAGAGTAAGTTAGCTTGATACACAACATATATCAGATATTGTACAAATAATATAAAGTGTTTCATTGGTTTTTTAAAAGATAAAGTTTAAATCCAAAACGTTCTAGATTATTTTGAATTGTATTAGCAGTCCTCAAAGTTCTAGTTATTGTTTCATTTTGTCCATAATTGGTATGGTGAAAGGTACATGAAATGTATTCGAATTACGATTTCTTCTATCATTTAATTTGAATTTCATCAGATTAGTAATGTCAGGGCACTGAATATAACCATTAAGTATTTTATACAAAAGCACATACCAGCCTCTAATCTTTTATATTAATATTAACCCAAGCAAGAAGGTCATCATAATCATATTCATCTCTCAAATACCACAACTTAAATGCACAAAACCTAAAAGATTTCTTTTGAACATCTTCTATGTTGTTAACATGAATATTAATTAGGATACCAGACTATAGAGCAATATATAAAACAAGTGAAATTTTCAACGGCTATTCCTCATAAAAGTACTTGTCCGACAGAGTTCGGGCAGGCCTCATTTTTTTTGTTTTTGCTTCTACTTTCAATAAATAAAAAATATATATAGTGTAATGGAAACAATTGCCGGAAAATGGAAAAATCCAAAAATTGCCTTTTTTCGTTGTATGTTTTATAATTATTGTCAAAAATTTGTTATTATTTATTAAGATTAACATAATTTTGTAATATCAATATATGATACAAACAATAAGTAAAATAAGTGATAGTTAATTACATTCTTCAACCATGTTTGAATTATTAAACAAACAAAAAAGTATGATTTTGATTTCTATGCCTCCTACTGTAACGGTATTGGTACGATCCAAAAATGAATTTTTGTGAACAAAATTCGATCTACACCTGAGTTTTGCTTGAAATGATAAACATTTTTTTAAAGTATTCTCAATACAATACTTTACAACGCCTAACTGCCCAAATTGAGGCAAATTGGCTAAGAAACCTTAATTCTTTTGTTTTTTTACTAATTTTTTGAGAAATAGAATATTTACAATAAAATGGCGAGGAGTGACCTTCCTACATTTAAGATCTCTGTTTTTTTAATAGTTATGCGTTATGTTTTTGGGTCGTTGATTACGAATATGATATTAGTTTTACCTTAAAGTGGTCCAATTTTGAGAAATTATTACGTAATTTATTAAACTATAATATGATCATAGTATTCTAAGCTTTTTGGATTGATAAATAAAGAAGTATTGATTTTTTGAATATCAATTTAAAAAATCCATTTTCTTAGCAATTTAACTAATACAGGAAATTCAATATATGTTTGTTTGTTTGTTGGTTTGATTATAACTCAAAAACTGCTTGGTCGATTCAGATCAAATTTTCAGAGAATATTGCGGCAAAAATGGAAAGTTATAGGACTAACATAATGCCATTAAAGTAATTTTTGTGAAAATTGCATTAATTTTTGTGCTTAGAGACCGGAAAAATCAATTTTCAAAAAGTTTTTAACGAGTATTTTATCTATTACATCTAAATCAAAATTAAGGTTATTAGCCAATTTTCTTCAATTTGGGCAGTTAGACATTGTAAAGTATTGTTTTGAGAACACTTTAAAAAAAATTTGTCATCTCAAGCAAAACTCAGGTGTAGATCGAATTTTGTCCACAAAGTTCGCTCTAAGGCTCAATTTTTTCCGGGACAATTCTAAACTCCTTTTCCCTCTTGCAATTTTGTCCAACTTTTTCAAGTAAGAAAATTGCAAAGTTCTAAAATTTTGATTTTTCCTCGCCGGATAATTAAGAAAAAAGAGAATTTAAGAAAAAGATTTCGAATTAAAGTAGTCTATTTTTCGTCAGACATTCCGACTACAGATTACTTTTCTATATTTGTGGGCCGGTGTTATAAAACATACAACCAAGAAAAGTCATTTTTTCGGTTTTCTCGATTTTCCTGGAATTTTTCCCATTGCACTATATATTGTTTTTTATTTACTGAAAGTAGAAGTAAAAACAAAAATAAACGAACCTTGACCGAACTCTGTCGGACAAGTACATTTATGAGGAATCGCAGTTGAGGATTTCACTTTTTAATTTTTATAAATTGAATTAAACAACAACCGTTGAATAATTTGATTCACAAAAAATAAAGCTTATGTGGGACACCAGATGGTATACTTTCATCAAGTTTGAGCTAAATCGAATTATTTTTGTAGAAGAGAAAAATAAAAAGCGAAGATACGGTTTCCGGGGCATTTCTCGAAACATTTAGAGGTTAGGATAAAAATGCTCTCCACAAAAATTGTAGATCCCTTTACTACCTAGGTACAACTTTTACATTTAACTTTTTCGATGGCATGCGTAGTTTAGTCAAAAATCACATAAACCATTTTCACCCCTAAAAATCCACCCCATTTCACCCCAGAGAATCGCAGGTGTTCTTACTATTTTCCCTTCTTTAGTTGTGATATATTCTAAAATATTCTGCTATCAGTTTGCTGTAACGACTTATTTTTCTTTTTTTTAAATCTAACACTTATACTAAATACTTAGCCTGGCCTACATAGCTTTAATGCCGTTTAAAATACAGTAAAGTACACTATTAAAAATACTTCCCATTGGACCGCCTACAAATAAAAAATGGTTACTAAATATTATAAAACAAAATTTTATCATCGTCTAGTTAATGGTTCATTTTTCATAGCAAGAGAAAATATCCATCGTTTTCACTTTAACGACAACACCGGTGGTCCTAAGGGGGGGCAAGGGGGACATGCCCCCTCACCAAGACCTCTGATCATGAAGGAGACAAATTGTTAAATTATAGAGAAAAGCAATTAAATAAATAATTTTATGTTACAAAAGTTATGACTAATCAAAAATAAAAATCTGCGAATTATCTTAGAATTTTTCGCATAAGCTACATTCTAATTATGCGAGAAAATGAATAGCCATAGAATGAAATACAAAACACCTATTTATAAATATTTGAAGTGAAAAAGACACGTGCTTTGGAGTCAGTCTTCATCAATCAACAATAAAAATCAATACATAATCTTTGTTTTAACATAATAGCCGACACTGGTTATGCAAAGCACCAAAAAATTCTAAAATGAATTTATTTCTAAAAAATACTCATCCCGAAATTTTTTTGAAATACAAAAATCATTCCACTCGCTTACTCCTTGAAACATTTTTCGCCGTTGTTGCTGTGATTTTCATAAATTAAAACATTCTCTGGATATGATTTTTTTTGTACACAAATTCATTTTAAGCTCTTTGTATCTTGCATAACCAGATGGCGTTAAGGCGATCGCCTTATTAAACCAAACTCCTGGGGTGCCAAACTGGTAACTCAACTTTTTTCTTGATTTCATAGCATGAAAATAAATAGTAACTGTACCTAAGTAAGGGCCGGATATTAATTAATAACTAATAATTATTTATGGGTAGCATTTTGAACTAAGGTCAAATTTCGAGAAAATTAAAATGTCGAATTCCAATAAGTCTAGAGCTTACAGTGTAAAACTACCTGCAGATTTCAACTCGAAGCCTTCAAATCAAGTAAAATAAAGTAGAAATTATAGAGTTTTATAATCTGCTACACTTCATATTACAAACGAACCCTGCCATACTAGATTTGCCACTTTGAGCATTTGTCTTTTGACACCAGATTTATTATCAGCTGCTTCGAAAATACCCAACTGCTAATTCTAATGCAATGCCGATAAAATTTGAATTCTCACTTGTAATCTCCCAAATTCTTGAATTATTACCGGATATTTTTTGAGTATATGAATTTTCTTAAAAAATTTCCTGCAATTTGTTCATGCACGCGGGGGATTCGGTAAGAAAATTTCAAACCTAAATATTTATTTTTATGTAAAAGCAAATGTCAAATTTGACAGAAAAATTTCCACTTATTAATTTCGCCCAAGGAGGATAAAAATTTCCGGAAATTTTTTGAGTTGCTATGGTAACAAAACCAACAACAAACTTTTGATTGGCTAAAAAAGTGATGTGTGAAATTTTCAATATTCCTAGTGCTTAAATTATTTCCGGATATTTTTTCTAGGATGAATATTTTGAAGATTATCCCGAACCGCAAGCTCAGTTCTCTTTTCTTCTCTTGTTGTTTTCGAGATCGTCGAGAAGATTTACTTGTCATTTGGTTTATAGAAAAAGCCCCAAAAAGTGGCCAAAATGACTAAGAGAAATCTTTTTTAATGTCATGGGAAAGCCGGCGCCCAGAACTATATAAAAAAAAAGTAAAGTTATTTACACAGAACTTCCCTCTTTATTTGTGCATGGCGGTCACTATAAAAAAAATTTAATTACGAAATGACATATGACATTGAGAATAATAATCGGAATATAGTTATCACTATTATTACAAAGAAAACCTAATAACTTTTGGTCACAATAATACACAGAGTGGTTATCCGACAGCAAAAATTCAATACAGGTGCCAAATATGGCTTGCGCAAATACCTTTACAAATGTCCACCATGGTTGAATTATTTCTTGGGATGACCACCCTGTAGATTTTCCAATAAAACTATAATAGGTGCATGTGCCAAGTATTATTGCCATCTGTCACATTTTCAGTTCCACATTCACGTAGTGGAGTGGTTAAAAATTTCACTTTTTTTTTAAATAGGTTTGGAATGTTATGGAAAGTGAAAATTTTGAATTTGAGCAAAAAAATATTATTTTATGTATTCTAGTGATAAAAAAATTTTTCGTCATCTATTCTATAGTAGTGGTAAAAATGTTTTCTTGAAATAAGTTTAGTATGTCATGACACGTGGAAATTTTTCATTTAAGCAAAAATAAATTTTTTCCGTCATCTATTTTGTATTTTGTAGTGGGCAAAACTTTTTATTTTGTTGTCAAAAGTTTTTGGAATAAGCTTAGAATGTCGTGAAACGTGTAAATTTTAAATTTAAGCGAAAAAAAAATTAGATTAAATTTTCTTACAAAAATGTTCAATCTAAATTTATTTTTAATAGGTTTAGAATGCCATGAAACGTGGAAATTTTAGATTTGAGCAATAAAATATTTTTTTCCATCAATTGTTTCAAAAATGTTGGTAAAAATATGTTCAAAATTGTTTATTTCTGAAATAGGTTTAGAATGTCATGAAACGTGGAAATTTTAAATTTGAAAGACATTTTTTTTTCCATCTATTCTAGTGGTAATTTTTTCAAGAGGTAAAAAAAATGTTCAAGAAAAAAATTTTTTGTGTAATAGGTTTTGAATGCCACGAAACGTGGAAATTTTAAATTTGAGCAAAAAAAATATTTTTCCATCTAAGTATTCTAGTGGTAAAAATGCTTCATTTTTTTTTTTTTGAAATAGGTTTAGAATGCCATGAAACATAGAAATTTTAAATTTGTGCAAAAACATTTTTTTTTTCATCTTTTTTTCCATTTAGACTATATTTTCTAGTGAAAGTTTAACCATTTCTTCGCTGACAGTAGCGTCAGCTATCTACCAAAGTTGACTGTTATCCGTCAAGTAATTTTTTCTGTTAATGCACAGACAGACAGACAGACTGACGGAATTGACAAACCTATATTTTCGTAATCTGTATGATTTGAAACGTGAAAATCTGAAAAAATCTCGGAGGGTGATTTTTTCTCGAATACAGTACTGTTATGTGTTTTCGTCCCTGTATGAATCCGTGGGCTTCAAAATAATTTCAACAAGAGATAAACACTAACAGTTTATTTAATAATTTACTGATTGCACAATAACAATACTTCTAACCTCACTTTCTTTACCAAACTACACTTTAATAGAATTTCTTCACTTTTATAAAGCTTCCCTCTCTGCGCCGGTAATCACGCCTTCTATGCTCTGAAATTACCTCTAGATCCATCCAGAATCTTCTCCCACCACACTCTAGAAAACTCTATCTCTTTCTACAAGTTTCCAGTCACCATTAGGCATAGGCGTATCAATCTCCAGTTCCAAGGGGGTGTAATACATAACACTACTTTCCTTCGATATGCGAGGGAAGTAAAAATTATCCATTTTGGCTCAAAATGGTGAGCAATTCAAATTTCAAATAACAAATTGATTTGTGTTCACAAGGTTCAATATTTGGGCACCAATATTTCAGGATGCTTTGTTTTCAAAAAAAGGTATATTTTCTGAAATTTTGAGGCCCATCGAAACTCTTGATGTCCCTGGACGTTAAAATAAAAAAACGCTCTTGAGCCAGTTTATTCCATTTTGTACGATATGTACGTACTTAAATGACCCAAAACTAACGCGAATTAGTTGGAATTTTAATCCGAAGGTTGTTGGTTATTAATTTGTCTCAATCAGACCCCTAGAACCGGAGGTATTCACCCTTTTACCTAAAAAACGCTGCTCAAAAAACAAAATTGTTCGTAAAGAAATGCAATGGTTCTTGCAAGTTCAAAACTCAGATATATACTCCTGGTGATACCCTTAAAAGTATGAAATCATAATATTGCTTTTACAAGACTATGCATATCTCATCGTTAATTTACTGCACTATTTGGAAAACGGAAAATCTTGTAAATCATGGAATTTAAAAATCTAGAAAAATTCAAACATACCTATAGGTTAGTACATTCTTTAAAATGTTGATCTCTTGTAATTTCTTTGTAACGTGCATAATTTCTGCGTTTTCAACAGTTTTGACGATCAAAAATTTACTTTTATTTCTCAGCGATGACTTAGAAACGTTTAACCGCCGATGAATATAATAAGGGCTATATTGTTCTTGGTAATTAAAAGTACATTTACATGAATACTTGAAATTTGTTTTATCAAAACTCTAGTAAACCATCACAACTTTACTTTAAGTAGACACAAGAATAACATTTGGATATAAAACATGAAAAACAACGTAATCGTATTCTTAACGGGCACTCCAACAAAGATAACATTAATTGTTGGTTTTCAATTCAGATGATGAATAAACTTCGTACCGGAGAACAGAAAAGCAGAGTAATTAAGCCCGACTACAGTCAGGGATTACACGGATTA
Organism: Stenurella melanura; assembly: GCA_963583905.1. Classification (NCBI taxonomy): domain Eukaryota; kingdom Metazoa; phylum Arthropoda; class Insecta; order Coleoptera; family Cerambycidae; genus Stenurella; species Stenurella melanura. Next base: position 18,721,031 of record OY757316.1, read on the forward strand.
AACAAGTAATTTAGTTAAGTACATTGATAGAAATAGTACTATGACTAAATTCCCCAAATTTATTGGGTAACTGCGAGTTTCAACTAATTTAAACTGGTTTATAATTGATTTCGATTTGAAGCAGGACCAACAGGAAATATACACGGTTGGGAAAAACTAACGAAAAATTGTTGTAAACTACGACGACACACTTTTTTGGAGAAATTGTTCCAAATTAAAGCGGATAGTAACAGTATTAACATTTTCTTATTTTTGTTTCCATTTTCACTTGTTTGCTGGAAGGAGATTGTAATCAGGATAAAATCACGCTACAAAATTTCTTCGAATTTTCACATTTCCATTTGTCTGAATGTATAAACAATACTTATGTTTTTGTGGTCACTGATTAACGAACAAGGGGACCAAATTTATGAAAAGAACGGAAATATCAATGGACAGAAATATGTGTTACATTCTAGCAAAGGAGTAATCATCATATATAATATATAAATATTACACATTACATGAAATTTAAAAAATAACATTTATTAACAGAAAAATATTTATTAACTTTTTTGAAAATAGCATCATTATCATTATCATTAACATTTTCCCCATCAATCTCTTTGGCTTGAATAGGTGTTCATACAACTGGCTCCATTACATACCAAACAAGGTGGGATATAATATAACCTGCATTGTCCGTAACCGCAAGCCGATTAATAACCTGTTTTACAGGTACAAGAAATTATTTTTAACAAATTATATTATCTAGCCTGCTGTTGATAAACTATTTCCCATTTTACTGTTTTTTTTTACTGTCTTTGGTTTTCTCTTCAACGATGTAAACGTGGTATATTATGTTGGATTGGAGAAATAATCAACAAAAAAAAATCTGCCGCTGACATTTAAAAGATGAGAATGTGCACGTATTAGTACCTATAACACTATCTCGGAAAAGAAACATAACCGTCTATAGGAACTTTCTACACAATTTACATGTTACATCTCTTTGTTTTAGTCGACCATGACTTTTTGGAAAAGCAAAAGAATATTCTGACACTATTCCGCCGCATCAACCAACCCAGCTACCACAAGGAACATGTTGAAATAGCCAAGACTTGGTCCATGTGGGAACACACGAATCAGTATAACGTAAGTTTTACAATTCAAACTAGATACATATAGAGAGTAAACATATTTCTCTAGATGATATTCTCCAATAACATTTTTCAAATTAAATTTCATGTTGAAACAACACACTAATATGAAAGTTTTGTCGCAATACTCTATTTACAACAAAGTGTTTTTTTTCTATTTTAAGAAACCTGAGGTAGTCGAACACCTCATGCAGTACTGGAAATATGGAATGCTTCCAAGAGGCGAAATATTCTCCATCATGTACAGAGACCACATGGAGCAAGCAATAGCACTATTCAAAGTGTTCTACTACGCCAAAGACTACCAGACCTTCTACAAAACGGCCATATGGGCTCGCCAACACATCAACGAGGGTATGTTCCTGTACTCACTTTCAGTGGCTGTAGTACACCGTCCTGATACTCATGGAATCCAGCTTCCCTCAATTTATGAAGTGTATCCGAACTACTTCTACAATTCCGAAGTCATCCACCAGGCTTACCAATATAAGCAAATGCATCAACAGCAAAAAACTAGCGAGAAACAAAGCGACTACAACGGTTACACTATTATGGCTAACTACTCTGGTCACTACTTGAACTTACACCCAGAACAGTCCATGTCTTACTACCTTGAAGACGTCGGTATTAACAGCTTCTACTATTACTTCCATATCTATTACCCATTCTGGATGAGCGGGGAAGAGTTTGGACTGAAGAACGACAATCGTGGGGAACAGTATTATTATGTCCACCAGCAACTTATTGCTCGTTACTATTTGGAACGCCTTAGCAACGGTTTTGGCGAAATTCCGTGGATCAACTGGGATATTCCCGTCGAAACTCCTTATTATCCGTCCCTTCAGTACCCCAACGGTCTTGAATTCCCGACCAGGCCCCAGTTTGCGAAATTGTCAGAGTACTTCTACAACTACGGACAAAGTTGGACTACTAAGAGTAAATATGGATACAGCTACAGTCTGGTCCAGGACTACGAGAGACGTATCAACGATGCAATTGACATGGGTTATGTATACACTGTAAGTATTTCTATAACTTCCGGCCTCTTATGTCATCAGTCTGTAAGCAAGTGCTTAAATTCTCCGTGGTTCATAATTTCGTTTGCTCATTAAATACGTTTCTGTTTCAGCACGAAGGCAAGAAAGTCGATTTATATACCAAGGAAGGTATGAACATTCTTGGCAACCTCATCGAATCCAACCCAGACTCTCCACACCACCAGTTCTATGGCGCTATGTGGTTGTATGCACGCCATCTCCTTGGTTACTCCTATCAGCCACTAAACATGAACAATGTTGTACCATCGGCTCTAGAACACTTCGAAACTTCCTTAAGAGACCCAATGTTCTATCAGTTGTACAAGAAAATCGTCATGAAATTCCAAAGGTACACATCCAACTTGACACCTTACACTGAAAAAGAATTAACCTTCCCAGGTGTTGAGGTTACAAAGGTTGAATTTGAGCGTCTCATGACCTACTTTGACGAGTTTTATGCAGACATCGACAACGCGGTGTTCTACACACCAGAGGAATGGACTCAAGGCAGCTTCCGTTTACGCGCCAAGCAATACCGATTAAACCACAAGCCTTTCGAATATAAGGTCACTGTTAAATCTGACAAAGGAACCAAGGCTGTTGTTAAGGTTTTCATGGGACCCAAATATGATGAATACGGTCGTGAGATCAGTATCAGAGAAAACCGTATGAATATGGTACAATTAGATCATTTTGTTTACGATCTCAAATCCGGGGATAATGTTATCACCCGCAATTCTCAAGAGATATACTTCTATGGACAAGACCGAACTTCCTACCATGATATGTACAAACAAGTAATGGGGGCTTACGATGGTCACCAAGAGTATCATGTTGACGGCAGACAGAACTATTTCTATTTCCCACAAAGGTAAGAGCGAATTAGTAAAACAAGATTTATCATATTCAAACTAGATGTAAATGTCACACCAATAGAAGGTTTCTACATACATTCTGCTTTTGCTTTATCTAAAATTCATTTTTAATACATCGACTTTCAAAGAAATAACATAAAAAATTTTGCTGAAAAAAATACAATTTTCCACGATCTTCTGGTCCTTCAATTTCACTAGATTTTTCCCCTTGCCTTAGTTAACTATTACTTCTATAGCTTCTGTTCTTTTGGCTTTTGGCGTACCTTCGTATCTTCATTCACGTTCCTTTGAACCATATAGAATTAAAAGTGCATTAAAGAAAAACAACTGATATTTTAAAATAAAATTCAATTCAATCCAGTTTTACCAATATAGAGAAGAATTTTTCTGGACAGCAACAGATATTATCGAGTGTAACAAATTATTTTCTTTTACCGAGAGCAAAAACCAAAATTAGTTGTTAGCTCAAATATATGCTCTTCTTCTCCTTCTTTTTAATCGCGTTTTTACAGACGTTTTGTAATTGGTTATTATTCTAGATGGCCAACTTTGACTGCGTGGAACATCTGGTACCATCACATCATCTGTCGTGATTACTTGTTAGGTGCATGGTATCCCTCCAGCTCTTTAATAACTTCGGCTCAACGTTTTAGACGTGTCCTCCTTACGTCCTAATATCTGATTTTCCCATTCTATATTGTCATTTTTTCTTGATGTGACCAGTAAATTATAAGATTTCGGAAAATAGGGGTATTTTACCGCTCGCCTGCTTTTAATATTAATAACAATAATAGTAATAACAATGTTTATTGGAATAAAATCCCAGAGGATCATCTCCGAGGTATTCCGGCCATTTTATTATTGGTTTTCTTGTTCTTCTTTTTATAAAATCTTCTAGCTAACTTTTCTTGATTTGGGAACTAATTACGTAGTAAAACATAAACACACACACAAACTTTAAAGCAAGGAGTTCAATTGGCATTTTTGTTTCTATGTGTTTTTATATAAGTCGATCGTCTGTAACTGTTGACGGTTTTCTACCTTTACCTCGTCTCCTTACATATTCATTCAACGTCCCAACTACCGTCTAGTAGTTTGATATTTTATACAAGTTATACAAATATTTCAGACACAAATTTTATAAAACACTATTACTGTCAGAAACACTAGGTATATAGCAGTTTTATTAAAGCTTCATTTAATTATACTATAGAACAGACTTCACTGTTTGTTAAATTACTGCTATAAAATAACTAAACAACTATTTTATAAATGCTTCTAGATAGTCGTTATTAAAAAACAATACTGCTTTATACACACTAATAACATAAAATAATTTCTTAAATATATTCTAAAAGTTGCAAGTATTTTTGACACTAAAAGCATATGGCATTGTGATTTAATACTAGATACCTAATAACCTATAGTAATTATTTAAAAGACTTGTTCTGGCTTACAACGACTACGCGGAGAAAATTTTACTGTGAACTATGCCCATGTTTTAATGCATTTTTACGCACTCCAAATTTATTATGATTTCTAATAACATTTGAAATATTATTAATATCGATTTTATGAATTTAAGTTTTTTTGCGATGTAAGTTGCACTAATTTGCTTTAGTAGTCAAAACTGTATAGTTAGCACGTTTCTGACTTCCTAAATTCTAATAAACACTCGATATTTTAAATTTAAATTTAAATAAATTCTTGTCATATTTACCATCACGAACGCTGACCTTCTAAGATGGCAAGCATTTCAAGATATTTGAATCATTAGACGGTTCCTATAAAACGTCTACAAAATAATGTGCCTAATTATAACTTCTACGTGAATCTTATAAAATAGATTACTCACTTTCGCGATGCTTTTGCAGCTCTTATGATAAATCAGTTAGGGCTGAGTTGTAAATGCAATCGTGGAAACTGAATTGGTTCAATTTACAAAAATATTACCTAGAAATTAGTGGCAGTAAATCACTGTATTTACAGAGCTGTTTATTTGTGGTTTATTTATTGCCAAAAATACGATGTTACTGCTAATGGAAGCATCAGTAATTCGGCTGACCTGATGCGTTCATAGTGCAATGAGTGGAATGCATCATGTTTCAGTATACAGCGTTATAAACTGTGCTTTATTGCCAAGACTACTACGCTATTAATACATGTACCTAATATTTTTATAACCATATTTTCCTAAATCTGATGTTTTTAATTTCGCCTTTATATGATTTGGCACAATCTGCACAGCTCTGTCAATATTGGTAACCAAAATTTTGAGAGAATAATTTTTTTATAAACTTGTATACTATAATTATGAAGTTTTCATTAAAACAGACTTTAATTATGACTAAATATAAATGCACAGCTACTCATTATTAAATCAATGTTCTCAAATATGTTTTATTGTATTATTAGCCACCACATCTTTATGCTCAAGTAAACAATTTTATTTTGTAATGGATCTGTTCCTGTTTCCATATTACAGCAAATACAATGCTATTTATTAATTATAGAACATGCTCTGGAACAACAATTTATTCTTAGAAAAGAAATTGTCTGAGAGGGTAAAGGAACCTGTATTCTCAGGTGATAAGAAATAACTCTAAAATAATTCCGATGAATATTTATAATGGTGCTAAAAACAATGCTACACATGTTACTAAAAAATCGTTATAAAACAATTTAGTTTTATAAGATAAAATGTTCTATAACTTAGTCACGGAAACATTTTTAAAATAATTTCTTAGTTGCATTATAAGATATTTTGTTTTAATGTTTTTATAAAATAGTTCAGTTGCAGACGACAAAATAGTATTTTCTGAAATTCTGATGTAATCAATTATCAGATTGAGACAGTAGCGATATCATGCTATGCTAAATCACTCATAATAGATTGTTTCACAGGTGACGGCAGTAAACAAAAACAAACAAGTTTAAGCAATTGCCATTTTGTCTTTGTTCCTCTAGATTTTCCGGAATGCGTATATTAAACTAGATCATAAATTCCTATGTAATTAACTACAAAACTACCTTATCATTTTAGATACATGTTACCAAAGGGTACCTACGACGGCGCAACCTACCAGTTCTACGTCATCGTCTACCCATACACGCCATACCATGGACACCAAGAGCAACATGAGACTCAGCAATACAACTATCCTATGGTTGGAACTGGTGGTCAGTACATCGACGGTTATACTCTTGGATATCCATTCGACCGTCACATTAAGTTCGAGCAGATCTGGTACAACGTGCCCAACTCTTACTTCTATGAAACTAAAATTTACCACAAGCCCGGAAACGATATTACTGTTGCTGGTCAGCATGAAATCCACCATGGCACCCAGCATTAGACTGCCCGACAAGACTAAAACACTATACGCTTCTATTTAATAATAAATAACATGTGCAATTATTTGTTGTATTTTATATAAATATTTTCATTAATTTAAAGCTGTGTTACCAAGGTCAAATACCCTGTTTACGGTCGTCAGTCCTTCAAAATATTATTCTTAAAACAAACCAACAGAATTCAGATTTGATGTAATTATTAAAACTAGTTAACTTAAACTTATTCTATATCATATAATATTTTATATTTGAATACTAAATGAAATTAAGTTTTAAAAGTTTCCCCTACGGATTATTATACGCGAATGTACCACTCAATCGTCCGTAATTCATCGTTAATTTTTTATATTCTTTAACATGCCTCAAATATTCAAATAAAATATGATACATACTAGAATAAATATATTAAATGTGAAAAGAAGTTAAAAATCGGCATAATATTTGCTCCTATAAGAGAAAAATGTATTTAATTGGGCGGTTTACTAATAGAGATTAAGGCAGTAGCTGGTCGAAGTGGTAACACTGCTGCAAATCACTAAGAAGCAGGGTCGGAGTCATTTTGTCTATTCCCTAGCGTTTGTAAACAGAGTTTAACAGAATTTTAATATACTTACCAATTGAATTATTACATTATCATAGAAACTATATATAGCTAACCAATTGTATGATTCCTGTTATATCGGCCGAACCATTAGTTCGCTTTCTATTATACGAATTTACTGTGGAGTATAAACGCACTCTTAAATGATTTTACTCTAATCATGTTCCTCACAGTCATTATTTTTAAACCGAATGCTTATTGTACTATACAAATTGTAATCAGTATTGCTCTCACTTTTCGTAACAAACACCAAGAAAAGAATAGATTTCAAATACCCAACTAAATAAAATCAATTTGATTTAAATTGTGATTTAAATCATTATTTAAATCAAGTTATGTAAAGCCAATACTTTAAGTCAATCAAAGTTCAGAAAATTGAAGTAAAGAGTACAGTTTATTTAAAAGCTAGATACAAATTAAAAAAAGAATAAAATAAAAAGAAGAAAAGAACAGTTGGGTTACACATATAAAACAGAAGTTACCTTCTTAAATGTACGTTATAAATTAGGTGCCTACTTAAAAGCAGAAATATAAAGTAAACAAGTTAAACAGAACCATCTCTAAAAGAAAATAAAACATGATTTACTCCAAAACAAAAATTTTAAATTAGGTCAATTATTGTAAAGTTTGTACAAAAAGAAATAATTTAGCTGTTTTTTCGGTCCCTAAACGATTTCTTTGTGTTAATTCATGCTCAGATTTTGCCAGAAATTTAATAATTAGTGGTAGTAAACCACTTTCAGGATATAATTCATTAGCGGCATCTAAAGCACGATTCCTTTCGCTTTCTGTTAATAATAATAATAATAATAATAATAATAATAATAATAATAATAGTTTATTGGTCAACGTTAGATACAAATTGTATATGTGACAAGTCAAGAAGAGAATAAAGTAAGAAAGAAGTATAAGTGCAAGTATATGTCGGCATAATTGAAATACAATATTAAGATTTAAAATAAGGAACAAATACAAATAAATATAATATTAAACTAGAAACAGAGAACAAACATTGTAAAAAAAAGCGTAACAAATAAACAGATAGTACATTGAGATAGTACTAATTAAAACTATTTATCGTTAAGGAAATCTGATACCCTGTAGTAGCATTTCTCATATAAATAGAGAGATTTATTTTTAAATTTCGCGAAGTGCGAAATATCTCGGATATCACTGGGAAGAGCATTATATAGAGATATGCAGTTGTAATAAGGCGATCTCTTATAAATACTTTTGTGATGCATTGGTATACTCAATTTATGCTTCATTTCCGCAGGGTCTAAAATGAAGGCTAGCAAATGGTATGCGGTGATACACTGGTCATATCGGTATCTAAATATTTTCATTTACATTAAGGTAATTTCAGTTTCGTTAAATTGCGACTTAAATATTTTAAATTGTTCTATGACGTCTGATAAAATTGCATCGTTTCTTTGCAGCCTATCAATTACATCATAGATATAGGTTTTAGTTGTGATAAGTAATCTTCAGCAGTTCTTTTTAGATAAATGTTTGAAATTTTCTGTCTTACTATGCTGCCAATTTCATTTTTATGTTCATCGCTAATTTTAAAAAGTGTGGGCCACGATTTAACGAAACCCTCTAAGCAGTTTTCAAATGAGTTCCATCATACGTCACAAGATAAAATAAGTTATTTTCCTCCTTCTTTTGCGCATGTCGCGGAGGCAAAATTATTGTTTCGGAAGTATTTCACAACGATCGCAACATGTTCCTTAATTTCACTAATTTTCAAATCCTTACATAACGTTTAAAATGTGTGGAGCACAACCTTAAGTAATAACATTTAGTTCTGTTGACACTTTAATTTGGTTTCTCATAGCATTCATATTGGCAGCATTATCCGTCACAAAACTGCTTACTGTATAGGTATAGTCAGTATTTAGAGTTTTAATTAAGTTTGTTGCAAGTTCTGTTAAATATACAGATGTATGTGGATTTCCAGATGTGTCTCTTGTGTCTACTAAAAAGGAAGACCAATTTTCCCTAGTTACAGTTGCACATATTATTGGTCCATTGTGTATGTTGGACCATCCATCCAATGACAGACAAACGTCGGTAAACGTCAGCGGGATTCAAACAGCGGCGTCACCAATTTGTGGCGATAATAACAAACGTCGGGGTCACCAATTTGTGGGGTATTGACCCACAATAATTATGTATATATAAATAACACAATAAGTAATAATAAAAAATATGCTTTTTGTCACATTTAATGATGCAATGACATTTTTGTCTACAATATCTGAATATGTTATATATCATATTTATCTTTCTTTCCTTTTTTGCTTTTTTTATATTCTCGCTACCTCTGCATAAACTATCGATGGCGATGTAGTGTTGACTACACATGAGAGAGCATCCCACATGTATCTTTAAAACATTTATTTTTTCCTCGTTATCCACTTCATCGAGCAGTCTGTGGACACATCATGTCGAGATGGTGGTACATATCCAGGTTGTAAAAGCGTTAAGTATTGCCTTTTTACTTCAGTTGTTCAATACATATGCTGTTTGTCGCATAAAGAGCTCTAGCAATTTGTTTATCTACTTCTTCTTTATTAGACTTGGTCGTGCGTACAACAAAAGATGATAAAGATCCAGAACTGGAGTTACCCAACAAACATTTTTTGTTTTATAATAGTAACCGTCCTATTACCGACACCGAGTTATATACATTCAAGTGATATAATGCAAGACTGGGAATAGCTCTGTTACTCCTATAAACCGCTTATAACGCTTAAATGGAGAATCATATAAAAGTAACAGGCACCAATATTTAGTCACGCTATGCACCTTAAGGTTGCAGAACAGTAAGTAACAGAAACAGATCAGTAACTGCTATATCACTTTTTTATATAACCATTTTCCATAAATATTGGTGATAGAAATATATCCGTTACCACTAAAAAACTTGTTATTAACACCTCTCTCCCTCTCTCTCTCTCATTTATAATGTCTCGTCTCTTTCCTAGAGATCCTATACCAACTGACACAAGAATAATGTGGTAATGAAATTAAATGATGTAGGTAGAGGTGTTTTAAAATCTCATGAGCTGTGACCTTCATATGCGCACAGACATAATCCCTCCTGTCGGCTCAGTTACACTTCTTAAAATTATTATGTTTATTGTTTACAATTTATCCCGAGCTCTTGTTTATGTATACAACAATTCAGCCGCCAGTGTCTTCAGAAAAATACTTATAAAGCAGAATGAACTTTGGCTTTTGCGCATTTCGCGGCTCATGAGATTCTGAAACACCTCTACCTACATGGGTATAGTGGAAATTTTGCACTGATAAAGGTGCGTGTTGCTAAATTTACTTTTTAAATTGGCTTCTGACATCCACAAAGATCAAATGTTGGTGCGAATAAATTATTGTTGTAAAATATGACCCTTATACTTCGGAAAGAACTGTGGGCCTCTAAAATATTAAGCAATTAAAAAAAAATTAAATAAAAAAAATATATGACCATTTTAATGACATTTTTTTAGAAAATAGTACAGAAATATGTTTTGTACATGCAATTATGACTAATTGCACTTCATTTGTTAGGAAATTTTGAGTTTTTAATACACATTTTTTAATTTTAAATAATGATTACTCATTGCCGTAAGATGGCTGCCAAACTTATGGCCGATGTTTTATTATCAACAGTTAATGTAGGTATTTTAAGAAATGTAATATAACTTTAAGCTTTGTTATAAATATTGGTTACTTTAATATAACTGTTTGAAATATTACATATCTCTAAATTTTATTAGGCAACTCGTGGTAATCTTATAACACCATCAGTAGACAATTTTTTACGATTAATTCGTGTAAATAATGGTGATTTGGCCTGCCATTGGCTGGAACAATTGTTGTTTAACTTTCAACCAATCACAGGCGTTTGCAGCAATGTCTTAGAGGATCTCTCGGAAAAACATTTGACAAACGTTTATTAAAAATGTTACATAGTGCTTTTAAAGCGTTCTGCTTTATATTAAACATATTTGCCCACATCCTTAATTCGTTACGCATCTTTTCATTTTTTTCATCGTCTGTTTCCAAATCATGCAACTGAGAAAACTCATCATCATCTTCTAGTTCAGTAAACCACTTATTTCTGTTATCATAATGTTCAACAGTATTAACCTCTTCTTGTTCAGTAGTAAGCCGCTTTTTCTTACTTGTGACCTCCTCAGTATCATTATCAATATTATCAACCGTGATATTATTCTGTTTTTCATTGCCAAAAGGAACGTTTTCTGTATATTGTCCACCAGAACGTTTGACTTCCAGTCCTGCAGTTCTTTCATTCTTTTCAGTTTCTTAAATTTCAAAGGTGTAATTATTTGGAACTGAATTCAAGAGGATTGAAACATTTTTTAAAACTTTCCGGTGAAATGTGCTGCTGTATTTTATTTTCTTCCAATTTTGTAATGCCAAATTCATTATTAAACATTTTGTTTGCTCTTGTCAATTACTTTACGAAACATAACCTATAATCAACTAATAAGTTTTTAAGTTTTATAGTATCTACTGGCGCTCTTAAGTTATATAAAGGTTGCAGCTTGTTACTATCTGCAACTGATGTATATAATTGTAACAACTAACACCACTATAAACCTAAACAATTATTAATTATGTAATGTAGTAATTGTTGCCCTTTTATAACTTTATTATATACCATTTGATAGCAACCACTTTAAGTTTTATAATGTAGTAACCGAAATATATCTGTTACCATCTTATAGACCTGTAATTAATAGTCATGCTATAAAACACTTATATAACTCCGCAACTACTATAGTAATAGTATAAAACTTCGTAACCTGATTATACAAATCTGTTACACTTATAGACCCTTTATAAAACTAATGGTCACCGCATGTTACTAGCAATGTTTGTTGGGTAGGCACTACTTATCTTTTTTTACTTAACGGCGTAGAAGATAAGAGCGGCTGTGGGGCACTATCTTCCTCTGCCTCTTATTGTAACGTGATCAAACAATAATATGTAATAAACATGTAATAAAAAACAAGATTGTTATGTTTTTCATTTTTAAATCCAGCTACACACAGACAGACATAGGTACTATACTTTATTCTTAAAACTAGGAGTAAATGAAAAAGTCACACCTGTCCATGGAAATTTACTAGAAATCTAGAAAATGCACATTTTAAAAATTTGAATTTAGCTCGTCTCCTGGCATAATTGACCTTAGTCACAGAAATAGATCGAAGTTAAATATGTAAATTAAAAAAAAAGTTTCTCTTAATATTTTGTCTTAAGAAGTCTTTTAAGAAGTTATAAATATAAATAAAATAACACTATACTTACATTTGACACTGTTCCTGTAGTAGAGGGACCTTCATTATTTGTTTCTACACTTTCTACATTATGCGAAGCACATCTTTTCCAGTGGATTTTCAGTCACTCCACAAGCCCTTGCATTTCTACTTTACACTTTTTACATGTAGCTCTACTACCACTTTTCCATCAAGCTTATTTCAATTTTCAATAAAATATTGCCAAATAGGACTCTTCCTTAAACTATTAGGGGGCATGTTAAAACATTATTTAATATTTAAATGCTATAAATATAATCACTCAGACTCGCTTTCTCACTTGTTACGCGGCAGATTAGTAAATAATGGTAATTCGCATCATCCCCGTATTATAAAGACAGGAGAGTTTTCAAGTCCTAACAGGAATTTTCATGTATATATATATATATATATCTAGCTTATTTTACAATTATAGATACAATGTACACAATTCACAATTCATTCCATTTGTAAGTTTAAACAAAAACTGTCTTTGTTAAATACATTGTTAATGTCAATTATTAGGATGTTTATGTAAAAGAACAAATAAAAATCATAAAAATCATTAATTTTTAAATTTTTTCTTAGTGATGAATTATTAATTATGTAATGTAGTAATTGTTGCCCTTTTATAACTTTATTATATACCATTTGATAGCAACCACTTTAAGTTTTATAATGTAGTAACCGAAATATATCTGTTACCATCTTATAGACCTGTAATTAATAGTCATGCTATAAAACACTTATATAACTCCGCAACTACTATAGTAATAGTATAAAACTTCGTAACCTGATTATACAAATCTGTTACACTTATAGACCCTTTATAAAACTAATGGTCACCGCATGTTACTAGCAATGTTTGTTGGGTAGGCACTACTTATCTTTTTTTACTTAACGGCGTAGAAGATAAGAGCGGCTGTGGGGCACTATCTTCCTCTGCCTCTTATTGTAACGTGATCAAACAATAATATGTAATAAACATGTAATAAAAAACAAGATTGTTATGTTTTTCATTTTTAAATCCAGCTACACACAGACAGACATAGGTACTATACTTTATTCTTAAAACTAGGAGTAAATGAAAAAGTCACACCTGTCCATGGAAATTTACTAGAAATCTAGAAAATGCACATTTTAAAAATTTGAATTTAGCTCGTCTCCTGGCATAATTGACCTTAGTCACAGAAATAGATCGAAGTTAAATATGTAAATTAAAAAAAAAGTTTCTCTTAATATTTTGTCTTAAGAAGTCTTTTAAGAAGTTATAAATATAAATAAAATAACACTATACTTACATTTGACACTGTTCCTGTAGTAGAGGGACCTTCATTATTTGTTTCTACACTTTCTACATTATGCGAAGCACATCTTTTCCAGTGGATTTTCAGTCACTCCACAAGCCCTTGCATTTCTACTTTACACTTTTTACATGTAGCTCTACTACCACTTTTCCATCAAGCTTATTTCAATTTTCAATAAAATATTGCCAAATAGGACTCTTCCTTAAACTATTAGGGGGCATGTTAAAACATTATTTAATATTTAAATGCTATAAATATAATCACTCAGACTCGCTTTCTCACTTGTTACGCGGCAGATTAGTAAATAATGGTAATTCGCATCATCCCCGTATTATAAAGACAGGAGAGTTTTCAAGTCCTAACAGGAATTTTCATGTATATATATATATATATATCTAGCTTATTTTACAATTATAGATACAATGTACACAATTCACAATTCATTCCATTTGTAAGTTTAAACAAAAACTGTCTTTGTTAAATACATTGTTAATGTCAATTATTAGGATGTTTATGTAAAAGAACAAATAAAAATCATAAAAATCATTAATTTTTAAATTTTTTCTTAGTGATTTTTATTTTCTTTTAAAAATCACGATTTTTGAAAAATATTAGAAAGAAATCTGAGTCCTTGTTTCCCAAGTTTCTGTACTCTTACCAGCTAGCCTTACTTATTTTTCCCTATTTACCTCTACTTACCCCCGCTTCTTCTACTGAGTCATCTCAAAATATAATTTAGTTGCATGTGTGGTTATAATACATACGTGTACCAAATTTCACGTGAAAATCTCAATTTTATTTTATCAACCCTTTTAATAATGGAGTGGCGGGGAAGCTAAAAAGTATTATAAAATCCGCGGTCTTCGCTTCTAGTACATACACCAAGTCAAATGGTTTCCGTACTCTTACTAGTTTGCTTTACTTATTTTCCCCGATTTACCCTTATTTAACTCTTATTGAATAAGTCAATTATATTTTATCAACCCCTTTAATAATACAGTGGGGGTACGGGGGGATAGAAAATATTATAAAAAGTCTGAAGCCTTCGCTTCTAGTATATACACCAAATCCCAAATTTATGTACTCTTACCAACTTGCTTTACTGATTTTCCCTTATTTACCATTATTGAACTCCCAACCCTTCAACGGACTCATCTCAAAATGGAATCTAGTTCCAGATTTCGTTATAATACATACGTATACTAAATTTCAAGTCAACATCTTAAACTGTTCCAAAGTATAAAGGTGCGCACAAAAAAGTTACAGACCGACAGACAGACCTACCGACCGATAAACATTTTTCTTTGACTTAAATTTAAAACCTCCACGTTTCCTCACCTTCTGACCTTTTTGTATAGATGCATTTGTTTAAATAAACCATGTTTAGAAATTGCAATTAGCAAGACTCAAACAATACGCAAAACACGGACAACTATTTATTGACAATTATGACAATTATTTATTGCTGCCAATCTCTACGGCGTTTTTAATAAAACTGGCAACGTATGAAGAATGTTGATGTTTTTATGACTTCTTTTAAGTCGATACTGTTGAAAAGGAACACTGAAATTGTTTTTGCTAGCCTGCAAGAGCAAGACGCTGTAAGTTTGTGTGTTTTTCGTTTGTTGTAGCGAATTTCGTCAATCAGACCGTTAATTTTTACAGTAAATATTAAAACAATAGCATTTTCGAATAGATAATGAAAAGGCCTTTCAAAGGAGGTATCATAAGCCCCTACTTCCCATTTAAAAATTTAGGGTTTTCAACTACTACTCGAAGAGGGCTGAATTTAGGTAGGAAATTTGTGCGTTACAGGATTTCATGTCAGAATCCAAAATCGACGTGTCTCTGGATTTTTACTTCCCTCGCATACCGAAGGGAAGTATTGTATTCGAGAAAAAATCACCATCCGAGATTTTTTCGGATTCTGACGTTTCAGATCACGTAGATTACGAAAATATAGGTTTTTAAATTCCGTCAGTCTGTCTGTCTGTCTGTCTGTCTGTCTGTCTGTTGGTGCATTAACTAAAAAAACTAGAGAGCAGTCAAATTTGGTAGGTAGTTGACCCTACTGTCGGCGAAGAAATGGTTAAACTTTCACTGGAAAATATACAGGGAGGACCGTCTAAACGGAATAAATAGTGAAAAAAAATTTTTTGTCAAATATAAAACTTCCACGTTTCATGACACGCTAAACCTATTTCAGAAAAAAAAAATATTGAAAATTTTTTTCACCAACATTTTTGAAAAATTGTTTACCACTAAAATAGATGATTTTTTTTTCCTTTTTTCAAATTTAAAATTTCCACGATTCATGGCATTCTAAACCTGTTTCAAATAAAAATGTTTTTCAAAATTTTTTTACCAACATTTTGAAAAATTTTTTACCACTAAAATAGATGGAATTTTTTTTCTCTTTCTTTGAATTTGAAATTTCTACGTTTCATAGCGTTCTAAACCTGTTTTTAAAAGAAATTAAAATATTGTTACCATTTTTGGAAAAATTTTACCACTAAAATAAATGGAAATTTTTTTTTCTTTGTTCAGATTTAAAATTTCCACGTTTCCATGACATTCTAAAACTATTCAAACAAATTTAAAAATGTCTTTGAAAAATTAAAAAAAAAATTGAAAACATTTTTAATCTATTTATCACTAATATAGAATAGATGAAAAGTTTTTTTTGCTCAAACCTATTTCGGAAAAAAAAATTATAGCATTTTTTTACCATTATGGAAAAAAATTTAACACTAGAATAGATGGAAAAAAAATTTTTTGCTCAAATTTAAAATTTTCACGTTTCATAACATTCTAAACCTATTTCAGAAAAAAAAATGTTGAAAATTATTTTCACCATTTTTGAAAATTTTTTGACCGCTTATAGATGGACAAATTTTTTCTCTTTGTTCAAATTTGACAGTTTCACGTTTCATGGCATTCTGAACCTATTTTTAAAAAACACATAATTTTTAAATTTGTAAACTTTTTTTACCACTACTATAGAATAGAAGGAAACTTTCCTTTTTGCTCAAATTTGAAATTTCTACGTTTCATGACATTCTAAACCTATTTCAGAAGAAAAAAAAATTGAAATTTTTTTTACCAACATTTTTGAAAAATGTAAAAAAAAATGAAATTTTTTAACCACCACTATACTTCCACTCCATTACGTGAATGTGGGATTGAAAATGTGACAGATGGCACTAATATTTGGCATATGAGCCTATTATACTTTTATTCAAAAATGTACAGGGTGATCATCCCAAGAAATAATTCAGTCATGGTGGACATTTGTAAAGATATTTGCGTAAGCCTTTCATATTTGGCACTCTGCATATTTTTTTACCAAAAGTTATCAGGTTTTCTTTGTAATAATAGTGATAACTAAATTCCGATTATTATTCTCAATGTCATTTCGTATATTTGTTATATTAATTAGAGGTATCATTCGGAAATAATCATTGCCATAGATCATTTTCTTTATAGTACCTACGTCCTACATGGAGGTGTAGATGCATTGTTAATTTGCTTTTTCCATACAACGTTTAACATTTGTCAGTTTCATATTATTTCACAAATATAGAATCTTAAAAGTAGTATGAAAGTTAAAAAAAAATCTGTATATATTTTCGTAATACTCAATTTATTAACAACAATATAACAATAAAATATAATAACATAGCGATTTAATAACCGGATCCTACAACATTAACATCTTCCTTGAAGTAAATCTTGGTGTCGTAAGAGTAGAAGTTGGGTATATCGTAGTAAAGCTTCTCAAAGTATATGTACTTGTCGAAAGGATATCCTAGAGAATAGCTGTCGTAGAATACTTGATCTCCTACGTATGGGTAGAAGTAGCTCACATACGAATCAGCTGGATACACTTGCTTGGGTACATATGGATAAACTACGACGTAGAACTGGTAAGGGGTACCACCATAACTGCCCTTGGGTAACATATACCTGTAAAAAAGAAAATTTTAGTTTACTGAATATATGTTATATCACACGACGACTGATAGATTCAATTAATTGATCTACTCCCTGGAGATTTTTAGTTAATATCTCAAAGTATCAGGCTGTACATTTTAGCAAGAAGTTTGATATCATAATGTTTGCATTTGGTAATATCAGGATCAATTTCATTATGAATGTAAAATATCCTGGGAATAATAAAGAACCCTAAGCCTGTATTATCGCTTGTATTCGGTTAAAGATTTATATTAGTAGTAATAATTAAGTAAAAGATTTTTATATGTATTAGTCTTAAAAATACTCCTCACCATTAGGAATTAGAAACTCACCTCTGAGGGTAATAGTAGTAGTTTTGTTTGCCGTAGTGGTATGATTTCAACAAATCTCCACCTCCCATCACTTGCTTGTACAGGTCATAGTAAGAAGTAGCATCTGGAGCATAATAGAAGCTGTCGTAGGAGTTGCGGGTGATGACATTAGATCCAGATTTGAGATCGTAGACGAAATAGTCGAGAACTACCATGTTCATACGATTTTCGGTGATATTAATGTAACGGCCATATTCATCGTACTTTGGACCCAAGAAAATCTTAACCACGGCTTTGGTTACTTGTTCGGATTGAACAGTGAACTTGTAGGTGAATGGTTTGTGGTTCAGACGATATTGGCTAACACGCACGTGGAAGTTATTCTTGGATAATTCTTCTGGGGAGTAGTAAACTGCGTTGCTGATATCAGTGTAGAAGTAATCATAGTAGGTGATTAAAGGATCTACTGTGAACTCGGTTACCTCAACTCCTGGGAAGAAGAGTTCGGATTTCGTGTAGGCTGGGACGTAGGAGTAGTATTTCTGGAAGTACAAGATGATTTTCTTGTACAATTGGTAGAAGACAGGATCACGAAGAGCAGTTTCGAAATGTTCCAGTGCTGATGGAACAACCATGTATGCATCTAATGGTTGGTAGGAATACCCAAGCAAGTGACTTGCATACAGCCAAAGAGCACCATAGTATTTCTGATTGGGAGAGTCGTAATTCGATTCAATAAGGTTTCCAAGCGCGTTGAAGCCCTCTTTAGTGTATAGATCTACTTTTGTACCCTCCTGAAAAATTACATTGATTAATAATTGAATTGCAAGTTGTTTCCATTTTTAAATAATATAAAGTCATAAATTGTACTAAACTTACGGTATATATATATCCGCTGTCAATGACATCATTAATGCGTCGGTCGTAATCTTGAACATAACTATAGCTGTAGTAATATGGGCTTTTGAATGTCCCGCTCTGTCCGTAATTGTAGAAGTATTCGTATAAGTTTGCGAAGGCTGGTCTGTAAGGGAATTCAAGACCATTTGGATATTCTAGAGAAGGATAGTAAGGTGTTTCAATTGGAACGTTGTAGCTAAAGTATGGGATCTCTCCAAAATCGTTGGAAATACGCTCCAGGTAGTAACGTGCCAAGAGTTGTTGGTAATAGAAGTAGTACTCCTCGCCACGGTTGAAGTATTTGAATCCAAATTCTTCGGAGCTCATCCAGAAGGGGAAGTATATGTTGTAGTAATAGTAGTAGGAGTTGATACCAATATCTTCAAGATAGTAGGACATGGACTGCTCAGGGTGTAAGTTTAAGTAATATCCAGAATAGTTGGAGTATATCGTGTAGCCAGGATATCCACCGGATTCTTGAACGCTATGACCTCCATATTTTTGTTTGTAGATGTACGCTTGTTGAATGGTCTCCGTATTGAAGAAGTAGTAAGGATATATTTCATAAATAGGTGGGAGAACTATATCTTGTGTGTCGGGACGGTGAGCTAGGGCTACGGTGTAGGAATAGAGGAAAAGACCTTCATTCATGTACTGACGTGCCCACACTGCTGTGGTAAAGAAGGTTTGGTAATCTTTAGCGTAGTAGAACAATTTGTACAAGGCAATAGCTTGCAAAAGTTGTGGTTTGTAGAACACAGAGAAGATTTCTCCCTTGGGGAGGAACCCGTATTCATAATAGGTCATGAACTCCAGGTAAGCTTCTTTGTTCTGAAAAAAAGTGAATTGTGAAAATACTGAAAGTAGCAAGTTATTGTTTTACTTACTGTGTAATAATCTGGGTGGGATGAGACGCTGAAGCCACTGATCGCATTGACGTATTCCTTGTCATACAAAGGTAGGTTGATGTGTTCGTATAAATACAAAACATCTTTTTGTATTTTTAAGAAGTCCTTGTCAACTAGAAACAGAAAAAAAGTAAAAATATGTGCATTTGGATACGTTCTGTAAAAAATATCTAATATCTTCAGAAGACCTTTGATTATGCAATTTTTATTTTAAAATGTCTACTAAAGCTAACAAGTACACAGTAATGCCAAAGAGTTGCCAACTGAAGTTCTTCTACTAGTTATTACATGAGTAGTTAAACATACATTAAAAAAAATGGAAATCCGAAACCTTCAACAAATTTTTAGAAAGAATAATTGGTCACTAAGATTAAAAATAATGAATATTAGCAAATATATTAATTGTTGAAGTTCAAGAAAAGAGATATTATTATATTCTCCAAGAGTATCTTTAACTCCCGAACTACAAGGATAATTTATTATCTTTATAGATATCGATCATTTTTAGCATTAACCAAAGTTTAATGCTTACAAGAAATCTCTGAAAAATGCAAACAAATTATTCCGATATTTAATCGTTTAAAGGAAAAAAATCAATGCAATGCATTAAAAGAACTGAGACATTTGTACAGTATGGTAGCTGAATTTGGACGTATATGTACATAGTTCTAAAAAACTTCAGCATGATTGCTCGAAAAATTATGATTTTTCATGATACAAATAAAGGGAATTTAGTATTTTAGAAACATTTCTTTATGCTCTGAGTCTTGATTTTACGAAAATATTATTATTATACCCTTCGCAAAAGTGTGTATTTTTTAAATGGTAATCGCTCGTTCATTGTGTTACAAATAAATTTCTGTATAATTTTGGAAATAATCGTCTGTCCTTCTGTCCGTGTGTAATATTTCGTGTAAGTACAATAACTTAAATGAGTTCGGTCATATTGAAATTTCGATAACTGTTGTCTGGAAGCACTTTCTTATTTATGAAGAAAATCGATCATAATCATTTAAAAAAGTACTCATTTGAAGAGTGTTGCACTCTTGATGAGATTTTACAAAAACAAAAATAAAAATAAATGCATATAATAAAACAGTAAAAGGGCACTTATATTAATTTCATGTATAATAATTTTGTAAATAGCTTTAATGTTGTCTATGAAGCAGAAACTTTTAAATCAATTTTGAATTGGTGAATATTTTTAGTTTTTAGTACCTTTAGAATGGAGTTATAAATTTTGCTCATCTCTTAGAAAGATTTCTTAAGAAATTCTGTTCTAAATTTTGACGGAGCTTAAGTCTAATATTAATGTTGTGGATATCAGCTCTCTGTTTGACTTTATTTATTATATTATGAATTTTTTCAGTTATTTTCTTTAAATTTCTTAAAAGTTCACTTCTCTCAAACATGTCAAGTCATAAAAAATCTAGAAAAGTTGAGAGCGACGAACCTTTTCAAAATTTCAAAGAGGAAACTGGAAGAACTCACAAAATAACTGACAATATAATAAACGAAATAACCAATTAGAAAATGATTTAATAATTGTCAATCAGAAATTCTATTTAATATCACATATTTTAAAACATTTAATAGATTACATTTGCAAAAATAATAATATTAACTTTTACATGATCTACGCTGTAAATTGTATGGAATATTTTGTTATAAAAATTGACAGACACTTAAGATGTAACTTTTATACAGAATATCTTAGTAGGAGACTAAGAGTTATTATTTTCAAATTCAAACAACTCAAATAAATTTGAAACAAAAGTCACATTAAAATTATTTACTATTCTCTATTGGAAATACGCTTGCAACACAGTATAGCAGGTGTATACGATGATCTACGCCAAAATAATCTAAAAAATGTGAAAATGTTGTAAAAACTATTCCTCAAAAAATGAGCTACACACACAAAAGTTATCCACTATTCAACTATATTTTTTAACTGTATGCTTTTAATATTTTCGAAATTATTTTAAACAAACTTGGACTAAATTCACTTTATTTTTCATATAAGGTTTTCACCTAATAAATATACAAGTATCAAAATTATTGTACTTACCTACAGGCTGCTTCAAAACGCTAGCGGTTGCAAGGGCGCAAACTGCAGCGAGAAGTACTAACGTGAGCTTCATGTTTGCACTTGTACAAACACCCAAGTCTGAATAATCCCTGATTTGTGCATCCTTTTATACAAAATTGAAGTGACCGCTGCACGCTGTTATCGAATCTTATCAGGTGTGTTTTAATTGGCATATTATTTTTTAAGTCATATGCATCTCATTAGGATGGCATCGGTCGAAAATAAATATTCATGCAATAATGGATTATAGAAATAAACAAATTTTAATTATGTCAGTGAATTTCAACAATTCGTTTGCGATAACGTTATTTGGTTCATTATATTTTAATGTTTAAAGTTTTTTAATAAAGTTTGAATTTGTGGAAAGTGAATTGGAAAACAATTGTTTTGTGAATTAAGGCAATAGGCCGATCAAGTTGTTGGTTGAAATTCCGACATTTCTGCGGAGATTGAAAGGTATGCGACAATTCAATTCAGATTGAGGTAACATTTGGAATACCATAATAAAATGTAGGGCTGCTCGTACTTACATTAAGCTGCATAAAATAGGTAAAATTTATAGAGAAAATGCTATGAAAATGTTGTATAGCTTCAAATAGATAATGTTGTTGAGTAAAGAACTTTAACATATTTCCTTAGTATATGCACTTTTTCATTCACATCTGATTAATTTGCACTATATTATACTTGTAGTTCTATTAAAGACTAATACAGTGGGCCTAGAATAACTCAAATCTATACTTGAGAAAAATAAATTTCGAATTGTTTTCTCACAATCACGTCGAAAAGTAGAATATTCTTAGTTTTGACGTTTATTATTGCTTATTGAAGAGTCTCTTTGCACATTTGTCAAATTCTAATAGTTTCAAAATTGTTTGAACAATTATAATATAATAATATTATTATTTGTTTAAAAATGAATTATTGTTTGTTTGCTTATAATTGTATTGGAACATATTCGTTATAGGATTTTTTCTGCTGTTTTCAAAATCCTATAAAGAATATGTTTCAATACAATTATAATATATTTAAACAACTATATTTAGCTACTAGTCCAGTTAATAAAGTAAAAATACACCAGAAGCTCGCAAAAAATGTTATCTGAGATTTTTCTTCCGTAACTGTTGGTGCGAGGATTAAACATCACAAAACCACAAAAGTCAGTCCAGGGGTGCAGCGCAACCCCTCAAGAGAACAACCCCTTCGGTGGAAACAGCCTTATTTTACTGACAACTCGTTAACCGGTGAATATATAAAAAAAATTGCTCATTATAAAAAAGAAAGCTTGACTAATTGCCTAAAGAAAATTACGTTTGTAATTTTCTTGTATATGCCATGGTTTTCGAGAAAATCAATATTGACAAAAATTGCAAAGTTTGTTTTTATAATGCGTGCGAATTTTCGTTTATTTTAAATTTTTTGTGCGCGGTCTGTCTATAGAAAAAATTGAATTGCTCTAAAACCAAACAAGCTAGGGAGAAAAATCAAAATTGGTTTTAAATGGGATATAAAATACTCTCTTGTTTGGCCACTTTTGAGGGCTATTGGTATTTAGTAATATATAAAGATAATAATATAATATAGTTATCTAATAATAATAATAAACGCCTTTATTTTAGAGGGCGAAGTTTGTCTATACCACACTCTTCTTCTCTTGATTTCTTATGCATCTAACTATTCACAGGCCCATAAAAATAACTAACTATAATATAAGTTATAAATACATTATCTTTTAGTTCAAGGAAGTACTTCAATGCAGAAAAAGTTAGGAATAAAAATACTCACATTTACAAATTTAGCAGCATATTAAAGTTAGCCAAAAAAAATCTAAAAAATTCTGCGTATTCAATTTTTTTATAATATTTTTTTAATACCATTTTTTAACTATTAAATGATTAGAAACAATAGTTATATGATATATAAACTGAAAAAAAATTGTTTGAGCGGAATTTTCAAGATGTTTGGGTCTTTTTTTATGTTTATGAAACAATAAAAAAATGGCCAAAATTTGGTTAATTTCAACATGCTGGTAAATTTGTAGATGTGAATATTTTTATTCCTAACTTTTTCTGCATTGAAGTTCTACCTTGAACTAAAAGATAATGTATTTATAACCTATATTAAAGTCAGTTATTTTTTATGAGCCTGTGAAAAGTTAAAAGTGCAAAAAATCAAGAGGTAGCTATATTATATTGTTAATAGATATTGCTAATAGATATCAATAGCCACCAAAAATGGAAACACAACAGAGTATTTTATATTCCCTTTAAAAGCCATTTTAATATTTCTCTCTAGCATGTTTAGTTTTGGAGCAATTCAATTTTTTATATCAATCGTGTGCAAAATATTTCAAATAAACGAAAATTCGTAGGCATTAAAAATACAAATTTTGCAATTTTTTTCAATATCGATTTTCTCCAAACCCATGGCATATACAAAAAAAGTACGAGTGAACTTTTTTTTAGGCAATTAGTCAACACCTTCTTTTTTATGATGAGCAACTTTTTATATCTTCAACGGTTAACGAGTTATCGGTAAAATAAGGCTTTCTTCACCGAAGGGGTGGTTTTTTGGTGGGGTAGCGCGATACCCCCAGAACTGATTTTTGTGGCTTTGTGATATATAATCCCTCCACTAACAGTTACTGGAGGAAAATCTCAGATAACATTTTTTGTTATGGAAATCTTTACAATTATTACATGATATTACGATTTGTTATTTCTTATTAGCATATTATTAGAATGTTTTGAAGTCTTTTAAGACTTTTTATCGACTCCCTGATGAAATTAAAGACCACAAAACACTTAATCGATATACAATCAAATACTATTATGGGTTGTTTAAAAAATGTGGCTGTATTTTAATTATGAGTCGGAAAAGGCTAAACAGTTTTCAAAATCTGCAACTTCTGCTATATTCTGAATCAAGATGGCAATAAATAATAATAAATTATTTAAATAATTTGCGAATTCCACTAACAAACTCTTAATCAACAAAATTAAATAACTGACTCGTAAAACTAAAAAAAGTTGGAAATGTTAGAAATTAACAGCAAAATATAGTTGTTTAAATACATTAAAATTGTTTATATAATTCGAAAAACATAAAAATATTTAACCTAAATGAATATGTAACTAATTATTACGATCTGTGCAACGAAAATCGCAAATAAACACTAATAAACGTCAAAAATATGCGTTACTCTATTCTTGCCCTCAAGGTGTCATTTTGTAGTCCTATAAAAGAGTGTTAAGAAGGTTAATGTAAGAAATTATTGATTTGTATTTTATAGACAATTCAAAAGTGTGTACTTGTGTTCAATTTTTATTTCGTATACTTTAACGTTTCTGTTGCAAACCAAAAAATATATTTTTACTATAAGAAGTACATGGGAAACTTTATGGTCTCAGAGCCACGTGTTAATATTACTTATTTTTTTTTTTCCTTCTTCAATTCTTTGGGACTTCCTGCCACATGTATGTTTTCTTTCTAAGCGGTGCTATGGGAATCTACAAAATATATCACAATTAACCAGTATATTACTGGTAAAAAACCTCTACGCCTGTGACATTTACGTCAAAGGATCAGTAAAAGGTTAGTTTTTTTTATAAATAAACAACACAAATAAATATAAAAACTTGAAATTAAATATTTCACCGACGTTTCGGAAATCAAATCTGTTTCCTTTTTCAAGGCTTTTTTGAAAAATCTTTTTTGCTGTGTATGACAAATACACAGCTCTAAGAATGTTTGTTATATTCAATATCCATAGATACTTACTATTTACATAGAACTGTTGATATAGTTAACAGTTTTTTAGTTTCTATACAATGTTAAGTTTGTGAAGTTCTTCTTTTAACATTGGCAGCCAAGTTGTACAGACATCTACGGAACAATTCGACACGCAATTATCCTCATTCAATAATATTATCGCGGATTCTTTAATTTTTCTTTTTTTGCTATCAGCCTCTTTTGTTAAAATTTTTGCCGAGTCCCAGTTTATTCTATGTCCGTTCTCCCACGCGTGTTCGCAGATCTTGGACCTCTGAATTTCATTTTTTCTGATATAATTTTGATGTTCGCCCAATCTTACACTAAAAGGTCTGGATGACTCTCTGGATGTCTGGGTGGGTGAGTCATCTTCAGTTCATTATTAGAGCTGTGTATTTGTCATACACAGCAAAAAAGATTTTTCAAAAAAGCCTTGAAAAAGGAAACAGATTTGATTTCCGAAACGTCGGCGAAATATTTAATTTCAAGTTTTTATACTTATTTGTGTTGTTTATTTATAAAAAAAAACCAACCTTTAACTGATCCTTTGACGTAAACGTCACAGGCGTAGAGGTTTTTTACCAGTAATATACTGGTTAATTGTGATATATTTTGTAGATTCCCATAGCACCGCTTAGAAAGAAAACATACATGTGGCAGGAAGTCCCAAAGAATTGAAGAAGGAAAAAAAAATTAAGATAATGCCACAAATAACATTTAGACAATATTAATATTACTTAGTTTACTCAAATTTAGAGATCAATTTCTGATTTGGAAAAAGGTGACAAAATTTTGAGCCAGTGAGTCCGGAATAGATGGCAAAATGGCACATGGCCTATTTTTAAAACTGAAATTTCAAATCAGATTACATTATAGCACCAAGAGAAAATCAAAAGGTATTTCAAGTTTTTGCTCTACACATGCAAGAAAAATCCAAAAAATAACAAAAACAAAATAATTTTAATAAATAATTTTTAACTTTAAATACAGATAAATAATTATGCCAGAAAATGCATTGGAAGCAATTTATAATTATTTGCGTATTTCGGCTATTAATATTCTGATTCTTCGGTATTCTTTGGCTTGTAGTGTACAAACCCTAATGGTAATGTATAAACACATTATTTAAATCCAGAAAAAAATAGGCTTCAAATGCAAAAGATTTTGGTTCAGCGTAAAACTCTCTACGACCCTTTGAAGGGTAAAGAAATGCCTTCAGTATTATAAAAAATATATACTATGTACCTAAATACTATAGTTACGAAAATGTGTATCAAAGTAAGTTTTTTTTACATTGAAATATACTATTTTGATAAGTATTGTACATCAACTGACTATTTTTAACCTCTTAGACCTAGAGTTAGGGGTTGAAGGCTCCCATGACTACTTATAATTGTTATTTTTTTTAGGGTTAAAAAATAATTTCAAGTGTCAGTTATTACCTTCTGTAATTTCTTAATTAAATCGTGTTTGATTTTTCTCCAAAATTACCTCGAGCTTGATAATGCTTTTATTATTAAAATGATAATAATAATTTACAGAAACGGAAATGAAATCATCAGAAAATTTTTATAGTTAATGATTCAAACAGGAAGGTATACTGGATTTAAAAATCGTTGCCTAAGGAATCAATACTTCCACATTCGGATTTTCCAGCCAAGTCTCTTTAAAGAAAGTTTTCCTTTTCTATATTGAAGATGTTTCATCTTCACTATATTTGCACTCTGGTATGTGAAAATAATTAGCTATAGAATTTTAATAATATGTGAGGCAGATGCCATAAAAAACATAATCTAGTTTCAAGTGAATATCTCAATTTTATTCTATCATCCACTTTAATAATGGGGTGGGGGTGGTTGGGGGATGGAAAATATTTTAAAAAAATTTTAGACCATGGTTTCTAGTATACACCACATCTCAAGTTTTTGTACTCTTACCAGCTTGCATTACTCATTTTCCCCTATTTACCTCTACTTATCCCCCAACCCTTCGACGGAATAATCTTAATGTATAATCTAGTTCCATATGTCGTTATAATATATACCTGTACCGAATTTCAAATAAATATCTTTATTTTATTTTATCAATCCCTTTAATAATGGAGTATGGGTGGTGGGGAAGATGAAAAAATATTATAAAAAAATCTGAAGCCTTGGCTTCTAGTATATACACCAAATTCCAAGTTTCTGTGCTCTTGCCAGCTTGTTTTACTTATTTTCTCCTATTTACCCCTATCAACTCGAACCCTTCACCAAATAAGTTCAAGAAGCCAAAGTTCCAGATCTCATTATAGTACATACGTGTATAAAATTTCAAGTCAATATCTTAAACCGTTCCACAGATATCGTGCGGACAAAAAAGTAACAGACCAGACCGACAGACAGAAAATTTTTTCGTTCAAATTTAAAATCACGACGTTTCCTGACATTCGAAACCCATTTCAACAAAAAAAAAAATTGAAATTTTTTTTTACGATTACTGTGCTTCCAATCCATTACGCGGATGTGGAAGTAAAAGAGGTATATCGAAGTATGTCAAAAAGGATATAAAGCGTGTCATATAGTAAAAAGCGTGCAACAGTTTTAGTACAATATTATTTCTGTCGTTCATCACTAATCTCACGTCACCACATAGGGTGAATTTCTTTTTAAAATCATTTCGAATTGTGAAATGCCAAATAGAATGTTGCACAAAGTTTGCAACAACTTTAGTATAATGATATACTTAATTCAAATTGATTTTAGAAAGATTTCTATGTGTTTCTATGTCCAATAATAATTTGCAGCGGATTTTTTATTTATCACAAATCATTTCGAATTACAATTCAAAAATAATAGTACTGTATCTAAAAGTTGTAATTTAGAAAGATCATCAAATGAATTAAACGTTAGTTTTTTTCGCACTTTAATAATAAGTGCATCAAGAAAAGCTTTCTGTATCGTTTTGGGACTTGCTAATTTATACGGAGCGGATGCCGCACCTATTCATAGACAACAACAAAAAAGGGCCTTTCGGATTCAAAAAGAAAACAAAGAAATGATTCTGTGTAATTTTTCCTTAATGGTCTTTTAGTTCTAATGATTTAAAATTAGTTATGTTGAGAAATCGGTTTTTGTTGAAATACAAATTCTTAAAGACCGTGTACTAGCGTTTGTACGACGAAGTATTTAGTTAAATGTTAAATATATCAGAAATGATGACATTTACATTAAAAAATATCAACTATCAAAATAAAAAATTAATAATAATTGAATTTTCGAATTATTTCTTTTTCTGTTTCTGTAGCATATGTTAATAACGTGCTTTGAAAATAAGTTTTATACATATATCACCTCAGTTAATGTACTCAAGTCTGTAATTTCGAGATTGAAGAAAGTGGTGTTTGCCTATAGAAGATATACCAAAATTTTCAAGAAAAAGCTAAGAAAATTGTTTCAAAATGTTACGTTTACATTATTAAACATAGACATTTCTTATATTTTTCAAGTTCTCCGACTCCCAGTTTTCCGCCAATTTTAGCTTTATTTGAATTTTGTTAGTAAGTGCCACTAATTTATATTCGATATTTTAAAAATTTATAAAAAGAAGTTTCTCAGAACTATTCATAGCTAATAAAGAACTTTGGTTTAAATGAATCAAACCCTACTGACGACTATAGTATATTACTGTTTTAAAGTAATAATTTTAATTGTTTACAACAATCGTCTAATACTCAGTGAATTTTTTAAGAATAATTTGGATCTCAAATTTATTAAAAATGTTAACAAATATGTACTATACAAAACCCTGCTCTTGGTAGTATGCTTTTACCTATTTCAAGGATTCTACAAAAAAGAACAAAAAATAAATGTTATTTATTTCCAGAGTTACAATAATTATTCTGATATTAACTGTCACAAAATTTCTAGAATAGTTTTAGGTTAATTACCAAACTACAAAATAAATTTCCTGATTTTTTAAAAATTGTTATGGTAACAGTAGAAAATAACTTATTGGATGTAAGACCTAGGTATGAATTGTGCATAAAAGAACAAATAGATATATATTAATATTACCTACAATGAAAGAAACTATAGAAACCATGTAACATTATATTCTTTACATTCATATTTACATATAACAAACCAGGTAAAAATATTTTCAAATTATTGGCAAAATATGATCTATATTTACCCATTTTTTTCAATGGTTTTCTTTAGCTCCAAATGTTGTGTATATGTATGTACGTATGTATGTTCAAATCTGGTGATCGAATTTTTTACCAGTTCCCGACATACAATCATGCTGAAATTTTGCACGCAACTTTGGTTCTGAATATAGTATTCAATATTATGGTAGATCCAATATGGCGGATTACCTTTTTCTTGACAACCCCCTCGATATGGGTATCAAATGAAAGGGTACGTAAAGTAGAATACAATGAGCCGTGTGACGTCATTCTAAATCCAATATGACGGAAGGCACAAAATGGCGGATCACCTATTCTTTTAAAACCCCCTCGGAATGGATATCAAATGAAAGGGTATGACAAGTAGAATACAATAAGTTGTGTGACGTTATTCTAAATCCAATATGGCGACCGACACAAAATGACGGATTATCATTGATATGGGTATCAAATGAAAGAATTTGAGAAGAGTAAACGAAATAATGGTGTTTGAATTAAAAAAAATAGGCAGACGGGAAACTAAAAAGTAAAAAATAATTTATTTTAAAAAATTATTTAAACAATTTCTTTTTATTTAAAGCATACTATTCACAACGTTGACACAATGCTGTTTGTTGTTACATTACATTTTATGAGCGCCCCATGGTTTTCTTTTCCAACATCATTTTGTAATTTAATCATTGGATAAAAGTTGTTCTACTTTTTAGTGCAATTCAGTTTTAAAAGAACATCAGTTTTTTTATATTTTTAATTATAGAATCGGACGGCTCTAACTAAACTCAAATATCTATGGTTACGTCTAAAGACTCACTTTATAGGTATATGTTCACCAACAAAATTTCAAAATATTCTAATATCAGATGCCTATATCTTAAATGAGTCACACTATAATATATATGTGACCACTAGATGCAAAACTCTATATTTGCAATTTTGTTGTTATTTAAGTACTTAGATAGAAACGTTTTTCAATAACGTGTCATTTCCCTATACTGTAAAATAATTTCTAATGAAAGAAACCTACAATTCAAAGTAAACTGGTTCGTATTTTTACCTAAAGATGGCATGTTTACTTCCAGAAATGCACATAAAAGATGCAATTGCAGAGTTTTCATATACGTATTAACTATATACTGGTAACACGCTATAAGCCACTATGTACGGAATTGAGGCTAGAGAAGGAGATAGTTTTCCATCTCTATGGAGGACTTTGGATCCAACGCGCACGCTCCGACGACACATCGCGCTTTTGTAATAGGTCAGTGGCCATGTGGCCAATTTCTCCGATTAGATTGTGACTATTTGCCTTCTACATTCAGTTGAACGGTCACAATCTCGCGTCACTAAGGCATGCTCACCATACCCAAAGTCCTCTTAAAGGATAGAGAGACAGGCTTTCCTTGGCGTCGAAACACATAGTATATAGTTAACATGTATATCAGAGTTTTGCACAAAATTTTAATAAATTTTGCATCTGAGGCAACATTTTACCAATTCAATTATTGCTAAAAATGATTCTAGTGTTGTATTTTAAATCTTATGATTCAAAAATTGTAATTTATATTTATCGTTTAATAAAACAACAATGTTAAATTCTGATCATAAACAAAAAATACATAATTTTTTCATTCGGTTTACTCAAATATTCTTCATCTTCGTTCTGGGCTATTTCTGAATCACTCTGGCCATCTGCAGTATTTCCGTCAATAATTTTGTGAAATTGTAGTTCCGGGATACTTCTCCATTTATTTCCATAATGGTGCTTTAACAAAATATCTACTGATGACTTATCCCCTTTCAAACCATTGCGTCTGCGTAGTAGCGAATAGAATTATCACCTAAATGGAATGCTGCTTGGGGCTGGGTTAAAATTAAAAATATAATAGTTTAAAGAAACTAAAAGAACACGCTTTAATAGCAAACCGAACTAAGAGGTAAAGAATAATACAATACAATACAAAAAAGCGTGGGGTGCTTATTACTGTGAAATATTTATACCAGTTGATATCAAGCACCCCACGCTTTTTTGTATTGTATTATTTTTGGCTTTGACATATTCTGTATTAGACGTTTTCTTGATTTTTTACATTTTTCCACGAAGAAAGTACACCATCGTGTATCACAGGAAAAATACTATAAGACATCACCTTAAATTCAATAGGTTTAATCTTAATAGGTTTGATTTATGTATATTGCAAGCTAGATATTGGGAGTTTTTAATCATTTTCTTGATATAACCAGATTTTTCAGGAACTCTGTTGAATAATTACTACGAGATAAAACCACTATAAGTCTGGATTTTGTGAGTTTTCATTTTTTTTTTTTGCATTTTCCCAATATTTTCCTGCAGAAGATAGTAGACCCTCGTATCCCATGGGAGAATACTGCAAGAGACCACCTAAATTTTGCATAATAAGCTTAAGAAGTTTAAATTTTGAATATTACAGGCTCGAATTTGTGAATATTTAAGCATTTTCCTAATTTTTTCGCATTTTCCCGACATTTTCCGGCAAAGCGAAGTACACTATCATATTCTATGGGAATAATACTAACAGAAACTATCATAATCTAGAATAAAATATTGTAGATGTTAAAAATTTAACTTGTGAATATATCATACAGGACTTTATAAATTCTCAAGCATTTTCTTAACTTTTTCACATTTTCCCGCCACTTTCAGTAAAACCGAAAACATCATCGCATTCTACGGGAAAGGGGCTATCAAAAACTGTCTTCATTTTCCGTTGCCCAGCTTAGGTCGAAATTACCCACTTCTTAACACCTTACTCTCTCTGGACATGCATAATCAATCAAAATTTAGTATATTAATGATAAAGTAGAATTATTTTTAACCGTATCATTTTTGCCTTGACCTTTTGCTTCTTTCACTCCTCATTTATACAATAACAGTATTGGCAATAGGTAATGTATCAATGATTTCGGGCTCTATAACTGAAAGCCAATACCGCAATAACTAAATTTTAAGTAGTAACAAACGTCAATACGTCGAATCAAACAAGAGCACATTTAATTGTTGAACCTAATTGAAGAGTTGCTATGCTATAAAATTCTGCACATATGTTAATTATTTTTATCGTTTATGGCTTATCTGTAAAGGCCTTTATCTCCTTTGACATAACCGTGCGATGTATATACTTATGACTTGATCTTGTTTATTTGATTGTTTATTTACACTTTAAAATTAAAGCATCAATTTTACTGCAATTTATTGTAAACACCAGATAACTCATGATAATAGCTTCTTAGATACTGATTATTTTACAGAACCACCAGAGGGTGCTGTAAGTCAACATAACGGCATGTAGATGCACAAATTTTCATGATTCTTATAGCTTTGAAATAATGCAGTTCCCTGTAAACTTTAGATCATTTTCTTTGTCAGGTATTTGGATATTGATCATTGTAGTGAGACACCAGACATACACAGCCGGGATTTTTCAAATGTGGAAGTTATTTATTAATATTTATTTTGGTTACTACCAAGAAATAGACAGTAACTAAATCACTAAATAATAACAAAAATTAATGAAACTCGGTAAAATTTTGTATTTCAACATAAATATTGTTTTAATAATAGGTAGTGCATTTATTCTAGAGAATTGAGGACCAGTTTTTTTGTAGTTCGGATAGTCCGCTAACAAATTTTTGTTATTAAGTGACACGATACAAATTAGAATAAATATTTAATATTATAGCTCTTTAACATGGCACATTAATTAAATAAGTGGACTCTGCATACGAGACTCACTGTCGTCTTTGAAGTAATATATCTTAATTAATATCTATTGCATCTGTACGTACTTATATAGAAGAATACAGATGGGTCTTACCATTTAGCATTTAAATTATTTTTATTCTGTTTATCTATTTTACATGTCAGGGCTTAACTAAATATTTCATTATCTATTGTACAATATGTTAATATTTTACGAAATTATGAAACCACCGATTTGATATTTTGGTAATATTTGGGTGGCAATGTCCTGTAAAATTGTTAATTTTTGAAGGGGGTCCGTGGTTGGTTGGAAAAGTTCATTTAAATGTCTGATTGCTTTGAGGCTAATAAGTGACTTAAGCCTGTGCATCTCGGCCATTAAAGTTCTAAAGTCCCAGGTCAAACCTGTTTACTCTGGACCAACACTGGAGGAGGTGGATTCTTGTTGTCCGGCTATTCTAGAGGTCCTGGATGAGTCGGCGGGAACGGTAGTTCTGCTTGCCCGAGCATTATCTGCAGGTAGCAGTGCTGGAACGTACTGTTGCTGATTTGTTTGTGGTATATTCTCGCCTTTTTTATTTATTTGATTTTTCATGAACTGGTATACATCACATTCTGTGTTACTGGCAGTGTGAACGCCTCCGCAGCTTGCCCATTTTGGTTGTGATTCAACTAGGTTTTTGCATTGGAAGGTAAAGTGTGCCCCTGCACATTTTACACACCTCGGATTGCGATGGCAGTTTGAGGTGACATAGCCCCAAGCTTGGCACCTCCTACACTGGGAGATCTCCCTCTCATTTATACGCCACTCCCACTCTATTCTGGTATACAATATTTGTCCGACTTCTTGTTGTAAATATTTAAGCGTGATTTCTTTTGTGCCTATGGCCAGATATAAGGGATATCTCTTCTTCATTATGAATATATTTTTGACAGGAATTTTTTCTTCAAATTCCTCCTTGGCGTTTTTAATCTCCGGATTTTTTTTGTCGTCGGACGGTCATGAAAATTGAGTGTGGATTTTAATTTGATAGCATAACCAGAATTCAAGTTATCGAAAGATTGCAAAGATTTCATTAATATTTTTACAGATAGTTTTCCTTTAGTTCTCATAGATAGTTATCTTTTCTGCTGTTTGCAAAATCCTATAAAGAATATGTTTCAACAGAACGCTTATTTTGAAACATTTTATTCTAAGAACCAACTTTAGTCTTCTACAAAAAATCCACAGATCAATGTTTGCACTTTATTACGGGCCCAAATTAGCAATCAATCAGAGGAAAATAAAAATTACATTTAATCAATATACGATATATTTGCAAAAAAAAACTAATAATACAGTATTAAATATTAAATATTTTTAATCATATTAGACAGTATTGATATTTTCCTTGTAGTACACCAGAGCTTCTTGGAAGTAGGAATTGGGTACTTGGTAGAAGAGTTGTTCGAACTTAATGAAACGATCGAAGGGGTAACCGAGAGAGTAGCTGTCGTAGAATTGTTGATCTCCTACATAGGGATAGAAGTAACTTTCAAACTCTTGGTTTTGGACTCCTTGTTTGGGCACATATGGGTAGACAATGACGTAGAACTGGTAAGGGGTGCCAGCGGCGCTACCTTTCGGTAAAATATACCTGTAACAAAAATACGTATTAGGAGTCAATCAATACCAGAGATAAATACTAACAAACAGATACGCAAGAAGGGCGTTTCCTTGAGCAAAAGGTCAAGGAGTTTATACTTGGCATAGTTCTTAAGCTTGATACACTAATTAATATTCTGAGTTCTCGATCTTGAGGCGTTGTCGCTCGCAAGGTCATATTGAAAAAATGGAGAAAAGAAAATCGATGCGATGAGTCCAACTTTGTAATGATACAAGCCGTCGAAGAAGCTGACACTTTAAAAGGTATGTGCCATCTTCGATCTTAGCAATATGTTGATAATCACACACCGATCAGTATGTCTTCATCATATAATTCTGTTTTCGTTTTATGGCAAAATCTTCTAGTTCTTTTAACAGCGCTTGGCGAGGTTTCAATAAATATGTATTTTCGAAAACTTGACAAAGAAAAAATTGTGAAAAGAATGTACTCTCTTCGAAGGTTGCAGTATGATATGCGATACCATATCCGTAATTTTCAATCAAGGAAAAATTGAGTATAACGAAATCATATAAATACTCTCAAGGATGAAAAATCAGATTGTTTAATCATGATCACCGCTAGCGTGAAATTCTTGACAGCCCTTTACAGCAATTCCAGTGATAACATCACTTTAGACTATCTCACTATCAACATTTCAAGAAAATCGCGACAAAAGTAAATTTAATTTAGCGGTCTTACTCTTATGAGTAATGCCGAATAACACCAGGTTCAATCATGGTGCGATATATCGAAAAATTCACAAACATGGGGACGAAAATGGAGGAGAATTGGCCTTACTCCAATAAAAATCATGAAAGACTCGACATTTCGTGCAAATGTAAGATGGGATGCGGCCGAGTTTGCAGATGGATAGGAAAATATATTCACAGTGCTTCATTATTTGTGCATTTTGTAGTGGAAAATAATGTGAAAATATTGCAGATGTTATATCAGACTCTGATGATGAAGGTGAGGAAATTGCTGATGTTAATAAATTTCTTCCGATTTTAAAAATAAAAGTAATGTCACAGAAGAGGTGACCGAGGAGGAAGAAGAAAATTCTCAGCAAGATATCGATCTCGATCAATCTGGTCCATCTGAAAGTTCAAATAGACTGAGAGACAAAACTTCCGAGGTATTGGGATTGTTGATTTTTGGCTCAATTTTTTAAATATGGCTGCGCGAGCGGCAACGCCACAAACCCAAAAACTCAAAATATCAATTAGTAAATCAAGCTTATTAATCATGTTAAGTATAAACTTTCCTCGGCCTCTTACAATGTAAAACCCTAAAAACTTGGACTATATAGAACATCAAGTAATGTACAATGTTTCCACTAACCTTTGTGGGTAATAGAAGTAGTTCTGTTTGCCATAGCTGTATGTTTGCTGTCCTTCATAAGCTCCATTTACTTGTTTGTACAAATCGTAGTAGGAAGTGGCATCAGGAGCGTAGTAATAACTATCATAGGAGTTGCGGGAAATTATATTTTCTCCAGATTTAAGCTCGTAGACGAAATAGTCGATCAACACGAAATTCAAGCGGTTTGCGGTGATGTTGATGTAGCGACCATATTCATCGTATTTTGGACCAAAGAAAATCTTCACTACAGCCTGAGTTGCCTGTTGTGATTGAACGGTAACCTTGTAATTAAACGGCTTGTTGTTGAGACGATATTGACGCACACGCACGTTGAAGTTGTTCTGTTGTTGTTCCTGTGGAGAGTAGTAAACTGCATTGCTTAAGTCAGAGTAGAAGTAATCATAGTAAGTGACCAGGCGATCCACTTCGAAGTTTTGAACTTGAACTCCTGGGAATATTAACTGTTTCTGGGTGTAAGCTGGAATGTTGGAATAGTACCTTTGGAATTTCAAGATGACCCTCTTGTATAACTGGTAAAATGCGGGATCGCGAAGTGCTGTCTCGAATTGTTCCAAAGCAGATGGGACAAGTTTGTTTGAGTCTAAAGGTTGATACGAATATCCAAGCAAGTGACTTGCATATAGCCAAGCGGCGCCGTAGTATTTGTAGTTGGGTGAATCTGGATTAGACTGGATAAGGTTTCCAAGTATGTTGAGACCGTCTTGGGAGTATAAGTCTACTTTCTCACCGTTCTGCAAAATAAGATATGTTAGACTGTACTATAGTAAAATCATACACAACTGAAATTAGCCAGAAATTTTGTAGAGATTAAGATATTAAAATCAAGAGTCCTCAAGATGAGTGTAGTATGCATACTTAGAGGAATAATAATGTAAGTCTTGTAAATTAAATAAAAAACATATTAATCTTTTACTTTTTCTCCCTGCCGATGATGAAACACGCGTTGAGTGTTGTGTTCAAGCGTTCTAGCGTTTGTGGATACTACATCTTCACTCTAAATGAGCAGCAAATTCTTCCCATCATAAGTATTCAGTTACTGGATGTGCTTAGATTTTCTCTTTATTTTCATGGTCGTCTTTTTTTCCCTACACAATCTATATTTTTCATATATTTTGCCTTTTAGTTAAATTCCATTTACCTAATCATTAGGAGTTTATTTACAATTTTGTAATGCAGTTGTGGGTTTTAGTTGTGACGAATGAAAAATATGTACCACCTAGTATGATAAAAGGACTTATGCTTAGTTCCCAATAGTTTTTAGTTTTTGAACTTAGCATAAGTCCTTCCGTCATACAGGGTGATACACATTTTTCAGCCATCACGCGTAAAATCCAAGCTAACAATATTTTTAGTTTTTGAACATCTATAACACCGTTTAATAAACTTTTATCTGATGTAAAGCATTTTCCAAACTCCTTTCAGTGTCCATTCTATGCAAAATTGCGTGGAACACCTGATGAACTTAAAAAAAAAACAAGTTAAAATCGTTGAACATGCATAATATTATTTTTTCTCCTAAACAGTATTGTGAATATCGAGAAAGCAAGTATTTGGGAAAAGTCCTTCTACCATACAGAGTGATACATGTTTTTCCACCATCTCGGATAAAACCAACAACAGCATTTAGAAAAATGTAAATAACGGTCTAACAAGTAAATAAACTCCAGGGATTTAATCAGAAGCTAACAAAAATAACATAATCAAATATGTTCTCTATAGTCAAGGAATATTAGCATTTTACCTGGAAAAAATTAATAAAAATCTGAATTTTTGCACAGACGTTCTTTAGAATGTTCCAAACCCAAATCCACAAAAGTCACAAAGATCCCAACATGGCTACGCAAGATATTGAATCTCAAAGTTTTTTGCAAATATCTCGCGTTCAACGTATCGGATGCCCATGTGAAAGTTATAGAGAACTAATTCATTTATAAATTGTCTTTTTTATTTTTTACCTATCCTCCTACAATACAAAAGATCAATCTTGTAGATAATTGAATTCTCTACATCTTTCACATTGACTTCATGTACGTCCGACGCATAGGACGCGAGATATTTGCAAATAACTTTAACCTTCGATATCTTCGGTAGCCATGTTAGGATTTTTGTGATTTTTGTGGATTTGGGTTTGGGACACCTCAAAGAACGTTTGTGCAAAAATTCAGATTTTTACTAATTTTTTTCCGGTTTCCTCCTTATTTTGGCTAATTACCCTGTACTATTACAGGATTTGTCAAACAGCAGCAAAAGTAATCTATGAAAAATAAAAAGAAAGACAAGCTGCAAAAATATTAATTTCCAATCTTAGCACTCTTCGGATAACCTAGATTCTGGTTGTGCTGCTAGATATTTAAAAATTCTAAAATGAATTAATCTATTTCTTATTCCACAATTCTCAGTGTAACACTAGTATCCACCTAGACCCTTATGACTATGAAGTGTAAGGGTAAAATACGAATAAAGAATCCTTCTATTCGTAGTTTTCGACTTTAAGTCTTTTCCCTTATACACAATAAGTTATAGAGGAGATTAGTTGACTTCAACTACCTCAAATGTCTAATAATCGCAAGGTTTGCGATGGTAAAATTAAATACTTACGCTATAGATATAACCACTGTCGATGGCATCATTAATACGCCTTTCATAGTCTTGAACAAAGGTGAGACTGTAACCATATAAACTGCTCGTCCAGCTTTGTCCGTAATTGTAGAAGTACTCATACAGTTTGGCAAATTTGGGCCTAGACGGAAACTCAAGCCCATTAGCGTATTCCAGAGATGGGTAGTACGGAGTTGTGATTGGTGCATTGTAGCTGATGTAAGGAATCTCTCCAAACCCGTTGGAAAGACGCTCTAAGTAGTAACGGGCCAAAAGTTGCTGGTAATAGAAGTAATACTGTTCACCACGATTCACGCCTTGGAACCCAAACTCTTTGCCACTCAACCAAAAGGGGTAATAGATGTTGTAGTAATAGTAATAAGAGTTGATGCCAACATCTTCAAGGTAATAGGACAACGACTGCTCTGGGTCCAAGTTCAAGTAGTATCCAGAATAGTTGGAGTTTATGGTGTATCCATTATATCCACCTTTTTGCACAGTTTGGCCTTCATATTGCTGTTTGTACACATACGCCCTTTGAATAACCTCTGCGTTATAAAAGTAATACGGATAGATTTCGTAAATCGGTGGAAGGACCACATTTTGCGTATCTTGGCGGTGTGTGACAGCTACAATATAGGAGTACAAAAAGAGACCTTCGTTAACATACTGGCGTGCCCAAACTGCTGTCTTGTAGAACGTTTCGTAGTCCTTGGCGTAATAGAAGACTTTGAATAAGGCAATAGCTTGTTGCAGTTGATCCTTGTAGAATATGGAGAACACTTCGCCTCTAGGGAGGAATCCATACTTGTAGTATTGCAAGAATTCCTGGTAAGCTTCTTGATTCTGAAAAAGGTTAACAATTATTATTAAAGACACAAACTTGGTTGGTTCATTCTAATCTTACTGTATAGGAGCTCTGCTGTTCGGCAATATTGTAGCTACTGGCAATGTTGAGATACTCCTTGTTGTAGGAGGGTTGGTTTATATTCTTGAGTAAGATCAACACATCCCGTTGGATGCGCAGAAATTCCTTGTCAGCTGAAAAGAGATATTTCATTCATTTCATTCTTGAATAAATAGCTTATAATAGCGGACTTCTAGACCCTAGTTTTCAGATTAATTGTTGTCAGTGAGTAAGGAAATTCTTAAAGTAGATTGAAAACGCTTGAAGGGGCTATACGATTATTGAAAAAAATTCAATTTTTTTTTTTTTCGTCAAATAGGTTTAGAATGTCATGAAATGTCGAGATTTTAAATTTGAGCGAAAAACAGTTTTCTGTCTGTCTGTCTGTCTGTCTACATGTCTGTCTGTCTGTCTGTCTGTCTGTCTGTCTGTCTGTCTATAACTTTCATTTGTCCGCACATTTTCTCCGGAGAGGTTTAAGATATTGACTTTTGTACACGTATATATTATAACAAGATCTGGAACTGGATTGTTTTTTGAAGATATTCGGTGAAGGGTTAGGGGTAAATAGGGGTAAATAGGGGGAAATATGTAAAGCAAGCTGGTGAGAGTGCACAAATTTGAAATTTGATGTGTGTACTACAAGCCAAGGCCTAAAAAAATTTCAAATATTTTTCAACTCCCCACCACCCCCCCAATCAATTACTAAAGGGGTTAATAACATAAAATTGAGATATTTACTTGAAATTTGGTACACGTATATATTATAATGACATCAGGAACTAGGCTATATTTTGGGATTATTCTGATGGAGGGTTGAGGGTTAAATAGAGGTAAATAGGGGGAAATAAGTAAAGCAAGCTGGTAAGAGTACAGAAACAAGAAATCCGGTGTATGTACTAGAAGCTAAGGCCTCAGATTTTTTTAAATATCTTTCAACTCCCCACCACCCCTACTCCATCATTGAAGGGGTTGGTCAAATAAAATTGAGGTATTCACTTAAAATTTGGTACACGTATGTATTATACCGACATCTGGAACTAGATTATATTTTGAGTTGATTCCATTTAGGGGTTAGGAGTTAAAAAGGGATAAATAGGGGAAAATAAGTAAAGCAAATTGGTAAGAGTACAGTAACAAGAAATTCGGTGTATGTACTAGGAGCCAAGGCCTCTGATCTTTTTATAATATTTTTCAACCCCCCCACCACCCCTATTCCATTATTAAAGGGGTTGAAAAAATAAAATTGAGAAAATCATTTGAAATTTGGTACACGTATGTTTCATAACGACATCTGGAAGTATATTATATTGTGAGATGATGCCGTTGAAGGGTTGGGGGTTAAATAGGGGAAAATAAGTAAAGCAAGCTGGTGTAACTACAGAAACTTGAAATTCGGTGTTTGTACTAGAAGCCAAGGCCTCAGAATTTTTATAATATTTTCCAACCCCCCACCACCTCTACTCTATTATTAAAGGAGTTGGTAAAGTTAAATTGAGATATTTACTTGAAATTTGGTACACGTATATATCACAAGGGCATCTGGGACCAGATTATATTTTGAGATGATTCCGGTGAAGGGTTGGAGGTAGTGGTAAATATGGAGAAATAAGTAAAGCAAGCTGGTAAGAGTACAGAAACTTGAAATTCGGTGTATGTACTAGGAACCAAGATCTCAGATTTTTTTGTAATATTTTTCAACCCCCCTTCTCCATTATAAAAGGGGTTGATAAAACAAAATTGAGATATTGACTTGAAATTTGGTACACGTATGTATTATAACGACATCTGGAACTAGATTATATTTTGAGATGATTCCGTTGAAGGGTTGGAGGTTAAATAGGAATAGATAGGGGAAAATAAGTAAAGCAAGCTAGTAACAGTACAGAAATTTGGGATTTGGTGTATATACTAGAAA
Source organism: Stenurella melanura (assembly GCA_963583905.1). Classification (NCBI taxonomy): domain Eukaryota; kingdom Metazoa; phylum Arthropoda; class Insecta; order Coleoptera; family Cerambycidae; genus Stenurella; species Stenurella melanura. The sequence goes on from OY757316.1 coordinate 18,762,990, forward strand.
CGAAGGCCTCAGATTTCTTTCTAATATTTCTCCACCACCTCCGCTCCATTATTAATGGGATTGATAACATAAAATTGAGATATTCACTTGAAAGTTAGTAAACCTATGTATTGTAATGATATCTGATTGAGATGATTCCATTGAAGGGGTGGGAGGTAGTAGGTTATGAATAGGGGAAAATAAGTAGGGTAACTAGAAACTTAATTTTTAACGTATATGGTAGAAACCAACGCCTCAAACTTTTTTATGACATCTGCCCCAAATATTATTAAAATTCCACATATTAGAGTGCAAATCTAGTCAAAATGTTTCCTTTAAAGTGACTTGGTTGAAAAATCTGGATGTGGAAGTAGTGATTCCTTAGGCAGTGGTTTTTTAATTAAAGTGTGTTGAAGTTTTGCTCTACATGGTATTAAAAGCCATAATAAAATATTTTTTCTAATGACGGTGAAAAGGGAAATAAATAATGTGCAGAGGTTGAGGCATGTGCTCTTAGGAAATATTTATTGTTTATTTATTTATTTAATCGTATTATTTATATCAACGTCCTGGCGGAGTTGAACTATTGCTATTCCAGCATTCAACCACGACAGGTACACAGACATCAACACAACAATCATTCTCTGGGATATACCCATCTACCGCAGCGACAAGACATGTTGTGCCATCCAACAGCGGTCTAGCTCACTACTACCATCTCGGTAACACATTAAAGCACCACAAAACATGATAGACGATTTTTAGGGCGATTTATAAATTATTTTAAAAGTACATTATGAATGCAAGAATGATCATTTTCGAAGCCTGCATGTCAAGAAAAACATGGTGTAAAATAAAACTGTTCATCATACCAACAGTTCTGTGCAAGTAGTGAGTACCTATGGATATTGAATATACAGAGCATATTCTTAGAGCTGTGTATTAAACATACATAGAAAAATAAATTTTTCAAAGAACCGCTTTGAAAACGGAAACAGAATAGATTTTTATTCTTACTTGTGTTATTTCTCAAAAGAGACAACCTCTAACTGACCCTTTGATATAAAAGTCAAAGTCCTAGAAGATATTTCCCAGTAATATACTGGTTAATTGTATCACTGTGTAGATTCCTCAGGCGTCATTTAGAAATGAAGATACACGTGGCAGGAAGTTTCAAAAAGAAAAACTTTTAAACAACAATTAATAATTACAAATGAATACTAAATTTTATTTCTCGGATTAGTCTTGTAAAGAAGTTCATTTGGGCCTGAAAATTGACTGGTAATGCCTGACTTGCCCAGAAGAATATTGAAAACACATTCAACATGACCTGAAATGTGTAAAAAAAAATTCATTATAATAATTGCTCTATCAGTATTAGTAAATAACTAAAATATCATTAAATCTGCCGCATTTTAGCACACACTGATAAGTAATAAAAAATATTATAAAATAAATAAACAACAACAAAGCAAAAATGATTAATTAGATAGATAAATACAAGACGAGTTCAAATATTCGCATATATTATGACAATCAATTAAAAAAATAGAGATAACAGCAACAATGAGATATTTGTTTGTACTCTTATAGGATGAGTAATAATATAGTGATAACTTCTGTAGTTATTTATTGTTTACAATTTACATGTACTTGTTATGTTCATGTTAAACAATTACATAAATGTTATGCAAAGACGGCGAGAACTAGGCTTTGTGAAGTTAGACCCCCCCTTTTTTAAACATTTTCAATGCAAATTGCGATTGCTGGTCGTTTTATTTCGTTTGCTCTTGGCTTAAAATAGTGGAAAGGGGGCTGAACTTTACAACAATATGACTCTTTTAACATTTTTTATTATGCAGAACGAAAATCTTGGGCGCCAACGAAGCCGCGGGTACACATTAGTCAAATATAAAATATAAATTAGTTTATATAAAGTTGGCGAGTTTAACTGATGACTGTATACAGACAGACAGATAGACAGATCAACTGATGAGGCCCGATTTCAATTAGGAATTTCTACCAAGCCATTTCCTATCTATCTGTCTATTTATACTCGTGATATATGGCTATGGCTGAAGGACAATATTCACAACACCTACCATGCCATTTTACATATATACCAAATTTAAAAAATAGTTTAAAGTTTACCAGAAGTTATTGTGTTTACAAGAAACAGTCTACACATATACATACACAAATACATTATACACAGATACACATACAGACACATGGCCATTTATTCAGTTTTGAGACCAGCGTGTTACAAAAGATATCTCTGCATATTTTTATTTTTTTAAGATGACTACTAAAATTTGCATTTCGGCAGTACAATACATATATGCTTAAATCAATCATTAATAATAGTATTTTAAATTTTCAATCAACAATTTCAGCCGTTTGCAAAATTAGTTTATTAACAACCAGGGCCGGATTGACTTGACCGGGGGCCTGAAGGCAGGGTTATGGTGGAGGCCTACTTAAGGCAAATGCAGGGTTTACAATGAATTCAATTATAGGCTGCTATTTATTATATACTGTTTAGTAATGTTTATTATTTCTATATAATATAAACACATTTACGAGCGCAAACTGGAATGAAATTTAAAAGTCCGGGAAATAATTGATCTGATAAGCAATTTTTCAAGCGAATGCAAGTTTCCCAATCAAGTATTTTAAAAAATTACAGAACTGATTTTTCGAAAATTTTAAGAGTTCCTTTGGTAGGGCCCCATTTTGGTGGGGACCCCGAGGCAGTGTCTCGTTGCCTCTGGGTTACTCCACTATTGCTAACAATGTGATATATACAACACAAGTGAAGATTATTTGTTAAATCTATACAATAAGTCACAATGTCGAAAGTTTTTGTCTTGGTACCTAACCTCCTGAACTTCTAAATCTATAATGTATAACGACACGTTTCCGAGGCTTTTCAATGCTAGGTTTATAATGCTTAATAACCAAGACTTCACAGCATTGCCGCATGTTCTTCAAGTTACTGATAACAAATGAATTTAAAAAAAGTTTTGGTAAATTTTCCTTACAGGTATAGGTTAAAAAGACAAATTTAAATTGAATTAAAAAATCTGAAATCATTTAGAAGTATAAGTAATTAATATAGTGATAATAAAATTAGCAAGTTTGCTTCCAAATCTTATTACATGGGTAAATTAAATGCAATATGTAGGTAGAATAGCAAACAAACAAAAAGAGAAATCCAAGAAATTCAAAATTGCGGTTTGGTCAAATTAAGTAAACAGTATTAAATAATAAATGAAAGACAGATAGATAATTGCAAGATGACAATAAAAAACGAAGCGTCTGAACCTAAAAATGCTAAACCAATTCCTGTGAAATATCACAATGAACAATTTTTGCCCTGCAAACTTCTTTTTTATCGCAAACCCTAAGCATTAGTTGAAAATAAGAACTGAGCAGAGCATAGTGGTCCAGAAAATAATTCTTTCAGTCAAAATTGTCTAGAACTCTTATTTTGCAACCGATTGAGATATTTTTTGTTTTTTAAAATTTGTGATTTAATTACGAAAAAATCTGTAGTGGCCGATTTTTGAAATATGAAAACCTGCAGACACTTAGTGTGTCTAATGGCCATTTTTTACAAATCTTACAGAAACTTTTTTAAAACCGATTTATATAAATCTTGCTACTCGGAGGTTTTCGAGGTCGTTGACTACGAATTCTGCAAAATGGCAAAATCAATATGGGGGCTATAAAGAAATGATAAAAAAATGTTTTCGTCAAAGTTAATAAGTACTCACAAGTCTCAATTATTACAGATTACTATTTTTAGTTTCTATTACAGTTTTAAGTTGCAGTAAGAAATTCAAGATGGCGGATCCAAAATGGAAGTCAAAAAATTATTTAAATGCATAATTCTAAATAGGCTACTTTTAAGCATGATTGCAAAATTTGAAATGCGAAAATAACTTCTATTTTTTATTAATTGCGCAGATTTACAAAAAAAAAGTTGTCTGGATCTGGGGTTAGACCATGCGTTTCTTATGTATTTTTCGACGCTGAATTTGAATCTGTTTTTAGTTTTTCTCTATCACGTCAGGATTTTGAGATATTCTAACCTAAAAGTTAGACATATTTGAGGTTATGTAGCTTTTAGATTTTTTTTCCAAGAAACCATGTATGGGATCTTAAACTACAAATCTTCCTCTTTAAAATACCGTAGAGTTTGCTCAAACATCTTTTTTTTCGCTGAGATATCGAATTTTTAAAATTGTCTGTTCATACCATATCTTTCCCAATACATTTAATTAGTATGGAAACCTTATGGTCATTATTTAAATTGCAATATCTCGGCAAAAAAAGATATTTGAGCAAACTCAACTGTATTTTAAAGGTGAAGACTTGTACTTTAAGATCCCACACATGATTTCTTGAGAAAAGAAATTCTTAAAGCTACATAACCTCAAATATGTCCAACTTTTAGGTTAGGTTACGTGATAGAGCAAAACTAAAAACAGCGCCGAAAAATACATAAGAAACGTATGGTCTGACCCAGATCCAGAAAACTTTTTTCTTTTTATAAACCTGTGTTACTTATGGATCATAAACATGCAATTCAGTTTTCCATTAATTTTGTGCATTACATACCCTAATATAAGTAATACTCACATTTTCTGATCAGCTAATAATACAATAAGCATCTAACACAAAAAAGGTTTTTTGTGCTAAATACTTGTATTATTAGTTGATGAAAAAATGTTGATGTTACCTATATTAGGTTATGTAATGCATGAAATTATAGAGGACTGAATACCATATTTATGATCGATATGATTAATAAATAGCAGCCATTTTTGCTTTTCAAATTTAACGTATTTAGAATAATTATTTTCTTTATATCCATTTTGGATCCGCCATCTTGAATTCCTTAATAGAACTTAAAACTGAGACAATTTAAATTTAAAAATAGTAATCAGTAATATTTGAAACTTGTCAGTACTAACTTTAACAAAAGTATTTTCATTTCTTAGCATTTTATAGCCGCCATATTGATGTCGTCATCTTGCAGGTTGGTTCACAACAATTTGGATGTCAGATTCGTGATCAGCTGCCTAGAAAACCCCCGAGTAGCAAGATTTATGTAAATTGGTTAAGAAAAATGTTTCTGTAGGCATATTAACCGTCTTCAGGTTTTTATATTTCAAAAGTCGGAGAGATTTTTTTTGTAATTAAATCACGATTATTTAAAAAATTAAATATCCCAATCAGTTGCAAAATAAGAGCTCCAGACAATTTTGAACAAAAAAATTTTTTTCTGGACCAGTGTTCGTCTATGTTTCTCTGGTGGAGCGAGAGCATACAAAACCGGCAAAACGCTTATAAAAAATAAGATCTTAAGAAAAAAATATTCTGGTTCCTGGTTAATAAAAATTATCTAACGAAAATGGTACTTACCTTTCTGCTCCTTAGCAGGAATGGCAACGGCGAAGGAGCAAAGCCCGACAATTGCAAGAACTAGAGTGAGCTTCATGTTTGCCACTTGAACAAACACCCAAGTCTGCAATTATCCCGAATCGCACACCCTTTTATACAAAAGCTGTATTGACCCCAGCCGCGTTGTTTTATCTTCAACGCTTATCGCGCCAGTTGTTTTGTGTAAGATGTAATTATTCATTATTTTAATACCATATCATTAGAGCTGTATCGACTTAATTCACAATAGCGTATTGTTCTACTTTAAAGTAAATACATGGATGACCACAATAAATATTTTTGGTGATTTTGCATGGGTTTCTAAGTATGCAATTCTATAATACTAAGTTTATTAATATATTTGAGATAGGAGATCGCCCAACAGACAGACCTGTGAGAAAGTAACAGAAAATACGAGAAACCATGTCTAAACTTACCTGAATATGGTGAAGTATTAGAATGTATATTTGGAGCTGTCAAAACCTTAAACGTTACTTAATCCAGTGTATCAAAAGCTGGTGCAAATTTTCGACCGTATCTGGTAACTTTCTTGCACTGTGGTCTTGCACTTGCGGTCCCATCATAGACCAACAAAATGGACTAAATCTTTTTTTGAACTGACTTTTTCCATACCTGATAATAGTACAGAAATTTAGTGGCTTTTTCAGCACGACATTGTTTTTTGTTCCATGAAATGTTTTTATTGTTCTGTGAATCATGACATTTCACAAAATCGACTTCTCAATGGACATTTCCCGTCAGGTACTTCACAAGTTGTTAAAGTTGTACAAAAAAATTGAATAATCGTTACAATATTCTTTATAATTGAGAATATTTATTTAAACATTTTGAACAGAAAAATATCCCCCCCCCCACTCCCTATTAAAAGAATTAATAGAATCAAATTGAGATTTTCACTTGAAATTTGGTACATCTGAGAATTATAATGGCATCTGAAACTAAATTATACTTTGACATGAATCCGTTGAATGAATGGGGGATAATTAGAGGTAAATAGGAAAAAATAAGTAAAGCAAGCTACAGAAAATAGTACATAAACTTGGGATTTGGTATATATACTAGAAACTAAGACCATAGATTTCTTTCTAATGTTTTTCACAAGCAAGAAACTTCATTTTTAACGCATATGGTAGAAACCAACGCTTCAAATTTTTGTATGACATCTACCCCAAATATTATTAATATTCTATAACCACTAATTTCCACATACTTGAGCGCAAATATAGTCAAGATGTTTCCTTTGTAGTGACTTGGATGAAAAATCTGGATGTGGCAGTGGTGATTCCTTAGACAGCTGTTTTTTTATGGAAGAAGTTCACCTCATTTAATACGTTCCCTCATATTTCTTATTTTTATCGAACTGTCAAAAATAATACAAAAGGAGACTATTGTCAGAAAAATGTAATATACAATGAAACCGAAATTGTCTATACATACTGCGATTATAATTCATTAAATTATTAATACACAATTTGTCAAAGCAATGCAAAATATACGAAGGCGTGTTTCTAAATCATGTCCAAAAATAATATGACCCCTGAGACCCCTTGAGTTTTTTCAGTGAGTTACTGGATACTGGCCTTTAAAAGTAATACACTACGTATACTTAACTACTACATCATCTTGCATAATAATTGTTAATTAATATATGATATTTGTAACATGTTTCTTCACCTTTGGTATTTGGTAGGACGAAATATATTTGGGTGCACAGCCTCTGTCTACCTCAGAATCAATATTAGGTACATTGATTGGGGTAATATTACACAATCAGTCGTAACCAAGAATTTCCTATATTAATATTCCACTAAAAACAAATGAAAAAAAAAGGTTATCAGTTGAACTGAATGCCAAATGATTGCGATTTTTTTTCCTTCATGCCGTCTTTATAAAAAGATATTACAAACATCTGTGTCTGAACAGCACTCTTAGAATAGCTGAATGTTAATTGACTGTTGATAAATTTTCCTCTTTTTTGAAATTTTTACCGCTTGCGAACAGATTGAGAGAGTTTTCCGAATAGGTTAAGTTTTATTTACTCAAAAGCTTACAGGACTAAACATTTAGTCACAGAAACCTAGAAATAGGTTTGTACTGTCATATTCCGGATACTAGATAAATATAAAACCAAAATTTGTATTTGAATCATTATTCCACATTTCGAGTTTTTTTCTCTACAAAATGAAAGAAACATTTTGTCCTGTCGTTTTATGTGAGACAGGAAGTATACATTTATAGTATTGAAACATATTCTTCATAGGATTTTGCAAACAGCGGAAAGAAGAACTATCTATGAGACCTAAAAGAAAAACTATATGTAAAAATTTTAATGAAATCTTTCCATTCTTTCGATAACCTGACTTCTGGTTATGCTAACAAGTAAAAATTCTTATTTGCCATTCTCATTATAACACTAACATCCAACATAGTTCCCTACGACTAGGCAGATTAAACTAGTATCTACATGATCCCCTACGATATGTAAATTCAGTTAAAAATGAGAACAAAGGCCTGAAATTAATTTATTTACCTACCTACCTACAAGATAGGTTATTAAATTAATTTTAGGCCTTTGTTCTCATTTTTAACTGAATTTACATATCGTAGGGGATCATGTAGACACTAGTTTAATCTACCTAGTCGTAGGGAACTATGTTGGATGCTAGTGTTATAATGAGAATGGCAAATAAGAATTTTTACTTGTTAGCATAACCAGAAGTCCGGTTATCGAAAGAATGCAAAGATTTCATTAATATTTTTATATGTCGTTTTTCTTTTAGTTTTCATAGATAGTTTTTCTTTCCGCTGTTTGCAAAATCGTATAAAGAATATGTTTCATTACTGTAAGCAAACAAATAATAAATAATTCACTTTTAAACATTTATAGTATTGTACACATGTTCAAACAAGTTTACGGAATTTTGATACGTATAATATATATTTTAATATATTAAATAGTATATATCTAAAACATATCTTTTAAAGTGAGAACACTAAAATTCTAAAACCGAATTTTTGTTTTGTAGCGTATTGGTGAGTATCTCACACTAGTTTCAAAAATCACTTTTTGACAAATGCTTTGTCTGGATTAGTTTCATAAGGGCAACATATCATAAAGAGACAATGCATGTACCAGAATGCAGTAATAATTTCTAATCAGCTAGCAGCAGAGTACCGCTGAATCTTCTAAATATGAACATGCAGTTTATTGGCCATTTCGTTAAACAAAAATGTTCGTGCCATGTAGAGAATGATCGATAATCATGCCGAGGTATTTGATATTATTTTATATACCATATATACGTGGTACAATTATATGCCTTTTGCTGCATATATCCCGTTATAAAGTTAATTAATTTAAATCGACTTTATTATATTATCATGAATTTTGGTTTTCCCGTATTTAACCTTAACCAACTAATATTTTATTTTATTGCTGTAAGTTCTAGTACATGCTTCAATGTTGGTCGCACATCCTTCCAAAAATCACCTCTAACATGAATAACTCCATCATCGGCATAAGTATGTTTATTTATTCACACAGCATCACTCTCAGTAATTATAAATAGGTCATTTACGTACTTATGAAAAGTACCGGTCCAAGAACTGTGCCTTGTGGTTAATATTATCAGTAAAACGAACAGACTTACTCAGGTGGTTTATATAATATTTTATTCAACTTTTTTATTATTATTCTTTATACAGAATGAATTAAAATACTGTGATTTATTTGAGAACAACAATTCAACAGCAAATAACCAACCACTTAGGGTTGTTACTATAAAGTTAACAATGTCAATTTAAAACGCCAAAATTGATTGAAAAATCAAAATATGTTTCGTTGCCTTCTCCGAAACAAAGGCTACTCACTTTTTCAAAACTATTTAAAAGTTTCCAGAATGTCAGCAGAACTTCACTTTTATTTTAATTTTGTTAATTCTAATTTATATCATTTGTTTAATAACACCCTCTAACTGTTCCTTTGACGTATAATTCACAGATGTTATTTAGGTTATTTGATTGTAATTTACTGGATACTTCTATTATTTTGTAGATACTGCTACTTAATACTACTTTTAGAAGAGAATGAGCCCATAAGTAGTTGAAATTCGAAAGATAGGAAGCACTATACAGGGTCCTGCAGCTCACCTCCCGTCTTCTACTACACCTAAACGATTTATTTTAGAAAAATGATTCAAACGGGACAATAGACTGTTTGTTAGAGAGCACATTTTAAAAATATTTTTGAATATACAGGGTGTTCCAGAAATTGGTGGTGCATCAAAGTTGTATCTTTTTAAATGGAACACCCTGTAGTTTTGTTGATTTTTGGGACCCCTTCGAGATACTGTACATATCCCTAGAATATTATCAAATTTGATTTGATAGTTCCAGAGGAATAAATTAAAATCGAAAAAAAAAATTTTTTTCGTCATATTTTAAAAAATTTATAAAAAATAGAAAAAACATCTTCAAACCAAAACTAAGCAACAGGTTGCTTATAATAAAAGGTTAGTTTATCCTACTATGAATATCGTAAAAATAACTTATACAGGATGTTCAAAATTCAATGCCAAACTTTTCAAAATGTAATGCTATTTTTCTCCATTTTTTCAAATGGGACACCCTGTATATTTTTATCTCATCGGATGCAGAATTAAAAAATGAGCATATTTTTTAATTACAATTATCTCGACTATCTTAAAGGTTTCACAGATATTCGTCAAAAACTACTACAAATCGCAAAATTATTATCTAATAGTTTTACTTAACATTTTTCAAATCCATAACTAGAACTTATGTTCAATATGTCTTCCGTTCTCTTGGAGGCACAAACGAAGGCGGGTATGAAATGATCTTGCTACTCTTCCTAATAGGTCGGGTGTAATGTTTTGAAATGCGTTCCTGATTCTTTGCTGCATGTTTTCTGGTGTGGTTGGAGGTTCCTGATAAACGATTTCCTTAACGTAGCCCCACAAAAAGAAATCCAATTTAGTGAAGTCGGGTGATCGGGGCGGCCAATTACATGGCCCTCCTCTTCCAATCCACCGGTTTGGAAAGGTTGTATTGAGATGGTCCCTGACTTGTAATGAATAATGTGCTGGGGCTCCGTCGTGTTGCAGCCACATTGCATCTCTCAAAGGTATTGGTAAATTTTGACATAAATTTGGCAATTGATTTTGCAAAAAATACATAGCACCATTCAAATGTCCGTTAAAAAAGTGAGGACCAATAACATGTTCACCAATAATTCCCCCCCACGCATTTATTGACCATCTGTGTTGTTGGTCAACCTGCCTAAAAATCCTTGGGTTGTGGTCGGAATAGTAATGAAAGTTATGGCGATTCACAAATCCGTTTTTATGAAATGTGGCCTCATCAGAAAACAAAACCTTATCAAAAAACTCACAATTTATCCTAATTTTAGCTTGCGCCCAATTGCAAAATTCGACACGTTGCTCAAAATCTGCATCGAAGAGTTGTTGATGAAACTGGATATGGTAGGGATGAAAACGGTTGTCCTTTAAAATTCGTTGAACGGTTCTCTCACTTACACCTACGGCATCACCGACTGCTTTTTGACTAACGAAAGGGTTTTCCGTAACAGATAATAGCACAGACAATTCATTTTCTTCATTTCGAGCGGGTCTATTTCTAACTGGTTTTGTCTACATGTCCCGTTTGTACAAATCTCTCTAATAATAGTAAGGGGTCCAAAGCTTTAAAAATTGAAATGACCCATTCCAACAAGGTAAATGATTTTTGGAAACGAATTCAGAAAGAGGGTCCTTAGGGGCATCAGAAATGGCTTGTTGGACTTTTGTTGGCGCTTGCGCAACTTCTCCACAAGAAAAAAACATGGCCGAATGTTATTTCAAGAATTTGTGTTTTTAAACGTTTACCTCTTGCTAAAAAATTAACTACTTGCGATATCGATCTGATTTTTTATACCTATATACTACAAACACGAGCGCATCTATCTGTACTAATAGACCTTCAAAATCACTTACGGTTTTTTTCTAAATAAATCCAAAATCACATGAACGAATTTTGTGTGTTTGAAATTTCGACGTGCGGGCAACTATATTAAATATTCGAATTTTGTATCTATTATATACGAATGAAATATGGTCTAAAGATCAAAAAAGTTTTTGCAAAAAAAATTGGCTCGATATCTCATACAGTTCTCGAGATACGGATTTTTACATTCGACCGTAATAATGTCTTGTTATGATAGCGCGCAACGTGACAGCTACGGCAGGGCTCGTTCTGGGCAATTTTGGATAGATCATATATTAGTCTAATACCTAATTTGATTTAGGTGTTATATTATTCTTGATCATTAGATCACTCATTGTCTGAAAATTATTAAACAATTATTTCGGTGCAATAAATACGTGGTTTTAAATTATGAAGTAATTTGTTACATGTAATATACTGCCGTCCTATGCCAAAATGACGCACTTCAGTATACGCTCTTCTTGAGATATTTGACATTTTATGCCACTAATCTCAGCACATCTTATTTTTTTAAATAGTTTCATTCTATTTTTGGATTTAATTCTATGAGGCAGATGCAAAAATAATGGTTTATTGATTATTGAAAAAAGTCTGTCATTTAACAAGGAAACTTTGAAGTACGTCCAATTTGCTTAGGAAATTTTAAGTTACGTCATTTTGGTTTAGGACAGTATATCTAGACTTGCAAATGGAGTACGAAATCGTTAATAAGTTTTAATAAAATGAGTTTAAAAATAAAAATTGACCTAAACTTCAGATTTAAAAAAAGTATGATACGACTTAAGAAAACAAGCCAATCATATAAAATACATTTCTGAATATTGGTGTAAACAAGGACAAATGTTGCCCAACAATGTGAACTTGGATTCCTCCCGCTTAGCATAAAATTTGAAGTGCAGTCATGAACAAACGAACACAATAATATTTACGAAAGGTATGTTTAATTTTTCCAAAATAGAAAAACTACAAAAGTGTTGTGGGTATACGACAACAAATGGTATTTTATAGTATTCACGACACCAATAAATAATTAGGTGAAAAATATGAAGAAGAAAATATTGTAAATATTGTTTATTGGCAGTCTATGTATTGTGTGACCTGTCAGTTATTCTTTCCGAAGGGGAAAAAGTGAGCAGTTACAGTTGCCTTAAATCAAACAGGCCATCTAAACAGTTTGACTAATCTTGGAGATAACTGCGATGCAATTGGTGATCGTGTGATTGAAGATGGTCCTAAGACCTATGTGAATCTGTATGGCCATAGTGAGTTTAATTAGATTCACCAAGGTAGCATTTATTTTTCATAAAGTTATTAGACATACGATTGCTAAGTCCTACAAGTGAGCTTACTTACTGCATTTGAAATGGTCATTAAGTCCAGTAGTTTGGTATGCTTATAGCTTAGCTTGCAACTGAAGTACTTAGCGAAGCAGGGTCAAACCCTGCTTACTGCAAAATAATTTTAATTGTAAAAATTATTCACAAGAAGTGGTTTAGATTCTCCTATACTTTCCTTACCTAACACAAAATTCTGGATTTTAAACAAATTACCTTGGTGACTTGAAAAACGGTTAAGAAAACACATTACACTCTTCTAGAAAATTTGGATATCTGATAGAGAATAACCAAATAAACCCACAAATGATGACAAAAAACCACAAGTGGTTAAAAAAAAACAAAAAGTGGAATTGTAAAGTAGAGTGTGACTAAAAATGTTGATGTTCTGTTACATGTGCATGTGGCCTTTCCTACAATTGTTTTAAGGGCAGAAATAATACAGAGCAGTGTTTAACAGACAGTAATTCTTACTAGTATAGTATAGTGCTTTGTCGATATTTACTGAGCTGTGTATAATTATGCATTATTATTATTATTATTATTACTTATAAATTACACGTTTTGTGTACGTGTTTATATTTTATTTCTATATTGTATAATGATGGTATATATATAATAAATATCTCCATATACAACACCATAATATAGATGTAATAAATCCTATGCTAAATGAGTTTCATTTTACATATTAATATTTTTGTAAAATTGTAAATAATAATAACACAATATCAAAAATATATTGGCTTACCATCTTGATACATTACAATTAACCAGATAGCAGTACATGAGATAATAGCCGCATGGTAATAGGAGTATCACGGACCTAAATTATGGCTTAATTTGAAAAGTCTGTAACTCAAAAATTGTTAAAGATATGGAGCTAATTTTTTTTGCAAAAACTTTTTTAGTCTTTAGACCATATTTCATTCGTATAGAATATATAAAAAAATTAAACATTTAATATAGTTGATCGCACGTCGAAAATTCAAACACACAAATTTTCTTCCTGTGATTTAGGTTTTATTTAGAAAAAAATCTTAAGTGATTTTGAAATTCTATCAGTACAGATATATGCGCTCATGTCAGTAGTATACAAATATAAAAAATCAGATCAATATCGTACGTAGTTAATTTTCTAGCGAGAGGTATATGTTTAAAAACACAAATTCTTGAAATGACGTTCCGCCATCTTTTTTTCTTGTGGAGAAGTTGTGCAAGCGCCAAAAAAAGTCCAACAAGCCATTTCGCATGCCCATTAGGACCCTCTTTCGACATGCGAGCTCAAAATTTATTTACCTTGCTGGAATGGGTTACTTGGCGATTTTGACGGCTTTCGAAGGCGTGGACCCTCTACTATAAGTTGTTCAGGCTTCTTTTGTCTGGATGTCTCCGTTCCGGATAACGCTGTGCGTAAACTCGACTTGCCAAAGAACAGTTTCTTTCTGATTCTCCTAATATGAAAATCATATCTACTAGCTCTTCTCTGCTGTACTCCATCACAAAAAATGCTTAAAACTTGTAAATTACTAATACGTAATTTAAAATATTGACATATGTCTATTTGTATGACAGTTTGTAAGCAAATTTGTTTCCATGGCTATCTACTAAATTACCTTATTATGGTTAAGAAACAACAGAAATATGATTTCTGTTTACTCCCCTTCATTTACGCCTTCAAGAGGAGAACTGCATAGACAGTTATATGAGAAACTGTCTAATTTAGGTATTTGCTTATTTAATAACATTAGAGGAGCTAAATGATAAAACGGAACACATATTGAACATAAGTTCTAGTTATTGATTTGAAAAATGTTAAGTAAAACTATTAGATAATAATTTTACGATTTGTAGTAGTTTTTGACGAATATCTGTGAAACCTTTAAGATAGTCGAGATAATTGTAATTAAAAAATATGCTCATTTTTTAATTCTGCATCCGATGAGATAAAAATATACAGGGTGTCCCATTTGAAAAAATGGAGAAAAATAGCATTACATTTTGAAAAGTTTGGCATTGAATTTTGAACATCCTGTATAAGTTATTTTTACGATATTCATAGTAGGATAAACTAACCTTTTATTATAAGCAACCTGTGCCTTAGTTTTGGTTTGAAGATGTTTCTTCTATTTTTTATAAATTTTTTAAAATATGACGAAAAATTTTTTTTTTTTCGATTTTAATTTATTCCTCTGGAACTATCAAATCAAATTTGATAATATTCTAGGGATATGTACAGTAGCTCGAAAGGGTCCCAAAAATCAATAAAACTACAGGGTGTTCCATTTAAAAAGATACAACTTTGATGCACCACCAATTTCTGGAACACCCTGTACATTCAAAAATATTTTAAAAAAGTGCTCTCTAACAAACAGTCTATTGTCCCGTTTGAATCATTTTTCTAAACTAAATCGTTTAGGTGTAGTAGAAGACGGGAGGTGAGCTGCAGGACCCTGTATACCATACATGTATGTAACTACTTCAGCTCAATACGGAGATGCGTAATAAAAATAAACTGTATTATATTGTTGCTTTATTGTTGTAAGAGACAATAATACATAATATTTTAATAATTTAACCTGAATGAACGACATTGACATCTTCCTTGTGGTATACAACGGCTTCTTGGAAGTAGGAATTTGGTACCTGGTAGAAGAATTGTTCATGCTTGATGAAACGGTCGAAGGGGTAGCCAAGGGAATAGTTGTCATAGAACTGTTGATCTCCTACGATGGGATAGAAGTAGTTTTCTTGCTGCTCATCTCCACTTGGTGTTCCTTGTTGAGTTACATATGGATAGACGATGACGTAGAACTGGTAAGTTACACCACCAGCACTACCTCTTGGCAAAATGTATCTGCAATAAATATGTGAATTAGTATTACAAACATTACAATATATTCATATATACTCCATTTGCATTCTCAGAAAATCAAGTAATAGTTATTAATTTAAAATAAATTACCTTTGTGGATAATAGAAGTAATTCTGTTTGGCATAGTTGAACGTCTGGTGTCCCTCGAAAGCACCCAATACTTGTTTGTACAAATCAGCATAGGAAGTGGCATCAGGAGCATACAGATGACTGTCATGGGAGTTGCGGGAAATTACGTTCTCTCCAGATTTGAGGTCGTACACGAAGTAATCGATCAAGACCTGGTTCAAACGATTCTCAGAGATGTTGATATAACGTCCATATTCGTCGTACTTGGGGCCGAGGAAAACTTTTACAACAGCCTTAGTTTCCTTCTCAGACTGCACTTTGATGTTGTAGGTAAACGGTTTGTTATTAAGGCGGGATTGGCGAACACGGACCTGGAATTTGCTTTGCTGTTGTTCCTGAGGGGAGTAGTAAACGGCATTACTAATATCAGAGTAGAAATAATCATCGTATGTGACTAGATGGTCAACTGAGAAGCTTTGGACTTTAACACCCGGAGATACTAATTCTTTTTGGGTGTACGCTGGAATGTTGCTGAAGTACCCTTGGAATTTCAAAACTATTTGCTTGTACAATTGGTAAAATGCTGGGTCACGGAGTGCTGTTTCGTAATGTTCTAGAGCTGATGGAGCGAGTTTATTTGTGTCTAAGTATTGGTACGAGTAACCAAGAAGGTGACTTGCGAATAATGCAACATCGCCGTAGTATCTAGTATTAGGGGAGTCTGCGTTAGATTGGATAAGATCTCCAAGTATGTTGAGACCTTCTGGAGAGTACAGAAATACTCCCTTGCCGGCTTTCTGTAAAATAGTAACAATTAGATTAAGAACTAAGTTGAAAATGCTTAACTTACGCTGTGTATGTAACCGCTGTCGATGACGTTATTAATACGTCTCTCGTAATCTTCAATAAATGAGGCGCTATAGAAGTATTTGCTTCTGGAAGATCCACTTTGTCCTCCAAAAGTGTATTTACTCACTTCAGCATATGGAGGCCTGGATGGGAATTCAAGTCCATTGGGATATTCAAGAGATGGATAATAGGATGTTTCAATTGGAGTATCAATGCTGATAGAAGGAATTTCTCCAAATCCATTAGAAATGCGCTCCAAGTAGTAACGGGCCAAGAGTTGTTGGTAATAGAAATAGTACTGCTCTCCTCGGTTAACATATTTCAAACCATATTCTTCGCTATTCAAGAAAGATGGATTGTAAATATTAAAGTAGTAATAATATGCGTTGATACCAACATCTTCCAAGTAATATGACAAAGACTGTTCTGGGTGTAAGTTCAAGTAGTATCCTGAGTAGTTTGAGTTGACGGTGTAACCATTGTAGCCACCTTCATGTACATCTTGCCCTTGATATTGCTGTTTGTATATGTAGGCCTGTTGAATGTCTTCTGTGCTGAAGAAGTAGTAAGGGTAGATTTCATAAATTGGAGGGAGCACAACTTTCTCGGTGTCTTGACGGTGTGTAACAGCTAATATGAATGAGTACAAGAAAACACCTTCATTGAGATTTTGACGAGCGTAAACAGCCGTTTTGTAGAAGGTTTCGTAATCCTTCGCGTAATAGAAGAGTTTGAATAAAGCGATGGCTTCTTGCAGTTGTTCAGTATAAAAGGCGGAAAATATCTTGCCTCTAGGCAAGAATCCGTACTCGTAGTACTGCAAGAATTGCTCGAAAGCTTCTTTATTCTTGAAAATAATAATTAGTTGTAAGGGGAATTGCATTAGTTTGTTAATTTTATACTTACGGTGTAGGAGTCTTGGTGCTCAGAGATGTTGTAGCTGCTGGCAATTTGGACATATTCCTTGTTGTAAGAGGGTTGGTTGATGTTCTTGAGTAAAAGCAGAACATCCTTTTGAATACGTAGAAATGCCTTGTCAGCTAAAAATGGAAAATTTTGATATGAAATGTAATCGATGTTGTAATCAGATTTGGTATGGAGTCATCGAACCCGTCTTCAGTTGTAAATCGTTAGTTTAAGAAAGTTTTCTTGTCGTTAATAAATAATGTGAAAATACAAAATTTTACTTCCACATCCACGTAGTGAATTGGAAGTATAGTAAACTTAAAGAAAATTTCAAAATTTCTTTTTTCTTGAAATAGGTTTAGAATGTCACGAAACGTCGACATCTTAAATTTGAGCAAAGAAATTTTTTGTCTGTCGATCTGTCGGTCTGTAACTTTTTTTTTGTCCGCACGTTTTCTCCGGAACGGTTTAAGATATTGACTTGAAATTTTGTACACGTATATGTTATAACGAGATCTGGAACTGGATTACAGTTTGAGATGATTCCGTTGAAGGGTTCGAGTTTAGTAGGGGGTGAATAGGGGAAAATAAGTAAAGCAAACTGGTAAGTACAGGAATTTGGGATTTGGTGTATATACTAGAAGAAAAGGCCTCAGTTTTTTACTTCCCTCGCATACCGAAGGGAAGTATTGTATTCGAGAAAAAATCACCCTCCGAGATTTTTTCGGATTCTGACGTTTCAGAACACGTAGATTCCGAAAATATAGGTTTTTCAATTCCGTCAGTCTGTCTGTCTGTCTGTCTGTCGGTCTGTCTGTCTGTCTGTCTGTCTGTCTGTCTGTTGGTGTATTTACTAAAAAACTACTTGACGGAGAGCAGTCAAATTTGGTAGGTAGTTAACTCTACTGTCAGCGAAGAACTGGTAGAATTTTCACTGAAAAATATACAGGGCGGACCGTCTAAACGGAATAAATAGTGACAAAAATTTTTTTTTGCTCAAATTTAAAATTTCCACGTTTCATGACGCGCTAAACCTGTTTCAGGAAAAAAAATTTTTTGAAAATTTTTTTCACATTTTTGAAAAAATTTTTACCAAGATGAAAAAAATTTTTTTTGCTCAAATTTAAAATTTCCACGTTTCATGACGCGCTAAACCTATTTCAGGAAAAAAAATTTTTTGAAAATTTTTTTCAAACATTTTTGAAAAAATTTTTACCAAGTTGAAACAATTTTTTTTTTGCTCAAATTTAAAATTTCCACGTTTCATGATATTCCAAACCAATTTCGGAAAAAAAAAATTGCAACATTTTGTTACCAGTTTGGAAAAAAATTTAACACCAGAATGCTCAAATTTAAATGACATTCTAGGTATTTCAGAAAAAAAATTTTGAAAATTTTTTCAAAGTTTTTACCACTAAAATAAATCGAATTTTTTTTTATTTGCTCAAATTTAAAATTTTCACGTTTCATAGCATTCTAAACCTATTTTAAAAATACATCATTTTTAACTTTTAAACTTTTTTTAGCACTTCTATAGAACAGAAGGAAACTTTCCTTTTTGCTCTAATTTAAAATTTCTACCTTTGACATTTTAAACCTATTTCAGAAGAAAAAAATTTGAAAATTATTTTACCATCTTTTGAAAAATTTTAAAAAAATGAAATTTTTTAACCACCACTATACTTCCACTCCATTACGTGAATGTTGGATTGAAAATGTGACAGATGGCAATAACATCTGGCATATGCACCTATTATACTTTTATTGAAAAATGTACAGGGTGGTCATCCCAGGAAATAATTCAGTCATGGTGGATATTTGTAAAGGTATTTGCGCAAGCCTGCCATATGTGGCACCTGCTATTTAGTATTGAACTTTTGCTGTTGGATGAGCAATCTGTATATTTTTTTGACCAAAACTTATCAAGTTTTCTTTGTAATAATAGCAATAACTCTACTCCGATTATTATTCTCAATGTCATTTCGTAATTATTATTTTTTTAGAGAGACTGCCATGAACGAGGGAAGTTCTGTGTAAATACCTTTACCGATTTTTATATAATATTTTCCATCCCTCCAACTCCCCCACACTCTTATTAAAAGAGTTGATAAAATTAAACTGAGATATTCACTTGGTTAAGCGGTAGAGTGGCATTAGCAAAATTTCGCCAGGACGTTAAAATAAATAGGGCAATTAAATAAATAAATAAATAAATAAATAAAATTTGGTACATGTATGTATTACAATGACATCTGAAACTAGATTACATTTTGACAAGATTTCCTTGAAGGAGTGGAGGCTAAGTAGAGGTAAATAGGGAAAAATAAGTAGAGCAAGCTCATAAGAGTACAGAAACTTAGGATTTGGTGTATATATACTAGAAACCAAGGCCCTAGATTTCTTTCTAATATTTTTCAATCCAACCACTCCATTATTAAAGGATATGATAACATGAAATTGAGATATTCACTTGAAAGTTAGTACACGTATGTATTGTAATTACATCTAATGGAGGTGATTCCGTTGAAGGAAGGTGGGGAGGGTTGTCAATAGGGGAAAATAAGTAGAGCAAGCTAGGAACTTTATTTTTAACATATGTGGTAAAAACCAAAGCCTCAAATTTTTCTATGACATTTCCCCCAAATATTATTAAAATTCTATGATAAATAATTTCCACATACTAGAGTGCAAATATAGTCAAGATGTTTCCTTTAAAGCAACTTGGATGAAAAATATGGATGTGGAAGTAGTGATTCGGAAGTTTTTAATTTGAGCAAATTAATCTAGGTATAGATTAATTCTACAATAGTAAATATACATCAGCATCAATTTATTAACTTAATGAAATTATTTAGAGTTGCAAGAAAGGAAGAAATACGTAAATCAGCGTAACTTTCGTAAATGATATTGACAAATTAAATTATTTAAGTACACAAATCTTACACTAAGATTTTTGAAATATATTTTTAATAGAATAAAAATAATAATAATAAAAATAGTATTTAAAATTACATAAAAAAAATTAATACTTACCAACATGTTGTTCTTTTACCACATTGGAAGCAGCAAGGGCAACAAGACCCGCTACCAGAAGAACTAAGGAGAGCTTCATGTTTGGTACTTGAACAACTACCCAAGTCTGAATTTGTCTTAAATGGCCCACCCTTTTATACAAAAATTTATAATGACCCCAGCCGAGCATTTATCAGTCCTTATCTCTCCCGCATAGATTTTGGCAAGTTGATGTTTTTCTTATTTCAGTTCCGTATCATTTAAGATGTGTCGCCTAAACTTGATTAGCATTGTCGCTTAAAATATTATTAGACGTGATTGTGGATAATAATTATTTTTGCATTCTAGAATTGTTTATTATTATTATTACATTAACACGTCTCTTTTACAAATTTAAATCGCATATTGCTTACTATTTTGCCAATTTCCAATTTATTAACTTTGAATACGATCTGATTAAAATCTAACAAGAACGCTAGAAAAGTTATTGAGTACAATTTTAGATAAAAAAAACCGCTGCCTAAGGAATCAATACTTCCACATCCAGATTTCCTTCCAAGTCTCTTTAAAGGTAAACATGTTGACTATATTTGCACTTTAGTATGCAGAAGTAATTGATCATAGAATTTTAATAATAATTGGGGGCAGATGTCATAAAAAAATTTACAGAAGTTGCAATTTAGCAAGCTTGGTTAAGACATTGAAAATTAACTTGACTAATTTTCAAGCCTAACATGATATTTACGAAATATGCAAAATGTTCAGGGGATAGAAGTAAAGAAAAGTTTTGGAAATTTTTAATCTTTTATTAAGCTGCAGATAAAAATTAATAAAGTTACATAACTCGAAGTAATTGCAATAGGCTTTACATCCCTCCAACATTTCGACAAAAAATGGGTTTCGTAAAGATGCGAGAACATGAATCTAGGCATCAAAATTTATCGAATACACAATTTTTACAAAAACGACGCTAGGCGTCGGTCGGTATCGAGACGTACAAACGCAGGAATATGAATCTAGGTATCAAAATGTATCAAACACGCAAGTTTAATAAAAACAACGCTAGGCCTCGGTCAGCGTCGAGACTAGGGGTGCCAATCCCAGGGTCCCGAAATCCCCGGGATCCCGGTCAAAAACCAATCTCGAAAATCCCGGGAACCTCGGAATAAGTTACAAAAAATAAAATACACAGCTTATAATGGTAATAATTATTTAAATTTTTTAAGATATAATTCATGTCATTATTTTAATATTTACCACGCGACTTGGCAACATGGCAGCACGGAGTTTGATGTCGAATGCTTGAGCTGCATCTAGTGTAGACGCTTTGATATCTTTGCGATCTTTTTTCAAAAATCTGTAAATTTGTATACATGTTGGTTTGTTTTTCTGTGTTTTGTTCCATTTTGCCTTTAAAATGAATAAATAATAATTAAACCGCTAAAATTAAACATTTGAATTTTTTCGGGTTTAGTCCCAGGATCTCGGGATTAATTGACATATGTCTCGAAAATCCTGGGATTTAAACAATGGTCCGGGATTGACACCGATATCAAAATTTATCAAATACAAGTTTTATAGAAACGACGCAAGCCGTCAGCCGGGGTCTAGACGTAAAAATACAAGAATATGGATCCATGTATCAAAATTTATCAAATGCACAAGTTTTACAAAATCGACGCTAGGCGTAGTTGGCATCGAGATGTAAAAATGCAAGAACAGGTATTATCAAAATTGGTCAAATATACAAGTTATACAAGACCGACGATGGGCGTCGGTCGGTGTCGAAACGTAAAAACGCATGAATATGAATATAGCAATGAAAAACGACGCTAGGCGTCGGTCGGCGTCGAGACGTAAAAATGCAAGAATATTATGCCTGAGGCCCTCGCTTCTAATACATACACCAGATCCCAAATTTCTGTGCTTTTACCAGCTTGTTTTTCTTATTTTCCCCTATTTACCCCTATTTAACCCCCAACCCTTCAATGGAATCATCCCAAAATATAATCTAGTTTCAGATGTCATTATAATACATATGTGTACCGAATTTCAAGTGAGTATCTCAATTTTATTTTATTAACACCTTTGAAATAGAGTAATGGTGGTGGGTGGGGTTGAAAAATATTATAAAAAAATCTTGGGTCTTAGCTTCTAGTATATACACCAAATTTCAAGTTTCTGTACTCTTACCAGCTTGCTTTACTTATTTTCCCCTATTTACCCCTATTTAACCCTCAACAATTCAACGGAATAATCCAAAAATATAATCTAGTTGCAGATGTCATAATATATACGTATACCAAATTTCAAGTGAACATCTCAATTTTATTTTATCGATCTCTTTAATAATGGAGAGGGGGTGGTGGGGGGGTGGAAAATATCATATTTTGAGGCCTTGACTTCTAGTACATATACATCAAATTTCAACTTTCTGTACTCTTATCAGCTTGTTTTACTTATTTCCCCTTATTTTCCCTTGTTTACCCCCCAACCGTTCAAAAAACAATCCAGTTCCAGATCTCGTTATAATATATACGTGTATACAATTTCAAGTCAATATCTTGCGGACAAAAAAAAAAGTTACAGACCGACAGACAGACAGACAGGCAGACCAACAGACAGACACAAAAATTTTTTTCGCTCTAATTTAAAATCTAAACATTTCATGACATTCTAAACCTATTTCAAGAAAAAAAAATTGAAATTTTTTTACGATTACTATACTTCCAATCCACTACGTGGATGTGAAAGTAAAATAACTCAAAATTTGGTCTTAAGCATGAAAGGTATTGTATAAGTTGCCAAATGTTTGAAAAATATATATTGAAAATTTTATAATGAATTCAAAATAGAACTATATACCTTTCAACTTCCTAAACTCAAAATAAATTTCTAAGTAGAAAAGAAAATACAAAAGCTGTTACCATTTTCACACATATCTAAAATACCATACGGAACACTGTATGATTAAGTTTCAAATTGATCCAACATCAACATACGTGGTATATTATTCATAAGTTTCTTTTTAATCATCATCAGATAGTTGGTCGTCCGTCTAAAGAAAATGTTTAAAACTACATTTATACTCCAGTGTTTTAATTGATAGTATTGCAAAGTCTATATGGTCCGAAGGTGTGCTTCTACCCTGGGGGCGGATGTCATAACTTCTCGGAAGTAGAAATTATTAACTCAAAATAACCACAGCAATAGATAGAGGGGCGAGTTCTAAACAGAAATTGTTCTATGAAGTATTTTCAATTGAAAACATTGATTTTTCATCTAAAAAATGCATGTTTTAGAGAACCGAAAACCTTACCTTACCATAAAAAAAATCATCAGACGTGAAAATGCAGCTTCTAATCTATTTTTATTTCTATTTCTGTAGATGCGACACGATGAGTTATGGCTCGCTGAAGATGACTGTTTGCTCGCCGAAAACTGAATTTCAACCTTTCAATGTTAAATAATGGAAAAACGACGAAATCTTGGAGGAAGACTTATCCCACCTTTCTTAAAGTACTTGAAAACACCTTTAAGATGAGCTTTAGTAAAAGTCGTTAGCATAAAAACTTACGGAGTTATGATGGAGATACAATGGTTGTCTCGTTTTTTTGAAGAAAATATCAGCAATGAAACCAATGGCTTAACTTCCTTAATTTTTACGATATCTAGTCGCTCCAAAAACCGTTTTCAGGGAATTTCAAGGGTTATGAAACCGATAAAGTTTAACTTCCTCGAATCCTTCGTGTTTATAGGCTCGCGGAAGTGTTCCTCGCACTCAAATTAATTTTCATGATAGAGAAATAAAAAACAAAATTTTTGCAAAAAATACTCTTGCATCGTTTACGTACCTTCTTTAGTTTTTGAGTTATTGTGAGAAAAGGAAATAAAGAATTTCAAAAATCATTCAAAATTGAATCAAGCTTTTTTTACATTCAGGCATTCTAAACCTTTAAAACTTCTAGAACATATTGTGAGTACCTAAATAAAGTAAATTGTAAATTGATTACGTTTAATTTCAGTGAAGCCATTGGTTTCATTGATGACTTTTTCGCCGAGAAAACGAGACAACCATTTTATTTTCATCATAACTTCTTAAGTTTTTATGCTAGCGACTTTCACTATGCTCATTTTAAAGGTCTTTTCAAGTACTTTAAAAAATGTCTGACAAGTTTTCCTCCAAAAATTCGTTGTTTAATGTTGAAATGTTCGAAATCAGTTTTCGGCAACCTTCGGTCACCTTCAACTAGCCATAACTCGGTCCGTATTGCATCTAAAGAAAATAAAGAAATTTAAAAAAATGGTCGATTTGATATTTTATTAGCTTAATGTTTGCTCCTGATATTTTTTTTGATGAAACATAAAGTTTTCGAGTTATTCGTGGAAACTCGCTCTTTTTGATGAAAAATCAACATTTTCAATCGCGAATAACTCGAAAAATATTGATTTATCGAATAAACTTTACAGATAATTTTTTACTTAGAATTCATCCCCCTTTTGATTTTTGTGATTATTTTGAATGTACTAATTTCTACCCCCAAGAAGAGGTGATATCCACCCCCTAGGTAAATACACACCGTAGGACCATGAAGACTTTGCAATACTAATACTATACGAATCGAATGCCGTTTATTTCATAAAAATCGATCTTTCGTAACCCTAGTTCAAGGTTTTGCACTTTTCTTGGATTATTATCGTCTTTTTAAATCTATTCAAGTATTTACTAAAAAACCATTTTTTAAGCTTTTATATTATAACTCTGAACGGCGTACATGAGATAAGTTTTTATGCATGGCCCACTTCTTATCTCGTGATACAAAGCAATTTGTTTACTTTTTGAGAATCTCATGTAATAACGATTAAGTTAAATTAGAAACATTGTAGGCGAGTCTGCCTGTGGTAAAAAAGAGGTGATTTTACAAATTTTGTATATAATACCATTTGAGTTAGCAACGGATTCGTATAAAAAAAAATACGCTGAACAAGATTTTCTTATGAAAAATGTTCCTAAACCGCGAGCGTCATGGTCAAATAATCACAATTTTTTTTTTCGTTTTTATTTAATAAAGCGAACACGGTTTGACGGATCTGAAAAAATCTTGATTCAGTCGAAAGACATTTTCAATACGCTTCGTTTAGCGCCAGGCACAACTCATTTTGTCTACCCGTTCATTTGTTATAACCAAAATGAATTTCTTAATTAACAAATTGATGACTCCGAAACTAATGAGGTCAGAATATTGTTTTTTTCAAAAACATGCCTTTTACAACAAAGAATATACCATATTTTTTGGTCCGATATCTTCAATACTTTTTGGTTGTTTAAACAATTGACATAATTTGTTAATTAGCAAATAACTTTTTTTTCGAAAGTTTGATCGACTTCAAACGAACCTTAAGCGATAAATATTGATGTCGGGCATAACCCCGATAGAAGTCTGCACGAATGCAACTTTTTGCTTTTGTTTATTTAAAGTTTAAAAATTGCAAATTAACAAATGGAATATCTCGGCTCCGGGTAAGCGTATCGAAATGGGGTTTTTTGCATATGAAGGTGCTTGGAAAAAGGAAAATTTTGAGACCAGAAAGAACTTGATAGGATAACCGGAACCGGAAATAAAAGTGATATTGCGTGAGAGGCTCTAATTTGTTTATTAACAACTTTTTGAACACGACGTTTGGTGAAATGAAAGCTAACACGTTTTTCCATCAACCACAAAAAGTTCTACAAAAAAATATTCAATCCCTGAAGATATTATCTAAATGTTATTTGTGGCATTATCTTAATTTTCCTTCCTAATTTTTTGGGACTTGTACATGTATTTTTCTGTTTTTAAGCGGTGCTCGGGGAATCTACAAAATATCACAATTAACCAGTATGTTACTGGTAAATAACCTCTACGCCTGTAACTTGTAAGTCAAAGGATCAGTTAGAGGTTGCGTTTTTTAAATAAATAACACAAATAATTAAAAAAACTTGAAATTAAATATTTTGCCGACGTTTCAGAAATCTAATCAGTTTTTTGAAAAAAAATTTTCGCTGTGTATGATAAACACATAGCTCTAAGAATGTTTGTTATATTCAATATTCATAGATACATACTATTTACATAGAACTGTTGATACAGGTAACAGTTTTTTTTAATTTTTATGCAATGGTAAGTTTGTGAAGTTCTTCTTTTAACATTGGCAACCACATTGTACAGACATCTACGGAACAATTCGACACGCATCTATCCTCATTCAATAATATAATCACTGATTCTTTAATTTCTCTTTTTTTGCTATCTGACTCTTTTGTTAAAATTTTTGCCGAGTCCCAGTTTATTCTATGTCCGTTTTCCCAAGCGTGTTCGCAGATCTTGGACCTCTGAATTTCATTTTTTCTAATATAATTTTGGTGTTCGCCCAATCTTACAATAAACGGCCTGGATGTGCACTGACACGGAATACTATAAATGCAGTTTTTTGAATTTTGCTCGTGGTTCTTCTGTTTCGTCTTTGTCAGAATAGATCTTAAAGTGTTGTTTGTTTGAAATACTGTCCTAATATCAAATCTATCTCTGATATAATTATGAAATACTAAACGATGAGAAGCGGTTTATAAAAGAAGCTCTTATAAATAACCCACACCCTGAGGCTTTTGTCGATAAATCCTTCATAAATATTGAAAATAACAATCAGGTACGACAAAAACCTGAAAAATGTTACACAGCGTTAATTCCTTAGGTATGTGGCTTATCCGAAAAGTTGCACCGTGTCGGTGATAGATTTGATATTAGGACGGTATTTCAAACAACTGCTATATGTCACTGTTGTAAGAAAACCTGAACGTTTAGTTAAAACAAATTGGCAGCTACTTTAAGTGGCTGGAATCTCCCTACCAACAGTTTGCGAACATTCCTTGATTTGGTTAATAACCGGACTTATTACCGCCGACCTATGCTATGCAGGCCTCCGTCCTGCTAATGCTAGATTCTTAGGTTTTCCACAAAGATTTTTCATTTTGTATTTACAGACGAATCTGAAATCACAATTCCTTAAAATTAAATTCGTATTATAGCTTGACTTTTAAACTTAGCAGTACTTGTGCACAGTTTAATAATATACATATTCGTATTATAGTTTGACTTTTAAACTTAGCAGCAGTACTTGTGCACAGTTTAATAATATACAGTTGGGTCACTTCCCCTCATATTTGTTCATGACCCACCACTCTTGCCATCGACGCGTGGGCTACACTCAGTACGAAACAAATTAGTTCTCGGTTACAGCGCGCGAATAGGAGAGTTCGGTACCCGATTTTAAAACTGGCGCCATTCCCCTCTGTGCGCGTGGTCTTGTGCACTCGATCTGATCTGGTCTGATCTAGAGCATTAAAAACGAAACCAAGTCCCATTTTTTCTACATAGACTAAATAGGGAGTGAGCCTACTGTATATTTCCCTACTGTGACTTGTGTTATTTTGTTGAATAAAGAGTGGTATCGAATATACTTTTACGCCCGTTAGAGCCCAGAATAAGAAGTTACGAAATATAATGCCATGTTAATGCATTTTTCGCATTGATGTCATGAATGCCTTCAGCTTTTATATTAAACCTAATTAAAAGAACATGCATGAATACAGTACCATATTGAAAAGATTCTCACCGATATTTAAAAAAAAAATCTCGTACCATCATGAGCAAATAAATCGAAACAGCATAGTGATGCGGATACTTTCAAAACTTGACTAACCACTAACCGATTGTATTACCTGTTAAAATATTTGAAATTTTCAGTCAAAAAGCTTTGACATTGACTGACTGTTTTTGTTTCTTCGGAAATATTGTCACCAAAAGAAACTTTTCGCAACAGTAATCTGTATAATTTGCAAGTCGTTTTTACACTTAAAGAATTTTAATCCAAACCTTTACACATGAACTTGTAAAAAAGACACAAGCATCACGAATTCTAATTTCATCCTCATCTGATAATGTGAATTTTCCTGGCATGGCGAATAACTCCTGGAATTCGCTTTTAACGCATATAGCGGTCCTTTAGCATTATAAAATCCGTCTTTAAAAATTACAGTGATGGAAGTTTGGAAGAGTATAATAACCATAAAAAGGTTGGTAAAACCAAGGGCTATATAGCAAAACCGTTATTATTATACCAAACTAATGATCGGCACATTTCTAAACCCGATCATATTGCTGATAGAAATAAAATTTTCATATCACTTTCAATATGTCCATACGTCTGTCCGTCCGTTTGTTCGTCTATCTGTCTGTCTCTCCGTTTGTCTGTCTATCTGCCTGTCTGTCTATCTGTCTGTCTGTCTGCCCGTCTGCCCGTCTGTCCGTCTGTCCGTCCGTTACGTTTCTTAAGAATGAAAAGTCCGATTGAATTGAAATTTGCACAGTAAGTTAGTGTTAGCTAGAGTAAGAACTCTATTTTCGAAGGAAATTCGTCAAAAACTAACAAGTTTTAGTTGGGTATTTTTTTAAAAATATATTTTTTAGCCGTTATAATTAAACAAAAAAATTTCTATAACTAACATTATTTACAAAGAACTGCAAGGAGTATCCTGTAGAATGTGCAGCAATTGTATAAAAAGTGTAGTAAATCGGCGAAGAGTATAATGGTTAGCTTATTTAATTTACACTTAATTCTCTACCAGCCCACACTTTAAAATTAAATTAAAAACTTTTTTTGTGAGAAATTTTTGATACTGAACCTATTTTAAACTGTTTTCAATAAAGTTGATTATTTTGTTAATATTTAAATGCATTGTTCTTTCAATATAGCCTGCCCAAATTAGAAAAAAAATTGAAATTTCAAGATTTTCAAGTGCATTGCGGCACGTGTTCTCTTTGTCTAATAGGACTGATACTTTGCACACTTTTCTTTCCCATCAAGTAGCATCATTTCAGGGTGTAAAAAAAAATAGAAAGTCGAAAAATAAGGACCACAGCACTCTTAAAATATAAAATATCTCAACTATTGTCTAAATATTAATGATCTATTAATTACTTCCACATCCACGTAGTGGATTGGAAGTATAGTAATCGTAAAAAAAATTTCAAATTTTTTTTTCTTGAAATAGGTTTAGAATGTCATGAAACGTTGAGATTTTAAATTTGAGCGAAAAAAATGTTCTGTCTGTCGGTCTGTCTGTAACTTTTTTCGTCCGCACGCTTTCTCCGGAACGGTTTAAGATATTGACTTGAAATTTTGTACACATATATATTATAACGAGATCTGGAACTGGATTGTTTTTTGAAGATATCTGGTGAAGGGTTGGTGGGTAAATAGGGGTAAATGTGGGGAAATATGTAAAGCAAGCTGGTAAGAGTACAGAAACTTCAAATTAGTTGTATGTACTATAAGCCAAGGGCTTAGATTTTTTTATAATATTTTTCAACCCCCCACTACCCCTTGTCCATTAATAAAGGGGTTGATAAAATAAAACTGGGATACTCATTTGAAATTTGGTACACGTATGTATTATAGCGGCATCTCTAACTGCATTATATTTTGAGATGATTCCGTTGAAGGGTTGGGGGTTAAATAGGGGTTAATAGGGGAAAATAAATAAAACAAGATGGTACGAATACAGAAACTTCCAATTCGCTGTATACACTAGAAGCCAAAGCCTCAAATTTTTTTGTAATATTTTTCAACCCCCCACCACCCCTACTCCATTATTAAAGGGGTTGATAAAATAAAATTGTGATGCTCATTTGAAATTTGGTACACGTATGTACTATAACGACATCTGGGACTAGATTGTATTTTGAGAGGATTCCGTTGAAGGGTTGGGGGTTAAATAGGGATAAATATTGGAAAAATGTAGAGCAAGCTGGAGTACAGAAATTGAAATTCGGTATATGTCCTAGAAGCCAAGGCCTCAGATTTTTCAGTAATATTGTTCAAATAAAATTTCCTTAAAGAAAAGTGTTGGATAAAATTTTGTATCACAGACGTGTGTGACTGCACATTAGGCACTTAAGAAAATTAGCCACTCGACTTAACGGTCTCGTGACTAACTTTTTCTCGCATGACTAATTTGAGTAATTACACACTAGTACAATAAGTGACTATTATCCACCTAGTTAGTTTAACATTTTTAATTCACTGGTTTATGCAATATTTTATTTAATTTTGTTTAAATATATTATGTTTACCGAGTAGGTACACTATTGTATTGTATACTTATTAACTATTAAGAAAGGAAACAGGTATCGTTTCTGAAACGACAGCGAAATATATTTGACTTTTTCTTCAATTTTGACACGCTAAACTGACATTTACTTTATAACAACGATTATAAGTAGTTGTTTTCTTCCAAATGAAGAATTTTTTAAATCACTGTATTATTGCATGTGAGTAAATTAAAATCCTAAGAGTGATGGAAATTATTCACTATCAAGAAAAGAACTACTTACTAAATGTCAAAATTGAATAAAGGCATTCCAAATAGGTTTCGTTAACACTGTGCCTTTCTTGTTGTTTAATAAGTATACAATATTCAACGCACTCAGTACATAGAATATATTTATTAGGTTTTGAAGAAGAATGCAGATTATCTCGCAGTAATATTCTGCATATATCGATAACCACAATTTTATATTTTCAATATTACTAAATATTACTATTGAAGATAGTATGTACACCACGTGGTAAAACATTCGAAAAAATTTCTTCATGTATAATTCGGTTTAGTCCAAGAAGGTTCCTTAAATCAGTAAGGAAATACAAAATGAAAAGAAACTACTTATATTATATTGTTACTTTATTGTCAAAAAAGACAATTGATAATACATAATATTAAAGCATTTTAATCTGAATGAACGGCGTTAACATCTTCCTTATGGTACACAACGGCTTCTTGGAAGTAGGAATTTGGTACCTGGTAGAAGAGTTGTTCAAATTGGATGAAACGGTCGAATGGATACCCAAGGGTATAGTTGTCATAGAACTGTTGCTCTCCTACGAAGGGATAGAAGTAGTTTTCTTGCTGTTCAGTTCCACTTGGTGCTCCTTGTTGAGGTACATATGGATAGACGATGACGTAGAATTGGTAAGTGACACCACTAGCACTACCTTTTGGCAAAATGTATCTGCAATAAATATGTGCATTAGTGTTATAAACATAATAATGTATTGATGACATACACTCAATTTGCGTTATCAGACATTCAGTAATACTTATTAACCTAAAAGAAATTACCTTTGTGGATAATAGAAGTAATTCTGTTTGCCATAGTGGAACGTCTGATGTCCCTCGAAGGCACCCAGTACTTGTTTGTACAGATCAGCATAAGAAGTGGCATCAGGAGCGTACAGATGACTGTCATAGGAGTTGCGGGAAATTACGTTCTCTCCAGATTTAAGGTCATACACGAAGTAATCAAACAAGACCTGGTTCAAACGATTCTCAGAGATGTTGATGTAACGTCCATATTCGTCATACTTGGGGCCGAAGAAAACCTTAACAACAGCCTTAGTTTCCTTCTCAGACTGTACTTTGATGTTGTAGGTGAATGGTTTGTTGTTAAGACGAGATTGACGAACGCGGACCTGGAATTTGCTCTGCTGTTGTTCCTGAGGGGAGTAGTAAACTGCGTTGCTTATGTCAGAATAGAAATAATCGTCGTATGTGACTAAATGGTCAACTGAGAAACTCTGGACTTTAACGCCCGGAAATACTAACTCCTTTTGGGTGTACGCTGGAATATTGCTGTAGTATTTTTGGAATTTCAAAACAATTCTCTTGTACAGTTGGTAGAATGCTGGATCACGTAGTGCAGTTTCGTAATGTTCTAGAGCTGATGGAGCAAGTTTGTAGGTGTCTAAGTATTGGTACGAATAACCGAGAATGTGACTTACGAATACTGTGATAGCGCCGTAGTATCTATTGTTAGGAGAGTCTGCGTTAGATTGGATAAGGTTTCCAAGTACGTTGAGACCTTCTGGAGAGTACAAAAATACTCCTTTGCCGGTTTTCTGCAAAATAATAACAATTAGATAAAGAATTTTTGTTGAAAATACTCAACTTACGGTGTAGATATAACCACTGTCGATGGCATCATTAATACGTCTCTCGTAATCTTGAGCATAGAAGGCGCTATAGAAATATGGGCTTCTGGAAGATCCACTTTGTCCTCCAGAAGTGTATTTACTCACTTCAGCGTATGGAGGCCTGGATGGGAATTCAAGTCCATTGGGATATTCAAGAGATGGGTAATAAGGTGTTTCCACTGGAGTATTAAAACTGATGAAAGGAATTTCTCCAAATCCATTCGAAATACGCTCTAAGTAGTAACGGGCCAAGAGCTGTTGGTAATAGAAGTAATACTGCTCTCCTCGGTTAACATATTTCAAACCATATTCTTCGCTATTGAAGAAAGATGGATTGTAAATGTTAAAGTAGTAATAGAAGGAGTTGATGCCAACATCTTCCAAGTAGTAAGACAGGGATTGCTCTGGATTCAAATTCAAATAGTATCCTGAGTAATTTGAGTTGATAGTGTAACCATTGTAGCCACCTTCATGTACATCTTGCCCTTGATATTGCTGTTTGTATATGTAGGCCTGTTGGATGTCTTCTGTGCTGAAGAAGTAGTAAGGATAGATTTCGTAAATTGGTGGGAGCACAACTTTCTGTGTGTCTGGACGATGAGTAACAGCTAATACAAATGAGTACAAGAAGACGCCTTCATTGAGATACTGACGAGCGTAAACAGCCGTTTTGTAGAAGGTTTCGTAATCCTTCGCATAATAGAAGAGTTTGAATAAAGCGATGGCTTCTTGCAATTGTTCATAATAGAAGGTGGAAAATATCTTACCCCTAGGCAAGAATCCATACTCGTAATATTGCAAGAATTGTTGGAATGCTTCTTTATTCTTGAAAATAATAATTAGTTGTAAGGAGAATCGTATTAGTTTGTTAATTTTATACTTACGGTGTAGTAATCTTGGTGTTCAGAAATGTTAAAGCTGTCGGCAATTTGGACGTATTCTTTGTTGTAAGAGGGTTGGTTAATGTTCTTGAGTAAAAGGAGAACATCCTTTTGAATACGCAAAAATGCTTTGTCAGCTGAAAGGAAAAAATATTGATGTGAAATATTTCTAATCGACACAGCTTAGATATAATCGAATTATTTTTAATTGCAAATCATTAGTTTAAGAAGATTCTTTAGACAATAAATAATGTGAAAATTTAAAGTTTTTGATTTTATTGATCTGAGCTTTCAATCACTTACAGGTCAATTATAAATTAGTTTTCCAAAAGTAAATATACATCAAATTATTGATTAAAAAAAATATAGTTTCAGAAAAGGAAAAAATAAATTAAATTAAATTCTCTACAAGTCGGTTTTTTTCTATATTTTTTCAACGTGTAGAAATGCGCGAGAAAAAATTCTTGAAAGTCGGAGAATTTCGCGTGTTTTCGACATGAAATTGGCCATAACTTTTTTAAGAAGCGGTTTTTTCTCGTCACCAAAAAATTTGTTTTCTTATTGAACAAACAGATTAATTGTTTATAAAATTAAAGGCGCCCGCATGAACTGAACAATTTTTTTAATAAAAATTGTCAGGAACATCTAAGGAACAAATTTCAAAAGGTTTTATTCATATTACTTTTTTTTTTTATTTAGTCACGCGATGAACGCAAAATTGCGATGAACCGCAGGCCTAATATAACTACTTATGATAAGACAAAAATAAACCGAATGTACGAATATAAAAAATTACACATGTATACGTAAATGTAGAGAAACCAAAGTATTCATTACAGATACGTAATTATGCTTTACAACTTTAATAAAAACAGTAAAATTCTTAAAACAGCCCTAGCAAAATTTGTAGATAAAATAAACAAAAGAAACACTGGTACAAGCAATTTCAGGCTCACGTGTGCTACTCACATGTAAGTATATGAAAGGAAGGTTAGTAAAGAATTTAAACGAGAAGGACTTGCTTCTTGCCCAGGAGCCTTTCAGGACTTTTAATAAGACAAACAGGTGGGCCACGCACAGTGGGGCAAATGGCCTCTTTTTTTATCAAACGACAATTCCAAGGCCTGGAATTAATGAAGCAAAATTTTTTTTATTAGCTATTCGTCATAAAATTTCTTTTAATTCTATCGAGACCGAATTTCGAAATATCAAAACCCCGCATTATTAGCATTAAAAAAATCATTTCGTTGGAATTTCTTCAAACTTTGGTAATAGGTAGAACCAAAATGGTCATATGATAAAATTGATTTAATGCCTTCCCTGCAGAATTACAGGGATTGGAAGTTAAAAATTATTAATAATTCAGAGATTTTTAACTTCCAGTCACTGTAACTCTGCAGGAAAGGCATTAAATCAAATTTTCCATATGATATTTTTTATTCCAAAGCCCTTGAACTACCTATTTCAAAAGTTTGAAGAGAATTCCACCAAAATTATTTTTCCAATCTAATGTTGGGGGATCCTTTATGTCCGGATTGGCCATCTTGAATTTTGAAATTTCGAAATTCGGTTTCAATGGAATTAAAGGTAATTTTATGACGAATAGTTTATAAAAAAGAAATTATAAGTTTCATTAATTCCAGGCCTCGAAATTGTCGTTTGATCAAAATAGAATTATTTGTCTCACTGTGTCACGTTTGAAAGGACTTCATATAAAAAGGGTATTGAATCAAATACCTAAATGTCAAAGTTGGCATCAAAGTAAGCGACAAGTTTTTTCATTAAATTAGGATTTGTTAGACTTAAAAAATATGGTAACCATATGGGTGAAATGAAACCATTATCATGCGAGAAATTAAGAAAATGTTTAGATTTAGGTTCTGCTAATGGACAATTAAATATAATATTATTCACTTCAAGGATTTCGCCATAAGGGCAGTATGGATCACCGCGTTCTCCAATTTTATAAAGATGAGCGAGGACAAAAATAAAATTAAAAAATATGCAAAGAAAATAAATGCTTACCAACTTGTTGCTCTTTCACCACGTTGGAGGCGGCAAGGGCAACAAGGCCCGCTACCAGAAGAACTAAGGAGAGCTTCATGTTTGTTACTTGAACAACTACCCAAGTGTGAATTTGTCAGAAATTGCCCACCCTTTTATACAAAAATGTATAATGACCCCAGCCGAGCTATTATCAATCCTTATCTCTCCCGCAAAGATTTTGGCGAGTTGATGTTTTTCTTATTTTAGTTCCATATCATTTAAGATGTGTCGCCTGAACTTGCTTATCATTTGCCTCTAAAAATATTAGCTAGGCGGATTTGTGAGTAATAACAATTTTTAATTTTAAGAATTATTTATTTATTATTTACTTTAATACGTTCCCCTTCGCAAATTTAAATTAATAAAAATTATTTTTATTTTCCAAATTTTCGATATAAGTATTAATTTGAGTATGTTGTAATTGAAATGTTGAAATGTAACAATATAACACGAAAAAAATTATCAGGTGCAATTTTAGAAGAAAATAATATAATTTATATTATACTATTATAATAATAATAATAGTAATAATAATAATAATAACACAGCTTCGGCTGAGAAAGTGTGTCGCTTAAATCGATTTTAATAATAACGAAAAAACCACAATAATAATATAATAAAATTCTGTAGGCAGTTTTGAACACGCGTTAATAACATAAAATGATATTTAAAAATTGTTGCAATAGTAAGCGTAATTAAAAATTACAATACATAATAAAATAATATATAGTATATAGCATAATTAATAATATTTATACACTACAAAATATTGAACGCTGAACGACACAGAATATGATATTATATTTGTAATACAACCATTAGTTGTGTACATTACTCAAAACCTCTTGTATGGAAAAATAACATTTATTTATTAGGTATTTATTAAATTTAATTTTAAAAACTGAAAAACTCTGTTGGTTTTTTATCTCAACAGGAAGTGCATTAAAAATGCTGGCACAACCGACATACAGACTTTTTCTAAAAAGTGACAGATTATAATAATTATTAATAGAAATCTGATTAGCTACACCGTTATTGTATGTATGCTTATCTGAATTAAATGTAAATTTACTTGTGTTTTGGTAAACAAGAACTGCTGCCTCGAGTCCAAAAATTGAAGGTAAGGTTAGGATGTTATTTTCTATGAACACAGGTCGACATGAATCTAGCGGCTTCAGCAAAATGAAAACCCTTTGTATTTCTGTAGCTACACCCCAGAGAGTAATTGAGTATCTGAGATGAGAATGCACGAGTCCTTAATGTACATTTATTTGTTGTCCTCTTGATAACAGTCCCTCCATATTAGGAAAAATTAAAGAAATTTTTCTCACAGCTATGAGACCTATAAAAAGTGAAGCTCTCGAGTCGTCTAAAGATAATTTTCACCCCCCTTAGTTCTCAGAAAGAGTGGTTTTTCTCTATTTTGGGGAAAAACTATCCATTTTGTGCGAAATATGTCAAAAAAGCCAAGTTGTACAGTATAAAATTTCCTACAAATTTTGTCTCTACGTTTTTGTCCGAATTCTGCATAGTTTTGTCGCTAGAGGGCGCGAAAGAGATATATACATACACTGTGACCCATTTGAAATGGAAACACCTATACAACTTTTTTATTTTTTGTCCGACTTGAACCAAATTTTACCAAAAGATAGAACAAATCAGGATCTACTTGTGGCCAAAAAAACATTCGCCTCCTACAAATGCAAAGCCCCCTGAAGTACCAAAATAAGTGAAGAAAATGAAGGAATTATATTAGGTTTTTTTTTATACTTTATTAATGAAAGTTGTTCAGAATTGTCCAAAAACCTAGAGTCCAAAATTTTAGCAATATTAAAAAATATTGAATTTTGTTTTTGAAGTCCAAAATTTCGAAAAAAAAAATTTTTAAATACAAATCCCCTGAAAACCACCTGACAGCTTACGTTTAATTTCAAACAAAATTGTCATAGCACAATTTTCTAAAGAAAAAACAATTAAAATGATATTCTCGGACTCGGGCATTGTTTTAAAGAAAATTTCAAGTCTTTAATGTTGCTAAAATTTTTGACTCTGGATTTTTAGACAATTCTGAACAACTTTCATTAATAAAGTTTTTCCATAAAAAAATGCCTAATATAATTTCTTTATTTTTTCCATTTATTTCGGTACCGCAGGTGGCTTAGCATTTGTAAGACGAGAATGTTTTTTGGCCATAAGTAGATCCTAATTTGTTCTATCTGTTGGTAAAATTTGGTTCAACTGGACAAAAAATAACAAGTTTAAAAGTGTTTCCATTTTAAATGGGTCACACAATATTTATACTTTTTTGGGCCTTTTTTAGATTTTCAGCCAAAATTATGCACTTTGGTGAAAAACATCGGGAGATGTATGATCATAAAATTTCCTACAAATTTTGCCTCTGCATTTTTTCGAATTTCGCATAGTTTCGCCACTAACGGTAAAACTAAGTGAAATTCGGACAAAAATGTAGAGATAAAATTTATGGGAAATTTTATGCTGTACAACTGCTCTCCTGATATTTTTCACCAAAATGCATAGTTCTTCCTCAAGATAAAGAAAAAGACAAGAAAGCTAAAATTCACATATATGTATACATTACTCAAAAACCACCTTTTTTAGAACTGCTGGGGGTGAAAATCATGTTTAGACAACTCAAATGCTTCACTTTTTACAGGTTTCATAATCATAGCTGTGAGAAGTCTTTCCATAAAACAGCGATTTTCTTACAAATTTGAAGGGACTGTAAGATCGGGTTTAGATTTCGTAATCCAAAAATGCAGAGTGTAGTTTTTTTGTATACTCATTCTATATGATTCGTCCAAGTAAAATTTTCGTCAGCTCCTAAACCTAAGAATTTAATTGATGCCAATCAATTGATTGCCGAATATTTCGAAAGTACTGAAAATGTTATACTAAATTCAAAATTTCACCATATGAAGGTCTGTTGTTCCCAGGCTTTTAAATTCTAAGTACATAGATATCTCCGTCGATCTTTCGTGGTGTATAGAGAAAAATTTATACTGCCCACTAAAAACAGAAGAAAATACAAATGTTTCCACCATCCTCAGAATGAATACCGTAAGAAGATGAGTTATTAAATTTTAAGCTAATCCGGCTTCATCATACGTTTTCTATTATACATACGTTTCGAACGTAAATTTTGATAATCATCAGATAATTCCTCAAATACATGTGAAATATCGATCGAACTTGCAAATATGTGTCGAAAATATTTTTTATTGTCTTCAAAGAAGTTTTAAAACCATATTTAACGTAAATGAATATAATGAATGTCTTTTTAGAGTTTAATTTTACTGTTGTATCTCTGTAAGAAAGGCGAATCTGACCTACATTTTTTAACATTATCGACTTCTTATCTCATGACAGTGCAGTTTACTTTTAGAAATCTCATGTAATAATGATTATGGTAAAAGGATACATTTTAACTAATTTACAAATTTTGTTAATGATGAAGGAAAACATTCTTCTACAATAATTTCAGTAACGCTAAATAAAATAAAGAACGAATTTTGTGTTATATTTAATATTTATATAATTATGTAAAACATATCTATCGACTATTCGCAAAAAAATTAGATTGTCTTTCGAACTATAGTTCGTTGTGTTTTTTGATAATTTCATTGTAAATGCGTAAACGTAATCTATATTATACTCGGGCATGCTAATTTATAGCGGGTGGATGCCTCTCCTTTTCAAGAGCTGGCACCCAGAAAAAAAATTGAAGCTGAAAGAGTCTTTAAGTTATAGTGGTTTGAAGAATCGCATTACGTAAAAAATGCTAAGGACCAAAATTGAAAGATATACTCTTTGACATAACTTTTTTTTTTGTTCTACAGCATAAAGAATAAATAAATTATAACCGAGACAGTATGCGTCGCCATCTTATGATTATAATTAGCAAATCACTTTAAAAAATCTCAGTATTATTTTTCGTTAATATACAGGGTGTCCCAAGATTCCTGCATTCCTTTGTGGGATTTTTACGGCGCCCATTACCTTAATCCTTATTTGTCCGATAAAATTACTTGCTTTCATAAATAATTTCATTCGTCATATTGGGCGCGCCATTTTGATGATTCAGATTCGTAATCAGTGAACTCAAAAACATAAGTATATTAGTATATACTACTATATACAATATATACTACTATGTATACTATATATATACTGCTATACTGCTTTTCATGACTCCCATATCACAGCTCCCTTATTAACAACGATTTTTTTTTTAAATGTGTGGAAGGTACTTACTCATCAGGAGATTATGTCATGGTAAAATACTGAAAAATTTATCAACGGCGTTCGTCATTACGAAGAAAAATGAACCTAATTTTTCAAAAAAAGATGTTAGGCAATGTTTTAACAGTAAGACAATCTTATAATCTTATTCGTTGTTATCAAGAACTCACTAATCTCGAATTTCAATAAGATGAGAAAATAAAATTTATTTATTTTATTGTCATAACGTTATTTTCGGACGTAATTAAAAGTTAATTAAGCTGAAGGAAGACAGTCGTTTCATTAAGAAGTAATCATGTGATATGTTGAATAAACTGTGATTTAGATATATATGTAAATTTTATTATTTATTGAATTTTTCGTGAATCAGATTTGTCTAAACTTGAACTTTTTTTTAAATAAACTGACTAACGTCACGTGATTAATTCTAAATGGAAAGCCTATCTTCCTCCAGCTTAATTAA
This sequence comes from Stenurella melanura, assembly GCA_963583905.1. NCBI lineage: Eukaryota > Metazoa > Arthropoda > Insecta > Coleoptera > Cerambycidae > Stenurella > Stenurella melanura. Next base: position 18,803,226 of record OY757316.1, read on the forward strand.
CTCTTAATTACGTCCAAAAATAAAGTTATATTGGCACTTTAAAAACCGAAGTTTTATTTACCTATTATGTCAAGACCAAGTGGATCGGTCGATGGATGGATCGGTCGCTTAGCTTCAACTGTGTGGCCACTCAGGTCACCAGACACCAATCCTTTAAATTTTTTTTACTGGGGATGTATGAAGGAAAAGGTGTACTTCCGACCTGTTCAATCCTTAAATGAATTGCATGAGCGTATCGGAGTAGCCGCTGAAGAAATCCTCCAATCCGGATATTCGCGCCATCTAAAACGTTCCTTTGTTAAAAGGTGCAGAGCCTGCATCAGGACTGGAGGCAAGCAATTCGAACATTTATTATAGTGACTTTTTCTTTTTAATAATAATGATGTTTAATAAACTCAGGATAAATTACTTTTTATCTTATTTCGATCTTTCTTCGTCCTCCTAACTCATAATTTTTAAACATTTTATAATATAACAATAAGTGGTCAAGATTTTAAGATAAGTGGCAAGTATCGCTTGGCACTTTTCCTTACACCATCAAAGATCAAAGTCACCAGACGGAATCTTGGTGGAACAGAAATTTACGAAATACTTCTTTTTTGAAAATACTGTAGTCGTTATCTAAAAACTCCTATACACGTTTGATAGCAGAACTATTCTAGAATACTCACCAAAAAACAGAGTGAACAAATGTTTACTTTGTGGCACTGGCATGTAAAACACTATCCTAGGGTCGAAACTTTCAAAATTTCAAAAAAGAATTCATATCGCGAAAACCGTAGGGTTTTCAATAAGGTCAAGTTGTGATATTCTGATAGGTCATAGCCTGGCCTATTTCCAGTTTCAGGATTATCCATTATTTACGGGACATCCTGTATAGACTCGTCGCAACTTAAAATAAATTGAATATAAACGAGGATGACTTCCAGTCAAGCGTGGAGGACTATGATTACCCATTTGACTACTAGACTGCTAGAACAGGACATAATTCACATTTACATGGCGCCTCTGAGATTTAGTATACAGCCATTGTATAACAATCAGAAATAAAAACCAACTCTGTTATTTCAATCCAGAGGTTTCTTCGATTAAAAATATTGTTTGCAAAACAATAACAAGATACTGCTTTGTACGATACCTTACACGAACGATCGTTTACAAACTCCCCCCTGTACATTTAAACATAAACGTTACACTTTTAAACATATAACCTGTTGATTTGCTATGACAGAACGAACTTCAATTGTCGAGTATCACTATTTTTTAATCAGTTTTCTTTTTGAGAGAATGTCCACATTTTACGAACCACCCCTCATCTTCCTTTTTGTCGCATTCTCAGTAATCCCCTAAAAGCTGGCGTATTTGTGCAACGGCCCCAAATAAAGAAATAAATATTTTTAGGCAAAATCGACGATAAGACTGGGAAAGAACGCTTTAGATTTAACTTTAGTTTTAGCTTCCACAGGCATATTTCTGTGTTACGATTGAATGCAAAGGTCAAAAATATAAATAAATACAGCGCACCATAACACGAGATGATGCAAGTATGAAAATCTTTGTATATGTCCAATTAAGGGACAAAATATAACTCTAATTATCCTTTGAGGTGTTCGAGTATCTACGCTTTAATGCAATATCCGTACGTTATTTTGGAGGGAGTAACAATTCTCGCTAGGTGGTTGATACACCCTCTGCACTCCTTCTATATCCTTCTGGACATAGAACTGCGTTATAAAAGTTTCTAGCTTACGAGCTCTTTAGAATACAAAGGAGGTATGGTAGAGGGTGAATTCTGCTCCGGAACCAAGCCTCCACAAGGGTTATACTACCCCCTGTTGTATGAAGGACACAGGGGTGGAGGGAGATCTGGTAAAACAAGTGTTTGTTATTTATACTGCAGAATGGTGGCAGTGCATTAACAAAAATCTCCTTAAATTGCCTTAACCATATCCTGCAAGGAGCGAAAACTACCCCCCAAACCCCCAAAAAGGGGTTGGAAAGCTTTTAGGAGTGATAACATTCACTTTGGGAATTTTGGTTCTGAGAGGGAAGACGAACGTAAATCCATTTTCTTTTTCACTCCAGCACTCATATATATTGAGTGGAAAAGAATTTTAGAGAAACAAGTATGATTGACGATAAAATGGGGTTTATGAATGAGAGAGACATGAAATACTGGTGATATAGAGACGCAATGAATGCTGGACTGAAAAACAAATCTACAGAGATGGATTCCCTGTCAGAATTGAAAATCCCAAAGTGCATCTAAAAGTTTTCGGGACCCTTTTGGGGTTTGGAGGGTAGTTTTCGCCCTTTACAGGGTGCGGCCAAGGCTATTGAAAGAGATTCTCTTAATGCACTGCGACTATTCTACAGTAAAAATAAGAAACACTTGAAACACAAGAAACCCCTGGGTGGAGCGAGATCTGGGAAAGCAAGTATTCGTCATCCAGCAGGGGTAGTTTATACACTTCTCTGGAGGCTTGGTTACGGAGCGGCATTCATTCTCTACCATATTTCCTTTGCAATCTCAAGAACTTGTAAGTCAGAAGCTTTTATGATGCAATTCTATGTCCAGGAGGGCGTATAAAAGCGGTGCAGAGGGAGTATCAACCCTTTCGGAAGAATTGTTACCGCTCGCTGAAGCCCTTGGCATTAGAGAAGTACTTAGTTACCTTATTGGAGGAAAGCTTTTGCCTCTGCACGAGAATTTAGGGCTATACGAATTTTTTTGACCTCGTATTCGAATTCAGCCTCGAAAAGTACATAGACATACCATGGTCAGTCATCCGAATCAATAACTTTTTTTGCGGGGCTGTGTAATTAATCCTTGATTAACAGTAGGAATAATTTTTATATTTTGAAGGTTAAGGACAGTCGGTCATTTACACCAATCTATTTTATTTATTAGACTGTGCTTATCTCCTGGTTATTTTCTTTTCTTTCTGTGATTAGATATCTATACTCTTAGTTAAACTCATCGTCTAAACATAGTACATATTTTTACAGACTCACATAATTGCGTATTATGGTTGAATAATTATACTAGGAATGTACATTATAAGTAAAAAGAAGCCACTTTTAAAAATTTGACTTGTTAAAAAAGTGTCACTAAAAATATTTACTTTCGCCCTTTTTAACGGCCTCATAGGAGGCCACTAATTAGTGTTTCTACAGGTAAAAGACTATATCCGTTATTTTCAATTGTTATCACCAGACTCGTTTTCAGAAAATCCTCGTATGTCCATGTACCAAATTTTGCGGAAATCTGCAAAATATTCATATGCATACAATTCTAGAGTAAATATTAAGGTTCTTGATTAAGCATACAAAAATATTAAGATATATATTTTAAGATCTTTGGGGGATATTCCACATAGAGCCAAAATTTCAAGTCAATCTGACCACAAACAAACTTTTGGCAGTCATTTAAAAATTACCTTTTTTCACTACAATTTCTTTCAAGAAAGACCATTATATCTTTATTTGCAGCCCACCTTCGTACGCCAAAAAAAAATCATTATAAAGTACATACAACAAACATATTTTCACAACTTTTAAATTGTTAGGCCTCGTATATTTTTCGACTTTTCTGACGCCCACTGACAACCTCTGCCTCGTCCCTTACCAAAATAACCAAGTATAGAGTGCGTCTAAAATTAAAAGTTCCCCTGTTTTCCATGAAAAGGCACGTGTTAGAACTCGCGCGTTTTTCTCATATGGGAGCTCCAGGACTAGTTCAATAAATCCAAATATTAGCTTGCCGCCACTATGTCAGACACCCTGTAGAGTAAAACATAGTTTTAACATATGCCGCCCTTGATCTTCTATAGTTTGGTTTCTATATCCACGCAGTGGAGTGGAAATATATAAGTATAGTGATCATAAAAGAATTAAATTCCTTCTTTGTTGAAATAGGTTTGGAATGTCATGAAATGTCGAGACTCTTTTGAAAAACATTTCCGTCTGTCGGTCCTTTCGTACTAGCAGCCAACAAGTACGGAAATCTGTATTTGATAAACATTTATCCTCGATTAAAAAACAATAGCGGATTCCCTAAGTTTCCTATTAGTTCCCTTGTTTTCTTATTCTAATAACTTAATAGAGTCCCATTGGATTATTATCTAACGCTTGTTTGCAAATTTCAGATTTTTTGAATTCTCCCTATCAAGCGAAATTTCTATGTTCGTTAAGCCTTATGTAGAAATCTCTAAATGACTTACCTACATAATGGTTTTTGCACTGACAAGAAATAAAATTTTTGGTATTTTGAATAATATGAATTTCGATAAAATCGATTTTACTGTTTTATCCGACAAATTATGTATATATGGAATTTCTATCGGTCTGTCTGTAACTTTTTGTGTGCACGTTTTCTTTGAACCGCTTTAAACCATTGACTTGAAATTTGATACACGTATATGTTATATCGAGATCTGGACCTAGATTATATTTAGAGCTTATTTCGGTGAAGTGTTGGAGGGTAAATAGGGGTAAATAAGTAAAGCAAGTTAATGAAAGTTCAGATTCTTGAAGTCTGGTGTATGTAATAAAAGCCAAGGCCTCAAAGATTTTTTTATGATATCATCCATACCCACTGCAACCCCCACTCTCTTATTGAAGGGGTTAACAAAATAAAATTGTGATTGGGTGTGACATTGGAGTAGACAACATCAAATAGTATAGTTCTATGTACGGTTCTTTCCGCATACTGGAATGTAATATATCAAAATATTTCCGCTTAAAGCGACTTGGATGGGAAATCTGTATGTGGAGGCAGTCATTCCTTAGGCAGCGGTTTTTAACTGAAATTTATAAGTATTGAAATAGTTAACGTTTACGAAGATATTGACTCACCCTGTATATAATAAATGTTTAATTTTCATGACATACGTGACAAGTTATTTTTTACTAACTTTAATGGTTACATGAAACTTTTTGTTTGTATATTTTCTGATATTGTTTCTCACAGATATCGCAGTTTTCAACATGGTCCACACTAAAGATGATTTCTGAGTTGTAGGTTTCCATACTTTTTCGTCAACTGTTGTTTACTTTATTACCACATTGATTGAAATTGATCAAATAGGGTGTAGCAATATTTCATATTTCGTACATAAAAATTACAGTTTCATAAGTATTACTGATGAAGCAGACTCTTTGATATTAGATGGATCTGAATCGAAATCGTTCATTTGTTGCCCCTTTTCACAATTTTCCATCAAAATTCGACACTGTGTACAACATTTTGCTTCTTGTAAACAATTTTATTTCACGCCATAGTAATAAGAAAACTGAAAATTATTTTGACGTTTTCAAATAATGTAAAGAACTATCATAAACAAGTCAAAATTTATATCTAATTTGAAATCCAATTACTCTATTTATTCTAATAGTAGCAAAAATATCTGAGAAACAATATGAGAAATAAGAATTTCGTACCGAATAAGTGAAATATTCCACAGTACTTCACTTATTCGGTACAGAATCTGATCCGACGAAAGGGGGGAGGTCGGGGATGTTTCCCCTCCAAGCCCAGATTCCCCCGAATTTCTGAAATCCGGGAAAGTTGAAGATGCATATGCAAATTTCAATTTCATTTGCATTAGCGAAAGCAAGATAAATATTCCAAATTGGTAATTTTGCATGGCAAAGATACCACCCCCCGCTCTTCGAAATTATATCAGCGGTGGTGAGGGGCCCGTATGCTGCTACTCCTGGACCTCCTAGATCTTCTCTCCACAGTTCTGTACTATAGAATTGTGCTATTGTCCCGTTTTGCAATTTTGACTTACATGAAATTATCACCCCCCATTGCCTTACTAGTTTCTACATACATATATATCTTAATTTTTTTTCCTTCTTCAATTCTTTGGGAATTTCACTGCCACATGTATGTTTTCTTTCTAAGCGGTGCTAGGGAAATCTACAAAATATATCACAATTAACCAGTATGTTACTGGTAAAAAACCTCTACGCCCGTGACGTTTACGTCAAAGGATCAGTTAAAGGTTGGTTTTGATAAATAAACAACACAAATAAGTATAAAAACTTGAAATTAAATATTTCGCCGACGTTTCGGAAATCTATTCTGTTTCCTTTCTCAAGGCTTTTTTTGAAAAATCTTTTTTGCTGTGTATGACAAATACACAGCTCTAAGAATGTTTGTTATATTCAATATCCATAGATACTTACTATTTACATAGAACTGTTGATATAGTTAACAGTTTTTTAGTTTCTATACAATGTTAAGTTTGTGAAGTTCTTCTTTTAACATTGGCAGCCAAGTTGTACAGACATCTACGGAACAATTCGACACGCAATTATCCTCATTCAATAATATTATCGCGGATTCTTTTATTTTTCTTTTTTTGCTATCTGCCTCTTTTGTTAAAATTTTTGCCGAGTCCCAGTTTATTCTATGTCCGTTCTCCCACGCGTGTTCGCAGATCTTGGACATACACAGCAAAAAAGATTTTTCAAAAAAAGCCTTGAGAAAGGAAACAGAATAGATTTCCGAAACGTCGGCGAAATATTTAATTTCAAGTTTTTATACTTATTTGTGTTGTTTATTTATCAAAACCAACCTTTAACTGATCCTTTGACGTAAACGTCACGGGCGTAGAGGTTTTTTACCAGTAACATACTGGTTAATTGTGATATATTTTGTAGATTTCCCTAGCACCGCTTAGAAAGAAAACATACATGTGGCAGTGAAATTCCCAAAGAATTGAAGAAGGAAAAAAAATTAAGATAATGCCACAAATAACATTTAGACAATATATATATCTTCTTTTAGACATTGAAACATTGAAAATACCGTTTAAGCAGTTTTACCAAATAAATAAAAATCTAATAGTTGCAAAATTCAGTTTATTATCTACACTAAAATAATAGTAATACAGTAGAAAACAGTCTTAACGTTTAATGATGATGCGAGTCTGTTTCTTCGGAATGCTTGTGGTAAATCTTGGCTTCATAAAAGTAAGCATTGGGGATTTGATAATACAACTGCTCGTATTTGATGAATCTGTTGAAGGGAAAACCTGCAGGATAACCATCAACGTGGATGCCACCACTTCCTACCTTTGGGTAGTAATATTCCCCGACTTGTGGATCGATGCCTTTGTATTGTTCATAAGGATAGACGATCACGTATATTTGATAAGGTGTGCCATCATGGGAGCCCTTTGGCAACATGTATCTGAGAAAAAATGTTAATATTAGTACATAATCAAAAAAATCAATCGGAGTGTTTAAAAATAGGCTACTGTTTGAATAACAGAAACGTTAGCAAAAGTTAATGATAAGATTTTTCCAGGAAAAACTTTTTTCTCGTAGATGTATAACTTATGTAGAGTACTTTACTGCAGTTATACTTAAACAGAATCAAATAATTTGAGACAATATCAAGTTTGAATGAAAATTCGAATAGTAAGTAGCTCTTGAAATGGGTAGTGATTAAATTTATTCTGCAATTTTTCTTACCTTCGTGGGAAGTAGAAGAAGTTTTGCCTGCCATCAATATGGAATTCTTTTTGGCCCTCATAAGCTTCGTTCACTTGCTTGTATAAATCAGCGTAGGAAGTACGGTCAGGTCCATAAAGGCTAAATTGTTGAGAGTTTCTGGTAATGACATTATCTCCTGATTTAATATCATATGTAAAATGATCAAGCTCCAACATATTGAGACGGTTCTCGCTGATATTGATGTAACGACCATATTCGTCGTACTTTGGTCCCAAGTACACCCTGACAGAAGCCTTAGCATCCTTGTCGGCTTTAACAGTGACCTTATACGTGAAAGGTTTGTGGTTGAGGCGGTACTGACGAGCACGGATATGGAAACTGTCGTGTTCCAACTCGTCACCAGAATCGTAAACAGCATTGCTCAAGTCAGCATAGAAGTAGTCATGGTAAGTGATTAGATGATCAAATTCAACGTTTGTAATCTTAACTCCTGGGAAAATCAAGTCCTTCTCTGTGTAAGGCGGAACATGCTGTTGTAGCCTTTGGAACTTCAAAACTAGCTTCTTGTAGAACTGGTAGAATATGGGATCGCGCATAGAAGTTTCAAAGTGTTCTAAGGCAGATGGAGCTACACGGTGTTTGTCCAAAGGTTGGTAAGAGTATCCAAGCAGGTGACGTGCATACGTTTGAATTGAGCCATAATACCTGTAGTTGGGAGAGTCGTGATTGCCTTCGATGATGTTTCCGAGCACGTTGAAGCCTTCATGGGTGGTTATATTGACTATCTTACCATCGTGCTGCGAAAGGAGAATAGATCAATTAATCCTGGAGGAGACTGAAACCTTCGGTTTGCTGCAACCTTTGAGGCAGTTTCCACAAGCAGCAAAACATCGACGCGAGTTTCCCCAAGTACGTCGACATCACCAGCAGATTATTAAAACTCAGTTAGTATTCGAATTCGATTGTTTGTGAAAACTACTTCAAGATGTAAGACTAATTAATGGTGAGTAACAGGAAGTCTCGCCAATACAATTCGTTTTATTTACCGAGCAAGTATAGGTTGCGTCAGTTAATGTATACAAAGCAACATTATAATTCTAGAAAGACAAATGTCTTTTTTTAATTTAAATTCAAGACGCTGTCAACAGTACTGAATTTTGAACTGAATTACAATAGTTTACTTCAACAGCTAAAGATAGAAGTTCGCGTGTTTCAAAAAATTTCAAAATGTAATACAACACGAGAAATATTTCCTCAGATCAAGTTTCTGGTGCACTTGGATCTGTTTCACCATCACTCTTTTATTACGCTAGTAGCCCAAGTGCATGAACTGGATCCAAGGGGTATCTGCGGTCATTAGTCTTTACAAAATGTCGTCATAAAAAATTGAATTGTTCTTAGAGTTCTGTTATTTATGGTGATTTAGTTACGCCCCCCTTTTTTTCGGGAATAAACATATTAACAATAACAGCAACAAATGTAGTAACAAATGGGGTACTCTTTATGCTTATTCGTCAATATTTTGAAAACTAAGTAAGATACGGTAAAATAATATACATTTTTGGAAGAGCAAACAATTCTCTAAAATATCTGTTACAACAAGAAATGCGATACATTTCAGTTCAGTTTGTACAGACTGCAAAATTCTCAAAAACAGAATTCTTAAACACTTGTTTTCGTCATTGTTTGACAGTGACTCTGCGACCTGCAATTAAAAATCTGAAAAAATCACGTTACATCATCTGTCACCTCTAGAAAATACCTTTCATAGCACAACAGGGGTTTTAAATTTAATTGTTGTTATGTATATAAGTATGAACCAATGACTACCTTTTATTGTCGTATGTTTTTGTAGTTTTCGAGTCTTAGATATTATCTGGCACAATTTTCGTCGCATGGATTTTGTCTGTTACGAAATTTGTGTTTTTGGTGTTAATTACTTCTTTTTTGTAGAGCTATTGTTGTTTTGTTTATTGAAGCTCAATATGTCATATATTGCGCCCGAGGTAAAAAATGTATTTTATAGAAAGGAATATTCATTATAACTTGAGGTTCAGAAAAATCTATTGATAATACAGGAGAATGATGTTGGCATTGTATGGAGTACCAGCCGAAAATGCACATCTCAATAGCTACCAGTCGATACAAGCGTTGCTCGAAAGTAAGCTGAAGGTTCGTTTGGTTCATCTTCCACTAACGCTGACAGAAACTTAACAACAAATCAATAGAGTGCATTTTCATGTGCAGGAATGCTTTGGAACAAACGATTGACATATTTTCAATTGGCGATGGGACTATAAGAACAGCACGTTGACGCCACTAATGAGAATACGGAAATCTGTGCTTAATTCGTTGATTAGAAAGATATCATGTAATTGCACAAGACCCTGTGAGAGAGTATGGGATTACCGATGACTCTGTTAACAATGCTGAATCATTTGGTCGTCAGATTTCCAAGGAATGTCCTATAAATTGTATGGCATGAATCTTGAAGGCGAAGAAATGGAAGCTGTAGACGATCCCATCTCCGAAGATGTTGAGGAAATTACCTTTCCTGGACAACAGAACCAATTAACAGAAAATAACGAAACTCAAGACGAATTCAAAAATACTAAACAGAATGTGAAAACCTTAGCTCAATTCGTTGATGAGAAAGATACCATGTAATTGCACAGGACCCTGTGGAAAAGCATGAGCTTGTCGATGACTGTGTTTAGAGTGCTCTGTCATTTGGTCGTCATCTTTCCAAGGAGTGTCCTATAAATTGTATGGTATGGATCTTGAAATTGAAGAAATGGAAGTTGTAGACGATCCCATCTTCGAAGATGTCGACGAAATTGCCTTTTCTGGACAAAGGAACCAATTAACAGAAAATGACGAAACTCAAAAAGAATTCAAAAAATACTGAAGACTGAATTTAATATGTATGATTAAATGCATAAATGAATGAACGCCTTGTACATAAAGAACACAAATTATGATGCAAAACTATGTTTTACTCCCCTCGCATACCGAAGGGAAGTATTGTGTTCGAGAAAAAATCACCCTCCGAGATTTTTTCGGATTTACACGTTTCAGATCACGTAGATTACGAAAATACAGGTTTTTCAATTCAGTCAGTCTGTCTGTCTGTCGGGTAATAGTCAAATTTAGTAGGTAGCTGACACTACTACCAGCGAAGAAATGGTTGAACTTTCACTGGAAAATATAAATAATGAAAAAATATTTTTTTTTGCTCAAATTTAAAACTTCCACGTTTCATGACATTCTGAATCTATTTCACAAAAAAAAATTCAAAACTTGTTGAACATTTTTTTACCAATAGAAAAACGATTTTTTTTGCTCAAATTTAATACCTCTATTTCATGACATTCTAAACGTATTTCAAAAAAAAAAATTGAAAAAAAAAATTTGAAAATTTTGTCAAAGAAAATGTTTTAAAATATTTTAAAATATATTTTTACTACTTATAGAATATACGATGGAAACATTTTTTTGCTCACAATTGAAATTTCCACATTTCATGACATTCTAAATCTATTTCAAAAACAAAAAAAAATTCAAAACTTTTTGAAAATTTTTTTACCAGTAGAAAAACGAAATTTGTTTTGCTCAAATTTTATATTGCCACGTTTCATGACATTCCAAATTTATTTCATAAAAAAAGATTTCAAAAAGAAAAATTTAAAAATTTTGTCAAAGAAATTTATTTTTAAATTTTAATATAAATTTTTACTACTTATAGAATATACGATGGAAAAATTTTTTTGCTCGAATTTGAAATTTCCACATTTCATGACATTCTACATCTATTTCAAAACCAAAAAAAAATTCAAAACTTTCTGAAAATTCTTTTACCAATAGAAAAACAAAATTTGTTTTGTTCAAATTATTTTATATTTCCACGTTTCATGACATTCCAAATTTATTTCATAAAAAAAGATTTCAAAAAGAAAAATTTTAAAATTTTGTCAAAGAAAATTTTTTTTTAAATTTTAATATATATTTTCACTACTTATGGAGTAAATGATGGAAAAACGTTTTTGCTCAAATTTAAAATTTCCACGTTTCATGACTTCTAAATTTATTTCAGAAAAAAAGAAATATCTATTTTTTTTTACTACTGTACCAAGAATAAATGGTGGAAAAAAAGTTCTTTGCTCAAATTTAAAATTTCCACGTTTCATGACTTCTAAACTTATTTCAGAAAAAAAGAAATTTCAAAAGTAATTTTTTTTTTTAATTTTTTTTACTACTATACCAAGAATAAATGGTGGAAAAAATGTTTCTTGCTCAAATATAAAATTTCCACGTTTCATGACTTCTAAACTTATTTCAGAAAAAAAGAAATTTCAAAAGCAAACATTTTTTTAAAAAATTTTTACTACTATACCAAGAATAAATGGTGTTACTCAAATTTAAAATTTGCGCCTTTCATGACATTCCAAACCTATTTAAAAAAAAAAAAGTTTCAAAACTTTTTGAACATTTTTTTACCAGTAGAAAAATGGGAATTCTTTTGCTCGAATTTAAATTTTCCACATTTCATGACATTCTAAACCTATTTCATAAAAAAAATGTTTCTTAGTGAAAATCCCATGACGATTGTATTATATGGGTAGGACCTATGAATTTTTTCGTTACTGGTGTTGGTATTTTAATTATTACAAGGTGTTGGAGGGTTGTAGGACAATTTCCTAAATTCTTCCAAATACGCTACAGAATAATACATAATACGTAAAAATTCATACAATATAAAATCTGAGTAATAACAAAGTTGTTTTATCTTTTAAAAGTTTCTCAAGGTTTCATTTGAGCCCTATAGGATTTATTTTGCTCTTTCCCTTGGACCGCTATCTATTATGCAAAAACAGGCGAATTTTAGGCCTTTTTTGCGGTCACTCTCTGTAAAGGTATTTACGCAAGCCTTCCATATTTGGAACTTTTTATTTAATATTGAATTTTTGCTATCGGATGACCACTCTGTATATTTTTTTGACCAAAAGTTATCAGGTTTTCTTTGTAATAATACCTTCCGATTACTATTATTCTCATGTTGGTTTCGTAATTAATAATTCTTCTATAAATTAACAAGGAAGTTCTGTGTAAATACCTTTACCGATTTTTTTCTTTGGTAAAACACGTATTTCTTGCAGTACGTTACGACTTCGTGTTTGAACAAAGGAGTGATCATTCGTTTCACAAGAAAGAATATACTGATGTCCTTTTCGTCGAAAATTTCATAACATGAGTTCCATACTACGAAGATTGTCTCAGATAATATATAAGACATGAAAACCGCAAAGAACTCTAACAACACAAGAAAGTCTGTTTTTCTATTAACAAAGAAGGCCTAAACATTATGTTCTCTCATGAAAACTGTTCCTTGGGAACCACAGATGACGGATTATATTTTTCGCATTATCAATTGCATTTTAAATAACCAAGAAAAGTCATTAGGTTACAATTAAACAATGACGAAGAGCAAGCGCTTTGTAACCTCATTTTTGACTATTGGGGAGTAAATACCTCACAATGAGATGGTATCTTGCTCTATGATAATAAAAAAACAAACGACTGTCATACTTACGTCATATATGTAGCCTCTGTCAATGGCATCGTTGATACGTCTCTCGTAGTCTCGGACAAAAGTGTAACTGTAGCCGTAAGGTGTCTTCAATGACCAACTTTGTCCGTAATTGTAAAAGTATTCATGCAGCTTAGCGTATGCTGGCCTAGCTGGAAACTCAAGCCCGTTGGGGTACTCTAAAGATGGATAGTATGGAGTCTCGATAGGCACATCCCAATTAAAGAAAGGAACTTCCCCAAAATCATTAGAAAGGCGTTCTAGGTAGTAGCGAGCTAATATCTGCTGGTACAAGTAGTAGTACATTTCACCACGGTTGTCGAATTCCAATCCGTAGGTCTTTCCGCACATCCAGAATGGATAGTATAGGTTGTAGTAGTAGTAGAAGGCATTTATACCAACATCTTCAAGATAGTAAGACATGGATTGTTCTGGATGCAAGTTCAAGTAGTGTCCAGAATAGTTGGCATCAATGGTGTAACCTTCGTATCCTCCATGTTCTTGGTTGCTATGTTTTCCATGATGAATTTGCTTGTAGTAGTAAGCCTTTTGAATTACTTCGGAGTTGTAGAAGTAGTGTGGATAAATCTCGTAAATTGGTGGAAGAATGATACCGTAAGTATCTGGACGATGTACGACAGCTACAGAGAAAGAATATAAAAAGAGGCCTTCGTTGACATGCTGGCGGGCCCAAGCTGCAGTCTTGTAGAAAGTATCAAAGTCTTTCGCGTAGTAGAACATCTTGAAAAGAGCTATGGCTTCATCTAGATGTTCTTTGTAGAAGACCGAGAAAATTTCTCCCTTGGGAAGGAGGCCATATTTCAAATACTGGGTGAATTGTTTTACTACTTCTGGTTTCTGAAAACAGACATTGTACTTAGAAAAAAGATCTCTTGAATAAGAGAAGTAATCTGACAAGATATTTGAAAAACTGAGAATACAACATTTAATTTGCGTTTGAAGAAATTTGCCTTTGTTGAACCTCGAGTAAGATTCGAAATCTTGATGCCTTCCTTACTCCGGACATAATATAAGTATATTGCAAGTACATTTAAAAAAAATAAGTTATTGTGTCCTTGTCCTAACGCCTAATTACATTTTTGAGGTAAAAGTTTATGTGTCTACTTACTGTGTACTGATCTACTTGCTCGCCAAAGGACCAGGACTTGGCAATTTCAACATGTTCCTTGTAGTGGCTTGGTTGGTTTATATGTTTAAATAATTGCAAAATGTGTTTTTGCTTTTCCAAAAATTCTTTGTCAGCTGAAAATTTAAGTATTCTGTATTAATAATAATAATCAGTAAAAAAGTTTCATTTTTGCCTTAATTTAATTAAAGTCGGAATTAATTTCGGAGTTAATATATTTATTTCAAATTTTTTGTGTAAAAATTATGAAATAGTACCTTTCTGTATGCTTAGCTTATGACAAATGAATTTGGAAATGTATATGTGAATATGAATTCAAATGACCATTTCGAAAGCTGTAATTGAGACGAATGAATGCCGTAAGCTAAATTTGAAAGACATTCTAATAAGATTTAGTGAACAATGAAGATTTTGGACATTTCGTTTATTAAACGTGTTTTTTTTAATTAAATTATGAATAAATTGCGTCGAAAAAAAAATTTGTTTAACTACTTGTAACATGAAAATAGACAGAAAGAGCAATCCCACTAACTTTTCGATTGAAGATGTTATAAACTTTTGTCCATATTTTGGCAATTTATATCGTAGAAGATTATAATAGATCTCAAATCAAAGAAAATTAAGTGAACTTATTATTGTACATAAAGTAATAATAACAATAATATACTTTATTTCCATAGACTTAACGAGCATCGGAATATAACCAATTTAGTAAAATGCACATACATCTATGTAAATACAAAAAGAAAATGTATATATAAATCAGTTATAAAATTACGTAAAAGACAAACAGTGTAGACTGACAGAACATGGGGTATAAAATATAAATTTCCAAAGAGGGAAAAGAAAACTAGATTGAAAAATTAGATTGAAACATATTTTTCGCTAATCAACTGGTATCAGTAAGATCAGTGCCTAAGTACTCATCAACTGAATAAAACGAATATTTGAGTAACAAGGATTTTATTTCTCTTTTGAATCGATGGATGATATTTATTTTTTTAAGGTGGATGGTAACTTGTTGAATAATTGTACAGACATTAATTTAGGACGTTTTGCAATGATAGATAAGGTGTGAGCTGGTATGTTCAAATTAGAATTATGTCGCAGATTATGACTAGTGTCATTTCTGCTACTGAACTGATCAAAATTTTCTTTTATATGGATTACACAGCTTAAGATGTATAGAGATTGAGCGGTCAAAAATCATAATTCACTGAACAGGAGTCTGCACGAGTAACGAGGAGGTTTGCAGAACATTGTACGTACAATTTTTTTTGAAGTGTAAAGACTTCGTTAAATCGAGCACAGTTTCCCCAGCAAATAGTACATTTTTAAAATATGTACGTTAACAAAAGAGCGTAGTTGCTAAATGACGAAGGAGGGCGTAGATAACTTATTATTCATAAAGTCTACCCGAGCTCCCCAATTTACTGGGAATCCTTATAAACCCCAAGGAATTTAACGCTATTATTTTGTTCTACGATGCGGTTATCAATTTTAGTGTGCGAGGGCGGTACTCTCACAGAAAGTTGGCATTGATTTAACGGCGTTACTGGCTTTAAGGCTGAGTTCATCTGTGTCGTTCGAATTAACCGCAACGGTGGAATTATCGGCAAAAAGCGATATGAAAGCATCTTTTACGTGAAGTGCAATATTAACAATAAACAGAATAAAGAATAAGGGCCCCAGAATACTCCCTTGCGGAACACCTGTGGAAAATGTAAGGGGGTTAGACGTAACGATTTTTCGGGCATCTCTCAAAACGACTGCTTGTGTTCTTTTCTTTAAATACGACTCTATCCAGGTTACACAAAGGTTAACAAAGTCATTTAATCTAACATAATAGGATTTTTCAAAAGTTTTAGAAAAAGCAGATAGAAGAGCAATACCTCTATAGTTTGAGATTATAGATTTATCATTTTTTTTGTGTAATGGTATGATTGAAGATTTTTTTTTTAATATCAGGAAAATCCCCTCTACAAAAGACAGATTAACGGAGTACGTTTGACGTAGGACTAATTTATTCTTGATAAAACCGCAAACACAGAGCGTAAAAATTACAAAATGTCATGAAACATGGAAATTTTAAATTTGGGCGAAAAAATTCTATCTGTCGGTCTGTCGGACTATCTGTAACTTTTTTTGTGCTCACTTTTAAGATATTAACTTGTTTACTGCACGTATATGTTATACGAGATTTAGAACTAGGTTATATTTTTAGCTCTTTCCGATGAAGGGTTGGGGATAAATAGGGGTAAATATAAAATGCAAGCTAGTAAGAGTTCAGAAATTTGAGATTTGATGAATATATTAGAAGCCAAGATCTAACATACTGGAGTGCAAATATGGTATCAGAATGTGTTCGTTGAAATAGACTTGAATGGGAAGACTGGATGGAGAAGTAGCGATATTTCTTACGTAGCGTTCTTTTTAAAGGTCTTCATCCGACATATTCTTAAGTGAAAGTATGTCCAATTTTTTCGCCGGTAATAATGTCAACTACCTACTAAATCTTATTTTCTCCATCAAATAATTTTCTGGATATAGCACTAATAGACACACCAACAGATATACCTACAGGCGGAATTGGCCTTATTACTAAAGGCAAATATTGTCATCGGAAAATATCTCTATCTGAAATTTTTTTGGATTTTCACGTTTTACACTATGTAGATTACGAAAATCAAGGTGCCTGCCTGTCTATCAATGTTGGGAATATTAATGAAACATTTGTATGTAAGAAATCTACAATACTTTTAGCGAAAAATATTCAAGGCGGTCACTCCAAAACAATGCTTAAGAAAAGATAGTGAAATAGCATTTTTAATATATTTGACTCTATCATCGAGGAAGAGACATACTCTGCTTTTGTTTTAAATATACAGAGTGGTCAACCTAAGATCACGATTAATTAAGAAATGATGGATATGGATACATTTCACTTTTCATTGTTCAAACGAATAATACACTATAAAATATTTTAAAATCCACCAGTGACGTTCATCCTTATGAATAAAAATGAACCTACTTTTCCAAAAGAATGTATTAGGCAAAGTTTTAACTGTAAAACAATCTCGCATTCTTATTCGTTGTTATCAGAAACTCACTAATACCGAATTTCAATAAGATGGTGTACTTGGTGTTCACGTAATAAGAGAATAAAATTTTCGTTTTTAAAGTACCAATTACACAGGCCTACAAAAGAAAAAAGTTGTCTGAATCTGGTATCAAACCATACGTTTCTTATGTATTTTTCGGCGCTGAATTCGAATCTATTTTTAGTTTTGCAGGATTTTGAGATAATCTTATGTAGCTTTGTGATTTTTTTTCCCCTAAAAAACCATGTATGGAATCTTAAAATATAAATCATCCTCTTTAAAATGCCGTTGAGTTTGCTCAAACACCTTTTTTTTTCGCCGAGATATTCCAATTTAAATAATGACCATAAGGTTTCCCTAATAATTAAATGTATTGGGAAAGATATGATATGAACAGAAAATTTTAAAAATTCTGCGACACTTTAAAGAGAAAGATTTATACTTTAAGTTCCCCTACATCGCATTTGGGACGTAATAAAGAGGCAATTAAGCTGGAGAAAGATAGTCTTTTCATTTATAATTATCACGTGACGTCAATCAGTTTACGTAACAATCTAATTAAAAAATAATTGACTTGGAAATTAAAAAAGTTCAGTTTTAAACAAATTTAACATTCTTAATATAATAATAAGCACCATAAGTGCAACTTTAACGAGATTGAAATCATACTGACAATAGCAAAGCCCATTTTCACAGGGATTAAATTTCTATAACATCTATCTCTTAAACATAATTTGATCGTGGCAGTGCTATTTCGTTATAATAATAATAATAAATGCCTTTATTTCCAATAATATTTTACATAAGAGAATGATAACATATGAAAAACAATTATTTTATTTTTGAAAATCTCAAGCGGTTCACAACACGTGTATACCGGGTGAGTCACGAATTGCGCTCGCCCCGATATTTCCTAAAATATTTGGAATAGAAAATTGAAATTAGGAGGCCTTATTACACGACTAAAATGCCATCTTTTCAATAAAAAATCAAGTTTGGTGCACATCCGGTTTGACCGGAAATGCCCACAACTTTCGATTTTTAAATGGAACACCCTATATATTTTTACATTTTTGGAATCTAGAGGAAATTTTGAATACAGTACATCCATATTGGTCACTTTTTGATAAACATTAAAAATTGTATTAAAAAATCTATTTCTGAATCCAGAGTGCTGTGGTGCCCAAAATATATTTTAGTTTGTGTGCTACGTTACTATAAAAATAAAAAGAGTAATATGGTTGCATTACTTAATTCTCTAGAGGCGTTTAAAATTTTTAAATGTGATTTTTACCCACTAACTCGGTTTTTTTAAATGGGAATTTAATCGTTCACCAACATTTTTAAATACCTCATTTTCATACGAATCTAATGATACCAAAATTTTGAAAATCCGCTCAGAAATATTTGAGATTTCAGCCAAAATACAATGCAACCAAGCTTTTAGAAACATGCGGCTAATAGATAATAGATTAGTGGGCTTTGGAAACTAAAATGGCACATTTCTGTGTAAATCTGGTAACCTCTTTTTATTACATTCAATGGCTACTATGATTTTTCCAATGTTATTAGGTTACCAGATTTACACAGAAATGTGCCATTTTAGTTTCCAAAGCCCACTAATCTATTATATATTAGCCGCATGTTTCTAAAAGCTCGGTTGCATTGTATTTTGGCTGAAATCTCAAATATTTCTGAGCGGATTTTAAAAATTTTGGTATCATTAGATTCGTATGAAAATGAGGTATTTAAGAATGTTGGTGAACGATTAAATTCCCATTTAAAATCACATTAAAAATTTTAAACGCCTCTAGAGACTTAAGTAATGCAATCATATTGCTCTTTTTATTTTTATAGTAACGTAGCACACAAACTAAAATATATTTTGGGCACCACAGCACTCTGGATTCAGAAATAGATTTTTTAATAAAATTTCTAATGTTTATCAAAAAGTGACCAAAATGGATGTATTGTATTCAAAATTTCCTCTAGATTCCAAAAATGTAAAAATATATAGGGTATTCCATTTAAAAATCGAAAGTTGTGGGCATTTCCGGTCAAACCGGATGTGCACCAAACTTGATTTTTTACTAAGCAGATGGCATTTTAGTCGTGTAATAAGGTCTCCGAATTTCAATTTTCTATTCCAAATATTTTAGGAAATATCGGGGCGAGCGCAATTCGTGACTCACCCGGTATATGTAAATGTAATTATTTATTGAATTGTTCCTGAATTAAATTCGTTTAAAATTGAACTAATTTTTGTTTTCAAGTCAATTAATGTTTGATTTAGACTGCTAAGTAAACTAACTGAAGTCATGTGATTAATTATAAATAGAAAACCAACTTTGCCTTTGAACGCCACTGGTGAATTTTTAAATATTTTAACATGAAACAATCTCCTGATGAGTAAGTATTTTCTACCCATTTTTTTTAATCGCATTGTTAATAAGGGAGCTGTGATATGGAAGTCATGAAAAGTGAGACATACTGTATATAGGATGGTCAACCAATAAGAAAATAATTAATAAATAAAGGGTGGAACTTTTGCGTAGACATCCTTATCGACTTGTTTAATGCCTAAAGATAAGTATCCAAACACAAAATAAGTTCCCTTTAAAATGAGTACAAAAAAACACACTTACCAACTTTATAATGTTTGCTGTCCTCACCCGAGCGGACCAAGGCAAAGATCCCCACCAGGAAGAGCAGTAACAGCTTCATGTTTCCTTTTCGAACAAAAAGCCAAGTCTACATTTGTTTCCTCATCCCATCTTTTTATATAATATTTTAACTACACATATCTTGACCTTATGACCCGTTTTGTTTTTAGTCACCGGTTACTTTAGGAAAGTATTCAATAATAATTTTGATAATTAGTTTCAATTTTAGTCAATATTTGTTAGCGATATTGGGAAATTAGTGATAATGGCTAGTATTGTATAAATATGGAAAAATTTTAATGTGTATGTGGATCGTGTTGAGATTGTGTAGGTGTTATAATGTTTACTTAATTTTTAATAAACAAATAATTTTCGGTTACGTAAAGATACGTGACTTGGAAAAACTTAACATTCGGATAATTAATAATGTATATAATATTTTAGGAGAGAAAATGTTTCATTAAATCACCTATCTGCTGGACGTAGGGGTTGGAAGAAATATTGGTAGCGTGCGTTTTTGCACTTATTTTAGTAGATACTTTAAATAATTATTTTTACAAAAATGCTTTCCTCTAGGTAATACAATTTTATTTACTATTATTTTTTCTTGTTTGGTTCTCTATCATAAAAATAGGTCGAGGTACAGTCATTTCAATAGACATATGATATTTTTAGTTCAACTATTTTAGAAATAAAACGGTAGTTGATTGAGGAAGCCGTTACTCTGCGGTAATCCATGACAACGAAATTGAGTAAAACACTACTATGTTTTTTACCACTATATTTGCACAAAAACGTGACTGCAGTTTCGACCTGTTTTAGGTCATTTTCAAACAATGATTCAATTAAGAATGAAATACAAAAGATTTGGTCCCTATTTAAATATGTTTCTGGATTTAAACAGATTAGAGAATTATGAAATTATACAGGTATTTTATGATATCCTAACTATCTAAGGGTGGGGTTTCTCAGAAATTTTAATTACATCTTGGTAGCAGTAAAAAGAGGTGAGTACATAACATCTAATTGATATTGAAACATTCTTTATAGGATTTTGCAAACAGCAGAAAAATTAACTATCTATAAAAGAAAAACTTTGTGTAGAAATATTAATGAAATCATTGCTTTCTTTCGATAACCTGAATTCTGGTTATGCTAGCAAGTTAAAATCCTAAAATGAATGACATTTTAGGATTTTAACTTGCTAGCATAACCAGAATTCAGGTTATCGAAAGAAAGCAATGATTTCATTAATATTTCTACACAAAGTTTTTCTTTTATAGATAGTTAATTTTTCTGCTGTTTGCAAAATCCTATAAAGAATGTTTCAATACAATTATAAGCAAACAAATAATAATTCATTTTTAAACATCTAATTGATCATTTAACAAAATTAAATCATCTTTATTATTGTATTTGTATATTTCCAATGCTTCTAACAAATTAAGTTTAAAACCTTTGCTGGCATAGTGTAGGATTTCCATATTATTAATATCAGGGAAGTTATGTCCACTCTCTAATATGTGATTAGAAAAAGCAGAATCTGTTTTTTGTAGTCCGAAGGATTTCATTCTTAATTGAATCATTGTTTGAAAATGACCTAAAACAGGTCGAAACTGCAGTCACGTTTTTGTGCAAATATAGTGGTAAAAAACATAGTAGTGTTTTACTCAATTTCGTTGAAAACGGTAGTTGTTTGAAAATAACTCGAAAATTACTCCATTTACAAAAATGTGCTCTTTACTTTTGGTAAGTTGTCAAAATACCTTCAATTTGCTTCTTCTTTTTTCTACGATGCCTGTTTTATGATAAGCTACGTCTAATAATTGTGATGCTAACAGAAAGGCAAGATAGTAAAAGTAGTAAAAACCGCTGCCTAAGGAATTACTACTTTCACATCCAGATTTCCCAATGAAGTCTCTTTAAAGGGAAACATCTTCACTATATTTGCACACTAGTATGTGGACATAATTCGTCAAAGAATTTTAATAATATAATGGTTGAAAAATATTATTACAGATCAGAGCCTTGACTTCTAGTATATAAGTCCCAAGTTTCAGTACCAGCATGCTTTACTTATTTTCTCCAACTTACCCCCCTCCCCCCTCTGGAATTATCGCAAAATATAATCTCGTTCCAGATGGTGACAGACAAACTTTTTTTCGCTCAAATTTAAAATCTGGATATTTTAGGACATTCTAAGCCTATTTTGACAAAAAAAATAAACTTTTTTTTACGATTACCTACTATACTTATTTTTCCTCCACTACGTGAATGTGGAAGTAAAAGAGGGAAATACTTCAGAGACTGTTTTAACAGTGCATGAGTGGTTAGTTAAAATAAAAGTTTACTTGTATGTGTAATCAATAATCATATTTATTAGTGATTTATTTGCATTAAAATATTCTTTGCTCACATCTTTACAAGAAATTGCTACTGTTGGAAAAATTTATTTCAATTTCATTGTTTAAGCAAATAAAAAACCGCTGCCTAAGGAATCATTACTTCCACATCCAGATTTTTCGTTCGTCACTTTAAAGGAAACATCTTGATTAGATTTGCACTCTAGTATGTGGAAATTATTGGTCATATAATTTTAATTATATTTGGGGCAGATGTCATAAAACAGTTTGAGGCGTTGGTTTCTACCATATACGTTAAAAACAAAGTTTCTACTTTACCCTTCCTATTTCCCCTATTCACAACCTACCACCTCCCACCCCTTCAATAGAATCAATCAGATGTCATTGCAATACATACGTGTACTTTCAAGTGAATATTTTATGTTATTAATCCCATTAATAATGGAGACGAGGTGGTGGGGTTTGAAAAATATTAGAAAGAAATCTGAGGTCTTGATTTCTAGTACATACACCAAATTCCAAATTTCTGTACTCTTACCAGCTTGATTTACTTATTTTCCACTAACTATTTACTCCTATTTAACACCCAACCCTTCGAAGGAATTGTCTCAAAATATAATCTAGTTCCAGATGTCGTTATAATACATACGTCTACCAAATTTCAAGTGAATATCTCAATTTTATTTTATCAACCTCTTTAATAGTGAAGTAAGGGTAATGGGGAGTTGAAAAATATTATTAAAAGATCTGAGGCCTTGGCTTCTAGGACATACACCGAATTTCAAGTTTCTGTACTCTTACCAGCTTGCTTTACTTATATTTCCCCATTTACCCCTAAATAACCCCCAACCCTTCATCGGAATCATCTCAAAATATAATATAGTTCCAGATGTCGTTATGACACACACGTGTACCAAATTTCAAGTGAATATCTCAATTTTATTTTATCGATCCCTTTAATAATGGAGTAGGGGTAGTGGGTGGTTGAAAAATATTATAAAAAATTTGAATTAGTACATACACCGAATTTCAAGTTACTGTACTCTTACAACTTGCTTTACTTATTTTCCCCTATTTACCCCTATTGAACCCACAACCCTTCAATGGAACCATCTCAAAATATAATCTAGTTCCAGATGTCGTTATAATACATACGTGTACCATATTTCAAGTGAATATCTCAATTTTATTTTACCAACACCTTCAATAATGGAGTAGGGGTGGTGGGGGAGTTGAAAAATATTATGTAAAAATCTGAAGCCTTGGCTTCTAGTACATACACCGAATTTCAAGTGTTTGTACTCTTACCAGCTTGCTTTACTTATTTTCCCCAATTTACCCCTATTTAACCCACAACCCTTCATCAGAATAATCCCAAAATATAATGTAGTTCCTGATGATGATGAAATTTCAAGTTTCTGTACTAGCTGTACTTATTTCCCCCTATTTGCCCCCCAGCCCTTCAACCGATATGTTAAAAAACAATCCAGTTCCAGATTTCGGTACAATATATACCGTATACAAAATTTCAAGTCAATATCTTGAACCGTTCCGGAGAAAACGTGCGGACAAAAAAGTTACAGACCGACAGACTGACAGACAGACAAACAGACAGACAGAATTTTTTTTTTCGCTCATATTTAAAATATCGACGTTTCATGACATTCTAAACCTATTTCAAGTGAAAAATAATTGAAATTTTTTTTACGATTACTATACTTCCAATCCACTACGTGGATGTGGAAGTAATTCAAATGTTTTAATTAAATAAAGTTTATCTTAACTTTAAATCAGTACAGGTAGACCCAATTATGAAAACAACAGTGGGCAAAAGTGATCTTAATGTCCATAATGTATAATATACATGGGAAAAGTCCAATTTTCATAATTAAAAAAAATGCGTTTTAAAATATTTTTTTGGAACAAACTTGTAGATAATGTTATAACATTTAAACGTACCATAATAACTGAAAGATGATTCTTACTTTACTGGACGTGTCTAACATAATACAGATCTGTGGAACAAACGAATTTTTGGGAGATTTTTCATCAATAACTCGAAGAATCAAACTTTCATGAACGTTTACTAAGGTTAAATAAAAGCTTAGACAGTTTCCTACATATCTGTGTTTTTTAATTTCTCTTATGTCAAAAATTAATGGAGTTGAAAGCGTTTGAAAAATGTATTTAATTCATCACAGTAAAGATTCGTTATTTTTGACTGCCAGAAAATGCGATTTACAGTTTTTAGTGGACCGCAGAATTAACACTATCACATCGATGATAAGGTTAAATGCTTATTTTTGTGTCCATTCAATTTATTTATAAATCATAGATAACCAAAAATTGACAAATTTTGAGCAGACGATGCCCGGGACCTCAATTTTTCCATTTTTCCTAAAAATTGTTAGTAAAACGTATTTTTTACAAAATTGTCTTTTCATGACATCTCGATATCATTTCTAACAAAATTAGTGTTACTTAAAATTTAGTTTATAAAGAGCAAAATTGAATTTTCAGAAAATTGCAGATTTAGATGAAATTTGATAGTCAGGATATCAAAATTCTCTGATAACGAGTTTCATGTTAAAGTTTACAAGTTCAAATCAACAGATATTTTCTTTTACTATACCATTGGCCACAAGGAAGGCTCCTAAAAAGTACGAAAAAAATGTTTCGAAAAAAACCAATCGACTTAAAAAAACAAGCACTATAAATTATGAAATAAAATTTCATCGCCACCGCACTAATTGAACTTTATTAAGTAATATATCCCACATAACACACCAAAATCGAACGTTTTTTTGAAAACGGTCAATTTCTTCAAAAAAAAAATTATTTGGATCTTATCGGTTGCCTCTTATTTAGTTATCTTTTAAATAGTGAATTAAATAATTATATGAACAATTTCAAGCTTGTCTTCTAATGAAATAATAATAGCAAATCATTTCATCATTCAATCACTATTTACACATTTTTATCGGGTGTCGAAACTCTATTTATATCTATAATTGTACCAAACGTTTGAGTATTGGAAGATAGTATGATTTTTCTCAGTTGTTAAATCCTTCCTAATGTGCCGAAGGTAACATTAAGATCGGGATATATTACCAAAAAAGTGCTGAAAGATGTGAACGGGAAAATCCAAGTAGTGAGTCCAAAGAAGAGTACAGGGAACGAATTCAGAACCTGCGAAAGGTTTCGATTTGTTCAATCCAATAATAAAATTTTGTTAACTATTTCGACTAATATCTAAAAGATTGACCACTCGGCAGCGTCCGAGGCCTGAGTTTAGTAAGCTGTTATCTGTTAACTACGTTACTTTGTAGTTTAACCAAAACAAAAAATGATAACGAAAATTACTTCTGCGTCAAAAATTTCCTCATAAAGATTGCTGACTCAGTAAGGTAATACATCTGGAACTGTGAGGTATTTGTAATAGTCATTGAATTAACAAGGCTTATAGAAATGTATTTCTTTGCCATCAAACCATAGGATTTTGGTTTTTTTGTCGACATTGTAAATGTTTCCGTTTCTGAAATTGCCACTCTGATATTGGTATTACTGTGAGGAATATTATTTATCGTTATTTTGCACTTCTGTTGTGTTCAAGAACGGATAACTCAAGGAAGAAAAATGGACTTTTACATTTTCCATACAATTTAGAGACATTTTCTTTAAATCCAGTATTTTTTAAATTTAAACATGTGTTTGGTATCTGTAACAAAATGGAAGTAACTGTTAGAACCAACTGTTGAAAGATGTGATAAAATTATTGTGTATGAAACTCATCAATTTATTAAAACAAGTGCCGTTGGTAAGTGCCATAATTTAATTTAATTTCATCACGAGGGTTATCTTTGCAGTTTTCATACTTATTCAGTATAGATTTTTTCTTGTCATAGAAGTAAATTTGAAGATGTACGTCTGAAATTCAATTCGGTTCGTGCAGTTTTAAAAGATTGGAATAAAGGAGTTAGAGAAATGATTAATGTCAATTCAAGAAATTTAATATTTTAATTTTGTTTCGCAGTATTTATAGGCTATTGACTATGTAATTGAATAGGGAACTAATTCGTTAAAGGTATTTTATTATTTCATATGTTCAATCGTACCCGAACAATGATAAATCTAAAAGTGCTATTAAATTTAGGCTCGGGTTTTTGAAAATGGGGTGAATTTGTCCACTTTTAAGATTGTTAAATACAAGTCAAAAACCATGCATTTTTAGGATCAATCAAATTTTCTATCGAAGTAGCACTTTATAAAGTCAAGACATTTTTTTTTCAACGAAATAGATCAAAAAACTTATTGCAGAAAAGACGAACAATTTCTATTTTTTTATTTTTTTATTTTTTTCTGAGTGGATTTGGGTATAGGCATCGGTTCACAAAGAAAGAAAGCTTACATAATTTCCGTCAAAATGGTGAACAATAAAAGTATTGTTGATAAAAATTGACTGAGATACCGTAGTTCAAAGCTACCTACTTTTTTACGATATTACCACTTTTTACCTTTATACCATGTTATTTTTAATTTTTACGCGCAAAAATTATTTTCGATTTATCAATAATATAATGATAAAGGCATTTGTTTAAAATTCTGCTATTCATATGATCTTAGACATAAAAAGCTTTAATGTTGTAATAATTTCTAGCTGTTTCAAAGACATTTTTTTTGAAAATTAAATATCTATTATATTTATCCCATAATGTTTTCGAATTGAATATCAATATCTTCATCAATATCGTTTGGGACATCTTCTTCCGTTACATCAGCGTCTTCACAATTTAGGCCCACACATTCTTTGCAGAACATGGAGCAGTTAATTCCTAATTTTCTGCAACCATAATTTCCGTAACAACCTTGTATGCACCCAAAAGCTATTAGCTCCAGTGTAATCTGCGGTGCAGGAGGTTAGTTGTGCTAATTGGCATTAATCCATGTTTAGATTTTGTCCAACCCCATTCAAAAGGATTTAAAATATTTCATTTCCAGTGTTGGATTTGGTGGTGCGTCCCAAATGGCATCAAAAGTTGGTAGCAAATGGGCAAAAGAAAATTATGTGCTCTTTGATAATCTTTAAAAAACTTGTAAGCGACAGCTATTTAAGCTGCTGGTCTTAACGCCATACAAAGAAATTACGCTGTGTTCACATGCGAAACTTATAGCTTGAGCACTTTCATTATTATTTCTCATATTAAGTTATTTTAATTCTAAGATCATGTGAATATCAAAATTTTAAAGGAATGCCTTTATAATTACCTATATCATTAATAAACCGAAAATAATTTTTGTATAGAATAAAAGTAATTTTTGCGTGTAAAAATCAAAAATAACATGGTATAAAGTAAAAGCAGGTAACTTTGAACGACTGTATCTCAGCCAATTTTTATCAAAAATACTTTTATTGGTCACCATTTTGACGGGAATTACGTCATCTTCCTTTTTTGTGAACCGGTGCCTACACCTAAATCTACTCAGAAAAAGTTGTACACAAAAATTTTAAGAAAAGTAAAAAATTTAAATTGTTCGTTTTTTTCAATAGTTTTTTTTATTCATTTTGTTAGAAAAAAAATTTTTTGACGTTATAAAGTGCCACTTCGATAGGAAATTTGATTCTCTACAAAAAATCGTTGTATGTGTATATACTAAAAATGCATAGTTTCTGAGTTATTTAACAATCTTAAGAGTGGACAAAGTCACTCCGTTCTCAAAAACACAAGCCTAAATTTAATAGCACTTTTGGATTTGTCATTGTTCGGATACAATTGAACATACGAAATAATAAAATGCCTTTAACGAATTAGTTCCTTTTGCCCCTGTTTTTTCGACATAGTCAATAGCCTATTGGTCAAAGAATTACGTTTGTGCTTACTATATTAGTAGCATCCTAATTCTCAAATTATAAATAAATACTGCAGTTCTAGATACTACCAGCGAAATATTTGTCAATTTTAATGAACCAACAACAATAATGGTACAGATTATTTCTCGAGTTCTCTTTGCTTTGATTGATAATAATTTTTTTATATTAATAATATAATTTATTGTTCTTTTACCCTAGCGAAATTTCCCGAATCAAAAGGATGGGTGCCTCTAATATTAATTACAAATTTCTTTTCTTTAATGAATTTTTAATTGTTCATATGTAGGTATATAGTTAGAAAATGTAGATGTCTAACACCAAACCAGAACCAGACTAAAGTAAAGAATTTTTGCACTAATCATCTCCTAATCAAATGAGTGAATTGGTTCCACAAAACTTTGCAACTTTAAAAAAGATCCCTGGTTTTAATATACTAGATGTTGCACATTCCTGTTTAATATGCATTATAACGAAGAAATGGATATGGCTTATTAAAAATAGATGCATTCATTTGCAATTTTTTATATGTCAAAATTAATTTTTCATCATTTGCAAGCAAGTTGAAATCAAAATATTATAAATTATAAAATACACGAAAACTACAAAAAATTTAAAGTCAATTCAATTCCTGTTCAGAGCATTTGAACACTCTTGACTATCGTCATATCGATATACGACATGAAGATCCCAAAACCAACGGAACGTTACATTAATGAGTATATATCAAGATATAGATAATTTAATGAAGTTGACTCTAAAACAGGGGATAAAAAATTACATTTGTTTTTCAATATAAGAAACAAATGTTACTATTATAGTAGGTATATATTATAATATTTTTTCCCTATTACAAGCTGATTATATTTTTTTAAAGTTATCAAAGCTCTTGTACCGAAACGTATGGAAAAAGGCGTTCCACTGTCGTCCCAAGTCCAGCTTATTCGTTCAAGAATGGCTGGAGAGCGCAAATCTTTTCGGAAATGAACGTTTTTTTTTTAAATTAAAGCTCACCAAAATTTCGAAAAGGAAAAAGAAAATCAGTTTGACGCAACTTTGTTTTATGTTTCGCCCACAGTGGCCTTTTTAAGATACTTCTACCACTAAAAACCTACGAAAAAATTAGAAATTACCATAGGTAAGGATTAATTGCCAGTTTTTGCAGCTATTTCTCCCCTAGGAACTGGTCTATATGTCATTTTTGGACTTACGTTCCATTTCTTTCGACAAAAAATACATTTGCTGCACTGAGGAATAAAAAAATATCTAATTTCCTTATATTTAACAGTTTGTTTCACTGTAAGTGTTAGTCAAAGTATGTACTAGTCTCCAAGCCTCTCAAAATCGAATATAATTCTACAGAGTGTTCATCACAATGATTAACAATTTTATATTTTCAAAAAATTGTCTCATTTTCTTCAAACGGAATATCCTATATGTTTTAACTTAACTTCTAACTTTTCAAAAATCGCCGAAAGCTTAGTCATTGCAAGGAGTTTGCTTGCGGTGATAGATTGCTGAAATATTATAAATAAAGATATACAGGATGTTCCATTTGAAGAAATTAAGTTACGATAGTTTAAATATATAAAAATTTGAATCATTGAGGAGATCACCTTGCAGAATTAGGTCTGGAAATTGGTATATAGTCTTGACTAACATTCAAGGTGAAACAACGGCCAAAATTTATGAAGAAAAAAACAATATATTTACCTTTTTTGGCCCAAAATGAGATGTTTGTACTCTTAAGAATTTTTTCGAGACTTGCGTATTTTTAGAGACATTGCCACTCGAAAATTCCTAAAAGTGTGGAAGAGGAAATGTAAAAGTTGAGAAAAAATATGAAAAATTCAAGTGAATGTATCATCGAAATGGAAATAAAAGAGTCTTGTAAGTTTTCCGTAAAGTGCGTTTTCACCGAGTTTTTTCGGAAAAACTACCCCTTCTTTGAAATTATAGCGCTTTAAAAACATGCAATTTAAACATTTGAAAAAATTCAACCTTATGTATTGGGGCCTTCTCAACATTTTTTGTCTCTTGGAATTTTCTTGTAACTTGCTAATATTCCGAGTTACAGGCAGTTTTTTTTTAAACATTTTCAATTTAGAAATTATGTTGAACCTTTAAAAATGGTATAGCTATATAGGTTTCATATTTTATTATAATAATATATATAAATCACGCTCATTTTTCGAATTTTCATGTATTATTTAATTGAAAATGTGAAAAAATGTAGTACATTATTTACCGTGAAATACTGCCTGTAACTCGGAAAATTAGCAAGTTACAAGAAAATTCTAACAGACCAAAAATGTTCAGAAGGCCTTAATGCATACGCCTGAATTTTTTAAAATTTTTAAATTACATGTTATTAAAGCGCTACAATTTCAAAGAGAGGGGTAATTTTTCATGTTCTTCCAGAGAAATTCGTTGAAAACGCACTTTACGGAAGAGTTGCAAATAAAAAATATGTCTTATATTTCGATGATACATTCACCTGATTTTGTTCAGATTTTTTTTTTCAACTTTTACATTTCCCATCCCCCACTTTTAGGAATTTTCGAGTGGCCATATATCGAAAAACATGTATTTTTTAAAAATATTCACAAGAGTAAAACCATCTTATTTTGTGCCAAAATAGGTAAATACATTGTTTCTTTTTCATTTTTGACCTAATTTTACAAATTACGGAACCCTTGACAAGAGGGGTGTTTTCTACCCCTTCCGATCATCTCCTACTCTAATTTTTTCTTCAACTTCTTTATTAACATCATTACAAACATATTGCACAAGGTTTGATCCAAATCCATTCATTAGCACTTAAGTTACAGATTTCAGTCATTTTAGCGCTTCGTTGACTAAACTATATGCCTGGATATAGACTCCTGAGTTAAATACAGATATTATTACGTTAGTCCCTACTCTCTATTTTGATAAATATAACAAATTCTAATATTTTTTTCCTTTTTCAGCATGTTCAGGCCCCAGATTTGGATTCTTATGCAGCAGATGAATTGAACTTGTGCCCGGAATCTGGCTTTGTTTTACAATGATTTTGTGATTATTTATTTTATTTTGCTTTAAACTCTGAGAGTTGTTGAACTGCCGTTGTTCACATTTTGTGTCTTATTAGCAATGTGATTGTACTGTTAATAAATTCTCTAAGGTAAACACTGGCTTTCGTTATTTTCTTGTATTTTTTTAGCATTTTCTTGTCTATTTTTTATCAATTATTTTACTAGTTAAAACAGCTACATTTTAAACTTATTTCTAATTTGGTACTTCTTTAATTCTACTATTATTTTACTTTTTAGCTTTATTTTACTTGCTATCTATAAAATTGTATATCACTATGTACAATATACTGAATATTCCAAGTACTAGGTTGCCACCGCTATGTACATTTAGAAATAACTTTAAAATATGCCACACTTGATTTTCTACAATTTTTATCTCGAACATTTTTCCAAATTTGGAACGGTTGAGGATAAACTAAACTCCAGTCTATTGTGAAGATGTTAGTCTGGAGAGCCTCCACATAGAATAATGGTTAAGATTGTGTAATTCCAATTAAGGGTGTTTGATTTAGCATAAAACTGTCCGTGATTTTTAAGTCAATTATGTAGCAAAAATTGATACAAGTTAAAGTTTCCTAATCCTACATTTTTGTCTTCAAAAAACAAAGTTTAGTTTAGTTTCAAATAATAAACGATAACTGCCAAAATGAAGCGAAAAAATTGAAATTCTAGTTGATATCAGCGTCGAAATAGAAGAAAATTTGGCAAAAAAGTTATTTCCTTAAATCGCAATATTCTATTTCCTTTATTAGATTTATCGTTCTATAGCGAATAAACTTAAATGAACTGAAGTCATTGGAAATTGTAAAAATATAAGATACCTTTTTTTATATAAGCTACATTTCCGCGTTTTCGAAAAACCAAAAAACTGCTTATTATCTTTTAAAAACTAAAATGAAGCGAAATTTGAAAAGACACTTTTAGAATAGGTAGATAAATATATAGCTATAAAAACACATAAGAGAACTTTGTATACCTTATAGGTCAGTAAAAATAATGGGTCGACCTAAAACAAATTTTGGACAAGCTGATTTTAGCGCGATTGTGTTCCCTATAGGGTACTCTTTATGTGCCTAAAAGTCCCCAGTGATCCCCCGAGCCAAACTACCCCAAAACCACCCCCAAAGGTAAATTTTTTTGTTTTTTTACGGTTTTCTCAAAAACCTTAAACTTTTCGACAAAACTTCAGGATACATTTTTCATAGAGCATAAAATTCCCCATCCAATGGTATACATATAGTATTTCGACTAATTGCAAAGCCCTCTATAGCCTTTTTAAAATAAATAAAATTTACATTCTGCAAAATTATTTTCGATTTCGCCAGTTCTGACCAATATGTTAAAACTACATTAACACTACTTGGGCTTTATTGAATTTTTATCATATCTGCGGCATTTATGTAATTAGAAATAATTTTTTATTAATTTTATTGGCTATATTTATCTTTACAAATAATTTTAAGCCTGAGAAGATCCTGCGATTTGCACACGAATCTCCAAGTAATAAATAAGTTAAAAGTTAAAAAAGTTAAAAAAATTGAATAATTAATGAACAAGTTATTCACTATAAAAAGTAACAAAAATAAAACTATTGCCAAAAAACATAACACATTTTCATTAAAAGATAAATTAAAACTTAAACAAAATTAACTAAAAATCCTCATCGCCCTCAACTAAAGACACATCTGATGCGACATTACTGCAATATTATCCCAGACAAAAACTACAACTTGCAGTGCATTTTATATTAAATTTGCTGCAAGTACAGGACTTACTGCAGCAATTAGATTTGCATCCACAAAACAAAAATTTTAAAATGAATTCGGGTGCAATTTATTTTGAATTCTTTTGCGGTTGTAGTTGCGCCATCCTTTTTAATCTACCCCCAGTCCTCTGGATTTAATTCGATGCCCATCCATAGCTGTACTTGTAAGTTAACTCTTTCAATATGAAGTTCGGCAACTTCAGATGAAGGTGGCAATGTAGCGAGCTAAAAATTTTGAAATAAATTTTGATGGGAAGTTGTGTGACAATATTTATAACACCTTAATTCATTTAAGTTTTTGCTTTTGTGACTGCCATACCATTTTAAAATAAAATTTTGACCTGTTTTTAATAAATCAGATAGATTCGGAAAATCGCTTTTAAATATGGAAAGATTGTTAAAAAGAGCATTATTATTTTTTTAAATTGTTAATGCCGTTTTCTTGCCATTTTAAAAAAATGCTGACGTTGTATCGCAATCAGTCATAGCATGAAGAAACAGTATATTTTGAATAATTGGTTCGTATAATATATTTTGTAATGCGTATATATTTGTTAGTTTATTTGGCTTACAAGATGTACCGGGTCTCAGCATATAAATATTTTGAGTTGCACAAAGTTCTAGAGGCAACACCATAATGTCTGTATCTAGTGCCACAACAATTACGAGATTGTTACTTTCTATGGCACAATCCACTTCTGTTTTAGCAATCATATAATCTGCATCAGTCTTTGCTATTTTCACCGAAATACCGACATTAACAAAATGGGCCTCTAAAAAATTAATGAACTTCTCTTTATTTGAAGCAAATACTAAAAAATGATCTTGGTTTATATTAACAGATGTCTCAGGTGTAAATTTAACTTCTTGCCCAGTTGCGTTCTTTGCTCTAGTTGGCGTTCTGTAAATTTGGTACTTAAATTTTCACTCCGCTACCAGGGCCAATCACCGACGCCAGAGGAGAGGCTCATCAGGGTTTGTGTAAACACTAGAACCCCTAACCTGGAAATTTTGCCGAACCATCACTTTATCGTTAGGTAGGGATTTTTAACGTGCTCACATCTCAGATACACGGAAGCCACAGTTTTCCATCTCTTTCGAAAGATGGTGATGCGACCAGATCCGCTCATCCAGTATATCTCATCGACTTGGACTGACCAGGGACTGAAGCCGGGGCCGTCTGTGTGAAAGGACGCGCCACTGTCCCTTAAACTTACGAGCCGATATCATTAATAATTAAAAGGAAGATTACTTTAATTTGGCCATAGGATAATAATAACACACCTGTTAATTTTTCTCTAGACGCTCTAATAACATAAATGTTTAATAATATTATAATATATATACTTTAAAAAAACGGCTGTATAATTATTTATTGCTGACGCGCTCTTTACATCTAGTACTTACAGGTAATAGCTAAAAACTCAGAAATGCAAATGTTTACTTGGAACTCCGCCAATTTTAAATGAAATTAAAAAGTGATTACATCATACCAACTTCAGTGTTATTGTAGTTTTAAAGTATTGGTCAGAACTTGGGAAATCGAAAATAATTTTGCAGAATTTAAATTTTATTTATTTTCAAAAGGCTATAAAGGGCTTTGCAATTACTCGAATTTATACTATATATATACCATTGGATTGGGAATTTTATGCTCTATGAAAAATGTATCCAGAAGTTTTGTTGAAAAGTTTAAGGTTTTTGAGAAAATCGTAAAAAAACAAAGAAATGTACCTTTGGGGGTGGTTTTGGGGTAGTTTGGCTCGGGGGATCACTGGGGACTTTTAGGTACATAAAGAGTACCCCCTAGGGAACACAATCACGCTAAAATCAGCTTGTCCCAAATTAGTTTTAGGTTGGGTTTAAAATTCACTTAATTTTATTGGACTATTAGTAACGTTCTGCTCAGATAGCATAATTCTGCTAATATATGTCAAATACTTTATCTAAGCCTGTGTTCGCCAGACGTTGCTAATAAAACTTGTTAGCAGCAGTATACAGACTGTCTCCCATATCACAGCTCTCTTATTAACAAAGCGACTTTTAAAAAAATTGGGTTGAAGATACTTACTCATCAGGAGATTGTTTCACACTAAAATATTGAGTCCACAGGTAGCGTTCGTCCTAGTAAAGAAAAATGAACATAATTTTCCAAAAAAAGATATTAGATAAAGTAACTGTGGAACAATCTCATAATCTTATTCGTTGTTATTAAATGTTTCAACAAGATAGTGTACTTGGTGTTTATGTAATAAAAAAATAAAATCTCACTTTTTTAAGTATCAATTACAGTTATAACTATATTTTCGGACGTAATGAAGAGTTAATTAAGCTGGAGGAAGACAGGCATTCCATTTATAATTAATCAGGTGACTTCAGTCTGTTTAATTAACAGTCTAAATCAAACATTAATTGACTTGGAATCAAAAAAAAAAGTTCAGTTCAAAACATCACTTTTGAATTTTATTTCAAACATAGAAGAATTTTCTTGTTGATTTTCTCTGGGTTTGATTTCAAAAGTTACAGCGTGGCGCGGTGATGAAAAATGTATGCACAGCTACACCTTTTCCAGCTTCTATCGTTCAGCTTCCATAGAGTAATATTTTAACTCTTGGGGGCTGTTGGCATGACATGAACTCACCCCGAAAGGAGAAGTTACTTTTCTGCCTCTACTGGAAGGAGTCAAAAGTAAGGACGCCATATTTTTTTATTTTGAGACTTCTCGCATCAACCTTAGGTGCCAAGGAACCACTGTTAGCAAATTTCAGGTTTTGAGGGGATCGGGCAGTACTAAACGAGGTCCCGGACATTTTTTGCTAACAGATGATACCACTTGTCAGGGATTGTATATTATAAATAATAATCAAATACATTTTTTCTAATCTGTCTCAGAAGGTGATTTTTTAAATTTAAAATTAT
Source organism: Stenurella melanura (assembly GCA_963583905.1). Lineage (NCBI taxonomy): Eukaryota > Metazoa > Arthropoda > Insecta > Coleoptera > Cerambycidae > Stenurella > Stenurella melanura. The sequence goes on from OY757316.1 coordinate 18,839,184, forward strand.
TTGAGTATTAATATAAATTGCTCCGAGGACTAAACCTATGATGCCTTAAGAGTGAATACTTCGTAAGGCAAGTGAGGAGGGAGATAAAGCGCTAAATGAGGAGATATCTTCCTAATAATCAAATGTTAGCCAAAAATAGTTCTCAATAATCCTGTAGCCGATATTTATGCAAAACTTACACTTATTTTCAGTTAAATAACATCACCCAATCAGCAAAAAACAGATTATTGTTAGTCATTAAAATTATGATTAACAATAAGCTGTTTCTTGCAAATTGGGTGATGTTTTTTACTGAAAATAAGTGTAGATTGTAGATTGTTTAATAAATTTGATTATTAGGGAGATATCTCCTCATTTGGCACTTTACCCCCCACTAGCCTTACGTAGTGTTCACTTTTCAGTATTTTTGTGTGCTGAAACTGAATATTCAATTTACAGAATTTGCTACCGCGTAAATTTCGAGTGAATCCCGGTTTTTATTGTCAAAAACCGTATTTTGGCAATACAAATCGGGATTTACGAATTAAAAATTCGGTTTCAGCACACAAACATACTTAATAGCCGGGGAGGCAGCGACAGATTTTTCGCGTTAAGATCTATAAAGCTAGATTTTTTTCCAAAGAGAGTTTAGATAGTATCTACAATGAAGGTGTGATTCTACCATACTCTTAGTGGTGCATAAATGAGTAAAAAATTAAACAACATGTTGATTTAATAGAAGGAGGAAAATTTCGTTTTTCGAATTGTCATGAATTGTCAAAAAATGACGATTCGCCTTCGCTCCTGCCGGCCACAATTTTCGATTTTCGCCTCACAATTCATGTTGTACGGTCCTTGTCGACCTAATCCTCGTCACTGAGACATAGAACAGGTCTCCGATCGCCGTATTTATTCAGTTCTTACGTTTGAAAAATTGACTTGCGGTCGTGCTAATCGGCTACTATTTTTAAGTGGTTTCCCGAGTTCGAGTCCCACCCGGGGATACTTTTTTTTTCATCTTCAATTTTTCAGCAGATGTTTTTAATTCTATAATTGCTATTCGCTCCGTTCTACTGCATTTCTAGGAAAAGTTTTGCATTTTCTGCCGCGAAATATTAATTTGCAATGTTTGTACATGCTTTTTACTATCGAGAATTGAATAAAAAGAAGGAATTGAAATGATGGGAACTAAATTTTGTATGCAATCGGGAAATAAATTCAGAACGTTACGATTCGTTTTATTAAGCTTTTTTATGCCCTGTGATTTCAGCAACGTCTACCAAAGATTTAGCCACTCTATAACGGATGTAGAATGTGATTTTTAATCGAAATAGCACAGATTAATACTTCGCGGCGGAAAATGCAAAACTTCTCAGAGAAATGCAATAGAACGGAGCGAATAGCAATTATAGAATCAAAAATATCTGTCAAAAAATTGAAGACGAAAAAAAGTATCCCCGGGTGGGCTTCGAACTCGGGAAACCACTTAAAAATAGTCGCCGATGAGCACGACCACAAGTCAATTTTTCAAACGTAAGAGCTGAATAAATACGACGGCCGGAGACCCGTTCTATGTCTCGATGGCGAGGAGAAGGTCGGCAATGACCGTACAACATAAATCGCGAGGTGAAAATCGAAAATTGTGGCCAGCAGGAGCGAAGGCAAATCGTCATTTTTTGACAATTCGTGACAATTCAAAAAACAAAACTTTTGTCCATCTGTTTTTTTACAACATGTTGTTTAATTTTTTACTCATTTATGCACCACTAAGAGTTTGGTAAAATTGCATCTTCATTATAGATAGTATCTAAACTCTCTTTGGAAAGAAATCTAGCTTTATAGAAATAATTTCACGAAAACTGTCGCTACCTCCCTGGCTATAAAGCACGATAGGTTTAGTCCTTGGAGCCATTTTTTTTTGTAGACCTGTGTTATCATGCCAATCCCCAGATTCTACCCCCGACATCTCAAACCTCACCCATTTCAACTCTTTCACCTGTCCCCGATAATTTTGAAAATTATTTTACAAGTTCCATAACAATTGGTGCTGACAAGGAGTTTATTTTTACAGAAGTCACTTACAATCAAGTATTAGATGTAATCGCTAATCTGAAATACAAACAGTGTAAAGATGCTTACGATATCCACATAAAAATTCTCAATTGTATCACATACTTCCTTATAATTCCACTCACGAAATTAATTAATGAATGCACCAGAAAAAATGTGTTTCCGAAATGTCTTAAACTGTCAAAAGTGTTACCTTTGTTTAAAAGAACTGTATTGATGATCCGGCTAACTACAGCCCTATTTCTATCGTGACAATATTTGAGGTAGTTCTCAAATCTCAAATCACGAATTATTTTGAAAATTCTAATTTATTTAATAGTTGTCAATATGGTTTCAGGTCGAAATTGTCAACGACGTTAGCAATTAATTCATTAATGAATGTAATAAATCAAGGTTTCGAGGCGAAAGAATTTGTGCATGTGCAATTTTTAGATCTAAGTAAAGCTTTTGACTGTGTGCCTCATAATATTTTAGTAAACAAACTGAAATTTTACAAATTCTCTGAGGGCAGCAGAAATTTGATTATGTCATATTTGACTGATCGTCATCAATTTGTTCATTTTAATAATGCTGATTCTGGTAACATTAATATTAGATTTGGCGTCCCTCGGGGTTTAGTTTTGGGACCGGTTTTATTTCTTATTTATGTAAACGATTTGCCTAACAGTAGTCCCTTAACAAATTTCACTCTTTTTGCTGATGACACGACATTGGCTCACTCCCATACTGATTGTAACATTTGATTGTCTGAGGCTCAAAACAGTCTGTCTAAGGTTCATGACTTGTTTTTAAATAATAAGCTAGTACTAAATAATGATAAGACAGAGACTATGATTTTTTCGTTACGACAACACTGTGTGCAGATGACCTCTCATTGCGTTAAGTTTTTGGGCATTATTTTGGACAGTAAGTTGACATGGGAAGAACACAAGTCCTACATCTGCAAAAACATATCACGCAATATTTTCTTATCACGAAATTTAAAAATTTGTTTGTCGCAATCAACGGTTTTAATGGCATATCATGCTATAATTCAATCTTCCCTTACCTATGCCATTTTAATATGGGGCCACTCGGCACATACCTCAACAGTTTTCTGACTGCAAAGAAAGGCCGTCAGAGTCGTTGGTGGGTTACCATATAGGGATGATTGTAGGAATGCTTTTAAAAGCCTCAAGATACTTACCTTACCCTGCGAATATATTCTACAGTGCCTTGTATATATTAAAAGCAACTTAAATAATTACACAACGTGTGAAAGTGTACATACGTCCTCAACTCGTAATAGGGGTAATATATATTTGGATTTTTTGCGACTTTCAAAAACCAGAAATGGGACATGCTATTATCCAGTAAAATTTTTCAATGTGTTACCGATTGCTGTACAATCACTTGATAGTACTCGTTTCAAATACGTAATTAAACGATTCCTACTTGATAGTGAAAAAAATGAAAAACCTGAAACTGTAAATAATGGTAATTTTCGTGCAATAATAGACTATTGTTGCGTTGGTTTTTCACGAAGGTTAAAATAATTTTGACTGTCGCGCTGGTGATGATAATTTATCGTCAAATCAGACGACATTAATCGTCGTACGTTTGGCTCTTTGTCCACAATTACTCATTACTATGTGATTCCCCACTCTTAGTTATCAAGTGGATTGAGTGGGTCCGAGATGGAAATATCGAAGGGTGAAGTTTCAGGGAGTTAAAATGTCAGGGGGTTGAAATGGGTAAGGATTGAAATGTCAAGGGCTGAATTTGGAGGTGAAGTTATGCAGGTTTAAATACCATGATGATGAAAAGGCCATCGCTACTTCCGGTATAAAGCTAGCGGAAGTCCGAAAGAAGTACTTTCTATTCGAGAATATTCGAAATTATGGCGCAGGCACCAGTTGAAGTTAAGTAATTAGGTATTTTAGAAGGAGCTGATGCTGAATCTGATATCAAAAATTAAAGGCTCAAAATGGCGAATTAAATAGGGCTGCTACAATTACCATGAAATTGGGTTACTAAAAAAATGACCGCAAAATTCCTCAAAATTTAACCTCTCTTTAAGTACGTCGTCATAACTTTGAACTGAAGTAAAATAATGGAACGCCAAAGGTCTTAAACTAAAGCTTATCAAAAATGTAGATGACGGTATCTTTTCGATTTTCAATATAGGGGCTGCTACCCCCATAAAAGGGGGTTAAAAGTATTATGGGCATAAATATTTTTCACTGTTTTTTCTTCAAGGCGCTTTTTAATACAAATAGGTAGTTAAAATTACATAATTTTTCAATAATTTTGCAATTGCAAAAACTCCACATCAAAAAATTATCCATGAAAGAGAGTTAAAACTACCCCTATATTAAAAACCTCTACATTAAAGAAATTCTAAGAATACAGTGTGAACGTAAAGAAACGCACAAAATTCATATCTTTGGTATGTGTCATTTGTCAAAAAAATCCTCGAACGGGTCGATTTTAGTTCTGTAAATGCTACATTTGTGACACTATACCAAAATTTACGACGTCATTGGTTTTTGAGTTGTGACCCCATCGTAAATTTTTTTGAATGGAAACAGACATTTTTGTTTACTGTTTTTGGTGGTATATTCCTTTAGCTTCCTGGTGATATAAAAAAAAAAAAGATATTACCTGAGCCATTCTTTTGGAAAAATGACATTTTATCTAAAAATAGCTTATCTTTCACAAATTCACGAGCAATGTTCCACTTTTTTATGGACTGATGAATTTTGTTGCCTACATTTTTGTTTTAACTAGCATGAAAACATTTGACACACAAACAAAATAAAGAAATAAAAAACAATCACCTTAACAACAGAGAGATACAGACCTTTTTGTGTAAAGTATCTATAACATTTTTATTCCTGGCACGTGTGGAACCTCAGTTTTGTGACACTTCTGAGACAGTGTAAAACTAGTGAATGCAATGCCACATTTAAGTGAAAGAGAACGCTTATAGAACTCTTGATGATGGTTGGATATGGTGAGAGGCTGAGAACTCATCAGGAAGCATGTGATGTTTTCAATGCCAAGTATCCCGAAAAGTTAATTTCTAAATCCACTGTAAGTAGATTGGTGGCTAGATATGATGAATCTGGCAGTTTAGCTGACCTTCCTCAATCTGGTCGCCCTAGCACAAGCAACGAAACAAAATTAAATATTCTTCTAGAAAGTGAGGAAAACCACCATCTTTCGACAAGGCAGCTGGCTTTAAATCATAACGTGAGTAAAACTTCTGTTGTACGTCTATTGAAAAAAGAAAAATACCATCCATTGTTTTTTCTGATGAAGCTACATTTTCTTTAAAGGGGACTGTACATCGGCATAACTGTAGATATTGGTCACGCGAAAATCCTCATTGGACTCAAGAAGCCCATACACAGCGACGAGGCAAAGTAAACGTGTGGGCAGGTATGATTGGTGATGGTTTATTGGGACCTTTTTTTTGAAGAAAATCTTACGACCGCAAGATATTTACAGTTTTTGCGAGTTGAGTTAGTGCCAGCCTTAGCAGTTATGTTTCCGAACAATGAAGATGAAGATATTCCTGCTGAAAACGCCTGGTTTCAGCAAGACGGGGCCCCACCTCATTTTGGGATAGCAGTGCGTCAGTTTTTAGATGACACTTTTACTGGTCCTATTGAGTGGCCCCGCGTTCACCGGATTTAACCCCCTTAGACTTTTTTCTTTGGAGTTACTTACAGTCAAGGGTGTATTTTAACAGACCGGATACTATAGAAGAATTGAAAGACAGAATTGGCTTGGAGATTAGACGAATTGCCCATGAGATGATTTAGAACAGCGTACAAAGTGTCTACACCCGTCTTGATCAATGCCAAATGGTTGGAGGGTCGCAATTTGAGCAATGGAGATGATTCTTTTCTAACAATTACTTGTGTAAGGTATCAATCAATAAAAATATTTTTTTCCAAAAGAGTGGCTTACGTAATATCAATTTTTTTCATATCACCAGAAAGCTAAAGGAATATACCACCAAAACAGTAAACAAAGATGTTTGTTTCGATTTTAAAAAATTATGATGACGTCATAACTCAAAAATCATTGACGTCATAAATTTTGGTATAGTGACAAAATGTAGCATTTACAAAACTAAAATCGACCTGTTCGAGGATTTTTTTGACAAATGGCACATACCAAAGACACATATAAATCCCATATGCGACACTGAAAAGGACAGCGATATTTTGTGCAGCACTAGCAGAGATATATCCAGGTTAAAGAGGTGAGACTCATACAGGTCTATTCTGTAACATTTTTGTTAAGTTTTAACGGCAAGGTCACTGTTAAAATAATTAGCGGAATGAAGTTAACGGTCGGTCGTATTCTGTATACTTTTTTTAATGTTAAATTTAACCAACATCGTTTCAAATTAGAGGCGACTTTGGACCTGCCACTAAAATTTAACGGTACCGTTAAAGGGGCAAAAACACCGTTTTTTATTTTTGTTTCATAACATTTTGTATATCATTCAGTACATGGCACTTTGTTTAAGAAACTGGCAGGACCATTCAAAATACAGAAACAAAATATTTAATCTAAACTTTGAATTGATTTGCCAACCGAAAAATTGTTATTTGCATAACTCCGAAGACAACATAATACTTCAGAAATTTTTTGACTTTTCACTAGAATAAAATGTTTGTCAATGAGTTTGAGATTCTTTTGACGACCCATTTTCTCATTTACATCCGGTAATTATTTTTCCGCCTTCAAATAATCGTGATCATAACCTCAAATAGAAGCGCGGGTGCCGCGGGTCCTGTTTGACGATAATTTTATGCGGTAGGTATTCAATTTTATCTGCGTGTATTATATATTTTGTGGGATTATTGTCCGTCTTAACTTAATACTCTACTCATTGTCTTAACTACTTTCATTCAATGACTTCCCTGCTCTCATTAGGTTTGTTTTTAATTTGATCTTGAGCATATAAGGTAAAGAAATAACCGGTCGTTAAAAACTTATGACTTTAACAGGTCCGTTAAATGGTCGCATACAGAATAGAAAAATCAGTTACTATTTTTAGCATTCCGTTAAAATTAAAATTTTAGCAGGGCGTTTATTTTTAACCAAAAAATTACAGAATAGACCTGATTCACAGTTTAACGTCAACTAAACAGTTTAGTTGCAATGAAAAATTTAATTTTCGTAAGACGTACAGTACAGATTTCACTATTATTTTAAATCAGTCTTACAAATGATACAAATAGGTAATGTAAGGAATTATGCGATGTAGGTAAATGTACTATATGATGGAGCTATTATAATTATACGATTAAAATCCTCTATTACCTACTTCAATCAGGTACTAAAATTACGATTCAGATTATCCGAATCATCCCGAGCGTATTTAATCTTGACGTGTCAAATCCACAGTAAAAGTCTAAGGTCATCGGCGGCATTTCTGCTAGATGAAAGGAGTGAATTTTTTTCATTGTAAAGAGGGGGTGATTTTTAGATAGGGAGTTTTATAAATTTAATTACTCTGAGAAATAACTTTGAAGTAATTGTATTAAAAACCACCATGAAACAAAAATTAAGTGAAAAATATTTATACTTAATTCAACCCCCATTCGGAGGGGCAAGAACTCCCATATTGAAAAATAAAAATACCGTCATCGACATTTTTGAATAGCTTTAATTTAAGACCTTTAGCGTTCAATGAACTTTTCACGGTACAAAGTTATGACGTAAAAACAGGCTAATTTTGAGGTCTCACCGTTATTACTGAACTTTATGTAAAAATGTGCAATGTGAAAAAATGAACAAATGACAAAATCGAAGGAATTTTTACCCAATCATAAAGCTCAATTAATTTTCATTAACCGTTTCTTAACGGCGGTTGAATTTTTGGCAAATAATCTTTTTACCCATATACTTAAAATTGCATGGAATATCTATTGCATAATTTGTCCTATCACAAAAGTTATTTATTTATCGAGTGTTTGTCAACGATGACTTTCAAACAATTTTTTATAATTTTGTTCTTGAACTTGAATTTTAATCTTGCATAATATAATTTAATAATAAAACATTTTCTTAATTAGGTAGACTCTCAGGAGAGCGTTAATAAAGAAATATTATTATGACTTTTAAACAAATTTGATAACCTTTATATCATCTCTAGTTCTAAAGCATGTTGGTCCGTTTTGCGAGAAATTTAAATTGTTTGTAATTGTTGCTAGCCGGTTTATCAGTAATTTGAAAAATAATAATATTTATGAATGGATTAACAAGAGACTTACATATTAACACAATTTTAAAGCATTTAAAAACTTGCCATTGGGGTTAGTATTACAAGTAATTAGCAAGATGCTCACACTCCGCTACAGGGATTGTTAAAAACCATGAGTTGAGTCAAATTTCGACCGTCATATTGGAATTGCCATTTTAAATTTTCCAATTTTCATCATTTCTATGAAGGTTATGAGGCTAGTTTGCAAAATTTCATGTTCCTGCAAACGGACAAACTTGTTACCATACCGTAGAGATTGGCACTTTTTTTAATTAGTAGGTCAACTTTAATGGCCCAACTAACAATCGTAGTTTTAAAATAAACTATAAGTTATCCTAATAACTTATTTCCAAGACTACTTATAAACGTAAATAGTTTGGATGGACTCTATGAAACCGATTTAAAACCTTCATACGTCGTTGCTGCCTTTCAAAATTTGGACGAAAAATAAATAAAAAACATTATAGAATATAGGAAGAGCCTACATGCCTCTTTTTAAAGCTACTATTAAAACTTTCAAGTTTTAAAGAATTATCTAAAGCTTAACTCAGAGAGTATCTGAAAAGTATTATAAAACCATACTTGGTTTAGGATAGGCACTATATCAAAACTTTAGCGGACTTTTTGTATTTAGTGAAGTAAAAATAAATGCAAATAAATCTATTCTATATGCATTATGGGCCGCTATAGTTATATATAAGTTATAAAATAGACAATTGGCGACTACCTAGAACAGTTCAGAAAAACAGTTAAAGATGGGACGGAACTACTTATAGGGCAAAAATTTTCAACGATGCTAAGTTTACTGTAAAACATGTATTAAATATTTCTTAAAACTTGCGCTACCTAAAAGCACGGTTTTAAAAAAATATATAAACAATATTTTTTTTGTAACTTAATAAGTAAAGAGAGCTTTAGCATCTGCCCATAATATGGTTTAGTAAATGTGAATTGTTTTTATAAAACATTTCTATTAGATACAAATTACATTTTTTTGTTCAATCTGGGGCATTCCCAATATGGCTGACCGTTATATTCCTCGACGGCTGGAAATAAAATGGCGGCTGTATGTATAATCCCTATAAGCTGTGAATAATTCTACCACAAACATGTTTTATCTTAAAATCCATATTACGTTACCAATTGCTCATTAAGACTTATTCTTGTAAAAGTATACTTTAAGCCTTATCGATCTTAATATATTTTTTAAAACATGTAGGCTTATCTTAAAACCAATTAGAAACCATTTGAGCACATAACACAACCGCTTTAAAACCTATAGAATTTATGCTGCTCGAATAACATATCCTAGAAAGTCAATTTGCCGAGACGCTATTTAGCGTCCACTAAATGCTCGTCTCTGCCGTTATCTATCAAGGGTCTTGGTTTTACTACTGATATTTTAATTCATCCTCCATCACTGCTCCACATCCACAAACAAAATACCGATGAATATGTATATATCTTATCACAGTTTTAAAACTACCTATTTTGAAACATTATAGTCTAGGCAGAGGTAGACCAAATCCTTTTATGTTTAAGACTGACTTATTACAGATGTTTGTTTGCTTCATTAAAACTCTAGCAAGCAGTTGCTTTTATGAAGGTTCGATCTGAAACTTAGTGATTTAAAATCACATTAGATTTATAGCCCAGCATTAACAACCATCCCAAATTAATTTCATAAAACAATGATAAACCCGCAACATTTGCTTAATCTCTATAAAACTTGAACCTCCTAACTTGCACTTAACAGCTATACAGTTTTATTGAAGGCTTGACAAATACCTTGATAAGTCAATCATAAGCCAATAAAGACAAAACGACAATTTAGTTTTAATGTAGGTTCTTGAAGGCCTTTTTAAAACTTTCTTTAAGACAAAACTATCTTTAGGTGCATTTTGTATTTAATAAATCTGGTATAAATCAATGGTTTAAGAGGTGGCCATTATAAAACACTGACAAAACCTAAATAAATCCAAAACGCATTTAAATTGTTACTTGGGGGATATAGAAACATAAATTAAGATTGTGTTTATGTTTCTTTTTTTTAATTCACTTTTACCCTGTCGTGTGAAAGATACGGTGTGACCTACTTTGAATGGAAGCTCTAATGTAAATAATGTGTTTATTAGTCGATTTTATTGGATTTTTTTTAAACCTTTGCGTTGTCAAAAATTTGTAGATTAATTTCAGTTTTGAAGGCCTACTATGATTTTTTCAGTATCAAAAATGGACAAAATTAGTTAACGATTCTAGATCTAAGTATTCGCCGGGTTCATGTGAGTCTATCATACACTTTTCACCACCATAATTTTACTCTGTACCTATCCTCTTTCTTTTCCCATTGTTTGTCATCTGTTTGTATTTTTGTAATTTTTGTTATTTTGTCCTCTTTTGTTTAAAATTCTATTTTGGCCGATAAAACTGATAAAAATCTTAACTATTTAAAACTCAAATTTCCTTTCCATAACCAAAACCTCCCAATGGCGAGCAGACTGTTGGGGCACAATTGCCTCGAACGGGTTTTTCCATTAAGTTTTTCCCCGTCTTAGCAACCCAAATCAAATCCAGTATTTCTTTCTCCAAATTTAGTTTAATAGTGTTTTAATCTTTCAGTGCCTTAGAATTTAAGTTTTTAAATATGAACAACCTAAATGTTAATTTTAAGCCGCCACAGGCGGCAGGAGTTTTAACTTTTTATTTTATTTTATTGAGCCGAACCGGTCACGATCCATCCAACCGAATTAACACCACGGCGCTACGCGACGTGGTTGTGCGGTTGGCTCCAGATCTTGATCCGGGGAGGCAATGCTTTGTACCGTTCAATTTAAATAAACTTTGTTATGATGATGGGTTCATGTGAAGGGTGGAGCGAACCAAATCTACACGAACGTGCGTAGCGAAAGTTTAAGGAAACATCTCCAAGTTTAATACATTAAAGTATATGGACACAAAAAAAAATGGGGGTTTCAACTTATTACTGCGTAGTCGATTGCCAGAATAGAAACATGAAATGAAGTAATTTGATATTTTACAGCCTTCCGAACTTGTACTACAAATTACAACATAACCCTAAGGTTTATCTCATAGGGACTTGATCTGACTGAAGTTTGTCGAATTAGAGAACATGTCTTCTATACTCTTTTACGTAAAACACATGATTGACCTCGTTTAAATCCTTGACTTTTTCTAAGTTGCCGGGTTAAAGTCTATTGAGTGAAATATCAATATCAGTTATTAAAATTTTAAAAATACCTAAAAATCTTGGTAACTTTTTCACGCTCCATTTACAGCAATGCTAAAGAGTAAACACAGAGCTTATAAATGTTGCCAATTATCGGCGTTCATACTGGCACTAGGGGTCAAGCACCATTTTTTTACGGGGATGTTTTCGTTGAGAATTGGTCATCCAAGGATTTAAGACCTATTTGAGTACTGACGACTTTTGGATATTATGTAAATTCGTGCCTATCTGTCATCTAGTAATTTAAATAATTTTTACCAGTGAGGTTTTAGAGCTAGTGTTACTGATGATATAAGTTCTGCTATTTTGTAATCTATGCCACTAATAGAAATTTAAAAAATAAATAATAATAATATTTAAATGAATGAAATGTTTAAAATGTATGCATCAATATTGTAAATTCTCTGAAAAAGTTACACCTGCTTCATTCATTTGTCATCAAAGTTAGGTACATTATTTACAGCAATTTTTGAACAAAGCAGCACTACTCGTGTAAAGTACATTTTTTTACAATTATAATTAAAAAACTAGACATATGGAATTATTAAAAGAATGTTTGTTAATTTTCAAGTAGTGTTACACGTAATTCATACCGTAAAGCATGTTCCAATTTGTTTAATTTGAATTTGCTCATATTGATACCTACAATTTTTTTCTAATTTTGATGAAAAAAATGCATTTATTTATAAGTTTTCCGCAAATTTATCAAAAATTATGTATGTTAGAAAAAAATGACGAGGAAATTAATTTTTACGACATTTTCTACAATTGTCTTTTTACAAAACGAAACAACAATTTACCAAGCCTAACAAACAATTCCACTACCTTTGTTCTTAAAAAATTACCTACACTATAATCAAATTTTACGTTTCATATAGTGTCAATCTGATTAGAGTACAGCCACCTACTTGACGTAGGCTGAAATACTTCATATATTTTTCCTGACATGGAAAACATTCGCTGAGATTTTCACATATTGCTTGAGGGACCGCCCACGGGTCGTAAATCATACTTTAAAACATTGTTGCCATTTTACGCCAGCTACAACAAGGAATTTACTTTTCTCTATTCGATTTACAGGTTTTACGGCTTTGAGACTAAAATTGATGGCTTAGATCTAAACAATTTGTACAATTTCACGAAACATACATTTTAAACTCTTAATCTCAGAACAAATACTTCACGGTAAGTGATTTGTATTAGGTCACTGTATACTATGTTAAATTTAGAATCACTACTTTTAATAATCATTTATGTACATAATGCAGAACTGTTTCAAATTTTAAGGCTCGTTGGACATTTTAAGTCGGTTGTTAATTTAATGTTAATTCTTGAATTAAAAAAAAAAATTGAAAGTTAAATAATTTATTACGGAATTTGGTATTTCGTGGGTTGTTCTATAGGCACTTTTGGCAGGAAATTAGGTTTCTATAAAATTAAACAGTTCAGAATATTCTTGTTCTATCTGAATAGAAGATTTTATCCAAAACAATTTACAAATAAAATAAGAAAGACTATTACATTGTACTATCAGCATTATTTAAATATTCTTTAGTCTTATAATGTTCTAACAAATAGACCAATGAGGATGCAAATCCGAATGATGTTGGAACATTGTAATATTAGTGCATAACAAAAGTGGAAGAGTAATGTTGTGTCCAATTGTGTGGTATATTATAATTATAAACTACAGCATGGTGATGAAACATCTATCGAAGTGTCTATTTTTTCATCAAGTAAAAATACCAGAGAGTACCTCTCTTACTTCAATGATATTACCATAAATATCAACTACACCTGAGGCTAGAAAATGCTTTTTGCCAAAGTTTACGATTTAACAAATAAGCTATTTAAGTTTTTGCCAACTGTTGATGCAAGCTTCATTAAAACTTTTTTTATTGAATACAACGATGTTGCTATCTTTACGAATTCAAAAACAAGTTTAAAAAGTCTAAAACTTCAAAAACGGTGGCCACCAAATCTGCTAGTAATATTGAAAACACCAAAACGAAACTTAAAAAACCAAAGCCTTCTGACAAAAAGCCATATAATAAGATGACACCAAAACCAAGACGCGATATGATAAAAAGGGACAAAACCAATCAAATGTTAATGTAACTGCCCTCTACAATGCAAGAGTATCAGAAATATTTTTTTTACTTATTTTATAGAAATAATATTTTTTTTTTTTTTTTTTCTCCGATTATTGGCCTTACAAGCAAAGTGTTTTGGCCACGAACATATAACTACCTACTATGAGACAAAAATAAACCGGATTAGAGGATATAAAATATTACACCGTAAATGTAGAAATACCAAGGTACCCGTTACCGAGACCTAAATATGTATTATAAATTTATTAAAAATAGAAAATTACTTAAAATAGCTCTAGCAAATTTTATAAGTTAATAAAAAAAAAATTCAACAATAAAATAAGATAAAAAAAAATAACAACAATAAAAAACTCTTGCGCTACTCATTTATAAGGAAGGTTTGTAAGGAATTCAAACAAGGACGACTCACTTCTCGCCCAGGGGCCTTTCAGGGCATTTAATAAGACAAACACAGGTGGGCCACGGTTGGAAGGACTTAATAAACAAAGGGAATGAAACAAAGGTTTAGGGTAAGATACCTAAATGTCAATGTTGGCGTCAAAAAAGAAAGAGACAAGTTTTTTCATTAAATCAGGATTTTTTAGACTTAAAAAATATGGTAACCATATGGGTGAAATAAAATCATTATCATGCAGGAATTTAAGAAAATGTTTTGCTTTAGGTTCTGTTAATGGACAATTAAATATAATATGATTAATATCACCGATTGCGCCACAAGGGCAGTGTGGATCTTCACGTACTCCAATTTTATACAGGTGAGCGGGAAATTTACCATGATTAAGTTTAATTCTACTTATGGTAGATATGGTTTTTCTACTAAGGTGACAATTATGATACCATTGTGACGTAGGAATATTTGGGTGAATGTTGTAATAATAGGTATTAGTTTGTACACCATATGCTTGCCAATATTGATTCCATTTATGCCAGAGGTATTTTTTGACAACAGGATAAAAATCGGCGGTGACTGTAGTAAAGTCCATTTCAGTAGTACCGATATTAGTGTTCCTTGCGATCGTATCAACTTTATTATTTCCAGGTATATTAGCATGGGCTTTTACCCAAATAAAATGGAAGTTTATATTCCCTAGGGAAGCAATGGATAATTGTTCCATAATTTTTAGTATGAACGAGTTGGGACAAAAACAGTTAAGACCAGGAAAATTACATAATTTTTCTAAAACTGATTGCGAATCTGAGCATATAACAACCTGGGTGAACTGTTCAGAAATTGCCCATTTTATAGCATGTAAAATAGCTGCGGCCTCTGCCGAAAAAATGCTAAGTTTAGGATTTAAATTAAAAGCGTACTCATATTGTTTGGACGGGACATAAAATGCTCCGCTTAGTTTATCACTTGTTTTAGAGCCATCAGTATAAATTTTAATAGCATTATTAGGGAATTTTGCGAGATTTTCAAGGTAAGTGTTATAGACAGATAACTCGTCGTCCTTTGGATAAACTGGTATAAGGACATTTGGTTTTAGAAAGAGAGTATTATATTCAATTTCGAAAATAGTTTTTTCTTTGGCATAATTATGTGACAAAAGGTTAAGCTCATTACAGTGCTCATATGCAGTACATAATGGCGGGGAATTTTTTTTCGCCCAATAGGGATCACTTAAATTTTTAACAAAAATATTGTGCAATTTTTTCATAAGCAACTCATTTGATTTATTTTTTAAAATATATTTTGATGCTAACAATTCCCTTCGGCACCATAGAGGAGGTTCCAATGCTTCCACTAAAACAGCTTGACTAGGAGATGATCTCATAACACCAAGGCATATTCTAATAGACTTAAGCTGAATTCTATCAACTTTTTTTAAATGAGTATTACAGGCAGAACCATATAGGATACTACCATAGTCTATTATAGATCTAATGAAAGATCTATAGAAAAGTAAAGCTATTTCCTGGTTTGCACCCCAAGAGAGGCTACATACTTGTTTTAAAATATTAATACCCTTTTCACATCGATTAGAGACATATTCTATTTGATTTTTCCATAGGAGTTTGGAATCTAGTAGAATTCCCAGATATTTAAAAACTTTGGACACGGGAAAGGACATTCCATTTAATATAATAGAATCCTGAAAGCTAATCCGTTTACGAGTAAAAAACATAACAGATGATTTATTTGCAGATATGGTGAATCCATTAATGAAACACCACTCTTTTAAACAATAAGTGATATGACTCAATGCTCGAACACATTCTTGACGATTTTGTTCAGAGGAGTAAATAACTATGTCATCGGCGTACTGAATACAGCTTATATTGTTTGACCAGATGTTATGAATATCGCGGGTATAAACATTAAATAACAATGGACTCAAAACTGACCCCTGTGGTATACCTTGGGATGTAACTCTAGGACCTAATGTGTTATTATTATACTTAACTGAAATTTCTCTGAACGAGAATAAGTTAATTATGACTTTAACGATGTGCCACGGTATTTTCAGATATAGCAGTTTATGGGAGAGAATTGATAGATTGACATTTTCGTAAGCGTTCTTGATGTCTACGAAAAGAGTACCTGTACATTTATTCTCTGTCAGAGATGTCTGTATATCTGTTACTAAATGAACAGTGGCATCTGTGGTTCCATAACCAGGTTTAAAACCATATTGATTATGGGGTAAGATATTGTTGTTTAGAAGCCAGTATTCTAACCTAAGTTTGACAAGCCTTTCAAAAGTTTTAGTGAGACACGACATGAGGGTAATAGGTCTATAAGATTCGCATAGGGATGGATCTTTACCAAATTTATGAAAAAGAATAATATTACTCTTCTTTAAACAATTTGGGACATAAGATTTGAGCCACATCTCGTTAAAAACATCCAACAGAAATAATTTGGCAAGAATTCCCATATTTTGCAACATGGGATAGGAAATATCATCAGGACCAGGCGATGTGTTGGCACGTTTTTTAATTACTCTATCTAGCTCTTGCAGAGAGAATTTTAAATAATATTATAATATATGCATATTTTTATTTATTGTTATACAGATAATGCTAACTTAAACCAACCATACATTTTTCATAAACTCCCTATGTTGTTAGAATATCATTGAAATATTTTGTAAAATTTTATATAATAATAAAGACCCTTTGTTCTATCAGCAATTGTTTAGTTAGTGATATATTTCTGCAAATAAACTTGCTTAGTAAATAATAGAAACCCAAGAAAGTACTTATAAGTTGCAAAACTGCGATACATGGGAAAACTAGAAGCTTTTCAAAATTGATTAAAATAATACGTGAATATTTAAATCTCCGCAAATTTACAATTTGGACTGTCAGAGCAATACAATACTCAACCCACGATTTGTCGTTCGATGGTAATGATATTCTATACATGTAATATAAAATTTCTCGGTCTAAATGAAATGTTAAATATCTGAAACATTAATGAACGAAAAAATGGCGAATGCGCCTATTTAATATTTTAACCTCCATCCATAAAAATGGGAAGGCAACTGCAATTGTTTTAAACGATTAAGATAAGACCAGATCTTCACGATTTGACATCCTAGGAACACGAAAGAATGATTCTTAAAAATGTCACGTTAGTTTTCACGGGATACCCCTTAGATTTCTAGAGAATAGAAGAAAAATGCCTAAAGATGGATTTTTCAGCCTAATATCGGATATCCTGATTGAGAACAAACGACACAGCTTCCGGAGGTGCAAGAAATATGATAAAATCGTATATTTTGATGTAAACCAATACTCTCAATGTGAATCTAGCTACAGTTCTTGCCGTATTAGTCCAATAATTGTACTTACTTCCATAGCAAAAAGTGTTATCGGAGATTTTCCTTCAGTAACTGTTAGTGGAGAGATTATACATCACAAGACCACAAAGATCAGTTCCGGGGGTGCCGCGCAACCCCCCCAAAAACCCACCTCTTCGGTGAAAGGAGCCTTATTTTACTGATAACTCGTTAACCGTTGAAGATATAAAAAAATTGCTCATGATTAAAAAGAAAGCTGGACTGATTTCCTAAAAAAAAGTCCTCTTGTAGTTTTCTTGTATATACCATGATTTTCGAGAAAATCGATATCGAAAAAAATTGCAACATTTGTGTTTTTAATGCGTACGAATTTTCCTTTATTTGAAATTTTTTGCTCACGGCCCATAGAAAATGTTGAATTGCTCGAGAACCAAACAAGCTAGGAAGAAAAGTCAAAGTAGGTTTTAGGATATAAAATACTCTCTTGTGTTTCCATTTTCGATGGTTATTGATATCTTTTAGTATATAAAAATACCGGTATAATATAGTTACCTCTTGATTATTTGCACTTTTAACTATTCACAGGCCTATAAAAAAACAACTGACTTTAATATAAATTATAAATGCATTATCTTTTAGTTCAAGGTAGTACTTCAATGCAGAAAAGTTAGGAGTAAAAATATTCACATCTACAAATTTACCAGCATGTTGAAATTAGCCAAATGTTGGCCAATTTTTTATTGTTTTCTAAAAATAAAAAAGACCCAAACATCTTGAAAATTTAGCTCAATTTTTTTTTTCAGTTTATGTATCAAATAACTATTGTTTCTAATCATTTGGTAGTTTAAACATTTCATAAAAAAATATCATCAAAAAATTGAATATGCAAACTTTTTTGGATTTTTTTGGCTAACTTCAACATGCTGGTAAATTTGTAAATACTACTATGAACTAAAGGATAATGCATTTATGATTTATATTAAAGTCAGCTATTTTTTATTGGCCTGTGAATAGTTAGATGTACAAAAAGTCAAGAGATAACTATATTATATTGTTATTGTCATATACTAATAAATATCAATAGCCATCAAAAATGGCAACACAAGAGAGTATTTTATATCCCCTTTAAAACCCATTTTGATTTTTTTCCTAGCTTGTTTGATTTTCGAGCAATTCCATTTTTTCTATTGCTCCGGGCGCAAGAAATTTCAAATAAACGAAAATTCGCGAGCATTAAAAATACAAATTTTGCAATTTCTGTCAATATCGATTTTCTCGAAAACCATGGCATATACAAGAAAATTACAAGAGGACTTTTTTTAGGCATTTAGTCAAGCTTGTTTTTTATGATGAGCAATATTTTTATATCTTCAACGGTTAACGAGTTATCAGTAAAATATGGCTTTTTTCACCGAAGGGGTGGTTTTTTAGGAGGGTTGCGCGCCACCCCCAGAACTGATTTTTATGGTTTTGTGATGTTTAATCCTCCCACTAACAGTTACTCAAGGAAGATCTCAGATAACATTTTTTGCGCGCTTCTGGTGTATTTTTTACTTTACCGATTAGACTATATGCACCTTCCGATTTCGGTAGAATAAAAAAATAAAGCCTAAGAATTGCTCCTTCCTGGATATTTACATAGAAAAGCTTGGCATAGCCTCATTTGCATGAAAGCAAAGCGAACAAGTTTGTCTAACTCAAGGGGGTTTGAAAGGCAATGCGAAAATTTTATTGCAACGTGCAATTATTGATATAGATAGATATTGAAAAGGGCATAGAAAGTGGAATATCTTGAAAAATCTCGATAGGTGTGTCACTCAACATTACCACCGCCACCCCCAAAGGAAAATTTAAATAATTTAACAGATATTCTGGAAAGTATCTACCACCACAATATTACATTACAAAATTTATCAAATACGCTAGTTTTACAAAAACGATGCTAGGCATCGGGACGTAAAAATGCAAGAACATAAATTTAAATACCAAAGTTTATCAACTGGACAAGTTACACAAAAACGACGCTGGGCGTCGGTCGGCGTCAAGACGTAAAAATTAAAGAATATGAATCTAGGAATCAAAATTTATCAAATACAGCCTGGTTGCCAATGTTAACAGAAGAACTTCACAAACTGTTAACTTTATCAACAGTTCTATGTAAATAGTAAGCATCTATGGATATTGAATATAACAAACATCCTTAAAGCTGTGTATTTATCATACACAGGAAAAAATATTTTTCAAAAAAGCCTTGAAAAAGGAAACAGGTTAGATTTCCGAAACGTCGGCGAAATATTTAATTTCAAGTTTTTATACTTATTTGTGTTATTTATTTTAAAAAGGCAACTTCTAACTGATCCCTTGACGTAAAAGTCACAGGCGTAGAGGTTATTTACTAGTAACATACTGGTTAATTGTGATATTTTGTAAATACCCCGAGCACCGCTTAAAAAGCAAAAGAAAAAGGTACATGTTGCAGGAAGTCCCAAAGAACTGGAGAAAAAAAGAAAAGAAAAGAAAGAAAAAATACACGAGTTTGACAAAAACGACGCTAGGTGTCGGTCAGCGTCAAGGCGTAAAAATGAAAGAATATGAATCTAGGTATCAAAATTAATCAAATTTGGACCGTTCAAAAAGTATGCGATGAACGCTTTCGTGTCCAAAAGAACAGCAAAATTTCCAAGCATTACACAAAACGCTACTGGGCCCCCGTATTACCGTTGCATCTTCGATTTGTTAAACATTTTTAATGTTAAATATTTACCCCTATTTAACCCCCAACCCTCCAACGTAATAATCCCAAGATATAATCTAGTTCCTGAAGTCATTATATTATATACGTATACCAAATTTCAAGTGAGTATCTCAATTTTATTTTATCAACCCCTTTGATAATGGAGAGGGGTGGTGGGGGGATAGAAAATATTACAAAAAATTTTGAGGCCTTGGCTTCTAGTACATACACGAAATTTCAAGTTTCTGTACTCTTACCAGCTTGCTTTACTTATTTCCCCCTATGTACCCCTATTTACCCCCCAGCCCTTCACCGGATATGTTCAAAAAACAATCCAGTGCCAGGTCTCGTTATAATATATACCGTGTACCTACAAAATTTCTTAAACCGTTCCGGAGAAAACGTGCGGACAAAAAAGTTACAGACAGACAGACCGACAGACAGAATTTTTTTTCGCTCAAATTTAAAATCTCGACGTTTCATGACATTCTAAACCTATTTCAAGAAAAAAGATTGAAATTTTTTTACGATTACTATTTATACTTGTCTTCCAATTCACTACGTGGATGTGGAAGTAAAAGTGTTTACTTAGCAAAACAATCAAAATATACTAAAGACAATATATACAAAAATATTATTATAGTTTTGTAACAACACAGAGGATTCCTGTCTATACCCTCATATAAACTCAGGAAACCAATTCATATATGTTTAAAAATGAATTATTATTTGTTTGCTTATAATTGTATTGAAACATTCTTTATAGGATTTTGCAAACAGCAGAAAAAATAACTATCTATAGTTTTTCTTTTAGCTATAGATAGTTATTTTTTCTGCTGTTTGCAAAATCCTATAAAGAATGTTTCAATACAATTCATATATATTGTGGACTATAGGTATCTTTACTATAACCACATGAAAATAAATAGCTTTAAAGAACACACACTAATTATTTTAGGAGCGAACATCATGCAAAGTTCAACGTTTATCATTTAAAGCAAATAACCAAAAACTTAAAATGAAATACGTATTATCCCACAGTCAGTTAGCTCCTAGGTTAAAGATATTGCTATCAAACTGACATTGTATCAACTTTCTTAATTTCTCTCTTTTTTTAATCAGGCAATTTTATCGGCTTTTGCATTAAAAATAAAATTTTGTGTGGTTTTGCAAATCAAACAAATTTTATTATCACAGAATATAAAGTTTCATTCAATAAATTAAAATGTATTAAAATAACTGAAACAACTCCCATCAGAATACTAAAGGAAACATTTTTCTTATGTAGGAAAAGTTTAATAAAAAAAAATAAGGTTTATAAAACATCATGCTCCATATACACAGATTCCCAAGACTCTCTACTTAGCATTTTCTGAAACTTACCATAATCTACATTCCTCATATATCCTTCCCTATCATGATTGTCCTTCTCTTTATTATAGTGTAATATAACTTATAACATTGTAGTAAAGTGATCTGTGATATCATTTTGTAATATTACTGGTAGTATTTTTTCATTTATATTGTATCTGGATCTAATAAAAATATGGTCTATACAAGATTTTTGATTTCCCTGTACCCTAGTGTAATTATTTATGCATGATATATAACCATATTCATTTAGAATATTCATGTACTCGATATTACAATCATTGTTTTGCAGTATATCAATATTCATGTCTCCAGTAAGAATATGGTAATCCCCTGTCTCTTTTTGATGTGCTTAGAGATAGTTTTGTAAATGGACTAGATAATCTGTAAGATCTGTAGATGGTGGTCTGCACATAGCAGTTATCTCTATATCGCATTGGGGGCTTATTTGATGTAAATTTTAATAGAGTTGATATTATTAATGGGAATAATATTATAGCTATAATTTATTTCACTTTTTATGTAAACTACTACCCCATCATTT
Organism: Stenurella melanura; assembly: GCA_963583905.1. Taxonomy (NCBI): domain Eukaryota; kingdom Metazoa; phylum Arthropoda; class Insecta; order Coleoptera; family Cerambycidae; genus Stenurella; species Stenurella melanura. Next base: position 18,861,257 of record OY757316.1, read on the forward strand.
TGATTCAGCTTACTGTTGATATATTTCATATCATATCCAGTTATATTATACAGTGTGAGGCGTGAATAGTCCATGTTTCAGTAAGAATAATACAGTCAAAATCCGTCTGTAGTTCTTCGTGAAGTATTTTGAACTGATCCAGGTTTTTATTAATACTACGGATATTATTGTGTATGATTTTAAAATTGTAATTTGGTTTATTTATATCATAGATCTCTTTACAGTCAAAGCTGTTTGTAAGTGTGTAGGTTTCTATTGTATTTATTTCAAAATATCTAATGTACTGGTCCATTGTTACATACAATTTCAAGATTCAAATTTAGATAAAATTTATTTAAGTATATAAAATTTAGATAAAAGAGGGACAGAGAAAAGAATGAAATTTTTGCATTCTTTCGATAACCTGAATTCTGGTTATGCTAGCAAATTAAAATCCTAAAATGAATTTATCTAACTTCTTATTTGACAATTCTCATTCTAACACTAGCATCCACACAGTCTAAAAAATGTTTCATTCTAATGGATTACATTTTCACGAAGTCTATCATTCTATTTCTTGGAAATGCTTCGCATTTGAAACGTTTTTCGCTCTTATTCTGGAGCTCATCAGAAAGTCATAAAGCCACTCATAGAGATTCCTATTCAGGTTATCGAAAGAATGCGAAGATTTCATTAATATTTTTACACAAAGTTTTTCTTTTAGTTATAGATAATTATTTTTTCTGCTGTTTGCAAAATCCTATAAAGAATATGTTTCAATAGTGTTCAAAGTTGAAAAAGTGTCTTTTCTTCGACATTAAATAACTGGGAAACAGAAACACCTAGAAGCCTGAAACATTCAGAAATTGTTGCTTACAATGTGTTCCAAGTTTCAGCAAGATCGGTTTTAAACTTTTTAAGATTTTTTTTCAAACCTTAATTGAAAATCGCGCCATTTATTTCGTAAATCACTTAAACTATCCAAACCAGGCTAGAAAACTCAAAAAACTATTCAAATTTAATATGCTGTTGGAGTTTTCAGAAAATATTGATTTTGGCCGATTTTACAACGATTTCTTTAGAGTGACCTTTTTACGCGACGTATAAAACAATACAGCTCTTTTGTTTTTCAATGTAGATTATCGGCATTTTTAGAAAATATATGCCTGAAAAAGCGCTTATGTTTTAGATAATTCAATGAGGAACAAGAAACTAACAAGGTACATATAGCGAAAATGCGCAGGAGAGGAGATATAGGTAAAGAAAAACGTGAAAAAAAGTCGTTTTTTTTAATTATTAATTTAAAAAATAAGCACACGATTTACGAAGTACGCATAGTGATAATCGTTTTTGGCAGCAAAAAATACCCCGCTCAAAAATGCACCTAAAAATGTCTGCCTACTGGTCTAATGTATTGTCTGATCTAGTTCTATCTCACTCTCAGCCATCCTGTAATTTCAGAATTAATGTTTCATTAAACGGCTTAGTAGGGTAATAACGGATAGATAAATAGAAAGCGAGAAACCTATAAAACAACGCAAGTTTACTTACCTGGCTTTTTCTTATTGCGAGCAATGTTCTGCCTCTCTCAATATAATCTGCCATTAATCGCGGTAAACTTGGAGCATTCTTAATAATTAATATTGTCCAGAGTTGTTATCCACCCCAGGAAGACTATTAATCCTATGAAAAATAAATGAAAATACATCGCTGTTTTCTCTTAGGTTTCGGGAAAATTGGTAGTTTTATTATTCTATTACGCCGGCCCTGAGTGGCTATTGCTTGCCCTTTTGCATATTTTATGCTTCATGATCCACTTCTGAATACAATTTGTAAACATTACTACACAAATTCGACCTTCTCCAACCCTTATTGTAAATAAATTATTTTTTACCATTTTTACTACAATTTGGAAATGCTGATAATCAATATCAACGAAATTTTGAAGGTAGATGAACACGTTACTATATTTTCTCTAATAAATTGAATTAAATCTCCACTGCAATTGACGTTGGTGTCGTTATGCAAGTTAGCATCATTAGTCGATGATTAGAATCCACTTAATCTAAAAACTTCACAAAGTGTTTACAGACCCTAAGTAGCACAAATTGCTTTTTAAAAACGCTATGAATATCTACTCCACCTTTTTATAAAGCTTAATACTTTATAATTAAGAATTAACAACAACAGTCCAGTATTAATGAAGTATCTACATACCCAAAATAAGCACAGTTTATTCAGCCTCGGTAAACTCTGTAAAAGGTGCATAAATACTTAAAGTAACATTACGGCAACCTCTTTGTTTCGTCTTACCAGTTATTATAAACCATTGCTAAGAAGTTGTTATATAATTGCTGCAAGTAAGTGTTTATGCGGTAAAAATTGCTCTAAATGTGAGTTACTGTTTACAGTTATAAAACATCCATATTACATTGTCTTTAGCAGCTTCTGCTGGGACGATGGCACCAATTGTTATGGCAACTTATTAGAAAGCTGAATGAATATTACCTGCGAATTAGTGTATGCTGTCATTCGTAGAAAACTAAATTTATCATGCGAAAAAAAATTTTCTATTGAAATATGCTATTCTACTTCGAAATTCCTTGAATTTGATAATGTTGAAAATTATTTTAAAAAACATGTGCTTAAATTTTTTCTGTGGAATTGTTTTAAAATGATAAGCCACGTATACTGAACACCCCATCAGTGATTGCTGTAAAATTTTCCTTTTCAAGTGATAAAAAGTACCTCAAACCGGCAACAATGACCGCCCTGTCATATTTACTTTTAGAAAATACAATATGGTTCCCAATAAGTATCCAAAGAAGGTCACTACAGATGCGGTTATAAATTCTTAAAACAGCACTGTGGCTGTGTAGAAGTGATATGTATTATTTTGCGAAGATTATAAGATATTCTAATGAAACGAGCTCTTTCGTAATCAGTGCCATATTCAGACGAGGTCCTCAGACAGGTGAATTTTCTTTGATTAAAATTCACATTTTATGTAATAATTGAATTCATCATTTTCAGGGATATGATTTTATCACTTTTGTTTCAATTTCAGACCTATATTTTTTGTTTATTTTGGTACATTTGTAGTTTGTAGTTATAAAATGACTGCATAAAAATTTTTGGTACATAACAAGAAAAATTAAAAGCAAGTCAAATGATATTGGAGAATTATCATTTTATTAGCACTAATATTGTATACCTATACAAAAAATCACCAATCGTATTAGGTACATTATATCAAATAAAATTGAGCTGTCGAAGCATAGGGTCCCGTAAACTGACCGAAAAGACTTAACCGAGCATCGATCAACCAGTCCTTAAGTTTCATTTCCATACATTTGTGGCGAGCACTTCTCTAAGAGGGTTGTTTCTTGTATTTTTTTAAGATCTTATAAATTTTACCGCCCTGGTGGAGTTCGTCATATAATTCCATCACTCACCTAGAACACAAGCACACAACATACAAGTACACAACAACCATTCCTTGGGACATTCCCATATGCCGCATCTGAGACTTGAATTCAGGAGAGATAGCAGCGATCAGACATGTTGTCCCATGCACCAGTATTCTAGCCCACTGCCACCAACTCGGTAATATTTTAAAAACGCCACTAAACATCCATACCCTAACCGGGATTCGAAGCTGGGATCCCTTGGAATTCAGCAAGCAGCAGCTCAGTGGTGTCTGTTTCTATCATTTAGAAATAACATTTCTTGAAGTGTTTAGTAGTGTCTTATTCCGCCGAGTTTGGCATATGATGATACCAAATCTGTAGTAAGCCCTTTGAATATATATGGCTAATGCTATACGGGTACTAATACTTTGGTCAAGCAGCTCTGCTAAGTGTAGTCCATCTATTTCTGAAACGTTGTCTTCCTCCAGTTCGATATTCCAGTTATTTAATTCTTTCTCACCATCGGCGTTTATTACTATTATTTCTTCACATTTCTCCGTTTTTTCATTGTTTTGCGTTTCTTCTATAAAAGTGGTCTGTTCAATTAAATTAATATTACTGGCTTCAGAGTCTGATTCCTCGAGTATTTTTTAAGTGTTAATTTAACTTTCCTTCTGAAATTACCACTTCGCTTTGTCTTTCTCAAATACTTATCCATATTGTATGTAACACAACAACAAACAGCACATGAAAAACGTACGGAGATTCAATGAAAGTATAAGCGATTTTTTTAAAGGTTATGAAACGGAGTAAGTTTAGCTGTATAATAGTTGTATAAAGACGGAAGATTGTAACTACATAGCTTCAAAAGAGAATTTCAGTTGAATAAACGCTTTATAAAATACTCCTTCTACTATACGTGAAATGCATTTATAAATAATCTATATTAGAGCTGACGTAAATGGCATTTAGCTTAAACAACTACATTTCTGTAAAATGTTGCTTTAAAGACCTTTAAAACTCAAAGTTATAAAGCCATTATAGAGAAATTGCTAGCCCCAGGCAAGCAAAGGAGAATTTCATCGGACTGGCCAAATCTACAGAATCGAAGGGCCACAAAATCAAAGTTAATGATGTCCAATTGTCCTGTCTTCATGGCCAAAATGAACTGGACCAAAATATTTATGTAGATAAGAATTCCTGATCATCTAAGTAACGTAAAATGACTACTTCTACTTCTTTGTAAACGCTCCTACTGTCTCGGAGCCCATTTTAAACTTTTATAAAAGCAATACTCAAGCAACAGCAATTTTAAATTTCAAATAACTAATGAAGCTACAGTATTAAAGGTATTACATAATATTTCCACAAATGCCGCTGGGTGCGATGGACGGCTACTAGTGATTACTAAAGGTTACATAACATACTTGATAATCTTCTGCTTAGTGCAAAATGTCTTTCTCTTTGAATGGAAGAAAACTGTGCTACCTAAAAAGTCTAGTCCTGAAGAATTTAAAGATCTCAGGGCAATAAACATTTTGCCAACGTTATCCAAAATTGTTTAAAAAATAATGTAAATCCAACTAATCAACAACATGCTGTACCAAATAATTTGATTCCTATAACTCAATCTGGATTCAGACCCGGTCACAATTGCCACACGGCTTTGCTTCAAATAGTTGATGATGTTAAGGAGCGACGGATGGAGGAATGTGTACCTGCCTAATTCTGCAGGATTTCAGTAGAGCCTTCAACACTATAAATTTCGACATGCTTTCAGCTATACTTCACTATATAGGTATCTCTGAGCAATCAGCAGAATTAATTGATAATTATGTGAGAGACCGTGAGTAATGTGTGCGGTTAAATAAAATAAGTTTTATTTATCTCTGAAATCCGGTGTACCTCAAGGGTCCATCCTTGGCCCACTACAATTTATGCAACTAACCGTGCCAATGACTTAAATTATTGCAAAATCCACTTGTATGCAGATAGCACGCAACTCTACTACTCTATCCTTCCTTGGGAGTGAAGAGCGCCAGTTCTCATATAAATAAACATATTAACAAATTCATAACGGCGGCTCAAGGTCACTCTTTAATGATCAATCCAAGCAAGTCAGAAGTAATAATCATTAGATCCAAGAAACACAAATTCTGTTAAATCTGTTTTAAATGTTGTTCTAGAAGATACTGTATTGGAAAAAAGAAGATGAATTTAATAGTCTCGAAATTATTATTTACAGTGACTTGAGATTTGAGAATCGTGTTAATAAGTTACTTCAGAAAAGTTATTTGTCGTTAAAATTAATATATGGAAATAGGCACTCTCTTCCTCAGAACACCAATATCATACTTTGTGAAACTCTAGTTTTATCCCTTCTAAATGACACAGGTAAAAAATGAAAGGTATCGAAAGACTAATATCCTGAAGAGTCGCTTAAAGGAGCTACAAGTCAACGCTGATGAGGTGAACTTAATACCCCCTAGCACCAGGAAATCAAAGGAGAATTTCATCGGACTGGGCATATCTACTGAAACCGAGCGCCACAAAATCAAACTTAATGATGTCCAATTGTTCAGTCTTCATGGCCAAAATAAACTGAGCCAATATATTTATGTAGATATATTTAATTATAAAGTTGTTCAGGAAATACGCCAGGACTATTTGACCACTAATGAAAATGATATATCTAGCTAAATTAAGAAAAGTGTCATTCTAGCAAACGAGTGCAACTTTGGTTTCTCCGAGCACGTGCTAAGCTGTAGACTTTGTATAACTTCGAGAGTTAGAATCTACGAAACCCTTGTGTTGATAGTGCTGATGCCTCAACCTGATACTGTTTTAAAAGCGAATTATTATTTGTTTGCTTATAATTGTATTGAAACATATTCTTTATAGGACTTTGCAAACAGCAAAAAAAATCACTATTTATGAGAACTAAAAGAAAAAATATGTGTAAGTGTAAGTATTAAGGAAATCTGTGTATTCTTTCGATAAGCTGAATTCTGGTTATACTAGAAAATTAAAATCCTAAAATGAATGTGTCTAATTTCCCATTTAAAAATTCTCATTCTAACACTAGCATCCACACAGTCCCCTAAGGCCACGCAGATTAAACTAGTATCTAGGGGGTTATGTAGTTCTCATAGATACTTATTTTTTCTGCTGTTTGCAAAATCCTATAAAGAATATATTTCAATCTGATACATCGTTACCAAATATGATGATTTTGAACAATCACTATCAAATTGGTCCGATTTAAGTACAATTAAAAATAATTTTAAGTTGACAAATGTCTTTATTTTATTAAGATGTTTTATTTCTTAGGTCAATTTAGGTTCGCCGCTCTTTACTTGCTCTCTCTCTCTATTGACTTTTATACAATTTGCAATGTGCAAAATGCATAATTTTTTTAAACATCACAGATGAATAGATCACTAAAAAACATTATTTTTCCAGTATTTTATTTTTGTTTTATGTTCTAATTAAAGGTTAAAAAAATTATTTACTGCAGCTGACAATTTAACTGCGTTTAAATGGAGAAGTTTCCGCGCTTCTTGTGTGTGACGTCATTGGGCACATCGCACCGACGGAAAACGTATTGTAATTGCGAATGTGTACACATTATTTATGTTGTGTTATGGAAAATACAAAGAAAAGTAGCTATAAATATTGTATTGTACCCAAATGTACAAATACTACAATAAAAACTCCAGAAAAGTTATTTTTTAATGTGCCTAGACGCGATAAAGTGAGGAATAAATGGAGCAAAGCTATGAGACGAGACGACCGAAATGCAGAATTATCGTCATCCTCAAGATTATATTGCTGCCAGGATCATTTTGATGTAAATTTACCCATTAAAACTAATTATATTTTATAATAATATTATGAAAATATGTACCTAACCCTAATATTATTGTGATAATTTGTTTACATATCATGGTAAATTTGGTCACTTTCCTATTTATAGGAATACAAAAGTTTACTAACTTCTGTTAATAGGAACCTTGAATTAAAATGTATAAATGTATAAGAACGGTGGGAATAATGTAAATTCTCGACGTTCTACATATTATCCAGTTATATATTTATATATACCTATGCATGTCAACAGTTATTTTTACTATTAATGTACCTACCTACCTAAAAGTACGTACTTAGTAAGTGACGGGAGGTATTTATTATATAAAAAAGTAAAGCATTCTAAGATGAAAAATATAAATTAATATAACATTAAAACTTAAAACATTGCCTTGTTTACCTATTTTGAGGTTAGGTACATAAATAATTTGTTATATTTAACTACAGTAAAAGGATAAAAATGCGGGCACAATTGAATCAATGTTTAGAATAATGAATGACACATACCTTGTTGCTTTAGTACCTCCAATTTCTGCACTAATGAAATCAGTATTAGTAGCAAAAAAGTTTGTCATCATAAACACATCAACAACGGGCAAATTGTCACTCTGGCCCCGTAAAAACCCACTGTCCGTCATTTTTACCACTTAATAATTAAAATAAATAAATAAATGAATGATTTATTTTATGAAAATATCAATACACATTTACAAAACACAAAACAATTTACGATTTAACCCCTTGGTAGATAGACAACCATTAGACATTATGCCGAATGACGTCAGACCAATAGCGTGGTGTTTTCAGTCACGTGGATATGTTCCCATAAAATTTTGAATTTCAAAGTCGTTTATTTAGACTACACATTTTTTTTATACCTTTTCTTCATTACTTTCTCAACTTATATAACATATATAACGAAAAAATAATAAATTATTGCATTTCTAAAATTCATGCAAGTTGCTCATTGTTCCTAAACAAACTAAATGAATTTTAATTTTGGTAACGTTCATCCTTTGACCGCAGATCACCACAAAATAATTCGTTTGTTTGTATACCTGAGGACCTCAAGTCGATTAATAAAAGCAGAACTCAAACCATGAGAGCTAAGACTTTGAAATTTTGACATCATAGCAGTTAGGAGTAGCTGGTAATAGCAGTAAAATGTTTGTAGGCAATTCGTGGAATTGTCATTTTGAACGCGTTTTTCTCAAAAATGGCATTTTGTCAATTCGTATACACGAGAAAGAGAAATCTAATACCAATTCAATTCTAACTGGACTTATTTTGTAGGTAGTAAAAATCTCTTCTATGTGAACATAATTGTCTTGATTTATTGATTTTTTATTGATTTGTCTGCGTAAGGTGGGCATTGCTGCCAATTCCGGGCATCCACGGAGGTTCGTTCCAACACGCAGCTTGGTCGTCTCTCAAACACGCCCAACAGACGGCCAAACCGCATGCCGAAACCAAATCTCGGATGTTTTATATACCGCCGGACCTGCTGCATACGCCGAGTTGGACATTGGACACACTTGTTATCAGCAGCGAGAGCCGCATGACGCATGGGGTGGGAATATAGGACAGGAAGTGTAGGTGTTTGTGAGATGCTTCTTTTAAGTTTCCATGCTTCTATTAAGTTTCCATTTGTCATCATCGGCTGGAGTGTCCAGGTGTTTGCGAGATGCTTCTTTTCAGTTTCCATGCTTCTTTTAAGTTTCCGTCTATCGTCATCTTATTTTTCTTCTACTAAGTTTTCTGTTTCTTCTGTTTCTGAATCTGGCAGCTTTTATTTTTTAATTTATTTCTGTTTTTTTTGTTTTTATTTGTTAATCGCTCCACAGGTAAATATCCATTTACAATGGAGTTGCTGAGAAGGGCCCTATCTCGCGGTAACATTTTTTTTTTCGCGTTATGAGAAAAGAGGTCCGAAGGGATAGTTTGCTCACCCTGTATGTCATTTCCTTGAAACAATCTTTTTCAATTTCAGGCACTTTTTCGATTTCATCACCTACATATTATGTTTAATACCTTTTCAATTTTGATCTCCAGTTCTTGTTTAAAATTTAATAAAGACATAAATAAATAAACCAATGCTAATGCTACATAAACAAAAACTCATTCGCGCATCTTGCTGGCTGTGGCTTATTTTATATCACCCACTTCAAGAAGGGACGGATCCAAGTATGGAATCCACGGTCCAACAGTGCACTTGGGTTGTTTATATACACTATTTTGTGTTGCTTTATTCAGCCAGCATAATTCGTTCACCCACGCTAATTTATTTCAATTAATGTAGAATCGTTCACGCTTTAATTCAATACAGTTTCGACGTCCTGTTGACGCATTATCCGAATTTATCTCGAGATCCCGTAGGAGCCACGAAACACGCGTCTGTCACCGAATTCGACAAGCTTTGACTTCCTATATGTGAACATAATTGTCTTGCAATACAATTTAATTTAAATACATAATTTTTTCTCGAAAAATTCTCATGGAAATCGAGAATTGCGTAAGTCGTGTACAATTTTGAATTGTACGCTATTTTTTCGATTTATTGGTTCACATAGAAGTTCCTATGATAAGAACAACGATTTCTTTTGCTTTCTGATTTCAGAAAAAAATTACGGCCGCTAGAATGTACAAAATCGAACAACTGCGGCACTGCGGAGCTACAAACATGGCTTCATCTTCTCTATGAAAAAAATATTGTTCTTCAATGGAAAAAAAATATATATTCTCAAATTAATTTAAATGCATAGTAATACATCCCTTAAGTTTGAAATTGATTGGTTTTAACAGAGAAGAAATTACGGCCTAAGACGCCTGTAGTTAAACTATTATTTAGTGAACCAAAGCCCAGTGTTATACCCAAAAACAAGTCGTAGTATTAGTTCTAACTAAACTTTACTTTGCAGTTAATACTTTAATTCGCAAAAATATAAATAAAACTGTAATTTCAATTTAAAATATTGATAGCGCGTGGCATCAATACTTTTGTAGAGAATTTGTATGTTTCATAAGAAAAATTAAACACATCATGAAACGGACTTTTCAACTTGGTAAACATTACAAGTAGTTTTCTTTGAATTTTAAACCGTTTAAACAATTTTATTGTTAGCAAAACAATGTTTATCTTGAGGACACTTAGTCTAGCATTCTAGACGAACACAATGAACTTTATCGAACTTTAATGATAAATATGGAAATTTTCATAAAGAGTAAACAAAACAACAGTTGTTGATTTATTAACATTTATTTAAATATATAAACAATATGTGGAACATTTTTTCTAGATTGTGCACTATAAGAACAAATAAACACATTTACCACAATGTTTAATAAAAATTTATCTAAATCGAACAACCCTGATGACCCGTTCAGAGTACCATTTTTCACATGTAACATTACTTGAAAGTATGACTGCATTATCGTTTCTAATCTCTAAAAACACTTTGCAGTAAAAGTCGTGTATTTTATGGAGGTATCTAAAAAATCAGGGCAATGTTTCCTACTAGTTGAAGATTATTTCAGAGACCTATACAAAGCTAGATATAGTAAAAATTAACGTTTTAAAATGAATGTTAAAAAAATTAAAAAATGGAGAACACATAGATTTCGACTTGAATATCAATGTAACTTGAAATTATGTCACAAAAAAACTGTCTTTTAAGGTCTCATAAACACGAAAAAAAGTCGACAATAATCGGCTGCTGAGTAATTTGATTGTACCATAACAAAATTTTGGAAACTACCAATTTTGTCAAAAGTGTTAAATGTACATAAACATGTATATAAGAGCATGGAGAAGATGGGCGTTGTGCAGGGATGAGAGGAAACAAATTCTAGAGGAGGCTAAGACCCATGAAGGGCTGCAGCGCCAGAATGGTGATACTGATGATGATGTCGTTTCTTAGTTTAAAATTGTCCAAGTCTATACCAGTACCTATTTAAAAATAAAGGATCTATTATAGAAATGAGTAACTATAGAAACATGTTCCTACAGAGCCAGTTAGCAAGCATTTTTGATATCAGTTGTAATAATAGATTAAGTAATTTTCTAGATTCAAATAACCAATTAGCTTCATTTCAAAATGGTTTCAGAAAAAATAAATCAACATCTGCTGCCATTTCGAAGGTCTGCGACTTTATTTATGAATCGCTAAATAATAACACATATCCAATAACGTTACTTTTCGACTTAATTCGTGCATTTGACACAGTTGATTATAAACCGCTTTTAGAAAAATTAGCCAGAATTGGGGTGCGTGGTGTCGCAAATGAATGGGTGTCCAATTATCTAAATGATAGAAAGCAGATGGTAGTTATTGATAATGTTAAATCGGATCCAAAGGGCGAAATGGTGGTGTACCACAAGGTTCGGTCTTAGGTCCTCTAGTTTTGGTAATATTTACGAATGATATATGACAATCGTGCATCAGTCGTAATTTGAAAGTACTATATGCAGATGACAGTAACTTTTGTATAACAGATGTAACTCTCGATTTAGATGTTGAAAAGGCCAATGTGCCAATGAATTTCATAAATTCTGTGTAAGCCATGGTGTGTTAGTTAATATAGGTCTAATCATATACATGTCATTTTTACCAAAAACCGTAAACCACGACTATAGTGCTCTTATAAAAATGAATCATCAATCTACTGAGCATGTAGATTTCACAAAGTTCTTAGGGGTGAACTTAGATCAAAAAAACGATCTGGGAAAAACACATCAACTCTACAATTTATAAATTAGGTTGAATTTATTTTTTGATAAACCAGTAATTCTGTTACGGCAGAAATTTAAATATTGGCATATTTTGGTATTGTGCAATCAATTTTATCATATGGACTTATATTTTGGGGCTCCTCGGTCCATTTTGAGAAGGTGCTTATAATGCAAAAAAATTATACGCTGTATGGTCGGAGTACATCCCCGTACACATTGCAGAGAAATATTTAAAACTTTCAGAACTCTCACTCTTCCATCCCTGTACATTTATCTGTTGATTGTAATAAATAGTTTTAATTAAATATGGCATCTTACTCCCTTGCCGAATAGAATATTTGGAAATGCAATGATGTTCAACGTTTCTTTTTGTTATATGTGTTCATAATTTGCTGTTTTATACGATTTCCTATTTTATACAATGACTTATTCATACTCTTTATTTTTATACTATGTTTGTATTTATGTTTGTTCCCAAATTTTGGACTCGTCCGATAAATTTTATACCACATCATTTTGTGTGAAATTTTATGTCACGAATAAATCTTTATTATTATTAATATCAATATTATTATTACAATTTTGTAGAGCGACCAGTCTGTATAACTAAAAAAGGAAATGCTTTGTAAATATCTTTACCAATTTTTTACTTTTGTGTGCGAAACTGTAAAAACCGCAGGGCAACAATTAATGCTTTAAAGTTGATTGAAGTTGGCGCTGACAGGATCCTTTCCAAATTGCAGCACAAAACTAGGTTTTATAATGTCTAATTATTTTTAATTCATCCACAGTGATGAAGAGGTCTAATTTTTATGTACCCAACCCTTCAACTGCAACAGTGCCTCGCACGATGGCTTCTGATAGGCTCCAGCGCCTCCAGCATGGGTATAAAAAATTCCATATATACGAACTAGCTTGTTAATAAAATTGGTTTCGTTGATGGAATTTACTAATCTATAGACAGAGGGCAATGCCCATCACGAACAGACAAAAAATTGATAATAATACATAAGATTAGTTTATTAATTTTTCCACTTTCTATATAGTTAGATAGTAAATATTTATCCCAATGCACGGTATGAATTCATGCTCTATATTTATTCTAGCAATTGTATATTTTTAATACATATCTTAAAGGGGGGCATACAAATCGCAGAACCTCTTGACTTACAGATAAATGATATAAAATTTCCACGTTTGTTTTATGCACAAAAAAACTGATAATCATTATTTTGAATTTTTAATTTGTACTATAAATCAATTGATATAGGCTTGATGTATTTTACTGCTATCTGAGTGGCAATGTCAAAAATAAAATTATTTAGAATGTTATTGAACTTTTTTGTAACTGTACTTAACAGTACTTAAGAGGAAGTTTAAAAAATGGTTTCCAAAATAATGAAAATAATTAATTTATTTTTGTTTTAAAATAATTACTTTTAGATGTAAATAATATATTTAAAATACTCTACATACGTTTCTGCTTGTTAGATCTTTAGCAAGATGAATACTAAAGTTATAAAGTTCTAATATTTATGCCTAAAGATATTATAATTTAATCCTTAAAAATCTGGGATTCTCCAGGCTACAAGACTAACCTGATTGTATAATTTAACAAAAAAGCCCCAATATTTTAAAAATGTTATTATTCATTAATGGTACAAGAATTGCTTTTAAGTATTGTTTTAATATCTAATTCAATAGGATTTAAACGTTTGCTTTTACTTTCTGCGTAAATTAAATCTCTTATCTGTCTACAAAATTTTTGTTTTCAATGCAATGCACTGGCGTTCCTGATTTTTTACTGCAATTTGAAATTTGAAAGGGTTCTTATGTTCCTTAACCCTGTTGTCTATACTTCTACCACTTTGACCAATATAGACAGCATTACAATGCTTACATTTAATATTATAACACCAGATCTATTAAGTTTGCTTATTTTTCTTTACATGCTTCCTTTGTTTTATTTACCCATTGTAGAAATTCACAAATTATTCAATTGCCTCGAAATTTCGTCACAATATTTTAGAATATAAATAATAAATGTTTAAAAGTGAATTATTATTTGTTTGCTAATAATTGTATTGAAACATATTCTATATAAGATTTTGCAAACAACAGAAAAAATATCTATCTATGAGAACTAAAGGAAAAACTATGTGCGCAAATATTAATGAAATAATCTTTGCATTCTTTCGATAAACTGAATTCTGGTTATGCTAGCAAATTAAAATCCTAAAATGGATTTGTATAATTTTTTATTTGAAAATTGTCATTCAACAACTAGCATCCACACAGTCTCCTACACCATGCACATTAAACTAGTATCTACATAACCCCTACGGTCATGAAGATTCAGTTAAAAATAAGAACAAAGGCCTAAAATGAACTTATTTACCTGAGGATTTCCAAAACAGAATTATAGATTTCATGAAAATGTAATCCATTGAAATGAAACATTTTTAAGACAACGTAGGTAAATAAATTCATTTTAAGCCAATGATTGGAGTTCTGACGTCACTTCCGGTCACGATTTTTTGTGTCATCGAATACATGAATAAAACTTACGTCAAGATGTAGGTTTTGAGGTATATAATGGGATTGTAGTGGGCTGCCAGGCTTAATTGGCCCGCAACCCTGAGACACCCTCGATTAAAGTTTTTTTTTCTATTTTCCTAAGTCATCGAATACATGATTTTTTTTTAATTTAAAGTACAAGTCTTCTAGTTATTAAAAAAATAGGCTGCCTCTTCTTATTTGCCCGCATCCTCCCATTTTGACATCACTTCCATGACGAGTGCAAAATTTGCTTATATGAAAAGTGGCTCCCTCCCACACAGCACATGACATCCCTAGGATATATATTTAGTCCCGTATATCCCAATCGAGGACAACATTCCTCAGGATATCCTTAGGTTATCCCAATAAAATATATACAACCTGAGAATATCCCAAATGGGGATATCCTAGACAAATCCTGGCAGGACGTCCTAGTAATATCCTGCAAAGATATTAAAAGCCTAACAAAATATCCACTGTGGGAATATCCCGGGCAAGTCCTAGAGTCGTCGTATTAAAGGTATTATTATTTAGGAGATTTCAACAACAAAAATAATGAAAAGTATATATATTATTTTGAGGCTATTTATTTATACTATATTTTATTGGTTTGTAAAATTTGTTTCTAAAAACTTATTTGTTTGTTCTATTTGATAATCCTATCCAGTACAAATAATTCATTAAAAATGTGTATCTTATTTAAATAGCAGTTATTTATAATTTGGTTTTAATACATTTACTGTTTTGAATTAGCCGCCTTTTTGTGACAAGTCGAAAGTTCTAAGAAATCCGCTGGGCGTCGATATCTTTCCACGTTCATTTTAAAGTTCTTTGGACAAATAAGATTAGTTAAATATTTCATAAATATAATGCTGCTATGTTATAACTTTCTATTTATTATATTATCTAAAAGGGGAAAATGTGATTGGTTATTGTCCGCAGATGTTATTGTCAGATACGTAATCCTTTATATTTTTCTGAGTGAATAGAATTTTTTTTAATTCATTATAACTTTTCAGCACGCTGTGATTTTTTAAAGTTGTACATATCATTCCTTATATCTTCTAACCACCCTAAACTCTGTTGATTTTAATTTAAAAAAAAGGCAAGAGATCATTTTTATGTAATATTTCGTGCTTTTACAATTTTTATATGAAACTTTTTACTATCTTTTACACATTTTGAGTAATTTTGAAAAAACACTTTTTTACGTTTTTTTCGCCCCTTCTCGGGGTTGAGAAAAAAATTCTTTCATTAATCGTGTTCAAATACTTCAAAGTAACATATCAAAAATTCAAGTATTTACCTTAAAATTTTGATTTGTCGACCTATTACATTGGACTATATATAACTTATATTAGTTTGGTACTTTTAAAGCGATATAAGCCAATTGATAGATACAAATATGTGTATGGAGTTGTACATATATGTATCACATTTTTATTAGTCATTTTACCTCTGCTATTATATAAACTTGTATTCCTTTGTCTTCGCTTATTGGCTCAGTTTAAAAGTAATGATCTTATAAAATAATATGTATTTTTTGCTGTCTTTAGAAATATCCAATAAACCCTAAAAGAACTGGGGATGTCCTATATAGAGTCCAATCAATGTCTTCAGGTTGTTCATAGTAAAGCCAGGCATAACCCATAAGAGCTGATGATGTCCTGTACACACCTGTACTGATGTCCTGAGGACGTCATCGGCAAAGCCCGAACTGTCCCATTTGGATATCCTACGGACATCCTAAGGTGATAATGGGATCTTCCCAGGATATCCCATATGTCCTAAAAAGTTCCCCCAGTATGTTCTGAGGATGTCCTTGTGCTGTATGGGCTGTAGGTCTGTGGTAGTACTTACTCACTCATACAAAATTTTTCATGTATCTTATTCGTAGGAAATCTATACAGCGGGCTCTGACAATTATTCAAGTTTCAAACGGGTGAGGAGATATTCATTGTTTACACGCGAGTGACTAATACTGTATATATAAATTAATTAATATAAAATTGAAGGAGATGAAATTCCAAGGGAACCTGCCCTTCTCTAGCTACTTTTCTTTCTTTTGAGGTCCTGTTATGACAGCTATTCAGTAAATTTAACGAAGGACGAAAAATCTCCTTATAGCTATGGAACTTGGTATGGTATCGCTATTCATAATTGAGAAATTCAGTCTAAGCAGTTGCTACTAGGATATATCATTACAAAGCCTTCTTGTGACAGGATAACACCAAAACCTTGTTTGAATATTACCAACGATACCAGTATACGTATACGAATATAGTTAACCAGATGTATTATGCACTTACCTCAAACCAAAGCAGTCGATTGTTTACCTGGCTCATCATTACAAATCCGTTACCTGCTCTTGGCTCATCCGTAATATTGCCGATAGGATAGGAGTAGGTTAAATAATATTTATTTACTTTTATTGAATCATTTATGGAGTTGTTCATTAAAGCAACATTTAGTGTGAAAAAATCATTTACAATATGATTATCAATTAATATAAAGTAGTAAGACAATATTCAATTTATTGCAATAATTAAAAACTGATTCTAAAAATTGTCGGTCGACGTTCATGACATTACTGATGCTATGAACTACTCCTTCGTCAGTCTTTCTTTATGATTTTCCAATTGACATTAAATGAACTATACAATGCCATATTTTTTAGTTCTGAGAAAGTTCCTGTTAGAATTTGTTTCTTTATTTTGCACGGGAAAGGAAAACAAATAAAAACATTTTAAAAACCCCTGTCAGCTTACTATTTTGGGATAATTAAAAAATTAAAAACCATGATTATTCATACATATATCAATTTATTGTAAAATAGATATATACTATAATAAACACACTTGGGAGGATAACTTGACAACTTAATGTACATTAAATTAAATACCTAAGTAATTTAAACCGCCTACACCACCTTATACCTAGCCTTATTAAACGTGTGGTGACCGGCGGTTTGTAGTTTAAGCAATTCTTCTTTGATTAGCCTGGTAATCTCAGACTTAGCTTTGGACACGGCGATGTCCGAGGTACTTTCGATGGCCAGATACAGCTTCCTTTCCCCTTCTGGAGGAGGCTTCCCGGTGGGCACGTACGTACCCCTGACTGTTATACCGGCTTCGGAATACTCGGAGATTTGGGCCAGGGCCTCCTGAAACAAAGAGAAGGTTCTTTTAGAGAATAAATTCGGAATAGAGAGTGTAAGCTAACAGTTTATTTATTATTTGGATAGTAAGTTAATATTAGCTAGAACAATATTGCTCTGTAACAAAATAAATCAGTAAACAAAAAAATTATTGTCTAAAATTAACATTATATCCGAAAAAACTGCGAAAGGCATTCCGTAGTATGTACAAGTATATGAAATGTGCAGTAAATCAACGAAGAATGTTTACTCTAGTTTTAATATGTGGTTTGTACTAATAAATACATAACTTATTATTATTTAGAATGTATTCTTCCTGAACTTTTCATGACCATTTGAATGGTGCGACAATAACATTGTTTTTGGTTTAATCTTATATTACTACTTAGTCATAATAGTCCAGTGTATGACGGTTTTTGGCTCCGATTTCCATCAAGAAGCATCAATTTGCTTGAAATTTGAACTCTAAGTAGGGAATACCTTAAAAAACAAACCCTACCCTACTTTATATTTTATCAAAAAAAGTATAAGGAAAAACAAAGAGATAGGTTTTAATTACTGTAGGCCCAACACCAACCTTAAAAAACAAACCCTACCCTACTTTATATTTTATCAAAAAAAGTATAAGGAAAAACAAAGAGATAGGTTTTAATTACTGTAGGCCCAACACCAACCGAGTTATGGCTTCTTGAAGGTGGGCCTTATATATCGAACGAAACATTTAAAATATTCAACACTGAATAACAGGAAAACGATCAATTTTACGAGGAAAATGCATAATACCTTATTTAAAGTACTCAAAGAAACCTTTAAAATGAGATGTTGCACAACTCTCTAGCATAAAAACTAAGGGAGTTATGACCAAAATAAAGTCGATTTCTATTTTTTTCATGGAAATAAACAACATTGCTACCCTTGGCATTACTACCCTATTCGAAATTAAACAGAACCCATTTACAATTCACTTTATTTAAGCACTAGTAATGTGATCCAGCAGTTTGACCGATATAGCATGTAGGCATTCTTGAAAAAAATTATGGTTAAAGTGGAAAAAGCGTTTTTAAATTTTTTTTAAAAGCGTCTTTTTTTCAAAATAACTAAAAAACTGTCGAAGATGCGGAGAAATTGCTAGAGAACAAAAAGTTAGGATTTTTCTTACTGAATTTTTTTTTTTTTTATTGCCGTACCTAGATCACACATTAACCGAGATGTGGCCTTTCAAAGTTCGTATTAACGTGTGACTGGTATCGTTTTGCATCCCTTTAAACGTTGCCTTTTTAAAAATAAAGGGCTTAAGAAATTTGAAACCTTGGTCATAAAATTTCCTACAAAATGGTTTTTTGATGAGCTTTCTAACGTAAAAATTAAGTGAGTTATGTGCAACAAGTGGCTGCCGAAGAGTTGGACTTTTCTGTAACTCAACTTGTAATGGATGTAATGGTGAAAACCAGTCAAAATAGTGTTCCAATCATAGGCCAAGAAGAGGAAGGAAAATCTAAAATTAGTACCGCTTCCGTTAAAACCGGAAGTAGCAAAATGCGTGTTAAAAATGACGTTTATTAAGTATATATGATATACCTACTATGTTTTAATTACTTATCTTTCATAATTAAAAAAAAGAGGGTGTACCATGTACGTGTGTCACTCAGTAAAGTACCTTTTTAACAAATATTCACAAAATTCTATTACAATATTGTTTTCTTTTTACTTTGTTTATGAGACTATTCAAAAAGTACAACAAACGTTGGAATAAAATATTTCATCTATATGAACATAATTCAGTAACAATTATTATTAATGGTTTAAAAAAATAACCATACAACAAATGATATAAATGTTATTACAAATTACATAATTCATATGTATAAATAACTAATTTATTTTGGCAGGGGTCATGTATATTTTTACATTATAAAATCACGTAATAAACAAAAATAATATCAATCATAAATTATATTTTTGTGTATTTTTAACAAAGGGTATAGCCGAATAAGCATATGAAAAGTGCACTGGCGTCTCATTTAGGTTTAGTCTCGACTGAATGTTGCTCTTCGTCCAAAGTACTCATATGAGCAATTTCAAGTATCTACCTCCTCTAGTAGAGAAAATATGGAGGTGATAATCCCTAACTTAAATAGTTATTTTTACATCTACATATCGTTCGAGATGACCAAAGAATTTCGCACACGAGATGCAAACAGTATTTTTTCTACAGCGGCTTTAATTTGATTAAATTAAAACCATAAAACGATATCTCGCATTATAATATTTAAGATAGTTATATCGCAATTCATGTTATTCAAGAGTCATAAAACTTGCTGCAAATTTAATTCACATATCAATAAACATTCTGATAAAATATGAACTCCATTTACCATTCCGTTTCCGAGATTCATTCGCTCAAAGTTCGCAGTTATTATCGACATTTGATATTGCGCTTATGGACGCCATTCGAAATAAATGGATGTCGTGACACTATTTCCCCTCTTGTAACTGATCCTTATTCGAGAATGATCTCAAAAACGAGGCAAATTGACATTAATTCGCTGAAAGTTCCCAGTTTTTATCGACATTTAACATTGCGCTTATGGACGCCATGCGAAATAAATTGATGTCGTGACACTATTTTCCCTCTTACGACTGATCTTTATTTAAGCATGATTTCAAAAACGAGACAAATTTAAATTAATTCCTGACGAAGCACGCCTATAAATATCGAAATAATTCACCGTAAAATAACGGTAATGCCAGCTACCCGAAAATTAATTAAATTATTAAATGGAGGACATGAGTAGTAGACGTGGCAACGGCGCACTAGAGTCGGGTACAATTTAAACTGACTTGTGTCATGGCAGCTAAAACGTCTGAACTAAGATTTTATTTGATGCATAAGAAATTCCAGTAGTTCTCAAGCAGTTCTCAGCAATGATGTCGCTAAATGATTTAAAAAAAACAGGAAAGATACTATCTTACAATGTTAAGATTATTAATTTAGTAACTTCATAATTTTTCTGATTATAGTGTCCATAAAGCTGGCTACATATGGGAAAAAAATTGTATTTTTGACATTTCTAAAAACCTCTATTGGGGGTTCGTATATGTATGTCCAACAACAAAAAATTACATTTTGACACATGTCATGTGATCACCGGTTTGGCAGGACTGTAAAAAATAGTTGACCGTGGTACCGAAAAGTGGGTCAAGGACCTAATATATCGATTTTGAAACAGATATGAGGAAAATAAAAAAGTGCAAATTTTACCCCCATCATTAATTATCATAAACTCTTGTGTCTATTTCGCAAATATTTGATTAGTTTCGACAAAAACTTTATGTACTTTAGTTGAATAAAGGCATTTGCATGTGAAAAAAGAAACAAACCTCCAATACAGTATTTTTTAGAAATTTCAATAATACAATTTTTTCCCATATGTAGCCAACTTTACGACGGACACTGTAGGTATATAGGTTCGGGCACAAATGAAACTGATAACAAAAAATGAATTGCCCAATTCAGTCAATAACAATGAGTGATCAGAAAAAGAAATCAAAGTCTAATATTGCTACAGTCCAGCAAAAGACACGGGAAGGTTTGGGCATTTCTTGCCAGGAAAGGATAGGATCGTAATATTAGTAAGGGAAACGATGTCAGTAAAAATAAAATATTTCACATAACAAAAAAAAATCTGAAATCTCTATAAGGATAACGAAAATAAATTATTTTTCTTTTAGCGGTAACAAATAAAAATTCTGGTTGACAAAATAAATATTAAAAAAATTAACAATAATTTTAAAACAAATAAATTAAAACAATTCTGAAAGAACAACGCATTGACACATTTTCATAAACACTAAAACACTACACTTGAACAATTTATCTACTCGACGCACGTTTCACCATTCGTGTATTAATACATAACGTAAGAAAGTATATTTTATTAGAGATAAATACGCGCTAGTAGTAATAAAAGACACATTTTTCGGGAAAATAAAGTTTTAACAAAACTCGCTACTACTAGTAATTAATCAAATAAAAAAAAAAGTGGAAGTGCTTGGGGATCCATCTCGCAACAACCCCATTTATATTTATTGCTGTTCAAGCATCTCACCGATTGAGCTACGCGATCGTGTTTATTCTACTCTAAAACTTGTAATATCTACGTACTAGAAAATCGTAAGACTTAGTGGTTTGACATTGTTCGTTTGACGGACGAATATCCACTATTTACCACTAAAAATAACTTAAATATTTCATATAAAGACGTTTTTCACATTTAGAGTGGTCTTAGTTCACGGAAATAAATAATATTCGTCATTAAATCAGACAGTTTGAGAATCACTGAGCTTATGACTATGTTTCTCACTCCTCAGTGTACATTTCATATTTCCGTCTCAAAAGAAGTGGGAAAGAATCTTAGTAGACATACATTGACAATGTCTTTAGGCTATGGCTTTAATTTTGTGTGTAAGAGATGGTGAAAATGTATGCGCAATATTAATTCATACATCGGTCTTTTTAAACTTGACCCGACTCTATTACTAATAGTTGGCGCGGATATTTGAAAATACTTGGCGTTTATTTTAAATGCAGTATCATATAAGTAAGTTTATAAATTTTTATTCCGATTTTATTTGTTGTATGTAAAACATATTTTTCCATTGATTTATTAAAAGAGGTAAAAATATATTGACATTAGTGACGAGTCGATCAGCTGGCGTCGGAAACTATATGCGACATTGCCAAATCTTTCCCTAACCTCTATCTCTCTCTCTCTCTCTGTCTTTCGCGTCTGAAGTTTATCGATTTGCTAATAGATGTCGCACATCTCGCGATATAACTACCTTAATGCAAATTAATTTAAAAAACATAGTAGCAGATCTGTCTCAGTTGTAAACCATGGAAACCAATATGTTTGACAACAAACATTTTCTACTGACGTTTTCGATATTGTGAGTGTTGAATATTGTGAGTTTCTTAAAGTAAAATAATACCTAAGATATTAATGGCGAGTTTCGAAAGTGAAGATGATTTATTTTGTACCCCACCAGAAATATCAGATGCAGCCAACCTGTTGTTACACTGAATCTTCTACCGGAAAAATCCAGACGGCAGTATGAACAATTTAAAACATGGTGTTTGCAAAAAAACGTGAAAAAATCATCCGAAAATGTTTTACTGGCATATCTTGCGAAAAGATCGAAAGTAGTTAAGTCGTCCACATTATGGTCAATATATTCGATATTGAAGTCAACTCTTAATGTCAAGGAAAACGTGGATATAAGGACGTTTCCAAAATGGGTTCCGTATTAAAAAGACTTTGTTGGACATTAAGCTAAGAAGTCTATGGTTTTAACTCGAGAGCAAATTAATATTTTTTTAACTGAGGCAGATGATAATATTTATTTATTAGTAATACATTTTTTTTTACTAGATGTTTGTTTAATTCTGGTGTATATATTAAAAATGGTAAAAAATAGGCAATAATATACCGGGTGTAACAGAATCATGGTATACCCTCCTTTAGTTTTGAAGATAATTGATTGAAATTTAGGATAATATACCACATACATAATAAGCGGCACTTTTTCACATACAACTGATTTATTTTTCACTTCCGGTGTCGCCGGAAGTGACACTAACTTTCGATTTTTAAATGGAACCCCCTGTATATTATTGTATTTTTGAATTCTGCATAATTTTCTGAATCCACCGATGCCAAATAAGTGACATTTTACACATTCTTTATAATATAATTTTTAGTTTTCCATTTAAGTGTGCCATGACGGTTTCGATTTATTCTAAATGACCCGTGTAATGCTACAAAAATCGAAATCCCGTTAAAAATTACCTTGTTTCACATAAGGTGGTTTTGGAATACAAAAAATTAACACAAAACATTACAACAGTTGTTCAAAATGCTGTCCATTAACGTCAATGCACTTCTGAACTCGCATAGCTGTTTCTCGAAGAACGTTCGCCAATGGGCTTGTTCAGCATTTTTTTTTTATTTCATAAATCGAAAGTGCAAGTATAAATTAATGGATCTGCAAAAAATTAGAATCTTATTCGCACGTTTAGTACCTTAAAAACTATTACAAATCTCCATCTCGCGAAAATGGGGCGTGGCCTGGCGCTACGTCACTGTACGCATAGACTCGGCGATCTCAATAGACTTGATGCTCCTTACTTGTTATAATTATAAGTGTTTTCAAAGGATTGTTTGTTTTGTTTACTACTTGACAGTAGGGGAGTACAATTTGATGAAATGTCAAATAATTACAATTTTCTATCGCTCCTGCCAGGACGAATTTTCGATTTTGACCATGCAATTTACGATTAGAATTGATCGCCGACCTTCTCCTTTCCTTAAAGATATAGAACGCACTTTCACTCGATGTATTTATTTAGTTACCAGCGTTTAAAAATTCCATGTTTTTCGACTTTTCAGGTTAAATTTGAAAGGTCCCAGAAAGCCATTTTTCTTACGTCACTTACGTATAGTGACGTCACATATGAGCGCTGGGTTTTTGCAACTATTACCAATTTCAACTCCTTATATCTCGAGAACGGAAAAAGTTAATAATACGAAATTTTAAGTGTATAATGAGAATATTGAGTACTATATGAAAAAGTATAAAAACCATATAAAAAGAATATCATGGAACAAGCCCATTGCTGGACCGTTATGCTATTAATTGCTTGTCTTACTCGTAGCTGGTTACATAAACAATATTTTTTAAATGTCCCCAAACAAAGAAATCAAGGGGAGTTAAATCAGGTGACCTTGGGGGCCACCTCACAAGGCCATTCGTCAAAATTACGTTCTCTCCGAATCTCCGTTGAGGGTAATCAATTACTATCCTTGAATTATGGGGAGAAGCGCCATCTTGTTGGAAATACGTTCCCTGTACTAAATCTAAAGGTAACTCATCTAAAAGGTCCTCAATCTCATTTTTCAGGAATCTCAAGTATCTGGCACTAGTCAGAGGTCCTTCAAATGTTATTGGACCAATGATTCTACTACCGATTATTCTAAGCCAAACATTGAAACCGAACCGCACTTGAAAGTTACTCTCCCGTAATAAATTTTTATTTTCTTGTTACCAATACTTTGTATTTTGTCGGTTAAATAATCCCAAATTTGTAAACCTTGACTCGTCCGAAAATAAAATCAGTTCCAAAAAATCATTGTTTGGCTGCACATTGTTATACAAAATCCAATTGCAATATTCCATCCTACGTTCGCAATCACTTTCGTACAAATGCTGGTGCAATTGGTATTTAAAAGATTTATAGTGGTATTTGTGCAGAGTTCGGCTTACTGGTTGGTGACTGATGTTTCGCTGGACATCGTCTATCAGGATATCGTCGGCCATAAAGGTCATAGCTGCAATTGCATTTTTTTTATCTCCATAAATAATTAACATGTCCACTTTTTTATCTCTTGCGGCATTTTGAATACAATTAACAAGAATTTGAAACATTTTTTTAAGACAATAAAAACACCGTTAAACCAACAAATGTTTGACAAGCTAAATATTTCGTTGTTTTCAAAGTCACCTTAGTTCTTAACAGACAAATAGAACAAAACTGTATTTTCTTTTCTTTTAATTGTAATTTTGTTACGCCCGTGCAGCAGAGCATGGGAATCCGCTGGTCAGACAGGCGACTGACTATAACCCCAACGACGCTCCGAGGCACAAGAGGCCGAAGCTCCAGATCCTGGATAATGGGTAAGTATAACTAACCCTTTATCTGTTTCAGCCCGATCTGCAAGCCACGCCGCAAAGAGACAATGACCAAAAACATCCAATTACCCGATCCTGGGGGTACCAAGCAAACAACCAGCTCGGTACCCTTACCCTATCCCGTGCCGGCCTCTGACGCTAAGAGAGCGTCTCTGGCCGAACACAATCCTGAACTAAACAATTCACACTTCCTTCCGACGAAATCGGAGCACATGATGCCAATTGGCACCCTGGGCTTCCGACTAGTCAACACCCCCAAATCTTTTTCAAACTCCGAGAGGGCTCGGTAACAGCCGTTCCCTCTCACGACAGACGAAAGACGCTCCCGGGAGCCTATACATGCCAGCGAAGAAAGAAGACCAAGACAGAAGGCGCCAGAAGAAACGACCCAGCTGGCAGGGTCCAACAGCCAGGACCAGGGGAGGTTTGCTAACATCGCCAATACCGTCCGCATTTGCGGGGGGGATTTTCGAAAAAGCAGGCCCACCCCTTACGAGGCCGGTCCAGGTCTACAGCGATGATTGGGGCAAAGAGCTCAAGCTCGACCCCTAATCATCCGAGATCGTCATCTTTAGTCAAGAATATTGGCGCGTGTAATTTTGTTTGTATTTATCGTACATTTTAATACGATATATAAATAAATTCCTTATTAATAGTACTAATAAATGG
Organism: Stenurella melanura; assembly: GCA_963583905.1. Lineage (NCBI taxonomy): Eukaryota > Metazoa > Arthropoda > Insecta > Coleoptera > Cerambycidae > Stenurella > Stenurella melanura. The sequence goes on from OY757316.1 coordinate 18,887,376, forward strand.
TACCACGGTACGGATATGGTTATTTGAAAAAATTGAGTTTTGTCCCAAAAACAATTTTGGTGAATTTTATTTGCTCGTAAATCATGTAATTTAGTGTTTTTAACGGGATTTCGATTTTTGTAGCATTACACGGGTCATTTAGAATAAATCGGAACCGTCATAGCACACTTAAATGGAAAACTATAAATTATATTACAAAAAAATTTGATGTTTGAAATGTCATTTATTTGGCATCGTTGGATTCAGAAAATTATGCAGAATTCAAAAATGCAATAACATATAGAGTGTTCCGTTTAAAAATCGAAAGTTAGTGTCACTTCCGGCGAAACCGGAATTTAAAAAAAATCTATTGTATGTCAAAAAATAACGCTTATTATGTATAAATTTCAATCAATTATCTTCAAAACTAAAGGAGAAAGGGGGGTATACCATGATCCTGTCACACATGTGAAGTGCAAAATATTTTGCACCCTAATGCACAAAATATTTTACGTACGGTGTCATGGTAACGCAAACAAAATAATGTCAATGAAAAAGTGTCTCATTTTAGGCACTGACGTGAAGGCGCAAACATAGCATTTTTTGACAGTTGTAGAAAAAATTATTTTCCTCGTTAATTACACAGGTCTACAAAAAAGTGTTGGGCTCCAAGGACTAAACCCATCATGCCTTATGTATTTTTGTATGCTGAAACCGAGTTTTCAATTTAACACATTTTCTACCGCATAGATTTCGAGTAAATCTCTGTTTCTATTGCCAAAATACGGTTTTTGACAATAAAAACCGAAATTTACTTGATATCTAAGCGGTAGAAAAATTTTTAAATTGCAAACTCGGTTTCAGTACACAAAAATACATAAGGCATGATGGGTTTAGTCCTTGGAGTCGAACATTTTTTTTGTAGACCTGTGCACAGCCGCAGAAATATCGGTGTGACAATTTTGGACCACTTGTATACAAAAATAAAAATATATTTGGAACATTGGAATGTAATGGATTAGCTCGCAAAACTGCGTTTTGTCATATTCTCAAGTGATACTTCGCTAATTAAATCAAATCGAATTGTAGTATAATCGACTCGACACAATTATCATCATTGTTTTGTACATCAAACATACGCTATCCACCTAATTTATGTTATTGTACTTTACTACAGTGCTATCACAAAAAAACACGACTATTAAGAAAACTTATTAATTAATATTATCGCATTCATAACGAAAATAAATCGTTAGTGCATTAATTAACATAATTATTTACTGCTATCAAAAGAATATATTATTGTTTTTCTGAAATCACAGCGCTATTATTAGATATCAGAACATCAGAGTGTTATAAACGAGCTTAAAAATTATCTGCCAAGCATTGGCGACTTCAACGATTTTACCTGTTTCAGAAATGCACTATTCTTTTTTTACTTGACTGTTTCAAAAAGTCTCACACCTAAAAATATATAAACTAGAACAATGTTATAAACTAAAAACTGAAAATCAAAGCTATAAGTAATTAACGTTTTGGAAGAGAATCTACTTCCGTTCTCAAAACTTTTTTGGCCGTCAACCATGACAGTTCTTTGTTTATGTATTTCCATAGTCACGTGAGACATTAAATTATATTTATCTTATTTTTACTTACTTCGTCTCTAAGGATGGGCAACCATGATTGGTCGTGTAATAGACAAATTGTAATTCAATTTATTATATTGCATTTACTCAAAGAAATATTTTTATCGAAATATTTGGTTTTTATACTACGATATAATATAATTCTTTTTGTAGAGGAACAGATAATTCTTTCTTGTAAGTAAGTAGATAAATAAGGTGGCCATTCCCTAGAAAGAGACCTCCAATGGGGAAATATTTATTATTTTTGGTCATATCTTTTTTTTCTTAGGTATATTTATTAAAATTATAAGAGTACCTAAGTAGAACCATAACAAGACTGTTACTATGAATTTTCACTTGATAATTTCAGCGGTTTGCAAAATAGCTAGATTTAAATTTAAATTATGTCAATCTCCCTATTTCGTACTTTTAAATCTAGGTATTTTGCAAACCACTGAAATTATTGAGTGAAAATTCATAGTAATAGTCTTGTTATGGTTCTACTTAGATACTCTTGTAGTTTTTTAAAATATATGTACTAAGATATAAAAGTTATGAGCAAAAATAATAGATATATCCCTATCGGATGTCTCTTTCTAGGGAATGGCCACCTTAATATCAATACGAATTTGTAATAATACATATTTTGGAAAATTTCATAAGGTTAATTTATCACGTAATCATTTACGGGTCACTTTTTGATATTAAACAAGAACATCTTTCATTTAGAAAATTATTGAAGGAATTTAAAAATGTCGCCTCAAGTTTCAAAAATTAATTTATGGTAAATTATATTTAATTTAGAATATCTACAATGAATTTATTGAAACAAATTTTCTTCTAATGCAAGCACCCCATTTTAGGCCGTCCCGTGCCCTTCAATGCCAAACCAATCGCTGGACACAATCTACAAAACTTTCCGAATGTCCGGTTATAAGTTTATAACGTATATTTCATTGCTTGGGAAGATATGTTATAGACAGATATGTGCACCGAAAGTGGGAGGACCTTAATATTCTTCTGGAAAGATTTTTATTACGCGGGTCGTGATAGCAAGGGTCAATTTTATATGTTGCAATTGCCAGATGACACTAACGACTTATTAATTAATCAAAGCCACGAAACGAATACTAACTGTTATAAATATAACTCATATTAGCTGGTAGACATCGCGTAATCTACAATTATTATTATACTCTTCGCAAATACAAAACGAAGAGTATATTGCATTTATTTTGATCGGCACATTTCTAAAACCGGTAATATCGCTCGAAGAGAAAAAATTTTCATATCACTCGGTCGGTGATCGAATTCTGAACAACTTTCAAAATGTCAGTCCGTCTGTTCGTCATGTTTCTTGTAAGCACGATAACTTAAGAACAAAAAGTTTGTATTGAAGCTTGGACAGTAAGTTAGGATTAGCAAGAGGAAGAACCGTATTTTTTTTTAACAAGATCGATCAATAAACAAAAGAGTTATTAGCTATTTAAATTTAATTTTTTTTTATGTATATTTTATGTTTTGTAATGAAACAAAAAATGTCTAAAACTAATACACTCACTTTAAACACGAATATCTCAGAAACGAAGGAGCAGAAAAAATTTAAAAAATTATGTGTTCATTAGAAGTTTATTCTAAATCAGTCACTGAAATTTGAATAATGTACATTGAACATTTTTGAAGTGTTGCTAAGTGATATTGAAAAATGTCCTACTTCCTAAGGAAATTTTGACCATATCAGTTTTAAATCCATTATATCTTGTAAAATATGCCTACTATGTAAATCATATTTTAGACACCGATAAAGCACGACAATTTTTTGTAAGAGGAAATTTTTTCACAATGTTTTATTCTAAAATTCTGCAGTTATTCCCAAAAACATGACGTCATGTTTATTCAGTTATTTATCAGTGTATTTAATTTTTTTTTTTTTTTGTTAAAATAGTTAATTATATAAAATGTTAGCATTTTCAGAAAAAATAATTGGTATAGTTCTCTGCATATATTTAAGTCATATAAAAAGTGTCGGCGCCCTTGACTTTGCGGTAAAGATCAAACACCTCGACATTTTTTATTTGCCTTTATTATATGAAGAGAACTATATACAGGGTGATTCACGTAGGCCATTCATTAGAAGTTTTTCAACTTGCAGTTGGATTAGAAACTTGAAATTTGGTATGCAGCCATAATCGATCATGCCCGTTCTATCTAAAATATTTTCAGTCCTCCAACTATACAGGGTGTGCCAAAAATTGGTACCAACTTTCTTATTTTAAATGGAAACCTATATTTTTCTTTACATGGTTCGATTGATCTTCTAATTCTGAGTTTAGAGAACCTAAGTTATGTTAACTTATCTATTACAATTTTTGACATATGTCCAATATTTTGAAAAAAATTGCCGCTGTAGTAGTTTACGAACAAATTTGTATCTCGCAAACCCTTCAAAATTATGAAACCAAATTTGTGAAGCAGTTAGCTGGAAGTCCAGGCTAACTTTTGATGTCCCGTCGGTGGTCCCATTTTGTACCATATGGGCGCAGTCGATTTTCAAATGTCGCAATCAAAAATTGTCAAAAAGTCAATTTTTTCAAATGGCTCCTATTTTTTTCACACCATTCGAAAGAAAATTGAATTTTAGGATGAGTTACTTAAGCATTCCCTATACCTAACTTCACCCCATATCGAGTTATTCAATAAAAATCAAGAAATACCTTATCTTGCCGAGAGATTCCTTACTTCATCAAATATGCCATGGAAATAAAAGACAGTTGTAATAATTTTTAAAGAAAAATATGGATTCTTATTTAATTACACACAACACCAACAAATTATTATTAACGAACAAGAACAATGTTGACGAAATTCTGTCAGTGAAAACGGTGCACACATTGAGCATTTGTATTGAAATAATTATTTCGTTAATCTGTTTATTTGTTATTTTGTTGTTATTATTTATTATTGCAATACGATTTTTGAATAAAAATTAAAATGGAATGATTGTTTCCAAAGCCTACTACCCTTGAGAAAAAAAAACAATATTTTTTTCAAAAAATGCCAATAACTCAAAAACGACTGTAGATAGACATACACAATGTTAATAAAAGTGGCCCTAAAATTCAATTTTGCATTGATTTCTGGCGTCAGAAATGGTAGGCGCAAAGATGTGCTACGCAATCTGTTGAAAGTAGAATAATAGAATATTTGAACAAAAATATGGTGGTCACATTGAACATTTACGTCAGAATTTCGTCAACATTGTTCTTGTTCGTTAATAATAATTTGTTGGTGTTGTGTGTAATTAAATAAGAATCCATATTTTTCTTTAAACATTATTACAACTGTCTTTGTTCCCATGGCATACTTGATGAAGTAAGGAATCTCTCGGCAAGATAAGGTATTTCTTGATTTTTATTGAATAACTCGATATGGGGTGAAGTTAGGTATAGGGAATGCTTAAGTAACTCACCCTAAAATTCAATTTTCTTTCGAATGGTGTGAAAAAAAAATAGTAGGTGCCATTTGAAAAAATTGGCTTTTTGACAATTTTTGATTGCGACATTTGAAAATCGACTGCGCCCATATGGTACAAAATGGGACCACCGATCATACATCAAAAGTTAGCCTGGACTTCCAGCTAACTGCTTCACAAATTTGGTTTCATAATTTTGAAAGGTTTGCGAGATACAAATTTGTTCGTAAACTACTACAGCGGCAATTTTTTTCCAAAAATTGGACATATGTCAAAAATTGTAATAGATAAGTTAACATAACTTAGGTTCTCTAAACTCAGAATTAGAAGACCAATCGAACCTTGTAAAGAAAAATATAGGTTTCTATTTAAAATAAGAAAGTTGGTACCAATTTTTGGCACACCCTGTATAGTTGGAGAACTGAAAATATTTTGGATAAAACGGGCATGATCGATTATGGCTGCATACCAAATTTCAAGTTTCTAATCCAACTGAAAGTTGAAAAACTCTAATGAATGGCCTACGTGAATCACCCTGTATATCAAATATTAATTCAGTTATCAAGCGTAATACATTATATAATATTCTTGTAAACTTACAATGCTATTATTCTTTACGCTTGGTAACTAAATTAATATTTGATATACTTATCCCAATTATTTTTCCAGAAAATGCTTACATTTATATAATTAATTATATTAACAAAAAAATTCAAATACAATGATAAATAACCGAATAAACATGACGCCACGTTTTTGAGAATAACTGCAGAATTTTAGAATAAAAAATTATGAAAAAATTTCCTCGTACAAAAAATGCCGTGCCTTATTGGTGTCTAAAATATCATTTACATAGTAGGCACATTTTCCAAGATATGATGGATTTAAAACTGGCATTATGGTCAAAATTTCCTTAAAAAGTTGGACATTTTTCAATGTAATTTAGCAGAACTTCAAAAGTGTCCAATGTAAATGATTCAAATTTCAGTGATTGATTTAGAACAGACTCATAATAAACACATAATTTTTTCAGTTTTTTCTGCTCCTCCGTTTATGAGACATTCGCCGTTAAAGTGAGGGCTCGATACATTTGAATCGTATATTAATACTATTTACAAAGGAAAATGTGAAGAGTATCCTTTAGAATGTGTATCAATTATATAAAAAGTGCAGTAAATCGGCGAAGAGTATAATGGTTAGCTTGTTTTCATTCTATGTAGTATAATATTACTACTTCATACTTAAAATTGGTCAATCTGTGATAACATGGCAAATAAAATTTACACACTGACAAAAACACATTTTTTCAAATGTACAGTTTCTATGTTTTACATTTTTATACCATAGCATGATTTGTTTTCGAGTATCTACAGTTTTTAAATCACAATTTCCACCATATCTGAATCCATTGTAACCATTTCTCTAATGATATATGTCCCATTGTTAGTTTGTGTCATTCTCTGTGTTATCAGGTGAACTCAAAAAATACTTACATGATTTAAACTTAACCGCGAATTTAACGATTATTTTGAGTTTAGTTTCAATCAAAATGTCATGTAGGGATACTTAGAAGCAATTTATATATTTTCTTAGTTTACACGTTTTTCACTGTTTCTCCCAACCGAATTTTTTCCTGAAATTTTTATTTGGCTTTTTATGGCGTTGACGATGAAGCAATATGCACAAAAATTAATGTAAAACTACTTAGTCGTTTCGTAATATAAATTTAATCTATTAATATTTACATGACTGAATTATTTACAAAATTATAATTTGTAGCAATAAAAAAGTTACCTAAGGTTTTAAAACCGCGGGGAAAAAAGATGAGGGGCTAAAATTCGGCAAACGATATTTTCAAAGTATATTATTTAAAATAATAAGTTTGCATCTCTCTTCATTGAAAAAATTTAATTTGAATAATGAAAATTTCGTTTTTCTTAAATATTTCTGGACATAATTATCGGACAAATGAAAAGTTAAATTATTATTTAGTTATTTTTATTTTTAGATGAGTAGTTTTTGTGTAAAATGAAGTGAAACTCCGCTCGGGTTTAACGAATATTTCTGCGAGAGAAGCTACAAAATTAGAAATTTCATAAACGCTTTATAAACCAGCAAATTTTCGTCAAAAATGAACTAAAGGTGGCCATTCCCTAGAAAGAGACATCCGACAGGGAAATATTTATTATTTTTGGCCATAACTTTTTTTTATTAGTACGTATATTTAAAAAAAACTATAAGAGTACCTAAGTAGATTCATAACAAGACTATTATTATGAATTTTTACTCAATAATTTCAATGGTTTACAAAATAGCTAGATTTAAATTTAAAAATTATGTTAATCTTCGTATTTCGTAGTTTTAAATCTAGCTATTTTGCAAACCACTGATATTATTGAGTAAAAATTCATAGTAATGGTCTTGTTACGGTTCTACTTAGGTATTCTTATAGTTTTGTTGATATACGTACTAAGAAGAAAAAGTTATGGGCAAAAATAATAAATATTTCAGTATCGGATGTCTCTTTCTAGGGAATGGCCACCTTAAGGTAGTTGTAACATGAAGTTAAATCCATAAGATTTTAATGGTTATTTGCATACAGCTAAATGAAGTCTTTTCCAACATAAATCAATTTTTTTTTTTTTGAAAGCTGTACATTTCTTATCGAAGGTATTGAACTCCAAAGTTGAAAACATTATCATGGCGGATATATGAAGAGGTTTAAAATCATTCACTTAAATGGCCGTAAAATCTTTAAAATCCATAAACGTTTAATAACAAACTAGAAGAATATTAATGAAGCTACGAAAAATAATAACAAAAAATAAAAAAGTTGCATGTCCATTTGATTTTGGAAATATTAGGGTTTAAAGTTCCAAAAAATGTTTCATATTCTTTTAAATCATTTCATGCGCGCTCTTGTCATCACTGTCACTCATCCTTACCATTTCGTAAATAAGTATCTTTTATATTATCTTTCAAAAAGCGAGTGCAGATGATGACTATTTGCAAGCTGCATGTTGAAAGTTGATGACACAATTTTTTTCTCTCCCCTGCACATTGAATTTGTATAGATCATTTTATTTCTAAGTGTGTCTGACTATTTAGGAGTAAAATTCGTTTTTCTATTAAAACTCTGGCGATTTTTCGATTTTCACCATCACACACCAGATTTACTTAACTAACTATAGACCCCTTCAGGTTTAAACAGTATACAGTCAGCCAGAGGTGCATAGACGATCAGTATCTCTTCAACCGTTTGAAATTTGAAAAAAATTGTAGAAGATCAAAAGTGGCTCATTTTAACATTATTGTTAACTCTACAGGGTGGTAGGAAATTAATACCTGAATTTCTTTAATCGAACACTCAACATTTTTTATATATTGATACTTGACTCTTAATTATTTTCCAGGCATATATCATTTTTGAATTTACATTGCAGTGTTACCACATTCGACTTTTCCGTTTAAAAGTGTATTTGCATAGGCCAAGAGTAAAATTTGTAAAAACATATTGTCATGCAGCACTTGAGTTTTATTTTAAACACCCGGTACAGTATTTTTTAGTAACAGATATGACTTATTACATTAGATTATTTAACTTATTTTATTGCTGGAACGAAGCATGTTTCACTTTGGAATCGAAAAAGTCTTAGTCAGCAGAAACCGAGTAGGTTCATCGAGGTTACGTTGTTTGTATAGTTGCCTCCATTTGTGTAAGGCACATAAAAAATTTCCGCCAAAGGAGTCCGTGCGGCGGTATCATTGAATCGGTAAAGATGCCGCCTGCCTGCTTTGTAGATGTCGCATTTTTTACGTGCCTTAGAAATACGAAGTCAACTATAACTAGGGCGAAAATGCTGAATTGCAAAGAGTTGCAGTGCCGAGAAAGAGTAAAAAAGTCAGTTGGGTTTTGAGTTTTAGAATAGTAAGTTCTGGTAGGGTGCTGCGTGGCCCAACTTCTGTACTGAGGGGTGGCTCCCCTATTATCTTTTATATTATCGTAACCTGCTGATACAATTTTTTACAAATAGCTTTTCAAAAAAACAATATCAAAGCTCTCTTCTTTATTTAACTCCGTTTTTTTTCCTATCATTATTATACTCTTCGCAAATACAAAACGAAGAGTATATTGCATTTGGCTCGTAGAGAATATATTTTCATATCACTGTGCTAGTGATCGAATTCTGAACAACTTCCAAAATGTCCGTCCGTCTGTCTGTTCGTCCGTCACGTTTCTTGTAAGCACGATAACTTAAGAATGGAAAGTTCGATTGTATTGACATTTGGACAGTAAATTTGTGGGTACAGGAAGAATCCTATTAACGAATGAAATCGATCAATAAATAAAAAAGTTATTATACAGGGTGTTTGGTGCATCGTGTGCCAAATTGAAATGGCCGACAGAAAGGGTTATCTGCTATCCTTTCAGGCCCCTTAACACTTCATATCGACTTTTTATCTTTTTAATGAAAAAATCCCAAATTCTACATTTAAATTCAAATTATAAAAAAAAGTATTAGGCGTAGACTGCGAATTTCATTTTTATTTTGATGTGTATTGTTGAAGGGTTCTTTTAAATCCAAAATTACTGGCATTAGTCATCTAGTTGTTTTTTTATTCACTCGCAAACTTTCGGAATAGGTAAAATTTAAATTTAAACTTAGACTTTACATGGCTATAAAAAAAAATCCGAATAAAAAATTATTTGTGCTTAAATTATGCATGGGAAATAGGTAAAATCTGTTATCTCACTCTTGCGAAGTAAAATCTATCTTCGATTTCTTTCTGTTCATTGGTTTTCTTGAAATAAACAAACAATTACATTTTTATCATTTATTAAAATTTAAAAATCTTGCTCAAAGTGTTGGTCTCTGTTGCGAATGCAGGCCCGACATCTGCTTCGTATTTCGACAGTTGTTGTATGAAGTCGTATTACCTCCCTAATTGTACCGAAAGCCGTTTCTATGCGTTGGACAAGTTCCTCCCTAGTCGCAACCTCCGTCGCGTACACGAGCTCTTTGGCACGTCCCCATACATAAAAATCCAACGGAGTTAGGTCTGGGGAACGTGGAGGCCATTGAATAGGGCCATCCTGCCCAATCCACGCATTTGGGAACACATTGTCTAGATATTCTCTTACAATCAATCGCCAGTGCGCGGGAAAGCCGTCATTTTGAAAAACTATAGGCGTATGCGAAGATTGGGCGGGATGCCCCTATTCAATGGCCTCCACGTTCCCCAGACCTAACTCCGTTGGATTTTATATCTGAGATCGTGCCAAAGAGCTCGTGTACGTGACGGACGTTGCGACTAGGGAGGAACTTGTCCTCTTGTCCAACGCATAGAAATGGCTTTCGGTACAATTAGGGGGGAAATACGACTTCATACAACAACTGTCGAAATACGAAGCAGATGTCGGGCCTGCATTCGCAACAGAGACCAACACTTTGAGCAAGATTTTTAATTTTTTTTAATAAATGATAAAAATGTAATTGTTTCTTTATTTCAAGAAAACCAATGAACAGAAAGAGATAGAAGATAAATTTTACTTCGCAAGAGTGATATAACAGATTTTACCTGTTTCCCATGCATAATTTAAGCAAAAATAATTTTTTATTCGGATTTTGAATATTAGCCTTATGTGACCCGATTCATTAATTTAGCGAATTCACGAAGTTATTAAAAGATTTTTATGACGTGTGGCACATCACTAGCAATAGACTAGAGAATTTTTGAGGGAGTTGGAGGATCCCAGTTGCTCTGAGTTTTTTTTTATAGCCATGTAAAGTGTAAGTTTAAATTTAAATTTTACCTATTCCGAAAGTTTACGAGTGAATAAAAAAATAACTAGATGACTAATGCCAGTAATTTTGGATTTAAAAGAACCCTTCAACAATACACATCAAAATAAAAATGAAATTCGCAGTCTACGCCTAATACTTTTTTATAATTTGAATTTAAATGTAGAATTTGGGATTTTTTTCATTAAAAAGATAAAAGGTCGATATGAAAAATCCCGCAGAGCCATGGGAAGTGTTAAGGGGCCTGAAAGGATAGCAGATAACCCTTTCTGTCGGCCATTTCAATTTGGCACACGATGCACCAAACACCCTGTATATTAAAAAAATTTTAAATATCGATTTCTTCTTCAAGAAAACGAGACAATTATTTTATTTTCATTATAACTACATAAGTTTTTATGCTAACGACTTTTACTAGCTCGTTTCAAACATTTTTCAAGTACTTTAAAAAGGTCTGACAAGTTTTCCTCCAAAAATTCGTCGTTTTTCCGTTATTTAACGTTGAAAGGTTCGAGTTCAGTTTTCGGCGAACAATCAGTCACCTTTAACGAGCCATAACCCGATTCGTATTGCATCTACAAAAATTTAAAAAAGAAACAATCAATTTATTATTTTATAAGCTTCATTTTTACTCCGTGATGATTTTTTTCGATAAAACGTAAGGTTTTCGAGTTATTCATGAAAAACCGCTCTAAAATATGCATTTTTTAGATGAAAAATCAACATTTTCAACCGCGAATAACTCGAAAAATATTGATTTATCGAAAAAACTTCATAGAACATTTTTTGTTTAGAATTCACCCCTCTATCGATTTATTTATCGATTATTTTGAGTTTACTAATTTCCACTCCCGAGAAGGGGTAGCATGCACCCCCAGGGTGAAAGCGCACCTTCAGACCATGTAGACTTCGCAATACTATCAATTACGAATCGAATGCCGTTTATTCCATGAAAATACACCTTCCCTAACCGGAGTCCGAGGTAAAATGCTTCAATGACTGGACATCACGTTTGTTTTCCATTGTTTAAGAATTTTCTTTCGCTGCACTGGGATGTTCACTTCCTGTGCTTCGAAATTTTTGACATATCACAGCTGTAGGGACTGTATTAGTCATTCGGCGATCCCTACAGTAGCGCGCTTGAAAACTGGTTAGAACATCCTTAAATGCAAGTAATATTCTTCAAATAAAAAAATCGGTAAAGGTATTTACGCATAGAACTTCCCTCTTTATTTGTGCATGGCGGTAACTCTAACAAATTAATAATTACAAAATGACATTGAAAATAATAATCGGAATATAGTTAGCACTATTATTACAAAGAAGGCCTGATAAGTTTTGGTCAAAAAAATATACAGAGTGTTCATCCAACAGCAAAAGTTCAATACTAAATAACAGGTGCCAAATATGGAAGGCTTGCGCAAATACCTTTACAAATCTCCACCAAGGCTGAATTATTTCTTGGGATGATCACCCTGTACATTCTTCAATAAAAGTATAATAGGTGCATATGCCAAATATTATTGCCATCGGTCACATTTTCAATTCCACATTCACGTAGTGGGGTGGAAGTATAGCGGTGGTTAAAAAATTTCATTTTTTTTTTTTTATTTTCAAGAATGTTGGAAAAAAAATTTAATTTTTTTTTCGGCTGAAATAGGTGTCATGAAACGTGGAAATTTTAAATTTGAGCAAAATGGAAAGTTTCGTTCTATTCTATAGTAGTGGTAATTTTGTTGTTTTTTTTTAAATAGGTTTAGAGTGCCATGAAATATGGAAATTTTAAATTTATGCTAAGAAAAAAATGTTTCCATCTATTTTAATGGTAAAAAATGTTTCAAAAATGTTGGTGAAAAAAATTTTCAATTTTTTTTTCCGAAATAGGTTTGGAATGTCATGAAACGTGGACATTTTAAATTTGAGCAAAACTAAATTTTGTATCTATTCTATAGTAAGTAGTGATAAGTAGAATAAAAATATTTTTTCAAAAATTTTTAAAATTTTTTAAAAATTTGTTTGAATAGGTTTAGAATACCATGGACACGTGGGAATTTTAAATTTGAAGAAAGAAAAAAAATTCCATCTATTTTAGTGGTAAAAGTTTTTCAAAAATGGTAAAAAAATGTTCTAAAATGTTTTTTTTTAACAGGTTTAGAACGCAATGAAACGAGTAATTTTTTAATTTGAACACAGAAAAAAAATTCCATCTATTTTAGTGCTAAAAGATTTTTCAAAAATGGTGCAAAACATTTTCAATTTTTTTTTCTGGTTTGGCGTGTCATGAAACGTGGAAATTTTAAATTTGAGCAAAAAAAAATTTTGTTTTCATTATTTATTCTCTTTAGACGGTCCACCCTGTATATATTCCAGTGAAAGTTTAACCATTTCTTCGCTGACAGTAGCGTCAACTACCTACCAAATTTGACTGCTCTCCGTCAAGTAGTTTTTTAGTTAATGCACCAACAGACAGACAGACTGACGGAATTGAAAAACCTATATTTTCGTAATCTACGTGATCTGAAACGTCAAAATCCGAAAAAATCTCGGAGGGTGATTTTTTCTCGAATACACTACTTCCCTTCGGTATGCGAGGGAAGTAAAAAAATGCGCTTTGAATAACACGTGCCAACTGCATGCAGCGGCATTGCGCGCGCAGCCGCTGTCAATCAGCAAATCTAACTCAATAACACATTTATCGACCTCGTAGCTTGCCTGATTTAGTACACAAATCTCAAAATTTTGGAGTAAGTGTGTAATTTTCGCGCTTATCTTTAAATTTGTATTAATAAGTACACAGTTATTTATTCCAGAGCCAAAATATATTTCTTTGGTTTCATCGCAAAAGATCGTGTAAAATGTGCATTTTTAATTACATTTAAAATACAAATACTTTAAGTGACAGTTTTTATTTCAAGTTTCATATTTTTTAAAGTTGACGAAAATGTTTTTAAAGTGGAAGTGAAAGTTTTTAATTTGTAATGTTTTTTAATTAATTTTTTATAGAAGCACCTCTGATGATGATGAACAAACTTTAATAGAAGAAAATGAAGAAGCCGATGAGGGAAATAAAAGTTGAACAATACAGTTTTTTAACTTTTTTATTTCTAAGATTTTTCCTCAAAACATAAAAGAAATAAAAAATTACAGTAAATTTTACTTTTGTATTTTTGTACCTTTTTATATTCTATTTTACACAAAAATTATTCCACGTAAAAAAAATACTACCATACCGTGTTTTTTTTTTTCTCAAAATTTCCTCTTCAAAAAATAATTTAACTTCTTTTTGTCCAATCAACATTTCCCAAAATATTTTAGAAATACGGACTTTTCAAATTTTAAACTTGTAGAGATGTAAACATTTTTTTAAAATAGCATACTTTGAAAAGACCGTGCGCCGTTTCAACCATTTCCCGAGCTTCTAGCCCTTCCCCGTTTTTACTAACTGGATTATCGAACTTTTCCTTCTTAACTTATTATCACTACAGAAAATGTGAAGGACAGACAGAATATTTTGAAAGTTGTACAGACTTCTATCGCTAACAGCAATTTTGCTCTATGACCAATATTTAACAATCTTAGAACTGATCTCCTGATGATGCCGACCTTTTTGGCGAAATCTGTAGTATACTTAATCTGCAGTATACTGAACCGCATTTCGCAACGCGCGGAGATTTTGAAAGTTATTCAGAATTTAATAGTTAAGAAAATGAGAAATGTTTCTAACCAAATAAAAAAAATACCTATAACACTCATCTTCTACAGAAATTGAAATCCAGTGAAAAGGTTATCCACATTGAAACACATTATATCACTCAACTACACAGTACACATACCACACAATTTGAACCAAAACAAAAAACGACTAGGCACCCTCCACAAACGAAAAACTGTTACATTACATCTCACCTTTTGAATAACTACTAAGAAAACAGAATCTGTTTTTAAAAGTTGATGAAATGTCTGATGCAATTGTTAAAAAGTTTACTGTATTGATTTAAAATCGATTGATAAACAGTCTTAGTAAAATTTAACAAATGTTGCATCAGACAAGAGAAATATAATCAGTGGAAGATTTGGTCAAACAATTGTATTTGTCAGTGGGTCCTTCTATAGGATACAGGATCAGGAAACTACTGATACATATTCTATCTTGATCTTGAAAGATTTGTCTTTACTTCTCTTACTTCCTGAAAGAAAGCATTGTAATAGTGAAAAACTCACTGTTCGAGATTTTCTCAAATGACCACATGTTAGCTTGTTAAGACTATGTAACTTACGAAAATAAAGGTATTTTAATTCCGTCAGTCTGTTTGTCCGTCTGTCTGTCGGTCTGTTAATGTTATATCTACAAAGCTATCTGACGAAGAAAAATAATATTTGACAGGTAATTGACGCCAACGAAAATTTGGCATATACTTTTAGTAAAAAATATACAGGGTGGGCACATTTTAAAAAACCACTACCTAAGGAATCACAACTTCGACATCGAGATTTTCCATCCAAGTCACTTTAAAGGAAAACATCTTGACTATATTTGCACTCTAGTATGTGGAAATTATTGGTCATAGAATTTTAATAATGTTCGGAAGTGGAATATTATAAAATTTTGAAGCTTCTAGTATATACACTAAATCTCAATAACCCTATTGTTAGCATAAACTCTTTCAGGGAAGATGAGGTTATTCGGGCTCTAAAACGAATTAAACCCAAAATGACGACCGGTCCTGATTCCATTCCAGCTTTTTTATTAAAGGATTGCGCTATCATCTTTGCATATCCTCTAACTCTAATTTTTAACTTAATCTTAAAAAACTGCCTATTTCCTAACCTATGGAAATATTCCAAAGTATGTCCCATCTTCAAAAAGGGAAACAAACTAGATATTAAGAACTTTAGACCAATCTCTGTAATTTGTAAGTTCTGTAAAGTCTTAGAAATATTACTTCATGATAGAATATACCATTCAATTAACACCAAAATCTCTATTAATCAACATGGATTTATGAAAGGGCGTTCAACAACAACAAATTTACTCTGTGTAACTCAATATATTTCTGAATCCTTAGATGAACGTGGGCAGGTAGATGTCATATATACCGATTTCTCCAAAGCGTTTGATAGACTTGATCACCAGTTGTTACTTAATAAATTAGAAAAAATCGGCTTCTCATATTCTTTGCTCCTTGTGTTTAAATCTTATTTAATGAATAGGAGTCAGTACGTTGCATTAAATGGGTTCAAATCGATCGAATTTGCTGCCACATTTGGAGTTCCCCAGGGATCTATTCTGGGGCCCTTGTTTTTTAACATATTTATTAACGACATAGTGAACGAAATTAATTTGCCTCACCTTTTATATGCCTACGATCTAAAAATGTTCACAGTAATTGATGAAATCGGTGACTGTTTTCAACTTCAGACTTGCCGTAATAAAATAAACACCTGGTGTATAGTAAATAAATTATTCATGAATCCTAGTAAATGTAAAGTAATGTCCTTTTCTTTAAAAACACCACCTTTTATTTTTGATTACAGGTTAGATAATGTCATACTTCAAAGACCTATAACATTTCGCGACCTCGGCGTAACTTTTGATAGTAAATTATCCTTCACTGATCATATCGATACCATTGTGTCTGAAGCCTCCAAAGCCCTTGGATTCATCGTTCGTACTAGTCGAGAGTTCACTAATACTGATACTTTGAAAATTCTTTATCAATCCTTCGTCAGATCGAAATTTGAGTACGCATCGCTAATTTGGAGTTGCAGTTATGATATTCACAAGAATACTTGGAGGCAGTTCAACGTAGATTTCTTAAATTACTGTGGTTCAAATCCAGCGGTACCTATTCAGTGATTGGTTTTCCGCAAAGTAACTTGCTTGAAAGATATTCTATGACTACTCTTGAGGATAGGCGTACATATTTTTCTCAAGTATTTTTGTTTAAATTACTACACAATGATTTTGACACACCCGAAATAATTAGTAAGCTTAATTTTCACGTTCCCAGATTAACCTCTCGTAATCACCAAGTTTCCTATTTACCTACGTCGCGTACCAACGTACTAAATAATTCACCTTTATATACGATTTTCAGTACTTCTAACAAATTATGTAGCGACTTCGATATTTTTACTTGCAGCCTTAGTGACATAAAACAAAATGTTCTAAATCAAATAACCAGCGATTGTCTTTGTTTCTCTTAATTTACTTTGAATCACATATGTGTATATATGTATATATAGTTTTTATATTTAAACATTTTCCATGTTATTTTTTTCTCTCTCTTCGTATCATTAGTTATTCATAATTCGTACATTTAAGTAAAGTTTTTCCTCGGACAACTCAATTACTTATTTTTGCTTTTTTTCTATTTTTTTTAAATACATCGCAATAACCATGATTTGAATGATTCCTCATGGCTCCAAAATTTGGGTAATTTTTACCAAATCAAACTGTTACCATCCCGGCCGTTATGAAAGTGGTATTTCTTGTGACTAAACCACAGAAATTAGTTCTGCTTTGTCTGTGGACTTCTGTTGACCGAACAAATCTTTTATACAGAGCTTTCAGTTAATGAAATTTGCTTATGTCCACTTTTATGGGACATGAAAATAAAAAAATATTCCAACCAGGATAATAATTCAAAATTAAGAACTGAAGTGCAGAATGGAACACAATGCCTTAAAACTTGACCAAAATATCTGCAAATCAGCTCCTTAAAATTACGTATCTAAATGCGTACATAGTTAAGTAATAGTTCCAAGAATAATAAACTATCCTTACTATCTGCAAGCACCCTTTGCAGCACGCACAAAAGGTTAATTTAATTACAGTTGTGAGAGTTGGTCATTCGGAATTGAAACTGAAAGCTTAATAAAGTTTATGTGCATGTTTACGCTGAACTTTGTAATTTAAAAATTTCTTTAACATGGATCAAACTCCTCAAGATATGTACTCCTCAATGCTACTTAACATTGTTTGATATAAATGTATAATCATTTCCTTATTTCAGTGAACTTTGCCGATAAAGATTATTAAATAACAAAACTCCCATTGAGTTATAAAGTTAGACCTGCTTAGACCCGTGCTAATTTTTTAACCATATGAACCTTATACATTATAAAACAAATGACTAATATTTTAGGTACTTTGCACTGCTGCTGTTTGAGTTATTTTACATTAAAATGCAACGTGTTAGCTGCTGAGAAAAAGCGAAAATTAAATAATTTTAATTTCTGTAATGTTTTAATCCACTTTTAGTAGATTCTTTCTACTTTCTTATCCTATTAACTGTATTTTAAATAACTTACTTTTATGTCAGATGAAAATGTAGAAGGACTAAATACGAACTACATTTTTCAGATATGGAAAGAAAAATCTGGTCGTGATTTTTCTGTAAAGTGTCAACAAGTGGTAAATGTAATTTTAAACCAGTCAGATATGTCGGAGCTTCCAGAAATTATTCAAAATGATGTACAACATAATATACATATGAATTTGTAGCAAAATTGGAGAACGATGCACCAAAAATGGAAGAGCAAAAAAACAATTTCTGAGTGATAATACTGACTGGCTGAAAGAAAAATATAATTTATATCATAATGTTGTGATGGAAAATGATTTACCCTGCGCTTCTGGTTGAGCAGGGGGGCAAAACACCTCCTGCCATACCATGCGTTGCCTATTTTCCGCCAACATCTATAGCCATACTCTCCTTTACCACAACTTTCTTCAATTCTACACTACATCTCTCAAAACCATTATGCTATCCCCTCATTCCTTTTTCCTCATTTTTCTATATTTCATATTTTTGTCTTTTTTGTTCTTTTGACATTTTTTGTTTAAAATTCCCTCTAGGCCAATATTTTCATAAATCCAAACGTTTTAAATCAAAATCTCCATCTTCCCCTTACCCTCTCAATGGCATCGAGACTGTTGAGTCTCATTACTACGAGCGGGGTTTTTCATTCAGTTTTTCCCCGCATTATCAACCCAAATGTATATCAGTGCCAGTGCTAGTTTTCAAAGTGTAGTTTTAAGTTTTTAAATTTCCTATGTATGGATCTATTTTAACATAGGCTAAGTTTTAAATCGCATGTGCAATAGGAGTACTTAGTGTCTCAATCACCGCGGCGCTTTGCATCGTGGCAGTGGGGTTGGCCCGAGGTTGGCCCCGGATCGTGGTCTGGGGAAGCATTTCTTGTACAATTAATTTGAAAATATATGTTTTGACTAATTTGATTGGTTGAGCAAGAAACAGTCTTTTGATGAAAGCAGTGAAAGATCAAAACATAGAAAGACCCAGAAATACCGTCAGCATCAATGGAAACCTCAATTTCATCTGATGATGAATTGAGTACATCCCCAGCAAACATTTTTGTTAGAATTAGCTCCAACTTGACTTGGGAAAAGACACATTTACTTATTAAAGTAATTATGACGTAAAATTGACTGGAAAAATTGACTTTCAATAGAAATTTACCAAACAGTTTTTATTTATATTTCAGTTTACGTAAATAATACCAATTAATCTACCTAATACACAGTATTCTTTGAAAGTAAATTTAACAAAAGCAGCAAGTGAAAAACTACTAAAAAATCTACCAAAAATGACCTAAAGGATAAATTTCCAATAAGGTCGAAATAGGTAATATTTACCTTTTTAGCGACTAAAAATATTTCTAATAATCGAATATCTTACTAGGTAGATTCTGTTGGAAATCCTACGTAATGTATACCTAAATAGCAACCTATTTGGTCACTTTTATTACACTCCATTGAAGTAATATTAAGTCGACAACTTGGATAAATTCTACCTAGCTTATCTACCTGATTTCAACTATTAAGTCAATTACCGTTAAACTGACCCTAAAGCTACTCTAAAGAAATAAATTTTAAACCTCTTTGTAGCAGTAATTTGGCAAGTATACCTCAAAGTGAACTTGACTATAAAGTAGTAATTCAGAAGCTAACCCCCGCCTAACCTATTTGTAAAATTCATATTAATTAGGTTGTTTTAAGAATTAAGGATGTGGTTTAGTTATCTAAAAATTATTTCAGTCATTAAAAGAATCTATTAACATAGTATATTTGGATAATTTGTGGAGCCAATAATATACAAATGAAGTGCCAAAAGTAAAAAACCGCTGCCTAAGGAATGACTACTTCCACATCCAGATTTCCCATCCAAGTCTCTTTAACGGAAAATATCATGACTATATTTGCACCCTAGTATGTGGAAATAATTGGTAATAGAATTTTAATAAAAGGGCATTGCCAGACGAGCCTCCAGAACTTCCGGGTGCTGCCAAATACCAAGGCAATTTGATAGAGCTCCACTACGATATTTTCGGTTCACTCACTTGTCAGTACAATAATACACTAGTTGAGTTAAAATTTACATATAATAGGTAGAATTTACCAATAGGTAATATATTCAAAAATAAAGTAACATAAATAGGATATACTTACCTACAAGTAATTATTTGACATAACATCAGAGTTAATAATACTTTCAATAGGTAAAGTTAACCAAAATGTCGTAAATTTTAGGGTAGCTTGACCTGTGATAATTTCTACCTATAAAATATAGAGATTTTCGTGTTAATTTTAACTTTGAGGTCTAATTAGCACAAGACGCCATATTTTCTCAGCGCAGTTAAAGTATGATTCCAAACTGAAATTTGTAAAATGAATGTGTATGGAAACAAACTGATGAAAAGGTAAAAAAAATACATAAATATACCTGTAAACTCATATTTAACAAGTATAGCATACTTTCGACTCAAACTATTACTATATTTTTTTTATTTGGCAATAGGAATTTCCTTATAGATAAATATATTGGAGGCAGCAGCTATTATTCACAAAAAAAATTTCGGCGCATTGATTTCAACAAGGGAGAACTGCAAATACTTGCCTTATAAATTGGATTTATTTTAGTCACCGACATTCATTTCGTATCATTATTGTGAGTTAGGTATCTCTTCAGTCTTGTAAGTGACTGACAACAATATATCGACTACTTATAGAGAAAATTATCAAATAAGTATAAAAATCTTATTTTTTTCCGATTGGTGTCATTTTCCAATTTCACATACGTCCGTAGATTCTACCTAAAATTAGTCAACTTGATGTCGAATTGACGTTGAATTCAAGTAGAGGGTTCAGACTTTGCAAAGCAGAAAAAATTCCCTGAATTTTCCAGGTTTTCCATAACCAAAAATATTAATTTCCATATATTTTTTAGTGAAGTAATTTTTTATTTGACATAAAATAATTCCTTGAATTGACTTGAATTAGTGAAAATTCTTAAGAACTCTATGATTTTCCATATTGAGACGCAGAATTCCCTGATTTTTTATACAATTTCGAAAATTCCCTGACATTTCCAGGTTTTTTTTTTAAGATTTTGAATTTCCCAGAGTTTTCCAGGTTCTCCAGGTTTTCCATACGAGTCTGAACCCTGAGTAAAATTCACCTAAACAGGTATTAGTAACCAAATATGCTCTGCGACTACAAGTACGATTTATGTATAATTTTACCTCTTTTAGTTGATATAACTTAATTTCGACGTCGTCTTATTCTCCACTTATGTCGATTCCACGAAGCGTCAACGTAAATTTTACCAAAACATGGTTAATTCTAATTTTGCAACTAAATTTATTATACATTGTTTAGGTAGTCTTGACGTCAAACAACACCTAAATGTTTGCTGGGTCCACATCTGAAAATGTTTCAAGTGAGACACAAAGTGGCTATGAAAATGGCTATTGATGAACAATAAGGATTTTATTTTTTCAAACATGTCATTTGGTTCAGATTTTGTAAATAATAATTTATATTTTGGTCTTAATTTTAATTCTGTAATTATATTTTAAATTATTGTATTATATTTTTCCAATTTTTGGTACTATATTTTCATTTGTTCTTACAAAATACATTCCGAATAAATCCATGAGGCAGAATTTTGTGGATTTTGGATTTTTATTAAGTGTTCTCTACTTTCACATCTTAAAATCACCTGATTTTATAAAGGCAATTTTTCACTAATTTTATGTTCATGTAAGTAAAATTCTCGGTGAAAAATTTTTTTCAGAATTTTACTCAATTATTTCGAATTCCACCCCCTGCAATCACCCCAAATTTCTCAACAGCATTTTTTAAATTATTTTTTATGCAATCGCCAGCTGATTTCGGATGAGTTCCATAAGTTTCAGAATTGTGGCAAAAAAATGGTTTATGTCGACCCACTGTGAAGTGGCTTGAACTTCTCAACGAGTTAAATATAATGTGGCACTGTCCAAAAGAAGTCTCTGTGCTGTTATAGGGTGAACAAAATACCTTTTTTCTTTTTAATAGAGAAAGGGTAATCACTAGCAAACACAAATGTGATCATATTAGGTCGTTTTAATCGCAAGTATAGCCAGCATCTCAAATATTTTTAACTTGCAACTGAAAACCAAAGACAAAACCAAAACCTTACCAACAAGATGGCAAGTATGGCCAAAGTTTAAATCTAACCTGACAACAAAATAGTCACCATAAGTGAATTTATAAAAAAATACATTACTAACCTTTGACGTAACTCTCCACCTAGCTTGCTGAGGGAAATCATTAATCTCCAATTCCTCTTCGTATTTCCTAAACGTCTGCTCGGAATCATCGTCCATCCTATCATCATCATCTTTCGGTTGGTAATTCAACTTTGTATTAAGTTTGGCTGCCAGTTGCTCGGCGACCGTTTTCGCAGTGATGGGAGGCTGCGAACCGCTACCCTTGAGAATTGATTCTGCCGCCTGCTGAGTCGCAAACTTAGTGTCGAGGATTGCATTTTTAGTGAGGTTAATCTTCGAAGCAAGTCGTTTCGCTAATTCCAGTTTATCCACAGCAGTGTTAATGTTGCCTACAGATGCCGAATTGATGAGTCCTGAAATACGAATAGATCTTAAAATTTGATTTTGTCTCCTGATAATTCCTACTTGATTAGCGAAATCAACGACAAGAGAAGTGTTTAGGCGTTTGCGAAAACTTCTTCAATATAAAAAAGTAATAAATAAAATGATATACCTAGAGGAGCTTTGATTTCTTTGACGGTTCGCTTTGTAGCAAACATACTTTCAATTTGCTGGTCAATATCGTGTTCCAAATCTTCGTCATCGCTGTCCGCCAGTCCCAATGCGGCTTTCTGGAACTTTTTCTTCTCATTTACAGCTGCGGCTTCGGATTCGTCAAATTTGAAGCCCTTGCCGCTAAAACCACCTCCCGTGTGGACCTTCTTTCCTAAAAGTGAAAAGTATCAATAAAACTAGATGTTGACAGTTAATTCAGTAAAATTAAACATTATATGACGAATTAGCAGAAATAATTCAGAAAGTTTGGAGGAAAGTTTGTTTTTGCAGGTCATGATAGTCTTAAATAAAAGTAGTTCCAAATCAGTAGGAAACACCAGAGAGGGGAGGTGTTTTACCCAGTAAAAATCCCGCACTATCTCACGCTTATTGTTGGGGTGTCTTTTTGAAGATTTCCCCTCTTCGTGCAAAAAAAGAAAGTTTGGATGATGATGCTTGCAGTGGGGGAGAGTGAGAATGGTGCTCCAAAACGATTTCTTGGCTATAATTGAAGAACGCTTAGAGATACCATAATGGAGCTTATTATAACAAATGTATTTTTAGATTTTAGCTGGAAGGAATTGGCAATTGGCCTTGCCACTGTGACCTCTATAGGTCTATTGTAGCACTCATTTTCGTATCTCAGGGCTCCTTATCCAGGCATAGTCCTTACTAAACTTCGAGTTTATTAATAAGGAGTTGCTTGGTAAAGTTATCAGCCCTTGGTTTCTTTTTCTCGCCAAGCCACCTTAGTCCAGTCAAGACTTTTACAGCTCATGACATGGACTGAGGTTTCCATCGAGAACTTGGGTCACCCATCCGTGTGCTGGACCTGACCGCACATGAATGTTTCTAGCTTTGATACCATTAAATTGTCTAAGTTATTATTTAATTTGAATCGCTTGCAAATAAGATGGTTGAAGTTATGTTGTCTATTGAAAGGTAAATCGTTAATATAAATTAGGAATAGAACTGGACCAAGGACTGAGCCTTATGGTACACCAGTCTTCAAGTTGAGTTGATATACTTTTGTTGTAAGTAACATACTGTTACCTATTGCTGAGATATGATTCAATAAGCCTAACACTATCTACTGGAAAATAAAAAAATTGCAATTTATTTATGAATATTTGATGCATCAACCTGACACAATCTAACAAAGATTTAGATCTAAAAGTTTGGAATAAATGAATTACTTTTGTTCAAAACCTACATTTATGTGACTGAGTAACTTATCTATAGCACAGATGATTTATTTTTAACTACATATTTATTTGGGCTACTACCAACACGACGACCCTGAGCACTTTGCTCACGATGGATATATCCTTCAATTTGCTGACGATACCGCCCTCGTATCCCACGACAGAACCACCACCAAGATATCAGAAAATCTGCAATCATTAGTAAATACAACATGCAGGTGGTTCAACAAATGGAGACTCAAGCCAAATCCTCTAAAAACACAGTTTATTTTGTTTAACCACCACCCATCGGATAATTCCCCATCGCTGAACATGTATCAACATACTTTACATCCAGTAACTAAGATCAATTACCTTGGAATAACGTTCGACAACAAAATCAATTTTAATGCCCACGTTGAGCTCAAGAAAAAGAATATCATATCGAGAGCCAAACACTTCCGAAGTTTGACATACAACAGGACGGGGATCAACATAGAGACAGTTAGTAGAATTTACAAGCTTATTTGTCGACCAATGATTGAATATGGACACGTTTTGTTTTTGAATTGCAAAAATCAGGCATTAAAAAAAATAAAGGTGGCAGAAACAACATCAATAAGGAAGATAACCAAAATTTGACATCCTCTCAACCCGCTGCACAACCCCCCCAACCGTCTTTTATACCAACAGACTAATATAATGCCTATAGAAGACCGTCTGACCCATCCATCTAAAAGATTTTCCCAGATACCACAAAATCTAGAGAGAATCGAGAAATACTGCATTAGAAGAGACCCAGGAATAAGAACGGTACATAAGCACCCGGAACAAACCCTATTAGAAAATCTACAAAGATTAGCCAATAACAATTAATTAACACCGAAACATATTATTATTGTTATAATTATTGTTGATATTAGTATAACTATAACAGCTATCACATAAAATATTATTTATTGTATCATAAAATTGTAAAATATTATATATGTTTAAAAATGAATTATTATTTGTTTGCTTATAATTGTATTGAAACATTCTTTATAGGATTTTGCAAACAGCAGAAAAGATAACTATCTATAAAAGAAAAACTTTGTGTAGAAATATTAATGAAATCTTTCATTCTTTCGATAACCTGAATTCTGGTTATGCTAGCAAATTAAAATCCTAAAATGAATTTGTCTAATTTCTTATTTGACAATTCTCATTCTAACACTAGCATCCACACAGTCCCCTACGGCCATGCAGATTAAACTAGTATCCACATAACCCCCTACGATTATGAAGATTCAGTTAAAAATGAATCTGAATCTTCATAATCGTAGGGGGTTATGTGGATACTAGTTTAATCTGCATGGCCGTAGGGGACTGTGTGGATGCTAGTGTTAGAATGAGAATTGTCAAATAAGAAATTAGACAAATTCATTTTAGGATTTTAATTTGCTAGCATAACCAGAATTCAGGTTATCGAAAGAATGAAAGATTTCATTAATATTTCTACACAAAGTTTTTCTTTTATAGATAGTTATCTTTTCTGCTGTTTGCAAAATCCTATAAAGAATGTTTCAATATTATATATGTGTATATGTAATTGTAACAATAGGCTGAAGGACCTAGGTCAATAGCCTATTGAATCAGTTTGTGGTTCAATAAAGTTCATTTATTATTATTATTATTATTTGGGCTAAATAAATTTTCATTCATTATTGCATAAAAACGTATAAACATGTAACAAATGTGAGATTGGGGTTAAAGAAATTAAAATTACTTTTCATAGAATAACGCGATTTTGTAGAAAGCTTGAGCCTGTGAAACTAGGCCCTAAAATGCCATAAAAGAGCCGGCTCGATGAAATATTAGAGTTTTTAAAATAAGCAAACTTGTAAAACTTTACAATCTTAACAACTATTTCGTGTCAAATACAAAAACTTTTCTGCAATAACTATAAGGTATTCAGTAGTGCATTCTCTAAATCGGAAATATTTTATTACCAGTAAAGGCCCCTAACAATCTGATAAAGCTGAGAGCCTGGAAAAGCTTGATACTTCATCAAATTGCTTTTATTAGAAATACCATAAAAGCGGACTTCAATTAATCAGGATACCGTTTAAAGGAATGGTTAAATGAATGATCGTACAGTAGACTCACAAATGCGGTAATTGGTGCAGGATTCCCAACCTTATTGTACACCAGGTAGAAAACCAGTCGGTTTTTCCTTTTTAAGTCCACTCGTAAAACAAAAAGCTTCTTTCAGCGACTAGCTATAGATATAGAGTAGTTTAAGTTTTAGATGTTTTATATTTAGGGGAGCAATTTTGGCAATACTGTTCTGCGGAGTATGCCAGTTGCCAGCGAGTACTATCTTGGCCCACAATTTGCCATATAGAGGACGCCAACGGTCGGGTGACTTAAACTCCCTGAAGAGGGGAGGATTTACATTCATTGATCTAGGTGTCTTTGAGGTGGATAACGCCCACTAACTCGAACTTGACTAGGATAACCCTGTCATGAAAATAAGTACTTTTCGTTCAGCTGCAGTGGTGTCAAGCATGTCATGTTTTCCAAGTTGTGATTTTAGTGTCACCGGGTATATTTGTGGTTTTTTTGAGGTTTTAAAATTTAACTTCATGTTATTGAATTTCCAAGTAAACTTTACCTCATTCAAATTGTCACTAGCAACTGACGTTTTCTGCATTAGTTTCTAAAGTATAGTTTTCAGAAATAATTAACTTCATGTTCGTTAATGGTATTGTTTCCTTTCTGCCCTTCTGGCAATCACTTGTGTTTTATTGTAATCAATTTTCTCATTAAAGAAAGAAATATTTTTCGCTTAAGTGCATTTAAGTATTAATTATTATTTTTGTTCTATTTCTAAACTGATTACTTTTGTGTTCTTTTTGTAAAATATAGATTAAGTGTGGTTGAAAATTCGAGTTTTATTTATTTGATAATTAGTGGAAAGTCGAGTCGTCAAGGTTAGGTTAGATCATCGTAGTGAAGCAGCAGGTCTGACGAAGTAAAGGAGGTAAGTTTTCGAACTATAATATTTTAAGTGTACACACGTATCTCTGAGAACGGTCCACATATAAACGATATTAATACATCTAGATATTACACAGCGCAATGTGCAGGGACACTGTGACCAGGGTTCGTATTTTGATAAAGAGGTAAAATTCCCTGACATTCCCAGGCTTTTCCATGACTTTTACCTTTAGTTTTCCAAGAAATTTTAATTTATTTTTTAATACATAAATACATAATTACTTTTAATTTTAAAATGAGTAGATTATCACTCTTGTTGTATCGCTGGTTTAGGTTATAATATCAGTGTGAAAAAAACTGTTATTTTTAACACTTTAATATTTATTTATAAAATATTAAATAAATTACTACCAAATCAATTATTAGAAAATTTCAGAACTTCAAAAGATGTATTTTACTATTTTTGGATGTCAAATGCGGTGTCCATATTGTTATTTGTTCTACTTAGAAAGATACAAACAAGCGTGTGCATTCTCGCTCTTTTACTAGGAGATAAATTCGTTGGAGGCGGCTTCAGTTAGAAAACCAGTAAACTAAATCATAAACAATTATTAATGTTACACAACCATGCAAATTCTCGCTCTTTTATTAGGAGATAAATTCGACAGGGACAGCTTCAGTTAGAAAGTCAGTAAACTAAATCATAAACAATTAATATTACATAAGCGTGCTCATTCTCGCTCTTTTAGTAGGAGATAAATTCAACAGGGGCGGCTTCAGTTAGAAAATTGGTAAATTAAATCGTAAACAATTATTAATATTGCATAAGCTTGCGCATTCTCGGTCTTTTACTAGGAGATAAATCCGACAGACTCGGCTTCAGTTAGAAAGTCAGTAAACTAAATCGTAAACAATTATTAATATTACATAAACGTGCACATTCTCGCTCTTTTACTAGGAGACAAATTCGACAGGGGCGGCTTCAGTTAGAAAGTCAGTAAACTAAATCGTAAGCAATTATTGATATTACATATATACTAATAATGAATATTGTATTGGACAAAAATCAATAATTCGTATTTGGACCTAATTTCCAGATAATTAATTAAAATCCCTGACTTCTTTGCAAAATTCCCTGATATTTCCCCGACTTCCAAGCGAAATTTTAAATTCCCTGACTTTTCCCAATTTTCCTGGTTGGATGATTATCCTTGGGTAGTCGCACATACTGTAAATTTGTCTAATTGGGAAAGGGGTAAATAAACTTCATAGATATAATCAATAAAATTGACAACTCCCAGATTAAAGTAAAAAATGGTAAAGGGGGCTGTTACAAAAATAATTTTATGACCATAACTATATATTGAAAAATTCATTTCCACTATAAATTCCATTCATTATAGGAATTTTTCCAGAAAATAAAAGGATTGTTATATTCACTTGGGGAAAAATTGTAAATTTTATGAGACCTTTTTAGAGAGGATTTTTAGAACTATATTTTTTATAATAACCATTATGATACCTAAGCATTCTTCAAATACAGTCAGAAAATCGATTTAGAACACCTTTCTCGCTCCTCCTCACTGCGGGCTTTATTTTGGATATCAAAATATACGTCATCCTAAATTTTAAAAATTTTTTTACATATTTCCACTAACTTTCCTTATATGACCGACGTATATTACCTTCAGCTTCCTGCTTGGCTTTATAATTCTCCCAGAGCGTCCTCAGAGCCTCTGGCACTGCCACCGCCGCCAGCTCAAATGCCTTGATAACATCTCCAGCATACCTGGACTGCTCTGGCGTGATAAACGTGTAAGCAAACCCCTTGTTGCCAGCCCTGCCGGTCCTGCCGCACCTATGTACATAATCCTCATAATGATTCGGGCAGTCGTAGTTAACGACTAGGATCAGCTGCTTCACATCCAGGCCTCTGGCTGCAACCGAAGTAGCGATGAGTAGTTTCACTTTCCCAGACTTGAAGTCGATTATGGTGGAGTCACGATCGAATTGGTCTATGCCGCCGTGCAAGCTCAGGCAGTTGTAGGCGGCACGCATGAGTTCCTTCAGGAGAATATCGGCGTTCTCCTGCTTGTCGACGAATACTATGATGCTGCCCAGCTCCTGGTACAAGCCGAGTAGTTCTAGGAGTTTTAGGAACTTCTGGTCTTCTTCTAGGATTACCACGTGTTGTTCTACTTCCTTGCAAACGACGGATCGGCCACCTAAAAGAAGAATTGAATTAAAAAAGTGACTGCAAAAAAGTTCAAATATATTGCTTTATTAATGAATAAATGTGTGTGGAAGTTATTTCTAATTGTAAGAAGTATAAAATAGGGAAGTATCCGAATTGTATTATATTGTATATTAATGCAATCAATGAAGAACTTTTATTATTATTATAGCCCCCAGTGCTACAGGGGTTTTTGCTAAAGTAGACAGTCTAGATTATTAGCCGCCATTTTGCAAGATGGCGGAAATTTGACATGCACAGAGGTGGAAACTACAGTACACTAATACAAAAAATTTTGTGATATTTAACTACAAAGTTTTGTTTTGATTGTTTTAAAAATTGTTTGTATTTCGAATAAAAACAATATTTCTCTATTTATTATATTTTGCATTTATGTTTAGAAATTTTTATTTATTTATTTGTAGATGAAAATTTCACAGAATTACTACCAAATAAAAAAGTCATCAAACTCGTAATCTCTACGGTACATACCAACTTGCACTTCGATGGGTCTCTGCAATATTCTCCTAGCCAATGCCTCCATCTGTCGGGGGAAGGTTGCACTAAACATAACTGTCTGCCTATCGGGCCGCACATTATCTATAATTCTCATTACTTGTGGTTCAAAGCCCATGTCGAACATCCGATCAGCCTCGTCTAATACTATGTAGGTTACACGGCGTAAATTGGTGACTTTTCCACTGTTGGCCGCCAGCATGTCTATCATTCGGCCGGGTGTGCAAATGATCATTTCGGCACCTAAAAATGGGCACGAAGTGATAAATATTCTTCACCATACAATTTTTTATTATTTTCTTTAAACTGTTTCTTTATAAAAAAAAATAGTTATTTATAATACAAGTGTTAATAAAATCACTTTTAACACATGCATCGTATAATATTTATTGTAAAACTGTCATTAAAAAAAAAAAATGCCGCCTGTGGGGTTGAACTCCCAATCTATCGCTTACATGTCGAATGCGTTGGCACTGAGCCACCCACTCATTTCAATTATATGTGACAATAAAGTGTATATATCAAGTGAGGTACTGGATATAGGGTAACCAAATAAAACAGTTGCAAGTTGTTTAGTGTTTATTAGTAACTATAATTAAAGTTGTCTTTAAGGTAGTTATATCGCGAGAGGTGCAACATCTCTTAGCGAATCAATAAACTTGAGACAGACATAGAGAGAGAGAGAGAGAGAGAGTAGGGAAAGATTTAGCAACTCCGCATATAGTTTCTGATGTCAGCTGATCATCATGTCGCTAATGTCAATATATTTTTACCTCTTTGAATAAATTAATGGAAAAATATATTATTATACTTACATACAATAAATAAAATCGGAATGAACATTTGTAAATCTTCTATTTTCTTATATGATACTGCAGTTAAAATAAAAGCAAAGTACTTTTAAATATCCGATTCAAGTAGTAGAAACAGTGCGACATTGCCACATCTACTACTCATGTCCTCCATTCAATAATTTCAATAATGTTCTGGTAGCTGCCATTACGTTATTTTAGAAGAATAGAAGAACAGAAATATATTTAGTACCAGAGACAATTTACATTATATAGTACATGTTGTAGCGGTTTAAAAAGAACACATTGAACAAGTCTTAAATTTTTCGAGCAAGAATCATGCAACACACTGTATATTAAGAATTCGCTAGTTGGTATATCTGGTTACATACATAAATAATTTATTTTTGTTTTAAAGTTCGAGAAGAAGACTTTTGAATTGTTATAAATTTATCAATAAATAAATGTAATGACAGCTCTATTGATTTGCATAAAGAACTTTTAACAAAAATTAGTTTAGAAAAAGTAAACGTGAAATGATTGAATAAAAAACTACAAAAAGTATTGGTATAAAAAGTTGATCGAGCCGTCCGGGAGATTAAGGTTTCCACGTTTTGGGTAGATCGAAGTAATGAGTACGTGGTGTGCGTATTTGTTAATTAATTAAATTAAAATCTGAAAGATTCGCGAGTGCCTCATAAAATCTAGGGTGAGTTATTTTAAAAATACATATATTAACTATTGATCGCGTTAGGTCCACTGCAATTTGCTTAGACGATTTGAATTTTTAGGCATTTATTACCTACTCGCACCTCGTGTTAAATCTTTGAAGGAAACACTTTCGAGAGGCCTCATAAAACCTAGGGTGAGTGTCTAATTATTATTAATATCCTAATTACTGCAATTATAAACTGAAAATGCAAGAGGTTTTAGACGTTATAATTTTTTCAGGCCTCTTCTTAGGCTCTTCTCAGACTTCTTAGACTCTTCGTAACCTCATCTTATAGTCTGCTTAGAATTTACATAACTTTGCTTGGACTTTACGTCAACACCTCAACCTCTGTGCAGTCTGTCCATTTCAACTTACCAAGTATACGAGCTTACCGTTATTTTTTTACAAGAATAAATTTGTTTATTCCTTTGGCAAATAAAAAGTGAACCTTAGGGCCGCGTGCTCCTTATTATTGATTGCTTATATATATTTTTGTGTTTACCGACTAACAGCTGTTAATTGGGTACTGATAAATTAATATCATTGTGTTATAACTTTAATGCATGTTATACTCGAAAATAGTAAAGTATTGTGAGACTGTTACATATATTGATCTCGATAAAGGTTCAAGCATTATTTAAAATTAAATTTAGATTTGGTAGCTTAATAAAAATAAGAGAAAAATCATCCAGGTAATTAGCGCACACCTTAGTTTCTAAATTAATTTGATATCTGTGATATAAGTACGTTGTGTAAGAGAGGATAATATTTGTTCATATTTACAATTTATCGTTACCTGTGTTTTACGTTTGTTATATCGATATAATACTTTGTCGTTTGTTACCAATCATTGCTAATAGTTTTCTACAATTTTTTATACCTGTTTTTTTGTCTACTTTCCTGTTGCTATTATACACCATAAAGTAATTGTGAACTTGGAAATTACAGTTTGGCTTTTCAAACATCTATGATCTATGTACATGTTGTTTTCTTAATGGTAAATTTTTTATTTATTAAATTTACTTATATTACTTACGTCATTTTTTTATAATTGTTTTTGTGTGTCTTGATTCCCCTCTACCCTCGTCGAAGTATTCGACTGGCGCTCAGGCATAACTTGCTATATTAGTGTTAAACAACATCTAAACGCTAAATTGAACATCTAGATAAATGAATAAAATTTTTATATTACAATAATCCTTACCCACGACCCAGCCTCCGAATTTAATGACTGCCGTGTGCTAACGTTATAGATATCACTCAGACATCAAGCAATATAACGTTACAGAAAAATTGGCGACCAACGTGCAGGCCAGATAATTTTGTTTATTTATGTAATATTAATTGCTAGTCGGCATATTAAAATAGCAAGTTTTTTCCCCTTAACCTTCCCATATCCCAAACAAGACAAACAAAAACGACAGTGTAGTAGCAACAGCATTGTTTTTACAGTTTGCGAGTTTTTATTTTACGATAATAATTTAAAGAAAGTAATAAATATTTTCTATAAAATATTGAGCTATAGGTACGTTTGTTGAAGGATTTCTTTATGCGATAAAATCAATTTATATTTATGTACTGCATATATACAGTGGTTGAATTAAATTAAAGTTAGAAAATATATACAGTGGTTGAGTTAAATCAAATTCAGACCATTTTTTATTTAGTAATAAATTATAAGAGTATAGAGAAACGGATTTATGTATGATTTCGTAAGTGAAGTATACAGGGTGTTGCGGATAGTTAATATACGAGGAGTATATTTGTTGCTTGGTTATCTGTTAATCACTGATTTAACTTAATAATACACAGGGTGCATATAAACTACGCAGTTGCCATTTATACAAGGTGTATTATTTCTAATATTTATATTATATTTTAGTATACGTTAGTCTGTATTAAAAAATATTTCTATATTTTTACGGGGTTTATAAAAGAAAAAGTGGTATTTGTTACAGTTTTAAATTTCTCTACGTGTTTGTACAGGGTGTATATACTAAATATTATTTATTATTGAGGTATATGTGAGACTAAGTTAAGTGCATATTTGCATATTGTCCAAAAACTATAAACCATAAATAACTATAGTTCTTGTGTAATGATATACAGGGTGTGCTCACGTGATTGTTTGTTTTACATATAATAAGTGTTTGCTTATAATTGATATTACCGTGTTTGTTCACTTTTCACAACTACTAGTGCTAAACGTGAAAGTTATTTTTTATTTTTATTATTTACCCAAAAATGGCGTCTATTTATCAAATGGATCCAATTCATCTTCGGTCATACGAAGTTAGCTATGAGTTAAAGATACGCAGTGTAACTACCACCAATGCCGATATGCCACAGAAACGACGATTTTTACGCAGAGAGCTACAGAAAGATATGGCGAGACCAGGTGTTCATGTTTATCAAACTCCAAACTTTACGATTGAGTTAGAACGAAAAGAAATTGACGAAAGCATTGAATCAGTTACAAAGATGGTAGATGACTTTGATGGGATTAACGAAGACGTTTACAAGAGGATTCGTAGCAGAATAAATCATATCACGGGCAGAGTTCAACGGATTCCAGAAAATATCAGCGATGAGGTTAGCGGCTATCGTGGTGATAACTTGATTATTATCAGTACTCTAGAAGATGACCTTGAGGAAGTGATGGAGAAACACAGACAAGGAGAAACTAATCGTTTAGATCTCACGGCACCTCCAGAAACCACTGCCACAACCAGCAAGTGTTTTCCAGTTTACAAGCTGGGCATCAAATTTGATGGTGATACAACCAAGCAGTCTGTCAATTCATTTTTGGAAGAACTAGAGGAGCTAAGTTTCTCACGCAAAGTTTCGGAAGATGAGCTTTTTCGATCAGCAATAGAAATATTTGATGGTCCTGCCAAAATATGGTATCGACGTATAAGGAATAAAGTGGATTCGTGGAATGACTTAGTTGCTGCATTGAGAAAAGATTTTCTACCTGGAGACTCAGATGACGATCTTTGGGAGACGATACGAAATCGTAAACAAAAAATAGATGAACGTGTGGTCATTTTCATTTCGGCGATGGAAAATCTATTCAACCGGTTGATTATGAAAGCTACGAACTCAGAAAAGTTAAAAATAATTAAGAAAAATTTGTTAGAGGAGTACCATGTTCACTTAGCACTTAGAAATATTACCTCCATTGATGAGCTTGTGGATATATGTCGTTCTCTAGAACAGGCAGGTATTATTAAATTAGAATCTCGGAATTCTTATTCATCAAGAAGAAATAACCCTACTGATGAGACAGATTTAGCCTACTTACCAACATGTCCCACGAACGAGAGAAAATTTAAGAACAATGGTAGTAAAAGTCACTCTCATCGCAATGAAGTAAGAGAAGTCTCTGAGTTGCGCTGTTTCAAATGTAAACTACGTGGTCATGTAAAGAAGGATTGCACACAGAATAAACCTGATGTGTCTCGAAATAAGAAGGTACCAAGATGTTATGGCTGCGGCAAAGAAGGAGTTATCCGTCCGAACTGCTCATGTTCAAAAAACGTCAGGAGAAGGGACGCTATGTAGGCCGGTGCTCCCCTAATGTCTTTAAAAATAGATTGGTCTACAGTAAACGGTTACACAATTATGACAATAATAAGAGCTATCCTAAATGTTATAAAATTTCTTCATGTGAGAAAATATTAAGCAACACAAGAATCGCTATATGTGATAAGAGAAATAAGTTTGTGATTGGAAAAACAACCTGTAACGAATGGAATGCTTGGAAGAATGTTGTTAAGTCATTTTATTTAGGAACTAATATAGAATCTCGTAAAAGTGATACAGTTTTTGGAAGAACTAGTGATAGTACTTTTGGCGCGAATACAGAGTCAAACATGCTGCTTGTGCAAAAGGAGCACGATAATCGGCCGTATGTCTCTGTTAAAGTTTTAGGCAAAGATGTGATAGCTTTGCTGGACACAGGTGCTACTCATTCAGTTTTTGGCAAAGAAGGATTAAAACTTATAAACACTTTTGGATTACAAATTCGTGACCTTGAAGAAATTAGAGAAATCAATATCAACACTGCTGATGGTGTTCCTCAAAAAATTATTGGTTTTGTTCACTTACCACTGGAAATAGGGTGCAAGTTTAAACTTATGAAAGTTCTGGTTGTACCGTCCTTGGCACACGGTCTGATACTAGGCAGTGATTTTTGCAAGATGTTTGGGGTAAGAATAGATTGTGGTCAAAATACATACTTCGTTGGAGAAGATCATGCACCATTATTTAGCTCACGTGAAGATACACACATGTGTGAACTTGGTAGTGCTAAAGCTGTACTTTCCAAATCAGAGCTGACTAGGCAACAAGTGGAAGAGCTGGAATCTGTTAGAGATAAATTCAAGGAACTTTCTTGGATGGCAGGCACAAAATTAGGCCGAACGAACGCAATAGTACACAAGATAGACACAGGCGAAGCAGAACCTGTCAAACAGCGACACTACAATATGTCACCTTATATGTTGGAACACTTACATAAAGAACTTGATAGAATGTTGGAGTTAGGAGTAGTTCGAGCTTCTTCCAGTCCCTGGGCCTCTCCAGTACTTTTGGTTAAAAAGGCAAATGGTGAGATGAGACTTTGCTTTGACGGAAGAAAGTTGAATAGTCTGACAAAGAAAGACGCATACCCGCTACCACATGTCGACCACATTTTAAGTAAACTAACCGGAGCGCGTTACCTTTCTAGTATAGATTTGAAAGCTGCATTTTGGCAGATACCCTTGGATGAGAAGTCTTGTGAGAAAACCGCTTTCGTTATACCTTCGCGAGGACTTTTTGAATTTGTTGTGATGCCATTTGGTTTAAATAACGCTGCCCAAACACAACAACGGTTAATGGACCAGATCCTTGGTTATTCGTTGGAACCATTCGTCTTTGTATATCTCGACGATATAATTATTGCTACGTCTACGTTCGAGAAGCACACTGAAGTTCTATTAGAAGTTTTTAATCGTCTGAAGGAAGCTCACTTAACTATCAACTTAGAAAAATGTGAATTTTGTTTGCCATCGCTGAAATACCTTGGTTTTCTATTAGATGGTGAAGGTCTCAGGACCGATCCAGATAAAGTGTCTGCC
The DNA here is from genome assembly GCA_963583905.1 of Stenurella melanura. Taxonomy (NCBI): domain Eukaryota; kingdom Metazoa; phylum Arthropoda; class Insecta; order Coleoptera; family Cerambycidae; genus Stenurella; species Stenurella melanura. The sequence goes on from OY757316.1 coordinate 18,923,911, forward strand.
ATGTTGGCTTATCCACGTCCAGAAACTGTGACGGAGATAAAAAGGTTTATAGGTATGGTTGGATGGTACAGAAGATTTATTTCAAATTTTTCAAACTTGACAGCTCCATTGACGAAACTAATAAAAGGAAAGCGGAAATCTCAAAGAATATCTTGGGGAGATGAAGCGGAAGAATCATTTCGAAAAATTAAGGAAGCTTTAGTGTCCGCTCCCATCCTTGTTAGTCCTGATTTCACGAAACAATTCACAATACAGTGCGACGCGTCCGACCAAGGAGTTGGCTGTGTTTTAACCCAATTTAATGACCAAAACGAGGAAGTAGTGATTGCTTTTGCGAGCCGTACACTAACTCAAGCAGAGCGGAAATACACATCGACCGAAAAGGAACTTTTGGCATTATTATTCGGAGTAGAAAAATTCAGATGTTATGTAGAGGGCACTAAGTTCAAGGTCATAACGGATCACTATAGTTTATGTTGGCTTAATCGTCTAAAGGATCCCCTAGGACGACTCGCTCGGTGGGCCGTAAGATTACAACAATACGACATGATCATCGAGCATAGGAAAGGTTCACAGAATGTTGTTCCAGACGCACTGTCTAGAGCACCATTAATGGAAGTTTCAGTAATATCTTTGAATTCGGAAGAGTGTGTTAAAGATAGTTGGTATCATAAGATGATGCGTAACGTGCAAGATTCCCCTGGTAAATATGCAGAGTGGATGGTGAAAGATAACCTGTTATATAAGCATGTTACTGTGGATACTCATGTAAATCTGAATGTACCAGAATGGAAAATTGTTGTTCCTAAAAATTATCGTAAGGATGTGCTAGTGTCTTGTCATGACGATCCCACATCAGCGCACCTAGGTGTTTTTAAGACGTATTCTCGTGTCAAAGAACTATATTACTGGCCAAAAATGCGAATTTACATAAAAAACTATGTTAGGCGCTGTAGGATTTGCGCTGCGCAAAAGGTTAGTAATTTGTCTCGACCAGGATTCATGGGTAAGCAGAAACAAGTATCCTACCCTTGGCAAGCAATATCTGTTGATATTTGGGGACCACTTCCCAGATCATCTAGAGGATTTAGTTATTTACTAGCTGTATCCGACTATTTTTCAAAGTTTGTATTATTGCATCCCTTACGCAAAGCAAATGCAAAAAATATATTAAAATTCATAGAGGATAATGTATTTTTGATGTTCGGTAGCCCACAAGTTTTAACTTGTGATAACGCATCACAGTTTATTAGTAAAGAATTTAAGTCTCTTTGTAAGGAATATGGTGTTAAAATTTGGTACAATGCAAAATATCATCCACAAGTAAACCAAGTTGAACGTGTTAACAGAGTGATAGGTTGTGCAGTACGTTCCTATATTGAGGATGATAATCACAAAAATTGGGACGTAGAAATTCCAAAAATTTCTTATGCACTGAGAACAGCCGTACATGAGGCCACCGGCTATAGTCCAGCTTACTTGAATTTTGGAAGATATGTACCGATTGATGGAACGTATTATGAGAAATTAGATTCAGTTGAAGGTTACAACTTAGAACCTTTTGATACCAACAATTACGTTAAGGAAATTAACAAACTGCCGTCGATATATAAGGATATCCACGACAGGTTAAAGAAGGCATATGAGAAAAATTCTCATTCATATAATCTAAGAAAGCGGCCATCAGATCAATACACAAAAGGAGAACGTGTGTGGAAGAAAAATTATGTCCTGTCAAATGCTGCTCATAATTTTGCTGCGAAGCTTGCACCTAAATTTACACTTTGTAAAGTGAAAAAGGTAGTATCAAATTTGGTGTATGAGTTGGTAGACGCTGAGAGTGGCAAAAACTTAGGAAATTGGCATGTGAAAGACCTGAAACCATTTAATGATGGCGATGCTGGTGATGAATCCTGATGTAAAAGTAGAGTGAATGTGAGCGAATGAGGATGAATGAATAGGATTCTATCTATCTGTTTATTACCCGACTTTGTCTGTAATTTTGAGCTCAAAGAAAACAAAGAAAACTTTTTTGATTAAGTTATATCCTGACTTTGACCTAAGCAGATATTTTTATTTGCTTTTCCCGATTTAGACATTTACATTTACAATCCGGATTAATTTTTTTATGTTAACATATTAATCGTGTCTTTATTGTTTTTATTTGGTAGTCTAGTTATTAGTCTTATTTATATAGTTAGATTTTCTTAGGCACTAACTTTTAGCATAGGTTAGTAAGTAGATAAATATGGGTTAGTATTAGTGATGAGGTTAAGCATAAGTAGGACTATTTAAATTTCAAGGGAAAAATTTTTGCTACGCTAAAATTTTTTTTCCAGCAACAGGGGGTGTGTAGCGGTTTAAAAAGAACACATTGAACAAGTCTTAAATTTTTCGAGCAAGAATCATGCAACACACTGTATATTAAGAATTCGCTAGTTGGTATATCTGGTTACATACATAAATAATTTATTTTTGTTTTAAAGTTCGAGAAGAAGACTTTTGAATTGTTATAAATTTATCAATAAATAAATGTAATGACAGCTCTATTGATTTGCATAAAGAACTTTTAACAAAAATTAGTTTAGAAAAAGTAAACGTGAAATGATTGAATAAAAAACTACAAAAAGTATTGGTATAAAAAGTTGATCGAGCCGTCCGGGAGATTAAGGTTTCCACGTTTTGGGTAGATCGAAGTAATGAGTACGTGGTGTGCGTATTTGTTAATTAATTAAATTAAAATCTGAAAGATTCGCGAGTGCCTCATAAAATCTAGGGTGAGTTATTTTAAAAATACATATATTAACTATTGATCGCGTTAGGTCCACTGCAATTTGCTTAGACGATTTGAATTTTTAGGCATTTATTACCTACTCGCACCTCGTGTTAAATCTTTGAAGGAAACACTTTCGAGAGGCCTCATAAAACCTAGGGTGAGTGTCTAATTATTATTAATATCCTAATTACTGCAATTATAAACTGAAAATGCAAGAGGTTTTAGACGTTATAATTTTTTCAGGCCTCTTCTTAGGCTCTTCTCAGACTTCTTAGACTCTTCGTAACCTCATCTTATAGTCTGCTTAGAATTTACATAACTTTGCTTGGACTTTACGTCAACACCTCAACCTCTGTGCAGTCTGTCCATTTCAACTTACCAAGTATACGAGCTTACCGTTATTTTTTTACAAGAATAAATTTGTTTATTCCTTTGGCAAATAAAAAGTGAACCTTAGGGCCGCGTGCTCCTTATTATTGATTGCTTATATATATTTTTGTGTTTACCGACTAACAGCTGTTAATTGGGTACTGATAAATTAATATCATTGTGTTATAACTTTAATGCATGTTATACTCGAAAATAGTAAAGTATTGTGAGACTGTTACATATATTGATCTCGATAAAGGTTCAAGCATTATTTAAAATTAAATTTAGATTTGGTAGCTTAATAAAAATAAGAGAAAAATCATCCAGGTAATTAGCGCACACCTTAGTTTCTAAATTAATTTGATATCTGTGATATAAGTACGTTGTGTAAGAGAGGATAATATTTGTTCATATTTACAATTTATCGTTACCTGTGTTTTACGTTTGTTATATCGATATAATACTTTGTCGTTTGTTACCAATCATTGCTAATAGTTTTCTACACTTTTTTATACATGTTTTTTTGTCTACTTTCCTGTTGCTATTATACACCATAAAGTAATTGTGAACTTGGAAATTACAGTTTGGCTTTTCAAACATCTATGATCTATGTACATGTTGTTTTCTTAATGGTAAATTTTTTATTTATTAAATTTACTTATATTACTTACGTCATTTTTTTATAATTGTTTTTGTGTGTCTTGATTCCCCTCTACCCTCGTCGAAGTATTCGACTGGCGCTCAGGCATAACTTGCTATATTAGTGTTAAACAACATCTAAACGCTAAATTGAACATCTAGATAAATGAATAAAATTTTTATATTACAATAATCCTTACCCACGACCCAGCCTCCGAATTTAATGACTGCCGTGTGCTAACGTTATAGATATCACTCAGACATCAAGCAATATAACGTTACAATGTCACACTCTTACACATAGTATACAGATTAAACACATTATGTAATTTTACTATTTACCAATAGAGTAATAAAAAAGATAAGAATACGAGAGTAAATACAACGATACAACAATAAAGCACCAAAAGTACTTAATAATAATAACTATAATTTTGAAAACTTAACGGTCGTCGTGGCAATAAAAAAAAAGAAAACACATCACTATAGAAATATCATGGATAATTCAGATTACTAATTCTATTCTAAACATTTTCAGTCACTTCCGCAATAACATATGGTTCGGCCAGAGTTAGTTTTCTTTTAGCAGTACTCTTAAAGATACTGAGGGATTTTATTTCTGTAACATTTTTTGGGAGTAGGTTGTATAACTCCAAGCAGTTATAGCTGCGCCTTTTTCCAATGGGGTTGTTTGTGCCGTGGATAACAGAATTTATCTTTGTGCCTAGTATTAAACATGTGATCACTTAGGTAGGTTAAGAAATGGTTTTTATTTTTTAAAACAAAACAAACGCATTCGTATACAAAAATAGCAGTCATCGTGAGGAGGTTGAGCGTTTTAAAGCGACCTCTACTGGAGTCGCCTATAGTCTTAAATTTGCCATTATCCTAACTGCTCTCTTTGATACTTTGAAGACATCCAATCTGTGACTGGAGTTACCCCAAAACAATATACCATATACATTATGGAATAAAAATTCCCATAATATGCAGTGACAAGAGTGCTATGATTAACGATCATACTTAATTCTTTCAAGGAATAGCATAGTTCATAAAGCTTGGGACATAGAAGTTGTATAATGTTCCCCCAGTCCATGTGAGAAAATTTTATGGTGAATCATCTCGATATTTATACTTGTGCTTCGTCAGGAATTAATTTGAATTTGCCTCGTTTTTGAGATCATTCTTAAATAAGGATCAGTCTTAAGAGGGAAAATAGTGTCACGACATCAATTTATTTCGCATAGCGTCCATGCAATCTTAAATGTAAATAAAAACTGCAAACTTTGAGCGAAGGAATTTCGGCCAAAAAAATCGAAACTAAAAGTTACATCAATATGAAAAATCAAAAAAGTCCTTTTGATATATATTTTGGAGACTAAAACCAATGTTCGTCGTAGTTAATGTATCGTTGGAAGCTCCATGAATTATTACCATACATATGCTGCATTACAGCCGGCCGCCGTTACTTACCATCGCTTTCTTCTAAATTACATTAATGACAAATGCACTGTTCAACCTGTTGGGATAAATACTTTTGGGAAGATTCCTACTAATATTACAGAATTTCTTAATACCAGATCTGAAGCAGTTTACTGGACATTGTTTCCGAAGATCTTCGGCATCTCTGTTAGCAGATTCTAGAGCTAATTTAATTACAATAAAACGACATGGTGGATGGAAATCCTCAGCCGTTGCTGAGGGCTACATCGAAGATTCTAATACAAATAAAAATAAAATTGCTGAGCGAATTCTTCCCAGTAGCAGTACCTGCTCTAATGTTGCAATTGCTTTAAAGAACTTTTCTACCTTGACATCTACGTCATCAGGTGACGTCGACGATAGTATTGCAGTTAAACTGAATACCTCTGCAGTTACTTCTCAGGGAATTAACATAAGTAACTGTTCGGATTGTAATATTAATGTTTCTAAATAAATAATTTATAACTGTTGGAATAAATATGTATTGTCTCTTTATATTCCTTCTAATTTTATCAATACAGCTTTCTATTATATTGAGAAGAATGCATAGTAATATAGTATATAGCATTTTATTTGTTTTATTCATTTTCGACACTAGTGTTAAAAGTGTTTTTGACACGTAACGTTATAGAAGTCAATTTTTAGTTCACTTATCAAATAATAATAATAATAAAAGTTCTTTATTGAATATATAAGAGAAAAATTACATATTCAAACGGCTATCGACCGGGGTCCTTCAGCCTGTATTTCCTGCTTTTTTATTGATATTACAATATTCTTTGTATAGTTTTAAGATGAATACAATTTATTTTGTTGTAAAAAAAAAAAACAAACAAACAAGTTTAGATTAGTTTAGAGTTAGCGAAGATATTTTTTCCATCAGTGTCATCTCGGGGTGCTTGAATTTTGATGTGTTGGGGCTTCTTGTCCGGCAGAGAGGTCGCATCAATTGTATGTTGTGTGGTCGATTGGCAAATTTAACTGTTAACATTTGGAGTCTGGTCAGGATTGGTGTTATTCTGGTTTTTTCATATAGTAGATTATTTGGCGGGTTATGGAGGTTGTTGTTTGGGTGCCGAATTTTAGTTATAGTGCGCAGCGAAGCGGTTTCAGCAACTTTTAAGTTGTTTAGGGCCGGTTTTTGGCAGTTGATATTATAGATTGTGTCCATATTCAAGTTGGTATGGTTGATGTGTAAATTTTTGTAGCTGTTTTTGTTGATATCCCTTCGTTTTTATATGTGAGTGCTTTGAAGTGTTTTGCTCGGCTTTTTATTCTGGATTTAATAATTGATGTGTGTTGATTAAAATTCAGTTTTTGATCCATGGTAATTCCCAAATATTTGGCCGTGAGAGTTGGCTTTACATTCTCGTTTGCAATGCTTATTGAAGGGGAGGATGGAGAGGGAGCGTGGTTAAATATAACGAATTGTGATTTGCTGGGATTTAGAAGCAGACGCCATTTGTTGAACCACAATTGTATCTTGTTCATCTTATCCTGCATCTTGGGGATTAACCTCTGTAGTGATTTGTCATGTCCCACCAGAGTTGTGTCATCAGCATATTGTAGTATGTATGTTGTGTCTTCCAATGGATTTTGTGGGGTGGCGATGTCATAGCTGTATAAGTTGTATAATAGAGGTGAAAGTGGTGATCCTTGTGGGACCCCCTGCTCCATCATAAATTCTTCAGAAGTTCCGTTTCCAACCTTTGCATGTAGTGTTCTGTTTTCCAGGTAGTTTCTTAACAGGTGTATCAGATAATCAGGCGTACATACTTTTTTTAATTTGTATAATAGCCCTTTGTGCCAAACGCTATCAAACACCTTTTTGGTTCACTTATCAATAAATTAAAAATCTCATTTTTAATGACAGTTTTAGAAAAAATATATTTTTCACATAACGTAAACATATCAGTGCCTGACTGTTCCTAAACACCTTTAATTATTTTACAGACAATAGAGAAATTTTAGGCCCCTTAATTTATCAACGTTATACGTTATCCGTTATACTGCTCATGTGAAGTTGTTCAAAAATAACCGAATACATTATTAACCGATAATAATTTACGTTATTTGCGTTCGAATAAGGTATGCTTAACAAAGTTTAACGTTTTTTGGCGTTGCCTGGTACAGAACATTCACATCTATTTATACATTTAATTTATGAATATCTTAATAGTTATATTTAAAATATGTAACTCCCAACTCTACATCTAATACACTTTTTACATATTTTTAATTGTGTTCGTAATATCTAATAAAATAAATGCACGTAAATTAATCCTTGGCAACATTGCTATTTTTATCACAAGGTGTATACATAATCTGACTTTTTCATATTTATTTATTATTATATCTATATATTTGAAAAGAAATATTCGTAGTTGTACAATCCTGTCACAATAACACAAACTTTAAACAAATTAACACATACCAAATCTTTCAAGGTGAACAAAAAGTGAGGTTACATAGATTTACATTGTTTAGGTACGTCACTTAAAGTCAAGAAAGATAGTTTCAAAAACTCAAAACATGTCAAAACGTTACTACCGGAATCCCTTACTTCCGAGCTAATGCGCATGTTCAGTATAACTTTTTACGCTTAACGTATTAGCAAATTTAAGTGGCCTAAAATCTCCCCAATAAGCCGAAATACCACCTTATGTTACTCTGTTCCAATATTTAGATTGGTAACAATGTCTGACACATTTTCGTATTGTTACCATTGGTAACAATACGAAATTTTATTTTAAAGTTATAAGAAAGCATCCTTAAGAAAAACAATTTTAGGAAGTTTTTAGTTAAAACATTATCTAAATGTTGAAATTAAAGTACTGCAGATTTACTAACTTATTACTACATTTTTTTATTTACCTACCTCTTTTAAGCTCCGCTATCTGTTCTGAAATACCCGTTCCTCCATAAACGCACACCGCATGCAGCCCTAAGCTCTTGGAAAACTTTTTGATGTCCTTCCCAATTTGCATACAGAGCTCTCTCGTAGGCGTCATGATAATAGCAATGGGTCCATCTGTCTCTTCCAGAGGAGGCTGGTCCAGGATGTGCCGGAACATAGGCAGCAGGAAAGCTAGAGTTTTACCGCTGCCTGTTTTTGCAATACCTAAAAAGTTAATAAATGGGATTATGAACTTTTGTAGTATATCTAATTAAAGTTGTCAATTCGATTATGTTATCCTATAAATTATAATACTGCATGATATCATGGGTAACTAAGCATATAGTCCAAGCGTAACGATATGTTTTATATATGAATGAAGATGAATAATACAACCGCTTGTTGTAGCCGCAACAAACATTCAGCATTCTGTAAGTTTAGTGGCGTACAGTTGATGCATTTGTCATATAATAATAATAATAATAATAATAATAATAATATAAGTAAGTAAGTAAGTAAGTAAATTTATTGGTGTCATTACAATTTGTTTACACAGGTCAAGACAATGAATATTATAAAATAAAATTTAGAAAGTGATAATGTAATATAAAATAGGTAGGTCTACGAAGTTTTACATATTAGGATAAAATCTTAAACGATACTAGTAACATTAACTTTTAAAACAGATTAAAAACAGATTTACATAGTATAAACATAAGTTTATATATTATTCATGTCATTAAAATTATTATTAAAATAGTCATCAATAGAGTAAAAACATTTATCTATCAAATAATTTTTTACCACAATTTTAAATTTGTTTAGTGACAACTGTTTCACAGTATTTGTTCTATTACGTGTTTGATAGTCATGTATTTCAATGTGAGAAACATAATTAGACAAGTTTTGTTTTACGTATGTAAGACATTGCAATATGTATGTAGATGGGACTGTAAGAATTCGCATCTGAATATAACTGTCTATACAAGAATCTCTATAGTTTAGATCACCTAATACTCTAACTGCCTTTCGTTGCAATGCAAAGACTCCACTGACCAAGGGCGCATGACCCCATGTTACCACCGCATATGAAATTTTGGATTGGATTAAGGCATGGAATGCTGTTGCTACAACAGGTCTAGACACTTTTACTTTTAAATTACGAAGAACATATATAGACGATGATAATTTATTGCAAAGTTTATCTATATGATTATACCATGTTAACTTTTGATCAAAATAAACTCCGAGAAATTTTACACATTCAGGATTATTTATCGAAGATGTGTCACGTAATGAGAAGTACATTGTTTCCGTTTTCGAGCAATTGAGGCTTAGTTGATTGGCATGGAACCAATTTGTAACCTTCGATTGTGCATCCGCCAGTGCTATTTTCAATGTATTTACATTTTTATTTTTGTTTACTACTTATCTTAATAATATAATCTTTATTTAGCACAAGAAAATTGCTATACAAGCACAAAGATGTTAATAAATAAAAAAGTAGTAGTAATAAAAATAAAAATACTAAACTCCACTACTATACTTAAACTACATAGTTACTACATTATTATCTTTTGAATTATTTAAATATATCTCTTTTAGTTTTGTTTTAAATATATTTAATGATTTTTCTATTTCTTCTCGTTATTTATATAAGTTTGCAGTGTTTTTTTACTGTGGTGTTTTAAGTTTCCTGTAATTATGTAAATTGTTGTGTAAATAGTTTGTGACGGCTTTAGTTTTACTAATCTCAAAATACCCTGCAATAGACTGAATGCAGTAGCCAGAGATATGGTGGTGTGTACTTCAATCAGGAAAAATTAAACAGAGGTCCCCTTTTGCCTTTGCACAGAGGCGCGTTTAGGCCTAGGCGCACTAGGCGTTCTTTGAACAAAAATAAGCATATTTTGTCTCTTGGTGTTTATCTTCAAAGTGCTTCCTTTTCCCGCAAAAAAATTACAAAAAACATTTTTGTTTGTTATTTTTTTCCGGGAGAAGGAAGCACTTAAAAAAAATATGCCAAGAGACAAAAGATGTTTATTTCTCTTCAAGCAATGAGCATGAATATTTTCAGAATTTGTATGGAACATTTACGCAGACCTTCGAAGATGTTCACCTCTAGATCAAAAAATCGAATTCGGTCGGACTGGTGGTCAGAGAGAATTTTAATCAGGGGTCCAGGAGAATATTTTCCCCAAGTTTCAGAACAATCAACTGAAACCTATTCTTACTATAAAAAACTGCGGAGTCCTGTATCTCAATGTGTTGCAGGCGACATTTTTTAATGTTGAAACCCTTTTGTGTATTTACTTGACCGTTCCGGTCAGTAATCCCTTATGTAAACGCACTTTTTCGGCGCCCAAAAGAATTAATAACTACCTACGAAGTACTTCGGGGCAACAGCAACTTCAAAATTTATCTCTTCTGTATACTGTATCAGAGGAAATACAAAACTGTGATATCAAACGTTCAAATTGACAAGTTTGCTAGTATACTGTATCAGAGGAAATACAAAACTGTGATATCAAACGTTCAAATTGACAAGTTTGCTAACATATAAAGCCGGAAAAAAATAATATGATAACATGTATTTGTAAAAATATTCCTTCAAATATGCCTTCAAATCTTTAGATTTAATATTTTTTTTTAATCGAGGGGCCCTCAAATCTCACAGCGCCTAGGGGCCCAATTTTTCTAAACGCGCCCCTGCCTTTGCAAGCAATATCTGAGGAATGGCAAAATTAAATGTGACGGAAGTTTATAAAGTAAAAGAGGTGGGTAAAGATCGGCCTCTTTTTTCACCCATCACAATCATGAAAATAAAAAGTTTTTATTTGAGCCATTCTTTTATTTTTATTCTTAGTTCAAGGGTTCAACATTATGCTCAGATAAAATTGATATAAAATATCCTACAGTAAGTTGCATTAAAAATGTCTCAAACATAGCATATTTGTTAGTTTTCTGACACTTTCAATGTTTAATGTGATAAAATACTCACCAATGAGATCCCTGCCTGACATGATGGCTGGTATTGCCTGTGCTTGGATTGGTGTGGGTTTTTCAAAGCCGAGTTTCCTCAATATATTAAGTTCCTTTGTTGAAACACCACACTGAGCCCAGGTTTTTATTGGTTTTGGACAGCCCTTTCCTATAAATAACACAATTTTCAATACATATCTAAATTTTTTAAGTTATAATAAGTATCATATTATAACGCCAGTTGCGCTCCCTAGGTGCGGGTAGCATGAATAATAATTGAAGACAGCCATCCTTTTATGGAAACCTGTAACGTGTTCAACTATGACGTCTATGGCGCTGGAGGTTTGGCTTGGTTTGGTTTCTGTAAATGGTGGTAGGCTTTTCTAGTAGAAGTTGGAATATTGGAAGAATAGTACGGAAGCTTCTAGAAGCCATCTGTGGGGTATTTAAGGCGACCAATCATGGAGTGAAGGCAATTTTTAAATGAATTTCTGTTCAGAGAAATTCAGATAAGTCTAAAGTGATCCCAAGTAAACAGTAAAGTGAAATATCAAATAATAAACGCTGTTTAAGGTTATATTAGTCTAGTAAACGTTTTATGAATTCTAGTCAATAAATAGTGTAATGTTAGTATCTCGTATCTCTAATTTTTGAACCCACGAATTTAGGGGTGATTCCCAGAGGGTGGAAATGTTACGAACTATTTTCGCATCTGTTCATTTAAATCTAAATATCGCAATTGTTCTAATGTTATCATTCTAGTCATATCTACATAGTATAACTGGTTGCCTACCGTTGTGCTCCATGCGAGCCATGCATGGCGTTGCTGGCAACGCGATGCTAGCAACATGGAGGACGTTCGTTAATTTCTTAGGGAAGCGTGTTCTTAACGACCAGTTATAACCTTCTCAGGATGTTATCGTGGATTAAACTTATTGTTTTGTTAATGAAAATACGATATTATGTGGAAATTAAGCGTCGTTAAGGAGATTTATCAGAGTTGTGAGTTATGGTGTGTAGTGGCCACTTTGAACATACCCTTGAAGAGGTTCCGTCATCCTTGGATTTTTGACAGAGGTTTCCGTCTTGAGCACTTTTGGGGTTTTTTTCCTTTTGCCTGCCGAAGATAAGTTGTGTCGCTGAGCATGTGTATACCAATTTTGTGAGATTGCTCCTTTAATGGGATATGGTGCTGTAGTTGTAGGTGTTGTAGTTTAGCAGTATTTTATTTTGGTACTTGAGTATTGTTTTCTGTTGGGAAGTACTGCTGTGGAATTTCTTGGATCAATCAACTTACTAGGAGTACATGACAAAGGAATTCTTAAGCCCACACAACATCTAAGGGCATTTTACTTTCGAGTTTACTGTCAATTTTACGTTTTACTGTTACCTTTATTTTTTACTCTTACTGGTATTGTGTCCTGTACGTTTAAGTCTGGATAGTACGTGAACTTTGGTTTTGCTGAAACATGGTCGTCAAGCTGTTGGTTGGATATGGAATTCTGGGTTGCCTCTATGAGACTCTCCTGCCTGGTTCCGTTGGAAGCTACGCTCCGCTGGTAGGCCTACTGTAAACATCGTGAAACCTGCTGGAGGTAAGCGTCTTTAAATAGCATAACGAGGAACCAGATACAACATCCCACCTTCCACGTAAGGCACAAAGAGCCCGTTTTTGCAGTACCAAATTGCTGTCATTCGACCCACGTAACTACAATCTTTCCACCTATTTTGTTTAATATGTTACACATTAAATTTAAATTCTCAGTTTATATTTTGCATATAACCAATTGAATTTTCAGTAGTTTTGAACACAACGCTTCTAATTTTTTCACTTTGTCAAATTTAGCCTATCGTCACTCACCTAGTTCTCACTATCTTGCTCATTTTAACGTTATTATTCAGTAGTTTAATGTAATTTTCTAATCCAGTGTACTTTGGGAGGTCAAATATTACATAGTAGTAGTTAAGGTTTTATTAGTTTTAAGATGTCGTACATTCTGTGATAGGTTAAGTGTGGGCCACACATCTAGAAACATTGATTGTGTGTAATATTATTTCTGTGGAAAATTGTTAATAATTTTACCTACATTTGATTATTAAATCTGTTTCTAGTAAGATGCTTATTTGTCACCAGCATACATCCACCACCCCAATTTATCGTAGCCACCCCCAAGGACCTGACTAGTCGGCGGTGTGAGCCTCTTTCACCACCAATTGAATGCAGAGAGGGGACTGCACGTAAAATGCGAAAATTTTGTTCGGAGCACAGGGTGACCACCCTACCCTGCAGTGTAGCTGATACATCAGCCTCAGCCTCAAAAGTTCATTTTTTTTTATACTACTCCCCTTTTATCTGGGAGCCCTGTATAAACACATACACATTAAAAATTAAATGTGTCAAACGCAGCAATATATTATAAAAAACATATTTATTAAATAATTTTTTGTAGCTGCCTTAAATTTATTAAACGCCGTGTCTACACTCCCGTCGAACGGGAACCGACATAACAAAAACTGTAGACACATTGACGAGCAGAAAATGGTATGAAATTTATTTGTAAGTAATTTTTTCAAGCGGATACAACTTCCTCGATCAAAAATTCTTAAAAATCGCATACTTAATTTACCGGAAATTTCAAGAATCCCATTGGTGGAGGCCCTGAGACAGTGCCTCGCTACCCTTGGATTAATCCACCATTGCTAAACCTACCTTTAACTCGTATCCCTTCCAACTCTTCCTTATACGCATCCACCTCATCATGAGTCATCTTTGCAATCTCCGGAACTTCCACGTAGAAATTCTTTCTGAATGGTATATATACAATATTATTGTGATCAATTTTGGCCAATTCCTTCTTCTGTTTATTCGCTATGTTAGCAGCAGTATCCTTCAAGTCTTCCTGTTCTTCCTCGGAAGAATACTCGAGGCCATCTTGATTTTGTTCGATTAGCTCACCTTTGTTCTTATTCACCTTGGATTTCGCTACTCCGGTGACTATCATGAGAGAGCCTTTCTTGGAATTTGGGTCGTTAGATGGTTTTTTGACGTCGAATTTGTTGATTTTGCGTACTTCATCTTGGACACCTGCAAGAAAACAAGAGGTCTGTTAAGTTGGTATTACACAACAAAAAACTCTATGCTCTGTTGGGATGAGTAATAATTACTCGGAAAAGGATAAACCATGGCCGAGCTACTGTTTCTCTTCTCATTTATGAAAATTATACTGAAAAATTAATCACGATCGGCGAAGTTAAGGCTCGCCAGATGACTTCATCACTTGAATGGGTTACTGTTTCTCATCTCTCCGTCGTGGTTAAGTGGTACAGTAGCATTAGCTAAACTTCGCCAGGACATTACAATAAATAAGGTAATAAAAAGAAATTTAAAAAAAAAGAAAAAAATTTGATTCAATTATTTCCAAATCTTAGTTTTGCTCTGGGTAATTTAGTAAAGTTGTATAAATCACGTACTAAAAGAAGAGACGAAAATGTGGCAACTCAACAATTGTATCGAAATTACTATTAGTACAGGCAATGAAGGCAAAATGTTGTAAAAACCTCGCAAAATTTAATAAATGAATCATCTCTGGGATTTTAGTCAAGCTTTCGATACCATATCTCCAGATATTTTACTAGCAAAAATGAAATATTATGGTTTTGATCAAAACACAATAAACTGGTTTTCCACATATCTGCATGACAGAAAACAGTTGGTGCATATGACAACTGAAGATGAATTAGATATTTCAGAGACAAAACTTGTAAGAAATGGAGTACCGCAAGGGTCAACTCTAGGCCCAATATTGTTTATTTTATATACAGCAGACCTTTGCAATATCCTAGAATCGGTAAATCACCAGTGTTATGCAGATGACTATCAACTTTATAAAAATTTCAATGCATCAAGTATCGATGAATGTGTGGAGACGATAATCAGAAATATTACCTCCATCAGTTCTTACAGCGAAAAGCAAAGTTTAAATCTAAATGTGGATAAAACCAAAGCTATTGTCTTTGGTACCAAAAATTTGTGTGTTGCAGTGGAAAATCTAGTTACACTTCAAATTGGACCTACTGAAGTGCATCTGGAAAAGAATGTTAAGAACTTAGGACTTATAATGGACGTTAATTTAAATTTTACTGCTCATGTAAATAGTGTTTGTCAGAAATGTTATTACATTCTGTATAATCTGTACAAGTTTAAGGATGTTTTCCCAAATAATTTAAAACTAAAATTATGTGAGAGTCTCGTTTTACCAAATATTGACTATTGTTTAATAGTATATGCCCCTTATTTAACGAATAATGATTTACAAAAACTACAAAAAATACAAAATAATTGTGTGCGATATTCACTGAATATATCAAGACGAAAACACATTACACCATTTCTATGTAAGACAGGCTGGTTAAAAATTGAATATAGATTTAGATATCTGCTAACAATAGAAATACATAATATTTTATCAACTCAAACGCCATGACACCTTTATGAAAAAATTGTATGGAGGAATAATGATATAATAATAATAATAATATATACATAATGTTAGTACCAGAAATTCAAACAAAATAGAAATATTTAAACACAACATGGAAAAGTTTAAAGCTAGCTATTCTTACCTTGTATCCAAATTATACAATGATGTACCTGATTCTTTGAAAATGTGTTCAATTTTTACATTTAAAAACAAGTTAAAACTCATGTACCTGAACAACCAAAAAGGAACCCTTAATAATAAACAATTTTTATCTATTAACAATAATTATATACTTATTTTTATTGATTGATTCATATATATTAAAACATGGGTTGAGAATTAAAAACAGCTTCTACGCTGATCCCCGCCTTTTTGTGATATATTGCTATTTTATTTTCTTGTGTTAATTGTGAACATATACTGTTGTATATTCTGTGTTTATATTTTAATTTTATGTATTTAATGTCACAAATAAAGTCTGTTTTGAATTTGAATTTAAATTTGAATTTAAGTAGTTAATAATCTGTAGAGAATAGAATGATGCATTCTTTGCACTTCCAAGTTCCGGGAAAATTTTTAAAAAATTGGAAAAACTTTTTGATTTCAGGTTTTTTTGCTCTAACGGCTAAAATAATGAAAATAGAGAAAAAAGTTTTCAACAAAATTTGTAGCTCGTCTCTTTCTCTACAAAATAGGTCTTTACAAATTTTTGTCTTACTTAAGTCATTTAGGAGATAAATCCAGTTTCCCACTTATAGTTTTGAGCCGCTCCGAAATGCGCAGAAAATGAGAATTGGAGTTTCGTAAGACCGGACATATCGATCGATAATTATTACTATTCAGAGCCGCTAAAAAAATGAAAACAACGTAAAATTTAGAGAAAAGTCTCAGCTTTAATGTGGAACTACTCACAAAATTCATACAAATTTTTATCATAGAGAAAAAAGTATTAGAAGATGGCTTAGTAAACTTTATACAGTTGATTTATTCACATCTTTGAGTTTTATGCATCCTGCCTATTTTTCCCGTAACAATGGTTGCTTTTTCACTGCATGGATTCGATTCCACGCACTTTAATCTATATTTCGTGAAAATTTTATTAAGAGATGTTAAGAAGCAAATAAGTTGTATATGTTTTACTGTATAATTGTGCATTTTCTTCTCAATGCTCTGCAAAAATATTCAAGTATTCCGTAATTTTACAGGGCGCTTTCAAAAATATAGCCAATCAAATATGAATTATTATGAAAAAAAATTGAGAAACAAAAGATATTTGGTTGTTGTCAAGTTTACATAGAGTACTTATAGGGATATAACTCCCATCAAAATTTGAAAATTTTATCTTCAATATAACGGAAATTATTGGAAAAAAATGTTTTTTTCTGTCTCACTTTAAGAGGATGTACTTCCTCAAGGATGCATTTTTGGACTAAAATAAGTTGGGTTATACGAGCCCAATATAAAGTCAGGAATCACAGGTTCTTGTTCCGGAACTCAATTCTGGGACACCCTGTATATATGAAGTAGGAACATAGAGATTTCCAATGAAATCGGTAAAAGCTCTACCATTTCTACAAGTTTTAAGATAATAGTCCGAGAGCCGCCTGCAATCAATAACCTAAACAAGCGGCACTGCAGTAAACCGTCTAAAACGGTAAAGGGAGGTATATAAAAGAGATCCGCTGTTGCGATGCCTATACCTATCTCGCACGGAAGTGGGGGAAAACCTCGAATACTTTTTTTGTCCCTTCCCCAAAAAAATCAAGTGCAGTAAACCCCTGGAGGGTTTATGCTGCATGCATGTTTATACGTTTCCAGCAATAGAGCAGTAGCAGCTGACATCACAACATGGCCGCCAAAGTTGCCTGGGTGGTAATAACCTAGTTCTGCATTTGTGTGCTTTCTGATTAATTCGAGTTTTTAAAGAATTTGTAGTGCTTTTTTAAACGTTTTTTTCGTGTCACATCAATTTTGGGTGTTTTTCGTCTATTATACATTTCGCGATTTATTGATCTGACTTTAATTTAGTGTTTTATTTGTGTTTTTCAACCGGCGTGTTATCTTACTTACCTGTCAAAAGTTATTAATTTTCGATATGGTAAGTGAATTTCAGTGAATTTATTATAATTTTATTTATATCCTACATTTTAGGAGTCCCCTCATTACATTTCTAAGCTGAAATGTATTAATGGAGCCAACCTACATGATTTAAAAGTGAGAGATTGAAACTATTTCGTTGGATGATTTTTCAAAAATATAATACAGCATTGATTGAACCATTGTGACCCTTCTTGTAAATAAAATTTATATCTAAACTATAAGACTATTATTATTCATACTTACCCTTATAATTATGTATAATTTGAAACATTCAATGATGGTAGACGATGCTGTTAAAAGTGTGTGATTTTTTAAATTCTGTTGTGTTTTAGCTCACTTACCTTCACTGGTATTTTATTTGTGTACATTATCAATATTTTGAACCTCTGTAATTATAATTGTAAGAATCAGAACAGATACCAAACTAGGTATATAGCTATATAAAGTATTCGGAGCGTATTATGTTGCATATTTGCTCGCAATTTAAATTAAATGGAAACTGAAATGATCTCACGGTCCTATCTTTTTATCAGATTTACTATTACTCCTGCATTTCATAATACAAACCTCTGATTTTTGTTATTAATGTGATAAACACTTAAACTCGTTACAAACTTTTGATCCTAACAAAAGTAAGATATAAATCAATAAAAAGTTTAAGGGAAATATTTTAAATCGTCAAAAAACGTAGATTTTACAATAGGTTTATAAAACCATTAATATATGATTGATATATTGGCATAAATCAATGAGTATTTTGATAACTTTTAACTTAGTGTAATAATACTACCTAACCTATGTCACTGCCTAGCTGTAACTGAGCGTATATTAATTAAACATTTACTAAAATATGTCTTGATATTATACATGTACAAAAAATGTAAAAAATCCAATATAGCCTTTATTTTTACTAATTTATGGGTTCACAAAGATGTCAACGTTCTTGACACCAGACTTTACACTGGTAAAAACAACACTAATAAAGTATATATAAAACCTCCTCTCACAATAGATTTAAAAAACATATATTTATAAACATCACTACATCTATCTGATGTTAAGAAATCCTCCACTTTAATTTATATTGAACAAAAATTGACCCCAACTCAAATGTAAAATTTCTGAATTTACCACCCAGGCAACTGACAGCTGGCAATACTGTGACGTCACTGCTAGTGCTCTATTGCGAATATTTCCAGATTATTCCTGCGACAATAAAGGTTTTCAGAAATCTTGTTTTGTGGTATATTTTGCACACTCATCATATTTTTGTACACATTAGCTTCATTTTCATACAAAATAAACTCATTTATATCACCTACAGTTTCCTGTATATCTGACACATTTCAATCGTTGGTTTGGTTGTCTGGGAAATCTCCAAACACTTCTTCTTCACCAACGTTAATTAACAAATCGTAAAATACTTGCTCACTTAACCCTTTACTGGACCTTTAATCACCGGAATCCGAATAACAGAGATAAACTGAATGCCACTTGTTACCCTACCTAACAGTTGTAGTTACTGCCGTCTAGCAATGGGGTTCAAAATATTGTAATAATCTGAAGTTTGATATCTTATGAACCTAATACAAACTGCGTTTGTTTCTCGCATTTAACCAAGCCTGCAACCTCGCATAAATATCCGGTTTATGCACTGAGATCACCACTCATTTTTCAGATTTATCCATTTTCGACAACGAAAGATTAGAGAAAAGACTATTCTCCTGGTACCTACTTTGTCGACTAGGGAATTTCAAAATAAATCCATTGTTATATGAAATAAACTTCTATTGTTTAATTTATCTAAATATTTCCGTAGTAATAATTATAATTAATAATTTTATTAAACTACCAAAAACCCCTAAACATGGCTATAATGTTTGAATTTGCTCATGATAACTGGTTATGAGAGAGATCAACAGAGAGATCGTAATGGTAGAGACAGGGACAGATAGACTTTAGTTACCTTTCATGAACTCATCTAAAGGATCTACTTCGTCCTCTTCGACCTTTACCGGTTTTTCCTCAGGCACCTTCTCCTCGTCTTTCTTCTCTTCAACGACTTTCTCCCCATTTTCTTCCTTCTCAGCTTTATCATTTTTATCCTCGTCTTCAGAATCATCTTCTAACGACCACTTTTTTACAGCGCCCTGCGGAATAGTTAAGTTCTGAACCAATGTTCCCTTCTGTGCTTCTTTTCTTGTAGCTTCTTGCTCCTTTTTCTTCCTCTCCGCCCTCCAACGTTCTATTCTTTCACGTCTTTTTACCATTTCCAGCTCGAGTTTCTTCTGCTCCTCTTCCTAGAAAACACTGTACATCAACTTCAAGGTCAAAAGAGCAATAATAGGTATTTTTTTAAATGGTGGAATATGATAGTTTAAAACTAATTTTTGAGTTCGGCCGATATTTTACCAAGTCCTATTGACAAGAAACATTCTCTTTAAACAGACACCACAGTTACTTTATTTATAAGAAATTCATTAGGTAGGTACTCTAGCGACAATTTTGATAATAAACGTTTTTGTCATAAAATTAATAATTGCCAAGACATTTGCAAAAATCTTTATTTTTTAACCTTTGACCTATTGCAGCATTTAAAGCACCAATGGTATCAATATGGAGTTTTAATATTTTGCTTAAAATGCTGAAAACATGCTGCATACACAAATTTGGCTAAATAGATTTGTATTCAAACAAAATTTAATTTGAATGTACTTAGACTTCAGTGAGTGGAGCTGGTACATAACCTTGAAAAACAACAATTTTTTTAGCATTACATCATAAAGAAATCTCTTTAATTCTGTGATTAAACTGGTGAATATGGACTTTTTTACTATCAAGATAATCACAGATATTGACGTAAATCTCATTTCTTTTGTAATAACCTACACTCGAGTTATTGAAAAAGCAACAATCACCTACACCTGATGATATTACATATTTTACTTGTATCAGAGCAAGACTCACATCATATAAATCGTAAATCAAGGCTTCCAATTTGAGGGTAAAAATAGACTCCGTCTTCTGTACCTGAAGTATGCTGATATGGCAATTTTCATAGAAAAATACAAACCTTGTCTAAGTTGGCTGGGTCAAAAGAGAGCCCAGAATCATCTGGCTTTGTTTTCTCGTTTGAGCGTGATCTAGACCTACGTCGACTGGACTTGCTCGCACCACTTCGCCTTTCCTTACTGTCTCCTCTATAACAAACAAACCCAAATAAATATCACCTTATTATCTAGTTATATAACAAGAACTTTACCTTCTGCGGTCCCTGTCGCGGTCTCTATCTCTACTGTAAGACCTCCTTTCTCTGTCTCTTCTATCTACTCGTTCCTTCGACCTAGAACGACTCCTACGTCTAGCTTCTCTCGATCTGCTTCTTCTATATCTGTTGGCTTTCGATCTGTCTTTGCTGCGAGATCGTGATCTTCGTCGTTTTCTTTCTGGTGTTCTACTTCTTTCACGTCTAAAATATTAAACAAATTCAACAAATCAGCCCTATAAAATTGAGTGATAAAATTAGGTATAATCCACACAACTGTGATGATATTAAACTTACCCTCTAACCATTTTATTTCTGTGTATAACTAAAAACTAAATAGGCATAAAAAATCAGATTTCTCAGTTAATGTGAGTTTACAAACACCCTTCATCAACATAACCTCACTTTTAACGAAAGAATTTGTCTTTTCAGTTACCAATGTTACCATGACGTTGGTGGCGTTAGTGGATATAAATACACAAATACAGATACCTAACAGAAGATGGCAATAAAGTTTGATGAGAAAATGTATCTACATATTATCATTGTATATGGTAGTCTATATACAATGATATTATTAATACAAATTCTGTATACAATAAGTTTATTAAATTAAATTTAAAATTTGAAACGAAAAATTTAGTCCACTGAACATATACATTTGAGTGGTTTAGTCACGATACAGGATTTACTTTTAGTTTGTGATTTAGTAAAGTCACAGAATAGTAAAGTGACCGACTTAAATAAATGATTACAGATACCTACTTTATTTTATTTTTTCAAGCACTAACCAACTATTTTTCATACCAAAAGTTGTTTTAGTTTCCCTTGTTCTATCCACTGAACTCTACAAAACAAATGTCGAGTTCAGTGATCTTATCTATCTATGCTGATTGATATTTAATATATCATTATTTTCAATTCTCCTGCAATCAGAAATACAAGTCGTCTCGAAGTAGTTTGACTATGCGGCAGCAGAGGGCAGTTAGAATACGAATATTAAGATGACGTAGAATTAGTTGCATAAATAGTAGGCTGTTTTACGACAGTTTTTCTGAACTTTTAAATCCTCTTTTGTTTTTACGGTTTTACATTAAAACAATCGTATCTGCAATGTAGTTAGCGGTGGTGAATAATAGTGATCGAATATCAAATTAAATTTACCTACGTAAGATATTGAATTGATAAAATTAACTGTGTGCCTGCTGAATTTCAAATTACTTTGGACTGGTTGAATATGCAGCTACAAAAGTAAGTTATAAAATAAATATGCATTTTACGTTGTTATCGTTTTAAAACTGACTGAACTAGTTATTCTGTAGCGTTTAATGTATTTTTTATCCACTTCCGTCTTATTCGGTTTTTGTAATTAAGACTGCAACTATAAGGGTTGCTTAATTGATATCAGACTGCAGATGGTTTCTAAGAATATTTAAAAATATTTAATATTTCATAAGTCTAACAAATATTTTACTTAATTTCGGATTTGTTACCCTCTACCTATAATTTTTTCTTGATTTCTTTCCTTTTTTTTATAAGTAGGTGTAAAACTGTGATCCATTCTTTACAAGCATAGCCAACGAAATGCATATAGTGATACCAAGAAGCAAAAAGAGCGGCGGTTTCCTTTGTCGGTCGCTTTGTCCGCTTGACCTGCTTTATCGACTTACTTTTGATGTCGTCACTATATCTCTTGCGTCTACTATACCTACACCTTAAGTAAATTAAGCAATTACTTATCTAAAAACTGCCTACATTTTTAATATAAAATATGTATCGATAGTTTTTCTTTTATATTTTTGCAGTACGTGTAGTGTGTATATACTTATAAGTATATAGACGAGGTTAAAACAGATTTTAGGTCATGTAATAGAAAAACACTGAAAACAGAAAAGTGAATAGGTAGCATTCATTGTTGAAAATGAATGGTAAACTACTTAAGTAGGTATAGGCACAGAATTATTCTGTGGTATAGGTACCTAGTAAAGGAAATACATAGGTATAGTGAAACGAGGCCTTGACCTCTTTATCGGCATCTTTTTGATGTCCTCTTGTGTCTACTATACTTATAATTATGATTATGATTAGATTAGGTATATTTATTTCCGGAATCGCAGTATATCGACTATGATTCCCCATATATATTTGCCCGCAATAAGTGAAGATCTAATAGCTAATTGTAGAATATTAAGTGTATCCTAGCCAGGTCACTGGAGAGATTCAGAGCAATTTTTCGCAAAAATTCGATCCGCAAACTTTGTGTAATGCATGTCAAAATGTAAATTAAATTTTTGTAACAAACAGATATACCTATATAGGTACTTATTATTGGTAATACAGTTCCTCAACATCATAAATTCTAGTTTGCAGTATTACTACTGTTTCGTTGGTAAATACATGGGGCGAAATAGTAAAATGGGGATAAAACAATATCAAGATTTAAGTCAGTTTTTCGGTAGTTTCGCAGTTTCCCAATTTGGGTTTAATTTTTTACGTCATGAAAAATTATATACATGACAGTACTAACTTATAATAAAACATGCTCACAGTGTCAAACCGTGTCACTGTATAACCGGGTACCTACAAGCGGTGTTCAAGTAGTAAGTATCAATTAAGTAGTAAGCTTCAATCTGCTGAATGCGCTTTAACTTGTAGACTTTAAATACAGATCTTGGCCATTATGTATTATAACCATGGTTATTTAAGGTTCGTACTTATTTCCTTGAAACTTTTGGTGTTTTAATAATTTATTTATGCCAATAAAACTCACGTACGAAGAAACATTATTTCTGATTGTTTAAGTTCATGTATTAGGTACCCAGGCCTATTGCCAGAAATAAATTACCTGTAGGGTAATCCCTTTATGATTTAAGAAAATATGCAAAATAGTTACAAACAGGTAAAATGTTGGAACTTCTTCAAGAGGTGCCGAGCACCTTCTGGTACCCCCCTTGCTACAGGTCTGTAGGTACTGTCGTGAGCAAAAAAAAAACAGGACAAGTCTTATAATGTATTTTGTCTAAAATCTGGTTGTGCAAATTTAACTTTCATTTTTGTGACATTGTCAAATTTCATTGCAAGTGTGCCAAAACTAATATGCCCCATATGAGTGATGAGCGATTTAATTAAAGCTGGAGTTATTGCTAAAGCAGAAGATGAATGGTCAATGAGACAAATTGCACTGCCTTATAATATTAACAAAAATTCTGTGTTTAACGTTTAAAAAAAGTGGAGAATAAATGGTATACGATTAGTAGAAATCCTGGATCAGGGCAACGAAGGATATCAACTCAACAGCAAGATTTGCAATTGGTAAATAAATTAGTAGAAAATCCATTTCACTCAGTAATTCAGGCTGCTGAAAAAACGAATTTTCCTAGATTGAGTAGTACTGGTCGCCGGCGAGTAAGAGAATCGCTATGCTGTCATCCAGCAGCACAGAAATACCTACTTAAAGCTGAACATAAAGAAGCTCGACTGGGATTTGCGCTTGAATTTTTAGTGCATGATGTAAATTTTTGGAACAATGTAATCTTCACAGACGAAAAAACTTTCCAGTCTACACACAGCGGTCGTATTTGTGTTTACCGACCTCCGAATACTCGATTCGATGAGAAGTAGGTATCTAACAATGACAAAAGTGGTAGATTCTCCGTTAACATGTGGGCTTGGATATCGGCGTGTGGTCCTGGTGTTTTGTGGAATATTGAGGAACGATTTAATAGTAAAACGTATATTAGGATTTTAGACAATATTTTGCTCCCTTCTGTGTCACAATTATTTCCTAATAATGAATTTAGATTTCAACAAAATAATTGTTAAGTTCATACTGCTGATACCGTGACTAACTGGTTTCAAGATAACAACGTTAATGTTCTTAACTGGCCCAGTCATAGTCAAGATCTTAACCCTGTGGAATGTATGGGGACTACTCGTAAGTATCCAAAAACGAAATGTAAGACCACAGAATGCCCAATAATTAAATACTGGAAGTAGTAAATAATGCATGGGAGAATATTATTAATAATGATTATTGTATAAGTTTATTTAGTTCTATGCCAAACAGACTTATAGAAGTTATAAATATAAATGGTGCAGTAACAAAATATTAATAGTTAGTTTGTTGTTAAGTTGGATATCCCTTGTTGCCCTGATCCAGGATTTCTACTAATCATACTGTTTATTCTCCACTTTTTTTAAATGTTAAACACAGAATTTTTGTTAATGTTATAACGCTGTGCAATATGTCTCATTAACAATCCATCTTCTGCTTCAGCAATAACTACAGCATTACAATAAAAATATAATAAAAGTGCTAACTGTTTTATTTCGGCTACTGATTATATATTCAAATAGAGACAGATTTACATTAGAAAAAAATAGTTGTCCTATTTTTTTAACATTGGAAATGTCTGTTTTCGTATATGGGGTAGTTACCAGTTTTTGTTCAAGGTCAAAAGACAACGGTGTCGCGGTCGACTGAGACTATCGTATGCAACGGCTGATATACGCAAATGTAATATGGGTTGCATATATCACAGGGGGTCAAGTTACCAGTTTTCATTTAAGGTGGAAATACAGCGGTGTAATGGATCGTGGAAAAATGCTCGAAAAAGTTGAAAAAGTTTGTTTTATGTATGGTGTTATCATTTCCAATGTCCCGATGATTGCAAGGATTGCGAAATTTGTGGATTTTTTGCTTACGACAGTACCTGTTTAATTAGTATAGAATTATTCATTGACCAAAAGTAAACCAATGATTTTTAATTTTTTTTTCTATAATTTATTGTATAAAATTATAAATAATATAAAAACTGTTACACTCAGCTATTTTCGAGGGTTACATGTGACATAGCACTTGCCGCCTATTATTACCAAGCAATCTGTCCTTTAGTAATCTTGATAAGAACCACTGACAATATTATTCAATATGACCGAAATCCCTCCTAGGTAACAGTTTTCGGTTTCTCTTAAAATCGTTCTATCACTGAACACTTTGATCCATTGTTTTCTCAAACTGAGCAGTACGGTGCTACTGCGTCCAGAATCCACTTTAGGCGACTTCACATATATGGTTTCTGAAGTTCTTCTTTAAGGACATTTTTTATTAAGCAAATAGCAGCTTTTCTCAAAATTGGTTTTGCTTCAATACAAACTAATGGGCATACCTGTTAAATCACTTGTAGAGTAATCAAGTCATTTTAAACTCAAAAAAGAAACAAGCAACAAATTATCTCCACTAGATTCACAGATATTTTTTAATCACCCTGTATAATGATAGTATAGAACTCTAATGTTGGATATTTTCTTTAATTTTTTTTACATTTCTATTTTATAAATGTTTTGTTTAATCAGAATGTGCTTTTTGATTTTCAACACATGATTCTTAATTTTTTGTATGTCACTAACTTGAGACCATGTTAGATATGAATGATGTAGAGGAAGCATACAGTATATTTTTTGTTGTTAAATTATGTGTTTTTTCTCTAATAGTTTTCGCTATAATTAAGTATATCTCTTTTATACTTATTTATTATCATATCTCATCAAACTGGAGAGGATCAAACAAAATACTTGCCCAATGGGCCAAGCTGCTGCTAGTCTTTAAGTTCGATCTAAAACACGGGCGCTTAATGATATACGTGTGAAGGAGGAGTAGGAAGCATATATAAAAACAAGATAGATTTTTTTTATTATTTATTATTCTTTTTTAACATATTTACAACAATTCCAGAATCTGTAGCCATATAATTTTAATATTTTACAATATTTCCTTGATTAAAGTGTGATGACTTATAGGTTTCAGTTTAAATTAATTCTTAACCAATGATTATGTACAAATATTATATAACGATGGAGGATGTAATGGGTCATTTTATTTATGACACAAATAATGACATTACAACATGTATGGACGGTGTGGAAAAATAATTTATATTTTCAATTAGAAATATAAATAATGATATTTACCTAATTACATTTACAAATGGAATATATATGTATAATGATTTTCACAATTAAATACAAATAAATAATTTATATTAGAGAATACTTGGTAATTTTCAATAGGAACTTTCTCAGTTTCTCCATTTTATTTCAACAAGTAAAAATGACTGTTTAAAAAAATATTTAATTAAGTAGATTTGTAACTTTGTATTTAATCGCTTAGAAGGTATTCTTAATCACATCATTCATTAAAAAAAAGACTAGATAAAGTGCCTCTAACAAATTAACTATAGTGATTGCGGATTTGGTACCTTTCTATATAATATGAGATTCCAAATTACTTTATCTACTTGTTTTTAGAATTTTTTAATATTTTTTAACAACAATAAAATATTTCAACATTTCTTGTATTAAAACCAAATAAATAAACGGGAAAATACATCTTACTGTATTACAAACAATTTATACAAAACGCAGACTGCCACAAAACAATAATCCACCTATAGGTACAGAGAGCAAGTGTTTTATTGTATAGTCGCCCAGATTAGAAATGGAAACGAGAACGGTGCGCCAGTCTTTGAAAGTTGCCCTACAATCAGAGCAAAGCTGTGTAAACACGGTCGGAATATTGTGAATTAATAAAATAATTACAACATTCATGTTCACATTATAGTTTCTTATAATGGAAAATGCTACTGTTTGTTTTCTTCTCTCTACTTTCAATGCACTAAAGACTGACTATGCTTATAATGTACTGCTCAAAATGCCAAGAATGTGGCGAGTCCCTTTATGAAGAATTATTAAGAGATTATGACAAACTTGGCGCCTAACGTGGGGCTACAGTTGTTCAACGTTTATGTGATGCAGGGACTTGGCCATTGCCGCCTTTACCTTTTTTTATTGCACATGGTTAATTTTTTAATGAATTTAGGCCGCAATCGCCACTTATCTAGTATTACTACCATACCAGTCATAGGAATTATTTTAAAGATATGGTTTGTTCATAAACTTTTTGTGTGGCATATTTGTCACCACGTTTTCTCTTCTTGTGGATTCGTTGCATTTCTAAATGGACGTCTGCACTACCACTTAGTACGTTGTGGATTCTGCGTATCTTTTGCGGTGGGCTTACGTTTTCCAACAGAATTAGATCACTAAAGAGAGATTGTTATCAGACAGGAGAAATACGACAACTATAGTATATCAGTCTTTTGTAAAAATATTCTAAAATCTACTAATTATTCTAAACAGTTCTAGTAAACAATCATATTTCCCTTGTCTGAGCTTAAATAAAATTGACTGAACACAATGTGAGAGTAAATGCACGCAACTTCTGTCCTAACCATTTAATGATCAAACACGCCTTACAAGTACACGATTTACCGCAAAAGCAGCGTAAGTAAAGTTAATACTACGATGGCTAATGCTGAAGTTTCTACTGCGCTGGAAGACGATATCAGTCCACACTCTCTGCGGCCGTATTCTGTGCAGTGGAGCTGAAACAAAAGAAAATCTGTTAGTATAAACTTCAACACACACAAACACATTGAAACAAATTAAAAATACAAAGATTCCCGCTCTAAAGTATACCAGGGGAAAATTATAACAGAATCAAAAAAAAAATTTAAATAATTTTAAGTTTAGAAGAAACCTATGCCATTCGATAGAATATGTGGTATACAGGATGTCCTTTTAATCAGGGTCCTCGAGGATATCGCTTAATATTAATCTTGCAAAAAGATTCTTTATACAAACATTGTGTCGAAGTTATAAAATGGTTTAAAGATATTTGACATCCATGTCATACACCTAAAGTAGGCACTTTAGGTGTTATGACGGAAAATTTCGAAAATATAGAATATGTCTAAGCCGGATAGCTCTCCATTATTGAAGATTTACAAAAAATCATCTAGGATGAAATTTTTTGCAACATAGAATCCTTTAACGAGTTATTATCTAACTTTTTCGAACCGGTGGATTACGAGATATATTAGGGGGAAATAATCTTATACAATATGTATCCATTAGAACTAAACAAATTATTATAAAGATATTTTTTTATATCAGTAAAAAAAAATTTAACTGTCACAAAAATGAAATTATTGCCTTTGCATAGCCAAGTGTTTAAAATAATTGTTGATCTAACACTTCTGGTGTATTAGATAACATGAAAGAAAATGAATTTTTTAGTACTTTTCATTAAAAAAATGGATTACTGAAATACTACGCAAGATAAGAACAGTTGATTTTCGGGAGTATTTCTCGTTTTGCCTTTTGATTATTATTTGTTTTTATTGTCTGGGTTTACTTTACTTTATTTCTCTTAAGAATGAGAAACTGCTATTTCGCTAAGTGACCTTATTTGGTGTAAATAATATGCTTTTATTAGGTCGACCTGTAACTATGTGTAATATATAAGTAATAAAATATAAAGAACTTAATTCCACCCACTTCTAGTTATTGTATCATCATGAAACTTGGCAATTGTGTGTAGCTCTGTTAATAATATAATACAGTATACTCAATATTATAATGTTTAAAATGGCCGCCGCCTCAAGATGGCGGATTATCATTTTCTTTACAATCACCTTGACATGGGTATCAAAGGAAAGGGCTTGACAGGTAGAAAACGAATATGTGATCAAGACATAAAAATACAAAATGGCGGCGTTAACATGGCGGATAGGTTTTATCAATTGTCGTCGGATTCGACTGATAATCGGTATCTGGGAATTTTCGAAGCGATTATAAATATTTAGTCAAAATTCAAGAATTCATAATGACGGATTCATGATGGCGAGTAGGTTTGGTCAATTGTAGGGAAGAAATTTTATTGAACAAACACTATTTTAATTGAAATCAAAGTAAAGAGAAGAAAATAAATAAATATTTAAAAAAATGAAAAAACACGCTTATAACAGAAAGTGAAATTGTTAAAAATGCACCAAAAAGAAGAAAATAGTATTAATAA
Source organism: Stenurella melanura (assembly GCA_963583905.1). NCBI lineage: Eukaryota > Metazoa > Arthropoda > Insecta > Coleoptera > Cerambycidae > Stenurella > Stenurella melanura. The sequence continues at coordinate 18,953,818 of OY757316.1, forward strand.
TAACAATAGTCATGTTAATAAACGTAAAAGTGTGGGGTGTCTGGTGAGTAAAATTTTCTGTTTTTCCAGCGCCCCAAGCTCTTACCTCTATTAACATTATTATTGTCATTATTAACATTATTTTCTACTTTTTATTTCATTTTTAGCAGTTTCAGATTGTGTTTAAAAGAATGTTTTTTAATTTTTTTAAATTATTATTATTATTTGTAAATTTGATTCTAGTGTTGTAGTGCTCAGTTTACTTCTAAATCCATACCGAGAATTATTTAAGTCTCGTTTATCAGTAACAACTTACGGATTATTTTCAAGTTTTTCAAAATTGACAGTTATAGTTCGTCTCATCGTTTTGTCAGTTCATATACACATATATACTATATACGTTTTCATACGTCCGCATTTGATGAACAACTTTCAACATGAACAACATGCAAATCTACGTGCGGTATTAGACCACTTTAACCATGAAAATAAAGTAATTATTTTTTAAGGGCAGGTTAAATTAATGAAGTGATGTCGGAACATCAAACCGAACGGTCCATTTTACGGTCGAGTTTTACGTGGAGCTCCGACAAAAAGTTTTAAGAGTCCTAGATAAAAGTTTAAAAAGCTTCCCCATTACGTATATTAATTTTTATATATCAAAGTTTCATGAACGTACGGCGTTTTATTTCGTTATTTCATTTACAACCCACTTAAATGGGAATTAGAATATGGCACGAAAGAAAATGATGGAAAGCGGTACGTGTTCACCGCGGTCTGCAATAAAAATGACGCTATAATCACGTTTTGGCGATATTTTTTGAATTACGTGGAAGCCGTAAAACGGCATTTATTTATTTTGCTTTTATTATTTAACGTTTAAATGGTTTGTATGCAAATTTTACAGCCGATAATAAACGGTGTTTTATATTATTTTTAATATTTTACCGCGTTTTATAACAAAATTTCTGTCGTTATTGTTCACCAGGGCAACGTGTAGCCCTTTCAATGCTTTTATGTGGTGTAATTAAAATTTTCTCCGAGGTAAATGCATGTTGCGTATTAAAATATTGATTAAGAGTGAGATTTCGTTTTTGAATTATGTCGACTATATCGAATGCCTACGTGTCAGCTTGAGACTAAGGCGTTCCTGAGTTCGAACCCTATACTATAAGCAAAGATTAGATACTAACAAGATAGGACAGTCAGACGGAGAAGACAAAATAGACGAAGACAGTTCTAAACTCCAATTTAAAGGGACACGACATCCAGCGGAAACAGTTTCGGGATTAAGCTTACTAAAGCTTAGCTTGCTTACTTACTTACTTAGCTCATTAGAATCGACAAGTGCTACGTCACGTATAGACCTCGATGACAGCTGCGTGTGGCTGTTTTTCCTCATTTTATAGAAAAAAGTTTCAAAATTATTCTTTCAATGTACAATTCTATCCTAACCAAATAGAAACCTTACATATAAACATAGAAATACTTCATGTGACATATATTACAAAGCAACCTGTTTTTTATTAGTGACCTTGAGTACTGACAGTCAGCTGAGTTCGGTCGTTCTATCAGGACAGTGTTGTCCATTTTTTACTATTGGCCTCTCTTTCTAATGTTGCTTTCTCCGTCTGATTGTCACATTGTGGCAACTGCGCGTGAACTCCAATTTAAATGTCGAGGTCAACAGCGCCATTGTTAAAAGATAAAAGGTTTTCCGCCGGCTGTCCTATCTTGTTAATTCTCTAATTTTTGCTATAAGCTCAGAATCCCATGTATTTTCTGTTGGAGATTCATTCTGATTTTTCACTCCGTCCACTTCGTGGACGAAACCGCATCGCATATGTTTCTAGTAATTTATCATCGGATGTGTTTTTTGTAATTCGCAATAACAAAACAGACCAGTTAAAAGCTGTACCGAGACCTCTTAGGAGCTGCATACACACCCGTTGATGAACTGTGGTTTCGCCCACCAAGTTGGCGTCATCGCTTAAAAAACAGAATGAACCTCCATAATAAAATGTATGGAATCTTGACCTGGTTCACTCATCCGAGACAAACTGCGGTTTCGCTCTCCAAATTGACATCATCGTTTAAAAAACAGATGAACCACCATAGGAAAATACATGAAATTTTTAGCTGGTTCGCTCATAGTATACTACTCACGTACATAACAATAACCATCGACACATTCTTCCTCCCTGAATATATTCTTATCTCTAATACTCCTCGATAGTTGTTACATTAAAAAATATCGAGCAAACACAAAAAGCTTTATCAGATTAGCAGATTTGTATGTAAAGATCGCAAATTAAAATGTAAAAGACAATCTATACCGGACGGGCCAGCCCATAGAGATACTTTTGTAACTTTGAAATAAGACGCCTGTATATTTTGCATACTTCCTGTTAGCAAAAATACATATAATAATCCAATCTTCAGATGTTATTTTGATTTTCAAAAAATATAATGTTGGACAACACTAGACTTCAATTCTTTCATATTGGGGATGGGCTATATGCTCCCTAAACATTGTTATAATTGTACGTTTTATTTGTCCGATATACTTCAAATGAAATGCCATATACGCTCACCGTTTTCTTATTTGGGAAGAGGATAATAAGATAAATAATTATGTATACCTGTACATGTACATATCTACAATGCAGTTTGGCCAACATAAACTCCCCACTTGTTACTAATGCACCTCTGGTAATGTCTCTTAAATTATGTAATAGGTGTTTAACTGCATTATGGGACTATGCTCTGAGACATCTGGGAATATAATTATTATTCTATTTCTGAAAATCGAACGCTGGTCATATTTACTCTTCTAGTCTATTCAATAATGAAACTGGCAGGTTTCACTGTAAATGACTGATTCGTTTTCACCTCACAAATCACGCTATGCATTAAGACTGCGGTATTGGGCGTAACATTCGAAAAAATCCATTCATTTTCTAAGTAATACTGAACTACTGAACCATAATATTGAGCTTTTTTTCTGTAAATATATGCCATATGCCTTTACAATGTCTCGAGTAGATTACCGCTTTTTGCTATCCTATCTTAAATAACCACCCACACGTCGCGTCACTGTGGGTTGAAAGACCCCAAAATCTGATATTAATATCAAACCCAAGTGCAACGAATGCACTCGCTCTTATGTCAATGTAGACAGTACTTCAACGCATTATGACAGAGAATATTCGGGACGGACAATCCTTCAGTTGAGTTCAACTACCTGTAGAGATTCATACGCACGTTGTATTAAGCCGATTTGTTAAGTAAACTTTGATCGATGTGTTTTGTTGCTGTTAATTCTTCTAAATTCTACTATTTGGTTATGGAGCCGTCTACTTCAGATACGTGCTATGTCTAACATTTTTATGAAATAAAAATAATGGCAACATTGTTGAATAAAAACATCTATAAATCATAATTGTAAATTTTATTTGTAATACTACGTTCGTAGAAATAGGTGAATGTTTAGTTGTGTATCGAGCCATATCAAGCACTTTTGTTTGCATGGTTAAAATGAGTAATTATCACATATTTAGAGCTCATTTTAGTTTGCCGCGATTTTTTGCGATTTTCGTTACAAATGAATATTTTTACTATGCCGTGTGGTCCTAGACTGAGTTACCTATACCGCAAATAACGATTGAAATATTAAATTTTTCAACCAAGGTAATTAGTCATACAGAAGTCGTCAAATAAATACGACTGACAATGTTCAATCTTCAATTTCTTATACTGTGTACTGAAGAATTAGGAAAACATGGTCTACAGGAAGCTACCCAAAAAGAAACTCTAGCACTTGCCAAGGGACGCTTTAAATTTATGTGAATGCCAAGGCGATGCTGATGATGATGACGATGATTATTATGGTGATGAGCAATCATGGCATCCTGATTCTAATGACAGCTTTTAATTAATTATGTGTATTAAATTTTGTTCATCACTGAATATATTTGTTATTTTCTTTGCCTATATCAGAATTTTACTCAGTTATTTCGATTCCAACTCCAACCAGTATTTTTCAGTAATATTTTTTCTCAACATTTTTTCTGTAATCATGAGATTATTTGGGATTAGTTTCCTGGATTTCGGAATTTCAGCCGAAAATTGCTTATTCTCACCCAACTGTGCGTCGTTGTGAAAAATTCCTGTTTCGGTGAAACTGATCACATGAAAGGTCATATGAACCCTTGGTACTACGACTAAGGTGGAAGTACAAGTTCCAGCTGGGTAAGGTTGTACGCATGACGTCATTCGGTGGACATTTTCAAGTCGAGTTCGCGGTGGCCACTTAAGGCAGCAAATAAATCAATCTATTAGTCATATTATATAGTCATAGTATCAAGGTATCATGCTATATACTTTCGTTGAACTCATACCACAATATTTCGCAAAATAGAAAATTTTAATTCCAGACCATGGGGAAAATCAACTTGTTCAGATTTAGCCATTTCTAGTAATCCAATTATGTAGACTATAGGAGAAGGAACTCAACTAAACTCAGTGTATACTGATTTTTAAAAAATCTTTAATATGATATATTAAGTATACAATTTTATTATATAAATGTAAAAATGCAGCTGGGTTCCTCGTAGGTACTGAAGCAAAAGAACTAGTATAGCTAAATTTTGCCCTACATCCGGTGTCCCCCAGGGATCCTACCTAGGTCCCCTTTTATTTCTTATTTTTATCAACGACATATTGGTAAAATGGCAGTATTTCTTATCAGTTTTTAAACAATATAACCTTTATTGTCTATTATTATTTATTTACCTGTATCATAGATGAGGACATTCTATCCAGAAACCGCTTACTGAACTCTGCTGACTCTTCCCCACATTTACGTCTCATTGTGTGTGTTGAACATTCTACGTATTCTTGAAATGAACTGGAAAAAAGAAAACATTTTAAAAACCTATTTCTGTTTTAAATTGTTGAGTACAATATAAGGGGTTGTATTCATAACATGTCTTTGATCATTTAAAGGGAATAATTTGTTGTTTGCATACAGTTATAATAAAACATGTTCTTTATAGCATTTTGCAAGCAGCAGAAAAAATGACCTGGGAAAAATAAAAAAGGAAATCTATCTATGAAAATATAAATTTCCAATATTTGTATTATTTTGATAACAGAATGTGGGCTAGCCCCCTCAGGACAAATTATCTCCAATCTCGATGATCAATCTACCAATTTGCATTATTTTAAAACCGTACAATTTCGAAAATATCTCGTCTAATATTTTGTTTGCCGTTTCGATATATCAGTAATTTTTCAGTTCATATTCTACACCAAAGAAAATACTTATTCTGAAAAATTGAGCCATATAACATTTAGTGATGCCTTAAAATCCCTGAGGACTGGGCTATATACCTACAGTTTAAAAATATTAAATATTTTTTACTGGTGATTATGAATAATTTTCAATATGTTCCCTATTTTCAGAATTTTACAAATGTCTGTCAACCTGTCCACCCCCAAACTACCTCCTAAATGGTTTAAAATTTTTAAGATCTCTGTTTCTAGCAACTATGCTCATATTCAAGGGAATTGCCTATTTCCAAAGTTTGGCCCAAAAAATGATTCTCGACCGTCTTGAGCGACTTAAAATAAGCCCCACTTAAGTTAAGAAGTATCCTGCCACCTGTAACCATTAATTTATTTTCATTGCTTATGGAGCAGAAATGGAAAATAAAATGTCCCATGTTATAATTAAATTCATATATTAAATCTCTATTGTGATTGGTACAATGAAGATCTAAAACATGCTGGTTGCAGTAGCTACCAGTGTATGACGATGGATTTAGTTAAATTCCGAACAATACCCATTGTACCAACGTATTAAAAAAATATTAACATATCCGCAACTACATCCAATGCATGTTGTAACTTTATCTATGCCTTTTGTTGCATCATTTAAAAAGCGGGTAGACATTTTCGTTTGCATTGTTTCCGTCCGATGTTCATGTTAATTGCTGTAGGCTTCTGGTCCATTCTAAATCCTGAAAGTGCAGTTTGCAAACTGATATGATTTATTATCGACTCAGCGGCATGTTTTTATACGTAAAATTATCCCTATGAAGAAAACGACCGTGAACGACTGCGAATGTTCGCAAAATAATACTCTAAATTTCGGTTTATATTCGCATCGCCGTTTTACGAAAGGAATCTAAAACTGCATCTGCGTTGTGGGCACGTAAAGGCCCTCAATATTCAACAAAGTGCGAGTTCAGAAAAATTACCAGGTAGGGGAGCCAGTAGCTATTAAAAAACGTGTGCCTCAGTAGAAGAAGTCACTTTGCTCTTCTTATAGTACACATAGGCTTCAATTATGTTCTATGGTGAAAATTCTAACTATCGTATGTAGTTGAGATTAAACTTCCTCAGGATGTGTCCCAAACTTACCAAGGGTGTTATGCAATTCTGATTTATTTTATATATTTGTTAATTAGGTGCTGTTTTACCGGTATAGAAATTTAATTATTACCAACGTATATAGACACCTGTGCCCGTATTTAATACAACCTCTTTTATTTTTACTCTTAAGGTCGTACGATTTCGTGGGTCAAATAGGTAACTGATTTTAAATAACTTCATACAGTTGTTCACTTCTATTCAGGACTCAGATTTCAGCACAGAAACTAACGAACGAACTTCTAAAAATGATAGTAATAAAATATGTATCATTGAAACAAATATATTTTTAAACAACTTTGAGGAAGCTGTCTTGGACCAAGAATATTTGATAAGTTTGTCTCCACAGAACTTTGAGGCATTACATAATTTTGTAATTATTATTATTATTATTATTATTATTATTATTATTATTATTAATACATCCGTAACCGACTAAATAAAAATATAAGCCATACACTTAAGTAGTGCGAAATTCTATTGTTCTTGATATAAAAATTTATGTAAATTCTGTGACCTCTGACTAGTATTTATAATATTATTTGATGCTGCATCCATATTTCAACGATAAAAGAATGTTTTATATGAAAATATAAATAAAGTCTGTGAGTAGTATACCTAAGTTTCGATATGCTATAAAATGGAATCCCAATCAGAGCAAATGGAGTTTTGCATTTTAAATATAAATTTTTGTTAAAATAAGTTTAGATTTCAATTAAAATATGCAAAACCCTTGTCAGCGACACACTAAAAATTTGTAATTAACGAACTAAATTGGGAATTTAAATTGGAAAATAAATTATTTTTTAGATTTGCCTGATTTTAATGTGACACGGCGGGATGGCTTTTCTAGTTAACAGATTTATATTGTTAGGTAACATTATGCGACTGGATATTTTTATCATATTTTTGGCATAAGCTCAAAATTTAAGGAGCCTCGTGTTCAAGCTCTGGTATTTAATGAGGTGTTGTGGGGTGATAAACTTGATAAAGAATAGGTGCGATGCGATTATGCTCTGTTTTGTACTGCCTCGTTTCCGCAAATTACCCTCTGAATTACCCTCTTTGGGTGTTTATTTACATCTGCTATAATAACTATCGACTGAAACACAATATAAATAATCTGCCACCAGAAACCGTCACAGAAAATTCATTTATGTCATTTATACTCGCGGCCACCTGACAAGAATTTAATTATAGTCCCTTTACGGAGGGGGAGGAGAGCGTAAAAAACAAATTATTGTTACTAAATTGCCGAGTTTAACACCGCAGACTATCTTTTAATAGTTTAAGTATCGATATTCTCTATAATTTGTAATGGTAGCATTTTTCAACCCTATTATTTTTAATTGTCACGTTTCAGAACATAATAAATTAATTTGACGTGGATGTTTCGGTCCGTTTAAATACAATATTTTATATTATATAAAAAAACATCAGCTTGATACTTGCACTGGTCATGAAAGAGTTATTTAGTGAAGTTTCCACTGATAAAAAAATCTCATATTAAGGCAAATGGTTAATAACGCATCTTGCGGATACAAATGTGGCTTCTGTACTATGCAAATCACTTACAATTTTTATCATTATTAAATTTGTCCACACTATTCTTTTTAGAAATACTGTAGACAAAAATAATTATACAAATTTTAAGTAATTCATATTTATCCTATAAGATCCCATAAATGTTTTCTTTTGTACAAGTATTGTAGCTCTCCGACGAAGACAAATACCCTAGTAGCACAAATGTTGCACCAATATATAATCCATATAGGACCAATATATGAATGTTGGTTCAATATTGGTCCAATATTTTGTGCTACTAGGGCAATAACCGTAAAAAAACATTTAATTTTTTTTTAACTGACCGAAAAATCCCAATACACATCATACTAAATTAATATCAACGATCAAGAAAATAAAATCATCTGAACATAATAGAACTACTTACCAGCATACGTTTTTAATACCCTCGTCGGCAGCCTCCCTTTTCTTCTTCAAAACACTGACTATGTCCGGCTCAGAACTGTCCACCTCTGGCGTATTGGATTGAATCTCATTCATGGCTTTGGTATAACGTTTAAAACAAACTTCGTTCTCCTTTTCTACTTGCTTCATACAAGGTGCGTGTTTGAGATATTCTGAAACAAAACATATCAATTAACTCACGTGTATCTTTATGTCTTACTTTGTCCACAAATGTAATTATATCTAGATGACCTTTAAGACGATTGTTCATTAATCTTGTTGTCTGACCAATGTAAGCTCCGAGCACTCGGAAGTTGTGGGCTAATTAACGCTTAAAGAGTCACATAGGAAGAGGTAAAGAACAAATAATAGATATATTTTGAGATAACGTCGGCGTTTTTAGTCAAATAACTAGTCGAACTTCTACTTCTTGCTAAGTCTTTCGTTTAAATATGATGTAATCAAAGGTATATCTTCCAGAGACAGAGCGTGGAATATCAAAGCTATAAAGTTAAATATTGTCGAAAACGGAACGAACTTGGCGTTCCAGAAACTTTACTCAATAAAAACTTATTATCTCGCAGTGTGAAGAAATCTCTAAAATTCAATTTAATAAATTTATATGGAGAGATCTGTAAAATTAATATACGTAGGCTAAACTCACAGCTGTAAAATTGGGTATCCCGCGAAGAAAATATATTAGAAATTCAGCACAAGTGCTTTTTATGTATTTATCAGATGAAGAAAAATCGTCGTTATGTTAATTGGCTAAATTGACTTTTTCAGGTTTTACGATGACCCATTAATTAGAAGGTAATATCAGGAAACCTTAGTAACACACAGAACGATCAGGAGATAAAATTAAATTTAAATAAGTTGTACGAGGAATCCTCAAATATTTTAGAAAAGTATAGACAATAAACCGGAGAGCAGATTAAACCACATATGAAAATAATATATTTTCACACATAATATAAATTCAACAAACCCATAAGCTTCTTACAAGAAATAGAACTACACGTGAGTAGTATGGGGGACACTGGCCTTGAAAAGTGAAAGTTAATTAGGTCATTAACCTTAATGAGGCAATTAAGATAATGACGTAATTAGGGAAATCCGCGGATTTTAATCACCGCGAGATAATTATCTTATCTGGTGGGTGGCCCCGGTGATTAACGTTAATTAGATATACGTGCCTTTTAACATGTGCTGGAATTTTTGAGCGATTAAAAAAATTTAAAGACGCAACAAACTGACTGGGATTTTGGAACTTGATTAAGACTTGTTTTCATAATATAAAAACACACTGTTGTGAGCAAATAGTATTCAGTGTTCAATTCTGACGTTTCCACGTCGATAAGAATAATATTTTAAATAAGTTTGCATATATTTAACAGATTTTACAAGTTTCGGTGTTTAGAATTATTAAAAAAAAAGTGACACATTTTCGAAAACTTTAAGATGACTATAATCGTCAAGTTTTGTGTTTAAAAGTGGTATGGATATCAGCTTTAATATTCGACGTTCACCAAGGCATCTTAATCATATTCCAAGAGAAGAGAGATACCCATTAAACCGTAGTGCAAGTAAAGTTGGTGGTGGCTGCCCCGGCCCCCGACTCATTTTTTTAAATATTACAATATTTTTTCAACACACAACGAACACAATTTCTCAACTGGATAATGAAATGCAGCAGGTATTAAAAGCTCAGAGTTAGACATTTTTTCATTGAATGAATTAACTTTTCAAGAAACGTAGTATTCGGTTCTCAATAAGTTTTTTAAGAAGTGTAGTAAAATATGTGTTCAAACGATGCATGTTGTGAGTTATGGGATAAGGATGACTTTCCAAGCTACAATCCTTTACAGGATATAGAAACAAAGAATGTTTTGAGGAGTGCGTTTTCGGTAATAGGGAAATCTAAAAAAGCCAAGAAAGCCTTCCGACTTGCTGAACGACAACGACTAAGTAAGCTTGAGGAAAAAGAACAACTTTCAAAAAAAGAAAATTTGAAAATAGATAGTGTCTCAAAGAACTTAAAGTGATATTAGTGGAGACTGTACAAGTGTTCCGTATTTAAAAAAAACTTTAAATTTCTGTACATGTATTAATTTGTGATTCTTTTCACCATCGATTAAACTGGCAGTTATTTCTGCTTTAAAATTATTTAAAGTGGTATGAATATAGACATCAACTTTAACATTCAGACATTTTCGGTATTAACAAAAATTTTACCAATCATCTTAAAACATATTCATGTACCCGGCTAATTGGTTAATCAAGTTTGGTTTATTAGACAAATAACTTAAGGTGACTCCATAGAGATTGTATAAGTTTTCGCGTTAAAAAAATGTTAAAAATGATATGGGTATGGGTTTTAACATTTACACTCACACATTTTCGGTTTTCACAAAAATTCTACTAGAGGCATCTTAAAGAAGAAGATGTACCAACTAAAACCGGAGTGCAAGTAAAGTAGTTTCTGGTACCCCCGACCCATTTTACATTTTAAACCGTTTTTCGCGAGAGTCTCATTAACGATCGAAAAATAGTGGTCATCAAATTTGTAGCTTCATCACAAATTAATATATGTACAAAGAAAATTAAAAGTTACGAGATATATTGCTTATTTCACAGGTGTGCTTTGTCAATTTATGATTACTAATGATATAAAAGACTCAAAATAATAATAATAGAAAAAATGTAAACTAGAAATTTTCACTGAATGAATTAGCACTAAATAACAGTTATCAAAAAAATTCTTATTCGCTGTATTGTTTGAACATTGGTAATCTTATTTTAAAATTAAATATGCAGCAAGTTTTTCGTTTTCTTACTTAAAGGCACTAACATTCCTAAATGATAGGGAATGATATTGTTTAAAAGGGTGCCTGCGAAACTTTTCGACGATAAGTTTATTTTAAAACTTTTTAGAAACAAAAATAACCAATATAAAAATGTTAGCTATATCTATACAGACTTGTTATTCAATTTTAATAATCTTATTTGTAAATCTATACGTAAGGCTTATATCACATGTGTTGGAAACAAACCAGTTCTATATATATATAACAATGTATGTATGTTTGCAATTATGTATTTTTAAGAAATAAAAATGATCTATAAATTTACCTGTGTGTTTATTATATTATAGCAAATAAGAGAAAAATGGCCACTTTGATGTTAAACACTAAGTTGTGCATATTACAGCTAAAAATAATGTTATGTATTCAAACGCCTACAATAAAAAGTGTCGTGTTGTACAGCGTACGAGAAAAAGTAAAACATATTTAAGAGCGACCGATAGAAGTAGAACTACACCAGAGTTTAAAATGAGGCTAGAGAAATACTGCAAAAACTTGGAAGAATTGAAAAAACTCATACATCTTTATGAGGATATACAGAGCATGTTCTTCAGCTTCTCAAATAAAATGTACATTGGGGATTAGTGGGTGTATGGAAAAATATTCCAATACTATGGCTTGTTAAAAACATTGAGGATCTCAGGTGTCCCGACTATAAGCTTTTAAGAAGTAGATTTTTCAAAGGTTAGCTGTATGTCACACATTGAAATAATGTATATGTGCAAATATGTATTCGCTAAAAATAAAAAATATTTAAAAAACATGTGTTTATTATATATATATTATAGCAAATGAGAAAAAAATAGGACTTGCACTGTAGGGTTAAACGCCAAACTCTATTTAGAATATATTAATATTTTATTACATTTAAATGCATAAGACGCGACACAACTTTAAACAACCTATTTTGTAAAATAAATAAAAACACATGGGGGCTGCAATGTTCCTCCCAGCTAATAACTTAGTAAGTAAAATAATGAAACCACAAAATATCAAAAACACAGCAGGTGAAAAAAAATTAAAATTGAAAAAAGTGACTTCCACTATTTTTTAAACACTAGCGTATTATTATCAACCTGCATCTCAGATATAGTTTCTTAAAATTACAAGTCACATAAAGCAAGAATTCTTTATAATTGTTATTTAGTGCCTTTAAGTAATAAATTATCTTGGTTACATCCTCATATTTTGGCCCAAAGAATCTACCCCTGCAAAACTTGCATTGCTAGGTCGTTTTTTGTTACTTTTAAGAAAACCGTTAAAAGTAAAATGTAGAAACTCTATTTAGAATATATTAATATTTTATTACATTTAAATGCATAAGACGCGACACAACTTTAAACAAGCTATTTTGTAAAATAAATAAAAACACATGGGGGCTGCAATGTTCCTCCCAGCTAATAACTTAATAAGTAAAATAATGAAACCACAAAATATCAAAAACACAGCAGGTGAAAAAAATTAAAATTGAAAAAAGTGACTTCCACTATTTTTTAAACACTAGCGTATTATTATCAACTTGCATCTCAGATATAGTTTCTTAAAATTACAAGTCACATAAAGCAAGAATTCTTTATAATTGTTATTTAGTGCCTTTAAGTAATAAATTAACAGATAATAATAAAAAAAATGCGGTTCACTGTATTTTTTTTACCAGGTTGGTATTGTACGAATCGCCTGCAAACTTCGAAATATAAAAAATACACTTAACGTTATGCGTACCATTTGCGTACGAAAATAGATATTTGTTAAAATAGGGTCATCACTATTGCAAAAATAACAAAAAACAACATTATTTAAAAAAAATATTGTGTGTAACTGTCAAAGAGAGCCCCAGTAAAAACTAGCTTGAATCTAGAACGACAAAGTATTCCGTGAACGATTGCTGCAGATGCCTAATTGGCAACTTTTTTTCTTACAAATAACAATGATCAAAATTAAGTCCACACGGCCATTCCCTGATGGAGAAGGTCTGGCTTAATGTATTTTGAAATACCATCGCAACCCAACTGTAATAAAATATTAATATATTTTAGATAAAGCTTGGTGCAGGTAATTACAGGGGTAACAATGTGAAAGATTTCTATTCATTAAATTCTTATTATTTAAAATACCACTAATATACGAAAGCTTTTAAATAACCATATTATGTTAATTTAAAATGTCGAGACGGACTTTACAGGGGTAACAATGTGAAAGATTTCTATTCATCAAATTCTTATTATTTAAAATACCACTAATATACGAAAGCTTTTAAATAACCATATTATGTTAATGTAAAATGTCGAGACGGACTCTTAATCTATATATCAATATGAAAGACTTTTTGAAAGTCCCAATTTGTGATTTGATTAAAAAAATCTCGGAATTTAAACGAGATATGAAACAACAATTATTTCACGGAATACTTTTTTCGCTAGAAATTTTCGTGTTTTAAAAAAAATCGAATGGCTTCAACACTTATTACACCCGTTTTTAATGATAACAGAAAATATGCTAAAATTTATTCCTAAAAAGCACACATAGTTTTAAAACATTCCTAAATGATATAAGGCAGTGATCTCGTTGAAAAGGGTGCCTGCGAAACTTTCGATGATGGGTATATTTTAAACTTTTTTTTAGAAACAAAATAATCAACATAAAAATGTTAGTTAGCTACATCTATGCAGACTTTGGCATGTCTTTAATTTATTTCTTCTAAAACTAAATAACAGCAAACTGCAAGATTTCTAATTCACTTAGCCAATGAAAAAAAATGTTTCCATAATTTTTGAACGCCTCTATTAGTAATAATTATTTTTTTAAAAAGAAACTGCCAACTCAACCGAAATTTTATGTCGATGATGAAAAGTAACAAATTAAAAGTTGCGAGATATTGCTTATTTCATAGTTAAGACTAAACCAGCGCTGTTAGCCAAAAGTTCGTGTTGTACAACAATTATTTTAAGTGTAAAGCCGTTGAAATAAAAAATTATCAAAGAAATATTCTTATTCGCAGTTTACAAGACAAAAAACACAGATTGAATATGTACAAAATTAAAAGTTAAAATGACGAGCTATTACTTAGTTATGACGATACCAACAATAGGATTACTTTATCATAACACGATAGAGAGAAAATTGTTTTATAATTAAAAATTCAAGTTTTTTCGTTTTCTTACAAATAACAATGATCAAAAATTAAAACCACGCGGACCAGGCAGGGACAGGCCTCGGTACGATTTATTGACTTCTCAATATTTCTTTGTTAATAAAAAATATTATTATTTGCAATAGAATTTTTTCACTAAGAAAACGTTTTACAATCGAAAGAAAAGAACTGTTGGATTAAACATTGCTACATCACTGAACGTAAAAATAAAATATTATTAAGCTCTAGTCCTTTCTTTTTTATTTTTAAAAAACCATCAGCTATATTTACGGGCAGTGAAAATTAATGGGTTTCTATAAAATAATAGCAAGATGCAGGTTTTCTAATTCGTTTATTCACTCAATGAAAAATTTCTCTGAGTTTAAATTTTCCATTATTTTTGAAACGTTAATATCAGAAATAATTATTTGTTCATCAAATCTTTGAACAAATACTTCTACTTTAAAACTATTAAAAATATTAGGATAGGTTAGGTTAGGCGCGCGCCTAACCTAACCTATCCTAATATTTGGCGTCAAAATGTCCGAAATCCTGAGATGATCTCATATCTCATTTTATTTTCAAGAAAATGAAGAGGAGAGAACTAAAAGCTTAATAAAATACATTTTTGATAACTGTTATTTAGTGCCTTTAGGTAAGAAAATTAACAGACAATAAAATGTGGTTCACAGTACCAGCTGTGGTGTATGAAAAGTTATCTGCAAACATCGAAATATAAAAATACGTTATACATTGTGTGTACCAATCGTGCACAAAATAGATATTTTTTAACATTTGTCTGGAGTCATAGAGATGATCTTCTCATATCTCATTTTATTTTCAAGATTTTTTTTAATTTGATAGGAAAAAATTTCTATTTACGCTCCATCAATCAGACAAAATGAAGAGGAGAGAACTAAAAGCTTAATAAAATACATTTTTGATAACTGTTATTTAGTGCCTTTAGGTAAGAAAACTAACAGACAATAAAATGTGGTTCACAGTACCAGCTATGGTGTATGAAGAAGTTATCGGCAAACATCGAAATATAAAAATACGTTATACATTGTGTGTACCAATCGTGCACAAAATAGATATTTTTTAACATTTTTCTACATCACGAGTAAATAGTTGATGCAGATTTTCTAATTCATTCAATAAAAATTTCTAACTCTGAACTTAAATTGATTCTATTATTTTTGAGTTCCCATATCAACAGTAGGTAATCATTTCTTCACAAACATTCTGAATGTTGTATTATTATTATAATAAAATAAACACATGTATTTTTATAAATATTTTCTTTATTTCTAGTGAATACATAATTGTACTTTTACATTTTTATATATATAAAACCTCTTAAAGTTTCGCTTACGATTAAGATCAAGGTTTTTGTTTTAAAGTAGAAGTATTTGTTCAAAGATTTGATGAACAAATAATTATTTCTGATATTAACGTTTCAAAAATAATGGAAAATTTAAACTCAGAGAAATTTTTCATTGAGTGAATAAACGAATTAGAAAACCTGCATCTTGCTATTATTTTATAGAAACCCATTAATTTTCACTGCCCGTAAATATAGCTGATGGTTTTTTAAAAATAAAAAAGAAAGGACTAGAGCTTAATAATATTTTATTTTTACGTTCAGTGATGTAGCAATGTTTAATCCAACAGTTCTTTTCTTTCGATTGTAAAACGTTTTCTTAGTGAAAAAATTCTATTGCAAATAATAATATTTTTTATTAACAAAGAAATATTGAGAAGTCAATAAATCGTACCGAGGCCTGTCCCTGCCTGGTCCGCGTGGTTTTAATTTTTGATCATTGTTATTTGTAAGAAAACGAAAAAACTTGAATTTTTAATTATAAAACAATTTTCTCTCTATCGTGTTATGATAAAGTAATCCTATTGTTGGTATCGTCATAACTAAGTAATAGCTCGTCATTTTAACTTTTAATTTTGTACATATTCAATCTGTGTTTTTTGTCTTGTAAACTGCGAATAAGAATATTTCTTTGATAATTTTTTATTTCAACGGCTTTACACTTAAAATAATTGTTGTACAACACGAACTTTTGGCTAACAGCGCTGGTTTAGTCTTAACTATGAAATAAGCAATATCTCGCAACTTTTAATTTGTTACTTTTCATCATCGACATAAAATTTCGGTTGAGTTGGCAGTTTCTTTTTAAAAAAATAATTATTACTAATAGAGGCGTTCAAAAATTATGGAAACATTTTTTTTCATTGGCTAAGTGAATTAGAAATCTTGCAGTTTGCTGTTATTTAGTTTTAGAAGAAATAAATTAAAGACATGCCAAAGTCTGCATAGATGTAGCTAACTAACATTTTTATGTTGATTATTTTGTTTCTAAAAAAAAGTTTAAAATATACCCATCATCGAAAGTTTCGCAGGCACCCTTTTCAACGAGATCACTGCCTTATATCATTTAGGAATGTTTTAAAACTATGTGTGCTTTTTAGGAATAAATTTTAGCATATTTTCTGTTATCATTAAAAACGGGTGTAATAAGTGTTGAAGCCATTCGATTTTTTTTAAAACACGAAAATTTCTAGCGAAAAAAGTATTCCGTGAAATAATTGTTGTTTCATATCTCGTTTAAATTCCGAGATTTTTTTAATCAAATCACAAATTGGGACTTTCAAAAAGTCTTTCATATTGATATATAGATTAAGAGTCCGTCTCGACATTTTACATTAACATAATATGGTTATTTAAAAGCTTTCGTATATTAGTGGTATTTTAAATAATAAGAATTTGATGAATAGAAATCTTTCACATTGTTACCCCTGTAAAGTCCGTCTCGACATTTTAAATTAACATAATATGGTTATTTAAAAGCTTTCGTATATTAGTGGTATTTTAAATAATAAGAATTTAATGAATAGAAATCTTTCACATTGTTACCCCTGTAATTACCTGCACCAAGCTTTATCTAAAATATATTAATATTTTATTACAGTTGGGTTGCGATGGTATTTCAAAATACATTAAGCCAGACCTTCTCCATCAGGGAATGGCCGTGTGGACTTAATTTTGATCATTGTTATTTGTAAGAAAAAAAGTTGCCAATTAGGCATCTGCAGCAATCGTTCACGGAATACTTTGTCGTTCTAGATTCAAGCTAGTTTTTACTGGGGCTCTCTTTGACAGTTACACACAATATTTTTTTTAAATAATGTTGTTTTTTGTTATTTTTGCAATAGTGATGACCCTATTTTAACAAATATCTATTTTCGTACGCAAATGGTACGCATAACGTTAAGTGTATTTTTTATATTTCGAAGTTTGCAGGCGATTCGTACAATACCAACCTGGTAAAAAAAATACAGTGAACCGCATTTTTTTATTATTATCTGTTAATTTATTACTTAAAGGCACTAAATAACAATTATAAAGAATTCTTGCTTTATGTGACTTGTAATTTTAAGAAACTATATCTGAGATGCAAGTTGATAATAATACGCTAGTGTTTAAAAAATAGTGGAAGTCACTTTTTTCAATTTTAATTTTTTTCACCTGCTGTGTTTTTGATATTTTGTGGTTTCATTATTTTACTTATTAAGTTATTAGCTGGGAGGAACATTGCAGCCCCCATGTGTTTTTATTTATTTTACAAAATAGCTTGTTTAAAGTTGTGTCGCGTCTTATGCATTTAAATGTAATAAAATATTAATATATTCTAAATAGAGTTTCTACATTTTACTTTTAACGGTTTTCTTAAAAGTAACAAAAAACGACCTAGCAATGCAAGTTTTGCAGGGGTAGATTCTTTGGGCCAAAATATGAGGATGTAACCAAGATAATTTATTACTTAAAGGCACTAAATAACAATTATAAAGAATTCTTGCTTTATGTGACTTGTAATTTTAAGAAACTATATCTGAGATGCAGGTTGATAATAATACGCTAGTGTTTAAAAAATAGTGGAAGTCACTTTTTTCAATTTTAATTTTTTTTCACCTGCTGTGTTTTTGATATTTTGTGGTTTCATTATTTTACTTACTAAGTTATTAGCTGGGAGGAACATTGCAGCCCCCATGTGTTTTTATTTATTTTACAAAATAGGTTGTTTAAAGTTGTGTCGCGTCTTATGCATTTAAATGTAATAAAATATTAATATATTCTAAATAGAGTTTGGCGTTTAACCCTACAGTGCAAGTCCTATTTTTTTCTCATTTGCTATAATATATATATAATAAACACATGTTTTTTAAATATTTTTTATTTTTAGCGAATACATATTTGCACATATACATTATTTCAATGTGTGACATACAGCTAACCTTTGAAAAATCTACTTCTTAAAAGCTTATAGTCGGGACACCTGAGATCCTCAATGTTTTTAACAAGCCATAGTATTGGAATATTTTTCCATACACCCACTAATCCCCAATGTACATTTTATTTGAGAAGCTGAAGAACATGCTCTGTATATCCTCATAAAGATGTATGAGTTTTTTCAATTCTTCCAAGTTTTTGCAGTATTTCTCTAGCCTCATTTTAAACTCTGGTGTAGTTCTACTTCTATCGGTCGCTCTTAAATATGTTTTACTTTTTCTCGTACGCTGTACAACACGACACTTTTTATTGTAGGCGTTTGAATACATAACATTATTTTTAGCTGTAATATGCACAACTTAGTGTTTAACATCAAAGTGGCCATTTTTCTCTTATTTGCTATAATATAATAAACACACAGGTAAATTTATAGATCATTTTTATTTCTTAAAAATACATAATTGCAAACATACATACATTGTTATATATATATAGAACTGGTTTGTTTCCAACACATGTGATATAAGCCTTACGTATAGATTTACAAATAAGATTATTAAAATTGAATAACAAGTCTGTATAGATATAGCTAACATTTTTATATTGGTTATTTTTGTTTCTAAAAAGTTTTAAAATAAACTTATCGTCGAAAAGTTTCGCAGGCACCCTTTTAAACAATATCATTCCCTATCATTTAGGAATGTTAGTGCCTTTAAGTAAGAAAACGAAAAACTTGCTGCATATTTAATTTTAAAATAAGATTACCAATGTTCAAACAATACAGCGAATAAGAATTTTTTTGATAACTGTTATTTAGTGCTAATTCATTCAGTGAAAATTTCTAGTTTACATTTTTTCTATTATTATTATTTTGAGTCTTTTATATCATTAGTAATCATAAATTGACAAAGCACACCTGTGAAATAAGCAATATATCTCGTAACTTTTAATTTTCTTTGTACATATATTAATTTGTGATGAAGCTACAAATTTGATGACCACTATTTTTCGATCGTTAATGAGACTCTCGCGAAAAACGGTTTAAAATGTAAAATGGGTCGGGGGTACCAGAAACTACTTTACTTGCACTCCGGTTTTAGTTGGTACATCTTCTTCTTTAAGATGCCTCTAGTAGAATTTTTGTGAAAACCGAAAATGTGTGAGTGTAAATGTTAAAACCCATACCCATATCATTTTTAACATTTTTTTAACGCGAAAACTTATACAATCTCTATGGAGTCACCTTAAGTTATTTGTCTAATAAACCAAACTTGATTAACCAATTAGCCGGGTACATGAATATGTTTTAAGATGATTGGTAAAATTTTTGTTAATACCGAAAATGTCTGAATGTTAAAGTTGATGTCTATATTCATACCACTTTAAATAATTTTAAAGCAGAAATAACTGCCAGTTTAATCGATGGTGAAAAGAATCACAAATTAATACATGTACAGAAATTTAAAGTTTTTTTTAAATACGGAACACTTGTACAGTCTCCACTAATATCACTTTAAGTTCTTTGAGACACTATCTATTTTCAAATTTTCTTTTTTTTGAAAGTTGTTCTTTTTCCTCAAGCTTACTTAGTCGTTGTCGTTCAGCAAGTCGGAAGGCTTTCTTGGCTTTTTTAGATTTCCCTATTACCGAAAACGCACTCCTCAAAACATTCTTTGTTTCTATATCCTGTAAAGGATTGTAGCTTGGAAAGTCATCCTTATCCCATAACTCACAACATGCATCGTTTGAACACATATTTTACTACACTTCTTAAAAAACTTATTGAGAACCGAATACTACGTTTCTTGAAAAGTTAATTCATTCAATGAAAAAATGTCTAACTCTGAGCTTTTAATACCTGCTGCATTTCATTATCCAGTTGAGAAATTGTGTTCGTTGTGTGTTGAAAAAATATTGTAATATTTAAAAAAATGAGTCGGGGGCCGGGGCAGCCACCACCAACTTTACTTGCACTGCGGTTTAATGGGTATCTCTCTTCTCTTGGAATATGATTAAGATGCCTTGGTGAACGTCGAATATTAAAGCTGATATCCATACCACTTTTAAACACAAAACTTGACGATTATAGTCATCTTAAAGTTTTCGAAAATGTGTCACTTTTTTTTTAATAATTCTAAACACCGAAACTTGTAAAATCTGTTAAATATATGCAAACTTATTTAAAATATTATTCTTATCGACGTGGAAACGTCAGAATTGAACACTGAATACTATTTGCTCACAACAGTGTGTTTTTATATTATGAAAACAAGTCTTAATCAAGTTCCAAAATCCCAGTCAGTTTGTTGCGTCTTTAAATTTTTTTAATCGCTCAAAAATTCCAGCACATGTTAAAAGGCACGTATATCTAATTAACGTTAATCACCGGGGCCACCCACCAGATAAGATAATTATCTCGCGGTGATTAAAATCCGCGGATTTCCCTAATTACGTCATTATCTTAATTGCCTCATTAAGGTTAATGACCTAATTAACTTTCACTTTTCAAGGCCAGTGTCCCCCATACTACTCACGTGTTAAGGTAGTTATGTCGCGAGAGGTGCGACGTCTGTTAGCGAATCGATAAGCTTGAGACGCGAGAGATACACACACCCAGACACACACAGAGAGAGAGAGAGAGAGAGAGAGAGAGAGAGAGTTGGAAAAGATTTGACAACGCCGCATATAATTTCTGACGCCAGCTGATCGACTCGTCACTAATGTCAATGTATTTTTACCTCTTTTAATATATTAATGAAAAATATATTATTATACATACAATAAATAAAATCGGAATGAAAATTTGTAAATCTTCTACTTTCTGATATGATATTTCATGTAGAATAAACGCAAAGTATTTTTAAATATCCGTGCCAAGTATCAGAAATAGTGCGACGTTGCCATGCCTACCACTCGTGTCCTCCATTGAACAATTTCAATAATTCTGGGATAGCTGCCATTACGTTATGTTACGGTGAATCATCTCGACATTTGTAAACGTGCTTCGTCATCGTCAGGAATTAATTTAAGTATGTTTCTTTTTTGAGATCATTCTTAAATAATAATAAAAATAGTGTCACGACATCAATTTATTTCTTATGGCGTCCATAAACGGAACGGTAAATAGAGTTCAAATTTGATCAGAATGTTTATTATTGATATATGTGGATTAAATTTGCAGCAAATTTCATGACTTTCTTTTTCAGTTCTTTTTTTAAGTTTTAACAAGCATATCCACACGTCTTGTCATAGAGCTCTTTAACGTGAGAGAAGTAGTAAATATAAAAGAGTCCCAAGTACCTTTGTACTTTTATTTTAGAATTGTTTGAAGGGCAGTCGAAGTTTATAAATCGTAAATGCAAATGTCAGTATGTTTTCGCTTATTGAAACGGTTGCGTGATCTAAATAAACAACTTTGTTAATGAACAGATAAAAAGTAGATCAATAATAAATTTAATAAAAATAGCGGCCCTTAAACAAATCCTTGAGGCACTCCACAGTTTAACGTCTTATATCAAATATATCATTTATTATATTGTATACGTTAATATAAATAAAATTGTAGCAATTTTAAAAAGTGCTTCTAGTCCCATAGAAGGTCAGTTTTATTAATATTATAAATGGTCAGATCCAGTTTCTATTGCGACTTGCCACATCGTTTACTTTTTTATGGACGTTCTATACTTCTAGTGACATAACAAATTTATAAGCGACATTACAACTTCTTGTAAAAATAAAGTTTGTGCGGAGAGAAAAAAATTAATGACTTACCTTCTTGGTATGTGCCGTTTTTACATAATTCGTGGACCATTAAGCCTGTTCCGTGGAAAAGTTTCTTGAAATGCCTCCTGTGGTCGATATTCATGCAATGTCTAGTGTAGGCGTGGATACAATGAATGGCTTGTTTGAGATCTCTGAAAAGAAAAATCAGCATTATTAATGGGAAAATTAATACACTTATAAAAAATCTTGTCTAAATAACATGGTACGGTATAGTCCATATAGTGATTTTAAATATAATTTATATAATATGCGACATCTGGTATTCCGCAAGGGTCATACTTAGAACCACTGTTCTTTTCTTGTTATTAATGACGTTTTACAAATTTAAATTATCGTAATTTTCTCTTTGATGATGATTTGAAAATACTTTTATCTGTTCAATATGACTTGTAGAGTTGCAGTTGTAAACAAAGGACTATAAAGAAGTGGAAGTTTGACTCCACTTGGGAAACCTCTAAGATCAATTTTATTCGGTTCTAATGCATATAATTATGTCTTTCAAATGTTGTCAACTGTTGCCGCGTCTGCGGCGTCGCGACGTCGGAAAGAAATTTTTCGATGACAGGAAGCTTGAAAAGTGGTGCATGTGATGAAGCATACAACTTTTATGATACGAACAATTTTCGAAAAAAAAAACGGATATCGATAAATTTGAGCTTCAATATAATTTTTTTAGATAACAAAAATGCCATAACTATGGTCTCGAAAAGACTATAACATTTCACGCCATTTTTGATTAATGACTTTTAGTCAGTATTACCTGGTTTTGGCCACACAGTGCGGCGTCACAATTACTTTTTATTGCGCAAATTTTACAACTAACATTTTAATAAAATCTCTTAGGTATATTGCGCATGTTTTAAAAATAAATTTCATATATGAAATATTAATTATAACTATATAAACTTTTAAATATTGTTTTGGCTTATATTGCGTGTCAGAAATATTTGTTTTTCCCTGATTATTTCGACCCGGATGTCGGTGAAATCCCGGACCCAGTTTCCCATTAGGCCAGTTCAACCCTGATCAAAAATACATCTCACTTGCCGACTATTTCCGTTCGTGGTTGACATTTCAAAATTCAGCTTAAAACTTTCACGTATAATTTCTCAGCTAACTGTGATAAAAACAGTTTTTAAAAGTGTTCAGGCACGAATTTCATTTTGCATTTGGAAACTAAAGCGTTACATATAAAAAGACCTCATTAGGTAACAGATAATTCCCGCTCGACGAGTTGGCGAGCAAACACCATTTGCAGTTCACTTATGCGGAGCAAGAGCATATAAACGACCACGGGTTTTATAATTTGCCAAACGAGTGCATCGATGTAAAGTGGGACCAAGATATAACTTTTATTCTGGATTAACGGATACGTATCCCTGCTTAATTAAGCACCAAGAAAACTCGGCTTATCTAAAAGTGGAGAGATCTGTAGGTTCAGGCAATCGGGATCGTGTCAGCTGCTCAGAATGTTCCATTCGTCGTTAAATGTCTCTGGAGATTATTCCTGCGAGAGAGTGAATTGGACTCGATGGAAGGGGATCTTTCACTGTGTCTAAATGTTGATTTATATGAATTTGTACGTCTAATAAAACAGTCAACAATCAAAACACTTTTAGAACATCTGCAATCGTAAACATAGAAATGTTATTTTTACTTATAACATTGCATTTTACGGAAGTTTAGTTAGTATAAAAGTCAAACTCACTGAAGTAGGTATGTTCAGGACCGGACTGGGCAGGCGGACGGTCGACCAACAAATTTTCCGGACATCGAGTTAAGGGGGCCCCGAGACCCTCAAACAATTGTGCTTAATACAATAGGGTCAAGCGATATTCAAATTTCTATTCTCTCTCTATTGTCTATATTATTATATTAAAGTTTGTCAAATGTAAAGTAGCTCCGTTAAGAAACAAGTCAGAAATGATTATAATGACAATATACTGCATGTGAATGAAAAAGAGACACCGAAATAAAATATCATATGAGCATATAGGTATGTTGTTTAAGTCCAACCAACCGCCTTTATCACTTTAGATTTGACAAGAAATAACCTTAATGTTTGTTTCATTAATTACATACTCTGCATATTTTTGCATTTTTAAAATTTGTCACATTCTGGTTGTAGCGCCACAAATTTGAAAAATGTTTACAAGATTGCCCGAAAATAATTTGAATTTTAATTAATTCAACAATTTCTTAAGAAAAGTAGTTACTATTGATGCAAATATTACACAAATCGAAACTTTTCACGTTGTTTGAATCTCTTCCAATTGGGATTTCTAATAATTTTCTAAGCTTCTTCACTACTGCATTTAAAGAAATGAGTTTTGTGAAAAAATGGGATTTTTTCTGCCTCGTCGCGAATATTAAAATAGAACATAAATAAAAGTGTACAATAATATGTAGTTAATAATATCCTACATATAAATGAAAGTTTATCGAAGTCGTGGTTGAATGAGAACTGTATTCGCTATTCAATTCAAATGGTTCATTTGAGAAGCTTAAAATGTGATTAAATCCATAAATTTTTTAAAGTAGGTCCTCCATTTTAACACAAACAGGATATTAATCCTATTCTGTCGACATGAAGAAAGTTGTTGCTATTAATAAAAAAGCATGCAGTCACACTATTTAAGATATTGGCCGCAGAAATAACGAATTAAATTTTAATTACCTAATCAATAGTTTTGCATGAGTAGATAAATACAAGATAAGTTTCTAGGTACATTTTCAGCAGGAATCACACCTGGCAGCTCATATTTTAAATTACAAACGTAATCGCTTTCTTTAAAACGCTTTGAGCACACTCTTGCATTCTGCGAATTCTGCCTGACTTAGGGTAGCATGGTTTCGTTCGAAAAGTGAAAAAGATAATATAGTCCTTAAAATGTTTAAGCTAATGGGAAAGAGCTTTGGTAAAAGTGTGCACCTACCAGATGCTGTCAGATTTGCCATACAGTAAACGGAGGCCAATAAGGATAATTCATAGATCACGAAACGTTCAGCACGACGTGAATATGAAGAATATTTGCATAATCTTATCCAGGTTTTCTCACATGGGGTCGTTGCACTATATCGAAATTGAGACTGATTTTGTATGGAAAATCTAACTGTGGGTTTGTTAATGTCCTGTGTTACATGAAATGACCAAACTATTGCATAAAATTTAAACTACACCACTTTAAAATAAAGCGCGCCGTCAGCAGAATTCCTTTGCCCCTGCTACGTCATAAATTGAAAACGCTGATGCGCTAGCGCCGAATTATTGATCGACACGTAGGCCTAGGTCATGGTCAACGTTCGGCCGCCAGGTTTTTGAATGACAGGGACGGGCACGGATAGATCGGTAAGTTCCGACTATTTTCGGAGGCATTTGGCGTTGCCCGCTCTACGTCATCATTTAAAGCGGTTAAATATCCACAGACCGAACTTTCATGCTAATTTACACCCTTAAAACGCATGCAACAAAAAAAACAAAAAACACGGGTCCAATATTTTTCATTATATTTTCAGAATATTCAATAAAAAAAATACGTGCAACGACCCCGTTAGGTTTACACCGCAATTACCTAGATTTCCCTCGGATACGGTCCTGGATGAACATCAAACTCCTACGAATAAGAAGCAAAAACAAAGTCTCCAGCTTGTTTTAAGTCGTGTAAAATAAATATTATTCTCTCTTTATTTAAATGCAGCGAGTTGATTATTCCATCAACGATATTTACACAAAAATAAAAACCCAATTTAAACTTTTTAATAATCCTCGGTGCGCAGTTTGTCGAGGAACAAGATTCGTACCTCGGGGGCCGCTGTTGATCAACTTCAAAAGTGTAATTTTCTATTATACTTTTGCCGTGTTTTTTCTCTGTTTTCACGTTATTAGATTAAAGCGAGTGTACGTGTTTTATCTCTGGCCTGATTGTACTATTAAATATCAACATGCCAGGAACACATTTTTATATAAAAAGTGCTTAAAACAAATGCCGGGGAAAGCGCCACGAGACCTCGTACTAGCCAACGTATATGCGACATAATATTTACATAATTATAAAATTTGGATAAGCGAAATTTCGTGTTTTGTCTGGAAGAACCTTGAGTAAGTATAGGATTTTCATTTACGTTTGCACTTAAAAAGCAGAGAGTGGTTTGAAAGAGCTGAATGTCTCTCCTGCAGTCATCACCATTATATTAAATACCTATATTCGGTATAATGTATCGATATTAGCAAAAAATATAATAGCATATTTCTACTTTGAGTGATATACACTGCTGGTCATGATGTTAGAAAAAAGAAGTCCGTTACCTGCTCTTCGTTCATTCTTAATATTGCCGGTAGCATAGCCGTAGGTTAAATGATATTTATTAACTTTTATTGAATCATTTATGAAGTAGTTCATTAAACTAGTTTATCGCCTGCTGACTACTGTAAATTTTAACATGTTCTCAACATAGACTTGGAAAAAATGTATTGTCCTGTTTTAAGCATAACGAGTTAAACAAAATAATACTGGTGTTTTATTTTAAATTATTTACAAAAAAGAAGCCGAGTAACATAGTTTGCGAAAGTGGTGTTAAGCAATGATTCATAATAATTAAACCACTCGATAGATTATTATTCAATTCAAGAGGTTAAAAATATTTGAATGAATCTCTTAAGGATTACTTCGTGAAGATGCAGCATGTATTCGTACATGGGGAAACTGACTAAGACTTATTGTAATTTTCAATCTCAATTTTAAGGAAAAAGTTCAAATTCATCTAAAAATAGTACAGTATTTTAGAGTGAAATCTTCCCTTTCCAAAGATCAGAATAAGCTATTTAAAAATTACTTTTGTCCTCAAACCTGGGCGCTGCGTGAAGTTCTAACGAACTATATTATGTGTGCCGTACCTTCATTAGGTTTCGGCTGGCCGAGTGAATTTGTATTCAAATGCGAATATCTTGTTTGTTATTGAAGTTCGGTTTCGGATGGCATCGGAGACAGGTACGTCGGTGTAGCTCCTACTAAATCTCGAATAAACTCGGTTAAAACTGTGCGAAATTGTGTTGAATTGAAGCGTGGACAATTCTACTATGATTGATATAAATTAGCATGAGTCTGGCTATTTCATGTAGTTGATATTTGATTAAGAAATATCAGTTTAATGTGGCATCACCTGAAAGCATATATAAACTACTTGAAAAGGGGACACAAACATCTGGCAATATAATATAAGCTGCAAGTAGTGTAGGAATCCTACAGAGCAAAGAGGGAAGCTGCCAACATATCGACAGGGATGAGATAAGTTCTATGTATTAGTTTATTAATCCTTGTCACGTGGGATTATTTACGAATACAAAAATGTCTCTCAGGTCAAAGGAGTTGGGGTCTGCTTAATATACAGAACGTCCCAAATGTTCTCCTAGACCTTTTTTGTTTTTGCAGATTTGACTTTTTATTTTGCTTTGCCTTGATGGATCGGTTTACAGGGTATCTCAAATGCACTGTAAATGGCTATTTACCTGTGGAACGAATAATAAATAAAAGCGGGCAGGAGGAGCTGCACACTGCTAGATTCAGAAGCAAAAGAAACAGAAGACTCAGAAGAAGAATAAATAAGGAGATGATGATAGATGGAAACTTAGAAAAAGCATCTCACAAACACCTACACTTCCGATCCTATATTCCTACTCCGTGAGTCATGTGGCTCTCGCTGCTAGCAACAAGCATGGCCCATATCCAATTCAGCCAGTCCGGCAGCAATGCCTACCTTACGCTGGCAAATCAATAAATCAATCAAATGCGAATATCTCTGTTATTGAACCTGTTGAGCTAAATTTTTTTCTAACGCTGTTGGCATGTTATACATGAGAAATAAATAATGAGACACTGCTATGTCTCTAAATAACCCTATTGTAAAATGTATATTAACTATCTTATGCCACAGATTATAAAATATTTGTCAAACATCGATAATTTTGCTATTCCCCAGCATAGAATTCATCCAATTATTATAATGAAATTACCAGACAGGCACAAAAGGTTTTGTGTCCATTCTCGAGGTATTTTTAGTTTCAATAAGATATTTGTTAAATTAACCCCAGTTCTAAGGTTGTTTTCAGAATACGCTTGTATGTAAATGCCTAAAAAACAAATATTGCTATTTATGTTCATATTCAACGACAACTATAAGTGTATAAAGTAAATATATTCTATTTTTTTTGCCGCAGCACGAGTTTAAAATACCCACGTGAACAATACGTAGCGCAAGCGAAATACGTTAGAAATAAATCTAGAATGTGTATACTACACATCCCAATTGTTTTCGGGTTTATTTAAAGACTGCTCGCTGTAGTGACCACCAAAAATATAATAGCTGCTGTTTTGAGTTTATGTTAGATAGTACAAATACTCTAATACAAGAACGAAATGGCAGCGGACCTTTTCTTATCGCGTTCTGTTAAGGAGACTGTTCAAATAAAATCATGCAAAAGCTCAAAGGCCAGAACCTGCCTTAGTGTTGAAGAAACCCATTGTATATATCCGAACGTTTTTTTGTCCTATTAACGAAAATCGTCTAAACTAGATTTATTTCTTATCCCAAATAGCCCTAAATACATCAGAACTATCTTTATTATTTACTGCAAAAGTTCTGGATAAATAAGTATGCTTTCAACAGTTATAAGTGATTGAATGGCGGATCAGCCACACTTGTCTCTTTAAATTAGGGTATTATTTATGTATTCGTTCAGCTGACAGGATAGAGTGGTGGGAATAGCATATAAGTACTTAATAAATGCAAAAATAAATTAATTGAATTGGATCAATGCGAGGGTAATTAAAAACAATATATAATATTAGAAGGGACATAAAATTTAAGTCGCTAAGTAATGAAATAGGTCAGAAAATGCCCTCTGTTATGCTATGCACCTAACAGGCAACCACGACAGATGGCGTGATGCCATCAGACGTGCTATACATCAAGTGGACGCCCATTAGCATGTTTAGTGGATCACAAAACATCAGTCAAGACGTGAATTAAACGAATAATTAATTGGAAAAGAGAACATCAATGATCGAGTTGTAAAGTTACTGTTAAAAGATGACGAAAAATAAGCGCTTCGGAGCCCCATTTTTTGAAAGTGCCTGTTGGTACAAATTAACTACCAGCTGCACCGTTTTTTTTCGTTATAACCAATATTTTAGATAATTTTATACCCTGTGAAAAGGTACGGATAGTGTTTTGCCAAATCTAGTTTTTAAGATAGTGTCGAAAAAGGGTAAAATTCTATTATGCGGGATATCTGGTGTATACGCAGAAATATTTTGCACGATGGCATGTTGACCCAAAACAAGTAAACAATTCCCTTATTTTTTTTTCACTCATTTTTTTTTTTTTTTACTTAAAACCAATGGAAAATTTGCAATATTTTCAACGTAGATAGTACAACTACAAACATAAGACGGAGGAGACATATTGTGCTCACTTACCGTGTCATTAATACTGAAATTTGTTATTAACTTATGCCTGTTGGGTGCTTCTATCTAAATAAATCAATACTTCAGTTAACGTTAATTTAATTTCAATGTCATTCACCATTTCATTCATCACAGCCAGTTAATATTGATACTATTTTACCTAAGAAGTAGACAAACTTTTGACAACACTGTATGATTAATAAGCTGCGGTATAGCTCACAACTGTTGCAATGTCGAAAATCACATTAAATGTTTGTTTGAGCTGCCTACACCGATTGCTGCGGCGTTTTTATGAAAGACAGTTAGCCACATTCATATAAGCCGGGTGGCGCTTATCTGGGCGTTTTTTACGTTTGTGATGTATTCTTAGGGATGTACTTAATAAACATAATAAAACGGGAGATGTATCGTACTAAAAGTCTTATTACACCAATGTATACACCAGACACCCTATATATATACACCTCATGGAATATTACACATTTTCCACATATGAAAATTGTTCTCAAATGCTAAATTTGTATACAGGGTGTCTCGCTTAAATGTGGAACAAGCCTGTAACTCCTTTGGTTACTGACCGATTTGATTTTTTTAATGTAGTGCTGCATAAAATTTATTCTTGAATAACACAAATTATTTCTGCAATGCAAAGCGTGACCTACCTCGACACATTTTTAAAGTAAAAAATCTGTCATTCATATTAACGATTTTTTTTTAAACTGATTGCATTATTCTTCTTCACCGTCAATTCAAATCCGTCAGTAAACAAAGGAGTTACAGGCTTGTTCCACATTTAAGCGAGGCACCCTGTATAATAATTTGCAATTTAAGAAAATCACTTAAGTTAGATATTGTACTTTGTTGTTACTATTAGCTACCGCTACCACAATAATTTTAATTTTTCGATCTACACTAACGCTGATCGTTTACGTAGACCAGATAAATTAATTTATCTCTGCAGTAATAGTATATGGTTTTAATTATAGCTTATACATTCAAGCAGTGTACACCCTAAGTGTATCCACCATTATCACCGCGCAATTAGCTCATAGATTATTTCCAAACTGCAATGTAAACAAAGGGCGAAATGCAGTAAAACACAGCGCTGAATCAACGACTCTTCGTTCTAGCATCGAATTAATGTACTCCCGTCCGCGTCCGCAGCCGTATAATTATTTTTGCTTTTAAAAAGCATAGAAAATAAACAACGGCTTTTTACAGGAGCGACATGCTCGCGAACAGACAGGAAGAGCATGCGATTTAAACCGGACTATGTAATTCCACAACATAAATTAGAACTATTGTAAAGTTTGCTGAACTTCTCGATGCCGATAAAGCCGAAACATTTCTATAATTTCCTGAACATGTATCGCATTACTTCCTATAGTCATGCTAAGCATTTTACCAAAACATTTCGAATAATTTATCCGCATTCTGTCATAAACAGCTTAAATTGATTTTGTATTCAAATTGTTTCGCAATGGCGAACAGAAACAATATGCAGAGCAGATATGTGTTAGATACCCTATCCAAGGATCTTTATAAAAACATTTTGTACTATACCCTGAAATAAAAAATTATCTTCATCATGGAACTAAAAACAGTTGTCTCAGCTTATGTTATTATTTCGTAATGATTGTCAAAACATGACAAGCAGTCTAGAAGTTTTTTTTATTTTCTAATCTTAGAATCAGTTCGTGAATCATTTTAATAATGGTTTTTACCCCAGAGCACAAAACATACATAATCAAAGCCTATTTTCAACCTGGTTAATGTAATACAGGGAATACATTGACTATTAATGTTTGGACTCTTCTCAGGAGCTCTTCCCAGTCTTAGTAAGTAGTAATATCAGAGGAATTTTATGGATGTACTACTAATTGTGTTGGTATGTTTCGCGAGACTGGCTCTTAAAATGTGCTAGCCAATCGTTCGTATAGTTGGCTACATATATTTAAAAACCTCAAGCCTTGCCGCATAAGTATAGACGGAAGAGAGGAGCATGCTCTATTTTTGTAGAAAATGTTAAATCATAAATATAATGTATTACTTAACACATAGAACAACATTGTTCTCATGTAAACTATGTTCTGGTATGAATAAAAAAAGAAATTAACAGAAACACACCTGTCTGAATTAAAATTCCAAATTACTTTAATATAGTTACCCCACTCCCTCCTACCGAAATTATTTTAGGATGTAACGGTTTACAGCAGGTATGTAATCCCTACCCACGACAGAGTCGAACTTAATATTGTCAATGTGTCATCGAATATTGAATTCGTCAATGTTTCACAAATATGTAAGATATTATTTCTATGAAACATACTCTTTATAGGATTTTACAAACAGCAGAAAAAACTATACAGGGTGTCCTGAATTGCATAGGCCAAACTTCACTAAGTAATAGCCATTTAAAGGACAAAGTCTACGCAATCCCTGTAAACACGAGAGAAGAGTTAATACAAAGAATTCTCGAAGAATGTGAAAATTTGCGGGCTAATCCTGATTTCATTCGTAAAGCTACACACTACACACTCTGTACGGCGCAGATGTCAGAAATGTGTTGAAGCTGGCGGAATGCACTTTGAACAACTCTTGTAATTTGTAATTTACCTTACTTTAATCTAATTCATTGTTCAGTGTCATTGTGTTTTTTCTGTTCTGCTAAAATTATTCATAGAAAACTATTCCCGAATAAAGTTCAGACAAGATTTACTCAAAAACTGATAATTTTAGAGAAAAAACACGAGAGACTTTTTTTATAGTCCAGTACGTGGGGGTTTTTTGAATGCAAAAGGTGGGGTAGTAGTGATTTTTTAGTATGTTGTTAAGCTTGGGGCCCTAATGAAAAATGCAAATTTTCGACCTCGAGGCGCATGCGCTCGAGCCGCCATCTTGGATTTTAGGTACAAAAATTTGGTTTTTTGACAATAACTCAGAAACGGTGGCTTTCACGACAAAAGTTAAAGAGGACAAAATTTCCTACATTTTTTGTTAAAACAATTTTTTTGTAGCACACATATTTTAGGAGTTACAGCGCCGTGAAGTTGCACTATTTGAAAAAAAATGCGGAAACTTCTTTTTGGTTTAGTTTTATTTTATTATTCTTATTATATATCATTATATTTGTACATAATTATAAAAAAAACTAAAAGGCACTTGAACATTATCATTTAACATTATTATACTTATCGTAAACAAAGTTAAAGGCAAAAAGTATATCGCATTTTTTTTTTAATTTAAGAATAGTAAATTATGATTTTAGAGCGTTACAAAAATTAATTTCTACTACATTTTGGTACGTTTCGATGATCCGGGTTGGTTATTGTCGGTGTCCTGGTCGTAGTTTTGGTCCGTAGCCTGAAAAATGTCGTCATCCTCGTCCTCGCTCTCAATGCGGATTTCCGGCATATTTCCGCAAGATTCTCCGTTGCAGAAGCCACATACAACCGAACATTTAAGTCCAGCCTTTCGGCAGCCGCATGCCCCACCACACCCCTTTTTGTAGTTACAAGATACCGATATTAATAAGGAATCTGGAGCTGGTTTTTCCGCCATTGGTATGGGAGTGAGCCCGTAAGCGCCATGCTTTCAACCCCAGTCTTCAGGATTTTTCTCTATGCCTCTCCATTTCTGTACTTGGTGGTACGTCCTAAAGGCGTGGAATTGCGCCGCGTCTTTTGTAGGTTTCAAAGAGGCAAGATTAAATTTGCTCTTCAGCGTAGATTTGGCGAAGCGTTGGAAACTAATCTCTTCCAAACTCTCTTTATCCATGTTGCCACCATATAAAGCTACAAGAAAGCGTACTCCGGCCTCGGCAATCTCCTCTGACGTGGCATCTTGTTGGTTGAAAATTTCAATTATTTCATGAACCGCTCTGTTTTTTCTATCAGCGTACAAAATTTAGTTTTTCCCTGATTGAATAGGGATGACGTTGTGTCACAACCACTGAAGGCATGCAAGAACAGAATGTGCTTGGTTGCTTCTTCGTATTTGAGGCTACTTGCTGAATATATCCTCTCAGCAATTTTTCCTCTTCCAGGTTTACGGAAGTAGATAGAACTTTCGGCTGGTGCTAAGGCTGTCACAAGTACTAAAAGGTCAACATCTTCCCCGACCACAAAAACAGCATCAAATATTGATTCACTGCATAAAGAAATTGCAGTGTTGACAATTGGCACATCGGCATCATCTTCAGCTTGTTTAACTGTAAATGCAGCCAGCTCAAATGTGTTCTTCAGCATCGATATGAGACGAACTTAATTTTTTTCATTGGCTAAAAATCACTCCTGCGAAACTTGCACCACCATTGTTTCATCAAAAAGGACATCGGCAGACACGTGCTTTTTTGATCGACGACGTCTTTCTGCGGTCTTTGTATTTGTATTGTCACCATCAGTTGGATATCCATCAAAAAGAACAATTGCGTGGGAACCAAAATGATCTTGCACATATCATCGGAAAGCGGTGTGAATACGGAATATAAAGATGACTTGGTTCCTTTGCGCATTCCTGCTTCCGAAAAAAGCGACAAAGGAAAGGGGGCCAGCTCGTATTTAAGGAAATCCTTTATCTCGTCTTCGGATTTCTTAGCAATGCACATCCTTTGAAACAGCATTAGTGGGTTGAGGCAAATAGTTTCTTCGCCGACTTTAATGCTGCTATTAACTGCTAGTAGTGGGATAACTTTATCTTTTCGTTTAAATTTAATTGCCTCAAAATTTTGGTACGTGTTAACCATTTTGTTCAAACCTTTTAAACCCATTTCCCTAGACAAATGACAGTTTATCGTTGCATCTCCGACAAGTCCAGTGCTTATGCAAACAAGGGAATTGATTTCGGGAAAGGGAGGATGCTGAGAAAACCAATGCAACAATTTTTTTAGGTCTTGATCGTCTCGTGAGATACGTGCAGCCCTTGCATCGACATGTTGCTCGGATGTATCAAGATGAATGTCGCAATAATTCTCAAAAGCTTCGCACACACTGACGCATACAGACTCGATGCACTGAAGGTCATTTATGACCCTCTCTCAATACCTACTAGACAGCAGCTGTTCTCTCGCTACCTGCCTATCCGTTAAGGCTTAGGGCAACCTATTAATTTAAAAATTATTTCAATATGATTGGCATTTGTTTAAATTATTTATTTTAGTTATTAACAGCCAAATAACAAAATATAATACTTTTTTTTTCAAATAGTGCAAATTCACAGAGCTGTAACTCCTAACATATGTGTGCTACAAAAAAATATTTTTAACAACAAATGTAGGAAATTTTGTCCTCTTTAACTTTGTATAGAACATCTTTTGTC
Source organism: Stenurella melanura (assembly GCA_963583905.1). Lineage (NCBI taxonomy): Eukaryota > Metazoa > Arthropoda > Insecta > Coleoptera > Cerambycidae > Stenurella > Stenurella melanura. The sequence continues at coordinate 18,989,059 of OY757316.1, forward strand.
GTGAAAGCCACCGTTTTTGAGTTATTATCAAAAAACCAAATTTTTGTACCTAAAATCCAAGATGGCGGCTCGAGCGCATGCGGCTCGAGGTCGAAAACTTGGATTTTTCATTAGGGCCCCAAGCCTAACAACATACTAAAAAATCACTACTACCCCACCTTTTGCATTCAAACAACCCTGTTTGATACCCACGTACTGGACTATATGTAGAAAACTTCAAACATTTTCAGGAGAATTTCTTGAACACCCTGTATCTTGGAAACTAATCACTTCCCGACCCTTGTTTATAGGAACTTTTTCCTTATTTTGAAAAGTTGTATTAGTGAAGTTTGGCCTATGCAATTCGGGACACCCTGTATATGAGAACCAAAAAGAAAAACTATGTGAACCTGAATTCTGGTTATGCTAGCAATTAAAATCCTAAAATGAATTTGTCAATTTCTTACTCATTGTAACACTAGTATCCTCATAGTCCCCTACGTCCATGCAGAGTAAACTAGTATCTACATAACCCCGTACGGTTATGAAGATTCATTTACAAATGAGAGCAAAGGCCTAAACTGATATAGGACAAATTGTAGAAAAACGAGGTATTTCGACAACTTCTCTTACATCCCTATAAACCGATTACCCCATCGTTATAAATTATCTTTAAAATCTACTTCTTAGTCACAATGTTTTGTCATTTATGCAACGTTCTTGTTGCCCACCCTTTGCTGTATAGCACGTCCGGCAGCCTCACACCAGCTGTTACGGCTGTATCACCAATGCTCTTTCCCATCAGCTCTTTGGTGATATCAGCACCACACTTTAAAATAAAATCTTAAGTTTTGTTTACTTACGGGCAAATTTTGTCCAAGTCTGCCTTGCTGGAAACGAAAGTCAATCCGGAGTCGGTTAAAACTGACAGAGGTTTGGCACAGTTCATTAATGCTTGAGGGGTACAGGCTTCACCCTTCACCTTGGTGGTAATAACTGAAAATTAAAAATACATATATAGCGTTGGTTTTATGTCAGTATCGAGGAAACTAAAAGTAAACATCAGTGCGATACAGAAAAAAATATTTTCTATAGAAGGAAGACACTTGTTTATGTTTAAAATTGCTTGATTTTAATGATGTAGAAATAAAATCGCGATAGTAGTTTTTCTGCTTGGTTAATTGAAATTAAAATTAAAAGTTAGTTTTTACTTTACGTTTTTTCAACATAATTATACATTTTCACAAAGTTCTGTTTACATTTCACGTACCCATTTAAGAAAATATACATAATTAACTAGAAATGAAAATTCATTAAGACAAAGCTTAAACATTTCAAATTTTATTTTCCGAAAAGAATATATATTTAGATAGTTTAAATTATTTACTGCTATAACTTAGATATTCCCATTTTTGATGAAAAATATCAAGTAGTTCTAAGTTTTATCCAAATAACTAAAATTATACGTTACAGTGAATTTTGTTCAATCTGATCTTACAATAAAAGACAGGTTACGGTAGAGGCACATTCACAAAGAATTGTTTTGTTTCTTTTTTGTAGTTCGAAAACATATTTGAAACCTAAGCACATACCTTTTACGTGAATCTGGATATAAAGACATTCAATATACTCAATAAACCGTGGTAAATCCTATTTCCGCCCTTGGGGACTTTCCTTGTAAATTTTTCATGTGGGATTGTTGTTTTCCCAGTTGATTTTAACGAAAGTGTGTTTAAAATGAAGGCTTTCCGGTTTTAGCCGCAAATTGAATCAGAAGCGTCTACAGGCCTGTCTTATATTCTTTCTCTCGTTTTTTTTCTTACACATTATTTTGTACCACTGAAATCTTCAATTTGTAAGAGTAAAACTTTTTTGTTCCAATTAGGTAAATAATTTTTCTGGAAATAGTGGTTTTCCCATTTTGTATAAAAATTGAAAATCTTAGGTTAATACCGATTTTTGCAGAAACTTAGGAACAACTAAATTATTCATAAGTGGATAGCCACCTCTCAGACATGTCTAGCTGAATTACATGCACTATTGCCATCACTTATGTAAATTGAAGGCATAAACCTAATTATGGCTTTAAACTCATAAAATACATGTCACAACCTCTGGTGTACCTCAGGGTTCAGATTTGGGTCCACTCTTATTTTCGGTATTTATTAATAACTTATGCGATGGATTGAATTGCAACAAACTTCTCTTTGCGGATGATCTGAAATTATTGAGTGAAATTACTACCATAGAGAATTGTGCAAGATTACAAGAACAATTAAATATCATTGAGAATTGGTGCATAGTGAACAAATTATCAGCGAATTAATTAAAATATAAATATAAATCCGATTGAATAGTCATTCAGTTTTAACGACATATTATTATCTTTAATTCATTGTGAGAGTATTAAAGATTTGGGTATACTGCTCGAATCCAGATTGAAATTGGCAGGACACAGTTACTTTATCTGCATTAAAAACACTCGTTTTTTTATAATAAATTTAAAAAATGTTTCTAATTCAGAAGCATATTTGGGTTTTGTGCGTTAGAAATTGGTATGGTTCAGCAATATACTCATATTTATGAGAAATGTTCACAATCATTAGAATCTGTTCAACGGAAATTATCTTTTAAAATAGACCTAGGAAAATGTTCAATTCTAAGGAATACTCTGCTGGTCTCTTGTCTCAATTTTCGCTTTTGGACCAATTGAGTTAATCACCCAATTTGAATGGGTAGGAAGGTTAGTAACTTCATATGATTACACGATGAAAATTTGCGGAAGTTCATTCGCCGTTGTTCGTTTGCTGCCGTTCGCCTATTAATGTGTACGCTCCTTTAGACCAGAAAATTGCAACTGAAAATGCAGATGTTATGGCGGCGCGTGCTAAAAAACTGCTATTCGACTGGAGTAAACTGCTTACGAAAGGACGTAAAGGACATACGACAAGACAAAGTAATTTAAATGGCAAGATCAACATTTGTCTCGACATGTTTTAAAACAGAAATAACTGCCAAATGTCGTTGTTTTTGATCAAAGAATTCTGCCCTAAAAAATTTCAGTCCACCCTCGTATCTAGAGTGCGATAAAAAGAATCCTTTAATTGATCCTTCTGTCAATTTGCGAAATTTTCCTTCATTGTCTTACGTAAGTAGCATGTAAAAAGATTAAACGCAGTTGTTCGGGTCATTCCAAGTTTGAATGGCCATAGGATTAGCGCAAAGTAGCCACAGTAAGACCAAATAGCCTCTAACTGTTTCTTCGTGTAAATTTATCACTCCATAGAGAGTATTACGAAATTAGAACGAAAGGGCGATCAAATGCCATGCATATCGTATTGATTACAACATGCTATAGACAACAATGTGGAATAATTTAGATTTCTATGCAGTTAAATCTGGTGGTATATATAGTCCAGTTATTTTATTTGGTGCATTCTTGATGGCAATTCTCTGCAGGAATCTTCAACAAACAACTTTGAAACTATTGAAAATTAATTTATTTGTGGGATTAAAGAGAATGTTTGGAGAAAACGTTTTTTCAGAAAAAACGGACGTTTCAGTAATTTTATTGTATCATCATCAGGATCATTAAAATAGTGACAAAATATTCAGCATAAAGTGTACAAGGTGTATTGATAGATACAGTAAAGTTTTTATGTCTGTTTGTTTTCATAAAACAGCTTCAATTAAACTTTTTGTTAATGGATTAACGGCTCTTCAAGTACGAACCAGAATGAACAAGAAGGTTAATGGGTGTTTGGACAAAGAAGGAAAATATAATAAATAACCGTTGTATCTAACAAACATTAATCATCATAGTTAAAATTTTCTGTGATCTTTAAGGCTCGCTGAAATGGATCTACTTGTCTGCCCAATATCTTATATTCAGTACTTAAATATGACCGTAAGACTAAGTGAAATTAATGTAATATTGATCCTCGTGATATACTAGGTAAGTTATTAAACAGAATTAGGCAATTTCAAATTTATTTGAATATAATAATTATACATAATAGCGTTCATAAGATAGTCGATACTAGAGAACATATGAAATACACTGTTTTAATATTAGCTCGACAAAATTACACATCGAATAAAAAACGGCGAAGACGTCAGTCAGTATTTAAAGCAAATATTGAACTTAGAATTTGCCACCTGACTTTCATTTATATTATCTCAAGAAATTTCCACTTCCTTAATGTGACAACCAATCACTATCGAGCTCCTGGAATATACAATGAGGTTCGGCAAGGCAGAAATAATATTAATTATTAAGTCGCCTTGTCACTTGAATAATTAAAACAATAACGTAATTGCGATAATCGATCAACTAGAACGTAGTAATTCTTTGTTTGACTTCGTTCACTTCCACTGGAATCCGTACAAATCGGTTAAGTCTGCCAATTTAAAATTCATTTAGAAGTAAGCTTTGTTTAAGCTTTCCTACATATTCTTACATAATTACTTTCTTTATCTATGGTTATAGAGGAAATTGAATAGGTGCGTAAAAAATTATTAGTTCTAGTATTTTTATTGAAAAGTGTAGTTTAATACGGATCCCAAATCTACTTTATGTCAATTTTAGTCAATTGGTTTTAATAGCTGTGTGCAGAGTAGTCGGCATGTGTCGCTATTTTAGTGATAACGTCAAACTTTGAGGCTATTTTCAATAAACAGATGTATAGTAATTATAATCGCTGCTTCGTACCTGATACTGATACTGCTTTCGTAGTTCAAAACGTACATCGTATAGCACTTATTATTCGATCAGAGTTTGCAAAAGCATATAAACATTTCCCTTCGGTTGTTGACATGATGTTAATTTGAAATAATACAACCTCGGTGTAGTCTGTCACGACATTATGTGTACTGATGGGTCGGTACGTACTATTTAGTTTACTTATTTTTTCCACGTTTATTAATACAGAGATTTTGCTATAGCCCTAGACTTATTTCCCGCCTTCTTAATATACCAACCACTCCACACTTCATATTAACATATTTGAAATTCTCTCAATTGTGGAAAGGATCCGGAGTATGCTCTATATACCAAAAAGGTTCCCGAAATGAAGTCAGTAACTACAGATCAATTTCTAGCATTTGTAATTTTTGCAAAGTTTTTAAAATAATTCTTCATGGTCATATATATTTTCATGCAGAAAATCAGCATGGTTTTGAGCAGTGGCGGCTCGTGATATTGTCTGCAGAGGAGGCTTGATATTCTGAAAGACAACTGATGTGCAATATGACTACAATTTGTACATTTCCCCACCACCCCTGAGGTATTACAACGGCGCGTTACATTTTTTTGCCGTGGGTTGTTCGCCAGGATACCGATTCACGACTTGAGAAGAGAATAGAACTAATAAAAGAATAGAATGAAAAGGAAATAGAAAATATGATGAGATGAAAAAATCATTCTCATGAAATTCTCGTTCCTACGACTCGAGTATCGGGATCCAAAGGAGTCCTACTATCCCACTTGTAATTAAATTATATAACTTTTAATAAAAATAAAAATAGTTTTGGTAAAAAAATTAAAGTGCTTTTTTACAAACAAAAAATTGTATTCATTATCACTGTCAGGCGTGTAAAATTATAAGTTTTAATAGAAATTAAAATAGTTTTGAGAAAGAAGTTATATAAAAAAAAAATAGAACCGCGGAACTCTATATTATGGAGAATTATAAAAAATATTTCCTAAAAAATAAATAACACAAATAAATATTTTTTCTAAAATAACAACTACCTATATTAATCTCTGCTTTAAAGCCTGAATATTTTTATAAATGAGTGGTAACCTGCGATTTTTGGAACTAGCAGAATGGTTGATTATTTCATCATAAAATGAATAGTGTTTCCTCAATTCTGACAAAAAACGTTTTTCTATTGAAATAAGCGATACATTTGAAAGGCAGTCTTGACTCATTTTGTTTCTAGTAAAAATGTTTTTACTCGTTTAAGTGCTGAAAATGATCATTCTACAGAAGCTTACCGGAATTGTCTCAAAAAATAGTGGCGTTATTCAAAAAGTTCTCTAATTTTGGGTCATAAGTTTTTAAAAAATCTACCAGCTCTTTGAAATTTCCTTTATTGCACGATTCTCGTTTTCCGTCACGTCCTCGGAAAGAATTTTCTTGTGAAGATAACTATATAACGGCATCTATTAACCTCTTTAATATTTCCCTATTCTCACGGACCTTTTCGTTAACATTTTCTATTTCTCTCTTATGTGCAGAATCCAAGAAATTTACAATATTTTGTTTACCAAACATTTCGAATTTAATGCAAGATGAAATGTGCTCCTGGGATTTTTCGTGCCTTTCTAAACCTCGCGACAAATTTTGCAAATTATTAAACCCGGCCCTGCCCCAAATTGAGGATTGATCATTAGTAAATAATAAACATCTCCAACGATATAATTTGTTTCTAACTCTTGATGCCGTTAACCACTCGACTTTGTATAATTGTTATCACAAAACCCTCTGTTTTGTTTACCACTTTTAAAAACTAACGAAAGCATTGCTGGTGTAGACCTGGCATTTCTTTTAATTCTTACCTTTTCGTCATAAATAAGAGTAGTAAATCCATTTAATAACAAATAATCCACCACGTCTGGACAACAAGACATGTTGTTGGGAATATTTTCACCTAGAGCACTTATTTCTAGCCCGCCTATCAAATGTTTTATGTATTTATATGTCAAGTTGTTCTTATAACCGGCTAAACGCAACTGTCAGACGTCAGTTCGTTTTCTTTGTGAATCACCTGACTCTTGAATGACCTGTGCACATGCGCTATAAAAAAGAACTGAGATCTGGAGGCTAGCCTCATACTTGGCTATTCCAAGTGTTGCTATTTTACACAGCGCAAAGAAATTCAAGGTCATTCATGTTATAAGCAAATGCGGTAAAGTTGGAAGCTATTTCGTATTAGCCTCCAGCGAACCGCAGTGTTCATTCAGTAAAAGACCGGCCGACCGGGAAATATGCATACAAAGACTATCCGGACTGTAACGTTATAGGTATGTTTGTGGAAAGGAAATGCAAAAATGTTATATATAAACTGAAAATTAATTAATGAATAATAAACAATAAAAAATATTGAAAATTGAGATATACCTAATAGAAATTTCTTAAGATATTACTTTTGAAGATATGGTGGTTCTTCCAAGGGGAGGCTCAGCCTCCCCTGCCTCCCCTGACGAGCCGCCACTGGTTTTGAATCAAGATGTTATACTACCATGTGGAGGACACTGAAGTCCTATATGAGAAAAATCAGGTGCATGTCATCTGAACTGATTTCTCTAGAGCTTTTAAGTACCTTCACCATGAATTGTTGCTAACAGAATTGAATACATCTGGCATGTATGTGAGTTCGCTTTATATGTTTAGATCTTATCTTAATAACAGGTCGCAATTTGTTCAATATCGTGGATTCAAGACTGAAAAATCCACGTAATTATCAGGAGTTCCACAAGGTTCAATTCTAGGGTCGTAACAAATAGTGCTTAGTGTTATATTAGTGAAATAATAGATATTATAAGCAGTTAGTAAGTCACTAAATCATTAGTGTTATTTTGGGTTATAATTCTTAGACCCATCGATTGGGGATGTTTATTAAGGGGCCTTCCATCAAATACGTACGCAAAATGGGGGGGAGGGGTGGCAATTGCATAGCTTGATGATATGTGACGAAATGAGGAAAGGGGTTTGAACAAACGTGAGGTGACATGGCATTTGAAATATCTACATCAATTTTATTCTTATAATATTTTTTTAAAACTATGCATTTAATTTTTCAGTCGCAACATGAAGGAAAACTTTTCGCTGAATCTATCATTACTGTCTTGAATATTTATACGTTTAGTATCGCTTATGTTTGAATTTGGGGAGGGGGGTTTAGGTTTTGTGACATATTGTTAGACAGGGGGTTGAATAAAATGTGATACAGACTGACAAAGGCGGAAGGAGGGGTCAAAATGTACGTAATGTGAATGTAGTTCAATATTGCTTATAGCATGTAGTCGGCAAAGTAGTTGTTGAAAAAAATATGTTTTTTACACTTATCTGTGTTAAGTTTTTTAAAATAACTTAAAATTACTAGTATTTTCTGGTAATATATTTATTTACTTTGAATTTTGGCGGCATCCCTTTGATTCACTCATCACACGGTGTTACAAGCAGCATCGGGACTCACGATTAACGAATGTAATTAATCATATAACACGCTTAAGTATTCATCTAGTTATTATTTTAGTCTAGATGTCTATATTGTCTATCCTGTATTATGCGGTCTGTTGGATTCTAGAAAAGATTCCCCTGTTCTTAAGGCATCAAATTAGGAGCCCCGGCAGAATTTAGCAACTAATTAACAAACAGACATACACACAGCTTTTAGCAAGTTACCAGTGGAGCTTCTAAGTAATGAATTATCCCGGAGGGACATCTTAGTAGGCTTTCCACAGAGAAAACCCGGAGAACGCTAAGACCTCAACGGACTACCCCCGAAGAAAGTGGCTTTATTAATGAAAATTAAATTCGAATATTTTATGTGCGACTTCCTCTCTGTGCTAGTTGGTTTGAGTTGAACTGTTTTGATTTATTTTTAGGAAAATTTGTGTGTTTATTTGGCTTTGTACAATTAGAGCAGGTGCGGGATGATGTTTCCCCTGAGGTAAAATTTAGCATAGGTTTAATAATTTAGTAAATTTGTTCCCTCTTTAAAATTTATCACCGTAATAAAGGACAGAGGCACGTGAGGCTTTATTATAACACGCTTACATACAGGGTGTTTAGAAAATCAGCTATTATTATTTTATAACGGGCGTTAACAGAATGAGATTGTCCATAAAAATAATTCTTACTGAGAATAACACAAACAATATCAGCCTTTGAAGGAACAGAACATTAGTTTATTATCAGCCAACGCGTGTTTAGCCAAGCACGTACCCATCATCGGGAGATGGTTAAGTTTTAATCATCTACTGACAATGCCAATTTAGTTGGTGAAATACATGTCGAGTGTTAAGATTCGAATGTTGTATGTTCTTGTTTGTGGAACCTACATCTCAGACAGCGTCACACCAAAGGTTCTAGCCCCATTCAGATAAACAATATTTATTTAACCAATTTTACAAACAATACCAATATTTACAACATAGACTTCCACAGGGAAGAGATACTAAAGCTTTTGCAGCAATATTTCACGTAACTCGTCACTTGTTAAACGCTAAAATACAACCAGTATCTCATAACATGTGAAATATAGCTTTAAAAAAAGTTTTGAATATATTTGTCAATTTTAAAATATCATGTTTTTCACTAAATTTAGAAGCGATGGACTTTTCAAAATTTCAGTCTCAAAAGATTGAAGATGAAACAGTACCAAGCGATTTATAACAAAAACGAAATAATGGTGTACCTCGAGGTACAATTTTATACCACACTTCCGTTTCATATTTGATTAATCAAGCTTTCCATAGCGCTTATTTTAAAGTATTATGAAAATGTTCCTCCAGATGGTTTAAATGAATGTTAATAATTCAAGCACAAACGAATTAAATGTAATATTCTAATGGTGTCTCCATGGTAGCTAGTTACCGCGGAAAAGACTGTATCAATAATTCTTCCGTGAGACTTACGTACCAAGCAACAGGATATGGAAAACTATATTAACTTTTATAACTCAAGAAAATATATTCAAGGTTCTTACTTGTATTTTGTTTATTTATATAATAATAATAATAATCATTAGGTGTATAGTTCTCTTCGTATATTTAAAGCAAATACAAAATGTCGGGGTATTTGATCTTTACTGCAAAGTCAAAGGCACCGACACTTTTTATGTGCCTAAAATATATAAAGAGAACTATAAAGGCATAAGCTGAGTCTCATCAGCATACAATTACAGGCAGTTGATAATAAAACGACCAATAACTAATATATAGATAATTAAAAATAGCGGCCCCAGGGCAGAGCCTTGTGGCACACCTGAACCGATCTCGTGTGTATTGGACATACCTAAATTAGTAAGTGCTTGCTGTGTACGCTAAAATTGAAGGGATGCTGATGCGGTGTCACTGAGGCCATAATATTTTAATTATGCATACAATAGATATCATTAGTTGCATCAATTCTTCAATGAAAAAATGATTGACGCTGCAAATTACCTGTTACAATTCCTCCGTCTGTTGGGGTTCACATGTAACAACAATTACTCAAAGCTTATTACTAATTTGCATCTAACATTGCGTAATTAAATTCAGCGTTTTCCTAATATCGGGGATATAAGTGGAAGCAGCCCAGGCATACAACAATAATCCATCTCATGCTGGAAACTAATTTGTTCCGGGGTTAGCTGAGTACTTATATAGTTGTAAGATCTATATTTATCCGGCTGCGAACGCAATTATATTTATGATTAAACATATTGTCTATTATACGGACTGGAGTTCGCAATTTCTGGAGATGAGGACTTGTACATCCTTATGACACATGCCGTAATCCGGTGTCATGCTCTGCAGATCCGGGCCTAAAAACATTACACTTGAAACAAGAAGTGCTTGACATGGAAACTTGTAAATCTTAATAACGCCAGTGGATTAATTAGCTCGCACACGCGTTACTTAATTTCGTTTTATAGCAGTTGTGCTCGTCCCTAAGCACACTAGTAAAAGATGGCCGCATGAAGTCGAACATTTCTAGAAAATTCGTAGAGGCATTTTGGAAATTCAGCCGAGTAATTTTCGATTTAAAATAATACTGTTTTGGGTATTAAGGTAGAAAGTTACTGCTTTCTATAAGAGAATTTTGGAAACATGAAACATTTTTAATTTTTTAATATCCTCTTCGGATTATGAAAAGAGAGATAGAAACTTACAACTTAACCTAAGAACGTCTACATTGGTGCTTGATAACAAAAGTTATCCCGATTTTCCAGATTTTCACACTTTCGAGGTCGCCCAAAAAATAATGTTTTCAAAATCTGTTCACATCATCTTCTTAGGACACTTTTAACTACAGTGGGTTGAACTTTGAACTCAGTCACTTATTTTTTCGAACAGAACTTTGAGTTTAAAGACTAAGCTCCTTTTTTTGAAATTTTGATGTTAGGTTTCATTATTTTGAATCGAGTTTGAACAAATCGATAGATAGCTGTTTATTTAACCACATTAGTTACGTATCGCATCGTAAATTTGTAATAAGCCATGTAAAACCTATTCTAGTTTAAAATAAATAACAATAGTATAAATATATTTTTTATTCTTTTATTTAATGTCGGTCCATGTCCGCTACTTAGGCCAATCACCGACGTCAGAAGATAAACTATTCCCAACCTTAAAATTTTGCCGAACCTCTTCGTGCAGGATGAGTAGGGATTGTTCAACAGCACAACAATTAATAGACAAAAAAATCGACTGCTATATATTACCTATGAAGGGTACCATCTCCACTACACAATTCCCGCCTAAAATTGCACAGCTCCTACATACGCGCTATTATTCGAGCCTTTAGAAGGTGAAACGAAATCGTTGCATTTTCATAGAGGGTCACTCCTCCAAGTACTAACCTCAAGTAGCGTTGTATAACAGATTGTATCGGAATACCGTTCGGTGGGGCACTGCTAACGTTGCGACCACGGAGCCGAGTTTAAATCTTGGTTAGGGTATGGATGTCTATCACTGTTATCTCTCCTGAGTTCACAGCAGATGACAATGTTGTAGGGAATTGTTGATTTGTTGGTGTCTATGTGTATGTGCCGTGGTTGAGTGGAAAGCTATGGCTAAACTCCACCAGGACGTTTATATAAATAAGGCGTTTAAAAAAATAATAATTAAAATAATAAACATGTATTGGCAGTTTTTCAACTCCATCTAAACAATTTAGTAAATCGGATTAATTTGCGTTTGAAACAATTAAGGTTGTGTTGTTAGCAAAGAGAATACACTTGCAAGGAAAAAGACATTTTCAATTTCATTTATAAACAATATAAACAACGGTGGCCCTAAGACAGATCCTTGTGGGACACCATATTTAACATTATTAACAGCTGAGATGATTTTGTTGTCTACAACTCTTATATGTATAATTTTCCGTAATTCCGTAATTTAAATGACATCTGCACTTTCTTGTGGGCTCGGATTCACAATATATACTTTCGCGTCGCATTTCCTTGAGAAATTAAGCATATTGTTACAATCCCCGTTTCCAATAACCGTCCCGCAGCATTCTGGATCGAATATCATTTAAACTAGACCGTGTGCCTTTATTGTCTTTTCTTTGGATTAGATGAGCATTTCAGTCGAGCGGGCATATTCACGTGCACACACCGATAATCCAGATGTGTTGTAATGGCTAAGGCGGGTTCCCCGTGGACACACACAATTGCCACGGTAATTGATTAACAATTCTCTAATAACCGTGCGACGCTATCTCAAATCGCTGTCCCGTCATGTATGGCAATGTCCGTTTCTAGCCTTTGGTTCGTGCGAGGCGGATGTCCACATTGCTGGCGCCTCAAAGCACACAAATGAGAAGACGGAATAACCAAAGCAAAGGAACACTCATATTTCCTCATTAAAATTTCAGTTAGTCAAGGAAGTGTGTGCAACTAAATTCTTGTTCGTGCAAAAATTAGCGCTGTAGCTAGTTGTTTGAATTTTGACACATTAATCTCTTGACTACCAGACTCTATTCGTAAATACCAGGGTAACACATAATTCAGCGCACTACTTTTATTCGAAAAAATATCTGTGACATATTAACTTTTGTTTGTTAACTCAGCGAGCTTAGTTGAAGATCACTGTATTCTAAACTGATCAGTATAAAACTATATATTTTTTACTAGACGTTGCATACTATGTCTTGCCTAGATCTAAGTTACCGTCAACTAAAATGCCGCAATCATAGGCTACATCCAGCCGTAGGAAATTGTGTAGTAGAGATTATTTTGGAGTAGTTAGTAACCTAAAATGTCAACATTGAGAACACGTGCTACTACGGTATCGTTGTGATAAAAAATAGTTAGAAAGTGTTTTTTGTGTGACTCGGATGATTCCTTAATTGATTTTAACGATGAAACTTTCAAAAATTGTTCATTGAAGTTAGCTTTTCGTAAAAAAAAGAACTTTAAGCACAATGAAGTTGAGCTAACTAAAGTATCACTCGATTTTTACTGCCACTGCTCCAAAATATTGCTCAGTATTTACTAGTGTATCGCTCTCCTTCTCTATTGCATGAACAAATAGCATGCGCATTCTCTTTCACTCGGCGGTCGCGCCGTGCGCAGCTGCAATGCTGTGTCCTCTTCTATCGCACGGGATACTTAGCCTGGACCTCTTTGTCGAAAGTTTCCATTCGCATTAAAATTTCACTTTTTAAAATTCGACAACCCTCATTCAAACCAGACATTTTGCAGACAACCTTATATCATCGTGTTTGCAATGCAATAGCGCTTATTTTGATATAAGATTTATTTATTAAACAAATGGGTGAAAATAGCTAGTATCAACATACCTGTTTATACCTGCCAACCCAGTAGTTACGCCAAGAAAAAAATAGACAACCCAATGTTCGCATATTCTATAGGCTTCATACTTTCGATTAGTATTAAATTTATTCGTTAAACTCGTGAGTGCAATGTTAAATAAAAAGTCATTTTTCAATTTTTAACTAATCATAGCCTGGCCAGGAATTTGTTAGCCAACCCACTCGCGATATATTTTTTAACATACTAAATTTGATAAAAAATACTTTTCATCCATTAAACAGATGGGTGAAGGTCGTTTCTAATTCGGATCCTCTACTATTAATATTTCAGATCACACAAATAATCTTGGCGTTTAGTTAGATCAAAATTTACGGTTTAGAATATATAAAATTTATATTGCGAAAAATGTATGCCAGAATGAAACTTTTATATTCGGATACACATTCTAAATTTCAAAATGCGAATAATTGTATGAATCACTTATACTGCCCGTTTTTAACTACTGTGTAATATATTTTATACCACCCATGTTTAGACCAAATTGCAAAAAATCGACTAACTTGTTTTTAGAAATGTTGCGCATAATCTTAATATTAACCATCAGTATACTCTTACAATGTATCATCATTCGTCTGTTTCTTTGCGAAGATGTTTGACTTACTTGGCGACAATATTGTACAATTCTGTAAAACCTAATATGTGTTTAAGCCTTTGTGCCTTTCGTCGTCGAATGAATCATATGCTAATTGATTGCCAATTAGAATTAACTTCCTAAAATAACAAACTAGTGTACTCCTGTCTTCATGTACCATTTTCTTGTCACATATATAATACAGTTGGTTAAGTGTAAGATAGCCGCCTAGTTAAATTTCGCCCGTTTTATAGAGTACAAATGTATCACTGTATATTATTACATTTCGCTCTTTATAATAAAGTCTATATTATTACTATTACGATTGATATCCGAGTCAAAAATGCGGTCTGATACGCAATCAAGCTATCAGTTCTGTAATACATTTCCAATTTTTCTCATAGCTGTCAGAGTATGAGTATACGACATTAACTACAATATCGTTTTTAAATGGGATAACAAAAATGGGTCTATTACGGACCACTGGAGCACACCTCAATTCGACCAATGTCTTTTGTTAAAAATAGACGAAGGTCAAGGAAATCAAAGGTAAAGTGTCGACGTATCTATGTCTTCGGTAAAGTAATGCACAGAGAAATCCAAGGGAAACTTTGAAAAAAAAATATTTAATTAAGTTGAAGAAGTTATTTTGCAAAATCCAATTACCAGAACAACATAAATACATCATAAAAATGTGTCAGCTGCAGACACCCTATATCAAATTAATGTACTGACAGTTTAAACCCATAGAGGACTTTGTGAGATATAAACCGACAAACGTAACAATGGCCGTAATGAGCCACTTTGAGCATTTCTTGCGTCTCATCACGGGTCACTTACTTAGTCGTAAGACCCCCATAAAAAATGGGCATCTGTCTTCTGGATGCTAACCTGGTTATTTTCTTGTTGCGAATGAGACAACAGCCGCCTAATGCCGTCTCCAACATAATCATAATCTGAGCAATATCACTCATGCAAATTATAATGGAATGGTTTAAATTAATAATCCCTTTGTTCGGACCGATTCGTATCGCCAGCTCATCGAACCGTTCGGTTGGGTAATTGAAAGAATTACAATTCGCAGGTTTTTGTAATGTAATTTGTGTATGGGGTTGTTCGGACGTCGTTTCACACCTGAAGGAGCGACAAAGTGGAATAAAAGTGCGCCTTTTGTTAATTTCTAGCTTTTAAACACATTTCGCAGAGCAATTGCTGTAATTGAAGCAGCACTTGGATTAATTAAAATGAAAATAACTTAATAGATGTCGCAGTTAAAATTAATCAAAAATATCTACCGGATGTTCAGCTTAAGTTTTTCATAGGTCGCTTTTGGAAACAAATAACACTGTTTTTACAGTCTCTGCGTACTACAGGGTAAATATTTAAAAAGATTGAAAAACCGCCCTTGAAAGCGACCACTAGAAATTATTAAATATAATTCCACCATTACCTAACATGGACATTGAGGTCGGTTTCTACAATTTGCAAAATATTTCCATTGAGATGGCTCAATCCATTCCAGTGTTATAACTAAATAAACATAAAATGAACAAACATAAATCCAAAAAATAATTTTGCACATATATAGCTCCAACAGATACATATATAGCTAGTGATAAGCCTCAGTATCTGTAGCAATCTCGGTGATTTTTTCGCGAATACAATACTACCCTTCAGTAAGTGAGGAGATACAATGACCACTAAGGCCATACCCGGCGTTTAGGGTTGAGGACGGAGAGGGTATGGGAGGAACAAGGAAGAAGGGAGAGTGGAAATAGTTGGAGGAATTGAAGGAGAAAGAAGAATTGAAGAGAGAATTGCGGATGGTATCCCCGTGGGAGTGGCGGAAGCCATTGCCGTGGGAAAAATCATTGAGGTAAGAATGAATGACGAGGAAATAAGACTACGAAAGAGGATCGAGGCGTCCATCGTTACGGATAGCCTGCAGAGTCTTGAGAGGTTAAGGAAAGGAGGGGCGAGAGAAAGAGAGGTAGCTGAAATGAAATTGATGATCGAGAGAATGAGGGGCGTGGGAGTTGGATGTATTGTCATGTGGAGGAGAAAAAATGGGAAAAATAGAAACAATAAAATGGTGGACAAGAGTGCAAAAAGAGTAAGGATGAGATAAAAAATGGAAGGTGAATAAATTTGGATGGATAGAAGAGGGAGAAAGGCAAGAACAAGACAGAGAGTCATAGAGGAATGGCAGAAAAGATGGGAAGATAGACAAACTGGCATATAACATATAACTGGTTTTTAAATTGAGAGTACTACCATCAATAGATGTGACAGGAAAGACTGGACCATGAATTGAACCTTGCGGGAGATTCAAACTTGAATAAAGTTATCCTACTTCAGAAAAGTCTAATGAGTCTAGTCCGTGTTATAGTTTTCTGTCTGAGTACTACCATCAATAAACGCTACACGAAAGATTGGACCAAGAGTTGAGAAAGGCCTGAAACTCGAATGAAGTTATTCAATTTGAAGTTATACATAACGGATTCTGTTATGAAACGAGAGTAAGAAGTGAGACCAGTCTAACGACTCCAGTTTTCGTTAATAGTTTTGTGTTTATAAATATTTGCACAGTTCCTTATTAAAAATGGTAGTATAAGACCAGCCTGTGATTATATTGACTTTAATTTTCTTTATTTGCGAACAACACGCCTTTATCTGCAATCTCTCTAAACCACTGTTGAATTTTTGTAAGTATTGATGAACCGGAGGAATTATTTTTCTTAACCGCTTTTCGAATCACTGAGATCACAACGTCTGGACATACGTTTTGTGATTCATTCAATGTTCTACTTGGTCTCCCTTTAATGTATAGCACGTCCGACAACCTCACGCCATGACCTTGCCAAATCTCTTTCGAGTCAGCTTGGTGGCATCAATAATGTTGAAGTTGACAAATGAGTCTGAGAAAAAAAATTGCAAACTTTAATCTTTGTAAGTAATAAGAAGATTATAATTTTTACACACTGTGTATAAAAGGCTTCCCATAATACATTTGAGTTGATAAGATTCAGGTTGTTTTAAAAACGACAGACTATGCACAGTTCCCTTTGAAAATGGAAATAGCAATTACACAAAATGACCAAACAATTCCAGTACAGCATAGAGACTAAAATAAAATTGACTGTGGTTTAAAGTTAATAACGTCGGTCGACCAATCCAAATATAAAATATATCAATGTTTTATATTTGGGGGCTAACCTCATTCCCGTTATATCGACATATTGAATATAACCGCGTAGCTTCGGGCCCATTCCGGCCTTATCACGTACCCAAAACGTTTGCGTTTCCCGAAATTCTTTATATAAATTACTTCACAGAAGTTCTTACGGGTCCCCCATTTGTAACTGGCTTTATCTTTAGATTAGAAAATATTAATTAAAAGTACTCGAGAAAAGCCAAACTCAATTTATTATTATGACGTTTTTTGTCGCCGACGACGATGAGAAAAATTTCACTAATTTAACATCGGAAAATACTTGGAGGAAACTTTGTCGCGTAAAAAATTGTGGTTACATGAAGTCCTAAAATAATAGGATGAAAAATGGGTTTTTATGAACTCTGGAGGTGGAACAAATAAATTCATTCTTAAGGTGGCCATTCCCTAGAAAGAGACACCCGATAGGGAAATATTTATTATTTTTAGCTATAACTTTTTTTTCTTATTACGTATATTTAAAAAAACTATAAGAGTACCTAAGTAGAACCATAACAAGACTATTACTATGAATTTTAACTCAATAATTTTAGTGGTTTGCAAAATAGCTCGATTTAAATTTAAAAATTGTGTTAATCTTCCTATTTCGTAGTTTTAAATCGAGCTATTTTGCAAACCACTGAAATTATTGAGTGAAAATTCATAGTAATAGTCTTATTATAGTTCTACTTAGGTACTCTTATATTTTTTTTAAATATACGTACTAAGAAAAAAAAGTTATGGGCAAAAATAATAAATATTTCCCTATCGGATGTCTCTTTCTAGGGAATGGCCACCTTAAGCTCACCTTGATGTACAGGGTGAGAGTAAAATTTGGACAATTTAATTAGAATCATTATGATACATTTTTTAAAAGATATAATAATAATAAATGTATTACCCAAGATACATTATAATGCCTGAGATTGTACAGTAGTAGAGAAAGCAACGTATATAGAAACTTTCAGATAAAAAATAGAGAACACGATTTTTTTTAGAAGATTTGTATTGTTTGGATGAATATGTCAAGTTAATGTGTTATACTATGGTTTTCCTATTTTCCTTGGTAGAGCTTACAATGTGGTCCAGACTGCAAAATCAATCGGATTTAGATGTGGATTATTAAGCGGCCATTATCGCGAAGTAACTAATTCCAGTTTCCTTAAAATTATTCTGACAAATGTAACCGTTAATCTTCTAAATCTTTATAAAAGATGGACTCGCTTCGGTCTTTTATTTCTTTAGGTTCTTTTGTGTAACTATTTTCTTTCATATGTTTGAAATTTAATTTTGGCATTAAAGCAAAGCATATGGAATACAATTCAAATATAAAAGTTATTCATTACGCTGAGGCAGGTTTATTTTCTGGACTGGCAGAGTTAATTAATGGCTTGTAACGGATATATCAAGGATTATTAATATATGATGATTATTGGCTAGATTCGAAGAAAATGTAATAATGGCTAAATGACAACGGGGAAAAACGCTTAAGTACAATACACGAAGACATTTATAAATGTTTCTTGAGGAATAATACCTATCTAATAATAGAAATATATCGATTTTTATTGTTATGATACAATATAACTGTAACAAAATGAAACATTATCTAATAGAGTCTAATTAATAACCAATTAATCATAAAGAATTAATGTAGGTTATAAGTAATCGATGTAGAATATATCTGAGTTAACCACATATTTTTTAATTCTATTTTGAGATACCGATTTCATTATTGCAAATAAGAGAAAATCTGAACTGCAGGTGGCAGCCGGCAAACAAATTATAGCCCACTGTTCGGGGATTCCGTCCTCTTATTAAGAAAACATATCCAAAAAGGATAAAGGCCAATGAACAACGACTTTTCGCCTTTAACATTTACGTACTGATAGGCTATTTTACACGAGAAACGTTCTATTTACGAAAAATTAAAGCCTTGCGTTTGTAGAATATTTAGTAAGAAACTTTCAAAAATCCGTTCAATCATCAAGGTGCATATAGGCACGATAACTGGAGAAAGGACAGTTCGACGGCATTGAGTTCTAAGTTAGTGTTACTTAGAGGAATAACCCTATTATTTAGAAAAAAATCCGATCGATAAACAAGAACGTTATATATTTTAATCGCAATCTCTAATGTGATACTGCGACTGAAGTAGTTTGTACAAATACCAAAATACTGTAAAATATACTGACATACGTTTCGGCAACACAATCGACGTGTAGGAAAGGAATTAAAATTGTTACTATTATTTGTAGAGCAAACAATTTCACATCATTGTAGTACTTTTAACATGTCGTTTACTCTAGTGCAAATATTTCACTATTTATGATCTATGATTACTACTGTCGTCATCCGCAGCCAAATGACAACAGCAGGATTAATGGCGGCCCCAAAATACTTCCTTGGGGTATCCCAACATGTATACTTCTTGTAGCTGATGCATACTCGTTATGCTTTACTTTTTGCATCCTATCATTCAAATAACTACTTAACCACATATGCACACCTCCATTATGTGCAATGTTCTTTCTCACAGTTCTTTGAGAACTTCACTCATTTTACTCACCAATAACCGCGCCGCTTTATTTTGTTATATAAATAACCGTGTTATCTGCAAACAAATAATAGCAGCAGTTATCAAACAGACCTCATTAATATATAAAATGAATAAAAGCTGCTCCAAAATACTACCTTGCGGTACCCCAACATTAATATTTCTTCCTGTTGATTTATACTCGTCATACTTTACTTTTTGCATCATGTCCATATCTTTTCAATTTTTTTAATTGTCTACCTCTATCTATCCTTTTGAATGCACTGTATAAATTACAAACTACTGTAATGTTAGATTACACAAAGGCCTTTGACTGTTTACATCACGAACTGCTATTGGGCAAACTTGCCTATTTAGGAATTGAGTCGGTAAATTGGTTCGGAAGTTATTTATCTGGAAGAACTCAACAGGTGCAGTTATATTGCTCGGAAAAACCATGATGTCTCAAAATAGCTTTGTCATAACAGAGGTCCCCAAGGGTCAATCTTGGGCCCCATACTATTTGTGCTTTTTATGTTTGATCTACATGAGAATATAAAATTCTGTAAATTCCATCAGTATGCAGACGACAGTCAAATGTACACTTCATATAATCCAGTTAGAGTAGATCGGGCAATTGCGAATATAAATACTGATTTAAATTCAATATATAAATACTCAAGTGATCATGGATTAAAGCTCAATGCTAAAAATCCGTTGCTATTAATTTCAAATCCAAACGCTTAGCTTTTACTGACGATTCTTGTGAGTTAAGTATAAATGGTACAGAATTACTATTCGTAGAATCTGCCACGAGTCTGGGGATTATCTTTGATAAACACTTAACGTTTGAAATTCATGTTACCAAATTACTACAAAAATGTTATGCAAAGGTGAAATCGCTCTATGCCTTTAAATATATCTTACCAACAACTACTAAGTTAAAATTATCAGAGTCTTTAATAATATCTCAACTTGAGTATGGAAACGTCATTTGTGGACCATGTCTTACTGCCGCAGAACAATATAGAAAACAGTTGCAAAACTCATGCTTACGTTTCTCGATAGTGATACCTAGGCGTGATCATGTCACACCATTTTATAAAAAATTTAATTGGCTAAATCTTCAATCCAAATGGCGACTACATCTGGCATGTCTTGTGCACAACATATTAATATATTAGGAGCCTAAATACCTTAGTAAGAAATTAATATTCCAGGGTTCCCTGCATAGCTCTCGTCTACGGTTCGTAGACACTACATTAAATATCCCAAGTCATAGTTCCAAAAAATATGAATCGTCCTTCATTTATTTAGCTGCCCTCTTATACAACGCAATTCCGGATCACATCAAAAGTCTGTCTTCGCAAGGATTTAAAAAATGCCAAACAATTATTTTTAAGTAACTAATAAAAATTGTTTAAATTTGCATCTTTCTACCTTTTGTTTTGTATTCCTACTTTTTTATATACTACTGATTTTGTGCTTACTTAATGTAATTGTCTACTCTTACATTACTTTTTATTCCTTATTACTTTTATATTTTACTGATTTTGTGCTTATCTTTTATTTTCTGTACTTAATGTAATTTTTTATTTGAGTTTCTGGTTGGGATTTATACCAACATTTGCTGACACCCCGCCAGGTTAACTAAAGTTTATTTATTATTATTATTATTATTATTATTATGAATATAAAAAAATTATCAGTTTACTGTGCTAATTTAAAATTGCCACCCTGTATACTAGCGATAACAAAAGTTTGTTGTAAAATTATAATTTTCAATGAATACGATTTTCTATTATATATCAATTGGTGCAAACTACGTTAAAATTTACAGGAAAAGCCGCGCGTGAAAAAATACATAAAAAGTCTGCCACTAATCGTGACCTCCGACTTATATGTTCTTCCAATTAAAGATAGGCGGCGACAAAAGTGGCCTTCGCCAAGATTGGCTGCTGAAATTTGTCTCTGTCCCTTTATTGGAAACCACGTTTATTTTTCCTTTTTTTTTCCTTCTGGAGAAATTAATATTTTGTCGTTGCGTTCGCGTTCGCGGACATCTAATTCAAAACCTTGTGTTTTATTTCGTTGCCAGACAGATTAAAAAGTTATTTTTTGCCTTTACGACCTGAACCTGGGATATTATTTTTATTCCCAACTTCCCACCTCCCTCATTCTTAGTTATTAAGGAATTGTTTAAGATTTATCGCGGCGGATACAAAAATTAAGGCAAGAAAGCAATTTCCTAAATTACCTCAAATAATAGTCGGTTTGTAATTTAACGTTTTTTACGAAAACGGCGTAGAAATATTGCGCTATTTTTAAATTTTATGATCTTCTAATTGTTTTAATTTAGGATTTGCTACAACTTCCGTTTCCGCGGATAATTCGGGATCGTTCAAGCACACAAATTGGTAAAATTAGGGTTGTGTTAAGCACTATCGATTATATAATTACTCTCTGGTTAAGTCTGCTCCAAAGTTTTACATTCTCCGCGACTAAAACATGTGGGGTATGTGTGTAAAAACATTATCCGAGGGTTCATTGTTTCATACACATAATAAGAACTATCCTTCCTGCTTTCAAGGAAGATTGAGCTCACTTTGTGGTGTACATGAATATTAATTGAGCCAAATTGTTCATAAAATCAAAGTTTGAGGGATGTTATCGTGCTACATGGGACAAATAAAACATTGTGTAAAGTTCTGCCTGGCGGAACACAAAGGCAAGAAATTTTTGTAGAAAATTCATTACGTAAAAATATAATTAGCTACTTATACACAGTGTGTTCCTTGACGAGGTGCCGCAATTTTGTATACTTTATTGTTTTTGATTTTGAGAAAAAGTAATTCTGTATAAAAAAAATTGCTTGTCTTGGGAAGGCATAAATAGCCGTTAACTTATCATAAACTAGCAGGGTACTCTAAATATTACAAAATATAAAATCGACCCTACCCAAATTAACATTTACGAAATGTTATTTAGGAAGTATTTTCTTAACTGAAAAAAAGCTTAGATATATTATAGTTTAATTGCAAAATAAGAAACTTATTTTCGACAAAAAATAACATTTTTAACATTAAGATAACCTGCTAATACACATTTTCTGATCTTTTTCTAAATTATTGATATACATCTTCATTTATGGTTACAACAGCATCCACAGTTTTTAATAAGTCTATATAGATTTTATTTTAATTTTTGCAAAATCCTTTAAAGAATATGTTATATACAATTATATGCATACAAAAATACCTAAAATTATAGAGTTGTTAACCATTTTGCACCGAAAACAAATAATCGAAATAATTTCGTCCTCCTAGAAATATAATATTGTCCGCTGCACCTTTTAACCATCACCATTCACTAAATTTAGATTTTTTCTTAGATTCACAAATCTTATTCAAAAAGTTAAGTAATTTTAAAATAATATTTAATTTTCAACCCCCATGAAAACCATCCCCTTGGCCCTCAGAATGTTTCTAATATTTTTGGTGTATTTAGGGGTACAAAGTTTTAGAATTAAAAAAAATATATATATTTTTCCAGCCCCCTCAAAACCACCCCTTTAGTGTCTAAAATTGTTTCAATATTTTTCCTCTTCTAAAGAATATTTTCTGTTCATTTGCAAATTTGTAGAATTTTGTCCCCCTAGAACTTGAAAAATGACCCCTGTGTGCCGTACTAATCATCTTTTTTTATTTTTTTTACTATTACAATTTTTCTGAACCAAGTATCTACAATTTTGTGACGAGACTACACGTTTAGTCGTAAAATGTGCGCGAATATAATGTTTCGATGAAACAATTGATCCATCAAGATTATAGAAACAAAAGTACAAACAGAGAGAATCACCACCACCTTACAATTTGTGAATGTGTTTTGGTTTCAATGCACGAAATTTGTTGCTGACTAAAACTCGCTAAATGAGATTTCTTGGTGTTTTCTTTAACCAACTTGAGTTTTCTTGTATGGATGAACATTTTATAAAACGAAATAGAACATTAAGTTCTACATCTCACCCTCAGCTCAAGTTGCGCTGATGAAGAACAATAACTAAGAAACAGCAGTGCCCATGTTTTGTGTTCCATATGTTTTTAGGGTATACGGTTCGATGACTTTTTTGTCTTATCACTTATAAATTTATAAAATCTATTTTACTTCTTATTGGAAATAATTTTGTTGGAGTAAACAATCCGATTTCTTTACTAGACTATGAGAGCGACTAGGTGTTTACTTGCACCTAAATTGGAATGCTTAGACTGAAATTTGGGAATTTCAAGATTATTTCGAAAGGATAATAGGAGGCAAATGGTCCTTAAACCAGCTTAAAGCAATGTAATTACGACACAAGTGTAGGCAAGGTAAGTAGATGGAAGATTAAGTAAATAACTTTAACCATATTGATGTACACAGGCACAGAAAATTGCCATTTAAAGTTTGGCCGGAGGCGCCGGGTAACAATCTAAATTCGAATAGTGCCAAATTAAGATACTTTATTGGTTGTTAATTTATGAAATAATTGCCACAACCCAATTATCTCGCGTTACTTTGTCCCATTCACAATACAGATTGCTTTAAGTTTGGTTACTGCAGCTTTCTTTTAATCTTCTATTTTCGATGGGGAATGATAGGCTGGGAGTAAAGTACATTAAACAAGCTAGCGATTATACTGCACTGTTTATATAATTGTTGCACATTCTATAGGATACTCTTCACAGCTTTTTTTGTAAATAATATTAGTTTTAGACATTTTTTGTTTAATTACAATTTTTTTTTTAATAATTAATAACTTTTTCATTTATTGATCGATTTGTTCAAAAACATAAGGTTCTTCCTCTAGACTATCTTACTGCCCAAATTTCAATACAATCGGACTTTTCGTTCTTAAGTAATCGTGCTTACAAGAAACGTGACAGACGGACGGACGGACGGACGGATAGACGGACAGACCACGGACAATTTGAAAGTTGTTCAGAATTCGATCACCACACTTGAACGTGTATTAAGCCAAAACCAAACACAGGCACGTTGTAGGGGAGGGAGGGTGGCATTCTTTGGACTGACTGTAATTTCCCGTTTTCTTTCTTAAAACTTAAGATTTTTACACGAATACAAGAATAACCACCGAGTTGCTTCGCTCTCGCTTGCTCTTACTGCCAATTATTGCCACACCAAAACGAACACTTTCTGATTCTGTATTATATACGAACAAGAGGCAAAAGTTGCAATGTTTTAAAAATAGTTGGTAGTTTGAGGCACCCACAATATTTCCTACAATTTTTCTTTCCAAAATAAAAATTCTGTTAAAACACCTAGAACAACCACAAAACACTATTCCATACCTTACCTAATTTGATATAATTTCGGCATGATAAAATGACATCACCTTCTGGTTTGTAATATTACTTAATCTATAAAAAGCAAAAGAGAGCGAACATAACTTTTTCGACAAATTCTCAATATGATCTTCCCAAGTTAGTCTATTATCAATATAAACCCCTACATATTTTGATACATTTACCTGTTAAATCGATCTATGCTCTACTTTTAAGAGATAGCTTTCGTCGGTTCTGCAGCTTCTGGGTGTAAAATTGATAAACACAGTTTTAGACGCACTTAAGTACAGTTTATTGCCTTTAAACCATGTCATAAAAGTATTAATAATATTTTGCATTCCTTGTATAACATATTTCTTTTTACAGGGCAAACATCATCAAATTATTAAGAGGAAACAGTTCTGGTAAGTTATTCACAAATATCAAAAATAATAGCGACCCCAATATACACCCCTGTGGTATACCTATTTTGATATTTAATTTCTCGGATCTGACCCCATCTACTTCCACTACTTGATTCCGGTCAGATAAATATGAAGATATCCATTGATGTATCTTGCCCCTAAAAACGTACACCATAAGCTTTTCGCTGAGCAAATCACGACCGATTAAGTCGAAATCTTTGCTCAGGTATGAAAATGACCATGGATGGAAGCACGACCTCTATCGAGGTTTTTGTAAAGATTGCTGAGAAAGTCTAGTATAGCAGACTGAGTATTTTTTCTTTTAGTAAAACCAAGTTGAGCTGGCTTTTAAAAAGTGGTATTACTTTTGCTGTTTTAAATATATTTTTTTAAATCCAGATTCTAGTTGCATTTGAATTTTTAATTTCCATAATTATATTCAAAAACTACATTCGCTGTAACTGGCTCTAGAAACATTGTTGGGTAATTCTTACTACATTTAAAATTCTTGTCAACTTTATAGTTTTTTAATTTTTCATATAGTTGTAGTTATTTATGAAAAATTCATTAAAACTGTTTACAATTTGGACCGGCTCTGTTATCATTTTATCATATTTTACAATTTTACTAACAATATTTTTATTACTTTTTTGTTTTTTTCCTGCATCACAATTAGGAATATTCGTAGTTGTAGCTAGCTGCTGTAACTACTAGCTGTAGTAGCTATAAGTTTTATCTTTGGTATTTTCATTTCATTTTCTATTTGAGTTGTGGAAAGAGTCAATGAATCCAATGTTTTTTCAGCCTTTTTAAATTAGATTACACTTCCCTGTTAATATAAATCTCCTCGAACAAAAGAATTTGCAAACTCCGAAAACAGTTTTTCCCTCGAGAATCCTGAATGCCTGTCAACTATTTTTAACTACATACATAGAGATAAGTCAGCAGAATTTTATAAAGTATCTTCTAGCTGGTGCCACAGCTAACGAGTCAGCCTCGGAATAAAAGTCATAATATCACCCAACTCGACGTTCATTGTTTTTCACGCTCGAATGGTGCGACCCTTGACTGAAATGATGCAGTTTCAGACAAAATTATAGTTTTCGGGCCACCAGTTAACACGTTTGTATTGTAAAACGCACGTTGAATGTACAATTTTCAGTTGAAACTTTTCACTTTGCAGTCATTTAATTAACGGCGGAGCCTCGTGGAAAGGCGCTACGCGACGGCAATTATGCAGGAATAACAGGAACGCAAAAACTTTGTTGAAATGACAACAATTAGTGCTTATTCGTTAAATATATCCATGCTAGAAAAAACAAAATTATAATTTCCTGGAATTTTTATTTTACAAATCGTGACACTTTTTTTACTTCAATTGCATTAATTTTCTCGGGATTGTATATGCTGTGCATGTCAGATTGTTGACTTCGTGTAAAGAAACTACGCCCTGCGCGGGATTCCAACGCACATGTTACGTAAACGACGAGAGATAGAACAAAATTGCACGTAGATAACACTAACCGACAAATTTTAACTTTTATTTAATAAATAAAGCCAAATTTTTCTTTTGTAATGTTGTAATCGCGCTCCCACTCACAAGGAGAACAGCAATATTTGGTATACTCTTGCAGCATACCAAGTAAGATAGCTATCACTTTTAAGTCTCTACAAATCTGCCACTTATACTTGTTATATTCTATAGTTTGTTGCAATACATTCATGTTACTGTAATTTTCTTTCGTGGACAGCATGCGCGATTGGAATTGATGGCAATTTATTTGCATTGTGGGGTAGCATAGCTTTTAGGCAAAGTTTCGAGACGTCAGTAAAAAGTCTCCAGTCACTAGGATCATGGGGAATGTGTAAAGCACTCATTAACCCGTCAATATCCTTGCAGGCAACCAAGTCATTTTCCGTTTTGAAAAAAGGTACAAAATCTTTTTGACGACTTCGATACATGGAAACTTTAACATTATCTTGTAGTAAATTCCATTGTTGTAATGGAGATGCCAAAAGCTCCGCTTTCGCCTTGCACAGATCAAGGTCTCTTATAAGATCACTTAATTCGCGTTGTTTAATTTTGTGTGGTTCATCACCGGACACTTTGGCAGAGAAATCTGGATCTTGTGATGTTGATGGCTGGACTAAGTCGTCATCTACATTATCATCCGATTGTTCGTCAGAATCAAGACTATTCTTGAGGTGGAATTGGAATAGGTAGTTCATCACTATGGGGAACCGGGCGAATGGCAGATGGTAAATTGGGGTATTGTATTACCATCCTTTTTTTCTTGTTACTGTCCTGTCTAATAGGAGGTAGCATGATCTTTAGGTTCTCTAAAAGTAACAAGTTCTCCGAGTAGTTCTAGCGTTAGCGAGGCTACATAAAATTAGATCGTCAATATGGAGAAGAAACAGTTTGGACCTCGAGACAGATCCTTGTGGAACGACAGATTTTTTAAATAATGACGCTGAATGAATACTATGTATACTTCCCCTCATCTATCCACCGTATAAAAAGTGTCTGCGCCTTTGACGGTGCGGTAACGGTCAAAGACCCCGACACTTTTTATACCCAGAATAAATCTACAGTAAACTATATACAAACAACGATTAAGCATATCAGATCAGCAAATTTTGCACGTAATAATTACACGTACTGTATTTGAAACAGGAGAAATAATAAACTTAATTTTCCAAAATATCTTCAGTACTGAGCAAATAAGGTGTTTCTATGGACTAGACTAGCAGATTTTAAGAGCATAGTGCAGCCTGTGTATAGAATGACTTTAATATTCTAAATTGAGTTTGAGATAGTATATATTTAGTAGTGCAGTGAACAAATTAGCTGCACAACTCACATGCGCCGTTTGAACACTAACTTTAGACTTTTCAACCGTCATTTAATTAAGAAAAACGTTTACAGAGGAAAATGCAATTTTACTTAGCGAAATTGACTTCTTTTCTTTTCTTTCTCTAATCGAAAGACATCGAATGTATAAAACGGAAAGATAATATGATTGCCTTTTGTCTGGACAATTTCTGAATCTACTAATATATGTAAATTGGGATAATTTTAAATTTGACGCACATTTATTACAGGACTACTTTGAATATCAATACGATTTTTGTTGAACGAGGAGTAATTTTTATCGAGATACATTTTTTGTTCATCAGAGGCGCTTCGTCCATAGTGTCGTTTTATTTATTGACATATTTACGAATTAATAGGAGTATATCTAATTAAATAAACTTAAGTCTTTCATGTTTTTATGCTCTATTTTGTATGTAATTGTTGCTAAAGCATTTGGCACCGTCCATCATATCCTGGGTTCAATCTATAGCTCCAATATTGCGTATCTATGGATAATGGTTGTTGCCTGCGTTATTTAAACGTGAAATCCCCATCTGGACAGCATTGGCTGTGATTTTGGGGGTTGTTTAATATGCGATGTGTTATACAATATAAAAATTGGCGCAGTCGGTAGGATCCAATAGCAAGGACCAGAGGCCTAACTAACTAAAAAGTTAACCAACACATCTTAAACTCACTGTGATGGCGGATTCTTGAACTTAGACGATAAAGAACATGAACAATGGAAATACTATTTTAAGAGTTATTTCGTATTTATTCATTTTTGTGAATTCTCAGAGCCACCAGTAATTATTGTCTAAATGTAAATAATTTCAGTAATGTAATATTTTATATTATGCAAAAAGTATAATATCCTATCGACATATTTTACTACTATAATACCAATTTATTACTAGAATACCAAATATTTTATTAGTAAGTACTTGATATTGCGACGTTGAATAAGAAAAGTGACATTGGTCAGATTTAAAATTCGACGTAACATGAAACGCCAATAATTTTGCATACATTTTTAAATTTGGCACCTCCACCCCGGAGATCATCCATAATCCGGGCAGCAATTATCAAATATTTACCATTGAAAGCTATCCGCTTCCCAGTTGACAACGACCAACCTGCCACGCTACAAATGATCAATTATTTATACGCCGTCTAATTAATATGAAATATACGTCGGGATACGCCTGATAATAATATGTTTAGCTGTAACTCTGCAAAGGTAGATCACTAGATGTACAGTGTGTTAGGTCGTGTATCAAACAAGGACTTGACAACGACACGTATAGGTCCCAGGACAGAGACCATCATTCACTTTGGCCGCATATTAGTCACCGGAGGCCAATACTGGACGGGCGCTAAAACGCGGTCGAGGAGGAATTCCGGGCCCACCGCACAGTGGCGGGCCACGAAATACTGATTTATAACCTACAGCCGTACATCATGATTTAAACGAAGTGGAAATTAGCGAGCGGCTGGGAAGAGTCGGACTAGGATCGGTGCTGATGAGGCTCGAAAAATCGAAACATCCGTAATTCGTAAATCATTTGCTTTTATAGCATTATACATAAAAATATCAACAAGGAGTAATTGTAATTCAAAAATCTCTTAGGACAGAATAATTGATCGAAATTGATTGAAATTTGAAGAAAAATAAACACAGAGTTTCTAAATCTTACAATTATTAGTCAGTTACATATTTTTCCTGTCGATTTTGTTGATAATTTTCTTCATTTATTTTCTTCCTCTATCATGCAAGAATTTTCCCCAAATATAAAAAATACGTTTTTCATATTCTTTTAGTATATCTACATTCTACATAAACTAATTTTGCTTGCTTTGAATGGTCATTGTAGCACTCGGGTAACGTATCAGCAGTATGAAAATCAGTTGGTGAATTACTGTACATTTCATTTTACAAAATGGAAGACACCACTGGAGGCAGGTACTTAATTGGTAATATAATTTATTTAAACAGGTCGTTTATTCATTACATGCATTAATAATCTGAAAAAGTGATAAATATCGCTATCTGCGAGTGTCAATTTTGAAAGATTAATAAACACTTTTTTAGTTGCAAATCCCGCAGAATTCCGCAATTATTCTTAGACAAATTATAAATTTGTGCTGTCGGAAGCCGTAATCAGGTAAAAGCAGATGCTAGTATCTGCTACCCTTTCAACACGAACATTTTTCTTGTAAAACATCATGTACTGTAAAAATAAAGACAACAAAATATCGTGAGGGGACTTCACGCAAAAATGTTTCAGATCTAAAATAAGAGGTTTATTCAACTGGTGGTTGGTTTCTGTTTTGAATTTCACAATTTTAGAATTGGCTTTGTGAACATCCAGAATTCATCTGTTGATGTTTCTAGTTGGTTTGCCAAACATGTCATTAAAATTTCATGATTTTAGGATTAGATTCGTAACTAATAGTAACAAAAACCTTCAAGTTCACCGGCTTTCTCGTGAACCGAATAATTTCCAAAAAAAATAAATAAAAAATAGGTCGGCCAATTTGAATTTTATAATTTTGGAATCGGACTTTCGCCAAGCGCCCCGCAAAGAGGTTCATTCTAAATGTAAATTTGATGGTTTCGACCAGTTTTTTGCGAAAATTACTAGTGTGAGACGGGCTTAATGCCCAAGGGAAGCGAGAAAATATAATAAAAAGTTACAATATTCCTTGAGGAGATTGGTTCCTTCAGTGTAACACTATACCTCTGAAGTAATGTCCATGAACACCAACATTTCTACATTAAACTTGAATACTAAAACTTCACGTGCCTTTCGTCAACCATGTTGGCATCATCGGGAGATTTTGTAGAAACTACTTCAGAGGCAGTAATAATACTAATAGATGCATAATGGTATGATATTAAAAGTTTGGCCTCATTCAGATGGAGGCCAAGGTTAGATTAGTGGAGATCTCATCGAAAGGTCTTACTAGCGACGACTAGTCAATCGACACTTCGCTAATTCCATATTATTTTTCTTTTTTCATATTAACTGAAAAAAATCATAGCACCGCCTCTGTGCGCTTCCTGAAAAACCTGCTATTTCATAACTGACAATAATTATTGTACAAATATTAACCGCCATTTTAGCGATTTAGTATATATATATAACAATATATATTATTACATTAAACAATTATTCAACTGATTCCAAAGCTCCACTCGTTTTATATTATTTTAATTGGAATAAATAATACAGAACTAACGACACAATAATTTAAATTTAAATTCAGGTTTATTAAAGCCAATCCAGCATATACATGAAACAAGATAAATTAAATTTCAAAATAAAATGGTTATACGTGGCAATTTTATATCATTACGTTTGTAATTTGTTAATAATTGGGCAGATAATTAACTTTCTTTATAGACTAATGTTTCTATTTGATGCCATGAATGTCGATAGCTTTCTTTATGAGCCTTGTTCTCAAATTTGTGTAAAAAATAAATAACTGTAATAAAAATAAACCGGTAATAAAACGAAAACACAGTATAAATTAATTATTCTCACGATCGATCGTCGACCAAACACTCAAGTAAAAATAAACAAAGACACGTAGGCCTAAATGGTCATCAAAAATGTTTTAATAAGGCATGCAATTAATAATAATTTAATAAGATTATGTAATTAAATACTTTTTATTTCTTTTTCTATATGAGCTCTTCCACTGGACCCTTTTCTAATTCTTGCTTATTGCGTTTACGCTTTTAAATTTGATGATGTAAAGTTTAAACTAATATAATAATTTGTTTATAACGAGAAATAAACAATAAAATACACATCCTGAAATGTTTGTTGTTTTGGATTTTCCACTGTGATTTGTGATTCATCGAATACATTTCTCTGAGACTACTAGATCTGCAAATACCTACAATGAAAATGTAAATGTTTGTCAACCGTCTGTCTGCTAGGTCGTTTGGGAATGGGGCACCATATATAGAGAAATCGGGACTACTTCCAGGGAACATAATTTAATACAAAATTATATTTCCGGGCGGCTGTGACTACATCGGGTTTTTAGCTTTTGTAAAATTTTCGGTAATAATTTCTTTCTTAGATGTTTCTTATTTGCGTAATATAGAAAATTTCATTTTAGTGAAAGTCGGAGTAAATTAGTTATGTGACTTAATTAATGAGCAATGTTAAAGATTTGTCACATTTAGAATATGAAATGAGAACTATACAGGAGCGGCTTTTAACATAAGAGGTGCTGCAGGATATCCATTTATGGTGCACATCTTAAACAGTCATGATTACATTCAAACAAAATCAATGATGAGTTATTCGTAGGTGTACAAATTAGGGACGTCATGAATTAATATTTATTTACTTATTTATTTAAGAGTAATGGAAACCACATAAAAGCTTTTTATATAGGTACTGTTGATCGGGTATTTATGTTATTTATTTCATACACTGCTCAGCAGATA
The DNA here is from genome assembly GCA_963583905.1 of Stenurella melanura. NCBI lineage: Eukaryota > Metazoa > Arthropoda > Insecta > Coleoptera > Cerambycidae > Stenurella > Stenurella melanura. Next base: position 19,021,981 of record OY757316.1, read on the forward strand.
CTAGATCCAACTATAGGGCAAGAGGTTTCTGATAAATTTGGTAAACACACTTAAAAATTGTAGATTCAAAAGAAGTTAAATCAGAAGAAAAGCAGAGACTATGGATTAGCCACTTTCATAATAAGTTTAGAAAGCACCAATATGATATCAATATTAGCTCATAGAGTTGCGACTTTCGCAAATTATATGAATGGGAGAGGATTTTAAAGCAGTTGTTCGTGATGCAGAAAAATAAAATACATTATGATGATGGTAAGTTTTCTGGGGGCGGAAAAATATAATTAAAAGACCAATTTATTGTGCGTCAATATCACTATTAATGAGATTGTACAAACAAAAATCAGACAGACACTTACGTCTAGGTCTTAGCCTTCAGGATAATTATCTTTAGCTCTAAAATACAAAAATTTAATAAATTTACGTAGAACTGTCTCTACTAGAATCATTTGCTATGCCATTAACAAATATAATTAAAAAAGAAGGGACCAAGGATATACTCATGCGGAACTCCAGAGGCAGCAATGTATTCGACACATTTGAAATCGTTAAATGAAACGTATTGATATCTGTCATCTGAAGTTTCCGAAGTACTGCGTAACGCATAGTAAATTTATCATTGCGGAAAGTCCCTTCACAAATCCGTATTGGTGAATTGTGATCTTCTTATTAACATTACTGTAAATAGACTCATAAAAAGTAATTTCAAGTACGTTGGCAACGTTGTAGATCATAAAAATTGCACGATAATTTGAAATATCAGTCTTTTTTTAATCGGACCAAACTTTGAGCATCTGCAGAAAAGAGTAGACCAGATTTCAAAATTAGGTTAAAAATTATCGTTAAAGCTGGCGCGCCATCCGACAACGCCGTTCCTCACTCTACCGAATTGTGCCGCTTGGAGTATCGAGAAGCGCCGTCTAGAAGCAAGACGCCAGTGCGTGCCTGCCGTCCGTGAAGATGAATCCATTAAAGTCCGTTGAGCTACACGTGTGCCCACCAGCAACAGGAGGAAGTGAGTGGAGTCTGTGGGTACCAACTTGGCAATTGCTTGCTCACTTCTAGTATTCATGCACTGTCTGTACTACCGCCCGTTTGTACAGCTTTCGGCCGTCGGCACCACTCTCATTCGCAGTCTTTCCGTTTTTTCCTGCATTACCGTAGATTAAGTTCTTGATTGTCTGTTGTGTTCGAATTAGCATTAGGTGCTTACTACCCAAGCCCTGCTGAACCGGCTTTGAGGAAAGGAATTGGCGCCCGAGCTTTCCGCATTCCGTCCCTACCGTCAACCGAGTGCCTAAGCTCAAGTGTCAAAGTGATGCTTCACTACTTGCCGAGTGACTTTAATGTCACATAATTTGGCAACCAAGTAGAGTGCTCTAAAATAAGGCGTGTCTCAATCTCCCCTCTATGTGTAAGCGGGAAAGCTTTGAGCTCTTTATCTGCACTAAATATATGTAGTCAACTAGACAATATAACGGCATTGACGAAATTTAATTCTTCAATCCTTGCAACCATCGGGACATTGGAAATGATACCACCATACATAAAACATAAACTTATTCCGGACTCGGCTTCGCCTCGTCCGGAAACAGCTACGATCCATCCCAGAAAACATGACTTTAGGTACTTGTTACAAAAATACGACGCTAATACTGCCTGCGGCGCTAATAATTATTAGCAATTAGATATCAGAATAAAATCCTACTAACCTAACCTAAAGAAATCATAGAAAAGAATTTGTGAAATATACTAATTGTCACAAAATGTAAAGAAAAAACATTCAGCAGGCATAGGAGTTTGAATCCGGGACCTTTCGCACCATAAGCGAGAACATTACCTATGCGCCAACTGTACGGCTGACGATGAACACTAGGGCAAAGAATAAATAGTGAGACAAATGTCACGCTTCTTTATTTGTCCGCCGTAGCAGCACTAATGCGTCCCGGCTCGATGCTACAAGATTTGCTCTCTCATTTCCAATGTTAAAATCAATTTCGCCGCTCCTTGTATAAAAATCTGCCTATTTAAAAAGTTCACAAACTTAAGTGCTTAAGACACATATCAAAATAATCTCAGTAAGCGGTGCATTTAATTTAAAAGTTAAACGCAAATGCAATAAACCATTTTAAAAGGAAGGACGTTTCCTTATACAATATAGGCGCGCGTTTTTTGCTTTCTTTTTTGTTGCATGTCTCTGCCACGTCCCGCTACTGGATTTTAGCTTATTCGCGGATTCACGTACCGTCAAAGATCTGATGAAAATACGAACGTCGTCGCAGATGCCAGACAAAACCGTTTTATTTCGTTGTAATCTCTTTAAAAGTCTCATCCCTATTTTTTATATCGATTTGCTACACAATCTGATAAAGCCGAAGGCATCTCTTTCGAGCTCTTATTTACAAGATAACTAGAGGTTTTGTTATTTAAGTAACTCACGAGGGCGAGAGTTACAACGAAAATAATTAAATCCCAATGTAGATATTTCAGAGGATTATTTTGGAAAAGATTCCCGTTCCGAAGTTCGTAACTTAGTTACGGAAACACCATGTGGATGTGCTGTGTAGCAAAATATATTGCACAACCTTGTACTGCAGCTAATTTGCCTATCAATTGGTCCTCGTTGCTCAGCATTAGGCACATTTTCACTGCGGTAAATCATTGAAAGGTCGTTTCAGTCTCTGTTTTGGTAACGATAAGATTTGTTTACTCGAAATTTTCAACAGCTTTTGAGCGTTAATACAATAATTGTATCGGATAGTGACAACGATTCTCCACAATTACCGACAGAATTTTTAGATACTGATCAACTCAGATAAGATAAGTAGGGGCAATTGTCGTTGTCTGGCGAAACTTAAATATTTTACCACTGACATTTTTTTACACCAGAACTAATCAGGAATCTACATGCCTCAATTAGGAATTAACCATAGTCAAATACACTGCCAAACAGAGGACCGATGAGAGGAGGTTGCGTTGAAGATTATTTAGTCTTTGCAATGAAATTACTTATGTTAAGGTTCCTTAACAGCGACGTAGGTTAAATGTGCTCGACTTGTGCGGCGGGGGTCGATTTCGCTTACATGAAACTATTAATTTTGTGTCTTAAATCGAGAAATATATTGGACGGTGGAACTGTTGTAGACGAGAAATAGTACATCGTGCGTTAAAGTATTTTAAAGATGAAAAGTGGGAGTTAGATACTTTAGAAATTGTAGGATATCAGATGCTACGGGTTGTCTATTAGACATATCGAAAAGACAGGGAAGGAAGGTGACACTAATGCTTTAGAGGCTGATCAAATATCAATATTTGGAACTCCAAGAAGCGTCCAGAAGCGTTTTTTGCCGATAGAAGATAGACCAGCTGATATACTAATTTAATGAGCCGGAAGGACATCATGTTACATTAGCAAAACTAATCCAGAAGATACAGATCGATTTGGAATGAAATGGTACCAGTGAGGCACTTGGACCTGGACGAAATCTATTTGGATATACGTGTTTAAAGAATTGGACGGATGACCTGACGGAAGAAATATTCGCAATAAACAACCACTCTGACCCCTGCAATTAAATCCTATTGAACTGACATGGACTATAGTCCAAAATGGCGTTGGTGCAGAAAATACTATACATTTAAATGAGAAGATGAACGTAAGTTGGCGAAATACTAAATTAGCTAAATAATGTCAGAAGAAATGCTGTGACGATCGAGGACAAATATTTGGACAATGAGATGCTGTGAATAAATTTAGTGAAATCGAACCATTAATTATTATTTGTTTGGGAAACGGTAATATTGCCGATAATTATTCTGGCAGGCATAATTAGTAGTTGGTCAGCGTCACTTATACCATTTACACATGTTGGCGTAGAATGTTTAATGCAGTGATGCAAAATTTCATGAAACTTAAAATTTGAGAAAATTTCAGTGACATTTTTGTGAAAGTTTCGAAATTCATCTGAAATTTATGAAATTTCTGAAATATAAAATTAAACATTAAGTATCATGAAACTTTCGTGAAATTTCAGTGAAATTTTCATTTTATGAAATTTAATTGAATAATTCCCTAATATTATGAAAGTTAAGTGAAATTTCATTGAAATATTTTAAATGATGAAACTTAATTTCTGTATAATATTCCCAATTTTTTAAGTTCCGAGAGGTAATGACTAATAAGTCCCACTTTTGAAATTGGTCTCATACATTTTTATTTTTCAATATTTTTCTCTATATAAAAATATATTTTGTTTTCTCCTCAATAAGATTGGAACTTACAAATATGTTCGTGAAAAGTAAAAAATAAATAAATTTAAAAACATTTTTTAAGCAATGGCTTTCTCTTAAAACTGAATTGCACTAAAAAATAGAAAATAAGTTTTATACAGTGATTAAATTACAAAATGATGATGAAAAAGAAAACCATTGGATGCTCATAAAATATAATATATTACCTTTATCAACAATCAGCATTGTGATAAAACGTTGTGAATAGTATGTTGTAATATAGCAGCGATACTTTACGACTGCCCAATGGTTTTCTTTTTCATTTTGTAATTTAATTACTGAATAAAAATTATTTTCTACTTTTTAGTGCAATTCAGTTTTAAAAGGAAATCATTGTTTTAAGAATTTCTTTTTTATTTATTTATTTTTTACTTTTTGGTCCTGTCTGCCTCATTTTCTTTAATTCAAACGCCATCATTTCAATTACTCTTGTCAAACTTTTTCATTTCATACTCATATCAAGGGGGTTGTGAAGAAATAGGTAATCCGTCATTTTGTGTCGGCCGCCATATTGGATTTAAAATAACGTCACACAGCTTATTGTATTCTACTTGTCATTCCCTTTTATTTAATACCCACGCCGAGGGGGTTGTAAAAAAATTGGTGATTCGCCATTTTGTGCCGGCCGCCACATTGGATTTAGAAACACGTCACACAGCTTATTGTATTCTACTTTATATGCCCTTTCATTTGATACCCATGTCGAGGGGGTTGTCAAGAAATAGGTAATCCGCCATTTTGTGTCGGCCGCCATATTAGATTTAGAATAACGTCACTCGGCTTATTGTATTTTACTTATCATACCCTTTCATTTGATACCTATGCCGAGAGGGTTGTAAAAAAATAGGTGATCCGCCATTTTGTGCCGGCCACCATATTTGATTTAGGATGTCACGATGTCACACAGCTTATTGTACCACTTTATGTACCCTTTCATTCGATACCTGTCAAGGGGGTTGTCAAGAAAAATGTAATCCGCCATTTTGTGGTGGCCTCCATATTGGATCTACCATAATATTGAATATACTAGATTGTATTGTCTTCAGAACCAAAGTTGTGTGCAAAATTTCAACATAACTGGATATAGGGAAGTGGTCAAAAATTCGATCACCAGATTTGAACATACATAGGTACAACATTTCGAGCTAAAGAAAACCATTGAAAAAAATAATAATACATTTCTCAAAATTCACGAGTAGGTAATTTGTCAATATATTTACAAAATATCCTGGACTCCTATTCTCCACTCGGGAGAATGCTCATTTTGGGAGAAAGGAAAAGAAGGAAACATAGTAACATGAAAAGAAATAAAACATTCGGATCTTCCACTCCCCGATTCAAGAATAGGGTCCCTGTCCCTTGTAGATTCAGATTGAAATTTAAACTCTAATGCAATAAATTACCATTACCATTACTTCATTACTCAATGACCTCAGTTAGAAATTATATCAATGATATATTTTTTCATTCAAAATAAGTTTTTCTTATTAATGCAAAAATAATAGGACATGGGAACCTAGAAATGAACGAAAGAAATGAAAAGCAGGGGATTATTATACTTGAATAGCTAACCTAACCTCTAAAATAAAAATAAATGTTTTAAACCAGACTTTAATCCTCATTGGTTGAAAACAAGTTCAAAAGGCGCGCGAAATTCAAATTTCGTTTGATGTAACGGAAATACAGATTTTGCAGCTGAAACTTTCATGAAAGTTTAAAAAATGTAGTAATTTTCAGATTAATCTGAAACTTTCATAAAATTCAGATATTTCAGAAATTTATGAGGGTACGTTGAAACTTTCAGAAATTTCAAATTGAAATTGAAACTTTCAAAATGAATTTTGAAATTTTGCATCACTGGTTTAATGTAGATATTTTTAGCTATTATTTAATAGTTGTAATACGTGTAGCATGTAATTAATTATTGTTGTAATGTTTTTTCTAATATATTGTTAATGGTGACGAAATTTTACCATAAAACCAGTGCATGCCGATTAGTATACAACTTTATTCAGGCATCTGTGCTTCGGATTCCTACCGATCGCCACCACTCATCTGTTTTGCAGTATAATAATAATAATACTAATAAAACTTAGGTCTGTATCTAATCCTTGTTCTAAGTTTTTGGCACTTTGCGCACATTGTAAAGTCTCGTTTCCTACTTTAATTACAAACTCATTCTCAATTTATGGTCTACATTTGCCAAATACCATAACTGATGATTTCATTGGGTTCAGCTGAAGTTTATTGCGTTCGGAGAATGCAACCAGGCGTTCCAAATCATCATTTACAATATTTTTTGCTACATCTACATCATCTGGTAAGAATAAATAATAAAGTTGTGTATCATATGCACAAAGATGTACTTTGCATTCTTTTAGGCGGGACGTTAAATTACACGTGTATATACTAAACAAAAGTGAGCCAAGTATTGAGCCCTGCGGAACACCACATGATACAATACCTTTGGAAGATTGACCTATATCAGTTTCTATAAACTGAACCCTACTGACTAAATAACTATCTAAAAGCCTAATGTATGTAGCAAAGTTACATATTTATGTAGGTACATATAATTTGTAGTAATGTGTAGTTAAAATTCAAATTGGGATTTTTACAACAGATGCCTGTTGCTATTGTCCAGAACTTTTGTATGCCTGCCTGTTTGTGTCTATATTAAATTTATGAATATTTATAAACTTGATTATATCTTCACTACATTATTAATGCTTGTTGGCTCATAACTTTCGGCGAATTACTTAAACTCATCTCAATTAGGTATTTAATGAAGAGCTCAATGTAGCAGGCGTGTTCGTAACGAATAACCCGTTCGATATGTTTCCGCTGCTGTCTTAAACCTCCTTGTAGGTAGTTAGAATTAAATTTTGACAAAATCATAAACATCTGCATGTATAATAGAGCTCTCCAAGATGAGCTTAACCGCGCTTCCGACGCAACATTGTGTGGTTGTATACTGAAAGAGCTTTTGGTGAATTTCAACTATACTGGAATCCAAAATGCTGTACGGCTTATATATATTTCCAGGATTCGCCATACTATACAAACTGACAAACAAATAAAAGCTAGCACAAAACTTTAATTAAATATATTGTATTCTTGTCATAGGGACTCGTTGTGCACTTTGTGTGGACTGTGGAAATAAGAATCATGTTCTAGAAGTTAAACGTCGCCTTGTTTGTATCGCTTTATTTCCGGTCCTCTTGATATTATTCAGACAAAATTGTTCACGTAACGAAGTAGGTAGTTTCTTGTTTCATGCATGTATATAAAACTACTAAATTTAACTTGAAACCCGGCGTTTCGCTAACTATTTTTAACAGCATCAGGTTACACGAAGTAATTTTATCTACAATTCAACAACGACCGTCAGGATATGTCTGCCCGGTTAAACATTTGAAAAGGAAGCAGAAATGCAAACACTGCTGTTTGACTATTCTTGTTCCTCATCAGCGCTGGATTGCTTAAAAATGTGTAAAATTGAATAGATCTAGACAGGAACTAGGGGATGGTACACATATCGCTGCATGAGTTTGACTGCTCTTATAGACACCACCAAATTATACGAGACCTCAAAATGCATATATTGCACAAAGCTCAGTAAAAAGTGGCTTAAACCCCTTATCAGATGAAATAGGTCACTTGCTTTCATCATTTCAAACCCACGACCCATTATTTTGAGCAAGCGCTTTACAATTATACTTTTCATTTACGATTTATTTATTTTGCTTAATCTGATCCACCTCAGATCAAGTCTATTAGGCAACAATGTGTCGATGAGAACGGCAACAACTCCGAAACAGCGTCATTAGTAATTGAGTTTTCCATTATTTTTTTGGGGTATGTGCACCAATTCATTTTGATATAATATGTTGAACCTTAACTCATTTTATAGTATATGATGATATTCCGATTTCACTCATTTTATTTTATATTTTCCAAATTCATTGCACACTTAAAGTTTTCAGTCGATAGTTTTCTAAAGATTATGTAGTTGCATTAATTTTTGGGCAGTTATGAAATATAAAGGAAGAAGACATTTTTATTTAGAGAAAATGTTCAATCGGTTTATATGAAAACGTCAATAAGCAGGCCGATAGTTATAATGTTGACATAGTTTATTGTAAGATTAATCATATTATTTAATCACATTTTTAAATACCAATAAAACGGGATGTACACTTGTGTGAAAAGAGGCAAACAGAAAATATTTGATAAGTTTATGTAAACGAGCTCGATTGCCATTAAATTTTTATTAGATCGAGTGTAATTTTAAACGCCGTAAATCTAATTTCCAATCAGCCGGAATTTATTTTATTTAAACGAGAAAGTAAAACCCTGATTAGGAGACCAATAGGAATCGTGACAATTTAAGAATAAGAATAAATCCAATTGCCTACCGAGCGCACTGTGCAATCTTATAAAAAGTTTTCATAAAGAAAAGGCTCTTTGATTTAAAAGCCTCGTCGAACATTTGTAACAAATCTTTTGACATTCATATTAAGCTACGGCTTACATCCGATTACTAAAATGTAATCCCGGAACTGCTGTAAACTTTTCAAACTCTTTTCAATGTACACAATCTACTCGAAAAGAAGACTTAGAAGGAAGCGGAAGTATAACTTCAGTCTATGTATTTTAAGAGCGAACAAGGAGGGTAAATTTTCTATGCCATATTTTATGGAGCATTGACAATTTAAAACTTAATAGTTCCGCGCCAGTTTTCGGTTCGTCACTTAGTTAGTTATCACTTCAAAGATGCGGAGCGAGTTTACAAGGCGACTGCTATTCTCTATATTGTTCTTTATCCTCATACCACATACAAAAATTCTTCAAATAAAGGTTACAACATTCATATGCATAGTCGTTTGACAAAATGGGTACTTTATATCCTAAATAGTGGCTAGCTTATGGTTATTTTCTGCGGAAGAGCTGGGGGGTCAAAGTACGAAAGCACCCTAGTGTCAACATTACGTTTATTTTTCAAGTCAATATATTGACATTTTTCTCAATATATTGACATTTTTCTCAATATATTAACATTTTTCTCAATATATTGACATTTTTCTCAATATATGACATTTTTGCCAATATATTTTTCCCAATATAGTGACATTTATCTCAATATAGTGACATTTTTCTCAATATATTGAGAATCGTTAGTTTTTTTTTTTAAGTATGAGACAAATTTAATGTCATATTTCAATTGGTATATTATTACACTCTTCGTAGATATAAAACGAAAAGTATATTTCATTCGATCTGCACATTTCTAAATCCAGTAATATCGCTCGTAGGGGAAAAATCATGTCACTGTGTTGGTGATCGAATTCTAAACAACTTTCACAATGTTAGTGATAGTATGATAGCCTAAGAACGAAAAGTCGGTTTGTAATGAAATTTCTACAGTAAGTTAGCTTTAGGTAGAGGAAAAACCCCTATTGTTTTGAACAAAATCGATCAATAAATAAAAAGTGATTAATTATTTAAATTCCTTAAATTTATATATTTATAATTATAATTTATATTATTTATAATTTATATATGTATTGCAAAGCCGGTAATAGTCCCTATTCATATATCATATATCAACCTAATAGCAATAAATTTTGCCAAAAATAAGGTAAGAATATGGACCAAGGGTGGCTTTCATTCATCTCGCAATTAGACAAGGCTGTCACTCGTTAAAAATACAAACTAACATTATTACATTATGCGCAAATATTTCTTTATTAACAAAAAACTGTATCCTATAGAATGTGCAACAATTATTTAAAAAGTGCGGTAATTCGGCGAAGAGTATAATGATAAGCTTGGTATAAAATTCAACTAATTAGTAAAATATATAAGTAAATAAGTAGGTAATTAAATTAATAAATACACATTGATAAGAAATAATGTTTTATAAAATTTCTATTCAATTACGAAATAAAGAAATTAAGTTTAAAAATGAATTGTTGTTTGTTTGCTTGTAATTGTAATGTAATGTTAACTGAATCTTCATGACCGTAGGGGGTTATGTGGATACTGGTTTACTCTGCACAGCCGTAGGGAACTGTGGAAACTAGTTTTAGAATGAGAATTATCAAATAAGAAAGACAAATTCATTTTAGGATTTTAATTGCTAGCATAACCAGAATTTAGGTTATCGAAAAAATGCAAAGATTGCAAATCAATAATTTTATATACAGTTTTTCTTTTAGTTCTCGTAGATAATTTTTTCTGCTGTTTGCAAAATCCTATAAAGAATATGCTTAATTACAATCAGAATCGCACTGTTGGCAACTTTATTGCTATTAGGCTAATATATGATATATGAATAGGGACTATTGCCGGCTTTGCAATGTAACAATATTATATAAGTAAGTATATAAATTTAAAGTGAATAATTAATTAATAACTTTTTATTTATTGACCGATTTTATTCAAAACAACAGGGGCTTCTTCATCTAACTAAAGCTAACTTACTGTCCAAAATTCACTACAAATCGACATTTCGTTCTTAAGCTATCATGCTTACAAGAAACGTGCCGGTTGGACAGACGGGCAAGCAGACAGATAGACAGGCAGGCAGGCAGACTGACGGACGGACAGACATACAGACGGGCGGATCAACATTTTGAAAGTTGTTTAGAATTCGATCACCAACACAGTGACATGATTTTTTCCCCTACGAATGAAATATACTCTTTGTTTTGTATTTGCGAAGAGTATAATAATACACCAGTCGAGACATGGCATTTAATTTGTCTCATGCTTTAAAAAATAAAATCTAACGATTCTCAATATATTGAGAAAAATGTCAATATATTGAGATAAATGTCAATATATTGAGAAAAATGTCATTATATTGAGAAAAATGTCAATATATTGACTTTTAAAAAATAAAAGTAATGTTGACGCCAGGGTGCTTTCGTATCAAAGCGCTGCTATTATTTATGTCTTAATCTAGATATTTATCTCAAGATCTTGACTTAATATCTCAAGATCTTGACTTATTATCTCAAGATCTTGACTTATTATCTGAAGATCTTGACTTTTTATCTCAAGATCTTGAGTTTTTATCTCAAGATCAGGATGCCTCGTGCGATGATTTTTTAAATATTTTTGCGGTCGTTGGTTATCTTATAGGCCCGCAATGAGGAATACTATCAATTATTACTTGTGTTCCGAAAGTCGAGAAATTGAAATATTTTGTTGTCTGCGACGCTAATACTGCCTGCGGCGCTTATAATTATTAACAATTAGATAGAAAAATAAAAATCAACCTAACCTAACCTAAACAAATCACACGAAAGAATGAAATTATTATAAGAAAAATAAATATTATTTCTTCCGTCAAATCAAACCTGAATTTGTGAAAAAATATGAACCTGGAATATATTAAAATGTGTGCAACTTAAAACCTTGAGATAGAAAGTCATTATCTTGAGATAGAAAGTCAAGATCTTGAGATCATAAATCAAGATCTTGAGATAGTTAGTCAAGAGCTTGAGATAAAAAGTCAAGATCTTGAAATAATAAGTCAAGATCTTGAGATAATAAGTCAAGTTCTTGAGATAATAACTCAAGATGTTAAGATAAAAAGTCAAGATCTTGAGATATTAAGTCAAGATCTTAAGATAATAAGTCAAGATCTTGAGATAATAAGTCAAGATCTTGAGATAATAACTCAAGATCTTGAGATAATAAGTCAAGATCTTGAGATAAATATCAAGATTGAGACAGGAATAAAAGCGGCGATTTGAACCCTCAGCTTTTCCGTAATTTTCCATATGAGCAATTTAAGAGCTACTAGTAGAAATAGTAGAAAGTAGTGAGAAGTATATTTGGCAACTTCGCAGAGTTTGTCAAAACTTGGAACTTTAATAGCTACTAGTAGAAATAGGAGGAGTATATAAATGTAAGCGCAGCGCAGATGAACGATTTTTTAAATTTGTAAACTTAAAAAATAAAGTCAATGTATTATTATTATTATAAATATGTGGCAATCCCGCAAAGTCTGCCAAAACTTAGTACTTATATATATATCTACTAAATAATGGTCAGTTTATGGCCACTTTTCATGTGAGGCATTTAGTAGCTATTAACAGAAATAGTAGAAAGTAGTAAACGTATATTTGAGAACCCCGCAGTCTGTCAAAACGTTGTGTTTTATATCGGTTAAATATTGGCCAGTTTGTGGCTTCTTTCCAAGTGAATAATTTAATAGTTATTAGTAGAAATAGTAGAAAGTATTGCCCTATGATGTACGGAGAATTATTGGATTTCTTCAAATATAAGAAGTTAAAATTTGGTAAAAATCTAACTACAAAGTAGCTATTTTTTCGGCATCAAATATTGGCTATGCATATCATTGATAATCTTTTATCTTTCTAAATTCTTTATTGTAATAAAATAGTTTGGGGGTATTGAAATGAAACACTGGCTCAAATATTTCTACGTAAACCAGTTTGTCTAAATTATTACATTTTTTATAAAAACTTATAGGCATAAATCAAGTGGGATTAAGTCAGGTAACCTTGGGAGCCACGAGCCACCACAATGGTCAGTTTGAGACGTTTCTGCACACCCTGACTATTGTGAGCTTGTGTCTCATGTTATTTTACCCGTAAGCTGTGACATATATTACACGAAAGATCTTCGAATATTATCGCGGCTGGTATTGAGGAATTTAATAAGTCAAATCAATAACTAATAAGTTATCAAAAAGGTGAAAACTGCCCAATATCATTAAAATACGGCACAGACACTTATGTGACATTTGATTACAATTATTGTAAAGTATTTCACTTCAAATTATCTAGAAAAGTGACAAGATTAATTGATGCAAATAAATATTATATTTTTGGAGTAATAATCTTATACTAGTCTAGGAAATGGCGTGCAGATATTACCCCTGTCATCGTAACAAATCAGTATTTTTTTAAAAAACAGTCTGGAATTGTCTTTGTAGTAAATTCTAATGTTGGCAGATATTGAAGGTCAATGGCTATCGGAATTCGTGAGAAACATTCATGTATGGCCTCCAGATTTTCTTGAACAGTTGGATCCATAAATGCCTGTGGCGCCTGTGAAAATAGCAACTGCGTCATTTGGATTTAACTGCTTTATTACGGATTTCACATTTTCAAAATGACAATATAGCACGATGCTGTCTTTAACCAAGTTCGCCATCGTGTTGTAATGGGTTCTGGAGGTAATGCAGTATTATTATAAAACTTTCTCTATCAACATTAGAATAGCATCTCCTAATAGTTTCAGCAATCCTATGAAGCCCATGTGCTAAACATGTTACATGCAGTATAATACTTCGGTATGCTTCTTTCAAAATTCTTCCAGCAGCTTTCATTGTCTAGTTACGACCAGGGTATGTTACATCCTATCATAAATTCCACTAACTCTAGGTCAAAATTACGTTGCTTATCACTGTAAGTAAAGCCACCTAGGCTCCGTTTATGGTTTTCCGAAGAAACATGTGAATTAATATTTGCTTTACATGGCCACGAAATTGCTTTGTCACATCTAATACAATACAGTTGTCTACCATCAAAATGTAAATCAGCAATATCGCGAATTGAAAAAATTTACTGTAGCTTGCGTCCGTTTGGTACGATGCGACATTTTGACTCCACGTTTTTTTAGTACTTACGTCCGAATGAATCTACAGTAAGGGAGACACCGAGTAATCCTGTTAAATTACTCCCCTCCACGCCTGGGATTGGGCTTCAATGATGTGAATTAATCGTAGGTAAACCTACTGCAATTTAAAATAACCTATTACGCATTACCATTGTAAAATTATATAAAATTATTTAGTATGTTGCATGACTTTTTGTTTTTATACTTTGGGAATGTTTCAGTACGTGTTTAAAATGTATATACCTGTAAAAGCCATCCCTGGACTCCGATAAGTAAATCCGACCTCTAGTAATGAGCTGTCAAAAATAATTTTCTGACGTCGCGACGCTTTCTTTAAATAAACATATATCTGAGGGTGCTGATTAAAATAGCTTATGTATCAATTAGCACGTTTACTGAAGTCGACAAACAGAGCTTTATAGTCAGATTTAAATTGACAAACTGATTGGTATTGTTTATATTAAACTGATAATTTGTTAATAATTAATATTGTTGTTTAACTGTACTAAGTAAATCAAGCAACATGGGATAAATTTAATAGTCTATTGATTTTGTTAATTCCAAATTCAACGTGCGTAAAATAAATAATGTATGATAATTGCAGAATGAGCTATTAATTTGCACAGTTATCGACTGAAAAAGATACTGGTGCTAATTATTGTTAGAATTATGTTTGTTTTTCTCGTCGCGAATGTTTAAATATAAACAAAAATATTATTTAAAAAATGCTATTTAAAAAATGCTATTTTTAAAATATGAATTATTCAGTTAAGTATATTACAGTGTTGCGCAAGGTCTTCTATTTATATCTAATTGGTGCGACCATTATCTAATATAAATAGCGTTACTTTGTACTTTTGCTGATTTGAATATTTTGGCTATGTTTATTATTAGTCGAGAGTAAGGAAACACAAATTCGATCATGGGGTGTACACTCGAAGATATGGTTTTGAAAAAGTATTAAAAGATTATTTGGAATTACTTTGGTGCTTTAAATGTAGAGGACGCCACTATACCCCTGATTGCAATAAGCAATCATTAGTTTCACCCATATACTGGATGTGGAAGTATAGTAATCTGCCTCAAATATTTTTATTAAATTTCTACGAACATTATTTCCACATACTAGAGTACAAATATTGTGAAGATGTTTCCCTCTAAAGAGACTTGGATGGGAAATCTGGATGTGGAAGTAGTAATTCCTTAGGCAGCGGTTTTTTTCTAGATTCAAGTGCAGTGAATCATTTTCGAAGTTACTGTTTACAAATGCTACAAAAATTGGTTGACCAGATGGTCCCCGGTGAGATTCGCTAGAATCGATATATGTTATTCCTCTCAAGCTACTGATGGGCACAAGTTCTGAAAATGAACAGTTTTCCAAATATTGGAAGTGCAAAGTCGATTTTCCGGGATCTTGTCAATAATAATAATCATAATAAGTTTATCTTTCTTATTTAGTACATAAAATGAGAATAACTGACAATAATTGTGTTGTTTAAGTATATGTTTAGTAAATTGATACACAACTTCAATTTTTTATTACTATAACACATTTTACAATAAATAAACTAAGAAATCACTATAAAATAAATCAAGTCACTTGTCAGTAAAAAAAAGAAAACCATTTTTTAAAATATATATGTATATTATTATATTACATTTTGTTTCGTATATTTTTAGGTAAGTATGTTTTGGTTTATAATATCGCGTATGTCTGACCTGCGGGAATTTAATATCCACCTTTTTAAAGTATTTTTAAAAATAGTGTATTTATCTATATCTCTGATGTTGAGTGGCAAGTTATTATATACTCAGGACTCCAGATAGACATATGATTTTTGGCCAGCAGTTTTTAAGTATACATCTTGGTTTTAGAAAGCTGTTTTCTCTGGTTCTATTGTTATATTTATTATGTTGATTTTTTTTATGTTAGTTTTTTTAAATGCTTTTAGACACATTTTTAAATAAAGTAATTGTTTTGCATCGGATAACTGGCATTCTTCATGTAGTAAATCGCTGGGGTAAGTGATACTTTTTCTAAATAAAATCCTTATTATCCATTTCTGAATACTATTTAATTGTTTTAAGTGAGAATCGCTTACCCCACCCCAGCCAATAATACCATAAGAAAGTAGAGATTGAACCAATGCCTAATAAACGATTTTTTTTTTTCATTAAACGAATGGCTAGAGCGATTGTAGCTATTAGCACAGTAAATACCGACTTTTTTACTTGGCTGGGAGGTAAGTGATTAATAAACGATTTTCATATAAGCAACGTCTAGGTAACTTCTTAAATATTTGAATGTGGATAATAAACCTCTTAATTTTCTAGTCAAGTTGTTCACATGCAAATCCCATTTCAGATGTCGATCTATTAAAATTCCTAAATTTTTAACTGAGGCAACTTCAAGTATTTCTACATTGTTTTCAACTTAAGGGAGTCTAGATTTGGTAAATGATTTGAGCAGCTTGTGAATGGTAAATAATTAATTTTATTATAATTTATCGTTAGTAAATGTAGTCAAACCATTTTTTCATATTTTAAAATCGCTTTGTGTTTTACTTCGTAAATTTTGCCACGTGTCCGATTTACAAAGTATTACAGTGTCATCTACGAAACTTATTATCGTACCCTCAACTTCTAGTGATAGTAAACTGTTTATATATAATGTGAACAAGATAGGTCCAAGAACTGTTCCTTGCGGAACACCGTACTTTATAGAGTTGGGTGAAGTAATGCAATCGTCTATGGTTACATATTGGACCCTATCAGGACATTCCCTCGAATACCACAATTTTTAATTCGCTTAATAATTTTTCATAGCAGATGGTATCCGAAGGTTTTTGCTAAATCGATAAATATACCTGAACATGGTTGAGTTTCGTCTAAAGCATCGTAAATAAAAGATGTTAGACATGAAACAGCATCTTCAATGGATCTACCTTGCATGAAATCAAATTGTCTGTCAGATACTATTTAATTTTTTTTTTTATTTTAAACTTTTTTCGAATATTTTTGCGATGTTGGAGATAAGTTGGGTCTATAATTGGCAACTTGGATTCTCCGTTCTTGTATAATGGTTTGACGATACCAACTTTAAGGGATTTTGGAAAATATTCTGTTTTTACACATTGTCTGAAAAGGAAAAATAGGGGTTCGGATATTTCTCATGACACTTCTTTTAAAGTTTCTTCTTTTATACCGTCGTGTCCTGGCCCTTTTGACTTTTAGTTGTTTAATAACTCTTATTATTTCATTAACAATATATACCTCCGTATTTTTGATAAAATGTCTTTCAGAATATATACCGGGGGATTATTATGGTCGCTGATTCCAATTCCGATGTCAAAAGTGACATTTGACAGTTGGTAGCTGCCAAGTGTCATATGTCGATGAGGCGACACGTAGTTGCGTTGCTTTGTGTTTTCAAATATTATCAATGATCTTGTGCCACAATGAAACGTAATTGTAGTAGCGGGGATTGTCTGTCATAAAGTTATGCGAGTAGCGCTGAAAAGAGGCGAAATGCTAAAGAAAAGCAAAAACAAATAGTCGTTCTTTCGATTACGAACAGGTTGGATACTTTTTCATAACAAAAGGAAACGTTAATAATGAAACTCCTTCCACGACTTTAACGAGTGATAGAGACAGTACACTGCAGGTGCCCCCAGGGCCCCATCAACGCTAAATCCGGCTCTGTTTGCTTTTTAATGCGTTAATCTTTGTAATGGTATAATTTTCAACAAGTCCTACAGATGTCGTCAGACAGGCCGACATATCCCATAGAACAGTATTCCGTCATTTGTTGACCTTTAATAAATGTTATGTTAAAGTATAGAAAGCAATTCATATTTGGTATTATTTTTTTGTAAAAAGAAGCTCTGCGGAATATTGAACGTATAACGTAAGCAATACCAGTGCATTCGTAAATGCCTGATCTTTCACCGTGGACACCACTCTGAACACATTCTGCATTTAGATATCCACTTACATCCCTATAAAGTTGTTGCAAGTTGTCCACAAACTGATTGATGTGGACGGAAAACAGCCCTTGAACGTTCACCAGAATATATATCGAAATAATCTGTCTATAAAAATCACTTTATCAGATAGATAAAATTAATACACCTATAATTCTAGACAGTTAATTATTTAGTAGATAATTAGAAATATTTACCCAGGATTAATTGGCCTTTTAACTACAATTTTTAATTGACTAATGATTGACGCAATGCTCGTTAATATACTGAGCAGTGTTTTGTTTTTGTAGTTTTATCAGAGGTTGCCACCCGTCTCATGCAAATTTTATATTCATGGTTTGTTTCAAAGGACAATAAGGTTTTCTCACTCAGTAAAAGTTGGTAATGTCTAATCGAGATAATTGAAGAATTACCACCACTTACAAAATTTGTAATGACATGCTAACTTAGGATTGCTTGATTGGCTTTACTCAATGTGAGTAGGAGTGGGGGCCTGGTGCATTCTAGGAGAAATCTCAAATTGATTTCTGAAAGCTGCTTTTCAAATATTAAAAAATATATACAAATATTATCCAATGTAGGAATTTAATATTAATATATTAGTACACCTAACTTATCAACTCTAAATAATGGCAACAAACAGATGTATAGTGTTTCTATTGTTAGTTTAAAAACTCAGTCTAAAGCATTGCTACCAGGATAAATCATTACGAAGCTTGATGTGATTGAATAACACTCGAGACCGTGCTTGAATATTGCAATCGACATCCATATACAAATATAGTTAACCAGATATGTTATGCGTTTACCTCAAACGAAAGTAGTTGATTGTTTGCCTGGCTCACCATTACAAGTGCCGTATAAGCTCTTGGTTCACTCTTAATATTGCCGATTGCATAGCCGTAGGTTAAATGATATTTATTTACTTTTATTGAAACATTTATGGAGGTGTTCATTAAACTAACATTTTTATTATAAATAAATAACTTACATCATATCATGTCCATCAATTAATATAAAGTAGTAAAACAATATTTTTAATAATTAAAAGGTAATTATAGAAATTGCTGGTCGGTGCTCATGATATCGCTCGTATTTTCATCTATTCCTTTGTCGGCCTTTTTTATGATTTTCAAACTGACTTTACATAAACTATACACAAGTTTAAATCAATCTATTTTATTGGAATATCTTTTTAAATGTCTTTTGTTTTCTTGAAGCTTCGTTTTTTTTTTATTATCTACGACTTTGGCATCATTTTCTTCTCAAGCTGCTGGGCATTTCTTTAATTAATTCGATTTCGCATTTCGGACCTCGATTTTTTCAAGCCAGTCTCATGCGACACATATAACAGCCATGCTCGAGATTGATGTCTTTCTTCTCGGTTTACAAATATGAATAATTAATATTGTCCACGTCAGCCAACGGTTCTAACCGAATTATCAATAGATCGTTATGGATTACGGGACTAACTACAACAGAGAGTGGATTCGGGGCAAAGGCCAGTTGGGGTAATAAATTTGGCGCATTCAAAATGACAATAATGTGGTGGAAGAGACAGTAAAGCCACTACGTGACGTCATATCGCCGATTTTCGATCCCAATCTTGCTGATTACTTCGTGGCAGCAGCTTCGATGGAGCCTAGTTGTTTCGCATCAGATGTAGTTTGAACCAGTTATTAGAATTACGCTTATGGCTTTTCATGGATTTACATATACAGGATGAGTCGATATCTCCGCAACTGTTTCAAGAATGTGTCAGATACGAATAAAAATTTTTAAATTATTTTTAAATATCCAGGGTGTTTGATGTAGTGGTGGCAAGTGAATATCTAGATATTGAAATAATAATAATCGTTTATTATCCAAAAAACCACATTGGTATAGGATTAGTCACAAAAGAAAATTGAGCACCTTACTAGTGAATCAAGTGTTCTCATCCGTGCTTAAAACTGGGTAAAAGGCAAAACAGAAAAGAGTAAATGTAAATATGTTAAAGTAATATAGCATAACATAGCATAACTACACTATTAAGACTACATAATTCTTATTTTTTTTTGTATTTTCGATACTTTTTAAGTTTGGGATCCTATTATACAAGTTTATTCCGATAATGTTTGTGCATTCTTCATATTTTCATCTTATGTAATGGTGTGCTTAAGTTATTACTTTCTCTGGTATCACAATTATGATTAAAATTGTTTGGTAAGAATTTACTTAAGATTATTTTTAACATATATAAGAATCTCTAGAATATAAACACATGGCAAAATCAAAATGTTTAGTTTAAATCTTCAAACAGATTTCTACAGGACGTATACCATATTTAGGCACTGCCATAATGTTACCTACAACTTGCTTCTTAAGTTTACAGATTCTTTCAAAATGACATGAAGAGCCTCAAAAAAGAATTCCATATGTTTCCCTGGAAAACAGTTTTGAATATATTTAAGAATAGTCTATTCCATTTAAAGTGGTCAACAAATTTTGTTCCAACGGCCCAAAAACAAAACCTTGCGGAACTCTAAACTTAAAATTGATTTGTTTCCGATTTTATAGAACACCCAACATTATTTTATATATTTATATTTCACTCTTAATTATCTATTAAGGCATATATATCATATCTGAACTCACAACTGCGGCGTGGTCACGTTATTCCACTTTTTTTTCAATAAAAATGCATGTGCAATAATCAAAAATAAAATCTGCAAAAAAACGCATTTTCGTAAATATAACGGACTATTCACTTTGAATCTTAGACAAGGCAGACAGGGTGTTTTTCATGATGCGCGACGATTCACATTTTTACATATTTACGCTGTCATAAGGCATTGTTTTCAAATTCAACATCCCGTATAAGTTTTGTCTGGAATTTCTTATACGCTCACGTCGCATATAAAAATAATACATTATTTACTTATAATAAACAATGTTAGTTTAATGAACAACTCCATAAATGATTCAATAAAAGTAAATAAATGTGATTTAACCCACGACTATGCTACCGGCAATATTAAGAATGAACGAAGAGCAGGTAGCGGACTTGTAATGGTGAGCCAGGTAAACAATCGACTACTTTTGTTTGAGGTAAGCGCATACCATATCTGGTTAACTATATTCGTATCCGGATATCATTTACAATATTCAAGCACGGCTCGGGTGTTATTTTATCACAAACAGGTTTTGTAATGACTTATTCTGGTAGCAACGCTTTACACTGAATTTTTATATTGACAATAGAAATACTATACTTACAATATTTTCAATTCTAAACAATTTTTTCTCCAGATTTTAAATCTGCAACCTCAAAAATTCTTCAAGTTTAATAATAAATTGTATCTATTGCAAGTTCTAAATGTAAAGAAGAATTTCTGGATATTCTCGCAAACATTTCATTCCTTGTAACTCAATCGTAGGAACTGCTCACAATTATAGTTCGTCCAAAATTATAGTCAAAAATCATAAAATATTTAAAATTTTTAGGAAAATCAACGATCCCAAAAACTCCCCAATTATAATTTTTAGTAAAAAAAAAAGTTTTTCACAATTTCTAAATTTCAGGAAAAATTCTGAAACATGTCCGCAGAAATTCTTCCATAACTAAACTCTACTCGTGATCGTTTAGTCAAAAAGCGGACTTAACATAAGAAATCTCTAAGTTGCATAATTAAACAAAAAATATATACAATTTTCCAAAATTTGGTCAAAAAAACTTTTGATAGCAGCGATTTGTCTCCCTGGTTTGTATTTTATCACGTACATTTCTCAAAATCTGTGCCATCTAGCATCATTAGATTTTTCGTATGGTCTCTTTCCTTCTCCATTACCAGATAGAAAAATAAATAATATCGTTACATGGATTATGCGGATATATTAGCAATTGAACTGAGTAATCGACCGTGTAGTACTTGTCAGCGAAAGCTTTGGCTTAAACATGAATACGGGTGAAACCAAACTAATGGGAATATTAAAAATTAAAGGCAGCGAGTGCTTCTGTGCGTTGAGGACAGCGTTGTAAAGCCAGAATCCACTTTCGAATACTTGGGACACCATAGTCAACAAAGAGTAGGAGGCGATGAAAGAAATCAAATCAGTGTAATAATAATAATACTAAACCTTGTCATTGAGTATATTTTGAACAATGGAGGAGTTTTATTATTACTATTATTATAAAACATAAGCGATGAAGCTCAAAAGCTTATTAAGCTCAGATTACAAAAATTAAATAATATTCTGGAAACGAACAAATATTCATATTTCAACTATAACCCCAGACAACAGGGAGAAATCATCATAATAATATTAACGTTGTACGTGGGCAATGTTTAAAAAGTGCATTTCTAAATTAATATAGGGACGGAGTTTTAACAACAGTGTTAGATAGAGTTCCACTTTTCAAAGAATCTGTTGGGTCAAACATTTTGCGTGTATGGTCTCTTCATGTTGACATGAACTGCATTTGCGTCTTCGGAGCTTGAGGAAACTCTTTCCGATTTTGCCCCTATGTTATAGAAGCAGCATCAATATGTGATTTGCGTAAACAATTTAAGTGGGTAAAGTCGCAGAAGTTCGTTTGACCTAGCCATGTGCAAGTTTTATTCTGCAATCTCTACTCTTCCGCTTATCTTTAAACAAATTCTATTCTATACTTGCATTGTTTAGAAAATTTTCACTATTTATAGAACTGTCATTGATTAGCTTTGTTCCGTTTGCTACATGTATTCAGTTTCAGTTGTCAGCTGCGTTATGTTTTCTGCATTTCTTCATCTGTAAATAATACAGAAG
Organism: Stenurella melanura; assembly: GCA_963583905.1. Lineage (NCBI taxonomy): Eukaryota > Metazoa > Arthropoda > Insecta > Coleoptera > Cerambycidae > Stenurella > Stenurella melanura. Next base: position 19,044,699 of record OY757316.1, read on the forward strand.
AGGCCATGCACTGTCCCTATTTACTGAACAACACCTTTCAATACATAATTAATGTATATTTAGTGTATTTGTGTAGTGTATTTAATACATTGCAAAATGCTACATAGCTTCGATACTACTATAAGGATATGAATGCTAGATGTTGGACACAGATCTTCATCCTAGTCAAAAAAAGCAGGCATTGTTTCCCGCTACAATTATTTAAAATAAAAAATCTATAGAGTTTTGGACAAGGTGTTGCAAAAGTTCCATCCATCGACTGTTGTGCCAAAGCCTCTTAACATTTCAATGGCCACATTTCTAAATTCCCGATGCGTTAAAAAATGGAACGGTAATTTTATTAAAATATATCTCGTAGTTTTTCCTGGAATTATTTTACCGGCTACGAATAATTAAAAAAGTTGGATTCTGGTTCGCCTCAATAAAAGGAGTCTACATAAAATTCGCAGTTAATAAAACATCCGAACAAAATAAATTAATTAAAAGTTTTAAACATGTGCCCGTTTCACGCGAAAAGGAAAAATGAATACGCTAGGCAGCAACAAGAGAGACCCGTGCATTTCTTGTAATATTTACGCTTTAATTCATTAAATAAGTGATTTACTGGCGGAGTCTAAAGTTTGAGCCTTAAATATGATTCAGAACACTTGGAACACATCTCATGCTATGTTGTACCTTGCTAGCTTCCATTTTATTTATAAAAGTTCTGCCGCGAGAATTAAAACTTCGGCCACAAATAATGTTTGCTTCTAGGTTTGCTAAATTTCGCTGGAGGGATACAAAAAGTATTGTTGAAAAGGCATCATTAAAGGTCAAGAAAAGGCTGCTGTAATTGCACCGAATGATTGATGCATTTTCAAGTGCATTTATAAGAGTTAGAGTGAAGGTAGTTGAGAAAAATTTGCAAATATCGACAGGCTCCTAAAATAGGCAATGAAATTCTGTTCAACGTTTTACAGACACGTGTTTCTTTAGCGTATTTTGCTAAATTGTTTTAATTATTGAAACATAATAATCAGATGTTGCGAGTGTTCAATCTAGAGGTACAGTTCACTCCATAATTATACGACACATACAAAGCTCAAAGCTGCCGTCCGAGATGAAATAAGGGGAGACCGGAGCATGCTTTATTTTTCTAGGCTATATTAAATAATAAATATAATGTTACTCTTATGTAAAATATGATCGGGCATGATTAAAATAAGAAATAAACGAAAACAATCATTTTTAACTAAGATTTCTAACTCTTGTGATATAGTTACGTGAATCACTCCTAACTAGAACGTCATAATAATAATAATAATAATAATAACTTTATTGCCCAACAGAAAATCCATTTACAGGACAATGTGAATAACACTAAGAGAACTATAAAAGTATAAACATGAACATTCCACTGTATTTAAATAGTTACACTTTGCAATTTTACAATTTAAAGATTACTAAGTATCATGCAGATTTCTATCATCAAGATGTTCAATAGCCACTTCTACTAATTTATCGACCGAACAATGGTTAATGTCACATAAATTGCCTAAACTGTTAAAATTTTGACACATAACGTGTATAGGAGATTTCATTAGAATACTTGTTCGAGATATTTTACATCTAAATGTTAGATTCTGTCTTATGTTAGACTTAGGCACTTGAAAATTAATATCATGAAGTAAGTCAGGACAGTCAATCATATTATTTAACAACTTAAACAAAAATATTAATGACATACCCAGGGAACAGATAAACAGGGCTGTACTTGGAGTTTATCTGTCAATGTCATGGGGGACGGGCAATGCGTCCACCACTTGTCCTATCTTGATGCAAACCAGAGAAGATTTTTTTAATTTACCAAAAACGTCATTAAGTTTCCACCGAAAACACGATTTTTAAATCTCTAATATTATTCTGTCTATTCTAATGCGCAATACTTTGACATGGCCTTTTTTAAATGCACTGAACACATGGAGACAAATATATCCTTAGTTGATTTCCTTAGTAACCTGTCAACAAATATTTCAAGACATAATAATAATAATAATAATAATAATAATACATTTATTTTCCTTTAGACAATATATACATGTATAGGAATCGTCACAATGAGGCATTACAATTAATATACAAAAAATTCATTTAGTGTGTAAAAACATTTGTCTAATAAATATGTTCTTAGTTTAAATTTAAAACTATTGGTGTTTATAGCCTGTTTTATGTCATTAGGCAAATGATTAAATAATTTAAGACCTAGACAATAGGGTGCATTGATCGAAATATTATACTTGTAATGTGGAATATGAAACTTATCATTTTGTCTTGTATTTTTACCATGGAAGTTACTATTAATGATAAATTTTGCTTTATTAATAAAAACAAATACACATAAATCATAAATTAAAATACTGGTAAGGGTTAAAACTTTATATGACCTAAATACTTCTCTGCATGAACAAGCCTTCGAGATCCCTGCTATAATTCTTAAAATACGTTTTTGTACAATAAAAACATCCGATGATAAGGTGGAGTTTCCCCAAAAAGAGATTCCATGTCTTAATCTTGATCCCACTTGAGCATGATATAGATTTAATAATTGATCTTTTAATAAGACAGGTTTCAAGCTTCTCATTAAATAAGAGATAGAATTTAATTTTGATATAAGCTGCTCACAGTGTCCTTTCCAATTGAGACACTCATCTAATGTAAGTCCCAGAAATTTCACATTTTTACTGTTTGATAGACTGGTATCATTAATTTTAATATTTAAATCTGTGCAAATTTTTTGTCGATTATGAAATCTCATAAATGTCGTCTTCTCAGCATTTAAGTGTTGTTTATACAAACAGTACCAGTTATAAAAATTCATTAAAGAATTATTACATTTATTCTCAAGTAAGGCATCATGTTTATCAGATATAATTAAAGACTGGTCATCCGCATACATTATCAAATGAGCGTCATTTGTCAAGGTATCAAGTTCGTTTGTATAAACAGAGAATAAAATTGGCCCCAAAACTGAGCCCTGGGGAACTCCCATATTAATTACCTTATACTCCGAATTGGCACTTCCAACATTTCCATCGAAGGAATGTGTGACAGCAACATATTGTTTCCTATTTCTGAGGAAAGAGGAAATCCAGTCTAATGCCACACTACGAATACCACAGGCATATAGTATCCCTAGCAGTTTGTCATGATCGACACAGTCGAATGCCCTACTGAGATCACAAAAGATCCCAACAGGGCACTCACCCGCTTCGATATATTCAATAACTTTCTCATAGAAGTCGTACATAGCTGTTTGTGTAGATTTATTAGAGCGAAAACCATGTTGATTATTACTCAAAATATTATTTTTATCCAAAAAGTTCATTAAACGATATAAAAATGCATATTCAAAAATTTTTGATAAGCCGGGTGGAACCGTTATGGGTCTATAATTTTCTACCTTTTGTGGATCATGTTTTTTATATACTGGCACAACTTTACCCATTTTTAAATTGCTTGGGAATATTCCCGACGTAAAGGACAAATTAACTAAATACGTAAGAGGTTGAATGATTACGTAAATGACTTTCTTTATGATGAATGAAGGAATTTCGTCCGGACCAGCTGACGGTTTGTTCTTTAATTTAGATTTTAATAAATTGTGTAACTCATCTTCTGCAAAAGGTTCCAAAAAATAGAATTTTTTTGATTTGATAAATCTGTAACTGAAGCGGAATTTGACGGTATATTATTAACTATTTTTAATGGTGCCGTTATGAAATACTCACTGAATAGAAACGACAACTCTTCCGGGTCCTCACATAGCTCTCCATTATAATTAAGAGCTATATTATTAAGATTTTTAATTTTACCTGATAATTCGGATATAACTCTCCATGCGACTTTCGATGGATTGTCTGAATTTATTATTTTATTTTGATAATACTGCTTTTTAGTGTTTTCCACTAATACAGCATGTACTTTTTTAGCATTTAGATATGTGGGTAACAATTCAGGGTACGTTTTTTTTATCATATGTAAATCCTTAAGATTCCTACTTGAGACCTTGACTTCATCATTAACCCATGCCTTATTATTATTGTTATTTTTATAACGTTTTCGTAAGGGAAAGTGTATATTAAAATAATATAAAAAAATCTTATGAAAGTAATCATATGCTTCATCAATATCATTTAGTCTGTAAAGATCAGACCAGTCTTCCTTCTCAATGGCAGAATAAAAGTTTAAAACAGCATTATCATTATAAGTTCTACTGAAATAGGAAAGTTGAGAGTCTCTAACTGTATATGAATTAAATTCAAACAGCACTGTTCTGTGATCAGAAATATCATTGTCCTGCACACATACTAAGTTATGATCAGTTATATTTGTGAAGATATGGTCAATAATTGTGGAGGTACAGCTCGTTACGCGGGTAGGCCACCTTACCAGCGGATGTAGGTTAAAACTAGACAATACATTACATAGTTTTTTAAAATCCGTAAAACTTCTAGAACATGGAGATGAGTCCAAGTTAAAATCACCGTTTAAAATAATACTTACATTAGAACGAAAAAGCATATCTAATACATCATAGATAACATTAAAAAAATTTTTAAGATCACCACTGGGAGACCTATAGCAAGTTAAAATAATAGTAGTCTTATAATTGTTTTTCCATGAGATTCCACATATTTCGATGTGTTTATCAATGCAAAATTTATCTAAGTCAATTTTATACACGGTCAAGTCAGGTTTTGCATATATTGCTACCCCACCTTTTTCATAATAATTTCTACAATAAAAACTAGCTAGTGAAAAATTCCTAATAATCTTACAATAAATTGAGCTAATTCGTGCATGGGTTTCTGTCAGGCATAAAAATTTTAAATTATTATAACTACTAATATCAACTTCTAAGCAATCTATAGTTTGAGAATTTAAACATTGTCAAAGACACGTCAAAGCACGTCGTTTTCTGTGTTATGTTATGTGCTGTTAATTGACAACAATGAGCGAAAGCAGCAATTTAGAAGTTCCAAATGATATTAATGAAGTTGCTGGTGCAAGCAACAATTTACCACCTCACTCGAGAGTTGTCAGGCCTATGGAGTTATCACCCAATGCTTAAAACGTCGGAAAGTGCAAAAAAAACTAAAAACGTTTAACCATCTTAAAAAAAAAAGACACCAAATATTACGAAATACAATAAACAAATAACAAAATCAAACGTATTTTTGGTAGGAAGCTCGGGAGGAAGCGTAGATGTGTGTATTTCGATACGAAAAGCAGCAACTTTAGGTGCATTTAATACTTGGATGGGAGTCCATGGAAATACGTTCTACTCTCAGCGCAGTATATTAGCGCGTGTGCAGATGCTATGCCACTTTGGGCGGGGGTTGCATAGCGGATATACCAACCTTCGGAGGGGACATAAATCGGTTGATCCCTTATCTAATAAAATGTTAAGCAAGCAAAAAATTCTTACTCTTTGATAGAGAAGAGGTTCGGCGGGTAGCTCGTCTTCCGGCCTTGGTTAAATAAATGAATAAAAAACGTATTTTTACCTGACCTCAATATTAGTAATAAAACTCAATTGAAGTTTCTATTTCATAATTTTTAGTGGTAGATATGTGTATTTCGATACGAAAAGCAGCAACTTTAGATGCGTTTAATACTTGGATGGGAGTCCATGGTAATACAACGTTCTAATCTCAGCTCAGTATATCAGCGCGTATGCAGAAGCTATGCCACTTTGGGCGGGGGTTGCATAGCGGATATACCATCCTTCAAAGGGGGCATAAATCGGTTGGTCCCTTATCTAATAAAATGTTAAGCAAGTAAAAAATTCCTACTCTTCGCTAGAGAAGAGGTTCGGCGAGTAGCTCGTCTCCCGGCCTTAGTTAAATAAATGAATAAAAAACGTATTTTTATTTGACCTCAATATTAGAAATAAAACTCAATAGAACTTCTATTTCATAATTTTTAGTGGTGGTATATTTGAAGTCAGTTTAATTATTAAAAAAAAAAAAAAACGGTAAAGGTATTTACACAGAACTTCCATCTTTATTTGTGCATGGCGGTCACTCTAAAGAATTAATATTTACGAAATGACATTGAAAATAATAATCGGAATATAGTTATCACTATTATTACAAAGAGAACCTGATAAGTTCGGGTCGAAAAAATATACAGAGTGCTCATCCAAGAGCAAAAGTTCAATACTAAATAACAGGTGCCAAGTATGAAAGGCTTGCGCAACTACCTTTATAAATGTCCACCATGACTGAATTATTTCTTGGGATGACCCTGTACAGTTTTCAATGAAAGTGTAATACGTGCATATACCAAATATTATTGCCATCTAGCACATTTTCAATTCCACATTCACGTAGTGGAGTGGAAGTATAGTGGTGGTTAAAAAATTTAATTTTTTTGAAATTTTTAAGAATGTAGGTAAAAATATTTTCATTTTTTTTCTTCTGAAATATGTTTAGAATGTCATGTAAAGTGGAAATTTTAAATTTGAGCAAAAAGGAAAGTTTCCTGCTATTCTATAGTAGTGGTTAAGAAATATTACAAATTAATTTTTTTTAAATAGGTTTAGAATGCCATGAAACGTGATAATTTTAAATTTGCGCAAAGATAAAAATCCATCTATTTTAGTGGTAAAAAATATTTCAAAAATGTTTGTGAAAAAAAATTTCTAATCCTTTTTTTTCTGAAATAGGTTTAGAATGTCATGAAACGTAAAAATTTGAAATTTGAGCAAAAAAAAATTTTTCCATCTATTCCAGTGGTAAATTTTTTTCCAAAATGGTAAAAAATGTTGCAATATTTTGTTCCGGAATAGGTTTGGAATGTCATGAAACGTGGAAATTTTAAATTTGAGAAAAAAAATTTTTTCATCTATTAGTCATACATAAATAGATAAAAAAATTTCCAAAAAATTTTAAAACTTTTCAAAAACATTTTTAAATTTGTTTGAATAGGTTTAGAATGCCATGGAAACGTGGAAATTTCAAATCTGAACAAAGGAAAAAAAAATTCCATCTATTTTAGTTTTTTCAGAAATGGTAGGAAAATTCTCTATTTTTTTTAAATAGTTTTAGAACGCTATGAAATGTGGAAATTTTATATTTGAAAGAAAAAAAAATTCCATCAATTTTAATGGTAAAAAATTTTTCGAAAATGGTGAAAAAAACGTAATTTTTTTTTTTTTTAAATAGGTTTAGAATGCCATGAAACGTGGAAATTTTAACTTTGAACAAAGAAAAAAAAATCATTTACTTATTTTAGTAATAAAAAATTTTTCAAAAATGTGAAGAATTTTTTTTTTCTGAAATAAACGTGGAAATTTTAAATTTTAGCAAAAAAAAATGTCTTCATTATTTATTCCCTTTAGACGGTCCACCCTGTATATTTTCCAGTGAAAGTTTAACCATTTCTTCGCTGACAGTAGCGTCAACTACCTACCAAATTTGACTGCTCTCCGTCAAGTAGTTTTTTAGTTAATGCACCAACATACAGACAAACAGATAGACAAACTGACGGAATTGAAAAACCTATATTTTTGTAATCTAAATGTTCTGAAACGTCAAAATCCGAAAAAGTCTCGGAGTGTGATTTTTTTCTCGAATACAATACTTCCATTCGGTATGCGAGGGAAGTAAAAATTGAATACTCCCATAAATAATATGTTCTTTCCGAGTTCGCCACGGATCATTCACAAAGAAAATTATTCTCTAAGCAATTCTACAACGAATTATTTACACTTTTTTATTACAGGGAACAATGCCACTTCCAAGACCAATAAAAATAACAAACTTTTTCGCCGTATTGGACGAGAGCTTTTCCATTCTTTGTTAAATCAATTTAAATCCCGACGGTACACGCGATTTTTTTCCCTTCGGCCTTCCGTTAATTTAATTACGTTAATTTCTCTGACGAATTGTTCTACTAGGGTTTCTCTGAATTTATGAGGATTGTTGATCGATTAAAAATCGTCCAGGCTTAAGGAGACGTGAGAAAACCGAACCTCCCGCAAACTAAATTATTTAAAAAAGCAGAAGCCGAAACGGAATTTTTAAGTCATTTAAAGTAGGCCGTTACGAAATAGGCGCCTATCTCAGAACTTTGCTCATACCGAAGTGTGTATTTATTGATAATTATCTCATAAACTTAAAAGGTGTATTGAATTATTAACAAAGTACATTAAAGGGATGCGCTGGTAAGGATAGGTGGTCTATATTTTCCTCTAAGCCCACCCGCAGCCGAGTGTAGAAATCCCAATTCAGTATTCACAAGGACTTGCAGCTATCGAAACCGCCGACAACACAATTTCACAGGAGCATTGGTCAGAGAGGCGGGGGTGATGGGATTGCCAAGGCGTTATATTCCTTCTTTATACAGGGTGATCATGTTGTTGAAAATCAAGAAAACGCTAGAGTTTTTTAGGGTTCTCCGGTGGTTCCTAATGGAGCTAAGGGTTGCCAGAAGTACCCCTGGAAGATGGCTATGAATATTGATCATAGGAATGAAATTCTGATTAAGTTGGAACTTCATTCATTTTTTTGCTCTCCAATTCTTGCAAGCGACATCATTCAACTGTTGTAAGTTCTCAAATTGGTGATAAGAACCAGAGGTTTTAAATCACTTCCCCATACAACAATTATATTAATTTTCAGGAAAAATTAAAAAAGCACATTGTTTTTATATTTATATTTTTAACCATATCGTTCATGAAAAAACTTATTAACTATTTCCTTGTAAAGGTCAAACAGGGAAATTAAAAGAACACCGCCCATAAGTAACATTTAGACAATTTTTAATTCTCTGTGTTTACAAATAAGAGTTTATGTGGCATAGATACCTTTTATTCACATTTTTATTATTAAAATTATAGCGGTCATAAATTATATGTATTTTTTTTACTGTTTTTTTATTAGGATAACCTGTGGAAATACTCTTACAATAAAAAAATATAGCTTAGTCAAGGTTTACTGTATTATTTAGCCATAACAAAACGAGCAATAAATACAAAATATTTATTTAAATTTTTGGCGTGAAATATTACGCAAATGTATCCTTATATTATTTTTTCCTTTACGAAATACTACCGAATGGAAATCAACAGCAGCTAAATATTCCGCCAAACATTAAACAATAAATAAACAACAAATAAACAAATCAATAAACACTTTATTCGGGTCATTACTGCCGACGTATTTGTATTTAAACAACAACCGCAATGTATAACATTATCTTATGTTTTATAATATAAACAGAAATGATTCGATAGTCATGTGCATTTATAACAGAGTTAAAACAATTAAAATTTGAGGTTCTTGACCCGTGCGAAGATTTTTTCATTTCCCTTAGTCCTCGAGAACTATTACACACATATTAAGATTATAAGTTCTTCAGAGTGTCATCGAGTTAAACAGGAATTCTACCTTTCTATAATCCCGGCGTTTGAAAAAATGGCTCCCACAATCGCTTGGGTAGTATTTTAAAGCAAATAATATTATTAAAATTTTCTTATAGGAAGCATCGTTTAGGCGCTAGGAATAAGGACATTCAGTTGTCATTCAAAAATGTGTTTAAAAAATGCTCGCTCTAAAATGTTTTAGAAGCCAGATATCTCCAAGAAAGACGCCATTTTTTCAAGATGGCGGCCAAATTCGCGGTAGTAGAGGGGCACAAAATTAATATGTTAAAGACCAGCTCTGTCAGATTTTGTTTTTATTGGATACATTAACGACGTATAAACTCTCAATATTTTAAAAAGCTTTTCTCGAATGAGATCGTATCATTTCCCAAGACACAGATTTTTAAATAAAATTTAAAACGCTTCCAAGAAATTAAAACACTGAAAATTATGAAATGTAAAATTAACTATTTTACAAATGCTTATGGCCCTAATAGTAAGCAAGCAGTTGGATCTTACTAGCTAATATCAGATTGAAGTCTTAAACACACTGGATAAGAATGCACCTATTTTTGTGAAATGTACAATTTTAACAGAAAAAAGTCTGAAAAGACTTAATTTATTAGTTCTGATATCTTTCTGATTTAAAATCCGCTACTACAAATAAAGAAAACTATTAAATGCTACTTCATTCGTCCAAAGAAAAACAGCTCTTTGAATTAGTTGACATCTTTGTATAAAAAGGACCTTTATAAATGACTGTATTACATTGAAAAAGTTCTTACAGGAAAGCTGAACTTTCTGATAAAATGTCACAAACAGAGAATTTGCAACAAACGTAATAAAATCTCTGTGACAGTAATTAAAGCGTTGCAACAAAAACTAATGTACCATGGGCCTCTAACTAGTGGAAAACAAGATGCCGATCTAATGAAACTCACAGCTTCCCTGGCAATTTCCCCCTTCCATTCCGAGCGAATTTTGTATCGGCGCTTTTGATGTTTGACTACAATTTATTCGTCGTTATATAATGAGGATAATGTAATACCAGCAAAAAATTATTTCCTCCTTCATGAATATGGATAGTTCTTAGGACTGACATTGGAGAGAAATGGCAAAGTGGGTGGGGATATCATTTATGTAACATCGCGTGCTGGAAAATGTGTTTTCGAAATATTGACTTAGTGGCAATAGCACAAGGAAAGACAGTCTATTTATTGCAAAGTTAATATATAAAATAAATTCTTTATCCAGGCAAGTAAGTCAGGAGTTTTCGCTACCTGGTGGCTCACCAACGCATAGTGAATTTAAAAAATAAGTACACATGTATACTCTACTAGATAAACCCCAATCGCACTACTTAAAAATATCCAAATCCGACTAGAAAGCTTTTTACTTTTTGGTTTCATCCATTGTACCTGGACCTGGAAATAAACCATGCGTACAATACTCTCCCAGAAATATTGCGTAAATCATTGCTGGTCTAATCACGTTACAGATTTTTCGCACCATTTAATATTGGAGGGTGTAGAGAGCAAGGTTCTTCACTGGGCTTTCGACCCCGTGCAGGTTTATCAATTATCAGACACACAATGACTCAAAGAAAGTCTATTGGATAAGCGTTCGATTCAAGAAATAATCATCGCCTCATAGACTTCCTTTAAGTTGTGACGTACAACTTCTCAAATTTCCAGAGCTGCTAAAGAAAACGGTTTTATTGAATTTAATCATAATTACCCACACCACTATCATAACTAAATTCTGTGAAATAAGACTACATAACATGGAGATAGAACTCTATCCTAATTTTTTCTGGGTTCTAAGTGCCTGTTAGAACCTCGGCGCCTTGAATTTTGAAAAAACATGTATTACTCTATAGGTGTAAAGTTCTATGCGTGTCAGTTAGAACTGTGTCATTCGGAGAGTAGGAGATACATCTTTGTTTTAGTAAAATTTCAAATAATACCATTCAGATAGAACTCTGTACAATCGATAACTCCAAAACTATCTATTAGATGGAACTGGTAACATTAAAAGTGACAAACTGCTTAAAATAGAACCTTTCCACATATTTAACTCATTTTATGAAAAAATGTCATTTAAACCCTTGTTGATCCAAGATGAAAACTGCACTTTTATGTCCCATGAGCTAACAATTCACGTTTAAAGATGTAGGTTATGTAAATAATAAAAGTCTGAGAAATTAAAAGAAACAAATGAGTCGATGCATTGGAGCAGGGCTCGGTGCTTCGTGTACCGGTAGCTAGGAGATTTGCCGATACGAGTATGCAACAATATTGCGATATTTTTCAAACAATCTCGCCCTATCCGGACGCAATTCCTTAAAGAACCGACAAAGCAGGTACTCTCGTAGGTCTTAAAAGTGGATTTATCGTCTTACCGCTCTTACAATCTCAATTTTGATTTATATCTATGAATGTGGCCTCAGTTTTATTTATACGACCTCACAGTTGCAATAACCAATTTATATGGCGTGACTCTTTTGTAAACAAGAAATTTACAACAATTAATAATAACAACAGATGGTCAAACGATGTTAATTGGAATATTGGGAGCAACGTAAATTAATTACTGTGGAGCCAATACGGAACGGAATAGAAGGAAATTAATTAGCTACTGAAATAGATTTGCTGGGCTCCGGACGGTGATTAAAATAAAAGGTATTTAACAAATTCTGAAAGTAACGTTTCCGCATTTAAGAGGTTACATTCAATCCTCAACATATATGAACGATTTTTAAAGCAAATTCGTGGATATTAATAAATAAATTAGAGTCAATCCTCTTCAAGTTTCTTCTTAATCAACTATAACGCTTTCTAACAATGCATTTCGCCAACTCGCTTTTCATCATCAGGAGAGGATCGACTCTTTTTCTCCAGATGATTCCAACTTGCTTGGCGAGTCGCGCGTGAAATGCAGTACCCAATGTCTCGATGTTTGGGAAATTCATCGCAAGATTAGAAACGAAAACACGGAAACCATATCTGGACACAAGCGGGCAGAAGGAGGTACACACCGCTAGACTCGGAAAACAGAAGAAATAGAAGACTCAGAGGAGGATAAGCAAGGAGATGATGATAGAAGGAAAACTTAAAAGCATGAAAACTTGAAAAGAAGCATCTCACAAAACACCTACACCTCCCAGCCTACATCCGATGATGATAGCGGCAAATCAATCAATCATCAATAATGCAACAGTTTCAAGCACCAGAAAAGTAGATATGGATAAGTGAATTGTTGAACTTATTGTCAGACTTTCTTAAAGTAAAATCATATATACTGTCTACCCAGTATTATACGGCTTTGTTGCTTTATTATTGTGTCCTTTTACAGAAATAGTATTTGAAACAATTACAATTTTATCTTGTCACAATCTCTACAACTGTATGAACATTTTCCTGAAGACAACCATCAGCAAATAATACGGCGGTTAAAAGAAAACTGAAAAAAAGTTTTCTATTTTCCTGGAGTGTCGCATAAAACCGCATCAGAATACAATATCTGCAATGAACACACTAATCGACCATCAACATCGGTAGCCGGAAAATACCTGAAGTGTTTGGCATAGATGCCACTTTGGTGTTAGTGGTTTTCTGTCAAGTCACGTGGCTTCGCCCAAAAAGTAGTTCTCTTTTTATTAATTAAATACTAAATTAAGTAAAGGATCTATATTGTTACTGATAGTTCTACGTTTCATGTGACTATCCGACTTTATTATAAATACTCGACTCAACTTCATTTTTCAGTTAGTTCGATGTATTTATTTAATTGAATTTGAATATTATCGAGCGTGCCCTGTTTAAAATACTGATGCGTAAGCATAAGCTACTGACAATTTCAAATCTGCATAGGAATAGTTCGTTATAGTACCAGAGCATAGGAGAATAAAATGTTTGATTATTAAAATTTTTCTAATAAATGTTAGAAAATGTAACGAAGGATGCTATTGCGCATTCCACACGTTACAATGTAAGATTTCCTCTTGTGGAATATCATTTCGGAGTACTTGGATCCTGTAATGAAATCACTAAATATTATGATCCAAAAAAAAAATCGAATACGGCATGTTGCTGTCAGATGTGCTCTACAGCAAAGAAAGGCCAATTAGAATAATGAATGGATTTACAAATAGTCTGTCGACGTTGTGAATACAAATAAAACCGCCCCCAACAAATTAAAGACGTTTTTAAAAAGCAAATGAAATTTCATCCAGTTTTAAAAATACCTGTCTACGTATTAGTAGAAGATAAGAAATCGACGTTTGAACGGGAATTTATTTAATCGATTTTATAAAACATATCGCCTGCGTCTCGAGTGAAATGCATATTTGTTTTTGTCTGCCGTATTATAGATTATATATATGTCAAAGGATAGAAAAATATTATCTAATAAAAAAGCAAATTCTAGGTAGCTTCTAATCAAAATGGTATGATTTGCAGTACTTTGTTATCGGGGTTAGAGGAAATCGAGTTGTGAGCACTTACAGGAATAGCAACGTCGAAATAGGTTTCAGTTTTTGATGTACCGGATGTCCTTTTCCCGGTGATCGTGCAGAAGTGTCAGATATATTTAAAAAAAATGTATTTACCAAGAAAATTTAAAATGTAAAATGTTGTCATATTTCTGCATCAATGTAGAATCTTGGATTAAAAACGTGTATGAATAATAAATATTTTAATCTATGCACGACATTTCTGCAACTAATCAATTGGCACGTTATTTAAATAAACAACAACAGTTTGCGTCGTCTCTCGTATACCTGTCATAACAAAACCATTAGCATTGTCTGTTTATTTAAACATATTGCTACTATTAAATAAATACAATTTAACTTCTGTATTATTATATGAACTGTAACACTGTAACCACTTATAGTTTATATTTCTTCTTGATTTAGACGAATAGCTACAGTGGTTGGTTATACAATAAAAAGTTATAATAATAAATTGTGGGTTATATTTGAAATGTATTTTTTTTTCATAATCATAAAAGCATCTCGAGTGGTTATGTACAAAAAAGTGAGGGGTAAAAGAACCTCTTCATTTCTTATCTTAATTTAGACTTTTGTTATCTCAAGAATTTAATTTTTATCTCAAGATCTAGACTTTTGTCTCAAACCCCGACTTTTATATCAAAAAGACTTTTGTCTCAAAAACATCGAGACTTAATTTCTTTCAGTTAATGATAAAGTAACAATCCGAAGCTGAAATGGTTACGGTCTCCTGGTATGTATGAACTTAACAATTTGGTTTATCAATGATTATCTGTAATATGGATAATTTGATACCACTGAACAGCTGAAAGGTCAAAGAACCAGTACGATTTATTATTTCAATCTTGATTCCCACCGTCTCAAGATCTTAACTTTTATTTCAAGATCTGGACTCTTATCTCAAGATCACTACAATTATTGTACTAAATCTAGGAATGATTATTATATAAAAGGTAATACTTCAAATTATGTAGTTTAAGTGATTAACTGCAGGTATAGATGCTCAACAACTGGATGAAAATTAAGATCGAGATGAAAGTCAAGATATTGATACAAAAGACAATATAAGAATCAAGAACTTGAGATAAAAGTCCAAATCTTGGAATAAAAGACAAGATTTGTCAAAATCTGAAGTGGTTCTTTGATCTCTCAGCATCACTGATCAACAATATGTATAGGTCTATAGCTGTCAAGATACTGTAATGGATAAAATGTGTATCAAATTAACTCCAGGTTGTTACTCCATCAACAGGTGAAAGGTCTTGATGTATTAAGAATATATTTGGAGAAATTTCACTTATTTATTTTGTCTTTTTTCTCGATTTCTGTACTCGACAGGTGTACGTACACGACAACAGTAAAATATCTTAATATGTTAAATTGTTTGTTAAAGCTCTAGCAAAGGTCTCATAAGTCATTGTTCGGTTAGAAATAATGTAACACTTCAAATTATACAAATTTACAAAACCCAACTAAATAACAAAATGCAAGTCGTCTGCCGTTTATATGAGTTTTTGACGTCACCACAAATGTTTAAAAATCTTTTACTAATTCAAATATTAAGTACTTTCATTTATTAAATATGTCTTTAAATCTTATATGTAGATTAATTCTTTATCGACGTAAGTTCTATTGTTTTCGAGTTTTGCATTCTATAAATATATTTTCAGGTTCTGTTTCCTCGGATTCGAATGGTTCAAAAACAAAAATTGTTCAGGGCGGATTTTACTTCAAGACTTGTGGGGTTTACATACTGTTTAAATGAATTACAAAAATCTCAAAAGAAATTGAAAAACTATTGCGCTCATAATTTTGAGTTTTTTGAAAATTGCTTAGTTTTTAGTGCGTGCATTTGAATAAAAATTTTCGAAAACAGGTTTCTCATCATCATGATAAACTATGGTAAACTTTAGATTATTAATCAGCCATATATAACGCCTTATTTCAAACAAATGTTTAACCCTCAATAAAAAGAAAGGGTTAGGGTATGTTTTCCCCAGTAGTTATCTCTCCCCGAGTTACTAATAAATTTGGTCATCTTGGATCCGTCATATTGGACTTTAAAAATCGTCCAACTAAAGTAAAATTGAAAGTGAGGCAGGCAGTTTTGATAGCCGGATATGATCTCGCCTCCATGTTGGATCCGCCATGTGTCACTTGTTTCATTACATTTTTTTTGTCTGGAGTTTTTGGAAATTTTCAATTTTATTCTTTGTACACACAAACACATCCTATTTTAAACCTTCTGCATTGTCCATATTATATTTCTGACAATTATTAAATCATCAATAGTAAACATGTTTATTTATAAATTTGGTCACGGGCGTTCAATTGAAATTTATTAAGAGTGACTTAAAATTGTCAACTGCAGTTGCTAATTCAAGCTTCGCAATATATGTACAATAATATTTACGATTGTTCGAGGCCAAAAAGTATTATCGTTTTATTACTATAATTAAATTTGGCTCCACAAACACCGAGCCTATTCATATTCATATCTGCACTAATCTAAAACGTATCAAGGCTACACCGTAATTACAGATAGTAACCGTTTTTTACGTGTTTCTTAACGAGCTGTTAATAAAAGTTAATACAATACTCTTATTGCTCTTAACGAGCTGTTAATAAAAGTTAATACAATACTCTTATTGCTAAGTGGGGAGTACCCGTTCTTACTGTCGGCGGTATTGTGAGTCAAGAATTTTACCAGAGGTTCCCAAAGAATCATCTGGAATATTCTAGAGGTACATTTATGATTATGAATTAAAAGCGATTTAGACAGAGGCGGAATGAAGAATATTAATGGTTTCATTATTGACTTGAGTTTGTTTCATTTCCTATTTAAGAAAGGTGCCAAAGGAGGGGCATCGATAAGCTGAGAAGATTCGTCCAATCAGCACTGGTGCATCGGTGTACGCTTCCGTAAAGACTGTATACAGTTATAATTATTTTTATTTAAAAAAATGGATACATTATTATTGAAAAAATAGTGAAACATTTTGAAAATGGCTAACTAAAGTAGTATTTTGATGAAATTTTGGCCGATTTTCCTTTATTATTTAAGTAGTCAAAAATTTTGAATTTGGTTTGATTACCTCTACTGTTTTATTTTTCTCTAATTTTTCATTTATCTTTCAATGCATTGTTATTATCATTATTATTAAATATACTCCAGACAGAAAAATCTCCGAACTTTTTATGGAAGCACCTTTCAACAAAGAAATTTATTTAATCCTACCAATTTGTACTACAAAAAGATAAGAATTGGAACCTCTAAACCTTCTACTAAATGGGCTATTAGTCTTGCAGAGGCCTATTGTATAATAAGCGCCTGCAACAAAAACAAATAATTATTTTTTCCTTACAATAAACCTGTCTTTTTTTAATTCGAAATACCCTGTGGGTATCACCAACATCAAAATTGAAATCGAGTTTAAACCCAATTGTAACCACATCTCTTAACATTTTCATTTTTAGTACACCATCTTTACTATTAGAGGAGATATAGCGAGTGGGAAAAATTGTTTGTTTTTTTAGTATTTCAATGACCGAAAAAACACACACAACACACTGAAACCATTAGGTGTTATTGTTTTCTATAATCACCTACTACCTACAATAATTTCCAATACAAGCACAGTTTTTAAAGCATGACTCATCCTCATCGCTACTTTCTGCATCACCAGCACATGCATGCAACTTACTTTTCACAATGTTTACCACCGTTTTTTTAAATGGTCGTACCTTAATCAATTGACTGATCGAGTATAAAAATAAAGAAAAAACAACTCCATAAATTATTCAATAAAAATAAATATTATTTAACCTTCGGCTATGCTACTGGCGATATTAAGAATGAACCAGGGGCAAAGATTAGAGAACTAACAAGATAGGACAGTCAGACGGAGAAGACGAAATAGACGAAGACAGTTGTATACTCCAATTTAAAGGGACACGACATCCAGCGGAAACCGATTCGGGATTTGTCGGTAAACGAATTTGATCAAGCTTACTAAGACAGGTTGGCTCATTAAAATCGACAAGTGCTACGTCACGTATAGACCTCGATGACAGCTGCGTGTGGCTGTTTTTCCTCATTTTATAGAAAAATTCACAGATTTCGCAATCCTTGCAACCATCGGGACATTGGAAATGATAACACCATACATAAAACAAACCTTTTCAACTTTTTCCGACCCACTGTCGATTGCAACACCGACCTTCGACCTTAAATGAAAACTGGTAACTTGACCCCCTATGATATACAGGGTGCGCCAAAGTTCTGATTTTGGTCGATTACGGCTGTATTTGAAATGGTGGAAATATATTGTCTATAGATTATTTTCTTGATTTTCAATTCTGAATAACCAGAAAATATGTACAATTATACAGGGTACTCCGTTTTCGTTGTCCGAGCAACAACTTCGTTATTTTAAATGGAACACCCTATATTTTTTTCCTTTATCGAGTTACCCATCTAATTATATTCATAATTCTATTAAGGTGGTAGGTACTTAAAATGAACCGTTTACGATATAAAAAAGATTTTTTGACAAAAAGTGAGGTTTGCGGATAAGTTTTTGAGTACCTCTGATTTCATAGACAAGAGAGTTTTCAAAATTCTGCTTATACTGTTATGTTGAGCATATTAAGGGCTAGTAGGGCAGAAACATTATTAATATTAATCTTATACAGAGTGCTGAAAAAAATTGAGTTTAATGTTTCGCTAATAAAAAAGGCCGTAATTCAATTTTTTCAAATGGGACGTACTATTTTCAGTTCTGTCATCTAATGAAGTGTTAAATTATCTTTCCATTGATATATCATAGTAGGTATTTATCTTTAGGAGTTGCATAGATATTAAGGTTAATTGTCTGGATCAGTCATTTTTCTTGCTGGAACTTCATGAGGTTTGTACTGCACTTCACCAGTTTCGATAAATCTGTCTCTAAGATTACTAAATGCAGGTTCTAAAGGGTGTCTCCTTTCAGGATATCTGGTTTTATAGACTCGGGATGCTAAGAGGCTGTTCCTTGAGCACTCCCCCAGAATAAAAATCATGTCAACCATTTCTTCCCGCGAATAATTCATATTTAATATAATTATATGCAAATGCAACTTCCTGGAACTGTAAAAGCTACTAGTATTTTATTAAAGACAATCAAAACAAAAGCACTTACCGATATAGCAGTAACACAAAACTTTAGAACATCCACAGACACGTGTTTTGACATCTATGTCTCTTCGGTGCGGCTTTTTCTAAAGTTCACAATCAACTGAAATATGTAAGCAAATACTCGTGTTATAACTATCAAAGGATTACCAGAACAGGATATTAAAAATTAAAATTAGATTATAGGAAATTCCCCGTAAAGGGATAATTATCAATATAATTATATGCAAATGCAACTTCCTGGAACTGTAAAAGCTACTAGTATTTTATTAGCTAATAAAATACTAGTAGCTTTTACAGTTCCAGGAAGTTGCATTTGCATATAATTATATTGATAATAAAATATAAAAATAATTAATAAAATACTAGTAGCTTTTACAGTTCCAGGAAGTTGCATTTGCATATAATTATATTGATAATTATCCCTTTACGGGGAATTTCCTATAATCTAATTTTAATTTTTAATATCCTGTTCTGGTAATCCTTTGATAGTTATAACACGAGTATTTGCTTACATATTTCAGTTGATTGTGAACTTTAGAAAAAGCCGCACCGAAGAGACATAGATGTCAAAACACGTGTCTGTGGATGTTCTAAAGTTTTGTGTTACTGCTATATCGGTAAGTGCTTTTGTTTTGATTGTCTTTAATAAAATACTAGTAGCTTTTACAGTTCCAGGAAGTTGCATTTGCATATAATTATATTAAATATGAATTATTCGCGGGAAGAAATGGTTGACATGATTTTTATTCTGGGGGAGTGCTCAAGGAACAGCCTCTTAGCATCCCGAGTCTATAAAACCAGATATCCTGAAAGGAGACACCCTTTAGAACCTGCATTTAGTAATCTTAGAGACAGATTTATCGAAACTGGTGAAGTGCAGTACAAACCTCATGAAGTTCCAGCAAGAAAAATGACTGATCCAGACAATTAACCTTAATATCTATGCAACTCCTAAAGATAAATACCTACTATGATATATCAATGGAAAGATAATTTAACACTTCATTAGATGACAGAACTGAAAATAGTACGTCCCATTTGAAAAAATTGAATTACGGCCTTTTTTATTAGCGAAACATTAAACTCAATTTTTTTCAGCACTCTGTATAAGATTAATATTAATAATGTTTCTGCCCTACTAGCCCTTAATATGCTCAACATAACAGTATAAGCAGAATTTTGAAAACTCTCTTGTCTATGAAATCAGAGGTACTCAAAAACTTATCCGCAAACCTCACTTTTTGTCAAAAAATCTTTTTTATATCGTAAACGGTTCATTTTAAGTACCTACCACCTTAATAGAATTATGAATATAATTAGATGGGTAACTCGATAAAGGAAAAAAATATAGGGTGTTCCATTTAAAATAACGAAGTTGTTGCTCGGACAACGAAAACGGAGTACCCTGTATAATTGTACATATTTTCTGGTTATTCAGAATTGAAAATCAAGAAAATAATCTATAGACAATATATTTCCACCATTTCAAATACAGCCGTAATCGACCAAAATCAGAACTTTGGCGCACCCTGTATACAATCCATATTACATTTGCATATATCAGCCGTTGCATATACGACAGTCTCACTCGGCCGCGACACCGCTGTCTTTTGACCTTGAACGAAAACAGGCAACTCGACCCGTATACACGAACATAAACATTTCCAATGTTAAAAAGTTTCAAAATTATTCTTTCAATGTACAATTCTATCCTAACCAAATCGATACCTTACATATAAACATAGAAATACTTCATGTATTACATAGCAACCTGTTTAGTGACCTTGGCTACTGACAGTCAGCTGAGTTCGGTCGTTCTATCAGGATAGTGTTGTCCATTTTCCACTAATGGCCTCTCTTTCTAATGTTACCTTCACCGTCCGATTGTCCCATTGTGGCAACTGCGCGAGAACTCCAATTTAAATGTCGAGGTCAATGGCGCCATTGCTAAAAGATAAAAGGTTTCCCGAAGGCTGTCCTATCTTGTTAATTCTCTAATCTTTGCCAGGAGCTTATAAGGGACTTGTAATGCTGAGCCAGGTAAACAATCGACTATTTTCGTTTGAGGTAAGTGCATAACATATGTGATTAACTATATGCGTATAGTTCTCTACATATATTTAAGCTTTGCCGCTTACGTATGAACGGAAGAGCGGGACATGCTATATATTCGTAGAAAATTATAAATCATAAATATAATGTATTACTTAATACACAGAACAACATTGTTCTCATGTAAAGTATGATCTGGCATGACTAAAATAATAAATTAACGGAAACACAATTATAATTTCGAATTATTTTGATATAGTTACCCGACTTTCTTATACCGAAATTATTTTAGGATGTAACTGTTTACAGCAGGTATGTAAACCCTACCCACGACAGAGTCGAACTTAATATTGTCAGTCTACCATGGAATTTGTCAATGCTCCACAAATATGCAGCAAAACAGAGTAAACAGTTTAATGTACTATACCAAATAACTCTTTATTTACCAAAGACAATACTTCTAAATTTCTAGTGTTATTGTGCACAAAAATTTTAAGTACGGTTCTGTGGGACTTATCCTAACGAGACAGTGATTTACGGTCGGTTTTTATGGTTTTTTTTATGTTCCTTAAAATATATGTAGTAAACTATATTCGGATATCGTTTGCAATATTCAAGTACCTTACGCGGTCTTGGGTGTTATTCTATCACAATCAGGCTTTGTAATGACTTATCCTGGTAGCAACACTTTGGACTGAATTTTTAAATTGACAATAGTAATACTATATCAACGTTTATAAATTATAATGCACGTTAAAAAAATAATATAACTAGTTAAATATTTACATACTAATATTTGAGGTATTACAGTTATAAAACATTGCATATCTCCTTATCGTGTCATTCCTGGCAAGTTATCAAAAAAACTGGTATTTTTGAATAATACAAAAATAGATTCGCTATAGTATTTGCAACCTTCGGGCCACGCCCGTCCAGCGTTTTTCACAGTGTACATATAACATATAAGAAAACCCAATCTCTCGGTTCTTTGACCTCTAAATCTAAAATACCACATCGCCTGTGTGCATTTTTCGCACCGTACCGTTTGAGAGCCGCTGAAACCGACTGAGCAGGTATCTATAAAGGTGAAGGTCTCGGAATGACGTTACGCGCGCGGTAAAGAGAGAGTGTCGAGCCCACAAACTCCGGCCTCCCATTGGCCGAAATACCATCGTACGATTCTCGAGGCAAGTAGTAGGGGCGATTAACAGCACACATCTGCTTTAACTAAGGTAATGGAAAATAATCGCGTGACGTAAGGCTGTGGTCTGTTTTTAGCGCATCAGTTCATTTTTGACGCATCGCTAGGTCAATTTTAGCCCTAACCTTGAGCCGTGGGGGGCTTTTTTCCACGCAAAATGCACAATTGCATGTTGTGCACTTTCGGTCTCGTTGCAGTTCGCTCCCCACGGCGGTTGGTTGTCCTTTTCTTGCGGATATGGCCTATATGCATTTTTACGTTACGCGGCTATATGAAAGTAAGTTGTGGTCGCTCTAAAAATAGAATGAGTTGCAAGTTATTATAGTCGTACCTGCTGCAGTTGTGTTTGATTGCTCTCCTCCAGGCTGTAATTTTAACATTTTAACACGTTTTGCTTAATGAATGGGTCGTGTAAGGTCATCTCGAGAATGTATAATAAAATAATAACTTAATATTTGACAGTAATGATGTTAATATAATTTTTAAGCTCCGACTATGACACATCTTTTTTTGTGAATTGGAATAAACTATATTCTGAATCATCTGTTGTTGTAGGTTGTAGAGGTTTATTTATATACATTTCTATATAGGTTAGGGTTTGACTTAGGTAACACCAAAATAACATGGTTACGATCGCCAAATATTTGCATATGACACCAAGGATGGTTGAGCAACGACAATAAATGTTTTTTGCATTAAAAAATAGAATTGATATGTAAATCCATCCAACTAGCTATATGTTTTACACATGGACAATTAAATCAGCACTTTTTGAACGGGAACGATTTAGCCACCGTTTTTTTAAGAAAAATTTGTTCCGTCTTGAAGGAAAGTTTTAACAATGATGATTGGATTTCTAAATGTATGCTAATTGAAACTTGCCAACTCATTGGTCCTAAAGAAGATAATGAAATCTGTCGAAAGTAGACTAAGGAAGATAAAAGGTTTGACTTTTACTTTGCGAAAAGTATAATGTTTGCACTTCCTTTTTTAAAGGTTACATTGATAAGAAAGAGATCTTATTCATATAGTATCATTTTTTACAATATTTCATGGACTATGATTAAGAAAGTACGTTCAGAACTGAGAAAGTCATGCCTATATTATGAATTTTAGGACTTGGTTATCGACGACACAATTTGTTGATAAATCTTTTATATCCTTTTTCATGTTATTCTGAAAATTATCTACGAAATCTACCTAGGTTCTGTTACAGTATTAAACTGGTACAATGTTAATAGAAAATGTTCTTTATAATACTTTTAGGAACGAAAACGAAAATGGGATGTGGAGATAAATTGTTAAAAAAACTTGAATTTCCACTGCCAGTCGATTAATGGCTTAAAAACGCACTTCTAAATTTGAATTGAAAATTCACAGACAAAAACACTAATATGGCTAGATGCCACTAATGACGCCATGGACTGTATTGATGGTAAACAAACGTCGTATATTATAAATACATGTTATTTTGTAAAGTCTTAACATTTTCTAGCCGAAAATAAATAGTGCCCTTTGCCAGGATGCAAAAATATCGAGAACGTAGATACCTGGAAATATTCTCGTGACAGTACCAAAACAACAACAACTAGTACAGGCAAATTAACAATTTAGGGTAACAAAAATTAATAAAAGGATCATCTCTAGGATTTAACTAGGTAAAAACTTTTTGATTTTCTGTTTTTTTGCTCTAGCGGCCAAAATAATGAAAATAGAGAAAGAAGTTCCCAACAAAAGTTGTAGTTCGTCTTTTTCTCTACAATAAAGGTCTTTACAAATTTTTGTCTTACTTAAACCGTTTAGAAGATAAATCGAGTTTTCCACTTATAATTTTAAGCCGCTTCGAAATGCGCGAAAAATGAGAATTCTCCAGGAGTTTCGTACGACCGGGCTCATCGATCGATATTTCTTACTATTCAGAGCCCCTAAAAAAAAATTAAAATAACAAAAAATGTAGAGAAAAATCTCAGCTTTAATGTGGAACTAATCACAAAATTCATAAAAAATTGTATCAAGGAGGGAAAGTGTCAGAAGATGGCTTAGTGAACTTTGTACAGCTGATCACAGATTTATTAATATCTTTGCCGGGAGTCGTTAGAATGATAATTAATTTTGCTTATATATTCTTATATAATAATATATTAATTGAATTAACATTTTATTGCAATTACTTTTGTTGGAAAAATATACCTTGCGATCAAAGTAGAGGGTATATTTCTCAGCGATCAATCACCTCCAAATTTTGGAGTTCAATTCGCTATATCTTAAGTAATAATAATAGCACAGTCTTAATTTTTGGATTGTAAGTACAATAAAATATGTTCTTTCGAATGACTTTAGAGCTTTTTAAATGCGCGCAGTACTTTTTGAATTTGTCTGCATTATTCATACACGTTCAGAAAATGCAAAATTATACAGCAAAACATATACAACTTATTTGTTTCTTAACATTCTTCAATGAAATTTTCACGAAATATAGACTAAAGTGCGTGGAATCGAATCCATGCAGTGAAAAAGCACCCATTGTTACGGGAGAAATAGGCAAGATGCATAAAACTCAAAGATGTGAAAAAATCAACTGTATAAAGTTTACTAAGCCGTTTTCTGACACTTTTTTTTCTATGATAAAAATTTGTATGAATTTTCTGATTAGTTCCACATTAAAGCTGAGACTTTTCTCTAAATTTTACGTTGCTTTCATTTTTTTTAGCGGCTCTGAAGAGAATTCTCATTTTCCGCGCATTTCGTACCGGTTCAAAACTATAAGTGGAAAACTGGATTTATCTCCTAAACGGCTTAAATTGGTAAACACCTATTTTGTAGAGAAAGAGACTAGCTATAAATTTTGTTGAAAACTTTTTTCCGTATTTTCATTATTTTAGCCGTTAGAGCAGAAATACAGAAAATCAAAAAGTTTTTCCAAATTTTTTTGAATTTTCCCGGAACTTGGAAGTGCAAAGAATGCATCATTCCATTCTACAGGTTATTAACTACTTAAATCCCAGAGATGATTCTTTTATTAATTTTTGAGAGGTTTTTACAACATTTTGCCTTCATTGCCTGTACTAAACGTTAAATAAAGTAATTTGAAGCTGCCACATGGACGTGATCTACCTGCGACAACAATAGTATTTTTATCAGCAGCGTTTATATCATATTGTTACGAGTTTACGCGTCTTAGGAGTTGATGTTGATACCTCATAAGTAATAGCCGAAATTATGTAGCAATGTTGATAGGAAACTGTAGTACCATTGAAGCCTGTAGTGTGCGCCATCTCTGAGACACTGGCAGTACGTTTTCTAGAAGCTAGAAACTTATAGAAGTGGATCGAGATTTATACATTGTTCTGGATTGCCGCACACTACACACTGGGCACTGCAGACTAAATCATCACCTACACAGAATTGGATTGGTGGAAAACGAATGCCGTCTGTGTCTGGAGGATGATGAAACGGAAGAGCACGTTTTGTGTACCTGTCTTGCTGCAGAAAGAACTGGGTTTTCACCGTTTCTCAAAGCGCGACTGGAGCCAGATGACCTGGACAGTTTCTCACCTAACAAGATTATCGGCTTTATTAAAAAGCTGAATCTGTTTGGTGAACTATAACTAGGAGTGGGCCACAATAGACCTAACCTAACCTAACCTAACCGCCCCCTTAACACAGTTTCAGGCTTCATTCGAACTCGGGAAGCGGCTATAGTTGTGATCATCACCAGCCATAACGATGTCTTAAGTAGAACTGGGATTTTGAAAGTAATTTTATAGTTTGAAAGCAACAAAATGTTTCTATGGTGTGTATTAACATCAAAACTCATATTAACAAAAAGATCTTTGTCGCAAATAATAGCCGAGTCATAAAATTCCACTATTAATATTTATACCTAGTACACAAGCGAAATTAATATTTATATTCATTGTTCATTAACTAGCCTACGAGCATAAGCGTTCGTTGCATTATTTGGAATTTCATTATAGGTAAACCCATAACTGTAGGAATTTCATATGTTACTTTTTACATATTTTAAACCCACGTGGGTCTCGAATTCCTCAAATATTATAATTTGTTTTCTGAATGGAGAAATTCTTTTACTACGCGTGGAGTTATTATCGATGAAATAACTACCCACTCGGCATTTATTCCTTTCTAGAAATAACATAACCAATTAACGCTTCGGTCGCTGATAAACAAATTCGTTGAGCAGAATATAATCATTTTTAGTGACTTTAATATTACGAAAGTTAGCTTTTTGAACGGGCCATTCTTAACCAGAGCAAGTTCTCAGTTCGACCTGTATGTATATTTTAGATGTATGTGCAATCATTGCTCTGAAATGCAAGCTGTGGAGTATTGTGACTCGCCTATCGGGCAAACAGTCCAGTGTTTAACGATTTTTCGCTCAGAATTATTTCGGATGACACCTTTTGACTTGAAATTTCGACAGTAAGTAGGGAATGGCTCAAGGAACAAAAGTTATATAGTACACATGTGTGCTTTTATCCTGGGTCTGAAAGATCTTCAGTAGAAATTTACATCCAGTCACCACTCTCAAGGCAGCTGCACCATGACCTCTTCAACCTAATCACCTGCAGCTGCAGAGATGATTGCACGATCAAGTGTGAGTGTTTTAAAAATGCACTGAAGTGCTTAACCATATAACCATATGTGTCAATTGTGCAGGCCATGGTTGTTGCAGCAGAGACATAGCTGATGAAATAGTACCTGAAGATGACTTTTTTGTTAGTCAGGATACTGAAATTGATTAGGAAATCGATCAAGAGGAAGTTGACTCAAATACAGAGAAGCAGGATGTTTACCCACAAATGGACTTCTAGAGTATGTGCTACCATGCTTACACTAAGCTACTTGTAATCCATTAATATTATTGGTTTTGTTTGATTTTTAAATTATAAAACAAAATCATGTTTTATATAGACATGCCAACTCTTGTTGATATTCAATCATTCACTCTCCTCCCCCCCTCACATATATCGCAATTACACCAAAAATGTAACTGTACACTGATAACGTAATAATCAATCAACCAATAGGCCAAGAACAATAATAAAAAAAAGACTTAAAGATTTTAAAAAATTTACCCACCATTTTCGCAAAAAAATTGACCTTTTATCCCATTTTCCGCTCCCTATATATCTCAGAAACGGTTAGGGTTACAAATAAAAATTAAATGGACCTTTTTTGTATGAAATTTAATGTACTTTGATTTTGTGCAGGAACATCTTTCCTCTAAACCTCATACTTTTTGAGATACTTGAGAAAAAGAGAAAATAAAACACATCCCGACCCTTCCCACCCCTCCTCTCACTCCAAACCTGACGCTGTAACGTCTTGGACTTTTCAGGGCGTACAGAGGGGAGGGTAATAAGCATCGTGGGACAATCAGACCTTTGTTGTTTTGAATGTCCGGGTAAAAGGCTAATGTTACTAGATTATTATGGCTCATTGAAGGTGGCTGTTTGTTCGCCGCAAACTAAATTCGAACCTTTGAACGTTAAATAACGAAAAAACAAGGAATTTTTGGAGGAAAACGTCAGACCTTTTTTAACACTTTGACAGCTGACGTAATATGGCCTATATGACCTGGTGGCTAAGCTAAGCAAACTTGTTTTTTTGTTGCACTTGTACTGGTTTTGGCAAAATATTGCCAAAAATATAATATCTCTTTTTTTAAACGAATGCGAAAATTAACAAAAAAAAACATGACGTCCAAAGGTGTCACGCGCCATGACGTCCTTGGGCGGTTATGACTCATGAGCATTGAAAGGTAGTAGGGAGATAACGCCTCCAGACGCCATCAGCAGGCAAAATATTAATGTATACATAACTCGGTTCGTATTACATCTATAGAAATAAAAATAGCCAACCGATTTATTATTTTACAAGCTTCATTTTTCCTCCTGAATATTGTTTTGATAAAACGTATGGTTTTTAAGTTATTCGAGAAAAATGGCTCTAAAACATGCATTTTTCGATAAAAAATCAACATTTTCAATCGTGAACAACTCGAAAAATATTGATTTATCGAAAATATTTCATAGAACATTTTTTGCTTAGAATTCATCCACCTATAGATTTCTGAGGTTATTTTGAGTGTACTGATTTCCACCCCCCGAGAAGGGTAAATAAAAAATCTCACGTCAATCGGTGTTATTCGAAAGAATTCTGAGGTAATGACCCATTTTTACCATCAAACACTGGACTACAAGTACGCGCCACAAAACAGTGTCTTATTGAATCCTTGCCGCAAGGACTCTTGCGTAAAATACTGAACGCTGAAAAATGTATCCTCGTATCCGCTATTAATATCGCAAATGCCTGCAATACCCTCGGTTTCCCCGTGATCGATAGAGGTGATATAAATAATAGTATTTAGTCCTTGAACAATTTCTCCTGGCCAATACGTTATTAAAGTGGCATTTGTCAAAAGTCCGATAGGACAATAATCGACTGGCACAACTTCAAAGTAAAAGATAATGTCGGTTTAATGTATATTATTATTATTATTAGACTTCGCAGGGCCTGTCTAAGTATACACATATTTCTTGAAGGCCAATATATCGCTCGTGGATCTACTCCACTAATGGACATATTCTTTTCTTTCCGTATTGTATTGTGCTCTTGTTATTAAATTGATTTACGCAAACCCTTTGTGAGAGCTACAAATAATAGAAATGAACCTTATTTTTCACAAAATATAACAGATATTTCCGAGCGGGTGGAAAAAAATCGCGTGTTAGCCCATTTCTCCTCCACGAACGTCTCGCAAGGAAAATTGTAGTTGGCTTGTTTTTATTTTTAACTTACGAGATACTTTTAAATCGCCGACATGTGTACTCTATTATGGGGGAAATTGCGTTTCCTGATGTACAGAAATAGATGGAAAATTCAATTTCGCTAAAACTTCTAAACGTTCTAACTTTGTTTTGCCGCTTTGTCCAATGGAAAAACGACGATCCTTGGCGTGGCTATTTACGACTCTCGTTGTGTATTACTCCTATGCTTGGCAAAGGTGCTAGGCATTTTGCGGTTGACGTGCGAATTTTAGTGTAAATATGCTGGATGAGGAAGTGTTTACATGGACTGTATAAAAAATTGTTTTTACGCAAAGTCGGTTGTTTACGAATTAAATACAAGATAATGAGAATCGGTGCAGGTCTAATCCGAGGCAAGCAAGGTTTCGTAACTTGTTTATATGTGCAAGAACACCGATTCAAAGATATTAATATCAATATAATTAGAGTGGCTATTTTAGTTTATTAATAAATAAACAACGTGCCTTCCAAATTATTTGTGGTACTTGGATTTACTGTTTCACCAGATTTAATTGAGAGTTACTTTCTTCTTATCTGTCTGTCAAAAAATGTATACAGATTCGGAAAATGCAGTTTAGGGTATAGGAATACCGATGTAATTGACCACGCCCCGCTAGTTCCATAAATCGTGAAAGCAGAGACACACAATGAATTAAATTTAGCACGGCATGAACTAAGGATGGATGCGGACGTAGGTAATAATTTCTATACGAAACGAGAAAATATCTCTTCATTAAAAGCGAAGAAATTATTTGTCACTTTTTGATAAATAATTTCTTCTATTGAAAGCATTTCTGCAGTTTCTTTTTTGCCTTAAAGGCTATGGGAATAAAATAATAATTCTTATTAAAACCGAAATGAAAATAGAACATTAAAATAAAATTAAATAACCCTCAGAAACTAAAATCAACTAATAATTATCAAACAATAAATTAATGAAGTAAGGATTCAAACAAACCACCTTCTTGTGCCAAACAATAGCCAAACCGATTATACAATGAACCTCTCATATCATTGAGTTGATTTGGAGTAATGCTTGCACAAAGTTGGATAAGTTTTTTCCGTAATTCAACTAAATTATTGGCTCGTTCAAACGCTGTTCAAAAATGTTTGTAGGCGGTTCCCTTTAAAAAGCTCCTCAGAAAGAAATCATGGGGTGCTAGATCAGGTGACCTGGGGGGCCGCTTTATCATTCCCCTCGTAGCTATTAAACGATTGGGAAATGTTCTTTCCAGAAAATTAATAACAGTTAAGGTACTGTGACTTGGGCAGCCGTCTTGTTGAAACCAAATGTCGTCAAAGTTGACAGGAAGATTTTGAACTGCAGGAATTATTTGGTTTTGTAAAAGCTCTAAATATTTATTGCCATTTAAATTGCCATCGATTAGCAGTGGGCCTATAATATAATTGTCTAAACGTTCAACTTTTGAGGATACTGAGTTCGCACAGCAACACTCAAATCTTTATTTTTTCGAGACCAGTATCGTACTACGGATGGATTGTGTTTCCTATGTAACGATGGTGATGATTCATCTGTAAACAATACATTCTTTAAGAAGTTTTCATTCTCATTCACTTTATTTATCAAGATTTCACAAAATACCATCCATTTGAAATTGTCCTCGGGAAATATTTCTTGCGTTGTTTGGAGTTTAAAGCAACTGTACCCATTTCTTTTCAAAATTTCTTACAGTTCTTTCCTTCATGCCAACTTCATCAGCAATTTGTCTGCTAGAACAAAGTTCACTAGTTTCAACAAGTGCACAGACATTATTTTCGCGAATTTCACGTTCTTCGCTCATTTGTTGATGACGGGGTTCGGGTTGACAGCATTTTTTACAATCATTCACGACACACCCGAAATTCTCAAATTTTTTATTAATGTATGAAATTATGCTAGCTGAGGGGATTGGTCTGTCTTGATATGCCACAGTAAATAAATTTATTGTGTCATCAGTGGAATGGCCCCCGAAGTGCCACTTCACAATTTGCAATTTATTTTATTCCCACTCTTCTAAACAGCTACGCTATTAAAAGCAGAATGGATGCGTGCGCTCGCGCTGTTCTCAACTTATCGCGGACAAGCGATGGACCAATGCCCTGCATTGTTCTACGACAAGGCGTGATTTATCTGCGCAGAAACAAGTTTACGTACCTCAAACCAAATTTGCTGAATCTGTAGAGGAACAAACAATAATTATTACTTTGCCTCTTTACACAAAGTGCTTCTGATAGTTGTAAAATTTGAAGTCTTTGTATGTGTGAGTGTCTGAGGCATCCTAGCTCCAAGGCCGATTTCAAAACTTGTTTTGTTTCAAAAGCTGGTATTTGCGAGATGATTCTTAGCGTTATTTGGTGGAAATTAGATATGCCGTTTTCAAGATTTTTAGATTTCATTGTTAAACATTTAGTGTAACGGGCGCGGACGTGGTGTTCTAAGAAATGGCGAAGGATCCGTTATTTAACATATTATTAAAAATAAAATTAAACATTTTAAAAACACCCAACACGAAAAATAAACCTTTAAAAAGGAACACATAATTCATACTCACTGACTCGAAATACTGGCTATTTCTTTTTCTGTAAAATTATCGGGCCGTGGATTAATAGCTTTCAGTAAGATAAGTGCTGCTATCTATATCCACGGATAGAAACTTTACATAATATAGGTACATACTTGATTTTATGCGTTACTTCTAGTAAGTAATTAAGGAATTGTTGATTTCAGCGATCCCCGACGCACATATGATTCTTTTTGGTATATACTTCTTTTAACCTTTAGAACAGCTGTATTTTGCGAGAGAAGAATAATACATTTTTTATTTTGAGAGAAATCATTCGGTCCACACCAGTTATGCACCATTTCAACTTTGCACTGTAAACGTTCACAGTCATCAATATGAAAGTTAATACTATCTATTGTACAATACATTTTCATGTCATCAGCATAAAATACGCATTGAACACTAGGGCCCGAAGTTATGTCCTTAATATAAATATTCAATCATATTGGCCCCAGTGTCGAACCTTGGAGCACCCCGATAAAGCACTTAAAACACATCTAGCATATTAGAATGATAAATCTTTCTATTTAATTTTAATCGGAGGACGACACCGATGTAGGTACATTTGTCTTCATTCTTGCCAACATTCCGAATCTAAAATGATTTATTTAAACGTTTTCCTGTGATATTTCAGGATCAGTAATCTTAGCGAACTATTCAAAGTTTATTAAAGCTTAGAAAATTTGAATTATAATAAGGAAAACCTCCTTTTGTGCAGTCAAAGTTTGCATCGAATTTTGTAACGGCGGATAACCATGTCAGAACTTATTATGTTTATCACAAAATTAGCGTAAAAAAGCGTTGGACTAGCAACTTGACTTAAAAAAAAAATACATGGAAAATAAGTAAAACAACTTTGTAAATGCACGTGTGGCTTTCGTAACTTCGAGCCAAATAAAACACGACGAAAACAATATTATTGACTGGAAAGGTTTCAAAATGATATAGGTAGTTGTGAATTTGATAAAAACAATCCGCCCACATTTGTTTCTGACGTGAGATTATTTTGCTTCGCTCTTTGTCAAAACCAAATTGTTTTAAAAAATATATATAATGCTTGAGGTAAAAATAAAATGGTATAATTACAATGTGATTCTAAAGTAACTGTATTTTTTTTAGAATTCTCTGATTTTATGATTTTCAACTTTGTTAAGTTGTGAGTTTGGGAGGGGGGGAGTGTTTTTAATTCTGAATTTTTTAGAATTTGAAAATCTTTAAATTTCGCACAAAAATAGCTTAGAAATCATCAACAATGAAGTTGTTATGAAATCATTTTAAATGTTACTTTTGGCACAAATCCAGGCAAGCCCCAAATTGTTGATAGTACACAGTTGAATTAACATTTAGTCTACAAAAA
Source organism: Stenurella melanura (assembly GCA_963583905.1). Classification (NCBI taxonomy): domain Eukaryota; kingdom Metazoa; phylum Arthropoda; class Insecta; order Coleoptera; family Cerambycidae; genus Stenurella; species Stenurella melanura. Next base: position 19,077,804 of record OY757316.1, read on the forward strand.
CAGTAAATATAATGAAAAAAATTAACGGATCAATACACATTGTTCAGTTTTACTTGCTCAAAAATAATGCCGCTTACGTCAAAAATAAGCAACTGTTTCTTATGAGAAAAAGAAAATAGAAAAATATTATTCGTTTTATTCAAAATTATGATTTAGTTTGTTCAAGAAATACGCCTTTTACTATATTATGCCGTTAATAATTATTTACGCAACATGTGCATATAGTAGTACTTTCTCCACGGATGGGCAATTTGAAGTTGAAACGGCACGAGTTGAGAAAACTTGAATTGTTTCCAATACATCCTTATGATTCCCTTAAGAGCGAATGTAAAATAATGACATGTACGGTTTTTACTTTTTTTCATAAACATGGTTAAGGCATAATAAAACAGTTAAAAAAGTAGGTTTTTTGACAGTTTTGTTTCTACTAGCTGCACTTTTACAAATACATAAAATAGTACCAAAATAATAGCAGTTTGGAAAGATTTTTTACCTGGGCCTATTTTTTCCGCCCCAGGACAGGTTTAACTAGATAGGTGCCCTGACTTTAAACTACAACTAACTTTGAATTATATACTACCATTGTATTATATTTCCATTGAATAACTTATAAATATACTGACATATTTTAGATAAAAAGAACCCCAGAACACACTAGCATCTTCAAGCTTGGAGAGAATTGAGAAAATGTATGTTTAAAAGACCATCTATGCTTGTAAACATGCTGCAGTTTCATGAAACTCAAAATTTGGCTGTAAGATGTAACCATACCTCTGCATTTATGTTGGTAAGTGGTTTCAACATTTCTTTTTTCATCGTAGAAATAATATGATAAAACATTTTTATAAATTCACCAGTACCTATATTATTTAGGAATATACGTACTTATATGCAAAATTTCGATAATGTTTTTATTGCGGATTATATTCGTAAAAAGCTTCTGTCCACTTCGCGAACAAGATTAAACGTTCAGTTCATCGGTTTTTTTATTTCGCTATATGTCGAAAATGAAAAGTAAAAAGCCGTTTGAGTGAGTGACACAAATCAATAGGAAGCCTTACTATATAATAAGTCCAATTAGAGGAAAAATGATTTCAGACGAAGATTACAGTTTAATAGGGGTTTTTCAATGAAATAACGAACACCAATTAGATTTTTAAGCCCCTTGGTAATAGATAAAAAGAGCGCGTATTACCCAGCAAAGTATCATCTGCAATTAGCAAATATTATCATCAGTTATTTTCCATACTAGAACAAAAAAATAAATAGGCCAATAGCAACCTGACTCTCTGACTCGTTGACAACCATGAAATATGCATTATCTTGATCTTAAAACACTGCATTTGTTTCAATGTATTCGTGTAGTTTTTACCCATAACTTTACGTCGTGCGATGAATGTGATGATTAAATCCTACCTCATCGGTCGTTTACAATATGTATGCTGCAGATACAGAGGCCTTATTTCAAATATGTATATTCCAAGTTCTGTCTGGTGTTCCTCAAGGATCGATCATGGGCCCGGTATTGTTCAATATTTTTATTGATAATAGCAAACCTCAACAGATGATGTAAAGCGAATAAGTTAAGTGCCTTTCGATATTTAAACAAATGTAATAATTTAACATATCACAAAGAGATATTTCGAATTGTCTGTCAAATATTGGGAATGTACTGTTTAATAGATTGGTGAACAAAAATTAGAGTATTTCTCAGTATGTTCTCATTTTGAATTGGACTACATTATTTGGTCGCCAAATTACATATGTTGCAATGATACATCGAGTGCAAAATAAATTTTTGAGACTTCTTAAAGACAACGAGTGTCTCCTCCAGCTAGTTACTTAAAACGTTACTTGAAAGTTAGAGCTACAAACATTATTACTATAAAAGATGCCGATAATTTACTTCTTTCAGTGTAATACTTCCGATCCGCGAAATGAGGTAAAAATAATAACTGTACTTAGTTCCAGTTTATACAAGTTAAAAAACTTCAATTGTAGAACTCATTTAACAACTTCCTATTTCCAACGTCATTAAAACTTTTTAAATATTTCTGGCTCAACTCTTGAGAATAATATCGTACAACATTATATATTGTACCTATCTATGAATTCGATCTTAATATTTAATTTTGTTTAAACTTTTACTGGTACGGGAAGTTGCAAGACGTATGTAAAACTATGCTGATCGTGCAATTTTTAATAGAATATTCAAATGAGCGTAATTCAAAGTACACGTGTACTAAGGTCAATCCAGATCTTAGCATATTGCTGTATAAAAGTACTAATATAAAGTATGCATATTTAAATCTTCTCGAAAGACGACAGCCTGTGAAATATATCAAGATTCTCAACAAAGGAGCGTTACTGCGAGAGTTTCATGTCAAAAACCATCAGTTTCCAGCATACCCTCACCAGCTTGATCCTAATTCATCAGCAAATTGATGAGGATCTATTTCAAGTTACAGATAGATCAAATCGTCACGTTACCAAACGATATACGGCTTTTCGAGTTACTACTTCCATTGGCAGCATGTTCTCTAAAGGACTGAGGCCACTCGAATTGCCTCATCTGAGTCTTTGTGATTTTTATGAAAGGGATATTTTTTAGGAATGTGCTCACATGATTGATCCTTAGGTCACTGAATCTAATTAATAATGCAACTGCTGCCAATTTGCCTTTACTGCTAAGTAATACATATTACTTTTAATTGGTTTTATGGGGTGCTGCTTATGTTGTGATCACCTGTTAGAGGTGAGAAGTGATTTAACAATTTGTCTGCTATTTTTTTTCTATTTATATTTTTAAATCGCACTGGCTTTCGTGAATCGACTTTTGGCACCAGAACAATTTTTACGCGTAAAAAATATGTTTTGTGTCCAATGTCCAAAGTCCAAAGGGCATACAAATATAAATGATAAATGAGGACATTACAGGACGCCGTTTAAATTTAGTATGCGCCTAATTGTTTTTATTTTAACTGGAACTGTTTTATATCGTATGATATGCTCTTTTAACCTAATTATGAAAATCCGCCTCGATCCCGTTGTGAATGCTGATAATTGGAAAAACTTGTTTGTTTAAAAAAAACATGCATGTCATCGACGGTGTTGTAATTAACGAAAAATTTAAAATGCAAAATTTTATGACGGTTTACTCATATAATGGAGTTCTCGAATGTAAAATATTGTTGCAATGCAAGTGCTGTCAACACACATTATCCAGCGCGATTATTGGAAAAATTTAGAAGGTTCGTAAGGCTTAGTGTCCACCATTTTTCACGTAATGCTTGATACACATTTCGTCAACTCGGGTGGAAATGCCGGTTTAATTCAGTGTCGCTGATGATACCTACTTTGTTGGTGAAACTCTTATCGAGTATCTGCAGTGTTTATAGGTAGATGTCTCGTGTTATTGGCAGTTGTCGTTTAGACCATTCGCCCACCATCTTTAAAAAGCTGTTGCAATGCACACTTCTTTCTTCTCATTTTTAGAGTAGAACCGTAAGTATTTTTTTCATATTGTAAATTTTTTTAGCTTCCAATGGGAACAAGTCTGTAGGTATACTTTTGTTCTAACGCATAAACAGTTAGTATTTTTGTTTCGGGCATTGTTTCCAGTTAAAAAATTATAAATCCCACTTCTGAACAATGCTTGTACATTATATTTTGCGCGTCTTTCATAATTTAACTGGACCTACTCTACTGAAAGAACACTCAGACACAAATAAATATGATATAACAAAACAATTAATTATTTTCTTGGCCATGCGTATGTTATGTAATATTATGGGATGTTAAAGATTCTGTGTCAGTAGTTGAACGTCAACAAAAATTAATGTTTTTTTGTTCTAATTTCTTTTGGCATCATCAGTACCATTTTCTTTATATGCCCTTATATAATTGGTTTCCACTTCTGTTCGCAAATATATTATAAGAAATGAATCTTATTTAATTTATCTGTAGGTCAGAAACGGAGCGAAAGACTATTTTCATTTTCTGATATATTTCATTATCATTACAAAAATTGTTTGATACAGAGAAAAAACATAAAGGTCACAAATTGGAAAATGAAAGTTTGTGCATATTTCTCTGATTTCTTTCGGCATCATCAGTACAATTTTTGTATAGGTACCTCCGAGGGTACGCCGTTTCATAATACCATTTGTTTTAGATAACATTTATTGTAATTTTTTTATTTTTTATTTTTTATTTTTATCGGTACATTTGTAAAACTCTAAATATTACCAAACTCAAGGGAGCGCGGCGCTGTGGCAATTGAAGGGTTGGGCGGGCTAGATCTGGGTACACATAAATTCAGTATTACCCGTAAAGAAAAAAATGTTCATATTCTGTTAGTTATCGAATTCTAAATAACGTTGAAAATATGTGTGACCGTTCGCTGGTCCATCCGTTACGCGTTTTTAAGCCTGATAACTTAAGAGTGCAAAGTCCTATCTTGTTGAAATTTCGATGGTAAGTTGGTTTAGCTGGTGGGAGAGTCCTATTGTTTTTGAAAAATAAGTAAATAAATAGTAAATTATGTTATAGTTAAACCTGAAGAATGTGGAAGCTTGAATATGATTCTACCAAGACTGAATACTGAAATAGTTTATACAAACACCAAAATACTGCACAGTATGCTGATACTAGTTTCGCCATTACAGTCGGCTTCATTGGGAGAAGAGTGTATACTATTGTATTTTATAAAAGCGATAAATGAAACCCCAAAAAAAATATGTCATTAGTCATTGAATTTTCAACAAAATTCAAAACATCCATAACAATCCTTGTCAGTATTGTTATGAATTACACCTCCTTGAAACTGGAGATTGATACACCTATGCCTAATAATGAGTGACTGGAAACTTGTAGAAAGAGATAGAGTTTTCTAGAGTGTGGTGACAGAAGATTCTTGATTGTGTTCTGGATGGATCTAGAGGCAATTTCAGAGTATATAAGGTGCGATTACCGGCGCAGAAGAAGTTTTAGGAAAGTAAAGTTGGTAGCTAAAAAAGTGAGGTTAAATATCAAGTAAACATTGTAAAAGTTAGTTTGTGTAATCAGTAAATTATTAAATAAAGTGTTAGTGGTTTACCCCTTGTTAAAATTATTTAGAACCCACGGATTCATACAGGGTGTTTCCTAAAAGGGTGGAAAACACGGAACAGTATGATACCCTGAACTCGTATAAAAAGCTATCGGTATGTCTGTGTATGTGTACTTCTTCTCGATATCTATATTTATGTGTAGTACGGCGTTGCTTGTTGCAAGCGAATTTGTACCTCAAATTTCGAGTTCAATTTTGGTAAAATAATGTAAAAGATATAATGACGTACAGGAAAAGGTCATCCGACGTATCGACAATATTCATCATCTTTCGAGCCATCCTCAGATTTTTTCCCAACACTTATGAAGCATCAGGTGATTTATTTCAACGTAAATTGGCGCGTCACCATGCAACTGACGACATTGTGATGTATCTTCAGACAATTAAATAAAGTAGAGGCGCCGCGCCGCAGATAAAACACCCAGAATATGTTAATTGTGCAATATAAATATTGACAAGACTGCTTGGATGAGAGGTAAGCACGTGACTTATCCAGGAGTCCCGGGTTCAATTCCCGGCCTTGGCAGTGGGATTTTGTTTAAAGAAAAATTAATCCCAGTGTACTCGGATGTTGGACGTGGGTCTAAATATGTAGCCCCTTCTCAAAGTTCCTTCCAGTTTTCAGGGGTAAAGAGGTATTACCTGTGTTATTTTTAATATTATTATTATTATTATTATATAAATAGACGTTTCTGGGAATTCAACAAAAATATTTGTACTATAAGTATTGGATGTTGTTTATTTTTTCAAATTATTATTGCGGTTTGACACTTCATAGACAGGTGATTTTTTTTGCTGATTGATCTATTTTGCTCCCTAACTTAAAATATATAATAATTCTAACTTAATAAGCAGAACATTCTGGAAACAATCCTTTAATGCCGCTTTTTCCAATGAAAGTAGACATTTAGGCCTTGACACCTATGTTAATTATTGATTGTAATTAATAATATTTAATTAACAGTTGTTTACTAAAGTGCCCAAGAACTAGCATTTGCATAAATATCCATGAAGTAGTAAATACATTCCGAATTTGTTATCTTTGATAGAATAGGTATGTATATGAAAGCGTCAATAGTTGTGAACAACAAAAATATATTTGAAAATTTTGTCAATTAAACTGTCTTTTATTTGCCTTAATTCATGCAGGAAATACCTAACAATACAAAAATTTGCAAAATTTGAGACAGCGTCCACAAATAATTTTTTAGCGTTATATATTTTTTTCAAAAATTCTTACCTGTTATAAAAAGTGCAGAGAGAACTGCAAAACTGCGTTTGATATCGTTAACGACAGTATACATAATATTTTGCGGATCCTTCACACCACTTGAAAAACTGTTACAAAAACAAGGGTACGAATCACTCCCAAATCAGCTAGGAAAAACGCCAAGGAAAATCACGCCGGTCACGTGGAAACTTGAACAGCTAAAAATCGGCTATACCTCCACGCGTTTTAGGAGAGACTGATTTGAAATAGTTGAATGTCGGTGTGCCAAGCCAACGAGATCGCCAAGCAAAGACGTGGAACGAGCGTCAAATTAGCTCTCTGAACGTGACCCGCCTCTGTCTCTTTCCGTCACCTGCGAAACTGCGCCGGCTGCTAGGTGAGCCGACGTGGGGGAAATCGGTGAAAAAGTGCTAGTAATAGCTGGGATCACGCCACCTTTAGATAATTGTTACGATAGGTTTAAAAATTGGTTTTGCGGAGAGGGGTTTATCGTACGATTTTGAATAAGCCGGAATAAGTGTGTGGCAATATGCAATATGTAATAATACACCTACGTAGGTACGTGGATTTATCATAGGTATTATTGTTTGTTGATACACGGCCTGTGGCCTGACGGGTGGTGTGATACCATTCAGTGAATCTTGATTCAGCACTATTCGCTATACCAATGTTTAGTAAACGTAAAAGGTAAATAAACTGCATTATCGTATCCAAACAACAGGTGCCTTTTTGTAGCTAAATAACTCAAAAATTGACTCTTTGCTTACTGTAAGTTCATGAATTGTAACTCGGTAAGGAATTTTTTTGAATACGCAAAAAATAGTCAGGAGATAAATTGTAGAGAAAAAATATTAAAAAATTATCCTTGCCATTATCCTAGTCAGTATTTTTTACAATCCCACATTTTAACCCAAAATAATCAAATACTAGCAAAATGTGGAACGAAAAGCAATTTATAAAAACTGTCTTATTAAATAATCAATATCCCGATAGTTTTGTTGATAGTTGTTGAACATTGGTAAGAGAGAAAATATACTATCACAACCTGAGATATTTAGGTCAATGGCAGTAATTCCACATATACATGGTTTATTGGATGAATTACGAAAAATTGGGAATAGGTTTTCCGTACGAGCGGTTTTTCAAACGGGCTCCACGCTAAGATCGGTTTTATCAAAAACCAAACCTCTAAATATTGTTCAAAATCCAAAAAATTGTATTTATAGTATTTCCGTGTGAGTGCGGAAAACATGACGTAGGTGAATCATCTAGATCTCTCAACGTAAGGCTTTGTGAACATAGAAATTATGTTAGAAGGGGAGAATTTGAAAAATCCAAAATTTGTGAAGGCGCGTGGGATAATAATCACAGGATTCAGTGGGACTCGGCGAAGATTATTTTGGAAGAAGAGAGCAACGGAACTAAAAGAAAACTTAAAGAATCCGCGATTATTTTATTAAACGAGGATAGATGCGTTTCAAATTATTCAATAGATTTTTGTGCCCATCCTTAGAGACGAAGTAAGTAAAAATAAGATAAATGTAATTTAACCCTTTCAGTACTGAATTATTTTGCTTGGAGCTAAAATTCTGATTGTTGGTACAAGTCTTTGAATTATTTGCATTTTTTTTTTAATTAAACCAGAAGTCTGTACTAGTGCCCATTTTTGGGATATGTCTTGTGCAATATATTGCACGCTGTGACTTAAGGGAGTACGGGCACCTGAAAATTTTAATGGTTGTATTTCAACTGTTACTGCTCAAATTTTGCAATAAAAAAACGGAATTGCTGCCATATGTGTTTATTTTATAATACAGCACTGGATTCAAGTTCAACAATTTCCTTTTCCAATTCTTCTGGTTCAATTTCAAGTATTTTAGTCTCAACTTGGTCCTCTTAGTCCTCGTCAGCTGCTTCTAAAGAAAGGATTTCCTCGTCGTTTGAGTCTAGAATGAAAAATTATTGTTTATTTTATCGGTTGCAAGCTAATTTTCAATTTATACCGTCAGGTTGTCCTGGCCAGTCATCTGTTTCATCTTCGGGCTCATCACTAAGATACTCGAGATCAGAAAATTCCTCTTCTAGGCACGTGAATAATTCTGTCTTCAGTCAGGGGCCTTTTCCTCTCTCCCTTTTTGTTCATCTTGACGAAATGAGCTACATAATATTGCTATTTTTTAAAAATGAAAAGGAAAGTGAGGTTATGTTTACCGTTTTCACACATGTCGTAAAGACATGGCGTGCAAAATATTACACACCACTTTTAACTCATGCACAAGACAAACGACACAAAATAAACACAAACTGTTTTTTTTTTTGGTTTATAAAACAAATCTTTCTGAACATAAAATAAAATATCAGGATAAATTTCACAGTCACCAAGACATGTGACGAGCGTCTACGTAAGTCGATAAAACCGGTTCCATTTCTCTCTGAAACTTCGTGATTTTTAAATTCCTCAGCATTATCCAGTCACACCCAGATGACAATACATGGCCGAAATAAGTCAAATACACTTTCAAGAGACTGTCAATAGAGGGTGTAGCGAACACCAAGGCCGATTAAAAATTACAGAAAATCCTATACCGATGTGCAATATTTTACACACTGTGACCGAAAGGGTTAATGTCTCACGTGACTATGGAAATTCATAAACAAGGAACTGTCGTATGTGACGGCCAAAAAGTTTTTGAGAACGGAAGTAGATTTTCTTCCGAAACGTTAACTGCCTATAGCTTTCATTTTCATTTTTTAGTTTATAACTTTGTTCTAGTTTGTATATTTTTAAACAATCAAGTATTCAAGAATCAACCTCTATCTGATCCGTTTGGCGCAGAGGTTTTTTCGTTAAAATTTTTAAATATTTTTCAGTGGCAAAATACCCAACAAAAAGTAAAAAAACTTAGTATACTATTTTGAAATGTATTTCCTTTGTAGAGAATAGCTAATCTCGTGTTCTTTCTCCATGCCAAAGAGGAACTGAAGATCTCCTACACGAAGAATGTTATAACGGTTCCTGCAAACCGTTGCACTCGTCAGTTTTTTTTATAAAACGTCAACCGAAACTGTTGAGTTTAGGGTATAGGATTGCTACATGTTTTCGACTCAATATTTTATTAACATTTCGTAAACCCGAACATTATATATGGGTGTTCCGTTTAAAATCAGCAAGATGGTATCGAGTTCCGGAATAACCGGAAGTACCACATGCTTGTAATTGTTTTGGTTGGAGTGGCCACACTGGCTTTTGTAACTTCCAAAATTTTCCATATATCGATCGATTCAGTTCTCGGTGAGACACCCTGTATAGCGCGTAAAAAATATCCGTCGTTTTGAACTTAGCATTAATATGAGACTCATTATAAGCGATTTTTCATATCACTATGAACTAAATCCGTAATTGCAAAAATTTTGCAATTACGGTAGCCTTACTTGCTTCTTCATTTTGGATTTTTAGCTTTTGATATCAGATTCAGTGTCCGCTATTCCCTGAACACCTGACTATCAAATTTATTGCAATTCCGACGAAACTGAATTTTGTCCCGGCGCATTCACCAAATTCTCAAATGAAACACACTTTTTCCGATTTTTGCTTACCTAATTCCTGACGCAGCTGATAATATTATAACGAGACCACCATACTCTATAATTTGCAAAAGATTTAATAGAAACCGCTTAAATCATTCCAGAATAATGATTCAACAAATGTTAAAAAGAACATTAAGTGTCGAATTGAGAGCCTTTTTTAAATTGGTTAAAAAATAAATTGTGTTTTAAGCGAAAATTGCAATACAAAGTCAGTTATTTGCCTGTTGTACTTCGAAATTTTAATCATAGTTTATATTTTGGCAGCAAATATAGAATAGCTTGCATTTGATTGATCAGTACTGTTTTCCAAATGATAAATTAAAAAACCGCTGTCTAAGGAATCACTACTTCCACATCCAGATTTTTCCATCCAAGTGTTTTTAAACGAAAACATCTTTATTATATTTGTATTCTAGTGTGGAAATAAGTGGTCATAAAATTTTGATAATAATTGACGCGGATGTCATAAAAAAATTTGAGACCACCTCAGCCCCCCCCCCGCTCCCCTTCAACGGAATTATCTCAAAATATAATCTAGTTCCAGATGTCGTCATAATACATACGTGTACCAAATTTCAAGTGAATATCTCAATTTTATTTTATCAACCCCTTTAATAATGGAGTGGGTGGGGGTGGTGGGGTGATGGAATATATTATAAAAAATTTGCATATACACCAAATCAAAATTTTGTACTCTTACCAGATCGCTTTACTTATTTTCCGCTATTTAACCCTAAGCCCTTCACCAGATATGTCCCAAAAACAATAGGTGTACAAAATTTCAAAATAATTTCTTAAACCGTTCCGGAGAAAACGTGCGCACAAAAAAAAGTTATAGACCGACAGACAGAAATTCTTTTCGCTCAAATTTAAAATATCGACGTTCCATGATATTCTAAACCTATTTCAACACCACGTGGACGTGGATGTGGAAGTAAAATACGGTTTCTCGAAGTATAAAATTATATTTGATCATCAAAATGTATTGTGGACTGAATTTCTTATTATAATCGGTGTGTTTATAAATTATATTTCTTGTATTCTTTAAGAATCAAAATTGATTAGATATTTATTATATTACAAATTACTAGTGTGATTAATAGTACACTTCGCTGTTCACTTTTCAGGGAATAGTACAACCACGCGATTTTTTTCAGAGGGGTGGCAAAGCTCTTATTGCCCTAATTTTCCGTTCACGCTCTGCTCTCAGTCACTTTCATGCGATTCCTTATCCCAACGCAAATGAGAAATGAAAAGTCTATTTATTTCCAGGGGCTTAATGATAATAAATGTTCCTCCGGCTATATAACAATAATAACATATAAACTACCCCTTGAAATTTAGGGGTGTTGCAAATGTGTTACATTTTTCGCACGTGTCCTGTTTCTTCTATATATTGGCATTAAAAAACTAATGCTAATCTCTTTTCAGAACGGTAGAAAAATTAAAAACCACCCCAAAAACAATTTTTCGCTTATATCGCGGTAACGAAGGATATTTTCGAAGTTTCAAACAAAAGTGTTAGAGCATAAAATTTGCATCGAGAAGCATTTAAGCCATGTTTACCTATCTCCAAAAGAAAAGGTGTAAAACGCGTTCAAAGTTAGTGCATGGCCACGTCGCGACACATCGCACCGCACATCGCACACTGAAATGAAATAGAACCATTATATTAAATGAAAGTGGACATAGTGGCGTCCCTTGCGCATCGCAAAGTAAAAAACCGCTGCCTAAGGAATCACTACTTCCACATCCAGATTCTTCATCCAAGTCGTTTTAAAGGAAACATCTTGACTATATTTGCACTCTAGTATGTGGAAATTATTGGTCATAGAATTTTAATAATATTTGGGGCAGATGTCAAAGAAAAGTTTGAGGAGTTGGTTTCTACCATATACGTTAAAAATTAAGTTTTTAGTTCACCCTACTTATTTTCTACTATTCACCTCCCACCCCTTCAATGGAGGCATCTCAATCAGATGTCACTACAATACATACGTGTACTAATCTCAAGTGAATATCTCAATTTGATGTTATCAATCCCATTAATAATGAAGCGGAGGTGGTGGAGTTCGAAAAATATTAGAAAGAAATCTGAGGCCTTGGTTTCTAGTATATACACCGAATCCCAAATTTCTGTACTCTTATCACCTTGATTTACTTATTTTCCCCTAGTCACTCCTATTAACCCTAACCCTTTTACGGAATCATCCCAAAATATAATCTAGTTCCAGATGTCGTTATAATACATACGTCTACCAAATTACAAGTGAATATCTCAATTTTATTTTATCAACCCCTTTAATAATGTAGTAAGGGTAGTGGAAGGGTTGAAACATATTGTTAAAAAATTTGAGGTCTTGGCTTCTAGGACATACACCGAATTTCAAGTTGCAATACTCTTACCAGCTTGCTTTACTTATTTTTCCCTATTTACCTCTACTTACCCCCACTCCTTCAACGCAATCATGTCAAAATGTAATCTAGGTTCAGATATAATTATAATATATAAATGTACCAAATTTCAAGTGAAAATTTAAATTTAATTTTATCAACTCATAATAAGGTGGTGGGGAGAAATAGAAAATACTAATAAAAAAACCTGAGACTTTCGCTTCTAGTACATACACCGAATTTCAAGTTTCTGTAGTCTTACCAGCTTGCTTTACTTATTTTCCCCTATTTACCCCTATTTAACCTCCAACCCTTCAACGGAATCATCTCAAAATATAATCTAGTTCCAGATGTCGTTATGATACATATGCGTACTAAATTTCATGTGAATATCTCAATTTTATTTTATCAACCCCTTGAATAATGGAGTAGGGGTGGTGGGGGCTGAAATAAATTATCAAAAAATCTGGGGCCTTTGCCTCTTGTACATACACCGAATTTCAAGTTTCTGTAGTCATACCTGCTTGCTTTACTTATTTCCCCCTATTTACCCCTAAATAATCCCGAATCCTTCAAAGGAATCATCTCAAAGAATAATCTAGTTCCAGATGTCGTTATAGTTCATACGTGTATCAAATTTCAAATGAATATCTCAATTTTATTATATCAACCCTTGTAATAATGAAGTAGGGGTGGTGGGGGTTGAAAAATATTATAAATAATCTGAGACCTTGGCTTCTAGTATATACACCGAATTTAAAGTTTCTGTAGTCTTACCAGCTTGCTTTACTTATTTTCCCCTATTTACCCCTATTTAACCCCCAACCCTTCAACGGAATCATCTCAAATTATAATCTAGTTCCAGATGTCGTTATAATACATACGTGTACCAAATTTCAAATGAATATCTCAATTTTATTTAATCAACCCTTTTCATATTGGAGTAGGGGTGGTGGGGGTTGAAAAATATTATAAAAAAATGTGACGCTTTGGCTTCTAGTACATACACCGAATTTCAAGTTTCTGTAGTCTTACCAGCTTGCTTTACTTATTTTCCCCTATTTACCCCTATTTAACCTCCAACTCTTCAACGGAATCATCTCAAATTATAATCTAGATCCAGATGTCGTCATAATACATACGTGTACCAAACTTCAAATGAATATCTCAATTTTATTTAATCAACCCTTTTCATATTGGAGTAGGGGTGGTGGGGGTTGAAAAATATTATAAAAAAAATCTGACTCCTTGGCTTCTAGTATGTATACCGAATTTCAAGTTTCTGTACTCTTACCAACTTGTTTTACTTATATTCCCCTATTTACCCCAAATTAACCCCCAACCCTTCAACGGAATCATCTCAAAATATAATCTAATTTCAGACGTCGTTATAATACATACGTGTACGAAATTTCAAATGAAAATCTCAAGTTTATTTTATCAACCCCATTAATGGGGTAGGGGTGGTGGGGGGTTGAAAGATGTTATAAAAAAATCTTAGGCCTTAACTTCTAGTACATACACCAAATTTCAAGTGTCTGTTCTCTTACAAGCTTGCTTTACTTATTTTTCCCTATTTTCCCCTATTTAACCCCCAACCCTTCACCGGATTTCCTCAAAAAACAATCCAGTTCCAGATCTCGTCATAATATATACGTGTACAAAATTTCAAGTCAATATCTCAAACCGTTCCGGAGAAAACGTGCGGACAAAAAAAGTTACAGACAGACAGACCGACAGACAGACAGAAATTTTTTTTTCGCTCAAATTTAAAATCTCGACGTTTCATGACATTCTAAACCTATTTCACGAATAAAAATTTTTGAAAAATTTTTTGCGATTACTATACTTCCAATCCACTACGTGGATGTGGAAGTAATTAAATAAAACCATGCTTTTAAATGAATTTACCAAATCAACAACTTGAGCCTCGTACATCGCACAGTTTTTAGCACTGGCGATATCGTGTTTGTGAATCCCTATTTGCAACAAAAGAGATAAATATAACTACAGTAGTCTGATTTCAATAAAATTATGGAAGGAAATAGCCGAACAATATATGAACAATTGGTACAATTTCTTTTGTATTAAAATCCATAAATATCATGATATAATAAAATAAACTTCACAATAAATACACTGAAAGGTGTTTCGCGTGAAAATTACATAAAAGATATCAACACTAGAGACATAAAAGAATTACATTTATATCAATGAATTATTTGAAATATTTTTTCCTATTTCTGCTTTATTTCAAATGCAATTTTTCGAACGTATTGTTTAATTTTATTTCAGTTATAATTCGATTTTTTTGCTAAAAGTATTTCTTATTTGATATTATTATACTCTTTGCAAATACAAAACGAAGAGTATATTGTATTCGATCGGCACATTTCTAAAACCGGCAATATTGCTCGTAGAGAAGAAATTCTCATATCACTGTGTTGGTGATCGAATCCTGAACAACTTTCGAAATGTCCGTCGGTCTGTCCGTCTGCCCGTCCGTCCGTCACGTTTTTTGTAAGCACGATAACTTAAGAACGAAAAGTCCGATTGTATTGAAATTTGGACAGTAAGTTAGTGTTAGCTAGAGGAAGAACCCTATTGTTTTTGGGCAAAATCGATCGATAAATAAAAAAATTACAAATTTTTTTAAATAAAAAAAAAATTACATAATTTTTATAATTAAACTAAAAATGTCTAAAACTGATATTATTTACAAAAGAACTGTGAAGAATATCCTATAGAATGTGTAACAATCATATAAAAAGTTGGGACGTAGGTAATAATTTATATACGAAACGAGAAAATATCTCTACGTCAAAAGCGAAGAAGTTATTTGTCACATTTTTTACAAATAATTTCTTCTATTGAAAGCATTTCTGCAGTTTCTTTTTTAGCCGTAAATGCTATGGGAATAAAATAATAATTCTTATTAAAACCGAAATGAAAATAGAACATTAAAATAATATTAAATAACTCGGAAACTAAATTCAACTAATAATTATCAAACAATAAATTAATGAAGTGAGGATTCAAACAAAACACATTCTTGTGCCAAACCGATTATACAATGAACCTCTCATATCATTGAGTTGATTTGGAGATTGGAGTAATGCTTGCACAAAGTTGGATAAGTTTTTCCCGTAATTCAACTAAATTATTCCTGGGCGAGAAGAGTGTGTCCAATGTATTCCCCGTCCCCCTCGCATTCCTTTTCTTAGTGAACGGTATTTTAACAAATCTACGTGGCTAATGGCAATTAGCTGAAAGCCATTAAATAAAAAAAAAACTAAATTATTGGCTGGTTCAAACGCATGTTTGTACGCGGTTTCCTTTAAAAATCCCCACAGAAGGAAATCATAGGGTGCTAGATCAGGTGGCCTGGGGGGCCATTTTATCATTCCCCTCGTAGCTATTAAACGATTGGGAAATGTTCTTTCCAGAAAATTAATAACAGTTAAGGTATTGTGATTTGGGCAGCCGTCTTGTTGAAACCAAATGTCGTCAAAGTTGACAGGAATATTTTGAACTGCAGGAATTATTTGGTTTTGTAAAAACTCTAAATATTTATTGCCATTTAAATTTCCATCGATTAGCAGTGAGCCTATAACATGATTGTCTAAAATTCCCGTCCAAACGTTCAACTTTTGAGGATGCTGAGTTCGCACAACAACACTCAAATGTTTATTTTTTCGAGACCAATATAGTATTACCGATGAATTTTTTTTCCTATGTAATGAAAAGGACGATTCATCTGTAAATAATATATTCTTTAAGAAGTTTTCATTCTCATTCACTTTATTTATCATGATTTCACAAAATTCCATCCGTTTGAAATTGTCCTCGGGAAATATTTCTTGCGTTGTTTGAACTTTAAAACAACTGTACCCATTTCTTTTCAAAATATTTCTTACAGTTCTTTCCTCCATGTCAACTTCATCAGCAATTTGTCTGCTAGAACAAGGTTCATAATTTCAACAAGTGCACAGACATTAGTTTTGCGAATTTCACGTTCTTCGCTCATTTGTTGATGACGGGGTTCGAGTTGACAGCATTTATTATAATAATTCACGACACACCCGAAATTCTCAAAGTTTTTAATAATATATGAAGTTGTGCTAGTTGAGGGGGTTGGTCTGTCTTGATATGCCACAGTAAATAAATTTAGTGTCATCAGTGGAATGGCCCCCGAAGTACCACTTCACAATTTGCACTTTTTCTGCAGTTGTATAAACACCTAAAACTAAATTTGCTGAATCTGTATATATTTTTAAATACAGTCGCCGAATTGTAATAGTATTAATAAAAATTTTGAACTTTTCTGAGATACGCTTAACCGGTAACCAAGGCAACAGGTCATGACATTCTGTTAAGCGTGTCAACAGCAAAGGGAGATCAGCTAGAAATACACCAAGCTTATAGTTATCATGCGCAGTGTCTACCCATGTATGTATAACAACGTTCTGCATAATTATTGTTTAATTTTATTATCGATCCTATTACCACATGAAGTTCCATTTAACTGGATATTATTTGTTATATATTTTAGTTTCCAAATAATATTTTGTTAATGCCAATTTTTCCTCATACATTTTTTAGACATAAAACAAATATACGAATTAAAGCATACAGCATGCATTGATGACCTGAATGTTAAATTGAATTTTTACAAGTAGTTCTCTGTTTGTGACAGTGCAATTTAGTTTCATATTTGTATATTATTTTTAAAATTCTGGAAAACATTGAAATTATTACTGAGTAAATTGTTTAATTTTATTTAATCTGTAACTCTTAAAGATAACATTATTTTTCAAGGACAATAGTTTAATTGTATATTAATGCTCATGTTACATTGATTTAATAATATTTTATACAGAACAAATTCAACAGTGATTTCCTGAAAGTGGTAATTCTAGTTATAATAGTCATCATCATTCATGTACAATCGTAAGGCTTTGAGCAATCCGTAATGGTTAATGAAATACTTGTTAATCTTTGTCAGGGAAAAACTATATGAAACTGAAAATTTGTAAATTGTCATTTTTTACTATTTCTTAAGTTCCTCAACTCATAGTTTGGGAGAAATCTGGTAAAGACCATTTTAAAGTAAACTAAACTGAATTTTCTACAGAAGAGAACTTTTTTCATACTTACCACTGTTTTTCTAATGTGGCACAAAGATGACAAATCGTACAGTTATTGGTGATTATATAGATCATTAACTGGTAGTCACTTTTTCATAAAATTACAGTAACCAAATATAATTAATAGTAAAACCGCTTTTGACAGCAACCACAGAATACTAACATGCAATGCTATCGCTGTAAGACACATTGTAGCTGTTGACATATGTCTTGTTTTATTACGTGAAACATTCTCCACAAATGCATCTTGTGCTTTTAAATTTTATATATAAATTATATCTCGAGATTCATTGCTCAAAGTAATACAATTCATGTAAATTGGAGAGTTCATCAGCAAAAGTGTTGAATCCCTCGCACCAAAGCGCTGTCAATGTACGCTCCTTATATTACAACACTACAAAGTTGGCAAGGACATCAAACAGGGCTGTGTTCTGTAACCAACCCTCTTTAACCGAATACCATTATTAGTAGTAGTAAAACAGCTTTTGACAGTATTAGCAGAACATTAACATAGAGTTTTATCTATGTACGACGCGTTCTACCCATTGATATAGTCATACATCACATATTTCGTAAAGTATTCTCCACAAATCCCACTTGTGGTTTCAAATTGTATCTATTTCTTTTCTTTGCGTTGCCCAAAGTAATACAATTCATGTACATTGGAAAGTTTATCATCAGTGGTTGAATCTCTCGCACCCAAGCGCTGCCAGTTTACGCTCGTTTACATTTAGAGTAATGTGGTGTGATGTGTTCTGGGGAATAGACAGAATAAAGTAGCTTGCGATTTTTACGAAGGACGAGCTCATACACTTGCTGCGCTGACCAGACAGTAAGCTCTGATTATGGTTTAAGTATAAATTACAAGAAAATAAAAATTGTGGTAGTAAACCAGATGGTATACCCTGGATCCCTTGTAAACATTACCGAAAACTGCGAGTATGGAACGCTGGGGAACACCGACAGTAATATACGACTCGTGGGAATAGATACCATTAAAATTTTATCTTATACTTTTGTTAAAATAGTTTTAATATTCATGAAGTGACCTCGTCTATAGATTACAAAAATGATGATTTAAAATAGAATTTATTATTTATACCAAAATGGATTTGTATTTCATTTTATATTTTTATTAAAATAGCTTTAATATACCTGTAGTGTATATAATACAAAAATGTTTATTTGAAATAGAATATTTTATTTATACCAAAATGTTTATTCACCAGAATATTTTATTTACTATTTTTGTTTAGTTAGCGTGTATTTTTATTCCAATAAAATATAGTCTTTCTAGACTCAGTATGACATTTTAAATTCAGCGTCTCTACCAGGAGTGTCCGTTACTATACCTCTCTACAATGGTTTAAAGCTAGGAGCGCCCCGTAATCGATACAATGGGCTTGTTCCATGATATTCTTTTTATTTGGTTTTTATACTTTTTCATATAGTACTCGATGTTCTCATCATACACTTAAAATTTCGTATTATTAACTTTTTCCGTTCTCGAGATATAAGGAGTTGAATTTAGTAATAGTTGCAAAAACCGAGCGCTCATTTGTGACGTCACTATACGCAAGTAACGTAAGAAAAATGGCTTTCTGGGATCTTTCAAATTTAACCTGAAAAGTCGAAAAACATGGAATTTTTAAACGCTGGTAACTAAATAAATACGTCGAGTGGAAGTTCGTTCTATGTGTCTACGGAAAGGAGAAGGTCGGCGATGAACTATAATCGTATATTGCAGGGTCGAAGTCGAAAATTCGTTCTGGCAGGAGCGAGAGAAAATTGTAATTTTTTGACATTTCACCAAATTGTACTCCCCTACTGTCAAGTGGTAAGCAAAACAAACAATACTTCGAAAACACTTATAATTATAACCAATAAGGAGCATCAAGTCTATTGAGATCGCCGAGTCTATGCGTATAGTGACGTAGCGTCTGGCCACGCAACATTTTCGCGAGATGGAAATTTGTAATACTTTTTAAGATACTAAACGTGCGAATAAGATTCTAATTTTTTGCAGATCCATTAATTTATACTTGCACTTTCGATTTATAAAATTTAAAAAAATGCCGAACAAGCCCATTTATCCCCTCGTATATGAAAGATAGTCGACCAGACGTACAATTGTGCCGATGCAGGCGGCCAGTATAGAATTCAAGATGACGTTTGGATTGACCAGTCTTAAAACATTAAAATTATCTAGAAGACTATGTTCGTAGAACCGGGCAGTGCCGTACGTTTATTTTTTAAATATTTTTAAAATTGCTTTTTGGAGACCATTTGATACAGAAGAAAATTTACATAATGAAAATGTTGGAAGACGAGGTAACGCAGTCGATCGAGTCGAGTTGGGACTTTAAGGACCAAGATTTGCACGTGGAAACGCAGCGCGTCTTTTAAATATTTATAACTGCTTAAACCGAAAAAATAATCAAATGACGGATACAAATATTATAAAAAGAATGTTTGAATTAACGAGTTCGATTTCTCCTATTAACCTTATTATTAAAAAAGGGGTTGTTGATTACTCTGTTAAAGGAAAACGGAAAAATAAAAAAATTGTCAATGCCTCAAAAGACGATATCCGAAGAACAGTTTATAATTTTTTTCGAGGAAATCAAGACCTTACTTTAGAAATAATTTCGAAGAAAATGCGAGAATACCCTATCGATCTTTGGAAACTTTAAGAGATATTTTATGAGAGTACGGATTTAAATATAAAAAATAAACATACAGAAAATTAATTATAATGGAATCGCGCCATATTGTGGAAATTCGAGAGAAATATTTGCGTAAAATAAGAGAGTACCGCGAATCAAATTATTATTATTATTATTATTATTATCAAATAGGATGGAAATATATCTTGACGAGACCTGGTTTGATACGCATGATACTATTAATTAAGGTCGGGTAGATACGACTCAAAATTATACTGTAAATGCTCCATGTTCAAGGGAAAATGCGTTATAATACTGCATGCCGGAAGTGAAAGTGGGTTAGTACCCAACGCACTGCTCTTGTCACCCAAAAATATAAGACAGCCTTCAGCTTGACCGCGGATTTGTCTCAAAAATGGTTCGCTGAACAGCTGTTATACCTAATACTCCCCCAAAGTCAGTTAACGTTATGGATAATGCTTTTTATTATTCGCGAATGTTAAATAAAATACCAAATAATAATACGAAAAAGGATACAATAAAGTTTATGAGAGCTAAAGTTGTAAATATTCCTGAGAATATTCCAGTAAAAAAAGATTTATTGAAGTATCAAAGAACATTTTTAAAAAAGAATATGTTGCAGACCATATCTGCGAAACACACGGCCATAGTCTGTTACGTTAACCTATATATTACTGCATATTTAATCTGATAGAATTGATTTGGGGCAGTAGCACGAGTTGAAAAAATTCAGTCAGAATCCGACTTTAAGTGCTGTACTTTTAGATGTTCTAAGAACTGTAATATCCGATTTAGACAAAACCAACATATGGAAAAAATCAGCGAATCACGTTATAAACAATGAAAATCAGTACCCCATTTTGTCGCTCGTAGAGCCTATTATTATTCAGCTAGGGCAATGATTAGAAAACTAACAAGATAGGACAGTCAGACGGAGAAGACGAAATAGACGAAGACAGTTGTGTACTCCAATTTAAAGGGACACGACATCCAGCGGAAACGGTTTCGGGATTTCTCGGTTACGCATTAAACGACTTTGACCAAGCTTACTAAAAGATAGGTTGACTCATTAAAATCGACAGGTGCTGTCACTTATAGATCTCGATGACAGCTGCGTATGGCTGTTTTTTCCTCATTTTGTAGAAAAAGTTTCAAAATTATACTTTCAATGTACAATTCTATCCTAACCAAATAGATACCTTACATATAAACATAGAAATACTTCATGTGACATATATTAGAAAGCAACCTGTTTTTTTAGTACCTTGGCTACTGACAGTCAGCTGAGTTTGGTCGTTCTATCAGGACAGTGTTGTCCATTTTTCACTATTCTCCTCTGTTTGTAATGTTACCTTCTCCGTTTGATTGTCACATTGTGGCAACTGCGCGAGAACTCCCATTTAAATGTCGAGGTCAATGGCAAAGATTTTCCGCCGACTGTCCTATCTTGTTAATTCCCTAATCTTTGGCTATGGAATGGTTCTAGTAGTAAGCTTATAAGCTTACTACTACTATAGTACTGTAGTACTATAGTACTGCTGATTCCATTGCTATCTGACCCTTTTTTTTCGAAAGTATGAGAATTTCTTTTATTATTATTTAAATTTTCTTAGTTTAATGGCAGTTTTATTTTAATTGAGGTGAAATAACATAACTAATTCTATTTGAGATACGACGGCGTTTTAATGAGAATTATGTTTTATTTATTTTTACCGTTCGTGAAACTTTAAGGCTTAATATTATATTATTCACGAAGATAATGTTTGAGCCCACGAGCCGTAGGCGAGTGGCGCAAATCTTCTGAGTGAATAATGGTCAAAATTGCGAATGTAATACTATATATGCTTTTTCTTCACCTATTAAACAAATAAATTAAACTAAAATTTGATAACATTAATCGGTAAGAAGGAGAAAACGTAAACAAATAATATAGCGGTACACTTGGCTGTCCCATTTTCTATAATATTAAGTTTTTCTAGTTTCCTATGTTAAGAGGCAATGCAGAAAATGTCATTGACTAAGTGAGTAAAGTTTGTTGTTAGTTTATATAAAAATATATAGGTATATTATATTATATTCCTTTATACAAACGAACATACAATATACACATACCGACCTATCATTTCACCCCTTTCAGTCATAATTTATTATGATGGTATGCTTTCGAGTCTTTCGACCCCAGTTTACAAAGGATGCCGCGCTCCTGTTTTTTTATATCGTGTCATACTGAGTTTGGATAGAGTATACCTAGTGACGGATTGTGTGAAAGAGCAAAGATTCCTTTGTTTTGAATTTTAAATGTTGTTCCTATTCCGTGGGGGGGGGGGGGTCACAATTGACCTGATTAAATTTTGTAACATTTGCTGAGAGAACAAGACAATATTTTTAAATATTTCTTAACCTCGACCCACAATAAGTAGAAGCTTATATAGAATCACTTTGATCCATGTCTGGATATACAAGATTAAACTGATAGGTACATCATATAAAAATTATTTTTAATAATGTCACTTTAATCTCTCTAATACATTTTATTTATAATTATCTTGAAAGTGGCAAATTTCTGATTTTAATACATCGATATATTCTTTTATCTTGATGAGAACTATCCACCATAATCAGTTTTATTTTTAAACAGTTGACAATTGTTTATTAAAGCAAATTGTATGAAATACGAAAAAACAATATTATAAAAAAATGACTGAAAAATTACACACTTGTTTTAGGAGTCGTGTACAAGTATATTTAAAGAAATAATGATCCCATATTCGTACTAATCATGTCTGAAATGCCTACCAAGTCGATAAATCAGTTACTACATGTGAAGGTACAAATGACAAATCAACATATAGAGACACATTAAACACATTCGCTCTGGGAAGATATAAGCTAAAAATATACTTACGGTGGTCCATCAAATAGTAACAATACGTTAATAATTCAGAAAATCAAAACTGTCTAACACTGAACACTGTGTTATACTTCGTAGTACTTATTCAACCTTTCTCTGCTTAACTAAAGAACCTTGTTTTATTTTCAAACTCCTTAAGCTTAACTAACAAAACAACGATTAAATAAGTGAACAAATATCAACAGTTAATAATACTTGCATTATTAATTGGTGTACAGGTTGTCTTGTATATGGTTCTAGTAGTAGGGATAGAAGCGCCACTAAAATCATATTCCATTTCGATGTCTAATAACAGGACCATGGTAGTGCTGTATAGTAGTGCTTTTTACTCGTCATATGGTGGATCTAAGCATGAGCAAGAACTGTTTGTATTAAGAACTCCTGTTAGTCTATGTAATACAATATCTATATGATTGCAACGTACTCTTTCTTGGTTATCACCACATCACATTTAAAGTATGGCGAATTCTGCAAACATTTAAGCTTCTGCAGCTGAATGTGCGGTTTATTATACCTATATCGTTTTTTATTAGATGAGTTACTTTGGAAATACATATTTATGTGGCAGAATTATTGAATCGCAAGAAAAGTATCTGAAGGCAGTTATAAAAGTTAGACTTAATAATAAATGTTTTATTTTTATTTATTTTTTTCTAGACATAAGTTGGCAAAAGTAAAATAATTCGTGTAAATTAGCCGTTTATTGTCAAGAATAAATCCATTGTGCTAAAGCCTATTAGATTTAATCAGATAATAAACTTAATTTTACATGGATTATATTACCAGGCGACCACGCATTCGAAAAATTTTATCAATAAAACACTCTTGATGATATTCCGTTTGCTAATAGTTTTTATACTTGTTTGGGCAACAAGATGTCTCGAATTTTCTCGTTCTTTATTAGTAAACTGGGCAGATAATGGCGCTTTACGCAGTTTCAACCAATGAGTTGAGTAGGTTATTACTGAAAAAATTCAAGGGGCCCGGAAAAGCTTGGTGAATGATTATACAGGTAATTATTATAATTTTCGCAAATACAAAATACCAGTAATTTACGTTACAACACTGGAAAAAAGGTGTTTTGAGGTCAACCCAAGCAGATTCCAAACTGCGTAATATTTACTTGGAAACTTGGAAGAACCTGCAAAACACTGTTTTTCGATCATGTAACGTAGTATCGTGAGCAAAAGAAAATAGGACAAATCTTATAACGTATTTTTTTTTAATCTAGTTGTGTAGAGGTGTTTCAGAATCTCATGAGCCGCGAAATGCGCAAAAGGCAAAGTTTAATCTGAGTTATAAGTATGTTTTTGATGACACTGGAGGCTGCCTTGCTGTATACATAAACAAGAGCTCGGGATAAATTGTAAACAATAAACATAATATTTTTCAGAAGGGTAACTGAGTCAACAGGACGGATTATGTCTCTGCGCATATGAAGGTCACGGCTCATGAGGTTTTAAAACACCTCTACATCTAACTTTCATTTTTGTGACATTGTCAGTTAAGTAAGGTTAGGTTATCTATCTTCAATTTTTGTCACATTGTCAGTTAGTTACGTGATTTAGTTAAAGCTGGAGTTATTGCTAAAGAAGAAGATGGATGGTCAATGAGACAAATTGCACTGGATTATAATATTAACAAAAATTCTCTGTTTAACATTTTAAAAAAGTGGAAAATAAACTGTACGATTAGTAGAAATCCTGGATCAGGGCGACGAAGGATATCAACTCAACAGCAAGATTTGTAATTAGTAAAAGATCCACTTCACTCAATAATTCAGGCTGCTGAAGAAACGAATTTTCCTGGATTGAGTAGTACTGGTCGCCGGCGAGTAAGAGAATCGGAGCTACGCTGTCATCCAGCGGCACAGAAATATCTGCTTAAAGCTAAACATAAAGGAAATCGACTGGGATTGGCGCTTGAATTTTTAGTGCATGATGTAAATTTTTGGAACAATGTAATCTTTACAGATGAAAAGACTTTCCAGTCCACACACAGCGGACGTATTCGTGTTTACCGACCTCCGAATACTCGATTCGATGAGAAGTATACAGATTCGGAACATGCAGTTTAGGGTATAGGATTAACGATGTAATTGACCACGCCCCGCTAGTTCCATAAATTGTGAAAGCAGAGGCACACAATGAATTGAATTTAGTACGGCATGAACTAAGGATGGGTGCGGACGTAGGTAATAATTTCTAATACGAGACGAGCCAACATCTCTTCGTCAAAAGCGAAGAAGTTATTTGTCACATTCTTGACAAATGATTTCTTCTATTGAAAGCATTTTTGCAGTTTCTTTTTTAGTCGTAAATGCTATGAAAATAAAATAATTCTTGTTAAAACCGAAATGAAAATAGAACATTAAAATAAAATTAAATAACTCGGAAACTAAAATCAACTAATAATTATCAAAAAATTAATTGTTCTTATTAAATTACAAAATAGCACATTAAAATAAAATTAAATAACCCTCAGAAACTAAAATCAACTAATAATTATCAAACAATAAATTAATGAAGTAAGGATTCAAACAAACCACCTTCTTGTGCCAACAATAGCCAAACCGATTATACAATGAACCTCTCATATCATTGAGTTGATTTGGAGTAATGCTTGCACAAAGTTGGATAAGTTTTTCCCGTAATTCAACTAAATTATTGGCTCGTTCAAGCGCATGTTTGTACGCGGTTTCCTTTAAAAAGCCCCACAGAAATAAATCATGGGGTGCTAGATCAGGTGACCTGGGGGGCCATTTTATCATTCCCCCCGTAGCTATTAAACGATTGGAAAATGTTCTTTCCAGAAAATTAATAACAGTTAAGGTATTGTGACTTGGGCAGCCGTCTTGTTGAAACCAAATGTCGTCAAAGTTGACAGGAAGATTTTGAGCTGCAGGAATTATTTGGTTTTGTAAAAGCTCTAAATATTTATTGCCATTTAAACTGCCATCGATTAGCAGTGGGCCTATAATATGATTGTCTAAAATTCCCGTCCAAACGTTCAACTTTTGAGGATACTGAGTTCGCACAGCAACACTCAAATGTTTATTTTTCCGAGACCAATATCCTACTACAGATGGATTGTGTTTCCTATGTAATGAAAAGATGATTAATCTGTAAACAATATATTATTTAAGAAGTTTTCATTCTCATTCACTTTATTTATCGTAATTTCACAAAATTTCATCCGATTGAAATTGTCCTCGGGAAATATTTCTTGCGTTGTTTGAACTTTAAAACAACTATACCCATTTCTTTTCAAAATATTTCTTACAGTTCTTTCCTTCATGTCAACTTCATCAGCAATTTGCCCGCTAGAACAAGGCACTAGTTTCAACAAGTGCACAGGCACTAGTTTTGCGAATTTCACGTTCTTCGCTCATTTGTTGATGATGGGGTTCGAGTTGACAGCATTTTTTACAATAATTCACGATACCCCCGAAATTCTCAATTTTTTTAATAATGTATGAAATTATGCTAGCTAAGGGGATTGGTCTGTCTTGATATGCCACAGTAAATACATTTATTGTGTCTTCAGTGGAATAGCAGTCGAAGTACCACTTCACAATTTGCACTTTTTCTGCAGTTGTATAAACGCACGGCATTTTAATAACGAAATTGAGGTTAATTTATTTTATTCCTATACGTCTAAACAGCTACGCTATTAAAAGCATAATGGGTGCGCTGTTCTCAGCTCGACGCGGTCAAGCGATGGCGCTATTGTTTTATATCAATGCCCTGCATTGTTCTACGACAAGGCGTGGTTTATCTGCGCAGAAACAAGTTTACGTACTTTAAACTAAATTTGCTGAATTTGTATATCTAACGGTAGATTTTCCGTTAACATGTGGGCTTGCATATTGACACGTGGTGTTTTGTGGCATATTGAGGAACGATTTAATAATGAAACGTATATTAAGGTTTTAGACAATATTATGCTCCCTTCTGTGTCACAATTATTTCCTAATAGTGAATTCATATTTCAACAAGGTAATTGTTTAGTTTATACTGCTCATACCCTGACTAACTGGTTTCAAGATAACAACATTAATGTTCTTAACTAGCCCAGTCATAGTCCAGATCTTAACCCTGTGGAAGACGTATAAGGACTACTCGTATGCAGTATCCAAAAAACGAAATCTGAGACCACGGAATGCCAAAGAATTACTGGAACTAATAAATAATGCATGGGAAAATATTATTACTAATGATTACTGTATAAGTTTATTTAATTCTATGCCAAACAGACTTATGGAAGTTATAAATAGAAAAGGTGCAATAACAAAATATTAATAGTTAGTTTATTGTTAAGTTGGATATCCTTTGTTGCCCTGATCCAGGATTTCTACTAATCGTACCGTTTATTCTCCACTTTTTTTAAATGTTACACAGAATTCTTGTTAATGTTATAACGAAGTGCAATGTCTTATTGACAATCCATCTTCTGCTTTAGCAATAACTACAGCATTACAACAAAAAATATAATAAAAGTGCTAACTGTTTTATTTCAGCTACTCATCACATATTCAAATAGAGACAGATTTACATTAGAAAAAAATAGTTGTCCCATATTTTTTTTTGCTCACGACAGTACCATATTTTTTTCGAGAGACACCGATACAGAATCAATTTTTTATTATCTTTTTAAATAAATAAAACAACAAAAACTAATTAAATAAAATATTCTTTACGACCGACACTATTACACAACTTCAATTTTTATTACTTCTTAATAAATGTTCTAAGAAAAATACGACTACAAACAATAATTAACTGTAGGTATAAATTATTTTGCAATATTTATGTTAAATACACAATTATGAATGTTAGTTGTTTGAAGACAAGAGGTGTCTGATATGCTGAGAATTGTCAAACTTTTTGTTGTGGTATGAATCTATATTTCCTATAACTGGTGAATTGACTTTTGAAAACTCGTAAATGTTTAGTGTATTTATCTTTTTGACACTTATCCCAAGAATTAAAACAAGTTCGTTTCCATGGCAGCAGAGATCGGTGAAAGTTTTTGCCGATCTCTGATGCCCATTTTCTGGTTTAGCCCAAGAAATAGTTATTTGTTTAACTAGGCAGCAAAATAGATTGACTACCTTGGCTGAGTTATCAGCTGCCAGTTGAACATATCATTTTTTCGCCAATTGTTTAAATATATTCTAAAATTATTAAATTACTACGATACTACTTGACCATTTTTTAAAAATTTTATATTCAAGTAATTTATAAAATTTTATTTGACCCGTATTTTTTTATTTTACATTCCAAATTCATTTTAATAGTGAAATTAATTATTTAAGTTACGAAATTTTGAATTGGCGCCTATGGTGACGTCACATGTGAGAACATGCGCAGTTGACAAATAGAGGAATAATCGACGGGCGTCGTACGTTTACTGTTACAGCACAGAGTAGTGTGGTTATAGTATCGCCGTGAGTCATTGTCATATTAATTGTCTTCAAACTATTATTGTCCTTGTTATTAGGATTTAACTTGATTAAAATATGAAGTACACTGTAAGCTAAAGTTAGTATGTAAATGATTTTCTATTAATAATATACTGTTGCAGATATGTTTTAAAATAGAAAATAAAATTTAAAATGTTTAGGTTACAATTTACTGAAAAATCAACACAATGTAAACAACAAATCTACCGAGCATTACCGCCAACATGATAGATAAAATATGAAAATCTCTAAAATTGAATTCTCATTATAAGGTCAGTTGGGGTTCTGGGCCCAGGGGGTAACTGGGCCATGGTTTTTTCCGTAGAACTTGTGGGGGTAATTTCACTTCAAGCAGTTGGCAGCACTGAAGGACAATGTCATCTCACTACAACAATTAGTCTCATGTTTCTGAGTGTTGTTGCTTTCATGTAGCAATTTTTTAAATTTTCATAGCAACGTGATGCAATCTTGTTTTTTATGAAATATCTACAGTTTTACTGTATATATTATCAACATCACAGTTAATTTAGCATGAATTAGAAGCATGATATATCCCTAAAATGTTATTGCAAGCATGTATTCTGCGTTAGGTCATAAGTTTGAATGGGTGGCCCAGTTACCCCTACAATTTTTCAAAAATGGGGTGAGTGGGCCAGTTCATTGGGGCATCTGGGCACGACTGGGACCAAGTTACCCCAAGCACATTAAGTATGTTGTATTTGTTTTTATTTATTAGGTAGATGTAGATCACTGCGCACAGTCACACAAAAATAGCGATCTGAACCCGGGACCCGACATATTAATCCCTATGTATTTTGTTGAACACGAATCTGATGTCCGTTTAGCTCCATCACCCACTATTTTTTGTAAATCGCGAAAATAACCTAAGCAACCTCATTTCTTTAGATTATTTTCGCGATTTACAAAAAGTTGGTGGGTAACGGAGCTAAACGGACATTGGATTCGTGTCCAGCACGTCGAAATACATAGGATTACTATGTCAGGTCCCTGGTGCAAACCACTTTTTTTTGCGGGCCTGTGTTATTTATGCTTACTTGAAATTGGATGTTTTTTACTTTTAATTTTGCCCATTTTACTTTAACAGAAGTTGTGTTATTCCTAAATTTGAATACATTTCACACCTAATTGTTATGTAGTAGGTCTCTTACATCGTCGACAACTAGACTATGGTGTGAAACATTTTCTTTATAGGATTTTGCAAACAGTGGAAAGAAAAGCTATCTATGAGAACTAAAAGAAAAACTATATATAAAAATATTAATGAAATCTTTGCATTCTTTCGATAACCTGACTTCTGGTTATGCTAACAAGTAAAATTCTGATTTGCCATTCTCATTTTAACACTAGCATCCAACCTAGTCCCCTACGGCTAAGCAGGCTAAACTAGTATCTACATGATCCCCTACGATATGTAAATTCAGTTAAAAATGAGAACAAAGGCCTGAAATTAATTTATTTACGTACCTTGTCTTTTTTCATTCAAATGAATTACATTTTCATAAAATCTCATTCAGTTTCTTGGAAATGCTTAGCCTTTGAAACGTTTTTCGTCCTTATTGTGGACTCATCAGAAAAGCCTAAAGCCACTCATAACGATGTTCCACGCAAAACTAAGACATTTTCCATGAATGTCTTAGTTTTGCATGGAACATCGAAGTTAGGTTATCGAAAGAATGCAAAGATTTCATTAATATTTTTATATATAGTTTTTCCGTTAGTTCTCATAGATAGCTTTTCTTTCCACTGTTTGCAAAATCCTATAAAGAAAATGTTTCATTACTGTAAGCAAACAAATAATAAATCATTCACTTTTAAATAGACTATGGTGTGGTTTAAATAACTTGTGGTAATTTTTGTACAAAGTTTACATGTTTACCAACACGCCCACTTACCCCAGTTCAAATAACAATCGTTTGTACCAAGAGCCGTATGGTCCAGTTGCCCCAATTTCAAGGGGTAACTGGGCCCATCAGACTTTTTGTTATTTAATCATAATTATAAAGAAAATTAAATTTGACTCGGGATTTGAATATTATATATTTAAAGACAGTATATTATATATAAAAAAATTATAATAAAAAAATGTTTTAGATATTAATATAACTTATTAGTGGTTCTCAGGCAAGTTCAAAATCTTCTCGTTCAGGTTGTAAAATCATGGCCCAAATACCCCAAGTGACCTTATACGTCATCATTTACCGCCTTGTTATTTTGAAAACCAATTTTTTCTTGCATGTGATTATTAGGACTGTTTTTAATACGATACATGAATTCTATATTTAGCATATTTTTTGATGGTATAATAATATTTTATAAATTTTGTTGAAGGAAACGACCCTATTCTCAATCTCTTTATTTTTGTTGTAACCACTTGTAACCTGTCTAGGCAGGGAAAGTGACACTTTGCTGATTGACATTAGTCAGCAAAGTTAGTACTTTGCTGTCAATCGGCGAAAAACGTTAATTTCTTCTAAAAGGGTGTATTTTCCGGTCTAAATTTCTAAAACGAATATTATGTACAAAACCACTGCGAAGATTATCCTATAGAATGTGCAACAATTGTATAAAAAGCGCAGTAAATCGGCGAAGGGTTTAATGGTTAGCTTGTTTTATATAACAAATTGCCATCTTCCCAATGCTAACATCTACTCCTATAAACATAAAATCATCTAGACAGACAAGACTGACATTATTTAGGGCAGGTATTTGCAATGCAAACGTCCATCGTTATTAATTTAATGAATCACATTCAAAGAATCTCCATATACTAGAGTACTCCCTTTTCATCAACCTCCACCTATTTTGCATACGAGTCTGCACCAAATTAAAATGTGCTTGTTTGATATATGTATATATTCACGACGATTTCAGGTGGGGTTTAAGCTTTATATTTCATGTTTGCACTAGATTGTACTCATGAAATCCTGCAACCTTTTCACATATGCATTTTGCTTTGCTGAGTAAATATTACACAGTATTAAAAAAAGTCGAGCTTCACGCTTAATGTGTTGTGATTGCTGAATACATGATTTGATGATGAATTACTTAACTTTGTTGCTCAAGATCAACGATTGTCTGGTAACGTGGTCATGATATACCTACCTTTGGCTTATCCAGTATAAATTAGTTATGGGAAAAATTATTATTACTCTACCTTACATAATTACACTCTTCGCAAATACAAAACGAAGAGTTTTTTTTTTCATTCTTTCGATATCCTGAATTATGGTTATGATAGCAAATTAAAATCTTAAAATGAATTTGTCTAATTTCTTATTTGATAATTCTCATTCTAACATTAGCATCCACATGGTCCCCTACGGCCATGCAGATTAAACTAATATCTACATAACCTCCTACGGTCATGAAGATTCAGTTAAAAATGAGAACAAAGGCTTAAAATGAATTAATGTTCATTCTAATGGATTACATTTTCATGAAATCTATCATTCTGTTTCCTGGAAATACTTAGCCTTTGAAACGTTTTTCGCCCTAATTCTGGAGCTCATCAGAAAGACATCAAGCCACTCATAAAGATATTTCAGACAAAACCAAGACAGTTTCTATGAATAAGTATGAAATAATTATATTTGACATTGACTCATAAAAACAACAGATCTTCACCTATCTATTAGCTTACTAGTATTAGAGCCTATATAGTCTATGCAAGTTTAAAAGTGAATTTTTTGAGGCATGGTAGGTAAATAAATCATTTTAAGCCTTTGTTCTCATTTTCAACTGAATCTTCATGACCGTAGGGGGTTATGTAGATACTAGTTTAATCTGCATGGCCGTAGGGGATTGTGTGGTTGCTAGTGTTAGAATGAGAATTTTCAAATAAGAAATTAGACAAATTCGTTTTAGATTTCATACTTATTCATAGAAACTGTCTTGGTTTTGCTTGAAACATCTTTATGAGTGGCTTTATGTCTTTCTGATGAGCTCCAGAATAAGGGCGAAAAACGTTTCAAAGGCTAAGTATTTTCAGGAAACAGAATGATAGATTTCATGAAAATGTAATCCATTAGAATGAAATTTTTTTAAGACAAGGTAGGTAAATAAATTCATTTTAAGCCTTTGTTCTCATTTTTAACCGAATCTTCATGGCCGTAGGGGGTTATGTAGATACTAGTTTAATCTGCATGGCCGTAGGGGACTGTGTGGATGCTAGTGTTAGAGTAAGAATTTTCAAATAAAAGATTAGACAAATTTATTTTAGGATTTTAATAAAACGAAAAGTATATTGCATTCGATCGGCACATTTATAAAACTGGTAATATCGCTCGTAGAGAGAAAAAATTCAAATCAAATTCTGAACAATTTTCAAAATGTCTGTCCGTCTGTCTGCCTGCCTGTCTGTCCGTCGCGTTTCTTGTAAACACTATAAGTAGAAGAATGAAAAGTCCGATTGTAGTGAAATTTGGATAGTAAGTTAGTGTTAACTAGAGGAAGAACTCTATTGAACAAAATCGATAAATAAATAAAAAAGTTATTAACTATTTAAGTTTATATATTTATGTTATATAATATTGTTGTTACATTGTAGAACCGGCTAATTAGGCAATAGTCCTTAATGTTTATCAACTTAACAGCTATAACTTTTCCAAGGCATTGGATTCTACAGAACTAACATTTGTGGCAGAAAAACTTTTTGCGATAGGAATTAGGAGTAACTTTCTTTCGTGGATAGTATCATATCTCAGCTTTAGAAAACTTGTAAAATTGAAAGAAACTATTTCAGAGAAGTATGATGTTAATCTTGGAGTTCCTCAGGGCTCTGTTCTGGGACCACTTATTTTCCTTTTGTTTATAAATGACTTACCACTTTATATTAGTACTGAGTGCGTTATGCTGTTCGCAGACGATGTCTCCATAGCAGAAGAGGCAGACAGCCCTGAGGAACTGCAGGAAAAGCTTAATACTCTCTTTGAACAATTTACAAATTGGTGTGGTATTAATAAATTAATTTTTAACACGAAAAAAAAACTGTCTTAATGCAATTTTTGGCAGAAAAAAAATTTCACACTGACAAATGTAACATTTAACCAATTAACACTTGTCCCAAGTGCAACAACCAAATTTCTTGGTATACATATTGACAGTGATATGAGCTGGAAATACCATATTAGCAATGTTTATCGAAAAATAAGTAGTGGCTACTATGCAATCTCTTTTTAAGAGATTATGGGCAATAAATAGTCAAAATTAGACACATGTGTTTCAAAACAATATAGACATACTAGCTGTGTTGTGCCCTAAAGTAATTGCATAGAGTAGAAATTTTTTGAAGTGGACAAAATCAACCCAAGAAAGGAAAGAAAGAAAATAAAATAAAACGCTGCAGAAAGAAATCAATTTATTTTATTTTATCTGATTTACTTGATTTTATTCTATTCTATCTGATTACTTTAATATCTTTATCAACCAAATTTATTAATAAGAGTCCAGAAACTTTATTTTTGGCATATACCTAGGCTAGAAGCCAAAGCCTCAAATTTTCTTATGACATCTGCCTCAAATATTATATTATTAAAATTCTATGGCCAATTATTTCCACATACCTACTAGAGTGCAAATATGGTGAAGATGTTTTCCTTTAAAGAGTCTTAGGTGGGAAATCTGGCTGTGGAAGTAGTGATTCCTTAGGCAGCGGCTTTTTCTAGTTAAAATCTATTTTCCCCCCACTAATACTAAAGACGGATCTGCGCTAGCCCATTATCTTATAATTTAAAAACAGTACTTATGTAGATTTATTGTGGCATTTCCTATTACATTGCGACAACAACAATAAAGTACGTACTGTTAAATATAACAGTTTTATCATTCACAGTCCTGGACAGTCCTGACACCTTTGGCGTTACCCTACTTGGAAAATACTTCTACAAAATCCGAAATGCTTAAACACTACACTCGAATACTATACGCATATTTCGTCAGCTGTCTTGGCATCATCTGGAGGCGATTCAAACGTCTCATCTCCAGATGATGCCAATAGGGTTGGCGAAACTTAAGCCGAATAATAGTATTCCAGTTCGGTATTCAAGTGTACTTATGTATACATATTTCAAGTAATATGCCAAATCGAAGACGAGCACAAGAAAGAGTCCAGAGTGTAGTGTAAGACGAAAAGTTTCATATGAATAACAGACTTTGACCCTTATAACAGTAAGATGATAATTATCCACCACAATTGTGCATATTATTTATGTAAAAAAAATTAAAAAATACGTCAAAACTCGTTTGTCATTGTCAGGTTATTCTTGCTCCTAATCACCGCGATATTTTAATATTGTTGTTAGGCAGTAATTTTATTATTACTTTTAACGAACTAATTATAGTCACGTGGCCACATTTTTGCTCATCTATTTTTATTCACTATTGTGTTAACGTTGGTTAAATAATGTGAATTATTTATGGTAGTAGTAATACTTGTAGAAACCAAGGAAATGTTTTCCAAGGATTTTCATCAGTAGTTGTTTTCTCTTTATCTGAACAACTCATGATATTAAAAGTGAATTTCCGTCGAATTAAATACTGAAAAGGGACAGATTAAGCTGGATTTTACTTTATACACATGCTAGAGGCTACAGCTACAAATTTTAGTTTAAATTTTTTGCAATAATATGAAAATTATTTTAAACATCCAGTGCCAAAATTGGTAGAACACTATTAAGAAATTATTATACAGTCATTATTTCCAAACAAAAAAGGCTCTAACAATATAAATAGCCTGGTTAAATGGGCCTTATTACCGAATATAAATATTGAAATCGGTTAGAAAAGTGTTCGATTATGTAAATTGTTTATTGTTACATGGTCCTCAATATGTTTATGGAGTAATAAGCAGAATAATGCTAAATAATACATAAAATGTCAAAAACTCCTAAAGTAAATATTTTTGGAAAATTTCGGGAAATCTCCCAAAACCCTCTAAGTAATACTTAATATATGAAAATCTAACTTAGTATATGAAATTACGTACAATTTTTTTAAACTTTAAAACTTTTTATAGTATTCAAAAACTTATTTATGATTTTAAATAATCTAGTATAACAGTCTTGTAAGTTCCAAAGCTTTGACGAAATTTTGGCACCACTAACTTGATTATTATGAAAAATATGTCCTTCATACTAGCTATAGAAGCAGAAATATATTTTTTAAATGCTTTAATCACTTCCACATCCACGTAGTGGATTCGAAACATAGTAATCATTTTTTTTTTTCGTAGAAATAGAATGTCATGAAACGATGAAATTTCAAATTTGAGCGAAAAAAATGTCTGTCGGTTGTTCTGTCGGTCGGTCGGTCTGTGAGTCGGTCTGTCTGTCTGCCTGAACGGTTTAAGACATTGACTATTATATTTACCTATGTATTATAATGAGATCTGGAACTGGATTCCTTTTTGAACATATCCGGAGAAGGGTTGGGGGGTAAATATGTGAAAATGAGTAAAACAAGCTGGTAAGAGTACAGAAGCTTGAAATTCGGTGTACATACTAGAAGCCAAGGCCTCAATATTTTTTATAATATTTTACATCCCCCCACCGCGGCACCGTCCCCACACGTATGTATTGTAACGACATTTCCAGCAACTAGATTATATTTTGCGATGAATTCGTTTATGAGTGAGGGGGGGGGGGGCAACTAGAGGTAAGCTTAGTTTACAATACATTTATTTTCCTAAATTTAATTTTTTGTATATGTCTTATTTTTGTTTTATTAACAATACTCAAATAAACATACCTATTTTTATTTTGGCTTATATTAATCTAAATATATTTAATATTCTCTTTTAAAATTACATTTAAACATTGCAGTGGAGCACTATTTTATTTGGGGGTCATTATTGGGACCTTCGAGACTAGTCCCGGGATTTGAAATGAAGTAATGATAATAATAATAATAATAATAATCTTCATTGTCCATAATTAAATGACCACAAAAGAAGTGATATAGGACTAGTCAAAGTACAATTTTGCGAGAAACTACCTCGCCACAAAGACATTTAAAAACAAAATCTAAGCTACTAAAACACATATTGACGAAATGTCTAAAAAAGTGGGTCAGTTAAAAACTCAGTCACACTATAATAACACTTCTGTAAAAGAAATTGACTAACTAACTTTTTAAACAATTTTAAATTAACAACACATTTAGGTTCAGCTGGGAGGCGATTAAATAATTTTATTCCCATATATCTGGGGCATTCCTCATATTTTGTTAGGTAATGTAGTAGGATACACAAGTTTTGACCATTTCTGGTATTGTAATTATGATAAAAATCATTGGTTTCAAAGGAATCTTGATTAGATTTAACATAGTACACTGTTTCTAGTATGTAGATGCATGCTAAGGGTAAAAGTTTTAATTCTTTAAACAAATTTCGACAAGACGTATTTCTCGCCGCTCCCATCATATTTCTAACAGCTCTTTTCGGAATTTTAAAAATTCTTTCAAAATTATGAGATGTCCCCCAGAACATTATGCCATACTTAGCTCTAGACACAAAGTTCGCTTGATAGTAAGACATTACAGTTGACATATTGGAAATGTTTTTTAATCTAACAGATCGATGACAGATTTCTTGATAATAAGGTTACATGTTCGTTCCAACTTAGCCCACAATCAATGTGTATTCCTAGAAAGTTAGCACTTCTGACTTGCTCAATTGACTTACCATCTACTTTTATTAGATAACTATGATTGAAAGAGGTTAATCTAGGTGTGAAATTTATAAATACGGTTTTGGAGATGTTTAAGAATAATTTTGAATTATTATATCAATCGGTGCATCTGTTTGTCATATTTTGAGCCTTTGCTAATAATTCCGGTACAGTTCTTTCAGATACAATTATAGAATTGTCATCAGCAAACATTGTTAACGTATTTTGATCGAAGATTTCAGGTAGGTCATTAATACATAACAAAAATAGTAAGGAACCCAGGACAGAGCCTTGAGGTACCCCAATTTCAACATCGAGTTCTTCGGATGTAATACCATTTGCTTCAACCAGTTGTCTTCCGTTAGAAAGATATGAAACAATCCAGTCACAAGTTTTCCCTCTTAACCCATATTTTTGTAGTTTTTCTATGAGCAAGGTATGATTTATTAAATCAAATGCCTTGCTCAGATCCATAAAACTACCATGCAGTTACTGTTTTTTCAAAGCGATCAAATACTGTGTTAAGAAAATGCATGACTGCTGTCTCAGTTGACCTTCCTCTAATAAAACCATGTTGTGCTTGAGAGAACAAGTTATTTTTGTGACAAAATTTTTCAATTCTCTGAAAACAGCTTCTTCCAATATTTGAAATAGATGATAGAAGTGCCGTGCCACTGGTCTATAGTTTTCGGATAACGTAATATATTCTTTTTTAAAAAATGGAAAAATTTTGGATGATTGCAGCACAGTTGGGAAAATACCAGCCCATATTGAAAAATTTACCAGATACGTAATTGGAGCAACAATAAATTTAACAGATCTTTGCAATAAATTAGTTATGTTATGTATCTAATCCTCAGGAATTACATTTCTTTAGCTCTAAAATTGTATTAAATATTTCTGCTTCAGCAATGGGGTCTAAAAGTAAAGTATTTTCAACATTAATGTCCAGGTTAAAAGTATTATTTGGGTTTAGAATTTTTTTATTTAACTGTTTAGGTTTGTCAATGAATACGAAATTAAAATTTTGAGCAATTTTGAATGAATCAGTTTCATGGCTATTTGTTATTTGTATTTCGTCAATTGTATTGTTTTTATTTTTCTTGTTATTTGTATTTTCGTTTATGACGTGCCAAGCTGCTTTTGATTTATTACGGGAATTTATGTATAAGAAAGCGTTATACATTCTTTTAGCAGATTTTATAACTTGTCTGTAGATTTTCTTGTACTTTTTATAAAATTTAACATCATCTAAATTATTCGAATGTGAGATACGAAAAAAAAACTACAGTTTTCAAACGGTAAAATTATATAAAAAACTATTTTTTTTTAAATAAATGCTTTTTTAAATAGTTTTTTATATGATTTTATTTTGCGTTTTAGTCTTTACTTAGACAATACTTTAGACAAATCCCTCTCATTTGATACCCATGTGAAGGGGGCTGTGAAGAAAAAGGTAATCCGCCAATCTAGGGCATACACCATAATAGGCTTAAAATAATTTAATATAATTTATCGTACTTTACTCATCAAACCCTTTCATTTGATACCCATGTCAAGCTGGTTGAGAAAAAAAGGTAATCCGCCATCCTGGGGCGTCCGCCATAATGGATTTAAAATGATGTCACATAGTTTACTGTAATTTACTCGTCAATCCCTTTCATTTGATATCAGTATCAAGGAGGTTGTGAGGATAACGATTTTCCGCCATCTTAGGACGTCGACCATGTTGGATTTAGATCGATATCAGATATACTATATTGTATTCTTACCGGGCGTATACACGTGTGCAAATTTAAAAGCTCTGGCTTAATTAGAACTAATCGAAATTTTGATTGCAAGATTTGATCTAAACATACTAACAGGTAAAGTTAAATAAAAGTTTTTAATAAATAACATGCGTCCCTTTCGACCGCTTGAAGGGCAAAGACAGTGTCACCCTTTAAAAGTATAAAGAGCACGCCCTTGAAGCCCGATTCCAGTCTCCAATTTACGGGGATTGATGGACTGGGATATTTTTTTGAAATTGTAATTAACTAGAATAGAAGGCATGAAGTAGAAAATCCCCCATCGAATACTCCCCGTCTCGATTTTGAATTGATATCAATGAAATTTTAAGTAGGAAAACGAATATATTGCCCTCTGAATCGAGAAGACGTTTGACAAAATTAATCCCCCGCAACGGGCGCTACTTGCCGGGTCATCTGAGATTTCAAAGCAATCTAGATCATGAAGTATCGACAGTCGAACGACGAACTTTGTTCCACACGGCTAGCTTGATAGATTCGTAAAGAAATCGGAAAAGACCTCTTTTCAGGCTTATTGTAAACACAATCACAGCGAGATTATGTTTGCATTAAAATCAGGATTTGACGGTAATTTTATTTAATTTCAACACGGAAAACGTTTCAGTAAATAAGTAGGTATTATTTCTCTGCAGGCCTTCGTCGGTTTTAAATATAATATTTTTTTACAGGAATATTGTTTTATATCCCGGGCTCGGGGAAATATTGGATTTCTCTCAAAGAAATAAATAAATATGATGTTTGAGATCCAAACCAAGCGAGAATTGGAAATAATTTTATTTTAAAGGGAGCTCGGCTAGGTAGGTACTTTTCGTAAAAATCCGCCTCGTTTTTTATTTTTATCCTTTTACATTTGCTCGAGGTATATATATTTATGTATAACTTTGCATCCAGCAATGGGATGAGAACGGAATCGTCTAGACGTACAAAATCGCGATTTACACCAAACTTGGCGTTTCGGAACCAATATAAATGGCTTAATTCTGCTTTATTTTTATCGCCACACGTGCAAACGATGTTTTATAAATAAAGTTCAATCCGTATAAGGTCAAATTGTACGGTGTGATCAAAATTAGAAAAAAAGAAACAGTAGGGTAATATACTCATCTGATTTTACACTCGCATCTGCTGAGACGTATACCCCGACATATACAGGATGTCACACCGGGAAATGAATCGATAGATGTAGGGAAAAGTATGTAACAAAAAAGGTTGGGAGTTACTAATGTCAGTGTGGCGAATCCAAGTAAAATAATTACAAGCAGATGGTACTATACGGCTATACCGGAAGTCGATACCAACTTGTTTATTGTAAATAGAACATCCTATATATTTTCGACTTTTCGAAATAAAATTCGAAGATATTTGACGTTTTTAAAAAAAATTGACAGGTGGAATGGTTTGCCAGAATCGTTATAATATTCTTCATGTAGTAAATCCTCATTTGCTCTTTGGCACTTTTAAATATCAAAGACTATTTAGTATCAACTTAGCTATAATTAGAAATAATCATTAATGCCAGTCATTCTCTTATGTCAAAAAATGTCAGCACGTTTAGTAATAATAATAATAATAATAATTATTATTATTATTAATGTAATTATGTAATAGAGACGAAGAGTCAATACAACATTGAATATCAAGATGTAATTACCTTGCTCCAACAGCTTACACCAGCAGACATAATAGTATGGGTCAAGTAGTTCATCAGGCAGTGGCTCTTGAAACTGGCCTAAAAAAAGGATTCGCCCTGCCATATAAATAATAATAATAATAATAATAATAATAAATGTATTAACCGTAAAATCTTGTTACATGAACAAATTGGTTTTGTCAGAGTAAAATAAATAAAATGTATAAAACGAAAACAGGGTTACAGATAGACTAACAAACATATACTTATTAAACAAGATGTGTAAAACAATATACTGTATATAGGTACATATGCATAATTTACATGTTATGTAGTGATACTATGAAATAACGAGAAGAAAAAACAAGAAACAAAAATTATCATCCTTTACTGCAGAAGAAACTCCGCCATGTTATAGAAGCAATTTTGAATTAGAAATGTTTTTAGTTTATTTCTGAATAGGCTGAAAGAATCTTGTGACTTTATTTCTGAAGGAAGTTTATTGTATATATAACTACCGGCACAATAGGGTGATTTCTTATACTTGCTGAGGTTAAAACTTTTTATATGAATTTCTGGCGCCCTTCTTGTGTGGTAGTTATGTACGGCACTATTAGTTTTAAATTTATGCAAATTTTTGTGAACAAAACAGGAGATTTTCAATATATAAATGCATGTAACCGTCATAATTTTTTTTGTTCTGAATGTATCTCTACATGATTCCCTGTAGTTCAGATTAAACAGTATCCTAATGATTCTCTTCTGCATGACAAAGACTCTATTTGCCTCAACTGACTGTCCCCATATACTGATATTATAGCTTATTACGGAATATGCTAGAGAATAGTAACACGTTATTAAACCTCCAGTGTTAACGTCTTTCCTTAAATTTAAAATTGCAAATGTTGTTTTTGCTAGCTTTGAACATATGCTATCTATTTGAGGGGCAAAATTTAAAGTAGAGTCAATTACACAGCCTAAAAATGTAGTTTCTTGACTGGTGTTGACATACTCTATTTTTGGGATGTCATCAGATGTTACATTTGTGAAATATAAAAAAACCGTTTTATTCTTATTAATAATTAAAGAATTTCTATGACACCAATCTTCAAATTGCTCAATGACCCTGTTTGTCTTAGTTTCTAACTCTTTTGTGCTGTCACTGTGGATTATAACAGATGTGTCATCCGCGTACATGAATGTTTCCCCATCTTTAATGAACTCTGGCAGGTCATTTATAAAAATAAGAAACAGGAGCGGGCCTATAATAGAACCCTGTGCAACCCCTATTTCCATATCTACGATATTAGATGATTCAGAGTTAAGTGAGACAAGAATTTTTCTATTTACTAGATAAGAGGTTAACCATGTAAGGATATTTCCACGTATTCCAATTGCCTTTAGCTTGGTTTCAAGAAATTTCGGATTCACTGAATCGAAGGCTGCAGTTAAGTCAAAGAAGAGACTGGCTACTTTTTTACCATTATCAAGGTGGTGGTAGATTTCTTGGACAAATTCAAGTGTTGCTAGTTCAGTGGATTTATTAGCTCTATAGCCAAACTGACTGTTTGTGAATAAATTATTTGATTCTAAATATGGATATATTCTATTAGCAACTGCTTTTTCATGAATTTTGGATAGGTAGCTTAATAGGGTTATGGGCCTATGATTTTGAATTGACTGCGGATCTCCTTTTTTGTACAACGGAATTACTTTACCTAATTTTAATAATTCAGGAAACTGTCCAAGGTTTATTGATAAATTAATGAGATGCGCAAGAGAATCAGCAATAACATATTTACAATACTTTAATAGCCTTATAGGTATCTCGTCGACACCCGTTGAAGATTTGTTTTTCATTTCAGTTATTATTTTAATTACTTCGTCTCCTGTCACCGGTTCAAAAGTGATTGCTGAATCGACTATAGTGCTGGCTGTTGTGCATTCATTTGACATATTGTTTTCAAAATGAGTTTTCAATTTATCCTTAACACACGAGGCAAAGTGGTTAGCAAATATTACACATATTTCTTTTTCATCATTTACAATTTCATCCTTTATTTTTATGCTTGGTTTCATTTTCTCTTTTTGTCGCCCTAATTTATTATTTACAATTTGCCATAAAGTTTTATTTTTATTCTGGGAATTTTCGATTATGTTTGTATTACTTTCTATCTTTATTTTGGATATTTTCTTGTTAATACATTTCTTATGATTTCTAAACGATCTCATTAGTTCAGGTCGACCAGAGTTTTTAGCAATATGATAGAGAAACCTTAATTTGTCCAGTTCTTGTTTTATTCTAATGTCAAGCTGAGGTTCTTTGTTATTCTTTAGAGTTATAACTTTTTTTGGACAACTCATATCCAGACACCATTGAAAATGCACTAAGAATTCATTGAAATAATCATTGATGTTGTTATGTTCCTTAGTGAATATGTCAAATTTGTTATAAAACAAGTTAGCAAAATGAAACATATTTTGTTCAGAGAAGATTCTACATATTCTCTTATTATGTGGCAAATTATTAGTAAGACAATTACCTGGAAGTCTATAATTAAATAATTGTCCTTTAGGTCAGATATGTGTGAATCTACTAATATACATTTATAGTTATCTGTTAGGTTAGTAATGACATAATCTAAAGCTGTACTTGAATTAAATCCTAATCGCGCATCAATTCTTGTTGGTTCATTTATTAAAGATTTTAATGAGAACGAGCCAATCAGGTATGCGAGAGATTTATTTTCCAGATTTATTTTCCATTTAATACCAGCCAAGTGAAGTATTGGAGAATGAAAACTTCAAAATATACTGGGACACAGCCATAATTACTGACACACTCATATAGCATAACAGATCTGACATGATAGTCATCGACAAGATGCAGAAAAATGCTTCCATCATTGATTTCTCGGTCCCACTAGACGACAACCTTGGCAGAGCCTACCAGCAAAAAAAAGAGAAATGCGAGCCATTACCCACCGAAATTAAGGAAATCTGGAACATGCAAAAAGTGGATATTAAACCATTAATAATATCTGCAACGGGTACCGTGCACAAAAATTCACAGATCTTGCATCTTTCGCAAGTATCTTAAGCGTATTGAAAATACCAGATGCAACTGCTCTAGGTCGAAGTCCTATAGGATCGTCCTATTAGTATGCCTGCTTAATTAAACCAAATTATTTTCTGTATTTCATTTTTTATAAATATTGTTTTTATTAATACTACGAAAAACTGAATAATTATATATTAAATACCTTCGATAATATATCTCTATAATACAACCGTTGAGAGAAAGAATTAGAAAGAAAACGGTCTCAGAAGGCAACGATTAAACAGTTATCGGACGAAAATCGACTGTATGCGTGCTCAATAGCATAAGGACGAGTATAGCAGGGGCGTTCGGTAATTATGAACCTTCCTCGCATGTCCGTGGTCGGGTCGGCGAGATTCGACAACGGTCCACAAAAAAAATCCCACAAATCAAACGGTAAATATTATTATAAATTTGAAAAACCAACTAAATTCTCGATAACAAACGTACAACGTTTAACGCAAATGTTCCTTTCTACCCCGTAATTTTGAACATATTCAATAGCCTGCTATTCAGCAGTTCGAAAGTCCCAATTACATAACAGAAATAAGGGATTACAGAAAAAATAAATAAGTATTTATAGGCATACAGTCAATTAATTATTAATAATTGACAAGCTATATTAAACGTCGGTATTTACAGAAAAAAATAAAATA
Organism: Stenurella melanura; assembly: GCA_963583905.1. Taxonomy (NCBI): domain Eukaryota; kingdom Metazoa; phylum Arthropoda; class Insecta; order Coleoptera; family Cerambycidae; genus Stenurella; species Stenurella melanura. Next base: position 19,122,214 of record OY757316.1, read on the forward strand.
AATAATATGCGAATAGTCAAAGAAAAAGTTTAATGAAAAAAAGTATAGTAATTAATAACATAGTGCCAACATAAAAATGAAAAAATAAAGTAATTATAACTTCAACTTTTTAATTGTCGAAAGAAATATAGTAATTAGCAACGTAATGCCAACAAAAAAATAAAGAAATACAATAATTATAATTTGAACTTTTCAATTGTTGGGAATATTGCGGGACATAATGTCAATTACGCAACTTAGATGCGCAATTAAATTTTTATAATTGTTTAATTATGTATAGTAGAACACTTTTTTCGTTCCAAAGGTATGACATACTTAGCATACGTATATGGGTACTGCTTACGTTGTTATAGTCTTGTATAAAAAAAAATCAGATTTGGTTTCATGCGTCAGTAATCCAGTCGAAATCAAAACTAAGAAGTTATATTTGCGAAAAAACGCAGTAGCGAGTTATTCCTTGTCAGTTTTAAACTAGTCCAGTAAAATAAAAAATACACCAGAAGCTCGCAAAAAATGTTATCTGAGATTTTCCTTCCGTAACTGTTAGTGCGCAAAACCACAAAAATCAGTTCTGAGGGTGCCGCGCAACACCCCAAAAAAACTACCCCTTTGGTGAAAAGAGCCTTATTTTACTGATAACCCGTTAACCGTTGAAGATATAAAAAAATTGCTTGTCATAAAAAAGAAAGCTTGACTAATTGCCTAAAAAAGTCCTCTTGTAATTTTCTTGTATATGCCATGGTTGTCGATAAAATCGATATTGACAAAAATTGCAAAATTTATATTTTTCGTTTATTTGAAATTTTTTTCGCGCGGCCTATAGAAAAAAATTGAATTGCTCGACAACCAAACAAGCTAGGAAGAAAAATCAAAATGGGTTTTAAAGGGGATATAAAATACTCTCTTGTGTTGTCATTTTTGAGGGCTATTGATATTTATTAGTATATAAAAATAACAATATAATATTATCTCTTGAATTTTTGTGCATCTGACTATTCACAGGCCCATAAAAAATAACTGACTATAACAAAAGTTATAAATGCATTGTCTTTTAGCTCAAAGTAGTACTTTAATTCAGAAAAAGTTATATAGGAATAAAAATATTCACATTTACAAATTTAGCAGCATGTTAAAGTTAGCTAATACAAATCAAAAAAAGGCTGCAATTTTTTGATGATATTTTTTTAATACAATTTTTTAACTATTAAATGATTAGAGACAATAGTTATATGATACATAAACTCAAAAAAAAATTTGAGCTAAATTTTCAAGATGTTTGGGTCTTTTTTTTTATTTTTAGGAAACAATAAAAAAATGGTCAAAATTTGATTAACTTCAACATGCTGGTAAATTTGTAAATGTGAATATTTTTATTTCTAACTTTTTCTGCATTGAAGTACTACCTTGAACATTTATAACTTATATTAAAGTCAGTTATTTTCTCTGGGCCTGTGAATAGTTAAAAGTGCAAAAAAATCAATAGGTAACTATATTATATTGTTAGAGTCGGGTACAATTGCTGCTGACTTGTGTCATGGCCACTAAAACGTTTGAACTAAGATTTTATTTGATGCATAAGAAATGCCAGTAGTTCTCAAACAGTTCTTTCCCGTAACAGCAATGATGTCGCTAAATAATTATTATAAAAAAATAGGAAAGATGTTAAGGTGACCATTCCCTAGAAAGAGACATCCGATAGGGAAATATTTATCATTTTTGTCCATAACTTTTTTTTCTTAGTACGTATATCTAAAAAAAATATAAGAGTACCTAAGTAGAACTATAACAAGACTATTACTATGAATTTTCACTCAATAATTTCAGTGGTTTGCAAAATAGCTCGATTTAAAACTACAAAATAGGAATATTAACACAATTTTTAAATTTAAATCGAGCTATTTTGCAAACCACTAAAATTATTGAGTGAAAATTCATAGTAATAGTCTTGTTATGGTTCTACTTAGGTACTCTGATAGTTTTTTTAAATATATGTACTAAGAAAAAAAAGTTATAGCTAAAAATAATAAATATTTCCCTATCGGATGTCTCTTTCTAGGGAATGGCCACCTTAAGATAATTAATTTAGTAACTTCGTCATTGTAGTGGAATTCTGATTATACAGTGTCCGGCATAAAGTTGGCTACATATGGGAAAGAATTGTGACATTTCTAAAAAACTCTATTGGGGGTTCGTTTATGTACGTTTTACACAAAAAATTACATTTTGACATATGTCATGTGATCACCGGTTTGGCAGGACTGTAAAAAATGGTTGACGGTGGTACCGAAAAATGGGTCAAATTGTTAAGACATCGAAAAATTTCATTAAGAAAACGTGCATAGAATACAACGAGGACCCCATATATCAATTTTGAAGCAGATATGAGGGAAATAAAAAAGTGCAAATTTTACCCCTACTATTAATTACTATACGAAAAATCATAAACTCTTGGGTCTATTTCACAAATATTTGATTAGTTTCGACAAAAACTTTATGTATTTTAGTTGAATAAACGTATTTGCATGTAAAAAAATAAACGAACCCCCAATATAGTATTTTTTTATAAATTTCAATAATACAATTTTTCCCAGATGTAACCAACCTTATGGCGGACATTGTAGGTAAATAGGCTCGGGCACAAATAGAACTGATAATAAAAAAATGAATTGCCCAATTGAGTCAATAACAATGAGTTATCAGAAAAAGAAATCAAAGACTAATATTGTTACAGTCCAGCAAGAACCACGGGAGGGTATGGGCAAAATATTTCATATAATAAAAAAAATGAAATCTCTATGAGAATAACGAAAATAAATTATTTTTCTTTTAGCGGTAATAAATAAATATTCTGGTTGACAAAATACATATTAAAAAAGTTAACAATAATTTACAAACAAATAAATTAAAACAATTCTGAAAGAACAACGGATTGGCACGTTTTCATAAACTCTAAAACACTTGAACACTATACTTGAACAATTTACGACACGTTTTCATAAACAATACAACACTACACTTGAACAATTTATCTACTCAACGCACGTTTCACCATTCGTGTATTTAATATGTAACGTAAGTAAGTCGATTTTATTAGAGATAAACAAGCGCTAATAGTAATGAAAGACACATTTTTAAATAAATGAAAAGTTTTAACAAAACTCGAGGGGCCTAATAAAATAAAAATTTTAGAAAGAAATTTATTAACTTTTAATAGTGCTTAAATACATTTTTTTTTTAAATTTTGTAAATCTCAAAATTTTGCCAAGAGGCAATTTTAAGCTATGCCAATAAGCTTTAATTTGGTTCAAGGTACATGTTAAAGGTTTTTTTAAACTATAGTTACGATTGTTTGAAGAGCATGACCTTTTCAGGGCTACATTCAAATACACTTTACTTTAATTTATCACGATGAGCCTAAACAGATGTTTATATCACGGATTATCGTTGTCATTTCATAAGCTAACTTTTTATGACAAACTTTTTTGAAAATGTGATCCTGTGAGTAAAGTGTTTAAAACATCTGAGAAATCAGTGTTTTTTCCTTAAAAATCAACGTTTTTAACTCCCTGTAAATCGGCGAGTATTAAAGCAAGAATAAGGTTTAGCGATTTTTAGGGGTAGAATTCGACGGCCTACACGTTCCAATAGTCTTTTTTTTCGAAACCCCTAAGTTGGGGTGAAACACACCCCCACGAAAAACGAACTCGCAACCATTTACATTTATTGCTGCTCGAGTATTTTACCGATTGAGCTACGCGATCTTATGTTCATAATATTCTAAAACGTGTAATATGTATATACTAGCATACATTGTAAGACTTAGTGGTTTGACATTGTTCGTTTGACGGATGAATAGCCAGTATTTACCACTAAAAATAACTAAAATTTTTCATATGAAGACTTTTTCATATTTAGAGTGGTGTTAGTTTACGGGAATAAATAATATTCGTCGTAAAATTTCACAGTTTGAGAATCGCTGAGCTTATGACTAAGTTTCTCACTCCTCAGTGTACATTTCATATTTCCATCTCAAAAGAAGTGGGAAAGAATCTTGGTAGACATACATTGACAATGTCTTTAGGCTATTGCTTCAAGTTGTGCAAGAGATAGTGAAAACGTATGCGCAACATTAATTCATACATCGGTCATTTTAAACTGGACCCGACTATATTTTTATATACTAATAGATATCCATAGCCATCAAAAATGGAAACACAAAAGAGTATTTTATGTCCCCTTTAAAACTCATTTTGATTTTTCTTCCTAGCATGTTTGGTTTTCGATCAATTCAATTTTTACTTCCCTCGCATACCGAAGGGAAGTATTGTATTCGAGAAAAAATCACCCTCCGAGATTTTTTCGGATTCTGACGTTTCAGAACACGTAGATTCCGAAAATATAGGTTTTTCAATTCCGTCAGTCTGTCTGTCTGTCTGTCTGTCTGTCTGTCTGTCTGTCTGTCTGTTGGTGCATTAACTAAAAAACTACTTGACGGAGAGCAGAAATTTGGTAGGTAGTTAACCCTACTGTCAGCGAAGAACTGGTAGAATTTTCACTGAAAAATATACAGGGTGGACCGTTTAAACGGAATAAATAGTGAAAAAAATTTTTTTTTGCTCAAATTTAAAATTTCCACGTTTCATGACGCGCTAAACCTATTTCAGGAAAAAAAAATTTTTGAAAATTTTTTTCAATCATTTTAGAAAAAATTTTTACCACTAAAAAAAATTTTTTTCTTTGTTCAAATTTAAAATTTCCACGTTTCATGGCATTCTAAACCTATTTAAAAGAAAAAAAAATTTGAAAATTTTTTACCATTCCTGAAAAAAATTTTACCACCAAAATAGATGAATTTTTTTTTTCTCAAAATTTAAAATTTCCACGTTTCATAGCGTTCTAAATCTATTTAAAGAAAAAGTTTTTAAATTTTTGAAAAAATTTTACCACACAGATGGAATTTTTTTTTCAGATTTAAAATTTCCACGTTTCCATGGCATTCCAAATTTATTAAAACAAATTTAAAAATGTATTAGAAAATTAAAAAAAAATGAAAACATGTTTATGTAATGTATTTATCACCATTATAGAATAGACGAAATATTTTTTTTGCTCAAATTTAAAATTTCCACGTTTCATAACATTCTAAACCTATTTCGGAAAAAAAAAATTGCAACATATTTTCACCAATTTGGAAAAAAATTTAACACTAGAGTAGACAGAAAACATTTTTGAAAATTTGTTCTATATTTTAATCACCACTATACTTCCACTCCATTACGTGAATGTGGGATTGAGAATGTGAGAGATGGCAATAATATTTGGCATATCCTATTATATACTTTTATTGAATAATGGCATCCCAAGAAATAATTGAGTCATGGTGGACATTTATAAAGGTATTTGCGCAAGCCTTCCATATTTGGCACCTGTTATTTAGTATATTGAACTTTTGCTGTTGGATGAACACTCTGTATATTTTTTTGACCAAAAGTTATCAGGTTTTCTTTGTAATAATACCAATAATTATATTCCGATTATTATTCCCAATGTCATTTCGTAATTAATAATTTTTTGAGTGACTGTCATGCACAAATAACGAGGGAAGTTCTGTGTAAATACCTTTACCGATTTTTTCTATAGGCCGCGGCAAAAAATTTCAAATAAACGAAAATTCGTGCTCATTAAAAACACAAATTTTGCAATTTTTTTCAATATCGATTTTCTCGAAAACCATGGCATATACAAGAAAATTACAAGAGGACTTTTTAGGCAATTAGTCAAGCTTTCTTTTTTTATGATGAAATTTCTTTATATATTCAACGGCTACCCTCTTTGGCATTATGGAATTAGATTATATTTTGTGATAATTTCGTTAAAGGGCTGGGGGTAAATAGAGGAAAATAGAGGAAAATAAGTAAAACAAGCTGGTAAGGGTCCAGAAACTTGGAACTTCATACTAGAAGCCAAGGCCTATAATTTTTTTTATCCTCTGCCACCCCCCACCACCATCACCACTCCATTATGAAACATGTTAACCAAATAAAATTGAGACATTCTCTTGAAGTTTGGTACACGTTTGTATTATAATGACATCTGGAACTAGATTATATTTTGAAGTGATTCCGTTAAAGATTTGGGAGGTAAATAGGGAAAAATAAGTAAAGCAAGCTAGTAAGAGTTCAGAAACATGGAATTCGGTGTATATGCAGAGGTCAAGATCTCAAATGTTTTAGAACATAGGCAAAAATTAAATTCAATTAAATTTAATTATTGTGACATCGGTAAACAAATCAATAGATACCTTTATTTAGCGAATAAGAAAAAAATCACAGATTTCGCAATCCTTGCAATCATCGGGACATTGAAAATGATAACACCATACATAAAACATAAACTTTTTCAACTTTTTCAACTTTCTCCGGACTCGGCTTCGCCTCGTCCTAACATAGCACGATCCACTACACCGCTGTATTTCCACCTTAAATGAAAACTGGTAACTTGACCCCCTGTGATATATGCAACCCATATTACATTTGCGTATATCTGCCGTTGCATACGATAGTCTCAATCGACCGCGACACCGCTGTCTTTTGACCGTGAACAAAAACTGGTAACTCTACCCCATATACGAAAACATAAACATTTCCAAAGTTAAAACTTCGCTTATTCTATAAAGCGCTTGCAGGATTTTATTTTGTCCAGGTGTTTTCATTATTTCATCCATGCAAAAATCAGATTGTTTACATCTATCATTCATTACAATTTTTAATAGGTCAAATATCGTGTGATATATCCATCTCTACTTCCGGGTGGTAAGTCAGATATAAACTTTCCTGCACCGGACATTTTAAAATCCCACCCGGTACATAACAAAGACTTTTATCACGATTTGGGTGTCATTTAAAAGTTATTTTAGTCACGGCTATAATCCATATCTCCGTTATTTATGATCATTCACTTTAGGGTGGCTCGCTCAATTATACAATTTTAACGATATTTTCTGGTTTTACCAGTTCGTTTACAATAAAATGGTTTTAGTTTATTAAAACATGATATTACACGACAGGCCGCGTTGGTTGCATGCTACTGAAGAAATTATCACAGTAGATTGCAGGCTTTACCCACAATAATTACAGCATACATTTTTTAGCGCTACAAAATAAGTAGCTACAAAAATGAACAGCCATAGATGGATATTAGATACTTGTATAGTCTAGACATCTTAACTATGAAAATAAATTCAGAATTTTGAATACGTAGTTTATTGTATTTTTGTTCAATTAACGAAACGCACTGAAAACCGCTGCCTACTTCCACATCCAAATTTTCCATTCAAGTATTGAATGGTATTGAATGTATTGAAAATATATATATGCCATTAGTCCAATTTTCGATCGCTTTTTCGAGCAGCTGGGGCCGTAGATCGGCAACAGCTTGTCTAATGTTGGCTTCCAAATGATCCAACGTCTCTGGTTTATAGACGTAGACTAGCGACTTCACATATCCCCACAGAAAATACTCCATATGTGGTGATATCATACGATCGTGAAGACCAATTCGCAGGTCCACGACGAAAAATTTGAAGAAATCTACAATAAACTACTCATAACAATGTATTTTTGGTAAAAGTTTTGTGTTCGAGAATCATTATTTTCATGAAAAAATAAATATTTTCATGTTTTGATATTTTTTTTATTCGATGGAGACAGCCAAATTAACTGATTTTTTTTTCTAAAATACATTTAAATCATATACAGACTGTCTATTTTACGAGATCCACACCAAATATCTCGCTTAATATCTATTGTAGAAGAATAAAGTTTTAGAAACAGTTATCCCATTTTTTGTGAGCTATATTTCAGTAAAAAGAAATTTGAAATCCATAGCCTACTTTATGAGATATATTACAAAAACCTGAAAATTAGGAAAACCACAAACGGTTATAGCTTCCTTATTTGAGGAGATACGAAAAAAGTTAAAGGAATGAAAGTTGACGGCAAAGACAATAAGAATAATAACGTGTAACAAAAAAATCGAAAAATGCAGTTGGCTTTGACATACGCTATTGTGCAAAAATGAAAAATCCATATCTCAAAGTAGGCCATGACGCCATTAATTCCGTTATTTTTTTCTCATTCCAACGATATAAAACATGTCACAGAAATTTTAACCGATATTGTCAATATTTAATATTTTACGAATACCACAATTCATATAATTGAATCGTAACAATCAGCTGTGCCATAATTAGTGAAAAACAATGTATACAGTTATTAATAAATTTGACAGATTGTCACTGTTGTATGTTGTATGTTGCGTTGTCGAGTTCTAAGACAAATTTTATATCAGTAATTATGGTGTACACCAATAATAACAAATTCGATATGATTAGCATTTATTGTCAGTGCAATTTTGACGCTGAGATGGCAGTCACTGTTTACGGAGATAAATTTCCAGATGCTCCGCAGCCAAATCGAACTATGTTTAGGAAGTTAGTTCAAAATCTAAAAACGCACGGTTCATTTTCAAAAAAAGTAGTAAGGCGAGCGCATGTTGCGGATAATGTAAGAAAAGTGAATAGAGTAATGAATTATGTTAACCAAAATGAGGAAACCTCTTTGAGACAAATTCAGAGAAACTGTCGCATAAAAAAAGACAGTGCAAGAAAAATATTGAAAAAAAACGGATTTCGATGCTACAAAATGAGGAAAGTTCAACATTTAAATGAGAGAGATAAGCCAAGGAGAGTAAGATTTTGTAGATGGTTATTAAATAAGAAAATGAATGACGCGCTGATATGTAGCAAAATTCTTTGGTCGGACGAATCAAATTTTTCTAATAATGGATTTTTCAATAGAAATATGCATTATAAGTGGACACGAGAAAATACACATTGGTGCAGAGAGACTGCTTTCCAAGAAAGATTTTCTACGAATGTTTGGTTGGGTCTTTTAGGGACCTTATTTTTATGATGGCAAATTAACCGCTCGTAGATACCTTAATTTCCTGCAAAACGAATTTCAAGATTTTCTTTATGAATTAACAGTGGCAGAAAGATTAAATTATTCATATTTTCAACAAGATGGGGCTCCAGCTCACACTGCTGTAATATGTACAAATTATTTAAATCACTTTATGCCAGATAGCTGGATAGGCCCCTATGGACCCATTCTATGGCCAGCTCGATCACCAGATATTACTCCCTTGGATTTTTTCGTCTGGGGTTACATTAAAGACAAGGTATTTCAAACTGCCCCTGAAAATATTGAGGACATCAAAACCAGAATTCGAAACGCATGTGAGGCAATTACTCCTGAAATGCTCCAAAATGTAATGCGTGACGTGTCTCGTAGAGCACGTTTATGTGTCAGAATGCATTTGTAGTTAGAAAAATAAATACACACAATTTCTTTTCAATATAGTAGTAGGTAGTACTGTTATACATAGTTTTTCGTTTCTTTCTTTGGATGTTCGTTTTGTACTTGTATTTTTATTTATGAGATATTTATTGGTTTGTTTTACATTGTAATAAATAATTACGGAATTATAATTATTATAAAGTGAATTTTTACTATTATGGCACAGCTGATTGTTACGATTCAATTATATGAATTGTGGTATTCGTAAAATATTAAATATTGACACTATCGGTTAAAATTTCTGTAACATGTTTTATATCGTTGGAATGAGAAAAAAATAACGGAATTAATGGCGTCATGGCCTACTTTGAGATATGTATTTTTCATTTTGCACAATAGCGTATGTCAAAGCCAACTGCATTTTTCGATTTTTTTGTTACACGTTATTATTCTTATTGTCTTTGCCGTCAACTTTCATTCCTTTAACTTTTTTCGTATCTCCTCAAATAAGGAAGCTATAACCGTTTGTGGTTTTCCTATTTTTCAGGTTTTTGTAATATATCTCATAAAGTAGGCTATGGATTTCAAATTTCTTTTTACTGAAATATAGCTCACAAAAAATGGGATAACTGTTTCTAAAACTTTATTCTTCTACAATAGATATTAAGCGAGATATTTGGTGTGGCCCTCGTAAAATAGACAGTCTGTATACTTCGTCAATTTTTTTCATAATAATTAACGCACAACTTGCAGAGATAAAATTGGCAGCTACTGGAAGCGGCTGGAACCTCTCCACCCGGTTGAAATTAGTGATGGGTTGCTAAACAGCAGTCTGCTACTTTTTAACTGTAATTTGATTTGTAGCAGTAGCAAATGCTACGAGCTCTGATAGTCAATTCAAATCAGCCGTCATGACATGCCTTTAAATCAAATATATTATTGTAATATGACCCACCTATATTTATCTAATTTACGACGTCGTATGTGTTCACCGCCAAAACAGCAATAGATTTACTTATATTTCATTTAAAACTAGTGACCAATCCTCAAACTCTGAATAATTTTAAACACCTCATATATGATGATATTTAATCATGTAACATTTTCCGCAATTATTAATAAAGTTTATAATGAAAAAAGAAAGAAAAAAGCCGCACTGTGTTGGGATCGAGCCGTCGATCTCTTGATTTGTAGGTCGACGCTTTAGCCCACTCGACCACTGAAAACTTACGACATAGTTTTACATATGTTGATAGTATAGAGACATTGAATTCTGTCTATACAATAATTTGTATAAAAAAATGTAGGTGTATAAAAAAAGGTGCAAGTGTGATATACCGTTGAAATCGGAATTTTAACTGCTTTCCAATGGTTAGATTATAAATCGTAAGTAATAATAAAATAAACAAGTGAAAAAAACTACATTTTGATATGCTTTTTGTTCAGTTTGTTGGGATGATTCATTACATTTTCAGCAGAGGGTCGCAAGATGACTCAGTGCTTTGACATGTTTTATTTTTCTTTTTTTTGCATTGACTAAAGTAAAAGCTAACTACATTTTGAAACACGGAAAGGGCATCGGTTCTATTTTCATTTAGTAAATGAAAATAAGGAAATGAATGATGATATTTTAAATATAACATTACATTGTTTTTTTGCACCTCTATCGCACGGAGAATTTATCAATTTAAAATATTTTTTAAATAATTCTATGGAATGCATTTTCGTAAATAACTCGTTTATTTTAAGTTTTTCGAAAAAACTCTATTTCCGATTTTTTGTCCAAAAAGGTCCGTGCCTTATACTGGTTATAGAGATCGATCGAAGGAATAGTTAATTTTCGATTTTTATTAGGGAACTGTTCGGAATTTGTAGAATTTATCAAAGAAATCAAGTTTTCCAGGATTTGTAGATTCCCTTTTGTTTTCTCAAATTTCTCACAAACGTCAACTAATAGAACTAATCAAGCCCTACAATTGCCATTTTTGAAAATCAAAATCGGACCTTCGGTTCGGAAGTTATTAATTTCTTTGGAAAATCATACTCGGCCCTGGAAAACATACTTGCGGTCAACGGATTCGGGCCGCCAGCAATAGGCTTGATTTGTGGCCGGGTATCTTTGATCCCACCAAGTCTCATCGAAATCGATCAATATTCTGGACAGTTATCGTGCTTCCTAGCCCGATTTCGAGTAAACCAGTTTTTTGCAAATAAAATCAATTTTCGTTTGTTTTTCGACATAGCCTCTGGTATACTTATTTGTAGAGCTTTGCCAGCGGCACCATCTCTTTTTTGAAATATCTCGATCCGACTACCCGTTACCGAGTTATTCAATTTTTCCCGAAAAACTCGAAACGTCTATATCGGGTACTTCCGGTTTCCGAACGGAGCCGAGCTTCCGGCGTTAAAGTTTTCTAAAGACCTCCTATTAACCACCCAAGTTTCAATCGCAATCCGAAAACGGATTAGGGGGACTGGGCGTGACAGACAGACAGACAGACCGACTGACCGACGGACGGAATTTTCTAAATTCGCTCTCGAATCGATAGATATGACTTTCACATCGATCCGATGTTTTTTTCGGGTTTCGACGGTCCACCGGAAAAATGCTAAACGTATACTACATTTTTTTTCAAAATGTAGTAACAAGTGAAAAAAACTACATTTTGATATGCTTTTTATTCAATTTGTGGGGATGATTCACATTTTCAGCAGAGGGTCGCAAGATGACTCAGTGCTTTGACATGATTTAATTTTCTTTTTTTTTTCTTTTTGCATTGACTAAAGTAAAAGCTAACTACATTTTGAAACACGGAGAGGGCATCGGTTCTATTTTTATTTAGTAAATGAAAATAACTAAATGAATGATGATGTTTTAAATATAACATTATCACTTATCAATTTGTAATATTTTTTTAAATAATTCTTTGGAATGCATTTTCGTAAATAACTCGTTTATTATAAGTTTTTCTAAAAAACTCTATTTTATATTTTTTGTCCAAAAAGGTCCGTGCTTTATACTGGTTATAGAGATCGATCGACGGAATAGTTAATTTTCGATTTTTATTAGGAAACTCTTCGGAATTTATAGAATTGATCAAAAAAATCAAGTTTTCCAGGATTTGTAGATTCGCTTTTGTTTTTTCAAATTTCTCGCAAAGGTCAGCTAATAGACCTAATCGAGCCCTACAATTGCCATTTTTGAAAATCAACATCGGACCTTCGGTTCGGGAGTTATTAATTTCTTTGAAAAATCATACTCGGCCCTGGAAAACATACTTGCGGTCAACGGATCCGGGCCGCCAGCAATAGGCTTGATTTGTGGCCGGGTACCTTTGATCTCACCAAGTCTCATCGAAATCGATCAATATTCTGGACAGTTATCGTGCTTCCTAGCCCGATTTCGAGAAAACCAGTTTTTTGCAAAAAAATCAATTTTCATTTGTTTTTCGACATAGCCTCTGGTATACTTATTTGTAGTGCTTTGCCAGCGGCACCTTTTCTTTTTTGAAACGTCTCGATCCGACTACCCGTTATCGAGTTATTCAATTTCTCCCGGAAAACTCGAAACGTCTATATCGGGTACTTCCGGTTTCCGAACGGAGCCGAGCTTCCGGAGTTAAGGTTTTCTAAAGACCTCCTATTAACCACCCAAGTTTCATCGCAATCCGAAAACGGATTAGGGGGGCTGGGCGTGACAGACAGACAGACAGACAGACAGACAGACAGACAGACCGACAGACCGACTGACCGACGGACGGAATTTTCTAAATTCGCTCTCGAATCGATAGATATGACTTTCACATCGATCCGACGTTTTTTTCGGGTTTCGATGGTGCACCGGAAAAATGCTAAACGTATACTACATTTTTTTTCAAAATGTAGTAACAAGTTGTTGTGTCAAAAATGGCACTAAACGTAATCCGATCTCAACCAAAACCTTTTCAGATCTTCTAGAGCACTAAGGAAACCCTCATGCAAAGTTTCATCCAAGTCCGTCCAGTAGTTTCGCCGCTATCGTGCTAACACACATACACACACACACAGACATTTTTCAAAAACCACTTTTTTGGATTCCTGGGACCTCAAAACGTAAAGATTTGATGTTATCCCAATTTTGGGTCTTGGACCAATTTTAGTAACCTCCCACAATTTTATTGTGGGCAGGTTAAAAAATGAAAACGAAAAATTATATTTATTAGGGTACAGAGGTTACCAATGGCGACAGGGGGCTACAACTCGAGGAAAACATTTCTTTTCCTATTGTCGATCTGCTGACGCCAAATTAGGTCGAAACACCTTTGGGGCCATTTTACCATGCTTATTCTGCTACACTCTTTAAAATTTCGACGTTTCTTGACATTCTAAACCTATTTCAACAAAACAAAAAATTGAAAATTTCTTTGCGAGTGGAGTGGAAATGTAACCATTCCACTATGTGGATGTGGAAGTAATATGTCCTATATATCTTTATTATTAAATAAATAACACATAAACATTGCATATGCAGTTGAATTTCTCTATTGACCAACAAACAATCATTTTTATAATAAATTTACATATTAATCCATTTTATTAATGTTTATTGACATTTACAAAGTAATACAAATGTTTTCATTTTGTTTGGGTTAAAATAAATGCAATTGTTAAATTAAACTCTACCAAAACAGTTTAACAGTTATTTTGAATTGAAATCGTGGAAAAAACTGCCATGAATCATTGTTGCTAATATAACTAATTAATGCATTAGAGAAGCGCTATTTGCTTTGTTTACCCATGATTTGTTTATGCACCCATCATCAAAATAAAGTCTAAACAAAAACTGTGCGTAATTCAGAAAATTACGAGCGTAAATAATTTGTTTGTTTCTGATATTATCAGTGGAAAACTTCCATTAAGTTTACCGAGTAAAGTATGATATAATTGGCTTGATCATGTGAGGACTTGCGATATGGCGGCACAGTGGACCGTTTTCAACTTCTAGATGGACAATAGTACATTACATACAGAGGGGGAAAGTGTTCCATTGTTGTCGAGAGATAAGAAATTCTCGAGACAGCAATGAAACTTTTCACCAAATTTTGTATACTATTTTATTCATAATCGTCCTCCTTAATGAACAAGATGACAATAAACCCAGTGTTGCCAATGGTTCAGCACGATAATATCCACCTACTCGCATAAAATTGTCCGATTTTGTTGGCTATTTTTGATATTTTTTACTTATAAAAATGCTATGAAAAATAGTTACACGTGTATATATTATTTATACTATATTCGAGTAAAAACATTCTGTTTAATTAGTCCTACAAATTATTTTACGAAAAAGAAGAGCTTTTTTATTGTTTTATCTTGATGCAAAAAATCAAAAATAAATTTTTGTACGTGTTCTTTCTCAAGCACCTTTCACTTCTTCGGCGCATAACCTACTTTTTGCCTCTTGATAAACATAATTAATTTATTAAATTTACTTATGTCGATGTTTTCCTTCAAGATGAAGGTTGATTTAAGCATTGAATATTTTGGCCACAAATTTGCAATTAGGCCTCGTCTAACTCTTTAATACACTGTCGACGGAAAAGAGTTTTTAATGTTTAATATGTTAGAATAACACCTAAAAATGATAAAATCACAAAGTACTACTAAATTCTAGGGTGCGTTTTTGGGAGCCAACCGACGAAGTTCATTTTAAAAAAAATTGTTTTTCCTATGTTTAGTATCAAAATTTACCACAACTCACTTTTTTCAGTAATTCGGCCATAAGTGTGTTTAGATATCGCCATTCAAAGTTGACAATTTTTTGCCAAATTTTACCGCATTTGCTCTCATACTTTTTTTAAACGGCCACATGATATTTTTTCAAGTAAAGATTGCGGTGCTGGAGACAAAGTCATGACAATTGGCATCTATCCATTGTTTGTTTTCTTCCAACCCCATTTTAGGGGAGGTTAAGTGATCCACACTGCAGAGAAACGTGATGTGTTTTTAACAGATATGCTCCGTAAATATTGTGCTGAAAATTAAAAGGAAAAATGTATGAGAGCAAATGCGGTAAAATAAGGCAAAAAAATAGTTTACTTTGAATGGCGATATCTCTGTTTCATTACAACGTATTTGAATGGGAAATTAATTTCCTACAAAAAAGTATACTTGTAAAAATCTCCAAATTTGCATTGTTTTTGAGTTATTTTGAAAAAACTAAAAAATGTGCTTCTTCGATTGCCTCTCAAAAACGCGCCCCGGAGGCATATAATATACGTATTCTGCAGACGCATAAGGCATAGCTGACTGCTTCGGGTTTTTAACAATAATATGACCAATGAAAACGAGAGTAACGTGCAGACGTAGTTATCCTAGTACGTCTGCAGTTTACTACATTTGCAGGCGAAGGCAAATGGGCTATGTGTTCATTTTATTTTGCAACAGTTTTAAACACTTTCAAGAAGGGCAAGGAACATTTTCAGCACTGAATATGATCAATCGTGAATAGTGGTTTTAAACTTCAGAAAGGTATCAGTTAATTGCAGATGTTTAAGGCTTCTCTGTGCACATTCTACATCCCCACTTTACCAATAAGCAGTGCGACATATAAGCCGGTGACGATTATGTTCGAATATTACCGAAACATTAACAGTAAAGGCTGGGCCCGCTTTTTCGTCAACCCCGCTCCCGGGAGCGTCTTTCGTCTTTCGTGAGAGGGAACGGCTGTTGCCGAGCCCTCTCGGAGTTTGGAAGGGTTTGGGAGTGTTTAACTAGTCGGAAGCCCAGGGTGCCTCGTGTGCTCCGATTTCGTCGGAAGAAAGTATTGGGCTGTGTAGCTCAAGGATTGTGTTCGGCCTAAGACGCTTATTTTAGCGTCTAGAGTAAGGGTACCGAGCTGGTTGTTTGCGGCGTGGCTTGAAGAAGATCGGGCTGAAACAGAAAAACGGTTAAGTTATACTTACCTGTTATCCAGGATCTGGAGCTTCGGCCTCTTGTACCTCGGAGCGTCGTTGGAGTCGTAGTCAGTCGCCCGTCTGACCAGCGGATTCCCATGCACTGCTGCGCGGGCGTATAGATTCTTCGCTCTGTCCCGGATGACCTCAGTTACCGAGGTGTATTCCAGGTCTCTGAGGATGTCGGCGTTTCTGACAAACCATGGTGCATCCACGGCGCACCTAAGTGCGACGTTTTCCACGGCTTGTATCCTCTTCAGGTGGGATCATTTTGGCATTACCATATAAGTCTGCAGATTATGTATATGCACCACGGAATTTAGTGGCACTTTGTGATTTTATCATTTTAACACATTAAACAATAAAAACCCTTTAACGCAATTATTCCTTTCTACCCCTTAATTTTGGACATATTCAATAGCGTATAAATAGACTGAAAATAATGAGAAAGCTTGTGGTCAAGGGGTTGTCGATTTTTGGGGATAAAAATAAATTTCTGTTCCACAAATTCTGAAATACTTCAAATGTACTAAAAATAGCAGACCTATAGCTAGGATGGTACCAAGCGGTTTTGCTCGGAGTGACACTAAGGCACTCTAACAATGGGTATACACATATATCCTAAGACATTTGGACAGATTTCCTTTACTTTTCTTTCTTTCTTCGTTTTTGTATTGTACTAGTACTGTTGGGACAGATATAGATATATAGTTTATTTATTGAAGAAGTTGTTTATTGTAAGTAAATGTTTCTTTATCTGAAGCGATGCCATTTAACGAATCACAAGTTGGATACTTGACTAATAATTATGTGACAATTAATATTCATAATTTGCATGGAGTGGTAATAGAACATTATCATTTCTGAGAAAAGAATATTTATTATGGTTAAAAAAGGCAACACGCGTGCCCATTACATTGAAATGAATTAACTATAATTTTTAAACATAATTGTAATGAAAAAAACGTCATTACTTTAGCATCCAGATTTTCCATTCAACTCTCTTTAAAGGAAAGCATATCGATTATATTTGCACTTTGTACCCTAGTATATGGAAATAATTCTTCATAGAATTTTAATGATATTTGAGGCGGCTGTCATAAAAAAATTGAGGCGTTGGTTTCTAGCATATAAGTACTCCAAAAATGAAGTTTCTGGACTATTTATTTTTCCCAATTTACAGACACCCCCCCCCCCCCCTCATCCCTTCAACGGAATCATCTCAATCAGATGTCATTACAATACGTACGTGTACCAATTTTCAAGTGAATATCTCAATTTTGTTTCATCAACTCGTTTAATAATGGAGTGGAGGTGGTGGGGGTGTTGGAAAATATTATCAAGAAATCTGAGGCCTTAGTCTCTAATATACAGGGTGTTTCAGTTAAAAGTCCCCAGGCCATTATCTCTAAAATTAATAAAGATATTTTATTTTTGTAAATGGCAGATGATTGATACCAAAGAAAGGTTTAAATAACGGTGATTAGAATTTTTCCTCAACAGCACACAGAGATGGCGCTGCGATGCAAAACTATTTTTTGATGGCTGGA
Organism: Stenurella melanura; assembly: GCA_963583905.1. Classification (NCBI taxonomy): domain Eukaryota; kingdom Metazoa; phylum Arthropoda; class Insecta; order Coleoptera; family Cerambycidae; genus Stenurella; species Stenurella melanura. The sequence goes on from OY757316.1 coordinate 19,140,058, forward strand.
ACCTTGAAACATAAGTCATGTGATTAAACAATAATTTGTGAATAATTTTGATGGTATAGAGAATTTACAAAAAACAAGCCGTTTTGGAGTTACATGAGTTTCTTTCATTAATGCCAGTACACGTGAATTTTGATAAATACCTATAATTTATTTATTATTTATTATAGAATATTGGTTACCAAACACTTTTTTTCAAGATAAGGAAAGTGATATAATACACTATCATAAAATTATGTTTACCACTTCCGGCCAAACCGGAACTAACATGATGAACCAATATCCATATGTTCCTACATATTACATTTTTTTTTTCTAATAACGCTTCTAATAAAACGGCTCCCAAAACTTAAAGTAAGTAAGACAACAAAGAAAATACACACTAATTTAGAATGGTAATGAAAAATCTACTTAAGAGATATTAGTAGGCTTTGATTTCATTTTAAGTTTGACAGTTATTAAACAAAGTTTGTAGTTGGTGCATTTCAATCATAGTTTCAAACAGAAATAGTGTACTTAGAAACAATTCAAAGCAAATTAATCCAAATAAGGCAATAAAAAAAAATAAATTTAAAAAATGGTTAGATACACCAATGAAGATAAGTTAAATATGATTTTAATATACGGTGAATGCAAAAGAAATTCCCGATAAGCAAAACGATTGTTTTGTTTACGATTTCCAAATAGACCTACACCCGATAAAAAAACATTTATCATGCTGTTTAAAATAGGCCAGTTAGAAACGATGACAATACAGCCTTGGTGTTAAATAGTGTTGTCAACAATCCTCAATGTTCTCTCCGGAAATTGGCATCGGAAACTAATCTGTCGATATCTTCGTGCCATAGAATATTAAAATCAAATAAATACCATCCATACAAATTAAAATTGATCCATCATTTAAGGCCTGGTGATTATGAACGAAGATTACATTTTCTAGCTGAATTTTCAGTTCTTTCTGAAGAATGCCCAAATTTTTTAAAAAATGTGCTCTGGAGCGATGAAAGCCGTTTTCACAACAACGGAGTTGTGAGTAAGCATAACTGCCGATACTGGTCACAAAATAATCCTAGATGGATGAGAATGACCCGAAATCAGGTAACTTTTGGAGTTAACGTATGGTGTGGAATATTAAATTCATATATTATTGGACCATATCTATTCCATGGGACTTTAACTGGAAGAAAATATGAGATATTTTTGAGAAATGTATTGCCAGGATTATTAGAGACTATCCCTCATAACCAGGAGAATATTTGGTTTCGCCAAGATGTTGCACCACCCCATAACTCAGTACTACTCAAAGATTGTCTTAATGAAATGTACCCTCAGAGATGGATTGGTACTAATGGAGTAGTCAGATGGCCAGCACGATCACCTGACTTGACTCCATTAGATTTTTACCTTGGGGGTATTTAAAAAGTGTAGTGTACATTGAACCCATTGAGGATATGGCCGATTTGTATAATAAAATATATGCAAGTGTTGCTGCTATAAATAGACATACGTTACAAAAAGTTTGCAATGAAGAGTTACTGAAACGGTACAATATGTGTATTCATGAAGAAGGGAGAAATTTTGAACATTTAATATAATAAGTACCTACTAATAAGAAAGAAATTAGTTTAATTTCATTTTTAATAATATTTCGATAGTTTTTAAATGTTTGTTTATAAAACTTTTGTTTACGTTCTTTACTGAATTGTTAATATAAATTTAGCCCTTTCTAAATTAGTGTGTATTTTTCTTTCTTTTAACTGAAACACCCTGTATATACTATACTTAAAATTGCTTAAATCTAAGTTAAAGCAATACTTAATATGTAAATGTTTTTATACTTTTGAAGAGTATTTAGAAAATAATTTTTCTGATATGTAATTTGGTTTAATTTTTCTTGTTTTTCTAAAAAGTTTGTCTGACTAACTGTAATGTTCCTTACATGTATATGTTGTAATTTGCTCGTGTATTATATTTTTGTGACCCGTGTAAATACTGTATGTATAGTAACACTGAATAAACAATACAATAAACAATTCAATATACACCAAATCTTAAGTTTCTGTATTCTTACCAGCTTGCTTTACTCATTTTCCCCTATTCACCTCTACTTACCCCCAACCTCTTCAACGGAATCATTTCAAGATATAATCTAGTTCCAGATGTCGTTGTAATACATATGTGTACCAAATTTGAACTGAATATCTCATTTTTGTTTAATTAAGCCTATTAATAATAGAGTGGGCGTGGTGAGGGTTGAAAAATATTATAAAAGAACCTGAGGCCTTGACTTCTAGTATATACAACAAATCGCAAGCTTCTGTACTGTTATCAGCTTGATTTACTTATTCTTTCGCTGTTTATCCCTATTTACCCCCCAACCCTTCACCGGATATCTTCAAAAAACAATCCAGATCTAATTATAGTACATACATGTACAAAATTTCAACTCAATCCCTTAAGCCGTTCCAGAGAAAACGTGCGCACAAAAAAGTTACAGACAGACAGATCGACAGTTCGAACATTTTTGTCGCTCAAATTTAAAATCTCGACGCTTTATGACATTTTAAACCTATTTCAAGAAGAAGCATTTTTGAATTTTTGTTACGATTACTATACTTCCATTCCACTAAGCGGATGTGGAAATAAAATTAATATTATGCTACTGTTTCTTTATATACGTTATATTGCAGATTTACTCCCATTTATCCACTTGTACTTCACGCCTTTGAATCCATTTCGCGTGTTGCAGCGATAATATATTTCTTCATTTATTTATTTGCTAGAAGCAGTACATACAGGCTAAATTTCAGATTATACGATCCGCGTATTCTGTGTGTGATATTTAAATAACAACACCCGTCAATGCATAAAGAACTTATAGTTTATCTCAGTTTAAAATGCAGTGCTTGTAAAGATAGGGAATGTATGTCCCTGGTACATTTGCAAGTTAAGTTTACCCAGGGAAAATTAGTAAATGAAAACAGATTTCTTACCATCAGGTACGGGAAATGCGTTGTTATGTTTTAAGTAATAAAAAAGTAATATTTTTACTTACCTCGCATACCGAAGGGAAGTATTGTATCCGAGAAAAAATCACCCTCCAAGATTTTTTCGGATTTTCACGTTTCAGATGCATTACGAAAATACGGTTTTTTCAATTCCGTCAGTCTGTCAGTCTCTGTCTGTCTGTTGGTGAATTAACTAAAAAAACTACTTGACGGAGAACAGTCAAATTTGGTATGTAGCTGACGCTACTGTCAGCGAAGAAATGGTTAAACTTTTACTGGAAAATATACAGGGTGGACCATCTAAGGGGAATAAATAATGAAAACAATTTGTTTGCAAGAATTTAAAATATCCGCGTTTCATGACATTCTTAACCTATTTCAGAAAAAAAAAATTACCATTTTTTTTACCACTAAAATAGATGGAAAAAACATTCTTTTTTGGTCAAATTTAAAATTTCCACATTTCATAGCATTCTATAAAAAAAAAAATTATGATGAAAAATTTTTATAAAAAAAAAAAACTATAGTGTATCCACGGAAGGCTGAGAGTAATAAATATGCGTGATTGCCTCGTGATCGCGACGTGTTCCATCCTCATTGGTTGCATTTTTCAGGAGATTGCCAACGGTTTTCTCGACTTCAGTTGTATGTAATTTGCGTAAGAATGTATTACATTTATTTGAAAATTTGAATTACTATAGCTCATAAACAGTTTAGTGAATCCATTTGAAGTTTATGGTAGTGTATTATCAAGTTTAAAAGAACAATATCCTACATTTTCATTAATATTCAATCGTTCTAAAATCGATCACGAAACTTCTTGTATTTTTAATAATTTTACGCATGAATGGCTCTGGTGAACTAAGCCCACGTGAACAGCGCATGACAGCTCTCAGAGCTTGGCGAATATACTAACTGCTATAGAATATATGGATTTTTTTTCTCAAATTTAAAATGTCCACGTTTCATGACATTATAAGACTATTTCAGAAAAGAAATTAGACATTTTTACCATCTTTTAAAAATTTTCTACCACTAGAATAGATGGAAAAAAATGTTTTGCTCAAATTTAAAATTTCCACGTTTCGTGACATTCTAAACCTATTTCAAGAAAATATTTTTACCACTAGTATAGAATAGAATAGATGATGAAAAATTTTTTTACCACTAGAATACAAGAAATAAAATTCTGTTTGCTCAAATTAAAAATTTCCACGTTTCATAACATTCTAAAATTAAAAATTAAAAAAAAAAATGAAATTTTTTAACCACTGCTATACTTCCATTGAATTTTTGCTGTCGGATGACCACCATGTATATTTTTTTGACCAAAAGTTATCAGGTTTTCTTTGTAATAATAGTGATAACTATATTCTGATTATTATTCTCAATGTCATTTCGTAATTAATAATTTTTTAGAGTGACCGCCATGCACAAATAAAGGGGGAAGTTCTGTGTAAATACCTTTACCGATTTTTTTTAGAATATTTTTGTATTTATTGTATAAAATTAAACCAAGTTTAAATAGAAAAATTGGGCGAAATGCGTGGAACATGAAATAAAGGAAGAAGAAAATATGTACAAATTGGATAACATAGTGGAACAAATGGAATTGAAATTTGTAATAAATATATATAGGTTCATCTGATGAAGACGCTGAATTTTCCGATTTAGATGAATTTGATATTCTCCCGGAATAAGTTTTAATAATATCCCATTTTATGTAAAACTCTTGTTGTTTAAGTTAATAATTTCGGTTATATTCTTTATTTCAATACACAATTTTGTATTGGCAACTTTTTATTTAAATATAATAAATCTGTAGTATCACAAACATTCATTGCAGTTCTTGAATCCGAATTATCAATTCTTTTTACAATTTTTAATAACATATTAATTATTTTCGAACCATGTTAAATGTGCAAAATAAATAGTGTATTTTTATTCTTACTGATGATATACATGTTTAGTCTAAAAATATATACAGAGTGGTTTTATCGTTCTTAAATAGATTTGGTCACAACTTTCATTTAGTGCTATTGCCATTTGGTACTTTTTAAAGCGTTTCAATCATATTTTTGTCTAGTATTTTTTCATTTTTGATCTTTTTTGTTTTTTATTTTCGCCGGTGGTCATTACCGCTCAGTGTTTAAAGTCTCTTTTCTCATGTTTCCTGTCATATTACTAATGCAGTGTTCTTCTATTCGTAATCACATCCCACTAAGTTAACTATTCAGGAAGTCAATTTTAGTTAATCTTTACTAACGTACAATCTACACATTTATAGTATAAGAAAGACGTTGACACGTTGATTTTTGATATGTTTAGAATTTTCCGTTATGATGAATATTTTTCCTATCTTCTTAAGGAGTGTTATTGTACTTAAATCTAATTAATTGCACTGAAACGATGATTATTAACATGAATGTTAATAATTAACCCAATTTAATACTTCTGAATTTCTTATCCAACTGACTTATTCCGAGCAGTCGGCAAGTTGCTGTTCTATTTGTTGAGAAGTTTTGTTAATTTCACTTATTATTATGTATGTAACATAAATGTATTTTCGGCGTACGGCTGTTAAGATTTGCAGTTGAGGGAATTAATATGGCAATGGCACCGAATCTTTAATTATATTATGAGCAAGATTAATTGCAAGCGGTTCTAGGGAGTGTTAATCAAATTTATTGGTTCACATATGACAAAATATGTGTATGTATATGAATATGTGATGTAGTTTGTCTGATCATTCTTTACAACGCTCATATGCCGTATTGCAGCCGCCATTTTAAATTTCTCATTTAATTCAAATTTCCAAAATTAAATTCGCCGCCAAAAACCCCGGTATAGTCATTTTCATACTACTTTCTTCATTCTTTACAGCGCCCATACATCATATTCCTGCCGCTATCTTTAATTTTTTACATTTAACGACAGAAACACATATCGTCACCAAAGTTATGTAAGTTACAAATCGAGTAGAAATTTTGAGTCGAGAAGACATACATACAAAGATTGCAAGTTAAATAATACCATTTACCATTTATTTATTGATAACATTTATGTACATATTACACGTGATGTCACAAATTACAAACAAGTATTTTATTTTCACTGCCGAGTATTATAGTCCATATATTCTTGCACAGAATAAAAGCATTTCTGCTTCAAAAGGTTCTTAGCCCGATTGACGAATTGATTGTAGTTTAAATTTCTTGTTTTTCTAGTGATTTATAAAGTTATTATAAATATTTATATCTAACTTATTGATTTTCGTTGTGCGTATGCGAGAATACGGCTGTACCAGATTCTCCGCCATTCTCGTGTTATATGTGTGCAAGTCAGCGTGAGCTGTGAATTTAGTTAAATTTGCTTTTATTTGTTTGAGCGTTTCGAGAATATAAATGCAAGAGAGCGGAAGAATTCCCAACTCTTTGAATATGGGTCTGCAGGAAGCATCATATGGTGGTCCATAGAGTATGCGTACAGCCGCCTTCTGGTAAACAAATACTTTGTCGGCTTTCACAGAGTTTCCCCAAAGATGTACCCCATACGTTAGATGAGAATGCACGTTTGCGTAATATGCCGTGTGTAACACATCACTAGTTAGACAATACTTCAACTGCCTCATTACAAATACCTGTGAGTCCAGCTTTGTGCAAAGATAGTCTATGTGCGGTGTCCAATTCAAGAAAGTATCCAAGACCATGCCTAAAACTTTGACTGGATCTGATTTAGTTACCCATCTATCTGAACAAATTTGTAAATGGTGAGTTTTTGCTTCGTTGAAATTTTTTGGCAGTAAACCATGACTTCGCTCTATCTGGACTATCTCCGTTCAAATCTGATTTGCCTCTGTTTAACAATGTCGTGTCATCCGCAAATAGGATGCACTTGTTATTACTATTGAGTGCTGATGGTAAATCATTTATATAACAAAGGAATAGAATAGGACCCAGCACAGAGCCCTGGGGAACGCCATTACTGATCGATAACATATCTGATTCCTTGTCATTACAGACAACAAATTGTTTCCTGGTAGACAGGTATGAGGAAGGCAATTCCAGAACATTACCTCTAATACCGCAATGGCAGCAGCAACACTTCGACTACAACACACTCGAAGGCCTTCGTAAGGTCGCACATTGTTACAAATGTGCATAGACCCTCATCGAGACCCTCGACTGCATCATCGATCAAAGTAGTCACTGCCTTAACTGTAGACTTGTTTTTCCTAAAACCATATTGGGAAACGTTGAAGAGTGCTTTATTTTCAGTGTATGAAGCTAAGTTAACTTTAAGGATTATTTCAAATACTTTTCCAATTACCGGTATAATGGCTATGAGTCTATAGTTGTCTATATCGTCCAAATCACCTTTTTTGTAGGTTGGCAGTATTTTGGTTATTTTCAGTGACTCTGGCCAATTACCTTCCTCAATACATTTGTTGTGCAAAATTGTAAGTGGTTCAATCAGAATTTCAAGTGAGGCTTTAATCATGGCACTATTTAGTCCATAGAAGTCTAGGCAAGGTGAGTTTTTGAGGCTCGTTATTGCCATTTTTACGTCAGATGGTAAAATTGGCGACATAAGGAAAAATTGGGCTTATTAGCCAGGTTTAAAAAGACTGCTGGAGCTACAGGGCTGTCTCCAATATTGTTAATAATGCGTTCAGAAACAGAAGCAAAATGTTTGTTCAAATCTTGACAATAAATGGTTGTGCGTGTATTTTCGTTTTTTCCTGATTGTTTTTCATTATTTAATTCAATAATAATAATAATAATAATAGTACACAGACGGGGAGGCCGTCGCGGTGCTGACCCAGAGTCAGTCACTGAACTTCAGCCACCTCGCCTGAAGGCCCAGATAAAAGCTGCCGAACAGGAATGTTTGTTTAGGCAGCATGTCGATAAACCCATGCACATGGTGTTCTACAAGAACCTAGACACACTGAGTTTATCGACAAGGCTGACATTCGCCTTTTTAAGGTCAGCTGGGCTAAAGTCGGAGACCGAGGGATTCATTGTGGCCTGCCAAGGTGGAGTAATTAACACTTTGGTTTACCGAAGCCGAGTAATGGGTGTTGAGGTTCCTGATATTAACTGCAGGACCTGCCGTCAGGCGCCGAAATCGCTCATGCATTTACTTTCTGCATGCCCGGTGTATGCGATTGCGGCCTACATCCATCGCCATAACGCGGCGTTGCGGGTGCTGTACTATCGTCTACGGCACTCGTACGGAGTAGACCAGTCTCCAGTGCTGCCTTACGTCCCCGGAGACATTGAGTCCGTTGTCGAGAATGAGAGGTGCCGAATTTATTGGAACTTCTCGTTCCCGACTGTCAGGCTGATTCAAGCCAACAAGCCTGATATAGTCCTCCTCGACCATCAAAACAAGATGATGCATTCTTTGCACTTCAAAGTTCCGGAAAAATTTTTAAAAAAGTTTCCAACAAAAGTTTTCCTTACATAAATGGTGTTTACAAATGTTTGTCTTATTTAAGCCATTTAGGAGATAAATCTAGTTTTCCGCTTATAGTTTTCAGCCGCTCCGAAATGCGCGGAAAAATGATAATTCTCCGGGAGTTTCGTACGACCGGACATATCGAATGATAATTCTTACTATTCAGAGCCGCTAAAAAAATTAAAATAACACAAAATGTAGAGAAAAGTCTCAGCTTTAATGTGGAACTAATCACAAAATTCATATAAAATTTTATTATAGAGAAAAAAATGTTAGGCTTAGTAAATTTTATCCAGTTGATTTATTCATATCTTTGAGTTTTATGCATCCTCCCTATTTCTCCAGCAACAATAGGTGCTTTTTCACTGCATGGATTCGATTCCACGCACTTTAATCTATATTTCGTGAAAATCTAATTAAAGAATGTTAAGAAACAAATAAGTTGTATATGTTTTACTATATAATTGTGCATTTTCCTAACTGTATGAATAATGTAGACTGATTAAAAAAGAACTGCACCCATTTAAAGAACTGTAAAGTCATTCGAAAGAATATATTTTGTTGTACTTATAGTCCAAAAATTAAGACTGTGCTATGATTATTAATTAAGATAAAGCGAATTGAACTCCAAAATTTGTAGGTGACTGATCGATGAGAAATATTCCCTCTACTTTGATCGCAAGGCATGTTTTTCCCACAAAAGTAATTGCAATAAAATGTTAATACAATTAGTATATCATTATATAAGAACATATTAGCAAATAGAATTATCATCTAACTACTTCCGGCAAAGATATGAATAAATCTCTGGAACAACTGTACAAAGTTTACCAAGCCATCTTCTAACACTTTTTCTCTAAAACAAATTTTTTTATGAATTTTCCGATTGGTTCCACATTAAAGCTGAGACTCTTCTCTACATTTTGTGTTATTTTCATTTTATTTAGGAGCTCTGAATAGCAAGAATTATCTATCGCTGAGTCCGGTCGTACGAAACTGTCGGGGAATTCTCATTTTTCGCGCATTTCGAAGCGGCTAAAAACTCGATTTATCTTCTAAACGGCTTTAGTAAGACAAAAATTTGTAAAGACCTTTTTTGTAGAGAAAGAGATGAGCTACAACTTGTGATGAAATCTTTTTTCTCTATTTTCATTATTTAAGTCCCAGAGATGATCCTTTTATTAATTTTTGTTACCCTAAATGGCTAATTTGCCTGTACTATTAATGAATCTGGACAATGACAGTATAATATGTTCTATAAATAACTAGACACGATTTGCTCAGTGAAATATGGTGGCATTCAACTATTCAACTGGGGTGTAGGCTTCCATGGCCAATAATCTAAATCACTTCCGTCTACTGCTGAGTTTGGTGTATTGTAGCGGTTGACATTTCAACATTCAAATTGGTCTGTTGGTGGTGGTAGTACCCGGAAGAATTGTTGATTTTCCAGTGTTCTACATTCTTCTGCATAATTAAGCCTTCAAATACTTTTCTTTCTATTTGTGTACAAATTCTTCGCTTCAAACCGATGAAGTATATTTTCATTAATGAATTCACAGCGTATAAGAAATTATTTCTTTAATATTACGCACACCCTCAGGGTTTGTTCGATAAAAAAAAGTTACGAATTTTATAATTTAATATTCAGAAATATTAGTCGTGGGCTTGATTGTAGGTGTTTCGTTTCATATATAATTTAAAAGTTTTCAAGTTTAAAATCAGGTACGAATACTTGATATATTTGTTGAACCTTAAAATAATTAACTTCAATACAGACTCTCTTAAAAATCCTAAGTATTTGTATGATGAATTTATATAATTCCCAATTAGTGTAAGCGAATTAGACGAATATCGACCTAAACTTGAAAAAGTTTACTGAATGAATGGATTTTCATGAAACTTTCTGGATTCTGTTCGTATTGATGTCTAGATCAAACTCAAAAAAAAAGTTGCCGCTATTGCCCCGAAAGTTTTTTAAGCGATGATTTTGTTGCTAATTTGTTGACTACCAAAATTGCAGTAAATTTAAAAAACAAAATATATTTTTAGATAATTTGACGAAAAAGAACTTTTTACTCTTGTAACATTTTCGAAAAAATACGTATTTTTCGAGATATGGCGGTTCGAATTTTTCCAAAAAGGGGGGGGGGGATAAAAAGTTGCGAGAAAAAATCCACAAAAATTCTGGCTAATGTATTATTAAAATACAAGGCTTTTTTCCTCTATTGCTTTTTCCTAAAGTGCACTCTGTCCAAGTCTTTCCTGAAAAGCACGAAAAATTACCCTTTTGGGAAATATCGAAAACTATCAAATTTAAAAATCTGAAAAAATTCAGACTATAGATTTTTTTAAATGTTGGTCTCTCGTAATTTTTTTGTAACGTGCATATTTCCCCAGTTTTCAACAGTTTTTCACGATCAAAAGCACGTTTTTGATCGTGAAAAACTGTTGAAAACTCGGAAAATATGCACGTTACAAAATAATTACAAGAAGCCAAAATATTAAAGTATGGTTTAATCTACACGTCTGAATTTTCTCAGAATTTTAAATTTCATAGTTTTCGATATTTTTCATTATCCGATAAGGGTCATTTTCTTGTGTTTTTCCAGAAGAACTTGGACAGAGTGCACTTTGGGAAAGACCAATATAGGAAAATAAGCTTTGTATTATAATAGTACATTTGCCAGAACTTTTGTGGATTTTTTCTCGCCACTTTTTATTCCCCCTCCCTCCTTTTTGGAAAAATTCGACCCGCCATATTTCGGAAAACACGCATTTTTTCGAAAATTTTACAATAGTAAAAAGTTGTTATTTTTCGTCAAATTATCTAAAAATACATTTTGTTTTTTAAATTTACCACAATTTTGGTGATCTGCAAATTAGCAATAAAATCTTGGTTTAAAAATATTTCGGGGCAATAGCGGCAGAAACTTAAGAGTGAACACCACGTAGGGCTAGTGGGGAGGGGATAAAGCTCCAAATGAGGAGATATCTCCCTAATAATCAAATTTTAGCCAAAAATAGCCTTCAACAATCCTGTAGTATTTATTTATGTACAACTTACACTGATTTTCAGTTAAATAACATCACCCAATTTGCAAAAAACAGCTTATTGTTAATCGTTGTAATTATGATTAACAATTAGCTGTTTCTTGCAAATTGGGTGATGTTATTTAACTAAGAATACGTGTAAGTTGTACATAAATAAATACTGCAGGATTGTTGAAGACTATTTTTGGTTAAAACTTGATTATCAGGGAGATATCTCCTCATTTGGTGCTTTATCCCCCTCCCCATTAGCCTTACGTGGTGTTCACTCTTAATAACGTGTCTGGTAGGTTAAGAAATCGGACTCTATTTTGCGTCAAGATAGGAATATCTTGGAGGGACTGTCCGTCCTTCGCGACATTGATAGATAAATTCAAAGTACGTCTCTGTTTATTTGTACCCTGGGTATGACGTTCTAGTTAGGAGTGATTCTCGTAACTAAAAATCTTATTTAAAAAAGGTAAGCCAGTCGTCCTAAAGTCAAATTCATCGATATTTGTCAGATTTTAAAACAGCAATGTTACTGACTATTCTTATAGAAGAAATTACTCGGAACAAGCTTGTGACATTAAATAATTTATAAAACACAGCCTTCGTTGTTAAAAAGAGTGGTTTTAAGCGAACATTCTCATTTTCTGAGGTTTTTTGACTTTTTAACGAAAATGGTGCGTCGGACAAAGAAATGTCAAGATATATAAAATTAAGATTTTATCGATACGCGTCGTAGCGACCTTTTTTGACCGTTAATTGTTATAAACAAATTAAGGGTTCTAAATTAACAATTACTTTTCTGTTCAACAAGAGGTCATACGGATATTTTACTATGGTCAAAATGTTGCATTTTGTTCATAAAATTTACAGTTCTTTGTTTTTGCTTATATCTAGCGTATTTTGCAATTGTTTAAACAAATAAGCTAATTTGTTTATTAAGGATCTGCGACTTCACTCTGCACTCTCCACCCATGGCAATCGATAAATATTGATAAAAATTGCCATTTCTGTGTGGTCTTGCCCCTTTTTTCTTTTTATTTACCTCCCCGCCATCGTTGTAAGAAAAATTGCTTAGTATACAAATAAAATATCTTGGGTCAGGAAGGTCTTGTCGAAATACAATTATCGGCAAATGAAAGATAATAAAAAAAACGAAAATTTTGAGCCTAAGTAGAATCGGAGATATAGACCATTTGGCGTTTACGGCTGTCAATTGTTTATTAATTAATTTTTTGAAAAATTTCTTGTTACAACATATACAGTAGACGCAGAAGTTCTTCGATCATAAGAAAGTTGAGCGCGATTTACACTTACTTAATCTCACTATCGTAAATATTCAATGAGGTATCCTGTGTTGGCAGATCTACTTTATTCATACATAATGACGCCAAGTTTTGTAGAATGGTATAATCTAATTGATTGAAATAAAATGAAATTCATATTTTTATAATTTATATTAAACAGTGAAATCACTATGTTTAGCTCATATGCTTCTTTATCTTACCAAAACGTAACTAAGAGTTGGGTTTTAAAAAATATAAATTGTTTGCATGATAAATGAAATAATCTGGCAACACTGATGCAGTAATACCTTGAAGGCTTGTTCTCTATTGAGCACGACAAGCACATCGAAACATCGACCGAGAGGGTTGTCACTGCCACTGTCCATCTAGGAGACAGGCGGCGTAGGAGTTTAGTAATGCAGGAAAGGCAAAGTGGGATGCACGTCCCTTCACGAAATCTAATAAAAATAATCTAATACTATTATGGAAACATTTTATAATTTGGAAACTAAAAAAATAATTCTCAACACAAAAATAATTCTTAAAAATGGATAAAACAAAATAACAATATTCTAAAAGTTTTTAAACATGTATGGAGTTAAGGAAAACATCTATTACTTACACAAATGCTCAAATAGACGTCCCCGCTGAGCTTAGCAATATCCCAAACGATTACAAAATCCTTGGCGAACATTACCCAACATAACAGGGGTAACAGTTAAGCAGGCGTTTTCAATATTTAATTGAAGTTCCTGCAAATTGTTGGGAATATTTTCCTGAAAACCATAAATTTTTGATTTTAAGTAGCCCCACAAGAAAAAGTCACAAGGCGCAAGATCTGCTAACCTAGCTGGCCATAAGATATTACCATGCCCAGAAATAAGTCTATTCGGAAATGTTTCCTCCAAATACTGCCGAACGATAACTCTATTATGGGGAGGGCAACCATCTTGTTGGAACCAAATTTCATTAAACCTAGGAGATACTAATTCCTGAATCCTACGGACAATTTGCTGTTGAAGCAAATCCAAATATTTTTGGCCATTCAAGATGGCATCGATATAAAATGGTCCAATAATATGTTCACCCAGTATACCGACCCAAACATTTAGTTTTTGAGAATACTGAGTGCGAAGTTCGTAAAACTTATGTAAATTTTCTCGCGACCAATATCGTGTTCGAGTAGAATTGCGTTTACCAAGTAATGGAAAAGTTGATTCCTCGGTAAAAACAATGTTTCTAAGAAAATGTTCATCCGCATTCGCCTTTTCTATTAATTGCTCACAAAATTCCATTCTTCTGATATTGTCTGTCTCAAAAATTTCATGAGTTTTCCGAACCTAACATGATTTGTACCCATTTTTTTTAAAGCGACCTAACCGTTGATGGTGTAGAACCTACTTCAGCAGCAATTTGGGAAGTAGTAAGTACCGGGTTGTTGGTTGCCAGTGCACAAATCATAATACCTCTTTCATCTCGGGCTTCATTGGGAGGAATCGATTTTTTATGTATGTATGTATGTATTTCAAAATTGTGAATAATGTTATGAATTGTGGATAATGCAGGTGAAGGTCGGCCGGGAAATGCACCATTAAATGCGTTTTTAATTTGACGCCTTGACTTTCCTTGATAGTACCACTTAACCATCTGAACTTTTTCGGCCGTTTCAAACATTTTTAAGAATTAATTTAACGACAAGGTCACTCTTTCAGTTCTCAAATAGTACTAGCTTGAGTTTGATGTGAGATTGCGGCGAGTCGATTACCAGGTAGTTACTCATGCGTATGCATTTATAATATACCTTTCGTTGGAAGTTGTAAATTCGCCTGGTAGATCCAACGATCGAAGAACTTTTGCGTCTTCTGTATGCCAAATGATATGTACAAATAAAGACGACGGCAGGACTAAGAACCATAGTAATATGGGAAAAGAGATGGACAACAGAAGGAAACAGAAGAACTGACAGATTAGCAAATGAAGCCTGCCTACAGATAGAAATAACGAAAGAAAAAGTAGGACTGACAAAAAAAGAAATAAAAGAAAAGATAGAAGAATGGAAACTGAAAGAGTGGCAGCAAGACTGGTCAGTAAATCCCAAGGGCAGTAATGTGTATGAAATCATCCCCAACGTAGGCGTGGACCTCATAAACCTGACATGGAAGACAACGCAACTGATCACGAGACATGGACATATATTAGATTATTATAGGAGATTTAACCTTCGGCCTGTAGATGGACAGTGCAAATGTGGTGATGGACAAGAAACTAGACGACACATAGTAGAGACATGCAATTTAAATAAAAGGGAAAATGCACGAAGACTCATGGAAAACTATCTTGTAGGCATAGGAGAGGACTATCCCCATTACAAAAAAGAAGCACAGACATAGATAAACTAAATCAGTTTAACAATTGGGGTGAAGACATGATATCTGATGGTGAGACAGAGTCAGTCCTATATATAGATTGAGGGAAGAGTCGGTAAAGGGCCTAATGCCGCAAAGTAGGGGACCATCCGGAAATGGTAAAATCAGTGTCTGTATATCCTAGGTGTAGAATCAGGTCATGCTTATCATAAAATTGCATTGTCATCGAAACTGAATCAACATGTAAAATTTCAACACGGTAGGATAAGAGGAAGTGGTTCTAATTCAGCTTGCAAGATTTGACCTAAACAAACTACCATATTAACATTGCATTGCATTTATTTAGATAGCAAGCGATTTTTATTTGTGTAATCAACCAACACAACAAAAACGTAGAAGAAGCGAATTGATTTTAATATATTTTTAACAATAATCCCGCATTTTTTCAGCTTGTATGAAAAACAGGTATCATCTAAATATAAAAAACATAAATTTCAAATTACAACCAAAACTTCGTGAGTTAACTCCATAAATTTCTTTCGAATAAAAATATAGGTATGAACGTCAGGGTGTACGTCGTAACTGTAATAAAATACCTCACACGATCTTTCCGACAGTCGTACAATAAATAATAATTTGCGTGCGTCACCGACTTTTAAATATATTTTTGTCAATTTCAATACGTCAGTCACAACCCAACGTAGATCGTACAAGTTTAATGAATTGCTATTATTTCCTGAACGATAAGATCTTTATTCAAGCGTAGCCAACAATTTAAATTAAAAACAATAGTATATTTCATCGGGCGAAAAATTTTTTTTTTATTTTCTGTTCTTTTTTAATTTTCATCCTATTTTTACTTCCACATCCACATAGTGGATGTACTCGTAAAAAAATTCAAAAACTTTTTTTGTTGAAATAAAGATTTTAAATTTGAAGAAAGAAAATGTCTCTCAATCTACAACTTTTGTTGTGCGCTCGATTTATCTGAAAAGCTTTGAGATATTGGAAGTAGATAATATTTTGTGCTTACTCCAATGAAGGGTTGGGGGATAAATAGGGAAAATAAACAAGCTAACCGTTATATCCTTCGCCGGTTTACTGCATTTTTTATATAATTGTTGCACATTCTATAGGACACTTCGCAGTTTTTTTGTAAATAATATTATTTATTATTATTATACAGGGTGTAATTAGTTTCATGTCATTAAAAAAACTGGTGGTAGGGGACGACAAGACAAACAAAAAAACCTTATATAACATGGGGTCTAAAGCTCATAGTTTTGGAGAAAAAAAATAAACGAAAATTTCGCAAATTTTCAATAAAATCTTTTGAGAACTGCTGGAATATTGAGGTAGGTTTAGATCGTCGCGCGTGTCTTTGCCTATGAGACTCAATATTTGTGGAGATAGCTATAAAATGTAGGCGGTCTTTAGCAGTGCGGGGACGAGGTACGGTCACCGGTTTAATTTCCGACACTCGATCAGCAATGTTAAGGCACCCTGGCCGAGTCCGGCATTTGGATGGGTGAACCAGTGTATCCGTCTATTAGTCGGTAGGCTATCAACTGAGACAGTTCCGGGCCGTTAAGTCGCTTAGTAAGGTGGCGCCGATGGCACAGGGCAACTGTCTTCGCTGCAGAGAAGACCCCAAGGGCTATTGGCCCGCCAGAAAAGCGGTGAGATGGCCGGGGGTGCGTCAAAGTTGATAGCCGATGACCGTGGTTTGGAGTCCACGCAAAACTGTAGATCCCTACGAGCACAATGGGCCTTGAGGCCTGAGTGTTGTAGTAAAACAAATCCACTAATGTAGCAGTGCGGTAAATAAGATGAAAGACGCCGACGTTTTCTGAGTGTTTAGTTGATCTGATCTGAAGAAAACTATACTCTGACTCTCCATTGTGCAATATTTTAGTTTCTGTGGGTGTTTCGTTATGTACACACGCCCAACCCGCCATTCGTTCTTTTTGTTATTTTTGAATTTCGGGCCGCTGTGTATTTATAGTGAAGATTTATTTTATTGACTTTACTGTTCAAGTCGTTAAATTCTTGATTACGTACAGACACAACTTACTTGTTCGTTCTTTTTGTATTCCGTTTTGGATTTTGGACCAAGTTTTTCTTTTATTTTTCTTTATTGACCACGTTAATTGATAGTTTATTGTTTAGTATTGAACGGAGTACGTATGTCCTTAATTCGACGTAGAGAACTGTGTATTGATGCAGATGCAGAATTCGAATAATTTACTTAGGTGGTAAGCTTTTAACTTAGGACACTCATTTATGTTACAAACGTTAATAAATCACACTTAAATATTCTAAATTATAAACATTAATCCAATATTTTGTTCCAAATTAAAAGACACACATGTAAAGAAATGCTCTGTTTAATCTTCTACGGCCATTATTTGCTTGCAGTTGTGCAGGAAAAGATAACGAATTATTTACCTCTTTATAATTGTCTCAGTTCGGTTGAGGCGGTCCATCAAAGGCGGTCGATGATCCAAGGCCTTTGCACTTTTTTATGACAATTTATAAGTTGTATAATTGGGAACTACAAGTTCATTGACCAAGAAAAGCAGTGGTTCTCAATAATTTTCTACATTAATATTAAAAAAATATTAAAGTTGACCTAGGTCAGTTTTTTCAAAGTGCCCCTAGAGGGAAAAGTCATAAAGGTTTTTTTTATTCTCTACGAGCAATATTACCGGGATTAGAAATGTGCCGATCGAATGCAATATACTCTTCGTTTTGTATTTGTGAAGAGTGTAATAAATATAACATTAGACAAAGTACTTGAGTTTTGAATGGCATACGATTTAAAATAATCTGCTGTATATTTTCATTAAAAGTGGCGTGAGTGTGATAGCTTAACTATGTTATCGTCAGGGATTCCACAAAATAGCTTTTAAATTTATTACGGAATAACGAAAGTTGGGTAATCGATTACTGTTACTGCATCCGTGATAGGTTTTGTATTTACATATGACAGAGTACATGAAAAGTCAATTAATTAACGGTCACTAAATTATATAGACCCCTCTGTCTCGTAATAAAGCATCCACTGGAGATTGCATATTTATTTGTTTGTTGTTAGCTTGTAAACTAATAGATTCATGATATAAATAGATTCGATTGCACTTTCGGGAATATCGAGTTTGCTGAGACATATTTTGCCCATATAAACGAAATTCTCTATTCAGATTTTTTCCACTTCTTTACAACATTTTTACAAACGTTTTGTTGCCCATGCATTATTCTACTTGGGCTCCATTTACTGACCGATACGTGTGACAGCATCGTTATCTGTCATGGTTACCTGTTAGTTGTGCAACTTCGCCAAAACTGTTTTTCATCAGTCCCTTGGTAGCATTACCCAACATTTTGGAGGGCGATTTCGGCTGAACAAATAGCTTTTCTATATTTCCATCTCTCCGATTATTGTGACCAAAAAAGTGTAAATCTAACAGGGCAAGATTAATAAAAAAACAAGGAACGACAATTTGTGTAAGAACTTTACCTATTTCTGTATCCACTTCAATTAAGAACTCTTCGCTATCAGTGCCATGGTCCGTAATAATTTCAATCTCCGTTGTTTTTGTCTATACTCTGATTTTCTTGAATGTGCTAGCAGCATACTGGTAATTACATGGACTGCAGATAAAAGAAGATTATTTAAAATGTTCTGTTCGCGAATCTTTTCAATTTTTGTTTCCTGAAACGAAAGCTCGCATGCAGCTGCACTTTGCTGCAAACAAAGAATTTTTTGCACGCATTGGGACTTACCTGCGTTTTACAAATTTTACCAAAACATAAGGATTTATAGAAACCAAGGTATGCACTCTCAAAGAGTGAGCATGGAAATATTCCTCTCGTGTTTTTACACGAATTATTATAAGCTGCTGTAATCTTTAATATAAAGCTTATAATGTATTCAGGCTACTAAAGAAAGTAGTACTTACCTATAGAATCGATTTTCATTGAAAAAAGTTCAACGAAATAATACATAAAAGCCATACAATTTAATGTGAGCTTGTCAAAGTACCTTTCTTAAATCGGGTAATTCATATTGTCAAAATTAATAATTAACGTCCCTCTGTCGCTCTGTAAAGCCCGCGAGCTAGAAAAAACACGTTTTACATTATTAGAATAATTCGAAAAGCAAGCCTTCGCTGCTGGAGAATATACACAAGCCACTCCCCCTGAACGTGGTGCTACTGATCGAATTTTCGGGAACGGCGAACAATCTGGAATGTCTAGAACGACTAGAACGCCTGGAATTTTCGATTCTCGAACACTTCCAGAAGCTTTGATTTATCTTATATAAACCGAGACGCGCTCAACGCAGGCAGTCAGTCGAGTGAAGAGAGTAGAGTAAGAGAGCCGAGTCGAGTCAAGTCAAGTCAGTCAGTAAGTCAGTTCGGGATCCAGCCGCGCGACAAAACAACAACATCCAAACGCAAATTTCTACTCTAAAGTGTTAATATTCAACATAATTAATTACATCAAACCTATTTATTGATAAACAAATGTATTATTAGAACGTGAATAGTAATATATCGTTATTTTGACTCCAGAAAATTTGACTTTTAATTATTCGTGTAAAATCGATACAGGGTGTTACGTTTTCGCCGAGCCAAGTAAAATAAATTCATTCAAAATTAAATTGTGCAGTGTTCTTGTGCGCGAATCTAACTAAAACGAAAGTCATGTTCGTGTTCAAGCTTAACTAAAATTGGATTTTCTCTTCTGCCAAGTAGAGGTGGAATCTTCTTGTAGTTATCGACTGGAGGATCACTACTCACGTCACTAATTTCTTCAATCTCGACACAGTAGCATCTAAGTTAAAGACTAATAGTTATTTAATTGAAATAACGTACGACTTTTTTTTAGATATTGTCCTCCTGGATATTCCAAAGGACCCGCTGGACGCCGTCTATTTACTTCCCTTAGCGTCGATGTCCCAAAGGCGTAAATACCAAAGCGTTACAATTTGCTTCATATAAAGGTAATTTGTTTATCATGCACCATATATTAACACAATCAATACTATTTATATTGTATTACTATTGTAGTTCTAAGCAATCGCTTTCATGTACATTACAAAAAAGCTGCAAGTCCGCGTATAAAAGACAGTTAACAGTAAGATTATCTGCTATGTCGTTCACAAACAAATTTTAAAGAAGTGGACCTGTATTTGAACCTTGGGGGACTCCTGATGTAAGGGACTTCTGATGTAATTAAGCTTTGATATATCTAACACCGTAGTATTCAACATATTATATTATTATTGCTTTCTATCAGATAGGATTTAAGAATTCGATAAGGTTATCCGTAAAGGCATTAAATTCAAATTTGTCTAAAGGGACACCGTAGTGCGGTCTATCGAAGACCTTAAAAAAGTCAGTATATACGGGGTGAGTCACTTGTACGTATACAGTCAAGTCTCATCAACCGTTTGAAAAAGAAAATGTGGTTAAATATTAGATGGAATATATGAATGTTGTCGGCAAAATACCCAAAGTAAATAAAATATATGATAGTTAAATACCAGTTATTATACCTTGTGTAACAGCCTCTGAAACAAAAAGTATAATAACTACACTTCAGTAGATACTTCTTCGTATACGGTAATTTCCTTACGAATTTAGTTATCGATTTACTATTGCACCTGGCGCGGCGTGGTCTTTGACGAAAATACTGCCATGCTATCAGACGTGTTAATGTTCTTAAAAGGTTTTATATATTCAATTACATAATTAAGCTTCTGGCACAACTACTTCATTTCATTTTGTTAGTGCAAAATTTTGTTAAAGTCATTTAATTAAACCCATTTACATCTCATGTATCCATAGAAATAGTTTCATATCTAATCAGTATCGTATCCAGGATGATGCGTCCAGAAGGCGTTCTTAAATTTGTCTTTTAATTTATGAATACGAATACACCTAAACAATATATTCGAGTAATGTTACTGGATGCGCTTTTCGCCAACCATATTGGCATCGTCTGGAGATAATTAAAACTGTCCAATCATATATTCTCTTTTAATGGTAAAATGACGATTATTCCTCTTTTGGGCTCACCCGTCGGTCAACACGCTGAAGAGCCTACGGATCGACTTATATTCGGTCGGGCACGGTAATGTCGCTACTCACCTGGGTAGTACCTTCGGCTTCGTAGCAGCATCTGATAAATTACTTGTCAACACAAGAGACTCCAACGCAGCATGCTGAAGAGCATACAGATCGACTTATATGCGGTCCGGCTTGGTAACATCGCAAATGACATACAAATCCAAGTGACAGCCATCTGCTGAAGACTTATTGCATTCAAAGTTGAATTAACACTCGAACTCAATGAAATATAACAAAATATATATTTGAAAAAGATAAAGATATATGGCCCATCCGAAAAATAGAACTGAAAAGTCTAATGGGCAGTATTAGGCTTTTCAGTTCTTCTGTTTTTGAGGTAAGCTGTATGTTCCTTTAATCTTGTTATAAATTGACTTCTATATTGTCCAAAATACTTCAAATACAATCCTTACAACTAGTTTTGTATATCCCGGACCATATCATAGATTACATAGTAGTAACTTAAGGTTAATTAGTTAATGTGATAGGCAGCTGCATGCTTTCGAAAGCTTAGAAATTGAAAAATGTAAAATTCGTATCAATAGTGACAAAGGATCCATTTCAAATATTACACTTTATTGAGTCACAGTTCGTTGCACCGTGACAGAGTTTAGGTAGGGACGACGAGATTGGATAGTCATTTAAGCATTATTTTAGCATAAATATAGGCACATTTTAGTTGTATCTTAATTTCGTCTCCCAATGATGCCAACGTGATGGACGAAACGCACGTCGAGTGTAAGTCTTTGGGTGTAATATTCATGTATTTTTTTGTTTGTGGAAAGTATTTCAAAAGCAGTAGTCTTATAATCCAGTCAAAATAGACAAAAAAAGTTAAAACTTCGTAATAATTCGCATAGAGCTGAAAAGTGGTGCAGGCCTTGAATATATCATTACAAATGTAATGTCGGTCCCCACCGATCCTATGTCGGCTAAAAATGTTATTCAAGGTCAAAGGTCACAAATATCGGGTTTTCGCATGTTTCTCTACAACGGTAAGTTATATCGTAAAAATGGGTCATACAAAGTTTGTAGATCATGAAATTATCTACAAAAACTGTTTCAATACTTTTTTCCTACGAATCGCCATTCATGAGATATCGCGTTTTCAATAATTGAAAATGCTAATATGCGCTTATACGCGGCCTCTATACGTCATCGGACGTTCAATATAAGTAAAAATGTGGAAATATTGGTTTGTGTGTGACTCACACACTAAAATACATACAAGTTATACGATTCTGAATATGCTGTTGGATAAATACGTTCAGTATGTACATAGACACTTTAGTGATAACGTTACTTTGGTATTTGATGATTATATTGATTATAAGAAAAACATTAAAGCTGCAGAACAACGTCATTTACAAAAATATCTTCATATTCTGATGTCTTTTTGATGGATTTATGACAGTTCCAACAAACCAACAGCAATACACACTTCATTCCAATGCTATGTGAAGAATTTACAGCTGCTGATATTTTTGTGAAACAAGCTGATAATGGCACTGATGTCCTCATAATTGAAGCAGCAATAGAACAATTGTCTTCTCTTCCTTCTCTTCATCAGCCCATGTGCGTCCACTGTTAGACATAGGCCTCCCGTAACTGTTTCCACGAATGTCGGTCCTGTGCTATATGCATCCAATTTGGACGAACTCGTTTCAAGTCCATGGTTGGTGATCGTCCTCTGTTCCGAAGAACGGAGCGTCTTGTCTCGGTATCCATTCTAATATGCGCTTCGTCCACCTGTCATCCCTTACTCTTGCGACGTGTCCCGCCCAGTTCCATTTCAGATTTGCTATTTTATAAATCACATCGGTTACGTCAGATCTAATACGTAGTTCTGTATTCGGTATCCGGTCTCTCAAAAACAATCCCAGCATGACGCGTTTCATTGCCCGTTGGGTTACCCGGATCTTGTTTACTGTCGCCTTGGTAAGTGTTAGAGTCTCCGTGCCGTAAGTTAGAATTGGCCAAAGTCATTGGTCGAACACCTTTCTCTTAAGACAAATGGGAATGTTTGATTTGAGAACATCTCTCAGTTTTCCAAATGCGGCCTAAGTCAACCCTATTCTACGCCCAATAGAGCAATTCAATACAAATGAAAATATCGGTGTTGATGAAGATGTTGATTTGTTAATACTACTGACTGCACGAACTCCAATTGACAAGATTATTTACTTTCGATGTTTCATTTTGGTTATATATCTGTAAAGAAATTATTATAGATTTATTCAGTGATTTTTTGTTCGTGTATTAAAATAAACTAATACCACAATCTTGCAACTATAAATTGAGCTCTAAGTTTATGTGTAGAACACCTATTAAAATACTTAAGATTCTTACTGTGAAGGCAACGTATGGTACCATGTGATTTTTTTTTGTTCTCAGGGCTCGTCTGTTAATAAAATTCGGAGGGCACTGCAGCCTCCTGGGCTTATTGTGCTCTCCCTGTCATGTTTCACTCCGCCCACTCCAGTACCCCTGTACCCCTAATCAGGTGATACAGGTCCATGGTCGGGCGGGTGCTGATGAATTCCGGGTCCGTTCGTGCTTGCCCGTAGATACCATGTCTTCTGCGAGCCAGTGCCTCGCAGTTGAATATGATGTGATCGACCGTTTCCGGCTCCTTGCTGCATAGTCTGCAGTCTAGGTTGCCGTCGAATTTGCCGATTGTATTTAGATCTTTACCGGAAAATGTCCAGTCAGAAGTCCCACTATTAGTCTTAACTGCGTTCTGTTCATTGTGAGCAGTTCTTCAGTTTGTTTTGCACATGGACCTTTAATGAGTGTTTTCCCATGTCGATTTCCTGGAATGTTTCTTGAGTGATTTTTGTGTTTGCGCTTGACCCAGGCTTTAATCGTCCTTCTGGCTGAGCTTTTGGAAATACCCAGCGCGGGTTCTGGGCCATGGAATGTATTAGCTGCCCGTACCATGTGATGCTAATCTACCTTATATGTTATACATGAAATATTTTTAATAGAATATACATATTTTAGAACATTCATTACCATCTAAGTGTAAGCCGCGAACATTACAGTTGTCAGCTCATGAAATCTCGTTTATTACCTAATACTTTTTTTTGTTGTTGTACATCTCACTTGTGTCGTAATAAATGTTTAATGTGTACATGTTCTTGTTATTCGCATTAATAGACCTGATATTCGCCTAGATTTTCAAATTTTATAGTGAAGTGTAAATTTTGACATTATTGGTAGTTTTTAAGAATTCCACCGCTCGTTAGCTAGAAATTTAATCTTATTCCTTGGCTGGCAAGATTATATAATCGTATTTTATTCTCAGTCCAGTGGCGCCTTTTGAGTATCCACACTCCTTACCCACGCCCCTATGCTCTCAACAAAAAAGCTAGCTGCCGTTTGCACAGGTGAAACACTTTTTTAATATTTAGGTATTAAAACTGTTACAGTAGGAAAAAAGTATTGACACAGTTTTTGTAGATAGTTGCATGATCTACAAACTTTGTATGACCTATCGACGTTTGACCTTGAATATAATTTTTAGTCGACATGGGATCGGTGGGGACTTTTGACATTTCATTTGTAATAGTATATTCAAGATCTGTACCAATTTTCAGCTTTATGCGAACTATTACAAAGTTGAATGTCTACTTTGACTGAATTATTAGTTGTCGTTTTATTTTAATTGATTTCCTTAGCATATAACCATCATAACTGACATAAATCACAAGGACCGTCGTCGCTATAATCCCTATTTATAAAATAAATTTTTAACAATACAGACCTTCCAAAAACGATGCCTTTATATGCCATAAATAAACATAAGGCGATGTAATATATAAGACACAATTCATTATTATATTCTGTTTATACTGCCCCTTTTAGTATTTCATAAATGACTAGCTCAAACTTTACAAAACGGAGAAGAGAATTTATCGGTAACCGTAGAACTTCCTTGCGATACCTAAGCAAACTTTTATTACTTCCCAAGTAAATAAGAACATTGTCAAACGAGAATTTGTTGCGAAAACCGCTTTGATTTCACCCCTGATTTCTCCCACATGTTGGAAGCTTCAGATTTTTACATATCTAGATTTAACAAACTTCTCGTCGAGAAGTTTTATTAAAAATACATTTGATTCGAAGTTGTTTGTGTGAGAAGTTGCCAATTTATGTGTTCATGTTTATGAAAATGTTTCTCTACAGTATGTCTCAATCGAGTTGAACTTATGGATACTAGAAAGTTGCGCCTGTGGAGTCATTCTTGCCGATTAGATTTAGATCTCAGCAAATATTTCCGTTGCAACGATTTTTATTTTGAACAGCATTGATCTGAAGGCTCCGTGACCACATAGTCAGCAGAAAAAACATTTACATTTACATGTTTTAGTATCGATTTACTTTTAAAACCGTGTTTTTAAATTTGTTTTAATTATTTATTTACTTTACTTGTCCTCTATGCTTTTTGTGATCACATGAATAAAGATTTTACTATTATTATTAACATATTTCAAAATAAGATTAAAGGTATGTATTTGTGTTTTAAAACTGTTTCGCTACACTTGAACTCATGCTCGTATAAACAAATAGATACGAAATTCCTGTTGGAATTTGCACAGCAGTGATTTAGCAAAAAATAAATGAATTGAAATTGTGATGTATGTCCATGTTTTAAACAGCAGCGCAACATTCTGTGCTGGTTTTTGAATAATGCGAACTAATAAATTCAAATAAAAAATGCATACGATGTTCGCGAATAGCTAAAAGCATTCAAATTACACAAAAACGTAGCGTAATATTTTTTCATAAAGCAGAGTAACATTGTCGCTGAACGCACGTATCTTTTGTAACTTAAAATTATAGCACTAGTGTGTATTTTATGAACATGTTAAAAAGTATTTTTTGCGTGTGTGTCGACGATTTTAGCAAAATAAATTTAACCGTACAAGGTGACGTGTTTCACCCACTTATGCGTTAGATAGAGAAACAATTCATATTCTGAGCTCGGTAATTGACACAATTTGGATTATCTAAAGTTCACCTCGATATCTCTTATCGGTTTCCAGATATAGATCAAAACTAACTTGTTCTAATTTTGACATATGTGATTTTTCAAAACTGACTGGGAGTCAATTTGGATCCAATTCGGACCCAATTCTTGAAATCATGGGAATTGATTCTCTTGATAAATTTACGTAATTTTCTCACAATTTTGTGTTACTGTCTAAATGTTATTTGTGACATCATCTTAATTTTTTTCTTCTTCAATACTTTGGGACTTTCTGCCACATGTATTTTTTCTTTTTAAGCGGTGCTGGGGGAATCTAGAAAATATCACAATTTAATGAGAGAAAAACAGATTAGGCAATTGAATAGTATAAATAATAATCCTCTAATTGACAAGACTGTCATTAACATGTCAGAATGAATTTTAACAATTTCAGATAAATTGGTCTTGTCAAAAGGTTTAAACTATGCAATAAACCCAAAATTTGATATAATAGCAGCCGTAGAAAAAAACTGCACAAAACATGCCAACAGATGACGGAAATGAATATCGCGTGCCGGCAAAAATTGCTTTTAGAGAGGCAATATAAAATTAAAGAAAATTTAAGCACAGAAGAAAAACGGTCAATATCCTCTTTAAAGAGAGATGAAACCATTAAACTTTTGCCAGCGCACAAAGGTAATGCCACAGTCATTATAAATAAAAATACATATGATGAAAGAATCATGACACTTATCAATGAAGGACGATACTCAAAATTAAGTAAAGACCCAACAAAATCAATTGAGGGCAAAATTTATAGAACTTTATTTAAATACAAAAATTCATTTAATGACTGAACGACGGAAGCTTACACCGCATTATAGCAAGCCTCCACATTTTATGGCTTACCAAAAATACATAAACAGAATGTCCCATTAAGACCAATTGTTAATTTCATTAATTCGCCATGCCACAATTTGGCAAAATCCTTGCTTAAAATTGTTAATCCATTATCTGGAAATACTGACTCGTATATGAAAAATAGTAAACATTTTATCGAAAAAGTTTATGAAAACAATATTCATAATACACATCTGATCGTTAGTTTTGACGTAGTTAGTCTGTTTACTAACGTCCCAGTAGACAAAACTTTAAAAGTAATCAAAGACAAATTGTTAAATGAAAATAATTTGAAAGCTAGAACTAACTTCGAGTGTAAATACCACAATGGAACTTTTAACTATGTGTATAAGAACAACTTATTTTCAATTGGAAAATGATTTCTATCAGCAGGATTTCGATATGGCAATGGGTTCTCCATTGTCACCGATTTTAAGCAATATATTTATGGAGGATTTTGAGACTAGAATCTGGCCTCACGGAATTAAGTTACTAGATAGTTTTTTGGAACATTTAAGAAGCTCCTATTAAATTCACTTTAGAAAAGGAAACTAGAAATGAATTACCATTTTTAGATGTTTTAATTAAAAGACTAAACGGTACAATTAAAACAAGTGTTTATAGAAAACCAACACACACCAACAGATATTTAAATTTCAACTCAAATCAGTCGATGCACGTTAAGAGGGGTGTTGTAAAATGTTTGTATAATAGGGCCAAAATCGCTTCTTCTAATGATGAAATACTAAACAATGAGAAGCGGTTTATAAAAGAAGTTCTTATAAATAACCAATACCCTGGGGGTTTTGTCGATAAAACCTTCATAAATATTGAAAATAACAATCAGGTACGACAAAAACCTGAAAAACGTTACACAGCGTTAATTCCTTATGCATGCGGATTATCCGAAAAGTTGCGCCGCATCGGTGATAGATTTGATATTAGGACGGTATTTCAAACAAACAACACTTTAAGATCGATTCTGACAAAGACGAAATCGAAGAACCATGAGCAAAATTAAAAAAACTGCATTTATAGTATTCCGTGAGTGCAACAAACATTACGTGGGTGAGTCATTCAGACCATTTAGTGTAAGATTGGGCGAACATCAAAATTATATCAGAAAAAATGAAATTCAGAGGTCCAAGATCTGCGACCACGCTTGGGAGAACGGACATAGAATAAACTGGGACTCGGCAAAAATTTTAACAGAAGAGGCAGATAACAAAAAAAGAAAAATTAAAGAATCCGCGATAATATTATTGAATGAGTGATCGAATTGTTCCGTGGATGTCTGTACAACTTGGCTGCCAATGTTAAAAGAAGAACTTCACAAACTTAACATTGTATAAAAACTAAAAAAAACCGTTAACTAACAGTTATTTAAATAGTAAGTATCTATGGATATTGAATATAACAAACATTCTTAGAGCTGTTTATTTATCATACACAGCAAAAAAGATTTTTCAAAGAATCCTTGAAAAAAGGAACAGATTAAATTTCCGAAACGTCGGCGAAATATTTAATTTCAAGTTTTTATACTTATTTGTATTATTTATTTTAAAAAAAGCAACCTCTAACTGATCCTTTGACGTAAAAGTAACAGGCGTAGAGGTTATTTACCAGTAACATACTGGTTAATTGTGATATTTTGTAGATTCCCCGAGCACCGCTTAAAAAGAAAAAATACGTGAGGCAGGAAGTCCCAAAGAATTGAAGAAAAAAATTTGTGTTACTCTGTTACTTGCATTCTTGAAAAATATCGCCTTCAGATCATGCTACGCCATTGATTAGAGTTCTATACCAAAATGAAGCATTTCCAGTCAGATTTTTATAACTTTTTGCGTGTAGAATTAGCTCCAAAACGGACGAAATTTATTTTTTAACATAGTGTATACATATTTCCAAAAAAAAACTGCTTTCTAACATATTTCTACAAGATATCCCAAATGATTCTTGTAAAACATGAAATCTAATTAGCGAGATTTAAAAAAATATAATGATCATTAAATTTCGTGCCACGAGACTCCAACATTTCAGTAAAAGTATGAATAACTGTATTTATATACTCATTTTACTTTTAAAAGAATGGAATGAATATTGATGAACAGATTCAACTGTGTGTGTTAACGAGGTTTTACGTTGAATATAATGAAAATTCGTGGAGACACGAATAATTATTATTGTAGACTAATAAATAGGATGTTGCACAATGTGAATAGACAGATACAGGGTGTAATTGGTTTCAGGTCTTTAAAAAAAACTGGTGGTAGGGAACGACAAGACAAACAAAAAAACCTTATATAACATGGGGTCTAAAGCTTACAGTTTTGGAGAAAAAAAATAAACAAAAATTTTGCAAATTTTCAATAAAATCTTTTGAGAACTGCTGGAATATTGAGGTAGGTTTAGATCGTCGCGCGTGTCTTTGCCTTATACTCTGACTCTCCCTTATGCAATATTTTAGTTACTATGGGTGTTTCGTTATGTACACACGTCCAACCCGCCCCGCCATTCGTTGTTTTTGTTATTTTTGAATTTCGGGTCACTGTGTATTTATAGTTAAGATTTATTTTATTGACTTTACCGTTCAAGTCGTTAAATTCTTGATTACGTACAGACAGAACTGACTTCTTCGTTCTTTTTGTATTTCGCTTTGGATTTTGGACCAAGTTTTTCTTTTATTTTTCTTTATCTGGCAACGTTAGTTGATAGTTTATTGTTTAGTATTGAACGGAGTACGTATGTCCTTAATTCGACGTACCGAACTGTGTATTGATGCAGATGCAGAGATTTCGAATGATTTACTTAGGTAAGCTTTTAACCCAGGACACTCATTTATGTTACAAACGTTAATAAACGACATTTAAATATTCTAAATTATAAACCTTAATCCAATATTTTGTTCCAAATTAAAAGACACACATGTAAAGAAATGCTCTTTTTAAACTTCTATGGCCATTATTTGCTTGCAGTTGTACAGGAAAAGATAACGAATTATTTACCTCTTTATAATTGCCTTCGGTTGAGGCGGTCCATCAAAGGCGGTCGATGATCCAAACGAAGCCTTTTCTTTGACACCGCGTGTGACGCCGAGGACTGCACTTTTTTATGACAATTTAAAAGTTGTATAATTGGTAACTACAAGTCCTTTGACCAAGAAAAGCAGTGGTTCTCAATTATTTTCTACATTAATATTAAAAAAATATTTAATATGTTAACCCAGGTCAGTTTTTCAAAGTGCCCCTAGAGGGAAAAGTCATAAAGGTTTTTTGTTTGTCTAGTCGGTCCCCATTACCAGTTTTTTTTAATGACATGAAACTGATTACACCCTGTAGATATCTTTATTTGACTGCTTTATAGACAAAGGGGTCCAAAATTGTCCCCGATATTTCTGTGGCTGATAGTAGGTACATCCAAAAATAATGGTAGTCTTATATAAAATTATTTCCAAAAATGAATAATAATAATAATACTTTATTTGCTCAAATAACCATTACATTATTGTTTTAGCATTATCAGTAAAATGAAATAAAGGTATAGTAATCCTAGGTCATGTAAATTAAGTTCTTAATATAAGAACACTTATTGATTGGTATAGAACTACGATAGTTACTGAAACATACAGGAAAACGAGTAAAGCAAGCTGTGTAGAGTACAGAGGTTTGGTGCGTATACTAGAAACCAAGCCCTCAGATTTCTTATAATATTTTTCTACTACCGACCGAGGCCTTGCGTCGTTTCTGTAGAACTTGTACTTGATTAATTTTGATATCTAAATTTATAATATTCTTACATTTTTGCGTCTCGACGCCGACCGATGCCTGGCGTCGTTTTATATTATCGTATCTACGATTTTCCTAATCCAAATTTGCATATGCATCTCATAGAATCCCGGCCCCTCAAAAACTCCGGGCCCTGGGGGAAACCCCCCGCCCGCCCCCCTCTCGTCGGGCCTGGACAGGACTAGGAGTCCGGCAAGGAATTTGAAAATTTTGCATACAATACTGGGCCACGGAATTAGGAAAATTACAGAAGGCTGTATACAGACATGACGCATTCTAGCTAATTAGAACAATATAACCTGATAATAATGGAAAATGAATAAAACATATACATATTTATACACATCTGCTCACATTTTTCCTACTTACATACAAACCATCGCATAAACTACTTTAAAACTCTAAACTTTCCTTCTTCTGAGGCGCGAGGCGGGCAAACCGTTGGGACCCAATTGCCTCGAACGGGTTTTTTCGTTGAATTTTTTTCCCGTGTCAGCAATCAAAATTCATTCAGTGCTTCAAATCCTAGTGTTAATTTTATAATGTTAATTTAAGTTCTTTTAAATCTTTAAGAAAAATATATGCAATTTTAATGTTAATTTGGGCAGGCAGGTGTTTTAATTCACAATAAAATTTGTTATGATGATGATGATGGTAATGTTCTTAGTTTATCTTCACGCGGAGGTCTGCAACCACCCCTAACTTTTTTCAAATGTAAGGGCATATCAAATGTCACATTATTTGAAAACTCATTTAGAGAGGAATACATTGCATTTGATGTACTAATGGGGATGGTGATAAAATAATAAAAACGTACAATTTTTCTAGTTGCCTAGTAAAATGATATTCTTTTTTTATAACTTAAAAATATAAAAACCACTGCCTAAGGAATCACTACTTCTACATCCAGATTCTCCCTCCAAATGTTTTTAAAGGAAAACATCTTCACTATATTTGCACTCTAGTATGTGGAAATAACTGATCATAGAAGTTTAATATTGGCAGGTGTGATAAAAAAATTTGAGTTGTTGGTCAAAAAGTTTCTGGACTCTTATTAGCTTGCTTTACTTATTTTTTCCTATTTAACCTCCCCCCTCCCCGCAACCCCTTATACGGAATCATTTCATTCAAGATAACTCCGTGAAAATCCAGAATGATTTTGGATTAGGCAACGAGTAACGAGGCCCTACAGTTTATATTGGATCCGAACCGCTCCTTGGGGATAATTTTAGTTACTTCTGATTTATTATTTTATATATCTTAGAAAATGTTATGTAGCAGTATAATATATCTATACATTAAATATATATCCATATCCTACATCATTGATAAATTTACCAAACAAGAGTGGTCCAAGAGCAAACCCCTGGGGTAGACCGGTATATTTATTTATTTATTTATTTAGCATACACTGCTCAACAGGTATAACCTATTTACAGAGCAGGACGGATACATAAAAACAAAATATTAAGTGTATACAATATACATTAAAGAAATATAAAGTACTCAATAACATAATATTATAACTAAAGAAAAACAAATATCAAAGACAAGAAATATAAAAATACACATTGTAAGATAACCATAATAATAAAACTATATAAAAACAGAATCCAAAGAAAAACAAAGAATCAATGGCTATAAAAATGACAGTGCAGCTGAAAATATCAAATTTGTCACAATGTTTGTTGTAATTATGAAACATTGAGAATAGAGGAGAAAATTTAAGTCTATTAGAGCGCGGAGTGGGAAGACAAAAAGTTTGCATTATTCGAGTATTTAATGGGACATAAAATTGTAAGTTATTTAAAAATTCTGGGCAATCGATCTTGTCATGTATTAGATTATGTAAAAATATTTGAGAGTAGCAAACCCGCCTGTTCTCAAGAGTGTCCATAGAGAATCACTCAAGAGTTCTAGATGTGGAAAACCAATTGATGGGTATACTCCATCACACTTGAACCACAATAATTTTACAAATCGCCTTTGTACTCTTTCTAGGCTATTAACATGAGTTACGTAATGAGGGTTCCAGATGGGTGACGCGTATTCAAGTTTGGACCGGACAAAAGCAAAGTAAAGTAATTTTAGAGTATCAGTATTGGTAAACTCTCTGCTTGATCTGAATAGAAATCCCAATATCTTAAAAGATTCTGAACTTATGTTATTTATGTGTGGTACAAAGAAAAGTTCTTTATCAAAAATTACTCCAAGGTCCTTGAAAGTCACGGGATATGTAATCAGTAGATCAGAATCCATTTGTGTGGCATACTGTTTCCTATCTGTTAAATATGATTTAGAAAATGTGTACAATTATTTGAAACTCCAATGTTAGATGGTTTTATGGAAAGAGAATTGTATGGTAAACCGAATGCTTTTGTGAATTTAAAATATATTACATCTGTATGAGCGTGCATATCAATGAATTCAGGTATGCATTGAGTTGCACATATTAAATTGGTTATTGTAGATCGGCCTTTCATAAATCCATGCGGTTCAATGGAAATACTGTTTTTGAGATGCGTATATATGCAATTATACAGAAGAATTTCAATAGCTTTGTCAAAGTCAATAATAATAATGATTAGTCGAATATTTGTTATTTCATATTTGTTGCTCATTTTATATTCTGGACCCACTTAGTGTAGTTTCAAATATCAAGGAAAAAATACAGCATTTTATAGCCAAATAAGAAAAGTGGATGGGCGAATATATTAGCTAACACAATAATTCTATTAAAATGTAGAAATTCCGTCCGGCCCCATGGTAAGATGCGGTTTCATTTTTGAATGTTACTAAAACGTCCTCTTCACAGAGATAAACTAATTTGATGCTGTTGTTACTTAAGGTGGCCATTCCCTAGAAAGAGACATCCGATAGGGAAATATTTATTATTTTTGGCCGTAACTTTTTTTTCTTAGTACGTATATTTAAAAGAACTATAAAAGTACCTAAGTAGAACCATGACAAGACTATTACTACGAATTTTCACTGAATAATTTAAGTCGTCTCCAAAATAGTTAGATTTAACACTACGAAATAGGAATATTAGCACAACCTTTAAAATTAATTTTAACTATTTTGCAAACCACTGAAACTATTGAGTAGGCATGTATTTAGTTATATGAATACCTATCTTTGTTCGTATTACGCTAATAACAGATATGATTTGTTTTACTTTGTATGTTTATATTGTGTGTATGTGTTTATGTATGTATATTGTATGTTCTCACAATACTCTATGACATGGTTTTGCCTATTAAGCGTTTATTACCAAATAAATAAATAAATACTAAAGCAGCACTTACATCCCACACAACAAAATGATATTCATTGTACATTCATTGTATATCTATGGATATGTATGTCCACAAGATGGAGAAAGTATATCTAATGTACATCTAAAGAATGTAAAATTAACATTCCTAGCTTATACGTTTGTCGCCGACTTTCATATTTATTTCATATCCAGTGAATGTACATAAACACATGCAGTAAACATTCATTGGATATCATATACACAATCGCATATTTTATGAATAGGCATTACATATCTCTGAAGTAGTTTCCACGGGCATCAAAACACTTATTGAACACTGCACTCACGCTTGCGCCAGTCATGTTGGCATCATCGGAAGATGATTAAAACGAACAGTTTCAATCATCTCGATGATACCAACATGATTGGTGCAGGCGGTGCAGCATCCGTCGAATGAAAGTGTTCAAGTGTTTTGATGTTCGTGGGAACTACTTCAGAGGTATCCATATAAGAGGTAATAACATACAGATAGTTTAACAAGGAATATATTTTATAAACTATTTTAAACATACACAAACTTCATATTTACAAAATAACCTAAATTATTACAGAATATTTAAAATTTTCAATATTTACATATGCTTTCATACCTTCCCTTAGTTTAACAAATTGTAAACATATGTGTAATACTGTAGTTACTCATGTCCAACATATGTGTTTAAAACATGCTCAACCATCAGTAAGTTATATAATATGAATGTATGTAAGTTTTATCCACTATATTCATAAAATACTGTTAGGCATTACACCCCCTAAGAAGTGGACACTGTTACGCCCATGACTACTACTAGCTGAAATTAAGTATAAATGGTTAGGTAACCAGTAATATACGCCATCTCTTCTGGAAGCCTGTAGACGGCTTCAGAGTTATACATTGTTCTAGATGTATATTCTAGAAAAGGTTAGAGTCTAGATTTTTCTGGATGTTATTCTGTTGAATATATAAGGCGTGATTCACGGCGGAGGGGGAAGAAGTTGAAAAGTGACAACTGTGACAAGTGAGAGGTTAGAAATCGAAGGTGACAGAGATAAAAAATAATAAAGATTGTAAATGTTATATTACACAGTTAAAGTGCATTTTAGTAGACAATAAAAATCTTGGGTAGTTTGCAGTAAATTATTAAATTAAATGTTTATCCCTTGTTGAAATTATTCTGGAATCCACGGATCCTAAAAGGTGGTTTCAAGGGTGAAAATACGCGACAATACATACCTAATAGATCATTTTCGGTTGACGTCAAGCTGATGGCATGGAGGACACACAACTCATTGTTTTGTTTTTTAGAGATGGGTAAAAGCTGTTATTTTTTAATAACAAGCTTAAACTGCCTCTGCTAGTAACTCATTTCTAATTGTTTACTTTTGTATTCTTTTGTGATTGGATGAGGTTTGTGTGCCCTACAGACCGAGTCAAAATCAGGTGACTGAAAATGGTCAATATGACTTGACATAACAACAAATTTATAGGCATCTGTCACTTTACGCCGTCTTAACTAAACACACAGCTGCCACAATCAGTTGAATATGAAACTTGCAAATTTTCTAACCCTAAAAGAGTATAATTGCATTATAATTAATACACTCTTACATTATGGAAGCTTCATGCAAATGTAACAGCATAATATAGCAACAGGCAAATATAAAATCTATAGAATGAGAAAGAGTTAACTTCCATCACACATAAACACTATGCATGCAACACTAAATGGTTTAATGGCTGCCGGCTGTTGCAAATACGAGCGTCTACGTACAAAACTAAAGTAAAAAAATTCAGCGGGCGTAGGAGTTTAATCCCGGGACCTTTCGCACCATAAGCAAGAGCAGTGCCTATACACCAGCCGTCCATCTAACGATAACCACTAGGGCAAGAAATAAATAGTCAGATAAATGATATCATGTTTTGCTGAAGGTCGAAGCTCTGCAAAATTGGTGTACCTACGCTTTTGTCACAAACTACAATCCGTAAACGAATGATGTGCGGTGCGCCGACGCAGTATGCCACAAATTAGTAGCGCATGCGCATCAGACAATGATATAAAATTCGAGTACGTGTATAATTTATACCTTAATCGACATGTTATGTATACATTATTAGGTATAATATACCTCCAGCAATATACATTGTATAAGACACTAGTGGATGTTAGTTGCTGAATATAAATTTCATATCATATGTATATTTAGAAATACATATTCCAATTCTAGCATCTAATGTATATGCTGTAGATGTACATATCCACGAGATGTTATGTGGGGCTTTTGGTTTAAGATGCGTTTACATTTATTTATTTATTATTAAATTAAAATCCTCTTTTTTGCACATTTTTGGAACCCCCGTTAGAACAAACAATTTCCCCCCGTAGGAACGGCCCGGCCCTGTGGATATTATTTACAAAATGGACGATTTAAAAAATCCATCAGATTAACAGTCAATAACAAATTGATTAATTTCTGATGATATTAATATTTTAATAACTTATGGGCATACATAAAAAATAAAAATATATAAAAAAGCTTTTATTTAAAAAAAATGTACTAAAGGGTGTAAGAAATATTTTTATTAAATTGATACATCTGGAGATTATAAGCTTTGGGGACGATCATATAACACTACTGCACAGTTACTTTGCTCAATTGACTGCCTAAAAGCTTTTGATTTCTAGATACACGAATTTAAAAAAAATAATTTTTCCCTTTTGTTTTTTTATTTTTTGTGTAACCTAGAAGTTATTTCAATTTTAATATCATCAAAAATGAACAATTTATTATTGGTTGTTAATCTGATTCTTTAAATCATCCATTTTGGAAATAATATCCAACAAAACTGCAAACCGTATATCTCTGCAACACAACGCCTCTTTCGAACATATCAGTATGTAATAAATCATACCAGAATCGTACATTGTTTGGATAATGCATATACGTAATCGTACACACTAATACTATAATTGATAATGGCATTTGTGACCATAACGCTCGCCTCTTGGTTCTTTTTACAAATTCTCATCACACGGTTGCCAGAAGTGTGTAGTATAAATCTCTAATAATCCCGCAGATATATAAATCAACTTTGTAACCTGTTGGAATCAGCAGATTGCAATTATTTAAAAAGCCGCAGTTGGACCGTTTCACGAATATTTTACTTCCACATCCACGTAGTGGATTGGAAGTATAGTAATCGCAAAAAAATTTTCAAAAATTTTTATTCGTGAAATAGGTTTAGAATGTCATGAAACGTCGAGATTTTAAATTTGAGCGAAAAAAAAATTTTCTGTCTGTCTGTCTGTCGGTCTGTCTGTAACTTTTTTTGTCCGCACGCTTTCTCCGGAACGGTTTAAGATATTGACCTGAAATTTTGTACACGTATATATTATAACGAGATCTGGAACTGGATTGTTTTTTGAGGAAATCCGATGAAGGGTTGGGGGTTAAATAGGGGTAAATAGGGGGAAATAAGTAAAGCAAGCTTGTAAGAGTACAGGAACTTGAAATTCGGTGTATGTACTAGAAGTTAAGGCCTCAGATTTTTTTATAATATTTTTCAACCCCCCACCACCCCTACCCCATTAAAGGGGTTGATAAAATAAAGTTGAGATATTCATTTGAAATTTCGTACACGTATGTATTATAACGATGTCTAGAATTAGATTATATTTTGGGATGATTCCGTTGAAGGGTTGGGGGTTAATTTGGGGTAAATAGAGGAATATAAGTAAAACAAGTTGGTAAGAGTAGAGAAACTTGAAATTCGGTGTATGTACTAGAAGCCAAAGCGTCAGATTTTTTAATAATATTTTTCAACCCCCACCACCCCTACTCCAATTTGAAAAGGGTTGATAAAATAAAATTGAGATATTCATTTGAAATTTTCTACACGTATATATTATAACGACATCTGGAACTAGATTATATTTTGAGATAATTCCGTTGAAGGGTTGGGGGTTAAAAAGGGGTAAATAGGGGAAAATAAATAAAGCAAGCTGGTAAGACTACAGAAACTTGAAATTCGGTGTATGTACTAGAAGCCAAGGTCTCAGATTATTTATAATATTTTTCAACCCCCACCACCCCTACTTCATTATTAAAAGGGTTGATAAAATAAAATCTAGATATTCATTTGAAATTTGGTACACGTATGAATTATAACGACATCTGGAACTAGATTATACTTTGAGATGATTCCGTTGAAGGGTTGGGGGTTATTTAGGGGTCAATAGGGGGAAATAAGTAAAGCAAGCTGGTATAAGTACAGAAACTTGAAATTCGGTGTATGTACAAGAAGTTAAGGCCTCAGATTTTTTTATAATATTTTTCAACCCCCCCCACCACCCCTACCCCATTAATGGGGTTGACAAAATAAAGTTGAGATATTCATTTGAAATTTCATACACGTATGTATTATAACGACGTCTGGAATTAGTTTATATTTTGAGATGATTCCGTTGAAGGGTTGGGGGTTAATTTGGGGTAAATAGAGGAATATAAGTAAAACGTTGGTAAGACTACAGAAACTTGAAATTCGGTGTATGTACTAGAAGCCACAGCGTCAGATTTTCTTATAATATTTTTCAACCCAACCACCCCTACTCCAATATGAAAAGGGTTGATAAAATAAAATTGAGATATTCATTTGAAATTTGGTACACGTATGTATTTTTTAACGTATATGGTAGCAATCAACTCCTCAAACTTTTCTATGACATCTGCCCCATATATTATTAAAATTCTATGACCAATAATTTCCACATACTAGAGTGCACATTTAGCCAAAATGTTTCCTTTAAAGTGACTTGGATGAAAAATCTGGATGTGGAAGTAGTGATTCCTTGGGCAGCGGTTTTTTCTGTTTATTTTCGGAACGGTTGTGTGTATCGTTAATATAATAGTAACGCGTATATTTCAAAAACATATTTAATAAGGAATTTTGGAAGTTTTTCTTGTTATAATTCAAATAACTTGTTCATATTCAGTGACGGCGTCAGATTTTTTGTATTAGGGGAGCACAACTTTTAAATATTTGACAAGAAGGGTGACTCGATCAAAGCTGCAGTCGATGCAAGAAAGTACAATAGGGTGGTAAAAAAAATCAAGTTTTTTTTCTCCCAGCCAGGGGCGTCGAGAGAAAATCGGGACCCGGGGGGTTGTAACATACGACTCCCACCAATCTTCAATATAAATTTCGATATTCCTTAGCTTTGAACGTTTTTCTCGATTGAAAAGCGGGGGACTGATGCTCACAATAAATGTGTCCATCGAAATTTTGAAGAGCGGGGGGTGACATTCCCTAAGTTTCAATATCTATCTCAGTTAAAATTTTACCTATGCTTCGGCCTGCGAATACCGGGCCCCCTCAAAAACCGCCGGGCCCGGGGGGATACACCCCCGACCCCCCTCTCGTTGAGCCTGCTCCTATCCCACAAAGTTTAACATGGAAAAAAATTATCTCTTCCTATGATATTTATTTCCGGATAAAAATAGTGAGTTAACCCACAGAATCATTGAACTATACATGGTTTCATTGCAGTGGTCTGATGAAAATCATGTGTTCTAAATAATCCCCTCCCCGTTTACCCATCAGCAAAATTTGGAGGCCGAAGAAATTTGTTTTATTTTTTGTTTATTTTTTATTTCGGTTACTTAATGCTCAAATCTTTACCAAATAAATTCGGTGTACAAAGAAGAAGGAGTTATTTTCACCTAGAATGTTCAATTTTTTTTTTATTGAAATCTAATTTAAATTTAAGATACAAGCACCTCCAAAAACTTGATCATAAGTGAATTTTGGTCCAAAAAATATATGAAACTTTTAGTGGCCGATATGAATTGGCGCGTCATACTTATAATTCAAAAAAATTATTATTTAGCGATTTTCAGCAATTTTATCGTTAGAGCAGAATATACTTGGTGGACTTTTTGTGATCCAAGCATTATTCTAGTTGATCTCCATTTGCTGTATTGCACATCTAACTCCATCACACCACCTGCCGCGGTTGTTTGTTTCGTGCACGACGCCAGCGTCTTTCCTGTTTCTTTTTTAACATCAGCCTAACGTTTTTGGGGGACTTCTTCTTCATCTGTTATCATCTGGTTTCATCTAAACGATCAAAATTATATACACATAATCTGTGGTATAATATTTCTATTATTAATTTCAAATTCAGTCTAAAGCGTTGCTACCAGGATAAATCATTACAAAGCCTGTTTGTGATAGAATATCACCACAGACCGCGTACTTGAACATTTCAAATTATATCTGTATACGAATATAGTTAACCAGATATGTTATGCGCTTACCTCAAACAAAAGTACTTGATTGTTTATCTGGCTCACCATTACAAGTCCCTCATAAGCTTTTGGTTCATTCTTAATATTGCCGGTGGCATAGCCGTTGGTTAATTGATATTTTTTTATTGAATCATTTATGGAGTTGTTCATTAAACTAAGATTATTTATTATAAATAAATAATAATGTATTATAAATAAATAATTTATATCATGGATATCAATTAATATAAAGTAGTAAAACATTATTTACAATTATTAAAAAATGTGACTGTCGGTCGACGTTTATGACATCGCTCGTTATATCAATTATTCCTTTATTGGTTTTTTTTTAATGATTTTCAAAGTGATTTGGAATAACCTATACTGTTACGTGTGCGTAATTTTCAAAATAGGAAAATTAAAATGTTTACCAAATGAAACACCAACATAAGTTGTCTACAATAAAGTATTTAAAGTTGCAAACATTTTTTCAACGGATCCCTGCAGTATACTTAATTATTATTTAAGTATTTCCTCAAAAACAATCTACTAGTATTTGTTTAAATATTAGGAGAAAATCCGTTTTAGACGATAAACACCTATTCTAAAAAAATGCAATGTTTAGCTATAGCAAATAGATATAATCAAAAGAATTAAAATCGATGTACACTTTTGAGAAATTTTTGATAAATTCACCACTTGTTTGCGTGCGTCACTTAAAATGCAAAACAATATCTACGTAATTAAAAACATTCCAAATATTATTATTTTGTACAGATGTACGATAAGCATAATTCCTAAGTAGTTGGGAGTCACATTTACTTATCAAGATTATGTTTTAAAAATGATATGTCTACGTAAATAACAGCAATACATAAACATGTATTTGTTATTAAAAAGTATTATGAAATTTACTCGCTGTATGGCAAAAGCTGGTGCATTTTTTCGATCGCATCTGATAACATTCTTGCAATATGAAATACCTGGAGACCAATGCAGTGCGTCCTGTGTGGGCCACGGAATTGAAAGTATTAGCGATTTTTTGTGAAAAATCCGATTATATCACTGAATTTAAGATTCGTAAATCAAAATTAGTTGAAAAATATTACAACTTCAAAAGTTTTATAGCGAAATTAATGCTGACATCATCATTCAATCAACCCGTGAATTAATGGACTTAAACAATTAAAAACATTAATTTTATAAACTAAAACAGTATTTAATAAACAATGCATACAAAGGTATAAACGTATAACGAACGATTTAAATATCTGATGTTTCCACCAATCCCCAGTTTATTTCCATACATTTTTAATACTGCTTTTATAACATTTTTTATTATTTCTATTTTTTTATTTTCCATTTGTAGTTTCTGTACATGCATCTCTAATTTTCTCATGCGGGGGCGTGACATGTACGTTTTTAATAATACTCCAAACGGAAAATTACAAATTCAACTCAAAAGGTACAAGTTTTTTGTTCGGCATTTTTTTTTTAATTCTATACTTCTAGTTCTCGCTTTTTCTCTTTCTCTCATTAGGCATTTAATATGCTATCCAAGGTAAATCCTTTCTTGATCTTGTTTTACTTGTTTTAAGGAGAGCATGTAGATCCAAAAAGTTTACATTTTTTCATTAAGGAGTTTCAACTTATTATCTACATTCTCTTCCATATAAATATCAGTCCAATTAATTTTTTCAGCTTCCCAATAAAAATTTTCGATGTCCAGATTCCTATAATCTCGATATATTTTCACTGTCTCCCCCTCTGTACCCCTCTCCATATTTAATGTGCAGTAGATATGGAGAGAGTGTATCAGTCAAACCCTCTCTTCTGTTTAAGGTGTAGTTTTAGAGGGCGATTTAGTATTTTTCTCGTAACTTTTAATTTTTTTTCAAACTGAAAATTATTGTAAACTAACTTTCACATGATTATAAATAAGAAAAGTATTCTTATTACATTTCGATAAACCAAGCCCTTCTCGAGTAATCTGTGTTTAAAAAACAACGTGCATTTATAACATTTTATTAATGTTATTAATAAAATTAAGATATAGACAGCCTAAAACTAGCATTTATGTAAAATCTATCAAGTATCATTTGACATTTCAATTTTTGCCGGAGGCTCCGGTGATAGAAGCACGACCTATTTCGTATGTTGACTTATATAGTCTGTTTTCTATTGATTTCTTCCTAAAAAATTATATTGTCATTGATACTATGATACTATTTGCAAGATTTGAGCTAAACTGACTGACTGACAAACAAGTAAAGTAGAATAATAGCACGTAAAAAGAAACAAACATAATTCCCATGAGGAAAATCACAATTATAGATACATAAAATATTAAAATATCTAGATAACATAAAAAAAAATAACGAGATTATATTGTTTCGCTAAGAATTTAAAAGCAGTAAGTGTAAAAAAAAGTCATTGGCGTCTGTTGCGTGTGATGATAATAAACCCATATTACAAATAAAAATTAAAAGAAAACAATTATGTTGTGACAGTAGGCCAATAAAACAAATAGACAAAAAATCACGATTTTAAAAGAAAAATTGAATCAATAATTTTTTTCTTAATTTTCATTTCTCCGAATCCTAAGTTGTTTAGAAATCGACGACTAACACAATGATACGAAATAGTCAGATCCGCCGAGAAGGGGAGGGGGGTCGGGAGTGTTTCCCCCCGAGCTCGGTGGTTTGAGGGGGCCCGGGTTGGAGATTTGCATTTGCATTAGGTAAAACGAGAGGGGTATACTTTTAAATTATTAGTGTGATGTAAATAATGTAAATAATAAAATAATTGTATTGTTTACAATGAGATAAATATGAAATTGTTAGGCAACGGAATATCCCCCTCGCTTTCTTAAATTTTAACCGCCGTGATAAATATTCAATTCCAAGGAATATCATCCCCTCCCACTTTTCAAAATGTTCTCTGTGATAAATATTTAATTCTAAGGAATATCGCCCCCGTTCTTCAAAATTTCGATTGAGATAAATATTTAATCCTAAGGAATACTCCCCTCCGCTCTTCGAAATTTTTAAAGAGATAAATTGTTTACCATTATGCCCCCCCCCCCCCTTCTTCGAAATTTATATTGAAGATTGGTGAGAGTCGTATGGCACTACCCCCCGGGCCCCGATTTTCTGTCGACGGCCCTGGAAATAATAATTTGTTACAAGACCGGAAAGAGCTGTTTGGCAGGTCAACCCAAGCATATTCCTGGAAGCTTGGGGAGACCTGCAAAACACTGTTATTCGATCATGTAACGTACATTTTTTTTTTCGACCGACACTGATACAAAATCAATGTTTTATTATTTTTTAAATAAATTTTCTAACAAATACAACGGAAAAAAACAATAACTATTAAACAAAATATTTATATCATCGACACTATTATGCAACTAGAATTACTTCCACATCCACGTAGTGGATTGGAAGTATATTAATCGTAAAAAAATTTGTTTTTGTTTTTTTAATAAGTTTAG
Source organism: Stenurella melanura (assembly GCA_963583905.1). Classification (NCBI taxonomy): domain Eukaryota; kingdom Metazoa; phylum Arthropoda; class Insecta; order Coleoptera; family Cerambycidae; genus Stenurella; species Stenurella melanura. The sequence continues at coordinate 19,184,090 of OY757316.1, forward strand.
AATGTCATGAAACGTCGAGATTTGAAATTTGAGCGAAAAAAATTTTCTGTCTGTCTGTCTGTCTGTCTGTCTATCTGTCTGTGTGTCTGTAACTTCTCCTTTTTTTTTAAGATATCTGGTGAAGGGTTGGGGATAAATAGGGGTAAATAAGGAGAAATATGTAAAGCTAGCTGGTAAGAGCACAGAAACTTAAAATTTGATGTATATACTAAAATACAAGGCCTCAAAATTTTTTTAAATATTTTTCATCCCCCCACCACCCCCTAGTCCATTATTAAAGGGGTTGATAAAATAAAATTGAGATATTCGCTTGAAATTTGGACACGTATATATTATAATGACATCGTGGACTATATTTTGGAATTATTCTGATGAAGGATTGGGGTTTAAATAGGGATAAATAGGGGAAAATAAGTTAAGCAAGCTGGTAAGAGTACAGAAACTTAAGTTCGGTGTATCTTCTAGAAGTCAAGGCCTCAGATTTTTTATAAAATTTTTCAACCCCCCACCACCCCTACTCCATTATTGAAGGGATTGGTAAAATAATATTGAGATATTCACTTGAAATTTGGTACACGTAACGATATCTGGAACTAGATTATATTTTGAGATGATTCCGTTGAATAGTTTAGGGTTAAATAGGGGTACATAAGGGAAAATAAGTAAAGCAAGCTAATAAGTGTACAGAAATTTGGTATTTGGTGTATATACTAGAAGCGAAGCCCTCAGGTTTTTTTATAATATTTTCCATCCCCCTACCACCCCCATACCATTATTAAAAGAGTTGATAAAATTAAATTTAGATTTTCACTTGAAATTTGGTACACGTATGTATTATAACGATATCTGAAACTAGATTATATTTTGACATGATTGCGTTGAAGGAGTGGGGCGTAAGTAGAGGTAAATAGGGAAAAATAAGTGAAGCAAACTGGCAAGCGTACAGAAGAAAAATGAAATTCGGTGTATGTTCTGGAAGCCAACCTCAGATTTTTTAGTATTTTTCAACCTCCCACCACCCTTACTCCATTAATAAAGGGGTTGATAAAATAAAATTGAGATATTTGTATATTATAACGACATCTGGAACTAGATTATATTTCGAGTTGATTCCGTTGAAGGGTTGGGGGTTAAATAGGGAAAAAGTAGTAAATCAAACTGGTAAGAGTACAGAAATTTCGGACTTAGTATATATACTAGAAACCAAGGTCCCAGATTTCTTTCTAATATTTCTCAAACCCGACCACCTCCGCTTCATTATTAATGGGATTGATAACACAAAATTGAGATATTCACTTGAAAATTAGTACACATACGTATTGTAATGACATCTGATTGAGATGATTCCATTGAAGGGGTGGGAGAGAGGGAGTAGGTTGTGAATAGGGGGAAAATAAGTAGGGTAAACTAGAATCTTAATTTTTAACGTATTTGGTAGAAACCAAACAACTTTTCTATGACATCTTCCCAAAATATTATTGAATTTCTATGACCAATAATTTCTACATACTAGAGTGCATATCTAGTCAAGATGTTTCCTTTAAAGTGACTTGGATGAAAAATCTGGATGTGGAAGTAGTGATTCCTTAGGCAGCGGTTTTTTTATTATTTCTTAATAAATCTTCTAAGAAAGATACAACTACATACAATAATTAACTATAGGTATAAATTATTTCTGCTTGTAACGCTTCAAAATTTGAATCCATATATTTTCCAAAACTTTTGAAAATTCGTAGAAGTTGAGTGTATTTATCTTAACACTTATCACAACAATTACGACAACTTAGTTTCCATAGCAACAGAAAAGCAAAGGCACTTATAACAAAAAATATAAGCATTATGTACTTTCATGGATCGGAAAAGAAAATAACAGGATCGGTAAAAGCTTTTGCCGATCTCTGATGCTCATTTTCCGATCTGGTCCGGAAAAACGTTAATTTCTGCCGGAAAATTTCTCCAGAAAGGGCGTATTTTCTGGTTGGTCGAATCGATATTAAAGGTTTTGGAAATACCGATCAAATGCAATATATTTTTCGTTGTATTTGCGTTGCATTTAGAATCCAGAAAAGCACGTTCTATGTTGCTGACCGTAAAGATCTCAGAGTTGATACTTCAACAGATTAACAATAACCAATTTACATATCTCAATCAAAACTCAATAAACACCTGACAATTTGAATATGATGTAGAAATCGCTATCATCCAACGAAAAAATAAAAATAAACCGGTGATAATTTTCCTAATTTGAAGTTTATTTACACCTGCCTAAGCAAAATTTACATGTTAAGTGTCATTGATGTAATATTGTATAACATGTAAGTTCTTATTTTAAAAACCCCGACACGAAAACATTGACTAAAGAAGTAAACTAAAAATTAGTAAACTATAAAAAATATGAAATAATGTGGAATATTATTCTTAATTTGATCGAGAATTTGGTTTCATTTAATCAGTTCAATATAAATCTGTTTGGTTCTAAAAGGGCCAATATCATCTTTTCCTTATAATAACCTCAAAAACATCAGAAGGGAAATAAAATATGATACCAATTTAGCCTACAGAAATTTCGTGCAGAACTCTGAAGACAATATAAAAAATGATCCCAATAAATTTTGGGCTTTCATCAAAAGTAGAAAAGGTTCGGCCAGTGTATCTGAAGAGATGTTCTTTGAGGGATCTTCGCTAAACAATCCCTCTGATATACTAAATGTATTTGCCAATTATTTCGGTCAATCTTATAATGAGTCCTCATTAGATATCGAGGAACATCACATTGAGACCGATATACCTAACAATAACCCTATTGTTAGCATAAACTCTTTCAATGAAGATGAGGTTATTCGGGCTCTAAAACGAATTAAACCCAAAATGACGACCTGTCCTGATTCCATTCCAGCTTTTTTATTAAAGGATTGCACTATCATCTTTGCATATCCTCTAACTCTAATTTTTAACCTAATCTTAAAAAACTGCGTATGTCCTGACCTATGGAAATATTCCAAAGTATGTCCCATCTTCAAAAAGGGAAACAAACTAGATATTGAGAACTTTAGACCAATCTCTGTAATTTGTAACTTCTGTAAAGTCTTAGAAATATTACTTCATGATAGAATATATCATTCAATTAACACCAAAATCTCTATTAATCTACATGGATTTATGAAAGGGCGTTCAACAACAACAAATTTATTCTGTGTAACTCAATATATTTCTGAATCCTTAGATGAACGTGGGCAGGTAGATGTCATATATACCGATTTCTCCAAAGCGTTTGATAGACTTGATCACCAGTTGTTACTTAAAAAATTAGAAAAAATCGGCTTCTCATATTCTTTGCTCCTTTTGTTTAAATCTTATTTAATGAATAGGAGTCAGTACGTTGCATTAAATTAGTTCAAATCGATCGAATTTGCTGCCACATCTGGAGTTCCCCAGGGATCTATTCTGGGACCCTTGTTTTTTAACATATTTATTAACGACATAGTGAACGAAATTAATTTGCCTCACCTTTTATATGCCGACGATCTAAAAATTTTCACAGTAATTGATGAAATCGATGACTGTTTTCAACTTCAGACTTCTCTTGACAAAATAAACACCTGGTGTATAGTAAATAAATTATTCATGAATCCTAGTAAATGTAACGTAATGTCCTTTTTTTTAAAAACATCACCTATTATTTTTGATTACAGGTTAGATAATGTCATACTTCAAAGACCTATAACATTTCGCGACCTCGGCGTAACTTTTGATAGTAAATTATCCTTCACTGATCATATCGATACCATTGTGTCTGAAGCCTCCACAGCCCTTGGATTTATCGTTCGTACTAGTCGAGAGTTCACTAATACTGATACTCTGAAAATTCTTTATCAATCCTTCGTCAGATCGAAACTTGAGTACGCATCGCTAATTTGGAGTTCCAGTTATGATGTTCATAAGAATAATTTGGAGGCAGTTCAACGTAGATTTCTTAAATTACTGTGGTTCAAATTCGACGGTGGTTGGTTTTCCGCAAAGTAACTTGCTTGAAAGATATTCTATGACTACTCTTGAGAATAGGCGTACGTACTTTTCTCAAGTATTTTTGTTTAAATTACTACACAATGATTTTGACGCACCCGAAATAATTAGCAAGCTTAATTGTCACGTTCCCAGATTAACCTCTCGTAATCACCAAGTTTTCTATTTACCTACGCCGCGTACCAACGTACTAAATAATTCACCTTTATATACTATTTGCAGTACTTCTAACAAATCATGTAGCGACTTCGATATTTTTAATTGCAGCCTTAGTGACATAAAACAAATTGTTCTAAATTAAATAACCAGTGAGTGTCTTTGTTTTTCTTAATTTGCTTTGAATCATATATGTGTATATATGTATATATAGTTTTTATATGTAAACATTTCCCATGTCATTTTTTTCTCTTTCTTCGTATCATTAGTTATTCATAGTTCGTACATTTAAGTAAATTTTTTCTTAATTTCACTTTCTTTCTATGTTGTATATTATGTAATTAATGCTTTGTATGCCTTTATTCCTGTTCTGTAATTGGGTATCTTACCTGTTGAACAGTGTATGCAATAAATAAATAAATAAATAAATAATGACTTATTAGTACCAATGAACTGCATTTGTTCGGATTGTTTAGATTAAAGTGCCAATGTTACACTCACATAAATGAATGAGAATTTCAAGTCGCAAATGCATTATAAATCATCGTTTGATAGTAATGAAGGATTTCAAAGTCTCGATTTAATTTGCTAGAATAGCCAGCATTCAGGTTATCGAAAGAATGCAAAGATTTCATTAATATTTTTACACAAAGTTTTTCTTTTAGTTATAGATAGTTATTTTTTCTACTGATTGCAAAATCATATAAAGAATATGTTTCAATACAATTATAAGCAAACAAATAATAATTCATTTTTAAACTTGTTTATACTTATTAACATTTGAGACTGAAGCCAAAGGGTGAAGTTGAAAATTGTCTGTATGGATGAACTTTCACCTTTTATGTTAATGTTGCTGCTATAATTCCATTCCTTAGTATTTGTATTGTATTGCTACATGGCAAATCATTGATTTTGAGGATAAATCACAGAAATCTATTAATTTCTTAGGTGACTTTTGCTGATTGAATTATAGTTGTTAATCTGAAAAATAATCATTTGGACAAGTATGAAGGTACTTATAAAAACAATAAACAGATACTCCTTTCCAAAAAAAACCGCTCTCAAGAACAGAGATTAAGTCATCTCAAATTTAAACTTAATTATAGCCTTCTGAGGCTTTAAGAGTCATATTGTTTCGGGATTAAAATTATAAATTCCGCCACGCACTTCTTGTCAAGATATGTGTAATATGAAATCTGAGAGCATAAGTCTAGACAATACAAAATTTAACAAGCCTTAATAATTCTAATGAAGCAGTAAACCTCATTTTATCTTATCACGATGAGATGGACTCGAGATGTTTTAAATATATCTTGGGTGGCGTGACACTAGTTAATACGTACGAATGGATAGTAAAGTGAGCGGAAAAATTGATTTATTAGATTTAAGATGTCAAAAACCTATTCTACAGTAAATATGTGGGAATGAGTAGTCGAAAAAATGGAATATTCTCGTTGTTGGCATGTGAATCGTTTAAAATACATATTTTAGATGAATATTAAGACAGATTTAACATAACACTTGAGATACAACGCTCTTTGATGTAGCAAATAAATAATGTCAACATGCTTGAGGCTAGTTGTATAAAGACAGTCTTAATATAAGAGCTAATTTAACCACATTTTTCCGTTGTACCAAATTCGATTAATACGTAAACCTAACCTTAAATCGTTTAAACTCAAACCACGAGAATCGATAGTTTAAACGAAGATCCGCGTAATATTATACAGATTCGGAAAATGCAGTTTAAGGTATAGGAATAACGATGTAATTGACCACGTCCCGCTAGTTCCATAAATCGTGAAAGCAGAGGCACACAATGAATTGAATTTAGTACGGCATGAACTAAGGATGGGTGCGGACGTAGGTAATAATTTCTAATACGAAACGAGACAATATCTCTTCGTCAAAAGCAAAGAAGGTATTTGTCACATTTTTGACAAATGATTACTTCTATCGAAAGCATTTCTGCAGATTTTCTTTTAGGCGTAAATGCTATGGGAATAAAATAATAATTCCTATTAAAACCGAAATGAAAATAGAACACTAAAATTAAATTAAATAACTCGGAAAATAAATTCAACTAATAATTATCAAAAAATAAATTATTCTTATTAAATTACAAAACTAGAACATTAAAATAAAATTAAATAACCCTCAGAAACTGGAATCAAGTAATAATTATCAAACAATAAATTAATGAAGTAAGGATTCAAACAAACCACCTTCTTGTGCCAAACAATAGCCAAACCGATTATACAATGAACCTCTCATATCATTGAGTTGATTTGGAGTAATGCTTGCACAAAGTTGGATAAGTTTTTCCCGTAATTCAACTAAATTATTGGCTCGTTCAAACGCATGTTTGTACGCGGTTTCCTTGAAAAAGCCCCGCAGAAAGAAATCATGGGGTGCTAGATCAGGTGACCTGGGGGGCCATTTTATCATCCCCCTCGTAGCTATTAAACGATTGGGAAATGTTCTTTCCAGAAAATTAATAACAGTTAAGGTATTGTGACTTGGGCAGCCGTCTTGTTGAAACCAAATGTCGTCAAAGTTGACAGGAAGATTTTGAACTGCAGGAATTATTTGGTTTTGTAAAAGCTCTAAATATTTATTGCCATTTAAATTGCCATCGATTAGCAGTGGGCCTATAATATGATTGTCTAAAATTCCCGTCCAAACGTTCAACTTTTGAGGATACTGAGTTCGTACAGCAACACTCAAATGTTTATTTTTCTGAGACCAATATCGTACTACGGGTGGATTGTGTTTCCTACGTAATGAAAAGGATGATTCATCTGTAAACAATATATTCTTTAAGACGTTTTCATTCTCATTCACTTTATTTATCATGATTTCACAAAATTCCATCCGTTTGAAATTGTCCTCGGGAAATATTTCTTGTGTTGTTTGAACTTTAAAACAACTGTACCCAATTCTTTTCAAAATATTTCTTACAGATCTTTCCTTCATGTCAACTCCATCAGCAATTTGCCTGCTAGAATAAGGTTCACTAGTTTCAACAAGTGCACAGACATTAGTTTCGCGAATTTCACGTTGTCGATGACGAGGTTCGGGTTGACAGTATTTTTTACAATAATTAACGACTCACCCGAAATTGTCAAATTTTTTAATAATGTATGAAATTATGCTAGGTGAGGGGATTGGTCTGTCTTGATATGCCACAGTAAATAAATTTATTGTGTCTTCGGTGGAATGGCCCCGAAGTTCCACTTCACAATTTGTACTTTTTCTGCAGTTGTATAAACACACGGCATTTTAATAACGAAATTGAGATTCATTTATTTTATTCCCACACGTCTAAACAGCTACGCTATTAAAAGCAGAATGGGCGCGCTATGCTCAACTCGACGCGGTCATTCGATGGCGCTATTGTTTTATACCAATGCCCTGCATTGTTCTACGACAAGGCGTGGTTTATCTGCGCAGAAACAAGTTTACGTACCTTAAACTAAATTTGCTGAATCTGTATATTTCGAACACTTATTATGAGGTTAGTAAAACAGCTTATGGGTCTGAAAATTATGTTCCGTTTCATTTTTGCAATAATTTGGTTTAATAATAATTAAGTTGATATCACATTAGCTAACTTTGAAGTGGGGGTAGTTTAGGGTAATGGGAATTTTTTAACATGCCTGCAATTGCCAGGGTGCGCCTTCCAAATTTAACATCTCATTCCCTAGATTTATATAGGTATTATCACGTTTTTATAAAATTTCAGTTTTTTACATTTCTCTCAAAAATTCTCCTTTTCAAGGTCACACTGTTTTTTACGATTGCATTTCAAAAAAATTCTACTATTGGAAATCAGTGAAAAAAATTCCATTTGAAATTATAAACTTAGGGTGACCCCCTTGACATTCAAGAAAATGCCGTTTACTGCAAAAAAAAATCTTTCACGGTTCTTGAGTTATTAAGGGTGGCTCGTTTTCAAAAAATCACCAGGTATAATGGAATACTTGGGGGATTGAACTGATGAAGATTTCCTTTAAATGGTACTAGTAGAATATATTAGAAATCCGAGAATTCCGCGAGTTTTTTGAGAGAGGACAAATAATTTTCTAATACGGGGTGATAATGAGCGTGGAGAACATTTATTTAACGAAGCTCAAACACGTACAGGGTGGTCCATCTAAGCGGAATCGTTACGGTTGTAGTAGGAAAAAAAATGTAATACTGGAAACATGATATTTTTTCCTGGCATTCCGAATCTGAGGTCAAAAAAACAATAGAACATCAAATGGTGAAGATATTCGCGAAAAATATGTTTCGAAAAAAAAAAACGTATTGTATATTTCTACTGGAAATGAAATGTTGTGATGTTATCAATGATGGATAAGCATTCAAATTCACTATTTGGGTTCCAATTGGTCACAAAATCGGAATGTATTTCGTATTTTCTGATCAACCCTGTATAATTTAAAAAAAATAGATTTAGATTTTTTTTCTGATTTTAACGATACTATATTTGATATGCTTGCTACAGATAGTGCCTGAGATGAACAGTATGCACCAAGCTTCGGAAATTAAACATAAATATCAAGTATTCTACTTGTCAATATTTTTGAAGTTTATAACATCAAACATTTTTTAATGCAAATATGAGATTCAATAGAATAGAATAGAATAGAATACATTTATTAATCCAAGTGATCATAAAATGACATAGGACAAGTCAATAAATATATTAGTAAATAATCATTAAATAACATTATATATTATAATCTGACATTCACTCGAAAAAAAAAATTAATACTTATTAGCAATAATTTCGTTATTATTACAATTATCATTAACAAATGTCACACAAACCATACATTAATTGACATGATTTAGAAAATCGTCCACCGAATAAAAATAGAAACGAATGTAGCGATATGTTGGAAACATTTATAGAATGCAGAAAGCGGTGTAGCGTTGCTGTCAGAACGTATCATCAGAATTATCCCGAGAGAAGAGTTCCAAGCAAATCTTGTTTCGTGAAACTCTACAGATGATTTAGAATTAGCTGTTCTGTAAATATTCCAAAAAGAAGAAGTCACAACAGAATTGTTAATAATGAGAGAGTAATAAATTATTTTGAAAATCATAAAAAAAACTCGCAACGTGATGGGGTCAGAGACCTTAATTTATCAAAATCTACAATTCAACGTAGGCTGAAGAAAAATGGCATGGAAGCGTATAACGTGAAACATGTTCATACATTATATGAAGCAGATCACGAAAAGAGAGTGAGGTTCTGTAGACGTATATTGGCTTAAAAAAATGTATGGACTGATGAAGCTAACTTCACCACTTGTGGCATGTATAACCGCAAAAATACCAATGTTTATGCCAGACAAAATCCACATGAATTCGAAGAAATTTCTAGATCTGGTCGAACGTCTGTAGGAGTTTGGTGTGGAATTCTTAAGAATAAGGTAATAGGTTCTATTTTTTAAAACGGGGCCTTGAATGCAGCTCGATACATGAATTGGTTACAGAATGAAATGGAGATATATCTAGAAGACATTCCATTAAATAATTATATGAATATTGTATGGCAACAAGACGGCGCTACAGTTCACAACACTCTTCGTGTGACGGAGTTCCTCGATGAACGATATGACATTTGGATTAGCAAAAGTGGCATCATTGCCTGGCCGCCCAGATGTCCAGACCTGATGCCCCAGGATTTTTTCTATGAGGATATCTCAAAAACAGGGTCTACAGAGATCGGTCCAGGAACATCGATAAAATAAAACAAAAAATAAGGGAGGAAATTAATTTGTTGAATACAAAGCTGGACATATTTCCTAGATTACAAAGAAATGTAAGAAAAAGATACCGAATGTGTATCAGTCAAAATGGAAATCACATTGAGCAACTGTTGTGATAGTAATATTTAGAATACATCTAGTTTATAGTTTATAATTATTTTCAAATACTTCAACACCAATGTTTCTCATAGCCTACTACTATCTTTTGTAATTTAGTTGTTAACAAAATTTTGTATACTGTTTCCTCGAATATCTCAGGAACTATCTGTAGCAAGTATATCAAATATAGTATCGTTGAAATCAGAAAATCTAAATCTGATTTTTTTTTAATTACACAGGGTTGATCAGAAATGACGAAATTCATTGCGATTTTGCAACCAATATTATCATTGATAACATCACAACATTTCGTTTCGGTATAAATATACAAGGTGTTTCTTTTATTTCAAGACATATTTTTCGCGAATATTTTCACCATTTGATGTTCTATTGTTCTTTTGACCTCAGATTCGGAATGTCAGAAAAAATACCATCTTTTCAGCATTCAATTTTTTCCTATTGCAACCGTAAAGCCGCTATGTCAACGTTTCCGTTGATGGACCACCCTGTACCAAGAATCCGATTGAAAGAACTTTTGGTGTGTGGGGGCCGGTTTTCGATGGATTATATGACTAACATAACCTCAAATTTTACGTTTTTATAAGTTATTCTCCTTTTTAAAAGCTTTTATTTAACTTGCTTTGTTATCTGTTTGTCTGTATGCTACACTCTTATAATCAAAATTTCGAATAGTTCTAATTAAGCTAAAGCTTTGGAATGTAGGCTCGGTGACAATGCAATATAAAATATCTAATATCGTTCTAAATCCAGTATGGTGGACGTCCCCAGATGGCGGATTACCTTTTTCTTCACAACCCCCTTGACATGGGTATCAAATGAAAGTTTTTTTGTCTGTATATCTGTCTGCAAAATAAGCAAAGACTAAAAATTAAAATTTAAACTTATATATAAAAAAGCAGAAGAATAACTTTTTATTTTTTTTTGTCATTGGGTATCACAGTCTGATCGTACAACCAACTGTCTATGGCACAAACATGATAGGCTACCATGGTAACCTGAGAGAAAGAATGGGAGTGGTGAATGGAAATAAATTATCTTTACTGATGAACATAAATTCGGTTTATGACGTCATGATAAAAGCATACGTGTTAATGTTTGACGTGCTCCTGAAACAAGCGTCCTTGCATCGTATGTAAGTTTTACTGTTCTAAATTAACAACATACAAATATTATGTAAATAAACAATAAATATAATCATATTAGCTATAAATCTATAGCGACAATAAATACTTATACTCATTCGGTGTGATAGCGATAACAAACAAATGTTTACTTATTATTTATGTGAATTACTAAGAAAACCGACAATTTTTTCCACTCCTTCACCTAACATATAATTATATAATTTATAGAATATAATAATAACAAAAATATGCATACGGAATAAAAAGGCCCTGCCGTTTAATATCTATTAGAATAAAATAAATTCAAATGTCATCAAAATGGAAAAATGGTAGTAAAAGAGACTTATAACTTGAATAAATCATTTGATATTTCAATAAAGCATCGTAAAATTCATCATTGTAATCGATTTTATATGTTGTGACTTTCTGGAACTTAATGATTATTTACGCCGCCTTGGTTCACGAGTGCAAGTGCCCATTTACAGCGAACTTGAAAGATGTGATAGAGCCTTTGAATATAGTATTTCCATTGTCAATTTAAAAATTCAGTCGAAAGCGTTGCTACCAGGATAAGTCATTACAAAGCCTGTTTGTGATAGAATAACACCCGAGACCGCGTACGATATCCGTATACGATGATATTGTTATGAATTACACCCCCTTGGAAAAGGAGATGGCACGCCTATGCCTCTGATGGTGACTGGAAAGGCTCTAGAAAGAGCCAAGGACTTTTCTAGATTATGGTTGAAGAAGATTCTGGATTGATCTAGAGCTAATTTCGGAGTATATAAGGCGCGATTACAAGCGCGGGAGAAGAAGTTTATTTGAGAAGTGACACGCTCGGTAAAAAGTGAGGTTAACTATTAAGTAAACAAGTATTGTAGTCAGTAAATTGTTAAATAAAGTGTTAGTAGTGTTCAATCTCTTGTTAAAATTATTTAGAACCCACGAATTCATACAGGGTGTTTCCTAAAAGGTGGAAATTCGTAACATTTTGGTGTCGGAAGCGGAATTTTAACAAGAGGATTTTCCGGAAGTGTTGAGAAGACTGGGACAGTATTCTCGGAGTTTGTGCTAACACAGGGAGGACTAATTTACTGGACATTGTTCGAGAATTAATTTCGAACAGGAAAATAGCGTCAAGTGCGTTTTTAGACATTGTAGAACATTTTTGTTGGACATTAGTGGTTAAGTGATAAAGACTCTGAACAAGACTTTCGTGTAGTTATTAAGTGCATTTTCGTGAACTTTCTAGAACTTTTCTATTTGGACAGTAGTTTAAATAAAAGACTTTCTCGTACTGTTTTACGATTTCTCTGGACAGTTCCATTACCGATATTGACGTGATTAATAAATTTTGTTGATTTTATCATAATTATATGCCGGTAACAACCAGAAGCATGGCATCCGAACAACAAATGCAGGACTTTATGGCCCAAATGCAAAAGATGATGATGGATCAGGAAAGGAAGCGCCAGGAAGAGAAAGAAGAACAGGAAAGAAAGCGCCAGGAAGAGAAAGAAGAACGGGAAAGAAAACGACAAGAAAAAGAACAAAAACGTCAAGAAGAAGAGAAACGACGTCAGGAAGAATTAAGGAAAATTTTTGAGGATCAAGAGAGAAGACGTCAAGAGGAAAAACAAGAAGAGGAGAAACGCCGTCAAAAGGAAAATGACGACTTAAAAAAAGTTATAGAGACGCAACAGAATGCCTTGTTTACAGTCGTTGAAGAAATAAAAAATGAGATTAAGGAAGATATGGGTAGCGTAAAGACGAAAGTTAATGAGGTCGAAGTAAAAATGGACAAAGTCGAGGAAAAAGTAGACAAGGTTGAAGAGAAAATGCATCAGGTTGAAGGAGAAATAGACCAACTTAAACAACAGTTGAGGACAAGAGGAAACCAGCAAGTGGTGTCATCAGGCCAGCAATTAAAAATTCCCTCCTTTGATGGTCAAAATTCCTGGATGACTTACAAGACACAGTTTGAGGCAGCAGCGAGTGCTAACAACTGGAATGACGAAGAGAAGGCTAAGGCATTAATCGTGGCTTTAAGAGGCCAAGCGTTGGAGTTGCTCCAGACAATTCCGGCAGACCAACAACGGAATTTTAGAGTTTTAGAAGCTGCCTTAGATCTACGATATGGAGATCAACACCTTGCTCAAGTATACCAGACCCAGCTGAAAGTGCGCGTTCAGAAAGCTGGAGAGAGTCTGCAAGAATTTGAAGCTGCGGTGGAAAGACTGGCACACTTAGCATACCCTAATGCGCCAAAAGAATTTAAAGAGCAATTGGCAGTGGGGGCATTCCTAGATGGGATAAGGGACGAGGAAATCAGACGAGTCCTCAGGCTATCCCGACATAAAAGTAGTAGTGAAGCCTTGGTGCATGCACTCGAGGTGGAAGCTGTCCTTCAGGATACCCCGAGTCCAAGAGTACAAGCTATGAGTCTCGAAAGATCGCAGTCGGAAAAGGAGAACCAGAACGCTATGTTGACCGACATACATAAGATGTTCAATCAGTTAATGGCTCAAGTGGATACTGCAGAAAGACAAGGCAAGCCAAGCGGGGGTATTAAATGTTACAACTGTGGCAGAGCAGGGCATATCAAACGAGACTGTCGACAGCGGAACTCGAGGAAAGTGACTGCTAGAAAGATTGACGAGACTCAGAATAAAAGTAGTGGAAGACCAAGTGGACAGCGTATGAAATGTTACAGGTGCGGAGAACCAGGACATATCCAGCTTGAATGTCCACGGAGAAGCTTGGAGAGAGTAAAGGCCGGAGTTGCTATGAAGCTGAGGGGAAAATCAGAGGAAGCTGGTACCAGAGAGACTGTGACGGATAAGGAACGTGGTACCCCGAGAGAAGTAAGGATTTCCCAGCTTCGAAGCATTCCGAGAAGTCCACTACTACCAGGACGTGAATATAAAATGAAACCCCACAAGGATGCTGATACGTCATCCGGAAGAAGGTGCAAGGAAGATTGCAAGTACTACCACCAGGAGAAACTGCAGGTCAAGGGAGCAGTCGACACTGTCAAGGTGGAAGTGCCGGATGATAGGGCAGATGAAGCGCTCAGACAAGAGCAACTAAACGATGTGGAAATTGGGCCTATATTGAGAGCCAAAGAAAGGGGAACTCGTCCAAAATGGAAGGATGTTTCGGACAAAAGAGTGGGACTGAAGGCACTATGGGCGCAGTGGGACTCACTGAGTGTCAGGAACGGGCTGTTGCGGAGAGCATGGGAAAGCCCGGATGGAAAAAAGGTGGTTATGCGTCTAGTGATTCCCAGGTGTCGAGTAGCGAAGGTGCTTCAGGAAGTGCACAATGGGGCATCCGATGGACACTTCGGTGTGAACAAGACCCTGAAGAAAATACGAGAACGATTTTATTGGATAAGAAGTCGTCAGGATGTGGAGGCTTGGTGTCGCAAATGCAAGATTTGTGCAGCCAGTAAGGGACCACAGACTGGAAGTAAGGGTGAAAAGAAGCAGTTCAACACCGGAGCTCCTTTCAAGAGGTTGGCTAACGATATAGCGGAACCATCATCAGCCAGTGACCGAATGAAGGCTCGATACGACCGGAAGGGTAGTTCAGAAGGATTCAAGGCAGGAGACCTGGTTTGGCTGTACAACCCACAGCGGAAGAAAGGAAGGTCACCGAAACTTCAACCGCCTTGGGATGGACCGTATACTGTTATTACCCGAATTAATGATGTCGTCTATCGGATTCAACGAAGCAAAAAGTCCAAGATGAAGATCGTGCATTTGGACAGGCTGGCGAACTACATCGATGATTCTGAGTTGCCTGATCGGGACGATCAGGCTTAAGGAGGGGGCAGTGTTATGAATTACACCCCCTTGGAAAAGGAGATGGCACGCCTATGCCTCTGATGGTGACTGGAAAGGCTCTAGAAAGAGCCAAGGACTTTTCTAGATTATGGTTGAAGAAGATTGTGGATTGATCTAGAGCTAATTTCGGAGTATATAAGGCGCGATTACAAGCGCGGGAGAAGAAGTTTATTTGAGAAGTGACACGCTCGGTAAAAAGTGAGGTTAACTATTAAGTAAACAAGTATTGTAGTCAGTAAATTGTTAAATAAAGTGTTAGTAGTGTTCAATCTCTTGTTAAAATTATTTAGAACCCACGAATTCATACAGGGTGTTTCCTAAAAGGTGGAAATTCGTAACAATATTTATGCCGAGAACGGGGTGCGCGCCCCTTTGTACCGGGGTACTCGCTTGTTGCTCGACTTAAATTGCAAGAGGCCGGGTCGGTCCTCTTAACGTCGCAGAAAGGGTGGTGGGTGACACACACACAGAATTATCGAATGAATGATTGATTGATTGATTTGAGGTGGGCATTGCTGCCGATTCCGGTGCATGGAGATTTGTTCCACCACGCAGCCCGATCGCCCGCCGAACGTCCATCTGCAGACGCCCAGTCGTCTATTACATATTCATGCGGCTCCACCCGACCGACCAAAGGATCATCCCACCGTGTGCCGGAACAAACCCCCGGTGCTTTTATATACCGCCGGACCGGCTGCATACGCTGGATTGGACATTGGACATGCTTATTGTCAGCAGCGAGAGCCGCATGACGGATGGAGTAGGAGTATAGGATGGAGCGTGTAGGTGTTTGTCAGATGTTTCTTCTTGTTTTCCTTCTGTCTTTATCGGGTGGAAAGTGTAGGCGTTTGTGAGATGCTTCTTTTAGGTTTTCGTGCTTCTATTTACTTTCAGGTTTTTGTGATATGCTTCTTCTTAGTTTCTGTCTGTGATCATCTTCTCTCCTATTCTACTTCTGAGTTTTCTGTTTCTTCTGTTTCTGAGTCTGGCAGTGTGTATATCCTTGATATTTCTTTATTGTATTCAATTTTTTGTTGTGCCGATTTTTCCCAGTGTGTATAATCCTTTCCTAGCTTATTCATAAGCCTCTCGATTGATGTTGTACATGTGTAGCATGGCCTCCCTATTTTCAGTTTGTTGCTGTTCAGTCGCAGCACTTTCTTTAGTAGGTGTGTCGTGTCTCGTCTTTGGACGTGTCCCCAGTATTTCATTGCGTATGATTCTATTCTTTTGATTATTGTTCTTCCCTCTAGTAATGTTGACGTTTTCTGTCATTTTTGTGGTTTTCCTGTTTTTGCTAGCAGTTGGATAATGTCCCTTTCAGCTCTTCTCAGGCTTCTTCTGTTGGTCCTTGTCGTTGCTGCGTTTTTGACTCCATATATCATCGTAGGCATTATGATGGTCGTGTATATCTTTTTGGTTAGGCACCATGGTGGTTTATTATCCTCAATGAAGGGCAGTAGAGCTCCTGTGACTCTGTAGGCTCTTTTGATTCTTTCCCTTACTGTTTCCCTCCTTTTTAGTTGATTCGTTAGGTATGTTCCTAGGTATTTCATTCTATTCGTGGTTCACAGGATGTAGTCTCCTATTTTGTATTCTTCCCCACTTGTTGGACTTGTTTTTGTCAATGGGTCTCGGAGCATTATTAGGCTCTTCTTGAAGTTTATTTTCATTCCAGAGGAATCCAGGTGTGGTGTCATGTTTCTTAGAAATTTAACGATGTCTTGTTATTCCTCGGTGATGATGAGTATATCGTCGGCGTATGCAAGTACGATGGGGGGCTTTATCGTTCCATCGTTTCCATTGAAATTCTGATTCTCCTTTATTGTGCTTTCTATCACTTGGTCCAGGACTTTGGTGAATAGTCGGGGGGATAGAGGACGTCCTTGTTTGACTCCTATATTCTTCATTTTTGATTCCGTCGTCTGTCCAAACCATTGTATTGCAGTGTTTTCGTGTAGGCATGCTTTTATTATTCTGTTTATTAAGTAGTGCGGTACTCCCCTGTTGAGCAAAGTGTTCATTATAGCCTCATGCCTTATGGTATCAAATGCCTTTTGGAGGTCAATTGAGACTATATATAGTTTTGTTCCTTCTTTCCACTTTTCTTCCAGGATCCGTCTGGTGGTGTACATATGGTCGTCTGTTGATCTACCCTTGATAAATGCTGTTTGATAAGCTGGTAGTTCGCCGATGTATTTTTCCATTTCTCTGAGGAGGAATTGTGCGTAGTATTTGTACCCTACACTGCAGAGTGTTATTCTTCTGTAATCGTCCACGTTTGTGGTGATTTGGTTTTAGGGAGCGGTATCTGTATGGTTGTGTTCCACTCCTCAGACAGGGGTGTGGTTTCCGTCCATGCGTTAGTGATGATTTCTAGGGTTAGCTGCTTTATGCTGTCGGATCCATAGTATAGTAGTTCGTTATTTATTTTATCTATTCCCGGGGCCGTGTTTCTCTTATCCCTGGCCACTGACTTTAGATAAACTATACCAGTGCCGATCAAATTTAATGAATTATACAGCGTCTTCCAAAAAGAGTGCTCACACTCGAAAATGGTAGAAAGGACGAAACTTGAACGATAAAGAAATGTTAATTCTATTGAGTCATAGTTCTTACACTATTCGATCGTTACGCGAAGGAAATGTTTTGCAAATCTTATTACTGTCTTCTTGATTTAAGATTATAAAACAAAATGTTTTGATTAAAAACATTAAGGTTTATCACAGAATAAATTAAAATGAAATTCATAGGCCCACCAAAAACTAAGTCATTCCAACACTGGCAATAAAGGTTTTATGTCTATTAAATGTCAATTTTTTATGGGCAACTTTTTTAACAATATCCATTAACAGTTTTGTACTACTTACAAATTATATTGCTTCGCGACAATTTACAGCCCCCTACACTATAAAACCGATCAAAACCTGACAACCGTGTTTTTAGGCTGCTTTTATGAGAATTTATTCAAAATATTGAATCATTGTTCTCATACTGTTTTCCACTTTTTTGTGAACTGTTTTAATTGTTTTATTCTTTAATATGACAGATAATGTGATTCCCTCTATTTCAGAAGAAACTTGATACGAGAGGGGAACTGCACATTTAGAGACAACGGACACACTTCGTATACTCCGACAAAGTCTCATTGCCTCCACCAGGATTCGAATCCAGAACATCAAGGTGAGAGCCATTTTTATTATTTATCCTATTTATACTATAACAGTATCTTTATCAAAGTTATTAAACTAATGTCCATCCACAATTGCACAGAACGAAGCCTGCCGTAGCTGTTGCGCCTTATCAAGACATTATTACGGTCGAATTTAAAAATCTCTAACTCGAAAACTGTATAAGGTATCGAACGAATTGTTGTTGATCTCTAGACCATATTTCCTTCGCATGTAGTATACACAAAATTCAAACATTTAATATAGTTGCCCGCAACGGCGAAATTTCAAACACACAAATTTCGTTACTGTGATTTAGGATATATTTAGGAAAAACTGTGATTTGAAATTCTCAGTACAAATAGATGCGCTTATATTAACAGAGTATAAATATGAAAAATTAGATCAATATCACACGTAGTTAATTTTCTAACAAGAGGTATACGTTTAAAAACACGAATTCTTGAAATAACATTCCTCCAGCTTGTTTTCTCGTGGCGAAATTGTGCAACCGCCAATAAAAATTCAACAAGCCATTTCTGATGTCCATTAGGACCCTCTTTCGACATGTGAGCTCAATAATTATTTACCTTGCTGGAATGGATTATTTGGCGATTTAGACGGATTTCGAAGGCATGGACCCTCTACTAAATTCGATATCCTATGCAAGCCCGTCGACAGGGGGGGGGGCGGTCGGGGGTGTTTCCCCTCGGGCCCATAGCTTTTGAGTTGGCCCGAATTCCACCCGTATTTTTGAAATCCGGGAAAAGTTGGAGATGTATTTGTAAATTTTGATTGCATTTGCATTAAATAAAGTAAGAGAGCCATATTTTTTTACAAATTGTAGGAGGTAATACATAAACTTTCTATGCAGAAAATGGTATAGGTAAAATGGTAATAGGTGTTGTTTATCGAGAGAAATATTCTCTTGTAATTTACTACCCCCCGCCCTTCGAGATTTCAACTGAGATAAATAAATTATTCCACGCTTTTCGAAATTTTAAAAATGTTATTGTGAGGAATAGCACCCTCCATTCTTTGAAATTTAACTTGAATTAAAATTTTTATTGTAAGGAATATAACCCCTCCCCCCGCTCTTGGAAATTTCAATCGATATAAATGGTGTTTTGTTTTTGTAAGGAATGCCACCACCTGCTCTTTGATATTATATCGAATAGCGGGGGGTGATGTTACTACCACCGGGCTCCGATATTTTCTCGACGGCCCTGATCGCATGATACACTGACAATATTAAGTTCGACTCTGTCGCGTGTAGGGTTTGCATACCTTCTGTAAACCGTTACCTCGTAAAATATTTTCCGTATAGGCGAGCGGTTCACCCCCATAAAACAGCATGGACCGACTAAATTTTTTTAATAAAAGACTTCTACTTGAAACTTTTTCAGCATTGTAGAGCATATTTTTCTGACAATTTACGTGTTTTTTGCATAATTTTTTAGGCGGTCCTTCAATAGTTATAAACAAAAATGTTGTAAAAAAAAGAAAACTTAATAAATCGCTCTGATTTTCTATAATGAATATCGACCAAAATAAACACTTTTTGTCTCTTGGCTTTTTCCCTAAAAATGCACGGTTTCCGAGATATGGCCAATTTTTCAACAAAAAAAACACGAAAATAGGCGAACTTGGATTTTTTTTCTCAATAATTTCTGAATGCACAGTAATTCTGCACACGCCAAAATAAACGGCAGTTCAACTACTACAAGTGTGATTTTTTGTGTGTGGAATTATGCTGATTAAGATTAATTAAAATTGAATTTAGAAAAGTACCATTGAAAATCAAAACAATGACAAAGCAAATAACATGGCGGCCGGGGGTTAGAGAAGTAGAAGCCGCGCATCTGCGCAGATGACGCGCACGCGACCTACTCAAATTAAACACGAATCGAACAAGTTTACACACAACGACTTTAGTACTTCCAGTAAGAGTAAACATTAAAACTATTTAAAAATTATGTAGCATGCAAAAATACATAAACTACCTCTGAGTCTTTTAAATGTTTATTAGTTTATAAACATTATAAAATTATTTTAATACAACCAGTAAAAAATAAACGTGTTCGTTCAATTGTTTGTTACTGTGCAGTTGCAATGTTGCAAATGTAAGTTGGGTAAGTTGTTTTGAAATTTGATTTGAATAGTTTATAAATATAAATAAAATAATTTATGTCTCACATAGCTCGCTAATTATGGACATCGACAAAATTGTTTCTGTAAAAAGAAAAACAAGCTTTGACCACGAAGAAAGCTCAGACACTAAAAAATCATTGCGATCCACCAAAAGTTCGTTTGATTGGCAAAGTTTGTGCTTTATTTGTGGACTAAAAAAAAAGCGAGGTAGCAAAAAATTAACATTGGTAGATATCAATAGCAACGTGAAAAAAAAAGTTCTTGAATCTGCTGATATCAAAGATGATGCCACTATAAAAAAAAAGACTTTCTTTACCACATGATTTATCAGAAATAGGTGCATATTTATAAATGAAAATGTGAAATCAATCAAAAATAGAAAATATTTGGATTTGAGTAGGTCGCGTGCGCGTCATCTGCGCAGACGCGCGGCTTCTGCTTCCCTAACCCCCGACCGCCATGTTATTTGCTTTGTTATTGTTTTGATTTTTAATGGTTCTTTTCTAAATTAAATTTTAATTAATTTTAATGAGCATAATTCCACACACAAAAAATCACACCTGTAGTAGATGAACTGCCGTTTATTTTGGCGGGTGCAGAATTACTGTGCATTCAGAAATTATTGAGAAAAAAAATCCAAAAGTTCGCCTATTTTCGCGTTTTTTTTTGTTGAAAAATTGGCCATATCTCGGAAACCGTGCATTTTTCGAGAAAAAACCAAGAGACAAAAAGTGTTTATTTTGGTCGGTTTTTATTATAGAAAACGTTTTATTAAGTTTTCTTTTTTTTACAACATGTTTGTTTATAACTATTGAAGGACCGCCTAAAAAATTATGCAAAAAATACGTAAATTGTCAGAAAAATATGCTCTACAATGCTGAAAAAGTTTCAAGTAGAAGTCTTTTATTAAAAAAATGTAGTCGGTAACTCGCATTTCTAAGCGTCTTTTTAGGGGTGAACCGCTCGCCTAGTAGGAGCAAGCCGGGCAAATGTATTAAAATAATTTGAAACTATAATTGAAACAGGCCTGTTTTCGTTAATTTCTTATTTTAATCACTCCGGAACATACTTTATATGAAAATAATGATGTTCTAAATATTAAGTAATACATTATATTTATTATTTGATATGTTATAGAGGAATTAGCTCGGAAATTAGCATGCGCTGCTCTCCCCTCAACGCGTAAGGGGTAATGCTTTGACGTTTTTTATGTGCAGTAAATATCTGTAGTCAAGTATACTTTGTACACAATTGAACAAAACTGGATATCCGCCTCGGCGACACGAAGACCGCGCATTACTTAGTGCCTCTATGTCTTTCTCGGCAGCAAAATTCTTACATATAATATAGAACGACAATTTCTACGTCACTCCTAAAAAGTAGAGTATTGTCACGCGAGAGTAACTAACTCTGTAATTTTATTACAATTATTTTGCATGTTTCCAATTTTATGGCCACTAACAAATATATTTTATCGACAGTAATATCACTGTAAGTATGATTATAATCTGCAGTGCGGGTCGCTCGGGTATATCGCAGAATATTAATCATGAACTTTATAAAAAATTAAGCCCTGCAGGAGATTTGCGATTTGTTGATTTTTTACTGCCATCGCCACTTCCTAGTTTACAACATAATTTACGTGTGGGGTTGAGCATAATCGATTCTAAAATTAGGTTTGAACAAATTAGGGAATTGTGTACCCACTTCCTGTTATTATTTTTGTTTACAATCTCTACCTTAAAGTCGCTAGTAATCAAATAATTTTAATTTAGACAAAATATGTATACAGGGTGTCCCACCGGCAACTGAATCGGTTGGTATAGGGAAAAGAATGCAACAAAATATTTTGAAAATTTTCGGTGTTACTAAAGTCCGTGTGACCAACCCAACCAAAATAATTACAAGCATGTGGTACGTCCATTTATACCGATACCGATGCCAACTTGCTTGTTTTAAATGGAACATCCTACAGAGTGACCCATTTGAAACCGGAGCACGTTTATAACTTTTTTCTCTTTTATCCGACTTAAACCAAATTTTACCAAAAGATAGAACAAATTAGGATCTACTTATGACCAAAAAAACATTCGCATCTTACAAATGCAAAGCCACCTGCGGTACCAAAATAAATGGAAAAAAATAAAGAAATCGTATTAAGCACTTTTTTATCGAAAAACTGTATTTGTGAAAGTTGTTCAGAATTGTCCAAAGACCTAGAGTCCATAATTTCAGCAATATTAAAAAATGTTGAATTTTGTTTAAAACAATATCCGAGTCCGAAAATATCATTTTAATTGTTTTTTTTTTCTTTAGAAAATTGCGCTATGACAATTTTGTAAACGTAAGCTGCCAGGCAGTTGTCAAGTGATTTGTATTTTTTTTTAATTTTACTTTTTTTTCCAATTTCAGTTTTTATTTTTTATTTTAAAAGCACTTCCGGTCTATTGCCGAGGTTGCAATTTTACAAAACTATCTTATTTTGAATAGTGCAAATGTGAATGAGGTAAATAATTATAAATTTAACAATACTCCGTTATGAACAAAAGGTTGCAAATGTGCATAAGGTCGTGCAATAGAGTAACAAACATTTGCAACCCGATTTTAAGACTTTTGCATTTTTTCGACCGCCATTTTTTTGCAAATTAAAAAAAATGGTTCCAGTTGTACTTCCGGTCGTTTTTTTTTATGCAAATTCACACACAGCCTCGGTAGGCCAATCTACATGGTCTGTCAGATTTGCAAAACTTTTGCAATTTTTTCGCAGTAGAAATCCTAAATAACGGGTTAAAAATAATAAAAAAACAATATTCCGTTTACAGGATCAGGTTGCAAAGTGAGATTAAAATTCGCAATAACCTTTTCAATTGATTTCCAAGTTTGCACAACTTTTGCAACTTTGTCTAGATAGTTATTGACAATTGGCATACCTAGCGAAGCAGGTTCAATCCCTGCTCACCGCGAAATAATTTTAATTATAAAATTATCCCCAAGATGTGGTTCGGACTCCACTATAAAATGTAGGGCCTCGTTTCTCTTTACCTAACACAAAATCATTCTGGATTTTCAAGGGGTTACCTCGGTGACTTGAGAAGCGGTTAAGAAAGCATTAAAAAAAACATTAAATTGTTTAAAAGTCAATTTTTAACAATGTTCCGGGCCTCAAAAAAGGTTACAAATCTAGATTTGTTTATATTTATATGTTACTTAGCTTCTATCATAGTATGGAGAGTTTTGTAATTTTGTTTGGCTTTTTTGCTTTAATGACTGGCCTATTAGGCCTATTAACTCGAGAGGGTGATACTATTCTGATATAAATATATTGCAATATTACACATTATTTTTCAAATTATGGCGAAGGTGCTAATGTTACAAGATAAAGACTATATCCATTATGATAATAATGATAATAATCATGTATTTCGGCATTTTTAGTGTTTACAAAGAAAACTAGACAAGAATTATGGTAAAAGGCAAAATTGAAATAATATAAAAAACACACAAATACAAATAAATATGCCAACATTCATGCAAGAGCAGCTTTCCGTTCGAAATATACACTGTGATTATAATTTTTTTTAACACTGTTCTACCGTTTTGAAAATTTTGAATGAAATATGTGATATAGAGCATAGTAGGGGGAATTTAAAAAAATAATTGGATATAGTTCCTCTCAATATATATGAAATTTTGTACAATATAGCTAAAAACAACAAAATCGAAATTTTCCTAACTTATGCTTACAAGAAAGAAAGAATAATAAAACTGAGTTCTAGACAATGGGCATAAAATATTGGAAACAACAAAAAAAATACAACAAATTTTTGTGTGAAATCACTGCCTGTTCATGATGAACTCAATCACATGTTTTTTAAAACCAGACATATTTTTATTTTTTAATTCCTGGGGTAATTCATTAATACACTTTGTAATATTGTACGAATATGACCTCTTAAAAAATTGGGTATGATGAACGGGAGGAGTAAGGGTACCCTTAAACCTAATGTTTAAATTGTGGACGTCAGTCCGAAAACGTATTTTAGAATACAAGTATGGCGGGATCTTGTTAGTCAGAATATTAAAATACTGGCAAACAGAGTGCAAATATCGTTTATTTTTCATGTTAAGCCAGTTATTTAGGTTTAGTGTGTGGCTAATACCATTAAACTTCCTTATACCAAAAATTAACCGCAAACGGGAGTTCTGAAGTTTTTGAATTCGATTACTATCAGTACCGTTTAAACAATGTCCATATATTGTATCATAATCATTCAACTGTGACAATACTAGAGAATCACAGAGTACAGATTTAGAGGTTTTGGTCAATACAAATCTATTTTGATATATTACTTTTAAATTTAAGTACGCCTTTTGTAGACATTTATTAATATGTGGTGTGAATCTCAATTCTTGGTCCATAATGAGTCCCAAATTTTTCACAGTATTTTGAAATAAAATAGGCTCATCTTTGATTTTGATACTGTTCTTAAACTCTAAAGCGAATTCATTTCTTTCCGATTTTCTGCCGAATACAATCACAGCTTATTTGCTAGAGTTAAGTTGAAGACACATTTTACTTGAAAAATCAAATAAAGAGCTAAGATCATAGTTTATGGCAGCGATTGCCTGCTTACGTTCACTCGCGTCAAAAGACAAATACAGCTGTGTGTCATCTGCTTAATAATGTTGTTTACATGAGAGAAAAATGGATGAAAAGTTAGACGAGTAGATTATAAAAAGTAAAAGGGCCCAAAATTGACCCCTGTGGCACACCTGTGATAATGGTTAACATATCTGAGGATTCTCCTCCATGCATTACCAATTGAGATCTGTTTTTTAAATCATTCTCTAATAATTTAGTTGCACCTTCAATGAAGCCGATGAAATGCAAAATGGATATCAACAATGTGATGTCAAAGTAAAAATATCAGCCAAATTTCCGGAGGGGCATCTGGCCCATACTTACCCTGCTACACTCTTTCTTGAAATTATGAAATAATGGAAGCAGCACTAACACGATCCATTAGTATTACATTTAAAAGTTAAATCTAACACTGCCACTACGCAAATCCTGTGAAAGTCATAATCATTGTTCCGCATTCATTGATTTGCATTGTTGATATTAACGGAAACATTTTTTCCTTCGTTGACAATTGCGATAGGCGACGTTGAATATAAGTATTAGCATTTCGAACAAGAAATGTAAAACTATATGATTTTTTCATTCAAACTATGTATAAGCTAATAAGTTCACTGTTTCGAGGAGATAATGGAATTCCGGCGCCATAGACGTCCGTTGAGACGTTTTACTGATAAGGAATGTAGTAAATGTTTTATGAAAATAGCGTAGCGACTTTTCCACCTTTTAGGAAACACCCTGTATGAATCCGTGGATTCTAAATAATTTTAACAAGAGATTAAACACTACTAACACTTTATTTAACAATTTACTGACTGTACAATACTTGAAAAATTACTTTAACCTCACTTTTTCCCGAACGTGTCACTTCTCCAATAAACTTCCCCTTCCGCGCTGGTAATCGCGCCTTATATACTCCGAATTTGACTCTCTAGATCCATCTAGAAACAATCAAGAATCTTCTTCAACAACATTCCAGAAAAAGTCCATTTCATTCTGACAGCTACCAGTCACAATTAGTAGGCATAGGCGTATCATCTCCAGTTCTAAGGGGGTGTAATTCATAACAATAGTAATAATAGAATAGAATAGACTCCTATTTGACCAAGTTACGACAAACGTTTTTGGCAAGTCAAAACACAATAGAAAAGTAATACAAGTTAATATAAAACATAAAACAGACATAAAATAAAAATTAACCAACAATAAAAAAGAAATAATATATATAACCTAAAGTATATAAATATGTATGTCACAAACAATAAAATTTTTCCTTTACACCATAGAAAGGACGGGTAAGTTAGGGTAAATTCCAAAGTGAATAGAATAACCACGGCATATCAAATGAGTTGGAAAAAAATTATAAACAATAAAATGCCTATTAATTACAAATTTATGTGTTCAAGAATTCTTCACTTGAATAGAAGCAATACTTTAAAATGTGTTTTTTTATTGTTGATTTGAAACTATTAAGATTAAGTGATTTAATGTCATTAGGAATATAATTGTACAACTGAAGGTTTAGAGAATTTTTTTGTGATATACTTAACCTTAGGCGAGGCTGCCTAAGTTGATTATCAGATCTGGTGCCGTAGGAATGAAAATCTGAATTTATAGGGAATGAGTTTGTGTTCTTGTGAATTTCTAATAATGTGTTATGAATATGGAGGGAAGGAACAGGCATTATACCAAGTCTTTTAAATATTGGAGAACAGTGATCTCTCCAGCCAGCACTGACAGTTATTCTGACTGCTTTCTTCTGAAAACGAAAAATTTTTATTACGTGAGATGAACCACCCCATAGGAAAATTGCATAGTTGATATGATCATGAAATAATGAAAAATAGCATGTACTTAGAGTTTTAGAACCGGGTTGATTTTTCAGCCTCCGTAACATAAAAATAGAACTTGATCATTTGTGTGACAGTTCATCCAAAACAGCGCCAAGAATTTTGACGCTGTTGTCTTTAATTAGCGTATTATTTGTTCAAAAACCAATTCTTTCTGTTTTCTCTTCATTTAATTTAAGGTTATTTGAAGAGAATCAAGCTTCCGCTTGCTTGATGGAACTAGTGCTATCCTCATTTAAGTTATCAATGTTCAAGTTGAAATCGGCATAAGCTATGCATTTCTTAGGTGAGGTAATGGGAAAAAGATCATTGACATAAAAATAAAGAGCAGGGGCCCCAAGACAGAGCCTTGGGGCACCCCGTGCTTGACCGGACGAAGTTCTGAGTTTATATTATCGACAGAGACACATTGTTGTCACTTATATATAAGAGTAGAAAAGATTTAAAGGCAGGCCTCTAATGCCATAAAAGCTCATCTTTTCCAATAGAATTTCATGCGAGACACAATCGAAGGCCTTGGAGAGATCACACAGGCTAACAGACATATGTTTGCCCTTGTTTGTCAACATGTTTTGTAGTCAATTTTCGACGTCTTTAATAAACTATTAAATATTAATACCGTTTTGGATTTCACAAAAAATACATCTCTTCAACTTATAATATGCAGAAAGAATGTAGGTACTAATATATAAATCATTTAAAGAAATTTAAAACGCTCGTTTTAAAACCAACTGAAAATGTTAAAGAAATGTACTAAGAAAAAAATAATATTATATGTACACCTATCTCTTGTATAACGATTGTGAGATAAATGTGAAGAGATCTTGATAATAATAATATTAATAATAATTTATTAGTTCTGTCGATCACAAATACAAATTAGGATAAGTCAATATTACACAATAGTTTATCTGTAATATAAAAAATGTATACACTAATAAATTATGTCATTTAAAAATAAAATAAAACAAGCTACCTTAGACGATTTACTGCATTTTTTATATAATTGTTGCACATTCTATAGAATACTCTTCGCGCTTTTATAGTAAATAAAAAAATATTTGTGAAAAGTACAATAATGTTAGTTTGTATTAGCCAGTAAACTGCGAGATGAATGAAGGCCATCGGAGCTTGGTCCATAGTCCTATCGCATTTGAGACAGATGTATTGCTGTTACGTTGATAAACATTAAGGATTATTGCCTAATTGGTCGGTTTTGCAAAACCGCCACATTTAATTTTTATAAACAAATGCGCATAATACCTGATTAATAATAATTACAAACTTGGAAGACAACTCATTTAAAGATTAATTAATCCTCTATAAAAACGACCTGAATGTCTATTGTGATATCTCTAATAGTTTAAAAGTTATGTCAGTGTTTTAGTTGACAAATCAAGTGCCCGTTTCAGCTGTATCGTGTAATATTGAAAAACGCTATAAAAAGTACAAACAACTTTTTTTTAATATGTTGTTGCATATGGCTGTTTTTGTAATTATTTTAAAATTTAGAAAAAAAATATTAGAATTGTCAGAATTTGTTTATAACAAATTTTGAAATTAATAAACAATGAAATTGTTGACAAAAAAAAAATTCTTTTTGTTGCTTTATTGAGGATTGCCAATTATGATTTTTAAGAAAAAAATAATTTCTTAATTAATTATTCAAATGATGGATAATTAAAAGAAACGATTATAAACAATAAGATAATGTTCTTAAGAAAAACATTTTTAATTAAAAATTACAATATTCTCAAGACAACGCGTGGGATAATAATCATAGGATTAAATGGGACTCGGCGAAGATTTTGGAAAAAGAAAGCAACGGAACTAAAAGAAAACTTAAAGAATCCGCGATTATTTTATTAAACGAGGATAGATGCGTTTCTAATTATTCAATAGATTTTTGTACTAGTTGGTTGCCCATCCTTAGAGACGAAGTAAGTAAAAATAAGATAAATATAATTTAATGTCTCACGTGACTATGGAAATACATAAACAAAGAACTGTCATGGTTGACGGCCAAAAAAGTTTTGAGAACGGTAGAGTAGATTCTCTTCCGAAACGTTAACTACCTATAGTTTCGATTTTCAGTTTTTAGTTTATAACATTGTTCTAGTTTATATATTTTTAGGTGTGAGACTTTTTGAAACAGTCAAGTACTCAAGAACCAACCTCTGTCTGATCCGTTTGGCGCAGAGGTTTTTTCATTAAAATTTTTAAATATTTTTCAGTGGCAAAATACCCAATAAAAAGTAAGAAAATCTGAATATGCCACAAACAAACAATTACAGACAACAACAAAATTGTAAAGATAAGAGTTAAACTATAGATTGGCGTAGGTTTAGAGTTGTATCCTATTGTTTAACCTTATGTTGTGAACACCTACCAACCGTGGTCTCCAATTTTGTGTGTTTATATAAAGTCGCCTTGAAAGACCCCTGGGCGTGAAGAGTGTGTCCTTGTTTATTCCTTGATTGTTTCTCTTCTTTTTCTCTTTCTCATTCTCGATTAGGTTAGAATAGACATAATTACCTTCGCAATACCCACAATTGTCGTGGCTATACGGGCCATTCCCTTGGGGAAAAAAAAAACAAAAATTGTAAAAAAAAAATGTTGTAAATATAAAACTAATCAATTTGTTTATAAACACCTTATAAACGATTGGCGTAATTTTTTTTTTTACGTTAATGGATGCCTTTCTTCAATGTCAAAATAGTAATATGATAACGAATTTGAAAAAAAAAATGTTTACAACTTTACTTTGGTTTTTAATTTTCTGTTTACTTTAAAAAATTATAATAAACAAAATAAACAATGTTTAAAAACTTTTATAATGTGATCTTGTTAAGTATAACCATAAGAAGGGCTCCAAGAAGCGAAAATTTTATAGGCCAATTTAAAAAAAAAAAATTTCTCCAATGATAACGGAGGTCCCATAAAATTTCGTTAGTTAACAATGACCTCACTTGTTGAAAAATAAACTTCGACATTTTTTTCCAACGGGACCTTATTTTTTGAAGTGTTACGAATACACCATAATTTTTTCAAATTTTTTAATTAATATTTAATAGTATAAAAAAATTATTTTATGTGATGTACCCTCCTCCGAGGCGGCGCTCGCATCCTGCAGTGCGCAGCGGTCGCGCGGAAACCTATTTTCAGCGTGAAATTAAAATGATAAATAATGGAGATAGACTTCCGAGAGCTGGGACTTTTTTATTGGAAATTTCCTTTTTACCGATTTCCGTTATCGCGTATAGTTTTTGAGTTATAAGCTAAAAACTAAATGCCATTTTTTTCCATCTTAATTTGTTTATAACTTTTGCAATTTTTTATGTGCTAATAAAACATTTTAATGCATTTTTCTAGACGTCATTCCGAATCCAATGAGCTATCGCTCATATTTTTAGGAGCTATCTCAAGAATTAACACCTTTTTGAACTTGTGAATTAGACCATTGAAAAATTTTAGAAAAAGAACTTGTTCAAAATTAAAAAATATGACGTACTAAATTTGATAACTATACAAGGTGATTCACGTTTAATTCTAGCTTCCATAACCGACTGATTAAAAAAATAAATGAATACAAAAATATGCATATGGTTATCAAATTCGATACAACGTCATATTTTTTAGTTTTGACCAAGTTTTTCTTTTAATATTTTCCTATATCTAGCACAGAAATGGCAGTTTACCAGAATCGAATTTTATTTTTAAGCTGCCATCAGCGCCCTCTATACATTTTTGAAATTCTAATGCACTGAAAGTAGGTTTTGGGTCAAGCAAGAGCAGAATACAGAAAATTGTGTTCATAGCAAAACAATAATGGTAATTTACACCTATGATATGTCTTTTCCGTTGACACATTGTATAAATCCACAGAATATAAATAATTAACAATTTTATTTATTGATCAATTTTGTTAAAAAAACAGTAGGGTTCTTCCTCTGTCTAACACTAACTTACTGTATAAAGGAGGAGGGTCCCTAAGGCAGGTTTTCGGCCTAATTTGTTTTTGAACAAAGAAATTTGAAATATATTTTTTTCGTATCCAGTTTGAATATCTAATCAATTCCACAACAAACGGAATCTTTTCCAACCCTTCTCCCCCTATTCTACCCCCTGAAACAACTGAGTCGCTCGCTGAGATATCCTAATGCTCTACTAAGTAGCATAAACCTTATACTACAACAAAAAAATTATTTACAAAACTAAAACCCGAACTACAACCAAAAGACGAAACTAACGCAATTTATAAAATAGACTGTAATAATTGTAATAGTACATATATTGGCCAAACAAAACAATACCTGCATAAACGAATATATACACATAAATATAATATAAGAACACTAAATCAAAACTCGATAGCTCTTACCAAACACGCTTTAGACCATAACCATAGCTTTAACTTTGACAATACAAAAATTTTACAAAAGGAACCAAATTATCATCGAAGGACAATACATGAAATGTTACAAATTAAAAGACATAACAACGCAATAAACAACCGCACTGATATAGAGAATTTAAGTGAAACATACTTTAATTTGTTAAATTAAGTAAGAAGGGGATATTATTAAACAACATATATTTTTACATCGTTCCATCAAGTCCGCAAGATAATTCTTAAAATATCATATTTCACACTACTAGCCTTTAGAGAAAACCTCACAACTAACATCCATAAATTAAATAAACTGTACCAATAGTGACATAACACAGACCAGAAAGCAGGCAATACTTTTGTTCAGCATTTAGTTGCATTAAAACTTTCAACAGAAATAAACGTAAAATGTTAATATAGTGTAAACAAAAAATCTCTTAAATTGTAAGTAATAAAATTAAATTTGTAAAATCACATAAAATAATTGTACGTTAATATAAATATTGTAGTTTTTCCTCTGACGATGGTTAATAAAACCGAAACGTAAGAAAATATAAGAATTTTCATTTAAAGATCACCGAAAAATCCCAGAATACATCAAGTTAATTTGATATCAACGGTCAAGAAAATACAAATATTTATTTATCTACTAAGCAGCAGAAAATCGTTGGCTAGTGATTCAGGGCATACACAAGGATACTCCCCGCCTCCCCCAATGAACATAATATTGCATAAGACAGCTAGGAAGTAAGAATGGCACATGGGATGAGTTATCCAATGGATCCCACATCCCACAACAAAAGGAATCATCCCCCCATGGACATATTAACAGTTCTTAGGAAGTTGAAATCTGAGATACTTTCAGCACCTCATGTCATTTATCCTCAGTTTCCAAAAAAGCATTTTTTTTATGAAGTAAATATGTAATTTATTAACTGATTTTTCTCAAATTACAGTATTGAAATTTAACAAAAATTTTACACATACATTGTCCATTCTTTCAACCCAACTGTTCATACATTAATGTTGTGGATTATTCTCAAGAATCTATGTTATGGGGGAGTATTGACTAGAGAGGGGGAAGTATACTTGTATATGCCCTATATCATTAACCAATGACGTTTTGTTTCTTAGTAGAATATTAGGATATCTCAGCGGGCGACTCGGTAGTTTTAGGTGGGTAGAATAGGGGGACAGTGGGGTTGGAAATTATTTCTTTTGTTGAGGAAATGTTTAGATATTCAAAGTAGATATAATAAAAAAATGTTCAGTTTTTGTTCAAGAATAAATTAGGCCAAAAACCGGCCTTAGGGACCCTCCTCGTTTCACTACAATCCGATTTTCTTAAATTATTCGTGCTTACAAGAAACGTGATGGACGGACGGACAGACAGACGGACGGACGGACGAACATTTGGAAAGTTGTTCAGAATTCGATCACCAACACAGTGATATGAACATTTTTCCCAGTTTTAGAAATGGTGCCGATCGAATGCAATATACTCTTCGTTTTGTATTTGCGAAGAGTACAAAAAGGTATGTATTACCATACATAAATACTTATAAAATATCTCTAAATAAAGGTTACAATTACGAACACGCACAGAGTGACACCTATGTATAAAAACAATGAAAAACAATGTTAACAAATACACGTCGATTACGGCAATAATAATAATAAAAAAAGATCAAGAGAGAGTCATAAACTTCTATCAGCGTAATATTCATTTAAAGAATAATAAATAGCTCTTAATATCTATTAATAAGTCTTTAAGTTCTAACTTAAAATATTTAATTGGCATATTTTGGTACTTACTAGGTAAATGAATGTACGCTTTTATAGCCAGCTATTTAGGATGAGAATGATCATTATTAAGATTGTTCATACTCAGTTCCGTTTTAGCATACATTAATACATTAAATACAAAGTGCAGGGTAATGTAATAGTTTAAATAAAACTTCTGAAATTATAATTTCGTAATTTCAGAATTGGCGGAACAAATATATATAGGGTGTCCCAAAATTCAACGTCATCCCTTGGAGGGCTGATAGGTCAGCTCATGATTGACCAGAATATCAAAATATGACCTTAGTAAAAAGTTGTTAGTTTTTGAGATATTGGCACTTTTATGAATTTTGTGAAGTTCGACACCTTAGATCGGTGTTTCGAGTGCCACAGCTACAAAATGCCATATTCTAAGATTGTAATTTTTGTTACGCAACCCTAAATAGCCCTGCTATTGATCACAGTCCAAAATAAAATTAATAGTGCCATAAATTCAGGAAAAAAACATTTTTACTCAATTCATGAGTTAATTTTTTTTATTAACTAACTTAGACTCGTCATACTGTAAAGAAAATCACCACGTTAACCTGGCAAGTTATTTAAAAAAATGCTCATTTAATGTGGTTTTTAAAGTGACATAAACATTCTCTATGTTTTACATTATAAAAAAAGATATTGCTATTTTACTGCAAAAGTAGCTTATTGTGAAATTATTTCAATACTAACACAGGCACACAAAATTTAAAAAAGTCGAGAACCAGAGGGTAGACCCCACTACCCCTATGTATTTTGGGACGCTGAAACTGAATATCATAATAAAAAAAAGTTTTAATTACCCAATTTTCACATAGCACCCCCTTGCATGCGTTAAAGTTTCGCGTAGTGTAAACCCACCTTTAGACTACATGACATGACTGACATGGGTTAGCGTGAAGTGACACTTCTGGCTGTTATTGTGTTTGTGTGTTTAGTAGTATTTACGCTACCTACCTTGTTTCCTGTGCATCGTTTCACATTCGTATTGTACTCCAGAGAAATAAGTTAAAAAAAAAGGCCATCTGCGGAATGAGGCCGAACAAGCTGAATTTTTGCAGAGACCTTCGTTTTGATGTTCCAATGAAGCACACAAAAATCTCATATGCCTACCCTTGTGCGTCTTGAGATATCGAAGGTCAAAGGTCATTAAAATCGTTTTTTCGCGAAAATCTCGCTTCCAGTGCATCTGACAAAACTTACGTAAAATAGTATTCTCTACAAAATTGTTTATATATATTTTTTTCGTACGACCAACCGTTTTCGAGATATAGCGTGATAAAGCGGGAAAAGTTAAGAAAAGTGCTTTTATAGTTATAGCTCTGCAGTATAATACAGTATTACCTATTACGAATGCGCGCTCCCGCTTTATCATGCTATATCTGGAAAACGGTTGGTCGTACGAAAAAAAATTATATCAACAATTTTGTAGAGAATACTATTTTACGTAAGTTTTGTTATGGGTTCTTACGACGTCAGATGCACTGGAAGCGAGATTTTCGCGAAAAACCGATGTTCATGACCTTTGACCTTCGATATCTCAAGACGCACAAGGGTAGGCATATGAGATTTTTTTGTGCTTCATTGGAACATCAAAACGAAGGTCTCTGCAAAAATTCAGCTTGTTCGGCCTCATTCCGCAGAGGAAGTTTTATTTCTCTGGGGTATTGTTCTTGTACCGATATTAACGGTTTTTGTTTTGATTTTTTGTATTTTGTTTTTGGACTTGTGTGTTGCCTAGTAGTTTCGATTTATTGTGTTGGAGATAATAACGAACTGACCTAGCTTTTTTCTGGACTGTGTTTGTGTTAAGTATTTGAGGTCAAATAGTACTCATTATGCCGAGCCAGTATTCTTCTCAGGAATACGCTAACATGCATTACATTCATGGGAAATGCAGAGGAAATGGTGCTGCTGCAGCTATTCAGTGTCAACGAAGATATCCGAATGCTTTGAGACGGGGAAATTTATCACGATTTTTTAAAAGATGAACTGCCAAATCTTTTGGAAGATACACCTTTGGCCACACGTGAGGCAATATGGCTTCAAAATGACGGCTGTCCAGCTCATTACGCACGAGGTGTAAGAAATTATTTGGACCAAACCTATCCACAGAGTTGGATCGGCCGTCTTGGTCCCATTTTGTGGCCTACCCGGTCTCCGGATTTAAATCCAATAGATTTTTTCTACTGGGGCTACATAAAGGAAAAGGTCTATGCAAAACCAGTAAATAACGTAAATCAATTGAGACACCGTATTAATAAAGCCGCACAACAAATAAATGTCGCAACAAGTGCAAGACGGATAAAAAGATCTTTTTTAAAAAGATGCCGCGCTTGCATTCGACTTGGTGGAAGGCAATTTGAACACATTATTTGATTTTTATTTGTGTTTTGTTTAGTTTTTAATAAATACCTGTCACATTGATTTAATTCCTAATTATTAAAATAATTTCACAATAAGCTCCTTTTGTAGTAAAATAGCAATATCTTTTCTTCCAATGTAAAACATAGAGAATGTTTGTATCACTTTAAAAACCACATTAAATGACAGTATGACGAGTCTAAGTTAGTTAATAAAAAAAATTAACTCATGAGTTAAGTAAAAATGTTTTTTTTTCCCGAATGTATGGCACTATTAATTTTATGTTGGACTGTGATCAATAGCAGGGCTATTTAGGGTTGCGTAACAAAAATTAGAATCTTAGAATATGGCATTTTGTAGCTGTGGCACTCGAAACACTGATCTAAGGTGTCGAACTTCACAAAATTCATAAAAGTGCCAATATCTCAAAAACTAACAACTTTTTACTAAGGTCATATTTTGATATTCTGGTCAATCATGAGCTGGCCTATCCGCCCTCCAAGGGATGACGTTGACTTTCGGGACACCCTGTATACATAGTATCGGAACTCAGAGAAAGAATTACTTAGATACATAAAACAACTTCAGTTATAAAGTAAAAGATGATTTTCAAATATTAAAAAAAAAATAATAATTAATTCTACATGTTTTTCTTAATCTTCAGTGCATCTCGTGATAAGCAAAAATACCGATATTTACAGTCACGGGACTGTAGTTCGCTAATAAATATAATATAAAGTATGATACTTACAGAATAAGTAGACAAGAGTACCACGTATACATGGAGTATAGTGGAAAGTCACATTTATCTACCTGTATATAATAACACAGCACTGTATTCAGGTACAGTGGTCCCAAATCGAGTATTTTGGTTCAAAAATGGCTAGAGAGCGCAAATCTTGTCGGAAATGTGAATTTTTTTTTAATTAAAGCATACCGGAATTCAAACAAATCCTCGGAGGGCGAATTTTGAAAAAGAAATTCCTTTTTTATTATTTTAAGTTCAAAGCCAAAAAAAAAAACATTTACAATTTTCAGACAAAGATAGTTGCTTCGAAGATTTTTTGATAATTAAAACTAGTTAGAAAATGAAGTAGAGCAAAATTAGCTGTCAAATTAGACAAAAATTCACAGATTTCGCAATTCCTGCAACCATCGGGACACTGGAAATGATAACACCATACATAAAACAAACTTTTTCCGGACTCAGCCTCGTCCGGAAATAGCTACGATCCACTCTCGATTGCGACACCGCTATATTTCGACCTTAAATGAAAACTGGTAACTTGACCCCCTGTGATATATGCAACCCATATTACAATTGCATATATAAGTCGTTGCATATACGACAGTCTCACTCGACCGCGACCCCGCTGTCTTTTGACCTTGAACGGAAGCTGGTAAGTCGACCCCCATATACGAACATAAACATTTCTAATGTTAAAAAGTGTTAATTGACAGCTGCCAAATTGATGTTTGACTTTCCCAAAACTTGTTGCTCTCAGGTTTTTGGAATCACTAACAAGAACGAACAAGATGTCAAATTGGACAAAAGATGTCAATGGAGAACTCAGCTAGACTGTCAAATTTCCAAATGTCGTTATTTTTAATTGTAAATATAAAAAAAAATTTGACGTAATGAGTTTTGAGCTTCCTAGAACTTTCAAATTATAGTTGAAGTTATGCAGTACTTATATTATATCAAATATGACAATATATGACTTTTTATAAAATAGAATCATTTATAATAATTATTATACTCTTCGCAAATACAAAACGAAGAGTATTATATTGCATTCAATCGGCACATTTCTAAAACTGGTAAAGTGAACTTCATATTTCTAAGTCAAATAAAAAATTCCCGACAAAGGAGTGAACACGGCGCGAGACACCAAAAAAAAGCCATAAAACTCGGCCATAAAAGTGTCAAAGCGGACGTAATTTATTGCGGCTCAGACCGTACTTAAAATTATTGTGCCGTGAGTTACAATCTAATTAATTTAATGTATGGTTGATAAATAAACAGTTATTTGCTGCTTAGTTTCACCAATAATAATTTAATATACCTATCGAATTATTGTTGTTGCCCAGGAAGGACCACGAGGAGGTACGAGCAATTCCTTGCCAAAAAAATGTGGGTTCAGAGTTACGGTTATCGATATTATTAAAATACGTCAAAGAAATAAAGTAAATTTTTAAATTCATTAAATAAAGGATATATTGAATTTATGTCAATAACCCGTAATCTAATAAACCCAGATTAAATAAATAAATAAAATTCTAGAAAACAAACAAATAATTGAAATAAATAAATTCAATTCTGGACAGCAAATAAATAACTATAAAATAAATAAATTCAGTTCTGAAAAAGAAACAAATAAATAATTATCAAATAAAATATGTACACATATAATATAATAAATAAAAATCACGTTATATTGCATTTGCGCGTATGTAAAACACTAATGAAACGATAAATTCACAATGTACACTAAATCAAATCACATATAACATTTTATTTAAAACTCTAATCACTACAGTTACTCAACACTTCACAACCACTTTCTAAATCGGTATCATCGTCGGTATCTGAATCTACAGATATTATTAAACGGTCTTGACTAGGGCTGATGCTTTTTTCTAACTTAATAAATTCATCTTCAATTTTAATGACATGCTGAATACACTTTTTCCAATTACTTGGTGTTATTTCTCCCACTTTAGCTTTAATAAGGTCGACTACTTTGGCATCAAATTTGGGGAAGGTGTTATTTTTGCGAATACTTCTTTTCAGCTGACTCCATATTAGTTCTATCGGGTTAAAAATGCAAAAATATGGGGGTAACCGTCAAACTGTATGTCCTTGAGCTTTAGCCATGCTATCAATCACATATTGTTTTGGGAAGTTTTGCTTCTTAACAATTTCCAAAAGATCTTTCTTCCTAAAATTTTCTTCAAATTCCAAATTATTTTTTCGGAGAAATTCTTGAATATCTTTTTTCTTTGTTCCCGTATTTGGTATTTTCTCAATTTGTTGCGAATGATACGAAGCATTGTCTAAAACAATTACGCTGTTTTCTTCTTATTTGGTAGCAATGAAGTCTGAAACCATGCTTCAAAAATATCCGCAGTCATGTTTTGGTGATAGTCAACGTTTGATTCTTCCATTTTTTTCCACTTAATTTGAGACCATTATGCACCCATCCATTTTCTGATCCACAATGTAATGTAATTACTAATCTGGTTCCTTTATTTGCAGGCATATCAACTTTACATTTCTTTGAACCATCTATCCAGTCTTTTTCACTATAATAATAATAATAATAATAATACTTTATTATCCAAAAGACCAATTACAACGGTATAGGATTAGTCACACGAATTAGATTAGACACCACCACGCGCTAGTGCCCCATGATTATGACATAATTAAGAGCTTAAAATAATAGAAACTATAACACTAACAAATATTCTAAAAACAAAGACAACTTACATATATAAAATTACATTGTCACAAATAACTTTTACATTTAATATGAATATGCGTCGAATTTTCAATTAAAATAAAATAAAATAAATACGTAGATCAACAAGTACAAAATTCACATGTCTAAATATTCTTCAACTGAGTAGAAACAGTTATTAATTAAAAATGTTTTAACATCTTTCTTGAAAGTTTTGGCATTGCTAATATTTTTAAATTGTTGAGGTAGCTTGTTATATAAGATTATTCCCATATACCTCGGATTTTCCTCATACTTTGATAAGCTATGTATAGGGATTAACAAATTGTGACCTTCTCTTGTACTATAATTATGGTTATAATTACTTGGCAAAAATGAATTAAAATTATTTTGTACGTAAACGAGTACTTCTAAAATATAGATACAGGGCAAGGTTAATAATTGTAGATCTTTAAATATCTTTTTACACGATTCAAATTTTGATGATCCTAAAATATAACGAATTGCTCTTTTTTGTAATCTGAATAATCTTTCTGATTTGTGAGTTGAACCCCAGAAAATAATACCATATGATATTCTTGATAGAAAGTGTGCATAATAGTAGGTTAACAGTGTATCATGGGTATCATACCAAGTTTCATCTAAATAATATATAGGTCGTTTTTTTAAATATTTTCCAAATATTCATTACGCCACTGCACAATTCTGAAGCTTTCCATAATACCTGCCCTTTTATTAATAATCTTGAACCTAAATCCTATCTTTGTTATCCAGCGCCGAAGTGTTGCTTGACTAACTGACACTGCACCATTTGTTTTCAGTTTCATATGTATTGATTCCACCGTTGGTACCTCATTTTCCATATACTTGCTATAAATTGAATCTCTTAACAATTTCACCATAGACGAATCTAATGCTCGTGCTGCTCCTTTATCCATTCTAACTTTTCGATTAGGTACCACATCCTTAATTATTATATAGATAGACCGTTCTGAAATTTCTGTTAAGTAGGCCGTTTTTTCCACGGCTCCTTTTTCACCTTCACTTTCTTTTATATTTTTATAAACGTTTAAAACTACTTTTTTAATATGTTCGCCTAAATCTAGAACTGTTCTCTGTAATTTGCGAGCCATTACCATTTCCCATATCTTCGTTAAATTCTCTGCTGGTGCTAGGTTGAGGATCTTCCCAAGGCCTGAACATTATAACAATATTATTTTACCACAGCCACTAAAAAACGGAAAACACTCGAATATTTCACCATCCGCCGGAATATTTTTACACAACTACATAAAATACGCTTAAACAAAGAGCAATTTCACTTATCTGTTAAACAGGGTTCGGACTCGTATGGAAAACCTGGAGAACCTGGAAAATTCAGGGAATTAAAAAATCTTTTAAAAAAAACTGGAAATATCAGGGAATTTTATAAATCGTATAAAAAATCAGGAAATTCTGCGTCTCGATATGGAAAACCATAGAGTTCTTAAGAATTTTCTCTGATTCAATTCAATTCAAGGAATTATTTTATGTCAAATTAAAAATTACTATACTAAAAAATACATGGAAATTAATATTTTTGATTATGGAAAACCTGGAAAATTCAGAGAATTTTTTCGGCTTCACAAAGTCCGAACCCTGTTAAAGTATTATTACATTCTAGGCACAATCAAAATAAAATGTAAACACTGAACCACACACGGTATTATTGATAAAAAATTTGTAGAGCAATTTTTTTCTTAGAAATGTATGCTCTTTCTGAAAATATTTTTTGTTTTTCCTTACATCGGCTCATGTTAAAACTTTTGAAAAAATACCAAAAAAAAAATTATTTCTTTTTTTAATGTTGTCGGTCTGGGGACCATGCAAACTTTAGATGATATTAATTACGCTTTAGCCTCCGAACATGTTTGAGATTTATAGACAAAATTAGCAGCTACACCGCCTGGGCTAGCGTTCCACTCTAGACTGTAAACTAAACTAAGTTTGAGAACCACTGCTTTAGTGCTTTATAGTGTACTCCAAGACTATGAATTCATTCAGAAACAGCTTAAATTAATTATTGTATTATATAATAGTTTACATAGTTAATTTGATCTTAAAATACTTTCTCAAGCACGTGTCTGTTTATTAAGTTTTGTGAAATATTAATAGCTACTTTTATTTTTATAATAAAATACATAAATATGTAATATTTTAGATAATATTCCCTAATATTAATAATGTCTATCTAATAGGCAATTCACATTATAACTGATCGCACTACTGGTTGCCTACTACTACAAAATTTATCAATCGAGCAGATCAAGCTTCCAAACCATAAGTTACGTATCAAGGCAAACTTGATACAGTATTTATAAACGCCGTGGCTCCTGGCATCCTTTTATGTATGCCCAGAAAACACATGGTCCGTCCCTCTGGGATCGTAAAATCTTTTTAGGGACGTCGTATGTTTGTGTGATAACGGGAAATAGAATGGCTCTTTGTCTTATATGAGTTTTATTTTATTTCCTCCATCGAAATTCGGGGAGAATTACCCACATTAGAATGATGGTGGTGTTAAAAAGCAACATTAAAGAAATAATAGCCAACCACCAACCCTTTTTTTGTGTAAATAAACTGTATTTGCATTAACCATTTGTCAAAAAAGTCGTTAAGGAGTTTAAATGTTCAAACGTAATAGTTTTTTTGTAACTGTAATATTTATAAGTAATCTGCTTGATTTTTAAAAATTATATTTACCGGCTTATGCTGTTTAAAATATTTTTGCGTTGTGGCCGATTTATAGATCTATATTGATTTCACTAATTAAAAACACTGCCTGAGGAATGACTACTTCCACATCCAGATCTCCCATCCAAGTCCCTTAAGGGAAAATTTCTTGACTATCTTTGCACTCTAGTATGTGGAAATCATTGATCATGGGACTTTAATAATATTTGAAGCAGATGTCATAAAAAATTTGAGGCGTTGATTTCTATAGCAATGGAATCATCTCAATGAGATGTTATTACAATAGATATGTGTACCAAATGTGTCAAGTGAATATCTCAATTTTATTTTATCAACCCCTTTAATAATGGAGTAAAGGTGGTGGAGGGGTGAAAAAATATTATATAGAAATCTGAGGCCATGAACTAGCATATACACCAAATCCCAAGTGTGTACTCTTACCAGCTTAACCTTAATACATACGTGTAACAAACATCAAGTGATATCTCGGTTTTATTTTGTCAACCCCCTTAATAATGGAGTGGGGGTGGTGGAAGGGGATCATAGAGTCTATTAAAACCTCTTTGGAGGGGATGGAAAATATTATAAAAAATATGAGGCCTTGGCTTCTAGTACATACACCAGATCTCAAATTTCCGTACCCCTAAAGCAGGCTGTTCTTATTTTCCCCCATTAACCCCCTCACCCTTCACCAGATAAATTCAAAATGCAATCTGGTTCCAAATCTCGTTGTAATACGTACATGTACAAAATTTCAAGTCAATATCTTTAAACTGTTCCATAAAAAAATGTGAGCACAAAGAAAGGTTACAGACAAACAGAAATGTTTTTCTTTCAAATTTAAAATCTCGACGTTTCTTGACATTCTAAACTGCTTTCAACAAAAATAATTTTTATTTTTTTTTTACGATTACTATACTTTCATTCCACTACGTAGATGTGGAAGTAAAAATTATTAC
Organism: Stenurella melanura; assembly: GCA_963583905.1. NCBI lineage: Eukaryota > Metazoa > Arthropoda > Insecta > Coleoptera > Cerambycidae > Stenurella > Stenurella melanura. The sequence continues at coordinate 19,226,685 of OY757316.1, forward strand.
GTGAGGCAACAAGATGTAATATTTATGTGAATGCTGATCTAAAGCAACCCATGTCTACATATTATCCCAGCAAGATGGTAAAAACTATTAAATCAGGAAAAGGCAAAATGCAAGTACTTGTTTAAAATATCTAGCTCCTAGCGATGCTGAATGAGTTCCCTCTAATGAATTACATTTTCATGAAATCTATCATTCTGTTTCTTGAAAACGTTTAGCCTTTGAAACGTTTTTCGCCCTTATTCTGGAGCTCATCAGAAAGACATAAAGCCATTCATAAAAATGTTTCGTGCAAAACCAAGACAATTTCTATGAATAAGTATGAAATAATTATGATGAGCTACAGAATAAGGACGAAAAACGTTTCAAAGGCTAAGTATTTCCAAGAAACCGAATGATAGATTTCATAAAAATGTAATCCATTAGAATGAAAAATTTTTAAGACAAGGTACATAAATAAATTTATTTTAGGCCTTTCTTCTCATTTTTAACTGAATCTTCATGACCGTAGGGGGTTATGTAGATACTAGTTCAATCTACATGGCCGTAAGGGACTGTGTGGATGATAGTGTTAGAATGAGAATTGTCAAATAAGAAATTAGACAATTTCAGTTTAGGACTTGCCAGATAACCAGAATTCAGGTTATCGAAAGAGTGCAAAGATTTCATTAATATTTTTACACATAGTTTTTCTTTTAGTTATTTTTTTCTGCTGTTTGCAAAATCCTATAAAGAATATGTTTCCTTACAATTATAAGCAAACAAATAATAATTCACTTTTAAACATCCCAGAGGATGGTTCTCATCCTTTAACATAGATTTTTTAGAAACTCAAGCTTTGTGACGTTTTTAATAATCTGGAACAGCTTTGGGGAAAAGCATCCTACGGCGACTGAGCCCATTTAATTAATCATGCCAAAGAGCAAAACCTAAAAAGGAAGGATAGAGACTTCTCCATACGGGTTGGTTGTAAGTTGTAAACGAATCAAGTAGGTCACGCAACCCTTAACAAAACTCAAGTAACTTCTAGACTATTCGCTAAAAAGCATAATCTAAATGGTTAATCCTGACAAATCATGCCATACAATCGTCATTATTATTGGTACATTAGTCCTTTTAACCCCAAACCAACCTTCCCCAAAGATATACCTCAAAAAATGTTAATATTTTTGTGCCAATCGATTATAATAATAATAATAATAATAATAATAATACTTTATTTCCATAAGACTTACAATCATAAGTATAGGAATTGTCAATGAGTAAATAAAATGTACCTAGGTTGGTACCTGTACTACGTAAATTAAGTAAAATTTTACAATAACAGTATTTGACAATCACAATGGTAATAAATGGACTATTATACGCATAGATTATTACAATATTCATTATATTCCCGGACAGAATAGAAACAATGTTCAATTAGAAACTGTTTGACTAGACGTTTAAAATGATTGAAGCTACCTCCGTTTTTTATATTCTCAGGCAAGTGATTGTACATTTTAATCGATGAGATAAAAGGTCCTTTTTCAACTTGTGTTATTCTATGCGCTGTTACATATAGTTTTGGGGCGGACCTAGTAGTGTATTTATTTACATCTCCGCATGTTTTATAATCTTTAATATTCCTCCTTACATAACACACACATTCCAGAATATACATGCAGGGTATGGTAAGAATACCCTCCTGCTTAAAATAGGGTCGACATGGAGTGTTGTACGGTAATTTTAGCATACTTCTCAGTATTCTTTTTTGATGAATAAAGATTTGGTTTATTCCCGAACAGTTTCCCCAACATATTATTCCATACAATAAGATAGAGTTTATAGAACCATAGTAAAATGTTTTAAGAGTGTTTATGTTAATACTGTCTCTTAACCGCCTGATCATAAAGTTCTTCGTTGCAAGCCTGGATGAGAGATCATTGACGTGTGCCTCCCATGATAGATGCTTGTCCATTTGTAGACCCAGAAACTTGACGTGATTTTTTTGACTAAGTGTATTTCTGCCTGATCTTATTAATAGACTGCTGTCAGGCTTTGTTCCACTTGGAGTATATAAAAGTAGGTCAGTTTTTTTTGGGTTTAGTACTAGGTCATTATTGTTACACCAAGTCTTGGTTTGGTCTGTTAATTTATTTAGTCTTTTGCTTACTTCGTTTACGTTATCTTCGGTAATTAATCCAGAAAGATCATCAGCAAATAATGTTAAGAAACCGTCTGAGACATATGTCGTTATATCATTGATGAATATGATGAACAGCAATGGCCCCAGCACGCTACCCTGTGGGACTCCCGCATTTACATCTACACTATCAGAGAAGTAACTTTTACCGTTTTCAGAGATTCGCACAGTCTGGCTTCTTCCAGACAAATATGACTTTATCCAGTCCCAAGCCGGTCCGCGAATACCATATGAATGTAGTTTGTTTAGTAATAATAGATGGTTTATGGTGTCGAAGGCACGTGACATGTCAAAGAAAATTCCCGCTGACGTCTGTTTGTTATTAAAACCATTTAATATTTTTTCGTAGAAAGACAGTATAGCATCTTGTGTAGAACAACCCCTACGAAAACCGTACTGTCTGGGAGTTAGCAGATCGTGCTTCTCCAGGAAGGGTAAAAGCCTTGATTTATAAGCTTTTTCGAATATTTTGGAAAACACAGAGAGTAGAGCTATAGGTCTATAGTGCTCGATATTACTGGGATCATTTTTTTTATGTATGGGGATAATCAATGAGGATTTTAACTGTTCGGGAAAATAACCTTTTTCGAATGATAGATTGATTAGATATGTTAAGGGGACGATGAGGAATTCCGCACACATTCTAAGTATGTCGCACGGTACTTCATCAGGTCCTGCTGATCTTTTGTTACTAACTGATAAGACGATATCATAGACTTCACTATGACTTAAAGGTGTTAAAAATATTGATTTACTTATACCGTTTTTTAGAGTGTTGACACGCTCAATGTTACTGTTGTTTAACTGTTTATTTAGTTGTTTGATAGAATCAGTAAAATAGGTGTTAAACATGTTAGCTTGTTCTTTTCTATCTGTGTAACTTTTGTTGTCTAGATTCAATATTTTAGGTAGACTTGAGCATTTTTTATTAATATTAGTATTTGATTTGATGACATTCCAAGCAGTTTGTGATATATTCCCGGAATCATTAAATTTTTTGTCAAAGTAGATCTTTTTTGCCTTTTTGATTTTTGCCTCGTGGACTTTCTTTAGTATGTTATATCTGATTTTAACTTCATTTTCGTTTGTATGCTGATATACGAGATATATATCTTTAAGTAGTCGCCCTTCCTCGATAATTTCAGGGGTTATCCAGGATGTATGCTTCTGTTTTTTATTTATATTTATACTTTTGATTGGAAAGGCCATATTAAAAATACTTAAAAAGGTAGTAAAGAAAATATTGAATTTAGCTATAAAGTTGGATTCGCTATACATCTGATGCCAGTTTTCATTGGAAAGTAAGTGTGAGAAGTATTTTTTATTTTCATCACAAAAGAATCGTTTGCGCAATTTCCTAGCTGTGGAAATAGGGCTCTCTAGTTTAAGTTTTATTATTTGAGTACAATGATCAGAGAGTGTATTGTGGAGTGTTTCAGTCTTTACGTCTTTCAGTGCTATGTCAGAAAAAACATTATCGATTAGGGTACTCGATGCCCCTTGTATGCGAGAGAAGTCATGGAAACGTTGGCTATACCCATAGGATGTAAACAAATTTACAACATCCTTAGTTTTTCTATTTTGGTCTAGAAAATTGTAGTTAAAGTCGCCACAAATAAATTTAATACATTTACTTTTATTAGTTACCTGTATTAATTTTTCTAGTGTAGAAATAAAATGTACATCACTTGCTCCAGGCGACCTGTATATACAGCTTATATTTATCGTTACCTTATTTAGATTTATGTTTACTGAGGCAGCTTCAAACATTTGATCAATACACTCAACACTAGGCAGCTTCCTTTCTTCATATGTTAGATCATCCCTCACAAGGATGGCTACCCCTCCACCTGGGCAAGATGACCTGCAGTAACAGCCAGATATGTTATACTTGTCAATTTTTAACACTTTTGCTTCTTCTTGTGTAAGCCATACTTCAGTCAGACATATGATTTCTGGATAGTTTAAAGAATGTAAGTACACATTTAGCATGTCAATTTTGTTCCGGATACTACGTATGTTTAAGTTCATTATTTGGATATTTTTTTCGATGTCAGGATTTAACATCATTGATTCCCTGCTAATTTCTTGCGTAGGTGAAAAAACCTGCTTACGTAGGCACCTTCAGGCCAGACGTCAGGGTTCATTGCCTTCTTAAAGTTCTCCTCATATATTGATACTTTAAATGATGCATAAAGGTCTGGATGTTTCGGTATAATAGACTCACACATTACTTCAGGGAAGTTTTCTTTTAGTATTTGTCTGAGATCAGCTGTTGTGGTATTAACGTCCACCCTGTATACATGTAAATCAATCATCTTAGGTACTCCTTTAACACTAGTCTCCCTATTTTTGCCAACTATCATTTTCCTTCTCCGATTTTGGTGCACTTTTTGCCACTCTCCATCTTTTGAATTTTGGATAGGGTTTTGAGAAGTATTAGGTACAGTTACCTGTTTCTTCTCATTTACTAGATTTATTATTTCCGTGCATTTTTGTTTTGTTTGTATTTCCATTAAATCAGCTGATACTTGTTTTTGTAGTATGGGGGAATGACCTGTGTTTTTGTCCTTGATTAGAGCGTTTGCCTTATTATTCGTTTTTGCTATATGCGGCGTTGGAATTTCTTTGATAGTATTTTTTGCGTTTGAATTTATACTATTTGGTTTTTGTGCTACAATTTTTATCTCGTGTGCGTTATTCATCAACTCAATTTGCTTATTCAATAGATTGATTTTATCACGTAGTTCCTTTATTATTATGTCTTTTTGTTTAATGATGTAAGAAAATAGAGTATTATCTACCTTTTTATCGCTGGTTGTCATTTCTTCTAGAGCATCATAAAATGCCGAGTCGGGGTCCACATTTACCACATTATCACTTCCACAGCATACAACAGATGCTTTATCTTCTGATAATTTTACATTATTGTATAACTTAGCACAACTAGTATGAAAGTAGTTTGAACAGTTTTGGCATTTAATTCCGTTTAATACTTTAGATTTGCAGCGTTTACACGAGGGAGCATTTTCACTACCGCTTGTACTCGGCGCCATCATCGCCGATTGTTACCTTTGCTATCACTCTGTACTCCATTGAGACTAAACATCAGCAAGATGTGTCCCAAACTTATGATGGGTGTTATGCAGCTTTCAAGATGTATATCCGACAGGATTTGTTATGAGGTCCTTGAATGGAGAGAGAGAAGAAATACGCTCCTTGTATTTTTTCACATTTCATTATTTTTTAACGTCAACCTGAGAAAGAACATGATATAAAGCGGATAATGATTCAGGCAAAACCACAAGTCAAAAGTGAAGACAGTGACACGATCAGAGTTGGACTGATCCTAACTAGCTATATGGGGCTCATTTTGCACTTGTAGTAGCAGGATAAGTATTCTTAGTAACTGCATAAAGCTTATAAAGCAATGTATGTTATGGAGCCGTTGGGGCATTCTGTAAATTATTCGGTAACAGAAGAATTAGAAACTCAGTTTACATACACGTCTTTTGCTATTGTAATACTAGAATTAATGTTTCTTTGGTGAATACTTTTACTACTGCGAAAGACTAAATTGATATATGAATATATGAACATTACCAAACGTACATGGTTCATTACTCATCAGCCATATTCTGTGAAATAAACTGGAATATTACAATTGTTCCAGCTACATTTAAAAGTTGGGTGCTTTGTTATGCACGTCAACAAAAATGCTTTGAAAATTATTGTTTATGAAGCATTTGATTATAATTTATTTATCTTCATCTATTTAATAAACAAATCTCTGCCTAAGGCTACATACTAATAAATAATATTAACTGTTAACAAATTACTGTGAAAATAAATAAAATATTAATGTCGAGTAAAGAAAAACGAACTTGTACTTACACATGAAGCACTATACACTACAGATTCAAATAGATAAGTACAAAACTTCTTCCACTACGTAAACTAGAGCGGAGATCAAATTATTTGGCGGCTAAAACTTATTAAAAACAAGGAATGATGCTGCTTCGAAATTGAATTTAGAAGTATGCACTCAAGAATTAAATACAGGGATCGATTTACTAAACATGCATTTGTTACCAAATGTGTATTTTATTGCTAACGATGTCTCCTTTTATCGTGTTGCCTCTTATGCGTTAAAGGGAAATGAAGTGATAATCTTTGACTGCGTCTGGTGGCAAAATGAGACCGTCTGGGAGTTAGTCTGGTATGAATAACGAGATTTTATGCTACTTTTTCCGAAATTAATTAATTTATTCCTAATTTAGATGACCATTTGCGAGTTGCACACAGGCAGCTGTGCTTTTAGTAAATCATACTATATATACTTCTAGTCAAACCTTTGTTATCTTGTGTAGTTTTTTATATGCAAGCTCTTGGTCCAGTACAGATTCATCACCAATGAGGTATTTGATGGGGTAAATAACTTGCCAGTTGAGCAAAATTTGGTATAGATCATCCTTACTGCCACTCTAGTTTTCTCCATTTTTCTTTGTGCCTCTGACACATGGACTACTAGGAATTGATGTTTTCAGGTGTGTCTGGAGACATTTGTTTTAATTCCTTGGAAAGAAAGATTACCCCCCAAATAACTCTCCAGCATCGTATTCTCCCAGATCCCGTAATTTTTTGGCTACGGCAACTGTGGAAACCAGGTGGTAAACGGTCAAGAAGAAAGAACTGATGGAAAATATCAGGTTCATCAACCAGAAGAACACACTGGTCCTAGTGAAAGGTAACTCTTTTTTATTTACAGCATTCATCTTTATATCTATTTGCAAGCCACGGTACATTCTTGGAAGATCATTAATAATAAATCAACATCCACTTGGACAAATGGATATAGATCAGTTGATTATATAGTATAGTTGTCTCCATTTGTTTAGTGCACATAAAAAAGGCGATGAAAACTGACCATCAAAATATCAAAGTCGGCGCTATTATTTACTGACAACGTACTACAGAGCCATACTTCAAATTTTTGCATATTAAAATGAACGAAATAATACTAGAGATTTAAAAATCGTGTTTTCGGTAGAAACTTAATTACGTCTTTGGTAAATTAGAAAATCCTGTTCTGTCCTGCATCAAGATAGGGATATCTTATGCATCTGTGGACACATTGCTCGTCTTTCGCGACACTGACGGATATGTATGGCTCTGTTTATCTATTCCATCGACGTTCTAGTTAGAGGTGATTGGCATAGCTATATCAGAGTTAAAAATCTTAATTAAAAGAGGCATATCTCCATTTATCATAATCATCATAATCATGCCAGAACATACTTTATATAGGAGTAATAATGTTTTATCTATTAAGTGATACACTATATTTATTATTTAATATTTTGCAGATAAATAAAACCTGCCCCGATCTCCCCTTATATTAGCTTGGTCGGCAGCTTTTAGTTTCTTATGTGCAGTATAAACATGGAGTCAATTAAATTAATACCAGCATTTGTAGTGGAACTTTAGAAGTGATTTTGAACCACCAAACTCTTATTATTAACTCATATTGCGGGGTACTTTCCCGACTTCCAAAAGTTGCAGCAGCAACTAAAAAAGTTGATCCGCCGAGTGTGGACATCTTTCACGCCATTTTAATCAAAGGTATCTAGATTTTACTAAGAGCTCAGTTTTCTGCTTACTTAATAAATGTTCAAATGTAAATTGCTATCATTGGCTTTGTTGATGTCTATAAATTAGTAGACATAGTCAATGGTCTTAATGTCAAACATATATCTTACCTTATAACATCTCTCTAAGGCATTCGACTGTGCCTCCAGTCCTAGACTGTTGGGAAAGTTATGTCACTACAGAGTTAGCAGTTTGCATCTTATGTTTTCTCAGCCTTACAAAGAATTTGGCGCACGACATTTAACAATGGAAATTCGCTTTTATGGGGTACCTCAATGCCACATTTTGGGGCCGCTCTTTTTACATGTTATAACCAATTCCATGTGATGATGCCCAAAAAATGGAGCTTGTGTATGTATCTTTCCTAGCTTCATATACCATAACTGAACACTTTATTACACTGGTCTACAAAAATACAAAATTTTCTGCTCCAAGGACTAAACCCATCATTCCGTAAGTATTTTTGTGTGCTGAATTCGAATTTTGGATTTTTAAAATTTTCTGCCTCTCGGATATGGAGTAAATCCCGGTTTGTATCGTCAAAGTACGTTTTTTTGCCAAATTTCGACGTAAAACGTGTTTATATGAGGGATCCTTACCCCAAAACATAATTAAAAATACCATTTTCTATTGTTGCGCATTTCCACCCCTTTTGGAAAACACCCTGCATGAATCCGTGGGTTTCAAATAATTCTAAGGGATAGCCACTAATACTTTATTTAATAATTTACTGATTACACAATACTTCTAAACTAACTTTTACTATGTTTGTATTTACACCTTGGATTTATAACCTCACTTTTCGCTACCAAACTTCTTCACTTTTATAATACTTCCCTCTCCGCTGTCGATTTCGCCTTATATACTTGAAAATTGACTCTAGATCCATCTAGAGATTTCCAATTCCAAAACAATATAACTCTAGAGCCATCTACAGGCTTCCAGAAGAGTGTATTACTGGTTGCCTAACCATTGGTACTTATTTTCAGCTATTAGTAACATGGGCGTATCACTCGCCAGGCCTTAGGCGGATGTAATGCGTAACACTAAGTAATTTTTTGCGATGATTACGAATCCATCCTCAAAAAAGGCCGCTCTGCCCTCTAAAAGGCAATAAAGGGAAAAGAGGGCAAAAACAATTTTATTGTAAAAAGAAATGTGAGGTGTGATTTCCTATGTATTTTTTAATGTTGAACAAGAATTCAATGTTAAAAAAAGGGAATTGCACTCTCCAAAGTGCAATAAAGGGCTAAAAAGGGCCAAATATTAAACGTTTATTGCTCAAACGTCTAGTGTTTCTTGACTAGTCTAACCTGACCTAACTAGTGTCAACCAAGGCTGACCACAGGAGTAAAAACTGGATAGGACCCTTGCAAATGGTTAAAATCCTTCCAAAAGTTTGCCACATGCTTGAGTTTACACTAATTAGGTCAGGTTAGGCTGGTCATAACAAACACTACACCTTCGAGCAACAAACATCTAATATTTGGTCCTTTTTAGCCCTTTGGAGAGTCGCGACTAACATTAAAAAATATTCAGCAAAATACACCTCACCCTTAAATTTTCAAAAAAATTGAGTTCTTGCCCTTTAGAGGACAGAGCGGCCTTTTTTGAGGACGGATCCCTCATGTTCGAAAATTGTCAAAAAACCGTATTTTGACGAGATAAAAACCGGGATATACACAAAAATATTTAAGGAATGATCAGTTTAGTCTTTGGAGCAGAAATTTTATTTTTTTGTAGACCAGTATTATCAAGCAATTTCAACCAATCTTTCTCCAATTGGGATTTTGTGACAAGACGTCGAAATTGTATGGAATTAAAGCGTGAACGATTCTACATCGACTGATATAAATTAGTGCTATTTCGTATAGTTGATATTTGATTCAATTATGTTGGTTGAATAAAGCAACACAAAATAGTGTATATAAACAACCCGAGAAAGTGTACTGCTTGACCGTGGAATCTATACCTGGATCTGTCCCTTCTTGAAGTGGGTGATATAAAATAAGCAACAAGCCACATGTCTGAATGAAACAGATAAGTTTTTGTTTATGTAGCATTAGCATTGGTTTATTTATGTCTTCATTAAATTTTAAACAAGAAATGGAGATCAAAATTTAAAAGGTATTAAACATAATACCTATATAGGTAATAAACATAATATATAGGTGATGAAATGGAAAAACTGCCTGAAATTGACATCGATTGTTTCAAGGAAACGACATAGAGGGTGAGCAAACTATCTCTTCGGACCTCTTTTCTCGTAACGCGAAAAAAAATTGTTACCACGAGATAGGGCCCTTCCCAGCAACTCCACTGTAAATGGATATTTACCTGTGGAGCGATTAATAAATAAAAACAAAACAAAAAATAAAAATTAAAAATAAAAGCTGCAGATTCAGAAACAGAAAACTTAGTAGAAGAAAAATAAGGAGATGACGATAGATGGAAACTTAAAAGAAGCATGGAAACTGAAAAGAAGCATCTCGCATACACCTGCATACCCCAGCCAATGTGACAAATAGAAACTTAATAGAAACATGGAAACTTAAAAGAAGCATCTCACAAACATCTACACTTCCCATCCTTTATTCCCACCCCATGTGCCATGCGGCTCTCGCTGCTGATAACATGCATGTCCAATGTCCAATCCGGCGTATGCAGTCGGTCCGGCGTTATATAAAACATCCAAGATTTGCTTCCGTTACGCGGTTTGGCCGTCCGTTGACCATGCTCGACAGACGACTAAGCTGTGTGTTGGAAAGAACCTCCATGGATGCCCGGAATCGGCAGCAATACCCACCTTACGCTGGCAAATCAATCAATCAATGTGTCAGTGTGAAGGGTCCATTAGCCCCCTATGTCGTTTTAAAGGAAACAACTTCGGCCTGAGATTTTGATGTTTCAAGGTAAAGGGATTATAAAAATAAATGAAATGCCCTTTTCGTTTTTAATCTTATATTTAATATCATAGAGAGTAGCTAAAGCATTATGTACAAGCTGAATATATGTATTTACAGTTCTTTTCCCATTTTTAGACCCTTGATAATCTAATTTGGAACATGCCCAACCACGTTCCAAAATAGCACCACAAATTTTTCAAAAAGGAATTTGCAAAAATAATCTTTTTTATACACACAAACACATATTAGTAATAAAATAAGATTTATTCTATATTCTTTAGTTTTATATTAACGACTTTTTTTTACACCTAAGTAAAGGACCTCTAAATATTATAATAAATAGACATATATTTTTTAAAATAAGTGTACATTCTGAAGGTTCGGAGACATTTTATTTTTACATTAAGTAAGTGAACAGAATGTCTAGTAAAAATGTTACAAAATAAAAATACTGACTCTCTAACTATTAACAGAAATGTAAAAACTGCTTAAATGTAGAAAACCTGAAAACTCATCTGTCTGCCCACAAAATCTTATTCAATTAGACATATTTAAACTAATCTGTGATGCTTCATGCAGACGCAGCAATTCCTCTAAGTCTGCCCAATGTCATTTGCAAATTGTTTGATATATGTACAAGAATATTGATTGAGGAACGAGTCTAAAATTCTGTAATGCAGTGGGTGGTACTACACTGGGTACGTCACGTACTGACTTAAGTTTTCTGGTGATAGATAAATTTTCAGCAGTTCTCGCTGAGCTAAAATTCCCAAAACCGCCATATTAAATATGGAAAATTAGTTGAAATAATAAAACAATAACTTGTGTAGGAATTGTTTTATTAAAACAAAATTTTCAACTTTTTAAAAGTCATTTTTAAGTAAGACATTCTTAAACGAAATAATCACAAAATATTAAATAGTATACTTCTAAGAGTTGTAAAATAAAATACACTCGAAATAGTACCATACTTACTTTAATAAGCATCTAAAACTAAGTTGATTTTATATAAGCGTATTTCGTACAAATTTAAAATATATATTAATCTGGAAGAATGATTATGTTTTATGTAAATGTCATATATGATGTACAGTTAACTTTGAAATATGAAAAAAGCTTCTAATGCGCATCTAAACTATTTTTTTCTGCAATACATAAGTCCTAAGTACTAATGTCATATAACATTGCACGCTTTTTATTATTTTATACAAAATATACACAAAAGCCTTAATATAAACACTTTCAACTGAGACGGAAACGACAATTTCATTTCTAAATAATAAACTCATCCACACTTTCGAATTTAACTAAAATCAAAAAGAATATTTAATTCACACCCATTCAGAGAGTCAACTAAAGACAGTTACTCTCACTTTTCAACTATTTTTCAAAAAAATATTAATCAGAAGTGGGACAAAATTGAATTTACAGCTGCAAAAGTATTCTGAAAATAAATTTAAAAAACGAGTTACCACTAGTGGTAATTCGAAGTAATCATAATTAAAAAACATTGTAGAATCAAAACTTTTGTAAATGAATTTTCAACAAATGTGGTAAGAAAAATGTTAAACTAGTCACAAATTATAATTTAACAAAATTCACATACATTATTGAAATCAAACATTATTCAACTTTAGATCATTGAAGATGGTCTTTAAACTGTTTTTGAAAAATATGCATTTATATATTGATTCTATGCTTAAATCAAAAGAACTACTTATTGATCAGATCTGGGATATCTCAGCATTGAGTTTATCAAAGAATTTGAATATATTACTGAAGTCAAACAATAGACTAATATGTGGTAGTGAAATATCATCTTCAACTATTTTTCAAAAATATATATTGATATATCGAGTCTACGCTTAAAACAAACGAACTACATATTGATCAGAAGTGGGATATTTTCAGCATTAAGTTTATTAAAAATTATTTGTAAAACAATTTCATACAATTAAAAAACGTTTGCAAAAGTAATTTCTGACTAAAAATTTGACAAGTTCCAGAAGTACGCAGCTAGCGTTCTAATGTACCCCATAACCTCAAATTTATCCAATTTCAATGTTATATTTACTATTTTTGGTACTTTTTATTTGAAACTCGTAAATTTTAAAACAATATTTTTTAATGTAATGTTTTAGTGCAATTTTTAAAAGTGTTCACTTGACAAAGACCATGGGACTGAAGCTACCACTAAACTACGTCAGATAGTTGTTCAAAAATGTTTAAAACTGGTATTGTCATTCGAGGGAGGTGATAATCTAAGTGGTGAGAAAAGGTTAGCATGATGAACGTTTAAGCCAGTGGTTCTAAAATGGTTATCGAAAGAAAAAAGATGTCTCACTGAATATTCAACTTTTACTATAGTAATTTTTAGTCGAATTAGGGTAATTTAATAAAACACTCTGTAAATTTGAGGTTATGTGCACTAGTCCTTCTGATATTTAAGAATCAATTTTGTGTTTGTTCAGAATTTGAAATTTTCCTGAAAAGATGTCTAATCCATCTCAACTACAAAAAACCCAATTAGTCTCCAGTTAAGTAAACCAACCTGGGATTGTCAGATATGTCTAAAATATATCTCAAATCACGTTTTAGAAAGTTAAGTTAATGTTTCAGTCATAAAATGTTTGTATCACTAATATTCATGAAAATAAGGCATATTTTTTAAATTTCCATCAGTACGTCAATTCCAAAATGAAGAAAATAATATCTAGGAATGAGATTGAAGTGTACACATATACAGAGCGATCCCTGTGTACTGGACACAAATTTTCTGGCCTGGGAATTGATCATTTTTAAAACATTCGCAAAACTGTAATGTATTTTGTATACATTTAAGAGCAATTAGTCTAAATCAAAATTTCTTACCCTTTTAACGGGTTTTCATACAGTTCAATAGTTATCTCAAAGATTTGCAAGTCTCATCGGCTATTAGATTTTAAACTGTTTTCAAATTTGGTCCTCCGAACCGTATGAGCCATTTTTTAATTAAGTTTTGTCTGGTTTTACAATACTACAAAGGACATATAGGTTACAGTTAACAGGATGATCAAATGTAACAACTGAAATTGTTAGTTCTTGAAATATAGGCTATTGAATCTATTTTGCTACTATAGAAGAAAGCCTATATCTCGAGAACTAAGAGATAATTGTCTATTAGTACATATCTTTGATGAGAAAGTCAAAAAGGTATGAGAATCTGCAAAAATAAGGTGTCGCTTACGTAACCAATAGGAGCCATTTGCCATTAAACCGAAAGTCTGATAAGTTAATCTGTAATCTTCTTACAACCACTAGATACCTTACCGTCTATTTCATTCATAATACATAGTATGTGAAAATTTTGGAAAAATATATACTTTGGAGGTACGTAATTTTCCCTCGGATTAGGAATCTACGGCAAACGTGGCATCTTACTTTTTCAAACGTTTATTCATCACAGTAATATGGTCCAGAATCTTGTGTCAACTTTCCATGCATCGCCCTGTATAGTAAATTTTATATAATTTTTTTTAAAACCGAACCATAAATTTATTGTTGTGGAGAGTTTTCCTCCAATAATCACCAAGATAAGACAAATATTTTCTTAAAGCTTTTGTGACCTTTCTTTTTACATATAAGTGTTGTCCAATAGTAGTCAGTCATTAGGTCCGATAATACAAAATCTAGGCACCCATAGAACAGTCCAAAAGTTTCAAAAATTGATTGTTGTTTTATTTTTTGTTTTTAATTTTTTTTTTCCTCCTTGTTTACAAATCAACATAGACCATTATGACATCGCTATTGGCCTGGTAATAAAATATATTCATCTATGTTTTGTAAATATATGTACAAATCCTTAAGTATAAGTAAATCTACAACATTAGACTTGATAGAAAAATCCACAGATACATCGAAAACACCTACTAGAGATACACGTTTAGGTTTGATTTTCTGGCATATTCACTCGATCCGAATAACAAAAATTTCACAAAATGTTCTTTTACCACACAATGACCACATTTTTAACATTTTACGGTACTATGCCCTCAAAGTCACAGTTACGTGCTATTCACACATTCAACATTTTTAAGTGTTCCTCAAGGTTCAGTCATGGGGCCGCAAATTCCCCCTTCATGAAAAACGATAAACCATCGCAGCTTTTGAGAGAGATATCTCAGATGCATTCCAATGGACTCAAACTAAGACGTCGGAAACATACATGACTTTTTAACGGCCAGAAAAAAACCTACCAACATTTAACATTTATCGATACATGTAGATTGTATATTAGTTGTACTGTATATCTTATTGCATTCATATTAGGAATTGTTCTATCAAAACGCTAAGAATATAAAATCAGAAATGCTTAACTGTGACCGTAACTTATTATGGTACAAGGATATATCTCAATGGGAGAACAGCTAACAAAACCGCTGAATAAATTTAAACTTAACATTTAAAACTGTCATAGCTAAAAAAAATTAATATGTCAGAATAATAATATAGCACCGAAAATCACTATCATTTAAGTTATTACTTTATTGCTGCTTTGTCGGGTCTCTAGGTATATCAGGCTTCATGATTATTGTATGTGTTGTAGGGTCGTAGTGCCCCGCAAGGTAGTAGATGTCATTGTTGTCGTATATTGTTTCGTATCGTTGAGGGTCATCCCCTAGGCGCTCAGTGTATTCGCTCACGGGCAGGACTTCGCATTTATGAGAGATTGTTTGTACGTCGTTTTCGTCTACGTGAGGCGATTCGAAGAGGGCTCCCTGCAAATGAAACAAAGTTTTGTTTGTATTGATGATGATAACGATGATAATAATAATACGCTCTTTATTTAGTAATAAAACTCACTTAAACTCTTCATTAGATAAAAGTTTGAATAGAGAGAGAAGAAATATGCTTGTAACTGGACACTTGGTTATATTCGTATTTCCGTATGAAAGGTACAACAACTGGACAGATTGAAAATCTCTCTCAGACCAGGGAAATACAAATACAGTGTCCTCGTTCCACCTTTTAACAGATTGTATATCAGCACATACGCAACTTCAGGCAGGAGTAGACCAGTAGGTGGGTACAAAAAAGTATTAAAAGTTCATTTTTGAGCCAGGAGCAATGTTTTGATTGATTATTATGTATTTATTGCTGTTAAACACGATTATCACTATATGTGCTTCGTAAACAGTGTGCTTATTTTTTAAATTAACAATTTAAAAAAAGTAAACAAGTTTCTTCAATGTTTTGCTTTATATCTCCTCTCCTACGAATTTTTCGCCATATGTACCTTATTAGTTTTTTGTTCCTCACTGAATTACCTACCTAAAAAATTAGACTGGTTTGAAATCGCTAAGTGTTTATTTTAAATTGCAAATAGTGTTCAAAGTTAAAAAAGTACTATTTTTTCGACATCAAATAACTCGAAAATGGAAACACTTAGAAGCCTGAAACTTCCAGAAGTTGTTGCTTACAATGATATAAACAAGTGTTCCAAATTTCAGCACGATTGGTTTTAAATTTTTTAAGTTATTACTTATTATACTTACTTATATTACTTATATGGTTTATTAACCATCGTTTTTTTTAAACCTTGATTGCAAATATTGCTATTTATTTTGTAAATAATTTAAACTATCCAAATCAAGCTAGAAAATTCAAAACATTATTGAAATTTTGGAATTTTCAGAAAATATTGATTTTGCCCGACTTTATATCGATTTCTTTAGAGTGACCTTTTTTTTAAAGCAATATACAGTAGAACTTCGATTAATCGTCACTCGATTATTCGTCACCTATTATCCGTCTATGATCTTGTTGCACAAATGGGTACAGTTTTTGTGAAAACCTATGCGGGCGGTTGAACAATTCCCGGAAACCGCTTCATAAAAAGAAAATTAACAATTATTTTAAAAACTAATATGTATATATCTATACAATCTTCATAATACGAAGCATTTTTAAATGTTGTACTATTAACATAATAAAGAATTAATTATTATCTAGTGACTTTCTATTATCCGCCTATTTCTCATATTCCTCACCTCCTGGTCCCAATCCCTGACGCATAATGGAGGTTCTACTGTAGCTTCTTTATTTTTTAATGTAGATTGTCCGCTTCTTTTTTGGAAAATCTTTGTCTTAAAAAGCACTTTCAAGTTATGAAAAAGCGGATAATCTACATTGAAAAATAAAAAAGCTACATTGTTTTATACGTCGCGTAAAAAAAAAGGTTACTTGTAATGAAATCGTTATAAAATCGGTCAAATCGGAAATTTTCTAAAAATTTCAATGGCACACACTGGTAGAATGGACAAAATTCGCTCCAAGGCTCAATTTTTGAAATATCGACTTGAATTTTTTTTTTTAAATACTCAGAAAGAAGTCTGGAATAGTGAGTCACTGCAGCTTTTTGGAAATTTTTTGTTTGCGTGGTAGGATTAAGATATTTCAAGGTCAAATTCGTTTTTTTAAATGGGAACCCCTTTTTTTTTATTGCAAATTTGGATTGTCTGACTAAAAATAGACTACTGTTGTCCGAAACATTTTTTCTGAAATTGTTGTTTCTTTTTAGTTATCCGACGAGGAAAAATCAAAATCTTAGAACTTTGTGATTTTTTTACTCGAAAAAGAAATTTGGACAAAAATTGCCAAAGACAAAAAGAGTTTGGAATCATCTCGGGAATATTCTCAATATTTTTCAGAGTTGTCCAAATGCCCTTTACAGAAGAGAGCATTGTGGAGTTTTCAAGTACATCAGAAAGGACATTGGACAATTACGAAACAAATTGAGAATATTCCCGGGATAATTCCAAACTCTCTTTGTCTTTTGCAATTTTTGTTCAAACTTCTTTATCAAGTAAAAAAATAACCTAAATTTCCTCGCCGAAGAACTAAAAAAATCATAATTTCAGAGAAAAATTTTCGAACAACAGTAGTCTATCTTTAGTCAGGCATTCCGAATCTGCAATAAAAAATAGGAGTTCCCATTAAAAAAAAACAAATTTGACCTTGAATGACCTTACCTTTCCAGACAAACAAAAAAATTCAGGTCGATATCTGAAAAATTAAGCCTTAGAGAGAATTTTGTCCATTTGCCACACTGTGCTACATAACAGTTTGGATAGTTTACATTATTTACAAAAGAAATAGCGCGATTTGCAATTAAGGGTTGAAAAAAAATCGATTGTTTATTACTTAAAAAGTTAAAAACCGATCTTGCTGTTTGGAACACTTTTTTATATCAGTTATCAGTGTAAGCAACAGGTTCCAAAGGTTCCAGACTTCTAGGTGTTTCCGTTCCCGAGAAAAAAAGGACTTTCTCAACTGTGAACACTACTTGCAAATAAAAACAAAACATTTAGCGACTTCAAACCAGTCTCATTTTTTAGATAATTCAATGACGATCAAAAAACTAATAAGGTACATATGGCGAAGATCGCGCAGGAGAGGAGATATTAAGCAAACATGGAAAAGTCATTTTCTTTTTTTAGTTGCTAATTTAAAAAATAAACACAGGGTTTACGAAGTACGCATAGTGATAATCATATATAGCGGCAAAAAATACATAAGAATCAATCAAAACATTGCTTCCGGCTCAAAAATGCACCTAAAAATCTCTGCCTACTGTCTAGAGTTGCATAGTGGATATACTGTCCTTCGGAGGGGAGTCAATCCCATGTCTAATAAATGTAAGGCAAGTAAAAAACTCTACTCTCACAAGAGATTGGCCATAGTAGCAGAAATAGTTAGATTGAATCAGTTAATTAAAAAAAATACTTACAGGGTAATAAAGATTCTTGGGGCATCCACGTGTCTCCTCGGGATGATAAAACCATTTAACTTTGACCACCATGGTACCACACAGTTCCCACATGGCCTCAATCCGTCCAATGAAAGGTCTGTCGGGCCTTCCGGTCGATAAAAACACCGCCGCATCGCCCACCTTAATAATAAGAATAGAATTGTAGGTATTTAGGGAGGGTTCTCTAATACCTAAGGGATGGGACAATCCTCCACCATTAATGGGGTTTCAGAAAGTGACAATCCGAATATTACGTCACTTTGTGTTGACTAGTCTTATAATTAATTATAATAACTATAATTTCACTTACTACTAATTTAAAGCAAGTGCCAAGAGATGACTTCAAGAGACATTTAATAGTACCTGACAATTTTCCAATTTCATCAGGTATAAAAAACTTGAAGAATCCCATTAATAGCAGACAATCCATCCGCAGCCTCCATCTAGGCGAGTCATTCCTAGCTAGAGGATCCCTATAGGTACTCAGCTAGTTACCGCATTCAGTTTAAGTTGCATGGTGAAAAATTAGGGATAACAAAATCAGACAAATTCAACAGATGAAACTTTTACAAATTTTAAATTTGCTTATCTTTTGAGTTACATTTTCACCTTGCCAAACCAAATGAGATTATGATTTAATAAAAACATATAAGCATGCACCTAGGGCATTCAAATTATATATAAAGCGGGACAGAATAATACACAAACTTTCGAACAAACAAATTTTGTATTCCCCATGCCAATTGGTGAAGAGAACGGCAATCAAATTATACCTAATTAATGTTGTCGCCTTGAATTCTTCAAACACATTAAATATTAATAAGATAGACAGGATTTACAATACATATACTCAAAGAAGTGTTTGTTTTTGAGAAGGATATGACTCATAGCAATGAATTCTGTAACTTTGCTGTCCATGGCAGAAAAGAGCAACGTTGATAAACTGAAGTCTCAAAAAAGATGCAAGATAAAGTGAAATCTAAAAATCTTGGAGACAATAATGTCCTGTTCACGTCAATTTTGAAAAACAGACATCATTATTGATATTTCCTAGGAGTGGGTGAAAGACAAAATATACAAGTATGTAAAATCGGACATCTTAATAATGTTTATGGGGGCAATAGCTGTGAAGAATTTACAGTGCATAATGACTGAAAACTGCTGTTCACAATGTTTCTTTTTTTTTTAATTTGACTGCCGTTTCTTAATTTAGATTAATTTAGACTAACAAATAGATGTTTTTGTTACGAAAATATAAAAGACGTCAATTTCCAATCAATAATTTTGTGTTCGTGATTAGCATGAAATATTTTTTATTTCCCCGCTCCCGCATATGCTGTTTTAGACCAATAAGCCAATAACTAGAAAGGATTAATTTACAAGTAACTTATGCCAATTACTTAAAAAAAGATACCTGATATTTTTGTTATCAATTTGAACTGCATGAAACATTTTTTAAGCCATATTTGTTGCTATTGGTTTTGAGCAAAATTGGCCACTGAATTGTAGACATCAATTATATACGATGTTTACAAGAGTTGTTAAAGAAAGAGAAGGGCAGCTCTACGACTGAAGATATGAAAAAGCTTCAACAAACACATGTTTGGCAAGAAGGGCTCATTTCCGAGATGATACAACGTACTAAATGTTAATACCAAATAACTGAAAAAATGCAGTGCTTTGCCCATATTTTTTTACTATTAAGATATTACATTTCTGTCTCTATCATGTGATACAGAAAAAGTTATTCAAATATTTTTGGGATAATATGAACATCTCCAGATGCTGTCAACTTAGTGGATGAAATGAGCGTCAAATACAATGTACGAATGTTGATGTCTTGATGTTTGTAGAAGTTACTTCAGCGTTAAAGTTTATAGGAAATTTACTTCTTATCTTCAATCGTAGATCCTATCTCTTTTTTACTCTTAACACCCTGTATTCAGTTTAATAAAGTATAACGCAGCATGCGTCCTTCTTTTACTTTCCTGCTACGATTAGATTTTTAAATGAAATATAATACCCTTAATAAAGTTCTACAAAATTCGACAAAAATAACAAGGTAAATTAAAGCGTAGACATTTAAATAGGGTGTCAGAGGTATGATGGTCATAATTTTAACAAGCGTTATAGTGGACCAATGAGGACAAGGAAAGCTTTATACAGTAGATATTGAAAATTAAACGATTTTTTAAAGAAAAAATTAGTCATAATTTTGACATTTTTTGTCCTGGCGAAATAAGTTGTGAGTATTCTACATTTCATCACTAATTATAAATAATGGACATCTGACATATCAATATTTAGCATTTTCGTGAAGTGCGACTAGTTTCGCTGCTAACAAAGAAATTCTGGACAAGGTTGATCAGGATCCAAATCACAGCATAAAGAGTATTGTATGGGATATCGAACCTACTATTATGAATTCATGTTCAAGGTAACGTTGTAGGTTTTTGTATAGCTGATGTAAAGAGACGTCACCAGATGTCCTACATATTTTTTTATTTGGTATGAGATAGTAAAAATTATGACCACCAAATTTCTTACACCCTGTACATTGGCAAATTGCAGGTACAAAACGAAATAAAACAACAGTTGGCAGACAAACAGCAAAACCTCATTTAAAAGGATAACTTAAAACTTTTATAAGCCCACGGCGTTTGTTATGAGTAATAATACGAGGTTAATAATAAAGACAAACCACACGCTTGCACATGCGTTGCCTGTTTCCCTGCCACATTCAGAACCAAGGATTTAAAATTGTCGAGTTAAAGATATCATTCCAACCAGAAACGACAAATAAACTTTTATATCATGTGTCTTATATTTGTACTGACACTGAGGATACCATAAATAATTTTGAGTCGCGATTTGGCCAATTCTCAAAAATTAAAGTTGATTTCAGAAAGGAAACGTGAAAATAGAAAGTTTTTCGTGTGAATTACGAATATCAATTATTGTTATTTACGATTTTCGTAAGATGAAATAAAAATTATCTGTGAAAGATCTCAATTACGTTAGTTTTTCTTGTTTTAAAATGCTTGTTTAAAGCACAGAAGTTAAAGTCGAATAATTACTTGAGGATGCTTACACGTGCACACTCAAGGTGCAAACAATAGTTTAACAATAACTTACATATTTTTAAAATGTGTTTTAACTAAGTTTTCGTTGGTTTAATTTGCAAGAATGCAGCTTAATAAATAAAAACGCTATGCCTTTTGTTTATGAGCGTGAATCGAGCGTTTTTTTAACGTAATAACTCACAGCTGTTTTGCACAAATTGGTTGCCCCTTTTTGCAAAAATGTTAGTTAGATCTTGAATATTACAAAAATGTTTTGTGAATCAACTTTAAGTTGAACATTGCCAGCTCCCGGGAGGTCAACATTTTTTTCCTCAGTGGGATAAACAAAGATGATCGTACAAGAACTATTGCACTGAGAGCACCCATCTTTTGTACACTTATAAAGCACTATAAAACACACTTATTTAAGAAAAATGTTTAAATTAATTTTTAATTAATTTTTTTAATTTAACAGCAAATTAAAAAGTTACGGCAATAATTAAGAAATTACTATATTGCAGGTTTTTTGTAATAACTTTTTTACCGCTGGAGCGATTTTAATTTGGAAAGGCCAGGAAAGTCTCATAATGTAGGGATTTTAATTGTGCACAAATCACCTATTTTTCACTCTCCTCTATGACCGACAGTTTTTCCAGTATTTTAAGAAAACTGATTTTCTGATCTAATTGTTGATAAAAAACGATGATGCAACTGAAATTTTTTGACTCACGAAATGAGAAGCCTCTCCCAAAGCCAATCTGCAAATAAAAATTCTGTGTCTTTTCCCTTCATTTGCCTGGCCTATATGTTAAAAATAAAAAAAACTCCTATGCATCCTGAAGAACTGAAATTTTTACAATTTTTGAAATGCTATATCTCAAAAATTATTGGTTGTAAAGAAGTCTTTCACATAATATTTTTTTTCATAATTGTGTGCAAATGAAATTGTCTTACACACTTGTCTTGACCTAGGCTCGTTTAGTTTTTTAGTTATAAGGGAAAGATCGACAAATGGCACCTTTTTGGGCTCAGATTTTGTTGATCCCACCTATATTTTTGGTTGATAATTATACACTTAAGCACACCTTTCTATAGAAAAAATACGAGTTAGCGTTAAATTTGGCAGCAACTTTAATGATCTGGATAACCACCTATTAGTAGTAACTCAGTTTACGACCTTTAGATACTCCAATTTGCAGATAAAGATTTATATAATTTATAGCGATTATTTCTCTTATTGTATACATTATCTAATCTTGAAAATTTGAATTCGGCAAAGACGAATTATGGAGCAAAGTGCACGTTCACATTAAAAAAGACACATGATATATTCTGCGTGAAATATTGCTATTATTATTAATTTTTCGACAAAACAAGACAAGCAAACGAGGCAAGCAAATAATCCACAGGGGTTGTAAAAACACTGAATAAAACATATTGTTGGTACTATAATAAAGAAATTTAAACATTGGATTCGCTGACAAATATTATAGGTATACAAAGATATTGCAATGCAATAACAAACTTTTGAAAACCTGGATGTAATAGGTAAAATTCAAGCACCTATCTGCATAGAAATAGTTATTTTTTCAATTTCTTTCCCTAATATTTTCGATATTCTCAGGTTTACTTAATCATATCAACTGGTAGGAAGTAGGGTTTCCAGTCCCAGTATTTGGTACTGGGGCTATTCCCGAATTCTACAGAAAAAATCTGGTCCTGGGATCACGGGAGAAGTCCTGGGCCTTAAAATGTCCGGAAATTATTGGTAACACTACCTTCATTTTCTAATGCATTGTAATAATATGATATACAGGATGATTTAGGTATGCGGTCATTAATTTTTGGGGGTATTCTACATAAAAAATATGGAAAAAAGTTCATATAAACATGAGTCTGGAAATCCCCTACGCTACGGGCCTCTGAAGGGGGCACCCAAAATTAGTGAAATTGCTTTTATTTTTCTCTTGAATAAACTAAGGAAAAATAACAGATTATTACTAAATTGAAGGTCTCAACAGGTTTTAAAGATTAACAAATTAAATTAAATGTTCAAAATGGGCGCCATGATCATCGTAAAGTTTTGGGTCTTTTCTATGATTTTAGCCGTGCTTTTGATACTATTGACCACAATCTATTAACACAAAAGCTATGTAACATTGGTGTTTGATGAGTCGCACATGAATGGGCTGTGCCATATTTACAACACAAAACACAAACAGTGACATTGGATGGTAAAAAGTCTGCCACCATGGAAAATGAACGTAATAACCACAGGGTTCTATTTTAGGTCCGTTATTTTTCATTATTTTCATAAATGACAGAACTGAGATATGTGATGGGTCAAGTAATATCGTGCTCTATGTAGATGATACAAATATATTGTTAAAAGACAAAAATATACAAGATCTTGTAAAAAAAAGTAATGATGCATGAAACGAAATTTTAAATTGCACATTAAACAATGGTCTTATATTAAATGCAAGCAAAACCTTTTACATGCAATTTCTACCAAAAATTATCACTCCAAATTACAATCTACTTTTAAAAGTCCAAATTATAAGTATACAAAATACACATACTATAAAATTTTTAGGGTTAAACATAGCCCAAAAGCTAACATGGGAACCGCATATAAATGAAGTCTGCTCAAAGAGAAGTAAAACATGCTATATAATAAAGCAATTAAGAGACACTGTGTGATGTATTAAAACTTCTTTATTATGGACTGGTAAACTCAGTATTATAATATGGCTTAATATTTTGGGGCTCATCATCTCATATGGGAAAAGCATTCACAGTACAAAAAAAGATTGTATAAATAAATCTCATCCACTTTCAAGTTGTAAACCACTATTTAAAATGTATGGCATTTTAACTTAACCAAATTTGTACATTTATCTACTACTGTTATACATATTGAGAACAAAAATTTGCTTATAAGAAATAATGAGGTGCACTCGTACTACATCCGTAGAGGCGAAGATATATATCAACCCTACTAAAGACTGTCAATTGGCGAACACTCTCCAGAGTACATGGGTATAAAATGTATTAATAAAATCAATCTTGTGATAAAAGTAAAGAATGTTAAAGATATCAAGACTCAGGCACATAACATGTTATTAGGTAACACATTCTACACTGTGAATGAGTTTCTTTCAATACTGTGAAAATAATAAAGCAAATCTGAATATTATGTAAACTCATTGTCATTATATTTTGTTTATTTGTCTATATACACTTTTTTAATGTTTTTTTCATGTAACTTCTAAAGCTTAGATTTTTATTGTAATGTAAAGCTCTGACAGAAATATTATATTTTCACGACTAGTCTGATAAGTTAATACTTTTGTATTGTATAAACTTTTATGATGAATAAAATACTTTACATTAATTTCCACACTAGCGGCTAGACTGGAAAAATTCCTTTAGGTTCAAATTTCTTGAAATCGGTTGGTCCTACAGCGTTATGACATTTTTTGTATAGCCAAGGAATCAAATTGCAATGACAATCACAGAAATGTCACATTAAAAAAAATTAAGGGAGAAGTTAGTCACCCCTTTCCAATCTTGTGCACCCCTGATTGAATTTACTCTTGATGGATAACATCAGATAATGACCTTTATTGATGTCAAATCAATTGCCAAAACTAGTCACTGTAGCTCAAAGAGTTTTTGAGATATTAAACAAAATGTCAATTTTGGGTGTCCTCCCCTCCAGGAGGGATTTCTGAACCAATGTTTACATGAATCATCCCTAGAAGTTAATGACCGCATACCTCAAACACCCTGTATGTTTACTACCTATTTTAGTGGTGGCCAATTTGATTGCCTATCCAATGCATGCAGCATGTGGACTAGAGAAAAGCGTCTATATTTCATCCTATTTGGAAAAGAAGAATAGTAATTAAAGCTCTTTGTAAATGCAAATACGCAAAAACATGGCTTATTAGTAATTTTTAAAATAAACATTCTGATAACCATGTAATAACCAGCACCGGGGTAGAATTAGAATGGGCATTTTCCATGGAAGGTTTTTCCTCGAAAATTCACTCGAAATATAGTCTTAAAAGCACTTGTGGTTCTGAGATCTCATTTTATGTCCAAACAGGGTTGTCTATTTTTCATTTACACCTGTAACTGTTTGTGCTTAGTTTGTTATACAGACATGTTTTTAAATTTCGTTTTCTATATATAAGGTTTATTTTTGTTTTATCACAACTTTTAATAAATACATTATACTCTCGCTTACTTTTAATCAAAAATTTAATACTTCCTTTTGAAATTACATTTAAAAATTGCAGTAGAGCATTATATCGATTTCAGGACTTTTGGAACTAGTCCTGGGACTTTAGTAGCAAAGTCCCGAAAACATTTTTGGTCCCAGGACATGGAAACCCTACTAGGAAGATTGTGGAAAGATGTAGAGGAGGGGGATGGAAAGGTGTTGTGGAGAGGATAGAGAAAGATTGTGAGAAAATGGTGAGAAGATAATGGTGATGTGAATGGTGGAAAAGAGTGATAGGCAGATGTTGGAAAAATAAGATATATGGTGGAAGAAGGTTAGGGGATTTAATTTAGCGTGTCCACAAACATAAGTAGTAAAAATATTTCATTTTAGAATCAAAAATTTTCTGCAAAAAAACATGTGATTAAAAGTGCTGCACTATTGTTCTGATGTCATATGGCACAACACTGACACTGAGATTATTTAGATCTCAACAACAACAAAAAAAAGATAATAATAAAGAGTGGGTAGCTATCAGTAAATTTTAACTATGCAGCGTATTGCAAACCAACCAACCCAAGGTTATTCAAATAAACTTAATTCATTATTACCTGAACCAAACCCAAAATTTCGTCGAAAATAATTAAATTATCTACGGTTTTATTGGTTACATCAATGAACATTTCCAAGAAAAACATTTATATTTATGATCTTTACAAATGGTGTATTAATTTTGTTAAATATAATACAGTTTATTACGAAACACCATTAATCTAAATCATGACCTGACATTTAAATTTAAATCTACTACATAAAGCACACAACAAAGTGCCCAAGGCGAACAAAGAATAATATGCAAACAACAAATAATAAATTATTATTGAACAAAGCATATGAATTATTGGTTTTTTTCATAGCCCTGCCATTCATTTAAAATACCAACGAAACAGTGGGGAGCAAAAATAACCTAAGTAAGGAGGAAACTAAACAAAATTGTGTATATTTCCGATTAACATGAACTAAAATTGTTGGTGGGATGTATATAGAATGGTAGGTCACCTTAAACAAATTGTCTGAAAGCGAGGCGAGATAAAGCCAGTTTGGGGATAACACAATGTAATGTATAGAATAAGAAAGCTTCTGAGTGTTGTTATTGAGACTCAGAAATCGTAAAGGAACATACAATTAAATTTAAAGAGAAGAAGAGCACAAACAAAGAGACTAGAGTTCGGCTATGGATTTTTAGCATGACCAATCAACGCGCATTGAGTGATCATGTCATCACTTTTGCAATTTATTGCGCAATGTTCCCTACCCTTCTTGGATACCACCTACTGCTTGCAAGTGAAAATAAATTGCAAAAACAGCGTAAATGTTCCTTGCCCTTCTTGAATACCACCTATTGACTTTAACGGATAACCCAATGCGTATGTCCTCAGCCAGGTGCTTTCCTGCCACGAGAGAAACGTCAAAATTTAAGGTTATAATCATAGCATGTGCACGTTGATCGGTCTTGCCGAAAATCTATAGCCGAGCTGTAGACACTTGTAGAAACAAATATGGCAACATTGGTAATATTAGGTATCGATCAGAGGTGTATTCCAAATTATTCCAAACCTACACATACATCTCGAAAATCTTGTTCAAAAGTTGTAAATTGAACTCGGAACTCATAAAGAAATTTAAAGAATAAAAGAAAGAAACATGATGTGAGGTGTTGTGACTGCAGAAGTAGGGAAAAGCAGGTGAGTTCTCTTTTGTTATCAATTCAAGAGTGCATTCTAAATTTAGACATACATCTGGAAAATCAAGTTCGAATGTTTGTTAATGGACTTAGAAATCGTAACCCGTATACAATTTAAATAATAAAAGAAACGAAATGTGATGAGGTGCTGTGACTGGAAAAATATGGAATGGAGGCCTCTTTTGCTGTTATCAGTTCAAAAGTGCATTCCAAATTCACATACACATCTCGAAAATCAAGTTTAAATGTTATCTATCGAATTCAAATATCTTAAAGTATACATAATTTAAATAATAAAAGAAGCAAGATGTAATGAAGTCATGCAACTGAAGAAATAGGGAAATTGAAGTCTCTTTGCTGTTATCAATTCAACAGTGCAGTCGAAAACTACAGAAATCTAAGTTACACCCAGTTTAACGAATAAAAGAAGAGAGAAGTATGGCAGCAGACGATGGCTCTTTTATTGTTGATGAAATGAATTCAAGACTGCATCCCAATCCCACAATCATGCATATATCTAACATAAATAAAAGTGCCCAAAAAAAAAATATCACTAAACTTAATATTAATGACAATGGTAAGAACTGAAATATGTTATGGAATATTGTAAGATAATTAAGAACGTATGGGAAGTCTTAGTTGTTAAGTTATGCCTAAAAGTGAATAACATCTGACCACATTGTCACAAAAAAGCACTGCTGTTTGATAATGTTTTTAGGGACACAAATCAAAAAGGTGTGATCAGAAGTGGGATTCATGTGACAACATAGTAAAATGCATAAAAAATGGTTTTCAATCTTAATAGTTGTGTGTGATTCTAAACGAATGATGGCTTAAGGTATGCTCAAAAACAATAGCTTACCTCCTTTAGCACCATTAAATGTGAACGATTGATAATGCTTATGCAGATGAAGAATAAATAATACCCTCGGCACGTGACGGATATAAAATGAAATTCTACTGACTCTGTTGCTTAAAAGCTTAACTCTACGATATAGGCGGTTAATGTGTGGAAACCATGTTTTTATATAAAAAAATTTAATGCATATTTTTCTCGAATATAAACAAGTTTTATATCATGGCATAAAATTTTATTGGGCAGGTACATGCACATCTATGAACGAGAGTTAAAGGTCATGGAATGTGCGAATGAACAGCTATCGAACTTTATGTTTTTTTTATCCAAAAACAAAGCAGAAGAAACTTAACTTCACTCTATTAAAGTTGAGTAACATTTAACCCATTAAAAATAACAATATAAAAGAGCGACTTTGCCGCTCATCAATATTTTATTTTATAGCCCAATAAAGTTCACTTAAACGCAGTGCAGAATTACACCTTTAAGCAATCGGATCCAATCAATCTCATTATAACCCCGCCCAAAGTCGAAAATACAATTTTTTTGGATCAAACCTAATACATACAGTGATTGTCTCTGTCCCACGCTGGATGGTTCTGTAGAAGGACTTCTTTGACCTGCCCTTGGCTCTATGTCGCTTGTAGCATTTTCCTTGCCAGCTCCACAATTGTCTTGCAGGCAGAAAGGCGCTCATCTTGCTCCTGCTGCTCTCACATGATTCTTGTCTGTCGCGGATCTTCTTCGATTTCTACACAAGAGAATTACATTTAAAATGGATGATGGATAAACTCAATATGTGGAATAAAGTGCTAAATAGATTAGGCCTCAAACGGGACACCTTAGTGGTTCCATTTGGGGCCCAATTTATTTAGTTTTTTTTTTGGGAAACTGAAAAATATCTTGCCTTTCCTAAAATATCTTTATAATATCGATGACTTAATTAGGTACTTACTTTCGGTTTAGTAGCGTTTGTAATATCCTCCCTAGTGACTTCGTCTTCGGGATTGGCAATTATCTGCTCCATCTCGGCGGGTTCTTCGATATCGTTCTGCTCTAAGGAGACGTCCTCAACGTCTTCTACGGCCTCAATATCTTCAACTTCCTCAATTTCTTCCTGTTCTTCAACTTCCATTTGCTCTCTTTCCTCGATTCTAACCTTATCGTGGTGTTTTTTATGCCTCCTGTGCTTCTTGTGATGCTTCCTGTGTTTACAGTTCTCGTCGTTGCATTTGTGTTTCCTCTTCTTCTTCTTCTCCTCGTGCAGCAATCGCTCCCGCAGTTTTTCCCGCTTCTTCTTTTTTAGCCTTTTCTTTTCTTTGTACTGGTCCAAATTCTGTTTGTTCAAATCTTTGTTTTCCTTTTCCACCGTGAGTTCTACCGGCGGTTTTTGGGATTCGGGGGGCGGTGCAGCACTGTTCGTCTGTATTATTTTCTGCAATTTCTCTTCAGTGGAAACACTCGTAGAAGCCCGTCTTCGTCTCTTAGACAGACTCAGGAGGGGATTTGGGTCATACTCTAAAATCAAGTGTAAACATGTTTACAACTGGAGAATTGCAAACTTCATAGCTTAAAAATGTATACAGGGTGGTGCATTTAAATTGAGACAGCAAAATCCGAACGCAACAATGTTTCAGACAAAATTTATTTGGTTTTTAGGGAGAAACAAAACTACATTTATTTTCATTTGATACCCTTACCAAGGAGGTTGTGAATAAAAAGGTAATCCGCCATCTTGGGGCGTCCGCCATATTGGATTTAGAACGATATTAGATTTCTAGCCAATTGCTATTGTTATTATTATTATTATCGTTTTATTATTATACTCTTCACAAATACAAAATGAAGAGTATATTGCATTCGATTGGCACATTTCTAAAATCGGTAATATCGCTTATAGGGAAAAAATTTCGTATCACTGTGTTGGTGATCGAATTCTGAACAACTTTCAAAATCCGTCAGTCCGTCTGTCTGTCCGTCCATCTGTCCGTCCGTGACGTTTCTTGTAAGCACGATAACTTAAGAACGAAGAGTCCGATTATATTAAAATTTGAACAGTCAGTTAGTGCTGGCTAGAGGAAGAACCCTAGTTTTTAATAAAAATAAAAATAATTTTTTATATAATTAGAAAATTAATGTTAATTTAATCGACAAAGCGTATAATGGTTAGCTTATTTGTTTCTATTATTGCTAGTATTTTAGTAATTAAACTCTAAATATATATATATATATATATATATATATATATATATACATGTTTTTTCATCAAGTAGAGATCCGAAAATATTCTGGACAACCTGAGATCTAGTTCATGCAACAATTTTGTTTCTTTTTTAATTGTCAAACATACTATTAAAAATTTCTAATTTTTATGGTAACACCAGAGGGGTAATGAAAATTACTTTTTTTATATACATGAAATATATGTACCATGGTGACATCACTAGTAAATATTTGTAAGACGGGATCCGACCTTGTATATAAAGAAAATATAGGTTAACGGGAGATCAACCTATGTTGCCGGTATTTTTACAGTATATACGCTTACACAGCTGTTCTTATATATATTTATCTTTCGGTTTCTTCCGGATATTATTTTACCAAAAACCTATATAATTTAAATTTTTATGTAAAATACACATGTTAATTGATTATGTTTTGAGCGCCCTTTTATTAATGTTGAAAACAAAAAATGTTTCTTATAAAAGTTGTAGGTATCTTATATGAATTTTTTAAAAACGTTATAAAAAAATACAACTACATATGTCTGTCACGTGATATAAAATTGACATAATTTTTACATCCCTATAGTATTATTAAATGTTCAAAATGACTATTCCTTTTTGATTACACAAATGGCTATAGGTTGACACTTCTTCAAAAAAAATAGGGTGCAGCTAGGCTAAAAAAGTAGAAACATTTTGAAAGAACATTTTCTTTTTTTTATAGAATATAATAAAAGCAAATATTCCATGCCCTAAATGATCTTGTCATTAATTTTTTCTGGCATTCGTTAGTGGTCTGGTTCTGGCATCTGATATCCCGTTACAATAAGAGAAATTCTCTATAGAAGTATTCTATACCTCGTTCTATACTTTTGTTTCACAGCAAATACAAAACTTCAAAATGTTAATTAGGTATACAGTGTGTCCCCAGATGGACTCAACTAAACTTGTGATTTTCCTTATTATACATTTTAAAGGAAAAAGTCATTCTTCATAAAAAGTTTTGCTTATCGTGAAAAGTCATGATGACGCGTTTAAAATAACATACAGGGTAGTTAGCAAATAAGGAAACGTGAATTTGTGTCAAGAGTAAAATATTCTGCGAGGAATATAAAAATGTTACTGAAAGTTGTAGTCCAGATATGAAGCTTGAACGTCGTATCATAAAGTTGATATTTTTGCGAAAATTATGATTAAAATAATTTTATAAATTCAGCGAAAGTACATAATTTATTGAATAAAATGATACGACGTTCAAATTTCATATCTGGAATACTATTAACATTAGAAACAACTTCTTTCAGTAACATTTTTATATTCCTCTCAAAAAACTAATACTTTACTCTCGTTGGCACAAATTCACGTTTCCTTATTTGCTAACCACCCTGTATGTTATTTTGAAAGTCTGAGTATGGCTAATGACTTCACGATAAGCAAAACTTTTTATGAAGAATAACTTTTTCGCTTAAAATGCGAAGTAAGGAAAATTACAAGTATAATTAGGTCCATTCACACTGTATACAGGGTATTTAGAAAATTATGCCAAAGAAAAGTGATTTATTGTGGCCCATTTTAAGGCTGATTTCGCTTATGGTGCACCTAGGAGAAAAAGCAAAAAGGAAGAATAGTGTTTTTTTACATGTTCCACAACAGAGTTTCTGAACAAGGGGTGCGTTGATCTGGATACAACACCATGTTATTTTTCTTTCCCAAGGCACATTTCAACTTTTTCACCATGGTTGTGGTATCCTTAGTTTGCTTGAAGTGTCAGCAGTCAAAATGTGACAACCCAACTGTTAGCACAGCCTACCTGTTAGCTTTAGTGTACTCGCATAAGAACTAAACCCAATTTGGCTATTTAAGGTCAAATATTTCTCTGCATAGCCTTATTCTAATCACAAGGATTAGCCCAGAAGTCAAGAAAGACTTGTGCGGGAGAGGAGGCGGCATATTATTATTATGCAAGCCGCATTTCCAATACACAAGGTGTCAGAACTCGTCGCGCATTAAATTCACTGGTGCATTCCTGACCTTAAAATAACATAAAAAGTTGATATAAACTTATGTCCAAGACGCTATCGTTTTCGAGACACAGGGTGACAAAGTTTCAATTTTTTTAAAGATTTTCTGTTATACCTTACAGATAAAACGAGATATTGTTTTGAAACCATGTTATACCAAATTTGAACACATTTTTTTATGTGAAAGACATTATAGAAAATCTTTAAAAAAATGAAACTTTGTATGTATCTCGGAAACAATAGGGTTTCCCCATGTGTATATGAACTTTTTATATTATTTTAAGGTCAGGAACGCGACAGTGAATTTTATGCGCGACAAGTCCTGGCACCCTGGATATGTGGACCAAACACATTGTTAAATGTAGTTTCATTTAGAAAATATTTTTTGGGAATGGAACAAGATGTATGGTAGGATGATAATAATAAAAAGCTATCATTGTTAGCCTGCAATGTTGTTAATAAGCATTCGATGTCATCAAAGAAATTAAATACAGATACCTAACAGGAGAAAATCAGTTTTCTACTTCCTAGAGTAACTGAACTAAACGCTGGGTTATGTGTTTTCGTTGAATTTATAAAATTATTTTAATCATATAGTTTTCGCAAAAATATCGACTTTGAGATACGACGTTCAAATGTCATATCTGGGCTATTATTAATATTAGAAACAACTTCTTTCAGTAGCATTTTTATATTCCTCTCAAAAAACTAATACTTTACTCTTGGCACAAATTCACGTTTCCTTATTTGCTAACCACCCTATATGTTATTTTGAAAGTCTGAGTATGGCTAATGACTTCATGATAAGCAAAACTTTTTATGAAGAATGACTTTTTCCCTTAAAATGCGAAATAGGGAAAATTACAAGTATAGTTAGGTCCATTCGGGAACACATTGTATGTTATGCTTTTTAATCTCTCACCGATCTGAGTAAACAGTTTTTAAAAAGTTAGGGCTAACTTATATTAATTTATTAACATGTTCTTTATTATTAATTACTATGTATGAAAAAAACTTATGTAATAATTTAAACCATACATTCATTTCATTTTTATAAAGGATTTCTCTTATTTCCTTTGACATACACATTCCAACATTCCAAATGATTTAATTTCTCATTGGTTTTATGAGTCAGGCTTATATCAGAATAACTAAAGAAAATAAACATTTAAATCTAATTATAACCACAATTACATTATAACCGCATCATGAGATCTACAATGTTGCCATACTAACGGATCCCGTTTAATGCTAATTATGTATAGTGGATATGATCAGAAGATACGCCACCTAGTGAGGACTTGGAAGAACTACAAATGTATAACATTCATAAAAATGAGTAAAAATGAGCTCCAGGAAAAAAATGTTTAAACAAGTTTTTACAGATCACTGATTAAAATGATGGCGTTTAACACGTAAAACAAAACGAGATCCAAAATCGGATCTCACCTTTCTAGATGGATCTCAGCTTATTCGGAATACTTTAAAAAAAGATCTCTACTTGTCGCGATATATATATATATATATATATATATATAATATATATATATATATAATATATATATATATATAATAAAATTTCATTTTAAATTATTTTAACAAAATTGTATTAATAAATTTTTTATTATTATTATCATTATTAATTGAAACTAGTCAAAATTCTGATTGAAAGAATTGCTGGACAGAGAAAGTGAGTTAATGAAAGCGTTATAAAAATAGATAAAGATAAAGAAACTTATGGAGTGTACACTTTTGGCTTCGCAAAGGACTATAGATTTATTGTATTCTCAGAGTCCCCAGCCTATTCCCATTACATCAACATTCTACAACTATTAGGTTGGCATTCTACTTAAACGCTATGAAGAGTCGTTTAAATATGAAAATATTGACTTACCTATGATAGGATAATCCGTGGGTAGTAATCTAATATCCTCGAGGACAATTCTCCCACTGTCGCCATCATCAAACTCGACCGACACAAATTTTTCATCCAGCTGTGGATCCGGCGTCCCGGGTTCTGCGACACTTCCTGGATAAAGGCAACGGTACTGTTGACTCCAATACGCACATACTCTTGTCCCAGAAGGTAAGTCGCTTGTACTTTTAGGAGCGACCTCGACGATCTGCAATTACGTTATTGGTTTGTTATAACCCATTTGGTAACTTTGGTAATTGTATATTTTTTTGGTAAACATATCACAGATAAGCACAGAAGTACAGATCTTTTTCAATAGTTACTTTGCTGGCTACATGCCACAATCAACATTGAATTACAAAAAAGGAAATATGCACATTTCGTACAGCATTACTGCCACAATAACGTAATTATTATGTTTAAAACAAACAAAAACAATTATATTAAACTTTAAAACATTCACAGATCACATGTTTCGATATATTTGCTGAGATATCTGAAAATATCGCGTGCCGAATTTTAGCCGCTCTTCTTTTGTTCTCGGTTTAAAAAATTGGTAACCAGACTATTGAACTTCACTAAATTATTAGGGTGAAATATTATTTTGAATACGCATTTATGATATTCAATAAAAATTGAAAAACAGTCTTTTATATGTACACCAGAAAGAAATAAGAATGTAACTACTGACACATGTTTCGGAGTTACTACTCCTTATCAGCAGAGCACAACTCTAAAACACGTGTCCGTACCTGCAGTCTTATTTCTTTTGTTTACATTCTGTCAGACAGATATAACATGGTAATTTACAACCTTCGTTAATATTGATATAAGCCTATAATAGAAAACATCCCGTAAGCTAATGCTGATGAGGACCAATAACTCCGAAACACACATCCATAACTACAGTCCTGTTTCTCTTTGGTGGAATTAAGAATACTAAATGTGTATACCAATTGGATTGGATTGTAGTGAGCCTGGGGTATTTTGGAGGAATAAAAACTTTTTCAATGCACAAGACTTGGAAAAGTTAGTTTAATCAGCAGGATAAACTTGACATTAATATAGTAGTCCGTGGACAGTCAATATCCCCTTAACTGTTTGAAATTTGAAAAAGTTTTTGGAGCATTTTATTGCTCTACAAATATATAAGATATTATTCCTATCTTCACACAAAACAGAGTTTTATTTAATTTATCACTGTACAAAATAATTATTTATTTACCAAAGACAATACTTCTAAATTTCTACTATTATTGTGCAACAAAATTTTAAGTACGGCTCTGTGGGATATCACACAGAAATTTATGGTCGGTTTTCATGGCTTTTTTATGTGCATTAAATAAATACGTGTAATCAACTATATTTGTGACTTTGTGAGTGTTTTTAAAGTTGCTCAGTTTCTTCAAACAATTAGAAAAATAAATTTGAAATTCCACCGCCTACGTAGCGAGAACGGTAATAGGACAATAAGGCATTAGAAAGTTTTCTGTAGAGCGTTGATTTTTCTACAGTAAAATCTACGAGAGCATAATCTTATCTATTATATTTTATGAGCTACAGCCGCCCGCATGCATGCGTAAAAATGACTATTTTTCGCGCTATTCTCCACTTAATAATCGAAAACAAAATGGGAGAGATCCTCAAAAAAAATTTTAAAATTACATCTATTATGAACTGTTTATAACAATTTTTAATAAATTACTTAAAAAATAAAAGTAACTGCCCAATGTTAAAAGAAGGCAGCAATAGATTACTCTTTTCACCATCAAAAAGGAATGGAAAAGTCCAAATTTCAATTTTTCATATTTTTCACATTATAAAAGTGCACACATTTTTTAACAAAAATAAATGCGCCCCAAGCGACCAAAATACATAAGTATGTCACCTAATATTTAATTGCAGAGTTTCGCGTTTGACATCGCCAAACGAAATCAATACAAACATTACTATTTGAGCCGTGAAATTCAGTGTCAATTTTATTTGAGCGCCTTGTATTTAAGTTTTAATTTTTCAGTAATAAATTTTTTAGTTTTTCACTTTTTCAATACCTATCCAGTTTTTCGTTTTGGAGTTTTTCAGTTTGCCAATTTTTTAGTTTTTAGTTTTTATATTTACAGTTTTTTTAGTTTTTCAATTTTCAGTTTTCAGGTTTTCAGTTTTTCAGACTTTAGTTTTCCGATTATCAGATTTTTAGTTTTCAGTTTTTTAATTTTCAGTTTGTCAGTTATTCGTTCTTCAGTTTTCAAATTTTCAGCTTTTCAGTTTCGCAGTTTTTCTTTTTGAGTTTCCATCACATATTTGTAGTCTGTGATCTCGATAACGCCCAGGTACCAATTTTCAGTCGAATCAGGCGATCAATGTTAGAACTTGTCCGCCATATTGATGCCGTTATTTTGAGTTCTTGAGTTTCGATCTCATAATAGTTGAGGAAATTTAGCACAAAAATAGGCGAAACTATCGAAAACCTCTGCAGTAAGACGGATCAAAATGCTGTTTTTTGCATTCGATTCCTTGATACATTTTTATTCAATTTGTTACCTATTTTATTCTTGTACAAATAGGAAATTGCATTTGTGCATCGAAAAAATGCATTTTTTCGCGTGCAGTTTTTGAGGCAATTAAAAAAATATATTATTCGGTCCATGGTGAAAGTTAGCCCAATTTTGTTACTTGAAGGTTTTTGGGGTCACTGATCACGAATGCCAAATCCAATTTGGGAAATTCAAAATGGCGGACCGGAAATCGGGCCTTTTTTCAGAAAAAATGAAAATAGATATCTTGGCCTTGAAAATCTGTATTCGGGGGTTTTCGTTATCGCTGATAACGAATCTGATAACCAATTAGGGAAAATTCAAAATGGCGGACTGGAAGTAGTATATTTTTTAGGAAAAACTCGTATTTTTCATACTTTCAGCGCATAAAAAGGGAAAAATACGAGATTTTCC
Source organism: Stenurella melanura (assembly GCA_963583905.1). NCBI lineage: Eukaryota > Metazoa > Arthropoda > Insecta > Coleoptera > Cerambycidae > Stenurella > Stenurella melanura. Next base: position 19,264,213 of record OY757316.1, read on the forward strand.
TGAGGATCTGGCTCTACCTCCGGTCCGCCATTTTGAATTTTTTCTAATTGGACATCAGGTGTCCATTTTCAGCCCAGAAACGAAAAAAATACGAGTCTTTCCTGAGAAATTGATTCTACTTCCGGTCCGGCATTTTGAATTTACCAAATGCGACCTCGGATTCGTAATCAGCGACCTCAAAAAACCCCCTAGTACAGATTTTTAAGGCCAAGATGTCCATTCTCATTTTTTTCTGGAAAATGGCCCGATTTCTGGTCCGCCATTTTGAATTTCTCAAATTGGACTTCAGATTCGTGATCAGCGGCCCCAAGAACCCTCGAGTAACAAAATTGGGCTAATTTCCACCGTGGATTACCGAATAATGATTTTTTTAAATTACTTCAAAAACTGCAAGCGAAAAAATGTAGTTTCTCGATGCACAAGTGCAACTTCCCATTTGTATATGATTAAAATAGGTAACAAATTGAATAAATGCATCAAGGAATCGAATGCAAAAAACAGCATTTTGATCCGACTTAATGCACATTTTCCAACAGTGTATACGAGCACAATTGAAATCGTATAAAAATTAAAAGCCGACAAACACAGTCGGCAACTCTTTATTGTACATGGGCGGAGGTAAATAGAAATGCTTGTCATAAGAAAATGTTACAATTTTTTGAAAATTGTATTAATTACTTCCACATCCACGTAGTGGATTGGAAGTATAGTAATCGCAAAAAAATTTTCAAAAATTTTTATTCGTGAAATAGGTTTAGAATGTCATGAAACGTCGAGATTTTAAATTTGAGCGAAAAAAATTTTCTGTCTGTCTGTCGATGTCTGTCGGTCTGTCTGTCTGTCTGTAACTTTTTGTCCGCACGCTTTCTCCGGAACGGTTTAAGATATTGACCTGAAATTTTGTACACGTATATATTATAACGAGATCTGGAACTGGATTGTTTTTTGAGGAAATCCGGTGAAGGGTTGGGGGTTAAATAGGGGTAAATAGCGGGGAAATAAGTAAAGCAAGCTTGTAAGAGTACAGAAACTTGAAATTCGGTGTATGTACTAGAAGTTAAGGCCTCAGATTTTTTTATAATATTTTTCAACCCCCCACCACCCCTACCCCATTAAAGGGGTTGATAAAATAAAGTTGAGATATTCATTTGAAATTTCGTACACGTATGTATTATAACGATGTCTAGAATTAGATTATATTTTGGGATGATTCCGTTGAAGGGTTGGGGGTTAATTTGGGGTAAATAGAGGAATATAAGTAAAACAAGTTGGTAAGAGTACAGAAACTTGAAATTCGGTGTATGTACTAGAAGCCAAAGCGTCAGATTTTTTAATAATATTTTTCAACCCCCACCACCCCTACTCCAATTTGAAAAGGGTTGATAAAATAAAATTGAGATATTCATTTGAAATTTTCTACACGTATGTATTATAACGACATCTGGAACTAGATTATATTTTGAGATAATTCCGTTGAAGGGTTGGGGGTTAAATAGGGGTAAATAGGGGAAAATAAATAAAGCAAGCTGGTAAGACTACAGAAACTTGAAATTCGGTGTATGTACTAGAAGCTAAGGTCTCAGATTATTTATAATATTTTTCAACCCCCACCACCCCTACTTCATTATTAAAAGGGTTGATAAAATAAAATCGAGTTATTCATTTGAAATTTGGTACACATATGAATTATAACGACATCTGGAACTAGATTATACTTTGAGATGATTCCGTTGAAGTGTTGGGGGTTAATTTGGGGTAAATAGAGGAATATAAGTAAAACGTTGGTAAGACTACAGAAACTTGAAATTCGGTGTATGTACTAGAAGCCACAGCGTCAGATTTTCTTATAATATTTTTCAACCCAACCACCCCTACTCCAATATGAAAAGGGTTGATAAAATAAAATTGAGATATTCATTTGAAATTTGGTACACGTATGTATTATAACGACGTCTGAAACTAGATCATAATTTGAGATGATGTCGTTGAAGGGTTGGGGGTTAAATAGGGGCAAATAGGGGAAAATAAGTAAAGCAAGCTGGTAAGACTACAGAAATTTGGGATTCGGTGTATATACTAGAAACCAAGGCCTCAGATTTCTTTCTAATATTTTTCAAACTCTACCACCTCCGCTTCATTATTAATGGGATTGATAACATCAAATTGAGATATTCACTTGAAAGTTAGTACACGTATGTATTGTAGTGACATCTGATTGAGATGACTCCATTGAGGTGGTAGGTTGTAAATAGTGGAAAATAAGTACGGTAAACTAGAAACTTCATTTTTAACGTATATGGTAGAAACCAACTCCTCAAACTTTTCTATGACATCTACCCCAAATATTATTAAAATTCTATGACCAACAATTTCCACATACTAGAGTGCAAATATAGTCAAGATGTTTCCTTTAAAGTGACTTGGACGAATAATCTGGATGTGGAAGTAGTGATTCCTTAGGCAGCGGTTTTTTTATTATCTTTTGTTTATTAGATAGGCTATTTTTGTTCATTTATCCATTATTTTTGAAGTATTATATCAGTTTTAGATATAAAGTCTAAATATTTAAATTTATTGGGTTTAGTTTTAAAGTTATTCCATACTATATTGAAATATGTTATTGCTCAGCAAGGAACAACGAGAAGGTATGAACATATCCTTGCCGGGATGAGGGAATGGGACAGGTTAGATTGGCGAGGGGCAAGGTCGGCAAGGATGTAAAAATAAAATTTAAATTTCTTCTAAAATAAAAATAAAAATGTAAGTTTCTTAACCAAAGCAAAGAATCAGTACAACAAAAATAAATATTTGTATAGATAAAACATAAATAAATACAAAATTAAAATATGTCTCTAGAATAATTCCTCAGTCCGATTGGTCGGTCGGTGTTTGAGTTATATCAGGCATTAGTCAACGTGGACATTTCTCCCAGTGCAGTGCGAAAAATGGTTTTCAGAACAGCTTTATGCCAAATATTCCGCCTAATTCGGTAATTGTATTAGATAATGCTTCCTATCACTCGCGAATATTAAATAAAATACCAAACACCAGTACAAGGAAGACATTTTAAAATTCGTGAGAGAAAAAAAATATGGAAATTCCTGTAAAAGTTCCAATAAAGCGCGAATTACTGAAATGAATAAAAGAACAGAATTTCAAAAGGAAATATGTTATTGATAACTTATCCAATATACACGGTCATACACTTTTGCGGTTACCTCCGTACTATGCATATTTAATCCCATCGAGGTGGTTTGAGCACCTTTAAAAGATCGTTTGCGAAAATGTAATGACTCTCCAACGTTAAGCGCGGTACTAGTTGATCATATAAGACAAGTAATAAATGACCTCGACAATACTGATTTATGGAAAAATTACATTAAGCATGTAATTAAAAAAGAAAATCAATATCAACACTACCCCCCATTGCGCCAATTATAATTCAACCGAATAATGATTCCTCTTCAGAATGTGAAGATTCGGACGCGTTAACTTTTAGCATTTAACTTTTTTAATATATATTTTCAGAACAAATATTTAGCTATTATATTAGGTATGAAGTTTACTTTTTTATTGTTATATTTCTTGGAATATATTTTATTTAGTTGACAAGAAATTTTAATTTAAGTTACTTTATTCTAGAGACATATTTTAATTTTGTTTTTATTTATGTTTCATCTATACAAGTATTTATTTTTGTTGTACTAATTCTTTGCTTTGGTTAAGAAACTTAAATTTTATTTTTACTATTTAACATCCTTGCCCCTCGCCAATCTAACCTGCCCCATTCCCTCATCCCGGCAAGGATATGTTCATACCGTCTCGTTGTTCCTTGCTGATAATAACATATTTCAATGTAGAATGGGATAACTTTAAAACTAAACCCAATAAATTTAAATATTTAGACTTTATATCTAAAACTGATATAATACTTCAAAAATATGTTATTGGATAAATGAACAAAAATTGCCTATCTAATAAACAAAAGATAATAAAAATTAATACAATTTTCAAAAAATTAGAACATTTTCTTATGACAAGCATTTCTATTTTTTTCTTCCGCCCATCCGCCCAGCCTCTGCGAGTCGAACTGTCCCGCAGCCTCTGTGAAGATGACGAACTTGCGTGTATTAAACCAAAACCGGTCATCCCATGCCTTATTGCCTTTTCTTCAACCCATTCAACCTTGCCCTGTCGGCTTCGAGTCGTTCTTATCTGCCCAGCGGATCTCATCTGCTTGATTTAGTTTTTTCTCGGCCGTTCTTACGCTCAAGTCTAGTATGACAAGCAGTTTATAACTTTTATGGAGCTTGAGAATCATTGAACGGTGAAAGAAATCCATGATAGATTGTGTAAGAAGTGCTCTCTTGTCTCGTACCAGATGGGAGGCGGACTGTGATATTACTGGACTTCTTCCCATTGTTAGCTTGAAATTTTATAGTTTTTCCGCCCGGCACGCACAATCAAGGTATATTTCGTTTCATGTAGCAACTTTTTAGTATACCATTTTTATTCAATCTAACAAAGATGAACAGTTTGGAAGATTCATTAAAATCGTTGTCCTAGTTTTTTGTCCGAAAAACACTCGCCGTAAAATCTGGCCTTTGTAGAATAATGACATCATCGATTGATATTTCATTTTGCATGGACATTTCAATTTTTTCCATAATTTCATAGTTTTTGAATTATGATTCATTGAGTGTAATATAGTATTAACGAATTTCGTTAAAAATATGGTGATCTCCAAAACAAACAAACAAATGTTAGGTTTCTTTCGTTCGATTACTTAGACAAAATTTCCAAGTTTTTTTTCCACCTAAGAAGTTGTTGTTTTTCCAAAATATCAAGAGTTACTACAATACAAACAGTATACAAATTTAGTGTTATTAATTACACCAAAAGAAAACATGCAGTTACAGTCGCGTGTTTCGAAGTTATTGGGTCTCATCAGCGTAGCTTAAGCAGGGTTCTCATAAGTTGGGAGCGACAACTCCGAGACATGTCTTCGTAGATGCATCCTTTGTAGTTCATGAAAAAGTTACAAAAACATCAACAGTGCTGTGACCAGCACGAGACCTGGGTACTTCCCAGTTTTCGGGGGCGTTGAACACGATGGTGATATTTTTAAGTCTCACACCCCTCAGGAACCCCTAAATGCGAAAACCCAACCAGTTTTCGCGTTTTTCCAGTCTTGGCATGTCGGGGCTTGTCGAATCGGGTTTTTCGGGTAGGCCGTATGAACTTTGACCATCCAACATATTAACAACCCCCGGGGTTGAAACTACCCCTTCCTTTGATATCAAAATCTCCCCAAAAATTATTTCTATTCGTTTTCAACGGTGCATGTCGGGGTTTGTCGAATCGGGTTTTTCGGGTAGGCCGTATGAACTTTGACCATCCAACATATTAACAACCCCCGGGGTTGAAACTACCCCCCCCCCCCCTCTTGATACCAAAATCTCCCCAAAAATTATTTCTATTTGTTTTCAACGGTGCATGTCGGGGCTTGTCGAATCGGGTTTTTCGGATAGACCGTATGAACTTTGACCAGCCAACATATTAACAACCCCCGGGGTTGAAACTGCCCCCTTCCCTGGTACCAAAATCTCCCCAAAAATTTCAAAACTGTTAAAAAATTGTTTCTATTCGTTTTCAACTATGTGTTCAACACGATAGCAACAGACATTTCTCCACTACTTTCCACTAGCCACCCCCAAATCTCCGAAACCACCCCCTTTTTTACGTTTCTGGCTACTAGGCCTGGGGGGAATCGTTGGATCGAGGTATTTGACAAAATTTCGGTATTGTAAAGCAAGTTTAGTGCCGAAATATGCAATCAGGGAAGGAAGTCCTCGAAAACAGGGATAAACAGTTTTCACAAAGTTTGAATTTTTAGGAAGATTTTAGTATTAGGGGAGGGGGTAGCTTTTAACCCAGGGGGTGATTGCATGTCTCGGCACTCAACTTGCTTTACAATACCGAGATCTTGTCAAAACCTCGATGTAGCGATTCCCCACATGTCCAGTAACCAAAAATGCAAAAAGGGGGTGGTTTCGGAAATTTGGGGGTTGTTAGCGGAGGGTAAGGGAGACATGAATGTTGCTATCGCGTTGAGCACACTTGAGAACGAATAGATTTTTTTTATCAATTTCGAATTTTTTTGGGGAGATTTTAGTATCAGGGAAGGGGTAGTTTCAAACTTGATAATATCTTGGATAGTCAAAGTCCATACGGCCTACCCGAAAAACCCGATCCGACAAGTCCTCGCATGCCTAGATTGGAAAAATGCGAAAAGGGGGGTTTTGCGCGTTTAGGGGTAGTTCGTGAGTAGTGGGAGGTCTAAAAATATCACCATCATGTTCGGCAACCTCAAAATCGGGGAGTACTCAAGTCTCGTTCTGGTCACAGCACTTTTCAAAGTTTACCTCTTTTTTGCAACTCCTTCATGGAGTTGGAGTTGAATATTGGTCATATTTGGGGTACATGGTAAGAATTCCTGCTTATCGTTTTTATCGGACGCCATAAATGATCACTTCTCGGGCCACTCTAATACTGGTGTTCAAGATAATATTTCACTCGAATAATTAAAGTTAAGTTCAATAGTCTAGTTAGCAAAAATTTTATCTTCGGAAAAAGAAGAACGATTATTTGCGCTTCATTAGGAAACTGAAAATTCCATTTTTCTTATATATCTCCGGAAATATGTATCTTTTATTCTTTTTCGAAGAACATTTAGGGGGGAAAAATGATTTTACTTTTTTTGGCCTGATGTATATTTCTCGACATATTTAAGAAATATGACAATGTAATCATTGTCGTATTCCTTAAGTCTCTTCTTCTTCATTGTCCTCTTTTGGATAGGTCAATTTCCACCCATACACTCATCATTTTCAAAGTAGAAAGAATTCAGATTTACTCTCATCCTCAAGAATAATATTGAGATGAACGTCGAGGCAAGGCCGTTGTTTCTTGTGCAAACATTAAGATTTAGAACACGATGTCAAATATATAAAATGTATTACAAAATAAAGAATAACGCCTTACTTAAATGACATTTCAATCATTTCGAAATGAATGAGATTTCATTAAAGTGGTCATCCTGTACTTTTTATTAAATTATATATCTTAAATTTTTCACCTTTAGATTTTGTATGTTTTGCGTCTCTTGACAATTAAATGACGTACGTTTCCTTCAACAAAATTTATAAAATATTATTATACCATCAAAAAATATACTAAATATATATTTCATATATCATATTAAAGAAAGTCCTAATAATCACATGCAAGAAACAATTGGTTTTCAAAATAACAAGGCGGTAAATGATGACGTATGTAATGACCATTTTTAAAAATTTTTATATTCAAGTAGTTTATAAAATTTTATTTGACCCGTATTTTTTTGTTCTACATTCCGAATTCATTTTAATAGTGAAATTAACTATTTAAGTTACGAAACTTTGAATTGGCGCCTATGGTGACGTCAGATGTGAGAGCATGCGCAGTTAACAAATAGAGGAATAATCAACGGGCGTCGTTCGTTTACTGTTATAGCACATAGTAGTGTGGTTATAGTATCGACGTGAGTCATTATCATATTAATTCTCTTCAAACTATTGTTATTGTTATTAGGATTTAACTTGATTAAAATATGAAGTACACTGTAAGCTGAAGAACGTATGTAAGTGATTTTCTATTAATAATATAGTGTTGCAGATATGTTTTAAACTGGAAAATAAAACTTAAAATTTTCAGGTTATAAAAATCAACACAATGTAAACAACAAATACGCAACAAATCTACCGAGCACTACCGCCAACATGATAGAGAAAACATGAAAATCTCTAAAATTGAATTCTCATTACATACGTCATCATTTACCGCCTTGTTATTTTGAAAACCAATTTTTTCTTGCATGTGATTATTAGGAGTTTCTTTAATATAATATATGAAACATATATTTAGTATATTTTTTGATGGTATAATAATAATTTATAAATTTTGTTGAAGGAAACGACCCTATTTAATTTTAGAGATTTTCATGTTTTCTCTCTCATGTTGGCGGTAGTGCTCGGTAGATTTGTTGCGTATTTGTTGTTTACATTGTGTTGATTTTTCAGTAAATTATAACCTAAAAATTTTAAATTTTATTTTCTATTTTAAAACATATCTGCAACAGTATATTATTAATAGAAAATCATTTGCATACTTACTTTAGCTTACAGTGTACTTCATATTTTAATCAAGTTAAATCCTAATAACAGGAACAATAATAGTTTGAAGACAATTAATATGACAATGTCTCACGTCGATACTATGACCAGACTACTCTGTGCTGTAACAGTAAACGTACGACGCCCGTCGATTATTCCTCTATTTGTTAACTACACATGCTCTCACATCTAACGTCACCACAGGCGCCAATTCAAAATTTCGTAACTTAAATAATTAATTTCACTATTAAAATGAATTTGGAATATAAAATAAAAAAATACGGGTCAAATAAAATTTTATAAATTACTTGAATAGGTATAAAATTTTTAAAAAACGACCCTATTGTGCGAAATGTATTGGTTAAACTAGGTACTCACCGCATCTCTGAGAATTTCTTCCCTGGACATGATATGAGGTCTATTGCCCCGTTCCCCGTCCAATGTAATGGAGTAAACGTCAGGAGGTTCCAGCGCGTTCAGTTGCCCTGCATAAAACAACCCTCCCATGGCAGTCAGCACCCTTAACTTATCAACATTCAGGAGTTCGGCCGTGAGCGTACAGCGCGTATCTTCCGGCTTCACTTCCTCCACTATTTCATCCTCAACTACATTCTCCTCTCGTTCCTGAACGATTTGTTCCTCTTCTTCCGGCACAACCTCGGTGATGGCTTCCTTTTCTTTGTCTTCCTCTATCTCGACATGGTCAACAATTTCTTCTTCCTCGCCCTCTTCCTCAACTATCGTCTCCCACTCATTGTTATCATCATCCGCATACGTTTTTAATGTTGCCTCAGCTCTCAGTTTAGGCCTGATATTAGAAGATTTGACTTCGTTTGCAACGATGTGATTGTTATTCTTAGTCTTCTTAGGCTTGTATACGGGTTCTTCCACGTACCTCGGAGGAGTGGCATCGGGATACGCCTTGTTTTGGAGTTTAAGCTTCTCCTTAGCTGCTAAGAGATACCCCACAAAACTGCTTTTGGGTTTCTTGGCAACGATCGTTTCAGTCGTTACATGCTCCCCAGAAGAAGACATTAGTTTCTTAGGCCTTCCAACTTTTCGTTTCTTTGATGAAGAGTATTTTTCGGGAGATGATTCAATATCTGACTGGGTGGTTTTGTAAACTTCATCGAGCTTCGGCATCGCACATAAAGTAGGCGGCTTCAGAAGTTCGGGCTTGTCTTTGTTAGGTTCTACCGGCACGTCCATTTTGTCCAGCAACGGCGGAGGCGTCGAACTCCTGTCCGAATGGGAAGAGTGCGTAGACTTTTTCCTTGAACGCTTCTTCGAGGAATCCGTTGAATGTCTTTTTGGTTTAAGCTTACTCAACTCCTTTTGTTTTTCGCGATACCGCCTCTGCAGTTCCGCCAATTTCATCCTCATGCCTAACTCCATTGCATTCATACTAGCCCAGTCGCTCTTGCAACATATCCGTTGCGATTTGCTGGCGATGAATTTTCTGGCTTCTTCCTCGGATTCCGGTGTTTTGTATGTCCTATAGCTTTCTTCCTGGCAAGAGCAATGTCGCTTTTCCTTATCTGATTCAACTTTCTCATTTAAGTATTTTTCTCGCTTTCTATGTTCTCGTTCTTCGTGGCGCTTTTCGCTTTTCATTTTCTTTCTTCTAGGCTCATCTGAAGAATGTTTTTTAGATTTCCTCTTTTCTTTTTTACGTTCTCTCGATCTTTCTTTTTCCAGTTTGGGTTTCTCGTTTTCTTCCAATATTCGTTGCTCTGCCAAAGCACATAGCAGGCCTAACCCTCCAAGACTGTCATCTACAGGGGGTGTGGGCAAAACAATTTCATTCTTGATATTAATATTTGTTAAGATTGGCTGCGTAGTATTATTAAGTACTTCTTCGTCCTCGCAAATCTTAGAAACTACTTCTTCTACTTTGTTCCTACAGCTCTCGAACTCAACTATGCTGTTGGAAAGCAACTCCAAACCGCTTAGGTCTGGTGCTTGAGGCGGTACCATATCCTCCATTTCTTCAACGTTTTCAGGTTCTCGCCCTTGCTCTTCGGTGGCTGCGTTAAGTTGTACTGCGTCTTCTTTAACTTCAGATGTGGTAGGCTCTTGCGCCTCTTCCATCATCTCAGGTACTGGAGTTTTTGTATCACAATACTCATCTGCCTCTCCATAAACAGATTTTTCAGCAACGTGTTCATGTTTGCTCTTGGCTTCCCCAACGACATCCGAGATGGTATGGACGGTATTATCGTCTTCACTACAGATAGGAGTGTCGGTTTGATTACTAGCGTCTTGACATGCAGAGGGTTCTTCCTCTTGAATGTGAACTTCTGGAGGTGGAGTAAGACAAGTCACGGGAGACGTAGCTTGTGACCTACAAGACGTCTCGCCTGTTGGAGTTTGCGACAAAATCAGATTCGTCGGGTGCTGATAGATCACGTGCGTGGTTACCAACGGCGTCATATTTTGGTCGGTAAACACTGTTCCGGTGTTGCTGCCGATAGTACTGACAGCCTGCAGTGTCTTCGTCTGATCCATAGTCGCGTCCGTTTCTATTTTAATGAAGGTAGTGGTCGGTATGGGCATTGGAATTTTTCGCTTCGCGTCCGTCGTAACCGCAACTAATCGCGTGCTGTGCGTCTGGGTGTGTTGGTGAAGGGTTGTACTGCTTGACAGGTAGTCTGATGAGGCAGAACTTAATAACTGTAATGGAGGCGGTGGTATTGGTGGGAGAGAGGGCAGTAAAACCGACGAGTGTTGAGGGTAACTTGGCCAAACGACTGCCTGTTGCAGTGGTTCTGCAATTAAAAACATTGTATTGACGAAATAGTACCGTTATAAACATTTGGTACACTTATGATAAAGCACTAATTATTGTATGATTAAAACAACGTTATATACACTCCTAGTAGTAATACAGTAAAATTAAGTTTTATATTCGAAAAAGATCATAAAATTTTCAAAACTTGACGGAAATATTAGGAAATGCACTAGAATCGCAATATAGAGGTTGTCAACTCTAATGTGGTTACATCATCCATTAAAATTGCATATTCGATATATCTACATTTTTCCACAAACAAAAAAAGTGAATCAGAGTGCTGCGGGGTTTTACCGCAATTAACTCGGAAACCAATAATTTTACACACATGATCAAGAAGACTCAATCTGTAGAATGGAAGTTCTCTCCGATGAATTGAAAACCATAGAATATCGTCAGCGTCGACGTCATCATCGTCTTCGGCTAAATCTATACTATCAACATTTAGACAGGCCTGGTTACGGCACAACGCTGAATTGATTCTGAAGCTGGTGCTTCTGTTATAGTAATCGATGGGAAGATATTTCTGATTTTTTCCATCACTACTCTGTAGAATTGTTCTTCCATGTCTGAATTTGGTGAAAAACGCAATAGGAGTGCTAACATGTAGCGGCAGACGTTATTATTTTTTATTATTATTAAGAATGAGAACGGATTTTATTCGCAATACTCAGGCATGTCGACCCATTGTACATTCGCGACGTGTTGATTCTTCTAGAAAAGACCAGTGCTATAGTCGAGTAAACTTTAACTTGTCTTGTGTATGCGTTAATATTACGCGTATGATTTCATTTTCTCTTGCAGAGAAAGTTAAAGCAATAGCATAATAACATTGTTCGCGTATGTCTACCAGGCTTAGTTCAGACGACGAGGCGACCTTTGGACCGGCCAAGTCAAAGTATACTGGACTATATCCACGAAGAATAGCAGTCCATTCCAGAGTAGATCCCATAGCTGTCAAAATTGCATTTGAAAATACCTATACCTTGACGCACTTAGTGGTGAATAACTGCATAGAATATGAATGATGGTTTCATCTTCCACTCCACACATCCGATAAATGTGATCGTTCCTCAACCCCATTGTATGTAGATGTTTATTCAGAGGACAGTGTCCTGTTATCAAGCCTATACCACCATCCGTCTCATTCTTTCTCCATCGAGCCCAAGCAGCCAATTTACGATTGAGTCAGCTGACGATCCCTTTATATGGAGCCTTGACTGTCTCATTCCGACGTTTTGAGCCCAATAGTTGTTAAAATGTGCCATCTCATAGTTTTGATTGAATCAGCGGCATGTCCCTAGTACAGGACTTTTTGTAGTATGGCTGTGTTGATAAAGATGAGCAAGACATTCTGCAAATCGCAAAGATGAGCAAGACATTCTGCAAATCGCAAAGATGAGCAAGACATTCTGCAAATCGCATGTCCTGTTAAGCAAATTAATTGTTTGGGCCTTTTCCTTGGAAAGAGTATGTCGTAGTGTCACAACCAATAATGGTGTGGGCAAATAACAGTGAATATTTGCAGTTTCCCAAGTGTTAACGACTGCAGCGGGAACTGTAAATTCTTTTGTTGGCGTTCTCTCGCCGATCTTTTGTTCTCTTTGTCAAAGAGAAAGAGCGATGAGATGAACTAATCTGTCGATATTTTGCCCCACGATGTTTCGTACTGATAGTATTTCTAACATTTATTCACAGTAGTTGCACAATTAACAAGTCGACATCATCATCATCCGTAGCAAGAGTGACTTCGATTCATTTGCTTTTGCCGGGGTTGCTTAGGAACTGCTGCTGAGTTTCAAAGATTTTCATCAATAATAATTTCGTATGGTGTGCGTTGCATTATTGTGTTGTTAGCAAGTTCTGAGTTACCATCGAATACAACGGTTACTCGTTGCCTGTAGTGTTTCCTTGCATATTGTAAGCGTTGTAAACAGTCGAAGATATTCCTTATTTTAGCCATATTATACGTCGAATGAAGTAAACCTCCATCAATCACGAACTCACTGCCTACTAAGTCATCGGCTTGTTATCAAAACTATGGTACAAACCTCCTTCTTTTGGTTTTTCTCATCAGGCAAAACCTTTAGGCAAGAATCCTATTAAGTATATTCTATATCCCATTTACCGTTCTACGGGTTGAGTCTTTTTGACATTTTGTGAAAAATCAATACTTTCAGAAATTAATTTTCAAAACCTTTCCCAATTTGTATACATACTTACGTAAAAAAAGAGACGCTTCGATTTACCCTCTCGTCGTGGTGCATTTGTAATTGTATTCAACGGAAAAAAGAATAAAACATTGCTTATATAAAATTTTATAAGGAACATATCGGTATGGAGGCATATTTGCCAAAAAGCAGATAGATGATGTAAATCAAATGTGGGGATAGTTTTCACGATTTTAGGGTATGATGCAACCTTTTATCTATCGTCATTCTGGTGCAATTCCTAATATTTCTGTAAGGTTTCAAAACAATGATTTTTATCTGATACTTGGCGATTTTTGACTTAATTTTACTAAATCATAGTGCAACTTTTAACAAATCCCTGCTAACTTTTTGTGTGACACAATACAAATGAGTATGACATGATTAAGAGTAGTTTTGTCAGGGGATCGATTAAATAAAATAACAAACCTATTCCGGTTGTAGGTAAAAGAAGGAGGCCCCCAGTGGAAGGATCGCGAACTAGTTGGAACCCCACGGGAGGCATTGGTACCGGCAGTGGAACCATTGGCTCCACTGGAACAGGCGCTATAACAAAAATAAAAATTAACAGGTGGGGAAAAAAATAAGGATTTAACACAGGAGGTTAAGACTGTGTTGTGTTAATGATATTCATGAAACATAAAAGGTTGCGGTAGCTCGGTTTTTGTTGAGGAATTATCTAGATTCAAATCAGATAGGTAGAGCGTTGGTAAGCTTTATTATCCAGTTGACCATAGTACAGAGTATAAAGCTAACAGTACCCAACATGAAAAGTTTTAATAGTCCAATTATTCTGCTAATTTTTTTTTCAAAACTTATCCTTAACTTTCTTTTTTAATATCTTTAATTGAGGAAGGTAACTTATTACATTTAATAGCTACATAATTGGATTCTTCTCAAAGAAAGCACTATTTTTAGAAGGTATTGCTATTTCTATATTATTTTTTTGTATTGTAGCTACGAAAAACAAAAAAAAATTCTGGCATATCTTACCCCTCGCACAATAAACGGCATAATAAAATCACATCACCTTTAGATTTGCAACATTACTAAATCTATAAAAAGTAAAAGATGGCGAACATAACTTTTTCCACAAATTTTCAATATGATCTTTCCTTTCAGTCTATTATCAATATAAACCCCTAAGAATAATCTGCTCTATTTGTAAGAGATAGCTTTTGTTGGTTGTCCAGCTTCTAGACGTGAAACTAATTAACACAGTTTTATAACGCATTTAAATACAATGTAACTATTAGTAACAATAATTTGCCTTTTTTTGTAGCATATTTCTTTGTCAAACCAGTACAGAGCAACCTGTTGTCATTCGTAAACACTGTCACATTATTACGGGGGAATAGTTCTGGTAAATCATTTACAAATATTAAAAACAATAGCGGCCCCTATATAGACCCCTGTGGTACACCTATTTTGATAATTAATTCCTCAATTTATTTTGCCCCTAAAACCGTACACCATAAGCTTTTCTCTGAGCACTTTATGGTTGAAGAATTTGAAAGATTCACTCAGGTCAATGAAAGGCCCCACTGATGCATAGTTTGCATCGAGGTTTTGGTTTAAATTGCTGAGAAAGTCTAGTGTAGCTGATTGAGTACTTTATTTTTTTTTAAACCATGTTCAGATAGTCTTAGTATGTTGTGAATGGAGATAGAGTTTCAACTGATTAAAAATCTAATTTTTTGTAAAATTTTTGACACAGCATAGAGCAATAATATTGGACGATAGTTTTCCATATTTACTTTATCTCCTTTTTAGAAAAGTGGTATTACTTTTGATATTTTACATATATTAGGAAACATTTCAGATTCCGGAGAAAAAAATCAATATCCAGAGAAAAAATCAAAACTAAGCGGATATAGGCCTAATATGACAGGTTTCTTTAAACTATTTGTTGAAACACCGATGAGGGCAGTTGCAATTGAATTTTTGATTTCCATTGCAGGTGAATTTTTATATCAATTCCGAAATTTTATATCGCGAATATTTCAATTTGTTTTCATAACAGTGATGTAATGATTGCAAACGAGCCAGGAAACCAGTTTAACATAACGATCAAGCCTTCCAAGAAATCGCCATAATTATCCATCACAAATCATAAACATTGTATGTAGTTGACAGTTGTTTACATGTGGAAGAAAAAAACTGCCTCCCTCTAAAAAAAAAAAAACATCAAATAGTCCACCTGACTTCTGCATTACGCCAGCTTAACAATAACGGCCTTCTTAACAGGTCATGCTTATAAAAAACGGCATTACTCAACAAAAACCGGTCTAAAAAAAGGACATAAAAAACTAGTTGGCGTTGAATGCACTTACCGGGATACTGCCACAGCGTGGGCGTGGCGAGGGTTTGATTGTGGGGGCCGCCCATTTGCCAGGCGGCCAATCCGGTGCCACGGTCGTCCGTGCATTGTAACAGGGTACCTCCCTGCTGCCCGCCCATGGTCGAACTTGCAGCCATACTACCGGTAGCCACCGAAGGATCTGGAAGGAGATTCTCATATCAACAATGCAAGGCTTACATGATTATCCGTTGAATATGATGTGGTATGTCATTTTGAGGTGGTACGGGATTATTTCGCTGTAAATCAAGTGCCTAGCCTTACGCTTGACTTATAAAATCCGCAATTTGCATGACAAAGACTTTATTTATGGTGTAGGTTAGACCGTAAGGGAATTTAACACTTTCGATGGACGTATCTAATGCATTTACAAATAAGTATTAGACTTCCTAACTTATATTAATGGATGTCGTAAGATTGATGTGCAGGCCACCATTTCTATTAACTTCTTGGTTAGGTCAGTACATTGCATATTATTCGTTGATGTATCTATCCGCTTAAGGCCGGAAAACGAGTTATAAAATAAATACTAACATGGCGGCTTCTAATGGCATTTGGATTACTTACAGTGCGAGATGTACATTTTACTTAGGTACATAAAAGCATGTACCTACGCAAGTTAATAATAATACATGCATAAGGAAATAGAGGTTATAATATTTTTTTTAACAAAGTATCCCTATACTAAGTAGGTAGGTATACCGATTTCTATATACTCCTAACAGTATGGATCAGTGTCCGATACGATGGGCTTCATGACAAATATAAAACATTAAATTTAATTAAGAACGAACGAAAGTTTTTGCAATACCTATTATACCACCCATATACTGCATTTTCTGGCTTATTGGTCGTCGTCAGTACAGACTAGGTAAGTGGTAACCTCATGCCATACAAGTAAATCTATATATTTCCTCATGTAAGTTGAGTGAATGCATTCAAACAATTTGCATGGAATGCCATTTAGGTACTACGACTTACTGCAACCAAACGAGTTTTGCATATATTAAATATGTAACATATTTTTGTGTACATCCTCAAGTTTGAGCAGTCTTACTACAAAAAAATGAACAACTACTGGAAGCTATTGGAGACTCCCTACCAAATGTTTGGAAAAAATAGGTAAATGTAATCAGCAACATGGCTAATTACCGCTGAGCTATGCGATGCAAGGCCCCCGTTCTGTGAGTACATTTTTTTATGTTAAACTAATGCCGATACTGTGGACACTGTATCATTACGAATTAATTTTTGTGAAATATTTTCAAGTTATTCTATTATTGGATATGTAAGGCATCTTGTATTATTGTTTATTTGTGTTTTTTCTTCAACTTTCACCAATTTCAATTTGTAATAAAATTACGAATGGCTCCATAGTGGGCCTTAATTAATTCATAGCAAGACAAAATCTAAATACTAGTTCTGCTCTCTAAAGTTGCTCTTACGCTTAACCAATGGCCAAATACCTAACAACATTAATATCCATATTAAGGTGGCCATTCCACAGAAATATTTATTATTTTTGGTCATAACTTTTTTTTTCTTAGTACGTGTATTTAAAAAAACTATAAGAGTACCTAAGTAGAACCATAACAAGACTATTACTATCAATTTTCACTCAATAATTTCGGTGGTTTGCCAAATAGCTTGATTTAAATTTAAAAATTATGTTTTTATTATTATTGAAATTTGGATTGTAAGTTAGCGCTAGCTAGAGCAAGGCTCCCGTTTAAACGAAATTTACCAATAAATAATAACGTTATTGATTATTTAGATATTTTTTTATGTTTGAGTATTAATTAGAATGTGAATTATAAAAAAAATGCAGTAAATTGGCGAAGAGTATAATCCCTAGTAGCACAACATATTGGACCAATATATAATCCATATAGGACCAATGTATGAATATTGGTCCTATATGGATTATATATTGGTGCAACTAGGGATGGCTGGCTTGTTTTTGTTTTATTTTGACTTGAGTATTAACATCGTCATATTTACAGCGGAAAAGTCTATCACCAGAAGAGAATTATTTGAATAAAATAATGTGACACGAAATGTGCAGGCGCAGTAAAACAATATGTTTTCATAAACGTGGACTTACTTTACACATGCCTTTAAAAAATATCGAGACTGGTTAGATTAAAATATAATTATTGTCGAAGATCCCCACGATAAATGCATCTAAAGGCGGTAGACCTTACAAAGTAGTCATAGTACAAAACTGAGAAAAATATAAAAACATCGGCGTCCTCTTTAAACCTAGAACATTTGTGTATGCTACTGAATAGAATTTTCGAAGAAGTGGATAAATTAATGCTACTTACTTACTCAAACAAACAGTAAGTTCACCGAAGCGGGCTATTAAAATCAACACTTGCAAAACATTATATGACCTGACGAGACTTAATTAAATAGTACGAATGAGCATAATTATCAAATTATCAGAGATAAACAAAATGAGGGGGAATATAAAATTTTGAGATAGGTACCTTAAATTTATTGTATTATTTTACAATGCTCTGGCAATATTTTAATTATTTTACATTTAATTTTTCAGTTTTCGACTTCCGATCTGAAATCAGACACAAGATAAACTCCCTATGATTTTTTTTTGTACAGGATATATAAATTTTGTAAATGTGGTGACGACGCGCTAATCAGAATCCTATTTTGAGTTTTTAATTTTTAAAACTTAGATTTCATATCAGGACCATCGGGTTCATAACATATCCCTTAGTACAAAGACACGGATTGCGCAAATCCATGAATACTTCTCCTGACTATCATTTTCAGATATAATAGTAATTAGGAGTAATAGTGAAAATGTATTGATACATATTCTTTATAGCATTTTGCAAACAGCAGAAAAAATAACTATCTATAACTAAAAAAAACTATGTGTAAAAATATTAATGAAATCTTTGCATTCTTTCGATAACCTGACTTCTGGTTATGCTAGCAAATTAAAATCCTAAAATGAATTTGTCTAATTTCTTATTTGACAATTCTCATTCTAACACTAGCACCCACACAGTCCCCTACGGCCATGCAGATTAAACTAGTATCTACATAACCCTCTACGAGCATGAAGATTCCGTTAAAAATGAGAGTGTTTGTATGTATGTATTTTTATTGTACTGACTACTTTTGTTTTTCACATTGAGTGTCCCACACCATGTTTCTGTATGGTCTTTTGGATAATAAACTTTATTATTATTATTATTATTATTACGGCTTCAGGAGCAGGTCACCTGAACGTTTCAGCCCCCTCCAGGACTTCGAATTTGACGACCTCAAAAACCCCATTTACAACATTTCATGCAATTGTATCAAATTCTGGTCTGTGCACCCTGTATATTAATTGTGTATAAGGAAGTAAACATTGGCACGTAATAATTCTAAAAATACTAGTTTATCTCACTGGTTGTGTGCAACACATCACATGATTACACCTATTCACACAGGTGTATATCAATAGTTTATGCAACAATTTATAATCCGTGCAGGAAATAGCAAATTTCTACTTTGCCTGAAACTTTATCTTTTTCATTAATTATAATAATTATCCGTACTTCCTTCGTGGCTAACCATCATATGGAATGGTATTATGTTGCAACTATTATCGCATTACCTTCATTAATTAATTTTAATTTTTGTCGTTTTTATCTGATTCAAAAAATAGTATACCGTAAGAATAATTAATATCACTTCCCAGATATACTAAATCTAAAATAAATCAGTTGAACATCTCTACTATTGGCTTGTTGGTGTGACTCACAGTGAACCGTTTGAAAGAATTAGATGGACAAAGCACTTATTGAGTCCTATAATTTAAAAAAAGGTAGGACAGTGTATTATTGGGTAGTTTCTTCATCGATGTGTAGTATTTACCAATGGGCGTCGTTGTAAAACTTTTCCAGGGAGTCAATAAAAATTAGAAAAAATCCGCATCTGTTGACAGTATATTTATATAGTATGCAATTCACATAAGCATATTGTTATTATTGAAATAATATACAGGGTGTCCCAAAGTTCCCTCATTCCTGATTAGGCACTGCTTCCATATGTAAAAAATATTAAGAAAACTTCCTATAAACATGCGTCGGTAAATGCATTCTATGGGAGCTACGGCCCTCTGAGGATGGTGCCTAAATAAGGGTGTTTACTCATTATTTGAAACGAGGGATAGTTAAGTTTATTCCTATACCTATTGTATATTTATAATGCGCATTACCAAACAAGTCATCAATATTTCGTTTTAACTTCTTTTCCTTGAAAACGGTGTGCTATATTGTTAATTGTCAAGAGGGCCCTTTTACTGTAGTACAGGGTGTTTGGTATGTTGTAACGAAAGATGTTGCAAAATTGGCGCTCAACGTGGGGCCAATTGTGTAACTGGGTACGTAACAATATTTGGCCCAATGGTATGTTAGCCCAAAGGAAGTAAAACACTCAAACCTATTTTCTTTTTTAAAATTAATAAAAAATCGGAAATGTTTTCAGGGTACATATTACAAATATAAATAGAAGACGGACGAGACTGGGGAATTGCGCTTACTTGTCATGTCATTGATGCGTGTTTTACAGCCTTGCCACTTTGTCACTTAAAAACAATGGAACAGTTCTATCTTCACCTTATTTAATTTTTTTTTAATCGAAAACACTAACTGACATTTATTTTTAATTTATACTTGCAGCGCTTTTTCCCAAACATCAGAAATCATTTGAAGTAAACGGTCCCATCATTTTTAACTGCTTGCACAACCAAGAATCTCTCAACAATTTTAAACTACGAAGTAATAGTATAGTGTAATATGCCTATATTGACTTTCTGTCTAACTGCAACAATTTTAATGCTAGTAATAAAACTAGCTTTTTGTTTATTACAATTCAAATTCGTTTAACCGCTGTCAGTAATTAAATTAATAAAGGTGAATTTAATTTCAGTAATACTTTGGTTATGCTAATTTTCACTACACAACCTAAAAATTAGTCACATCAAACTCATTGACAATAGTGTATGATTAGCAAGCGGTGGTAGACCTTACAACTAATTAACGCAAGGCCAAAAAACACATGAAAACTCTCTATGAGCTGCAACCTCGCGACTCGGTCGTACACCTGCTCCTTGCCAAATGTTTAAATAATAATAATAATAATAATAATAATAATAGAGGCTGAACAGCCATACTATAAATCTGAGCAAGTAATCAGCAACGAGCAGGCACGGATCCTATGGGGCAGGACGGTTGAAGCCAACAGACCTGATATTGTCCTATCTGATACAACAAGAAACAATCGTTGATGCCGCAGTCCCCACGGATGACTAGTGGCGACCGAGAAGAGAAAAAGTACCAACAGCTGGCTGTAGAGTTGAAAGACATGTATTAAGCCAAGGGAAATAGAAATAATTCCAGTGGTAGTGTCTCTAAATGAGAGATTGCAACTACAGGAAAATCATCTACACCATTCAAAAAACTGCTTTATTAGGTAGTGCCAATATTGTCCGTAAATTTCTGAGTCTTAATTGAGCATCACCATTGAACGAGGCTGCAATCACTAGCCTACCTGTCGAAGAATATCAGCCTTCACCATCTGAGCATTGTCACCCTTTGTATATACAAATGATCTTTGCCTTGGGTAATAAAAATCCCCGGCAATTATGTAAATATAAAGAGAAACAATATATAATAATAATAATCTATATTAGCCATACAACAATACAAATGTAACCAAAAGGCCTTCAGGCTGCAAACGCTTTAAAGTCTGCAGATGTTCCTTTGATTAGCCGAGTCTACATGCGTCTCCAAACTTCTAATACGTTTATGTTTGGAGACGCTTCATCTTCTCGTAATTTTCGAGGTAATTTTAAATGTGCTTTTCTCAAAACTGAATTTTTCATTTTGTAGGTAATTAACATCCAGTCTGTGTATAAACCATTAAAAAAATAATACAAATAATTTCCTGCTGAAAAAGGTAATTTTTTTTTGTGAAAATCGTACTTTTTTTCATGGTCCATGATCATCGATTTTGAAATGTACGCTCCTTCTCTGATTTATAAGTTCACACAGACGTTAATGTTATAAGAGTAACTTTTTTTTAATTTCAGATAAAAAACCGCTACCTAAGGAATCAGTACTTCCACATCCAGATTTTTATCGAAGTCACAAGGAAACACCTTGGCTATATTTGCACTCTAGTATGTGGAAATTATTGGTAATAGAATTTTAATCATTTTTGGGGCAGAAGTCATAGAAAATTTGAGGCGTTGGTTTCTACCATATATGTTAAAATAAAGTTTCTAGCTTGCTCTGGAATGGAAAATATTATTAAAAAAACTCTGCCTTCGCTTCTAGTATATACACCAAATCCCAAATTTCTGTACTCGTACCATCTTGCATTACTTACTTTTCTCTATTTATCCCTATTTCAGCCCCAACCCTTCAAAGAAATCATTTCGAAATATAATCTCGTTCCAGATGTCATTATACGTGTACCAAATTTCAAGTGAATATCTCAATTTTATTTTATCAACTACTATAATAATGGAGGGGGGTGGGGGGTTGAAAAATATAAAAAAATCTAAGGCCTCGGCTTCTCGTACATATACCGAATTTCAAGTTTCTGTACTCTTATACCAGCTTGGTTTACTTATTTTACCTTATATACCTCCATTTAACCCCAAACCCTCCAACGGAATAATCTCAAGATATAATCTACTTCCTGATGTCATTATAATATATATGTATACCAAATTTCAAGTGAACATCTCAATCATATTCTATCAACCCCTTTAATAATAGAGTGGTGGGTAGTGGGGGATGGAAAATATTATAAAAAATGTTGAGGCCTTGGCTTCTAGGACATGCACCAAATTTCAGGTTTCTGTACTTTTACCAGCTTGCTTTACTTATTTCCCCCTATTTACACCCCAACCCTTCACCGGATATGTTTAAAAGCAATCCAGTTCCAGATCTCGTTATAATATATACGTGTACGGAATTTCTTACTGTTCCGGAGAAAACGCGCGGACAAAAAAAAGTTACAAACAAACAGAATTTTTTTTTCGCTCAAATTTAATTTAATAACGACCGCTAAAACATATATAAATGCAGCAGCGTGGCGCTCTAAGAGAACTTTTTTTTTTCAATAAAAAAACATTCTATATAGTTAAAATGTACAGTAAAACATCTCTTAAGTTTGGAATAAATTGGTTTTATTTCAACTGAGAAAAATAATGCATTTTTCGGCCTCCTAAATCAAGTTCGCTCCTTAATTGAACTCATAGCAAATTTTCCAGTTTACATTATTTTTTCCGAGATTTTAAGGCCATACTACCTAATATTTCTGGGATAATTAAGTACTAACGTCCAATTAACCGAGTCCCTGGGTGAAATTTAAGCGACATATGACAGAGATAGATCAATCTGATATTCAACGCGATACGTTATCACGTTGAACATCCTTTTATTTATCACTTTACGGTAATGACGCAAATCAAGGGCACATTACGAAAAAGCGTGGAGAACTTCGATTCTTTCAACTCTTGACTTTCCGATTCTGAACTCATTACCATGACAATAAAACGAAAAAGGTTTTTAGATAAAAAGAAAACCTCGTATTCTTATCTCTGATAAATTACCTATTTTTACATAACTACATCGTACCATCAATACATTTTAAAAAAGAGTACAAAAAGGGTTAAAAGCTTGTTCCAATATTAAATCAAAGCAAATACGCAAACAATGGAATTCTTGATAGAATCTTTTTAATTCTGACATGTTATTTCTTTATCTTAATTCTTTCTCATGAACATCACTTCTTTCTATTTTAGCAAATAGGTATTTAGGGGATTTACAAAGTATAATACTGTTAACAAATATGCCTGTGTGAAGTAAACGGCGAACCTCAAGTTTAAGTATTTTCAAATCTTTTAAAAAGGGAGTTATATGATGAAATCTTGGGACATCAGTTATGAATCCAACAGTATAATTTGGCATGTTTTGAAGGCGATATTTATCTTCTTGTCTAAGACAGGACCAATACATCCGTTAACATTATTTTAGTTTTTGGATCTAGTAGATTTCAACATGGAGAAAGCATTTTTAAGTTAATGTAAGCTTTTTGCCACTTATAATAATTGACATAGTCAATCATTTCCAATTATTACTCATAACAAGTTCTAGGTTCAAAGTTCAAAGTTGGCAGTTGCCTGCAAGCTACTACGACTAGTGCCAAAAATAATGCATTTACTCTTTTTAGGATTGAGTACCAATGAGTTTTGCCTAGTCCAGTTGTTAATTAGGAAAAAAATCGTCATTAAGCTTTCTGGCTGGTTCCTGAACGTTTTTTAGGTTAAAATAAACGTTTGACTGAATATCATCAGCATACATGTAAATCTGACAGAAATTTGCGACAAACTATAGTTCTGCAATAAAAGTGAGAAAAAATACAGGGCCCAGGAGAGAACCCTGAGGTACACCCAATCGTACTACTCTTTTTCAGATGTATTAGTTTTGTTAGACGAGTTTATGATGATTGACGATTAATTGATTATTTCAAATTTTAGAAACAATATACGATAATATTGGTTATAAACAATTAACGCTTTAAAATACATATGTCAATCGCAGAAAATTCAAGTTATAACAGGGTTTACAATTTAGAATTTAGATATGTGTTAAACTTATTTAGAGATTATTGTAAGTTCTTTACTACTGAAACGCAAGAATTTATTGTAAAGTTGGAGAGCAGATAACGTTGCATCGAGGTATATATATTATTTTTCCGCATTTTTCCTTCAAGCACCAAAAATAAATGGTGAAATTGGAATCTGTTTGATTCGGGATGCAAAAAAACAGGACTATTTTGTATTACAATAACAGAATCAGACAGCAAGTGTGCTATGTACCATAGGGCCTTTGAGATCGGACTAGATCCAAAATCGGGACAATATCGATCCACAGAGAGACTTTGCACGCTAGCACATAGGGGTCAGATTCTGTGCGATACTTTTCATCAGTTGTCAAACCATGGACGGCTTTTAATAAAACTGTTTATCTAAAAAGGTAAAAAGAAAGTTATCAATGCATGTCCGATTGACGAGTATATTTAGAAAAAATCTTAAGGAGTCTATTTAATTATAAAAAGATCAAGATTGCTCTCTCCTTGGTGTGCCTCCATACAATATGCATACGAACCATTAAGGCTAGCAGAGTCCGAAGCGGTTTCCTACAGAGTGAACTGCTAATACTATACAAAACTACAACATTAAATTGAAACTTAGGCTTTTTCAACCAATTTAGCAAAAAACGTTTAAAACTCTCCAGCAATAAAAGGATTAATATTCAATCATCATTTCTCGAATAATTAGCACATGTACGTAAATGCGTGCGAGGTATGTGGATGTGATAATCAACCCAACAATTTCCATTAAAAGCGGCGCAACAATTATTTAGTAATTATTATAAAATTACAATTTTTAATTATTACCATTTACAGGTAATAATTATATTATTTAAATCGCGCCTATTAAATATGTGCTCATGGAGCTCCGGCATGTGTAGGTACATAAATTATACTTTATTATCGATAACTCTTGAAAGCTGTACTTCCGCTTTTTTGCTAATACGCCGTTCTTGATCATGCAAAAAACTTGATATCCTTTAAAAAAGTCGATGTAAGAGGTACTTAGGTAGTATTAAAAGTAGGTAACGAGTACGTGAGACTGTATTAAGTATGGAATATGACAGATTTAACTAATAATCCAGTAACTTTATATGCTGTATATGATTATAAATTAATGTTGAATCCAAATTTACGGTCTCGACAGACCTCCGGATCTTGGTCAAAAATCTAAAAAACTGCGAAATTTTTTACCCTTTTTTCAGTTTTTGTCAATTTTGACCCCTAAAACTTACTGTTTTCGTAAAAGCAGTCTAATACTTTTAGAAAGTAGAGTAAATTTTCTACAAGTTAACTACTTAACTGGTTCAAAAGTTACTTAAGTGATAGAACTCATTATGTAAAAGTTAATAATGTTAAATTTGAGAGTCTATCAACCTCAATGGGAGTACCCCAAGGATCTGTTTTGGGACCCTTACTATATATAATTTTCATTAATGACTTTCTAGCTGACGCGATATTATTTGCCGATGATTCATCTTTCCTTATATCTGATCAGAAAATAAGACACACTGAGAGCAAAGCTGATAACACACTTTTATAAGCCCACCAATGGTTTACTGGAAACAAACTAATTTTGAATAATAATAAATCCTTATATTTAAGATATAGTAAAGTCTTTTAATAAATACAGAAAATGGCACGATTAAACAAGAACAACTGTTAAGTTTTTTGGTTCACTTATTTCAGACAACTATTCGTGGTCTTTACATATAGAAAGCTCATGTTAAAGAATTGCTTCAGTATGTTACTGCATTAATCAGTTGCGAGACGTGGTTGACCGGTCAGTATTGGTCGCTCAGTAATTTCCTATACCATTATTGCCTGGGGAGCTGCAAGTGATAGTAACATGATCTTTAAATTGCAAAAACGAGCAGTTAGATTTATTGTTGGAATAAGGAAGCAAGATAGCTGCAGAGATTAGTTTAGAGAATTGGAAATATCGACACTAGCATGTATTTTCTTGTTAAATTAATTATATTATTATATGCGAAAACTGAATTAAGCACAAACACAATCAATACTTACCACACGTATGACACACGAAACAGTTCGAGATACCGCTGCATAAGTCATCAAAATATAGACACAATTCAAAATACTTGACCATAAAAGCGTACAATAATTTACCTACTAAATATAAAAATTTTGATCTCAGGCGTTTTAGTAGAAATTAAGATATTTTTAACAAATACTATTAACTATATATTAACTATTCTCTAATATTCTCACATATTAGTGACGATAGTTTGTAACTTTGTTATTTTTAATTAATTAATGTTTTGTGTAACGTGTTTTTTAAAATTGTTTTGTATATGTTTTATACTTAATTTATTTATAAGTAGTTATTTATATGCATTGTGGAAGAAGTGAGTTAAGTGTCATCATGAATAGACGTATTTTTAAGATGCTCTCTAAAAAGCGGTAAAAACCCCGTCAAACTCGATAAAATTTCAGCCACCAGTAGATTAAGAAATTCTGTGTGAAATGAAGTGCCTCAATAGAAAAACAGAGTTCATATGGAATCAATAATTACAGGATTTTCTAATAATATTAAATCAAATAAAACAAATAAGCTCAAGTAAAGTGCAGTGTCTCTACCTACGTACACCCTAGACGACCCAACAAGATACATTTTAAGTGGTTCATGGGCAATAAATAATAGCTTAGTCAGTGTCAAAATGTGGCACATATGTTTACAAAGCAATACAGCTGTGTTGTGACCTAATGCAATTGTATACAATGGAAAGTTTTTAAATGGACAAAATCAACTTAACCCAAGAAAGAAAAGGAAAGGAAATATCAAAACATAATATTTTATTATTAATTTGGAAGGCGAAAATTGAAAGCGATTGTCTCAAAGAAACGACATACAGGGTGAACAAACTATCCCTTCGGACACCTTTTTTCTCATAACGCGCAAAAAAATATTGTTTCCGCGAGATAGGGCCCTTCCCAGCACCGCCACTGTAAATTGATATTTACCTGTGAAACGGTTAATAAATAAAAACAAAACAAAAAAAATAAAAAATGAAAGCTGCCAGACTCAGAAAAAGAAAACTTAGAAGAAAAATAAGGAGATGACGATAGATGGAAACTTAAAAGAAGCATGGAAACTGAAAAGAAGCATCTCGTAAACACCTGCACACCCAACCGATGATGATAGATGGAAACTTAATAGAAGCATGGAAACTTAAAAGAAGCATCTCACAAACACCTACACTACCCATCCTATATTCCCACCCCATGCGTCATGCTGCTCTCGCTGCTGACAACAAGCTTGTCCAATGTCCATACCGGCGTATGTAGCCGGTCCGGGGTATGTAACCGGTCCGGGGGTATATAAAACATCCGAGTTTTGGTTCGGGCACGCGGTTTGGCCGTCCGTCCGTTGGGCGTGTTCGACGGACGACCAAGCTGCGTGTTTATATGCATTGAAATTATGTTGACAAAGTTCAATTATGTACTATCTCTTTCATTTCTATTGTATTCTGCTATTTGTAGAAAATGTTGACTTATCCTATATCATGTAATGTGATCAAGTGGTATTATTATTATTAGTACCGAATTGGAGTATTGTGTTAATGAAAAAAATCGCCATCCGAGATTTCTTCGGATTTCTGCGTTTCAAATCATGTAGATTATGAAAATGGTCTAATTCAGTCAGTCCGTCGGTCTGTTGGCGCTATATCTTAAAACCTATTTGGCAGAGAACAGTCAAATTTGGTATAGTTAATCCAAAGTCATCTTGAAAATCATAAAATATGACCGACAAAGGAACAGCTGATAATACGAGCGATGTCATGAACTTCGACCGACAATTTTTAGACTCACTTTTTAATTATTGTAAATAGTGCCTTACTTCTTTATATTAATTGGGGCTTGTAATGGTAAACCAGGTAAACAATCGACTACTTTCGTTTGATCGCATAACATATGTGGTTAACTATATTCGTAAACAGATATCGTTTGCAACATCACATCTGACTTTGTAATGGTTTATCCTAGTAGCAACACTTTAGACTGAATTTTTAAATTGACAATAGAGATACTATAGGTAGTTGACGTTACTGCCAGCGAAGAAACTGCCAATTATGGTGGGAATGTGTAAAAGCATTTAGGCAAACCTTGCATATTTAGCACTATTTAGTTAGTTTAGTATTAATCTTTTATGTCGGATGACCACTTTGTATAACTTTTTAAATAAAAAATCAAATTTCCTTTGTAGAAATAGTGATATCCATATTCAGATTATTATTCTCCTATGTCGTTTCTTACTTAACAATTTTGTTCACAAAGAAGAAGAGCGGGGGTGGGTCAAAATATAACGAATAATCCTCTACACTCAACGTATTTAGAAAATTAATGTATGGGCAAGAATTGTCGGTAACTAGTCGAATTGTGTTTGCTTATTTTCGTGCATGAACTCTAACTGGAGAACGCTATTCACACTTTCTTCAATTCTAACTCATTCCTGATTTATTTTAGATGTTCCATTCGGATTATATTGAATGATCAAATTTGGTTTCAATATTACACCGCTCCTCCGCCAATGCAATCTTCGTTTGACAGTTTTAGACGCAATATTCCACAACAGAAGGATCGGATGATGAGGAGATATTGAGTGCAGCCACCTAGGTCACCTGATTTAATCCCCTTGGATCCTTTATTGTGGGGTTATTTAAATTCTAACGTATATTTTATTATGCCAAATAACATTGAGGAAATGACCGAATACGACCGGATAATCCGCCTGATATCGAAAGAAACGTTTTTAAATATCCAAGAAAAAATAACTTTTATTTTAAAAAGCAGTTCTGTAAAAGTTTATCCATCATCGTTTATGCTAGTTAGAAATGATAACTTCATTTTTTTTTCGAAATATTTCAGATACTATTCTTAATAAATATGTGTCTGGCATCGCCCTGTACAACATTCTTTATAGCCGACTTGCTCGACAGTCATTGAATGCTTTTCCGCTATCAATACCGCCACTATAGGTAAAAAACATACTACGTAGTCACATAAAATGCCCGCTGGCCTAATGAAAACTCCAACACGGCTAGTCTTTGTCATGCCGAATTCAGGGCAGAGCTTGAAAAACAAAAGAAATGTTCGCTAGGCACTCACCAATTTCTGAAATCCTGGCAATTTCTTTGATCTGCGCTCCGCCATTAATTGTCGTAAGTAAACTGGCGGGAGGGAGGGACGGGGAGGCGATGACGTCTTGTTGGACTCTTTGTCTCGCAATGGCAATTCCAACGGGAATATTACCGCCTGAAAATTAAGGCACTTCATCAGGGAAATGGAGGATCATCACCCCGGCTAAGGACCAGAGAGCGGAGCATGCATACAAATACAAATTATTGTTTGTGCCTCGAAAATAAATAACTGCGTCTAAGATGTTAATTGTTCTGTGTTCAATATAGTAGTACGCCCCAGGGTTCTCAACTGTGGCCGGTAATATTTACAGACATTTATTTATTATATTCAGAGCTCGTATCTCAGCGGGCGTTTTCACAATTGGCGCACCCAGACAAGTTTGTAAGAATGTTTTTACTTTATAAGTGTTTCAGGTGCAAAAATGATGCAATCATTCCTTGTTAATATGACATCATATGAACATTACATAATGTTCACAATACAACATTTACGACACCAAAACCTTTTATTTGTGATGGCATAATGATAAGTTAATAAGTAAGAGTTGTTCTAAATGTTCAGACTTGAAAACGATTAATCAACGTTCACAGATGTAGCAGGAATATTTAAAGTACGTATAATGCTTTAGAGATGGGACGTGTATGCTGGGCAATGAAAAGTCTACTTCTTTTTATATAAAAAGATCCACATCACGAGAGAGAGTGATAAGCCCTGGATTTTCATGAAAACTATTTCGGATTTGTGTAGCACTGATTTCGTAGGAGTTCCACTCAACCTGAAAATAGCCTAAGTCAGCAACGTAAGTCAAGCAACGCATCCACGACAGATAGTTTATCCTTATCTTCGATTCCACAGGAGCGTTAGCGTTTTCATATTTCCATGCATGCAAGAATTGCAAGAATTCTCTAAATAGTGGACTATTCAGTTCCATGGAAAACAATATATAAACGTTGGCTCTAGTTCGCTTTAAGTAGTAAGATAAGTCTGTTACGTGATTATTTTAACAATAACTTATTTATAAATTGATTTAGATAGGGATGAACATTACACATAGTTTATTTTTTATCCTTACACATACAGAGGTACATCCTTACAGGAACAGAGGAGGAGGGAATTTGCAAACGAAAGGTTCATTCGAAGGAAACTATTTAAAAACTGTACTATACACTTCATATTGCTGTTCAGGATCTAGAAAATTTTCAAAATCGTGTGAACTTAAAGTGCTCTAAACCCCAAAATGAAAATGTTCGCAACAGTGAATAATCACGCCGTTTGCACAGATTACCCAGTCGGCCATTCTCGCAATACTGAACAGAGAACCGGTGAACGCCTACTTAATTCGATATGTAGGTACAGTATTTGTACAACAGTGGTCTCTGCGCTCTGAAATTGACACTACTAGCAGCCTTGACTCGCACGAAACGAAATACCTTTCTGGAATTGCACTCTGAGATACGGCTTCTGGTAATAACAAATATTATGAATAAGAACCTTCTGATCGACAAAATAAACAACACTTACCGTTTGTAATGATGGAGTTGCTGAGAAGTCCGTTATCTCCATTTTTCTGCGTGGGGGACGTCACTTCTAGCTTGACAATCGGCGACGCACTAGTACTGATTTCCGCCACCTGGCAAGCCCCCGGCTCCTTTTTCACGTTTACTCCGCTCCATTCGATGGGATTAGTCCTGGAGCATCCGGTCATCGTGTCGGAATATTTGGATCCCTTCACCGGTGATCCTAACTGGCAGTTGCATGTCTTTTGCGGCTTGAGACTGCAACATTTTTCATCACAGTGTTTCTCTTGGATTTTCTTCGGGCTCTGCGGGTAGTCCGGTTGTTGGATTATTATGTTCGAGTTGAAGCCCTTGGCGAGGAGCTCCAGCTGCGTGACTGGTATCGGGGAGTACGGGGAGCCGGGGGGAGGTGTCGGCGCGCCAAATGTGTAGCCCGACGCTGAGAACAGTGAGTCTGAAACTAAAAAAGCTGAATTAATTTCATGTTTATTATGTTCACACAAGAAATTCTCTTTACATTTGTTCTTGAAAATGGCAAGTAAAATAAATTGTTATTATTTGAACTTTCAAATGAGGTCATATTGGCAGATTATTTTATTAGGGGGTTATAGTTCTCTCCATATATTTAAAGGACATAAAAAGTGTCAGCGCCTTTGACTTCGCGGTAAAGATAAAAAATCCCGACATTTTCTATTAGCCTTAAACATATGAATAGAACTATACTTTAGTCATTATGAGTTCAATTTGATGAAAATACGCAACTTCTTCTGAAATACCTTATAACAATATATCAATTTTCTTAGAAAATAATGACATAATTATTAATGTGAAGAAATGTCTTCTTCATCTGAGAGGGTGTTTTCTTCGTCCGAAATTATGTCTTTGTCCGAGACCATGTCTTCCTCGTCTGAATGTGCTTCTTCTGCTTCGCCTGATCTTGAAAATGTACTTGAACTTAGCGGTATGTTTAATCCAAGCAATATATCTAAAGCTTCCTTTAAAAAGAGCTCTAATCTTTTTTCGGAAATTTCTCTCATTCCAGCGAGGAGAGGATCCGAATTGAGGAGTAACCTAATAAGAACGTCTTCGTTGCAAGCAGTTGTCGAAAACTTACTCGCAAAGTTTTGTGGGTAAAGCAGAAAATGTTTGTTTCTAGCCTGTGTGGCTTCTTCCCACAGTAGACTTATAGGCAGCATAGTATACTCCACAATAATGGGTCCATGGACTAAAATCTTTTCTCAATCTACTTACTCTTAAGGTGGCCATTCCCTAGAAAGAGACATCCGATAGGAAAATATTTATTATTTTTGGCCATAACGTTTTTTTCTTAGTACGTATATTTAAAAAACTATAAGAGTACCTAAGTAGAACCATAACAAAACTATTACTATAAATTTCCATTCAATAATTTCAGCGGTTTGCAAAATAGCTAGATTTAAATTTAAATATTATGTTAATCTTCTTATTTCGCAGTTTTAAATCAAGCTATTTTGCAAACCACTGAAATCATTGAGTGAAAATTCATAGTACTAGTTTTGTTATGGTTCTACTTAGGTACTCTTATAGTTTTTTTTAAATATACGTACTAAGAAAAGAAAGTTATCGGTAAAAATAATAAATATTTCCCTATCGGATGTCTCTTTCTAGAGAATGGCCACCTTAATGTACTTATATTTCTAAAATGTGGGAGTGGAGTTCTTATGTGACAAAAACCAGGGTTCTATAATTTTAGTAACAGTAAGTTTGATGTGACTTAAAAACGTTTCTTCAACAATGTATATGATAAACACAATTAAACACTTCCACGTCACCTCCAGTACGTACCAGCAAAGTTACACGCGAAATATCATTTATATATAATATGAAAAGTAGCATGGGGCCAATGGATCTCGTGATGTTGATATTTCAAATGGTTTAAAATAATGCATTCAATGTTCTACACTTTCTTGCCTAGAGCACGACTTAAATCTAATAGCAACATAGAAAGCCCATCAAGACTACTCTGACTCTACACAAAAATACCGCCATCTCTAACAATAAAAGCTGGTAATAAATAGCAGACAAAAATATACTTAATCGTATAATAGCATACACAGTATTACATGTTAAAGTAATTAGATGTATAAATTTTACGATGATTTATTAAAGGCGGAGGAAAAAAGAACAATGTCCAAGTAGAAATAATAAATGAGTAACGAATTTATTATGCAGCTGTAAATCTAGTGGAATAAAACTCCGTTATGTTGTAAAATGTGTGTTGGTGTATACAGGATTTTAATGATGCCTTATATAATGGTATACGGTTTTGTTTAGTTACGGAAGAAGGAAGACTACTAAAAATGTTTACACTGGGGTAATTATCTGAAGAGTAAATATACTGAATGCCTTAAAACTTGGCCAAAATATCCAAAAATCAACCCCTTACGTATCTAAATGCGTACATATTTAGGTAATAGTTTCAAGAATAATAAACTACCCTTACTACCTGGGAACACTCTTTACAGCACGCACACAAGGTCAGTTTAATTATAGTTGTGAGAGATTGATAGACTGGGAATTGAAGCTGTGAAAGTTTAATAAAGTTTATGTGTGTGTTTACGCTGAACTTTGACCTTTAAAAAATGTCTTTAACATGGATCTAATATTCCTCTTTAATATTACTTAACGTTGATGAATAACATTGTTTGATATAAATGTATAATCATTTCTTTATTTGAAGGAACTTTACCGATAAAGATTATTAAATAACAAACATGAGTTATAAAGTTAGACCCGCTTAGCCCCACGCTAATTTTTTAACATTGTGGACCTTAAACATTGTAAAAAAAGAGACGAAAATTTTAGGAATGTTTCATTGCTGCTGATTGAGTTATTTTATATCAAAATCCTATCCTACGTATTAGCTACTGAAAATTAAATAATTTCAATTTATTTAATGCTTTAATCTACGTTTGGTAGAACAATACATTCTTTCTATTTTTTTATCCTATTACATGTATTCTAAATATTTTTTTTGCAGGTGGAAATGAAGAGGGACTAAGTAGGATCCATATTTTTCAAATATGGAAACAGAAATCTGGTTGTGATTTTTCTGTAAAGTGTCAGCATATTGTAAATATAATCTTAAACCAGCCACATATGCCAGAGCTTTCAGAAAATATTCAAAGTGATGAACGACATAATATATATGGAGTTTGTAGCAAAATTTAAGAACAATGAAATAAAAATGGAAGAGCAGAAAAAGGATTTCTGATCAATAATGCTGACTGGCTGAAACAAAATAGTACATTATACACTAAGGGAGAGAAACATTTTATTTTTCCTGAGGTGTAATTTGAGGCTCGAGGGCGAAGCCCTAGAGCAACAAATACATCGAAGGAAAAATGGCGGTCTCTCCCGAGGTGTATTTACTATTTTTTCCACGATCGGGAGTAGAAACATTTATTTCATAAATACAGAATTATAATAAATCGGAGCGAAATTACAATATTTAGAAGCCTTTGGGATGTTTCCATTCAACGTATCATGGCAACAGCTATTTGTTTACAAATACACTTGTCAAGTGCAAAAGTTGAGTTTGGCATTTTTGGTATGGAAAACCAAAAGAACCGCAAGATATTGTTGAAGCTGCCGGTGCGGCAGTTTTAAACTTATTACCCACAAAATCAAGAAATTTGTATGATAAAGCGTACAATTAGTTCAGAGAATGGTGCAAGAAAAAGAAGGTACAAACGTACACGGAAAATGTTATGCTGGCCTATTTTCATGAAAAATCAAAGGAATATAAATCTTCCACGGTATGAGCTCAATATTTTATGTTAAAATCGTGTGTACGATTGTGTACGATAACATAGATATAAGTAAATATGCAAAGCTGATGGCATTTTTGAAAAGAAATTTCGATGGTTATAAAGCAAAAAAATCAAAAATTTTGATAAGGGACCAAATTGACTCTTTTTTATTGCAAGCAAATGACGATGAATATTTAATGATAAAGGTAAGATTATATTAAAGTGCTTATTAAGGTATGATTATGCATTAATGTTTTGTTACTTTTTTAGATTGCGTTGATCTTCGGAATTTCAGGCGCAAATATGCCGCACTGCGTCCCTCTCACACCAGTCATGGTCGATTTCTTGTATTTTATAAATCAGGAAAATGTACTACACAGCCAGTAGGCAAAAACGCTTTCGGAAAAATCCCAAGTATAATAGCCACCTATCTAGGATTATCAGATCCAACCTTATATACTGGCCATTGTCTAGGCAGATCTTCAGCAACTCTATTAGCTGATGCAGGAGCAGACATCACGACTATAAAACGTCACGGAGGTTGGAAGTCGACGACAGTTGCTGAGGGGTACATTGACAATTCGGTGCAAAACAAAACAAATATAGCAAATCAAGTACTACAA
Organism: Stenurella melanura; assembly: GCA_963583905.1. NCBI lineage: Eukaryota > Metazoa > Arthropoda > Insecta > Coleoptera > Cerambycidae > Stenurella > Stenurella melanura. Next base: position 19,299,568 of record OY757316.1, read on the forward strand.
GCTGCAACTACGGTTCAAAAAACTATAAATCTGAGTAAAGAAAATGTTTCATTTGGTGAAGTTCCTTCGAATATTAATTTTAATAGTTGTGAGAATGTAACATTTACTATCAATGTTAATAAATAAGAATTACATTTTGTTTAACTATTGGGCATGAAATAAAAACTCCCTAGGGAAATTGTTGTCTTATTTCGTCCCTAGGGAGTAAATGCTTTACTTCTGTCACAATGGACTCAATTAGTTGTGACGTCACAAGTTAGGCAACCTCTATATACTAGTGTCATGACACACGGGTTGCCTACCAAGCACACTGGAACTTGAACCTTAATGCATATGTTTATAAGGCGACATTTTCGAGGATAGAAACATAGCATAGAACTTTATTTTATTTCTCCTGTGGAAGAAATATTTAAGGACTTCGAATACCTATTTCACATTCAAAAAATATGTTAAAATGTATATATCTATGTATGAGTTATAAAAACTTAATTTTAATTTTTGTTTACAGTTTTTGTAATACTTTATACTTGTGCATATTTACCGATACCTTGTCCATGTAATATGATAACTGAAATCTCTTAAATATTTCTTACACGGGAGAAATAAAATAAAATTGTATGCTATGTTTCTATCCCCGAAAATGTCGCCTTATAAACATATTCATTAAGGGTCAAATTTCAGTATGCTTGGCAGGCAACCCGTGTGTCATGACACTAGTATATAGGGGTTGCATAATTATGTGACGTCACACTAATTGAGTCCATTTCGATGCCATAGAAATCGATTTCTACTCCCGGTCGTGGAAAAATATAATTTATATAAAAATGTGGTGGAAAATGATTTACCCGATTATGGATTAACAAGAAACTGGCGTTTGATGAAAGCAGTTAAAAATCGAAACGTTTCTACCCAGAAATACCGTTAGGTACATCAGCATCAATGAAAACATCAATTTTATTTGATGTTGATGAATTGAGTACATCCAAGTCTGAAAATGATTCAAGTGAGGCACAAAGAGACTATAAAAGTGACTATTGATATACAATAAGGATTTCATTTTCTAAAATATGCCATTTAAGTTCAGATTTTGTAAATAATAATTTATTTTTTGGTTTTAATTTTGTATTTATATTTTAAATTATTGTATTATATTTTTCCAATTTTTGGTACTATATTTTCATTCGTTTTTGCAAAATACATCCCGGATAAATCCATTAGTGTGCAGACAGAATTTTGCGGTTTCTGAATTTTTATTAAGGTGGCCATTCCCTAGAAAGAGACATCCGATAGGGAAATATTTATTATTTTTGGCCATAACTTTTTTTCTTAGCAGGTATATATAAAAAACTATAAGAGTACCTAAGTAGAACCATAACAAGACTATTACTATGAATTTTCATTCAATAATTTCAGCGGGTTGCAAAATTGCTAGATTTAATTTAAAAATGATGTTAATCTTCCTATTTCGTAGTTTTAAATCGAGCTATTTTGCAAACCACTGAAATTATTGAGTGAAAATTTATAGTAATAGTCTTGTTATGGTTCTACTTAGGTACTCTTATAGTTTTTTTAAATATACGTACTAAGAAAAGAAAGTTATGGCCAAAAATAATAAATATTTCCCTATCGGATGTCTCTTTCTAGGGAATGGCCACCTTAAGTTTTCTTTACTACTACTAACCACCCTATTTTATAAAGGCAAGTTTTTCGCCATTTTTATCTTAATTTGTAGATTGAATTCTGTGAATAATTTTTTTCAGAATTTTACTTAGTTATTTCGAATTCCACCACCTAGAATCACCCCCATTTCTCGATGGCATTTTTATAATAATTTTTTTGGCAATCGCCAGCTGATTTTGGACGAGTTTCATAAGTTTCAGAATTTTGGCTAAATAATGGATTTATTTCGACCCACTGTACGATGTGACAAAATTACCCATAACCCATTATAGGCAATGGTAAGAGACCGCCTAAGCAAAAGAACACAGCGCGCTGGGGGTCATCAGCAAAATAGCTAAGTGACAAGTTGTGTCTGCCACATAACCACACTTTTAACAACTGTATAAACGTTGTATAGATTTTGGATAGTACTACAATTCTTAATTTAAATTGGAAATTAACGCAATGACCTGGTGTATCGACTGCAGTCTTCCATTCGCATTTTAATGTCGTATAAAGTAGGCTGGCGCAAAGAGAAACAAAATAATAAATAACAAGTGAACATCAAACGTCACGTCAAGGTACCATATACTTTCGCAATCTAAACCCGACCGGAAGTGTGAAACTGTTCGCCTCCAGTTGAATTCACACCGGAAGTTGGCTTACAACTCACTTAACGATTATTCAGAATGTCGCTCACAGAAATTTAAATAGCCGCCTACGTTAAATAGTGCGTAGCCCGCTTAAACCTGTTACAAGTAACAATAGATTTATAGATGTGTTCCCCATCCCTAGTCATTATCAGAATGCTTTAGCCTAAACACATATTGAAGCATTTAGTGTAGGCGTTGTCGTTAAACATTACATTTTCAGTTTGTGGCACAGGCCAATTGAATTTTAGAATGCGTACACCAGGGTGGCTCAAATTTTTATTTATGAAGAAAAGGTTTCGATTTTTTTTGTCTTACTACCTAGTGTTTTTGAAATTCCAAAATGATCTCCGAATTTGAATAAAATGGGTTGATATTAACAGGTGCTTAGGAAACCATGAAGTGTCACATGCATTTCTTATGGAAATACAAATTTTTCGTAAATTTACGATACAATTGCGAAAACATACTAAAAGCCTAAGGAAACACTACTTCCACCTCCAGATTTCTCATCGAAGTCTCTTTAAACGAAAGAATCTTGATATTATATTTGCACTCTAGTAATAGAATTTTAATAACAATTGAAACCATCTGACCCCAAAAACTCATCAAACGATATGCCATTTCAATACCTTTGCGACTGACCGACGTTTAATGGGAGTGAAGGTAGCTGATGCCAAAAAACGTTTCGCGAACGTTTGTTCGTACCCATACTAAATCACCATTTTATTTTGTTAACTCCTTTAATAATGGAGCGGGGGTATCACATGTCATTAAAAAATTTGACGAGTTCCAGATCTCGTTATTGTGCATATGTGTACCTGTTATATCTTAATTTCATTTTTGTTAATCCCTTTAATAGGGAAGGGTGAGGTGGGGTGGGGGGGGAGGGGGTCATAAAAAATTAGACCTTGGCTTCTAGTGTTTACATCAAAGCTCAAGTTACTGGACTTTGACTATCTTGCTTTACTTATTTATCTCTATTTCACCCCCAGCCCTTCAACGGAATAAGTTCAAAATAGAATCTAGATACCGATTTCATTATGATACATACATGTACCAAATTTCAAGTCTATATCTTTATTTTATTTTACTAACCCCTTTAATAGTCGAGCGCAGTAGGGGTGGGGTGCGCTATAATTTGGATATATCCATATATACTGATAAATATCAAAATATCGAAGAGCGATAATTCAAAGCAAAAAATATCGATATATCGACACATTATTGTTTACCGATAAATTATCGTTCACCGATATCATTCATCGATAAATGATCATTTACCGATATGACGATAAGTTACCGTTTGTAGGAAATAAAAACAAAGAATAGTTTTACTGATATCACATTATTATTATGGACCTGCAGTATTATTATATGATATTTTGGTACAAAATCCGTATTTAAAGATAAAAAAATTAAATACTCAGAACGTTCTGAAGTGAGAGACACTCGATTATCGATTATTACTTGTGTCCCTTTACTGAATATCCTCTCTGACGACACACTGGTTGCTTGAGTGCATAAATACTTTTTTGCTAAAATAGACAATTTCAGGTATAGAAATCCATTTTGTAGCCACAATTACAAGGAATCTTCACCAGCTTCCAAATTGCAACATTGTAAATAGCAATCGACTTCTTTATTGTCTCTTTGCACTTGTGGTTGTTCTTGTATAGCATTCCTTAAAGGACCACCCAATCTCTTCCTATTTTTAAGTACAGCTTTGTTTGTTGATACATTTAAGTTAACTCATTTCATTTAGAATTAAGCGTTTGAATTCAACTTAAACCTTTTGCTTACATCTTGGATCTAGAAATTGACATTTCTTTAAAAATACGTTGACGTTTACTACATCCACGACGACCGATATTGCTGATTCCTCATCTGATTCCAGTGATTCGGTTACAGCAGGCTCATATTCCGCTGTATCCCCGTTTTCACCACTACCAGTAGCATAACAGTTTTTAGGCAATGGACTATGGACTGAAGAAAATGTATTTTTACTACGTTCACAGAAAAATCAATTTGTGTCTCATCATGATCATTATCCTTTTTAAATCGTATTTCAATTTCATTGTAAACTGGCAAAATTGTTGAAGCTGCCGATACCGTGTTTTTAATAAAATTATGGAAGGAAATAGCTGAACAATATATGAACAATTAGTACAATTTCTCTTCTATGCAAACCAGGCTAGGCGCTGTGCGATGGGCGATGTCATGCGGTGTGCCGACGTGGCAGCCACATAAACCGTTCCAACGTGCGTTTCGTATGCACAAAAAAAGTTACAAACCGATAGATCGAGCGACAAAAATGTTTTTTCGCTCAAATTTAAAATCTCGACGTTTCATGATATTCCAAATAATTAACACTAGCTACGCTTCCTTGAAGGGAAAGGGTAAAAGATACCACAAATAATATGAAAAATATATATTGTCTAAAAACGATTTTTTTCTTTTGGGTAACTACATAGAAGTTTTGTACTTCTATTGATTATATTTGACGCCTTGCCCTCATAATTACGGATTGGATGTGTCCCTAGATTATTTATAATTGTAATTTCTTTTTTGTGGGCTAAATTTTAAATATCAATGAAACTCTGTAAACGCTTAATTACGTAGTTGCTGTGACACCCTAGAAGGATTAAGGAAATTTTGTTAAATACATTACTGCATTTACTAAAAATACTCGTATGAAAAGACTTTCAATTTGTGAAATTTGACTTCTTTGTTCAAAATTATGATGCACTGTGTAGGTAAGTTCATAATTGAAAATGATTAATTATTATCAGACCCCGGCTCAGAGGTAGTTATGACGTAAAAGCCAGAGTCGGCTTTGCGCAATATGAACTATATAAACATTTTCATGCGCAATAATACAATATTTTACGTTATGATTGTATCTAGTGAATTCCGTGATATTTAAAGATAAATGGCCTCGAACCAGTTATAAGTCATACTTTGTTGCACTTATTGTTAGATGCACAAACGCCTAGTGACTATACCTTATTAGGATAATAAAAATACATTATTTGCACTTCTAAATCGTCCGAAATAAAACTTCGGCGCCTGTCACTGAATATCCCACTTGTGTTGTGAAAAAGGATCGTTCAACCGTTCAACATCTACCGATGTAATCGGCGCATATTTAAAATAAGTATAGTTTCTTATAGATGGCAGATTTATGTCCGGCACTGAACAGTCCACTTCTTTGCCACACACAAAAATGTTGAAAAACCGGGGTTGTTTTTTAACAATGTTATGTATCCAATTTGTATTTAACTCAGCAATATCCCTTGAGACTGTAAAAATATATTGACGTAGATCAAATACCTGTAATGTTTATTACATCAATTACTGTATACTGATCTGTTTCCGACTTACGTTGAACGTTGCGTATAGCTAGAGGGATCCGTGAGAAATATCCATGTAAATATGCTAAATTTTAGTTTTTATGACGTTCAGATGAAACTTGTTTTAAAATGTTCGAATTGCATGTCCACGAAAGTGTTTTTTCACAGCTGGCACAGAAAAGTTCTACACCGTTAAACCGCAGTTCCAGAAAATCTTTAATCTACGAAAGTACTGTTTCATTTAATGGAAAGCCACTCGACGCCACAACAAATCACGACACATTTTCTTCTATTAAATGTACTGACAAGTCGGTAATGTTGACTCCATAATGCGTATGTGCATATGAAACAATCTCACATGGCATTGGTCATTGTGTAATAAATTAATAATAATTGTTGGACCTTTTTTATTTCAAATGCTTTCTGTATGTTTGAAGTCTTCTGCAAAATATAAAACGCAATTTGCTGTTTATTTTACTGTTATTATTGTTTACTGTATCCTATTTGCTGTCGTAAAAAAGCAGAAAGAGAGTGACAAGCGTGGCGATGACTTTGTGGTGTCGAAAATTCTCCTTATATTTTTTTAAATTATAGTGCCTTATATTATGTGCACAGACAAAAATTATATTTTTAATTGAAAATTGTTTAATATAGTTGGAAGAAACATATGGAAGATGTTTACATTTCCTTAACTGATATAAAAAGTTGAAGCGGCGTATGCCGTTTAAAGTGCGAGTTTTTTGTTTTCGATTAGACAATCAGATCGACGCGCGACGCTGCAGGTATATACAATGTGCGGCCGAAGTCTGGTGTTTTTTATCCACCAGTTTCAGTAAAAATCTCTTACATCTACTTGCTCAACAACACCAAATAAATAATTTCTCCAAACCAATAATAAATTATTTATTTATTATTTTTTCAGTTTTATGCCATACTTTTTATTTCTTACCGCAAAAGTAGGTATTTGTTTCCTATAAATAATGTATTTATTTGCTTATGTGAATCATACAAAACATTATATTTATCTGTGTGTGAAGACCGTCTCTGGCATAACTACTTTTGCGCCGGGCTCTGATTATTATATTACTATGCCTGTTAAAAAGTGAATTATTGTTTATTTGCTTATAATTGTAATAAAACATGTCTTTATGATCAGCTCCATAATAAGGGCGAAAAACGTTTCAAAGGCTAAACATTTTCAAGAGGCAGAATTATAGATTGAGAATGTAATACATTAGAATGAAAACATTTTTAAAGACAGGGTGTGTAAATAAATTCATTTTAGGGCTGTTCTGATCTCTAACCTAACACAACCAGATATAGGTTGTCAGAAGTTTTGTTTTCAGTAGATTTTAATTCTTTATTGAATAGATGCTTTTATTCTCATTTTTAACTAAATCTTCATTGGCGTAAGGGATTATATAGATACCAGTTTACTCTGCATGGCCGTAGGACACTATGTAGATACCAGTGTTACAATGAGAATTGTCAAATAAGAATTAGACAAATTTTAATTGCTAGTATAACCGGAATGCAGGTTATCGAAAGAAATCGAAGATTGGAAATTGATATTTCTATACAGATAGTTTTTCTTTTTAGTTCTCATGTAACGAGGTAAATTTTCCGTTGCCAAAAATGCAGTTTAAATTAATAACATACTTCGTTATTTGCTCCGCTTACATTCGAATCATATGCATTGTAAATTATTATTATAGATTTCTCCTAATTTAGCTAGCTAAACCGCGAAATAGATTTCTACTTTAAATAGGTAATTTAATAAACCTGGCAGTGAGATGGCTATCCGTAACATTAACATTAATTACAAAAATTAACATTGAAGGCGTTGGTAAAAGAGCTGCGTAAATTAGTTTCATTAGAGCATATTTGAAACCACTTCTGTCCGATCCGTCAAACAGCCCAGTCGGGTATTATTCCGTATATCCAGCACATGTAAGTACACCGTTTTATCACCGCCGCTGGTTTCTTGGCTACCTTTTTATATTAACACCGATAAGAATAATTCACTGAAATGTGTGTTTTAAAGCAATAATTTGAAACCGATTCCGTTTAAATGTATCAGAATATAATTATTTTCCGACTTTGCCGAAATTAAATGAATTTAAATTATTACAATAGTAAGAGAGTCCAAGTTAGGACCTATCAACTTCTCAGATTTTATCCAAATAGCTATGTTCGCAAGAATTTCCAAATGGGAAAAAGAACATAGATGATATTTCGAGAGAAAACTGTGTACCGTTTACCGTTTAGATTATTTTATCCAGACCATTTGTGATGGTACTGCGATAAAATAATATGTTATTCTACCAAATAGGTAGAAGTTTTAATTACCGTATATTTTATTTTAGCTAGGTCGTATCAAAATAAAATCTGTATTTGCAAAAATTATTTTTGTGAAATTTATTGTAGTGTTATTGTTAATTTACCGTTCATTTTGTTCCCAATATTTCGTATTGATACGAAATGGAACAAAATTCCTTACTTTGAAATAATTTATAGAAATTTATTATAGTCCGGAAATTGAGAATAAAATCTTGGCTACCGTGAATAAAGTAACTAACATTATATTCTGATACATAGACATTTTCCGCATCAAATCCGACAAGACACCACGTGGCCGAACCGAAATGCATTTAATGAAGGCACCCAGCTCTGGGGTTTGAGGCGCTTGGCAAACACCGCATCAAGTGTTGACGTAATTTCAACATTTCCGAACCGAACCGAACCGAAATACCACCATTCTGATTATTACTGTCTGTCCGTCTAGGCAGAATAATCTCCGCCGTAAGCTGATACCAAATCCGATAACCGTTTTATTTTCCGAACCGAGTGTAACCAAGGTTACACACCGCCCCGAATCCGATAACCGTTTTATTTTCCGATCCGAGTGTGACTTAAGTTACACACCGCACCGAATCCGAAGACCGTTTTATTTATTTGGTATCAGTTTTATTTAGTTTTGCCAAATTCTTCACACCTACACTTTAATGCAATATGTAGGCATGATTACTTCTGTAGATAACCGCTTGCTTTTGCCTGGTATTTGCACGCTGTCCGTTTTTTAACCTCCCCACAATAAAATTGTGGGAGGTTACTAAAATTGGTCCAAAATCGAAAATTGAGATAACATCAATTCTATACGTTTTGAGGTCCCAGGAATCCAAAAAAGTGGTTTTTGAAAAATGTCTGTGTGTATGTATGTGTGTATGTGTGTATGTATGTGTGTATGTGTGTATGTGTGTTAGCACGATAGCGGCGAAACTACTGGACGGATTTGGATGAAACTTTGCATGAGGGTTTCTTTAGTGCTCTAGAAGATCTGAAAAGGTTTTGGTTGAGATCGGATTACGTTTAGTGCCATTTTGGCACAACAACTTGTTTATTTTATTATTACTTACAATTTGTAATCTAACCATTGGAAAGCAGTTAAAATTCCGATTTCAACGATATATCACACTTGCACCTTTTTTTTATATACCTACAGTTTTTTATATAAATTATTGTATAGAGAACAAACAAAATTCAATGTCTATATAATATCTACATATGTAAAACTACGTCATAAGTTGTAGTGGCTCAGTGGGCTAAAGCGTCAACTTACAAATCAAGAGATCGACGGTTCGATCCCAACACAGTGTTTTTTTTTTCTTTCTATTTTCATTATAAACTTTATTAATAATTGCGGAAAATGTTACATGATTAAATATCATCATATATTAGGTGTTTATAATTATTCAGAGTTTGAGGATTGGTCACTAGTTTTAAATAAAATATAAATAATTCTATTGCTGTTTTGGCGGTGAACACATACGACGTCGTAAATTAGATAAATATAGGTGGATCATATTACAATAATATATTTGATTTAAAGGCATGTCACGACGGCTGATTTGAATTGAATATCAGAACTCGTAGCATTTGCTACTGCTGCGAATCAAATTACAGTTAAAAAGTAGCAGACTGCTTAGCAACCCATCACTAATTTTTTTTTTTATTACTTGTGTAGTTTTTCCCATTTACTATTTTTTTTATATACCGCTTTACTACTGTTTCTTTTCACCGCTTTCACCGTTCGCTTCCTTACCGCCGCTTGCTTCCGCATTAATGAGTAGCTAACTAGCTTCTCACCGCCTGGTTACCCGTACGTCACAAAATGGAGCCCTACCTAATTCAAATTAAGTTAAAATGACATATCTTAAGTTTTTTAAATTTTATATATAAGAAACTCCGTATTTTGGTACCTAACCGTTTTTTATTGTTTTGTAAAAATTTCATTGTATGTTAATAAACTTTGTTATCGACATCCGCCTTTTACTGTTGAATGTGAGTGAAAGTCTAATCTGCCGTCCAGAGCCCTGGACATACCGTGTCTCCACTGTAACTATCCCAGCCCAGAGCCCTACTGCAACAGGCTGCGTTTAGGAGGCTAATGTGGGACCTTTGCCACACGTAAAAATTGCAAAGGTGACGCTCGAGATTACCGAATTTAACCGAAACACAGCTCAGCGCCAAAGTGACGCTTCCACTTGCCTATGCGCTAGGCAACTGGAAGAAAGCACGTCACACTCATAGATGGTTTTTTCTGCTTTTTGTCAAATCATATAAACAATATGTTTTATTAAGGCCTGTTACTTCAGAGCAAAGAATTTTTGGGTCGAAAGTGTTTGGTTTAATGAATATCTATTTTACCCAGAGGTTATAGAAAAAACGTTGTTTTGTGTACATTCTCTTTTAATGATATTTACAAATACGCATCCTGTAATGCGCCACAAACTTCTTCATTATAAGAAAATATCAATTACCTAGCTCAGCAAGGCTTCAAAGTGTCCTCAAGTGTGCCCTTATCATCATTATTAACATAATTACTGCACGGTTATTAGCATCAGGTTATTAGATTTCCATTACAGGTAAAGGCAAAAATAATAAAAAAACTACTAATGAACTCAATTATTGGTTACTATAACTAAATCTATTACTCAAGCGCGTTTAACTTGTAATCACGGCAGAGTTCATGCAGCTAATTAAAAATCTATTGACGTTGAATGCAAACAAGCACTCTGTACATTGGATATATTTTAAAAGTATTCAATGGAGACATAGGGGAGACATGGTGTCCATAACAGAGTCGTCGCCTGACATTCGATTAGTATATAAATTATAAATGTCTTCGACCCTAGGAAACACGATAGGTTAACAATTAACATTTGAAGCTGATAGACCAGGCAGGTTAGAAAAAAATCAGTCGAAGCATTGGATATTCACCCTCCAGTAGGTAATAATGTAAATATTAGGTTCAACTAGTACATCTCTTTGAGGCGGTTTCAAATTATTGTTAATTAAAGTTGCAAGAAATATGTTTTCTTGTGGTAAAAAAAAAACGTAAGTTTACCTCAAATAATTGTAACTGTAATATGTTTCAAAACATATTTTTAAAATGGCTTTTTGGAGACCATTTGATACAGAAGAAAATTTACATAATGAAAATGTTTAAGACGAGGCAACGCAGTTGATCGAATCGGGTTCGGAGTTTAAGAACCAAAATTTACAATACAAACGCATCTTCTTTTTAATATTTATAACTGCTTAGAGAGAAAATAATCAAATTACGGATACAGATATTATGAAAAGAATGCTTGAATTACCTAAGATTCTGATTTCTACTATTAATCTTGTTATTAAAAAAGGGGTTGTTGTAGATCGCTCTGTTAAAAGAGAACGGGAAAAGCAAAATTTTAGGAAAATTAACGATGTTTCAAAAGACGTTATCCGAAGACTAGTTTATAATTTTTATCAAGAAAATCAAATCCCTACTTTAGAAATGTTTCGAATAAAGTGCAAGAATACCCTGATTATAATTATCGAAACTTGAGAGGTATTTTATTAGAGTGCAGATTTAAATATTAAAAAAAAAAAACTGTTTAATAATAATGGAATCATGCCACCACACTGCAATCGAGAGGAATATTTGTGTAAAATAAAAGAGTACCGCGAAACAAATAGGACGGTAACATATCTTGACGAGACGTGGTTTGATACGCATGATACTGTTAATTGCGGCTGGGTAGACACGACTCAAAATTGTACTTTAAATGCGCCATGTTCAAGGGGACGTGTTATAATTCTGCATGCAGGAAGTGAAAATGGGTTCGTAGCCAAAGCACTGCTCTTGTCAGCCAAAAATAAAAGACAGTCTTCTGCTGACTATCATTTCAGCACTTTCAGTAATAATTTATTAGTTACTAATACAAACACGATTATTAAAATATTGTAGGGCATGTATTGCCTTGAAAAGTAAGTTGCGCTCACCTATGGATGGCACGCGTTCGAGGTCGCGGAATGCCGCGTTATTTTTTATATCGTTTTAAGCTGATACTGGATAAACTATACACTGCTGTCCTGTCTGTGTGTAGGGTTTTCAATTAGGTTTTCACATAGGATAAATAACCTTTTTTGGCACAAAAGAAATTCTGAATTTTGACCCATCTTCAAACCACCGTTTCGATTATTAAATGTGATGTCTCATATTTTTTTCAATAAAAAATGTAAGAAAAATTGTCAATGGTACAGAAATATCTTATCAAATGAACCTATCCCTTTTCCTTAACTCTTTATCTGTCAAAACGCATTATGTTCCTTAACTCCATTCCTATTCATCCGACCCAGTAATTTTTTTCACATTAAAGATAATAAGAATTCCCATCATTAAAAAAATCCTCGTCTCAACCCCTTCCTTCATGCAAAAAAACCCATTTGAAAAAAAATTGAAAATGGTTTTTCCCCTCTCGACCCTTTACTTTTGGCAAAAAATTGTCCTCTTATGAACATTAAAAACACAAAATTTTGTTTCAACCTTTTTGTTGCACTTTTGTGAAAAAAGTTATGGGAGTTGAATTCATTTGCCGTCTCTACCTCTCCTCCCACCCTAGTGCACCCACCACCCCCATCTTCCAGGTCAGTGGCGCAGAGTTAAGGTGTTTGGCTTGCGACCACGGAGTCCCGGGTTCGAATCCCGACCAGGGATAGATGTTAATTAGCGTTTTTAATGTATTACCGAGACGGAAGAGGTTAGCTAGATCGCTGTTGAGTGACACGACATGTCTAGCCGCTGTTATCTCTCCTGAGTTCGAGTCTCGGCTGCGGCAGATGCCAATGTCGCAGGGAATGGTTGTTGTGTTGATGTCTATGTGTACCTGTCCTGGTTGAGTGGTGGAATAGCAATAGCTAAACTACGCCAGGACGTTAATATACATAAGGCGATTAAATAAATAAAAAATAAAGAAAACTAACACAACACATCCCCCTTATCCTGTAAAATTTCCAACTTTTCTTTTTAATTCCGTTTCTTTCCTACAAAACAAGCACCTAACTTTTTTTGCACATTTTCCCCCCCCGAAAACTACGTTGTTTCAAATGCCTTTTCCGGGAAAATTAATGGACCGATTTTCACAAACTTTTGCGACGTTATGTACCTACTTTCACTCACTCTGTAAATTTTATTTAAAACGTGTTTCTATGAAGCAAAAAAAAACAAAAAAGTTATCGGCGAAAAACGCGTTTTCGCGAAATGTGAATATCTCACCCATCCTTTGCTTTTTAATATATTAATATCTGCTCCACTAACTATATTTTTTAAACCAGAATGAATCATTTTGGTATCGAATTATTAACAAAATTTTGCACAAATAATTTCTTTCCCCAATGGTATAAATCGGAGGCTGTCGTGAAAGCACTTTTAATATTTTTTTGTTAAAGATGGTTAGTTACTGACCCACCATGTCAACGAAATACAGAAACACTTCACTAGAATCATATTTTCAGTAGGTACGTCAAAAGCTTATTATCGATTTATATGAGCAGTGACTTTGTAACCTTGCTCCACTCTCCCCTACACTATTGTTCTCGCACATTATAAAACCTGTTCGGGCACAGAGAGAACAGTGTGGTTTTCAGAACGTAACGATCATAATGCCCGTTTTTTGTACGATACTTATCACGAGCCTGTATATAATATACGCTCGGTCATTTTTCATTTCTCCTCTTTATAATTATCGACTATATATGCAAAATTAATTGAACACATGGCGTTGCACCTGCAATTATTGTAATTATGTGAAGTTAAATATCATATTTAATATTAATCTAATCCCACGCACTACAATGTAATGCATTTTAAAAACCTTTGGGGAAAAATTATGAATATTGATATCAAATAATTCCCACATCACTTGTGGCTGCTACATTGATAACTATTCACATTATGAATTCTTTACTTTACACATTTCTGTTTTGAGAGGCAAGCAGAGCAAAAAAAAATGAATGAGGACAAATGTGTGAAGATAGGCCCATTTAACGTTATTTTTTTTTAGTATATATTCTGACAGAGACCGACGAGTATAGTATGGTTTATCTAGCGTCAATTTGAAAATCATAAAAAAGATCGACACCAGAATAGTTCCTAATACCAGCGATGTCATGAGCGTCGACAGAAAATTTAGAGTAGCCTTTGACTAAACTTTGCCGAGTACCCCATCATCTCTTACATATTGTAAATACATTTTCTTTGTATTTCACTCACAAAAATAAAGATGATTTATTATTATTACTATTATGATTTTTAGAACCACATGACGTGAATTATTTATTCATAGTAGATAACGTTAGCCTAATGAAAAACTCCATAAATGATTCAATAAAAGTAAATAAATATCATTCAACCTACCGCTATGCTACCGGCAATATTAAGAATGAAACAAGAGCAGGTAACGGATTTGTAATGGTGAGCCAGATAAACAATCCACTACTTTCGTTTGAGGTAAGCGCATAACATATCTGGTTAACTATATTCGTATATGTGTATCGCCTGTAATATTCAAGCACGGCAACGGTGTTATTCTAATACAAACAGGCTTTGTAATGATTTATGCTGGTGGCAACGCTTTAGACTGAATTCTTAAATTGACAATACAAATACTATACAAACGTGACAATGCAAAATAAAATATTTTATCAGTTTACGTCGAGAAGATAAAGAGGCAAGGATATGAGAAGGCGAATGACTATAAAACCTAAAGTTGGTTAGTCAATGTAGTTAGTATAATATTTAAAAGATCTAATACAAGAAAGCAAATACCTACAAACAGAAACCAAAATCGTGAAACCAACAGTGCAGACTTTGAAAATTGTTTTATTTTACTCTAAGCATCGCGCTTATAACATTAGTTCAGTGATCATTTTATTCACATGGGATTTTCCCGACAAAAGCTAATCCTAGGGAAAAGAATTTTAAAAGAAAAGGTTGCTTCTATCTTTTATCTTTATTTCTTCTCAATATATTCACCAATTTAACTTCCCAAGAAGGTTGTTGTTTTTCAAATCTTATCTTGAAAATAGACACCACAATATTGAATACTGTAGTCAACGGTCTGCAGTATATCTAGAATAAAGTGCTCTTTATAGCAATGGTAGTACATTTTCCCAAAAACCCGTAGGGGCGATGCAAGATGCAATAAGCAAATGATAACAATACTTGTCTTTTGGATTAATTCTTTTTTTACTAGAAAACTACAAAGTGTACCACTCTGAATTTTTCACAGTATATCTAGAATAAAGTGCTCTTTAAAGAACTGGTAGTACCATTTCCAAAAATCCCGTCGGGGCGATGGAATAAGCCAAAGATATCAATACTTGGTACACGGCTGCACTCGGATTATATTTTTTTACTCGAATACTACAAAGCGTACCACTCCGAATTTTTCAGGTGTACCCCAGGGTTCCATGTTAGGTCCATTATTCTTCAATATTTTCATTAACGTCATTATAGCAGAACTGGATGTCAATTGTCTCTTATACGCGGATGATATGAAGTTATTCAAAAGTAAATGATGCTACTGACTGCGATATTACAAGCTGTCCTTGATAATATCCACGAATGGTGTAATGTAGGTTATTGACTATGTAATTGAATAAGGAACTAATTCGTTAAAGGCAGTTTATTGTTTCATATGTTTAATTGTACCCGAAAGATGATAATTCCACAAAGTGCTATTAAATCTAGGCTTGGATTTTTGAGAACGGAGTAAATTTGTCCACGTTTTAGTTTTTTAAGTATAACTCAAAAACTATACATTTTTAGTATATACACATAATACGATTTTTTGTAGAGAATCAAATTTGGGGCCATTCATAAAATACGTTCGCAAGTAAGGGGGAGGGAGGGGTGTTGCTTAGCGTGACGAGATGTGTCAAGGGGGGGGGGGGGGATTAAGGAAGTGTGACGTTCGCAGTTAACCAATTTAATTTTAATTTTTCTCTTAACTTGGCTATTTTTTAAAATGTTTTCATTACGATAGAACGTCATTCCCAAGTACCAAAAGGCCCGTTGAGGGAGGGGGGCGGTTCCCCCGGGCCCGAAGGTTTTTGAGGGGCCCGAGTATCATTTGAAGTTAGAGAAACACTTGCAATAGGCGAAATGAGAAAGGTATACTTTTAAATTATTAGTTTGATGTAAATAACAATAAGTTTTGAATGACTAAATATGAAATTGCTGCAGAACTGCGACTGAGACAAATATTTAATTTCAAGGAATATCACCCCCATCGAGTTTTGATCGAGGTAAATATTTAATCTTAGGGAATATCATCTCCCCGCTGTTCGAAATTTTTATTGAGATTTCTCTCGACGGCCCTGCTTGTAAATAAACATATGGATAATCAAAAATTAATGTTCTAGATTGTATACACTTATTTATTTACTTATGTGGTCATAAGAATTATTTTAAATTATTCATGTGTATGCTATTTTTAATCACAAGAAATCGTTTATGGGGGGGGGGTCGCTAGCTTTTGTGACGTAATATTTGTTAGGGGGGTCGCTGAAAGTGTGACTTAGCGTAACGAAGGGGGAGGAAGGGGTCCAAAAAGGTGAAATTTTGAGTGACGTATTTTATGGACGGCCCCTTTCCTATCGAAGTGGCAATTTAAAAAGTCAATTTTTTAAAAATAAAATGAATCAAAGAAACTATTAAAAAAAAAAACGAAAAATTTCAATTTTTTGTCAATTTCTTTTTAAATTTTTGTGTATAACTTTTTTCTGAGTGGATTTAGCTTTAGGCATTGGTTCACAAAAAAGAAAGCTGACGTAATTCCTGTCTAAATGGTGACCGATATAGGCGTTTTTCATAAAAATTGGGTGAGATACAGTTGTTCAGTTATCTACTTTTTTACGATTTTACGACTTTTTACTTTTATACCACGTTATTTTTAATTTATATATGCAAAAATTATTTTTATTCAATACAAAAACTATTTTCGGTTTATCAATGATAATGATAAAGGTTTTTGTTTAAAATGATGATACCCATATGAGGTTAAAACATTTTCACCCGGGTGATTTCTTTAACCTCAAACTTTCAAATATCTGGAGTAATAAGCACTCTACGAAAAAATGTTTCAAATAAAAGTTATAGAATTGGATGGGGGCAGTTCGGCGTTATATGTCACTTTGACTTTGGGTGGAAGTGTTAATGCCATTCAAGGTCAAATTCGGTTTTTTATTGCAAATTCGGATTGTCTGACTAAAAATAGACTACTTTTTATCGAAACATTTTTTTCTGAAATTGTCATTTTTTTAAGTTATCTGGCGAGAAGAAATAAAAATGTTTGAACTTTGCGATTTTCTTACTCGAAAAAGAAGAGGTTTGGACAAATATTGCAGGAGGCAAAAAGAGTTTGGAATCATCCCAGGAATGTACTCAATTTTTTTCAGAATTGTGCAATGCCCTTTTTGATGCATTTGATTCATTTGCAGCGTCCTCCTAACATCTCTCCAAAAAAGAGAAATTTAAAAAATGGGCAGAGAAAATTATTCACAATAAAATGGTACATATACGAAAAACACCTGATTTTCATTTTGAATAAAGTCAATAGAAAAGAAGATATTTATAACCCTTAAAATAGATTTTTTTTGAAAATTTTAATCCATTTTTAATTATAACTTTTTCATTTTCAATTTTACGGTAAGAAGTATCTACACAGAACAACCTGAAGTGTAACTCGCATTGGCGGAAAGTGTTGGCACATCCAAGTTCGCGCACGTGGAGTGACCATGTTTTTGGGAGCGCTTGTACCTTGCCGAGATTTATTTTCATATTTTGTATATATATTGCCAGTTGGAGTAAGAAATGTTGGAATTGTTACTTACTTTTGACTTGTCCTTAGTGTGTATTAATTGTTTGTGTTTTAATAATGGAAAAACTTAGTAAGTACATTAAAAAGTGGTAGCGGTACGTGTTAGGCCAACTCTGTCACCTCCGTTTGTGCGAAGCCGGTCCTTGAAGTGCTCCCAATAAAATGGCTAAAGGTCACCTATTTTTGCTACATCTTTTCAATGTTATTTTATGAGAGTTACACTTCTAATTGTTCTATGGCATCTAGACCACGATTGTAGAGAATTCAATTCTCTATAAAAAAAGTCTTAAAAATATTTTTGTGAGACTTACGGTTCTCAAGAACGGACTTTCAACCCCGAAAATCGAGTTTTACACACACTGACCCACACCCCCCTAAACATCAAAAGAAATAAATCTTGCCCTACACAAAATGCAAGGTCAATGTAACATTTCAATCCACTACTAAGTTTATTTTAAATGAATTATTATTTGTTTGCTTATAATTGTATTGAAACATATTCTTTATAGGATTTTGCTTTGTCTAATTTCTTATTTGACAATTCTCATTCTAACACTAGCATCCACAGTCCTCTACGGCCATGCAGATTAAACCAGTATCTACATAACCCCCTACGATCATGAAGATTCAGTTGAAAATGAGAACAAAAGCCTAAAATGAACTTATTTATCTACCTTGTCTTAAAAAATTTTCATTCTAATGAATTACATTTTCATGAAATCTATCATTCTGTTTCTTGGAAATGCTTCAGCCTTTGAAACGTGTTTCGCCCTTATTCTGTAGCTCATCAGAAAGACTTAAATAAAGCCACTCATAAAGATGTTTCATGCAAAACCGAGACAATTTGTATGAATAAGTGTTCTTTTAGTTATAGATAGTTATTTTTTCTGTTTGCAAAATCCTATAAAGAATACTAAGTTTTATCAAAACAATCAAAACATTTTAGAGAAAAAATCGTGTTAGTCCGGCCCAGGACCAAAAATGAGCCTTATCCATCCGCCACCTTTTAACGTGTCGCATAACGCGCGTTAACAACGCCTGTATATGCACATGCACTCTAATTGTTCGTCTTTCGTTTTGTCAAAAACATTTCTTTTCTAATAGGCCCCCATAATAGTAATTACCGACTAGAAAATTTAGTAGCGGAGCCGAAAGAGGCGAGCCATCTGGATGTTCACAACAAACTAGGTTTTCCGACAACCGACAAGTAAATAACCCGCACAGGTGAAGCCTTATAATAACCTGGAGGCGGAATTGCAGAACTCCGAAATTAACGATACCATCGCCGCAGTGTCGCCGACCCGCTGCGGTGGCAGAGGGAAATTATGTACATGCAAAGAGGCAAACAATAGAGGTTGGTCGCTTTCAACCATGCATGTTCAAAATAATGGCATGATTGTCATGCTTAGAATCAGACTAGCATTTAAATTGGTACCACTTTCAATCAACATTAGAAAATATAACATATACAGTGTCTCCCAGGATAGATGTAACAAGAGGTCCTGCTTGTAAAACTAAATTATACCAAAAATGACTTGATTTGGTGTTCTACAGGGTGTTTTATAAGCAAAGTTGTAAAAATCACAACTAATAAAGTACCTTTATTTTTCAGAATGCAATTTTATACCTCTATATCAAATTTCAGGAACACAAAATTATTTTTTTGGAACTTCCCATTTTTTCAATAAATTAGTATTTTATTTTGAACCATTCAATTAAAACTGGATCGAAATTATTTTTTGTGAATTAATATTTAAAGTTATGTAGAAGCTAAAAGTGGGCTATGAGAAAAGCGGTGGATACACATTTATCATTTATTATTGACATATCTGTCAAACGTAGTCAATATTATCCTTAATTTCCGTTTCAAATTAACGAACCAAGCATAAAAAATTAAGTGAAAATGGTACTCACAGTGCGTGAAAAAATGTATATTGTGCAATGCTACGAAATTGGCGGTGAAAACTCGACAACAGAAGTGGTAAGCCAATTTAATTTGAAATTTCCAAACACTGCTTTGTCACGTACTCAGGCTATGAGAATAATTAAAACGTTTCTGGCTACTGGTAGTGTTCTTAACATGAAAATAAAAATAAAAGTATATTATAATAAAGACAATGTTGGGGCTATTAGCTCATGCCTCTGTTATAGAAAATCCTAGGATGCCACTAAGAGAGAGGTCAGCTCTTATTAATATTAGCAAGTCTGAACGCCAAAGAATTTACCAGGCAAAGAAAATTAGGACATATAAAGCAAATTATAAACATAGCTTGAAGGAGATGGCGGCCGTAGGTTGGATTTTTGTTTGACCATTGGAGATAAAATCATGGAAGAGAGATTTTTTCATCATTTCATAATTTTCTCAGATGAATCCACATTCACAACCAATGGTGTTGTTTCATCTCAGAATTGTCGGTTTTGGGCTTCTGAAAATTCAAATTTTATAATTCACTGTAGAAGACAATATTATAAAAAAGTGAATGCATGGTGTGCCGTTTCTTATCACGTTGAAGTTATTGGACCTTATTTCATTGAGGGAAGGTTAAACCAGCACACTTATTTACAGCTTCTTGAAAGATTTTCTGAAGAACATTTAAATATTTTAAGAGATATGCCTTTAGTCGAACCTTTAGTTCATTTTCAACATGATGGTTGCCCTGGCCACTCCACAGAAATGGTTAATTGGTGGTTGAATTTAAATTTTGGAGAAAATTGGATTGCCAGGAATAGACCGATCAAGTGGCCGGAGAGATCCCCAGACTTATCAATATTGGATTTATTTTTATGGGGTCGCCTCAAGCAGTTGGTTTACGCTGAACCACTTCCTAACGATGTAGCAGTATTGAAGCAGAGAATTACAAATGCCGTAAACTCCATACGTTAGATCATATTCGAAACAGTTTTAAGGACTTCGGGCGAAGGATCGAAATGTGTGTGGATGTGGGTGGTAGCTACGTTGAATAATAAAAAAAATTGTAAACATTGTTTTGCATTGGTCAATCATTAATTTGTTTGTGAATCTGTTGTGTTTTTTGACATTTATTACCTACTTGTTATAATTTTTAAACCTCATTAAACTTCTGTTAGTAATTGTTTCTTGTTTTACAATTAGTTCGATTAACATTATACCTTCTTACATCTCGTATATTCAATTTTTTTATTTACCAACAGCCTATTTTTTGAGATAATTAACATTTGCTCCTACACAACTTTAAATATGAATTCAACTCTTAACTCGTAAAAATGGGAAGTTTCAAAAAAATAATTTTATATTCCTGAAATTTGGTATAGAGGTATAAAATTGCATTCTAAAAAAAATTCTATTCTTAGTGGAATTTTTTCATATTTTGAAAAATAAAGGTGCTTTATTAGTGGTGATTTTTACAACTTTGCTTATAAAGCACCCTGTAGAACACCAAGTCAAGTCATTTTTGGTATACTTTTATTTTACAACAAGCAGGACTCAATCCCCGAATACCATTCCAAAATTCCAAAATTTTTGGTCCATTACACCTCTTGTTACATCTATCCTGGGACACACTGTATATTTTAAGAAAATTGTTAATATTTTTTTATATATTATTCTCTGCCATAATACATCAATAAACATAGTTTCCTTAACTTAGTCTTACTTCTCTTTATACTAAGTGGCATCCCTGAGAAAATATATCTATGTAAAAAAATAATGGTGATGTGTTACCCTTAAAATTTAATAGAACTTTTGACCCATTTATGCCAGGCAAATGAAGAGAAAGCAGACAGAATTTTTAGATGAATTAATAGCCGCAATCTTTTTTGCAGAATGGCTTTGGGAGAGGTAATGAGAGAGGCTCCTCAGTTCGTGAGTCAAAAAATTTCATCTCAGCTTTCTTAAAATACTGGAAAAACTATCTATCGTAGAGGAAAGCCAAGAATAGGTGATTTGTGCACAATTAAAATCCCTACATTATGAGACTTAAAGAAATTAAAATCTCTCCAACCAGCGGTAAAAAAGACTTTTCCCTTTTCAAAAGGCTGTAATTAAAATCGATTTTTTACAGAATTAAAAATTATTTTTATCAGCGAAACTGAGCTCTGCCTCTGGCACGCTGCGCGCTGAGCGAAACTTGAGACACACACATTTGGTAGTCGCAGCATGTTCGAATTCTATAATCACCCATCTCCTTAATTTGCAATTCAGCCAAAATTGTAAAGGAGAGGTTAACTGTTTTCCTGAATAAAAATAAAACTATATTTCAAAAATACTTTAGGTTTAGAGAAGTGTCAACTGAACATGCCATATTTGGGCTTGTTAGTGTTACAAATTGTTTTAATACCAACAAAAATGTCTTGCTATC
Source organism: Stenurella melanura (assembly GCA_963583905.1). Taxonomy (NCBI): domain Eukaryota; kingdom Metazoa; phylum Arthropoda; class Insecta; order Coleoptera; family Cerambycidae; genus Stenurella; species Stenurella melanura. The sequence continues at coordinate 19,321,770 of OY757316.1, forward strand.
TTTTTTTAATTTGGCTAGGGCATTTGACACAGTAACTCTTGAAATATTATTAGTAAGAATCAAACAGATGTATATTTTTGGTACCACCTTGCAACTTTTTAAAAACTGTAAGTATTCCCGATAGAAAAAAAAATTGTCAACAAGTGAGTCCAACACATTGAGCGGTATGTGCATAATGTGCAACAACTTTCGAATTCTACACCACTGACTGCAACAACGATACTATCATCCAAATTTCATTTCGAACTAAATATATCTGTTCTCCGCATCGAACTCGAATTTAAATGCCAAATTACACCAAAACAGATGTGCTAATTTCATGCTTAGAGCCTCGTTTCTTAACTAACTAAAATTAACATGTACAAGATACAGGCCACGCCCGTAATGAAGGTGATTAGCAAATTAGCTGAATTTCGGTTACAAAGGTCTACAAGATGCATTTCATCGTTAAAAGACATTACGTTTCGTTTCTACAAATGGCGAGGAAAATGGTGGCCCGATATGACCAATGAAAACATGGAATTTAATAGAATAAAGCAACAATTTACAAATTGAAGGGTATCTTCATCTACTTTTAAAATAAGGCTATAAATTCTCATTGGGTTCATAATAGTAAGTCTTTAAATGTGTCCACATTTGCCTAGTAAATTCACACCAAAATTAAAATGATCTGTTCCTGCCATTTGTACCAACTAAAATTAAAAATGTTGAAGAAAACGCCTACTCTCGGAAAGCCTTGACTATAAGCCACGGCTTGCTTAATGTTTTTCGATGGTCTGGATTGACATTTGGCGCAGTCCAGGTTTTAGTTTTCAAATTTTCATTTATTATTAAACCGCTTTTACTACATTTCAAGTGTCATTTTTAGTAGCACTTTTTGGTTTCTGAGTGGACACTACCTATCTTCATGTACTTCTTTTATTTAAGTACTTTAGAGAAGTGACGTGTCAGCACTTTGTAAGTGCAAGCAAGTTCAGTTTACTGATGCTAAAACCTGTTTACGTTACCAACCGTCTATGTTTATAAAGAAAAAAGCAATGTGGCTCTCTATTTGGAACCTCAGATTAAGGACATAGATAACTAAGTAATAATATTTGATTAGAATAAATACAAAACGCGTTAGTGAAGGAAACAGTAACATTCAAAATTCAAATGATTCTTGAATAACTTCTCTACCTTAACCTACGTTTATGTATAAATGTGAAGTATACAACTATTAATGAAAACAATCTACATTTCTTTTTTAATCTGAATTTGGTACCTTTTATTTATTAATCATTTCTCGTATTGGATGACCTTTCTGTACAATTTTTTAACCATATATCAGGTTCATTTCCTAGCAATGCTGACAACTACACACCAAATATCATTTTCCTAATTATTTGAGCACCCTGTATATTGTCGCTAAAAATGTATCAGTTTTTCTCTTCGACTATACTGTCAACTATATTTCAAGAACTATTTTTCAACACTAATTCTTAATTATTATTTTTTTTAGGGTGTGGAAGGACAGTGCAAAATGTGATGCAGATACAAAATCTTTTGTAAATTGATTTTTCTGGAAAACTTCGCAATTTTCGAAATATTTTGCTGCGAGGCAGAGGTTAATACTGGCAGACATTGATGCAAAATTAATGTAGTACGCTTTTACACGAAAGTAGAGGTTTTTCAGAATCTCATGAACCGCAAATGCGCAAAAGGCAAAGTTTATTATGAGTTATAGGTATTTTTTTGAAGACACTGGAGGCTGCCTTGCTGTATACATAAACAAGAGCTCGGGATCAATTGTAAACAATAAATATAATATTTTTAAGAAGTGTAACTGGGTCAATAGAAGGGACTACGTCTCTGCGCATATGAAGGTCACAGCTCATGAGATTTTAAAACACCTCTAACTGCTCTATACTTAAATGTGCATCAAAACTAAATAAATGCGTTTTATATGTTTACATTCTTTTGCAGTTAATGCACGGAGACTGCCTCGGAACAATTAGAAAGTCAGCACGAGTGACAGTGACGTGGGTTCGTGGTCTGAATCACAACTGTTTGCATGACGTCACACGGAAAGGTCTATTTTAATCACTAAGTTCGACTTTTCGTAACTCAAATTAGTAGCGAAATATAGAACATTTCCAAACGTCATGTTAGTAGAAAAAATATAATAACATAAACGTCTTTAATAAATTGTAGCAAATGTGAATTTATTTCTAAGGATATGTCGATAAAATGCGAAAATTTGCAGAGGTATAGTTTATCTAGTCAGTTTGAAAATCATAAAAAGAGACCGACAATTTTAAGAATCAATTTTCAATTATTGTAAATATTGCTTTACTATTTTATATTAATTGATAGGGATGGTGTATATTATTTATTTTTAATACATTATCTATTTATAATAAATAATGTTAGTTTAATGAACAACTCCATAAATGATTCAATAAAAGTAAATAAATATCATTTAACCTTCGGCTATGCTACCGGCAATATTAAGAATGGACAAAGAGCTAATAAGGGACTTGTAATGATTTATTCTGGTGGCAGCGCTTTAGACTGAATTTTTTAAATGACAATAGAAATACTATAAATACAGCAAGTGGAAAACTTTTTTATCTTTCGAAATATATTCCAAGTATATTGGAGCGAAATAAAGATGGAGGTAACTTTTTCATTTGAGACTTTTCTTCTAAACAGTTTTCCAAAGAATTACATGCGAAAAAATTTGACCAATGAACTAATGTTATACGTATAGCACTTATTGGATGAAACTACTTACAGGGTATGTACTTTTGGTGTTACCAAGGATTGATAGTTTTTTCTTGGCGGTTGAAATTAAAATGGTTGGCTTTTACGTAGTTTCTGCCGAATATACTTGAGTAAATAAACGCGACGGAAACGTTTACAAATACATTTGCAGATTAAACGCCTATAAAAAATTTGATGAGTTTTTTAACATAATTCAGAAAAGTTATGATAAATATTTACACAATACATTGCACGATACAAACTGAAATAAAACGGTTAAATTCGACTTTTCACTTCGCTGTATTTCAATTATGCAGTGTGTCCCCGGATAAGGTTCCGAAAAAAATAGTATTCTTTATAAAAAGTTTTGTTTATCCCGGGAACCCATGAACAGGGGTCAAATTTGTGATAAAATATACAGGGTGTCCAAAATCTGCATTTAGCTGAAATGGTAAAATATGGTTTTCTTAGAGAGAAAATACACATTAAGAAATAAAAAGATAAAATACTAAGAGTAGAACTGTTCAATAATTTTCAAGAATGCGTCAGCTGAAGTTAATTAAATATTACTATGGATTTTCTCTGTCAGTGTCAAAATAATCAAAATATCTATTTTCAGTAACTGTTGACCGAATAATTATACTTTTTGCAAATACAAAATGAAGAGTATATTTCATTCGATCGGCACATTATTGCTCGTAGAGAAAAAAATTTCATATCATTGTGTTGGTGGTCGAATTCTGAACAGCTTTCAAAATGTCTGTCCGTCGGTCTGTCTGCCCGCCCGTCCGTTCGTCAGTCACGTTTCTTGTAAGCACGATAACTTAAGAACGAAAAGTTCGGTTGTATTGAAACTTGGAGAGTAAGTTAGTGCCAGCTAGAGGAAAAAAAAATCGGCCACAAAATAAAAGTTATTTATTTTGTGACCGATATTTAAAAAAATATGTTTTGTAATTAAACAAATGTGACTAAAACAAATATTATTTTCAAGAAAAATTGCGTAGACTACCCTATAAAATGAGCAACAGTTATATAAAAAGTGCAATAAATCGGCGAAGAGTGTAATGGTTAGCTTGTTACTACATTTTGAAAAAAAATGTAGTATACGTTTAGCATTTTTCCGGTGCACCATCGAAACCCGAAAAAAACGTCGGATCGATGTGAGAGTCATATCTATCGATTCGAGAGCGAATTTAGAAAATTCCGTCCGTCGGTCAGTCGGTCTGTCGGTCTGTCTGTCTGTCACGCCCAGCCCCCCTAATCCGTTTTCAGATTGCGATGAAACTTGGGTGGTTCATAGGAGGTCTTTAGAAAACCTTAACGCCGGAAGCTCGGCTCCGTTCGGAAACCGGAAGTACCCGATATAGACGTTTCGAGTTTTTCGGGAGAAATTGAATAACTCGAGAACGGGTAGTCGGATCGAGACATTTTAAAAAAGAAATGGTGCCGCTGGCAAAGCTCTACAAATAAGTATACCAGAGGCTATGTCGAAAAACAAATGAAAATTGATTTTTTTTGCAAAGAACTGGTTTTCTCGAAATCGGGCTAGAAAGCACGATAACTGTCCAGAATATTGACCGATTTCGATGAGACTTGGTGGGATCAAAGGTACCCGGCCACAAATAAAGCCTATTGCTAGCGGCCCGAATCCGTCGACCGCAAGTATGTTTTCCAGGGCCGAGTATGATTTTTCAAATAAAGTAATAACTCCCGAAGCGAAGGTCCGATTTTGATTTTCAAAAACGGCAATTGTAGGGCTCAATTAGTTCTATTGGTTGACGTTTGTGAGAAATTTGGGAAAACAAAAGCGAATCTACAAATCCTGGAAAACTTGATTTTTTTGATAAATTCTACAAATTCCGAACAGTTTCCTAATAAAAATCGAAAATTAACTATTCCGTTGATCGATCTCTGTAACCAGTACAAGGCACGGACCTTTTTGGACAAAAAATCTGAAATAGAGTTTTTTCGAAAAACTTAAAATAAACGAGTTATTTACAAATATGCATTCCACAGAATTATTTAAAAAAAGATTACAAATTGATAAGTGATGATGTTATATTTAAAATATCATCATTCATTTAGTTATTTTCATTTACTAAATAAAAATAGAACCGATGCCCTTTCCGTGTTTCAAAATGTAGTTAGCTTTTACTTTAGTCAATGCAAAAAGAAAAAAAAAGAAAAATAAAACATGTCAAAGCACTGAGTCATCTTGCGACCCTCTGCTGAAAATGTAATAAATCATCCCAACAAATTGGACAAAAGGCATATCAAAATGTAGTTTTTTCACTTGTTACTACACTTTGAAAAAAAATGTAGTATAGGTTTTGCATTTTTCCGGTGGACCATCGAAACCAGAAAAAAACGTCGGATCGATTTGAAAGTCATATCTATCGACTCGAGAGCGAATTTATAAAATTCCGTCCGTCGGTCAGTCGGTCTGTCTGTCGGTCTGTCTGTCTGTCTGTCTGTCACGCCCAGCCCCCTTAATCCGTTTTCGGATTGCGATGAAACTTGGGTGGTTAATAGGACGTCTTTAGAAAACCTTAACGCCGGAAGCTCGGCTCCGTTCGGAAACCGGAAGTACCCGATATAGACGTTTCGAGTTTTTCGGGAAAAATTGAATAACTCGGTAACGGGTGGTCGGATAGAGATATTTCAAAAAAGAGATGGTGCCGCTGGCAAAGCTCTACAAATAAGTATACCTATGTCGAAAAACAAACGAAAATTGATTTTATTTGCAAAAAACTGGTTTTCTCGAAATCGGGCTAGGAAGCACGATAACTGTCCAGAATATTGACCGATTTCGATGAGACTTGGTGGGATCAAAGGTACCCGACCACAAATCAAGCCTATTGCTGGCGACCCGAATCCGTTGACCGCAAGTATGTTTTCCAGAGCCCAGTATGATTTTTCAAAGAAATTAATAACTCCCGAACCGAAGGTCTGATTTTGATTTTAAAAAATGGCAATTGTAGGGCTCGATTAGGTCTATTAGTTGACGTTTGTGAGAAATTTGAAAAAACAAAAGCGAATCTACAAATCCTGGAAACTTGATTTCTTTTAAAAATTCTACAAATTCCGAACAGTTTCCTAATAAAAATCGAAAATTAACTATTCCGTCGATCGATCTCTATAACCAGTATAAGGAACGGACCTTTTTGAACAAAAAATATGAAATAGAGTTTTTTCGAAAAACTTAAAATAAACGAGTTATTTACGAATATGCATTCCATAGAATTATTTAAAAACATATTACAAATTGATGAATTCTCCGTGCGATAGAGGTGCAAAAAATAATGTAATGTTATATTTAAAACATCATCATTCATTTCCTTATTTCGATATATTAAATAAAAATAGAACCGATGCCCTTTCCGTGTTTCAAAATGTAGTTAGCTTTTACTTTAGTCAATGCAAAAAAAAAGAAAAATAAAACATGTCAAAGCACTGAGACATCTTGCGACCCTCTGCTGAAAATATAATGAATCATCCCAACAAATTGAACAAAAAGCATATCAAAATGTAGTTTTTTTCACTTGTTACTACACTTTGAAAAAAAATGTAGTATAGGTTTTGCATTTTTCCGGTGGACCATCGAAACCAGAAAAAAACGTCGGACCGAAATGAAAGTCATATCTTTCGACTCGAGAGCGAATTTAGAAAATTTCGTCCGTCGATCAGTCGGTCTCTGTCTGTCTGTCACGCCCAGCCCCTTTAATCTGTTTTCGGACTTCGATGAAACTTCGGTGGTTAATAGGAGGCCTTTAGAAAACCTTAACGTCGGAAGCTCGGCTCCGTTCGGAAACCGGAAGTACCCCATATAGACGTTTGGAGTTTTTCGGGAAAAATTGAATAACTCCGTAACGGGCAGTCGGATCGAGATATTTCAAAAAAGAAATGGTGCCACTGGCAATGCTCTACAAATAAGTATACCAAGACCATGTCGAAAAACAAATGAAAATGGAATTTTTTTGCAAAAAACTGATTTTCTCGAAATCGGGCTAGGAAGCATCCAGGATATTGATCAATTTCGATGAGACTTGGTGAGATCAAATGAAGCCTATTGCTGGCGGCCCGAATCCGTTGGCCGCAAGTATCTTTTCCAGGGCCGAGTATGATTTTCCAAAGAAATTAATAACTCCCGAACCGAAGGTCCGATTTTGTTTTTCAAAAATGGCGATTGTAGGGCTCGATTAGGTCTATTAGGTGACGTTTGTGAGAAATTTGACAAAACAAAAGCGAATCTACAAATCCTGGAAAACTTGATTTTTTTGATAAGTTCTAAAAATACCGAACAGTTTCCTAATAAAAATCGAAAATTAAGTATTCCATCGATCAATCTCTATAACCAGCACGGACCTTTTTGGACAAAAATTGCTGATACTGGACTAAAGAGAATTCCAATTTTCGGTTAATAACTAATAGTCTATAATGAAAAAAAAAAAGTGAACGTACGATATGGCATAATATATCCTAAAATAATTGGTAATTTTTGTAAGAAAATCAAAATTCGTATATGGCTATTATAAATAATTTTCTATTTTAGAAATGAAAATTGAGTTTGGATGAAACAAGACGGATATCCTGAACATTCAGCAATAATTCAACTCAACTTCAACATTGACTTCCTAAAACAAAAAATTCGGGATTCTGTTGCCACCATAAGCGAAGAAAGGAAAACGTGTATCTCTTGGATATCTACACATTGAATAGTTCTTGCTTTCATTGTGTAGACTGGTGCTGGCCGTTAAGCGGAGTATTTCCAGTTCTAGTTTGTAATTTTTTTAATTTCATGTTTTGCTGACGCTACTGCCACCGAAGAAATGGTCGGACTTTCACTGGAAAATATACAAGGTGGGCGTCTAAAGGGAATACAGATAATGGAAAAAAATCACTCAAATTTAAAATTTCTACGTCTCAGGACATTCTAAAGCTATTTTAAAAAAAATGAGTTTTTTTACCACTACTAATTAATAGAGTAGATGGAAAGAAAATGGAAAAGTATTAATCCAAAAAAATTAATAGGAACTTATTTGTAGAAAATTTAGAGTCACTTATTCGCTAGAGGGCGTGGTTTAGTACGTTGTTCAGGGCACTTCCCCGACAACTATACAAAAATTGGCCTCTACACGAATTATTTCCCCTATTCGGCCTTCTTGAGGTTTCGTTGACTGGAGCATAAGTGTAAAGTAAGACTTGAATCATTTCTTATATTTTTGTTTTCATAAAATAAAATAGTTACAATATCACGGCATCTGTTTACTGTAAAAGGTGATTATTACCCTTTATGACTAAACCCAGTATTTAAGCACTCCTTGAATTTTTAAACACCCTGTAAACTTTATCTGACCCCTGCTCATGGCTTCCTCGGATAAGCAAAACTTTTTATAAAGAATAATAGTTTGTCGAAAAATCAACAGTAGGAAAGTTTGCAAGAGTGCGGGGACACACTGGATATCGGTTATCAAACAGAAAGGCATAAGTCAATTATGCCTCCGTTGGGAAATACACATTTTATGAGTAATTATTGTAAAGTCATCGTCATGATGTATAGGTGTTAACTAATCACATATCCAATTATCAATATTAATGAGGTGACGTAACGACAAGAGATGAATCTAGATCAAGTTTACAAAGTTTAGTAGATCCAACGGGATGAGCTGGTGGGAGCTTATGGATGAGCGGATGGTATTGATTTTACTTGATAATATGGAAATTGACACAGTTTAGTTGTAGGCATGTAATGAAACATATTCTTTATAGGATTTTGCAAACAGCGAAAAAAAACTATCTATGAGAACTAAATGAAAAATTATATGTAAAAATATTAATGAAATCTTTGCATTCTTTAGATAACCTGACTTCTGGTTATGCTAGCAAATCAAAATCCTAAAATGAATTTGTCTAATTTCTTATTTGACATTCCCCTACGGCTAAGCAGATTAAACTAGTATCTACATGACCCCCTACGGTATGAAGATTCAGTTAAAAATGAGAACAAAGGTCTAAAATGAATGTATTTACCTAGCTTGTCTCTTAAAAAATGTTTCATTCCAATGGATTACATTAAATAATTTACTTTTATAAAAGTAGGTATGTAGTTTTCGAAACCACACGAATTTCGTTATTTCCACATCCACGTAGTGGATGGATCCATTATTAGAGGGTTAACACAATAAATACGGGAATTTTGCTTCTTTTTAATTCTGATGGGAATATCTTTTTTGTAGTGAGTGCATAGGTCCAGTGAAATCAAAACAATCTTTTTGGAATTAAATGCCGACGTTTCGAAAATTTTATTTTTTCACCTTCAAGGCTCTGTACATTTTATGCAATAATTAGTTTCAAATAAATTTTACAATTTCGTTAGTTACTTACGTACAAGTAGTTGTTTTTGTTTTTACAGTAGTAGGCTACGAATGATGATTTCATGATTGTAGTTATAAAACTATGTTATAACAATACAAAATAAAAGTTATTATTTACAAAAGTTAACTGATTGAGAACGTGCATTGAAACTTTACTGTAGCAATTAACAAATCTGACAAATTCAACCTGCAATACGATCGTCCATATATACCTTCGGGTGGTAGAAAAATATAGTAAGGGTTACATTAATTTAACGTTTTTAAAAAAATACATCATACCAAATAAACAGAAAAATGCAACATGCAAAATGTATTATATGTAAATAATGATTATAAAAGTTAGTCAAATTGTTTGCCATATTCGACCAAGTCTTAAAATTATTGTTTTTGTTAAAATATTAAAATATATGACATTTAAGCCCTCTCTTCTTTAAGTTACTTTCGGCCCCCAACTTGCTAGTAGCCATCGCTGTTAAATATTTTATAAAATATGGTCGATTACACTACCACATTTATCATTCCATAGTCCATAGTTCATTATTGGATTTTGTGCTTATGAACACTTTTAATTAGGATCGATAGAACAATATATAAATAGTGCAGCCAACCTGGCCGAGATCAATTTCGCATAAGAATTTTAGGAGGTTCTCTCCAATTTACAAAAATCCCAAGTGGTTAAATAAAAAATAACCAATTTTCCCATAGTAACCAAAAAAACGTTTGCTTTAATACTTCCATATCCATGTAGTGGATGCAATAACTAGCCATATTTTACTGCAGCGTATTTGGATCAACTTCATATTTTAATATCGAGAATATACAGCTAAAGTATGTGCCAATACTCATGAAACACTCTGTATATGATCCAATTCAGACGTTTATCAACAACATTAAATTTCGCCTATAATCTATACAGGGTTGATAAAAATTCTGATAAAAAATCGAAAACAACGATTATTTAAAAAAATAAAATAAAGAAAAATCACGTATTTTAAATTCTTATTGATTTTTTACATAAACACCTGAATTATTGACATTACCATTGTATTTAACTAGGATACTTTGTTTAAACTAACAAATGGAATAAAATGTGTACCTTGTATACCTAAAATTGTAAAGTAAGCTAGAGCGTACATGAAATTATATCCCGAAAGTGGTTTACTACTAATTATAAAATTTCTAGTAAAATCTCACCCCTCTGCCGATTCTATGTTTCACGAAGAAATTCTTAAAAGCATAAAACCCTTGGACTAATGGATATCCCAAAGAAATATTGATATTATTGACAAATCATTCCTGATTATCAAACAATTACTTTCTGCTGCAGCTTCTTCAGCCTCGGATGAGAGAATATTTTTAACGTTTGGTTTGATTCATTCTAAGATTCGAAATGTTTTGGGGACCGAAAAAGCAGCTAAATTATTTTTTTTGGACAAGCATTACATTTAACTTTATATAAATTTTTTGTTTTGGAGTAAATAATGTTTTATTTTCTTTCTAAGTTGGTTTTGTTTATTTTTTTTTACTTTGTTTCTTACATTTTCCGCTTTTAAGTGAGCACCTTTATACTGTAGATTTAAGAAGATAAATTTTCATTTCTATATATATGTAACCCAACTGTTCTCTTTAATTGAAATATTCTTCAGACTAATTTCTATTTAGCTTTTAAATAAACTGTACTATTTATTTGAATTTTCTGAAGTTTGATTTACTTAGATGATCGGTTTTTACACAACTTAATTTAAATCATGATTTAAATCTTTAAAAATTAGTTGATTTAAATCGTCACAACTCTGAATTTATACCACCAAATATTTTACTTTAGATTGTTACACGAGTATTATCAAATAACACACATGACATACACGTCCTCAGTTCAATTTGATATTTTCAAATATTCACGGCCTTTATCTTTCTCTAGAACTGGTTGCGATATCGGTTAATCGTTTGTTTTGTTTTGGAAACGTGAGGAGGACCATCAGGACCACACGGACTCGTACACGGAATGTGTCACTGCTTTTGAAAAAATATCACCACAAGTACAAGTAGATAAGTGTTGGTATCGAGTGTTGTTGTAACCTTCTGACCGTAAGTGGGATACCTATCTTTTATCTGGGGGGCATATACGTATAGCGGGGGAAAGAGACGCCCCGTGACTTGAAGTTGCATCAGAGGGTCTATAGACGACACGATCTGCCAGATCCAATCTGCAGGGTGGTTCCAGTCCAACTTGTCAATATGCTGATTAACGCGGAAATACGTGGTTAACCCGCCAACACGTGGAAATAATAAAAAGCTAAATATAAAATTAAAATAAACTTAAAAAAAAAAACAAATAATTAGTTGAAGAGGGAGGGTCTATCAGAGCAGTTGCTAACCATTATCAATTGAATAAAAGTACTGTTATGAGTGTGAAGAAAAGGTGGGGGGAGAAACGTAGCGTTAACAGAAAAGACGGTTCAGGCCGATCGAGAAGTTCAAATCTCGTTCAAGATGAAACGTTGCATGGCTATTTGAGGGAAAATCCGTTTCAAGCAGCAGGAGACGATGTGTTCATGACCAATTTTCCAGCATCGAGGTCAACAGCTAGCCGAAGGATAGGAAAATCGGAATTAAAAAACTGCACAAGTGCCAAGAAGATCATATTAACACAAAAACAAGCCCGCCTGTTTTGTTTAAATTATGTCTATCGCCCGTTGGAGTTTTGTTTTTGCCGATGAAAAAGTTTTTCAGTTTTGTAATGATGGACATATTCGGGTGTATCGTCCTGCAAATACCTGGTTTCACGAACCATTAGCCATTAAAACCAGCTTTATTCTTTTTAGCTATATAACATTTCAAGCCTTAACTAGGTAGGTACTTCATGGTGTAAAATATATGAATATCTATATAATTGAAATACAAAAATTATATTAGAATACATAGATCGCCAAGTGGTATGGCAAGAGACCTCAGCTAGCTTGTTTGAGACAATTTCGCAGCAATAAAGCACTTCTAGCTATTTATGCTTACTTTCTTTTAAATATTTCAGAAAAATGAAATATGTGCATTTAAAAATGCATGACAAATGTATTATTTGGAATGTGACGGTAACTATTCTCATAATACGGGAAAATAAATAGAAAAAACCTGTTAAAAAATTTCGTCAAGTGATAAAAATGTGAAATAACGATTGTGGAGTGTTAATGTGTATTTGAAATCATTTATATATCGGCGGGTTTGGGAGCATGGAGAGGTGAAAGGATGGGGATTTGGAAGTTTGTGTATTTTGTGTTAATTTGTCATGTGCGGGCGTTGGTCAATGTCAGTCTTTCAAGAAAGACGGGAAGTTGTTGGTGTGTGTGTGCGCGCGTCGGGTTGTCGTGTGCTCTAACTATAGTATATTCCCGGACCGCTGACACTGCGTCAAAACAAATACATGCGCTGTTCACGTGCGATTAGTTCATCAAAGCTCTTCGTGCGCAAAATTATCAAGCATACACAAGGAGTTTCCTGATCGATTTTAGAACGATTGATATTAGGATATTGTTCTTTTAAACTTGATAATCCACTACCATAAACTTCAAATGGATTCACTAAGCCGTTTATGAGTTATAATAATTAAAATCTTCGAATAAATGTAAATACACTTTACGCAAATTACATACAACTAAAGTCGAGAAAACTGCTGGCGTTCTCCTGAAAAATACAACCAATGGGGATGGAACACGTCACGATCACGAGGCAATCACGCATATTTGTTGGTCTCAACCGTTCGTGAATATACTTTAATGGGTTTCACGAACGTTACGTGTCTCCGCGGAACAGGTCCGGGCGATTTTCTGTTAATGTTTGGGCATGGATAGGCGTGCATGGCCCTGGTGTAGCGTGGCGTGTTATGGGTAATTTAATGGACAGGTTTATAGGGATATTTTGGAAAATGTTGTGCTTCCTTCGGTGGAGCAATTATGTCCAAACAAAACCTTCATTTGTCAACAAGACAACTGCCCTATCCACACTGCCAGAATAATTATTCAATGGTTTGGGAACAATAATATTGAATTATTACCGTGGCCTTCGCACAGTCCCGATATAAACCCAATTGAGAACGTCTGGGGTTTGCTAGTAAAAAAAAATATGAACGAAACTTCAGACCAAGAAATGAAGAAGAATTGTGGTCGGCAGGAGCTAAGAGAAAAAGAAAACTATTGACGTAGACTAATTACTTCTATGCCAACAAGATTTAATCACGTCTTGGAAAGAAACGGAGCCATGGCAAAATATTAGATTACATCATTTACACAATAAATACAATCGCAGTTATGTGTAGTCGTATCTGTGAATTTTTCACTGTCAATTCTTACATTTGTTACAAATCGAAATCATTCCCATCGAATGGTGTAAAAATTTATCCCGATTAGATTTACATACACTCCAATGTACAGAGACCCATGTAGATTGTTTCCGATAAATTGAGTCGTATCCAGACCACTTTAATTTAGTTTTTGTCTGAGGAATTCATTTACAGTTTTTATTTTGTCAAATTACATTGATGAGGTAAATATTGTTTTAAATGTAAATGTTTTCATTAATAATCGTTTTAGCGAGTAACTTTCTCAGGCCGACAATTTGGACTGTGCGACCGCAAAAACAATCATGCAGCAACAGACAATGTTTTGTTCGTTTCCATTTAACCACTAAATATAACTCTTGTAACATAAAACACTTAAGAATGAAACGTGTAACATGAATCTTAAGGTGCAATTCCTGGTTTCTTCTAAGACGAGTAGTTCCTATAAACACATGTCCCAAACGGCTTATTTGTGTTGAATTTCGAAAAGGGTATTACTTGGGTTATTTTCAATCATCTCGAAAACGCTTCAGCATATTTTTTATGAAATTTGGTATGATTTTTATCATTCAGGAAACATTAGTTAGTTAGCTTTAAATTTTTCTTGCGACACCTGTGGCGTACTTATAAGGTAAAATTTTTGTTAAAAAACGTCGTACGCCCTAAATTCCTACATATTTGGATTTTTTTAGGACAATCAGTACACCCTATACACAAATGGTATGTTTATTACTTCCCTCGCATACCGAAGGGAAGTATTGTATTCGAGAAAAAATCACCCTCCGAGATTTTTTCGGATTCTGACGTTTCAGAACACGTAGATTACGAAAATATAGGTTTTTCAATTCCGTCAGTCTGTCTGTCTGTTGGTGCATTTACTAAAAAAAACTACTTAAAGGATAGCAGTCAAATTTGGTGGATAGTTGACGCTACTGTCAGCGAAGACATGGTAGAAATTTCACTGGAAAATATACAGGGTGGACCGTCTAAACGGAATAAATAGTGAAAACATTTTTTTTTTTGCTCAAATTTAAAATTTCCACGTTTCATGACGCGCTAAACCTATTTCAGAAAAAAAAAATTTGAAAAATTTTTTTGTAACATTTTTGAAAAAAGTTTTACCAAGATGAAAAAAATTTTTTTTGCTCAATTTTAAAATTTCCACGTTTCATGGCGCGCTAAACCTATTTCAGAAAAAAAAAGAAAATTTTTTTCACCTATTTGGAAAAAAAATTTACCACTAGAATATGAGAATTTTTTTCTTTCTTCAAATTTAAAATTTTCACGTTTCATGGCATTCTAAACGTATTTTAAAAAAAGAAAATTTTTGAAAATTTTTTTACCAACATTTTTGAAAAAATTCTTACCACCAAAATAAGTGGAATTTTTTTTTTGTTCAAATTTAAAATTTCCACGTTTCCATGGCATTCTAAACGTATTAAAACAAATTTAAAAAGTTTTCCGAAAAATTTTCTTGAAAAAATTTATGTATTCATCACTAAGTAGGTACTTACTATAGAATAGAAGAAAATATTTTGTTTGCTCAAATTTAAAATTTCCACTCTTCATGACATTCCAAACCTATTTCGGAAGAAAAAAATTTTTTTTACCATTTTAAAAAAAAAATTACCGCTAGAATAGATGGAAATTTTTTTTTTTTGCTCAAATTTAAAATATACACGTTTCATGACATTCTAAACCTATTTCAGAAGAAAAAAAGTTTTAACCAAGATTTTGGAAAAATTTCAAAAAAATTATTTTTTTTCTTTGTTCAAATTTAAAATTTCAACGTTTCCATAGCATTCTAAACCTATTCAAACAAATAAAAAAAAATTGATAAAATCTATTTCACTACTTACTCTAGAATAGATGAATTTTTTTTTACCACTTTGGAAAAAAAATGATCATTAGAATAGACGGAAAAATTTATTTTTGCTGAACTTTAAAATTTTCACGTTTCATGACATTCTAAACCCATTTCAGAAAAAAAAAATTGAAAATTTTGTTCACACATTTTTGAAAAATTTTTAACCACTAAAACAGATGGAAATTTTTTTTTCCTTGCTCAAATTTTCAATTTCCATGTTTTATGACATTCTGAACCTATTGCAGAAGAAAAAGGAGTGAACATTTTTAACCAACAGTTTCACACAAACAAATTTCAAAAAAAAAATAAATAAATTTTTTACCACCACTATACTTCCACTTCACTGCGTGAATGTGGAACTGTCTAATGGCAATGCTATTTGACATATGCTATTATACTTTTATTGGAAAATATACAGGGTGGTCATTCCAAGACATAATTTATGGGAGACCTGTTATTTAGTATTGAACTTTTGCTGTTGGATGAGCACTATTTTTTTTACCAAAAGTTATCAGGATTTCTTTGTAATAATTACAATAACTATATTTCCATTATTATTCTCAATGTCATTTCGTATTTAATATTTTTTTAGTGATCGTCATGCACAACGAGGGAAGTTCTGTGTAAATACCTTTACCGATTTTTTTTATTTGTACGAGGAGCCAGCCGTTTTTAAAAATTCAAAAATAAAAAAAATGTACGTTTGAAAAATTTTTCAAAAATGAAACAAAAAAATTATTTAGCCTGGTTACACATAGTAAAAAGAATATCCAAAAATTTTTATATATTCCAATTTTTTTTTTTTTTCATAAAATCGCCAATATCTCTCTATAAAATATGCGTTTTGAGGTAAAACACCAAATAGGTAAAAAGAAAAATCGAGAAAATTCCTATCGAAAATTTCATTCGTTTTCACCCTTTGTAGGGTTGGTTTCAGTGTTTTTTGAGTGTAAGTACCGTTGAATAATCAAGAATAAAATGATACTAGAGATTTTTGCTTAAAAAAATGCTCGGAATTGCAATAGACGGCAATATAGTTAACGTTACTACGATTCACCCCCAATGGGGTAGTTTTGGTGGGGTTTATTTTAATAAAAATTGTCTCCGATGATAACTTAATGTTTTATAGGGTGTTTGGAGTATGTAAAAATTTAGGCGATAGTTTGATTACGATTTGTTTTTTTTTTCTGAGTACAACAGTAAATAGGTGCTTGGATAAATAAGGGATTTTACTGATTTCAGTTTTGTTTGTTCGCTTAACTGATTTTTTAGGTGGTGCGATTTGAGCTTAAAGTAAGACGTACTGATGATGTGACCGACATGTTTGTTAAAACTTAGACTTTGATCAATAAACAAGCCAATATTTTAACATTGGAAATGTTTTTGTTCGTATATGGGGTAGAGTTACCAGTTTTCGTTCAAGGTCAAAAGATAGCGGTGTCGCGGACGAGTGAGACTGTCGTACATGCAACGGCTGATATACGCAAATGTAATATGGGTTGCATATATCACAGGAGGTCAAGTTACCAGTTTTCATTTAAGGTGGAAATATAGCGGTGTAGTGGATCGTGCTGTTTACGGACGAACTAGGCGAAGCCGAGTCCGAAAAAAAGCTGAAAAAGTTTATGTTTTATGTATGGTGTTATCATTTCCAATGTCCCGATGGTTGCAAGGATTGCGATATCTGAATTTTTTGCTGATTCGACCCACTCAATTTACACGTTATTTATTACTAACTTCTGTTGACTGACGACATTTCCTTGGCGTTCGTTCCCGATGCATAATGCATTTATAAATAATAACAATAATAATAATAAAATGTAAGTGCCCAAGCAGAGCAGCTGAACTGCGCCGTTTCTTAAATCTGCAAAGTTGAAAAATAAAGTCAATTTATCGTTATTATTTGTGCTGCTGGGATTAACCTTTAGACCACTATTAGAGCACCAAACAGTGTTTGAGTGTAAGTCTGTATTGATAATGTTGATAGTTTCATTTAACTATGATGTAGGACAAGATTTATATAGTTGGACATCGTCCGCATATAAGTGTATATTGCAATGGTTAATGCACAATGGGTAGATAAAAAATATACATAGAAAATAATATTGGCCCGAGAATACTACTCTGTGGTACCCCCTTATTAATAGAACCTAATAATTGGGATTCATTGTTACTTTCCAGTACAACTTTTTGAATGCGGTTTTTAAATAGCTGCAAAACCACTCTAGGACAGTAACATCGAAGCTCACATATTTTAATTTTGCTAGTAACAAATCAAAGTCTACTAAGTCAAACGCCTTACTTTGGTCTGATTAATACTGATGGAGTAGATTTATTCAACTCCAGAGATATGTCATTTATCACTTTTAAAAGATCTGTAGAAGTACTACACTTTTCTCTGAATGCTTATCTGAACAACAGGTAAAATATTATAAGAGTTTAAATAACTTTTCAGATCTATAGAAATGATTCTTTCGAGTATTTTTGAGTCGAACTGACAATCTGCTTTTTAATGTCAGTCAAAAAGAAACGCGCGCCTCTTGCAATTTCATCCGCGCTATTTCAAAGATATCGGTATTTTAGAAAGCTTTAACAATTCTAATATAAGTTAATTAACATGAATTATACTTACATAGTAAATATAATATTTTAACAACAATTTTTTTTAAGCGCCTTAGCTTTATTAAGGAGTGGAGTTTAGCTACAGCTATTCCGCCTATTTATCCGTACAATTAACTGCTATAGATGACCATGTGCTCGATGTAATTCAAACGGGATGTTGGAACAATCAATAATCAATATTTAAAATATTTACGTTTTCAATACACTATTCCCGCACCTGCTACTCAATATGAATATGAAATATTAATTTCAGTAACACAATAACACTTCTATCAACGTCAAAATATTACCGAATAAACCACATCCGCTCTATGCTAGAATAACATTTTGATAAAAAAACGCTGTTAGGAACGGATTGCAATAATATTTTTTCTATAATTGAAACAATTTATTTAGGACAGCTGATTGAGAGGTGATTTCAAATTAAAATACAGCATAGCTCTCGTTGGCTGTATCTCCGTTTATTTAGTTTTCGGATCACAGTGGGGCGAAATACCCGAAAAGTTGGCCAAAACTCTAAAAGTCATAAAACTGGTACATAATGAACTTGTCATTACGATAAAAAATAGTGAAAAAATTCCTTTGATAAAATAGGGTTGTTTTTAGGGGGTGGAAATAAAAAAAAATAGTAAAATTCTGAAACTTTGGATTCTTATAGAATTTAACTATCTAATTAACAAAAAAAATGGGGAAAAAATCTTTTTGATGAAATAGGGTGGAAATCAAAAAAACTTGCCACGATTTGATAGTCAGTTTGTATGCCACGTGTAATAAACACTCGAAGAAACGTATCCAGGCATGCAAAGTGGATAAACCAAAACGGAATGTTGAAGTGTCTGAAATTCTCATAGAATTCGACCCGCAAATTAATGAAATAATAGTGAAAAATTCCTTTGATAAAAGAGGGTGGTTTTTAAGACATTGAAATCGAAAGAATTGAGTAAAATTCTAAAACTTCGTGTTCTTATAGATTGCATAATACCTGTTAAATGTCTGACGATTAAAAGAAATCTAGTTTATAAAACTTATACATTTATATTTAGACACTTGAAATCTCTACATTAATATATAGATGTTAATATTTATAAGTTAAAAATTTTTGACAGAGATCCTGCAAACTATGAAGAAATCTTAATCTGAAAGATATTCTTCAGAGCTTTCAGAATCTTCTTCAGAGTCACTAGCCGTGTCTTCTTCAGAATCTTCTTTGCTTGCTGTACTTATTCCAGTTTCAGCAGGTAATAGCAAGGCCAAAACTTCTTTGTTGAATGGTTTTGCTTTTCTCCTTGGAAGTTTTCGAATACTTGATATGTAAGGATCCGAACATAACAAAAGTCGATTAAAAACGTCTTCTAAGGTCTTTTCGCGTGAGCATTTTCTTGAATATCCTCCCTTTGCATGAAGACTCATTTGAGCGGCATACACCAGTTGAGAAGTACTTGCTTGCGATCTTAGATGTTCCGTTTTTCTGCGTTTAGAACGTTCACTGCTTTCGAGAAAATCGACAGAAGGCCGCCCACCCGAAGTTGACAGACTGGGATTTGTGTACGGTGGAAAAGTAATATTGTTATCCAGCCACTTTTGATTATCCTGTTCGATCGGACAGCATGCCACTTTACTTTAAAGTCAGAAGTAAAATGGGAAAGCTTATGCTTAATTATTTCAAGGTTATGCGGCGGACAATTAGAAACTTTCGATATATGCGCCACCAAGTGCTCACATCTGTCCTCAAATTTGTGTGAAGAAGACGACAACATAACGTCTAATAATGTTCTTTTATTTGAATTAATATTGTCCTCCTTGGAACCCATAAAAAAAACGACTATTAGGAATAAAGGAGAACGGATATTACAGTAAAATTGAACGGTCACAACGCACATTATAATTTTCTTCACCAACATGGGTGTATCTGGGGGATGTTTTCTTTCACAGTAAAAGAGCCGAAGTATTATACTAACAGGCTGTATAAACCTTTTTGCCCGGAAACACCCGGAAGGTAACTTTTGGTCCAAGCAAAAAAAATATATCACAAAAATTGCCACGTATCGCGATGGTTCAATTAAACTTTTAAATGTTTACCAATAAATTATATTACTATACATCAAATTTTAGTATAATATAGTACTTACCTCCAGGTATAGGATTCATTTTATTAGGGCACTTTAAAGCCTGTTTGTTTTTAAGAGTAAATATATGAAAATAATCGAAAAGAAACTGTTACTTCAACAACACTCAACTGACGACTGAAGGGGATCGGAATGTAGCAACCCTGTCTCCTATAAACTAACGGTAATTAGTAGTCAAGCAGTCTGCCTCAATGACTCATGAGTCAAAAGACTTGAATTGCCGATTTTAAAATTTAGGGTTTTGGCCAGCTTTTCCGTGAATATACCCCACTGTGGAGGATGGTCAGTCTATAATTTTGCCTCGTGTTTATTGTTTAGTTTTGTTTTTTCAACAACTAGGTACAATGAACTTAAAATATAATCATAAGTACCTAATATGACAATGATATTGCAGATTATTATTACTCTCTTAAACTATTTTGAGTTGCCATTATAATTGGAAATACAAGTGTGAAGCATGGGCGTAATTTCAGCTTTTTAACTGGAGTGGCAAGGCATACCGGGTCCGGAGCTCTGGGGATATGGAATGCCAACGTGCATAAGGGCGGGGTCCTTCCCTGGGACATTTTAAAAAACTGGCATTAAATTGTTAGTTTTTTAAGCTTTTTCAGATTATTTTCACCACAAAATAATTGCTAACATTCTCTATTTACCCTAAAATATTCATTGTTAATTACTTTAATTAATAACCTATTTGTAAAGTAGATATCATTTACACACAACTCAAGAATAGACCTATTTTAATTGATTGAGTGTTCTGCCTGATCTCTTATCATGTAAGTAAAAATGAAGCGCATCATGCAAAAAACAAAGCGTTATTCAACTTTTACTCGGTCATGATTAAAAGTTATTTTTATACAATTGATAATAATAATAATAATAAAAAACGGCTTTATTCAAAGGGTGTAGATGTACATTTACACGTACATTACAAATAGCAATTTACAAGGCAAAGTTTAGCCATGTGGCTATTCTTACACTTAACCTTATAAATCACTTACCTAACTTATTAAGTCAAAAATAAAACATTAAAATACAAAAATACAACACAATATTACAATAGTCCAATGTAATAGGGGGACGGTATACACTTTATAAAATATATTTATAGAAATACTAAAACATTAATTATTCAAAATAACTAAATAAAAGTATCATAAACACAGTGCAAAATGGTGCCCAAGAATATATTCTAGTTTTTGTTGGAAAAGCTACGTTGGAAGAGGGCTGTACGATGTTGTGGCACTGTTAGCACGTACCGATGTCTGATGTTTACAGTATGTACTGACGATCTGAAAATTAACTTGTCTCTCAAGTACCTTGTAATAGAATATTTTATTAAAGAAAATAAGAAAACTGCATAGTGGAATTTAACGAGTTGTTCCATTTTTAACCAACGCAACTCAACATATTTGCTTGAAACATGATCAAATTTTCTTAAGTTGTAAATAAAACGACAACAACAGTTTTGCAAAACTTGTAGTCGATTTTTTGTAGCTTGATCCAGGCAGTAAAAATACATAAAATTGCAATAATTGAATACAGGCATAACTAAAGTTTCAGAAAGTTTTTTACGTTGTTTAAAGCTCAAGATATGCCTGTTTGCATACAGTACTTTTAGCCGGGAGTAAAACTTTTGTAAAAGAATTTTTATGTGTTGCATAAAACGTAATTTTTCGTCTATTATTACCCCAAGATTTTTGGAATGAGTAGAAAATGACAAATTTTCTTGATTAATATTTAGTTGAATAGAAGTCTTTAAGTGATCTCGAGTATGTTCTGAGCAGAATAGAATAACAACTGATTTGGTAGGGTTAATTTTAAGGTTATGTTGATGCGAATATTGATAGATGTTGTCTAAATCTTGGTTGATCAAATTAGTGGCAATAGCTGCATTAGATGGCTCAAAACAATGAAGAAGTTGGGTATCGTCAGCATATGCTTGCACATGCGAACTAGTTACTACATTAAATATATCTGCTGTATATACAAGAAACAAAAAAGGACCAAGAATGGACCCTTGAGGAACACCTGGCGACATAATTTTAAAATCAGATATATTTCCTGCGACTGATACGCATTGGCGACGTTCGTTCAAATAAGAATTGAAAAACCACAGAGATATCGCGTCGAAACCATAGTAATTTAGCTTTGCACAACATGCGTGTGATCAATGGTGTCAAATGCCTTGGAGTAATCTAGGGATACAAGAATAGCTGTCATACGTTTGTCTAGTGCGCTGATGATATCACTAAGGTTCAACGAAGCAGTAGTGGTGCTATGTGCTTTACGAAATTGATGTAATGGGTATAAGTTATGCAGTAAAAGATATTCGGTAATCTGGCCGTGAACTATTCTTTCTAGTATTTTGGAAAGAATTGGCAACAAGCTGATAGGCCTCAGATCCTCCACGGTTGCAGGATTTGCTGTTTTTGGTATTGGACAAATAATTGCATCTTTCCATTCTGTAGGAAAGTAACCCTGTTCAAGACAGCAGTTAACAATATGAGTGATATGCTTTATGATTATTGGGATGCATAATTTTAACATGTTTAGAGTTATTTTATCTTTTCCGGCAGTGTTCGACTTTATACTCTTGATAGCATTATAAACGGTATCGGTAGTAACAAGTGTGAAGGTGAACAGTAAATTATCTTTAAATTTGGTGTTAGCATAGAAGATTATCGTTCTGTTGCAGTTATCGTTCTTGCAGCATACACTAAGAAAGAAGTCGTTAATATCTGCAGCATTCTGTAAATTAGGAGGTATGATTTTATCACGTTTAAATCGAATATTTAGTTGTTGTAGCCGTTTCCAAAACTCGCGATTAGAAGTTTGATTTTGTAACGAACTTAAATACGCTGCTTTTTCTCTCCGCACCGATGCTAAGGCGAAATTACGAATATTTTTATAAGCTACCCAGTTTTCTTGTGTCTTATTTTTGCTGTAAGCAGATAGTGCTCTGCCCTTTTCTTTTAAGATTAGCTTTAAGGGGTAGGTTAGCCAAGGCGCTGGGGGTTTGTTTACTCTCACTGTTTTCATCGGTGCATGAATGTGAAATAGTTCTGTGATGTAGTTTGTTAACAGAGATACTTTGTACTCAATATTATTGACATAGAATAAGTTATCCCAGGGCACCTGGTTTAGATCGTAACAAAAAAGCTCTTGGTCAAATTGCTTGAAATTTCTATAAGCAATAAATTTCTGAGTATTTTTAAGATGAGGAATAGTTATAAAACAGTAAGACAGTCTGTGATCGCTGAGAAAGTCAGCATTTAAGGTTCCACATTTGTTCACTATATCAGGACAGCTTATAAAAATAGGATCTAAAAGAGTGGAACTAATTCGTGCAATCCGGGTTGGCTCATTTATAATTTGTGTTAAACCATGAGTATCAAAAAGTTCTGTAATAGGATTTCCCAAGTTAAATAGGTTTATAATCACGTCGCCCACGATAACCAAATTATCGCAGGATGTTAATAATGTTGGTACAATATTATAGAGAAGACCTTCTGTGTTCTCTTTCGGCTTGAATTAAAGTCGTCAATTACTTTGGAAATGTCTATATCAACACTCCTTTCGATAGTCAAAAGTTCTAACGAGGGCAACCTCTCTGGGCCGATCGTATTTCTGGCGTATGTTTTCAACCGCAGCAAGCAAGAAAAAGACCTTTCACAGGATGCTGATTCATTGGAATTGTAAAAAACAAACGGTACAGTTCAAAAAGTCGAGGAACACACTTTTCAAAGACTTCTCAACATAAATGTCAGCTCTCTCTTGGATATTTTTGTTTTTTGACCCTTCCATATTGTAAAAACAGCACAGTTAAGACAGAAGTTCACTTCCATTTGCACACACACCTTACACTTTCTATATCTACGTCTGTTTCATCTAAAACTTTGCTTAAGGTTGAGTACATATAGGTTGCTTTCTTCAAGTCTGGCCTTTATCTTCTAGTTTAGGATGTCAATAACTAGCCAAAGGATGATGCTTTGTAATACTGCTCTACAGATTCAAATGGAACTTTACTCCCTCCCCCAATTTTTTAAAGGAATTTTGCCCTTTCTTGGTAATTCGGCTGCTTTTGCACTTGTCATTGATTTCCGTGCAGTGATTGAACAACTGACTCGACAACTGAGTAATAAACTCATCTGATGAAGGATTGTAGCTCTTCAAGTGTACTGTTTTTACAGATTTCACAACTTGGTAGGTCACACTGCTGGCCTGAAGGGTCTCCGACAGTAAGTCACATTGTGTTAGAACTCTGCTTAGTAATAGCCAAGTCAAATACAAAGCTGAAGTCCTCTATACTCTTTAACAAAGCATTGGCTTGTCCACCACTGTCAGGGTCTGTCTGTGCAATTTCTTGTAGAGTCGCCAGAGTGGTTTCAAAATTATCTAACAAAGAACGCACTACGCACTGCTTTAACACAGCAAGTCCATCTGGTATCCACTTAAAGACTTCAATGTTGCTGCTCCACCACAAAAGTCTTTTGCACTTTTTTAAATATTTTCAAATACAGCACGTAGTTTAGTTGATTTTTCAACAAAGCTGTGAAGACTTTGAAGTACAAAGAATGTGTTTCTTATTGAAGTCAGGCTTGTGCAACAGCTTACAATGCACAAGTTCAATATATGTGCATTGCAGTGAATGTACATTGCCGTTGGGGCTTCTTCCACAATTCTACTTGCCGCTCCTTTATATGTTCATGTTGCATGCCCACATCATAGCACTGATCATGCAGATTTTTAATGTTCAAGTCCAGTGAAATCAAAACGTTCTTAAATTCAATTGCCAGTGTTTCGCGGTCAGTTTTTGCAGCACGATAAAACCCAATAAATGACTCATGAACTTCTAACTTATCGTTGACATAGTGCTACTTGTTCGTGCTTTGCTACGTATTGAGTCTCATCAGCTACAATGGCAAAAACTTTTGCCTCTTAGACTTCCTATGCAGCTTGATTTGTTCTCCAATAATGGACAGTAGCTCATTCTGGAAAGTCGCTGAAGAACACTGAAATTTGTTTCCACGTTCAATGAAGAACTTCTTTATTAAATTATTATCTTTTATAAGCAACTCGAAAAGTCTGACTTAAGGCTGATGAGAGACCATTGCCCGCTGATATATCGTCTTAAAAACATGGGCAGGGCACAAAATACTGCGATAATGTAGAGTAAATGACAAAAGTTACTAAGTGAATTGAGGGACATCGTTCTTGCCTTAGAGTGAAGTCTACTTGTTTGGATTAATTTGCATTTATGTAACCAGGCCTGTAGTTGATTTAAGTGATTTTGAACAAGATCAGAAGCTGTTGCTCGATTATCGTGGACAGCTAAGATGGCTGTACCATCGGCAAAAGTTCCGGTTGTTATTTCTACAGTTGTTGGTAGATTGGAAGTATATAGGGGATGGGTCCCTGGGGAACCACTGCTTCGATGGGATATTTTTCAGAAACCTCTTCTCCTACTTTGGTTCTGAACTATGTGATAGATAGGACCTTAAGATGTCGTAGTACTTCAATGGCAGAATTTCTTTGAATTTCTATAATAAACCATTATGACATACCTTATCAACGGCCTGGCTTACGTCTAGAAAGACTGAAGTGCAGTCAAGTTTTTGTTCAAGCGCTTGGTTGATTACCTGCGTTATTCGATGTGTCATAATTAGAATAATCAAACAATTTATCTTTTCTTGTCTTCATTTCAACATGAAATTATTCCACCAGGTATTCGTCTTACCAGTCGATGACGCTATCTTTTGTATTTCAGTTTAGTTTTTGTTTAATTTCATATCGTATTTCTTAAACTAGATTGCGCTGAAGAGGAATAATGAAGTGTGTTACATTGTTTACCTCTTCTGGAACATATGTTAATTTTAATTTGATATTGTATTTAAACGTATCGAGGAAATTAATTTATTATACATCAGGCCAAATTAAGCTAAGACATATTTCAGAAAACTGTAATGGTGTAGAAGTTTTATTTTATCGAATAAACAAAAGCTTAGCAACTTAATATAATGAGTACAAATTTGACTCTAAACGAGCCAAAGAGGAGCAATGATTTCGAAACACCAAAGTTGAACATCGTTTTCTCCATTTGGAGTATATGTTAATTTTAATTTGATATCGAATTTAAACATATCGAGGACATTATTTTTCTTATATCAAACTAAATTAACACAAAATTCCGGAGAATTGCGGTGTTGTAGAAGTTTTAATTTCATAATTTAATGAGTAAGCAAGCTCAGAAACTAAATTTAATGAGTACAAATTTGACTTTAAACGAGGTAATTATATAACTAATTATATTTATCATTTAATTATATACATCCGGAGATATCGGTTTCCAACAGGTTACTTTTGTACCATTTTGTATAATAATTAGAAATTAAATTCAAGACGACCATTCTGAAAGTCTTCCCTCATTAATTTGTAAATGAGCAGAATTCAATAGCATTTGTTAAGTAATGCTTCCGACGTAACAAGGAATATTCCGCATTGAATCTATAGTTTTCTGCGTGCACCCTGCCGTGATAGAATGTTGGAAACCACGGAAGTCGCCCACGCAGAGCAAATGTCTGCACATAAATCGGTATTTTAATATCTCAAATATGTAACTCGAAAGTATCTAACAGGTTAAGAACCGTTAGTTATTCAATACATATTTTTATTCATCAAAGACGAGAGCGTTGTTGACATGTCAAGTCATTTTTCAATCGACTTCAAACATGTTTACAGAAGAGGTTTTGGTTTTTATTTATTGAATCATTACCTTGGAGTAACTTGAACAATCTCTATGTTATCTATCGCAAACTGTAAAGTTTGGCTCTGTTGGTGGTTACATATATGGTTCCGTCAAACTAGTCTAATATAAAGTGAGTAAAAATTGAAAAAAAAATTGTTCTAGAGTCGGGTACAATTTAAGCTGACTTGTGTCATGGCCGCTAAAGCGTCTGAACTAAAATTTTATTTGATACATAAGAAATGCCAGTAGTTCTCAAACAGTTCTTTCGTGTAACAGCAATGACGTCCATAAATAATTATAAAAAAATAAGAAAGATGTCATGAAGTGTTAAGATTATTAATTTAGTAACTTCGGCATTTTAGTGGAATTCTGAATATACAGTGTCCGCCATAAATTTGGCTACGTATGGGAAAGAATTGTATTATTGACATTTCTAAAAAACTCCATTGGGAGTTCGTTTATGCATGTCCGACAACAAAAAATTACATTTTGACACATGTCATGCGCTTAATAAAAGAAAAATTTTAGAAAGAAAATTATTAACTTTTAATAGAGCTTAAATTAAAACAAAGTAGAAGCGAGGATCGAGATCGAACTCACAATCACCCCGTTTACATTTATTGCTGCTCGAATATCTTACCGATTGAGATACGCGATCCTACGTTCCTTATATTCTAAAACATATTATAATATGTACATACAAGAAAATTGTAAGAGTTAGTGGTCTGACATTGCTCGTTTGACGGATGAATATCCACTATTTATCACTAAAAATAACTCAAATATTTCAGACGCTTTTCATATTTCCTCAGTGTACAAAATCATATTTCCGTCTCAAAAGAAGTGAGAAAGAATCTTGGTAGACATACACTGACAATGTCTTTAGGCTATTGCTTTAAGTTTGTGTGCAAGAGATACTGAAAACCTATGCGCAACATTAATTCATACATCGGTCATTTTAAACTGGACCCGACTCTATTCGAGAAATTAGCGAATTAGCGAATGCGTGTATATTTAATCTGATGCCAAAAGTTAAAAATGAAAGTGGTAAATCCAGTAGTAGGCTGGTGCCAAAGCAGATTTTGAATGCTAAAAGAAAAAAATTAGCTACATCAGGCAAGAACCAGCCGGAAAATTTAGTTAAGATTATAATGAAGAGAAAAAACAAAAATTAAACACGAGATGTGAAATTGTGGAATGGGAGTGCTGTTTAGGGTTTGAAAGCAGTTTTTTGCGATTTTTGGCGAAACGTGACCTCCTAGCGTAGAATGACCTTCACAAAAGTTGTAGCTAATAAAAAAAAATATAAAACTTCCGTATAAGGTATTTTTCAATCTAACCTCAAATTTTCCGAGAAAATGGCGGAAAACCGATTCTTCGGTTTTTTATTTTTTTCTCTCGTAAAAATAATTCAATTTAAGTACATGAAATTTAGTGAAAGTATACTTTTTTTGCATCGAATAAGCATGATGTTTTTGGAATCTGGGAAATAAGTAGTTTCCGAGATATAGAACGAAATCTTCCACGGAAAACTTTATTGGTGTTCTATTCAATTTAAATATTTTATCAGGGCTCATTTTAACCGTTAAAATTTCTACTTTAAAACGGTCTAATGTTGATAATTTATTTTTCATGAAACCGCTTAAAATTGACAAAGACCAAAAAAATGACTTTTCGGGTCACGAATTTTTCAATATTATACATTATTTAATTTTTTTTTTTTTTATTAATTATGTAAAATATTGGATTACATTTCAATGGCAGAATATACCTCAAAGTAATATTACTAAAGTTGAATGGATTTAATCGAATATAGTTGCGGAAACATACTAAAATCGTGTTTGTTGAAAAGACTAAACCTAAGTAAATGCGGCGTGCGCACATCGACATTTTTTTTCAATGATTTGAAGCGCCGCGTTTCGCCGGTCGGACGTTGTACGTGCGGGATCGGAAGCGAATTCCGCCGAGCTTAGGCTATATTTCGTTTATCATATAGACACACAGAAGGAAAATATTACTAACTGTACGTAAAATTAATGACAAAAATGGCCCGACAATTAATAATTTCGACATAAAATATATGGCGGCTTTTCAATTCTTACGACCTACCGGCCAACCGCCTCTACGCCATCTTTTTCAGCGTCTCCTTTGTTGCCGACTTGGCGTAGGAATATGCCTGCTTACTATTGGCTAAACTTGGTCGTACAAGCTACCACGCTATTGGTCAAGCGTTTGTCATGACTAGCCGATAAAATTTAAATGCGTATAATGCTAAGATCAATATCTTTTAATTTAAATTTAAATAGTAAAAGGAATGATCGCGCGCTTTATCGCTTTGGCACACATAATTGAGATTTACAAATTGAATTATAGTGTGTCTCAAAGCGTGAGCGTTACACAACCAGGCGTTTCAAATAATCATTTATAATATTTTTTACTAGATCTACATCATCTGGTAAGAATGAATAATAAAGTTGTGTATCATCTACTTAAAGGTGCACTTTGCATTATTTTAGACAGGACGTTAAATTACACGTATTTATATTAACAAAAGTGGGTTAAGTATTGAGCCCTGCGGAACACCACATGATACACTACCTTTGGAAGATTAACTTATATCAGTTTATATAAACTGATCTAGTTATCCCGTATATAAATTAGCGGTTTCGATGATTTTATGGCTCTCTTTGTCTTTTTTATATACTTCTTTTATTGTACTTTCTAATACACCACCCACTGGTACTGAGGACTACATAGCTATGCGGTTTTATTCTACCATCACAGCGTCATTAAATTAAGTATGCGTATGAAACGTACACTATTAAATTATTCAATTCTACAATTTTCTGTTCGGAAACCACTATTTCCAATTTTTTATTCAGCGAAAGACCGTTATTAAAAGCCGATTATCATTATGCAAAAACCACTCCAATTAAAACCCAATTTATATACTGACAGAGACGTCAAGTTGGCTGCTAAACAGGATTATTTAGCTCAAATTTAAAACTAGTCGTATTTAACACCATTTTTTTTATCGATTTGTCGATTTAATTATTTAAAAACACGATCACATGCCTGACATTTAACTTGAGTGAATTTTAAAGTATCGTGTCGAGCACAGCAGTACGGCATTTTTAGACTAACTATATCGATTATTCGGTTATGTACTGAAAATGGTATTGTCTCAATCTAATCGACCTACTGTGACCTCGATGGGCGATAACGTGAAGCTCTTTTTTTAACAAGACTACATATAAATCATTTAGTTTTAAATCCGATAAAACAATTTAAGTAGCCACGTTTCTATGAAACCGCTTATGGAAATCCGGGATCCCACAAATTGTCCCATTCTTCCATATGTTGTCGTTTTGATCTACTTATATTTTAATGAGTACTGACTTCAAAGTCCTCAGCACTCTGAGATTTTGGAGGCTGAAGTCACCGAAATCACCTTAAGCCGAACTATGAGAGAAGAAGGTGCATGCCA
The DNA here is from genome assembly GCA_963583905.1 of Stenurella melanura. Classification (NCBI taxonomy): domain Eukaryota; kingdom Metazoa; phylum Arthropoda; class Insecta; order Coleoptera; family Cerambycidae; genus Stenurella; species Stenurella melanura. Next base: position 19,352,066 of record OY757316.1, read on the forward strand.
TTTTGCCCATCATCCGGTATTCCCCGGGGGTCCCACCTAGGCCTACTTTTGTTTTTGTCTTTATCAACAATATATTAGAATGAGAATATAATGCACTATCACTTGCGGACGATTCAAAGGTTAATAAATAATTATGTATTATGCAAAATTGCAAAATAGCCTAAATGTACTATTATCCTGGTACGAAAAGAATAATATGGATTATAATACTCACAAATTTTAAATTAATAACTTTTTCGACAAGAGAATAATCAATTTTATTTAATTCCGATGAACGGAGTGATCCTGAAGACTTAGCGTTGCGTTTACTAGTGATTTTAGTTTTAACCAACATTTAGTCACGGAAATTAAAAAAGTACAGCAGTAGTGCGAATTTATACGTAGACAATGTGCATATTTGAATGATAAAAAGTCGATATACTTCTTTTTTTTTCGGCCATATGGCGGCAAAAGATTAAATTTTCAAGGAGGTGCAAATTAGTATGTGACTTCTGTGGCTCAATTAAATAGATTAAAATTAATTAGAGTTTATTATACTCTTCGCAAATACAAAACGAGGAGTATATTGCATTTCTAAAAACGGTTAGAAATGCCTGTTAGACCGATATTAACGAAGAAAGTCATTTCTTTATGAGTAATGGTTTTCTGATGTATGCACACTACTTATACCAAAATCGAGCAATACGATGATTATGCTCAATGAGATCACATTGGACCATGATGCTCTGATTATCAAGAAATGTCTTTACGTTTCTTTATAGTCATTCAGTACAACATTAAGACTTTTACTCCATGTTTATCAGATAACTAATGAATGCTTGGCTTATCCTAGCTTTATAAAAGATATTCAGTTCTTCAACGAACAATGTTAGTGTAATACAAAAAGGCACTTATAGAAATATTGGCCTTATAATAAGAACCAGTAAATATTTTACCCATCCTAGCTCAACAATCCTCCTGTATAATTACTTTATTAGGTTGTCACGCCTAGAGTACTACTTTACAGTATTGTGTCTTATACACAGTGTACATAAATAATTTAGAAAACATCCAGCGTACATTTCTAACGTTTATGTACTTTAAGGATAATAGAGCATACACAGGCTTTGGTTTTTCCCATGATTTGTTTTTAACTGTGTATGTAATAGTTTTGTATCGTTGAAGGAAATAAACTCCATGCACTCTATTTTTGTGCATAAGATAATTAAACATGGTTGATAGACCACAAATTTCACATTCCCTAAATTTCAATGTACCAAGATTTTTATCACGAATTCCTAAGACTTTTCATTTAACCTCTCCTCGTACAATACTGGCGATACTGGAAGTATCGCCAATATTTATTCAGAAGTCTTTTATAGTATAATCATTTATCTCGTAATAGCGGCCGAGTCAACATCAGAAATTTTAAGGGTAATATTTTTGTTATTAAAATTAAATATTCATTATTTAGTACTAAAATCGTGGAATTGTACATGTAGCGTACCTAGAGAGGGTCACAACCAGCGTCTCATTCGTGAAAATACTTTTTAAAACAGCTTGCATAATTTTTCGAGACCCGCCATTTTACCCTCGAGCAATGTTTAATCCATGTGGTTGCTACAGTTTAAATTTGGTCATAGGAGATATATCAAAGTCTTCCATGAAATCAGTTTCCCTCGTTGGAGTACTTCAACGACTGTACTCCATTTGTGGCCTCTACAAAACGCTGGTGCATTGTTAATGATTATGTTAAAAGTTTAACAGTAAAAAAGATCTGCGAAACAAGGGGGGAGTGTAGAGTTGGCGCTCTTAAAAATGTAAGATACTAGTTTGTTGAGATACACGAAGCTCTCCTTAGTCTTGAAGAGAATGTTAATGATCCCGTATTCTCCACATAGGCCAAGTCTATGGTTGCTTATTGGGAGATTTTGCTTTCATTGTGACTTTTGTTAGTTGGTACGCTTCCAAATGAACCTAGTCGGCAAGTCAACTCTATATAAATCTCAATGAATGTAACCGTCTTTTGAACAACTTCATAACATCTGTGAAGGAATATCGAACCTCTAGCTATGTTTCTGCTGTTATAACAGCAAAGGAAATAGCGTTAAGTATAGAAGTTGACAGTATATTCAAAGCATTCAATCGGCATAGGAAGAAGAAGCGAATGTTTGATTTTGAGTCGGCTGATGAAAGTCTGCAAAATGCAGGATCATTAGAAAGACGATTTAATCAGCTATCAACTCGCAACGAAATTTTGGAATTCCTATGCAACATAAGGACATTACCAAGTTCTGCAGAAACTTAAAACTTACGCATTGCAAAGACAAAATCAAGAAATCGGATTTAGATCTTGATGGAGCCCAGTCGACAGATGAATTAAAGGAAATAATGCGCAGTACTACTTTTAATCATTCATAGAAAATAACTACAGTGTAATGTTCCACTGATGTATTATTAGGGTGATAGTATAAAAAAATTGATTTTTTTAAAACACGAAAATCTCAACAAACGTAAGACTTTGTACTATAAGGTATGGTTGACTTAATGCAGTCTAAATGATCTGCCCCGTCACCTCCATAAGGCTTTGCATCGACCTTCCAAACACCCTGTATATGTACATGAACGTGCATCGGAAAGGGCAGCCAAACGCTTAGAAACGGCCCTGAATTCCTTTACTTAAACTTTAGCCTCTCAGTCACTAATTACTAGTTTTCACTAATTCTACGTTATTGCTATTTGAAAACTACACCTGCCCTTTGCCATATACCATTAACTGATATTTTATGATACCATACCACCTGTACCAATACTACTGTCTTACATTTGACTGTCTAGTGTTTATATGCATTTTATCGTGTATTTGAAGTTATATTCTGTAGGTTACTGTATTTAAATGCATAAAAAAATAAACAAAAAGCTATTAGAGGTTTTTGCTCAGTCAAAAATTGTATTTGAATAGACTTTAATAACACACAAACAAGTTATACACAAAGAATCTATTGAGTGTAAACGTTTAATTAATCATCTGCATTGTATTGCAGCACAACGAATTATTTTAGATTGCGAATAACAATCCACATAATTAAAGGCATTACATTATTCAACGATTCCAGCGCTAAGAGAGATTGTAAATTTTCTAACTAAAACAACGTAAAGGCACATTCTATTGTGATTAAACTTTTAGCTTGATTGTGTATAATTTATATTCCACCGAGTGTAAAATCATAAAGGCAGACTTTGAAGAAAACGTACTCGGATTTTATTGCTGAGTCATTTCCACGATGACAGAATAATGTTGGTCGAGTGTAACTTGATTGTCTTCAGTTTTAAAATGAGAAAAAAATCTGATTTAGTCACCAGTTACAGAACCTACGTCATCAATGTTCTACATATTATCAGGTAGGACACAACTTGGTGACAATTGTAATGCAAGCATTTTGTCTCTAGTAATTAAGAATATCTTTTATTTTTGTCTTAATAAATAAAATATTCTCTTCTGTTGTCGAAGAATTTTTTCGAAGAATATTTTTCTTTCTCCTCTTCAACGACCGGGGAATAATATGCAGAAATATGAAGAAAATAAAAGTGTTTTTAGTCAAAACAGGTTAAATCTGAAAATTTTTTTAAACAATTAATAATTACAGTTGCTAGATTTCACTAAGGTCGAGGGTAGACATGCCGTTGGACGCTCCCGAAGAAAACGCAAAAAGAATCGGTTAAAACTTCGTTAAACTCGATGGAATTTGAGTCATCAGTAGGTCAAAAAATTCTGCGTAAAGTGAAGTGTCATAATAGAAGAACAAAGTGCATACCAAATTAATAATTGAAAATTGCTGGTAAAGTGATTTTTAATAGTACCAAAAATAAAGTGTGCCTTAGTCTGGCTGTCGACGGAAACGGACCGGTCCATACCCAAGACCCTTTCAAGTGTTTATTGAACAGTTCTTGCAAAGTGTAAATAAATAACAAACTTTTGCAGTAGACACTAAGCGTAAGAAACCAGCCCAAGAAAAGAAAATAAGCCAGCAACCACAAAACCAGACACTACAGAAAGCTAAGCTACTACTAATTTATTTTATTAACTTTAATTTTCTTAATTTACTAATTTTCTATTAACTTAATTTATTAGTTCAAAACCAAAAAAAAAGTTTCTCAAATATAAACCATTTATAAACCTGTGTTAAACAGAAGACAGGTAATTAAATAGAAAAATACTTGGCATTGGAAAACAGCAACCGAAATTAATTACTACAAAAACATCAACAAATTAATATACAGGATATACAAAACATTCTCTTAGATCTCTTTCTCATTTGCAACTCGCTGTAAAAAGCTCTTTTACCGCGATACAGATAACAATAATTAAAACATATCTCTTATAGCAAGTAGGTCTTGAAAAACAAATAAAATGGACATACTAATACGGGACGTTGAAATGAGAACATACCAATTACTGGTGCAAAAAATCGACGGCGACGGGAACTGCCTATACGGAGCATTAAGCCACCAACCAGAGGGAGAAAATATAACATCCCAGGCACATATCAACGCAACAAAAACTCTGGAAACTTAAAAGAAGCATCTCACAAACACCTACACTTCCAATCCAACGTATGCAGACAAGGGTATATAAAAATCCATATTGATTATCCAGAAGTGGCAGCAATGCCTACCATACGCTGCCTAATCAATCAATCATCAATCAATGTGCTGAAATATCTCTTGAACTGTTGAGAATATCGAAGATATTTTAATGCCTTAACCTACGGTACACAGTAATAATGCTTTTGCTGAAACAAATTGCTACTCCCATTTTAGTGTTTCACTAAATCAAAACTGTTTCTTTATTCAATCAAGAAGTAATAATTATAGTTACTAAAATCGTAAACTTGTTTTAAACCTAACGTTTAATCTAAGGTACAGTGTTAGAAATGGTCCGACCATTGCGCGTAAATCATTTTAAACAAAGAATGACGGATGAAAAATACAAAACGCCTTTTATCAATCTGTATCAATCAATAGCAATATAACAGTTTTCTATAGAATACAACTAAACGGAAACTAGTCTATATTCACCACAGACCTACACTACAAATAAATAATTTATTTTCTATGCCTAGAGCAAAATGTAATTCAAGAGTCAATTTATTTTTTACAAATAAAACTAATAAAGCAGAACAAATCGTACACTTTCAGATGAAGCCCAAGATAATTGAAGACATCGAGGGTAATTTTAGATATGGTAAGATTAACGCCTGTCAAAAGAAATTTGACGTTATCAGGGATATTGAATCATTAAACCATTAATCACCCAGAAAATGTCAAGAAATTAAGGAGCTATTCTCACAGACTGAAGTTCGATGCATCATGTTTAGACAAGATATAAGTTTATCGATTAGCGTTTGACGAGCTGTCGGCACTGGGTTGAGTTTAAACAAAGTTTAAATATAGGGAGAAAGGGTCAGTAGGACATAAGAATTTATTAAATCTAATTTCAAGGAATATACATTAAAGCCTATTCAGAATTTCCATGAAAGTTTTAAGAAATTGTATACCTATAACTGTAAAGATGCTTTCTAGCTTGCGAAGCGGGAAAATCACAAGTACACTGTAAAAAATGGGAGTAAATTTACCCTTGTTCTGTGTAATAATTACACATATTTTTAAGGTAACTTTACCAGCAAAAAGAGTGTAAAATTCTGTTTACCCAATATTTAGGGTAAACCTCCTCGGTAAATCAATTTAGAGGCAGTGTTCTACAAAATCACTGTACATTTACTTTGTGTGTTAGGAAAATTCCTATATTTTTAGTGTACAGTAACCTCTATGTATGGAGTTTTACACAGTGGCTTTGTATATTTACCACTTACGGTGCATTATTTCCTTGTATTTATGTAATATTCCCTTGCATTAATGTAATATTCCAGTTTTTGGTGAACACTGTAAGAAATGGAGGTAAATTTACCGTTGTTGCGTGTAATAATTACAAATAACTTTAATGTAACTTTACCAGCAAAAAGAGTGAAACATTTTGTTTACCCAATATTTTGGGTAAAGCTCCCTGGTAAATCAATTTAGAGGTAATGTTTCACAGAATCATTGTACATTTACCTTGTGTGTTAGTAAAATTCCTACATTTCTGGAGTACAGTATCATCTACGTGTATGGAATTTTACACAGTGGCATTTTATATTTACCATCTATGATGCATCATTTCCTTGCATTATCTTCCGCGAGGGGGCATTATCAATACCTTACCTTTATTTTATGTACACAGTAAAACACCATCAATAGATTGTATTAGGTACACTTCAATACGCGATTAGTTAGTTTTTGGTGTGTTACCCGTATTTGGATCACGGTATAGTGCCAAATAGTCAAAATACACCCTAATTTTACAAATATCCCAGCACAATGTCATACCCTCAGTCATCAGTGTCAAACAAAGGTAAGTAATTAGCAGAGTATTAGTTTCACTTCACCTTATTGGCGACAATGAATTCACTGTGATATGTACCTATTAGAAAATCATAAATAACATCAGTGTTTGCATTCAAATTTTAATAAAAGCCTAAGTGAAAAAGTTTAAAGTTTGCATTTGAGAATGAAAATTATCTATCCGCTGTAGATCTTTTGAAAAGATTAAATACTACACAAGGATTAAAACAATTGACATACGTCACTCTGACTGGTAACTAATTGGCGGGAGTTCTAAATTTTTATTAAAAGTATTGCTTATTTCGTGTTATTTCTGGTTAGTTTTAATTCTCTATAGGTATACAGGTTTTTCCTTGGAACCCTCAAATAACATATTTTGCCATATTAATGTAAGGGATTTTCTACTTTTGTGTACACTGGACAAGTTCGATGTTTTATGGCAAATAAAAATGAATTGTACAAATGTTTTTCCTGAACGACATACCTCAGAGTGGTTGAGAATCGTGTTTATCCCAAATTTTGTCCCCCTCATCAGTTGGTAGCCGATTTTTAAAAGTATTTTTTTAACTTTGCTACAATGGGTCTACTTAACGCTCATTAAATTTTAAAACCGGGTCATTGTTTAATAATAATTTAATAAAATATCTCAACTTTAGTTTCTTCACATACATTGTATAACATACTCATACAGTTGTATTAACAAATTTTCTAATATACTTATATATTTTTCCCTTAATGTGTTTAGTTATTATTTTGATATTAACATCTTTATTTCAGAAGAATATCTCAAGGATGCGATCAAGTGATAGTACCTTAAGTGTAAATATCTTTGGAATTATAGCAATTAATGTAAAGTAATTTTTCAATGCATCTAATTGTTTATGCTTAGCATTATGTCAATGGTTATTTATGCAATAAGTACCTATACAAGTACCTATACCTATAAAGTAACCCTTTTTATAAAATCTCGTGCAAAATACAAACTTTATATACAAATCGTACCTATACATTATTGAAATAGGCTTAGCATCTCATAAAACGTCGACTTTGTTTTTTCTAAAACCAGCATTAGAAGTCTATAATTTATGTGTGGTATTGAGTCTCAAAAGTTATTTATTTTTGAAAAAACGTGCAAAAAAATCTTTCTAAATATTTGTTTTTGTTTTCCTTGGCACGGTCGGTGTGCAAGAAAAATAACTTTTGACGCTCAGAACTAATGAAAAAGACGGTCGTTTTGATGTAAATAGGTAGGTAAGTATTAGAATTTTTTTTGTGAAGATTTAATATAATTTGAAATATTTTTGATGGGGTCCACAATGCGCCAATATTTTTAAATAGGAGGCAATTTTTTTGCCTTCAATTTTTGGGATCATTTGCAATTTTCATATAAGTATTTAAAATTCTGAGTAAAATTTTAATTACACAGGGTTTAATAAGTTAATCATTAGGAAAGCGACTTATTTCAAATAAGGAATGTTTAATTTTCACTATTTCAATTCCTTGAAACATATTCAATTTGTTAGAATAAAAACTTTATCCCTTTATTAAATTTACGTAAATGTGTGCCTGTACTTAATTAATTATAGGTAGGTATATTTATATATAATAAATAGACATGCTTACCTCTACGTAGCGACATTTGACATAGTTTTAACTGACATGTTTTCGGTTATTATTACATCTACATGTAATTCTGCTCTGTAATTTTTCCAGTAAATTTTACATTTTCGTTTGAATTTTACCGGTTTAATGCAAATTTCAACAGTGTTTTTACCGACATCATGTAAAATTAATCGGTATTTTTACCTCTAACATGTAAGTTTGCTCTATAATTTTACCCGAACTCCGTAATTTTCCTGGTAAATTTTACATTTCCGTTTGAATTTTACCGGTTTAATGTAAATTTCATGGGTATTTTTACCAAATATTGTGTAAGATTCCTCGGTACTATTACAGGTCTGTGTGTAACTTTTCACTTGAAATTAACTCAGAAATTTAAATTTACCTTTAACATGTAACTTTACATATGAAAGTAATTTCACCCCAAAAATAGGAGGTAGAAAAGTTGCCTCCTATTTTTGGGGTAAATTTACACCAAAATTTTTTGCAGTGTAGGTAAATCATTATTTTCTTCAGTACTTCTAGAAAGCATTTGACTGAAGAATATTATATTCTTTTAGACAAGTCACATACGAATTTAGTAACACTAGTTGCCCTGTTCACTTCCAATGGAAATAACTCTAATAAAGTGTATAAGCCTACAATTTATATTTTACAATATCATACCTAATGGACAAAACTCAAATTGTAAAAATAAGGCAAAATAAATCAAGAAATATCAATGTGGCTTCCGGAGTTTCGCAGGGTGATCATCTTTCTCCGATTTTATTTTCACTTTTTATTAACGACGTGCCATACAATTTTGGGTTTGTGAAAATTCTACTTTTCGTCGATGACTTGAAGTTTTTTGCAGTTGTTAATATCATAAGTGATGCTGAAAGATTGCTGTGTGATACTGACAGCTTTTGCGACTGGGATTTAAAACATTTTCTTGAAATCAATATAAATAAATATAAGATATTAACATTATAAGTATAAGAAGAGTAACATTTTGTTTCATTATTCTGTAAATGCAAAAAAACTTGTCAGAGTAGATTTCATTTGTGATCTGGGCATTACTTACTTTGGATGCCGAGTTAAGATGTCAGTTGCATATATTGAGAACGTTTAAAGCGAGCAAATCGTCTATCATTAAGCGACAATGCAGAGATTTCAATGATATTACTTGTATTTTAATTATATTTAATTCTAATTTAGCTGCTTTTTTGGGCCCTAAACGATTTCGAATCTTAGAATGAATCAAACCAAATGTTGAAAATATTCTCTCAACCGAGGCTGAACTAGCTGCAGCAGAAAATAATTGCTTGATAATCGGGAATAATTTGTCAATAATATCAATATTTCTTTGGGATTTCCACCAATCCAAGAGTTTTTTAAGAATTTCTTCGTGAAGCATAATATCAGCAAAAGGCTCAGATGTTGCCAGAAATTTAATAATCAGTGCTAGTAAACCACTTTCGGGATATAATTCAGTAGTGGCTTCTAAAGCACGATTCTTTTCGCTTTCTTTAATTTATGCTTTGTGTTCGTGGGTCTAGAATGAAGGCTAGCAAATGGTATAAGGTGATACACTGGTCGCATCGTTATCTAAATATTTGCATTTGCATTAAGGTAATTTCAGTTTCGTCAAAATGCGACTCAGTTATTTTAAATTGTTCTACGACGTCTGATAAAATTGCATCGTTTCTTTGAAGCCTATCAAGTTTTTTTCCTCCTTCTTTTGCGTATGTCGCAGAGGCAAAATGATTGTTTCGGAAGCATTTCACAACGAACGTAATTTCCAAATCCTTACATAACAAGTTAAAAATGTGTGGAGCACAACCGTAAGTAATAACATTTAGTTCTGTTGACTCTTTCATTTGCTTTCTCATAGCATTCACATACTGTATAGGTATAGTCAGTCTGTGGAGTTTTAATTAAGTTTGTTGCAAGTTCTGTTAAATATACAGATGTATGTGGATTTCCAGATGTTGTGTCTATTGTGTCTACCAAAAAGGAAGACCCATTTTCCGTAGTTACAGTTGCACATATTATTGGTTCATTGTGTATGTTGGACCATCCATCCAATAACACACAAACCGAACTTCCTGATAAATCTTTAAAACATTTACTTTTTTCCTCGTTATACACCTCATCGAGCAGTCTGTTAGACACATCATGTCGAGATGGTGGTACATATCCAGGTCGTAAAAGCGTTACTGCCTTTATTAGTAGAGGTGTTTTAGAATCTCATGAGCCGCGAAATGCGCAAAAGTCAAAGTTTAATCTGAGTAATAAGTATGTTTATGAAGACACTGAAAGCTGCCTTGCTGTATACATAAACAAGAGCACGGGATAAATTGTAAACAATAAATATAATATTTTTAAGAAGTGTAACTGAGTCAACAGGACGGATTATGTCTCTGCGCATATGAAGGTCACAGCTCATGAGGTTTTAAAACACCTCTAATAATCTAGCTTAGTATGTTTTTACTTTTTTGTTTCTGCCTTCTGTCGTTAATTTACATATGTGTTATTTTATAATACAGATTGTCAATCTTCTTTCTCTGTGCAATGGTATTACGTTGTTTTAATATAATTTGGGATTCTATCCTATAGATATTTTGAGTACATAAATAAATAAATCTGGGTTTCCCCCGGAGGCAATCCTAGGTTCATCAATGAACTTTAACAAAGTTTAAATCGTATGATCTCCACTTTGCTGATAATTTAAAACTGTATGACACTGCTCAAAATTTTGATGAGAGAGTGTAAACCTGTGGTTGCGCATTGATGTCTAGTTCAAAAGTTAGTCCATTTCTATTCACCCCGAAGGTGACAAAAGTGAATTCAACTTTCTTGAAACTTTACGGATGGAAGTAGAAAAATTGAATTCTTAAAGAAATCTGAACTGAATTAGTGCCAGCTTGCAATATTATTTATTGCGCTTGATAACTAAATTAGTATTTGATATATACCAATTCTTTTTTCTGAAAATGCTTACATTTTAAATAATCAACTGTTTTATCAAAACATTTTTAAATACATTGACAAACAAGCTAACCATTATACTCATCACTGATCGACTGCTCTTTTTATATAATTATTGCACATCCTATAGGATAATCTTCACAATTTTTTTTTGTAAATAATATTAATTTTAGGCATTTTTAGTTTAATCAGAAGAAAAAGAAAACATGTTTTTATTTAAAATATTCATAACATTTTTGTTTATTGACCGATTTTGTTAAAAAACAATAGGGTTCTTCCTCTAGCTAACACTAACTTACCGACCAAATTTCAATACAATCGAATTTTTCGTTCATAAGTTATCGTGCTGACAAGTAATGTGACGAACGGACAGACAGACAGACATTTTGAAAGTTGTTCAGAATTCGATCACCATAACAATATGATTTTTTTTCTTTACAAGCAATATTACCGGTTTTAGAAATGTGCCGATCGAATGCAATATACTCTTCGTTTTGTATTGTGAAGAGTATACTAACCGAATAAACATGAGGTCACGCTTTTGAGAATAACTGCAAAATTTTAGAATAAAAAATTTTGAAAACATTTTCTCGTACAAAAGACTGCCGTGCTTTATGGGTATCGAAAATATTATTTACATAGTAGGCATATTTTCTAAGATATAATGGATTTAAAACTGGTATGGTAAAAATTTCCTTAAAAAGTAGGAAACTTTTCAGTATAACTTAGCAGAACTTCAAAACTGTCCATTGTACATCATTCAAATTTCAGTGAATGATTTAGAATTAGTCCAGTCGATAAAGTAAAAAATACACCAGAAGCTGGCAAAAAATGTTATCTGAGATTTTCCTTTCGTAACTGTTAGTGCGAGGATTAAACATCACAAAACCACAAAAATCGGTTCTGGGGTGCCGCGCAACCCCCCAAAAAAACCACCCCGTTGGTGAAAAAAGCCTTATTTTACTGATAACTCGTTAACCGTTGAAGATATAAAAAAAATGCTTATCATAAAAAAGGAAGCTCGACTAATTGACTAAAGAAGTCCTCTTGTAATTTTCTTGTATGTCATGGTTTTCGAGAAAATCGATATTGACAAAAATCGCAAAATTTGTATTTTGATTGAATTTTTTTGTGCGCGGCCTGTAGAAAAAATTGATTTGCTCGAAAACCAAACAAGCTGGGAAGAAAAATCAAAATAAGTGTTAAATGGGATATAAAATACTATAGGTTTTAAATGACATATAAAATACTCTCTTGTGTTGCCATTTTTGAGGGCTATTGATGTTTATTAGTATACAAAAATAACAACACAACATGGTTATCTCTTGATTTTTTGTGCATCTAACTATTCACAGGTCCATAAAAAATAACTGACTATAATATGAGTTATAAATGCATTATCTTTTAGTTCAAGGTAGTACTTCAATGCAGAAAAAGTTAGGAATAAAAATATTCACATTTACAAATTTATCAGCATGTTAAAGTTAGCAAAAAAAATCCAAAAAGGCTGCATATTCACTTTTTTGATGATATTTTTTTAATACAATTTTTAAACTTTTAAATGGTTAGAAACAATAGTTATAAACTAAAAAAAAAAATTCAAGATGTTTGGGTGTATTTCTTTTATTTTTAGGAAACAATAGAAAATTGGCCAAAATTTGGCTAACTTCAACATGCTGGTAAATTTGTATTTATAACTTATATAAAAGTTAGTTATTTTTTATGGAATAGAAACACAAAAGAGTATTTTATATCCCCTTTAAAACCCATTTTGATTTTTTCCTAGCATGTTTGGTTTTCGAGCAATTTAATTTTTCCTATAGGCCGCGCGCAAAAAATTTCAAAAACGAAAATTCGTGCGTATTAAAAATACAAATTTTGCATTTTTTTCAATATCGATTTTCTCGAAAACCATGCAATACAAGAAAATTACAAGAGGACTTTTTTTAGACAATTAGTGTTCTTTTTTATGATGAGCAATTTTTTTATATATTCAACAGTTAACCAGTTATCACTAAAATAAGGCTTTTTTTCACCAATGGGGTGGTTTTGGGGGTTGCGCGGTACCCTCAGAACTGATTTTTGTGATTTTGTGATGTATAATCCCTCCACTAACAGTTACTGAAGAAAAATCTCAGACAACATTTTTTGTTGTGGAAATCTTTATAATTATTGGACTAAATACACATAATGAACACATATTTTTTTCAATTTTTTCAGCTCCTCCGTTTCACGGTTAAAGTGAGGGATCAATACTTTTGAATCGAATATTAGTCTGTATCTGCTCGGGTCATTATAATATTTCCTGACTGTACCTTATTCGATAGACGCAACTGTCACTAACCAAAAAATACAATGGCAAAAACATATTTACTGTAAAAAAGTTAAAAATGAATATAAATGGCTATAATCATATTACCAACGTTAATAAACAACAAAAAAAACTACTACAAGGATTTCTAAATGACAAAATCTGCATTTATTTTAATAATTTTCACCTCATTGGTAATTATATACAGCAAACTAATTTTGTTGGACAGCATTAAGCCGAACCGTGTTGTATTTTTTTGAAGTCTGGCATATGAACATAAATTATTATAACCTTGTTACCATCTTTTGTAATTTTGTATAGTGGTCCGCAGCAGAGTAAAACTAGTTTGCCATTAGTTTCTGTTAGCTAGGATCGATGTTAATGACCGGACGGTGGCCCGGTCCAAACAGAAAAATATAATAAAACCATTTGAATATTAAATAATAAGATATAATTTATTTCCAGTTCTTACAATAAGATCAACATAATAAGCAAGTTTATGAGTTTTCTAAATCTCAAATTCAGATTGTATGACCTATATTTATATAGTAGAGTTCAAAACGAGATTTATCTCGTCTTCCGTGGAACATTGAAAGGTAAAAATGTATGGATTACGTTGTTGCATAGTATTTGGCTTGTGTATACACCCCCTAAATTCGTCTGGCGATATCGGTGTCCAAACAACCCCTAGGGGTGAAAAAGCGAAAAAAATTGAAAATTTGTTTTTTCCCTAGTCTTTCTAAGAGTTTCCAAATTTTTGTTTTACTATGTATAATAATAAAGTCATAGCAAATTATATGTGAAGAAATTGCATTGGTTGAAGCGGATAATTGTTGTTATAAACCTATGCAACTTCCTTATTATGCATATATTAATTTTTATATTTTCGCAAATTCATTACACTCCTAATTATAGGTAGACGAACGAAAATTTTAGAAAATTGATAAGAATAAAAGTTGTAGCCTGTACTATCTAGATTATAATCATTTTTTGATTTTTATATTCCGCTTATAAATAAGAAAGTTATAAAAGAAATACTAACCTATTGACAGAATTCCCGCAGAACCCCTGTTGCAACTATCGCAAGATCTGTCTGATATATTTTGTTTTAAAATGTTATCAAGATTGATAGAATTTATATCTATTATTTTCATTTGTGCTGTCTGCATGTAAACATTTACGGCAAAACTTTCTATAAAATGAAGTAAGTATCCTTACAGCTTATAATGCATTCTGTAAAACCTTCAGATTTGGCTGATAATATGTGCAGCAATATTCTAGTATCGGCATCTTCATGATTAAAAGATAATAATTTTCTTGAATTAAGTGATTTTCGACTTTTAATCGGCAATTTAAATTCCGCATTTAATTCGTTTTCGGTATTACTTGATGAAGACTCCATATTTCACAATAATGTTATAAATATATAACAATATCTAATTAAACACCACTAAAAACATGTAATGAATCAATATTCTACACAGGAGTATGCATGCACTCATCATATGTAAGCATATAGAAGAGCTTTGCGGGCCGAGGTGACGAGCGGGAAGACGTGTTAAAGTGCAAGGGAAAACGACAGAGTAGAGATAGTTGCAACTGGGGGTTGAATTACATTTTTAACAACATCTAACTATTTTCTTCGTAACTCGCTTATTTATAATCCAAAACTAAAACCGAAAAACTAGTCTAATCCAGATAGTATAGACTACAACTTTTATTCTTATCAAATTTTTCAAATTTTCGTTCGTCTGCCTACAATCACAAGTGGAATGAATTTACGAAAATCGCAAAATAAATATTTGCGCGATAAGAGAACTATGCTAGGTTTTAGGAGACAGTGTACGATTTAAACAATACATTTCTCTTACCTATAATTAGCCATAACTTTGTTATAATGTATAATTTATCAAAAATAAAAAAAATTGCAGAAAGATGAGACAGATACCTAATTTTTCGTTTTTTTCGGTTTTCCACCCCTGGGGGGTGCTTGGACACCGGTATCGCCAGACGAATTTAGGGGGTGTATATACATGTTAGGTACTATATAATAAAGTACTCAGTACATTTTTACCTTTCAATGTTCCACGGAACATGTTTCTAGACGACTTTTTCGTATTCTGAGTCTCTACTAATACAGTACATCGGCTTCTCTGTTCAACAACTTTGTAAGAAACACTCAGACTCAGATATAGTGTAATGACCAAGGCCTTAAAATGGGTAGAAAGATCTGAGATTTTAGCCATTTTACTGATGGGCTTTAAAGACGCTAGAATCTCATATTGAATTTTTATGTGATACTGACAAAAGTTATGACTGTTTGACAATGTTAATAAAGTTAAACAAACCCGTTAAATTTTGCAAGTAATATATTTTTTGGTCGAAGCGACTCCACAAAATTTGTGAGGAATTTTTTTTCCATTCTATCGATTTTAATTTTTTCGGTATATCGAGTTAAATTGAAGCTTTGCCAACATATTATCTCAAACAATATACACGGTGTCCCAGCATTATCTGGAAAACGGTGAGGCATAAAAGTTATTTATAGTTTAAAAATAAAGATTTACACGTACAAAATCAACGCATTATTTTAAATATACATGAACGTTTATAAAGCGAAAATCGTGAACAATGTGAGAAAGAAATAATAGAACGTATTAACGAATTAACTAAAATATCAAAATCAACAATTTATCGCATAATTAAAAAAGGAGATGGATCACGGTACAAATAGGAAACGGAAAAATACGAAATTAAAAAATATTGATGATGCTACCAAAAATGTAATACGGCGTATAATTTATAATATGTATGAAGAAAATATAGTTCCTACGTTAAAAATGATTCGACAAAAATTAAGCGATTATCCTGATTATGATTATAGTTCTTTAGATACACTACGAAATGTTTCATTAGAATGCGGTTTTAAACATAAAAAACTTGACAGTCGTATGGTAATTATGGAATCACGACGTATAGTAGCACTTCGGATAGATTATTTGGAAAAAAATCAGAGAATATCGTAAACTAAACATACAATATAGTGTATCTAGAGACGTGGTTTGACACTCATGATGTTGTTCAGTATGGTTGGGTAGACGGTTCATATAATTGTGTTTTATATACTCCGTGTTCTAGAGGAAAACGCGTTATCTACTTCATGCGGGAAGTGAAAACGGGTTTGTACCTAATGCGTTGCTTTTATCGGCCAAAAAAATATCGCAGTCTTCTGCAGACTATCGCGAAGATATGACAGCCGCTCTATTCGATAATTGTATTAGATAATGCTTCTTATCACTCGCGAATATTAAATAAAATACCAAATACCAGTACAAGAAAGGAAGACATTTTAAAGATCATGAGAGATAAAATACGGAAATTCCTGTCATTTTGTTTTATTTATATTTTATCTATACAAATATTTATTTTTGTTGCACTAATTCTTTGTTTTGGTTAAGAAACTTACATTTTTATTTTAATTTTAGAAGAAACTTAAATTTTATCTTTTACTACATAACACCCTTGCCCTTCGCTAATCTAACCTGTGTCATTCCCTCATCCTGGCAAGGATATGTTCATACCTTCTCGTTGGTCCTTGCTGAGCAATAACATAGTTCAGTATAGTATGGGATAACTTTAAAACTAAACCCAATAAATTTAAATATTTAGACTTTATATCTAAAACTGATATAATACTTCAAAAATATGTTGTTGGCGAAATGAACAAAAACAGCCTATCTAATAAACAAAAAATAATAAAAATTAATATAATTTTCAAAAAATTATAACATTTTCTTATGACAAGTATTTCTATTTACCTCCGTCCATGTACAACAAAGAGTTGCCGAGTGTTTTTGCCCGCTTTTAGTTTTTATACGGTTTAAATTCTGCTCGTATAAAGTATAACCCTATAGTGGTTCGCTCTCCCTCAGTAACGCCTATGGTGCAATAATACCCATTCCTTATCCAGATTCACTCCACCACAATACTCCTATTGTGAGTTTCTTTATCGCGTTTGCCTTAATATTAAGTTTGTGTGCCTAATATCAGATAAGCATAATAAAAAAAACAATTTATACTTCCTTCGCGAAACGTGACTATGAATAGGTAATATAACACACTGAGAGATAAGTTCTCGGAATTTTACACCTCTTATTTATTTTTTTCCACACTTATTTTATGTTTACCTCCCGGATTTTTACAGATAAACTTGTGTCCCGCAAATATCTTTACGATTATTAAACATTAGCTGATGCTCCATGTCATAAGCCTTCTATGATAAGATAATTTCACAGTAATTTGCCGTAACATTAAAACATTAAAAATAATTGAAAAACGCAGATACAAAATGAAGGTACGGGTAATGCCTGTCTTATTTAGTTATAATAATGTAGATAAATAACGCTTAAATTATTGTTTTGCAGGCGGTTTACATGCGGAAAGCCCACAGCGAATTTGCTTACTAGTGCATTTTATAAGTCGGACAGGAATACAAATTTTTCAATGTCAAACGGCCAAAAACCACCTCCGAAAGGGGTGAAACGCTCATAGGCCGTCTTCTCTCTGCTAAGCCCATATTACCCCCGTTTTCGAGAATGCTGAGCATGATGGTGATGTCGAGCGATGTCGGCGAAGAGTATACACAGAGATGTTATCTGGTACACATCATCCCGCGCAGCATCTCCGCATCGTCACTTTTACTGTAGTTGGTCCACGTGCAAGATTCCTTCTTTGCGTCGACTGGCATAAAAACAAGAACTCAGGTACTGTTAATGGCTACACGACTGATCTCGTGGAGAAGATCCAACATCACCATCGAGCACATCATTCTCGAAAACGGGGGGTAACACAAGTTTGGCTAGTAGGAGAGGGCCTATTCGCGGCTTACCCCTTTCGGTGGTGGTTTTTGGCTGTTTAGGGGTAGGCGGGGATCGAGAAGGGGTCTCAATAATACCATCATGCTCAGCATCCTCAAAAACAGGGGGTTTTCGCGGGTTTAGCCGAGAGAAGACGCCCTATTCGCGTTTCACCCCTTTGGGTGGTGGTTTTTGGCCGTTTGGGGGGCTTAGTAGGGGGGATCGAGGAGGGGTCTTGACATCGCCATCGTCCTCAGCATCCTCAAAAACGGAGGTAACACAGGTTTGATCGGTAGCATGGTCAAAAACGGAGGGTTTTCGCGGATTTAGCCGAGTGGAAACGGCCTATCTGCGTTTCACCCCTTGGGGGAGGGGGCGGGGGGCGAGGAGGTGTTTCGACATCACCATCGTACTCAGCATCTTGGAAAACGGAGGTAACACAGGTTTGGCTGGTAGGAGACGGCGGATACGCGGTTTACCCCTTTCGGGGGTAGATTTTAGCCGTGGGAGGAGGTGACCTCGGAGACAGATTTAACCATTGCCATCGTATTCAGCATCCTCGATAAGGGAGTGTGGACATGGTCTCGTTAGGCTAGAAAAAAATGTGTTTTTCTAGGTTTAATCCGGCTCACAGAATGCACTATACGTTATGTTATTAAGAAGGTTTGACATCAGCTACTGTTATTGAACCCAAGAAACGTATCCAAAGACAAGGATTAAAAAAAGATAGATAAAATAATGTTTCCAAAACTGCAGTAAAACAAACCTCTGCTTGGAGGTGTATACTCTAAGGCCGGTCCACTACAGCTTCTATAGCCCAGAATAGCTAAATTTAAATATTGACAAAAAAAGCAAAAATCCTGCAAAAAGGGGCTTGGCGGACATCTCCACAGGGGTCGCTCGAATATGAGGCGGTGGAATTTACTTGTTAGTTATTGGGTTCTATGCCGTTAAATACGTTTGAAAAAGCTGGAAAACGACTTAGAACTCATACACGCTTCTAAAAGGAATCAAAGTCTTATCATCCTGACGAATGATAAAACCGTTATTTAGGACTCTAAACAAAACGAAGCGAATCAAAATTTAAAGTGCAAATTTACAGTACGTTCCAATTTCCCAATCTGACTCAAATTTCACACTCATATCTTACTGGGGATCTGAATCTCTTTGTGCCATTATTACGTTTCTCTTGCCGAGGTCCTCGCGGCGTGACCCACTTGCCATGGGTGGAGCTTTCTGATCCACTAAGTATATTCTATTAGCCAAATGAAATATCTTAGCTACTTAAAGCGAAAATTCCGTCACTCCAGGAAGCTTTGCGGAAAAATATTTTGGCACAGGAGTTTCGAGCGGAGAGTGTTTTCCGAAAATCACTCAAATTTTCCGGAAAATTCGAATTTTCGTTTTTAACATGAAGCACGGTGCGTAGAGAAATGGCGTTTTTCTTATTGGCGATGCCAGATTCGCCTACCGATGCCGGAATATGGTACAGAAACATCAATAATGTTCCATCTGCCGCCTCACTTAGCTCTATAGGCTTGAACATTTTATTAGCAAGCGAGATGTGCTAAATTTCGTCTTCTTTCGTTTACGGCCATGTTCAGCTAGAAATTAAAAACAGTTTTTTTGCACACCCATTTAAGGGGGTGTAGCTGAACAAGAAGGGCTTATTTTGAAAAATTTTATACGAAGATCTCACCTTCATTTTCGATAAAGAATTGATAGTTCAATTATTTCCGCGTTATTACGGTGTTTCTTTTTTTCTTTGCATTATTATCTCACAAATGTGCATAGTATAGCACATTAATAATAATAATTTTCAGACTATTTGGTAATAGCAATGTTACTTCTATGTTCCATTCTTGAGATTTCGGAGGAAAATGAAAAACTTGTACAACTTTCAGGTAGCTTGAAATCCTTCGATTGCAAACGGGAATATTTGATTTATTAAGGAATACGGTATTTGTTCTTTTTATTGTTGCTTTTTCACAATTCCTAACTTTGAAGTATAACAATTGTTTTATTTGTGATGTTCTTTATCACCCAATGACAATGTAGTATCCTCTAGATATATTTTTTCACGATCGATAGCGACTTAAAATAACATTTTTCAATGCGACTTTTCTTCGAAAGTTAGGAGTTATTTTTGCATTTGCTTTCATTGTAGATATAAATTGCACTAAAATTGCAAAAATTTTTTCTTATAAAATCAATTTACAACGACGGAAATACCACAAACCGTTAAAATCAATATTCCACATAAAAATATTGCGAATATGTATCTATGTGTGAGTTCCTTAATCTTTTCTAAAATGGTGCATGACTGAGTAACTACTAATGTTTTTGTTCAATATTCATATTATGAAAATGTAAGCGGAATTCCACGAAGGAATGGGTGACATATACTGCAATAAAAATAAGTAAGTAGGCGATAACGTTATACACAGCACCATATTTCAATATGATGATACACTATGATTAATTTATTAAGCATTTTATATGTATTATGCTGCAATGCAAAGCGCAAGGATCGTTTGAGTAATAGCTCAGCTCGATAAGAATATTATCATATCAGTCAGAGTGGCATAAATCAAGAATTTTGTAGGTTGGAACTTCACCAACCCCCCGTGGATGTTACGAAACAAAAATATCCTCGAGAAAGATGTATGCAATATTAATATATTACCATTCGGCTATACTGGCACTTGACATTCGCAGGGTTGTGCAAAAACCCATCTTCTTTAGAAAAAGACAACCCACTGTGTATTTAGGTGGGCTTTTGGTGAGTTTTTCTGGGCAACTGTGAGTAATTGTGGTTTCTTCGGGGTTTTTGTAAAATTCAAATTTTCCGCCTAATTTCCCACCGTTCATTCGACGTTGCTTTGACAATATAGCATGCGACAACATCTGGACTGTGTTGGAAATATTTTCAGTTGTACTCTTAGGGCTGATTGATGTGATGTGATGTAAAACTTGAACAGTGATTTTGATTTATTATATTCGTAGCTAATTGTATTAGTAGTGCACAAAACAATGCTATGAAAATCTAGTAAATATGTACAGTACACTTTAGGCAATCTGACCAAGCCCGCTCGCCTCTAGGACGCTTAGCCGACTGAGCTATCGTGCCGGCAAAGACAATTTAATAAAACAAATATATTTTCAAAAGATATTTATCTGTTGCCTTTCACAATCCAGTTTGAGGAAAATGTGTTAAGTTTTTGTTACTTGTTCCATGTTTTCATTTTTCTCAAGTTTATTATTTACTTGTTTAATTGTGTATAGTATATTCCCAGACCGCTGACACCGCGTCAAAACAAGTGCATGTGCTGCCCACGTGCACTTAATTCACCAGAGCCCTTCGTGCGTAAAATTATTAAGAATACACAACGAGTTTCCTGATCGATTTTAGAACGATTGGATATT
Organism: Stenurella melanura; assembly: GCA_963583905.1. NCBI lineage: Eukaryota > Metazoa > Arthropoda > Insecta > Coleoptera > Cerambycidae > Stenurella > Stenurella melanura. Next base: position 19,373,669 of record OY757316.1, read on the forward strand.
AGGATATTGTTCTTTTAAACTTAATAATACACTATCATAAACTTCAAATGGATTCACTAAACCGTTTATGAGTTATATTAATTCAAATGTTCGAATAAATGTAAATACACTTTACGCAAATTACAGACAACTGAAGTCGAGAAAACCGCTGGCATTCTACTGAAAAAGGCAGCCAATGGAGATGGAACACGTCACGATCACGAGGCAATCACGCATATTTGTTGGTCTCAGCCGCCCGTGAATATACTTTGGTAATATATCGACACGTTACATTTTTGTTGTGACTGGAAAAAAGTTTGATATTTTATCTCTCTTGACAGGTAACAAAATGTCAATTTTTATAAGGGATTAGGGATGCTACTTTTGCTGCTTCTACTAATTCCGATGGTGTAAGAGAAAACTCTGAATCAGAAATGTCCGTTTTTGAACTTTGAATATTCAAAATATCTAATAAATAACTTCGCTAAGTTCGCAAATTTTTAAACCCAATCACAGAATTAAATTGAAAGATATTTGATTACTTTAAAGGGTTCCTTAGCAACGCAGGTCCAATGCTGCAAGTACAACAGCCTACCAATTTAAAACTTCAAAGTTTTTCTGACTTTAACATATTATAATAATATGTTTTTTCAATATTAAATCATCGTTCTTCCCGTTACAGAAAAAAATAAATAAATTATACACGGTAAAAATCTTAGATTTTAACACAATCTGGTGCGAAAATCTAATACTTTTTCCCTTGTATAATAAATAACTATTTTTAGAATAATTACTTCTCTGCAGTAAAAAGAACGAGAAACAAACAAAAACCCAGATGGGTTTTTCTAAAATTAAAAACCCACAAAAACACCCATTTTGCAAACCGGATTTTCCTAATATTGGGTTTTGTGTCAACCCTGGACATTCGTAACCATGACATGGCAGAGAACAGAAATATTTGGAACAAGAAGAATAAGCCTAAAAATTAATTGCTGCTGTTTGAGTTATTTTATATTAAAATCGTACGTGATAGCTGGTGAGAAAAAGCAAAAATTAAATAATTTTACATTTATATAGTTTTAATCTACTTTTAATAGAATAATACATTCTTTCTACTTTTTTATCCTATTAACTGTATTCTAAATATTTTTTTATATCAGTTAGAGAGTAGGATCCATATTTTTCAAATATGGAAAGAAAAATTTGGTTATTATTCTCCTGTCAGCGTCAGCACGTCGTTGTAAATGTAATCTTAAACCAGCCACATATGCCAGAGCCTGCAGAAAATATTGAAAATAATATTCGACGTAATATATACGGAGTTTGAAGCAAAATTGGGGAACGATGGAACAAAAATGGAAGAGCAGAAAAACAATTTCTGAGCAATAATGCTGACTGGCTGAAAGAAAAATATAATTTATATCATATCACGTTGTGGTTGTGAAGGATTTACCCAGCAGTTCTTCTGGATTAGTAGGGAGAAAGAAACTCTTTTGATGAAAGCAGTGAAATCAATTTTTAAATATGTCATTTAAGTTCAGATTTTGTAAATAATAATTTATTTTTTGGTTTTTATTTTGTAATTAGATATATTTTAAATTATTGTATTATATTTTTCCAATTTTTGGTACTATATTTTCATTCGTCTTTGCATAACATCATGAATAAATCCATGAGTTTGCAGACAGAATTTTGTGGTTTCTGGATTTTTATTAAGGTGGCCATTCCCTAGAAAGAGACATCCGATATTGAAATATTTATTATTTTTGCCCATAACTTTGTTTTCTTAGTACGTATATTTAAAAAACTATAAGTGTACCTAAGTAGAACCATAACAAGAATATTACTATGAACTTTCACTCAATAATTTCACTAGTTTGCAAAATAGCTAGATTTAAAACTACAAAATAGGAAGATTAACAGAATTTTTACATTTAAATCTAGCTATTTTGCAAACCACTGAAATTATTGAGTGAAAATTCATAGTAGTAGTCTTGTTATGGTTCTACTTAGGTATTCTTATAGTTTTTTCTAAATATGCGTACTAAGAAAAAAAGTTATGGCCAAAAATAGTAATTATTTCCCTATCGGATCTCTCTCTCTAGGGAATGGCCAGCTTAAGTTTTTTTTTACTTCCACCCACCCCTTAAAACCACTCTATCTTAGGCTATTTTTTCACTATTTTTATGTGAATTTGTAGGATGAATTCTCTGTGAATAATTATACTCAATTATTTCGAATTCATCCCCTGGAATCATCCCAATTTCTCGATGGCATTTTTTAATTATTCCTTCTGCAATGGCCAGCTGATTTTGGACGAGATTCATAAGTTTCAGAATTTCGGACAAAAAATGGTTTATTTCGATCCACTGTGATTAGGGGTGCTTCCCAGGGGTGTGGAAACCCGTGGCAGTACTTTATAACCTAGACATATAATTTCAAATTTTTATATTTCGAGAAACATTTGCAGAGCAAATTGATTAAAACAATAAATGGGTATAACAACACACGCTTGAGAGACAATGACTTCTGTTAAACGAAAAAAATAACCACCTTCACAATGGCACGAGACTTTTTCAACAAGACCATTAACGTAGTTAAGTATCGTTTAGTGAGCTCTCAGCACTCAACGTAAACTGCTAGTCATAATAATTATGATAATATTATAAAATCCAATTCTTACCTTTATGGGCCGTGTGAAACGTATTCCCCGAGGACTGCTGGAACTGGCCCGAGGCGAAACGACCTATCGTGCTCGCGTGCGAATACAAAGCACTACCAAAACTTGGTCCGCCGGGGAACAGAGAATAAACCCCGTATTTGCTGAGACCTGAAAAAAAAATTGAACGTTTGGTTAGGATTTCATTCTGGCTTTTTGTCGGTGTAAAATAAAATATTACTTTTGAGCCAGAACTACCCTAATGTAGATTGTTTTTATATAGCATATCACACTTTTAAACAAGTTGACTATTCGAAAAGTTATATTAGGCATTTTAAATAGAGTAATATGTTGGAGAACTGTATTCCACTACCATTGGATAGTACCTCGCTGCTATACATAGTAACCACAAATGAAAATTTTAAATATATATTTTGGGAGTTTATTAGGTTATGTCGTGTCAAAATATAGGTTTAGATGAGTTCCTCTGTTCTTATCCACTGTTTTTTATATCACCCCCTTACCGTTGCCCCGTGTGTGTTACGTGTTAAACAAAGGCGTCACGAAGGGCACCTTGACGTGAAGTGTGTGTCACTGTCCAGTAATCCTTGAGTCTTGTAACACTAGCTGGTCCTCGTGTTAGGTTATAGGTCGATTAGTTTATGGAATTATAGATTTTAAATATAGATTAGTTGTGTTATATCTAGTATAGCGTAAAATAAAAACATCGTGGCTAAATGGAGACATCCAGAGCCAGTGAAGAAAAAAAAAATAGAGTAATAGTAAATATTAGCAGTTATTAGCAATTGTTTGATTAAAAAATGACAGTTTAAAATGTTATAAAAATAATATTCATTCAAATGACCTCTTACGTATTAAATCTATTGAAAAATATAATGGGATTAGATTTTCCTCTAGAATATCAATATGTGAGTCTTCACGCGGAAAGAGATCTGAAGGGATTGGATTTTTTTATTTTTCTTAGGTTTCTTTTCGCCTGACCACTCACATATATATGTGAAAATATACAACAATGAAGTTGTTTGTGTCTTTCGGTATAATTGGAAACTTATCTGTACTTTCCTAGATCTATATTCAAAATTAATACGTCTCTACGTTTCCCTGTAAGACTGATGGCTATTCTATTGAGTTACTTGAATGTTGCAGAGAACACTGTCAAAGTCTAAATCGTTCTGTTTCAAATGTACTTGTTCAATTTTTACTTCGCATAGACAATACGTGGATGCGGACATAAAAGTAAAAACTGATATTCTTTGGCAGACCCAAGTCAAAAATTCACACAACATATAAGTATGTAATAATTTTTTTAAACAAAAATGTGTAACGTCTTTAATCGCCAAATTCTTCGATTATCTCAGGTCCAAAAACATGCATGACATCATATACTACACACAAGCTCCGCTTTCACTCTGCACACAGGTCTTACAAGCGTGGGACAACTTGTTGCAAGTTTATCTGTGGTGTTTAAATAAAAATGGACAAATATACTACAACAGAGATATCAGATAGCAGATTGGCATAACTTATCACGTGTAAACGTGCAAATGATATTTGATTTTCTAGCAAGCACCGCTAACCTAAGCCAGCTCAAAATAGCGACGTTAAAGTGATAGGATTAAGCATTCAAAGCTTTTCCACAGATTAGGCGAATAGTTATTGATGTGGAAAGTTCTGCTAAATCTCCTTGCACTTGTTATGTAGTCTATTGTAATATTTTTTAAAACGAGGACGTATTAGCATATCTTGGTACAAAACTCAACTTCTCATTCAACTCTCTTCAGCGTAAACATAAACGTTTACAGCAGATATGTATATGTCGGAGACGATACCGATACCCTTGTAGACGTCTACAAGCACATAATTCACTGAAGTCAAGAGAGAGCTGTCAGCAAGTATCGATTGCGTTGAGGAGTGTGAAGTAAACATCTTCATATATGATCATGTGAAACAGATGACGCCTGGAGTACTCTGGGCGAGCCCCTCTCCCCGGTGAGCAGAAAAAGACCCCTTGAGAGTTCCGTGGAAGATTAGTCTAAGTATAAACTTTGTAGATAACATAAGACATTATTATTTGACATAATTTGATATTTACCTGTTTAGAGAAATCATAACTCATGTTACTTTGTTATTTATGTGACTGTTAATTAAGTGATTGTATTGTGTTTACCAACATGTAACCTGAATCTAATAGATCCGCCCTAAAACGCCCCTCGCCCCTGTCACCTTCGATATACATTACGTTAGTTAACAAAGCGTTGGTCTAGTAGCTGACGTTAAACGCCTAGCGTCGCGTACAGGTATATTATTATGCCTCGCGTCGCACCTCGGTTGCAACTTCTCAAACAATCAAAAACGTCATTATTTAAAAAAAATTAAATTCCAAATTAGATGTCTTTTCTTGAGCAGAATGGATTAAAACAAAAAACCTCAGCGTGCCTATTATCATTATATTTAGTTTTTTAAAGTACTAGGTAAAGATTAGACAATTAACAAGATAGGACAGCGAGACCATTGTAAAAAATCAGCAACACTGCTAGAACGACAGAACTCAGCTGATTTTCGAAACAAAAAATTACTAAAGAAAAAGGTTGCTTCGTAATATTCGTCACATGAAGCTTCAGGCATTTGTAAGTTAGGCGTTTCCCACCCTTTAATTGGTTTTCTGTTGGGTGGTTGTATCTAAATAAATAAATAAATATTAACTTTTTAACTATTATAGGATAATTAATCATTGACGGAATAATTTTAAAACTTTTTTCTATAATCTATTTTATAAAATGAAGTAAAAACACATGTGGCTGTCACCGAAGGCTATACGTGACGTAGCGCTTGTCGATTCTTACGAGACAACCTAGTCCCTTCAAATTAGTCGAAAAATCGGTGTTTTATGGAAACATTCCCACAGCTATAAGACTTGCAAAGAGTGAAGTATCTGGGTTATCTAAACATGATTTTTATCCTCCGCGGTTTTTGAAAAATATATACGTATTGTTATGTTTTATTAATATGATTGATTAAAAATTTGATGTGAAACCATTTATATCTTCCAAATCAATACCACTAACTAAAACAACAATATTCAAATCTTAATTATCTCTGTAGCTCCGGCTATGCGATTCCACCTCAGATTGCAGGTTCAGGTTTATATGTTGGAAATTCCTTTTTTTTTTTTTATAAAATTAAAATTTCAATTGACTAAATTTTTATTTATTACAACCCTTTAATTTCTTGATATAATTATGTTACTGTGATAATTTATAAATAATTTTGATTTAATACCTTTCACTCATTTCTTTCTTCGTAGCTACAATTCCTATCCTTCAAATCCTCTTAATTATTTCTTTCTTCACTTTTCTCACTTCTCCGACTAATCTTTATATTCTTTTCTTCTCTTCAAACTATTTAACTCTTTCCTTCTACTTATTTTCTCCACCTTACAATTCCTATCCTTCAACTCCTCTTAATTATTTCTTCCTTTACTTTTTTCACTTCTCCGACTAGCCTTAATATCCTTTTCTTCTCTTCAAATTATTTTATCTCCTTCCTTCTACCTATTTTCTTTTCCAAATTTCAAAACTTTTTTCACGTATCTGCCGTATCTATTGATCTTCTTTCTTCTACTTATTTTCTCTCTCCAAAATTCTCAAAATTTTTATTCTCTTTTTTCATCTTCAATCTCCTACCCGTATCTATTGATTTTCTCCCCTCTTTTTTTTTATCATCCCACTTTTTTCTTTTCAATCAAGAAGCCAAAGTTTTTTTTTTTTTTTTTTAAACAACTAAATTTAGATTATTATTACAAACCTGACCCCTTCAGCCCAAAATTAGAATTTTCATTGTCAGTGTCATTAAATTATAATAACCTCAACATATGACATAAAAACTATAAAACAAATTCCCTAACTTAAAAACAGTTATACCAAACTACAACAACTAAATAACAATTCAAAATATTCAATTGCCTCATCAGATCTTTACCAAATCTGGAAGACATAAATAACTCCACAACACAAATATGCAACATTGCAAATACATAGCAGTATATATGAATTTTAGCGCTTCTTCGCCTTTTCCTCTATTTTGAGGAAAAACATGCATTTTGGTGAAAAATGCCAGGAGAGGAAAGTTCTAGAGCATAAAATTTTGTCGCTACGTTTTGTCCGGATTCCGCATAGTTCCGCCGCTAGAGGACACGAAAAATATATATAAACAGACTTTTGCGCCTCTTTTAGATTTTCAAATAAAATTATGCACTTTGGTGAAAAATATCAGGAGAGTGAAGTTGTAGAGCATTAAATTTCCTACAAATTTTGTCTCTTCGTTTTTGTTCGAATTCCGCATAATTTCTATTGCGCCCTCTAGCCGAGAAACTATGCGAAATTCGAAAAAAACTATAAAAACCGAAGACAAAATTTGTAGGAAATTTTATACTCTACAACTTTGCTCTCCTGATATTTTTCACCAAAATCCATAATTTTGGCTGAAAATCTAAAAAAAGGCGCAAAATTCTATATATGTATATATACCTATGCAGAATTCGGACAAAAACGTAGGAATTTGTAGGAAATTTTATGGTGTACAACTGCATAGTTTTTCCCAATCATAGAAAAAAAAGGCGAAAAAGCGCTACTATTCATATATGTGTATATATTTCTCAAAAACCACCCTTCTTTAGAACGGCGGGGGGTAAAAATCATGTTTAGACAATCCACATGCCTCATAGCTGTGCGAAAATTTCTTTGATTTTTCCTAATTAGAAGGGACTAACCTGTCTTTTAGTAATTTTGGTCAAATTCATTTAATGTGTACAAAACAATTACCGAAAGCGTTTCCTCTGGATGTCGTGTCCTTTTAATTTGGAGTTAATAGCGATCTTCGTCTATTTCGTCTTCTCTGTCTGACTGTCTTTATCTTGTTAACTTTTTAATCTTTGGTACTGGCTTTCAAACCCATTTACTTGCAGTTTTCTATTTCAACTTTTTAAAATTCAGATGAAATCTTCTAGATAAATCTTATATTTAATGCGATTTTTATCTGGTCCCATTGTAAGCAAATAATTTACAGGGACCAGAATCATGATGCAGGGATTTATATTCAACCAATCAGCTTAGCGAACAGTTTGTTTGTTAACCAAGGTCAAGTAAATTTGCTGTTAGATTACGACTAAGATTCGGTGTATGATCATCACTGATAGCTATTCAAATAAGTACTTCAAGAAAAGTTATATCAGACAAAATAAAAACCTCGCCTTCGTATGAAAAAATGTCCCATACATTTTTTTGGCATATTCACGTTCGGGACATGCCCCTGTATAAGGATCAAGAGTTTGCCGGACGAAAATCTGGTCTCAATTTTTTTAAACAAATTGCAAAAATAGCTCTTTTTGATCCGACTGATTTTTTTTCTTGGTCACTCTAAATAAAAAAGATCTTTTGTCATTTTTCGTAAAGTTGATCGTTTCCGACTTATAAACAATTTATTGTCTGTCTATAATTGTTTATTTGTGGCATATTCAGATTTTCTTACTTTTTGTCGGGTATTTTCCCACTGAAAAATATTTAAAAATTTTAATTAAAAAACCTCTGCGCCAAACGGATCAGACAGAGGTTGGTTCTTGAATACTTGACTGTTTCAAAAAGTCTCACACCTAAAAATATATAAACTAAAAAATGAAAATGAAAGCTATAGGCAGTTAACGTTTCGGAAGAGAATCTACTTCCGTTCTCAAAACTTTTTGGCCGCCAACCATGACAGTTTTTTGTTTATGTATTTCCATAGTCACGTGAGACATTAAATTACATTTGTCTTATTTTTACTTACTTCGTCTCTAAGGATGGGCAACCAACTAGTACAAAAATCTATTGAATAATATGAAACGCATCTATCCTCGTTTAATAAAACAATCGCGGATTCTTTAAGTTTTCTTTTAGTTCCGTTCCTCTCTTTTTCCAAAATATTCGCCGAGTCCCGTTGAATCCTGTGATTATTATCCCACGCGTGTTCACAAATTTTGGATTTTTCAAATTCTTCCCTTCTAGCGTAATTTTTATGTTCACCAAGCCTTACGTTGAAAGGTGTAGATGATTCACCTACGTAATGTTTTCCGCACTCACACGGAACACTATAAATAAAATTTTTTTGAATTTTGAACACTAGAGGTTTGGTTTTTGATAAAACCGATCTTAACATGGAGCCCGTTTGAAAAACATCTTCCCAATTTTTCATAATTTATCCGATAAACCAATGTATATGGAATTGCTGCCATTGACCTAAATAACTCAGGTTGTGGTAGTATATTCTCTCTACTACCAATGTTCAATAACTATCAAGAAAACTCTCAGGATATTGATTATTTAATAACAGTTTTTATAAATTGCTTTTCGTTCCTTAATATTACATCCTTTGAAGAAATAATTTTGGTTCTGTCATACAAACACTTAACAATGGCTTTCTTAAGACTAATATGTTGATTTGAATTATAATTTAAGTTTCTGTTTGTGTGTATTTGTTTTATTAGTAATATTATTATTTTCTATTTCTATTGTAAAGGCTAGTGCCGGATAAGAATAGTGATTTGGCCCACAGAACCAATTGGGCTATTAGTGGTGTCATTATATCGGCGTGATCAAAAAAAAGTGTTCGACACAATTTTTACCCCCACTTTCCCCCTAGGGGGGTTTGGGGGTCCAAAAAAACTGTTATTATTTGATTTTTTTTTATTTTATTACCTAGTAGACGAATCTTTACCAAAAAAATCAAGAGTGTAGTGGAAGTAGGGTTACTTCAACTCAATTTTTTTCAGAATTCTCTGACCCCACTTTCCCCCCAAAAAAAAATTATAAAAATTTCAAAAATTTTTTTCTCGAAAACTAAGACAATAGCACCGCTAAAAATTTTATATTTTATTTATTTTGATCCAAAAAATCTACGAAAATTTTTGTAGCCCCTAGAAATTGGTGCGTCATACTCAAATATTAAAGAAACCGTTATTTTCACGATTTCTAGCGATTTTGTTGTTTTTATAACGTTCATTAGGACAGAATAACACACTTCTTCGCAGAAAATTATACACTGTATTATATTTACATAAAATTATTCCATTTATGTCTATATTTACGGCCAATACAACTTCCCCTTGCCTTGGATATAAAGGCCCAGAAAACCTGTTATTGCTTGTTTATTTTTTATTTTGTCACCTAGTGGACGAATCTCTACCAAAAAAATCAAGAGTGTAGTGGAAGTATGGTTACTTCAACTCAATTTTTTTCAGAATTATCTGACCCCACTTTCCCCCCCAAAAAAATTGATAAAATATTCAACTTTTTTTTTTCTCGAAAACTAAGACAACAGCCCCGCTAAAAATTTTATGGTTTGTTAATTTTAGTCCGAAAAATCTACAAAAAATTTTGTAGCCCCTAGAAATTGGTGCCTCATTCTCAAATATTAAAGAAACCGTTATTCTCACGATTTTTTGCGATTTTGTTGTTTTTGTAACGTTCATTAGGACAGAATAACACACTTCTTCACAGAAAATTATACACTATATTATATTTACATAAAATTATTCCATTTATGTCTATATTTACGGCCAATACAACTTCCCCTTGCTGGATATAAAGGCCCAAAAAACCTGTTATTGCTTGTTTATCTTTTATTTTGTCACTTAGTGGACGAATCTTTACCAAAAAAATCAAGAGTGTAGTGGAAGTACGGTTACTTCAACTAATTTTGTTTTCAGAATTTTCTGACCCCACTTTCCCCCTCCAAAAAAATTATAAAATATTCAAAAATTTTTTTCTCGAACACTAAGGAAATGGCACCGCTAAAAATTTTACAATTTATTTATTTTGGTCCAAAAAATCTACAAAAATTTTTGCAGCCTCTCGAAATTGATGCATCATACTCAAATATTAAAGAAACCGGAATTTTTTTTATTGTAATATTTAATGCCCAAATATTTTGGATCGTTTTGACTTATGAATAAAGTTGGTGTAGCATATGGTGTATCTTGTATTGTATTAGTATATTTAGTTGTTTATCGTGATATAATTTTTATTTACTCTTTTTCATTATGAGCGTTGATGTATAGGCACGGTAACGTTAAAATTCTGAATTTTTTAAATAATGGTTTGCAGCTGATGAGATGTTGTTCTCTGGACATATGCCTCCATTTTTTACTTTATTTAAATGCACCAAGGAACTCCAAAAGCTTCATCCATATTGTGTGGTAGATTGTACATGTACAAGCCCATAGCAGAGATTACAGAATTAACAAGATAAGACAGCCGATGAAAAACATTTGATCAATGGTGTCATTGGCCTCGACATTTACATTGATGGTACACAGAGTAGTTACCACAATACGTCATTCACATGAAAAAGGTAAAATTAGAGACGGTGGCTAATTGTGAAAAATCGACAACACTGTCCTAATATGTAGAACGACCGATTGTCAGAACCCAAGATTCCTAAAGAAACAGGTTGCATTGTAACATGTCACATAAACCCTCCAGTATTTCTATGTTCATATATTAGGTAGGATTATTCATTGAGAGAATAATTTTGAAATTTTTTTATTCTATAATTTATTTTATAAAATAAAGAAAAAAGAGCCACACGCGGCTCTCGTCGAAGGCTACACGTGACGTAGCGCATGCCGATTCTAACGAGCCAGCCTGTCCTTTAGTAAGCTTGGTCAAATTCGAATGAATTTGTCGGATACGTATTGAATAATACGTATCCGACAAATCCCAAAATCATTTTCGCTGGATGTCGTGCTCCTTTAATTTGAAGTTAACAACGGTCTTCGTCTATTTCGTGTTCTCTGTCTGACTGTCTTATCGTATTAATTTTTTAATCTTTGCCCATAGTATAATGTTTTTAATATTGACTCTAAAACGGCATTCCTCGTAAGTGTAATTATATAACACACTTTACTTTTATAGTAGGTTTTAAGGAAATGAGTATTATTACATATTCCGAATTCTACCTTTTACTGCTGTGCATGTAAAATCTAGCTTTTCCTTAACCCCTGGACATTGCCGTGTTTCCGTTGTAAGCTACAACGGTTAATAAAGACTCGAGTAGCTTACTCAAGTCCTGCTGCACCAGCTTTTGTGGGTAATAGTTGTTCCTAAATAAAGGAAACTGCTGCCTGAGCTTTCTTTTCTTACCATAAACCGACTGCCAAAGCTTCAGTGTCAAAATGACATTTCACCATTACCGGATGAAGTAAGCGCATCCCAGATAACATTCTATACGTAAATAATAATCATGACATTTCATTTTCATTTATATGTCTACAATAAAAACGATAAAACCTTTCATATTGTCAATCATTGCACAGCACCGTTAAATAATAAATAATATATTATATGTGTAGGCGTATGTGAGGGCTAGCGTGGGTTTGTGTATGTCTGAGTGACTGCAAGAGTTAAAAATCGCGACGTTCTAAACCTATTTCAAGAAAAAAATATTCTAATTTTTTTTACGATTGCTATACTTCCAATCCTCTACCTGATTTTTTTTGGTAAAGATTCGTGCACTAGGTAACGAAATTTAAAAAAATAACAAGCAATAACAAGTTTTCTTTGCCTTTATACCCAGTAAGGGGGAAATATATCGATAGTTAATCTAGACATAAATGGGATTCTTTAAATCTAATATATCATATAATTTTCTGCGAAGAAGATTATTGTTCTGTCCTTATGAACGTTTTAACAACAACAAAAGCGCAATAAATCGTGAAAATACCCTTTTCTTTAATATTTGAGTGTGACGCACCAATTTCTAGGGGCTACAAAAAATTTTGTAGATTTTTTGGATCAAAACAAATAAATTGTAAAATTTTTAGCGGTACTGTTGTCTTAGTCTTTGAGAAAACTTATTCTTAATATTTTATAATTTGTTTTGGGGGGGAAAGTGGGGTCAGCGAATTCTGAAAAAAATTGAGTTGAAGTAACCGTACTTCCACTACACTCTTGATTTTTTTGGTAAAGATTCGTCCACTAGGTGACAAAATAAAAAATAAACAAGCAATAACAGGTTTCCTGGGCCTTTATATCCAGCAAGGGGCAGTTGTATTGGCCGTAAATATAGACATAAATGGAATAATTTTATGTAAATATAATATAGTGTATAATTTTCTGCGAAGAAGTGTGTTATTCTGTCCTAATGAACGTTATAAAAACAACAAAATCGCAAGAAGTCGTGAAAATAACGGTTTCTTTAATATTTGAGTATGACGCACCAATTTCTAGGGGCTACAAAAATTTTCGTAGATTTTTTGGATCAAAATAAATAAAATATAAAATTTTTAGCGGTGCTATTGTCTTAGTTTTCGAGAAAAAAATTTTTGAATATTTTATAATTTTTTTTGGGGGGGAAAGTGGGGTCAGAGAATTCTGAAAAAAATTGAGTTGAAGTAACCCTACTTCCACTACACTCTTGATTTTTTTGGTAAAGATTCGTCTACTAGGTAATAAAATAGAAAATAATCAAATAATAACAGTTTTTTTGGGCCCCCAAACCCCCCTAGGGGGAAAGTGGGGGTAAAAATTGTGTCGAACACTTTTTTTTGACCACGCCGATATAATGACACCACTAATAGCCCAATTGGTTCTGTGGGCCAAATCACTATTCTTATCCGGCAATAGCCTTTAATTCAAGCTTCTTTTTCGTTAATTTGATTCAAAAAATTATTTAAACATTCTTTACTATAAGGCCAGATAGCAAAAATGTCATCTGCATATCTCCACCATACAATGGGTTTATAAGCTAGATTAGTAATATTACTTTCCTCAAAATTTTCCATGAAAATGTTACTTAATAATGGAGATAATTAAGAACCCATGGCCATGCCAAAGTCTTGATAGAAGTCATTTATATAATTGAAAGTATGTTGTTTTAATGCAAAGTGTACGTAGTTCCATTATAGTTTCAATGCTTAACTTGGTTATATTCGCCAAATTTCCTTCTTGTTGCAATTTGTTTTTAATTATTATTAATGTCTTATCTACAGGAACATTTGTAAATAGGCTTACTACATCGAAACTGACCATTAGATGATTATTGTTAAAATGATTTTCTGATAGCTTTTCCAAAAAATGTTTGCTATTTGCTCGGAGGAACCTGATGATGGATTTAGGAATTTTAATAAATATTTTGAGAGTTTGCTACATGGAGAATTAATTGAACTCACAACTGGTCTTAAGGGAATGTCAGGATTATGAATTTTTGGCAAACCATAGAAATGAGAAGGTTTGCTGTGATGTGGAGAAAAAGTTTCGTTCAATATCTGTAAATTCGTTTTTGTGTTTAAATAAGACTACATATTTTGTTTTCTAAAGAATTTGTAGGATCTTTATTTAATTTGAAATAATTTCCATCATTTATCAAGTTCATAATTTTTGTATCATATATAGCTAATGTATCTAATATTACCGTGGCATTGCCTTTATCAGCTGGTAAAATTTTAATGCTATTATCATTTTTCTGAGATGAAACTGAACGTTTTTCATCGGATGTTAAATTATCTCTAGTCTTATATTGTTTCTCTAATTCAATTTCAGAACGAATTCGGTATTCGTTAGCATCATCTGACGGTAGCCTCTGTATGCAGCCTGCTCAATTGCAGTTATTATATCAAATTTAGGAATAGCCTTTGGTGTTAAAGCATAATTCAAGCCTTTAGTTAATACTAGTTTCTCGGATATATTTAGTTCGCGATTTGACAGGTTGATGACAGTTCTGTCAATTAAAGGATTATTTTGAAAGTTTTGTAATTCAATATGTTGTCTTTCGTTACATAAATTTCTAAAGTTATTTAAATATCTTTTGTGACTTAAAAACTAGATTGTACGTACGTAAGATAATATTAAACATTTGGTTGTAGTCATCCTCTTCGACGCAGTGACATCAATTTTCTAAATTAATTTCAATATCTCTTATAATACAAAAAAATAATTAACGTTTGAAAAAACGCAAAAACGGCCATGTTCAAGCTTGAAATACAATATTAAAAAATAAATTTTTTGAGTTCGCCAACATTCTTATATAATCTTTGAACATCCATTAATAAAATCCTGAAGAGCAAGTGCAGATTTTTTCATTCTAAAGCCTTAATTCTTAATTGTTAAATAGACGTTTTTAGCCGGGCGCGCACTGTTTCAATTGTTTATAAGTCGGAAACGGTCAATTTTACGAAAAAACGACAGGAGGCTTTTTTGTTAAAAATGGCCAAAAAAATCTGAAATTCGGGTCAAAAAAGCGATTTTTGTTTAAATAATTTGTTTTAAACAAAAATCGTTTATTTTAACCCGAATGAGTTTTTTTGGGTTTTCTTTGTCATATTAAACGAAAAAGTTCTCCTGTCATTATTTCGTAAAATTTGCCGTTTCCGACTTATAAACAATTGAAAGAGCACGCGCCCGGCTAAAAACGTCTATTTAACAATTAAGAATTTAAGCTTTAGAATGAAAAAATCTGCACTTATTCTTCAGGATTTTATTAATGGATGTTCAAAGATTGTATAAGAATTTTGGCGAACTCATAAAAATCATTTTTAATATTGTATTTTAATCTTAAAATGGTAGCTTTTACGTTTTTTTCAAACATTAAATTGTTTATAAATCGGAAACGATCAACTTTACGAAAAAGTTACAAGACACCTTCCTTGGTTAGAATGACCAAAAAACCCCACATTCCGCATTCCACATTCATTCGGGTAAAAAAACCGCTTTTTACAATTTGCTTAAACAAAATTACTTTAAACAAATTGGGACCAGATTATCGTCCGGCAATCTCTTTATTCTTATTCAGGAGGATGTCCCGAACGTGAATACGCAAAAATATCGTATGGAACATTTTTTTCATACGGAGGCGAGGTTTTCGCCTTGTCTATAATATGTTAATCGTGAAATGTTATACATTATAATAAACTTTCAACCGTTTTATTTCATGCAATTTTCTGCTTCTATTTGCGTGTACGGCACTATTAAATATTTAAAACCAAATCGATAATTCTATTACCATAGCTTTAAAACTTTGCCGTAAACAACAGTTTAATGCAAGAATGTAACTTACTTTGTTATATTATAAACTGCGACGGGTCAAGCAGGAGTACATGCAAGACGAATATTAAGGAACTGGTGTATACAGTTTAAAAACAAAAGCCGTAGGAATCAAACTAGGTCGTTGATACGCAAATCGAACGATAGGAAGGCTTGCGTGATTGATCGCAATAATGAAAAAAATGTGAAGTAAAATTTTCTAAAACTTTCGATTTTTTAGTTAATTTGTGCCAATTTAATTCTAATTTTGGTCCTTATTTTCACTAGCGTGTCATGCAAATAGAAAACAACTGAACTCCAAATAAATGGTCAATTAATGCAACTGTCACTTTAAGACACTTTTCAACAGTTCAAATTTTAGCTGAGCAGAGTTGCCGTAAATAATCAAAAGCGCATTGAACATTGCATTCAGATTGATGATGGACTAATGGAAAAAGATTACATCCGATATAATTTAATTTGCCAGTTTTTCTCTTTTGTTTTCATGGCACACTAGTGAAAATAATGGCCAAAATTAGAAATAAAGCAAGGGAATTAACACAAGAAAATTAAAAGACCAAAAGTGCGAATTTGGCGTTGAAAATCGATACATGGGCCAAAAATTTGATTTTGTGCGACCTTTTCAAATAACTTAGATGTGTATTATATTTCAAGAGCCAGTAACACCCAAAAGTTTCTTGCATGTAAGGTAATTCATTCTTATAGGCCGATTCAGAAAGGTTTCTAGATACCCTGTTGAAAATATCAGCGTTTCCTTGTAATGGGGATTATTTAAAAGTCTACTTTTTATACAAACCCCAACTAATGGGCATTTGTGAAATATCTTCAAGTAAGGAAATATTGGAATTTCGATAAAATTGTCTGCTTGCTATACAGGGAGGACGTGTTGCACTAGCCTCGTGTATAGACGTGCTGTGAGACGACCTCGAAAAAAAGCGCAAAAAAGCGGTAAAAACCACGTTAACTCGATAAAATTTAAGCCATCGGTATATTAAGAAATTCTGCGCGAAGTGAAAGGCCCATAATAGAAAAAAAGTTCATTTGGAATTAATTATTATGCGTACAGGTTTTTTAATAGTATCAAATAAAGAAGTGTAAGAGTCTATGCCTATGTCAAGACGACCGAACACCCCTTTTCAAGTGGTTTAGTGCGATAGAGTAATCATCTGGCAATTTAATACACCATCAGTGAAGGGCAACTGGCTGGTTTCTAACGAGTGGAAGTAGTAACGTAAGCAAAGTATGAAAAGATAGGTTTTTATTTTTATTTATTTTTAAATTCTATTGGATCTATTTAATCCTTATCACACGGCCCATATACTGGGCTTATTTACGAACACAGGGATGCCTCTCATGTCAGAGAACTCTGCGTCTGCCTGATATACAGAGCGTTCTAAATGAAATAGAAAAAAATACCCGGAATAGGAAAACGGAAATTACTGATTAGTACTGAAGTACGAAAAAAACTGATTACTTCAAAAATAAACCAATATACAGGGTGTACAGGCCTGTCGAGAGGGAAGGGTCGGGGTGTTTCGCCCCGGGCCCGGTGGTTTTTGAGGGGACCCGACGGTTTTAAGGGGGCCTGGGTTTTACCCGAAGTTGGAGATTTGCACTAGGTAAAACGAGAGAGGTATATTTTTAAATTATTAGTGTGATGTAAATAATAACGAGTTTCGAATGGCTTGTATTGTTTATAATGAGATAAATATGTAACTGTTAGGGAAAGAAATACCCCTCATCTCGTTTTTTAAAATGTTTATCGCGATAAATATCCAATTATAAGGAATGTCAGCCCCCGCTCTTTAAAATTTCTTTCGCCATAAATATTCAATTTTAAGGAATATCACCCTCCGCTCTTCAAAATTGGGATCGAGATAAATATTCAGTCCTAAGAAATACTTCCTTCCGCTCTTCGAAATTTATATTGAAGATTGGTGGGAATCGTATGTTACTACTCCCGGGCCCTAATTATCTCTCGACGGCCCTAAGGGTGTACAAAACATTCTCTCGGGCCTCTTTGTCATAACCCGCTGAAAAAAAGCTCTCTTTACCGCGAGACAGTACCCCCCCCCACTGTCCCACTACACTTCCACCGTAAATGGATGTTTACCTATGGAATGGTCAATATAAATAATTGTGGAGAGCTAAAATGCAGATTTCTGATAAACATGAAATCATATACCTACTTATGGATGCAAGCGGACGGGAGGCGGTGCACACTGCTAGATTCAGAAACAGAGAACTTAGAACAAGAATAAATAAGGAGATGATAATAGATGGAAACCTAAAAGAAGCATGGAAACTGACAAGAAATGCAAACGCCTACCTCCAGACTGGATGCCCGGAATCGGTAGCAATGCTCACCTTACGCTGGCAAATCACCACTTGAAATTGGTGTCATTTTGTCGAATTTATTATCCTCTTACGCCAAACCAAACGCCTGCTCGATCGGATAACTCGTTTATTTATTCAACATTCATAAAATTTAAGAAAAAAAATATTTAAATTTTATGAATGCTGAATAAATAAACAAAGAGTTAACCGATCGAGCAGGTGCGCTTGATTTGGCTTAAGATCATAGATCCAACAAAATGACACCAATTTCAAGTGGTTGGGGCATGACATAATTTTAATTTTTTTCTTTCGGCACTTACATGGAATCACACCTGTATAACAAGCAGACAATTTTACCAAAATTCTTATATTCTCACTTAAAGATATTTCACAAACGCCTATGAGTAGCAGTTTGTATAAAAAGTAAACGTTAAAATAATCCCCACTAGAAAGGCACGCCGATAGGGAACATTTTATAATTTTCAACAGAGTATCTTGATACCTTTCTGAATCGGCCTATAAGAATGACTATGAGTTTACATACAAAAAACTTTTGGGTGTTACTTAACTGGCTCTTGGAATAAAGGAATATTAGGTGTGTATGTTCTTAAAACACAGTCGTTTAACTTTTTATGTAGCTTAAAATAATCTGAAATTTCCAAATTGAAATTGTTTTTGTTTCCAAAACAATTGCCGTCAAAAATAAATATTGTTTATCTATAGAATTTTAAGTAATAAAGAACAGACTGACCCACGTTATTCTCTGCTCCTCGTACCATTACGCCAGTCAATCACGATGAGATAGTAAAAACAAAACACCCAGTGCTCGATAAACTTTAATTATTTCCATGACGAAAGCTATTTGAACGTAAACTGACGGAATATCAAAAGAGCTGAATAAACGACCGTCCCGTCGAAAAGCGATATGTGTAGCTAATTGATAGCTTCTTTGTGGGACACAGAGTTATTTGTATATTCGCTCAGACGCAATGAAGAATGGATTCGTTGACAGACCTGCGTTTGTTTATATGTGCCAGGAAGAGGGTGACAGACAACAGAGGCGCCGATTCAGGGTATGAATCACTTCGCAACCTAATTTTCTAGTAGAGTGCTCGCCCCAAGAAGTCGCTTAGTCAGTTTTTGATTCGTGGACACTTTCACATTGAAGTCTGAAATGGTAGATGACGAATCCACCGTTGGATTCGGATGTTTGCATTGAAAACATACAGAGTGTCCTATAAGTGGACAATTAAACGAAGTGGGCTGATAGAGAAGGTGATTTCCAATCAAAATAACCATGTACCTGGTTATCCAATTAAAATTTAAAAGTTATTTAAAGCTGTCAAAGAGCAAGGAACCATTGAAAAAGTAAAAAATCAATGCATAAGTCGCTAAATTCAAATCTGGCCATAGTAAGATAAAATCAATGGATACCTTTATGTTTTTGAAGTTGCTGAATTCAGATTTCACGTCAACTAGACGATTTTATTAGTTGGCAGCTATCAATTGGCTGTCAAATAGCAATAGCTGTACATACCGGGTGGCTACGAGTCAATGTACGCCCCCAATATTTTGGTTGTTTTTGTATTTAAAAATTTGGTTTTTGGTACAAATAAATTAGACAATAATAAGCTACTTTTAGACTAACAGCAATGAAAATATCGTTTCCGGTTGAACCGGCAGTGACATCAACTTTTTTTTCTTAAATAGAATAACTACATTTTTTTGGTTTCTCATTAAGCATGAATTTCTAAATGCAACAGTTTTTTCAGATGTAAAAAATCCCCAAAAATAAGCGAGATACGAACAATTTTTTAATTTTTTCAAAATGGCCGCGTCAGATGAATGCGATGTAAGAAAATTACTAAGTAGGCGATGGAAATTATTAGTAAGGTTGTAGACTTGTCTGTAAAGAAGAAAATAGTTGTTTGAATTACTGATAGGTACCAGTATTTTCAGTTTTTTTTTTTTTTCAAAAAAACGGAATTTCATTTTCATTTTCGTAGGGGTCCTACGAAATTTTTTTTAATGAACCTGTGCTATTTCTTTTATTAATCAGAAATAATGATTCATAAACTATAATTTTTTCGCCATTAATCATTTCTTAACGATATCCTGCGTAATAATAGAAGTATTTTTAAAAAGTAAGCACCAACAAATCATTTTAATAAGGTACCTATCTACATTTAAATCCAAAAAAGTTGACATGATCATTATTTATGGAGAGACTCGACGTGATGCAACTAGAGCACAAAGTCTGTATGGATGGAGATATCCAGAAAGAAGACAACCTCCAAGAAACTATTTCGCCCGGTTGGAGCAACAATTTAGAACTGAACCTAATGTAGAAATTGAAGAAAGATTTATTGTGGATGAAGAAATGGAAATTAATGTATTAGCTTTTGTGCATGTTGACCCAACCATTTCGATAAGACAAATTGAACATGAATTGCCAGTTTCCAAAGAATCAGCCAGAAAAATTTTAAAGAAACACGGCTATCGTTCTTATAAATATTAACTGCATCAATTTTCGTATGAGAATGATTATCAGCGAAGAATTTTGTAATTGGTTACAGTTACGCCAATTAAGAAAAGAGAATTTTATCAAGAACATTTTGTTCATTGATGAATCGGGATTTACAAACCTTGTGTTATTTATTCGAAACAACACTCGATATGGAGCAATTGATAATCCTCACATTTTGAGACAGGGGCGGTTTCAGGAGCGGTTTGGTTTTAACGTTTGGTTAGGCGTACTGGGCGACCATATCATAGGTCCAATAATTTTTAACGAAACTCTAACTGGACCAAGAAGATATCCAGAATTTCTCGAAAATATAATAGTTCCACAGATTATTCAAATTCCCAATACCAATATTGACGAGGTTTACTTCCAACAAGACGGGGCTGGACCACACAATGGTAATATCGTTAGGGATTACTTAAATCAATTATTTCCAGATCGTTGGATTGGGACCCACGGTCCAGTCAGATGGCCTGCAAGGTCGCCAGACTTAACCCCACTCGATTTTTTTATTTAGGAGCATTTGAAAAATAGAGTCTACATGACTGCTCCAACCACAAGGCAAGATCTGGAAGAAAGAGTTCGACACGAAATTGCACAAATAACACCTCAAGAATTACAGAATGTTAGACGTGCAAAGATAAGTCGCGCTACTCTGTGTATTAATCATAACGGTGAACAGTTTGAACAATTTTTATAATGGTTTATTATAATTTAGGTTTTAAATAGTTTGCTATTCTTGGTAATTTATTGATGGTTTTAACGTTATACCTATTAAAATTATTTCTTGTTTAATTTGTATTTACTTTTTAAAAATACTTCTATTAACGAAGGACATCGTTAAGAAATGATTAACGGCGAAGAAATTATAGTTTATGAATCATTATTTCTGATTAATAAAAGAAATAGCACAGTTCCATTAAAAAAATTCCATAGGACCCCTACGGAAATGAAAATGATATTCCGTTAAAAAAAAACTAAATATACTGGTACCTATCAGTGATTCAAACAACTATTTTCTGCTTTACAGACAAGTCTACAACCTTACTAATAATTTCCATAGCCTACTTAGTAATTTTCTTACATCGCATTCATCTGACGTGGCCATTTTGAAAAAAATAAAAATTGTTCGTATCTCACTTATTTTTTGGAATTTTTTACATCTGAAAAAACTGTTGCACTTAGAAATTTATGCTTAACGAGAAACCATAAAAAAAATATAGCCATTCCATTTAAGAAAAAAAAGTTGATGTCACTTCCGTTTCAACCGGAAGTGATATTTTCATTCCTGTTAGTCTAAAAGTAGCCTATTATTGTCTAATTTATTTGTACCAAAAACCAAATTTTTAAATACAAAAACAACCAAAATATTGGGGGCGTACATTGACACGTGGCCACCCGGTACCTATAAAGGGATGATATTAACTACCCTTCTAATAATTCTGATTCATTTAGAAATTTTTATATCTCTTGAAAAAATATCGTAAAATCGACAGTTCGTGAGAAAAAAGAACTAATTTACATCAGCCTAAGTGATCAGTCAAAAACGACGAGCCATATTATATTAGTCAAAACATAATGTGGCAGTAGGAAAAGCTTATGTTGAAAAATTTTCTATGAAGAACCCACCTTCATTTTTGATACGGAATTGGTAGTTACATTTTCTGCACGTTCTTACGGGACAACCTGTATAGAACTTTCTTAATTGAATATATTCAATGACTTCTTTATTTGAATTAGTCTCAAGCAATGACGCTGCGAGGAAGACCCACGAGAATGCCACAAGTTGATTACCGCCAAATGTCTCCGTACAGATCGATTGTAAAAACTCTTTCAGACCGAAGCAATTCGAGCTTAGGCAGGGTAATATTCATGAGCTCTGCATAAATAATTTATGGTGTCGCATGTGTGGGTGACAGTTGCCAGCTACATCATATCCTTGTCTGAATGTGCTACAAGTTGAATTTAATGAGTTTTGAGTTTCGTACTGTCGTCTCCGCGTGGTGTCATTATGTCGCAGGCGCGGCCTCATGTGCGGAGAAGTCGAAAATAGTTGCTCATTTCCATAGAAAACGCGAGCACATAACGAACAATACCTATTCGCGGAATACATCTCGTGTGAATTCTATTCATACAAGTGTCGATTGATATACAGCTTCCTTTTTCGCACAGCTGGTTCAAATTACATTGATTAAAGGTTAAGTAATTTTTCTGATGAAATTTAAGTGTCGATAGGGCGATATTTGTACAGAAACGTAATTTGGGATATTGACTTTTAAATTAAAACCATTACATAATGTCACGTGCTTCCACCCCTTAGGAAACACCCCTAATTTCCGTGGGTTCAAAAATTATAACAAGAGATAAACACTTTATTTAATAACTTACTTAAAACTTTCATGAACTAAAATACACCTTTACTGACTAAAATAACAATGTTTATTACTTGATATTTCCACTTTGTATTTAATTCGGATTTCTAACCTCACTTATCATTCAAAACTTTCTTCTCCGCGTTAAATATCCCACAAATAGCATCTAGAAATCTTCTATATCCTTCTCGCACGTCTATCTAGAATAATGTAGAAATCTCGATCCTCTTCCAGTGTGAGTTTCTAGAAAAGGTATTACTACCAGTGTCTCAGAGATGGCGCATACTACAGAGTTCGATGCCTTAACCACTGCTACTTAATTTCGGCTATTTCTCATGAACGTATCAGCCTCCAGTCTCTAGAAGGCATACGCGCGTAACAATAATATAGCTGAAATTAATTGATCATCACAGCATCTGTTGCGGTTGCCTGTTGGGGGTAGGTCTTCGCCATGAATTCCTTTATCACACCGCCTAGCGTTTCGAAGTGCGTGGCTCTTCGTCGCATTCTATCTGGTTTTCCCTAATCCACTCTTCTTATTATTCACAAACACTTGCCTGACGTTTTGTGATCCACGACATATACTAGTTGGCCTCCGCTTGCTGTAAAGCACGTCTGCCGGCACCACGCCATCTATAGCAATTCTCTTAATCGTTCTATAACGTCCTCTATTCGATTAATAGGGGATTCAGAGACCGTTTACTTTCCATCCTATGCATCTCTTGGACATACTTTTAAAATTGTATCTATATTATGTAAAATTGTCTGCCAAATCCATTTCCTGAAGGCGATTTGCGATACAGGCTTGCGTTCATCCCCATGTTAATTATACACCTCTTTTCGGCGATACACGATATTTAAAATATTTCGAATATAACTCATGCTATCTCGAAAACTATAAAAGCTACAAAGATCAAATTTTAGACGGAAGTTAAATAATGTACTAGTACAAATATTAAACAGGAGAAAACTTTAATACGTTGGATCTAGGAGTGGATAAATAAAAGCTATGAAAATGACGAGAATTAATCCGTGGGACATGAAAGTTCAGTTGGCTTAATATTTCACTACAATCTATTTTATTATGAATAATTTTATCTAGAAAACGCAAAGCAAAGAACTCACGCCTTTCGGAACGACTGGTAATATCAAATTTTACATGTAATTGATTTTGAGAAGCTCCAATTGGTGGATATGTACCTTGAGTTTTCCAGTTTAAAAATTTCAGGAAGCGGCGCTGAATATTTTCCAATTTATCATTATGAATACTATATCCAGATTGCCAGACAAGTGAAGCATTCTCCAGTTTAGATCGAGAGAAAGCAAAATAAAGCATCTTTAAGGTTTTCGCATCATTAAAATCATGGCTGTTACGCAAAATGATGCCTAACATTCTGTATGCAATGCGAAATTACAGCATCAATATGGTTAGTGAAGGTTAATTTTTTATCAAAAGTTACACCTAGATCCTTGAACGTAGATGGTCTGTTCAGCATGTCGCCATTAACATTATAAATATATATAATTGAGAACTCCTTGTTTGTATAACTCATAACATTGCACTTGCCAACATTTAGGTGAAGATCATTTTCATTGCAGCAAGCCGATAACTTAGTTAAGTTGTTTTGAAGTTTTTCGCAGTCATTAAAATCATTAATCCTATGCAACATCTTGACGTCATCGGCATATATTAAGAAATATACGTCTAAGTGATCACTGATGTCGTTAATAAAAATATTAAAGAAAAGGGGTCCAAGTATTGATCCCTGGGGTACTCCTGACGTGGCTCGGTATTCAACAGATTTATATCCATTATAAGATACGAATTGAACTCTATCAGTCAAGTAACTCTTAAGAAATTGAAGTAAACCGTCAGATAATCCGAATTTGTCAAGTTTACAGAGAAGTTTTCTATGGTTCAGTCTGTCAAACGCCTTAGAAAAGTAAGTATAGACTGAGTCTACCTGTATTTGAGAATCAATTGATTCGGTAATGTACTGAGTAGCTCAGATTAAGTTCGTTACGGTGGAGCGACCTTTCATAAAACCTTGTTGTTGCTTAGATATTTTCAGTTGAACATGTGCATAAATCCCGATGTATGGAAATATTCTCGCTTATGTCCCGTTTTTAAAAAAGACAACAAGGGGGTAGCTGAAAATTATAGGCCCATTACAATTATCTGCAATTTCGCTAAAGTTTTCGAGATCACCTTGCATACATCATTGTCTAATCACGTACATCGCCAAATTATATCTAACCAACATGGCTTTGTTCCCGGTAGATCCACTGAGACTAACCTCGCATGTATCACGCAATACATTTCCAAGCAACTGGACGCGAACAAGCAAATTGATATCGTTTACACGGATTTCTCCAAGGCGTTCGACCGCCTGGATCATGGTATTCTATTAGAGAAATTGAGTAAGTTTGGGTTGTCAGTGATGCAATTAGATTTCTTCTCTTCATATCTAAAGAACAGGCGTCAGTATGTGGAATACCGTGGTCACAGGTCGTTTGACGTTCTCGCCACTTCCGGTGTTCCCCAGGGCTCTGTACTGGGACCACTTATGTTTGTTGTTTTCATAAATGATATTATAGCTAATCTCAATGTAGAGAGCCTCTTATATGCTGATGATTTGAAAATATATTGCGTAATAGAAAACGAAAATGACTGTGAAAATCTTCAGAATAACCTAAATATCGTTAATGAATGGTGCCTATCCAATTGCTTGCCTCTTAACATATCCAAGTGTAACATACTCACCTTTTCTAAAATGCGTCATCCCATCTATTACAACTATCATATAAATGGTCAAATATTGCAGAGACCTGATACAGTAAAGGATCTTGGAGTTATTTTTGATAAGTGCCTTAGTTTTAAGGAGCATATTACTTTCACCATCGCGTCAGCTTTAAAAAGTTTAGGTTTTATAATAAGAAACTGTAAAGGATTCAGCAACACTGATATTATGAAGTTGCTGTACTATTCATTTGTACGATCAAAATTGGAATACTGCTCGTTGATATGGTCTCCAGGATATGCAATTTACATAAATAATGTTCAGAATGTTCAGCGCCGTTTTGTTAAGTATTTGTGCTTTGTTGAAGATGGTACCTACCCAATAACTGGTTATTCGCAAAATATTCTGCTGGACAGATTTCACATGTCTAACTTGGAAAATAGAAGAATAATACATTCAATAGTCTTTCTTTATAAAATTATTCATAACATGTTTGATTGCCCTCTCATTTTAGAACAAATAAATTTTCACATACCTCGTATAACAACTTACTAAAATTCTCACCTTTATATTTCATGTGTAAAAATTACAATCTACAGCAAGATCAGCTAGATATATTTAACTGTAATATTAATTCAATTAAACAACTTAATTTATGATTTATAGCGTTCTCTTTTTGTACTTTTCCTATAATTATCTTATATCTATTTTATTATAATATTTTTACTTACATATATGCAATGTTTTATGTCCTGATAGTTTAATTAGTTTTTAGTTTAATATAATGTTTTCGTATTCTGTATTGTAATGTTCCCACCCTGTAATTGGTTACCTGTTGGGTGGTTGTATTCAAATAAATAAATAAATAAATAAATAAATGTTATCATGCAGTAGGATTTCGAAAGCTTTACCAAAGTTACATATGATTGTTATCGGTCTATAGTTGGTAACATAATTTCTTTCACCTTTTTATACACAGGGCATACTTTGGAGTATTTCTAAATATCAGGAAAATAGCATTTCCTAAGACATAAATTAAA
This sequence comes from Stenurella melanura, assembly GCA_963583905.1. NCBI lineage: Eukaryota > Metazoa > Arthropoda > Insecta > Coleoptera > Cerambycidae > Stenurella > Stenurella melanura. Next base: position 19,400,412 of record OY757316.1, read on the forward strand.
AATTATGCAGAGAGGATATGAAAAAATGCTGGCACAGTCTTTCAGTAGAAATGCTGGAATTCCATCTGGGCCCGCAGTAAGTTTAGGTTCAATTCTTTTTAACGCCATGCAAACTTTAGCCTCGGAAAAGCGTTTAATATCCAAACAGTCAAACGAAAGATTATTAGACTTGGTTACAGGGGCGTTCGAGATGTTAAGGAAGTAAGATTGCTCGAAAAAGTTAGCAAAAGCATCGACGATATCATTAGGGGTCTCCAGAGGTTCATTGTTATATGTCATGTCTTTAGGTATGCTAGTTTTCCCTGTTTTTCCATTGATGTAAGTCCAGAATTTATTGGGTTCAGATGTGATATTATTTTCAATTCGATTTGTATAAATTTGAAATGCAATTTTAATATCCGACTTGATTTGTGATCTAAGTCTACGAAATTCAGTTAACGATTCATTATTACCATGGCGTTTAAATAATATCAATTTCTTATGCTTTAGCTTTATATTTTTTATAATTTCACCGTTAAACCAGGGGGGAAGCTGTCTTTTATTTTTTGGAGTTTTGAACTTGGGTATGTTCTCATTAAAAACGTCAGTTAATTTCTTATAAAATAAGTCAACACAGATTTTAACATCATCATAGTCATTTAGGAAGGACCAGTTAATGTGCAGTAATTGTTCATACAGAAGAGGAAAATTTGCCTTTCGATGGTTGAAAGAATTAGTAGATTTCATTGGAAATTTGACATTCGGATTCACAAACTGAGTTTCGAAGTTAACAATAAGAGCAGGATGATGTATATCTTGTGAAACCAATAATTCAATTGATTTTTCCACAACGCAATGTGCCTTACATATAACCAAGTCTAAAAGTCTATTGTTATTATTAAAAACAGAGTTGTATTGACACAAGTTTTGAAGGTTTAGAAAATTCATAAGTGTTGATACTTTAGGATATTTAACACTATTCGAGACATGAAAGTACAAACGCAAATTAAAATCACCTAATATAAGCGTATTACTGTCTTGGATATAATCCAAGGAAGAAATTGTTTCAAACAAAGTTTCATAAACATTAATACTTGACTCAGGAGGAACATACAGTACAAAAATATAAAATGATTGTCGATTAATTGTAAGTTTGGCAGCTAATATATTATTGTACTGAATAGAAAGGAAATCACCAAAACGTAAATTTAACTTTTCTGCATGTAAGTTGGAATCAATCGCGAGTAAAACTCCTCCACCTCTGGACTTATTGACAGCAGTAAAATTTCTATCCTCCCGAAAAAAATTGTAAGTGTGGTCGAATAACTCATTGTCAAACACTGAGGAATCGATTATATGATCTACTGGTTAAGAAGTATCAAAGTTCCCCTGCACGCCACTGTATGGTGTAACAGGAGGAATCAAAAACCAAGCTATAGGCTTTCCTTAGCGCAAGCACTGTTCTAAGATTGCATACCACGAGGGTTGTAAGTAGAAAAAAATTAAGAGTCAATTTTCCATAAGTCTCAAACGCGACTTTATAAAGGCAATGGTAAAAGTACCTGTCAATCAGAAAAGCCACAATCGATTGAGTGAAATTTAATATATGCCACTTTTGATTGATGAAAGGACGAGTTTATTTAATTCCATGAAATAATAATAATCACAAGTCAAGCAAGTCTACGAAACGTCACACAAATTACCAAGTAGAGGCATTCTTCATGTTTTTAGTGTCGATTTTAAATCGTGATTGACTAGAGCAATAAGTGGAATTAGAGTAGGGCGCGTAAATAATAAAAACGCCCTCCCCCTTGATGAAGAGCATCTAGATTATGAGACACTCCAGTTTACTCTGGGGTAAAATCCTGAAAGAGACATTATTAATGACACGTCATCAAGTTTAATTTATTTTTCGGGTTAACACGTTAATTAATCCATTTCTTTTCTCCGAAGAGCCCAAGCTTAACAAAACGAGATGAGCGACAGTAAACTTTTTATTACTGCTGCTTGGTTTAGTTAGGAATTATCATTCGTTATACCGTGGAAGGTTAGCTTTGTGGTCATGATATTTTCAGATTTTATTTTATTTTAGGAAAGTGCAGAATCCAACAATATAGTTCAGTACGCATATTTAATGCACATAAGAAAAGCAATAAAAACCGATCATAAATCACTGTCTCGTTAGCAAAAGGGATATTCCACAGAGCCGTATTTAAAATTCTTGTGCACAATAACATTAGAAATTTAGAAGTATTGTCTTTGGTAAATAAACAGTTATTTTTAATAACATACTACATATAAAATCGGCTCAGTTTTTACGTTAGGTTTGAGACCACCTAGTTTCAGGTTCGAATCGTGACTAAGGTATGGCAGTTTAGAGGAGTTTTCAATGTGTTTAGACGATAGCATTGGATCAGACTGGCATTGAGCGACACACCACGGCTGGTAACTGCTATATCTCTCGAGTTCGAGTATCAACTGCGGCAGATATCAATGTCGGCAGGGAATGGTTGTGTGGTATTGTCTGTGCGTGCGTTCTGGCTGAGTAATGGAATAGCTATGGCTAAACTTCGCCAGGAAATTAATATGAATAAGGTGTTAAAAGACGCACGTGAAGTCACATTACATATAAGAAATTAATAATTTATGTTTTTTATTGTTGTTAATTTTGTACGAAGAACACTAAATCAGTTCTGGTTGTACGTGTTGCAAATAAAATGAAGGGGAGGATTTTTCAGGAGGTTAGTCCCAGACATGGCAAGATAGAAAGTATTGGTTATGCCTAGAATTAATACGTGGTAAAGAAACTGTCAGTATTTCCAAAAGCATATTCCGCACGTATCATATAAGTACGAATTTGTATCTCTACATTAATAATAATAAAGAATATACTCACCATCAGCCGAGAAACTAGTTGCAGTGGGTGCCGGTGCCGGGGCCAGGGGCCAAAGTCCTCTTTGGGATGGCCCACCCGGCCCAGCAGGGCTTCCTAACATTGTCGATTTCAACCCCACTTCCTATGGACGGGCAATCTGTAAGAGAAAACAAATCGTTAAACTATAGTTATAGTATGCGTAACCGGTAAAAGGTCGACGCAAGAGGCAAGACGAGGTAAAAGACGCCGGCAACATCGTCCGTCTTTCACATCTTACTTTATAAAGCGAGACAGAAGGTCGTGGGCTGTTCAAGTCGCGTGCCAAAGCGTGCAAACAATAGTCAGGACCGTCTCACTGATGTATTACGTTAGTCTTGTGCTCACATCGGAATAGCGCAACCAGCCTGAATAAATTTAAATTGTTGTTAAAATAATTTCTACATCAAAATACATTTTATTCAATAGAAGAATTTATTACCGCTATACAAAATACCTAAATATTCTGTATATTTGTTATAACTGATTATATTTTTTTTTAGTATGACATATTCATGTATATGTGTTCATATATGTATATTTTGTATTTGACTTGTCTACCCAATGTAAATTGGCGAAAGATAAATAAACTTCAATCGATCAATCAATCAATAAGTTAATGTTTAGCTAAACAATTGTGTTAACAATACATCAGTTAAAATTAAAAAAAAACAGTTCAGTGTTTTATTTGTTAAATTATTATATAGTGTTGAGATGAATTATCACCAAGTAAAGGTCGAATCTTTAACTTAACCATTCAAAAAGTCTTTTTACAAGAAAAGCAACTCATTTTTAAAACTTTTTTCGTAAATTTCCATGAAATTTTTTCCCGCCAAATTGCTTTATTTTATCTTAGTAGTCATTGATTTGCCAGCGTAAGGTGGGCATTGCTGCCAATTCCGGTGCAGGGAGATTTGTTCCACCACGCAGCCCGATCGCCCACCGATCATCCCACCGTGTGCCAGAACAAACCCCCAGTGCTTTTATATACCGCCGGACCAGCTGCATACGCTGGATTGGACATTGGACATGCTTGTTGTCAGCAGCGAGAGCCGCATGACGCATGGGGTAGGAGTATAGGATGGAGCGTGTAGGTGTTTGTGAGATGTTTCTTCTTGTTTTCCTTCTGTCTTCATCGGATGGAAAGTGTAGTCGTTTGTGAGATGCTTCTTTTAGGTTTTCGTGCTTCTTTTTACTTTCAGGTTTTTGTGATATGCTTCTTCTTAGTGTCTGTCTGTGATCATCTTCTCTCCTATTCTACTTCTGAGTTTTCTGTTTCTTCTGTTTCTGAGTCTGGCAGTGTGTATATCCTTGATATTTCTTTATTGTATTCCATTTTTTGTTGTGCCAGCTTTTCCCAGTGTGTATAATCCTTTCCTAGCTTATTCATAATCCTCTCGATTGTTGTTATCCATGTGTAGCATGGCCTCCCTATTTTCAGTTTGTTGCTGTTCATTCGCAGCGCTTTCTTTAGTAGGTGTGTCGAGTCCCGTCTTTGGACGTGTCCCCAGTATTTCATTGCGTATGATTCTATTCTTTTGATTATTGTTCTTCCCTCTAGTAATGTTGACGTTTTCTGTCGTTTTTGTGGTTTCCCTGTTTTTGCTAGCAGTTGGATAATGTCCCTTTCAGCTCTTCTCAGGCTTCTTCTGTTGGCCTTTGTCGTTGCTGCGTTTTTGACTCCATATATCATGATATAAAATATGCCTTTTGTCCTATGGCCCAATACCAAGATATTACCAATCTAAATTTCACAAGACGCCGCTGACAATACCTACATTGAAATAGTAATCGGCGAACAATACCAGTAATCCGGCTCTGCCTTTTATCTCGTCTTGCGTCTCAGCTCTGCCTCTTAGCAATTATGCATACCATACACACAATCGATAAAAGATTGTCTATTGAAAACTTCAAAAAATAGTAAAAAATAAATCATTTGGGGTTGGGGCAGTTTTTAATGTTTGCAATATCGGTCAAGCGATCTATTAGTAATTGGAACAAAAACATCTAACAGTAATTTTTTTCGCGTCGATAATGAATTCGATAGATAACATGTGGCGTCTGTACAATGTACATATACAAGAACCAAAACCCAACTCTTGTCAACAGCCAAAAAAGTGAGCAAGAAAGACTTATACAATTTTTTAAATGTGAATTAATTATTATTTGTTTGCTTATAGTAATGAAACATATTTACAGAATTTTGCAAACAGCGGAAAAAACTATCTATGCGAATGAAAATAAAAACTATATGTAAAAGTTTTAATGAAATCTTTGCATTCTTTCGATAACCTGTCTTCTGGTTATGCTAGCAAATCAAAAATCCTAAAATACATTTGTCTAATTTCTTATTTGACATTCTTATAACACTAACATCCAACATAGTCCCCTACGGCTAAGCAGATTAAACTAGTATCTACATGACCCCCTACGGTATAAAGATTCGGTAAAAAAAAAATTAAGACAAGGTAGGTAAATAAATTTCATTTTAGGCCTTTGTTCTCACAATGCGTTTTTATATTAAGATAAAATTGTTCTTAACGCATCGTACAATATGCAATATTTATTTATTTACGTAGAAAGTTATTTAAGTGCTGAATAGTGAATAGTCTTAGAATTCCTTGCAAAGGCCTCATGAAAAAAATTAGCAGACAAATTTGGAGACCTTGAGGGCCATGACACCATTCCTAATAAGTTTTTAATTTACGTTGACCAATTAATTAGACTTTTATTTGAAATATTATCGTTGCATAAATTTTACTAGCAAAAGTTGAATGATAAAATTGATTGATGATAAAAACCGAGATAAAACTTTTTCAATTTGACGTCACTTTCCTTTTCAGTTTTCTCTGGTTAACCAAGACTTAATCAGCCAAACCATTAATGTCTTAACCAAATCGACTACAGCAATTCAATACTTAAATTATGTACAACAGTGATGGCCATATGGCAGCTAACAATAGTTTCCGGCTTATCATTATATATAACACTTGAATAGAGAAGAGACACAGACAACATTTATCTTCTTTTAGACTTTCAAAAACATAACACTTTAGAATCAGATCATAATTTTTCAAAATTAGACAATCTTAAGTATATAGACAGGAAATATTATTTGTATTAAAATTAGAATTGATAGAAATATATAAATGTAAGATAATTACTTACATAATGACTAGTTAAAGCTTTGTTTATAGCTTTCCTTTTATTGTCTTCAATCATAATTTCATTAGCAAAACCCTCAGTGACAGATTACTATTATATTTATTTAACACCATTCTTAGAAAATCCCATTATCCTAACTTGTCATTTATTGCACTATTGTTTCTGAATAGGTTTAAATATCGTAATAAATTAGTGATAAAAAAGTATAATACTTTCTGTATTTTCTTTTTTTAATTTCAGTTCAACAAGAATCTCAATGACAACATTACTTAAATATTTACAATGAGACGTGGTGTTTTTTGTGATCTAGTATATATATTTAATTGGTTAATTTCTGGTTGATGGTATAGATCATAAAATTCAAGAGTTAATTTTTAACTTGCTGACGTTTCGATAAAATTATTATCCCCTTCAGGACATGTTAAATTAAAATTCTATAGAGTAATTTAGAAAATGGTGGACATGTAATGCACTGACACTAAAGAGGTACTAAACGCAGTGACACAAGTGTAATATTCACATTAACAATACAGGTGTATAAGAGACGAGACTGATTCTAGCAGCGAAACTAGCAGCGAAAAAAATTATTTTTTTGTTTGCATTTTTGAATACATATATTGATAGGTAATCATAATATCAACGTTTTTACCTACAAATTATGACCCAAGTGCTAATAAGAAGGCTATTAGCCTCAAGTTTTCAAAATAATTTTGACTGCCAACGCGCATTTTTCAGGTAAAACTCGTATTGCAAGAAAAATACTAACCTGGCCTTTTTCGGACCGATTTTATAAGAAAGATGGACTCTTTACCTTTAATTGAAAAAAAAATTAAATCCGTAGTACATCTAACATAGAAGTTAGGTCAGGAACGAGTGGACAGCGTTTTCGCTGCTAGGGCGTAATTTCTCAAGTAATATGTTAATAAAAAAAATTGAATAGCCTGGCCCATTTCAGACCACTTTTAATCGTAGAATTAGTTCTTTAGCTTTGATTTAAAAAAAAACTAGGTCCCCAGTGCATCTAACATAGAAGTTAGCAGCGAAACAGAATACAGCGTTTTCGCTGCTAAAGCGGAATTTCTCAAGCAATATTTTAATTAAAAAAAAGTGAATTGCCTGGCCCATTTCAGACCAGTTTTAATCGAAGGGTGGGTTCTTTAGCTTTAATTTAAAACAAAAATTAAGTCCCCAGTGCATCTAACATAGAAGTTAATCGCAAAATAGACGTTCACGCCGGTCTCTCGCTGCTAGCGTATTTTTTAAGATATACTAAAATAAAATGAGAACTATTAACCTGGCCCTTTTCGTACTTATTTTTATCGAAACGTGGGCTCTTTACCTTTAATTGAAAAGAAAGATTAAGTCCCTAGTACATCTAACATAGAAGTTAGCCGCAAAACAGAATACAGCGTTTCCGCTGCTAAAGCGGAATTTCTCAAGTATTATTTTAATTTAAAAAAAGTGAATAGCCTGGCCCATTTCAGACCACTTTTAGTCGAAGGGTGGGTTCTTTAGCTTTAATTTAAAAGAAAAATTAAGTCCCCAGTGCATCTAACATAGAAGTTAATCGCAAAATAGACGTTCACGCCGTTCTCGCTGCTAGCATATTTTTTAAGATATACTAAAATAAAATGAGAACTATTCACTAAAACGACAGAATTTTTTCAATCAATTCCAATTTTATTACCTGAAACACATTACAAAACTAGAAATCAATTATAAATAAATATTATTTAGTTTCATCCCAATCCGTTTAGTAATTTCGCCACTATCGTGCTAACACACACACACATTCCTAAATTAATGCATGACACTCTCAACGTTGTAAAATGTAGCGAGCAGTTTTTAACCGACAAAAGATATTTTTTGTACGTAGTCAGAAATTGACCAGGGCAATTCAAACTGATGTAAAAAATGTGCTCTAGTAGTACGGGTGGTCAATTGCGACTAACTCCAGTGCTACATGTACTAGGGACTAAAATGTTTTGAAATTAGAGCTACACAACCCATCCTTCGATGGTCTAAAAGAAGCGAAGCTATTCAGTTTTTTTTTAATTTGCATTTAAGTTTAAATTTTACGCTCTAGAAGCGAAATCGCTGTCAACGGTTTCGCGGTTGAAGGCAGAGAGCCCATCTTTCGATTCAAATTGGTCCGAAAAGGGCCAGGTTAACATCCTATTTTATTTTAGTTTAAGATAAACCATTCGGTAGCAACGGAAACGCTGTCAACGACTATTTCGTGATCAACTCTATGTTAGATGTACCACGAACCTAATTATTTTTTATTCAAGGTAAATAACCCACGTTTCGATTAAAATCAATCCGAAAAGGGCCAGGTTAATGGTACTCATATTATTTTAAGTGTATCTTAAAAAATATGCTAGCAGCGAAAACGGTGTGAACGTCTATATTGCGATTAACTTCTATGTTAGATGCACTGGGGATTTAACTTATTTTTAAATTAAAGCTAAAGAACCCACCCTTCGATTAAAAGTGGTCTGAAATGGGCCAGGCTATTCACTTTTTTTAAATTAAAATAATACTTGAGAAATTCCGCTTTAGCAGAGAAACCGCTGTATTCTGTTTCGCGGCTAACTTCTATGTTAGATGTACTAGGAACTTAATCCTTCTCTTCAATTAAAGGTAAAGAGCCCACGTTTCCATAAAAATAAGTCCGAAAAGGGCCAGGTTAATAGTTCTCATTTTATTTTAGTATATCTTAAAAAATACGCTAGCAGCGAGACCGGCGTGAACGTCTCTTTTGCGATTAACTTCTATGTTAGATGCACTGGGGACTTAATTTTTGTTTTAAATTAAAGCTAAAGAACCCACCCTTCGATTAAAAGTGGTCTGAAATGGGCCAGGCTATTCACTTTTTTTTTATTAAAATATTGCTTGGGAAATTCCGCTTTAGCAGCGAAAACGCTGTATTCTGTTTCGCTGCTAACTTCTATGTTAGATGCACTGGGGACCTAATTTTTTTTTAAATCAAAGCTAAAGAACCAATTCTACGATTAAAAGTGGTCTGAAATGGGCCAGGCTATTCAATTTTTTTTTATTAACATATTACTTGAGAAATTACGCTCTAGCAGCGAAAACGCTGTCCACTCGTTCCTGACCTAACTTCTATGTTAGATGTACTACGGATTTAATTTTTTTTTCAATTAAAGGTAAAGAGTCCATCTTTCTTATAAAATCGGTCCGAAAAAGGCCAGGTTAGTATTTTTCTTACAATACGAGTTTTACCTGAAAAATGCGCGTTGGCAGTCAAAATTATTTTGAAAACTTGAGGCTAATAGCCTTCTTATTAGCACTTGGGTCATAATTTGTAGGTAAAAACGTTGATATTATCATTATCTATCAATATATGTATTCAAAAATGCAAACAAAAAAATAATTTTTTTCGCTGCTAGTTTCGCTGCTAGAATCAGTCTCGTGTATAAGAGTGGTTTTTAATATACCTACTGTTCGTTTAAGTTGGAGTATTTGAGAGATAAAGATTATTCATGACCTTCCTATTCGGCTTAATATTCTTACATTAGAACATAGAAGATTAAAGGCTAATATGTACTTTTGCATAAAATACTTAATGTTTATATATATCCTGACTTTAAAGACCTGATAACATTTAATGGGAATGCTAGGAGAAATTTTGATGTGTTTTCTGTACCATGTCATCGTACCAATTATGGGGCAAATGAGACACTGACTGGGATTTCAAGAACTGCTAATACAATTCAAAATAATATGGAATTTCTTGAATCTGTACTTTATCATTTAAGAACACCAAAGAACAAAATTTATAATTGCACAATAATTCTCGAATATTACTTCCAGAAGCTCATTTTATAAAAACCTTTGACTGGGTCGACTGTCATTCTTGCACTGCAAATACTTGCAAACCACTTTGAAGACTTGTTTATGTACTCCGTACGATAGTGCGACGTCCATAGACTTCAAATCACAGAAGCATATTTAAGCTTTGATCACATGAACGCTAGGGTGCAGCAGAACTTTTTTTTGAAAATATTTATTCATTTTCAACTTTCCTGGCCTTTCAGTCGGTCGCAGGAAACCATTTTATTGAACACTGCTATGCAATTATGCAGCTGACTTTGCCAAAGTGACGAATAATAGTGACTGGTGGGAAATTTGTTATATCATTTTTGTTGCCCTTTTTATAAACTGCACACACTTTAGAATACTTCCAGATATCAGGAAAAGAACAGCGCATTTTATAGCCAAATTAAATAAAATTTTAACTAAGTGGATGGGCGAATATATTAGCACAATCTTTCAATAATAATGCAGGAATGAGATTATGCAAATATGAGGAAGCATAATATAAATCTACGTATTATTGCCTGTGTGTAACTGACGATACTAATAAATACCGAGGCATACAGCATTGCTATTTTACAGAAGTAATTTCAAACGTAGCTTTCATACTGCATTATATTCTGAGCACAACCTCTTACGTTCTTGCATGCGGCCAGGAACGACAAATAATGTCCGAGGTATTTCTTGACAAGCTTCTGTTATCGCATTTCTAGATCACTTAAAACCGTTTTTATGAACCCAATGTTGCAAAAAACTTTGGTGCAGTAGTTCATAATATTTTCGAGGGGTTTCACTAATTGTCGTCCTGCCGGATGAGAAGGCAAGCCATCAACGACGGCATCGGCACGGTTGTTAATAAGATAGCAGATTTTACAAGGACCCACGCTTATTACTACAGTAAAATAATTTTGTTATAGATTGAGGTAGATTTTGAAAACATTTGTAGAGCTAGTATTAAAAGTTTTGAGGCTACGTTCCAAAGTTATTAAAAATGGATGAGACTTTCATGGATAATATACAAAACAGTATGTTTTTCATATTTGTATATATACAGTTATTGTACGTATATAATAGTAAAAGCAATGCAATCAGTTAAGGCACTTTTGGATATTGTTAATTAATTATTGGCCTAACTCGCCTTAAATTTACTACAAATATTGTGACTTCAAATAGAAAAGTAGCAGAAAAGTTTTCAAACAGATACATTTTTTCTCGAACATCCTGCTTTCATAATTGTTATGCTATTATCTCTTTTTTTAACCTAAAATATCGTTATACCTTTATTATTTTTTTAAAAATGTATGAGCTCTTGGAATTTTAATTAATCTATTGCCAAATCGGCAGTTGAAAAAAACTGCAATACCTTTAAAATCATTGAAAGATTACACTGCTGATGACAATAATAGTTAGTTAATAAAGTTCACATTTCTTATTTTGCTGTTATAGACGCACTTGTTTCAAAATTAATTTTGCTTTTAGCATGATGATGATTAACATGAGCTTATTGAAAAGCAGAAAAAGAAGACACTGACTTATCCATTATTTATCGTTTGTAAGAAGATAGACAACGTGGAAAAGCTTATTGGATTTTGTTGGAATTAAGCGCTATTCCAGTGCTGGGCCTAACGAAGGCTTTTGATTTACTTTTTAAAGTTTTTCATGTTTTCAATTTAAAATATAATAGTTACCTCTCTAAGTTTTTTTAACTTTTTTTAAGTATACGTGTATCAGTTGTGGGGAAAAATCCCTTAGGAGCTTTTTTACATTACAACGAAAATTGTAGTTTTTTATTGTTTACTTTTATATTTATTTTTACTAAAAATATATGTATACTGAAATTTTACCAGATCTCATTTAAATTAACTAGAAATGCTGAAGATTATTAAGATATCTAGTTGTTTTCACTAGAAAACAGTTAATGTAACCACAAATTCTGTTTGTACAAAGAAACCAGAGGTTCTAGCCAAAGTCTACTTATATACATTTACAATAACTAGAAATAATATTATATCTAAACATTACTAAGATACTAGTTGTTCTAACTAGAACACAGCATTTAATGTAACCACAACTTCTGTAAAGTTTATATAAGAAACGAGAGTTTCTAGCCAAAGTCTACTTATATCCGTTTAAATTAACTAGAAATATATCTTAGCTGAACATCACTAAGACTCACTAAGACTTGAAAACAGTTAAAATAACTACTCAATCTTTTGTATATAAACAAACAAAATTTCCTAGCCAAACTCGACTAACATCCAGTTAGAATAATTAGACGTTCTTTTAAATCTTTCCACTAAATACTCAGTTTAAAAAAATAAACTAGAATTCTAACTGTAAATTCCAGGAGATCCACTCTAGTTCATTTTTAAACGAAATCCAGTTGAAAAAGTTTTACTGTGTACCTCTTTCGCTTCATTCACTCTCATAAGTTCATTTAAGTAAATATACAAACCGGACGTATTTTTTTAATTCACCTTGTTCTGTTCCGATGAATACTCAGCATCTTCTTTTGCACCATTTTTTAAATCAATCTTCTTTGGTGCATATTTATATAGTGTGAAAGTGCTTCACACAAGTAAATTGTCGCGGCTGCGATAGTTTTCACATCCATCCTCGTCAAATTGCCAATGCAGAATGACCAACATCATGTAAACAGTATCCTTATTTTTGGCCCAACTCATTAGCCCAACTAGTTGGCCAAATGTGTGAAGGGGCCTTAATGTTTGTTCGAGAAACGCTGGATACACTATACGATTATTCAAGATCCCTATCCAGACATTAATTTTTTGTGACTATTGCCTCTTTGGAGTTATCACCCAGTGTGAGTTCTCTGTTGCCCAATATCTAGAGTTCTGAGTAGAAACCACACCATTAGTGGTAAATGTCGCCTCACGTGTGAAGAATATTTATTAAAAAATTGTTATCATTTAAATATGCCCCTTGGCAGAATACATAGAATTTCATTCTCCGTTCATTACCTCGTTTCAGCGTGTGCATAATATTTGGTTTAAAGAGAAGTACTTTATTTTTTTTTTTCACACACACAGTCGATCTCGAAATTTTGACTCATTTAGGGGCCATGAAAATATGAAAATTAAACATTTTTTATAATATATAACCAGTTTATATAAAACATGACAGTATGAATGCTTTTGGCGATCATCCTATGTGACGTTACAAAAATCATATGCGTATTGCGAAAAAACGTTGGAATACTCTTTTTCATAAGACCTTGTTAGAACACACGATCTTTAAATTAAACACAGGCTTAGCACTAGCAGGCGACAGTTCAAGCTTATACACACAACTGGTCATTTTACTTACGTAGAAGAAACAACTGGCGCATTGAAAAGTTTGAACACAACTAACTTTTGAAAGCTATACACCCTTGAAATCACTAGCGTGCCAGTGAATGTTTACACGTGTAATAAATCTTAAACGGACGCCTGCAAAACCATAGTCTTATAAACCGTTACAGCTAGCGAGATGTCACCAAACGTGCTATACAGCAAGCAGAGCCCAACTAGGATAATTAAAAAAACACAGAATATAATTAAAGAAACAGCATGAGTCTCACCAGTATATGGAACCGTTTAGGTGTAAACAAACTTACATACTGAATCATACCAAACTGATTGGAGCATAAAGCATCGATTTGTTGATAAAATTAACTTACTTGTTTCGAGGTTTATTTTTAAATAGGATTTTCGTAAATATTTATTGCTATTTCTCACGCAAATAAACTTAATCTGATAAGTCTAGCCAAATAAAAGTAGAAAGATAAAAAATATTGTGAAAGAATTTCTATACAGAAAAGTATGTATTTGCAATAAAAAATTAATGATGTAATAAAACCTTACAGTTTATTTTAGCAACAGTTCTAGTCTGATTCAAAGCAGCTTGTCAATATCTGAGAAATTAATGGCACTGTTTTCTCTTACGAATTTTGTATTTTCATTAATTTTTCAAGTTAGATCAGGTGCTCCTCAAAGATCCATTTTGGACCCTTTATTTTTGACTACAGGCACAGTTAACATACAGAACTGGGCAATAATCAACAATTTTTTTGTCGAGAATGGTACAACTATAACTTTTTACAAGCCATTTTAATTATAAGAATTTCTACGAAGGAATCAAAATTAAAAAGTGACCAACCAGCAACCTGAGGCTATTGTCATTTGCTACCCATATTAACCAAGTTCATCGGCAAGCTATGAATGGACTATTTGAGATGCTGATGTTTTGAAATTTAATAGTTTCAACTGATATTACTAATGCTTTAAATGATTATATTTTAGTAAAACCTTTATTTTTCGTCAGTACTTTTATCTTTTTTTAAAAATTGTTCAGACCAAAAATTTGGTAAATACTATGAAAAATAAATATAAACATTCCTGGAAGAATACGTAGCAAAATATTTCAAAGCGTGTATATTGATTATAATGGTGATTAGTCATGGTATACAACTAAAAACTCATTCAGGATTGATTGTTTGTTACTTGTTAGTTATTCCAGTTTTTCATTTTGTGAATGAACAACAACTATTTTTCATCGCACAGTTTTAATAATTTTTCATCGCTGTTCGTTTTTGTAGGAATATAATTTCTCAGTTGCTGTTTTAATAAAAAATGTCATTGGAAACTATAAGTAAAGCATTGTAGGATGGCCGATAGCCGCGCAGAGAGAGATGAAATATCGTCGCTGTTGAATGGAGACAAATTTCTGAACTATGAACGCAGTACAGTCGGGGAAGAAGTTTCAGTATAAGGTGCTCTCTATTCACCGAGAATCCCGGTATGTCACAGATCAATTAGTATTTTCGAATGAACTACGGTTCTTTGTTTTTATATTTGAAATATAATTGTTTTAGTTTCAAGTAAACAATACGATATAGTAAACGTCAAAATAAATACACATTAGATTAAATTATAAAGTTTGAGATAAATGTTTACAATACATTTTTTATTTACCTCTGCTCTAGCCAACTTCCGAAGTAATCCAGCAAACAATATTAAATTGTATTATTAGTAGTCGGTAAAAATATAATGATTCTGACAATGGCACTTCAACACGTGATACCCGGCGGCCAGCCGTGGTTACAAAATATGTCCTTTTTTATAGTCTGTCTTTATGCACTATTTATAATATAATTTTTAAATGCAATTAAAATAAAATATATTTTGCTATACATAACAACTGATAATAGATTTGTACCCATACTTTTCAAAATGGTACAATAAGAGCTCCAGCTGTAGATTCCTGCTCCATAAATTTTAAAACAATACTTATAATTTTTTGACAAAGATTTATGTTTTACTTTGCTTTCAAATACCATGATGAAATTTTCTTATAAATACTGCTAGTGATAGTACATGTAACAATGTGTATAAGTAGATACTGTGCATTAAATATAAGTTATACACCACAAGAACTTTTCTCGAGACTGTACCACTGATGTTTACACGAACAAGGAACATAAACAAGTGAACTTCGTAGAGGTGGGCGGGTTTCGACCACTGCGCATCCTAAACTCATCGGCCATTCTAAAATGGTCAACCTGTATTTTAAACTGAGAAACGTTAAAAAGTGTTAATGACAACTGACTGAATTATAATTACTTATTATACAATTCCTAAGAAATAAATGTTGTTACGGCTTCTAATGATACATTTTAAGAAATTTAGAGAATATTTTAAACCCAACCCTGCTTCAAAATGATATTAACTTTTCATGAGGGGTTATTATTTCTGAAAATGATGAATTTTGAGCATTGTTGTTTTGATTCGAAATAAGCTCGCGCCTCATATAAGATGTTTACCGTTTTACAAATAATAATAATCATTCAATCTCGACTGGATTGTGTGCTAATATTACAAATGTTGATGAAAGTTTGCATTGTTAGAAAAATAACGAAGGGGGTAAAACAGATCTTCGAATCATAAATCATTTTCACTTAATTAACTTCAATTTTACCACATTATAAAATTTATTAATTTCAATATTAAGAGTGCGTTGGCAGGCCACAATAAATTCGTATAATAGAAAGCGATATGTGGATATATGTCGATATAACAGGCACCATACAATTGGCTAGCTACATAGTTTTTATGATAATGTAACAATTCAATTGATAAGTACATTAAAATTCTTTTAAACTCTATTTCAAACGCTAGAGAAACGAAAAAAATCCGACCCCGTCTTTTAGCGATTTGCAGCAGTTACCCCATCGGCACATCCATATGTGCCATCGGACAGCTACTTCCTCGCCCTCTATTAGTAAACCGTCCAATTAAGTTGGCAATATTTAATACATTTTTCTAATTAATTAATATCTCATAGGAGCAAATATTATGCCGAAAACTATCTATGAGAACTAGTCCTATACGGCTAAGCAGATTAAACTAGTATTTACATGACCCCTACGGTATGAATATTCAGTTTAAAATGAGAACAAAGGTCTAAAATGAATTTATTTACCTATCTTGTCTTAAAAATGTTTTCATTCTAAAGGATTACATACATTTTCATAAAATCTCTCATTCAGTTTCTTGGAAATGCTTAGCCTTTGAAACGTCTTTCGCCCTGAGCTCATCAGAAAGGCACAAAGCCACTCATAACCTTTGTTCTCATTTTTAACTAAATCTTCATACCGTAGGGGGTCCTGTAGATACTGGTTTAATATGCTTAGCCTTAGAGGCCTATGTTGGATGCTAGTGTTATAATAAGAATGTCAAATAAGAAATTGGACAAATTTATTTTGGGATTTTTAATTTTCTAGCATAACCAGAAGTCAGGTTATCAAAAGAATGCAAAGATTTCATTAATATTTTTTACATATAGTTTTTCTTTTAGGTCTCATAGATAGTTTTTTTCCGCAGTTTGCAAAATCCTATAAAAAATATATTTCATTACTATAAGCAAACAAATAATAAATAATTCACTTTTAAAAATTAAGTTAACTAGTTTTAATAACTAAATCAAATTTGAATTCTGGTTTGCTTTTAAGAACAATATTTTGAAAGATTGATGATTGTAAACGCGGTATTTGAACTTGGTAACACAGCCTTAATGCAGTTGTTAATAACTGTCAAAATTGGAATTATTCAAACCCTATGAATTAATAAAATGACTTGTAAAAATAATTAAAATCTGAGATTGAATAATCATAGTGCCCACATGCTCAGACAGGCAAGTCCCTTATTGTGTATTTATCACATAGCATCTGTCAAATATATACGTTATACTATTAGTTCAGTCGGTAAAGTAAAAAATACACCAGAAGCTAGCAAAAAAAGGTTATCTGACATTTTCCCTCCGTAACTGTTAGTGCTAAGATTATACATCACAAAACCACAAAATTTACTTCTGGCGATGCTGCGCACCCTCCAAAAAAACCACCACTTCGGCGAAAAGAGTCTTATTTTACTGATAACTCTTTAACCGTTGAAGATATAAAAAAATTGCTCATCATAAAAAAAAGCTTGACTAATTGCCTAAAAAAAGTCCTGTTGTAATTTTCTTGTATATGCCATGGTTTTCGAGAAAATCGATATTGACAAAAATTGCGAAATTTATATTTTTAATGGGCGCAAATTTTCGTTTAAAATTTTTCGAATTGCTCGAAAACCAAACAAACTAGGAAGAAAAATCAAAATGGGTTTTAAAGGGGATAAAATACTCTCTTGTGTTGTCATTTTTGAGGACTATTGATATTTATTAGTATATAAAAATAACAATATAATATACTTATCTTTTGATTTTTTGTGCATCTAACTATTCACAGGCCCATAAAAAATAACTGACTATAATATAAGTTATAAATGCAGTATCTTTTAGTTCAAGGTCGTACTTCAGTGCAGAAAAAGTTAGGAATAAAAATATTCACATTTACAAATTTAGCAGCATGTTAGAGTTACCAAAAAGAAAATGAAAGAAAAGTTTTTGCTGATATTTTTTTGATATTTTTTTAATACAATTTTTCAACTATTAAATGATTAGAAACAATAGTCATATGACACATAAATTCAAAAAAAAATTGGATCTAAATTTTCAAGAAGTTTGGGTCTTTCCTTTATTTTTCGGAAACAATAAACAATTGTCCAAAATTTGGCTAACTTCAACATGCTGGTAAATTTGTAAACGTGAATATTTTAATTCCTAACCTTTTCTGCATTGAAGTTCAACCTTGAACTAAAAGATAATGCATTTATAACTTATATTAAAGTCAGTTATTTTTTATGGGCCTGTGAATAGTTACAAGTGCAAAAAAATCAACTATATTATATTGTTATTTTTATATACTAATAGAGACCAATAGCCACCAAAAATGGAAACACAAAAGAGTATTTTGTATCCCCTTTAAAACCCATTTTGATTTTTCTTCCTATCTTGTTTGGTTTTCGAGCAATTCAATTTTTTCTAGAGGCCGCGAGAAAAAAATTTCAAATAAACAAAACCATGGCATATACAAGAAAATTACAAGAGGACTTTTTTTTATGCAATTAGTCAAGCTTTCTTTTTTATGCTATTATTATTTTAGCCAGTTTTTATATCTTCCACGGTTAACGAGTTATCAGTAAAATAAGACTTCTTTCACCGAAGGGTTGGTTTTTGGGGGGGTTGCACGTTACCCCTAGAACTGATTTTTGTGGTTTTGTGATGTATAATCCCTGCACTAACAGTTACTAAAGGAAAATCTCAGATAACATTTTTTGTTATGGAAATCTTAATAATTATTGGACTATATAATGTAGTTGGCAATTTAAATATATATTTTTTGTAATTCATTAATTCAGAAATTGAAATATCTTCGGTTAACTACTTCGTAAGTAATTTTGTCCACTTCTGCTTTTAGCCTTCAAATGGCTGCTCAATATCACATTAAAGGCGATCCTAACTAAGCTGTGAACGCTTTTCAATTAACAATCGGAAAACATTTTAAATTACACTAAAAACTATTTTCAATCATGAAAAGTTGCACCGCCCCCATGGAAACGTCGTAAAAACGCTCGTTCGAATTCACTTTCGAAATACTCATACACGGCTCGACCTTGTCTACATCAATCTTCCTCGGAACACACCTCACAAATCATGGAAATAAAATTAAAACAGCGTTTAACAAAAACAAAGCGAGCTGTTCATCGATTATCATGCTGCAGCTTTGAGAGGAGAAAGGTCGCCAGTCCGTGGTAATTTTTACCCACGACTCCCCACAAATTGCGTAACATTAGAGCTAGTCGACGACTAGTGCGGCGTGGGGACATCTAATGTAGGGATAGTGAGTTACAGAGGAATCTCAGATGGTATTGTTACTGGTTTTGAGAGCCCCAACCGCAACATATTTAAACGCAAATGCTCATTTCTTGTGCGGGATCGACATGTTACTGTGTGTTCAGTATTACAGAGGAATTTATATCTCCTATAGTTCGGCATTAGAGCTTCTGATCACCTTTACTACTAGGATATTTCGATTTACTGGAATTTTCTGTGGTTCAACTTGATGATGTAGAGCCAAATATCTGCTTACTAACCTTTTAAAAGGACTCTACAAGCTTGACTCGACCAATCAAATTCTCTTGAGATCTAAATATCATCATTCTACTTTGTCACTTTTTTTATGATATGCAAGAAAACATATTTTACTACACGCACAAACACCTAACAAGAAAATGGGCAGCTACGGGAAGCAATTGAAACCGCCCTGTCAAACATTCGCGCAAAGTTAATTTAGGTAATGACCGGGCTCGGGACCGTGAAGGCCTGCAACGATGTGCTAGTCTCGACATTATCGTGTCCACATACATACTATAAACATGCATCTGTTTACAACAATTACATTACGGTGTCCCTTATTTATACTTGATGAAAAAAAAATAGTATTTTCGGTCTCACCCCCCAAAAATTGTGTATTTCATATAAGAATTACACACCTAAAATTTGTTTATTAAAAAAAAAGTACTGCAAATATTTTTTTAAAAGTTATGACATCATCGCCATTTTTCTTAAATGGCAACCCCCCTTTCTTAAAATGTCATTTGAAAGAGCACATTTTTCTGCATACAGTATGTTAAATTCTAAGGAGTATTGCATGACGAAATTATCGAGAAAGAAACATTCAACATTAATAGAACACATTCATTACTTATCGTCGAACCTTTTTACAACTTACACTTATTTTGCGTTTCGCTTTTTTTTTTTTTTCATTTACTTAGCAACGCGGACCTGGCTCTAACACATTAGTTGGTTACGCGCCTTGTAGTATTATACCTAGAAAAATATATGTTTTGAATTCTTTATGGTAATACTAAGAACTTTTTTTTAACTACTTTTTTTAACGCCGTGTGGGTCGAGCGCAACCCGCATAGAGACAGTAGTATGGTAGTAAGTAAGACAATAGTCACTTACGCCGCAGAACGCTATAGTTATTTATCAGTGATAAGTGAATTATAATTGTCCTTTCTTAAATTAATTTAATAATTGTTACGTTAATTGTGTGTGTCGGAGATTTGTTCCTTTTCCTTTTGGCGTCCCTTTGTCCTTCCTGTTGTCTGGGCCGACATCGACGACGGAGAATCCATCAAACCTACTGTGTAAGTTTCCGACACAGTCTTTTTTTTAATTATACCTAAATACAGTTCACTAAATCATAATAACGAAAACTTTAATCCTATTGGACAAATAAAATGTATAGAGCGTTTTGCTTTAAATGTTACAATTTAACACATTTTACATTTAAAAAATAAAACAACACTGTGTACCACAACATTATGCAAAACTTGTCAAAACGATTTCTCTGTTTTACTAAAGACAATTTTCAAATCATGAACATAATGGCGTCAATATTTATGCTGGCTAGTGTAAATTTACAATATAGGAATATTTGGATTGCAAAGTCCAAACAAATATTTGAATACCGTGTTTACGTTACTTTCGTTGTATTATGTAGCGTTTCGTGGAACTGGCATTTGGTATTTTAGTTTGTTAGACACGATAATTTGTTGAGCACGTAACTAAAAAAAATTGGGCAGAGAACTGTCTGAAATTTAACGTATTTATGTGAATTGCAAGGCGGAACGGCGTTACGTGATGTAATGTATAGGATGTTATATATGAACAGGCTATTTTTAAGTTAGTTTTTTCGCAAGTTATTACAGAGTGTTGTTTAAATACATAACATTCATTTTCATTAACATTTTAAGTTCGAGGAACACATTACTTCTATGCAGAATTCTTAAGAGTTAGTTTGAGGTTGATCATTTTGTGTATGTTAGATGTTCTTATATACTTTAATATTTATTCTAAGAAACTTTTCCGTTATGTGGCTTCGAACACAAAAGTAAATAGGTACTATTTTCTTGACAGATTAGACGTCAAAGATTCACACAACATAAACAAACATGCTTAATACTTGTAATTACCAAAATAAAGTTCTCCGATCATCTTGAGTACAGAGACAGGCCTGACGTCAGATACTAGACACAAGCTTCGCCTCCACTCTGCTCGCACGTGGCTGATAAGAGTGATAAGGTGCGAGACATCTAGTGTTAAATATTATTAACTAACTTATCGCAAGTTTGTTTGTGGTGTTTATTAAAATTTGACACACACAATGCAGCAGAAATATTAGAGAGCTGATTTGCGTAATTTTATCACATGTAAACGTACAAACGTTGTTTTATTTTCTAGTAAATAATGTAAACATATACCAATCTCAGTGTAGCGGCATTATTGCCGTGTGGTTAGTACCTATTTAATTTTTTTTTTTACATACAGGGTGTAATAAGTTTCATGTCATTAAAAAAAAACTGGTAATGGGGACCGACTAGACAAACAAAAAACCTTTATGACTTTTCCCTCTAGGAGCACTTTGAAAAAACTGATCTGGGTCAATATTTTTAATATTATGATAGACAACTATTGAGAACCACTGCTTTTCTTGGTAATGGACTTGTAGTTCCCAATTATACAACTTTTAAATTGTCATAAAAAAGTGCTCGCCGGCACACGCGGTGCCAAAGGATCATCGACCGCCTTTGATGGACCGCCTCAACCGAACTGAGACAAGTATAAAGAGGTAAATAATTCGTTCTCTCTTCGTGCACAATTGCAAGCAAATAATGGCTATAGAGGTTTAAATAGAGCATTTCTTTACATGTGTGTTTTTTAATTTGGAACAAAATATTGGATTGTTTATAATTTAGAAAATTTAAATGTGGTTTATTAACATTTGTAACATAAATGAGTGTCCTGGGTTAAAAGCTTACTACCTACCTAAATGATTCAAAATCTCTGCATCTGCATCAATACACAGTTTGGTACGTCGAATTAAGGACATACGCACTTCGTTCACTAAACACTAAACTATCAACTAACGTTGTCAATAAAGAAAAATAAAATAAAAACTTGGCACAAAAGCTAAAAAGGAATACAAAAAGAACGAACAAGTAAGTTGTGTCTGTACGTAATCAAGAATTTGACAACTTGAACGGTAAGTCAATAAAATAAATCTTAACTATAAATACACAATAACGCGAAATTCAAAAATAACAAAAACAACGAACGGGCGGGTTGGACCTGTGTACATAAGGAAACATCCACAGTAACTAAAATATTGCACAAGGGAGAGTTAGAGTATAGTTTTCTTCAGATCAGATCTATTAAACACTCAGAAAATGTCTTTCATCTTTACCGCATCGCTAAAGACCGCCGACATTTTAGAACCGATGAGTAAAATTGTCGACCAAGGATTCAGAAGCAGTGTAAAGTTGCTTGAAGATTTAAATCTCACATCCAAAATGTCTCATTTTTTCAAGGAGACGCAAGACACCACCGAAGAAGCAAGCGAATCCCGATTGCTGACATCGATTAGATGTGATTGAAGCTGTAAATGGCTTAATAAAAACGTGCAAATTATTTAAAAATTCACAAATCCCTTGCATTGGTGCTTATGTGAGAATCGTTTGCAGCCTTTGCAACCCTTATATAGACCACCTCGGCAGCAGTACAATGAAAGTAGCCATATCCTAGTAGCACAACATATTGGACCAATATATAATCGATATAGAACCAATATATGAATATTGGTCCTAAACAGGACCAATATTCATATATTGGTCCTATATGGATTATATATTGGTGCAATATTGGTGCTACTAGGGTATACTAATATACGATTCAAATGTATTGACCCCTGGTATGGTCAAAATTTCCTTAAAAAGTAGGACATTTTTCTACATAACTTAGCAGAACTTCAAAACTGTCCAACGTACATTATTCATTATTCAGCGTATGATTTAGAACAGACACATAATGAACACATAATTTTTCAATTTTTTCCGCTCCGTTTCTGATATTCGCGGTTAAAGTGAGGATACAATACAATACATTTGAATCGTATATTAGTAGAGAGCATGGTCCAACGTTCACAAATACCAAATTTACAAACCAGATTAGAAAAGGGTTGGTTGTGAAAGCGAATTATATGGCAAAAAATGTCTCACGAGTCTGTCACTAGACAAAATGACTACAGAGGAGTTACGAAATTTAACATTAGGTGTGTACGAAATAAAACAAGCCAAATCGTACAGTCACGAATATGTAAGAAACGATGAAGGTTTATATAAACTGTACGTCCACAAAGAAAACTATAATATTTTGGAATCAGAATTCAGTAGCGTATATATTCAAAACAATACAACATATGCATTGAATATAGTATCTCAAATGTGTTGTCTTGGTACTGTTAGTGTAAAATTGGGAGTGTTCATTGGTCATGGAGATTCAGTTAATTGGTTTTAGGCGTACGACAGTATATTGAAAACAGACGGTTACTAAAAAAAATTAAAAGGATGCTGCTCCAGAGGAACAATTTGATATTGATCAAAATTATGATTAATTATTGCAAAAATATAAGAGTTTGATTATTACAATAAATGTGTAAGAACACATAAATTTAATTTCCAACGCATGTTATGTATTTCTAAATTAAAGGAACAATATAATTCAAACAAATCCAAATTAAAATCATGTTTTCGTTTATGTTATAGTGAATAGCAACTAAAAATAATATAAACCTGACTCATTTTACTAGGGCCGTTTTTCTATGGAAAGTGTAGTGGTACAGTTTCCATTGTGCGGTACAATATTAGGTTTCATACGCACTCTGGCATTGCTCAATTCATCCTCCATATATCCCTTTAAAATAGTTTGTAACAGTTCCAAAGTGGTTTGAAGCAGGAACTATCTTGCTAGTATTTTGATTCATACCGTCTAATTTTACCCGGTAACGGTAGACGTTTATTTATGGTACTACAAAACGTCGATTGCAACATTTCAAGGGATCAAAAATGGCACTGTTTAATTTTTTTTAATTCGAACTTGCCTATTATATAAACAGCTTTTCACACGTTCTTGCATATAATAAAGGCAGTTTAAAATCTTATAATACAAAAGTTATAGTTTAGAATTATTTAAAATTATCTTGCTCTGGACTAAATTATTTAAAACTCGTCTGCTACGGCGTCGTGGCAGTTGAAGGGCAAGTTTAGTTAGAATGACTTAAAACACTCTGTAGATATAAAAACCATCACTCCTTTCATTATTACGAATAACTTAGGTAGTAAATTAAAATGGCCAGAACTTTACACACTAAGCTGTCAAATGATGTAGGAGTTATGTTTTAAATATCTTTGAGCCCTCTTTTTCTACCTAATTTACTTTAAAAAAAATTCATATTAGTTTGAGACGACTGTCCAAGAATGTGCCAAATTTCAACAGTCCAAAACATCCGGAAATTAGATGTTTGTTCCGAACAAAGATATTATGACCTTTCTGTATATAATAACATATAAATAGACTCTTTCTAGTAGACACTCTACTCACAAGATGATGAATAGTCGGATTGTCACTATTTCAGACCTTCCACTGATCGATAGTTTCGTAAATATTTATTTAATATAGGTATTACTTTTCAATAAATGATCAGTATGAAATTTCGTTTTGTTTATTTTATAGTTAGATAAAAGATAGTGGCACAGTAAGGCGAATTTACTATCAATTTCTGGCTCGAATGGAATTTGTTATCAATATTAAGGTCAAGGACACATTGATAGTAGTATTAGTTATACGCAAATATATGTATATTTTCCCGAAAGAAATAAGAATATTACATGCATATTGGAATTTTCCTGTATTAAGAGCTGTAGTAAAATCTTGATATCGTACCACAGTGGATCAGAATCGTTTCATGTTATCTCTGGATTTGACAAATAGCGAAACTCTAACATGTGGCGGCGTTTCGTCGACGACGTTGGCATCATCAGAGAATGATTAAAAGTAGAAGAGGCAATGTCACACCGAATATTTCGGTCCACTTTAAAATGTTCAATTCTAGCCAAAAATAATATAAGTGACCTTTACTAGAACACTTTACAACTACCAGGAATGATAGCACCATAATCAAGAGTTACTGCTTAAATACCGCAATAACACGACCCCTTCTATCCCTAGAGATCTTGTGCGGAAGAGGGCTACTTATTTAAAGACAGGCACACCCAATATGCGAATATGCTGAGGTTCATTTCATTTGAAAAAATCGCAATGGGACTAACTTGCTAGGAAGTAACAAAATAGAAGCAATAAGCATAAACAATAGTATCAGTGATGCAAAATTTCATGAAACTTAAAATTTGCGAAATTTCAATGACATTTTTGCGAAATTTTTTGGAAATTCATCTGATATTTTTAAAATTTCTTAAATAAAAAATTAAATAATAAGTATCATGAAATTTCAATGAAATTTTCATTTTATGAAACTTTATTGAATATGTCCGTAATATTATGAAAGTGAAGCGAAATTTCATTGAAATATTTCATGAAATGATATGAAACTGAAGTTCTGTATAACATTAATAATTTTTTTAATTTCCGAGGGTTAATGAGTAATAAATTCCACTTTGGAACTAGTCTCACAAATGTTTACTTTTCAATGTTTCTTTTTAATATAAAAAAAGCATATTTTGTTTTCCCCTTATTAAGATTAGAACTTACAATTATATCCGTGAAAAGTAAAAATAATAATACATTTTTCAAAATACACGGATAATTTGTCAATATTTTTTCAAAATCTCCTAGACCCCTATCTCCACTGGAGAGAATGCTCATTTCGGGAGAAAGAAAAGGAAGGAAACGTAGCGAGATGTCCCTGGTAGATTCAGATTAAAATCCAAACTCTAACACAATACATTACCATTACAACGTCGTTAATCAATGACCTCAGTGAAGTTATATTGAAATATCGTTTCATTTAAAATAAGTTTTTCTTATTAATGCAAAAATAATAGAACCTGGGAACCTAGAAAGAAATGAAAAGCAGAATTCTTATAGTTAAAAAATAGCTAATAGCTAACCTAACCTCTAAACTAAATGTTAAAACCAGACCTGAATCCTCATTGATTGAAAACAAATTTAAAAAACGTGCAAAATTTCGTTTGATGTAGTAGAAATACAGATTTTGCTGCTGAAACTTTCATGAAAGTTTAAAAAATATGGTAATTTTCAGATTAACCTGAAACTTTCAAAAAATTCAGATATTTCAGAAAATGAGGGTACCTACGTGGAAACTTTTCAGAAGTCTTAATTTGAAATTGAAACTTTCAAAATGAAATTCGAAATTTTGGCTATATCAGGAGTACCCCAAGGTACAAATTTAGGCCGTTTTTATAATTTTTGTGTGTATCACATAGCATATAGATACGTAGTGTATAACAAACAGATGAATACAAAAATTTTAAGAGAAGTGAAAATCAGAATGACTGGTTAAGTTATAAATCTAGCAGAAACAATGTTGTTAATATAATTAAACAAGAAAAATGTACTAAGTATTATGAGGAAAAATAGATGATTGTAGGTACGACCCAAAGAAAATGTGGCAATCACTTAAATCTTTAATATCAGGTAAATATGACGAACCCTTTAAAGAAATCCAATTTGAAAATGAAATATGTAAAAACTCAAACCTATTGCCGGAAAAATTTTATGAATTTTATGTATCTAGTATAAACGATATAGTGCATAGTATACCTCATAGCAACTATCAGTTTGAACTTACTGAGTTAGAAGGAGTAAAAATGCAAAATTTTAAGTTATTGACAAAAACTGAATTAAAAACAATAATATTTGACCTAGCTAACAAAAGCAGTCCAGATGAAATTGATATGGCATTTTATAAAGATAATTTCGACAACTTATCGAATCAACTGATTCACATTATTAATGGCTCTTTAGAGCTTGGTATTGTGCCAAGTTCATTAAAAGTATCGACCATCATTCCTGTAAGAAAAATGCCTAAAACTAATAAGGCTGAAGAGTGTAGATCTATAAATTTGTTACCAGCTTTTGAGAAAATGTTAGAAAAAGTAGTATACGTGCAATTACTAGACTTTATAATGGATCAAAATATACTTAGTAAATATCAGTCTGGCTTCAGAGAAGGTTTTAGATGCGAAAGTGCGTTGCAATATGTTATCAATGAGTGGAAGGAAGCCAAGGATAAGGGAAAAATGACCGGAGTAATTTTTTTAGATTTGAAAAGAGCATTTGAAACGATTGACAGAAAAATTTTATTAGATAAGCTGAGTAAGTATGGTAATAATGGTGTGGTTCGAATGTTACTTAAAAAACAGGAGACAAAGGGTGAAATGTGAACATATGTTCTCAAGTGAGCTACCTATTGATATGGGGGTGCCTCAGGGGAGTATACTTGGGCCATTGCTGTTTATACTATACATCAATGATATGTCTAAAATCTTTAAACATTGTAAATACCACTTTTTTGCTGATGACACTATAATCTACATCGATGTGAATGATCCAAGAGAGTTAGTGGACAAAATAAACTGCGATTTAGAACTGGTCTCTAAATGGATGGAAATAAATAAATTAAAATTAAGTATTACAAAAACGAAAGGTATGCTCATAAGTAATCAGCAGAAATTCAGATTATTCAAAGATGTAAATTTACCAATCAAGATCCAAGAGGTAAACTTGTCATTGGTCTCAGAAATCAAATATCTGGGAGTTATTGTTGATTACAACTTGAATTTTAAGAACCATGTGGACTATAAATGTAAAAAAATATCTAAAAAAATCGGTGTTCTAAAACGCGTCAGTTGGTACCTATCTATAAATGTAAGAAAAACTGTCTATAACTCCGAACTAGAACGACTACAAATGTTGCAAAATAGAGCAATGAGAGTTATACTAAAATGCAATATCTATACTAGAATAAACGATATGCTAAATTGTTTAAATTAGATGAATATAGAAAATTTTCTTAAGTACAACGTTTTAGTTTTTATACATAAAATTAATAAAGGCATAGTTCCAGATTACCTAAAAAATATTTTAACTAAATCACGAGATTTGCATAATTACAATACCCGAGGAATTAATAATTTTGTAATAAAGAAAGGTAATGATGCATCTATGCACCGTTCAATCTTCTATAAGGAAGTGGTTGAGTACAACCGTTTGGGTATTGATTTACGTGAAACTAATTTACTTTTAAGAGACTATTAAAAGATGGCCTGTTATGAATTACATACAATAATATACATATTTCTGTCTACATTATATTTTTTAGTTGATTCTGGGTAGTTTTAATTATATATTTTTGTAGCGTTAGCTTTAGGTAGTTTTTTAGTTTAGTTCTAGTTGTATGCCTATATATGTGGATACTGGGTGCCAATGTAAAACAGCAATGTAAATTATGTATTTTAAAGCATAGCCAAGGGCTAAATAAAAGTATTACCTATCTTTAAGTCAAACAGAATGTAGCTCTATGACATTCGCAATCAAACAAAATGTTATACTAATTAATCATGATCACAATCATACACCTCTCCGTCCTGACAATCACCGTGAGTTAGGTGTGATAAAAACTAACGTTTGTAAACCACACTGAAGTTATTGTCATTAAAAGCTGTAGAATCCAGAGTTTGGTCACAAGAAACTCCGTACATTTTGAGTGTGCCCCAATAATATGACGTCCAGACCAGAGACGTGTGAGTCTATTTGCGCCAGTCCGGTCCCTGTACACCGATACGCACAGGTTGCCAAAAGATCCTGTCCATTATATCAATAATTATAATGTTTTGAACGCGTGCCAAAAGTAACGCTATATCTACGAAATCAACATTTATGAGGTCGTTAATAATCTGTTTCCAGAAAAGACTAGAATATCATTCTTCATACAAACCAACCTATATAAGACACTTTAAAACTTCGATGCCCTAAAGAGCACATGTTGTTCCATGGCAGTGGATCGCTTTCAAATCCTGATTCACGTAGATATATACAGATAGAAGAACGTGATTGGAGTAATGGTGTAGATGTCGACATAAAAAAATCGATGTTAGCTGTAACTTGGTTAGGGTTGAAATTAATGTTAGCAACTCGACGAGAAGTTGACTGTTGAGTAGCGTAAAATGGAAACCGTACAAGAGGAGCAAGAAAAAGATGATTTAAGATGTACCTGAAGTTCGAAAGTTCACTTAAACGAATTTCATCATTAATTTTTTCTTTTCATATGAAATCATTCAAATGAACATTCAAAACTTTAGATACATGGATAACCTTCAAATAAAAAAATAAAATGTACCTGAAGTTTCGAACAGTCACTTGAACGAATTTTATATGGAAAGGAAAAATTTAGTACGAAATTCGTTAAAATGAACGACCGAAACTTCAGGTACATGATTTAACTTGATTTCCCTATACAGGGTGTTCCTTAAGAACGTGCTAATATTTCAGGGTGTGTTTCCTTAGGTCATTTTATGAAGAAAAGTTCAAGGGCTTAAATTTTTTGCTACAGGGTATTGAATGTTTTAAATCGTTATTTTTCAATATCTCAGGAAATATCCTAGATTCAATTTTGGTATGTGTAAATAGGATATAGAACCACATGTTTCAGTTATTTTATCGCTCCATCAGTGGCATCCCTACAAACATGTGTTCTCATATTTTTTTACTAAAAACCTGGTACGCCACTGACATTTTTACATGTGGATATTGTGACTAGCCTGGTTAATTCTACATGAAAACTGTCTCTTTAGTTTTTCTCGTCAGACGCACAGTTCGTGATTAAAACAATTAATTTCAAATTGAAACTAATTATTATGAACATTGATAATGATAAATTTTGTTTTATAAAAATTGTTGGAAACGGCCATCTTTACTTAATTGTAATGCTGCCGCCGGTCTTCGCCTCTACAGGGTGTAATTAGTTTCATGTCATTAAAATAAACTGGTGGTAGAGAACGACAAGACAAACAAAAAAACCTTATATAACATGGGGTCTAAAGCTCATAGTTTTGGGAAAAAAATAAACAAAAATTTCCAAAATACTTAATCAGGGTTCAGACTTTGCGAAGCTGAAAAAATTCCCTGAATTTTCCAGGTTTGCCATAACCAAAAATATCAATATTCATGTATTTTTTACTAATCTAATTTTTTATTCAACATAAAATAATTCTTTAAATTGAATTGAATCTAAATTGAATCAGTGAAAATTCTTAAGAACTCTATGGTTTTCCATATCGAGACGCAGAATTCCCTGATTTCTTACACAATTTATAAAATTCCCTGATATTTCCAGGTATTTTTTAAAGATTTTCAAATCCCCTGAATATTACAGGTTCTCCAGGTTTTCCATACGAGTCCGAACCCTGTTAATAATAGTTTGAGAACTGCTGGCATATTGGGGTAGGATTTATTGCCTCGCGTCTTGTCGCACATAATACTCTGCCATTCGTGCAAATAAGTATGGTGAGCCTAAGAGATAATTAGGCCGCGACGGGGGTCATCGAAAAGCATGCCGACAAAGCAGTTAAAAGCGACCGACAACACCGCCATGTTTCTTGCTTCTTCGAGGCCAAAGTATGTTATTACGCGTGCTATACTCTCCCTTGTAATACTCTCCAGTAATATTTTCAGTTTGTGTCCTTATTTGGTAAACAACGTACACACGACGCGACCTATCCGCTCCTTGGTTTTGTCTGTTGCTTTTGTTCTTTTTGAATTTTGTGCCAGTTGTGTTAAGATTTATTTTATTGACTTGTCGTTAGTACTTGGTTACGTAAGACACTACTTCTCGTTCGTGCTTTTTGTGTTACTTTTTGGACTTTGAACCAAGTTTTTCTTTTTGTTTTCTTTATTGATAACGTTAATTCACAGTTTAGGTGGTGTTTTATAACGGAGATTCTGAACATTATGGGAGATTACACGTATCCAGAGCTCGCAGATATGCACTTGGTGTATGGAGAAATTGGTGGAAATGCAGCTGGTGCGGAAGAGTTTTATCGTTTAAGGTTCCCTAATCGACGTCATCATTGTGTTTGTACATTTGTTAGAATTGACCAGCGTCTTCGAGAAACGGGTCGTCACGATGGGCATGGAGGAGAACGAGGTCCACAACGCGAAGAAAGGGTAATTGACGCAGAGGTTCAAATTTTGAAAGATGTAGAAGAGGATCCAACTTTAAGCACCCGCGATATCGCGAGCCGTGTGGGAGTATCCCATTTTGTGGTATGTAGGACATTGAGAGATATGAACTTACATCCCTTATCACTACCAATGTGTCCAAGCACTAGAACCTTAAGATTTTGCAGAACGAATCCAATTTTGTAGGTAGATTTTAAGAAAACACGCGGCAAATGAGGATTTTTAAACGTTCTGTGTTTCTCCGATGAGTGGTGTTTTACCGGAAATGGAGTGTTTAATTTTAAAAATATGCACTATTGTGCAGACGAAAATCCACGTGTAATAAAAAGAGCGCATTTTCAAAGACGGTTCAGCGTTAATTGGTGGGTAGGAATTTGCTGTAATGAAATAATTGGACCTATACAATTACCCGCTGGATTAAATGGTGATGTATAACTTAAATTTTTTGCAACAAACATTGCCAAATTTGTTGGAAGATGTAGCCTTGGCTACGTGTAGACGAATGTGGTATTTGCACGATGGCGCGCCAGTCCATTTTAGTCTGGCTGTTCGAAATATTTTGAACAGAAAGTTTCCTCGACGATGGCAGCAATCAATTACCTACATCCTGAAATCCACATGACAATTTTTCTTCAACACGAATTTATAAAAAATCGTCAAAGATAAGTGGTCACATAAGGTATAAAATTAAAAATCGTCAATTCCATTTTTTGAAGTTCATATGCAAGGTCTAAAGATATAAAAAATTATGTATTGTAAAAAAATATTTTTTTATTATACTTTTAGAGCACAGAAAAACGAGAAATTGGCGATTTTCAATTTTTTTAAATTAATAACAGTGAAAATACCAACTTTACGAAAAAAGTTATCAAACGTTTTTATTGCAAATCGGTGAAAAAATATAAGTAAAAAAAAAAATTGATTGAAAAAATATATTTCCTTTTGTTATAAACAAAATTAATTTAAACAATATCATATCAGGTTACCGTCTAGTAATATGGATTTTCATAATCTTTAGTGTCCTCTGAACTGATTTTAGCAAAAAAAACTGCGTCCGAGACGTATTCGAAACTCATGCGTCCATACCACTTGCTCTATAGGGCTGTTTAACAGTTTTAATTGTAATTTATAATTTCTCGTCTAGTCAATAGTGTGCGCTTAATGCACACCAACTTCTTTCTTTTAGTCATATTGACATATGATCTACAAAAAGTGCTCCTCCCACCATCCTTTTATGTGATACGTTGTTTACTATACATATTAACCAAACCCTTTATGTACATTACGTGATTTATATTGATTACATGATATACAATATGTTACATACACTTTGAGAGTAATTATCTGCAAATAGCAGTAGAGCCACATGGCAAATAAATAAACACGTGAGTATGCTTTGCGGTCTAACATATCGAAAATAATACACAAAGACCAAACAAACTGTAAATCCTAATATTAATGAAGAGTCTGACCGAAATTTTCTTCTACCAGGGACCTCATTCCTGAATCAGGAAACAAAGAAGAATCGAAATATTTTATCTCTTTTAGTCTTATTCCGTTTCCCATTTCCTCTTTAGCACGAGCCTATTCTTCGAAAGTATTTGCATATGACTTTTTCTGGTCCAGGGATAGGTCCGGGATAAATATCTCGTTGGCCACCTAGATTACCAGAATTAAATCATCTTGCTTTTTCCTCTGGAATGTTAAAAATCTAGTTTATATCAACTTGATTGAAAATGAAATCGTATTTGAAAAAATGAAACACCCTCGCGAATGAGACGACGCAGAGAATGGTGTACAGTTAATTGACATTGAACGTATACTAGTAATTGCGTTTGACTCGAAACGTTCACACAACTTATAGGTAACAGTGCTGCAATCATACAATGGTGTAATGTACCAGTAAATTATTCATCATCGGCTGGAGTGTGCAGGTGTTTGCGAGATGCTTCTATTCAGTTTCGATCTATCGTTATCTCCTTATTTTTCTTCTTCTAAGTTTTATGTTTCTTCTGTTTTTGAATCTGGCAGCTTTTATTTTTTATTCATTAATTTTTGTTTTTATTTATTAACCGTTCCACAGGTAAATATCCATTTACGGTGGAGTTGCTAGGAAGGACAAAAAATTAACAGCAAAGTGCAATGTGCACTTTTAGTTTTATAAACATTAAATTTGGACATTAAGCCCAAGGGACTCGCCTTTAAACTAAGAAAATACAGAACAATCTGTATAGTCTTATAACATATTTAATTTTATAAAACTACGCGATATTTTGCTTCATCCGTCCCCATTATAATACTCTTCATAAACACAAAACGAAGAGTATATTTCATTTAATCAGCACATTTCTAAAACCTGTAATATCGCTCGTAGAGAAAAAAAATTCATATCACTTCATATCACAAGTCCGATTATACTGAAATTAGCATACTAAGTTAGTGCTAGTTAGAGGGATGACCTATTGTTTTTGAATAAGATCGATCAATAAATAAAAGTTATTAATTATTTAAATTTACAAAAAATATTTTTTTGTTTTGTGATTAAACAAAAAATCTAATACAATTTGCGAAGAGGATCCTACATAGTGTGCAAAAATTATTATTTTATTTTATTTCATTCATACACCATCTAACAGTACAAGACCAGTTACAAGATGGGAAACGACACATACATCATCATACAAAAATGACTTAAACTTACTAACATACATTTCAATAAGGATATACAATAATAAAACAATATAAATATTAGAGAGAACAGATAGTTGAATTTACTAACAATAAAGAAAGTAACAAAATACATGCATATATGATTTAGACCAAATCTTCTATTTATTAAAGATGTCGATATCACGCTGGCTGTGGTTATAGCTAGAGCACATGCTGTAGATTGGCGAAAACTTTAAAGTATTAGTCCGGACTATACCAAGGTAGAAAGTTTGGTTCTGTCTTGAATTTATTCGCGGAATATGGAAACTAAGTCTCTGGAGTATCTCATTACAGTCGATATCATAATGAATCACCTTTTTTAAAAAATGTATGGTAAAGTATTTGCGTCTTTCAGATTGGTTACTCATAGAAAACATTTGAAGTAAATCGCTTTGTGGAAAACCAATTGGTGGATAAATACTATGCGCTTTTAGATATACAAATTTAGGAAAATGACGTTGCACATTTTCTAATTTAAGACTATGAATGTTATAGCAGGGCTGCCAAACAAGAGACGCATAATCTAGTTTAGATTGCAAAAAAGAAAAATATAATAGTTTCAAAGTTCAGATATTTGAGAAATCACGCCCAGTGCGTATATAAAACCAAGTGTTCTATTTACGACGCAAATTAATGTGTCTATATGATGGACAAAGCTGAGTTTTTTGTCAAAAATTATTACAAAGTCTTTAAACAAGGACGGTCAAGTTAGAGGTTGGTTTTCTAGAGACTTGTTAAATGTATGATTAGTATCCTTCCTGGAAAATGTCAAAACGTTACATTTTTGCACGTTTAATGTGAGACTGTTCTCGACACACCAAATTTAGATATATTATCTTGTGTGGATGCAGTCACTTATGTTAGAGAGTCTATATAGTAGCTTGATGTCATCTGCATACATTAAAAAATAAACGTCTAGCTCATATGCTACATCAATAATAAATATGTTAAACAAGAGCTGGCCAAGAACAGACCCCTGAGGTACACCCAAACAAGATTAAGTAATCAGTAGACCTTAATCCATTATGTGCGACGTACTGTTTTCTATTTGACAAGTATGATTTTGAAAAGTATGTAAGATTCTGTGAAACTCCAACGTTAGACAGTTTTTTTAATAAAAATGTTATGCTGGCCAAGAACAGACCCCTGAGGTACACCCAAACAAGATTAAGTAATCAGTAGACCTTAATCCATTATGTGCGACGTACTGTTTTCTATTTGACAAGTACGATTTTGAAAAGTATGTAAGATTCTGTGAAACTCCAATGTTAGACAGTTTTTTTAATAAAAATGTTATGCTGGCCAAGAACAGACCCCTGAGGTACACCCAAACAAGATTAAGTAATCAGTAGACCTTAATTCATTATGTGCGACGTACTGTTTTCTATTTGACAAGTACGATTTTGAAAAGTATGTAAGATTCTGTGAAATTCCAATGTTAGACAGTTTTTTTAATAAAAATGTTATGCTGGCCAAGAACAGACCCCTGAGGTACACCCAAACAAGATTAAGTAATCAGTAGACCTTAATTCATTATGTGCGACGTACTGTTTGACAAGTATGATTTTGAAAAGTATGTAAGATTCTGTGAAACTCCAATGTTAGACAGTTTTTTAAATAAAAATGTTATGCTGGCCAAGAACAGACCCCTGAGGTACACCCAAACAAGATTAAGTAATCAGTAGACCTTAATTCATTATGTGCGACGTACTGTTTGACAAGTATGATTTTGAAAAGTATGTAAGATTCTGTGAAACTCCAATGTTAGACAGTTTTTTTAATAAAAATGTTATGCTGGCCAAGAACAGACCCCTGAGGTACACCCAAACAAGATTAAGTAATCAGTAGACCTTAATCCATTATGTGCGACGTACTGTTTTCTATTTGACAAGTATGATTTTGAAAAGTATGTAAGATTCTGTGAAACTCCAATGTTAGACAGTTTTTTTAATAAAAATGTTATGATCAAGCCTGCCTAATGCTTTTGTGGAATCAAAATATGTTACATCTGTTTGAACTCGTATCTCAATGGACTCAGATATATATTAAGTAGCACATATTAAATTGGTGGTTGTAGATATGCCTTTCATAAATCCTTACTGTTGAGAGGAGATACTGCTTTTGACATGCGGATATATACAATTATGCAGCGAAATTTCAAAAGCTTTGGCCAAAGTTACAAAAGTTACAAATGACAGTGATTGCTACATCATTTTTGTTACCGGTTTTATAAACTGGACGTACTTTAGAATGCTTCCATACATCAGGAAAAGAACATCATTTTATAGTTAAATAAAATTTTAAGTAGATGGGCGAATATATTAGCACAATCTTTCAACAAAAATGCAGGAATGCCATACGGCCCCATGGTGAGCTTCGGTTTAATTTTTTAATGCTTTTAGGAAGTCTTTTCCAGAAAAGGAAACTAAATTGATGTGATTGTTATTTAAGCTATCATCTGAATTTATGTCTGCCGGTTCACTTGCTAAAAACGATTTTTAAACAAATTTAGGGTAAGCGTTAATAATATCCTCTGGGTTGTTGAGATTTTCGTCATTGTAATACATATCTTTAGAGATATTTGTCATTCCTTTCTTATTGTTTATGGATGCCCAGAATTTATTAGGATCCTGATTAATATTGTTTTCGGCACGCCTTGTATAGTTCTTATTTGCAGTTTAGATATCCAATTTAATTTTTTGACCTGTCTTATTAATTCATCTAGTGCAACATCGCCGTTCGTTTATAGATATTTTGATATTTTTAGTTGGATCTTATACTCTTTATAATTTCAGAGTTAAACCATGATGGAAATTTAATTTTATTTTTTGGGAGTGTAAATTTTGTTACTATATAAAAAATTCAGTGAATCTGCGAAGAGTATAATGGTTAGCTTGTTCATGCTTGTATTTTATTGTGTATGTAAGTTTCCAAGCAAATGATTAGTGATTACACTCAGCTAGTCACAGAGTACATGATTAATGCGCAAAACTTTTATCTTTATTGCCAACATTAAGCTTCATTATGATAAAAAAATATAAATACAAAAACAATACGTTATTAGGTACTTACGCCACGAAACTAATTGAATTCCTAATGCCTACGTCAATTAGCACGGCTTATTGATCTGAATTAATGAGTGGCGGCTATGATAAAAATTAAAAACACACGAAATACATATAAATATTACCAGAGGATACAGGTAAGCATAAAAATATATATCTTTACCAACAACTACTTTGCCGGCTATATGCCACGATTAACATTGGATTACAAGAGTACAAGGCAATATGCACATTACGTGTAACATGACTGTCTCGATAGTGTTATATTTAATTTCGACTACCATGTTCAACGAAATCAAAAACACCAAAAATTGCAGTTGAATCAAACTTTAAAACGTTTACGGACACGTGTTTCCACGTCTACATCTCATTAGTGTGACTACTTTCAAAAATTGATTGATCTGAGAAATACCTCTACGAGATATTAATTTATTTAGCTCATCATTATGTCATTTTTATGATCAATATTAGATCAATTTTCTTAGCAAAACTTACGTTAATTTGGACTGGTAAAATAACTTAATTTGGATTAAAGTTAATTTTAAGTAACTTAGCGGACCAGACCACTGAACCATGAACAAACATTCTGGGTAAAAACTAGGTACTTTATAACTAAAGATTTCAAGTTGTTATGCCTTCTTACTCAACCATAAAGACGAAATTAGGTGACTTTCAACTACTTGAAATTATTTTTGCCATAGTAGTACTATTTTGCTTGTTTGCTGGTTAGGTACTAGTTCTCCAGTCTGATAAGAACTAGTGTATGGAGAGAGTACCACAACTAACATGTATACAATATTTAGTGTATTAATACAACTTTTAAAAAGTAGTATAATTTCTATTTCAAATATTTTTTTATTCAATTCCATTGTACCATGCATCTTGTGAACCTCGTTTAACTATTTGTACAAATGTTATGCATAACTGCAGCTAAATGCAACTTTTTGTTGTACACATATACGTTCTCTATGTGCACGAGATATAGACTTGAAATTCTCAACTATTTAATGAAACAGATTCAACCGAATGCAGCAAGCAGCATTTGCTGCTACAGGCGACTCAAATTATTATTTACTATATTTAACACTATATGGATTTAACAGCAAATGTGGTATCTTCTTGGAGTCGTATCTAACTAATAAGAAGCAACAAGCTTCAATAAATGGACACCGGTCAAGCATATTGAATATACTATTTGGAGTTCCCCAGGGTTCTGTTCTGGTAACGCTACTGTTGTTATTGTTTGTTAATGATCTGTCAGGAATTTTTAGTGTTGAAAATTCGATTTAATTTACTCAGGATACTTCTTACGTACGTGTAACGATATAGTAGACTTAAGGAACACTACTCAAACTGTATTAAACGAGATATATATTATAATTTTTCGATAAAATATTAGTGGTAAATCAAAATAAAACTGCAAGGAGATTCATATTTTAAAAACATACGGAAAATCTCTAGAACCAGCTCAGACAACAAAATTCTTAGGTACGTATATTAATAATTCTTTGAACAGTGAATGTTATGTAGATGTAAAAAACTGACGTGGGCGAATTGCAATAAAAGTGGTCTAAGTAATAAATTCTACTTTTATTTAAAGAACTTAAATGTTGCCTGTGGTATCTAGTGTTGCCGCGAGACGAGACGAGATTTGGTCCATTCTCGATCTCGATATCAGTAAATCTCGAAACTCAATTCTCTCGAACTCGAGTTCGAGATTCACATATCTCGAGTTTTAAGTACGTGCATACGAAATGTTGTCCATTGCGACGCTGCAAGCATGTGTTCCGTGCTCTGTATACCAGACCAGTCGTTACACAATAAGTGTTAAACATAAAACCAACTGCTGAGAATATTTCAATGAAAAGCGATACAAATGCAATGGAAGATGATGATGATTGGGTGAAAGATCACCAACATCAACGTCTAGCAGTAGAAGTGTCTTGTAACATGACAGTACCAGTATCGAAATGACGTGAAACAAAAAAAAACACCTAAATCGAATTCAAGCAAATGGAGTGCCGTGCTATTTGAAGAAATATTTCGACATCCACAAATTAGCAGACAATGCAGACATTGGCTCACAGCACAAAAAAATGACAAAAAGGCGATCTGTACCCTATGTTATTTAAAAATAATAATAATCTAATACGACTGGTTTAAAACCACATTTAAAAATCCATCACACTCAAGAGTTCAGCAAATTATTTATTAACAATTGGCAGACATGCGAATTTATGTAAAAACATTTAATACAACTAAAATGTTTTTGTCCATTACAGATACTTAATGTATGTTTTATAAAAATAAAGCGCTATACCTATAGCCATTCTGCTTTGTAAGTATAAAAAATTCTTCATAAATTTTCGAGATCGAGAATCTCAAAGGAAATCGAGAATTAGGTTGATCTTTGTCGATCTCGTCTAGAATATTCGAGATGTAAAAATCTCCACATAGATATCGAATTTCGAGACGAGACGAGATCGAGAATTATTTCGTCTCAGCGGCATCACATTTTGGATATTGTTTTATTTGTAGAACTTCACTATGTTAATTTATTAAAAAAAAAAAGTTACCATAATTATAGAGGGTGATTTACCACAACATGCAGAAAATAAAATGGTGTACTAGTTTTCTATGTGGGAAACCCCCTGCAAAATTTTAGAGCAATCCGAAATAATTTAGATAATTTTTTTGCATTAAAACTTGTAATGATACGCTACTGAACCATGGAATTTGGCTATCCTTAAATGCTACAATTGTTTACGCGTATTTACGCGTGCGTCGCTTCGTATCTTTCAAGCGATCAGAAGTTGTTTACGTATGGTCAGTTTCTTTTCAGCTTCCGTTTGGATTTTTACGTTTTGAAAATTGTATTCGTAGATCGATACCGGCCAATATGCCACCGCTTATATCGCATGAATACTGCGATATGATTTTAACTTATAGTGCAGTAAATGAAAATCTTACAGCCGCTGTACGAGAATATGAGAGAAAATTTCCCGGCAGGGGTATGCCACATGAAAGAACAAGGAGCCCAGATATCACTCCTATGAATTTTTTTTTGCGGGATTACACGAAGAGTTTGGTGTACGCTAAGTCAAATTATTTTAATTTTTGCTATTTTTATTGTGATTAAATCCAAAAAGTCACTTTTAACCCTGCCAGCTTCGCTGTCAGTCCCAAGTCTGATAAAGGAGGAGGGGAAGTGATATGGTTGCACCGCGTTACGTCAGATTGGTTAAAGTCATAGGAGGCGCATTTCTACAAAAAATAAGGCAATTTTTATGTAATTTTTTTCAGTTTTTCATTTTTTTTTTTACTACTTTCGGTAGTTACAACTTACTTATAAATTGTTTGCATCTTGTGGTAAATCACCCAACATGTGCTGCATTGGTACCTGTCTTGCTTTGCTACGGAACTTAACTGGATTAGCCTTTCAAGAAAAATTCAACTTAAAATTAGCAAAGTTATGTGTACCTACTCTCTGATAAATTAAAATATGTACTCGACTGTGCCTGTGTATCACTTGGTGTATTATTATCGGCTATGTTTTCTTCAGCCTCAATTAAAATTTCAGAAATCTTTCTTTTTCGGGATCTTATTTCGCTACTTAAGCGGGGATGACGAGCTTTTTTATCTTGCTGACAAAAATATGGAGGACCACATCCCAGACAGCACGAGATATCCTGAGGACATCCTATTATAGTCCCATTGGCCCAGATATGAGCCAGGGTTGACCTGACCGAATATTAATATCATGTAAAGATCATATATACTTAAGTCTATTTAATAATTAAAAATGTAAGCTTTAGAATGAAAATATCTGCACTTACTCTTCAGGATTTTGTTAATGGATGTTAAAGATTCTATAATAATTTCGGTGAAATAAATAAATCAATTTTTTAATATTGTATTTCAACCTTGAAAATGGCCGTTTTTACATTTATTCAACATTAAATTGTTTATAAGTTGGAAACGGTAAAGCTTACGGAAAAATGACAAGAGACCTTTTTTGTTAATGACCAAAAAATTCGAATCAGAAAAAGCGATTTTTGTAATTCGTTTAAAAAAAAATAGTTTAAATGAATTGGGATCAGATTTTCATCCAGCAAACTCCTGATTCTTATTCAGGAGCATGTCCCGGCGTGAATATGCAAAAAAGTCGTATGGGACATTTTCTTTATACGAAGGCGAGGTTTTCGCCTTGCCTTTATGTCATTTTCTTATATAACCTAACGGAAAATGAAGATTTTTATTATTACTGTCACTAATTAAACAAACAGATTTTTCTAAACAGAAACGAAAAAATAAAAAAAAAGAGAATGGGGCAAAGTACTTACCAAACAGCACATGTCTACCAAATGAAAATATATTCCGGTAAGAAAACGTGAGAAAAGTAAGACATTAGGACACGATCACGGCTTTACTTGTGTCTGCACGAAATAAACTAGTAGTTTACTGAGCAAAGGCAACTAGAAAAGATACGGGCCCTAGATTCTAAGGGCGTGTCAACAAACAATATTCCTACAAGGGAATGATTCATTTTCAAGGAATTAAAATTTTCAGGTAAACAGTCCCAAAAACAAGCGTCAAAAATAAGGAAATATGAATAGTAATAACATTGAATTTAACTGAATTGTTCTTTGATAAAAGTGTGAAAATCCCCTGCCACTTGTTACGTGTAAAAGGTGTGAATCCAATCGTCAACGAACTCCTCCACGAACAGGCAGACGATCTTATTCGATATTAGAATAATTATAAAATTTCTATTAAAAAAATCGCTTAACCAAAATCGTTGACAGCACTCGGTCCGCAAGTTCCATCTTAACATTGCCAACGTATACAACCAACTTGATGTTTTTACCGACTTACGCTAGAAAATCATCAATAAACATTATGAAAACATCATAATAAATAATCTACCGAGTCATGTACAATTGTACAGTACCCATAACCAAAGATAATTGGAGAAAAATTACACAAAATATGACTGCCTTAAACAAAGTGTACTGAAAATGGCGAGTACTTTATTGTAGATGGTTTAATAACTAACATGTGTTCAGGCCAGCCGAGAGGGGGGCGGGAGCGGAGGTGTTTCCCCCCGGGCCTGGCGGTTTTTGAGGGGCCCGGTGGTTTTGAAGATTAGCATTTGCATTAGGTTAGACGAAAAAGGTATACTTTTTAATGATTAGTAACAATAACGAGTACGGAATGAGTCGTATTGGTATACAGAGTGTAATCAGTTTCATGTCATTAAAAAAAAACTGGTAATGGGGACCGACTAAACAAACGAAAAACCTTTATGACTTTTCCCTCTAGGGGCACTTTGAAAAAAACTGACCTAGGTCAACTTTTTAAATATATTTTTTTAAATATTAATGTAGAAAATAATTGAGAACCACTGCTTTTTTTGGTAAACGAACTTGTAGTTCCCAATTATACAACTTTTAAATAGTCACAAAAAAATGCAAAGGCCTTGGATCATCGACCGCCCTTGATGGACCGCCTCAACCGAACTGAGGAAATTATAAAGGGCAAATAATTCGTTATCATTTCCTGCACAACTGCAAGCAAATAATGGCCGTAGTAGTTTAAGCAGAGCATTTCTTTACATGTGTGCTTTTAATTGGGAACAAAATATTGGATTAACGGGGGACGGTAGCTCAGTGGTTTAGCGCGTCTAGCTGGCATACTGGCATACCTAGCGAAGCAGGTTCAATCCCTGCTCACCGCGAAATAATTTTAATTGTAAAATTATCCCCAAGATGTGGTTCGGACTCCACTATAAACTGTAGGGCCTCGTTTCTCTTTACCTTACACAAAATCATTCTGGATTTTCAAGGAGTTACCTCGATAACTTGAGAAGCGGTTAAGAAAACAAAACATTTTTTTTAATTTAGAATATTTAAATGTGATTTATTAATGTTTGTAACATAAATGAGTGTCCTGGGTTAAAAGCTTACCTAAGTAAATTATTCGAAATCTGCATCTGCATCAATACACAGTTCGGTACGTCGAATTAAGGACATACGTACTCCGTTCAACACTAAACAATAAACTATCAACTAGCGTTGTCAATAAAGAAAAATAAAAGAAAAACTTGATCCAAAATCCAAAACGGAATACAAAAAGAACGAACAAGTTGTGTCTGTACGTAATCAAGTCAATAAAATAAATCTTCACTATAAAAATACACAGCGACCCAAAATTCAAAAATAACAAAAACGTTGACGTATTTCATCTTATTTACCGCACCGCTAAAGACCGCCGACATTTTATAGCTATCTACACAAATATTGAGTATTATAGGCAAAGACACGCGTGACGATCTAAACCTACCTCAATATTCCAGCAGTTCTCAAAAGATTTTATTGAAAATTTGCGAAATTTTTGTTTATTTTTTTTCTCCAAAA
Source organism: Stenurella melanura (assembly GCA_963583905.1). NCBI lineage: Eukaryota > Metazoa > Arthropoda > Insecta > Coleoptera > Cerambycidae > Stenurella > Stenurella melanura. The sequence goes on from OY757316.1 coordinate 19,443,998, forward strand.
CTATGAGCTTTAGACCCCATGTTTTATATAAGGTTTTTTTGTTTGTCTTGTCGTTCCCTACCACCAGTTTTTTTTAAAGCCATGAAACTAATTACACCCTTTATAATGAGATAGGTAAATAAGAAATTGTTAAGCAAAGGAATATCCTCGCTCTCGTTTTTAAAATTTCTATTTCTTAATAAATATTTAATCGAAATATTAGCCCCTGCTCTTTAAAATTTTGACTGAGATAAATATTGATACTTGAGGAATACCACCTAGATATTCAATGTTGAGGAATATTATCTCCTGTTTTTCAAAATGTTGAACAAGGGGAAATACTTAATTGTACGGAATGTCACCTCCCGCTCTTCAAAATTTCGATTGAGAAAAATATACAATTGTAGGAAATCCCCCCCCCCGCTCTTCGAAATTTATATTGAAGATTGGTGGAGTCGTATGTTATTACCCCCCGGGCCCCGATTTTCTCTCGTAGGCCCTGCATGTGTCTGCTGTAAGAATACAGCAGTGGAATGGGAAATCGCACATTTCATTTTCAAGAAATAAATATTGTCTTAACGAATGTATATCTTCAAGATCTGCTAATTCTTAAAAGGCATCCTATCCTTTTTATATTAATAGTTTATTAAACATCAATTATTTATATTAATACGGTATAAATCGGTAGTGTAACGTTGGATATAAAGAAAATATGAAGAATCTAATAGTGGCACCTTAGAAGCTATATGCTATATGATGAATCCTGAGTATAGGGAGGTATAAATGTCTAAACTGTGACAAATGTTCAGTGGCGACCCCTGGCCGCAGGAGCCAACGGATCGGAGTGGCAATAATGTATGGGGTTGCAATTTGGGGGAGTAGGGTGACTGATAGTAGAATAGTGAGGCACCTAAGGGCCAACCAAATGATGGTGCTACTTGACCTCCAGGGGGCTTATAACACAACTCCTACAGCGGCAGCGGTTCTGGAGGTCCAAACTGGCATACCGCCGCTTGAAGTACTAGCGGGAGTCCTTCACCCAGAAGAAATGAGAAGAAAGGGAATACAAGGAGTACTATGGCCACACCCGAGTGAGAACAGAGAGAGTATGTGGATTACTCGGACGCTAATAGGGACGAAGAAGGCAGAGTGGGAATGACTGAAGCGATCGAAGGAATATTTGGAGAAGGAAGAATCGAAGAGAGATTGGCGGATGGTATCCCCGTGGGAGTGCCGGATGCCATTGCCATTAGAAAAACCATCGAAATGAATGAGAGAAGAATGAATGACGAGGAAATGAGACCACGAGAGACGATGCGTCCATCGTTACAGATAGCCTGCAGACTCTCGAGAGGTTGGAGAAAGAAGGGGCGACAGAAAGAGAGATAGATGAAATAAGATTGATGATCGAGAGAATGCGGAGGATGGGAGTTGAATGTATTGTCATATAGGGTGAGAGAAGAAATGGAATGTGAACAAATCTGAAATGATAGGAGAGGGAGAAAGGCAAGAAAGAAACAGAAAGTAATAGAGGAATGGCAGAAAAGATGGACAAACTGGAAAAACCCTCTTCGTGGTATGCTTGGAAGCATGTTGCAGTGGCCTGGGATAATATTTTGAAGGAGTGTAGATGGCGACAGGGCACGGGAATTTTCTGGGATACCTTAACAGGTTTCGCCTGAGGGATGTGGATGACGAGTGCGAATGTGGAAGATGAGAGAAAAACAGTGAGCATGTAAAGTTTGTACGTGAGAGAACAACTTATGAAAGAAAAGTCCGACTATATTGAAATTTGGACAGTAAATTAGTTTCAGCTAGAGGAAGAGCCCTATTATTTTTTAAGAAAATCGGTAAGTAAATAAAAAATTTATTAATTATTTAAACAAAAGAAAAATTCCAATACTTTTAATATTTTGCAATTAAACAAAAAATACCTAAAACTATTATTTACAAAAAAAAAAAATGCGAAAAGTATTCCATAGAATGTGCAGCAATTATATAAAATGTCCAATAAATCAGCAAAGAGGATGTTTACTCTAGTCTTCACTATATAATTTATATAAAACATAAAAATACTAATTATTATTTTTGGTTTCTGCCGGGTTCTCCAGTTAAAATAATCAAATATTTTCCATATATAATACTATTTTCTTCCAAGAGATATTTTTTACCGACTTCACAAATTTTTTGTTTAGTGTTCGTTTTTTTGACTGCGTTCAATTTGTTCAAATTTCTTTTACATTGTTGATAACTTTCATTACTCCTTATAAATAATTCAAGAATCAATATTAACTACAGAGTAATATTCACGAACTTGAATTCCAAATTCCAAATGTTTTTTCCTATTCTTGGAAAACTTGTGGTAGAAAATCCCACCTCGAAGAAGAAAAAGTATCTTTATTAAAACTGAAGGTCTTGAAGCAGAAACTTCTGAGGTTATAAATCAGAGTAATTAATTATACAATGTAAATTTAAATACATTTATTACAGTTATGCATACCAGCTGTAAATAGATAGATAACAATAAAATAAATAGGTATTATAAATATAAAATTCAATCTCTGGAAAACTGCGCCATAAACTAGAACTTAAGTATACATTCTGACATGTTTTGACGTCGATCCTTATGTAGTAAAATATGATTGGTACCTTGCAGGCTAAAAATGAAACAGCGGTAAACCGTTTCGCAAACATGGTTCCTCCTCAGCGCAATGTAGTGCAGCAAGTCATTTTACGTGAAAGACGCAAATTTGTACAGAATTTTAACAAATAAATACCAACACCTTTCCCTATTTGCAGTAACTATTTTTGAATTATCTACAATCCAGGCTATAACATTCCTGTGTGGTTCTGTCTGATAACGAGAAATGTCGGGCTTTGCTCAGTACGTCCCGATCACCTAGAAACCTGATATTCGTTACAGACATTCCTTGACACACAAAGTTGTCGAGAAATATCGCAAATCCACAAAATTCAATATGGCGAACCTAAGAAATAGGCAGCTTTTTACGTTTTGACCCCTTCCAAAATAAATTGAAACTTGATTTTTATTTTATTTTTAGGTGAGTCTGTATTATCGTAACAGCCCTCGAGAGAATGCCTCTGACGCTAAGAAAGCGCCTCTGGCCAAACACAATCCTGAGCTACACAGTTCACATTTCCTTCCAACGAAATCGGAGCACATGATGCCAATTGGCACTCTGGGCTTCCGACTAGTCAACACCCCCAAATCCTTTTCAAACTCCGAGAGGGCTCGGTAACAGCCGTTCCCTCTCACGACAGACGAAAGACCCTCCCGGTAGCCTATTCATGCCAGCGAAGAAAGAAGACCAAGACAGAAGAGCGCCAGAAGAAACGACCCAGCTGGCAGGGTCCAACAGCCAGGACTAGGGGAGGTTTGCTAACATCGCCAATACCGTCCGCATTTGCGGGGGGTGGGAGGGGGGGAGCGAAAAAGCAGGCCCACCCCTTACGAGGCCGGTCCAGGTCTACAGTGATTGGGCAAAGAGCTCAAGTTCGACCCCTAATCATCCGACACCGTCATCTTTTGTCAAGAATATTGGCGCCTCGAGTGAATATTACTAAAACGGAAAAGGAGTCGATTGCTATCTTACGCGAGTTCACTTTTTAAATATTTTTGCAGAAGTGGCAAAATATTCAGTACCTAAACTGTACAAGATCAAAAATACTTTTTTCTATAATTTCTTTGCGGCATATTCAATTTTCTTGCTCTTTATTGGATCAGTCTGCCTTTTGCAAAAGAATGTAACGGAACTGAATGAAAACTTGAGAATTCAGCTACTATTTTGTTAAACGAGGATGAATGTGCCTCAAATTACTTCATAGATTTTTATAGGAGTTGGTTGTCCATTCTCAGGAACGTAAGTAAAACAGTAAACGTAAAAACAAAATAAATATGATTTAATGTCTCACGTGACTATGGAAATACACCAACAACGTTGTTACGTTTAACGGCTTAAAATATAATATATTGCATTTTGTGAATTTTGAAAATAAGGCAGTGCAGTTTATTCAAAACTACTTACAACATTGGAGGCAAATTGCAAAACTGAATGACGAATTATTTCATGAGAGTATCTTGGATAGGGGATACCACAGGGGTCAATATTGGGGCCTTTGCTATTTTCTGTTCATACAACTCAACTGCACAGAGTACGCACGACGCTAACAATAAAATCAATAATTACTTCCCTCGCATACCGAAGGGAAGTATTGTATTCGAGAAAAAATCACCCTCCGAGATTTTTTCGGATTCTGACGTTTCAGAACACGTAGATTCCGAAAATATAGGTTTTTCAATTCCGTCAGTCTGTCTGTTGGTGTATTTACTAAAAAACTACTTGACGGAGAGCAGTCAAATTTGGTAGGTAGTTAACCCTACTATCAGCGAAGAACTGGTAGAATTTTCACTGAAAAATATACAGGGTGGACCGTCTAAACGGAATAAATAGTGAAAAAAATTTTTTTTTGCTCAAATTTAAAATTTCCACGTTTCATGACGCGCTAAACCTATTTCAGGAAAAAAAAAATTTTGAAAATTTTTTTCGAACATTTTTGAAAACATTTTTACCAAGATGAAAAAAATTTTTTTTTGCTCAAATTTAAAATTTCCACGTTTCATGACGCGCTAAACCTATTTCAGGAAAAAACAATTTTTGAAAATTTTTTTCATTTTTGAAAAAATTTTTAGCAAGTTGAAAAAAATTTTTTTTTGCTCAAATTTAAAATTTCCACGTTTCATGACGCGCTAAACCTATTTCAGAAAAAAAAAAAATTTGAAATTTTTTTTCAAACATTTTTGAAAAATTTTTTACCAAGATGAAAAAAAATTGTTTTTGATCAAATTTAAAATTTCTACGTTTCATGACACGCTTAACCTATTTCAGGAAAAAAAAATTTGAAAATTTTTTTCACCAATATTTTTGAAAAAATTTTTACTACTAAAATGAATTTTTTTTTTCTTTCTTCAAATTTAAAATTTTCACGTTTCATGGCATTCTAAGCCTGATTAAAAAAAAAGTTTTTTGAAATTTTATCACTAAGATAGAATTTTTCTTTCTTTGTTCAGATTTTAACTATCCACGTTTCCATGACATTCTAAAACTATTCAAACAAATTTAAAAATGTTTTTGAAGAATTTTTAAAAAATTTGAAAACATTTTTAATCCATTCATGTATCACTACTATAGAACAGACGAAAAAATTTTTTTTGCTCAAATTTAAAATTTCCACGTTTCATGATATTCCAAACCAATTTCGGAAAAAAAAAATTTGCAACATTTTGTTACCAGTTTGGAAAAAAATTTAACACCAGAATGCTCAAATTTAAATGACATTCTAACCTAGGTATTTCAGAAAAAAAATTTTGAAAATTTTTTTCACCAACATTTTTCAAAAAGTTTTCACCACTAAAATAGATCGAATTTTTTTTTATTTGCTCAAATTTAAAATTTTCACGTTTCATAGCATTCTAAACCTATTTTAAAAATACATCATTTTTAATTTTTAAACTTTTTTTAGCACTACTATAGAACAGAAGGAAACTTTCCTTTTTGCTCTAATTTAAAATTTCTACCTTTGACATTTTAAACCTATTTCAGAAGAAAAAAATTTGAAAATTATTTTACCATCTTTTGAAAAATTTTAAAAAAATTAAATTTTTTAACCACCACTATACTTCCACTCCATTACGTGAATGTTGGATTGAAAATGTGACAGATGGCAATAACATCTGGCATATGCACCTATTATACTTTTACTGAAAAATGTACAGGGTGGTCATCCCAAGAAATAATTCAGTCATGGTGGACATTTGTAAAGGTATTTGCGCAAGCCTGCCATATGTGGCACCTGCTATTTAGTATTGAACTTTTGCTGTTGGATGAGCAATCTGTATATTTTTTTGACCAAAACGTATCAAGTTTTCTTTGTAATAATAGCAATAACTCTACTATTATTCTCAATGTCATTTCGTAATTATTATTTTTTTAGAGAGACTGTCATGAACGAGGGAAGTTCTGTGTAAATACCTTTACCGATTTTTATATTGCTGAAGTAATAACGGCTTCTGCTAATCACAGTTTGTATATAAACCCAAGTAAATCAAAGATAATGTTGCTTGGTAGGGCAATTCAGTGAAATAGGTGGTACCTTGAGGATTTGAAATTAAAAGTCAATGATATCTCTATAACTTGTGTAAATGAGGAACATAACTTGGGACTTACTATTGACTTTGATTTAAGATTTAAAGACCATATAAGGAACTGTATTAGGAAAGCTTTTAGTAATTTAAGGAACATCTATTCTAGTAAAAATCTGGGCACGGTACGGCGTTTTAGACTAATTTATTTCTGATATTTAGATGGCATACCCACTCTTAAGTGGTAGAGAACAGGATCATATCCTGAACCTCGCCCTTATAAATAAATTGTAAATTTTGTGTAATTATGTTACAAAATGAAGTCCATTGATAATTTTTTTTAAACGCTTTGTTCTCAGCTTTGAAGCTGGATAATATACGCTTATCCTTCTTGTAGTGTCGAGGACAAGGTTATAGGTATAGGGCGGTATGGGGAGATAATTCAATTAGTCCCATGCAGCCCAGTAGTTAAGAAATTTTCTAACGATCTGGCAAGTTTGGAGAATGACAGCCTTTTGTATTTCCATGTACAGAGATCTTCTTGGGCCTATTTTTTCGAGGTTATTCGTGAGATGCTTTGTCATCACTCCAGTGGCGGATATTTCGATTTTATCTAGATTCCAGATATGTTTCATTTCAATGGCAAGATTTTCGTACTTCGTCATCTTTTCCGCGTCAGCTTTAATTAGATTGTGACTAAGAAGACACCCTATATCTATTATTGTAGTTTTTTTCAGCTGCTTCTCACTAATAATTATATCAGGACGGTTATAGCCGATCGTTCGGTCTGTAATGATAGGTGTGTCCCAAAACAATAGATGGTGTTGATTTTCTAAAACCGCTTCGGGGTTGTATTTGTGATAGGCGGGAGGGTTAGCTTTAAGTTTGTGATTTCGAGCAAGTTGTGTGTTATTATTATTACTATTATTATTATTATTAAAAGCTTTGACAACGTTAACGGTCTTTATAGTATTCATTTTTATATTATAACTTTTATTATTTTTTTACTGAATGACGCGACGGGGTGATTAACAGTTTATTAATAATATACTCACCCATTTAATCTTTATTTTTATTTTGAAAAGTTTAAAAATTAAGGTAAGGTTATTTAGTTAATCAGATAATACTTTTTGAAAGATTAAATAGCCTTAAGTGCTATTACAAATAATTATAATGAATAGTGCAAGTTTTGATTCAGGAATTATTAAAGTGTTGTTATTTTTGGACAGATTACCAGAAGCAGGTATATTTTTAGCTTACATGAGCTTGTTTCACTAGTAATTATTAAAATTGGCTTCCATGTTACCTAGTAAACTAATTGCTGAAAATACCATTACTACTTGCATGTAATAATGAAATATTTATATTGTTTGTATAAGCCTCTAATCGTGCTATCACGTCTTCTATTATCTATTACCTTTAGCGGCAACGTAACAGAAATCCAGTTTCACTCGAATTAAATGAAAGAAAATAACCGCAAGCACTCCAGCTACAACTGAGGCCGCAAGTTACAACCCACACAGTGCATCAGCATTATTTTACCTGAGTATTACCTCTGCATAATAAAGCCGTAACTTTGAAATTAACTTTAACAGGCGTTACATAAGACGCTGTTAAAGGTCATAATCCCACTTTGGGCTCTAAATAAGCAGAGAAATGGCTGGATGTCTACCTGTGTGTTACGGTGTTGATAAAAAGAATGTCACAATAAGAAACAAGGTCGAAGAGAGTTTCAGGTTTATACTTTATCTAATATAATGACATTGGAGGTTTTATCTGTCCATCTTCCTCGGAAACGCTCATTTATTTGGAATATTTAATAGCTTATCTGCTTATTAGTGTCAAACAATGGAACTACAACAAAGAGGATTCGTAAGAAGCGGTTTATTAGTTTGGACGGGCTTTTGATTAAAATTTAAATTAATTGTTGTACATTGAAATATTGCGTTCCTGTGGATGGCGTTGCACCCGTCTTTAGCTTTACTTCAGTGTGTGAGCGGTATCATCATTTATTAAATTGATTATATCGCTCGTGCTTCTTGCGTCAGTTCATTTTTTTCTTGTTCAAATCTTTCAACATTGTGCAGTCTTTTTCTATGCAAAGTTTCTCGTTCTCATCTTCTTCATACTTTCTTTTTCTCAAGGCCTCTTTCCACTTACTTACTATTAGAGTTTCTTTCAAAACCAATGACAGATTTATTCATATTAAATTGCTGTATAACACCACCGATGCTTATGACACTGTCATATATTAGCCTTCGAGATATTATCAAAGACTCTTGTGTTAAATTTTCCACCAAGCACTCTGTGTTTACTGAAAACCCTCGTTCAACAAAAGCATCACCGTGGGACAATATTAGAGTCATTTCAACGAACTTTTTAGATAAGAAATTTTTCCATTGGTAAATTTGAACTACATTTCGTCCAACCTATCTTGTTTTGCTACAATTTTAATTTTTTCAAAAAAAAAAAAAAATCAGTCCTGCATAATATGTTACATTCTGTATCGAGAAGTGTTCATAATCTTCAACTTCGAGACATTTCTAACAGATTTAATAGTTTGTTTTAATAATATTTAAAACTAAAAATTCCAGGTTATATTGCCTATTTTAGTTAGATAAGTCCTAATTGTTTCATTAATTTTTACTTTTATGATATGCCCATTTTGAGAAAATGCCATGATTAACTGAATCAAAAGCTTCAAATCTCTAAAAAAAAATCAAACTTATATACTTCGTTCTGTAATAAATTGTATGCCATTTGTGAATTGGAGCACCTTTAACCATTTTTTTATATTTCGGGAAAGAGCCTTCTAACACATACACCACACAAACCAAACATAGCCCTGGAGTTACAATTCTCTCGAGAAATCTAGAAATTCTGTGTACATCGGTATAATTAAACTGTGGCGATATTCGCAAGGTTATTGATTATCGCAATTTGTTTAGTAATAAAATATGCCAAAGTGGGTATTATCACTTATCACGAAAAGCTTCTAAACCACTTAAGGCGGACCTTGAGGTTGTTAAGATAAAATCATTTTCAAACAAGATGCGAGACAAGACGCAAACCCAGATATGAATCGCACGAAGGCCGTTGTTTTTTACGTTCTATAAATATAAACACGAAAAAAAAATCTGGAACTTTTAAAGTGCTAGGAAAATGTAAAGAAGTTTTAAGAGAAGTAAGCATTTCAATTTGTAATATTATATAAACGGAATACTTATAGCATCACCCAAATTCTGCATAAAAGATCAAACCAGACACTGTTGTAAATAATGAACGATATAACTTTTCGAAGATTTTATGTTGGCACTTGCGTTTTAGATGTGCACATATCAGGACATCCTCTACAAACCAAAAGCAGATAGCTTCACTGCAACTCCTAGTTCATAGTAAAACTTTCTCTGTGCATAACTGAGATAATCAACAAGTTTAATGTAATAATTATTACACAGGCAAACAAAAAAGAAGGTACATTTTTTGAGGTTTCACATAATATACAGACTGTCTATTTTACGAGGGCCACACCAAATATCTCGCTTAATATCTATTGTAGAAGAATAAAGTTTTAGAAACAGTTATCCCATGTTTTGTGAGCTATATTTCAGTAAAAAGAAATTTGAAATCCATAGCCTACTTTATGAGATATATTACAAAAACCTGAAAAATAGGAAAACCACAAACGGTTATAGCCCCTTATTTGAGGAGATACGAAAAAAGTTAAAGGAATGAAAGTTGACGGCAAAGACAATAAGAATAATAAAGTGTAACAAAAAAATCGAAAAATGCAGTTGGCTTTGACATATGCTATTGTGCAAAAATGAAAAATACATATCTCAAAGTAGGCCATGACGCCATTAATTCCGTTATTTTTTTCTCATTCCAATGATATAAAACATGTCACAGAAATTTTAACCGATAGCGTCAATATTTAATATTTTACGAATACCACAATTCATATAATTGAATCGTAACAGTCAGCTGTGCCATAATTAGTGAAAAACAATGTATACAGTTATTAATAAATTTGACAGATTGTCACTGTTGTATGTTGTATGTTGCGTTGTCGAGTTCTAAGACAAATTTTATATCAGTAATTATGGTGTACACCAATAATAACAAATTCGATATGATTAGCATTTATTGTCAGTGCAATTTTGACGCTGAGATGGCAGTCACGGTTTACGGAGATAGATTTCCAGATGCTCCGCAGCCAAATCGAACTATGTTTAGGAAGTTAGTTCAAAATCTAAAAACGCACGGTTCATTTTCAAAAAAAGTAGTAAGGCGAGCGCACGTTGCGGATAATGTAAGACAAGTGAATAGAGTAATGAATTATGTTAACCAAAATGAGGAAACCTCTTTGAGACAAATTCGGAGAAACTGTCGCATAAAAAAAGACAGTGCAAGAAGAATATTGAAAAAAAACGGATTTCGATGCTATACAAAATGAGGAAAGTTCAACATTTAAATGAGGGAGATAAGCCAAGGAGAGTAAGATTTTGTAGATGGTTATTAAATAAGAAAAGGAATGACGCGCTGATATGTAGCAAAATTCTTTGGTCGGACGAATCAAATTTTTCTAATAATGGATTTTTCAATAGAAATATGCATTATAAGTGGACACGAGAAAATACACATTGGTGCAGAGAGACTGCTTTCCAAGAAAGATTTTCTACGAATGTTTGGTTGGGTCTTTTAGGGACTAGAGTAATTGGACCTTATTTTTATGATAGCAAATTAACCGCTCGTAGATACCTTAATTTCCGGCAAAACGAATTTCAAGATTTTCTTTATGAATTAACAGCGGCAGAAAGATTAAATTATTCATATTTTCAACAAGATGGGGCTCCACCTCACACTGCTGTAATATGTACAAATTATTTAAATCAAGTTATGCCAGATAGCTGGATAGGCACCTATGGACCCATTCTATGGCCAGCTCGATTACCAGATATTACTCCCTTGGATTTTTTCCTCTGGGGTTACATTAAAGACAAGGTATTTCAAACTGCCCCTGAAAATATTGAGGACATCAAAACCAGAATTCGAAACGCATGTGAGGCAATTACTCCTGAAATGCTCCAAAATGTAATGCGTGACGTGTCTCGTAGAGCACGTTTATGTGTCAGAATGCATGGTGCACAATTTGAGCATTTGTAATTAGAAAAATAAATACACACAATTTCTTTTCAAAATAGTACTTAGTAGGTAGTACTGTTATACATAGTTTTTCGTGTTTTTCTTTGGATGTTCGTTTTGTACTTGTATTTTTATTTATGAGATATTTATTGGTTTGTATTAAATTGTAATAAATAATTACGGAATTATAATTATTATAAAGTGAATTTTTACTATTATGGCACAGCTGATTGTTACGATTCAATTATATGAATTGTGGTATTCGTAAAATATTAAATATTGACACTATCGGTTAAAATTTCTGTGACATGTTTTATATCGTTGGAATGAGAAAAAAATAACGGAATTAATGGCGTCATGGCCTACTTTGAGATATGTATTTTTCATTTTTGCACAACAGCGTATGTCAAAGCCAACTCCATTTTTCGATTTTTTTGTTACACGTTGTTATTCTTATTGTCTTTGCCGTCAACTTTCATTCCTTTAACTTTTTTCGTATCTCCTCAAATAAGGAAGCTATAACCGTTTGTGGTTTTCCTATTTTTCAGGTTTTTGTAATATATCTCATAAAGTAGGCTATGGATTTCAAATTTCTTTTTACTGAAATATACCTCACAAAAAATGGGATAACTGTTTCTAAAACTTTATTCTTCTACAATAGATATTAAGCGAGATATTTGGTGTGGCCCTCGTAAAATAGACAGTCTGTATACTCCCCTGTATACTCCCATGTATGACTGCTGAACTAGGGTGGCTAGTTTTTTGTTGAGTGATTGACGTACACTTCTGCTGGGGAGTAGAGTGGCATGGTGGTGGAGTGGGACAATTTATTTCCACATCCACGTTGTGGAGTGGAAGTATAGTAATCGTAAACAAAATTTCAAATATTATTTTGTGAAATATGTTCAGTATGTCACGAAACATCGAGATATTAAATTTGAGCGAAAAAAATTTTTCGGTCTGTCGGCCTGTAACTTTTTTTTTGTGTGCTCGTTTTCTCTGGAACAGTTTAAGATATTGACTTGAAATTTTGTACACATATGTATTATAACAAGATCTGGAACTCGATGGTAAGACTCGATTAGTAAGAGGACAGAAATTTGGGATTTGGTGTATATGCTAGAAGCGAAGCCCTCAGATTTTTTTAGATTTTCCATTCCCCCACCACCCCCACTCTTATCATTAAAGGAGTTTATAAAATATAAATGAGATATTCACTTGATATTTGGTACATTTATATGAAAGTAGATTATATTTTAAAATGATTCCGTTGAAGCAGTGGGGGGGGGGGGGGGGGAGAAAATGTAAATAGGAAAAATAAGTAAAGCAAATTGGGATTTGATTTGGTGCATATACATATATAGAAGCCAAGGCCTCAGATTTCTTTCTAGAGAACCACGAATACAATGAAATACCTTGGAACATACCTAACGAATCAACAAAATAGGAGGGAAACAGTAAGGAAAAGAGTCAAAACGGCCTACAGAGTCACAAGAGCTCTACTACCCTTCATTGAAGAAAATAAACCACCATGGAGCCTAACCAAAAGCATAATGCCTACGATGACATATGGAGTCAAAAACGCAGCAACGACAAAGGCCAATAGAAGAAGCCTGAGAAGAGCTGAAAGGGACATTATCCAACTGCTAGCAAAAGCAGTAAAACCACAAAAACGACAGAAAACGTCAACACTACTAGAGGGAAAAACAATAATCAAAAGAATAGAATCATACCCAATGAAATACTGGAGACACGTCCAAAGACGAGGCACGACACATCTATTAAAGAAAGCGCTAAGACTGTACAGCAACAAACTGAAAATAGGGAGGCCATGCTTACACATGGATAACAACAATCGAGAGGATTATAAATAAGTTAGGAAAGGATCATACACACTGGGAAAGAACGGCACAACAAAAGACGGAATACAATAAAGAAATATCAAGGATATACAGACTGCCAGCCTCGGAAACAGAAGAAACAGAAAACTCAGAAGGAGAATAGGAGAGATGATATCAGACACAAACTAAAAGGACGCATCTCACAAAAACCTGAAAGTTAAAAGAAACACGAAAACCTAAAAGAAGCATTTCACAAACGCCTATACTTCCCATTCGATGAAGACGGATGGAAACCAAGAAGAAGCATCTCACAAACAGCTACACGCTCCATCCCTATACTCCTACTCCATGCGTCATCGGGCTCGCTGCTGACAACAAGCATGTCCAATGTCTAATCCAGCGTATGCAGCCGGTCCGGCGGCATATAAAACCATCGGGGGTTTGTCGGTTGGGTCGTCCGTAGGGCGGCCCAATTATCGCATGAATATGTAATAGACGACTGGGCGACTAGTTCGGCGGACGATCGGGTTGCGTGGTGGAACAAATCTCCATACCCAGAATCGGCAGATATGCCCACCTTACGCTGGCAAATCAATTAATCAATCGAACACAACCATACAGTCCACACTGCTGAGCCATCCAAGCAAAGGAGTCTACCTGATATTACATCAAACAATATCAAAGGACAAGCAGCAAGTATGATAAATTGAAAGAAACATCAGGCAAGGGAGCCAACAGTTACTGCTGACGAAAAAAAAAAAAAATTTAAACAAAAACAAACATTTTTTTTAAATTAAAAGTTGAATTTATTGAATTGAAGTAAAAATCCATTAACGATCGTACATAAAACTTTTATTTAGTCTTTGGCCGACACATAGACTAGAAGCGATCAGTAATAAATCAATCCTTATCATTATCAGAATGTTTATGTAAGTCGAATTGATATTGTAATTCTTATCGCTTAGGAAAGTACGACACATATAGATCCATGCATTTCTTAACACCTTCGCATCGGTGTCCAATATTAATTGTTTATGCAAGGAAAAATGCGTACTTGGAAAAAAATACTACTTAGATTGGTATGTTTGAGATATTATTATGGTGGCTTCATTTATTATGTGTGCATTGCGGTGTTTCCACCCATTTTCATTGTTTCGTTAAAATACAAGGGTACCGTCATGCTTTTTAGAAGAATCCAATTTAAAAAATGTACAAAACGATACAACTGGACCGCAAACCGTTAACTTATTCAGGGTCGGGTCGCTGCGAGGTCTTCATTTGCATTACCCGACACGCTGGCAAGGGAATTTGAAAAATACAGAATAAATTATTGCCTTATAGAAATATTATTTGGATAACATTTTCTTTCTAAACAATTCCCTCTGTTATAGGGGTGGTTGTTAGGATCGAAGCGCCGCTTGCGGCTAAATAGGAACTTTCGAAATCCTTTCCAGTGTTTAGTTTTCACTGCTTTTATTTACTAGTGCTCTGAAAACTATATTGATAGTTGAAAATGTGAATTCTTAGTATAAACATGAAAATAAAAAATCAAATAACTTGAAGATGGCTCACTCAACCTTATATCAACAAAAATACCTTTCTTGAGCGCCCTCTGAAGGGGGCCTGTATCATACTTATTATCCGATATCAGACTGTGGTCTACATGGTGTACCAATAAAACCTACCAGGCGTAATATTTCGGAAAATAATATAGATCCCTAGTTCTGCAAAAGCCAATTGCTATGGACATTTAAAACTGATGGTATTTATTCTGAAAGAGGAATAATATTTACATGTATAATATCGCGAACGAATAATTGTATCGAAAAATCTCTTACACGTTATGTGTTAAAATTCTAACAGTTTGTATAATTTATGTGACATTAACCATTGTTTGGCCAATAAGTTAGTTAGAAGTGGCTATTGAGCATCTCGGTTATAGAAATTTGCATAATACTTTGCAACCTTTAAATTCTAAAACTACAAACTAGATAACATATTTGTATACAGTACAATTTCATGTTTAAGTATATGTTTTTAGTTCTAGTGTTATTGACTATTTCACATTGTCCTATAAATGGGTTTTCTGTTGGGTAATTAAAGCTATTATCATTATTATTATTATGTGTAAATGACTTCAGTTTTGGATACAAATGGTTTTTTAATATGTTAAAAATATAGAAGACGCTGTGTTGCCAAGTAGTAGTGTTGTAGACTAGACTCGGGCATCTAGGCGTACTGCAGAACGCTCCCAAAGAAAACGAGAAAAAAACCGGTTATAACTTCGATGAGTCTAAAAATTCTGCGTAAACTAAGGTGTCATAATAGAAAAACAAAGTCCAGTTGGAATTAATATTTGAAAATTACAGATAAAGTGTTCTCTTTTAATAATAATACTATGCTAAAAGAAAGTAAAGTGGTCTGCAGGTCTGAAAATTATGCGTAAACTGAGGTGTTATAATAGAAGAACAAAGTTCATTTGGAATTAATATTTGAAAATTACTGGTAAAGTGCTCTCTTTTAATGCGGCGGTATATAAAAATATCCAGATTGGATATCCGGAAGTGGCAGCAATGCTTACCGTACGCTGGCTAATCAATCAAGCACTGTAGAAGGCGCTGTGCTCCAAAGAAATTTTTCGACTTACCCTGTACATACTTTCTATGGTCTTAGAAGATCAACAA
This sequence comes from Stenurella melanura, assembly GCA_963583905.1. Classification (NCBI taxonomy): domain Eukaryota; kingdom Metazoa; phylum Arthropoda; class Insecta; order Coleoptera; family Cerambycidae; genus Stenurella; species Stenurella melanura. Next base: position 19,459,807 of record OY757316.1, read on the forward strand.
ATTATAGCTTTAATTTGTCAAAGATTGTAGATCACTTTGTATACTGAAATGTTTGGCCCCTTCAAGATAATCGTATACATAACAACATAGGTAACACCGTTATTATGTTTTTGCTATATCATGGAAATATACCTGCTAACGGCTTGTGATTAAATTAGTGCTATTTTTAAATATTTATTATTTATCTTGTTAAACAATCGTTTTCATGTGACTTAATGTTTGTAATATCACTCGAGCGCGAATGTGTGACTCAAACAAATTTGGGTAAAATAAAACATTTTATTGTTATTCTATTACTTTCCATATATGATCACTCATTAATATTTATCATTTACGCATTTTCTATATGTTTATTGTGCTTTTATATGCCTACCTTTTTTGATTAACAACGACCATGAATTAGTCATAAACGTTTGAAAGGCAAATACGCGAGTTTTACTTACACCAACGGTGCAGGAATAAATTTATATATCTGAGCTTTCCTCAAAGAGTAGGCTGCACAACGAGAAGTCCGCAAAATCGGTTTAGTGGTTCTCGAAATTACAGGGTTCATACACGTAGATAGTCCCTTCGTGCTATGTAGTGATATGAATGATTTCATTGTCAGCAACATCAAGCGTGCCCCAAAGCTCCAATCTTGGACCACTCCTGATCATACTATTTATAAATGATATTACGCTCTGAAAATCTACCTGTAAATAATTTGAAAATTTTCATGAATATAAACCGTTTAGAAAGTAATGCAAAACCTCAAAGCAACTTAAAATGAAACAAGAACAGGATTATTTCTAATAAATTTAGCGTTAATATTGCTGAAGCAATTTTCTAACATTTATTAATGGCAATCTAGTATAAAACTTCGGTACAGCATTGAGCGAGGCACATGATATGGGTATCACATGAAAGGGTTTGATGAGTAGAATATGATAAACTATGTTCAATGTCAATTATAATTATTTTATACCATTCATAGAAAATGTCTTAGTTTTGCATGGAACATCGTTATGAGTGGCTTTAGGCTTTTCTGATGAGTCCACTATAAGGACGAAAAACGTTTCAAAGGCTAAGCATTTCCAAGAAACTGAATGAGATTTTATGAAAATGTAATTCATTAGAATGAAAAAATTTTTAAAGACAAGGTACGTAAATAAAATAATTTCAGGCCTTTGTTCTCATTTTTAACTGAATTTACATATCGTAGGGGATCATGTAGATACTAGTTTAGCCTGCTTAGCCGTAGGGGACTAGGTTGGATGCTAGTGTTAAAATGAGAATGGCAAATCAGAATTTTACTTGTTAGCATAACCAGAAGTCAGGTTATCGAAAGAATGCAAAGATTTCATTAATATTTTTATATATAGTTTTTCCTTTAGTTCTCATAGATAGCTTTTCTTTCCACTGTTTGCAAAATCCTATAAAGAAAACGTTTCATGATAAACTATGTAATGTTATTCTAAATCCAATATGACAGACGCCCCAACATGGAGGATTACCCTTTTCTCCACAATCTCCTCAACATGGGTATCAAATGAAAGGGGTTTGACTGTCTGTCTGTCTGTAAAATATGTAAAGACTAAAAAGTAAAAAATAAATATATAAAATATCTTGTTTAAAAATAAGTACAAAAAAATATAAAATAAAAAGTAGTTAGTAAAGTAAGTAAAAACAACAAATGAAGTATTTACAATACGCATTAGAGAAATATAAAGTATATTGGACAACATAATGTTATAACTATATAAAAGCAGAATCCACAGAAAAACAAAGAGTCAACGGCTATAAGTCTTTTATGGAATTAACAGAACAGCTGAAAATATCAAATTTTTCACAATGTTTATTGTAATTATGACACATTGAGAATAGAGGGGAAAACTTAAGTATATTGAAGCGTGGAGTAGGAAGATAAAAAATTTGCATTATTCGAGTATTTAATGGAACATTAAACTGCAATTTATTTAGAAATTCTAGGCAATCGATCTTGTTATGTATTAGATTATGTAAGAATATTTGAGAATAGCAAACCCGCCTGTTCTCAAGAGTGTCCATAGAGAATCTATTCAGAAGTTCTAGGTGTGGAAAACTAACTGATGGGTATACTCCATCAAACTTGAACCACAATAATGTTACAAATCGCCTTTGTACTCTTTCTAGGCTAGTAAGATGAGTTACGTAATGAGGGTTCCAGATGAGAGAAGTCTATTCAAGTTTAGACCGAATAAAAGCAGTAAAGTACTTTTAGAGTATCAGTACTGGTAAACTCTCTACTTCACCTGAATAAAAATCCCAAAGTCTTGAAAGCTTTTGAACTTTTGTTATTTATGTGTGGTACAAAGGAAAGTTCTTTATCAAAAATTATTCCAAGATCCTTGAAAGTCACGAGTTCCTCATAGTCTATACTATAATAAAACATAGCGGGTACGAGTTCTGTTGTGTAGATACACCGTTGCATTTGGACACATTTAAGTTTAACTGATTTCGAACACACCGATCCAATTCGTTGGAGAGGCTGTTTTGTAATAGTTTGCAGTCCACTATACTAGTCTAAAAAGTCTGAGATCATCTACGTAGAGTAAACAGTCAGCTGGAGTGACTTCTACAATACCATTTATAAAGATTTTAAAAAGCAACGGTCCCAGAATTGATCCTTGCGGAACACCAGATGTTGCCAAGTACTCGACAGACCGAAACCCACTATAAGCGACATATTGTTCTCTACCTTAGAGATAAGATTAAGAAAAATACGAGCAAAGATTGGGAGAAACCGAAAGAACATTTTTCGAAGTAATATAGCGTGGTCAATTGTATCGAACGCCTTAGAAAAATCTGTATATTACGTCCATTTGAAAGCGTTGATCAATGGCCTCAGAGAGAGATTGAGTTATGCATATTAGATTAGAGGTGGTAGAGCGCCCTCTAACAAAACCGTGCCGGTAAACTGATAGCTGACTTTTAAATATGCCGGCCCCTATTAGTTTCCAGGTGTATGAATTTAAAAAATATTTTTTACTTTTTAGCACATTTTTTTAAATAAAAGCTTTTTGAAATATGTTTTTTATTTGTAATTTTTTCAATATTAAAATTATGCATGCACCTTCTCTGGAAAATTTTAACGAATGTATAGGACTGGTTGAATCCTGAAAGAGGATTCGATCATAAATGTTTTTGACATGTTATAGAAAGTGTACAATTGAGAAGACAATTAATGGTAGACTATTCGAGTATGTTATATCAATAATAGAGTAGTTGCTAGTATTAGATATGCTTGAATTCAAGATACAGTTCTGTACGTATAGATATTTCGCATCTATGTCACTGGAAGAATTCCTTCAGAAATTCTCTGTATTATAAAATATTAAAAGCACGGCGAAGCAGGCAAAATTGGTAGGGCTGCTATACAAAACAGAATATGAGATGAAAAAGATATTCACGAATAAAGTCAACATTATTATCTTAAAATATACAGCATTAACATTGTGAAGAACATGGGTGGTCACAACATAAAATTCGAATAAAAGCAGTTACGTAACTTAACTTTTTATAACATAAGTCATACAGTTTCATATTCGGCTTTATGCCGTTCGCTAGCAAGAGAATATTGTGAAGTAGAAAGTAGGTGAGTATATTCAAATTATCAATTCTTTAATAGTGAATTATATCTTCAGTTGGTATATATCCAATAGCTTTCATTATCAACTGATAAGCTTTAATAGAGTATCTTTATCAATAAACAAATATATTGTTATTTTCAGATAGCATACTTATTATTTTATTGGGAACAAATATTTATGGCTCAGTTCATTTTTTTATTATAGTTTCAATGAGAACTTTGTACTTTTTTGGAGACGAGTAAAAGTTTATGATTAGGGAACAGCCCATTAAAACATGCGTTAAAAGCAGAGAGCTTTATTGTTGTCGTTAATACTTAAATGCCGTTTTTATCGACGTTAGTAGGAAGTCGCATGCATAAATGCATAAAATGAGCGAAATTAATGCATATTGTACGGGCAGCGATGCCGGCATTAACATGCAATAATTCGAGAAATGACTTGATAAAGATAGAAAGTAAATGCCAACAAAACTTTTCCTCTCTGAGATCGTCATTGTCCTTATTAACTGTAGGAAATTGTTCTTACAATACCAATGTCAGGTGTTCCTCAAGGGTCCTTTATTGGCCCTTTTCTATTTGCGCAACAAATATAAAAATGTAAATTTCCAAAATTAAAAATTTTTAAATCAAACTTTTTGAAGCATTAAAATTGAAGAGCTTAGGAAGAAGTAATCGAAAGGCCAACACTTTTTTTTTCATGGGAGTATTTGTTACTACTTAGGATATTTTACATTAAAAATAGACATAAAACAGATTTAAAACTATAATGTTAGTTCATCATATAAAGTATCCGTAATGACGAAGGCCTTGCTGTAATCTAACAAAATCACACAACTTACTTATCTGGAGAATAGGCAACAATGCGTCTCACAAAACAATATGATATCTCATTTTAGATCAGTAAGACATGGAGTGCCTCAGAGATCTGTGCTGGGGTCTCTATTATTTATAATTTATGTAAATGATTTATTTTATTACTTATTCCCTAGCAGTACAGTTATGTTTGCTGATGACGCAACTCTTACAGATAGTGCCAAAAATATTAACAGTCTACAAAATATCATTGACGAAACTGAAAGTCGAGCGGAACTTTGGTATAATGCTAATGCACTCAAACTAAATCGTGACAAAACACAAAGACTCATTTTTTCTACTAGATATGACGTAACGAAGGGAGATAGTGTCAGTTTACTCGGTACAGTTAACGATGATACTTTAAGTTGGAGCAATCATATACAGCAACTTAGCAATAAGCTATCAAGCTATTTATTTCTTCTACGAAGATTAAGAAATGTTCTACAACTACACACATTGCTCTCAGTATACTATTCACTAATTCACTCCCACATAAGCTATGGTGTAATGCTCTGGGGGAACTCGAGCAGCGCTGCAAAAACATTTCGACAACAGAAAGAGTCTATAAGAATTATAGCAAGAGCAGGTTTCAGGGAACACTGTCAACCACTATTTATTAAATATGGTATAATTCCCATTCCTTCCCTCTATATATTTACTACTCTCTTTTAGAGAATCATAAAGACAATAATTTGTATGTAACTCCATCTGAGCTACATAACCATAACACAAGGTCAATCTGTTAAAACCTCCTAAATATCGCTTAACAAAATCAATTAAAAACTAATCAAACTTGAACTTATATAATAAACTACCCGAAAATATAAAACAACAAAATTTTCACAAATTCAAAACTGTCATTAGAAACCATATTTTGAAGTTTTGTTTTTATACAACTGAAGATTTTATATCTACCCCCATGATTTGATCAACCTACTGAAAATTGGTTACAAGTTTTGCAAACGTTGTCTAAGAACTGCTAGCTAGCTTCTAGTGAATTCGCTGAAGCTCTACCCATGCCTACCGGAACAACGGGAATACTGACCGCCATCGGACAAGCAGAAAAAATATCAATACACATTTATTTTGTTTATAACTACACAATACAACAATGCATTTTATTGCTTATACAGCAACATAATAACGACCGAATGATATTAATTGTAAAGTGCATCCACCACACCTTCACGAATACCAAAGCGTACCTCTACTACATAAAGCAAAATGAATCATGCTGTATGTAATTTTGCAATGAATTTTGTTAAAATAATCACGCTTACAGCGTTATGTTGAACATTAAGAATAACGAGGATAATCTATATATTTCCTTAATATTTTCTCGCATGATAAATATTTATAAAAATATAAATGAAAAAATATACATTTGCTATATAAATACGTCCCAACTATTTTACTATTTACATTTTCTAATGGTCAATTTGCATGATCTCCTAGGCCGATAGCGATATTTACATGGCCAATAGTCGGTATCGGCCGAATGTCGGCCTTAGATTACTCTATCTCTTATTTCTAAAATCTGAAAAGCTATAAAAAATTAAACCATATTTTGCACAATATTTGGTAGTAGGTAGTTCGGATGACAGTAATGATTTTCCATTGACAAAAATTGCTAGTCGATCTTCAAACAACGATAACGTCCATAACAAGAGTAATAATAATGATGTTGGTCATGACAAAATTGAAATTTAAATATACATAGATTCCTCCGATTGCTAGAACTGAAGATCTTTTAGCTTGGTGGGTCAACAAGAAAGAAATGTTTCCCTTTCTATATCAATTAGCCACAATGTATTTAGCGTTTATTTTCTTCAGTTGGTAACCTTTATTAATCTGCAAGAAGCCAAGCAAAGTCTAATTTCATTACATCATAATTTACCTAAACTTAACTTTAAATATTGAACAATTAAATAAATAATAATATTATTATGTTTTGACATGTTTTTAACATTTTTTATTTCTTGACCGGCATCGATATTGCGCCGATATTACAATCCAATATCGGCCGATACCGATAATCGGCCGATTCCTATCAATTAAAAAAAAAATGGTAAAAGGCAACTCAAAATTATTGTTACGTATTTACGCCCCCTAGGGGCTGAGATTGATACCTCATGAGTAGTAACAGGAATTAACCACCAATGGTAGCAGACAACTGCATGTTTGCATCAAAGCCTGAGCAACGTGCGTCATCTCTGAGACACTAGTAGTACATTTTCTAGTAGCTAGACAATTGTAGATGGATCGAGATTTCTACATTGTTCTAGATTACCGACCGAGAAGGTTATGACTTTTGCTAGATGGTTCTAGAGGCGTTTTTAGAGTATATAAGGCTATGTAAACACGCGAGAAGGAAGTTTTTAATGAATTGAAGTTAGAACAATCCGAAGTGATACAAAGTGAGCAGTAGAGCGTATATATCAAGTAATAATCATTGTTAAAGGTAATTTTAGTCAATAAAAGTACATATTGTGAAATATTCAGTAAGTTATTCAATAGTATGATAGTCTTTTTATCTCGTTATAATTTTGAAACCCACGAATTTTAAAGGGTGGTTTCCTAAGGAGTGAGAACTCATGACATTATGACATATTTGAACCAGTGGTCCAGTTAATTGGATCTTACTTATCTAATGTCGATATTGATGTTAGTGTAAAAATGGACAAATAACGAAATAAAACGTATTTTTAACCAACTTCAATATCGAGTAAAATTTTATTTCATAATTTTCAGTCATCTTTTCTTTTCATTTCAAATTTTTTTGTAAACCAGCTTATTGCTTTAGGAGTTGATAAGAGCTACTAAACAAAGGTTCTTAAGAATGTTAAACGAAGGTTCTTAAACCAATATTTTGGAGTACATTCACGAGCTTAAAACGAGCACTAGATATAACATTGGCTCACTTTGTCTTCAAAGTTTAAAGAATCTTAAAATTCCAATTACTTACCATTTACGAAGAAGCTGGATATACAATCCTAGGAGTTTTTCGAAAAGAGCAAAGTTCCGCCAGTGCTTTCTGAGTTACTGCAAAGAAAAATATTATAAGATTATTTTATTTCCAACTTCGATAGGATATTGAGAATCAGCAGAATCACGCTGAGGCTATTAACATGATTTTTAAATATTTTTTAGAAGACTGATAATAAGTCAACGTTAAGACGTGTTTGTTGGTTATATACCTGACGTATGTGCAGTATAGGTTAATTTAAATTATCGTACTACAAGTATTGCAGCGCAACTATGATTGCACTATGGGATCGAAATCAAGCTGAAACACCGAGGTAGGTAAAATCAAAAGTTATGAAAAAAATGTTTGAAAAAAAAAATTGATTTTAAAAACCAGTAACCAAACATTATGAATTAATGTTAATGTTAACTAAACCTTACTATCAAATATCGATAATTTACGTCCCACAAGACCTATACTTCCACCAAGTCTCATTACAAAAGATTTAATATTTTTTGGTAATTTCAGTTTATTAAAATTTGAGGATTTAAGTTTTAGATAGTTTTTTTGCAAAACAAAATAGCGGATGGAACTTGAATCAATGAACTATTGTTCATAATTTATTTAGAAACATTTCGACTGTTTTGTCTTCATATGATGAATAGAACCCAAAATATTTTAAAAAAATGAAGCAAACGTTTTTTTAAATTAAAACTTAATTTCCAAAAAATCTCCCACCACGCTTTAACTGAATAACTTTCTGATAACAATGGTATTTTTGATACTTGGTTTTATTTAGTTGTATAATTTAGGTAGAGTAAAATTATTTTGGAAAAGCCCGTAATAAAACATAAGATAAAGTCACAAAAAATCAAAGAATCAGACCCTCACGTTTTCTTGACGTGTCGCTTGTTTTGAACCAATACTTATGCTTTATCTCTCCTCTTGCTCTTACCCATGAATTAAACAAGGATAGTATCTCAAAGGGCAGTTTAATAAAAGTAAGTGGCGAAATCACAGGTAGATTAAGGTTTTGGCTTGAAATTTTCACTAATTATTTTTATTATTAATTTATAAAATACCAGGACAGTTCCAGTTCGAATTTTCATTATTTTACCTATCTATATGTACTTTTGTAGTATTTTTGTGCATAGGTAGCCTACTTACCATATTCCATATTTTTTTTAAATGTGTTTTAACTCGGCTAGTATTTAATTATTTATTACGATATCCAACAGGCACAAAGCCCAATTACAGGATAAAGAGAAAACACTCTAATTACAAATGAATTAAAATACAAAAACCTATGAAGATATAAACAAAATTATACATATAGTAGGCATACAGACTTATTTTTTTTTTTTTTTTTTAATTGTTTAAAATGCATCAACCGCTAAGGGTTATTAGCATATATACATATAATTTACATTGTACTATTATGGATAAGTAATATACAAGGCACTAAGAGTTTCATTACTGAAAATACAGCTTACTAGCAAAAGGAACAATTTGATACACATTTAAATTTTATTATAAATATTAATATTTTTTAAAAATTTCATTGTGTTCATTAAATTTTGGAGATTGTTCCCTAGGGCTTCATCAATTTGACCGATTTGACAGTTTCTTCTCTCTTCTAAGTACTCTGGGCAGTCTATTAGAATGTGTTTAACGCTGAGATACTCGTGACAGAATTCGCAAAGTGGTGGATTTTCTCTGGATAGTAGATGTTCATGCGTGAACCGTGTGTGTCCTAGTCGTAGGCTGGAGATTTTAACTTGTGCTCTACGATTTGGTGGTAGGGTCAAGAAACTGTTTACTTTTGATTTAACTTTTTTAAGTTTGGTGTTGGTACTGTTCCATTTTTGCTGCCATCGTTCATTGATCTCTTTTTTGAACACGCAAATTAGATCAGATTGCGTATAGATGTCGCACGTTACTACAGTTGGGGAGACTGTTGCGTCACGGGCTGCTGCATCGGCTGCTTCATTACCCGGGATGCCAATATGGGACGGAACGTACAAAAATGTTATGCTCACGTTCAGTAGGTGTAATTGGTACATCATCTGCTGGATCAGTTGGACTAGTGGGTTATCAGCATATAGGTGACTCAATGATTGAAGAGAACTTAGCGAGTCTGAGCAGATAATATAGCTGTCTTCACTGTAGTTATTCATGAGGTTTATAACAGCCTGGTAGATTGCGAACAGTTCTCCTGTATATACGCTACTGCCTTTTGGGAGACGAAACTTCAATGTGGCGGTGGGTGTAATGACTGCTGAACCTACACTATTATCTTCAGGGTTCATGGATGCGTCGGTATAGATGAACTGTGAGTTTATGAGTGTTGTAGAGATTTGACGAAAAGCGTTTAGGATTATTTGCGAATGAGTGTCTTTTTTATTGTATTTCGATAGATCGGCATTAAGTTTAACCGGTGGGAGAATCCATGGTGCTGTATTGGAGTTTGTGGAAGGCAAAGTTATGGTGGGGAAGGAAAAATTTAATTGAGCAAGGAACCTGTTCAATCTCTCATAGAATGGAGGAATAATGTTGGGATTTCGGTCGTAGATAAGTTTAAAACGATTTGAGAAAGTATTGGCGTGGTTAAAATTGTTGTTAGAAGCTGATATTTTGGAGGCATATGACAGAGATGCTGACATTATACGTTCTGATATGGGCATTTCGCCCACTAAACAGTAGATAGATTCTATAGGTGTTGTTGGAAAAGCTCCTATAATTATTCGAAGTGCTTTGTTCTCGATAGATTTCACTGCTCTGAAGTAACTTTTCCTAGATGTTCCATGTACTATCAGGCCATAATCGATTCTTGATCTTATTATGGATCGGTATATAGTTAATAGATTTGTCATGTCTGCTCCCCAGCTGTGGTGTGATAGTACTTTCAGTAGATTGATACCTTTTGTGCAGTTTTGAACTAAGAGGTTAAGATGGTTTTTCCAATTTAATTTTTGATCAAAAACAACTCCTAAGAATTTTACGTTGTTTGAAAAGTTTAGCGGCTCACCTTTTAGAGTCAGCGCTGGTTGTGTTATTTGATTAGTTCTAGAGAATAGTACGCACTTAGTTTTTTCGGATGACAGTTTAAAACCTGACAAGTTAGTCCAGGTGTCGATGTTATTTATGGCTTGTTGAACTGATAATTTCAGGGTTTCGATATTTTTTCCTTTACTGTAAATAACGAGATCATCTGCATATAAATTGGCTTGAACTGGGGGTAAAGCATTGATCATGATATCGTTTATTGCAATCAAAAATAGAGTTGTGCTTAAAACCGATCCTTGAGGAATACCATTTTGTTGCAGTTTCTTATTCGTCAGTGTACCATTCGTTCTCACTTTGAAAGACCGATTTGATAAGAAGTTTTGAATGAATGCTGATATATTGCCTGTGATGTTCCAGTTCTGGATTGTCTGTATTATTCTGTGTCTCCATGTTACATCATAGGCCTTTTCGATGTCAAAGAAAACTGCTAGTAACTTTTTGGCAAAGGCTTCATGTATTTCAGATTCTAAGTGGATAATATTGTCGTTTGTAGATCTATGTTTACGGAAACCGCTTTGACATTCTGTTAGTAGGTTATGTTTCTCTAGGTACCACATTAATCGTCGATTTATGATTTTTTCTAGGACTTTGCATAATGTACATGTTAGTGATATAGGTCTATAGGAGGAAACCTTATCTTTTCCTTTATTTGGTTTTAATATTGGAAGAATTATAGCCTCTGACCATATTTCAGGGAACTTATTGGAGGAATATATTTTATTATACAATTTCAGTAGAAGTTGTCTTGCATTATCTGATAGATGTTTTAGGAAAGCGTATGGAATATTATCAGGGCCAGGACTGGACTCTTTGGCTGTATTTAGGGCATCGTTTAGCTCCTCAATGGTGATTGGTGAATTAAGGGGATGATTTTCATTGGTCATATGGAATAGAGTATTTCGAGTTTCTGTTGTACGTTTATATTGCAGGAAAGTTTTGCTGTAATTATCGTCACTTGATGAATTTGCATATTCATTTGCAAATGTTTCGACAATGTCTATATCGGTAGTTATTACTTTGTCATCCTGTACTAGGCTAGTGACTGTATATGTGGAATTAGAGCCTCTTATTTTCCTAATTTTATTCCAAATTTCTGAGGATGGGGTGTTACTATTTATCGAGGAGATGTATTTTGTCCAGGATTCTTTTTTGCTCTTTTTTAGGACATATCTTGCTCTAGCCCTTAATTTTTTAAACTCAATATTGTTTTCCAGTGAATACTGTCTTTTAAGTTTATTAAAAGCCCATTTGCTTGCTTTGATGGCATTGCTACACTCCGGATTCCACCATGGGACAGAATGATGTTTTGTAGGTGGCGTGAACTTTTGAATATACTGGTCTGCTGCATTTTTTATCAACATTGAAAACCTTTCAGTTATGAGATTTACGTCGTTATCTAAATCGATTTCTAAGAGACTTTCATCAATGTAATTAGAAAAACCAATCCAATTAGCTGAATTCAAGTTCCATTTTTCTGGGGTTCTGTAAGTATTTAATCCTTGCATTCTATTATGTTCGATATTTAAGGGAAGGTGGTCGCTACTGTATAGATAGGAGTGTGGGTTCCATGCTAGGTCGGGGGCAATTAGCGCATCGCATAGGGTTAGGTCGATGGCAGAAAATTCTCCTGTATTCATGTTAAATCGGGTGCCTTCTCCAGTATTTAACAGGACGAGGTTGTTGTTGTCTATAAATTCTTCGATGCATTTTCCTCGTTTGTCAGTTATTTTGGAACCCCACATTATATTATTGGCGTTGAAATCTCCTAAGATTATTCGGGGGCCAGGGATCTGTAAAACTAGTCTATTAAGGTTTTCTGTAGTAACGTCTTCGTGCGGGGGTAGGTAGATGTTAACCACTGATATTTTATATTGGTAGTATTGAATACTTACTCCAATTGTTTCGAAGTTGGAAGTGAGGGGAATTTCTTTGGCAGAAATTTCATTCCTGACATATATTGACACGCCACCACTGGCTATTCTACTATTTATTCTATTTTTATAAAAACATTGATATCCTCTAATTGGTAAGTGATAATCATCTTTGAAGTTGGTTTCCTGAATGCATATTACTTGTGGGGAGTACTTAGATATGAGGTATTTGAGTTTTTCTATACGGGATGTTAGCCCGTTAATATTCCACTGTAATATGAATTTTAAGCAAAATTTATTTGCGACGATATTGAACTATCCGAATCTGAGTCGTTGCTAAATGGTATATCCACGAGATTTAATTGCTTTCGAATTTTTTTCTGAAGACGGGTACATCGTGATTTTATACTTCTGTGTTGTAGGTGTGGATAAATACTGTGTATCATTTTAAGAAGTGCTGGTACATCTTTGGTATATGTCTGAGCTATACTAAGAGGGTCTGGAGACCCGAAGGAATCTTCTAAAAAGCTAGTAAGTTGTTGGAAGTTTAAAATAAATGGGTTTGGGGCTTCGTTTATGTAGTTTTCTACTGGTTTCATTTGATCGAACATGGATATATTTTCTATAGAGTTGCTTTTTTTTAACTTTTTGTGTTTGTTAGGGCAAGCGTCATTGGGAGAAACAAAAGTTAAAGCATGTGTTGACGGAATATTCTCCAGGTTTAAATCTACGGAACTTATCGTGGGAGAGGAGGGGGGTCTCTTTGCTGTGGTCTCGTGAGTTGTGATTCCTTGAGAGTTGTTTATTGCTACTGCGGTATCTGCTGAATTTGTATCTTCTGGTGAAACTGAATTTATGTCGGTGGAGTCTATAGGTTGCGTCGGACATTGTTTGGCTATATGGCCGGTTGCTTTACAGAGAAAACATGTAATGTAGTCAAAAGAGATGAAAATTCTATACGATACTTCATCATATGGGATAACTATGGAAGCTGGTAGTTCTATGTCGTTATTTGGCAATATGTAAATTTGTCGTCGGAAGCTCAGAATGTGGGCATATTCATCTCCGGAGATTCCAGCTCGGAGGAATGACATGGGAGAAACTGCTGTATATCCTAATTTCAAAATCTCATTTTCTAATATGTCATGTGGGATCGAGGGGCACACGTTTGATAGAATGAGTCGTTTTGCAGGTGATATGAGACGTCGTAGGCCGATATCGAGTCCATTTATTTTAATCGAGTTATGTTCTGTGATCGTGTCTACAAGTTCAACCAAAGAGTTTAATAACTAGAGAAGACAAGCCGTGGATTTGCCGGGAGTCGCGATTTGGTCACAGCATGCTGTGATTTGGTTGTCTTGGAAACGTTAGGCTCTTCGTCCTTGTCGCAGACCTCGTACCCTCTCTCTCCACTCTGTTTTACAAAGCAACACAGCGCTTTGATTTCACAAATACCGTCAATTTTTAATCTTTGTTTTGAATAGCGTTCGGCTTTATTTACAATTACAAGTAGTGTTTTCTCAAATTTTTCTTCTGTTTATAACGTTTAATCTGTTTATCACGAAAAATGTTGCCGAGACATTAATTTTAAATATGGTACAATTTAAGAAAAACTTGAAAGAAAAGCTACATATTATATAAAGATCTGGTGAAGTTTATAAATTAAGAGTGAAAGTTCAAAGTGTAGTTTTCATCGATGATCTGCGGACTAAATGTACCTATTGTTTTAAACTATATATTGGTTATTTAAAAACTACTCAGTGCTGATTTTTTTAATATTTGAAACCTGAGTCTAAACACTGACTTAAGTCCATTTTCACAGTTTTGTAATGTAAAACAACAGAATTAAGTAGTTTTTAAACACCACACGATATATTTTAAAGAATACAGATCACTCAATGAATTTAGTATAAATGCCATCTAAGTTATATTAGAAATGTTAAACTTGTTGATAATAAACAGTTATATACTTAGTAAATATATTTGTTTAATTCTCATTTACAGACATGAATGTAGAAGTTCAGAGTAGTCAGCATTCAACTTACTGCTAACGATAGTAATGACTGATAAATAAAACAATAAAAGGAAAGGAGAATATTTAATAAAATACATAAATTAGACAATAATAACATTAATATGACATGACAAAAAGTTCTTACAGAAATTACAATGATTTGCACAGCTCCGTTCATAAATATACCATAGACGATGAGTGAACCGTCAGATAAATTGTGTCTACCTTATTATAACTAAGTCCTTTGTTTCTTTTCATGAGTAATTTTACAAAATCTACGGATTGTATCGCACAATGGTTAACTGCTTAGCCATAGCCATTTTTACTGCTAAAAAACTAAAAGGAGTGACGTCTCATCGCCTCACTCTGTACCTTATAAATTGCAAATCAGGCTAGCGAACGTGTTTTGCCTGTATCTGCAACACAATTACAATGAGTACTAACAACTCATTTGGATCGACTGGATCTGCAATAATCCAAGGAATGATGTTTTTGTTGACAATGTAGTGAGACCATAACCTAAAAAATGGATCTGTGTTAGTAATTATTCATAAAACAACCTTAAATTATGCAAGTACATGGCGAAAATGATTTATAATTTATAACTAATCCTTACCTTTGCGATAATAAGCTGTTATCTTGTAAATTTCTTGGAGAGAACTTCTTTCACCCAACTACTAACAAATTGGTTATAAACTTCGTCTTTTCAATGCCTTGTACTCATTCTTTTAACTATGCACTCCTTTCAAAAATCATGTAATTACAATATATGTATGTCTAATATTCGGAAATACATCGGCATCTGTACTAAGGTCTTCTTTATTTAAATATATAGCGATTTAAATTGATAGCACCTACTTTCTTCCATACACTGATCCTGTACATCATAAGGTAATTTCGTAAAATATAAACTCATCTCCATCTTAACAAACAAAATTCGCCACATGAATTGATTAAATTGTAGATGTTAAATAATCCAAAATTAAGTTTTAAAACATCACAGAATCCACAAAATATACAGTTAAAACAACACGTTCGATCGGCGAATTACACAATGGCGGCCATTTGTTTTCCCTCAGGTCTGAAAAGTTATGACATCAGCGCACGTCATACTACTCATACTGTCATTGCATTGCAATCGTTACCTCCCCTCATGTACTGTGCGACAAAGAGAAAACGAACTGTGTGAGAAGGATGAGAATACTACAGTCTACCGGCTGCTTATACATTACGCTTATGGAGCTTGTCTCCTCTATTTGTTAAACTCTTTGAGTTCAACAGTTGATAGATATATGCATACTCTATTGTTTGATATTCTAGAGGCGAATAATATGTTTTTGGCGTGTATTATGTTACCTACGGCTATAACGTAATCGCTTAATTTTAGAGTCTCATTAACATTGAGAACAATAGCTTGTTCTTTTTTTGGAAAAGAAGGTGTTTTTGTCACTTGTGAGTATTGTCGAACATTATTGGTGCCTTGTTGAGTTAATTCTGATACGCCCCTGTACTCAGAAGCCATCCTGATTCATTGATATTTAGGTATCACGTAAAAAAGGGAACAAAATCTTAAACATTATCTTACTGTGCGGTTTTTAGACCGCACAAGATAAGTTTTTGTAGATTATCAGAAAAAGTGTTGAAAAACTAAGTAAGATAAAATGTATGTTAATCGGGGGAATCAATTAGTGGAATGGTTTAGGATGTAATTAGGATAATTATATAAAAATATTCTCCCACCTACAGAGTGTTGCAGCACAGTTTTCATCCAAACTACAATTCGCACTTTGGTTTGTTTTTCACTATTATATTTCGATAGAAACTTTTGATTTGCGGGACACGTATAGAATAACGTCTACACCGCTTCGTCGTTTTAACCGAACAGACTTATTTTAGAGTAATATGTGAGCATGATAAAAAAAAAAGAAAGGAAATGAAAACATGACAGTCTTTAGGATGTACAATCGTTTCAATTAAAAACAAATTTCTTTATTTGCGATCGGTTAGTATAAAATATATCATGTCGACTTTTCAGGTTGGAGTTCGAGAGTGGCTAGTGGCTGGCGTCTAGGGTGGATATGCCGTGGGACGCTACCGATCTATTAATTTATTTACAATAAAGAAAGCGCTAAAAAAGCGGTAAACACCACGTTATACTCGAATAAATTTAAGTCATCGATACATCAAGAAATTCTCGGCGAAGTGAAACGCCATAATAGAAAAACAAAGTTCATATGGAATTCATAATTACCCGTGCAGTTTTCTAAATAATATCAAATAAAGCAAGTGTAAGTGTGTACACCTATGCAAGACGACCGACCCCTTCCCAAGTGGTTAGTGCGTCAAAGTAAACATCTGCAACATAATACACCAGCAGTGAAAGGCAACGGACTGGACTGGTTTCTAACAAGTGGAAGTAGTAACATAAGAAAAAGATGAAAAGATAAGTTTTATTTTTAAGTTCTAATTATTGGTTTATTAATCCTTGTCACAGTACAATTTATTACAGAACAGAGAAAATTTTAAAAGTAAAAATGAAAAGGTATTAAATATAGGTAATGAAATAGATAATACCCGAAATTGGAAAGCGGCTGTTGAAAGTAATTACTGTGGAAACACACTAGTATAGAGGGTGTGCAAAATATTCTCTCGGGCCTCTTTCTCATAACCAACCCGCCATAAAAAGCATTTTATCGCGAGGCAGGGCGATAACTTACCTAACTCTACTGTAAATGGATATTTACCTGTGGAACGGTTAATTAAAAAAAAGCTTCCTGTGGCAAGCGAATCCATGTATGTCTTGAACATAAGCGGATGGAAGGAGATGCACACTGCTAGATTCGGAAATAGAAGACTGGGAGGAAGAACAAATAAGAAAATCATGATAGATGAAAATTTAAAAGAAGCATGGAAACTAAAACGAAGCATCTTGCAAACGCCTGTACTTCCCATCCGATGATGACAGATGGAAACTAAAAAAGAAGCATGGGAGCTAAAAGAAGCACCTCACGAACACCTATATTCCTACCCCATGCGTCATGCGGCTCTCGCTGCTGACAACAAGCATGTCCAATCCCTAGTAGCACCAATATTGCACCAACATATAATCCATATAGGACCAGTAATATTGGTCCTATATACGGCCAATATTCATATATAGGTCCTATATGGATTATATATTGGTCCAATATGTTGTGCTACTAGGGATGTCCAATCCAGCGTATGTAGCCGGTCCGGCAGTATATAAAACATCCGGGATTTGATTCCGGCACGCGGTTTAACCGTCCGCTGGGCGTGTTCGCTGGACGACCAAGCTGCGTGTTGGAATGAACCTACATGGATGCCCGGAATCGGCAGCAATGCCCACTTTACGCTGGCAAATCAATCAATTAAGTCGACTTTTCAGGTTAGTGTAGTTAAGGTACCTTTGATATAGCGGTGATGACATAATTGATGATTTGAGAAATTTACGTTGTATTTTAAGTTGGACGATATAAACGTTGTAAGTGAGGCTACAAACTACTGACGCATACTCGAGGCGGAATCTTACAATTGTAACAGATAGGGTGCGCACAGTGTCAATGTTCACAAACCCCTTATAGTTACGTGTGAGAAATCCTATAAGCTTAATGGCGCCAGCTACTATTGACTCGATATGTTTTATAAAATTAAGTTTAGAATCAAAGTGAACTCCTAGGTCTTTAAAAGAGTCTGATCTGTGAAATGTGACACCCTAAAGATTATAATCATTGGAAAATCTGTTTTCCCTTCTAGTAAACGACAAGGTATTACATTTCTGTGCAAAATTTTTAAGTCGTCTGCATAAAGCAACGTTTCGGCATTAAGATCGGTCGTAATATCGTCAAAAAATAAAGTAAAGAGAAGTGGATCCGGTATAGATCCTTGGGGAACATCGGACTCTTACAGGAATTCGACGGACCTGTAACCACAGTGTTAAACATATTGGTATTTGTTTTGCAAATAAGTTTTAATTAAGTTTATTAGATCCATTGAGAAACCAAACGTATCAATCTTTGATAGAAGAACACCGTGATCAAATTAATGTAGACTCATAATATTTTTGAATCCATTTCTGTGCTGCAGACCTGAGAATAGTATAGATAATCGAAATATTTACTTTCTTTGTCTGATTAATGAACCTACGCTTCAGCGATCTTAAAAACGGACCTAAGTAAATTATATTCGATTGCATACGCGTGGCGCCGTGGAAAACGGAAGCTGAGATAGGCATTACTCATTGTCTGATGTTTTTGCTGACTTCACCTATACAAAATAATTTCACTGCAGAAATAGATATTTTCAAGTCTCAATTATTTCCAGATGATGCTAACTCGATTGATGAAACGTTGGGAAATGTATTCAGAAATTTTACACTACCCAAATAAACAACAATCTTGGAATCAAACCTCATAACCGACATCCTAAAGTGATCTCTTTCTGTCTCTCCGCCTAGTTCTTATATTTGAACTCTTGAAAGATGTTTCAACCGCGATAGCATGGCTGAGGCCTCTTGCTACGCCGTATAATGGGATGACTGGCATCGCATACGATGCGGTGAAAGGAGGAACATTTCTCGGATACAAAAAACTAATAAAAAATTTATGGAGAATTGTAAATGTTATGGATCGTGCACAACAAGAGGTGGTACTCGCTTCTTATCTGAATGTAAAATAAATAAAAACGGTACTGTGGGATTGCGGAGTGAATTATACTGAAAATTATATACGTTTTTGTCTTTTTTATGATTAGAATAATCTCGCCCTTGCCGCGGATAATAAAAAGGCTCTCCGTCAAAAGATAATTAAGTTTACAAGGCCAGATAGAATTACAGATCTAAAACCTTTACTTTAGAGTAGTTATAGATTATTATGTTTAATCTAGGTAGATATAATATTAACAGTTAATGGATAATTTCATAATAAATGATTTGATGGAGCAATATATTTGGAATACGTAGTATGTGTCAGCTTAGTAGAAAATAATAAAAATATGGCGACAAACCTCGAGTTCGCAAAAATTGCTTCTATAAAGTTTTTTACGTGCGCTTTTGTCGAAAACTGCTAATCGTACAAAAAAAATAATATTAAAAAAGTTTCATCCTTTATCTCCTACTAATACACATATTATCTATTTCGAAAGATAAAAAATCCTCGTTTGCTATATTTACCCCAACAAATTATCACATTTTATCTACATAGCCTAAGAAAAAAATTCTTATTTTGCACCTTTATTAAAATTTGGTGAACATATTGACATATTTTGTTAACTTTCTAGTGATAGCTAAGTAAAAATTTTAGATCGATTTATTTCGTTGTTTGAGTTAAAGGTAGTAACATGGAAAAATAATTGTATTCTATTAGCACAGCCAAAAATATTATTTTTGGTGGTTTGTGTCATTTCCGGTATGATAGTTTCAAATGCCGCCGCCACTCTGCTCGCTTCTCACTAAAGGTATCAATAAAGTGGGAAAAATATTTTCCACTTATAAAAAATATTCCATCGGATTTAGATCCAGTGATTGGAGAGGCCAATTTATTGGGCCAATTCTAAATACGCAAACCAGAAGAAATAATGTAGAAACAAGGGGAAACTATCCCTTCTTTCTCAGCCTATGGATAAAATAAATTTTTATAAGTAGCGTACAAAAATAAGTCTAATCGTAAATTGTGAACAAAGCTGTCCTAAAATATATCTGAAATAATGAGTAAAAATCTAGGGGAACACCACATATAAATGAAAATAATGAGAAAAACAAAAAAAAAAATCGTGTTATGATCATTATAATCGGGTTTTTCAAAAGCAGTTTCGCTCAAAAACGGTAGATGGAGATATCGACTGAATTTTTAAGTTACTGCCTGGGGACTTCGCAGGGCAAATGAAGAAAGTATAAACGACTTTGTTCAATCTACGTTATGCTAACGATTACCAACAAGCTCCATGGATGAATAAGTATACTAGCCGATGCAAGGATTCCTAATTTAATATAAGGCAGTCTCCTACATTCATTGCAAACACCTTCCAAGCGTCTCTTGTGATTATTTGATATACTCCAGAGTGCCAACACTAACCAGAGAGCAGTAAGTACATGTACAGAATATTGAATAAAAATGGTTAATTTGATAATAATATTTCATTTCATTGTGCAGGGTCCTCTTTTATTTATTATATTTATTAATGATATTGTTAAATCTGATATGATTGATGGGACATACCTACATTACAATATTTGCAGATGATACCACGTCGTCTGCTTCAGGTAAAAATTTGCATGATATTAGAGATCAAGTAAATTCAGCTATATTCTCCATTCAAAACTGTTGCATTGACAACGGACTTGCGCTTAATAACTTAAAAACAGATTACCTGTTATTTTCACCAAAAAACCTTAATGAAAGTTTGCTCGTCAGAATTGATGGACAAAGTATAATACAAAATAATTATGTCAAATTTTTAGGGCTTTACATCGACTCCCATCTATCTTGGGGATATCATATTGACTTTTTAATAAATAAAATTCGGACGTTTCTCCATATATCATTTAAGAAGTCATGTTAGTTTAGATGTTCTTAAAATGTATTATTTTGGATACGTTCAATCGAGACTATGTATAATGGCGTAACAATATACTATTCACTTGTACAAATTGTTCGTAACTTTTTAAGACGAAATCTAGAGTGATTTTTTTTTAATTAGGATAAAATGACACAAAATTTTCTGTAGAGAAAATTAAATCACACGTATTTTCGCAGTCTTCGCCTTGGTCGATGAAATAAAGTGTAAACAGTGTAAAATGTTCTGCCGATTCACCGGTTCATCAGTGCTTATGCGTTCAGCTTGAAATCACGGGGTCCTCCTTTGAATCTTGGCTAGTTGTAAGGGTGTTTAGTGAAGTTTTTTATGTTACCGAGATGTCTCATTTGCGGTAGATGGCAATGGCGCTAAGAATGGTTGTTGCGCGTGTCCTGGTTGATTGGTTAGAATAGCTATGGCTAAACTCCGCCAGAACAGTAATACAAATAGGACGATAAAAAATCGTACATAACATTACATCACTTTGGAACTTCCCAGGACAACCTGCTCATTAAGCAAATGGTTTTATTTTCTCTCAGCACTTATACATAATTTTTCACAAAAAGTTTCGTTTTGGAGTGGTTGAAAATGTACGCAACACCCAAATAAATTTTGAATTTCAGCCACTAAGTAAAACGAAAACTTCATTGGAGTCCGACCTAGAGTCAATTATTGGTATTTGCAAAACAACGAAAGTTAAACATTTCGCTGCGTGATCGGAATGTATATTTGGCATTTCAGAGTTTGATGAAACAAATGTATATGGGAATTTATTCGGTTTTGGTTCATGCCTAGGTTTTGATATCGCAAATGTACCCAAAACGAGGAAAACGATTTGCTGTTTAATTGGAATTTCGGTCGTCATAGCTATTTAAGCGAATTTAAAAGTAGATATTTAAATTGAGAGGAACTGATCGTTTTAAAATTAGACAGATCACACGAGCTTTACTTCAATCGAACAGGAATCCATTATGGGAACACACACGTTTAGCTTTAATTCTAGGAACGATTCGTGTATTGTTTATATATATTGGCTACATACAGTGTGTTGCACAGTGAAGTTTCTTGATAATGATAATGATAACTAAACTTTCAATTTTAGAAAAAAAAGTTACTCTACCACTTTTAACAATTTTTGCTAGTCTTTACATTTATTAACATAATCATTATTATTAACATAATGTTCTTGTTTTTAGTACATTTTTTAACAGTTTCAGTTTGGGTTTAAAAGCGATTTTTAATTTTTTTAAATTATTTATTAAGAATCCACCAGAAAGTTTCTTGAAACAGTCCATATTTAAGCTTTATTAAATCATATCAATGCATATCTGTGTCCTTTTCTCAAAGAACAAACATTTTTGTTCGCATCTTGTTTTGTTTCTGAAATTAAAAATGAAAAAAACATGATTTTGTTTCGGTACCTGTAATGAAAGCTGCTGCGCAGTTGACTGGCCATTTTATGAAGCAATTATTAGACTATGATCCGATCAACCAGACGGAAAATACATTAGCAAAACCTTACAGATTTTCAAAATGTGTGATCATAACACTGAATTTGGAATTAATATCGTCCTTCGCACTACCAGTAGCGGCGTTAGGGTAAGGCGCGGTTGGGCGGCCGCCCAGGGCGCCAGAGAAGGCGCCCCTTCATGTCTGGCCGCGATGAAGATTTGCAGCTAAAGGATTACTCATATTCTTGGTCCTCTGTATGTAATTAAAAGATTCCAGAAAAACCAGAACTTCTCAAACTCTGCCTCTGTGATGATCTTAAAACTAACTGTTGGGTCAAAATCAGATACAGTTTGTTGTTTGTTGTGTGATGGGCTCATAACCTTGAAATCCTTTTTTATCCGATCAAGATGATGTTACAGAAGTAACGTAGATGGCTACGTTTTGATTTTCATTAAAGATATTCAGGAACTGTATATAAATGTATGGATTGTATTGAGAATACAAGCTAACCATTATCCTCTTCGCCGATTTATTACACTTGTTATATAATTGTTGCACATTCTATAGGATACTCTTCGCAGTTTGTTTTTGTAAATGATATTAGTTTCAAACATGTTTTATTTAATTACAAAACAAAACAATTTTATTTCATTTCAAAAATTAATAACTTTTTTATTTATTAATCGATTTTGTTAAAAAACAATAGGCTCTAGCTAACAGTAACTTACTATCGAAATTTCAATACAATCGGACTTTTCGTTCTTAAGTTATCGTGCTTACAAGAACCGTGAGGGGCGGGCGAACGGACAGACGGACGGACGGACATTTTGAAAGTTTTTCAGAATTCGATTACCAACACAGTGATATGAAATTTTTTTCTCTACGAGCAATATTACCGATCTAATGCAATATACTCTTCGAGTATAATTAATAACAACAGTAGCGGGTAGAGTGAGGAGTCTTTCTAAGCCTAAGCTGATGAAAACCTTTCTGGTATCGACAAAATCTCAATCCACGTTAATTAACTTAGCAACTTAACAATCGAAAATGAAATTACGGAAAACATAGACTTCGCTGATTTAATAAGAAAATTTGCTGATCAGAAGAATTCCAAAAAAGTAAAATTGTATTAAAAAAAAATGTAATTTCAAAAAACAAATAATTATTAAATTTTTTCCTTACTATTTTGATTTTCTTTTTTTTTACATTTATGTGAACTGTAAAGCAGAAATCTCGAGCAGGGCGCCGATATTGCTAAAACCGGCTCTGCGCACTATTAATATAATGATCAACTGTTAGTTGGATTATTTTTTAAACCCATTTTCTTTCGACAAATTCGATAGGAAAAATAGAAATTATAA
Source organism: Stenurella melanura (assembly GCA_963583905.1). Lineage (NCBI taxonomy): Eukaryota > Metazoa > Arthropoda > Insecta > Coleoptera > Cerambycidae > Stenurella > Stenurella melanura. The sequence continues at coordinate 19,483,589 of OY757316.1, forward strand.
AGTTTTTGGTTCATTATAACCATAAATCAAAGTAAATATTTATTCGTGGAAATTGTTTTTGGTACATGATTATATATACTTATAGTCCGAGAGCTGGCAGTAAAAACAACTTCCTCATAAGTTACCAAAGGTTTGAACTGACACGTCGGTTCTACTTTAGATTGTAATTTTAAAACCGCCCGTCTGCCGGGCGTAAGTGGTCGCTTTATTAGATTTAAAATAAAAAAAAATAAATAAAAGTAGCTCATAACTACCCAATTATTACCAACATAAATGTTTTATGAAAATGGCCTAAGATCTTAACTAAATTGAAATCGTAAGCGTCTGCCATTGGGAATGATCGCTACTTCGGAGCAGACGCTGTCAAATATTTCAAAAAAAACGTCATCAAGTTCCTCACAGGTTATCACCGTTATTTTTGTGTCAAAATATTACTAAATATGTTATTAACCAAAGTTAAAAAAGAAATTTTTGGCAGGCGGTCGCATTCAAACCGCAGACGGGATTTTAAGTTGAAAAGTCAAAATTAATTGTTTCGACTAGAACAGCTAATTTTAGCTTATGAAAGATATTTATTTGAATTAAAGAATATTTTTTATTGTGCAAGTAATGAAGTATAAAAAACACTTCGGCAGACGGTCGCATTTAAAGGACAGACAGACGGGACTGAATTGCTATCAATATATAAGTATGCGTAATATAATATTATATAAACGACCTCGGGAGTATAGAGTCCCTTAAGCAAAAATTTTATGTAAAAAAGAAGTTAGTGATATAATACTTATTGAATATTTATTTAATTTTAAACACCCAATAAAAACAGAAGAAATAGAAACAGGAATAAAAAAAATTAAGCAAGAATAATAAAACACAAACAAAATCTATGTAGCAAGCGATAGAAATAAATAAACAATATTATGAATATGAAAATAAAAATGCAAATTTAATGTAGGTACTATTCATCTTCATCACTTCTTTGCATTGTAAAATACGTCATCTTCATCAATGTCCGCGCTGGGATTTTGCAAATTTCTTCGAGTGTAGAAGGGGTTTGTGGTCCAATAAACCATATCAGTTGGTATCTTCCATCGACTAAAAGCCAGCCATGTTCTTCAGGATTAAAAAAATTTGGATTGGCCTCTGTTGCATAATTCCTGAGGGCGCAAAGTTGATTAGCTCTTTTCATTTTATTTATTAGTACAATTCGACAAGGTGGCATCAAGCTCCCATCAAAATTTTTAACTTTATCTAATGGATTGGGACACAATACCACCATGGTTTCTAAGAATCAAATCTAGCCTTGCTTCATTCACAGTATTAGCATTTTATGCCTACAATGCATGCGGCATACGAATTTCTCAATGCCTTCAATTTGCTCGTTCGATATATTTTGGGACTGGCCAAAAGAAGCTAAAATTTTGGCAATATTTAAATCTTCCTCAATAATGTTAAGAGGCTTTATTTTACCTTTTCGAGCAAATGATGCGGTATAATCACTGCCTGTTAAAGCGTGATAGGTAGGTAAAGCTTGAGAAAGGATGTCTCATAAACTTGTGTATATATCGTTAACAGAAACGTATCTCAAAGTATTCTGTGACTGATGTCCAGTTTCTATCCAAATATGAACTTTATTTGTTAGTTTGTGCATATTTCCCATTGCTATTATTAATATATCAGTATCGGAGGCACGTATAACAACATTTATACTTTCAGGTAGTTTAGATGTATGAAATAAATTCTATTATCAGCTTCGTGATGACTACAATATAACTTCTCATCAATTTCACAATTCACAAGTCCATCAATCTCATAAAACATGAAACAAATATCTTCACAATTTACACTAAGAATTTTGTCTCACAAAATACCCGGAGAAATACTTGTTTTCCAGTATTTCACTAAGAACTTCACGAATTCGGTTTTAAGAGTCACTTCTCAATGTTTTAAAAAATTGTTAGGCCGCTTCTACGCTTCTCCAAAAATATTATACACATTATCCCTTCCTGATACCCCTGCTCTTCTGTCTCTTTCGATGTCTTTTAATGATGGCACTACACACTTGTCAAAAATTAGGTCTATTCTTTTGCTTGATGTTCTGCATAATTTCTTAATAATGTATATAGCCAATCTACCATAAGTAAGAGGATCACATAAGAGATGCAAAAAGAAGAATCCGTCAATAATCGTACAAATCTATTTGACTTTGACTTGAAGAAGTTGATACACGATTTTCTAATAACTTGTATAATTTTGATTTAGCTGTTTTATTCATACTTCCGTCGAGATAACTCAGTGACAACGGAACGGTTGTCAAAGGATACGAAAACACATTTAATAAATCAGTGTTATGTTCCAACGATAATACTAAAAGTCGTCCCAGTAGGTTTCTTTCGACTTTCACTTCGGCTGTTTTTTGTTAATCAATTTTGCGCCATCAGGAATTATGCAACAGAGGCCAATCCAAATTTTTTTAATACTGAAGAATATGGCTGGCTTTTAGTCGATGGAAGATACCAACTGGTATGGTTTATAGGACCACAAACCCCTTCTACACACTCGAAGAAATTTGTGTAAAATCCCAGCTTCGGACATTGATGAAGATGACGTATTTTACAATGCAAATAAGTGATGAAGATGAATAATACCTACATTAAATTTGCATTTTTATTTTCATATTCATAATATTGTTTATTTATTTCTATCGCTTGCTACATAGATTTTGTTTGTGTTTTATTATTCTTGCTTAAATTTTTTTATTCCTGTGTCTATTTCTTCTGTTTTTATTGGGTGTTTAAAATTAAATAAATATTCAATAAGTATTATATCACTAGCTTCTTTTTTACATAAAATTTTTGCTTAAGGGACTCTATACTCTCGAGGTCGTTTATACAATAATATTATATTACGCATACTTATATATTGATAGCAATTCAGTCCTGTCTGTCTGTCCTTTAAATGCGACCGTCTGCCGAAGTGTTTTTTATACGTCTTCATTACTTACACAATAAAAAATATTCTTTAATTCAAATAAATATCTTTTATAAGCTAAAATTAGCTGTTCTAGTCGAAACAATTTATTTCTATTTTTCAACTTAAAATCCCGTCTGCGGTTTGAATGCGACCGTCTGCCAAAAATTTCTTTTTTAACTTTGGTTAGTAACATATTTAGTAATATTTTGACACAAGAATAACGGTGATAACCTGTGAGGAAGTTGATTTCGTTTTTTTTTAATATTTGACAGCGTCTGCTCCGAAGTAGCGATCATTCCCAATGGCAGACGCTTACGATTTCAATTTAGTTAAGATCTTAGGCCATTTTCATAAAACATTTATGTTGGTAATAATTGGGTAATTATGAGCTACTTTTATTAATTTTTTTTTAATTTTAAATCTAATAAAGCGACCACTTACGCCCGGCAGACGGGCGGTTTTAAAATTACAATTTAAAGTAGAACCGACGTGTCAGTTCAAACCTTTGGTAACCTATGAGGAAGTTGTTTTTACTGCCAGCTCTTGGACTATTACATAAGGTACCAGTGAATCGTACAGTTTATCAACCGACATACTGCCTCCAAAATTTTGAATAGATATATTTAAATAAACCTAGTCCGAAAACTTCGAAGAACTGCAAAAAATACAAACGTCAAGTAGAAGACGCACATATTCGTACACAATTACCATATTTAGAGTTATTCATCGGATATATCGATTTTATGAATGTTATCTTGGTTATCGGTAAATTTTTTCATACTTTGACATAACTTTTGAGTGACAAGCACTGATTAAATTATATTATTTATGTAAATATTTTCAAAGTGTAAAGATTATGGAAAAATAAATGTAAATACAGATTAGACTGAACGTTAGAAGACAAGATCTATAAACTACTTGCTAGATAAACGGTGTAAATTGGCTTTACCGCAAATTTTGCTCTTTTTTTTGTTGCTCTGGGCGTTTTCTTTATTTCAATGTTGAGTCCATCAGGTGGCCCCAGTTTCACCAATGTTGTTCTTTTATTGTCTGGTGGATCAACCAGATACATCAAAATTTGTTCTTTTATTTATGGTGAATTCAAACTTGTGTCTAACCTCAAAAGTTAGTTATAAGAATAACATACCTAGTATAAAATGATCATATAATGACACTGAATATACACACCACTGATTCTACAGCAACATAAGTTGAAGAAATTTCATCTGCTTAGTCAGCTATTTACCTATATATTATTATTTTTTTGTCTGAATATATACTACCTATTTATCCTTGTTTTATGAGGACCCCGAGAAACAAAGAAGCAGCAGCAGGCAGCTGAAGAAGAAGAAGAACATGAAATTGCACTTGGAGGTTATTCTCCACAAATCTCATTTCAACCATCAACTTCAAAAACATGGAAGTGGTCACGTGAAGCCACAAAATTACTACTAGATGTATGGTTGGGGATGGAGCAAAGCTTTAATAACCCCAAATGCAAAAGAATTAAGCACTGGAAGAAAATAGCCTCCACGATGAAACAAAATGGTGGGAATACAGTATCATTGAAGGATTGCCACACGAAATTTAGAAAATGTTAGAAACGTACCGAAATAATAAACAGAAACGACTAAAGAAAACTGGAGAGACTTATGATCAGGTGTTGATTGGGTTGGTTGGGCTTCTTCTTATCCCTCCAAAAAATTGTTGTCATCATCAGTAACAGAGCCGATAACTGTTACGAAACCTGCATTAATAAATAGTATTATTGGAACTGACAGTTCTGTCGAGTTAGAAGAAAATGGGGAAACATTAGAGGGATCTGTTAAAACAGACTTTGCAGAATAGATTGTGAAAAACACACAAAAAAAACAAGAATTACCTACCTTTATCTGGCCATCTATATTTAAAAAATGAAAGAGAAAAAGAAAAGTGGAAGGAGGATAAAGTTCTAAAGGTCGTACGATATATCTGTGGGAAAGGGAAGATTGGTATTTTATCGACATCGTAAATTGCGAAATTGAAAATTTAGCCCCGCATGAGTGAACCAAAAATGATGTTTTTTGACATTTCGCCAAGTCGGTTTAGCTTCTTTCTCGACATTCCCTAATAAAATGGTCGGGGAGGTAACATTAAATCTTATTGTTCGTATTGTTCTCATACCGATTGATTTTTATTTCTGGTAACAGATGTGATACAAAAAATAACAGTCTGACGCTTCTTGGCGAGTTAACTAGCAATCAAAGTTTTTCTATTGGTAAAATTAAGTTGATTGACAGACTGTTATCGAATACATGTACTTCTATCCATTGGAGAAAATTGATATTTTTTTCTTAATTTGCGATACACCTAGTATAGATAACCTCACTTTTATTGACAAACCATGTATTTGCAATAACAAAAATGTGAAAGAACGTTTACATACATTTTAATTTATGATGATTGATTTTCTATCTATCTCCTCTTTTATCTCTCTCCGCCCAGGCACAACGTTATTTACTGAAAAAAACTCAAAACGAACAAATACATTACTACACAGGCATACATTGTTCATTGTAATTTTGCCTTTGTATTAAAACAAACGGGATATTCAAACAATTTCTACACATAAACCTGTTAAAAACACATATTGATGCAGTATCTAAATTGATATTGATTTTTCCGTCACGAAAAATCGCCCGGAGAGATTTAATTATTTTTACCATTCGGTGCAATTTCCCCTCAGATTTACTTTTCTTGTAATCGGAAAATCCAAGGGCAAGGGGAAGTAAGGTAGTCTTCAACGGATATTGTCCGGGCCGTAATAGTGTTTATCTTTCTCGAGAAGCCAGAGACGGACTGGCCTTGAGAGCGTAAAACAAATTCCTGCCTGGGCGTTTGATTTAAGGGCTTGCATTTTAAAATTTACATTTTTTAATGAAAATATTGTTTTTAAATTATGTAATGTCATGCGAGAATATGACACAATAAATGCCGAAACCTATTTTTTATTGTTCTTTCGGAACTTAACACTAATTTTTAGTCAATTGTGAAATTATGGTTCATGTGTTATAATAATGGCGTCGAAAATTTTGGCCATCAAAATGGCGAATTTCAGAAAATGTCACTTTAAGGCCGTTCTCACCAAGAAATGCTACTTGAAAGTAATTGCTACTTGGCGATAGTGGCGAAAACTGCAAATACGTAACTTTAAAGTTATATTTACTACAAATCTGCGAATGGGACTATAGCATCACTTTAAAGTTGTAGCAAAGTTGTGACTACCACAAATTACCTCTTCAAAGTTGCCGATGCCACTCCATGGTTACATTTTTCCCGATATTGATTCGGAACGTACGTGGTAGCCATAGCCAAGTTGAGGTCTAAACTGAACGCGCTCCTAGCTTTTGCTGTTTATTATTTACCTAACTTCACATTGAAAAACCTGTCAGCTGTCGTAATTTACTTTTATGCGGCCATATATCAACGACTTAATAAATATAAACCTCGTTGGTAATATACTATTACAGTGATAGATAATATAGAAGAAAAGGTAGGTGTAATAAAACTGTGTTGAAATATTACATTTTGTGCCTTATTTTGAACATACAATGTTGAACAGCATGAATATAGCAGTACATAATTCTAGTCTAGGTTAGGCAAACATATATAGGTTAGGTTTGTTGCATTAACTTTATCTATGGTCAACATTGGGAACTATAATAGATGGTGATATTTACTTCATGGTAAATTTCAGAGGTGACATGCACTTTGTAGTAGCCGTGCCCAGTTCTGTAGGTAGCAGTAACGTCATTAACACCTATGAATATTACTTACAAGTTCCCAGAAGGTTCCCAGAACGTCGCTGCGACTATTAAAGCTACTTGACTTGAAAGTGATTGCAACTTTGAAGTCATATTTCAGTGGTGCGAGTTAGTTGTTGCTACTATCGTTTACCACCTTCAAGTTCTGAAAACCCGAAAGTCGTCCCAATGGTAACTACCACATTTCCATGTACCACGAAAGCTACGTAGAAGTTGCATAACTATAAAGCAACCATTAGTGGTAGAAACTACGAGTCAGGGACTGCAGACTTGTCAAATGAAGTTATTTTTACGTCAAAGTCGTAAATTTAGTCGCAATTACGTAATGGTTACTCATCCGGGGTTCCCATCTCAGTTACTGTCACTTTGGTGCTAGTTGGCGTATGAATATGTACCTAATGAGTAGCAGAAATGAAACAAATCACTACATATCGTGTTTATTTTAAAGCGGATACGATACGGCTGGAGTTATTGCTGTAGCAGAAGATGGATGGCCAATGAGACAAATTGCACTGTGTTATAACATTAATAAAAATTCGGTATTTAACATTTAAAAAAACTTTGGACTTTTTCTGAAGTTAAACCATTTAAAAGGATAACGTTTTTAAACGACGCTTTAGACTCTTCAAATGATATCCAACATGCCTGACTCAAGTTCCACATTTTTAACCACAATAAGGTCTCACGCATCGCCGCCTGAGTTGCCTGCAGAACGCAAAACTTTAACTACATGTAAAAATTCATGTTTCTGGTTACAATAATTTCAGAGATACACTCCAGTGACGCGTACAAATCAGTCAACCTATAAGGGGTCGTTTTTTACGTTTAAGACAGGGCCCTCAAAACAAAAAAGCAATTCCTGCTACAACTGGAAAAATCCTTGGCACCAACGCATACTATCCCGAGACGATTACTTTGAAGATGAAATTAATTTACTTAATATTTGAGGAAATCAGTTCTAGTTTGATTAATTATCGTATACAAAGTTAAAATATGCTCACCAATCCAGTCCGTTACTGTTTCCACTCACGCTAGACATTCCTGCCTCGTAGGCGTTAGTTGTTGCCTGTATTTGGTCCTCTTTTGATTTAATATGTTAAGGGTGTCAAATACATGCATCTGTTGTTTGTAAGTAGTTTTCACGCCTATTACCTACTGATCAACACTCTAGATTTAAATCTAAGGCCAGTAAAATGGCATCTTACTTCCCATTCGGTTTATTGAACTTAACTAAGTATGGGTTTTAAAATTACTGTTTTTTATTTTGCACATGTATGGCGATTTTGGTATCATCACGAATATTGTCTCAGGTAATAAATATCTAAGCGAAAAAAACCTATGGCAGTACAAAAAACTCTATTTTCTTTATTTATACAGGGTGTCCCGTAATAACGTGCGAAAAATTTAACTACCAATTCCTTATCTAAAATGAAGATAGGTTCTTCATGTAAAATTTTTCAAAATAAGCCTTTCTGTCCAGCTACAGCCCCTTCAAAGTGTGTGCAAAAAAACGGTTTTTAATTTTTATCTGAAAATAATTTATAAGCACCAAATGATCATATCGATTTGACACCAGTCTACTTAGTGTTTTGACTAATATAATATTGCTCGCCGCTTTTGATTGATCATGTACCTAGGCAGATGAATTACATCTGCCTAGTTAGAACAGACTTTCTTAAACACGGTAGATTATACGATATTTCTTCAAAAGGTTAAAAAGAGTTTCTAAACAAATCATAATATTTAGTTCTTTTTTTAATTCAAAGAAAAAAACCGCTGCCTAAGGAATCACTACTTCCACATCCAGATTTCTCGTTCAAGTCACTTTAAAGGAAACATCTTGACTATATTTGCACTCTTAGTATGTGGACATTAGTGGTCATAGAATTTTAATACTATTTGGAGCAGATATTATAGACAAATTTGAGACGTTGGTTCCTACCATATACCATAATATTACAAAGAAATCTGAGGCCTTGGTATAAGTTTCTGTACTGTTACCAGCTTGCTTTACTTTTTTTTCCCCATTTACCTCTACTTTCCCCCCGCTCCTTCAACGGAATCATGTCAAAATATAATCTAGATTCAGATGTCAATATACTACATATATGTACCAAATTTTAAGTGAAAATCTCAATTCAATTTTATCAACTCTTTTAATAAGGGAGTGGGGGGGGGGGGGTGGAAAATATTTTCTAAAAAAGCTGAGGCCTTCGCTTCTAGTATATACACCAAGTCCCAAATTTTTGTACTCTTACCAGCTTGCTTTACCTATTTTCCCCTATTTACCCCTATTTAACCCCCAACCCTTCAACGGAACCATTGCAAAATATAATCTGGTTCCAGACGTCGTAATAATATATACGTGTACCAAATTTCAAGTCAATATCTCAATTTTATTTTATCATCCCCTTTAATAATGGAGTAGGGGTGGTGGGGGGTTGAAAAATATTATAAAAAAATCTGAGGTCTTGGCTTCTAGTAATCACACCTTCGTTTTCAATAAGCAATTACAAGTTAATTTTTTTTGTACATTATTACGGGACATCCTGTATACAAACAAAAAAGGTGTAAAATTCTGTTGTGCAATAGAAAGCGTTTTTTAGAGTCCACAGATGACGTGTGATATTTTTCCGATTTTTAATTGCGTTTTAGACGGCCTGCGGAAATTCTAAAGTTACTATCGAGAAATTATAAAAATGAAGCACATTGGAATGTCTTTTCGAAATGTTGGCGTCCGAGCCGGTACAAACGTAGGTATACCAAATGCAGTTTTAGAGAATTTTATGGTGTTTTGCCCTATCTGGTTTCCACGGTACTGAAGAAAAAGTATAAAAAATTCCGTTATTTTGTGGTTATTATTATTAAACCTTTTTAGCACGAAAAAAGAGGGTACATACTTCACGATTTGATTAGTATGGTATAATTTCATTTTTTTGACGGTGACCTGTGACACCAATATTTTATATGCTTGCTCTATTAGCCTATTGAATAAATGAGGGGAAATTGCAATTAACGATCTAAATGGTATAAGGCTGTTGCGAGGACTGTTGTGAAAAACAGAAAAAACAAAACTTTTCACGGTTCATTGCTATACTACATTTTTATGAATACAAACCACAGTATCAACTAGTATTTGGTTTCATAGCAGTCTATTACTTTTAGTTTATTATGTAAAAAAACTTAGGAGTGGAGGAGAAAGGAAGAGAGGGGAGGGAGGGAGAAATTACACGGTATGTGATCAGAACCGTAATCGTTATCATTAATTTATAATGACTAGACTAGACAAACACTAACGCTCGATGCATTTTTTATACAATTACATTAAGCAATTTAAAATATTATTAATCATAACCAATATAATTTGAAACCATTACGAACCAATCACAGGCATAATTATAAATACGCCATAAACAAGTCAGCCGACTTAAGTAATTTTCTTTTGAAAAAAATAGAAATGTTTCACTATACACGTCAGTTTAAAGTCTAAGTGGAAAGTTCTAGCACTAGGAATTTTTAATTCATAATGAAAACCGAGAGGCCTAATAACATCAAAATACATAACAATATGAAATCATTCAAGAAATATTTTGTGTGAAAATCAGGGCAAATTATTGACAACGAATTTGATGCCTCTATAAAACAGTCCCCGAGTTAAGGCTAGCGTCTGTAATGTTAACTGCTTCTATACATATATGTTGCATCTGAGCATTTGACAAATGAACTACATTTTTTGGCGCTTGAAACTCGTGTGAGAAAATAAAGGCCCCTTCGAGAGTAACTGGATATATTTCGTAAAACTACATAACTATTGAATATTTAACAAACAACATTGTACATTTAAACAGGCTCAAAGCGCGTCAGTGACATTCGCCTTAAAATGAATCCAAACAAATGATAGATATAGACAAATTGTGCTTTCTGATTTCTGCTTCTATTTTTCTCAATAACAGCACTTCTGGTGTAAAGTATGGTTTCGCTTGGAACAGCTGATAACACAATCCCAGTATTGTTAGACTTGACAGCTAGGTCGGCGCCATAAGAGCTACGCTATCTGGATATTTCGTTATAGTTCTTCAAGAAAACCACTTAAATGAAACGTATTCAATAAGGAGATTATTCTTTGAACATATGTTATTTAATAGGATCCAACTATTAATAAATAATCTTCCCAACTGAACAACAGATTGCGTGCCTCTAAAAATGAAATATGAACAATTGAAAATTAAATCTGATTAGAAAAATCGTACTTTGCTTCAAATAAGGGGTTGTCTGCAGTCAATCACTCGAAAACATGTTATATAACAACAGCCGTTACTAATCTTAAATCATTCACGTTACTGACAACACGAGCTAAACAAATAATTGTTGAGTATCAGTTACTAGTAGTTTTTTATTATCGATTGGTGTAAAAGAAAGCTAAACCAACAACTAAACAGGTCAACATAAAAAAAAAATTTAAAAAATGTTCTACCCCGTAGATTTAGAGTAAATCCCGGTTTTTATTGCCAAAAACCATATTTTGGCAATAAAAACCGGGATTTACTCGAAAATTACGTGGTGGAAAATTTTTTAAATCGAAAATTCGGTTTCGGCACACAAAAATACTTAAGGCATGTCCTTGGAGCTGAACATTCTTTTTTGTAGACCCATGTTATTGAATCCACGACATTTGCAATTAAAAAAACGTTTTCCGATTTTGTTGAAAACTCTAATCGTGACAAAATTGCGTTGGAATTCTACTTCGAGACCAGATGTACATTTTCTCGAAAATTTAACATCTAAAAAATACCTTTTACTGTTTTTTATTTCAATAATTACAAACATAAATAAATTCGAGAGTTTACACTAGGAACGAATTAACTGAAAACATAGAACAGTTCCTCACACAACCAAAGCCGTTCATTCGTTTAGAATTGATTTAAATACATTTTAATATTTGATAATAATCGTACCTCGGGTCAAACATTATCGCAGTTGCACGCGGAATAAATTTGTGCTAACTATAGAAAACTCGAAAGTATAAATAGGACCGTTACCTCGTTAAACTTTTATTTAAATACTAAATGTCATAAAATTGTTTAAAAAAGTACGATGGTTGGTTTTTTATTGCAGGTTTTTTAAAACATGACTTGATTTATTTCTACTGCATGGTAGCGAAGACAAAATATGTCTAGATATACATGAGAGTTCTTCTTAAGTTATCCGAGTAATATAAGATATTTTAGGCCTATGATTACTAAAGTAAACTTCATATTTCTAAGTCGGATAAAAAATTTCAAAGCTTTGCCGCCTATTACCACTAGGATAGAGCGGGGCATGGATTAAAATAAGAAATTAAGGGAAACTCGCCAGTATCAGTTATAATATCTAATAATTACGCCACTCACTCCTAAAATATATTACGATCTAACGGTCACTACTGTTTACTTAATTTGTTACACACATACATAATGCTGTAAAAGGGCAAGCAGAACGGCACAGGTACTAAGCAGAGACGGACCACAGATATTTCGAACGAGTTGTGTTATATTTAGAATATATAGGTTATGTGCTTCATACAATAATACAGTGTGTGGTTCAGTGTTTACATTTTATTTTGATTGTGAGTGCCTAGAATGTATAATACTTTAACAGATAAGTGAAATTGCTCTTTGTTTAAGCGTATTTTATGTAGTTGTGTAAAAATATTCCGGCGGATGGTGAAATAGTCGTCGAGTGTTTTCCGTTTTCTAGTGGCTGTGGTAAAATAATATTGTGATAATGTTCAGGCCTTGGGAAGATTCTTAACTTAGCACCAGCAGAGAATTTAACGAAGATATGGGAAATGGTAAGGACTCTCAAATTACAGAGAAAAGATTTAGACAATATTTATGCGAACATACTAAAAAAGTAGTTTTAAACGTTTATAAAAATATAAAAGAAAGTGAAGATGAAAAAGGATGCGTGGAAAAAACGGCCTACTTAACAGAAATTTCAGAACGGTCTATCTATAGAATAATTAAGGATGTGGTACCTAATCGAAAAGTTAGATCGGATAAAGGAGCAGCACGAGCATTAGATTCGTCTATGGTTAAACTGTTAAGAGATTTAATTTATAGCAAGTATATGGAAAATGAGGTACCAACGGTGGAATCAATACATATGGAACTGAAAACAAATGGTGCAGTGTCAGTTAGTCAAGCAACACTTCGGCGCTGGATAATAAAGATAGGATTTAGGTTCAAGATTATAAATAATAGGGCAGGTATTATGGAAAGCTTCAGAATTGTGCAGTGGCGTAATGAATATTTGGAAAATATAAAAAAATTTCGAAATGAACGACCTATTTATTATTTAGATGAAACTTGGTATGATACCCATGACACAGTGAAAAAAGGCTGGATATATGGTTCAAAGAAATGTAAAGTTGATATGCCTGCAAATAAAGGAACCAGATTAGTAATTGTACATTCTGGATCAGAAAATGGATGGATGCATAATGGTCCCAAATTAAGTGGAAAAAAATGGAAGAATCAAACGTTGACTATCACCAAAACATGACTACGAATATTTTTGAAGCATGGTTTCAGACTTCATTGCTACCAAATATAGAAGAAAACAGCGTAATTGTTTTAGACAATGCTTCGTATCATTCGCGACAAATTGAGAAAATACCAAATACGGGAACAAAGAAAAAAGATATTCGGGAATTTCTCCGAAAACATAATTTGGAATTTGAAGAAAATTTTAGGATGAAAGATCTTTTGGAAATTGTTAAGAAGCAAAACTTCCCAAAACAATATGTGATTGATAGCATGGCTAAAGCTCAAGGACATATTTAACCCGATAGAACTAATATGGAGTCAGCTGAAAAGAAGTATTCGCAAAAATAACACCTTCTCCAAATTTGATGCCAAAGTAGTCGACCTTATTAAAGCTAAAGTGGGAGAAATAGCACCAAGTAATTGGAAAAAGTGTATTCAGCATGTCATTAAAATTGAAGATGAAAAAAGCATCAGCCCTAATCAAGACCGTTTAATAATATCTGTAGATTCAGATACCGACGATGATACCGATTTAGAAAGTGGTTGTGAAGTGTTGAGTGAGTGTAGTGATTAAAGTTTTAAATAAAATGTTATACCTATGTGATTTGTTTAGTGTACATTGTGAATTTATCGTTTCATTAGTGCTTTTAACGTGATTTTCATTTATTATATTATATGTATACGTATTTTATTTGATAATTATTTATTTGTTTCTTTTTCAGAACTGAATTTATTTATTTTATAGTTATTTATTTGCTGTCCAGAATTGAATTTATTTATTTCAATTATTTCTTTGTTTTCTAGAATTTTATTTATTTATTTAATCTGGGTTAATTAGATTACGGGTTATTGACATAAATTCAATATTTTCTTTATTTCTTTGGCCTGTTTTAATAATATCGATAACCTTAACTCCGAACCCACATTTTTTTGAAAGGAATTGCTCGTACCTCCTCGTGGTCCTTGCTGGGCAACAATAATAATTCGATAGGTATATTAAATTATTATTGGCGAAACTGAGCAACAAAAGAATATTTGATATAATTTTAATTTAGACTAGTAAAATTCATCAATGCTCCACACCAATATATAAAATATTATTCCTATCTTAACACAAGCAAAACAGAATAATTTTTTTTAAATTTATCATTATCATTAACAAATAACTATTTATTTATCAACCATACATTAAATTAATTAAATTGTAACTCACGGCACAATAATTTTAAGTACGGTCCTGAGCCGCAATAAATAACATCGGCTTTGACACTTTAATGGCCGAGTTTTACAGCTTTTTTTGGGTGTCTCGCGCTGTGTTCACTCCTTTGTCGGGAATTTTTTATTTGACTTAGAAATATGAAGTTCATTTTACAATATTGTACGCATATTATAACAGATTGTCTGGAAAACATTATTACCAAGTATCTAATAAATATCGATTCTGTTTTGGAACCAAGTATAAAATTCATTAAGAGAATCCGCAATCCGTACAAAATTGTAGATCAATTTCGACCTTTATGGAATAATTCTAGATCAGGAAGTAGACAAGATCAGGTGAACTTATTCGCAACAGTCAGTTATATTTTAAACAAAATTATAAATTTAACGCCGATAAAAATATCTTCTAAAGAAAATACTATTTGGGTCAAGCACAATTTATTTTAGACAAATGATTGGGAAAGTATGTGCTTCACTGATGAAACCTTCTTCTGAAGCTTGTTACATCTGTGGCGTTACTCCAAAAATAATAAACACACCACCATAAGTGAACATAAATTACAGATTTGGTCTTTCTCCTATTCACGTAAACATAAGACTTCTGGAATGCTTATAATATGACGTAGATTAAGTGTAAAACAATAGCTAATAAAAAGGTCAATGTCAAAAGTCAAGACACAAAATATTTAATATGAATTTAAAACAAGAATGGCTTTAATTGTGGCCAAATCAAAATGTAAATCTGGAACTTCAAACGATAGCAAAGGAGCTCTACGATTTTTTGTTGATCTAGAAGTATCCGCAGAACTGGCTGCGTTATTCAAGTGGTTTTGGGGAAGATGTAGATAAGTTTTAAAATTATGGCAAACTGAACAATGTATACGAATTATACAAGTTGCATTATATGTCCAGCAGTGTACATAAAGTATTAATACACGGATCTGTTGTGAACTCTGCCATACTACCTGTGGAACAGCTTTCAGAGCAAACCAGTGAAGCTAGAAATAAATAATTTCGCAACACCATTTTAGCTCAATTCTCGAAATTATTCCTATGGAAAGCTGATACTGTTTCCCATAGGACATGCAAATTGTATTCTTGACTGGTTCTGTGAGATTACTTTCTGTTTAAAATCAGTGGAACTATTTCACTTGGTCATTTTCAGTAAAATTCAGATATCTCGTGGGAAAATAAAAACTTACATAACCTTCAAACTGCAAATTATCTTACTTGTGATTTATTATAACATGTGTCACTGTCATCACGCATGATAGTGGTGGTTATTTTTATTAAAATGGAATAATTCAACCAAAAATACCAAAATTGCAGCTTTAAAAATTTCTCAAGGACAGAAATATTGAGAAACAGGTTAGGGACTTGATCTGTCAATAATTCTGCGTAAGGAAGTATCCTTTCCAAAGCTTAAACAATATAAATATGTTTGTGAAATTTTTAGAGTGGCTACAAAATTTTGTGAACTGACGTGTAAATTCCTCTCCTCTTAAGCGTTTTCTCTTTCCATTATTTTTATAAATGTGTCTCTTTGATTTTGCAATAAATGCCACTTTTGTTTTTCCATATTCTACGTAATCCATTTTTTTATTTCCTCATATTTAAGAGTATATAACTGATATAAGAAATTTGGCAATACTTATTGGCAATATGCACTGTGTATTTATGTATTTTTGGGACTGGTTATTGAATAAAAACAACATAATAATTTCGATCATAGTTAAATGGGTCGTGAATATTTATCCCATATCAAGAAGATAACCAACTTAACTAGAGGCTGTAGACAATTTTGCTTTGAAAGCAATTTTAACATTAATACATGATAAATTATTATAATTATACGTAAAAACCTTGGGTAATATTTTTCGTCGCATTTAAAAAAACTACTAACTTTAAAAAATAATGGTTTTCCATCGCTTAGAAACATGTAGGATCAGACATTTGATAACATCGACAGAAAATTATAATATATTAGTAAATACAAACGTTTAATTAAGTTTCAATGAAATAATGAGAATTACATTCCTAAAGTGCTCGAGAATACCAAATTGTAATTTTCATGGGAAACTAGGTCGAAAATTATTTTTCATAAGAACATTTACCAATGACTTCTAGAATTGAACTCCAGAAAAACATCCAGAATTAAAACCAATGAGCATCTCTTAAATTAATTACATAGGCACACAAAAGTAAAATTGGATTGGTCTGTATACAGGGTGTCCCAAAATTCCCGCCTTCCCCTTTATGTGCTAATTCTCCATGCAAAAATAGTAAGAAAAGTTCCTTCAAACATGTGTCCGGAAATGCTCCCTAGGGGAGCTACAGCCTTCTAAGTATGAAGTAGAAATAGGTGATTTTACTAATTATATCGGAAATAATTTGGGATAATGTTAATTCAGGTTGTTTTTTAAATCATAAATGTTGCTTTAGGAAATCATACCATAACAGATAATCATATCGAGATACTCCTGTGAGGTATACTTTGCCATTTTTTTACTGAATAACATACGCCTACTTTGAAAAATAAATAATGCGCATTTAGCAAACGAATACGCAACATTTCGTTTAGAGCGCTTTTACTCGAAAACGGCTTGCCATATGGGTAATTGTAAAGAGGCCCTTTTTTATGCAGAATTAACCAGGGAATCATAATCAGGGATAAAAATAATAAAAATACTAAAAATGTCAACTTGAAACATTAATGTAGAAATAAAAGACACCGACACCTCGTTTCTCCGCCCCTGGATAAAATTAATTTTGGATAATACTGTAAAACAATAACCTTTAATGATCGAAAATGGTTAACCAAGTTTTATAAAGTTGTCCCAAATTCTTTCCGAGATAATTAGTAAAAACACCTATTTTTGCGCCATCTTTAGAAGGCCGTAGCTCCCTTAGGACACATGTTTATAGGAACTTTTCTTACTATTTTTGCATGGAGAATTAGCACCTAAAGGGGAAAGCGGGAGTTTCGAGACACCCTGTACTATACTAGCGCATCTCTATGTGTTTTGAAAATAACATAAGGGTGGAATTGAGAATCTTATATTTAAAAAAAAATAGTTAACCTGGTTAAAAAACTGAGAAGGCAAGTAGATGTACCCCGCATGACAAATATCAACTTCTGAACTATATTTGCCACTATCTTGAGGAGCTCTGTGCTGCCAGCCATGGTTATCTCCGAAGACCCCAGCAACTGTAGATAACCCAGAAATAGAACAGGCACGTAATTATTTTTATATCTCAAATCGGCCCCCATAAACCGCATTAATTGACTGCAAGATAAAATTAGCACACAAATTAATCATTCCCGGACAGTGGTATTTATTTTATCTCCAGTCCCAGCCTATGATAAATCGATTTTCTATCGGCCTGCAAATTCTAATTAATACGGTAAACAGCGCCAGTCCGATAGAGAGAGGTACTTGGCTATTTCTCGTTCTGTTTTTTATAATCAAGCAGGGAAAGTACGATTTTATAATTCGTAGTGTTGGTACATATCTCATTACCGTTGGCAGATAACTGCTATGGGCGGGATTTGGAAGCAGATATTAAAGCTGTGGGATAAGGATGCAGAATCGCGGTGCGACGTGCAGAAAATCAATCGCGAGATAGCGCTAGCGCAAGGAATTATACCCAGTATTGCTGTGTGAGGCTGTGAGGTAATAAGTTCCCTGGTTCGGAATTTTGAATTTGTTTCTCTATCTAAACATTTATTATAAAAACTTCCTAGTATGTAGGTCAGTGTACAGATCCGAAATACTCAGATTAGGAAATCCGTTTGGAATGGTAATGGTGATTAAAGTTATTTGTTGTTCTCCTGACTATGTATTAGGTATATTCTTGTCGCTTCATCGGCGGCTTTAAATAGGATTGATATAGTAATTAAAAAGAGCGGGCGTAGGATCAGATACTAAGGGAGGCGGTTATTACTTGTATGGGTGCCTTTCTCCAGACAAATTCAAAGTTCTCGCTCCATCTTCTAATGGTTTGTATATTAGCACGTACGTAGAAGATATGAACCTTTAGGCGGGAATTGCCTTCAGAGCAGTCCGTACTTTGCCCATTAAATGTTAGGCCAGTAACAGATCCCTACCTACTCCTCGAGAAAGAACGAAATATTCAGGTTATGGGTAGCTAGCCGACATCAAACCTTCAATCTGAAAATTCGGTTCATAGTATTTCTGGCTAATACTAGTTGGGGAGTATAGGGTAGAAAAGCGTTCATGAATAAAACGTTGCAAATTTTAGATAGCCTCTTAGAAGTTTGTAGATTGTTGTAGGGCTCATCTCACTACGTTCAATATTTTTAGTTAAAAAATATAAAATCATAAAAACGTCAAATTTTCCTAATTTCAATTTTGTAAATTTGACATATTACAACAAACGCCAATTATGATGAGGTTTCACGGCGCAGATAGACTGCGCTTCGCCCAAATGTGATTGGTGTAATAAACAATGATCACGAAACAGTAATGTGCACGTTACAATGCTTGAATACTATTGAGTTCAAATAATAAATATACTAAATTTTACACTCTTAGAGTTTTTAAAATACGTATATACTTTGAAGACCACTCCACGAACCATCAATGTTATAAAAAGTTGATTGAAGAAGCCGTTGCTCTGTGATAGTTAATCATCTCGCATAAATAAATAAAACACACTACTATGTTTTTTTACCACTGTGTGTTTACAAAGTCATTGACAAACAGTGAATTAAAAAAGTCTTTTGATTCACTGTTTGACAATGACTTTGTAAGCTGAAACTGCAGTCGCAAATTTTTGTGAATACATAGTGGTAGAAAACATAAAAGTGTGTTTTATTCATTTATGCATCAAGGTTTTAATTTTTTGAACAACTTGCTTTACACCAAATCCAGATAAATATAGTATCGTCCACACCGTCAATTAAAAATACATCATTAATAAATAGTGTGAAGAATATAGGCCCTAGTACGTTACCTTGTGGAACTCCGACTTAGTTTTTTTTTACACAGCACATACATGCACAAGATCACTGTACTCCGAAGAAATCTTCTAGGTACAAGAAGTCAAGTAATTCTCGACATGATTATGGTTGGTATATTTTGCTGGTTGGGTTTGATGGAATTTAAACACATATGTAAATCCCAAATTTCATAAAGACGTTACCAAAAACTAAATTCCTTAAGTAAAATGTTTATGGGAAAAACTGAAGCTATTTTTCACCCAGGAATCAATTCCAGAAGTGTCAGATTTTAAAGTAAAATCGCCCTGTATACAGAACGCATACCTATTCGTTCTAAGGGACCTTTATTCATACTTTGGAATATTACTTAATTGAGTGCCTTTTGAAACATCCTTCCCTATATAAGCAATTAAAAAGACACCTGCCTATAAATTTAAACAAAACCCAGCCATTCGGTTCCACAGCTATAATTGATTTTGAACGGTGCGTTTAGAAAAAATAACTGAAACAGTCTAGTGGAACTAAAATCGTGTCTATATAATTATTATAGATTTTCATAATAAAACAACAAAAGGACTGAGGTAACAAATCAACAGTGGATCCATTCGACAGGAATATAAAACAGTACTAGGGAACTTAATTAAGAAAACTGAAACAGAACCGCAAGCTCATTAACGAACTGAATTAAATTTTACAATTTTCGCAAGTAAAGTGTACCTATATAATGGAATGAAATGCGAGTATGTGGTTGACTTGTAAAGAAAAATGGCACCTTTATATGCAGTTAGCCAAAGTAAACATCTACATCAATGTTAATTTTCTATTTTGAGACAAAGTTTTTTTAAATCGATTGTAAAACCAACACCCCGCAAATGAAATAATTATTTATAATAACACAAATTTACAAAAAAGGTCTTGATCTATGCATTGGAAAGCATTATTATTATACTTTAATAATAATAAGTCTTTATTAGGAAAGCATGTACATACAATACATCCAATCGCTGAGGCGAAGTCTAGCCAGAGCTATTCGACCTAATCTTACCTAACCTAAAATTCCTAAAAATAAGAGTAGTAATAATAATACCTAAAAGTACATGTACTCTGTACATATCAATAAATATTAAGTTATAGTATAATATTCTTGTGAATAGAAAATTATAGAAAAAGAAATCACCAATAAAGGATGCAACAGTATTAGCGTTAGTATCTATCAGTTTAGTAATGTCATACAGCGAATGAGTCACGTACGGATGATGCAGATAAAATTACTGCATAGAAAAGAATTTCATTTTTACTCTTTTGCGAAAGTTGTCTACGTTTAGACATTTGAGAATATCATTTATGTCGTTATAAATGGGCCTTTACAGTACATTCGAATTTTGACATTTAAATATGGTGGGTGTCATTTGGGGAAAATAAAATATTTTTTTATCTAAAAATGAGGCGTCTTAGAACAGCAATCTCTGAGAAATAAATTAGCGAAATACAACAACTTTCACGGGGTATTTCAAACGCTCGAATTTCACGCGCCTTGGTTGCACACGTAATCCCACCAATCATCATCGAGGACAGAACAGAAGAACTTGCAAACCGACAACACTGCGATCACCGAGTGTGCGGATAACGGATAACCTTAAACTTTCATGTGAGCTGTCGTCTTTTCTGGTGCATTTTCGGTCGTATTTTCACAGAATGGAACCAAACACTGCTTGCTAGACATTTTAATCGAAATCGGAGGCTTTCAATTTACGCTAAACTCAAAACCAAAATGTTAACATCAACAAGCTGTCAAACGTCTAGTCATGAGCGATATGTCACTGCCGGTGATTAAATCACCGTGATTAAATCACCGTGATTATATAAAATATTAATATAAAGTGCAATTTACATCGTTTTACTTTCAATTCATACTTGTCTATTGCTGCTTAATGCAGCCATACATTCACACAAACAAATTATGGCGAACGGTAAACATATCAGCTTGCAGATTGTGATGGCGTTAGTTTAAAACCACCGGAAGTGAAAAATATAAGTCGCCGTTAAGGAGTGATTGGAAAATCGCGATATCGCCCATCACTACAAACGTCAGTTGAATGCTGATTTTGTACAACGTTGTCGAGCCGCCTCTTACACTATTGGCTTGGGATTGCTGACGTATTAATGGCGCGTTACGGATAATCGTTTAAATTGGACTTGTAAATAGGTGATTTTAATTATTTTTTTCTGGCTCTAATCTGCATCAAAATAGAAATTGAAAAAATACGGGTATTTTAATTTTTCATAAAATTTATGATTCCGCAATAAAAAAAATATGCTGAAAGGGCCCATTATGACAGAATTGTAAAAAAAGATCTGCGCAACAGGGTAACACGACAAGGTTGCAATGATGATGACTTATGCATATGTTTCAAGTTTAAATTGTGAATGTTATTCCTAGATATCAATTTTTTTCGAAGATATGATGGCGGGGAGGTACATAGAGTATGGTGAATAAATACGGGAGTGAATTATATGAAAGCTGCTGGAATAATTTTGATAGAAACATATCGGAATATGCTGCACGTAACATGTTTAGCACATGGGCTTCATAGGCTTGCTGAAACTATTAGGAGGTGCCAACCTAATGTTGATAAATTAATCGCTAGCGTAAAGAAAGTTTTTCTTAAAGTACTAAGTCGTATACGGGTTGTTTCACGAACTTGGCTAAAGGCAGCATCGTTCTATTACTGTGATTATGAAAATGTGAAATCCGCAATATAGCAGTTAAACCCAAATGACGCACTAGCTATTTCACAGGCGCAACAGACGTTTATGGATCCAACTGTTCATACACGGATGTTTTTCACGAAATTCATTAGACATACGGGACCTTAAATATCGGCCAACATCAGCATTTACTACAGTGGATGCAATAAACGTTGTGTTCGATCTTCGTCAATATGTTTTTCAATTACAGGGAGATACGGCTGCGAGGGTACAAAGACAATTCCAGACTGTTTAAAAAATAATCCCGGATTTGTGTATTTGACAGGTGTAATATACCTTTTAAACGGCAAAGAAATATACTTTGCTACACCGGGCATGAATGTGGTGACTGCGAAATTAGATATTTAAGTATGCCCTATTTACATCTGTCGACGTCGAGCGGTACTTCTCGAAATATAAATGGATTTTCAACGAAAGACGAAGTTTAACTCCAAAACATTTAGAACAGATATTAATAATATATTTTTATTCTTGTAATCGGCACTGAAAAATACTTGTGTATGTTAATTCAGTGTTAAGTACGTCCAGTTCTCTTCGAGTGAGTGTTTATAATAAAGCTTTAGACAACATGGAATTCGCTAAAAAAATATATCAAGGTAAGATATTGTTTCGCACATGCATGCAAATATTTATGCGCTGACACATAACCATCTAAAGCCAACCCTGGTTTTACCACGTATACGATAAGTAATTCCGACCTCTGGACATTACTTTTGACGCAGTGAAGCTGAAATTATTTTAAAAAATGTTCTACCTCGTAGATTTCGCGTTTTAATCATGCTAATATTAGCACACTAGCCTATTTATACTTCAGTATTTACTTAACAGAATTTATGCGCATGCTAGTATGTTAGTAGTTGCGACCACTAGCCCTAGTCTAGACCCTACACAAGTACAAACATCTCTAAATTCTCAAACGATTCCTTCTTTGTTATGAGACTAGACAGTAGATAAAACCCACGAAACATGAATCACCAACATCATCCAGAATAGAATTTTATCTACGTTTCCATATTCAGTTTACATAACGGCTGATAAAAAGTGACAGAACTGCGTGCTAGGGAAGGGAAAATAGACGAATACGTCGTCTCTTATTTTATTTCCTTTGTATTGAGACTCGAGTGCTGTTCAACGTATCAGCCAGATTTAATTTACGACAGAAGCTGGTTTTTATTTTATTTATAAGTTTCCAAAGTTGTTCAAGTTCACATAAAATGAAAGATGAGTATTCATTTCTACATAACAACGTTACGTTAGGACTTCCGGTATCTATTCAATATAATTAGATAAGCGCTGTTTGTATGCATGCTACGAGTTATTTTTATCAAATTGTTTATAATAATAATAATAAATAAACTTTATTTAACCTGGCGGGATCATCAAATGCTGCTATTAATCGCAACCAGAAAATCGTTAAAAAAATTCATTAAGTAGGTACATAATCAGCACAAATATTATATAAAAAGAGGTAGGAATACAAAACAAAGGTAAAAAGATGTAAGTAGTCAACTATTTAAATATAACAAAAGCGCAAATTTGAAATTTTTTTTAATAAGTACTTACTTTTGATGTGATCCGGAATTGCGTTATATAAGAAGGCAGCTAAATAAATGAAATACGATTCATATTTTTTGGAGAAGTTATGACTTGGGATCCCTAGTTGCACCAATATATAATCTATATAGGACCAATATATGAATATTGATCCTATATAGATATAGATTATATATTGGTCCAATATGTTGTGCTACTAAGGATATTTAATCTACGAAACGTAGACGAGAGCTATGCAGGGAATATCCTCGAAAAATTAATTTCTTACTAAGATAATTAGGCTCCAGATATATTAATATGTGGTGCACAAGACATACCGGATGTAGGTAGTTGCCATATGGATTGAAAATTAAGCCAATTAATTTTTTTATAAAAAGTAGTGATATGATCACGCCTAGGTATCACTAGAGAGAAACGCAAGCAGGAATTTTGCAACTTTGCAGCCGAAATTGTTCTGCAGCAGTAATATACGGTCCATAAATGACATTTTTTTTACTCAACCTGAGACATTATAAGAGACTCTGATAATTTTAACATAGTAGTTGCTGGTAACATATATTTAAAAGCATATGGCGATTTTATATTGGAGTAAAACTAAAATTTCTAGGGAACTAGGGAACTTAAAGGCAATTTACTGAATTCTTGTTTTCTTTTTTTTTTTTTAACAAACGAATTTTACTCATCAATATTATGCCCAAAGATACAATTTATTGGTATATAGTATAAGTACATAAAACACAAATTGTTTAAAAAAGATAGATGACATTTTTTTGCATTATGGCCATTTATAAGCAAGTTAAGAGACATAATGACTCGACTTTCGGTTTTAAAAGTTAAAAAAAAAATTTTTGTTTATACCACCACAAAGAACATAAAAACAACTATAATCTGAAATACAAATTTGTGTCGTACGAATTAATAGTATCCTTATGAAAATAAGGATTCACAGAGGTGATGGACAGAAATATTTTATTTTAATATATTCTGCCCTCTGGAAGCACGCTATGCTCCTAAACAATCAACGATTCGAGTTTGCAATGGTTTTTTAGAAGTTATTGTAAACATTTTAACCTGAAACTTGGCTTGACAGATTAGCTCCACAAGGGATATCTTCTTCTAAAATTGCGTTAGAATATTTGCATTATTGTTCAAGTTGTCAATTGTTTTAAAATGGCCTCCCTAAAATGTTTTTATGTTTTGCGAAAAAGTTTCGGACAAATTTCAATTTCATTGTGAATCATTTGTGTCTCTTCCTTTATTGTGATACGGGTTATATAACCAGAGATATTTAAGAAAAACTGCGAGAAAACAGGTTTCTGACAATTATTTTATTATTATTAATTATATTGTTAAAACAAAAGCTTTCCACCAACACGCATTTCATCCAAAACTTTTTACTACACTTCTTGAAATTATTTCGACTAGTTTCAGTAAAAAATTTACTACAGGAAAGCTGGGAACGCATGGAGAGCTATACTATAATATACGTCGGATACCACGGGGGTACGTTTAGGGTTAGACCGCTTAGACATGTTAACAAGTACGACACTGATATTTCACTTAATACAAAATTTAATAACAAAGTCTAATTATCCACACGAATAATACAAGTAAGCAAAACAGTCTCAACACCATCGGGTAAATCTAGTTAAAGAAAGGAACTAACGATCCGCTACCCGCTAGCCCGCGATAATCAAATCTTAACTCTTGCACAGGTAATCATAGAATGCCTTTCTGTTCCCGGGCTAGCTGATATCGTTTCGTTCACTTAAGATCCCCTAAGCGTGTTCCTATGTTCATATAAGGAAATGCATCGAATCTTAAACTGTTATTGGTTAGGGTAAGTAAACTTAAATGTTTACATTAACACAGTATTCTATAAAGGAAATCTCCTTCCAGAACAGAACCGTAAAGACTTTTATCATATCGCAACCAACTCACCACCCTGATCATAACTTAATTTTTATTGGCATTGCCCAGAATGGAGAATAAACGAAATGATCTCATAACATTATAGAGAAAACTGCAATTAGGAAAGTTAAGTTTAAATACAAACACCGAACTCGCTCTCTGTGTGAATTCAATAAAACTGCTATTTATAGCTTTATGTTGGAGACGCGATAATGTTTCTTGAGCCAGCCCTTGCGGCTGTTATCCCGAAAATAAAACATTCAATTTGTTTCCCTCGACGATTCGTCATTTTTTCAAATATTATGACCTCGTTTTCTGCCCTATCTATCTAACACATATACATTTGTCTGAGGCGTATTTGTTTTCTTTGTACCCGCATTTCTCAAAGCCGTATATCACCTCATTAACTGTAGAGATGATTTAGTGAAGTGGCTCCAAAGTGTATTTGGCAACAGTGCCAGGCAGAAAGAGCTCCCCAGTCGGGCGAGTTATCGTTTCTCGTTACTGCCACGCGTTCATTTTCGAGCATTTCTGCTTCGAAATACAGCTTGAAAAATTTGTAGCTGGTTTCTTTAGCACATGACGCCGTTTTAATCGCAATTTATTGTTTAGTATATTTCATTCCTCAGTTAAAAACGACGTTTTGATTTGTATGTAATGTATTTAAAAAAGTTTAAACATCTATTTTTGTCCCTTTAATCTTGGAATTCTTAAAATGTATAATTTATAGCCCAATTTAATGCTAATCTGTACATCGCTCGTGTCGTGTGATTAATTTTAGAATATACAGGACCTATCGAGCTAGAGTTACTAAACCAAGGAGTATTATTAGATTTTTAAATTAAAATTACTTTAAATGCTGTTTTGATCTAATTCAGTAAAATTGACGTATAATAAATGTAAATGTGGCATGTTAAAATTTTTCTTATTTTTACTCTTTACAAACACATAAAAGGAGAGTACCTATAATTGCATTTGATAAGCACATTCCTAACACTGTAAATATATCAATATTGCCTTTAATTTACGTTTAGGCTGAATATTTTATTAATAGATAATAATCATAGAAGTGATAAAATTAAAAAAACTCATTTGAATAATCGGCTTTATTTTTACAAAACATATTGTGTCGTCTTCTTGATCAGGCCGTTGTACAGAGGGCTAGAATCCAAAATTTCTGGTAAAAATTCTGAAACTCTGCAAATGCATTTATTATGCATAAGTTATTAAGCGAAAAATAGTACAAAAAAATGACACCCTCTGGGGGTGAGATATACTTAGGGGTTGAAAGTATAAACAACCTTCGATATTTTTGAAACTCAGTTTACGTACTTTTGATACTTACCTAAATTTCTATGAGAAAAATAAGAAAAAAAATTATCAACCCCTGGGGGTGAGTTATAAGGGTTGAAATTATAAATAATGCACGACTTTTTTCAAACTTGGCATACGTGTTGATTACACTTAGGTATTCATGAGGAAAATATTTTTAAAATACCTTCTGGACCTGCTTCTTCCGGCGTGTATGAGATGGGCTTATGCATTTCATGATGAATCCACTCTTCCCTGATTCTGAAATATACTTCACGAAAAATTGAGACACCCTATAAATTCCCTTCCACTGATCAATAGTGTACACCAGGTATATACATTTCCCCCCTTGGTTGGGACTTAGTGTTGTATCGGGAATGAATACCTGCTATGACGCAGGCACAATGGGATTTGCTCCGAGAACGCGCCTTTCTATTTTTGCATATTTCACTGAAATAAGCAGTTTGTAGCAGCTAATTTTTATGAATGTCTTATTCCACAAACATTTCCCACATGTTAAATTGTGAATTAGAGTTACACGTCTATACATACAAATTATTTTCATACTTTTGTTTTGCTACCGAATATAGTTAACATTTATTTTCCATAAGAAATAAAAAAAATTGAATTTCAATGCATAGGTAATTTTACATACCTTCAGGAGTAGCCTTCATTTTTCTTAGGCAAAAACACACCCTGTTATAACAAAAATTCACAACATACGAACGTTGAGTATTTCGGGATTGATTCTGGTACCGTTACCCACTCGAAGATGGCCAAGTTTCGACTAAGGTACAACGGCAAGTATAAAACCTAAATTCGCTGTCGTTTGAGTCTTACACGCAGGGAACCCTGCTTTACAAAAATTTTGACCATTTTAACCAATTTCTGGGGAAAATGAGCGTTTTTTAATTTTTTTTATGAGATTTTTACCTTACTGTGACTAACTATACTGTAAATCTAAGGGCGTTTAAACAATACAAAGATGAATAAACCTTTAATTAACAATTTTAACCCTAAATTAGATTTAACCTTATTTTAACCATTTTAACAATTCAAACTGCTAAAAATGGCCAACACAAGTATTTTCTTTTAGCTTATCGTCATTTTCAATGATTACCTCTATCCATTAGGCTAACAATGTTGAAAATGACAGATTATTCGTTGAAAATAAAAATAAATCCACAATTAACCATTTTAACCCATGAAAAATTCGATGAAAGCTAACAGAAGCCATTTTAATGCATTTTTTGAAATTTTATAGTTTTTTGTATTGCGTCCTTTTAACAAACACATGTAAGAACCTAAAATTAAACAGTATAAAAAAATTAACCTTCAACCCCTAAATAGTAACCTTAACCTTCATTTTCATTTTGTTTATTGTCAATTTGAATGTTTTTTTGATTTTGTCTGTACCCTTTTTGCTGACCAATTTACAAATTGCAAATTTACCAATAAAGCATAAAACATACGTGCTTCAATGGTGTAAAAACAAATTATCCTATTGGACATTCAATTACTCCTTAATTTAACCTTTCAAACCCTTGAAAATCTTGAACAATTAAAAAAATACCACAAGATCTGGTACTGGATTGTTTTTTCAACTCATCAGGTGAAGGCCTGGGGGTAAATAGGAGAAAATAAGTAAAGTAAGCTCGTAAGACTACAAAAATTTGGGATTTGGTGTATATACTAGAAGCCAATGCCTCAGATATTTTTACATTACCATCCCCTGCACCACCCCCACTCCATTATAAAAGGGGTTGATAAAATAAAATTAAGATATTCACTTGAAAATTGGTATACGTATATATAATAACTATACCTAGAACTAAATTATGCTTTGACACGATTCCGTTCAAGCGTTGGGGGTTAAATAGGGGGAAATAGGAGAAAATAAGTACAGGAGGCTGGTAAGAGTACAGAAACTTAGAATTGGGTGTATATAGTAGAAGCTTTCAGATTTTTTTTATAATGTTTTTCAACTCTCCCACCACCCCCACTCCAAAATTGACATATTCACTTGAAATTTGGTAAACACCTGGAACTGTATTATATTTTAAGATGATTTCGTTGAAGGATTGGGGGTTAAATAAAGGTGAATATGAGGAAATAAGTAAAACAAGCTGGTAAGAGCACAGAAATTTGGGATTTGGTGTATAGTATATACTAGAAGGCAAGGCATCAGATTTTTTAATAACATTTTTCAACCCCTCCACTACCCCCCCTCCACATCATTATTAAAGGGGTAGAAATATAATTGACATATTCACTTGAAAGTTGGTTCGCATGTATTATAACGACATCTGGAACTAGATTATATGTTGAGATGATTCCGAGAAACTTTATTTTTGGCGTATATGTTAGAAACCAGCATTTCTGCCTCAAATATTATTAAAATTCTATGACAAATTATTTCCACATACTAGAATGCAAATATAGTCAAATTATTTTCCTTTAAAAAAACTTGGATGCAAAATCTGGATGTGGAAGTAGTGATTCCTTAGGCAGCGGTTTTTTACGTGGGCATAATGAATTTATTTTATTTCCCATACCCGTAAACTCTTCATAAGTGCGCCAAAACATGTCATGAGCAACATCTTTATTATTACTGTGGTTATCGACGTTATCGTTGTTTGAAGATTGTCTAGCAATTTTTGTCAATGGAAAATTATCACTGTGTTCCGAACTAACTACTACTAATAATATTGTGAAAAATATACTTTACATGGTATAGTATTTGGTAATGTTGGCGTTCTGGAGTATACCAAATAATTATAAGAGACACTTATAAATGTTAGTAATGTAAAAAATGTGTTCGGTACGATTTAGAAATGTACACATTATACCTAAAAAAATGTCAAATTATAATGCAAAACATTTTTTTTTCAATAATATTGGAATTTCTTGCCTCGGCCGCGGTATATCATGGACTTGGCGCCTGAATTAAAAAAAACAGCTTTCGATCTATAAAGAAAAATAAATCTTTTTCGGCGATTTCGTGACAAATAGAATCCACATCAGAAAAATTGTCTCAGATAATATCTAAGAAAAAAAACCATGGAGAACTAAACAATAGAAAGTCATATATTTTTATTTATATAGTATAAAAAGTACAGTAAATCGGCGCAGAGTATGGTTAGCTCATTATTAGAATTAAAAAAAACGAGTTTAATTATTTTTCGCAATCTTCTCATTCATGGCATGGTATTTATCTAAATACCATGCAAAGCTGCTGAGTGCACAAAAATAGTTCGAAAGCAGATGCTACTTTCCTACATTTAAACAATAACGCCCATAATGGCACGGACACGATCCTCATCCTTTGCGCTGACCGACTACAACAGCTGGAAGACAATTTCCAATACCTTTACCCATTTCCTATGTCAAGCATGAACGGCCCCGAATTCCCCTCCGGGAGAATCCTCCCGCTTGGCAACGTCGCCTGGCGCAGGCAGTTTCAATCCGATGTACGAGTCCGCTCGCCGGAGCGGCAGGTCAGCTTTAAGTTGCTGCATACGTCATCTCCGTGTAAAATCTACGGCGTTGCAGCCCATCGGCTGACTAAGCAAGTCTCCGGCTTGCCTTCCGATTCGAACACGTACAAATTCTCTTTCCTGAGAGCGCACATGCCACGTTACACCTGAGTTTTTAGTTTAATTTCCACAGTCGACGCTGCGTTTTTGAAGGAGAGGAAAGGGGTGGGCATTTTTCACGCCTGTGAAGGCACTTGTAAGCTCTTCATGTGTCTGAGGACAACGAAGACAATACGAAATGTGACTAAAGCAGCGTGCAACAAAAAACTAAGACCACAGTATCATATGAGGGTTAAAATAAATTTCTGTAGGAATAATTAATTACACACACACAAAAAAAGGCCAATTTTCTGAGGTTTCACATACACAGGGCTATTCGCGGAAAACGGGTATTATAGTCTATTATCATAGGGCTCAAAAACGATCGCTCGTGTCGAAGTTTTAAAACGCTTTATCACCAAATGCCTTGTTGGCATTTCTGAAAATGGATTTTTCTCCAGTAATCCACAATTCAAGATGGCGACTGGGCGGATTTTTCAAAAAATCATATCTTTGGTAATATTTGACCAATTGATTGACCCAAAAAAAACTAAAATTTTTATTTTTCTATTTTATTTATCATTTTTTATCTTGAAAACAACAGGCCCTATGGAATAAAATTTCAAATAAAAAATGTGCAGAATTTTATGCTGAATCCAGCGATATACAAATTTATAGGTATTGGTTGAAAAATAACTCTATAAATGTGCAAAAATATGCATTGAGTCGACCCATTTCAATCAGTATAGGGCATATACGTTTTTTCTTGAATAACGCGTGTTACGATCTGTTATTATTTACACTGCACTTTTTATATAATTGTTGCACATTCTATAGAATACTCTTCGCATCTTTATCACAAATAATATTAGTTTCAGACATTTAATCTAATCATAAAATATTAAAAATAAGTATTTCAAAATTTAATTAATTAATAACTTTTTTATTTAATCATCGATTTTGTTCAAAGACAATAGGGTTCTTCCTCTAGCTAACACTAACTTCCCTTTTAATACAAATCAGAATTTTCGTTCTGAAGTTATTGCGCTATAAGAAACTGACGGACAGACAGACATACGGACGGACGGACGGACATTTTGAAAGTTGTTCACCAACACAGTGATATGAAATTTTTTTCTCTACGAGCGATATTATCGGTTTTAGAAATATGCCGATCAAATAATAATGGAACTTAATTCTAGTACATGTTTTGTGTGTCAAAAACCCGTTGAAAGTCATGCAAGGACATGCTAGCAACTAAAAACTATTTGTCTAAGATTTAATCTTAGACCACGAGTCTTTTGTTGCTAACATGTGGGACAGGAAAGGAGGACTCGCTAAAAACAGCACAAAGACAAAAATATGTCAACCATACTTTGGCGCATCTTATCGTGTATCAAATGGATTACTAATAAAAAATATTTTCCTTAAAGATTCTTTATCCAACATAAAACCAAAAAGAAGCTAACTGAATACCTCGCAAAGGAAGTTCGGTATTGAGAAAGATTTAAGCATGTAGTAACTTCATATATCCCGATGATAAACATAGATGATAGTCATGAAGAAGCTGATGCTATTCTAATACTTCGTGTAACTCAACAATATGGAAAAGACATACAAATTTCTGTGCACAGTTCATATACAAATGTGTTTGTGCTTCTGGTTAGTTTTTATGAGCAATAGGGTGCATGTGTGCACTATTTTTTTTTTATCGAAAATTATAAAGTACTCACGGTATTTAGTATAGCTGAAACAATTTTTTCGGCAAATTACCAACTTCACCCTTTCAATTTAACTTGGCAATGGAAATAAGTTTTGGGTTTGATGATGTCACTAAACTGAACTGAACTTGATTGAAT
This sequence comes from Stenurella melanura, assembly GCA_963583905.1. NCBI lineage: Eukaryota > Metazoa > Arthropoda > Insecta > Coleoptera > Cerambycidae > Stenurella > Stenurella melanura. Next base: position 19,516,049 of record OY757316.1, read on the forward strand.
AAAAACTTTTATTTGGACTAATATTATTTATTATTTATTGGTGAAGTTAACATCATTGGATACGAAACATATTCCTGTTAAGGAAGCTCTGTGTCTCACTTTTAATTTTACACGTCACATATTTACTACGAAAGAATGGTTTGGCCTGCATCCCCACACTTTTACTAGTCTGTATAATTTGACCTATGTCTTGTTGATAACATTGTTCTAACACATGTTTGTCTGCATCTAATCTGACCTGATCAGTGCTCGTACTGGGTTGATCAAAATTTACAACTGGTGATAAATATTCCTGTTCATTATATATCATTTCCATATTTTTAGCCAGCACAATTTGAATATCATCTTGTTGTTAAACATGTTTCATCACATGTTCGTTTAATCTGACCTGCTCAAAGCTTTTGGATTGATGACAATCTGTAACGGGTGATACATCTTCTAATATAATGGAATTCATGTCCTGCATTAGAGCCTACTCAACTAACTGTTCTCTTTGCCGCTTTAAAGGGAGAAATTGTTCTGGTGCAGACGCATCTCTTTTTGTTTCTGGTTGGTAGGTAAATATGCGTGGAACTACATCCTCCTTCAAAATCATATATCCTCCCATAAGTTTGTATCGCATGTAATTTTTCATGTCTTCCTCAAGCTGAAAATAATAAAGAAGTATATTTATATCTTGTAATAATATATAACATAGGTGGGAGTTCATAGGGTTAAATATAACTAAGTAATTAGATTATTAGTTTCAATTCAAAATACATATCATACCATTACAAGCATAATTCTAAGGGAAGTGTATATCCAGTATGATCTATTTACAATATTAAGGGTAATGAGTCATTTAGCTATTGTCGATTAGTTTCTAACATGATAATAACAAATAAATTGTACTTACATTAAAATGATCTTCACAACAATAAAATGCCCATTTCGATTTGGGAACATTGCGATTCTCTGCTTCAAATCATTTCATTCTTCGTGAATGGAACACTTATAAAGTTATTATTTGGGGCATTTACAGAATTATTTCTGCATGTTGGCACAAAACACCACTTATTTGCTACTCCACTCATATTTCTGACTTATATTAATGACATTAATAATATCTGACATATTGCTTAAACATTGGCTCAAAACGTATTTCCGTTGTCTCCCGTTGCCGCCTCGTGACGTCATCTTCTATATCAATGTGTGTGAAGTTAGCAATGCGTTGCTAACTTCATACATAAGATGTATGACGTCACACGATGTTTTCGAAGTCATTCAAATATTTGAATTTTAAGTCGATTTGTTTATTAAATATTTATTTTAATCTCATGATATGATTAATATGAATGCGTTTAGGCTTTCATATTTACGTATTACTTGATATTACTTAATGCATCATTTGAAGTGAATTGTTATATAGTGCACACACCCTATTACCAAAGAAAGTCGTAATGGTAACCAGTCCAGGAAAAACTGAAAAAGAAATAGATATTGGAAAAGTCGTCAAATCATTAAGTATCGGACAAATGCAGCATAAATTTGTCCATGCCTTTGCTGGGACAAATATAACCGGCATTTTTAAATCTGTAGGAATCATTAGCAACACTGAAATCACTTGCGTTGTTGGAAACTCTGAATACAACTACCATATAACTTGAAGACAATTTCCACGAACTAGTACGTTTGCTCTATAAAAATGAATTAATAAAGACGGTAGGTAACTGACTTGTGTTTTCCACCAAAAATCAATAAGGAGATAACCTACAACCTACAGTTGATGGGTTTGGGGTTGATCGTTATTTTATTTTAGGGTCAATTATATTATATTGCAACAGTATGGAGAAGTGCGAATGAAAATATCCAAAATTTGCTAGTCTCTGTGAATGGAGAGAAAATCATGAATATTTAAAACCAGTCTCCTTGCTTAACCTACATGCCTCAAGGGCTGCAAAATTAACTTCGACAAATCTTTGCAGCTAGATTCGCAAGGTGAACAATGATATGTTCCTGAAACAAAATTGAATTTGCACAGAAGCCTGTCAGTGTTCTGCAGGAAACTTCTTTGTGCAAATACCCCAGATTTAGTAACTCCATCGATCATGGAAGAATATAAACATAAATCATGTAAATTGTAATATTTTTACTTTAACATATTATTATTGCGAACAACCAAAAATATTTTTTAGAAGATGATGACATGCAGATAACTTAAGAATTATTTTTAGTCGAAGAAGACAATTAAAAACGCAATTTAGGTCAGACTAGATCACAGTATTTTATTTTCTAAATTTAAAAAATTTGGCTTCTCAAAAAATTTGTTGTTATTTTTCAAATCATATCTTGAAAATACACATCACCATGTTGAATACCGTGGACAACGATCTGCGGAATTCGTATCTACCTCAGGTGTACCCCAAGGCTCTGTTTTGGGCCCATTATTCTTCAACATTTTCATTAATGACATTGCAGAGGAATTGGGTGTCAATTGTCTTTTATACGCAGATATGAATTTATACAATAAAGTAAATGATGTGAGTGACTGTGTGGTATTACAAAGTGCCCTTGATAAAATTAATGAATGGTGTAATTTAAACAAATCACAGTTGAGTATAAGAAAGTGTAATGTCCTAACTTTTACTAATAAACACCAACATGTAGAATTTAATTACCATATAGAAGATTCAGTGCTTACACGTCCATCAACATTCCGCGACCTAGGTGTAACATATGACACCAAACTATCATTTAATTGCCATATAAATACCATCACTAATGAAAGTTTCAGAACGCTGGGATTCATAATACGATGTTCTCGCGATTTTAACGACATTAACACACTTAAACTACTATATCAATCGTTTGTTCGATCCAAATTGGAACATTCGTCAATTATTTGGTCGCCCCATTATGACACACATATACAGAGCATAGACAGAATTTAGAGGCGTTTTTTAAAGACTTTGAGTCATAAGGAAGATGGTGTCTGACCTGCTATTGGTTTTCCTCAGACTGAACTGTTAAATAGATTCTCACTCTCGACTCTGGAGACTCGTAGAACTATTTCACAGCGAATTTTTCTTTTTAAAATTATACATAATATAACTGATTGCAGCGCTATCTTAAACTTACTAAATTTTCGAACTCCTATACCTGGTTCTAGGCATAACTCATTGTTCTATTTGCCGACTCCCCGAACTAACGTCCAGAAATTTTCGCCGCTATACAAAATGTGTGAGAATTATGATAATCTACAAGATCAGTTTGATATATTGTAATTGGAATGCTCTGTTGGGTAGTGCATTGTTAAATAAATAGATAAATAAATAAATAAAATAATAAAAACACATTTATTTAATCCGCCGTTTTAAAAAGCTGTAATTCTTTTTCTAATTTCTAATTTAAAACATTTCTGACATAGCTTGAATGCAATTTTTAACTTAGACAAGCTATTTTATCGTATAAGTATCCCATTAATTACTGTGTACCCGACCAAACTCACCTTGCGCACCGCAATATCCTTCCGCAATATCCGTAGCGCGCCATGACTTTTAAATTTTAGAGCATTATTTAACCAATACTCAATAAACTATATATCGTTGCATTCAGCATTAAATTCTGCACATTTTTTATTTAAACTGTTTTTCCATATAACTTATTGTTTTTCAAACAAAAAATATTTAAAAAAGTTGGAAAACCAAAATTTTACTTTCCTTGCAGAATTTTCAGTTAGATATTAAATATTCTTAGATCTTGTATTTTTTATAGTAAAGCACATACTTTTTGAAACGGAAATAAAGAAAAACTGAAGAAATCTGCGAACGAGGAAATGTGTGATGAACTTATTTCATAGCTTTGTACCTGCTGGTTATCGATCCTCAGACATGATACAAGTAAAAATAGAATAAATATAATTTAATGTCCCACCTGACTTTGGAAATATATTAACTACACAAAGATTCTTATCTACACTGTAAAAAATGGGAGTAAATTTACCCTTGTTGTGTGTAATAATTACACATATTTTTAGCCTTACCAGCAAAAAGAGTGTAAAATTCTGTTTACCCAATATTTAGGGTAAACCTCCTCGGTAAATCAATTTAGAGGCAGTGTTCCACAAAATCACTGTACATTTACTTTGCGTGTTAGGAAAATTCCCATATTTTTAGTGTACAGTAACCTCTATGTATAGAGTTTTACACAGTGGCTTTGTATATTTACCACTTACGGTGCATTATTTCCTTGTATTTATGTAATATTCCCTTGCATTAATGTAATATTCCAGTTTTTGGTGAACACTGTAAGAAATGGAGGTAAATTTACCGTTGTTGCGTGTAATAATTACAAATAACTTTAATGTAACTTTACCAGCAAAAAGAGTGAAACATATTGTTTACCCAATATTTTGGGTAAAGCTGCCTGGTAAATCAATTTAGAGGTAATGTTTCACAGAATCATTGTACATTTACCTTGTGTGTTAGTAAAATTCCTACATTTCTGGAGTACAGTATCATCTACGTGTATGGAATTTTACACAGTGGCATTTTATATTTACCATCTATGATGCATCATTTCCTTGCATTATCTTCCGCGAGGGGGCATTATCAATACCTTACCTTTATTTTATGTACACAGTAAAACACCATCAATAGATTGTATTAGGTACACTTCAATATGCGATTAGTTAGTTTTTGGTGTGTTACCCGTATTTGGATCACGGTATAGTGCCAAATAGTCAAAATACACCCTAATTTTACAAATATCCCAGCACAATGTCATACCCTCAGTCATCAGTGTCAAACAAAGGTAAGTAATTAGCAGAGTATTAGTTTCACTTCACTTTATTGGCGACAATGAATTCACTGTGATATGTACCTATTAGAAAATCATAAATAACATCAGTGTTTGCATTAAAATTTTAATAAAAGCCTAAGTGAAAAAGTTTAAAGTTTGCATTTGCGAATGAAAATTATCTATCTGCTGTAGATCTTTTGAAAAGATTAAATACTACACAAGGATTAAAACAATTGACATACGTCACTCCGACTGGTAACTAATTGGCGGGAGTTCTAAATTTTTATTAAAAGTATTGCTTATTTCGTGTTATTTCTGGTTAGTTTTAATTCTCTATAGGTATACAGGTTTTTCCTTGGAACCCTCAAATAACATATTTTGCCATATTAATGTAAGGCATTTTCTACTTTTGTGTACACTGGACAAGTTCGATGTTTTATGGCAAATAAAAATGAATTGTACAAATGTTTTTCCTGAACGACATACCACAGAGTGGTTGAGAATCGTGTTTATCCCAAATTTTGTCCCCCTCATCAGTTGGTAGCCGATTTTTAAAAGTATTTTTTTAACTTTGCTACAATGGGTCTACTTAACGCTCATTAAATTTTAAAACCGGGTCATTGTTTAATAATAATTTAATAAAATATCTCAACTTTAGTTACTTCACATACATTGTATAACATACTCATACAGTTGTATTAACAAATGTTCTAATATTCTTATATATTTTTCCCTTAATGTGTTTAGTTATTATTTTGATATTAACATCTTTATTTCAGAAGAATATCTCAAGGATGCGATCAAGTGATAGTACCTTAAGTGTAAATATCTTTGGAATTATAGCAATTAATGTAAAGTAATTTTTCAATGCATCTAATTGTTTATGCTTAGCATTATGTCAATGGTTATTTATGCAACAAGTACCTATATAAAGTGACCCTTTTTATAAAATCTCGTGCAAAATACAAACTTTATATACAAATCGTATACATTATTGAAATAGGCATATCATAAAACGTCGAAATTGTTTTTTCTAAAACCAGCATTACAAGTCTATAATTTATGTGTGGTATTGAGTCTCAAAAGTTGTTTATTTTTGAAAAACGTGCAAAAAAATCTTTCTAAATATTTGTTTTTGTTTTCCTTGGCACGGTCGGTGTGCAAGAAAAATAACTTTTGACGCTCAGAACTAATGAAAAAGACGGTCGTTTTGATGTAAATAGGTAAGTATTAGAATTTTTTTTTGTGAAGATTTAATATAATTTGAAATATTTTTGATGGGGTCCACAGTGCGCCAATATTTTTAAATAGGAGGCAATTCTTTTGCCTTCAATTTTTGGGATCATTTGCAATTTTCACATAAGTATTTAAAATTCTGAGTAAAATTTTAATTACACAGGGTTTAATAAGTTAATCATTAGGAAAGCGACTTATTTCAAATAAGGAATGTTTAATTTTCACTATTTCAATTCCTTGAAACATATTCAATTTGTTAGAATAAAAACTTTATCCCTTTATTAAATTTACGTAAATGTGTGCCTGTACTTAATTAATTATAGGTAGGTATATTTATATATAATAACATACATTTGACATTTGACATAGTTTTAACTGACATGTTTTCGGTTATTATTACATCTACATGTAATTCTGCTCTGTAATTTTTCCAGTAAATTTTACATTTTCGTTTGAATTTTACCGGTTTAATGCAAATTTCAACAGTGTTTTTACCGACATCATGTAAAATTAATCGGTATTTTTACAGGTCATTATTACCTCTAACATGTAAGTTTGCTCTATAATTTTACCCGAACTCCGTAATTTTCCTGGTAAATTTTACATTTCCGTTTGAATTTTACCGGTTTAATGTAAATTTCATGGGTATTTTTACCAAATATTGTGTAAGATTCCTCGGTACTATTACACGTCTGTGTGTAACTTTTCACTTGAAATTAACTCAGAAATTTAAATTTACCTTTGACATGTAACTTTACATATGAAAGTAATTTCACCCCAAAAATAGGAGGTAGAAAAGTTGCCTCCTATTTTTGGGGTAAATTTACACCAAAATTTTTTGCAGTGTATGTATTATATGCAATCCTCAGGAACCAGTTCATATAATTGTTGTGGAATATGACTATAGGTATCTTTAGTATGAAATATATTAACAAAAAACTGTCACGCTTAACGAATTAAAAAACCTTCAAAGTTTTGCAAACGAAAAGCGAAACATTCTTCCGCAACGTCAACAAAAAAATATTTCCTATAGAATCAGGCACAGCTACAGAGTTATTATGAATATCAATAAAAGTTGACGGAAGAGCATTATTGCATAGTTAGGTAAATACTTTCCTTTTAGAACAATAGTGGTCATCTATTGAAAGATAACTAAAGTCGGATTACACGATTCGAAGAAATGCTTTATTGAAAAAAAGGTTAACAAAGGCTTATCGCACGTTGTATTCTTTGTAAATTGGATACTTCCACAGATAAGAATACTGGTAAGTATAGGTTTAAAGCCCATTTATATTCAACGATCCTCTATCCAGCCAACTGTATACAGTTTCTAAATGAATTGCAATACTTGGATAATCTTAACTTTTCTAGCAATCGATTTTACCGACGGCGGATATAATAGCATTAGCAAATGATACTATAATTAGATTTTATTATGAATGCATTTTGAGTAGATATTAGCCATGCTTTTGAAGTTTCAGTATCCCCTTTGACCCAACGCAAGAGCGAGAATAATTTTGCGAGAAGGCGAAGCATATTTTGTGTTTAATTACAATAAGGGTCGAGTCGGCCATTTCAACAGCTATCGGCGGAACCGAAGCCGTCCACCTAAAAAATTTGCTGTTTTGAGGGCTAACAGCTTTTAAGTGAATCTTGACTTTCTCTGCAGTAATGGGATCGTTCCCTAGCAGCACAAAATATTTGACTAATGTATCAACCTTACAATACCAATTTAGGACATTAATAAATGGCATTTTTAAAAGTGAATTATTTCTTGTTTGCTTATACTTGTAATGAAACATATTCGTTATAGGATTTTGCAAACGGCAGAAAAAGACTATCTACACTGCTGGCCACTCGAACTTACACATAGAGACTTTTAGGCAAAATTTAAAGTTCAATATTTTCAACAGGAATGCAAATTTTTGAACGCGGCTTGCAAATTTTAAGAGCTAGTCTTTTTCGGATTAAGCTGCATGACGTATATTTATCGTAGGACCATAAGTTTATTATATACGGGGTATTCAATGAAGTCATACAAAAAATCAAAAAGTTTGTATGAGTGAAATTTCCGCAAAAAATTTTTTTGGTCGTTGCAATATGGTTCCTTACTAAGGTAACATCAATATCTCTAGACGGTTTTGTCAGTTTTTGGATTAAGGCCCTTAGGCCTTGTACACACTACTCAACATAAAATTTGGAGACAGAAATCTTTAAAATGCTATAACTTGACATTGGATTGACGGTTCTTGATGATTTTTGCGAATTTGGAATCCTTATTTCACGTAGATTTTCTATGGTCTAAGCATTTTATTTGAGGGTTGAAATTTACACATTATACCGGGTCGATAATAAACAAAAACGTAGCGACAAGAACAAGTGTATTACATTAAATTCTACAATATACAACATTGCTTAACAACGACCAAAACTCAATTCTTAAAAAATTTATAATTCTAATTCTGGTAATTTTTAATAACTGAAAAAAAATTTAACTAAAAAATTAAAAATTAATTTAATTTAAACTTAAATTAAAATTAAATTAAAATTACCTAATTAAAATTAGGTACATTAATTAAAAAAAAGAGAAGCTAATATTTTGTTGGTCCTCCTGCTCGGAATATTACTTCCCGACATCGATTTGGTAGAGTATCCACAAGATTATTTATAAAATCTTGTGGAATATTCTCCCATTCTTCACGAATGGCCTCACTGAGCGTTTCTAAGGTTTTAGGGGGTACATCAAGAGATCTTACTTTAAGTTTTAAATAAGACCAAACGTGTTCGATGACATTAAGATCCGGAGACTTTGCAGGCCACCATCCTATTGATGTTTCGTGCCTGCAAAAACTCTGTGATCCTTCGCGCTCTGTGAGGTCGAGCGTTGTCATCCACCAATAGAATTTCTGGGCCGTAATGTCGAGCAAAAGGAACAACAATAGGTTCCAAAATTTCCTCCTCATAAACAGTAGCATTAATGGTTTGGTTGGTAATGAATAGCTCGGTTTTACCATTTCTTATGATACCTCCCCACACTGTAACACCTCCGCCACCAAATGCTTCTTGAGGGGCCATATTTTCCTCCAAATATCGCTGATTTGGCCTTCTCCAAACTAACATTCGGCCATCAGAGTGAAACAAACTAAATCTTGTTTCGTCAGTAAATAAACAATGGCTCCACTCTGCATTACCCCAATTCGCATGCCGATTTGCCCATGCCCGCCTATTCGCTCTATGGCGTTGTAATAACCGCACACATTTTGCTCTGCGACGGGCTCTATAATTTAAAATGTTTGGCATTATGTTATGTTTTAAAAAAAAAAATCTCACCTCAAGTTGTTTTTATTTAATGTATATGTCCACCCCCATGCCCATAATTATGATCACCAGTAGTTTCGACGCGGCGGTACAAATTATAAATTGTCTTTCGGCTGACATTGTAAATGTGCGCAACTTGCTGTTTTGACATTCCTTCGTTGAGAAGTCGAATGCAATTTTCCCTTTCTGCCGTGGTTAAACGCCTCATATTAATTAAACTTTACAAAATTATAACATTGAAATATGTCAGATTATTTCTAAAATAATGTAAACAGTTTTTAATTCCATAGCAACAAATTTGTTTTTCCAATGCCTACCTTGAAATTGACGCGTCGCGTAGAAATTACACCCGATCATAATTATGGGCATGGGGGTGGACAAAGAACTCTGTAAAAGTGAATGATTCTTTGAGACAACAAACTGGGGTGTGAGTTTCGGACAGAACAGTGAGAAGAACATTAAATAAAAACAACTTGAGGTGAGAATTTATTTTTACAAAAACTTAAATAATGCCAAACTTTAGAGCGCGTCGTACCCTACGTTTTTGTTTATTATCGACCCGGTATGTGTAAATTTCAACCCTCAAATAAAATGCTTAGACCATAGAAAATCTACGTGAAATAAGGATTCCAAATCCGCAAAAATCATCAAGAACCGTCAATCCAATGTCAAGTTATAGCATTTTAAAGATTTCGATATCCAAATTTTATGTTGAGTAGTGTGTACAGGGCCTAATGGCCTTAATCCAAAAACTGACAAAACCGTCTAGAGATATTGATGTTACCTTAGTAAGGAACTATATTGCAACGACCAAAAAAATTTTTTGCGGAAATTTCACTCATACAAACTTTTTGATTTTTTGCATGACTTCATTGATCACCCCGTATATAATAAACTTATGGTCCTACGATAAATATACGTCATGCAGCTTAATCCGAAAAAAACTAGCTCTTAAAATTTGCAAGCCGCGTTCAAAAATTTGCATTCCTGTTGAAAATATTGAACTTTAAATTTTGCCTAAAAGTCTCTATGTGTAAGTTCGAGTGGCCAGCAGTTTATAAGAACTAAAATAAAAACTATTTGTAAAATTATTGATCCTAAAATCAATTTGTCTTACTTATTGGACAATTCTCATTCTAACACTAGTTTCTACACAGTCCCATACGGCAGAATAAACCAGTATCTACATAACCCCGTACGGCTATGAAGATTCAGTTTCTTCATTATTTCGATTTTTCAAGTTGCACACACTTACCCCTCGAAAAGGGTAAGTGTGGTAGTTGCTAATTTTATTGTAAATTTAGTAAACAATGTAAATGGTTAAATATGAAGAAATAAACAATCCATCAACATAGTTCGAACTAGGGATATTTGTTAATATGCTACATTTCGAATAAATTATAAATGTGATTTGAAAAACATATCTCAATCTATTCCCACTCATACTTATGTTGGAACTGGGCAAAACATTTACAATCTACTCAAATGTTACAGTTCGGCACATAAACTTTTTTTGGTACTATCCAGGCAAGATAGAGCCATGACAGAGATGTCATTTGAGGCCACATCTTTGTAAATATTTTGAATGATGCAAACATAAAAGAAGTTTGTTGTATTCCTGTTACTACCTTTAAAGTGCGCTAAAACATAAGCGTCTATTGATAAATAGTCCACAGTAGAAGTTATTTTAGGGTTGTCTTCCTCAGTCTCCATTTTTCATGAAGAATTTTGTTCTACCGTGACTTTCTTTTTACTGTCCATTCCTTTCTTGTTCTTGGCTGATTCTTTTTTATTTTCCATCAACTCATTGCATTTTCTATTCATTTTTTTCTGTCGCATTATTTTCTAATTTAAATGTTTCTTTCGCCTTTAGATTTTCTGGATAGTCAGCTTCTGTTATTACTTCCAAAATATCTATTATCATTTTAGTCTTCTTTTCTGTACTGGTTTGTTTAATGCTAGAATCAAATTTTTTCGAAAGTCTTGCTAGGGATCTCAATTTTCTTTTCGTGGATATTCGCTATTAGTGAAATTGGAATATTTTGTGAGATAAGCGAGTTGACATCCAAATAAAACAAAAACCCTTTAAGACACTACATTATAGAAATCACATGCACGTTAAAACAGCATAAATAATATAGCCACACTTACCCAACCAGACTCTTATTAAGTAGTGGGTAAATGTGGCAACATTAAAATTTTTGTTTTTCATATTGTTTTTCAAGGTTGAAAATGGCCATTTTTGCGTCTTTTCGAACTTTAAATAATTAATATCTCGAAAACTATCAACTTTAGAGAAAATGTACAACTTTATTTGTTCAAAATCGTCCAAAAAACCTTAAAAAATCCGGAGCAAGATAAACAATTTTTGCAATTTGTTTAAAAAAAATTGTTTAAACAATATTCGACCCATTTTTAGACCTGGCAACATGCAGATTTGTTTTCATTTTGCCTAAGATTATGCAAAAAAACTGAATACTAATATTTTCCCCCAACGGATGCGAAGATATGACCTGGACTAATTATTATTAGTCTAGGTCATATCTTCGTGTGGATGATTATTATTTCGTATTATTATGTATAAATGATATTCAAGCATTTTCTTCTGGCATGTCCTATATAAATGTTGTCTGATCAAATGGATTAATAAAGCATCTTCCTCTCCACTAAGGGCTAAAGTTTGGATCATCCGCCATGGAACTTATTTCTTTGGAAAATAAAATTAACGCACAATCTGCAACTCTGTTAGGAAGCCTTTTGAGACCAATATTACAAGTACTTTTCCTGAACATCTGCCATATATTGATTGTCTGTAACTTCCACCCCTTCACATCACTACCCGTTTCAAAATACCACCGCCAATACATAACCATGAATCCATAAAATGACCTTGTGTGAGTGACGACGGATAATCGTATACTCAATATAATGGCATTAAACAGACCGGCATTCATTTATTTACACCATCCAACATAAAGATGCATTTACAGGATGAGGACAAACCATAGCTCATACAACAAAAATAAGATAATAGGGGAGAGGAGGGATGCTTGATCAGGAGGGATACTTGATCATATCAACACTGTTCAGTTAAAATGACCAATGTTTCAGAATCGACAATTTTAGGGTATCATTTACACGATCTAGCAACATATATAACCACATCTTAGTTGGAGTTAATTTTAGTGTTTGGTACCTGACAGCGTTTATTTATATTACTGTAAAAAAAAAATATTACTAAAACTATTCTTAGTTGAATCATCGTTTAAAAATGGAATAAAATGTTGAAACTGCAGTCACGTTTTGTGCAAATATAGTGGCAAAAAACATAGCAGTGACTTAATTTCGTTATAATTATGGATTACCACAGAGTAGCGGCTTCTTCAATCAATTTCTTAAAAATTAAGTTCTTGCGTCACCTTCTGAAAGTGAAGAAGAGTGTGTACTTGATGAAACAGACGATTCATTAAGAAGAGTTTAAAGAGCTATTACCCCTAAATACAATCACCTCAAAAAAAATCGGTAAAGGTATTTACACAGAACTTCCCTCGTTATTTGTGCATGGCGGTCACTCTAAAAAATTAATAATTACGATATGACATTGAAAATAATAATCTGAATATAGTTATCACTATTATTACAAAGAAAACCTGATAAGTTTTGGTCAAAAAAATATACAGACTGCTCATCCAACAACAAAAGTTCGATACTAAATGACAGGTGCCAAATATGGAAGACTTGCGCAAATACCTTTACAAATGTCCACCATGACTGAATTATTTCTTGGGATGACCACCCTGTGCATTTTTCAATAAAGGTATAATAGCATATGCCAAATATTATTGCCATCTGTCACATTTTCAATTCCACATTCACGTAGTGGAGTGGAAGTATAGTGGTGGTTAAAACAATTTTTTTTTCGAAATTTTTCATGTCGGTAAAAAAAATTTCAAAATTTTTTTCTTCTGAAATAGGTTTAGAATGTCATGAAACGTGGAAATTTTAAATTTAAGCAAAAAGGAAAGCTTCCTTCTATTCTATAGTAGTGGTAACTTTTTTTTTAAAATAGTTTAGAATGCGATGAAATCTGAAAATTTAAAGTTTGAGCAAAGAAAAAATATTTTTCCATCCATTTTAATGGTAAAAAATTTTCAAAATTCTTTTTTTTCTGAAACAGGTTTAGAATGTCATGAAACGTGAAAATTTTAAATTTGAGCAAAAACAATTTTTTTCCATCTATTCTAGTTCTAGTGCTACATTTTTTTTTCCAAAATGGTAAAAACATGTTGCAAATTTTTTTTCCGAAGTAGGTTTGGAATGTCATGAAGCGTGGAAATTCTAAATTTGAGAAAAGAAAATCATCTATTCTATAGCAAGTAATGATAAATAGATTAAAAATTTTTTAAAAAAAAATTAAATTTGTTTGAATAGGATTAGAATGCCATGGAAACGTGGAAATTTTAATTTGAACAAAGAAAAAAAATAATCTATTTTAACACTAAATTTTTTTCAAAAATGGTAAAAAGGTTTAGAATGCCATGAAACGTGGAAATTTTAAATTATAACAAAGAAAACATTTTTGTTTCATCTATTTTAGTGGTTAAAATTTTTTTCAAAAATGTTGGTAAAAAAAATTTTTCAATTTTTTTTTTCTGAAATAGGTTTCGAATGCCAAGAAACGTGGACATTTTAAATTTGAGCAAAAAAAAAATTTTTCCATCTATTCATGGAATAAAAATTTTCAAAAATGTTGATAAAAAAAATGTTATTATAATTTTTTTAAAATAGGTTTAGAATGCCATGAAACGTGGAAATTGTAAATTTGAACAAAGAAAAAAAATTATCATCTATTTTAGTGGTAGAAAATTTTTCAAAAATGGTGAAAAAAATTTAAAAAAATATTTTTTTCTAAAATAGGTTCAGCGTGTCATGAAACGTGGAAATTTTAAATTTGAGCAAAAATTTTTTTTTTCACCTATTCAAATTTTTTCAAAAATGTTGATTAAAAAAAATTATTATTATTTTTTAAATAGGTTTAGAATGCCATGAAACGTGGAAATTTTAAATTGGAACAAAGAAAAAATATTTTTATCTATTTTAGCGGTAAATTTTTTTTCAAAAATGGTGAAAAAAATGTTCAAAATTTTTTTTTTCTGAAATAGGTTTAGCGTGTCATGAAAGGGGGAAATTTTAAATTTGAGCAAATAAATTTTTTTTCATTATTTATTCCCTTTAGACGGTCCACCCTGTATATTTTCCAGTGAAACTACCTACCAAATTTGACTGCTCTCCGTCAAGCAGTTTTTTAGTTAATGCACCAACAGACAGACAGATAGACAGGCAGACGGACAGACTGACGGAATTGAAAAACATATATTTTCGTAATCTACGTGATCTGAAACGACAAAATCCGAAAAAATCTCGGAGGGTGATTTTTTCTCGAATAATTTCCTTCGGTATGCGAGGCAAGTAAAAAAAAAGTAAAATTTGTCATTGTGACTTTTAGAGGCGTAAAACGATACACCATGGCATTTAGATACTTACCTGTGTTTCTATAAGTATAGAATTAAAGATAATAAATATAAAAAGGTTCTTGAGATATTTTATAGCAGCTTTTTTAATTAAAATAAATCGTGCTCATTCCCCAGCCATACCATCGGCAAACATTTTATTATGTTTTTATCAAATCTGATAAATTATAATGAGTGTTTTTTATATAAAATTTATATTATATAGTCTCACTGCAATTAATGAGCATATATTAGATTTAAGGTAACTTTATAATTAATAGGAAATAAAGATTTTTAAATGGAAATGGAATGTGTTTCTATAAATGATGTAGACCTCTCAAATATGCAGATAATACGCGAAAGTTATTTTCAAATGAAACAAAAATGATATCTGTGACAAAAACTTTAATGAAAAAATTGGCATAGCACCCGACCCGAATATTCTCAAGAAAGCGGAACAAGGGGTCCTTAAACTTTTATATTTTGGTTTAGTTCAATCTGTTATATCTTATGGAATAATTTACTGGGGTCAAGCACATGATGGCACTTCAAATTTTTAGAATGCAAAAAAAGTTATCAGGTGTATGTATGTTGGGCTTGCCAATTTTTGCATCCTGTAGAGAACTCTTTAATAATTCACATAAAGAAACAAAATTCTATTAAAAAACGTAAGGATATTCACGATTACGACACACGCACTAAAGACGACATGACCTTACCTTTTTCTAGACTATCTGTGTGCATAAAAATGCTAGATATATAGGTGTTAAAATGTTTAATACATTGACAAAACTAAAAAAATCGACTGTAATTTAAAAATGGCCAGACTTAAAGCATAGTTAAAAAATGTTTTTAATATGTAAATCCTATTATTCAATAGATGACTTTTTAAAGATAATAGGTACCACCTCATAATGTTTGTTATGTTTGTATGTCTTTATTGTATGTATATTTATTGTTGTATGTTTGTATCAGTCTGTGACTTATAATTGTTTATACTTTATTTGTTTTAATTACTAATTAAGTACTATATTTTACTTATCTTACCTGACGATCCCATAATGTTGACATACTTGTATATTGTAACATTAAGAGGAGTAATAAACATTATTATTATTATTATTATTATATTACAATCTTATAAAACCCCCAGATATATTTGAGAGACGCTAGTGGACATCTCTTATGATACCAATTTATTTAAAGAATATTTATCGATGTATTCTGTTTTTTAAAGGAATTAAAAGTAAATTTTGTTTTATTATTCGATATAGTTATAGTTCTTTTATCATGTGTTTATTTCATTTTTCAATATTTATATAAACTCATTGATCAAGTATCCCACCTAATGGGGATACTTGAACAAATTACCATAAAGACAAAAATCTACAAGGCAATTTGATTAAAACCTTTAAAGGCCGTTCTAAATATAAATTACCAAATATATAACTACCAAGTTTCCAATGTATCTGATTTGGTTCCAATCATACAAACAGTTTTTCCAACTTTTTGAAATAAACAAAACTGTGATCTAGTATCCCTCTTTTTCCCCTATCACTATAAATAAAATCATAAGTACTGATGGATTTAACACCAAATAACACCAAATAAAACAGCGACAAATGTTTGTTTTAAATAACATCATCTTCATTTTCTTTAATAACAAAAACATACATATACGAAACATAATGTGTAAGTAACCAGTCCCAATTAAAATGTGTCTATGAAAAGTTTATAAATTCACAAAAAAATCACGAATACATTTCTAATTTCCAATTCAAATTCAAAACATCCTTTGAAGGTGGAACACAGTATTGCGGATCTAAGTCAGCCTTATTCTGAATAACTGCCATAACTGTGTTATCCATCCGTTCTGGTTCACTAACAAACACTTCAGACCACACTTCAGGTATTCGTTTTATCATAATTTCTTGCAACTGACTAAGTTCTTCATGAAGATTTTTGCATAATTTTACATCGCTATGTTCTAAAATCAAACAGACTTCTCTCACTTCACTCCCTAATGCGAAGACAGTACCATATAAAATGTGTATGGCTCTTATTAAAGCTATATCCTCGTAGTAGCCTCCTTCACGCAGATCTATTTTCTTCCTATTTTCCTTACGTCGTTTCCTTGGGGAGAATGTTGACCCTTTTGATCGAGCAGAATCTAAAGACGTAATAGTACTGTCAGAATCGAAAAATAAATCATCATCCCCATCATACATTCCTAAGGCGGCATCCAATGTGGATTTTTTCTCAAGTCTTATCACTTGCAAACGTTCGACATATGTCTTGAATGTTCCCTTATGCTCTTCAATTGTATCCTTCAAATCCACCATGTATAAATTCAACGAAGGTATAACTACTTGATATAAGATATGCGTAGCTTTATACACTTTGGCTAACACTATGGCTTTCTTAAACTCGTTGTGGTCTACAAGTACCTCGATGGCTTTTTTATAATCGTTGTTATAGTGTTCTAAAATCAGGACAGCCTCATCAATCCTATGCCTCTTCACTAATTGATTGGAAAGGTCATCTAATAATTCTGTTCTCTGACATTCTTCATACTCAAGGGAAGTCAGTAACCCCAAAATTTCTATCCAGTCTAACGCATTCTTATACTGTTCTAAAGCTTGTGACAGCAAACCGATTCGCTTCAGTATCAGACCGGCTTCAGCATAACTTTGTTGCCTAGATAATTTCTTTGCATATAATATAGCTACTAATTCAAAATGTTTACAATCCTGATGCAAACTATTGTAGGCAACCTCTTCTAGCTCGTGCTTGAGAATAAAAGTTTCCAATTTGACAGCACTACAATCTTTATATCTCAAAATGTATTTAACAGCATTTCTTACATCTCGTCCACTTAAAGCCATCTCATACCTCAGTTCAATTGGGGACAGTTTTTTCAATCTCTCTATAATAGGTTCGTAATGTTTGGGATCGATCGAGCTATTTAGGTAAACAAATAACACAAAACCTAGATGGTATAAAGAGTAGGCAGTACTTAAGACTTCTTTAATATCTTCATTAATAAGTATGGAATGTAACGCTCTCTTACACAGTGCTGTATTAGACGTTGAGTTCTCAAAAACGAGTTTTATTGACTTTAGGGCTGATTTAAGAGAAATGTGTTTGTGCTGTATTGATACTATGGACAGGAAATTTGAAAAACTGTCTGAGGATATTAAATATTCTAATATTCTCGTTACAATCTGGTTTTTGTCACAACCGACTTTTGTGAAATCTGGCAAAAAACTATAATAAACGTTATTAGTGCTGTTGAACTCACAAACTATGTTGGTTAAAAGCGAGCAATACTTAGCAGCGTTCACAAAATCTTCAATGTGCTTAGAGAAACGTTCTGGATTTAGGTCGACAAGCAAATTCCAATTTAATCTTTCAGTTCTCATAAGATCCACTGCAATCCTCCACTGACCTTTACTAAGCAGTTCTTCTACGGCATCTACAGCTACCAATCTGCACCCGATAGACTCTAAATTACCTCTAGGCAGTTGGAAAGTAATCTGAGGTGGATAACTATTGTTGAAGCTTACAATTCGCGCACCTTGCTCAATTTCACGCGAATACGCTTTTGTTAAATCTAATTTATCACACAATTGTTCATAATCTTGACTTATACGAATGCAGTGCAGTTTACATTCAACGCTCGTCAGCATTAAGTAATTTTGGAACACAAGGCAGGATGTAATATCATTGCAAACCTTTCTGTCGTTTACATAGAATTCACGACTGCTGCTTAAAGAAAACTCTAACTCAATGTCTGCATTATTTACATTCACTACTTTCTTCGTTAAATAAAACAGCTTCCTAAAATTATCATCGACGTTCTTGTAGGATGTTAACGAGGTTGTGTCGCTGTACGGAAGCAAAATCCCACGAGATACTTTTTCCGCCGTTCTTATTTGTATAGTCACATCAAGAGACTCTTTAATGACCATTCGTTGCTCACAATCACTGCCAATATCAATATTAATCCGATCATTTTCATTCCATGTAACACTATGGAAACACGATATACTTTTAAGGTCTAACACATTTGATATAATCAACTTATGAAAATGTTCAACATCGATAACAATGGCTTGTAATTTCGAGTCCAAAAGAATACATAACAACTTCTGAGGATGAAATAAAACACGATTAACGGGCCTGATGTGGTCTACAGAACAAAACTTCATTGGAGGTGGTACATTTTTTTCAGCAAAATTAAAGAAGTCAACACTCCTACCACTGATGACAGCAGCTAAGGCTGCAATTGGACACCTATTCACCACAAAGCGAAAGGTGTGAAATTCGATGTCTTCCGAGGTGAACACAACCAATCTGCAAAGTGTATGCAGCGGCTCGTGTACGCTTAGAAAATCAAATCCATGAATTTTTCGATTTGTTGGAAAATAAAGCTGCTGCTTTAACTTCCACTTGCCATTTGTATACAAATAAATATTAATATATCCACATCCCTCCTTATCTAAACTATACACAGCTAATAGGTTCATATCTGGGTGACACTGAATCTTTCTTATTTTCCCCTTATTTTCAGCAACCTCGAAGCATGACTTCACTTTACAGTTTTTCTCAAATATTACAATTGTGTTGCCATCATTACCGACGGCACAACAGGCAATACATTGTCCAAGAATCATGCAAACTGGCTCCAGCAAATTCAGGTACTTTTCGGATTTATTGAGTGGAACCAAATCACTGTTAAAAACTTTGATGAACCTTTGCCCGTCTTCATAGTAATTAACAACAAACTGTTGCCCGTTTGTTTGCCATGAAATTGTTGGTGCTGCATATTCAATGGGAACTGGTTTAACCAGATCATTCTCTTTACGTTGGCGGCCTTTATGTCTAAGGAACTGGGTATTTTGCAATCCCCATCCGATGCATACTGAATTGGATACATTGGCATTTAATTTTGTAGTACTTTTAATTTCAAACATATACTCCTTCGAATAACTGTACGAAATGATGTCTGCGCTTTTAGAAATTACCACCAACAAAGTCTCATCAGGGTTCCACGCTAACTGGGCAATATGTGAGGGTATAGATTGGGTATTGTGGTTTTGAAGATCACGTGTGATAACAGATAATTGCTGGTTTGATGCCACAAAAATGGCATTATGCAATGCTAAAAAGTGAACATCTTTTATCTCATCATTAGTAATTTGAATGGTTAGCTCACTGTTATCCAGCTTATTTTGTTCGAAGACATATAAATAATTAGTATCGGTAATAAAGCAAGCAATTTCTTCAGATATAGAACATGCAACAATTTTGCCCCATTCCTTCTCATTTAATTTAATCGAATAACACCACAATTCTTCCAAATTATCCATTTTTAAATAAACTAGAAAAAACAAGATAGTAATATCTATACATAGATACTACCTAAAAACTAATGAAGTTCAAAACAACACTTTCTGTTTAATTTTGATAAGTGAATTTTGACAAGTGACAACTGACAAGTTTCTATGTGTTCTGTCCCAAAAATCATTTAGGCCGGTCACCACGGACTTTTATAGTGAATTTTTTTAATACGGTAGTCTTTAATACTTGTTGAGATAATATTGGTGGAGGTAAGAAATAATGAATCCGATTTCCTTGCCCTGGAATATTGTTAATTTAACAAAAGTTTAAAATTGCAAACATCTTTTTGAAAAAAAAATCCGAAATTTATGCAAACCTTGGAGAACATGTGAAGAATGATTAGATTAAAATATCTTCAATTCCTGTTACACTAGTTGATCTTCTCACCAATAGATGGCCCTAGTAGTTATTTCATTTGAATAAAAGATTATTGCTTTTTCTACTGAAAGTATAAAATACAGTTTTTGTTTTTTTTTATGTTGAGGAGAAAATCCTATATAGATAGTAGTAATAATATATAGTTAGACGTAACATATTGTTGTTACCACGAAATATAGTTAAACTGATACTATTCTTTGGTGAATATTGTTAGGTATTGAACCCATTTTTCCCTCCTGTCCTCCCCTATATCTAACAATAGTGTTGTGCAGTTTTGAATGCAATTGGTAAGTCAGTTTATCTTCTTTAGACTCACTATAATCCATTTTTTTAATAGTTGTTTGGTATTAATTTATCTAGTTTGCACCCTGCTACGATGACCGAAACATTATACAAATAGTTGTATTCACTTTACTATGATTTACTTTATAGAAATTGGCGAGTTATACGAACGATTGTTTATGCAACAGAATAGGGTCACAAACCCGTTTGTAATTTTGCATATTTTTTTACCCCAGAAGATGCTTTTCACATTTTTTTTTATCTGGCACGGACACAGTTTTGACGTCTTAAACAATAAGCAGGGGTCTAAATAATTGCGACAGTCTTAAAATTGGGTTGCAAATGTTTGTGACGCCAATAAACAATATGAATTTGCAACCTCGTAAATGTCCCGAAATTTTCGATTGGCACATTTCTAAAACCGGTAATATTGCTCGTAGAGAAAAAAAAATCATATCACTGTGTTGGTGATCGAATTCTGAATGACTTTCAATATGTCCGTCCGTCCGTCTGTCTGTCACGTTTCCTGTAAGCACGATAACTTAAGAACGAAAAGTCCGATTGCACTTAAATGTGGACAGTAAGTTTAAAATATCTAAAACTAATATTATTTACAAAAAAACTGCGAAGAGTATCCTATAGAATGTGCAACAATCATATAAAAAGTGCAGTAAATCGGCGTAAGAGAGAGTAAGAGTATAACGGTTAGCTTGTTTTTACTTACTTCGTCTCTAAGGATGGGCAACCAACTAGTACAAAAATCTCTTGAATAATTTGAAACGCATCTATCCTCGTTTAAATATTGAAGTTATGCTCGACAAGAAAAAATCACTTCGCAATCTTTGCAACCATCGAGACATTGGAAATGATAACACCGTACATAAAACAAACAGCTACGATCCGTCCCAAAGAACATGATTTTAGGTACAAAAATAACTTTGTGAATTCATGGCGACTACGATTGGCACTGGCCGACTACAACCGCGACTGCCTTCCCATCAAATTAGGAAAAATTAAAGAAATTTTTCCACAGCTATGAGACTTGTAAAAAGTGAAGCATGTGGGTTGCATAAACATGGTTTTTACCCCCCGCAGTTCTAAAAAATGTGGTTTTTGAGAAATATATACGTATACATGAATTTTAGCGCTCCGCTCTTTTCTCTATTTTGAGGAAAAACCATGCATTTTGGTGAAAAATGTGAGGTGAGCAAAGTGTACACCATAAAATTTCCTACAAATTTTTTAGATTTTCAGCCAAAATTATGCATTTTGGTGAAAAATATCAGGAGAGCAAAGTTGTAGAGCATTAAATTTCCTACAAATTTTGTCTCCATGTACTTTTAAATTTCTTTCGAATTTCGCATCGTTTCTCCGCTAGAGGGCGCGAAAAAATATACACAAATAGACTTTCACGTCCTCTAACGGCGAAACAATGCGGAATTCGAACAAAATCGAAGACAAAGTTTGTAGGAAATTTAAAGATCTACAACTTTGCTCTCCTGATATTTTTCACCAAAGTGCATAATTTTGGCTGAATATCTAAAAGTGGTGCAAAAGTCTCTTTATATATATCTTCGCGCCCTCTAGCGGCGAAACTATGCGGAATTCGAACAAAACGTAGAAACAAAATTTGTAGAAAATTTCATGCTCTACAACTTTGCTCTCCTGACATTGTTCACCAAAATTTCCTCAAAATAGAGAAAACAAAAAGGCGCTAAAATTCATATATGTATATATTTTTCAAACACTACCCTTTTTTAGAACCGCGGGGAGTGAAAATCATGCTTAGACAAACCAAATGCTTCACTTTTTACAGGTCTTATAGCTGTGGCATATACGCTGACGACACTTCCGGTAGTCATACATGCTAAAAGTGTACAGGAATTAGAATCCATGGCAGTTAAAACAATTAATTAATTTGAGAAGTGGTGCCAGAAAAATTCACTTATAGTCAGCAGGACAAACAACTATTACTCTACTTCATTAACTAGGTAAATCAGTCCAATTTTTAAACTGTGTAGTAACTAGTAATTAGGCGAAATTTCTAGGACCAATTCTAGACTCAACACTTGGTTTCTCTTTCATATAGACAACATGTGTCCGAAACTAGCATTACTCATTAATAAATCTTAAAAAATAACTAAATTAACGTTGTCTATTCACAGCTTATTACTCCTCAGTCTACTCAACTCTTAGCTATAATATTATTACCTAGGGTCAGTCACAAGAAATCATTAGTCTTTGTTACGCGAAAGCGTACAATCAGAATATTGTTCAATCTTTCATACAGACTTCAGAAAGAAGAGAATTATGACCACACCCTGTATATATTTATTTAAAATTTTACGTTTCATGTACAGTTATCAAGAAACCCTTTATTCTAACATAGACATACACCAATATAACACCCGTGGAGCAAATAAAATACACATCGACAATTATAGACTTAGTAAATATAAAAAATCTCCCTATTACACTGGAGCTCATCTACAATACACTTTCCAATAAATTTAAAAATATACCAAAATTTAAATTGTTTCGAAATGAGCTAAAACATTACTTAATAGAAGGGCTCTTTATACAGCAGAAATGAATTTTGTACCTCAAGCTCTTGACTTGTTCTTGTTCACAATCAGAACATATTTTTTGTTTTATTTTAGTGTATGAATGTTTATATATTTTTATGTTTTATATTTGTATAAGATGTGTATTCTTATATATTTCGGCTGTCCCAAGCAGAAACACAGTAATTAACAAATTTATAAAAATTGAGTTTTCTAAAGTACTGGACTTATTGTGTCCCAACACGTCTTGTGGAACACTTATAATTGACTAAATAATAAACATTTAAGAGTTATTATGTGCACAAAACACAGTAAGTGACTCTGAATGAGTAGCTGTACCGGAACAAAACACAGTATCAGCCAAATACTATTGGAAAACACAGTAAGTACTTTGGCATTACTGTGTTTTTGCATGGTCTGAGTAGTTACTTTGTTTTGAAAATGGTGGTCAGATCACCCCTTCCATAATTAGCACCATTTACTGTGTCAAGTGCAATGATGGGCAGCATTCGATTCAGTTATTTAAGAGATCTTCATTTCTAATTAAAGATCTACGTGTGTCTCAATTGTCAATTTCCTATGCCCAAACACACATACTGCATATCTAATATTTACTTTTTAAGTATCTACCAGTTACAAATACAGTAAATGCAGTTACTGTGTTTTGTATATAAATAATTAGGTATGTACAGGTTGCGAAGCTACTTAAAAACAAAGTATAGGCTGCTAATCAAACATTTTTAAATATATTTTTACTCTGATAATGGAGAATGACACATCAAGTCATTTACGAAACTTCTGTGAAAATGTATGTTAATATCTCTTCAAATGTTGTGAGGCTAACATAATTCATTAAAAATCAATTTTCCCGATATTTAGCTCGACTACAATTACTGTGTTTCTACTTGGGACAGCCGATTTATTTATGATATTATTAATACTTAGCATATAATTCCTATGCCAGGACTTGTGTAATTTTAACGAAACCATTTTTGTAATTGTAAGAAAATAAATTCTAGACAACTTATACTGAGTATTGGGAATATTATTTTTTCGGTGGGGTACTTGCCTCAACTTTGTTCCCTGTATCAATTTTGACGATACTGCGTTGAAAATACCAGAAAGTACCTTTGACATGTTTTATTTCCCAAAGTTGTGTTCTGTTTATAACAAAATAATACAGTAAAAGTTCTAGATCGCCTATTACTTATTCTGGCTAAAATTCCGCAAAACATTTACCATCTGTCGGCAAGAAATAACAAATAGTTTATATAACATATACAGCTGTATGTATTGTAAACAATCCCCTATTTCGGCACCTCAAATAAAGTAAAAGGCCCGAGAGCACTTAATTAACCTAAACATCCCAAGATCATTAACAAACTAAACATAATTTCATAAAAATAAACAGTTTTCGTTTTGTTTAATATTATGCATATTGTATACATTCTACATATACATTAATATTCTGAAAACGTGCAGCAGGTAGTAATTCTTTTTGTCACTCCAAACTATTTATAGAAACGACAAAGCAATATTTGTGTAATGACCTGTGATGTAACATATTTTAGTCTAGTCACTATAGACGAATTAATCGAGGCTAGGCGTATAACATTAATTTTTTATCAATTTTTTTCACATAATTACTTCTTCCAATGTGCGTGGCATCTATTTTGAAAGATAAAAATGTTTCCTACTTGTTATACAGGGTGTAATTAGTTTCATGTCATTAAAAAAACTGGTGGTAGGGAACGACAAGACAAACAAAAAAACCTTATATAACATGGGGTCTAAAGCTCATAGTTTTGCAGGAAAAAAATTAACAAAAATATCTAAAATACTTAATAACATCGTTTGACAACTGCTGGCATATTGGAGTAGGTTTTATTGCCTCGCGTCTCGTCGCACATGATACTCTGACATTCGTGCAAATAATAGACCACAAGCCCATGCTAAATTTTTAGGGGGTCATATGACACCGCTTGAAAAGGTATAATTTTTTTAGTCCTACAAAAATAAATCACTTTGAGCCATATGCCGTACATTTTAGGTGGGACATGGGAAAGTATGGTGAGCCTAAGAGATAATTAAGCTGCGACGGGGGTCATCGAAAAGCAGTTAAAGCGACACCGCCATGTTTTTGCTTCTTCGCTGCCAAATTATTTTATTGCTATACTCTCCCTTGTAATATTCTGAAGTAATAAATTCACTTTGTATCCTTACTTGGTAAACAACGTACACACGACGCGACCTACCCGTTCCTTGGTTTTGTCTGTTGCTTCTGTTCTTTTTGAATTTTGTGCCACTTATATTAAGATTTATATTATTGACTTATCGGTCAAGTCGTTAGTACTTGGTTACGTAAGACACCACTTCTCGTTCGTGCCTTTTTTGTGTTACTTTTTGGATTTTGGACCAAGTTTTTCTTTTTGTTTTCTTTATTGATAACGTGAAGAAAGGGCAATTGACGCAGAGGTTAAAATTTTGGAACTTGTAGAAGAGGATCCAACTTTAAGCACCCGCGATATCGCGAACCGTGTGGGAGTATCCCATTTTGTGGTATGGAGGACATTGAGAGATATGAACTTACAGCCCTATCACTATCAACGTGTCCAAGCACTAGAACCACAAGATTTTGCAGAGCGAATGCAATTTTGTAGGTGGATTTTAAGAAAACACGCGGTAAATGAAGATTTTTTAAACGTTCTGTGTTTCTCCGATGAGTCGTGTTTTACCAGATGGAGTGTTTAATTTTAAAAATATGCACTATTGGGCAAACGAAAATCCACGTGTAATAAGGGCGCATTTTCAACGACGGTTCAGCGTTAATTTGTGGGCAGGAATTTGCGGTAATGAAATAATTGAACCTATACAACTACCCGCTAGATTAAATGGTGATGCATACTTAAATTTTTTGCAACAAACATTGTCAAATTTGCTGGAAGCTGTACCATTGGCTACGTGCAGCAGAATGTTGTATTTGAACGATGGTGCGCCAGTCCATTTTGGTCTGGCTACATCACTGTGTTGGTGATCGAATTCTGAACAACTTTCAAAATGTCCGTCCGTCTGTCCGTCCGTCACGTTTCTCGTAAGCACGATAACTTAAGAACGAAAAGTCCGATTGTATTGAAATTTGGACAGTAAGTTAGTGTTAGCTAGAGCAAGAACCCCATTGTTTTAAAACAAAATCGATTAATAAATAAAAAAGTTATACATTTTTTAAATAAAAAAAAACATTTTTACACATGTTTTGTAATTAAATTAAAAATGCCTAAAATTAATACTATTTATAAAAAAACTGCGAAGAGTATCCTATAGAATGTGCAACAATTATATAAAAAGTGCAGCAAATCGGCGAAGAGTATAACGGTTAGCCTGTTATACTTTGTTTTTTTGTACGTCTTTTTTCTTTTTGTTTATTTCTTAACATAGAAATTAAAATTGTAGATAGGGCTGAGTGGAAGAGTAGTCACTCTGACTGAACTTCGCCTTTAAGGTAAAATGTATGTGATGCATTTATAAGATGATAAGAAATTACCGAATTTGAATGTGAGGAAAACAACAGTACAAAATTTAGTTTGCTTGAGCATAAGCCTGTAGAAAACAGGAAGACTCCACAGGGTCAAAAAGTCGGTTCTATGGCCTTTTTGTTGAACATTTGCTTCCTTATCTTTCCAGCACAGATTCCAAACAAAAACCCTTTTAAAAGAATATTTAAATTTTATTTTATAAGGTAAATCTGGTATGGATTCTTTTCTTTTTAAATAAAAATTTTAAACATAAACATACAACAAAACTTAAAAACTAAATCAATTTTTAAATTGGAAAATACATGACCTTTTAATTTAATTTAAATAGGTTTACCTAGGATTTTTTTTCTGTACGTAGTTAAATTCGGAGCGGAGGTCTTGTTGGTTTCGAAAATATGGGAAAGGTCATTCAAAAAATTCTTCTCGTCAACAAGCGACGCAAGAGATTTTCAATCATCTACCGGTATCATCGGATCCACTAATAACATCTTCACAGAAACTAACCAAAGGAGGATCAGTACTAAGCACATCAGATGCTGATTTTGTCTAATTTGAGAAAATTATTCAATTATATATCACGCTTCTTAAAAATCAAATTCTTCCTTTCAAAATTTTGACTTTTCTCCTCCATTAATTATCAAAAACTGCTCCTGTCATCATCTTTCAAAAATTTATTCTCGATATTTTTTTTTAACCCATACAATAGGGCTTCTTTGAAATATTTGAAAATATTTTCCAATTACGATAAGTTTTTACACATTCTTATCTTAATACAATAATAACACAAGTAAATCACATACCAGATTAAGTAGAGACTTCTACTCTTATTTCAATATGTAAAAAAACCATTTTACAACCAAAAACAAATTTATTTTGTGTTTCTTTGTTGGTTCACCGACAAGGATCCGCAACAAAGTCAATAAATTCAACAAATACAAATTGCTTATAATAAATAATAAAATACAACAACAACAGGATTGTACTCCTTCAATGTAACAAAAAACTAAATCTAAAACACCTTTTCTCTGTCTGTATTGAGTAATTATGCCACGATATGCATTACATCTTCTTATTTTGGACCTAGCCATTTTATAAGTTCATGCACATGGAGGTTTTCTTAAATTATATTTTTATCAAAATTAATTACAATTACATTGTCAATGTACTGATCAATGTTAAATTAAAATTGTCTTTTATTTGGAATCATGTTATTTGAGTGCTAAAATTTTCATCGTCCATGTTTAGTTACTATGTACCCATGCTCACATCTAACTTTTTAAAGTTTAAAATTTGATATTTAAGTTATTCATACACAATCGTATCTATTTGTACACTGTGTACAACTCTGTAAAAAGGTTTGTCATTGCAACATATTATTAAAATTATTACTATTATTACTTAGCACACCCAAAGAAAAATTTGGTTTTACGATTTTGGAGTAAAGTTGGAACAATTGTATCGTGTTCTTATAACGGTTCCTTGATTTTGTGCACAAACAATTTTAATTAAACACAATTGTAAAATTCCCGAATATTCGTAACTCGGCAGGATTCAAGAGTTAATTAAAATGTTAATAAAACACATAAATGAATCATAAGCAATAAACAGCTACGTTGAAGTTATGATAGCGTCTTGAATATACTCGATCTTTCTTCAAAGGAATAAAACATTGCGATAAAAGTAGTTTTACAGCTGCTCAGTTTTCTTTATAATATCCCGAGTTTAATGAGAAAATAGCCAGAGCAAGAGCTAATGAACGTGAAAAAATTCGAGAACCCGTTTTGCGTCAATAAGAAATATAACGCACAGCGTGTCAGCACAGACGACAGAAACGTGTGTTTCTTTCTGACTTTCCAAGCATTCTTCTTAGATCATTCTATTATTTATTTGAACGCTCATACATCATTGCAAAAGTGATGTACAGAAAAAAATTGGGACAAAATTAAACTCAGTATCCCATCTTCAGTTTTACCCAATCCTAAATAATTTTCGTAAATAGTTGTTATTTTGCCTTATACACATAAAAATTAAATAATTGTGTAAATTGTCATTTGCTTTACAGCCACACAAAAAAAAAATCGCTTTGTGGTCGGTGAACCAGAATCCGAGGTCGGTTTGTCGGTATCAGGTCGCGTTAAGGTCATTTCCAGGTCAAATCATCAGATTTCGACAGAAAAAGTTGTATATAATAAGTTTTTGAGGTCGCTGAATCCAAATCCGAGGTCGGTTTGTCGGTGTCAGGTCGCGTTAAGGTCATTTCAAGGTCAAATCACTATATTTCTACAGAAAATATTTGCATATAGGTTTTTGAGGTCGGTGAATTCAAATCTGAGGTCGGTTTGTCGGTATCAGATCGCGCTAAGATCATTTCAAGGTCAAATCGTTACACAGCCACACAAAAGAAAACATTTCTCTTCCACCAACGAAACCTAGTACAACCTAGGCTTTTGGGGTCGCTGAATCCGAATCCGAGGTCGGTTTGTCGGTATCAGGTCGCGTTAAGGTCAACTCATTAGATTTCGACAGAAAAATTTAAAAACAAGTTTTTGAGGTCGCTGAATTCAAATCCGAGGTCGGTTTGTCGGTGTCAGGTCGCATTAAGGTCATTTCAAGGTCAAATAATTAGATTTCAACAGAAAAAATTGAATATATGTTTTTGAGGTCGCTGAATGCTAATCCGAGGTCGGTTTGTCGGTATCAGGTCGCGTTAAGGTCATTTCAAAGTCAAATCATTAGATTTCAACAGAAAAATTTGAAAAAAATTGTATATAGGTTTTTGAGGTCGCCGAATCCAAATCCGAGGTCGGTTTGTCGGTATCAGGTCGCGTTAAGGTCATTCAAGGTCGAATGGTGGAAAACCTGATCAAAATATTCACCTGTTGTTTCATGTTTAGGTATATAGGCTGCACAGACGTAGCAAAATATGTTGGCATTATTGATACAATCATGTCCAAAGGAAGATGTAGAGGGTGTATTAATATTGTCCATGGTTTTGATATAAACCCTCACGATAGGGATCCTGGTCTGATCGCAGGTGAGTCCGCCGTCTGGAGGTGATAATCCTTATACCTCTCAAGGGCAAGTATAAGAGCTTTCTGACTTTGACGAGGACAATGTCAACTCGTCGACGGACAGACTACGGCTTCATTCTCGCTCCCCTGCGAGACAGTGCGCTTCCACACATTCCCTTTCGGGACAGTTGTCACCGACATCCTACTTGACAAGGAAGCAGGTAAAGTCATTTGTCGAAAAAAACGCTTTACAGTAGATTTATTCTTATTTATTACATCATTCATTCATAAAATTTAAAAATGCATAAGGACTGACTTAAACATTTTTAAAAATGCTTAATGAAATCAAAATGCACTACAAAAAGTTTACAAAGGAACAGTTTCATAAATAGGAGTAGATCTACCGTAAAAACATTTTTATCTTCAAAGTAGTCTTATAAAAGGTATTGCTGAAGCTACGAGAATAGCTGTATGTTGAAATCGGACACTTTGTCCAAATAAGTTATTTTCGACCAAATGTCTAGAAAACCAAAATGCAAAAAGAATCCATTTTCTTGTAGCATATGAGAATAAAGTGGACATTAGGACTACAACATCCTCGATTACAAGATATGGACACGCTCGACAATGTGCATAGCTCGTAAAATTAAATGTGTTTGATTTGAAAAATAGACCAAGTTCACAACATGAGAGTAACTTACAAAAATGTAGGGTGTACTAGGTTTCGTTGGTGGAAGCGAATTTTTTTTTGTGTGGTTGTTATCTTTAGACGGTTCTAACGGCCGTATTCATCATTGTCTGTTAAATTAGTATCAGGGAGTCAAGTCTCCAACAGTCTGATAAAGTTACTATTCGGTATTCACCATAAATGATTAGGGCTTAACAGTCAGTTAGATCCCTTGATAAGTTAACGGGAGAAATTCGAGCTGTTAAACCCTAACAGACTGATATCGAAACGTCAACTGTCAAATAATCCTTGTATACGTTATCAAAATTGTTTTTTTTAATAAAAATGGAAAGAATTAATACAGTAATATGTTAACATTTTTGAGCAAGGGAGGTTATTAGTTGTTTTTCACGATCAGTAAAATTTGGAGATCGTCTGTTTTTTTCTTTTTCCATCTGTATTGAATTTCTATAATAAAAATTAAACATAAATTGTCTCATAAATCGCTGGTCCTAAAAATTAATACTTACTATTTAAAATGTTTAATAATCTGGATACAAGAGTACACACATTATATATTTATTTACGACCATAAATAAATATTTCCTAGCACTGCGAGTGAGAAGAGAGAATTGTGACAGCTTTTTTAGGTTACATAATAATGGTGACATTAGCTACAACAAAAAACTACCAACATATTTCTGGTAACTTTCATTTAACTGCCTGTTTACTATCAGCGGTCTGAAATGTGATGGAGAATATGGTATTTCTTTGTCAGGCTGTTAATCTTTATCTCTCTGTTTGTCACCAAACTGTTAAGTTAAAAATGGTGAATATGGCTGATAGATGATTAGGGCTTAACAGTCAGTTAAATCCTCTGATAAGTTAACAGGAGAAATTCGAGCTGTTAAACCCTAACAAACTGATATCGAAACAACTGTCAAATAATCCTTGTTTATCAGCCATATTCACCATTTTCAACTTAACAGTTTGGTAACAAACAGAGAGATAAAGATTAACAGCCTGACAAAGAAATACCTTATTCACCATCACATTTCAAACCACTGATAGTAAACAGGCAGTTAAATGAAAGTTACCAGAAATATGTTGGTAGTTTTTGATGTAGCTAATGTCACTACTATTATGTAACCTAAAAAAGCTGTCACAATTCTCTCTTCCCGCTCCCAGAGCTCGGAAATATTTATCTAATGGATTCAGATTTTATTCTCGTGCCTTATCAGTTTTCTACATTTTATTAAATAAATATTTTATTAAAAACTGTATTAATTAATAAATTCCTAATCGTACAATTTTCTTCGTTTACATTATTATAAACAATGCCAATATCATTTTCTATGTCTAAGTGTGACGGAAAACGTCTTTTCCATACCCCAAATAATCGTTCTACTGGTTCTCCGACAAGGCAATAAGGTAGAAATTCAGCAGTTTCAAATCGTGCCCTTATGTTCGAGTCATTGAATATGGTAGTATCATGGATGGACCCAGGCCAACGAGAAACTATATCAGTAATTTTTAACTTTGAGTCACAGACAACTGAAACGTTTATGCTAAAATTTTCTTTTCTATTTCTAAAGACTCCTGCCTGGTTTCCACCTGGAGACTGCATTTTTATGTGCGTGCAATCTACAGCATCTACTACCCCTGAGAAATTTGCAATTTCATAAAATTTCATAAAATCATCGTTTTTCTTGATCTGTTTCAGGCATTTTAATAAACTCGTGATGTAATACTGCTATTTGTCTGGTAACGTTTCGCACAATCTGGGATACCGTTGACCGGGATACATTGAAATGATCTCCAATATTAATTTGAAATGTCCCTGTTGATTTAACTTCGATACCGGTATTTTTCTTGTCCAAAGGTTCAAGCACTCCATGCCATGTTAGAGATTCCTACTACAGTATCTTTGTACATCCTAACAGCCATATTCACCATTTTCAACTTAACAGTTTGGTAACAAACAGAGAGATAAAGATTAACAGCCTGACAAAGAGATACCCTATTCACCATCACATTTCAAACTACTGATAGTAAACAGGCAGTTAAATGAAAGTTACCAGAAATATGTTGGTAGTTTTTGTTGTAGCTAATGTCACTACTATTACCTATGTAACCTAAAAAAGCTGTCACAATTCTCTCTTCCTGTTTGCAGAGCTCGGAAATATTTATCTAATGGGTTCAGATTTTATTCTCGTGCCTTATCAGTTTTTCTACATTTTATTAAATAAATATTTTATTGAAAAACTGTATTAATTAATAAATTCCTAACCGTACAATTTTCTTCGTTTACATTATTATAAACAATGCCAATATCATTTTCTAAGTCTAAGTGTTTAATTTCGTCCAATTTATTTTCTAATTCATCATTTTCATCTACACAAACATTATGTAAAACCGCAGTGGCTAACTTCATGCCCTGAAATAAATACGGAAAACGTCTTTTCCATACCCCAAATAATCGTTCTACTGGTTCTCCGACAAGGCAATAAGGTACAAATTCACCAGTTCCAAAGCGTGCCTTTATGTTCGAGTCATTGAATATGGTAGTATCATGGATGGACCCAGGCCGACGAGAAACTATATCAGTAATTTTTAACTTTGAGTCACAGACAACTGGAACGTTTATGCTAAAATTTTCTTTTCTATTTCTAAAGACTCCTGCCTGGTTTTCACCTGGAGACTGCATGTGCGTGCAATCTACAGTATCTACTACCCCTGAGAAATTTGCAATTTCATAAAATCCTAAAACTGTTCGTCGGTTTTCTTGATCTGTTTCAGGTATTTTAATAAACTCCTGACGTAATATTGCTATTTGTCTGGTAACGTTTCGCACAATCCGGGATACCGTTGACTGGGATACATTGAAATGATCTCCAATATTAATTTGAAATGTCCCTGTTGCGTAGAACCGTAGGCAAATTAAAAGTTGATTTAACTTCGATACCGGTATTTTTCTTGTCCAAAGGTTCAAGCACTCCATGCCAATATGTTAGAGATTCCTACTACAGTATCTTTGTACATCCTAAATCTTTTTCCAGGTCCAGGTCATCTAATTCGTTTATGAAATTATTGTGTTGCTTTATAATTCTTGGCCGTCTGATTTGATCATCGCTGTCGTCTGAAGATGAATTTAAAAGGTTATTGAATTCAACTATATTAATTATTTCCATTTTTATTAATTATTATTTGACAGTTGACGTTTTGATATCAGTCTGTTAGGGTTTAACAGCTCGAATTTCTCCTGTTAACTTATCAGAGGATTTAACTGACTGTTAAGCCCTAATCATCTATGGTGAATACCGAATAGTAACTTTATCAGACTGTTGGAGACTTAACTCCCTGATGCTAATTTAACAGACAATGGTGAATATGGCCGTAAATCTTTTTTTTGAAGTCCAGGTCATTTAATTCATTTATGAAATTATAATGTTGCTTTATAATTCTTGGCCGACTGATTTGATCATCGCTGTCGTCTGAAGATGAATTTAAAAGGTTATTGAATTCAACTATATTAATTATTTCCATTTTTATTAATTATTATTTGACAGTTGACGTTTTGATATCAGTCTGTTAGGGTTTAACAGCTCGAATTTTTCCTGTTAACTTATCAGAGAATTTAACTGACTGTTAAGCCCTAATCATCTATGGTGAATACCGAATAGTAACTTTATCAGACTGTTGGAGACTTAACTTCCTGATGCTAATTTAACAGACAATGGTGAATATGGCCGTCTATCTCGTTTGTTACCAAGCTGTTAAGTAGAAAATGGTGAATATGGATGTTACATCCATATAATTGGAGTATTTCAATTTTATTTTATCAACCCCTTTAATAATGGAGTGGAGGTGTAAGAAATATTATTAAAAAATCTGAGGCTTTGGCTTCTAGTATAAATACTGTATCCCAAATTACTATACTTTTACCAGCTTGCTTTACTCATTTTCCCTTATTTACCTCTATTTACCCCCTCCCCCCCCCCGATCCTTCATCGGATACGTAAAAAAATCCAGTTCCAGATCTTAAACCGTTCCGGAGAAAACGTGCGCACAACAAATATTTTTCGCTCAAATTCGAAAAATCTCGACGTTTTATGGCATTCTGAGCCTATTGCAACAAAAAACAATTTTGAAAAAAAAATTACAACAAATAAAATTTTTGAATTTTTTTTTACGATTAGTTACTACGTGGAAGTAATATTTTCAGGAATATAACTTGAACAACCTTTACTTCGGAAACAAAGCTTTTCCGGACCGATGTGTATAGGAACCTTTTTCTTATTTTAAAAAGTTTTATCAACTGGTGAAGTTTGGCCTACGCAATTTGGAACACCCTGTATATCTATTTGAGTCCAATGTATAACACATACATATACATTTTGTATCGGTATACTTTTGGGACAATAAATATTATTAGTATTTAGGTCAGCTACAATTTCAAAAAGCCCGAAAGTCTTTGAAATAAAAAACCTTGAAAACGATTAATGGACGTATGTCTGGATATTTATACTTCGAGACTACATCAATGAAGCCAGCAATTTTACATTTAAAGCTCCAAATTTAATAAATCGCCATTACAGTTATGCCAAATAACATATTATCATTTACCATTTCACGAGCTATTTGTGTACGGATTCGAACACGTTTATTAAATTCTATTTATACCATGAGTGGATGAGATAAAGGAGGCCACTGTCTCCCACAAAGCCCTACAATGTGACAAGCGACTACTAAAAATAAACCATTATTACATTTTCAGCAACGCCTTGCCGAGTCGATTCTATAAACGAGAGAGACCAGACAATAATAAAATCTACTACTGATCTGAGACATAAAAGGGGTCGGTTTTTTATTACAGAAAATTAAAACCGTGCCAGGAGCAGAATGCTCTACTGGCTATAGAACATCTTATTATGTTTGTACTTCCCTTTAACATGTATGGTTGGATAAAGATTCTTAAAGTAGCACAGAAAATGTACTATTTGTTCGTAATCAGGACACAGGCACACACAGACATCAGAAAATTATTTCCTGCGATGTTGCCATACCTATGCATCAGCTGAGATTCGAACTCAGGAAAGGTAACAGCGAATACTCGTGTTGTTCTACACCGGCTAGCCCACTGCTATTGTGTCGGCAACGCATTAAAAAACTGCTAAAGTTTAGCCAGGATTTGAAGCCAGGACACCTTGGTCTCAAGCCATGCACCACAACCGCCTTTGATGCTGTTTCCAATAACATATTCAAGGCGTTTGATAAATTATTTGTGAGCGTGCTGGTGTTACTAGATTTCCTTAAAGCCCGTTATGTCATTTAGTCAAATTTCAATTTGCATTTTTTAGTACAGAAATTTCAAATCATATCACTTATGTGGATTATTTATTTAAAAGGAATTCGGATGTTCGGGGCGTGGTGAAATGTGTATCTATTTGCTAGGATTGAGTCCCAGTATTAATTTTTGTGGTTAACTTGGAGTGTCCCGCTTTTAAGTATCTGGCATTACGCGGCGGGGAGGCTATATACTGGTAGGCTCAAATAAGTATCAAGTTCGAGTGAAACTGCATATCTATTATTATCTTATCGTTGTAATATGTTTTTTTTAGTATTGAGTTAACGTTACGAGACCTACCTTTTGTAATATAGTTATTTGGCCTCTCGTAAAAATCTCAAGTTTACCTCGAAGTTACAAAATGCATTTTCTTTAAATCAACAAGAAAATTAAACTTCTTTAAAAAAATCTAATTTTTAGATAAAGGCATAACTTGCCCTAACAGGAATTTTAATGCCGTGTTGTAACTAGTCCCAAAGTTAAGTAGTAGATTAAAGCTGCGGGAATTTTGTTCTAATATATGATCTTTCAGTATTGAGGTAAAGCCTCAAATTTTCCTTGCAGCTAGGCAAATTGCAATATAGTGTATCTTGTAATATAGTATATTTTGTATATATTTCTGTTTGATATTCTGCTATACAGTACCGCTGATGCTGTGATAGTTTCATTTTTTTTTGTAATAATATTTTGTAATATCGTACTATTGTACATATACGTAATATTTGTCTTTTGCTTATCTTTAGTTTTTCTTTTCCTTGATTATACTAGTTAATCATGGCGCCCAAGCCTTGAACTCACTGCCCTATTTGCTCTCCGTATCTTTGCTGTGCTAGCCAGGTTAAACGCGTGACGCTAATCACGTCGCTCGTAGGGTGGCCCACACTTAAATAACTTGGGCAAACTAAAACCTTTCTTTTATCGCCACGAGTTCTAGAATAGGTGAAACAAATATTCTGTTTTGATATTTTTGTAGCAACTTTTCAGTAGAAAAATTCATAAAAATTCATTTGCCTGTTTCTTTCCAACCCTTACAAATAGTTAGGATCTGTAAAAACTAGTGTATTGTTAACTGATTAAATATTATGCTCTTGCCCCAGGTACACTTTATATAGGGCTGAATAGGAAGATATAAAACGAGAACGCACTTACCCCAGTAGTACAAGTGCATCTCCATGAATTCATTGTTTCTTTATATTTTTATTATGGCATTATAAGCTTTTATATTATGGACCACGCCCAAATTTTATCATTAACATTCGAAAAAACTGATGAAATGCATACAAAGTGACTTTAGTACATCAGTTAGCGTTATTCTCTATTAAAAGGTGAACTAGGTATATGATTTCGCGTATGCACTTGCCCTAGTTGACTAGCAAATTTTGAACTTAATAAAAGTCCATATAAACATAAGGGTGGTATAATTTCTATACTAGAATCTTCCCCTTCTCAAGAAGCTATATTTCCTTTCAGAATTAAGGAATTAAAAATGGCTTTTATCAGCGTTAGTGAGCGGTGGCATGCTGAACGAGAATAGAGTACAGACCCAGCAGAATGCATGCGTAATATTGAAGTACTGTATTGAATGTGGTGTACACAATTTTTCCATCGACTAATCTCTTTCACCTAATAACTTTTTGGGTTCAAACAACTAAACATTTTGTTAAAAGAGCTGCTCTGAAAATGCCACAGTATTGTCATTATCAAAATTGAAGGGTAGCCTAATGAATTACTGTTTTCCAATCAAGAACTGGAAGCAAAACCTGGTAATTTTTAGTTTCTATTTATCGTTAAACGTATTTTTGTTAAAATTACAAATAAATATGATGTGCCTGTTTATAATGGCACCGAAAATTAATAAATGCGTCTTGGCATGGTTTCGCCTAAGCTGAGGTCACGAAAACAAGTCGAGTAAAATAATGGTCTATAATTTCAAGTAATGAAATTTGCATTTTTATATGTTAATAATATATATTTCCTACTTATACTAGTTATGATCACACCAGAGTTATTTGAGAAAACGCTGCCAAACAACTGCTAAATAATGTAAACTACCATATTACAAAAATTATGTTTTAATATATGGCCGTTATTATAGCTCTATACTGCAATAATTTACACAGAAATTGTCACATACATCAGAACACTTCGCACAATGCAAAATCCGACAACAAAGTTGGTATCGTCAGCACTATTTATCTATTTCGGTCCCAACTCCCCTTCAGTCATAGCTATTTTCAAATTAGCAGATTAGCAGTATAGCAAAATGTTACCGTCGAAAAATTTATAGCTTCTGATATTTTTGTGAAACAAGCTGATGATGACGCTGATGTCTTCACAATTGAAACAGTACTAGAACAATTCAATACAAATAACACTTTGGTGAAGATGTTGGTTTGTTAACACTACTGACTGCACGAACTCCAATTGACAAGATTATTTACTTTTTAAAACCTGAGAAAGTTCAAATACACACAAAAATGTATTCATCACAAAGTTTAACTTCATATCCAAATGTCAGCCTCATATTTTATTTTTACATGCAATAACTGGCTGCGATACTGCATCAGCATCTTTCAAAGGGGGTAAAAAACAGTATTTAAATTGATTGAAAAACGTCATGATTTAATCGAATGGGCAGAAGTATTCACAAAGATTGACTCTTCTCCATACGTCATCATCTCAAATGGAATTCGCTTTCTTCTTGCTATGTATGGAGCACAAAAAAAAAATTACTCTATAGGCAAGTATAGATAATTAAGTTTTGTAAAGAATACAGGGAACAATCTCGGGAACAATAAAAGAGTACAGCTATCCTGTCTTCCTCCAATATCTATCTGCTGCTGCTTATCAACATATATTTCGTGTCTACTATCAAATTCAAGTATGGCTAGGCAACGCAGCGAACTGGACGCAGAAGACTGGGGATGGAAATTAAAAGACAATAGTTTGGAGCCAATTCAAACTCTTCTCCCGCCTGCTTCAGAAAAACGTCTTAATACTATTTCCTGTAATTGCAAGAAGAGTTGTAGTTATAACTGTGGGTGTAAAAAAGTCGGATTATTTTGTTCACCAGTATGTAGCAATTGCCAAGGCAAGTCTTGCTCCAATGTTGAACCAAATACAACATACGAGATAACTGATCCATCATTTTTCTTACAACAATTTACAGAAATCCAGCAAGGGGAGAAAGAAGAAGACGAAAAAGAAGAAAGGGAAGAAAAAAAACATGACTGTTAAAGTCAACAATAATCCGTTCCACTTTGATAATTACCAACAGGTACCATCTTTTTAATAATAGGAAACTGTCTGATCAGACTTGCTTAATCATAATCGATCGCGGATTATGCCTACTGGAGAAACCACGTTAAAAAATGTGCCAAATACGCTACCTCCTATGTGGTGCGGAAATATGCGAAAAACTGGTGTTAATTTTGTGACCTCTGACCTCGAATAAAATTTTTAGCCGACACGGGATCGGTGGGGACTTTTAACATTTCATTTGAAATAGTGTATTCAAGGTCTGTACCAATTTTCAGCTCTATGCGAATTATTATGAAGTTGAATGTCTATTTTGACTGGAGTATTCCAACTATGCCTGATTTAATTAAGGAGCTGCTCTG
Organism: Stenurella melanura; assembly: GCA_963583905.1. Classification (NCBI taxonomy): domain Eukaryota; kingdom Metazoa; phylum Arthropoda; class Insecta; order Coleoptera; family Cerambycidae; genus Stenurella; species Stenurella melanura. Next base: position 19,555,697 of record OY757316.1, read on the forward strand.
CTCTGGTCCATCAAACTTTATGAATTACAATAACGAATATCCATCTGAGCCTCAACGACCTCGACTCATTTTGCTAATTTTATTCAGCAATCTTAGGTACACTCTAAACATGAAAACATCGCGCATAACCTTAAAAATTTTGTTCAAGGTACTTGGTTCACATACAAACACTACCTTGAAGAAAATTAGATCTATATTAATCTCTGGGTTCGATAGTATTCCCGCATTTGTATTAAATAACTGTGCTGCCAATTTTGCTAGACCCTTTTCCACACAATTTAACTTTTCTCCAAAGTCCTCCAAATTTCAATTTCAGTGGAAATTATTCCAGTCTTTGAGGGATGATAGATTCGAAATTTCTAAATACCATCATCCGAAGTAATAAATAATTTTGCTAAAGTATTTGAAGAGTCTCTCACAACATTTTACTTTTAACCAATTCATCAAATTCCACAGCTCCACACAAATTCTTCAAACGTTCCGTCGTTCAAGAGTTACCAGTTTAATTGATATTAAAGGATCTATTTCTGATTCGGTTGAGGTGTACAAACAAGACGTTATTTATATCGTTTTCTCTAACGCCTTCAATAGACCATGATGTCGAGGAGTCAACAGTCCCAAAAATTCCTGTACACCAGATTTCCCTTTTGACGAAAATTTCCTAGGATTTTCTTGAGATTTCTGTAATATATTCTAGTCTTATCATTTTTATATTGATTTTTTATAGAAACTTTCTTTTATATTTTATAAAAAGTATTAGTGTAAAAAAACATGAGTACGTGTATTAGTAGATAGTAGAGTTTTGTACCTGTGATTAAACGTATTAAAAATTCAATAAAGTGTTTAGTTAATTAAATATATTTTATTTCAAGAAAATTAATAACTACCACTCGGCAGTATACAACATTTTTGGCGACGAGTAAAAGTGACTTTTAATAGCTATTAAATATATCAAAATATATATCTGATTAATAAAAAGTGACATAATACGAAGTGCACAAACAATTTTTAAATATATGGGCATCATAATATGCATAAAATAAACTCTATCATAATATACAGTGGACAGTCAAAAGTGCATTAAACAATTTTTATTAACTTATAAGTGAGAAAATTATTAGATAAGACAATATGGCGAATGCAACCAGTTATATCGGACATTTAAATAAATTTGATCACATAACTTCTGATTGGAACATATTTTTGACCCAGTTAAAACAATATTTTAAAATAAATAAAATTTCGGATGACATCCAAAAAGAATTATTATTAAATTCTCTAAGTGAACGTACATACAAATTGGTAAATTATTTGTGTATGCCAAATGCTCCGGACAATAAAACTTTCAGTGAATTAAAAATTTTATTGAATAAACATTTCAGCCCTATAGTTTGTTTCCACAGTGAACGAATTAAATTTTATAGTGCAAGGCGTACTGAAAATGAATCCATTATAGACTTTGCCACTAGATTAAAATGTTTAGCTGGTAATGCCGAATTTGACGCGGAACTTACTGTTGTTTTGCGAGATATATTTATACTTGGAATAGGAAAAGGTCCTATTCAAGATCGCTTAAAGGAAGAAAAACCAAACGTTACATTTGAAAAAGTGCTGGAAATTGCGTTGGGAAAGGAGCAGTCCCAAAATGAGGCCAATTTTGCAAAAGTAAAGATGGAGCCAGGCATCAGAAGCATGCATCACGTTAGTCAAGGTAGAAAAAAACAGTTCAGAGGAAACGGCACAGCAAGTACAAGACCAACTCCCAGTCCAAGTCATGGAGGTTTTCATCCACAGACCGGATCTCACCAGAGGCGTAAGTGTAAAGTGTGTGGTAGGAAAAATCACGAAACAAGTAAGTGCTATTTTCGAGAATATGTTTGTCACAAGTGCGGAATTAAGGGTCATTTAGCTCCTGTATGTAGAAATAATCAAGAAATTAGACAAAGAATACGAAGAAGCCATTTTGTAGAAACGGAATTAGATAATATAAACAATACTGATAATTATGTTGAAACAAATGTAGATTGTTTAAATACTGAAGATTTTTTCCATTTAGAAATCGATAATAAAATAATTATAAATGAAAATCCAACAAAGATTACATTAAAAATTGAAAATAAATATTTTAATTTTGAAATTGATACAGGTTTTGCATTTTCAGCAATATCTGAAGATTTTTATTTAAATAATTTTGCAAACAAAAAATTATTTCCTACAAACATACAATTAAAAGATTATGTTGGACATTCATTTTCTCCATTGGGAAAAATTATGCTTAATTTTGAATTTAATAATGTATTTGATACTTTGGAATTTTATGTTATAAAAAAGGGTGGACCCCCTTTACTAGGTAGAAATGGTTTGCAAAAATTAAATTTAAGTATAGTTGCTATTAATTCCATTGACACATATGATAAAGTGACAAATTTGTGTAATAAATTTCCTGAACTTTTTAATAATGAATTAGGTTTACTTAAAAATTACACTTTAAATTTAACAATAAAACCTGATGCAACTCCAAGATTTTATAAGCATAGACCTTTACCATATGCACTTAAGGCAAAAGTTGAATCTGAAATTAATAGATTAGTTTCATTAGGTGTTCTGAAACCAGTAGAATATTCTGATTGGGCTACCCCAATTGTACCCGTTTTAAAATCAAATGGATCAATTAGAATTTGTGGCGATTTTAAGGTTACTCTGAATCCAGTTCTGGATAATATAAGTTATCCATTGCCCAAAATAGATGATTTATTTTCACAATTACAAGGTGGAATTGCATTTTCCAAAATTGATTTAAGTCAAGCTTATCAGCAAGTAGCGGTAACTCCCGAAACTACAAAATTATTAACTATTTCAACTCATAAAGGTTTATTTGGTTATACTCGTTTACCATATGGTATAACCAGTGGTCCAAGTATTTTTCAGAAAATTGTCGAAAACATTTTTGCAAATATTTCCGGTGTTGTAATTTTTATTGATGACATATTAGTTTCTGGTAAAACAGAAAAAGATCATTTGGAAAAATTAGAATTAGTATTAAAATTATTAAGAGAAAATGGTTTGAAGGTACAAAAAGAAAAATGTGCTTTCTTTCAAGATAAAATTGAATTTTTAGGACATGTCATTGATAAGCATGGTCTACATAAATCACAAAAAAATATTGAAGCCATAAAATTAGCACCAACTCCTAAGAATATTTCTGAATTAAAAGCATTTTTAGGAATGGTAACTTTTTATATTAAATTTATTCCACATGCAGCCACTATTCTTTATCCTTTGTATAATTTGTTAAAGAAAAACACAAAATTTGATTGGAATATAGAATGTGCAAATGCTTTTGACAGAATAAAAAAGGAATTAATGTCAGATAAAGTGTTAACTCATTATGATCCGGAAAGAAAAATTAAACTAACAGTGGATGCGAGTCCATATGGGTTGGCAGCCGTTATTAGTCATCCTAATGAAAATGGTCTACCTGATAGCCCAATTGGTTTTGCATCACGTGTTTTATCAGCTCACGAAAAAATATACAGTCAAGTCCATAAGGAAGCTCTAGCTTTAAAATGGGGCGTGTCTAAATTTCACCAATATTTATATGGTCGACATTTTACCATTGTTTCAGATAATAAACCAGTTATAAGTATTTTTGGTTCTAAAAAAGGCATTCCTATCATAGCTGCAAATAGATTGCAGAGATGGGCACATTTTTTATCAGCCTATGATTTCGAAATTGAATATATAAAATCTAATAAAAATGTAGCTGATGGATTATCACGATTACCACTAGAAAACATAGAAGAAGATATATTAAATAATGTATCGTATTTTAACTATGCACAAGAATTTTTGCCAATCAATTCTAAGGACATAAAAATAGCATGTAGTAGAGATAAGATTTTGTCAAAAGTTATTTATCATGTACTACACGGTTGGCCAAACAAAAAATTATCAGACGACTTTTTACCATATGTGAGACGTAAGAACGAACTAAGTGTTGAACATGGGTGTCTCATGTGGGGATATAAGGTTGTTGTTCCAGATAAATATCGTAATATAATTTTAAACGAATTACATGAATCTCATATGGGAATTGTAAAAATAAAATCATTAGCTCGCTCTTATGTTTGGTGGCCATCGATTAATAGTGATATAGAAAATTTAATTAAAAATTGTAATATTTGTCAAAAATTTAGTAAAACTCCAGAAAAAAGTGTATTGAAACCTTGGGATTATTCTACAGAGTGTTGGTCAAGGTTACATCTCGATTTTTTTGGTCCATTTTATAATCACTATTTCTTAGTTTTAGTTGATTCTACTTCTAAATGGATCGAATGTTACAAAATGAAAAACATAACCTCTATTTCGACAATAAATAAATTACGAGAAATTTTTTCAAAATTTGGTTTACCAAAACTTATAGTAACAGACAATGGTCCACAATTTGTATCAAATGAATTTTCTCATTTTTTAAAGATGAATGGAATTAAACATTTGACTTCTGCTACGTACCATCCACAAAGCAATGGCGCTGCAGAAAATGCAGTAAAAACTATGAAAAATGCTATTACACGAGCAAAAACTGAAAATCCAAATCTGGATATAAATTTAATTATAAATAGATTTTTATTTACTTATAGAAATACAGAACATATCACCACAGGTGAATGTCCTGCCAAATTATTATTAGGAAAAAAATTAAGATCCCGTTTAGATCTGTTGTCACCTTTAAATGATAATTTTGTTCTTGAAAAACAACAAAAACAAATAAAAAATTATAAAGGAAGCAGAAATGTAACATTTGAGTTAGGAGATGATGTTCTCACTAAGGAATACTGTATAGGAAAAAAGCCAACATGGGAACCTGCCACTATTATCAAAATTTTAGGCAATAGAAATTATTTAACAAAAAATAAACAAACTAATTTAGAAAATAAAAAACATATTAATCAAATATTACCAAATAGTGGTGACAGATTCCATTTAACAAAAAGACAAAGTATAAATAATAATAGTAATACTACTGAAAGAGTCTCTCGAAGAAGTAGTAGTGAATATTCTCATAATCAACTAAATGAGGGAAATAATTTGTTACAGAAAAATAATTTAGATGATAGTGGATCTAGTTCTTCTGGTATAAATAATTTTTCACGAAATTTGAGACCGAGGAATACTCTTAAAAAACCAGACAGATTTTTACCTTCGTGAAAAATTGTTTTTAGGGGGGAATGATGTAATATATTCTAGTCTTATCATTTTTATATTGATTTTTTATAGAAACTTTCTTTTATATTTTATAAAAAGTATTAGTGTAAAAAAACATGAGTACGTGTATTAGTAGATAGTAGAGTTTTGTACCTGTGATTAAACGTATTAAAAATTCAATAAAGTGTTTAGTTAATTAAATATATTTTATTTCAAGAAAATTAATAACTACCACTCGGCAGTATACAACAATTTCCTCGGATCATATTGTTTTAAATCAATTTGAATCATATCATATTTCGGATAAAGTTATTGCACTTAGTTACAAAAAGAGCAATACCTTGCAGAGCATGTTAGATATATATTGGATCTATTAGTTATGCCAAAAGCAAAAATTCGAGAACTAACAAGATAGGATAGTCAGACGGAGAAGACGAAATAGACGAAGACAGTTGTGAACTTCAATTTTAAGGGACACGACATCCAGCGGAAACGGTTTCAGGATTTGTCGGGTAAGCATTAAATGAATTTGACCAAGCTTACTAAAAGATAGGTTAGCTCATTAGAATCGACAAGTGCTACGTCACGAATAGACCTCGATGACAGCTGCGTGTATATATAGCTGTTTTTTCCTTATTTTATAGAAAAAAGTTTCAAAATTATTCTTTAGTAACTAAACAGATACCTTACATATAAACATAGAAATAGTTCATGTGACATTATTATAAAGCAACCCCTGTTTTTTTAGTGACCTTGAGTACTGACAGTCAGCTGAGTTCGGTCTTTCTATCAGAACAGTGTTGTCTATTTTTCTCTATTGGCCTCTCTTTCTAATGTTACCTTCTCCGTCTGATTGTTACATTGTGGCAACTGCGCGAGAACTCAAATTTAAATGTCGAGGTCAATGGCGCCATTGCTAAAAGATAAAAGGTTTTCCGCCGGGTGTCCTATCTTGTTAATTCTCTAATCCTTGCCAAAAGTCTGCCGAGGTTTAAACATTTTCCGCTTTTCTTGAATTTGTCAACAATATAGTAGAGAATCTTACGGTTAACAGTCTTTTGGATGATTTAAAAATAGACCTACGTCACTATAAGTGTTAATTACCTGATAGTGAACAAATATCCTATAAGCACTTTTCTAAGACCTTGCTAGTCTGACCACGATATCTCTTACAAATTTTAGTTTTATGGCGTTTCGAATAAACTTATTGCACTATCAACTAACTTATAGAAAGTAATATATGTTGTATACCATGAGTGTTAGATCAATGGAAGTTTTAACTACGTTTGGAGTCTCCTAAGGTTCAAACTTAGATCCACTTTTCAAGTCCGAACTTGAGTACACTGTTTACGAAGTCAATTGAAACTGGTCAGTGTTAAAGCACAGGACCGTGCGCACTTAACTTGATATTTTGTCCTATGTATTTAACAATGGTATCGAGAATCGAATAGTAGTTGAAACTGTGCAGGCGAGTACGAGACTGGCAATGTAATCAGCCTGAATGAACCATCTACGACTGCACTGGTTTAAAGATAATAAAACGGACAGGTCCACTAGCATAAAAAAATCCGTAAATCGTTTCTCAGTAGTCAACGTGGACTTGTGAGATGTGCCTAGTTCTTTATAACATTTTTCCAGTGCAGTCTCGAGTGCAGTGCAGAAATACCTATTATAATGTCAAGTGTGGTTCAGATTATACGTATTGCTCATATTTATAAAAATGTGTTACTATGTAAAAGGTAAGATATTTTATTATTTACTAATGTACCATGGCTTTCTGGAGGCCATTTGAACCGGTTATTGTCGAAGAAGCCGAAATAAATTTAGAGTTTAATAATCAAGATTTACACGTACAAAGCCAACGCATTATATTAAATATACATGAACGTTTAAAAAGCGAAAATAGAACGTATTAACGAATTAACTAAAATATCAAAATCAACAATTTATCGCGTAATGAATGAAGGAGATGTTATAGATCACGGTGCAAACAGGAAACGGAAAAAAACGAAATTAAAAAATATTGATGATGCTACCAAAAATGTAATACGGCGTATAATTAATTTACAATATGTATGAAGAAAATATAGTTCCTACGTTAAAAATGATTTGAGAAAAATTAAGCGATTATCCTGATTATAATTATAGTTCTTTAGATACGCTACGAAATGTTTTATTAGAATGCGGTTTTAAACATAAAAAACTTGACAGTCGTATGGTAATTATGGAATCACGACGTATGGTAGCACTTCGGGTAGATTATTTATGTAATTAACACAATTTTCAAAAAATTATAATGTTTTCTTATGACAAGCATTTCTTTACCTCCGCCCATGTACAACAAAGAGTTGCCGACTGTTTTTGCCCGCTTTTAGTTTTTATACTGTTTCAATTCTGCTCGTATAAAATAGAGTACCAATTTTTGCGTATTAAAGTGAACAAAATAATATTAGATATTTAAAAATCCTGTTTTCGACAGAAACCTAATGACGTTTAAGGTGAATTGAAAAATCTTACTCTGTTTTGCGTCAAGGCATGAATATCTTACGCATTAGTGGACGCACTGCCTGTCCTTCGCGACATTGACAGATAAATTAAATGTACGGCTCTGTTGCGTAACATCAGAGATGAAACCTTAATGGAAAGGGGCGAGTTCCGTGCATTTCTTATCTTAACCATGCAACTTATTTTACAAAAGAATAATGTTTTATCTATTAAGGAAAACATTTAATATTTAATCAAGTGTAGAGAAATAAAGCATGCCCCGCCTCCCCTTATTTTAGTTCAGTCGGCAGCTTTGAGTTTTTTATGTGCCGCATAAATATAGAATGAACTACTTATAACATTTTATCAGTTCAAAATTCTACTCCTCTATGCTATCGTTTGTATATTATGATCTAAAATTGAATACAGGAAAAATAAAATTGTATACCTCAATGACAAAGGGCATATGGCAGTATCAAACACCTAAGCATTTTTTTTCATACTGGGTATTACGTCACTTATATATAGATCGCATCTCAAATACACATCATGTCATAATTCTTTTCACAAGGCCCAAATAAAGGAATAATTCAAAACAACTCACCACTTATATAATCTATGCTTTGTGAGAATAAAAACGGACCTTATACCTCCGCATGAACTTTTTACTGCTACGTAGCTCTAAGGAAGGGTAACTATCCCGTCTCTCTCATCCGAAAGGGTCGATGCCGATGGTGAAATTTCCTAGCTGCGTACGGGGCCCGAGGCCAACGAAGTGCGTAGATGGAAGGGAAGACCGGCAAAATAGACTACCTAAATCCCAGGCCGGGTTCCTACTTCCGACGGCAACTATCCTGGACAGGCGCTCCGTGCTGATGGAGGCTGGAGAGAGATTCGTGCGTCACGAAATACCCTTTTTGAATTTTTCGGTCCTTGCTTTCCGGTGGGTATTTAATAGAGGGATCGTCCAATACAAGGCATTTAATTTAGCAATATTATGTTTGTTGGCTGCATATTTTCTTATGTGATTTGTTTAATTTTTTATGCAAAGTGTATACGAGCACAATTGAAATCGTATAAAAACTAAAAGCCGGCGAAAACAGTCGGCAACTCTTTATTGTACATGGACGGAGGTAAATAGAAATGCTTGTCATAAGAAAATGTATTAATTTTTATTATTTTTTGTTTATTAGATAGGCCATTTATTGTTCATTTATCCAATAACATATTTTTGAAGTATTATATCAGTTTTAGATATAAAGTCTAAATATTTTAATTTATTGGGTTTAGTTTCAAAGTTATCCCATACTAAGGTATGAACATATCCTTGTCGGGATGAGGGGATGGGACAGGTTAGATTGGCGAGGGGCAAGGATGTTATATAGTAAAAATAAAATTTAAGTTTCTTCTAAAATAAAAATAAAAATGTAAGTTTCTTAACCAAAGCAAAGAATTAATACAACAAAAATAAATATTTGTATAGATAAAACATACATAAAAACAAAATTAAAATATGTCTCTAGAAAAAAGTAACTTAAATTAAAATTTCTTGTCAACTAAATAAAATATATTCCAAGAAATGTAACAATAAAAAAGTAAACTTCATACCTAATATAACAGCTAAATATTTTGTTCTGAAAATATATATTAAAAAAGTTAAATGCTAAAAGTTGACGCGTCCGAATCTTCACTTTCTGAAAAGGAATCATTAATCGGTTGAATAATAATCGGCGCAATGGGGAGTAGTGTTGGATACTGATTTTCTTTTTTAATTACATGCATAACGCAATTTTTCCATAAATCAGTATTGTCGAGGTCATTTATTACTTCTCGTATATGATCAACTACTACCACGCTTAACGTTGGAGAGTCATTACATTTTCGCAAACGATCTTTTAAAGTTGCTCAAACCATCTCGATAGGATTAAATATGCAATAGTACGGAGGTAACCGCAAAGTGTATGACCGTGTATATCGGATAAGTTATCAATAACATATTCCGTTCTCTTATTATTTCAGTAATTCGCGCTTTATTGGAACTTTTAAGGAAATTTCCATATTTTTTTCACTCATAAATTTTAAAATGTCTTCCTTGTACTAGTGTTTGGTATTTTATTTAATACACGCGAGTGATAAGAAGCATTATCTAATACAATTACCGAATTAGGCGGAATATTTGGTAAAAGCTGTTCTGAAAACCAATTTTCGCACTGCACTGGAGAAATGTTATAAAGAACTGGGTGATATATCGAGTCCACGTTGACTAATAACTGATATAACTCAAACACCGAACGACCAATCGAACTGGGGAATACCTGGGTCCCAGCCAATCTCGTCTGCACACTGCACAGTTTCAACTACTATTCGATTCTCGATACCATTGTTAAATACATAGGAAAAAATATCAAGTTAAGTGCCCACGGTCTTGTGCTTTAACACTGACCAGTTTCAAATGTTTCAATTGACTTCGTAAACACTATACAACTGATCAAATCATTTTCTGTTTTTAGAACAGTTTTTAATGGCAAATAATTTATATTTATTTTTCCATTTTCTGTTAAGTAAATTTAAAACATGTTTTTAATTGGACAATTAAAATTAAACGAATATTTCGTTCGGGCATTGTACATAACATTTGTAGATCGGGAGCTGGCAAACAGGCAGCTAGAACTATAAGTACAAGAGATTTGAATTTATCCACGAAAAACTATTTATATAAGGATACTTCAATCGTTCGTCTGCTGAAACTACGTGGTAGCGTTATTGCGGGAGCGGTGCGGCAAATTGATTCATATCCGATGACGGTCAATGAATTAGAAACGTTTTAGCTCATGTCATCGTTTTGTAATGATTACATCAATCATTTTTTGACTGTCAAAATGTGGCAAGCAGTTCTAGTCCGGTTGTCGTAATTTTTTTTTGGTCAGAAATTTAAAACAGCAGTTTTACTGACTATTCTTATATGAAAAATTGCCCTGAACACGACGGTGACATTAAACAATTTATAAAACACAGGATCCATTGTTAAAAAATATTTATTAGCGAAAATGCTCATGTTTTGATGTTTTTTGACCTTTTAACGAAAACGGTACGTCGGACAAAAAAAACTCGAGATTTAAAAAATGAGGATACTATCAATACGCGTCGTTTGAGACTTGTAGCGACCTTTTATCTTTGACCTCAAATTAAGGGTCCTAAATTAACTTTTTTTTTTCTGTTCAACAAAAGGTCATACGGATATTTCATTGTGACGAAAATGTGGTAATATTCTTCATAGAATTTACAGTTTTTTTCGTGTGTCGATATCTCGCGTATTTTGCAATTGTTTAAACAAATAAGCCAATTCGTTTATTGAGAATTTGCGACTTTCCATGGCATTTCTTGCACTCTCCACCCCAGACAATCGATAAATATTGATAAGAACTACCATTTCTATGTGGTCTTATTTTTTTTTATCCCCCACCAACGTTTTTAAAAACTTGCTTAGTAAACCAATGAAATATCTCAGGAACTTCGTATCAAAATGCAATTGTCGGTAAATGTAAGATAATAAAAAATAGAAAATTTGGAGCCTAGATAAACCTCGATCCGTTAACTAGAACCGGAGGTATAGACCATTTTGCGTTTAGGACCGCCCATTTTTTTATTAATTAATTTTTTTTTTAATCTTGTGACAAAGAAGTCATTTTATCGCTCCACCAAAGTAGAAGGGGGACATGGGTAGGGACTAAAACCAGAGAGCTTTAATTTAAATTCAACGAAGTTTCTGTGCCTAATAGTTGCCTCGTATCTTTCTTCGCCTGCAGCGCTATTCTTGACTGCACGCATTTTTTTAAGGTTACTCGCATTTCACTAAAATTCGAATAAAAATTCATCCTAGCCATTCTTGACTGTTCGCAAAGTATTCGAGTGTTCGCATTAAACGAGCGGTTTTTGACAGTCGATAAATATGCGAATGATGATACATAACCTAATATTTTATTTCGTATGTTTTTAAAGTCTTCAAATTCGTTACGATAAATTAAGAATATTTATTGTATTGTTATATTTGTTTTGATAATGGACGATCTGCAGTATATTGTGAACATTGAAAATCTACAAAATGCTCATACAGAGGCACAACAAGTTTAATAATGTAGATCAGTTTGCTGTTAAAGTAGGAAATATTTTTAGGGTATTCAGCAACAGTTAAATGCTATTACTCCTGGGCTCCTGGCGAATTAGGGTTTTTATCCACTAATGTTAAGACCTGATGGGATGTATTCCAAATGATGTTTTATAACGTATGCTCAAAGTTGCCCTACATGCTACTTGTATTCGTAGTGTCAAGTAACGTATAGTTCTGAAGAGAAAACTGTTCATTTGGAGAACAACTCAATGAACAAGAAACTTATTAGTAGATTGTTAAGAACTTACATAAAAATTATGGCAATAAAAAAAGTCACTTTTTTAAATTCCTTAGCTACAACATGAATAAAAAAAGGCATAAAAAAATTACAGTGGTATGAAAACTGTCTATTAGATTCTAAAGATTCGTTTGACGGGAATTGTTTTTTGGGACACTTGCAGATAATTTTGAGCCGTACAGAAACCGTATATATAGCTTTTTACCCTATTTGGCTTATTTCTCGAGATATTTAAGGAAAATTGAAAAAAAAATGCATACTCTTAATAAAATTGTTAATAATATATCCGCTAGACAACCTTTTTCCAAATTATTGTCCACCAAACCTGATTTAATTATAGTATCTGTAGCTTATTATGGGCAATTGGAGGAACTATTGTCTAAATGTTATTTGTGGCATTAAGTATCTCAATTTTTTCTTCTTCAATTCTTTGGGACTTCCTGCTACATGTATTTTTTCTTTTTAAGCGGTGCTCGGGGAATCTACAAAATATCACAATTAACCAGTATGTTACTGGTAAATAATCTCTACGCCTGTGACTTTTACGTCAAAGGATCAGTTAAAGTTTTAAGTGAAGAAGAGTTCATCGGTATAAACAGGTAGGTATTTAGAATGTCTAAGGTATTATGTAGATTTCTCATTAAAACTGTAGAACCACTTGTGAGACCACAGGCAAGACCACTTATGAGACCACAGACAAGACCACTTATGAGACCACAGATTTGAGCAGTCAAGAATAAGGCTGCTGCAGCCCTATTCTTGACATGCTTCGCAGTGCACGTATACGTATAGATGCGAACGGCATATTTGCGAACACTTTCTATATACGGTATTCTTGACTGCATTTCGTTTATGTACACGAACGATAGCAATCACTCGTTAAAATGCCCTTGGCATCATGGCAATTTTCGAAAAATACCTAACTTCACTGTGTTTGAAATGACGGATGACGTATCTTGACTGATGTAATTTGTAGTTGATTTTATTATGTTTCCCTAAGGACATGGCCTTGAGATCGTAGCCCGTATAGCCACGACAAATTGTTTGTATTGAAGACTAGAGATTCTTTTTTATTATTTCACTAAGAATTTATTATGTAATAACAAAAGCGGATAATTCTAGAATTCATAAAAGAACTTCCAAAACTCACTTCTAAGAAATTTACGCAAAAAGTTGGTCAGCGTATGTGCAAGAACATACTAGAGTTGTTTTAAAATCTCATGAGCTGTGACCTTCATATGCACAGAGACATAATCCCTCCTATTGACTCAGTTACAGTTCTTAAAAATATTATATTTATTGTTTACAATTTATCCGGAGCTCTTATTTATGTATACAGCAAGGCAGCCTCCAGTGTCTTCAAAAAAATACTTATAACTCATAATAAACTTTGCCCTTTGCGCATTTCGCGGTTCATGAGATTCTGAAACACCTCTACCTATTAAATTTGAAAAAAAAACTAATTGCTACAAATTCATAGTAAAACCTTACTGTTGTGGTTACGCTCAAATCTGTAGCTCTTTTCTGTAGTCTCATAAATGGTTCTACAGTTTCAAGAAGAAATCTACATAATACCTTAGACATTCTAAATATTGGTACCTATGAACTCTTTTTCACTAAAACTGATCTACATTATTAAACTTGTACCTCTGTATGAGATTTTCAGCATTGTGTAGATATTCAATGTTCGCAATATACTGCAGATCGTCCATTATCAACAAAAATATAAAAATACAATAAATATTCTTAATTTATCCTAACGAATTTGAAGACTTTAAAAACATTAAATGCGTGCAGTCAAGAATAGCGCTGCTGGTCCATGTATGATTGATTGCTCACGGTAAAGTGAACTCAAGTTCAACTCGAAAATTGCCAGTTTTATTATTCTGTACTGAGATGTATTACATTACGCATATAATTCTAACGAATTTTCAACATTCCTAGCTCTCATAAATTTTTCGAGAAAACGAACAGGAACAGAGATACGTCACTCGCGTTTTCCGTGATGGCGACCAGAAGCCAGCAGGTACAGTCCCGACTTTTTGGTTTTAGACTCTACCCATGTCCCTCTTCCACTTTGTGGAAAAATCTCGATTCGTGCATTTTTCAAAAACTTTATAGTGTTTTCTATTTAAATGCATTAAGCTATATCCAGACATGGTCATTGATACTAGACTTCATAATCCATTGATAAGGGTCCTCGGTATAGCTATCAGCCCTTGATTTGGCTCTCGCTAATAATATATGTAAGATGTAATATATGTCCTTCTTGGAAATTAAAACATTCTTTAGTTTATCGTTTTGGTATAAACACATTTTTCTAATAACTGTCAAAAGTTAGATATCTGCCAACTCGATTACCTCCTCTTTAGAAAATAGGATAAGAAAGTCGAATCTTTGATATCGGCCAAGCGTTAGGAAGTTCAGGATGTGTAAATACCGTTTAAAATCGGGAAAATGATTTTACTGTTGGAACCATTTCATTATAAATAAGTAGGCCTCCTTTAGACCCACTAATCTTCCCGCCTCGCCCGCCCCCCCGGACCACCCCAAGCTTTGAGGCAATATCCACAAGTATCATTTTCTTCCAATATATCGGTTCTGAACGGTCCTACGAAAAAAAAAAGATGGTTATCAAAGTTAAAGATAAGTAAATTCTCTATCGATATGGTTCAGAGACATTTTTACGTAGCATTAATATTCTTGGAGTTACAGGCGGGAATGTCTACAATTATCGGTGGTTACTTCCACACCACCTTGCGGTAGAACATTTGGCGAGTTTTCCTTTTAAGTGGCATCCCTAATCAACTTTTTGTTTACTTGGTTAACGTACTTCTAATTCTTCTAATGAAATAAAATTCTTGCCTACCTACTAAACCAACACTTGAAAATGTTGCCTTTATGAACATAGTTACTAAGGGTTGGCAGGCAACCCGTACGTCATAACAATTTTACGGGGGGTTGCATAATTATGTGATAATGAAGGCAACTCCACAGCGATGCCATCTACCGAGACATTTCTGGCTACCACTTCACATCAGGTTGCGTTGGCTTTGACAGAACACATATTTTCGTCAACCCGTCAAAATTAAAGTGTAATATGGTAAGCTAACATGCGTCGAGACATCTTCCAATTAGCCCAACCGCACGTAGAAGCAAGATACAAAACTAAAGAGTACATTTCGAGAGTGTGTTGCGACGTAATTGAAGACATACTGAAGCAAACTTACGACGAGGAGAATCCTGTGACCACAGCGTTATTAAAGTGCAGTCAAAGTACACAAACGTACACACAGCGGAACCTACAGTACAATTTTACGATCAAACATAGCATAGATATATGAGTCTTATAGTGAGTATGAATAATGAATATTTTGGTTATGCATTTTTGACAAGTCAATAGATCAAGTGCCACAGCACTTCAGTCAAGTAGGGAAAACTGAAGGTAAATAATTGTGGAAGTTTTGAAACTTGGCAAGAGATATTCCTAAGATGTACTATTAAACATACTAAAAGTCCCCAGAGTTGCGATCAAGTTGTTATCTTAAAAAAATGGCGCTCAAACTAAATCTCTTCCCCATATTTTGCTAACCATTAGAGTTACAGTAAATTAGGTTTTTTAGGAGAAATATTTTACAGTTTTAAAAATTTGGGTACGAATTCCTTACAGACGTGCAAATACAGATCAACAGTATTCCCACCTATCCGGGGAATGCTTCATCTCCTTTTGCTTCAGAAACCTCCCTCTTACGTGACCTGGCGCTAGTTTTTTAATTTTTTTTCAAAAACTGTTACTCTGACGAGGAATATGAATAAGACCTAAAATATTCGGTATAAAGTTCTACGTAATTTACGTTCCATAAACTTTTTTTTATCTTTAACTCAACTCTCACAAAAATGGTTTGAAAAATTAGGGTATGTTGCTAAAGTTAGACAAAAACGAGTAAAGTGACAAATATCTGGATATACATTGGCCGTAGAAAAATGTTATATGCAAAGCAAATTTTCCTACACAAACCTCCCTAAAAGGACAAAAAAATATGACTACAGAAAATGTTGTTATTACTACTATGTCTCTTATATTCGAGCCCGTTTCCACACCACCACTGAGGTAGAGCTCCCGTTAACTGTATATAAAACAAACCAGATTAGCATATCAGCCATGATAAGTGGGACACTTCCCGAGGATGTATAACCTCAATATCGTACAGCGGATTAGTGATTGTAACAAACGAAAAAGTCAGGTTTCATTCTAGTTCCTAAAAAAATATCCGCAGATCATAGTTTACTTTTCCAAGTCAAATTTCATTATATTTTTTTTATTCCTTCGGAGACTTGTTGAGTTCTATAACAGTACCAGCCAATTTAGCGGTGGTAAACAGATACAAAGGTAGGCGTTGAAAGTATTCACCACCATCATCCATCTTTAGGTATGCTT
Organism: Stenurella melanura; assembly: GCA_963583905.1. NCBI lineage: Eukaryota > Metazoa > Arthropoda > Insecta > Coleoptera > Cerambycidae > Stenurella > Stenurella melanura. The sequence goes on from OY757316.1 coordinate 19,572,230, forward strand.
TGGCTGTGTGAAAACGGGAGCATCCTCGCCGAATTTAACGATTGCCAGAATTACTTGTTATTTTCCCGATATGACTGGTCTTAACTCCATTATTTTTAAATCCAGAGGGACTATTAAGACATGGTTGAAATTAACAGGCTGAAGACCCAGAGGTTTCCGAAGATTGCACAAACCTTCAACGACGACGCACCTGGTGAATTACTGGAAGAAACGGAAAGTTATGATTCTGACGAGGAAATTTATGAAATTGTAGAAAACGACGATATAGGAACAGAAACGTGGGATAACAATTCAGTAAACAATAACGCACGGAGTGATCTTCAAAGGGATTTCGACACCGTCCTCAAGGTGCAGCAGGCTTTAGACCAGATTTCTTACACTTTAGGGCAGTTCATCAGCGAAAGGAGAGAACCAATGCAAAGAATTTTTAGGATAAATTATGAAGGTCAGTACCATTTACGCAAGTAGTATAGCGATAAGGTTTCTGGCTCATTTACGTCAGTGGATAGGCAAACTGTTTAAGACGACTTGTACAGACCTGTTTAAAACCGTACAAATCTGTTTGCAGACCTGTTTTGAAACACCTTCAGCAGCCTCTGGACATTGTCCAACCATCCCGCAACACCCACGTTTGTACCGGATGGATACATGCCCTCGAGGTTTCCCCATCGCCTATCTACGGACGTAAATGAGCCAGCTATAGCTACGCACGTGGATAGCCACAATTTCATTTGTTTGGTTCTAAGTCTTCAGAGTTCTGGACCTGCTCTAGTCTTGCCGGTTTTGTCACCAGTTTTGATATAATACGTAAGACTGGAACTATCTTTGTCAGAACCAAAGCACGACTATTAGTAACTAGTACAAGAAATTGAATGCAAACTGGCAACAGTATCAGAGACAAGGAAGAGATAACCTAGTAAAAGTCCAGTTACCAAAGTTTTTAACCTTTTTAAAAATAACTGTTTCACCGGAAGTGACGCTTTTGATTTTCAAATGGAATGAATACCTTAGATATTATTTCGTTTTTGAATTCTACGCAATTTTCTGAATTCAATGATACCACATTTAAGTCACATTTCAAACGTCAATACAGACGTTAAGTCTACTAAATTAGGTTATAAATTTCAATTTTTATCTTGAAGAGTCAATACGACAAATAATTATGATTGGACGTAGCTAAATTTGTTTTAAGTGTTAAAATCGTCCTCGTCTTATTTGATTGTTATTTGACATGAATTAACACTCGAATGGCTAATTTTAATAACCCCATGTTACTCGCTACTACTATACAATATATAAATAAATATTTATATTTTCTTGACCATTGATATGAAATTATCTTGATGTATACCTGGGATTTTTCGGTGAGTTTTAAATGAAAATTCTTATATTTTCTTTCGTTTCAGTTTTATTAACCATCGTCAGAGGAAAAAAATTACTGTAATTTTAAAAATTATTTGTTTACTTACACTATTTTACCATTTTATGTCCTTCTGTTAAAAGTTTTAATGCAACTCTATACAAATAGGAATTAACCAACATTCGCGTTTCGCCCACAAAGTTGACATCCCCTCCTGAAGCTTAAAACTAAAAATGTTTTAGCATTCAGCGTTTTGGTTTTCTTGTTTTTTTAACCTACAGCTAACACTGATCTTTCACTGATCTTTCTAGCTCCTTTGGCAGTACCCAACGCCCTAGACATTCCTTTAGATATTCGCATGGTGGCATATTTACTGGCCCAAGGCGACAACAGGAACGTCGAAGAATTGCTCAGGAGTGTACATCAAAATGTTGTTGTGAATGTGAACTTGTCATATTATTTTAAAATAATGCTGGTCATGTTAACGTTCAACACGATGCTACTGTTCAAGTGGATGATATGGGACCAGTTACTGTTGTTACCTTGACTTTCAGGACGTTCCGTTTTGTACAGCTTACAAAAATACAAGGTTTATTAGGTACAGTTTTTGTCTGATGTAAATTCGATACTATTAAAATTTTCCCTTTACTGTGTGTATTATTATTATTATTATTATTACAAACGCGAGAAGACCTATAGGTTCCACAGCACTCAGGCCTGTTGGCCCATTGTGCATTCGCAACGTGTGGGATTTCCTAGAAGAGACCAGAGTGTTCTCCACAAAGTATAGCAGTCTCTTCCAGAATTGATCCCGTAGTTCCTCCGGCTGAATAAATTGCCTTTGTAGATGCCTATACATATCTTGACGCACCTAGAGAATGAATGGTGGTTTCATCGTCCACTTCACACATCCGACAAATAGGGTTGTTTTTCAACTCCATTGTATGAGGATGTTAATTCAGAGGACAGTGTCCTGTTATCAAGCCTACTATCCGTCTCATTTTTTTCTCTATCAAGTCACTTAATGTTTGAGGCAGCCGAGGGTCCCTTTACATGGAGCCTTGATTGCTTCATTCCAGGGGATTGACTTATTCCTGAATCCAATAGTTGTTGAACCTTGCCATGGCCCAGTCTCGTAACTCTGATTGAATCCGACTTAAAAAATGCTTGCAAGGGTAATACTATTAGTTAAGAGTCACAAAAAAACTAAAGGAATAAAACCTTTTTTTGACTATTGGTTTCGATGTTACACTCTTGGTAAAAAACATTTCACTTTTGACATACTTGCAAAAGCATTTTTTGGGTGTCGTCTCAGTTGCGGACACCTCATTTGCGTACATAATAAAAACTGATATCATTTGCGTACAAATGATGCGGCGCAAATGATGCGGATAGAGGTATCGCTGTCGTTTTTAAAATAAATTGCGAAAACGGCGCAAATACTCCTTGCCCTTCTCGGATACCATCTACTGACTTTCAACAAACAATTTTGACCTACCTCAAAATTTTGCAAACAAAACATTGTTCCACTGTTCAAAATTTATAGTTCTTCAAATTGTACGCGCGCATTAACGCAATCATTTTTCTCTCACAAGCAGAGGAAAACAACAGCGCCCCGACTCCAATGCCTCTGTCCGCATAATTTGTACGCAAATGATACTAGTTTTTGCTATGTATGCAAATGAGACGTCCGTATATAACACACAACCAAGCTAGTGACTATTGGTTCCAATTTTACCGCCTTGGTAAAAAAACACTTCACTTTTGACAAAGCTGCAATTTTTTTTCTGCATATTGACCCTTTCAATGGCACAACAAAATGCTGTCAATGGCACCTTAGCTTTAGAAAAACCACGTTTAAGATATATTCCAAATTTCGTTGAATAGTCTCACCATTGACCATTTGGCCGACAGCCGTTTTCCCGGAAGTTTCGAAAGTTGGCCCTAGGGCCGAACCTAACGATAAAGAATGCTGGCCGGGGCATTTTTTGGCAGTTCTCCACGTCTGGAAATATATATTAGAGTAGTATTATTATGAGAAGATGCTTGCAAAAAATGATGCGCAGAAACGAGTTTGTGGGCATTCATTGATCTAAGCCAATGAGAGCGATTTGCTTCATATTTGACCTCGAATCCAGTGGCACCGTCAACCTGCAGTCACAGGGTCTGTGCTGCAGTATACTTGTTGTGTTCGCCGTTTCTGATTAAATTAAATGAAATAACCTTATTTTCAGTAAAAAATGTCTTCATCGTAAACACCAGAGTGTGACGAGGTTTTAATCTACTGTATTACACAGCTCCTCGACCTCGAAAATTTTATTACAATTATTATACATCCTTCTACCCCAGATGATGCTGTCACTGGTAAAAATATTCGCGCACGTTGGCTCCACCCCAAGCATCTTCTCATAATAATACTACTCTACATTGGAAGCAAAAAGTCTCAACAAAACATTGATGTAAAATTTCAATTTGAATTTACCAGGTCACATGACTGCTTCTACACCTACTCACAAAGAGCAAGCAAGTCCAGACCTTTCATTTTTTTTTCAGCGAACGGAGTTCCCATAGAGGAAAATAGAAAAAAAGAAAGTGTGGTTTAAAACAGTAAAGCAGAAAAGAAAGTCCCTTCTGTTGTGAAAAGTACTTTCATGTTAGTAATCAATGTGGTGTTGCAAATGTTTATAGATTCTAATTTCTCCTGGTCTCATTTAACACCGATTTACGTTAAATTTCGGAACAAAAAGTGAAAAACTTGCAAGACGGTCCAGAGCGCACGTGTGTGTTAATACTTCCGGAAAAAAACACGAAAAGAACCGATTAAAACTCCATTAAATTCGATAAATTTAAGTCAGCGGTAGATTTAAGAAATTCTGCGTAAAATGAGGTGTAGTGGTGGAGGAGCAAAGCACGCATCAAATTAATAATAATAATTGACAAATAATGAAACGCGTTTGCTAATCGTCCCTAAAAATAAAAGTAAACAGGAACAGTGTCTGTATTAGTGCACTATAGCTGGAAGGTCGTAGAATTCTACGACCCTATACTAAATCAATATTTACCCGTGGAACGGTTAATAAATAAAAACAAACCTAAAATAAAAAATAAAAGCTGCTAGGTTCAGACACAGAAGAAAAAGTAAAATAAAGAGATGACGATAGATGGAAACTTAGAAGAAGCATCTCGCAAACACCTACACTTTCCTTCCTGTATTCCCACCCCATACGTCATGCGACTCTCGCTGCTGATAACAAGCATGTCCAATGTCCAACCCGGCGTATGCAGCCGGTCCGGTGGTAGATAAAACATCCGAGATTTAGTTCCGGCATGCGGTTTGGCCGTCCGTTGGGCGTGTTCAACGAGCGACCAAGCTGCATGTGAAACGAACCTCCATGGATGCCAGGAATCAGCAGCAATGCCCACCTTACGCTGGCAAATCAATCAAACAATCAACTAAGTAAAAACTTTATACGAAACTTATTAGCTCAAAATGCGTCATAGTGCCTCTAAACTTTCAAATAAATATGTTTCGTTTGAGCACATACCGAAAATTGCAATCTGGGATGCAAGTTCTGTACACGTCGGTAGAACCTATACTGACAAGGTAATATTAAATTGCTTCAGAAAATTTCGCAATATTATACCATACTACTGATGTGATACTGACACCAAGGTAATGCTCACAAAGCAGATTATTGATCATGACGTTTAATACGCATTTCGTCAATAAAGTTGACATTATCTGGAGACGCATAAATCTGCGGTGCAGATTATATTATCGGGAAATCTTAAAGGAAACGACAACATTATGTTCGTAAATTTATTAAAGCGCACACACGATAATTTATTCTATATTATATCTTATTTCTCCGAGCTAAAGTTTTTGAATTTCCTCATTCTCACTCTCCCTCCCTCTCTCTCTCTCTCTCTCTCTCTTATAGCGTAACACCTATAAATTTGTCACGAATACTGGCAATTTTACTTACTTTATTCTGAGCAATGTGGAGGCATATCGATAAAAGCAGGGACCCAATTACAAGTACTCGACTTGCAATAACGAATGTCATTAACGATATCTATTGATGGCCTCTCTCTAATCTAATCTAATCCCAAAATTTGTTTTAATTCCAATTCGTGTATAATAATGTTTTCATCGCGTTTTCACCCAGATTTCCGTTTATTTATTTTCACCGGCGTTTATTTGCATTAGCCGAGTTAATCATTCGGAGAAATTTTAATTCATTACCAATAAAATTATAGAAAATAAATAAACATTTTAAGGAATTTATCGTGTTATTTTTCACGGTTTGATATATTACTTTATATACAATAAATAAAATAGTAGTAAATGATACTGGACCATTTACCTACTGTGTTTTATCAAGCTCCAATGTGTAAGAAATTATATGATTCGAATAAAAACATTTATATATAAATTAATACTATAATCTATACCACCCGAACACCTGTGTCCGGAGCCAGTCAGATATCTACAGCGAGACTTCTTAATTTTTTTTTTAAATATATCAAAAGACCATTGTCTTATTTATTATGAATACCAAGAAAATCCAATGCTTTAATTTTTGGTCCTCAAAAACCTCGACAACTTATTAAAAATCAGGTTCTAATAAATGTAGATCAAGAAAACCTTGAAATAGTTGACTATGCTAAGAACTAGGTGTTATTAAAGCATGTAAATAAACTTATACAAAAAGCATACAATTCTATCAAACTAATGTACGAGAATAGGCAGGCACTATTCTCAAAAAGTCAATGTGATGTTTATGTGGAAAGCCTGGCTTTGTCCTTGTTAGATTTTGCTGACTGCCTACATACAAAAACAAAGTACAAAAAATTCAAAATTCTTGCCTCGGGTTAATTTATGGTATACGCAATACGCAAGCGTGAGAGAATATCGCGCAAGTCAAAAGGCACGGGTTGGCTGAAGATTGAGAATCGTCGACTACTTCCATCTGCATGTTTATCATAAAATTTTAATAAAGAAATCTCCTGATAGTACAGGCAAATTAGCCATTTAGAGTAACAAAAATTAATAAACGGATCTCTCCGGGATTTAAGTAGGTAATATTTAGTTTTACGTTACAGATTTGGTGAAGATCAGCTGTATATAAATTAAAAAGTAGTGGGCTCAACACGGAGCCCTGAGGAAGTCCATAGTTGTTAGTCCGAGGTCCAACCTTTTCATTTCTGCTATTTCTTAAATATATTATACGACATGTGTAAAGTTTTACAATAGATCTGGCGATTCCCTTAGGTATAAAAAAGCATTCACTCATTTTTTTTTCCAACAACATTAAATCGACGGAGTCAAATGCTCCTTGGACATCCAAAAATAAGGCGCAGAGATAATTATTTCTGGAGAAACAATTTTGAATGTCCACCGATAAGGTGGATGCAGCATCGATGGTACCAAAACCCTTTCTAAATCCAAACTGTTTGTCAGGTAGCGAACTCTGGTGAAGAAGCCACCATTCTAATCTAAATTTAATCATCCTTTCAAGAGTTTTAAGAATGCATGATAACAAGGAGATTGGACGATACGAATTAGGGTTGTTAGGATCTTTTCCTGGTTTAGGTATTGGGATAACAATTACATTTTTAAATTGTTGAATGTCCTGCAGGAATAGATAAATGTCGTTGAAAATTTCTAGTAAAATTTTTTTAGCGTTTTTAGGTAAGTTAGTAAGCATAGGGTATTTAATGTCAAACCCTGGAGAGGTATTTGAGGGAGTTTTCAGCGATGATTCTAACTCATTTATAATAACCTGGAGAATGAGATGATGCATTCTTTGCATTTTCATGTTCCGGGAAAATTTTTAAAAATTTGGGAAAACTTTTTGATTATCGGTTTTTTGCTCTATCGGCCAAAATAATGAAAATAAGTTGTAGCTCGTCTCTTTCTCCACAAAAAAGGTCTTTACAAATTTTTGTCTTACTTAAGCCGTTTAGAAGATAAATCGAGTTTTCCAGTTACAGTTTTGAGCCGCTTCGAAATGCGCGAAAAATGAGAATTCTCCGGGAGTTTCGTATAACCGGACTCATCGATCGATAATTTTTACTGTTCAGAGCCCCTAAATAAATTAAAATAACATCAAATGTAGAACAAAACTCAGTTTTAATATGGAACTAACCACAAAATTCAAAAAAAAAATTATAGAGAAAAAGTGTTAGAAGGTGGCTTGGTAAATTTTGTACAGTTGATCCACAGATCTATTCATATCTTTGCGCCGGAAGTCGTTAGAATGATAATTCATTTTGCTAATATATTCTTATATAATGATATATTAATTCAATTAACATTTTATTGCAATTACTTTTGTTGGAAAAATATGCCTTGTGATCAAAGTAGAGAGTATATTTCTCATCGATCAGTCACCTCCAAATGTTGGAGGTTGCATAAAACTCAAAAGATATCGATAAATCAACTGTATAAAGTTTACTAAGCCATCTTCTAACACTTTTTTCTCTATGTTAAGAATTTGTATGAGTTTTGTGATTAGTTCCACATTAAAGCTGAGACTTTCCTCTACCTTTTACGTCATTTTAATTTTTCTTATCGATGTGCCCAATAGTACGAAACTCCCGAAGAATTCTCTTTTTCCGCGCATTTCGGAGCGGCTCAAAACTATAAGTGGAAAACTGGATTTATCTCCTAAACGACTTAAGTAAGACAAAAATTTGTAAAGACGTTTTTTGTAGAGAAAGAGATGAGCTACAGCTTTTGTTGAACGCTTTTTTTTTCTCTATTTTCATTATTTTGGCCGCTAGAGCAAAAAAAGGAAAATCAAAAAGTTTTTCCACTTTTTAAAAAAATTTCCGGGAACTTAGAAGTGCAGAGAATGCATCATCTCATCCTCCAGGTTATTACCTACTTAAATCACAGAGATGATCCTTTTATTAATTCTTGCAAGGTTTTTACAAAATTTTGCCTTCATTGCCTGTACTATGAATACTTCTAAAATAAAACAAAATTTCGTACCGATGTACACAACCTTAATTTAAGATTTATTAAAGGTCTTTTAACCCCACCTGCTCATGGAACAGAGCAATTTAAACGTTCTTTTGGGTATACCTATCAGATTTTCTAAATATCTCTACCCAAAAACTTGAAAGGAATAAATGTAAAATGTTTCGGGGGAAAATTAAAAATATTAATTCATAATTAAAATAATTAATGTCATTAGCCCCTTAGTTTAAGTTGAATGTTTTCTTTTCTTTGTATTAACCATAGGTGTAATTATTTTTCATTTACTTTCATTGAATGTAATGCGCGAATTAAGTTAAATGGACGAGCAGCTTAATTTTATAAGTTTCTATATTTTTCTTACTGCTTTTATATTCGTTACAGTATTACTGAACTTAAACAAAAAATGTCTAATACTAATATTTAGAAAAAAACTGCAAAGAGTATCCTATGGGATGTACAACAATTATATAAAAGGTGCAGACATAAAAATGCAGTTCGAACATGCAACGTTGTCATGTCTCAAGTCTAATAATTTATCTCACCATCTATTATTACGTAGAGATACACTTTAGAAATATTCCAACATATTTTTTAACAGTTGCCATTTTCTTCGATATTGCTCTCAATAAAAACAAGAAACGTATGATGGTAGAATGCAACTTAATTTATATCGCTCAGCCCGTTGGCACTTTTAAAGTAAAATGTATGACCATACCAAATATCGTCAAAAATCGTCACGAAGGTAAGGGCACAAATCAAAATTTCCTAGCTCACCACACCACGTGATAGAGTGATAGAGTCAATCATAAAGCATATTTTATCCAAAAATCAATAAATCTGTAAACTCTCTATTTTTAAAATAAATAAAGAAACGAACTTTTACATAGGCTTATATCACTTATATGAGTAAAAATCAAAAATCCTTATTTTCTCATTTTACATTCACACGACGAATATATTCTTTATGAAATATTTGCCATATTTTCCAGATTACAATACTTAGTTCTTAAATCAGATTTTTTGAGAATTTATTAACCAAATGTTCTATATTTCTTTTGCTAGTAAAACTAGAACAGCAATTTCGGTGCCAAACCAAACAATCAAAATTGTTTTTTGAAATGACATAGTGCTAGAATATAGATAGTCTTCTTTTTGGTTTCTTATTTTTTCACGGATTTTTAAACAATCAACAAATATTGCAAACGATTTCTCAAAACCTTTGATTACATTGCCCGGTTTCATACAAATTAAGCATACATAATTTCTTACGAATCTGTTTTACATTTATTTTTGTCTCAATCTCACTTTATTCAGATCCATCAGTAGTACTTTCCATTTTATTCTCTTCTAAAAAGCAAATAATTACATCAGTTACCTACAAGGTAGAAAATTCCATTGAAAAAATACATACCAGCTGAAAGTATCTTGCAAACAGTGAGGTAGAGAATTTCTTGTAACGTGTACAGAATAATTTTAAGTAGGTCCATATAACATTGAAATAATATTCAACAAATATACTTCCATAGTAATCAGTTTCAAGATATAAATTTCGAAACATTATAAACTACAAGTGTTACAGTGTGTCCATCTATTTACGGATAGGCCATTGTGGGTGGGTAGTGCGGGTTGTTAAAACAGTCTTAAAGTAGTGAGAGAACGAGTATCTGCAACGAATGTGTGCCGCCGATAAGCTTCAAAAATTGACATCACACTACATTAAATATGGTAATTAGATTCTGAAGAAATCTGATTTAAGAACCATTGTAAACTGGAAAATACGGCAAATATTTTATAAAGAATGTTTTTGATGGATATAATAGTTTAGGAGATATCGTCGTGTGAATGAAAAGGTACACGAAAAATAATTAATATTCAGTTGTAGCCAAACGGACAAAATGAGGATTTTTGTTTTTTACTGCCATATAAGCCTATGTAAAAGTTCGTTATTTCATGTATTTTAAAAACAGAAATTCAACAAGTAATTTAATTATACTTGGATAAAATATGATTCATGATTGACTCTATCACGTGGTGTGGTGTGTGGTTAGTCAGAAAATTTTGATTTGTGCCCATATTCATATTCATGACGATTCTTTTACAAGTGGATTTGTAATCTACAGGGCATAAGCAACATATCTGTTAAAGTTGTACATCTTACTCTAAAAGTGCCAACAGGGTCAAAAATTATGCGACTTTTGCCAACGCGAGCACTCTACTATTATTATTATCGTAGTCTCATTTTGGTTTTCGTAAGTTGGCACACTATTTGAAAATGCATGGAGAGCATAGGAGATCTCATCCTACCTCTCACCAGCCTAGTATCTCTCCTTTAACGACCAAACTCTTTTCATATGTGAAATAAATTTTCCCTAATCTAGATACTTACACTTTATACTTATGAGACCGAGAAGGCGTAATCTTTAGTTAGAGCTGACTCAGTATTTTAACTTTGTTAAATTTTAGATCTAATTCTGTCTTTGTTTTGCTCGAGGCATACCAACTTCCAGCTTTAAATAAGGAAACAAATGTATAAATACATGTAAAAGTTTAAAAGGAAACTCCCAACTACCGTGGGCGTGTAAACAAAGGAAACTCATTCCCGATGCCGCTGAATATTTTTCGCGTTCCAAATATAGGGCACGAATTAAAGCCAATATTTAAACTCAAGGTTAGATACGAGGCTAGATATTTTGGCGGAAATTCAAGAACACACATTTATGTATATGTGGGATATTTATACATTGATATTTCTCGTCCGTTTGTTATTTACGAGGATTTATCTCGAGGCGTATTCGCAAAATACGTACACGGTCCTTTTGCATTTATTTGCAGGGGCATTGAACGCAAAATTTTAATTTTTCTTCATAGATTGTTTGAGAGGATATTCTATGTACCTAATCCGAAGTGCATAGAATTTTTTGTGTAAAAATAAAGTAGAAGGTTTCCGTTGCTCATTATAGCCAGATTTCGTGACTCACTTTTGTCCAGAGGGTTTCCTAACATTTTTCTTCCAACAAAATCACACACCGCCTAGCCTGGTTTATGCATAGACATTTGGTGTCACATCAGTTGTCTGTGAGCATCCAACATTTCAACATAAGTACTTCATTAATATCAACTTTCGACGAAGAAAATATTACCTATAACTTTAAAAAGTGGCATATCTACAAAAAGAAACGAAAATGTATCCCATTAACAGAAAAATAAAGAATTTTAGTGAGTTTCATCACCTCTATAACAATTTACTTTAAGCAGCTTTTTTGAATACATGAAAATGAATATTTATACGTTCGACTGTATTTTGAACAAAATTATCCACTGGCAAAATCACAAATTTAAGAAGAACACTTTTTTTACACGCTAATCGACAAACTCCGCCTTCTAACGCCTAAGCCCTTAGTTTTGTAACAAGAAAGCAAGAAGTTGTAGAGCATTAATTTTCCTTTCGAATAGAGCGTCATTTTAAGTGTTAATACAAATTAATTACATGTAAATTTTGTAAATAGTTCGTTCCAATGAAAAGAAACATTTTCGATATCTTCACAGAAATTAAAAAAAATTGTTTTTAAAATATTTTATTAAATGCATGATTAATTATTTATAATACAAATCAGGAATACAGAAAATATCGTGTCCAAAGTGCTCAAATGTTTTAAACGTTTTCTTTTTTAGTGTTAGTGTACAATCATATATCGTTTCGATCATAGAAATAGTACTAATTTCATTTATAGTTTATTAGGTAAAAGAAAGGGGGGCTACTTGATCACAGTTTCGTTTAATTCAAAAATTGGAAAAACGGTTTGAATGGTTGGAACTAAAATCAGATACACTGGAAACCTGGTAGTTATAAATTTGACTATTCATATATTATTTAGAACGACCTGTAAAGGCTACAAACAAATTGTATTGTAGGTTTTTGTCTTTAATGTAATTTGCTCAAGTATCGCCATTAGGTGGGATACCTGATCAGTAGGTAAGTATGAGATACTTGATCAATGAGTTTATATACTTGAATATTAAAAAATGAAACAAAACTCTTTCTCATCTTTCAATGAATCGTCTGTTTTATCAAATACACACTCTACTTGCAGAAGATGACACAAGAACTTTCTTTTTCACAGTTTCGTTCTTAGTAAGTTTGGCAAAAAGTCTTCTATTCCATTTTCTGCTTTCTTTTGCTATTTTTAATTATTATCTTCACTGGCGTATCAGTTAGAACTGCAGACTTCATTTCTTCTCTTCTTTTTTTAGTTTATTTCTTTGCATCTCCTTTAGGAGATGGCAAGACTGAAACAGGACTAAATAGAAAAGTCATTTATTTCTGTCTGAACTGTTTGTCTCAAGTGTTGACATATTTTATGTAATTTTCACCCGAAACGCCTTTTGGTTTATTTATCGTGAAGTTTATTTTATTATATCATGACATTTATGAATTTTAATACAAAAGAAATTGTACTAATTGGTCATAATTATATTATTCGGCTATTTCCTTCCATAATTTTATTAAACTCGGACTGTTGTAGCTATTTTTATCTCTTTTGTTGCAAATAGGGATTCACAAACACAGAATTTTACTGTGCGATGTGCGAGGAGCGCCGATATGGCCACCTTCATTTAAAATACTTAATGGTTTTATTTAATTTCAGTGTGCGACGTGCGCTGACGTGGCCGCGCACTTAATTTCAAACGGAAAGTCAGGCAAATATTGATGAGCAATTTTGTCGAAAATATATATTTTTTAGGTACTGACTCGGGTACTGACTACCCGATCCTCAGGTTATTGCAGAAACGAAACTGGCGGTGGCACAAACGTCATAGAATATAATTTTGTGAATTTTTTTTTTTTTTTTTTTTTTTTTTTTTTTTTTTTTTTTTTTTTTTTTTTTAATGCCTTATTTATATTAACGTCCTGGCGGAGTTCAGCTATTGCTGCTCTACCACTCAACCAGGACACGTACACATAGACATCAACACAACAACCATTCCCTGCGATATTGCCATCTACCGCAGCTGAGACTCGAACCCAGGAGAGATAACAGAGACTAGACATGTTGTGCCACCCAACAGTGGTCTAGGTCACTGCTACCGTCTCGGTAACACATGAAAAAACGCCACTAACATCCATACCCTAGCCAGGATTCGAACCCGGGACTCCGTGGTCGCAAGCCAAACATCTTCAGCATTGCGCCACCGAGCTGGCAAATTTGACACTTTTGTCCCTATTTTCTGCAAAAATATAGCTCAAACGAAACTGAACATAGCACAAATGTCCATGTCACACTTGTGAACGTTTTAAGAGAGCAGTTAAGTAGACAACCTATGCCAGTTACAGTGGCGGATCTAAGGTAAAAGGCCCAGGTGGCAAACGCTTGGAAGGGCCCATTTTTTCGGATGATAGCTTATGTAATCTACAGTATAAAATTACCCCATGTTTGGTATATAATTAAATAAATAAATTATATTCGTAAATATACAAATATAGATAGGTGTGAATAGTTTAGTAATATTTATTGTTAAAGATTTTTTATTACACAGTATTTAAAACAATACAAGCGCTAAATATAAGATAATAAAACTAATGGAGTGGGTAAAGAGAAAAAGACAATGTTCGCTTATTCGATTGCAAATCTTCTTCTGGCTTTTTGTTCCGCAAATACTTCAATAGTAGCATCTAAATTTATTCTATTGGCAACTGACCTCTCTATATATAATATACTATAGTCGTTTAGAGTATCTTCAGCTTAAGTAGAGCGTCGATACTCTTTAATTTTTTTTAGGGAACTCATCGCTCTTTCGGCGCTTGCTGTGGTGACAGACAGTGTGAGAAATAATCTAAACAAGCTACTACACTCCGGAAAACTATCTGCCAAATTTTTCTCAACAATAAATCGCAAATAATGTAGGGTGTCGTTAGAAACTTTACGGTTTTGTGAGAAATACGTCAGTAAAACTAAGTAGTTCGTACTTGAGGTCAGTCGTGAAAAAACCAGCATATTTCTCTATTATGGTGCTGATACTAGTGTCCATATCGTCTGATTTTGCGTATTGTAATTTTTTAGGCTTCAAAAATCCAAAAACGTTGAACGTCTTGAAACCCATTTGCACGTTCCTGTAACTCACTGCACATCGTGTCTAAAACTTTGTAGTAACTTTGTCGATGTTTGTCAGAAGTCTCCAGAAGGCAGTCAGAAGTTTTCTCTCCAGACATTGTTTTAACGCGACGTTTTCTGTCAACTGGGCGAGTAAAAATCCAATAAATTAACACATAAGTATAAGAAATAGATACTAGGTAGATTATTTCATAGACTGTTTTTTTTAACTCAGATTTTAATACAAATAAATTACTATTCAGTAGCTGAAGACTACATTTTATAAAAAAATACGGATATAGAGTAATTTCTAACCTTTTATATTGGAATGTAATGTTACCCAATAAGCGTCTGGGGAAACCGAAATGCGAAAACTTCGACCATGCGCAAAACGTGATATCATTTCTTCTTTGCTCTAGTATTTACCTTCAGCCAGATGGTTAGCGCGTAGGTAACGCTTTCGCCTATAGCGGGGTTTTTCGTCAATTTTTCCCGCATTATCAACCCAAATTCGCATCGATTAGTGCCATATATTAGTTTTAAGTTTTAAAGTGTAGTTCTTAAGTATTTTAAATTCCACATGTGTGGATCTGTTCTATCTTAGGCTAAGTTTTATATCGCAAAAGTTGCGATAGGAGTATTTAGTTGTTAAGAATTTTATTGAGCGGAACCGGCCGCGACCCGACCAACCACACACCCACCGCGGCGCTTCGCACCATGGTCGTTGGGTTGGCTTCGGATCACGGTTCGGGTAAGCAATTAATGTACAAAAATGATGAAATAAATATGTTTTGCTTGCTTGCTTGCTTTAGCCTATGGTGCGAAGGGTCCCGGGATCAAATTCCTACGCCCGCTGAGTTTTAAAAAAAAATTTGTAACGATTAATATATCTTTTCACAAATTCTTTTCTGATTTTTGTAGGTTCTCCTTCTTTTTATATAATAATTTCATTCTTTCGTGTGATTTTTTTAGGTTAATAGGTTTTTATTTTGATATCTAATTGTTAATAATTATTAGCGCCGCAAGCAGTATTAGCGTCTCAGACAAGGAAAAGGGGGGTGCGGGGGTGTCCCCGTTTCTTTTTCACAAAATAACATGAAATATTTCAATTTCTCGACTTGCGCGAATTTATTACATATTTACAAGGTAATGCGCATACTCGAAATAACTAACTTTTTATGAGGGCCCTTTTGCACAGGGGCCCAGGTGACATTTGCTCATTGGCCGCCCGGTTAGATCCGCCGCTGGTGTCAGTTAGAAACCAAAATCCCCTGCATTTTAACGTTGGAAATGTTAATGTTCGCGTATAGTGGTATAGGACAGAAGTTACGAGTTTTTCCAAGGCCGTCGAGATGAAAGTATCAAAGTCAGATGATGTAATACTGAGCGAGAGCCTGTTACCATGTGGGAAGCGATGATGCGGTGTAGTCGGTCGGCGGCGATCGATATTGTACCCCCTGTTCAAAAAAAGGCGGTACGGAGGAGAGAGCAAATCTTGTAGCATCGAGCCGGGACGCGTTAGTGCTGCTGCGGCGGACGAATAAAGAAGCGTGATATCATTTGTCTCACTATTTATTTCTTGCTTTAGTGTTCATCATCAGCCGAACGGTTGGCGCATAGGTAATGTATCTCGCTTACAGTGCGAAAAATCCCGGGTTCCAGCTCCTATGCCTGCTAATTTTTTTCCTTTAATTTTGTGACGATTAATATATTTTTTCATAAATTCTTTTCTATGATTTCTTTAGGTTGGGCTAATAGGTTTTTATTCTGCTTAAAATACAATCATTCTTTCGTGTAATTTCTTTAGGTTAGGTTAGTAGGTTTTATTGTGATATCTAATTGTTAATAATTATTATTAGCGCCGCAGGCAGTATTAGCGCACCGCAGACAAAGAAAGGGGGTGCGGGCGGGGGGTGTCCAACCGCTTTTTAACATTGGAAATGTTAATGTTCGTATATGGGGCCAAAGTTACAAGTTTCATTCAAGGCCGCCCACATGAAAGAGTCGAGATCAGATGACGTAATACCGAGCAAGTGTGCTCAGTATGAGTATGCGCGGTTAACATCGTAGTCGCCATGGATTCACAAACTTTGACAAATAGCGAATAGTTATTTTTGTAACAAGTGCTGTTTTTTGGGACGGATCGTAGCTGTTTCCGGACGAGGCAAAGCCGAGTCCGGAATAAGTTTATGTTTTATGTATGGTGTTATCATTTCCAATGCCTCGATGGTTGCAAGGCTTGCGAAATCTGTAAATTCTTTATGAAAGTTTATTCTGGTATCTAAAGCGCAGTTCTTCGTCGGGTGTGTTTCTAGTAGTACAAACCTTGGTACAGGTTTTAACAAATCTATTACCTATTTTACAATTATTTATTCTTTCTGAACCAATCGTTTACCCGTATTTATCTTTGTTATATCTTGTACTCCTGTTACATTTGTTTACTCTTATTATACCCCTATTGTACCCTTATTTATCCTCATGTATCCCAATTTCACCCTTATTTATCCATGTCTATGGCGTTTAAAGTATAGACCTGCTGAAAGCTGCATACAGAACTGTACCACCGAAAGCAGTGCTACGAGAAATACACCTGATGATGAGTTGCGGTTTCGCCCATCAAGTTGACATCATCGCTTAAAAAAACAGAATAAACTTCCGTAAGAGAATAAGAGATATTGGTCTGAAACTATCACAAATTATCTGCTCAGTTAAATCTGTGTCTACCACAAGCTGGACTTCAGGTTCACACAGCCAACCCCATCCACCCTTCTATAAACTAGTTAGTTTTGATATAGTTGATCTCATTTCTCATTAAGTACAACCAAATATTTAAATATACTTAATGGAATTTTCGTTAACTTTTTTTATTTCATTCTTTGCGAGCCTAAGCTTGTTAGCATACCCCAAACGAAACCCGTATAATTCCCAGTATAATTCCAATGCTCCCAATCAGGAGGGCGCCACCCCTCCACCCCGATTTCCCTCAGGCCCAACATATTTTATTCACCCCTATAAATAAGCATTTTAAATTACAAATTAAAAGTCTATTCCAGTCCGAGCTGTTCCTCGTATCAATTTCAAATTTAACAACGCGTAAAATCTGAATGAAAAGAATAAATTTTGTAAAATAAAGTGCCCACAAACGAGAAACAAATAAAAAAAGCGTTTGTTTCTTTCTCCCAGGCATTTTCATTTAACAGGCCTTATTCTCTTTGGGAAGAACTAAATGAATATTTCTGTACATACAAAATCATATGGAGAAATAAAAATAGGACCTGTCAAAAAATGCCTACATCCTTACACCTACTGGTGTTCTGTTTCTTATTCACTTCATCTTGATAGACGCTCTGTGGTCGATGAATTATTCCAGCTGGTCTCCCTTTGTTGAGTGATACGTCTGACAGCAACGGACCATCTGGTGCGGTTGCTTGTTAGGTGCACGAGCTCAACAAAGCTTCTCTTCATCAGCTCCATGAAAATGTTTTCCTTTTGTCTTTTACCAATGCTATCATGAAGATAACCTTTATATAGTAATACAATTAATATTAGATCACCTGCCATATGCAACAAATGATTTTTATTTCGTTTTTCAAAAACGCTTGACAATGTACCAATACTCGATAACTCGATATTTTAAGAATTTTTACTACGTTGTGTCATTCTACTACATTTTTTTTCAATCGTGGCAAGTTTATTAATTGACAAATTTTGATCACCAATAGCAATGCTGCTCAGAATTCCTCTAATTACGACACAAATTCCCATGAAACAACGTTATTTTAGCGACGGCCAGTTACACACGTTGCGTCGTGACGTCAACGCTACGTAATGTGACTGAGCAACATTTCCTTACCTAGGTATCTTCATCAATTCATTAGTAAAAAATACTTGATTGATTTTTTTCTTATTTAAGTCATAAAATAACCAGACAAAGCAGATGTTTTTGCCTAATACAGCGAAGCAATCATAAGAGGAACAATTCTGCCGAATTCAGCCGTTTTGGCAAAGTATCTTTTCTGGTATTTTTATAAATATGGATATTTATTCCGATATATATAGTACTATGCGTGTGAGTCAAGGTGTGGCTATTTTTACTCGTGGAAGTAACCAGGACTCTATAAGTTACGTAATTTTTTCAACTGAACACGAATTACAATTTTTCAAGGCATTCCTGGACGGAAAAAGCAGATAATTAACTAGTTTAAATTAGCCCCGCCTTGGTACCGCCTACCAAGACAAATTTATCTCGGGCTTGGTATCTTATAATCGCTCCTATGCGAGCTCTTAATACTTATATGTGTCATCGTTAATGTAGGTACCGTTGCAGATGTTCGTTAGTATTTATTATTGCTACTAACGAAGGAGTCGGCAGTTGAACTTAAACTACTTAAAGTCATATTTACTATGTATCTACTGAGGTACCCCGACCGTGGGTATCGCCTACAGACATTTGCAGAGTCGTACCGTTGCAGAAAAAAATCCTAAATAGCACAGTTCTCGAATAAAACGAAAAACTGAACAATTCGTAGTCCCTCACTCTTTGCGAATTATTTCTTCATGATGCAGAAACTGTATCATACCATCTGCTGTACTGACCACCACCATTGAAACAATTTTCTGACTAGCATCTTATGCCAGTATTTAAGGTGGCCATTCCCTAGAAAGGACGTCCGATAGGGAAATATTGATTAGTTTTGCCCATAACTTTTTTTTCTGAGTACGTATATTTAAAAAAAAACTATAAAAGTACCTAAGTAGAACGATAACAAGACCATTAGTACGAATTTTCACTCAATAATTTCAGTGGTTTGCAAAATAACTAGATTTAAAACTACGAAATAGGAAGATTAACATAATTTTTAAATTTAAATCTAGCTATTTTGCAAAGCACTGAAATTATTGAGTGAATATTCATAGTAATAGTTTTGTTATAATTCTACTTAGGTACTCTTATGGTTTTTGTTTAATATAGGTACTAAGAAAAAAAAGTTATGGTCAAAAGAAATAAATATTTCCCTATCGGTTGTTTCTTTCTAGGGAATGGCTACCTTAAGTAATTCTAGTTAATACTACAATTTGATCAAAAATAGTAAGTAAATAAGTAAGCAAGTAAGTAAGTAAGTAAGTACTTACGTAAATCTTTTATTTCAACAGATTTGAATACAAAATATTTTTATCTGTGAAATAAGTACGTCATATTTCACCAAATATGGTAACACCCATGGAAGTTATATAATATAATAAACACAATGGGCTTGTTCAGCATTTTTTTTTATTTCATAAATCGAAAGTGCAAGTATAAATTAATGGATCTGCAAAAAATTAGAATCTTATTCGCACGTTTAGTATCTTAAAAACTATTACAAATCTCCATCTCACGAAAATGGGGCGTGGCCAGGCGCTACGTCACTATACGCATAGACTCAGCGATCTCAGTAGACTTGATGCTCCTTACTTGTTATAATTATAAGTGTTTTTAAAGGATTGTTTGTTTTGTTTACTACTTGACAGTAGGGGAATACAATTTGGCGAAATGTCAAATAATTACAATTTTCTATCGCTCCTGCCGGGACGAATTTTTGATTTTGACCATGCAATTTACGATTAAAATTGATCGCCGACCTTTTCCTTTCCTTAGAGACATAGAACGAACTTTCACTCGACGTATTTATTTAGTTACCAGCGTTTAAAAATTCCATGTTTTTCGACTTTTCAGGTTAAATTTGAAAGATCCCAGAAGCCATTTTTCTTACGTCACTTACGTATAGTGACGTCACATATGAGCCCTCGGTTTTTGCAACTATTACCAATTTCAACTCCTTATATCTCGAGAACGGAAAAAGTTAATAATACGAAATTTTAAGTGTATAATGAGAATATCGAGTACTATATGAAAAAGTATAAAAACCATATAAAAAGAATATCATGGAACAAGCCTATTATACAAGCATATCAAAACAAAGACGGAAAAAATATAAAAAATACAGAAACAACATCAATTAGCAACTAACAATATAAATATATATGTAAATACAATGTAAAGGCCTATGGCATATAGATTTTTCTATTAAGTAAGTGTTTTTTGAGAGATTTTTTGAACACGTGTTGATTTGCAGATTCCTTAATTTCTGGAGGTAGAAAGTTGAATAGTCTGCAGCCATTGTATATAATGCTCCTTTGATATAAGGAGGTTGAATGAGCGTCAGGTTGAAGTTCAAACTTATGACGAGTATCATGGTCATGGGGAGTTATATTTTGAGTGAACATAGCTTTGTTTTTGAAAACAAAGCAGCAGAATAAGTAATATTATCACAATTTTCAAAAACGCTTGTTTTTTACAACTAGAAAAATTACAGAACAGGCATCATAGGCAGAAAATAAGGGAAATAAGAGCAAATATATAAAGAACTAAGATGCGCGTCCACAGACACTCGACAGACTAACATTTCTACCATTAAAACCACCTTTCTGGATTCAGGCCACTTGCAAGCGTATAAATTCATCAAAAATTCAAAATGAAATCACAACGTTGTCCCAAAACAGTGTGTCTGTCAAAGAATAGGTTATATTAGAGGTATACCTACAAGTCTAAATTTATATCAAAATTACTTATTCTGTTCAATGCTGCCTGCTACAATTATTGATTTTATGAGGACAAGATGTGAAGTAAAAAAATAAAGGATTATTCTAGAAACCCAGAGAGAAACCGTCTCGGCATCTTGCCTATAACGGTTTTGTTGTAAGAAAACGTAAAAAAAACTTTAAATTCAATGTGGGTATTACAAATCGCTGTTTTACAATTAAGTAATAGGTACCTCTACTAACCAATCCGAATTGTTTAACCAGTAGTTACTGGCAGTTATTGGCGGATTAAAAAGGCCTTCCTGATTGTTTGAAGTCAGCGGTAATTTTGTTAGTTTAAAAAAGGTTTACATCGTTTTGGTATCGTTGGGGTACATTTCTATTGACAATAAACAGTACTTTTAGTTTTACGTTGCTAGAAAGATAGAATTAGCATCCTAGGTCACAAAAATCTGAAAATTCTCATCACACTTTCCTTCGATTTTATGCCGTAATAAGGAATAAGTGTATAAATACACAAAAAAGATCGTGTTTCTCAGAGTATGTTAGGTGTATGGGTAGATATACAATCCTAAAATATCAAAATTACTATTCTATTCGGGGCTTATCCACAAGAGAAAATCAATTTTATGAAAACAAGATGGGAAGTAAAATATAACCGAACGATGTAGAATCTCAGCGAGTCCCTCTCACTTGTCTATAATAGTTTTGTTATCATAACTGAAAGCGCAAACAAAAACAATACCTAACCGGAAATTACATAATATTGAAAAAATCACCGTTATTACATTTCATATCAAATTGAATTGCTGGCATTATCGCCAGTTTTAACATTAAAAACGCCTTCCTGATTAGGTACCTATGTCAGCAACACATTTTATAAAAATTTTCGTTTTAAACGTAGCGTTCGGCTTCAACCGTAAAAGGTGTTCCTAGTTTAAATAAGTTTCGCATCATTTTGGTACCATTTGGGTGCAGTTTTTAGAAAATGGACAGTAATTTTGGTTTTACATTACTGAAACTAGCATACTTCCTAGGTTATCAACCCCAAATTAACAATAAAGAAATAGTTAAGTAGTAATAAATTGCGATAAACCTAGTATTAATATTAGTTTAAGCAAGTAGGTTGTAATTTTGGCAGGGTTGGCAAAAATTGTGTTTTTTTTATTTTAATCAAAAAACACGTTTTTTTTATTTAAAACAATTCAATGTGTTTTAAACATGGAATTTTAATTGTTGGAAAAAAACATGTTTTAAACAATAAAAAATACGAGAAAAAATATGTTTTTAAACTTAAATTTATACGGGCGCGCGTCGACCCAATACATTGTTTATTCTATAAGCAATGCCCATATTGCATCATAACAAGACGAGGACGATACTTGACAACGGTTCGGCCAATTCGGTGTAATAAATACGTCAAGTTGTGCAATAGTGCAATAATTGTTTGGTAATTGGTTATTGACTACACAGGCACATAAAAAAGTCGAGTTGGAGAAGGCAGACCTAAGTATTCCCATGAATTCTGACCGGCTCTTGCATTCTTCCTAACCTCAAAAAACACGTAAGAATGCCCGAGAAAAATGAAATGTAGCTAAAAATCTGAAAAAATTCAGGGGTACGTAGGATGGCGATAGAAATCGAATGGCGCAAACCAGACATCCCTGCGGTCCTTCGTTTTCGAGATAGAGCAGCTCAAAGTCACCGGAAGGAAAAAAAATTGTTTTTTTTGCACTTCTCGAGGCTCTATATCGGAAACCAAAAAAGCTATAGAATTCTAGTTTGTGCCATTCGATTTCTCTCGCCATTCTATGTGCCTCTGAATTTTTTCAGATTTTTAGCTACACTTCCATTTTCTCGGTCATTCTTACGGTGTTTTTTTGAGGTTAGCAAAAATACAAGAGCCAATCGGGCAAAACGGACATCAGATTCGTGTTCAACAGGTCAAAATGCATGGGAATACATACTTAGGTCTACATTCCCACACTCGACTTTTTTTTTGTGTGTACCTGTGCTATTAATCGCTTTAAAATTAACACTTAAGAAAATAAATAATAACAGGTAAATCTTCTATATAGGTAATAGTAATATGTTTCGTTTCTTGTACTTGTACTACTATATTATTATAACCAGTTTCATTGCATTACATAAAAGTTCATATTTTTCTAATTTATTATTTTTTTTTACCTTATCAAATACAACGATGTATCAAAAATTGTCCATCAAACACACTGAAAAAACGCATTGAAAAAAATCATGTTTAAAACAACTGTTTTAAACGTGTATAAAACAAATGTGTTTAAAACGGGTTACTATGTTTTAAACACTTAAAAAACATTTGTTTAAAACATTTTGTTTTAAAACTGCCAATCCTGAATTTTGGCTTACATTAGATACCTAGATACTGAGGTATATCATTTTTTTGTTTTTTTTAACAGTCCTGCATTTTTTATTTAGCACTTAGTATATTAGCAACATATTTAAATAGTCATTTAAGATACGGGCGTAAAAAGCCATTTTTTATTGCACGAATGGCTAGATTAAAAATACGAGCGAAGCGAGTGTTTTTAAAAGCCATGAGTGCAATAAAGAGGCTTTTTACAAGTTTGTCTTACAACGTTTTATCTTCGACCGTGCCAATTATTGTAAGAAATTGGCAATTTTTCATGAATATTTGCAAAACTGTATCAACGTTTTGTGAATGTCACTTTGATGGAAACGATATTAGAAATAAACTGGCGTAGTTTAAGTCGCCATTGTTATTCTTGAATGTTTGAATTAAAATATCAAGTTAAATTAATAATGAATAAAATACCTACTTACTGATCAATTTTTTAGAAATTGTGCAATACAAGCGTGCAATAAATAGTTTTATGGCACAGTTTCTTATAAAGGGCCACTTTTTACACTGGAAATGATGTAAAAAAACTGTAACTTTTTACACAATCGTAGATAAGTTATGAGACACAAGGTACGTTTGAATAGGTACCTATCGGTACTTATATTGTTTCAATTCGCTCTGCAATTTAAAATATGTAAGTAGGTATGTGTATATATAAGTATATATTCCGAGATATATTCAAATTTGGTTGAAAAGCTACGTGGAAAATGATGTTTTTCGATAAATTCTTTGATGTTGAGACTGAATGAAGTAGTTCATTATTAGCAACAATCAATTGAAATGGAACATAGAGACGTTTCGAGCCTATTTTAAGGTAAGTACTTACTTACTTGGAGAACCAAAGGGCAAACTTACTCAAATGTTGTAAATGGCTAATCCCATTATTAAAAAACTTTTTTGAAAGTTTAGCACGCCTGTTCCGTCAAGCGGAATGTTTTCTTTGGTATAAACTATAAATTTAACTAGGAGTCATGCTCTCAGTGACACCAAGTTTTAAAAATTGGTTCTATGAAAAGTCAATGGAAATATTTAAAGTTATTATTCTTCTCATACGTTGATTCATTTGATACTGACGTCAGTTTTTACTTATGATTTGAATTTAACATAGCATAATTTTGCTGTACGTAAGTACGTCGCACTGAGGGCTAAAAAAAATGGAAAAACTGAAAAAATTTAATATTTGCATTTTTCGATGTATTTTGTTGCTGAAGGTGGCATTGGAAAGGTTATTAATTGTAGAATACGACGCTCTCCAAGAAAGATGGTAATGGTTAAAATTTTAAGCATTTTAACCACTTTCTGGCGAAAATGAGCATCTTTTTCATAGAATTTTTATAAGTTCTGACTGAAAAAAATACTTGTTTGTGTTGCATTTATATTATCCATTTACTTATATTGCCTCGACCGCAAGCGGTCTCGGCGATAATTTTTCTCTCGTTACTTAAGTAAAACTGAATTTCACAGCCTTGGCATAAAAATAACTATTGCAATCTTGTAAAGTTTTAACTTAAGTCCTAGTAACGAAATTTGCATCGTTTAAACGCCCTAGGTATAGTGTTGTTAGCTCAAAGCAAGATAAAAATCTCGTAAAAAATGAAAAACGCTCATTTTCGCCAAAAAATTGTTAAAATGGATCAAATTTTAACCAGTACCATCTTTCTTGGGCAGCGATTCGTCTTCTACATTTAGCAACCTTTCAAATGCCACCTCCAGCATCAAAATACATAGAAAAATGCTTTGAATAGGTAGGCATGTAACTTTTTTGTCTTTTTATTTCTTAGCCCACAGTGCTTGTATTTAATAGTAGCGTTTCTTGTTCAATTGTGCCTTATATTTTCGTTGTTTTTTAAACCCCAGCGAAATGCTTTAGTAATGCCATTAGACCTAGGCATTATAATTATAAATAAATAATAATTTGCTCTTTATAATCGTCTATTTCTCTTCTACCTTACGTCCTATAGCCCCTATACAAGTAAAAGAAATTATTGCAAACAATACAAATGTAAAAATATATGACATTTTGCAAAATTTAAAAACTTCTAATAGTCAAAATGCATTTGCTAACGTCTATTTCAGAACTTCTTACTCAAAATTACCATTTTATTTTACCTACTAGGTATTACAAAATCAATTTTTTGAACACAAGATGTGAGGATTAAATTGTTTGCCTAGTAATTATGGTTAGTTTTCAAATTAAAAAGACCTTCCTGATTATGACATAACTGTTTTTATAAATTTTCATTTTTAAATGCAATCAATGTTCGGCTTCAATCGTAAATTTACAAATTTAAATAGTAAGTTTCGTATCATTATCGTTACGTTGGGTCACATTTCTACTGACAATTTTGGTTTCACATAACTGAAAAAGTAGAATTCATCGTAGGTTAAAAACACCTTAAATTTCTACGTTTTGCTTAGATTTTAATCCGTAATAAAGAATAAAGTGTAAATAAAGTGAATAAACCTATGTATAAAACACAGCGTTTGTCACAGAATACCTAGGTAAATGTTAAGATATAGATATTATATACCAAAAATCAAAAACACTATTCTATTTCAGCGCTAGTTATCATAAAATCAATTTTATGGAAACAAGTTGGGAAGTAAAAAACTGAAGGTGCATTCGTGAATCCCCCTCTCAGCTTGCCTATAGTGGCTTTGTAATCATATTAACGAGAACGCAAAAAAATAACTCCAAATTCTGTATACCTAGTAAAAATCACACATATTACGTTTTATCCCTATACCAAAGCAAATTGTTTTCAATTTGTCAGTTTTCAATTTAAAAATGCCTTAAGGGATTATGACAGTAACAGTAACATTTCTACACAAATTTTCGGTTTTAAATGTAATGTTCAGCGTCAACTGCAAAACCCTTTAAATACATTTTGTATCATCCACTTTTCTTGCCGTTTTACATTAATGAAAATATAGCACTAGCATTTTGGATCATAAACAGTTTAAAAGATCCACTTTTTGCCTGTATTCTATTTGGTAATAACGAACAAAGTGTATAAAATACATAGCGCCAACTGTCTTGACTGTTATCAAGCGAAAAAACAAGTTTTCCGACTTCCAGAGAACTTGGCTTGTGTGGCTACAAGTTTCCGGAAAACTGGACAATAAAATAGTTCAAAATCAATAAAAACAACACTTAAGCTAGGTACTAAGGCACTTCCAGGTTCGAGAAGGGCATATAGGCAAGAAACTTACATTTAAGGCAGGTCTCTGTCTCCAAAAATCGATATAGTATCCCAAAAACTTAACAGCACTACCATCACAGTTACAAAAGATTAGAACTATAACCCTTACACGAACAAGTAGGTATTCAAAACTATCACATCTTCCTTGGAAGCAATTTAACAACAATTAAAAAAACCACCAGCACAATATTTAAATCACTAGCAACCGTCGACACAACACCGGTGACTTTAGATACAGTATCGTTATGTTTTATTGTGTATTACCGAATTCGCGGACCGATTTAAAATTAATATTTTATTATTTTAAAGCGCTTTACGTACGTTTTTACATCACCTTTACATGGCGCTCGCTCACTGATTCTGCTATAGGAGGACATGACTCTCGTTTAGGCATCCTCGTGCGTACCCGGAAATGCTCGGGCAGAGCTTGCTACGTTGCTTACGTGTGGTAAGATTCAAGTGGAGTGTTGTGAGCTTGACTATAAGCCTGCCTGAGGCAGCTTTAAATATGAAAATAACCATAAAAGGAATTATTTTTAGGATTGTGTGTTTACGTTTACATTTTTAGATATTTAGGTTACCTACTTATTTTTATTAACAACCCCAATACGAAAATTAATGCGTGCTGTAAGGTACAACTAAGTACAACAGGAATGTATTTATTGCTGACGGTTGAGACGGAAGATAAAATAGTGGTTCGCCTGCAGCGAGTTGTTGTTTGGGTGATTACGTCTGGAATTTGGTAAGTAAATTTTTTTATATTGCATTAGAAACTTATAAAGAAGTATTGCATACATATATTATACCTACATGGAAGCGATTTTGTATAGGTACCTACCTTGTTATTTTATTTTATTTTAAGGAAATGTAGGTACCTCAGGGCTGTCTTGAGCTTTATTAGGTACCTACCTATATGTATCAAAATAGATCCAGATGCCCATTAAATAGGTGAAATAAAGCAAAAAACCAAGACAATCAAATAATTAGGTGTTCTTACTCACTTAAGTTACAATACTTTGAATGTTTTACATTTGATAGAAACCACATCTATAATAATCGAATAGGTACCTAATCGATAATAAATCTGTATCATTCTCAACTTGGCTCTGAGTTGAGGTATGGTTGTTTCTTGGGTAATTCCATAACCTTCAAAATGTCCCTCCGTCTGGCTGTCCACCTGTTTTTATTAAAGCAGTAAATAAATGAATAGTATAGATACATTTGCGTCTATTACCTAGTCACATTATTAACATTTAAAAAACAATTGGACTGAAAAATTATTGATTTTGTATTTTCGTTACTTAAAACTGACTGATTACCTAGAAACCAGCCCAATAATCAGTTCATTACTATTAATAGGTATTATACCATAGATTAATGTCACTATTGTTGTAAATTAACGTTGTATATCTGTGTGAGAAGCAGTTGGGCGGAAGTCCACTTTTGAAAACTTTATAGGAGAGCCAAAAAACCGCAAATGGTACACTGTTATAATATATGATGTCTACAAAACTCATCGAGTCAACTTCAAATTTTGGTGATAGATTTCTTAGACAATTCAGAATTCGTTACAATGAAACCAAAAAATACTTTTTTAATGGTATGTCGGACATCAGCCCTTATTCTTGTCATTTTTTATTGTTTAACACAACTCAATTTGTAGTAGGTATAGTAAAATTTAATAAATATTTTTAATTAAAAGGTACCAAAATATGTAAAAAGCATTATTTTTATTTGGAATAAATATTACAAATTTAAATAATTAACGTTATACGGACACGAAGTATTGCATATTAACATAGTTGAATACAAACTTTATTATAATCCATCAGGATTTTCATCCGGATCATCGTCTAGTTCATCAGATGTCGTTGCTGAATACTTAAGGTGGCCATTCCCTAGAAAGAGACATCCGATAAGGAAACATTTATTATTTTTATCCATAACTTTTTTTTCTTAGTACATATATTTAAAAAAACTATACGAGTACCTAAGTAGATTAGTAACAAGACTATTACTATAAATTTTCACTTAATAATTTCAGTGGTTTGTAAAATAGCTAGATTTAAATTTAAAAATTATGTCAATCTTCCTATTTCGTACTTTTAAATCTAGCTATTTTGCAAACTACGGAAATTATTGAATGAAAATTCATAGTAATAGTCTTGTTATGGTTCTACTTAGGTACTCTTCTAGTGTTTTTTAAATATATGCACTAAGAAAAAAAGTTATGGGCAAAAATAATAAATATTTTATGTCTCTTTCTAGGGAATGGCCACCTTAAGAGATTGGTAGTAGTTATGAAAGGTTGTATCAACCCATTTTAGAAGCTCCTGCAAGTGATGGTATTTGGAGGCTTTTATAGGAACTGTGGTATTTCGTACGACTGGAAGACTTTCAGGAAAGTTTTCGGATAACCTTAAATTTCTCTTCAAATTGACAGATTGAATTTTTTTCGAATCCAGTGGCACCGTTAACCCGCAGTCACAGGGTCTGTGTTGCAGTAGACTTGTTATGTTCGCCGTTTCTGATTGAATTAAATGAAATAACCTTATTTTCAGTAAAAAATGTCTTCATCGTAAACACCAGAGTGTGACGAGGTTTTAATCTACTACATTACACAGCTCCTCGACCTCGAAAATTTGATTACAATTATTATATATCCTTCTACCCCAGATGATACTGTCACTGGTAAAAATATTCGCGCACGTTGGCTCCGCCCCAAGCATCTTCTCATAATAATACAACTCTAATATCCCAACAACAAGAGCATGTGAGTAACACCTCTGTCTCAAAAATAATACCTAAAAGAAAACACGCTTTCTTTCCTTGTTGAGAATTGCAGATATGCGACCTGCTATGCCCCTTTGAAGTACGAGTGGTTGCCTACCTCTCCACTCAAACAAATGAACTAATGGGTTAATTTACTGTATTTAACCATACATATATTAATGTAGCCTTTCCAAATGCTACAGTTTATGTTAATGTATAGTAAACATTAATAAAAGAAACTCTTCTTTTTAATAATGATTCTCTCATCGCCTCATTTTACACACTTTACCAGTAATTTTCAAATATTAATTCCATATAAACTTTGTTTTTTTATTATCACACTACACTTTATTGAATTAGCGTTAGTCAACTACGGACCTCTAGAAGAAAAATTCCTAAGGCTATGTTAGTAAAATGTGAAAAATTGCATGTGTAAGTATAGCGAGAAACTTTTTTGTCTTTCAGATTAGCAGTTTTTCAAAAAATCGCATATGAAACAATTTGACCAATAAGTTAATGCATCTTTGCTTTTACAAATTTTTGCGCCTTTTACCCATTAAACTTACGCACACAACTGCAGGTGCACCACAAATAACAAACTCCTTATTTATCGTATATCTCTATTCGCAACTATGCAATCCGTCATTTTTATCAGCGAAGAACAAAAGAACTTCCCGTTGAACCAGTTACCACCAACCGAAGTATGTTAATATAGTCATTATTTTTTATTCTGTTGTTTAACGAAAATAGGTAATTAATCAAAAGAAAATATGATTATAAAGGACATATCCGCCATAAGGGTTGTCACGATGTATACACATCTATTATTAAAAATGGGGCAATACACATTTTAGCCCGCATTAACTCAAAACTTGTGTAATTTATTGGCTTTTTAAAGATAATTACATTGTAACTCATCATCATATAATTACAACTATTCCCCTATAGGTATTTTAAATTAAACTTAGCCGCCGAGGCCTCCTCTTAAGCTTCGCCTAAGCCTTCTTCACTAGAAAGTTGAGTTCATTAAACTTGGCAACAGTGTTCATTATGATATCCGTCAGTTTTACTACTAGTAGATGGGAATTTCTTCAAGATCATTTTTGTCATTGCAGTTTTAACCCCCTCCCACCCAATTGTAAATAAATAAATAAACAAGCTAACCGTTACACTCTTCGCCGATTTTCTTTATTTCTTTTCTTTGCAATTTTTATATAATTGTTGTACATTCTATAGGATACTCTTCGCAGTTTCTTTGTAAATAATATTAGTTTTAGACATTTTGGTTTAATTGCAAAACATAAAAAATATATATAAAAAAGCCCTGCGGGCTATATTCCCAAAGCCGTTTCCTTAGGGGAAAATATCTCTATTCTTTTACTTCATTTTCTTTAAAAAAATAAAATCAACTACAAATTACGTCAGTCAAGATACGTCATCTATCATTTCAAACACAATGAAGTTAGGTGTTTTTCGAAAATTGCCATGATGCCAAGTGCATTTTAACAAGCGATTACTATCGTTTGTGTACATAAACTAAATGCAGTCAAGAATACCGTATATAGAAAGTGTTCGCGAATATGCCGTTCGCATCAATACGTATACGTGCACTGCGAATCATGTCAAGAATAAGGCTGCTGGAGGAGCAATATGAATACATGAGGTTAAGCGAATTTTGAGTAAATTTATAGAATTTTAGATTTTACAACGCGTTAATCTATTGTTATGAATTACACCCCCTTGGAACTGGAGATGATACGCCTATGCCTACGAATTGTGACTGGAAGCTAGCAGAATAAAATGGACTTTTCTGGAATATTGTTGGAGAAGACTCTTGAATGTTTCTAGATGGATCTAGAGAGTCAAATTCGGAGTATATAAGGCGCGATTACCAGCGCGGAAAGAGAAGTTTTATGAAGAAAGCAGTTTATAAAAGTGAACAAGTAGAAAAGTGAAAAGTGAGGTTAGATAGAAAAGTAAATAAAGTGAATTTGAAGTATTGTATAGTCAGTAAATAGTTAAATAAAGTGTTAGTGGTGTTTATCTCTTGTTGAAATTATTTAGAACCCACGGATTCATACAGGGTGTTTCCCAAAAAAGTGAATAAATGCGAGGTTAGTGCTAACACAGGAAGGACTAATTTACTGGACATTGTTCGAGGACTATTTCCGAACAGAAAAATAGTGTTTAAGTGCATTTTTGAGACATTTTTGGAACATTTTGTTGGACATTAGAGGTTAAGTGACAAAGACTCTAGATAAGACTTTTCGTGCCGTTTTGAGGGTTTTCTGGACAGTCCCATTACCGATAGTGACGTAATTATTAAACTTATTTGATTTCAACGTAATTGTATGCCGGTAACGACCAGAAGCATGGCATCCGAAAAACAAATGCAGGACTTTATGGCCCAAATGCAAAAGATGATGATGGATCAGGAAAGGAAGCACCAGGATGAGAAAGAAGAACGGGAAAGAAAACGACAAGAAAAAGAACAAAAACGCCAACAGGAAAAAGAGGATCAAGAACGAAGACGTCAAGAGGAAAAACAAGAAGAAGAGAAACGATATCAAGACGAAGAGAAACGACGTCTGGAAGAATTGAGAAAAATTATGAATTTTATAGTTTTAGAAGCCGCCTTAGATCTACGATATGGCGATCAACACCTTGCTCAAGTATACCAGACCCAGCTGAAATTGTGCGTTCAGAAAGCTGGAGAGAGTCTGCAAGAATTTGAAGCTGCGGTGGAAAGACTGGCACATTTAGCATATCCAAATGCACCAAGAGAATTTAAGGAACAATTGGCAGTGGGGGCATTCCTAGACGGGATAAGGGACGAGGAGATCAGGCGAGTCCCCAGGCTAGCCCGACATAACAGTAGTAGTGAAGCCTTGGTGGGTGCACTAGAAATAGAAGCTGTCTATAGGGATACTCCAAAGTCAAGAGTGCGGGCTATGACGCTTGAAGAATCGCAGCCAGAAGAGAGAGACCAAAACCCTATCTTGAACGCAATTCTCAAAACAAATAAAATGATCAGTCAATTACTGGCTCAATCAAATCCTCCAAGAAGACAGGAAAACCAACAAAATAGAGAAAGGCCAAGTGGAGGTATTAAATGCTACAACTGCGGCAGGATGGGACATATGAAACGAGACTGTCGACAGCAGAACTCGGACAGACGAGTAAATGCTGTAAATGTAGAAGAGCAGCAGGAAAACTAAAGATAGTCAGCACCAAGGGGGCTGTGCTGGCTAGGGAACACGGTGCCCCCAGAGAAATAAAGATTTCATAGCTGCGAAGAATTCCAAGTAGTCTGCTGTTGCAAGGATATGTGAATGGAAGAAAGTGTGTGTTTACTGTTGACACAGGCGCTACGTCATCAATAGTGCAGCCAGGATTTATATCAGGCTTGCAGATTAAGAAGAAGCAAAATGAAGTAATTATTCGGACAGCCACGGGAGACAGGGCTGCGGTCCATGGAGAGGTCAATTTGGAACTGCAGGTTGGACGGTTGAGATTCAATTACAAGGTCATTGTGGCTGACATTACAGATGATTTCATTTTGGGACTGGACATCATGGAAGAGAAGAGGTTTATTGTTGACGTAGGGGAGCGAGTCTTGAAAATTGGAAATGAGGAATTTATACTGGCAACCGCAGATGACCAATTCCATAAAGCAAGGTTATTGACAACACAGACGATTAAGATTCCTGCTCACTCGGAACAGATCATCGATGCTTCCTTGGAAGGAAATCCTGGAGGTTACCGTGTTGGCCTGGTGGAAGGTGACGAATCAATTAAGTCCCTAACCAATATTGTTGTGGCAAGAACTTTAACCCGGACTAAAGATAAAATCCCAATTAGAGTCGTCAATTTAAATTCCCATGCAGTAACAATTAAAGAAGGCAAACCGATTGGCTCCTATGAACCGGTTATGTGGGTAGCAAGGTGTGAAGAACAAACGGAGGGAAATTCATCTACAAATATAGACCAGGAAGTTTTGACCTTGCTGAGTTCCCAGTTGGAGCATTTATCTGAGGATGAACGAGAGGAGGCGCTCAAGTTCCTGGAAAAAGAAAGTTCAGTATTTGCCAAAAGTACGGAGGCCCTTACAAAAACAGATATAGTCCAGCATCGGATAAATACTGGTGACCCACCCGCTATTCGACAACAACCTAGGAGGCTTCCGCTAGCAAAACAAGAAGAATCCTCGGCAATGATAGATAAGATGCTACAAGATGGAGTCATTGAGGAGTCAACGAATCCCTGGTCATCGCCAGTAGTTTTGGTTGCCAAAAAGGACGGAACGTTAAGATTTTGTGTCGATTATCGGAAATTGAACGATGTGACGAAGAAAGGCAGTTACCCATTACCCCGGATTGACGACACGTTAAGTACATTGGCAGGCTCACGATGGTTTTCGACGTTAGACCTTAGGAGCGGTTATTGGCAAGTTGGGCTTCATCCTGATGATAAGGAAAAGACAGCGTTTTCAGCAGGCAGTGGTCTTTACCAATTTACGGTGATGCCTTTTGGACTTTGCAATGCTCCAGCCACTTTTGAACGATTGATGGAATTTGTACTACGAGGGCTAACCTGGAAGACGTGCCTGGTTTACCTTGACGACGTGCTGGTTATGGGACGAGACTTTACAGAACATTTGAAAAATCTTCAAGAAGTATTTGGACGAGTAAGGAATGCACACCTGAAGTTGAACCCGAAGAAGTGTTTACTATTTCAGAAAGAAGTTAAATTCCTTGGTCACGTAGTGTCTGGAGGAGGGAATACAAACGGATCCCGATAAAATTTCTGCCGTACGAGATTGGCCAAGGCCATCTAACGTTCATGAAGTGCGAAGCTTCCTTGGCCTCTGTACTTATTATAGACGCTTTGTGGAAGGGTTTGCAGACATTGCGAAGCCATTACACCGGCTAACAGAGGAGAAAATTCAGTACCAGTGGACACCGGAGTGTGAAACGGCATGGAGAAAATTGAAGGCAGCTCTATGCACTGGTCCTGTGCTAGCATACCCACAACAGAATGGACTTTTTATTTTAGATACAGATGCCAGCAATTCTTCGATTGGTTGTGTGCTGTCTCAAATTCAGAACGGAGAGGAAAGAGTGATCGAGTACTTCAGCAAGGTGCTCTCCAAACCGGAACGAAACTATTGTGTAACCAGGAAAGAGTTATTGGCCATCGTCAAATCAGTGGACCATTTTCATAAGTATCTCTACGGACGACATTTTAAAATCAGGACCGACCATGCTGCGTTGAAATGGCTGTTGCAGTTGAAAACCCCGGAAGTTCAACTGGCTCGTTGGATAGAACGGCTGCAACAGTACGACTTTAAAATCGAGCATCGACCAGGAAGATCTCATAACAATGCAGACGCTTTATCTAGAAGACCATGTAAGGGCGACACTGCCGCCATGTGGAGAAACAGCAGGGCATGGGAGTAGTCAACACTATTAAAATAGACGTTCCAGATGATTGGACAACTGAAGCCCTGAGACAAGAACAACTGAACGATGCAGAGATTGGGGCTATATTGAGAGCAAAGGAAAAAGGAATTCGACCAGAGTGGAAGGATGTTTCAGACAAAGCAGTTGGCTTGAAGGCTTTGTGGGCACAGTGGGACTCACTTAGAGTTATGAACGGGCTGTTAAAAAGAGCATGGGAGAGCCCAGATGGAAAGCAAGTTGTTATGCGTCTAGTGATTCCCAGGTGTTGAGTACCGAAAGTACTTCAGGAAGTGCATAATGGAGCATCCGGTGGACACTTCGGCGTTAACAAGACCCTGAATAAAGTACGTGAACGATTTTACTGGGTAAATAGTCGTCAAGATGTTGAAGCTTGGTGTCGTAATTGTAAAATTTGTGCAGCCAGTAAGGGACCACAGACTAGAAGTAGGGGTGCAATGAAGCAATATAACGTTGGGGCTCCTTTTGAGAGGATTGCGATCGATATAGCCGGACCATTCCCAGTAACCAAGGACGGTAACAAGT
Source organism: Stenurella melanura (assembly GCA_963583905.1). Taxonomy (NCBI): domain Eukaryota; kingdom Metazoa; phylum Arthropoda; class Insecta; order Coleoptera; family Cerambycidae; genus Stenurella; species Stenurella melanura. The sequence continues at coordinate 19,607,630 of OY757316.1, forward strand.
ACATACTGGTTGCCATGGACTATTTTAGTAAATGGCCTGAAGCCTACGCAATTCCAAACCAGGAAGCGGTTACTGTCGCCAAAGTCTTGGTAGATAACTTGATATGTCGATTTGGTGTACCCCTAGAGCTGCATTCAGATCAAGGGAGAAATTTTGAGTCGGGGGTATTTCAGCAAATATGCAAGTTATTGGGAATACACAAAACACGGACGACAGCCCTTCACCCGCAATCAGATGGAATGGTGGAGCGACACAATAAGACTATGAAAGAACATCTCTCTAAAGTCGTTCATAAAAATCAACGTGACTGGGATCTCCACATACCGTTTTTCCTCATGGCATATAGAGCTGCTATCCACGAGACTACAAAACAGACTCCGGCTCGTGTAGTATTTGGACATGAGATCAGACTGCCGTGTGATTTGATGTTTGGAACGCCAGGTGGAGAACGGCTTCCTGTGAACAGCTATGTAGATGAAGTGAGTGAACGGCTAAGGAATGTCCATGAGTTAGTTAGAGACCAAATCACCATAGCCAGTGACAGAATGAAGGCTCGATATGACCGTAAGGGTAGTTCAGAAGGGTTCAAGGCAGGAGACCTGATTTGGCTGTACAACCCACAGCGGAAGAAAGGAAGGTCACCGAAACTTCAACCGCCTTGGGATGGACCGTACACTGTTATTACCCGAATTAATGATGTCGTCTATCGGATTCAACGAAGCAAAAAGTCCAAGATGAAGATCGTGCATTTGGACAGACTGGCGAAATACATCGATGATTCTGAGTTGCCTGATCGGGACGATCAGGCTTAAGGAGGGGGCAGTGTTATGAATTACACCCCCTTGGAACTCGAGATGATACGCCTATGCCTACTAATTGTGACTGGAAGCTAGCAGAATAAAATGGACTTTTCTGGAATATTGTTGGAGAAGACTCTTGAATGTTTCTAGTTGGATCTAGAGAGTCAAATTCGGAGTATATAAGGCGCGATTACCAGCGCGGAAAGAGAAGTTTTATGAAGAAAGCAGTTTATAAAAGTGAACAAGTAGAAAAGTGAAAAGTGAGGTTAGATAGAAAAGTAAATAAAGTGAAGTTGAAGTAATGTATAGTCAGTAAATAGTTAAATAAAGTGTTAGTGGTGTTTATCTCTTGTTGAAATTATTTAGAACCCACGGATTCATACAGGGTGTTTCCCAAAAAAGTGAATAAATGCGACACTATAATTAATGGTATCGAACGCTCTAGAGTAATCCAACATTAGTAAAATCGAATTTTCCCTTTTATCTATGCCACTAAACAAATCATTTGTAACACAAAAGTGCCCTAGTTGTACAGTGTCTTGGTCGAAAACTCGACTGGTTTCCATGAAGAATGTTATGTTTTTTAACAAAAGAATATAACTAAATATGAATTAACGTTCTGATACTAAATTTATTGGTCATAGATGTGAAATATATATAATTTAAAAAAAAAATTTATTTAATAGTTTCAGAACTTGAATTTTTCAGGATTGACTTGTTTTTAAACTTTCATTTTCATAGTAAAGCTCCATATTTAATACACCATTTAATAAAATTCGCTCTGGACGTTGTGGTAATATGGCCCTCAATCCACAGAGGTTTAGACACTGTAAATTTACTGCAAGTTTCTCGAAATAAACTGAGAACTACTTCTGTCATCGTTTTAAACTTTTTCAGTTCCCTGGTTTGTGGCAAACTCGCGAACACACTTAAACTTTTATATGTCGTTTGCTACTTTTTACAATTTGTGAAAAGCGTAATATAAAGAATGGCGAAATATAAGCATCAAAGATGGTAGAAATAATGGCAATCAACTTGATGTTAAACCCTTGACACTGAATTTCATGTCAAAAGTTAGACATTGGAAATGAGGAATCCAGATACATATTTTATCATTTAAGGGGTTTAAGGTGTCACTAAATGTTATAGGACTGAATTTTTCAGAATAAGTAGTTTTGTTTGTGTAGAATACGATAAAAAAAAGTTTACAGCGTGAGCGGTCACGGACGCGCTACACTAAATTTGTTATAACTTTTAACTAATTAATGAAATTTAGCTCAATAAAGCTAGAATGAAACGAGAAACATGTGGCTATTGGATTATCATATTTTCAAATATAAGAATGAATGTATGTAGGAATAGTGCATATATGATGTCGGAACATATAGAGATTTTCGATGAAATCGGCAGAAGCTCTACCATTTCTACAATTTTTAAGATAAGACTCTGAAAACTTTCACATATTACTCTTGAAGTAATGTATAAATAGATTCGGTGGGTGAAAAAATCTCAAAAATTTATTTTTGAAGATGTACACTGTACTCTTTTAAAATTTCAAAATCTTGAGAAAGTGACATATTTTAATATGTGTAACTAACTTTAACCGCCTATCACTTTGGTTTAAATCGCGTTATTAGATTTCTGTAGGTGCGATTTTTAAAGCTTGAAATGTGTACTTTAAGATGTAAAGGAATTTGCCTTAAAAATTGAATTATCCTTCCTTATTTTACGAAAAGAAAAGAAACATTTTTCTTTGCTCAAAATTCGTTAACAACTTTTATTACAAAAATTATTGGGCATACCTATCCATCGGATTGATTGATTGATTAGCCAGCGTAGGGTAGGCATTGCTACCACTTCTGGATATCCAATTTGGATATTTTTATATACCGCCGGATCGGCTACGTACACGGGATTGGATATGGGACATGCTTGTTAGCAGCAGAACAGCAACAATAGCCACATGACGCATAGTGTAGGGAATATAGAATGGGAAGTGTAGGTGTTTGTGAAATGCTTCCTTTAATTTTCCATCTATCATCATCTTGTTTATCTTCTTCTGAGCCTTCTGCATTTTCTGTTTCTGAATCTAGCAGTGTGTATATCCTTGATATATCTTTATGGTTTCTTGTGAGTTCTTCGCTCTGTACTAGGGAAATGTCTCAGGTGTCATTATTTGCTGTTTGTTGCAGCGAACTTCGTGAAGCGATGATTATGAGATAGAATATCTCTCTCTGTCTCTCTGTCTCTCAGAGAAAGTTTGGTATCGTCTGCGATTGCGCGTAAAGTTATTATTTTTGAGATCCATATTCAGGGTGATTCGTGAGTAGGGATGGCAAAAAAATGTAATATATCGATATATAAATCATTTGATACATCACAAACTCAGATCGATATAATCGATATATAACCAACAATTATCGATATTTCTATATATCGATATATTTTGTAGATTAACATTTAATGTAAAAAATTAATGAATATTGCTTAAGGTATAACCTTCGGAAAGCGGAGGGTAGTATTCCTTACAGTACAAATATTTATTTCGATTAAAGTTTCGAAGAGCGGGGGGGAATATGCAAGTTAACCCTTTTCGATATATTTAGAAAAATAATTGATATTTCAACCCGATGCATTACAACAAAAAAACGATATGAATATATTCATGGTTTAGGATTAATATATCGATATTTATTTTATATCGATACATCGTTGCCATCCCTATTCGTGAGGAGACGTACTTTACCAACAGATAAAGAACATTGAGGTGATCTTAAATCCCCATACAGTAGTGGGCGAAGCGGCTCCGTTTTCAAAATATATGGTGTTTTATATTTTTTGGAAGAATTTTCTGTTTGCCATATATCTGTATGTTTTTTACAAGTAATTTGTAATTTTGTATTTTAGTTACAGTAGTCATTCATCATCAAATGCCTGAGATCTTAATAAATCATCAGGGCCGGACTCAAAATAAGGAGATTTTTAAATTAATCCTGTAAAATAACACTGTGTGTACTTCTGATAAGAATCTTGATATTGAAATATTCATTTACACCGAGAAAGATACAAAATCCCATAAAAAATATTTTGGTGCCATTTCATTGTTTAAATGAAAAAAATTAGTTAAATTGTTCAGGATTCAATGTTTTCTGTAATGAAAAATTGAGAGAAAAAAGTCTCTCAAAATATTAGTAACACACTTAAAAGTGAATTATTATTTGTTTGCTTATAATTATTGTATTCAAACATATTCTTTATAGGATTTTGCAAGCAGCAGAAATATATAACTGTCTATGAGAACTAAAAGAAAAACTATGTGTAAAATTATTAATGAAATCTTTCCATTCTTTCGATAACCTAAATTCTTGTTATGCTATCAAATTAAAATCATAAAATAAATTTGTCTAATTTCTTATTTGAAAATTCTCATTCTAACACTAGCACCTGGGCGAGAAGAGGGTGTCCCTGTTTACGTCCTTGTTGTTAATCTTTAATTATTCCACTACGTTGTTTAGTTTAGCTTTCAATATATGCAACTGGCTAATGGATTATGTCCAATGCCAAAAAAAAACACTAGCATCTACACAGTCCCCTACGGCCATGCAGATTAAACTAGTATCTACATAACCCCCTACGGTCATGAAGATTCGGTTAAAAATGAGAGCAAAGGCTTAAAATGAATTTATTTACCTACCTTGTCTTAGAAATTTTTCATTCTAATGGATTACATTTTCATGAAATCTATTATTCTGACCAAGACAATTTCTATGAATAAGTATGAAATAATTATATTTGACATTGACTGATAAAAACAACAGATCTTCAGCTATCTATTAGCTAACTAGTATTGGAGCCTATATACTCTATGCATGTTTAAAATTGAATTATTATTTGTTTGCTTATAATTGTATTGAAACATATTTTTTATAGGATTTTGCAAAAAGCAGAAGAAAAAACTATATATGAGAATTAAAAGAAAAATTATGTGTAAAAATATTAATGAAATCTTTGCATTATATCGATAACCTGAATTCCGGTTATGCTAGCAAATTAAAATCCTAAAATGAATCTGTTTAATTTCTTATTTTAAAATTAAACTAGTATCTACATAACCCCCTACGGTCATGAAGATTCAGTTAAAAATGAGAACAACGTTTCAAAGGCTAAGCATTTCCAAAAAAACAAAGTGATAGATTTCATAAAAATGTAATCCATTAGAATGAAAATGGGTAGGTAAATAAATGCATTTTAGGCCCTTGTTCTCATTTTAACTGAAACTTCGTGACCGTAGGGGGTTATGTAGATACTAGTTTAATCTACATGGCCGTAGGGGACTGTGTAGATGCTAGTGTTAGAATAAGAATTTTCAAATAAGAAATTAGGCAAATTCGTTTTAGGATTTTAATTTTCTGGCATAACCAGAATTCAGGTTATCGAAAGAATGTAAATATTTCATTAATATTTTTACACATAGTTTTTCTCTTAGTTCTCATAGATAGTTTTTGTTTTTTTTGCTGTTTGCAGAATTTTGTAAAGAATATGTTTGAATATTAGTAACATATATTTTGTATGGATCAAAACAGACCTAATGCACTTGCATTATTGTCTAGCGAAGCACAGTTGGTGCAATAAATTGATTATGAGAATGTCATTGTTGTTTTCGTACGGGCCAAAGCAAGAAGAAGAAAAAATCTAACTTATGTCAACTTCTGATTAAGGGCCAATATATATTTGTGCTGCTGGGGAAGCTTCGAATGTATCAATATATCCTTTAAGTTTCTGTAAAGAAGTGATTGAGAGTTACCATTTGAGTAATGTTGTATGTAGAATTGATCTACTAACTTTTAAAAAGCCTATGAAAAGCAGTGTTGTCAGATGCGAGTAACCAAAATACTTCACAAATTCATTAAAAATACTAGTTAATTTTCCTCACAGCAGCTTTAAAATCCTCACAGCCTCAAAAGGACATTTTTATATATTCTTCATATTCTTAAAACTCTTTTAAAACAAGACTTGTAATGAATGTTGAACTTTGACGAGTTAATTTTAGACGCGCCATCTACCGGAGGCCCTTTACATCAATTATAATAGTTATAACTACTTCCGCATTGAAACACGGTGCCGTTTCTGCATAGAAAATTCGTACTGTATTAAGTCTACTTACCTTCTAAACTCGATGACGATGGCAGATACACAGATCACACTCACACTTAGTCTGGTGGTTCAGATCTTGAGAGCAAGCTTGAACCTCAGACACAGACAGTGTTGCCACAGCCTTTCCGGTGAAATCAACGGGGGGGGGGGACTTTTCCAGAAGCCTGCTACATAAAAGTGCTTAACAACGTTCAGTGTTTACAAAGTTAGTAAAATTTTGTTTGTGTATCATTTATTATTAAATTTTCGATGGAATTTCAGAATAGAACGGTTTTTGGGTAGACTTCATCCAAATTCGGTAGTTGTGACATCACTGGACACAGACTAAAAGAACTTATTTTCAAATCTGAGACGGAAATGAGTGGCCAGCTAAAACTGGCTTACTGACAGATGTCGCTCTGTGGGATGCGGGAAACGGCCACGACCACTGTCGCAACATTGTCAATATGCTCATATTTCACATTGTATCGTAATGAGTCAACGTGTACAGTTGAATTTCATTAAATATGATTATTTAATGATACTGAAATCTTCACCCAATCCTCACAGAATCCTTACAATTTAGTCATTCCTCACACGTTTCCTCCCCAACCTTCCAAACGATCACAATGTGAGCTTTTACTCACATATTGGCAACGCTGGTGAAACGATACTATGTTGTGAATCTTACATGTACTTCTTTTCTGTTTAAATCATGTTTTAACTTTTGTTTTTATGTGTGTATAATAAGGTTTTTAATGTAAAACAGACAATATTAAGTCCGACTCTGTCGTGGGTAGGGTTTACATACGTGCTGTGAATCGTTACGTCGTAAAATATTTTCGCTAGAAGGGAGCTGGGTCATTATACCAAAATTATTTGAAATTATAATTGGACTAGGTGCGTTTCCGTTAATTTCTTATTTTAACCATGCCAAAACATACTTTACATGAGAAAAAATAAGTTCTATGCATACTTATGATTTAACTTTCTCTAGAAAAACAAAGCATGCCCCTCTCTCCCCTCTATACGTAAGCGACGAAGCTTTGAGGTTTTTTATGTGCATTAAATATACGTAATCGACCATATACTATACATTTGGATTGTATCGTCATGGGCTAAATAAATGTATTATATATCCGTCTATCAAGTATTTCGGTCTATTCAAATTCGGACTTTTTACGCACATCCAATTATTTTCCGGTTGACCATATTCTCATGTCATTCAAATAAAGTATCAAACAACGCAATCTTGAAAAGACGCCATCAAGCCTCGCATAACCCAGACTTCTTTAATACCTATGTTTACAATATTCCATGTGGTAGCCCTCATTGATTATCACCTTATTATTAATCAGAGAGACAAAATAATGTTAAAAAACTCGCTTCACGAAGAGAATACCGAATATTCAGTTAACCAACCTTCGTATATAGACCAAGCGTCAGAGACGAAAAAAGACCAAAATGCGTTAAATTGAAAAAAAAATAAATCTGCTAGTTTGCGAAAGTTTAAAGAATGTTTTAAATCAAACCACGCGGCAAAATGTTATTAACTTTTATCATAATAAGTTATTAGTCAAAAATATCGATATTTCAGGTTTAACTGATTGGTGGTCAGATTTTAAAATGCCAAAGATTAAAATATTTTTTTTAAAAAAATTTAATAAACCACTCAAAAAGATACCTAATTTTGAAAAAATATGAATTTTGAAGCAATTTAAAATCTTTTTAAAGAAAAACGTTAAAAGCTCAGAAAAAATAATAATTCTGCGGATTAAGAAGGTAAATAATAATAATAATAATAAAGAATTAATTGCCCAATAGTATCCTCCAGTTACAGGACAATTTTACAAAATGAAAATAAATTAGACAAATGCAAAGTATACAATATAAAATATATACTTCTTCTCATCTATCTAGGCGTATAAAAAATGTCGGCGCCTTTGACAGTGCGGTAAAGATCAAGGACCCCGACATTTTTTATACCGACAATAAGTTTACAGTAAACTATAAAATATAGAAAATATAAAATATGAAAGTATAAAATATTTATTTAATTTGAAGTAGCGTAATATTACGGTTATGTACTTAAATATAGGTCACAATCTAGCCCGACGCAGAGTTTTATGGTCTTGGAGTAATTATTTATAGAAAGACCAAACATGTCATAATGGTCACCGATAGAGTTATAATTTCCGTCAGGGAATAAATGGGTGATTTAGCAAGGATGTTTGTTCTTTTAGATGGTAGTGCAAAAGTAAAGGTTTGACGAGAGCCTAAACGTGGAATTCTAAAATTAATTTGGGATAGGAGTTCTGGAGAGTCTATTGTATGTATCAGCTTGTAAATAAACATTAAAATTGACTTAGTTGTTCTATTTTATAATGAATCCAAGTTAAACCGTGTTAAGGTGGCCATTCCCAGAAAGAGACATCCGACAGGAAAATATTTATTATTTTCGGCCATAGCTTTTCTTTCTTAGTACGAATATTAAAAAAAAAAAAACTATAAGACTACCTAAGTAGAACCATAACAAAACTATTACTGTGAATCTTCACTCAATAATTTCAATGGTTTGCAAAATAGTTAGATTTAAAACTACGGAATAAGAAAATTAGCATAATTTTTAAATTTAAATGCAACTATTTTGCAAACCACTGAAGTTATTGAGTGAAAATTCATAGTAACGGCCTTGTTATGGTTCTACTTAGGTAGTCTTATAGTTCTTTTAAATATACATACTAAGAAAAAAAGTCATGGCCAAAATTAATCAATGTTTACCTATTGGATATCGTCCAATACGGAAATATTTATTATTTTTGCCCATAACTTTTTTTTTTAGTACGTATACTTTAAGAAACTACAAGAGTACCTAAGTAGAACCATAACAAGACTATTACTATGAATCTGCATTCAATAATTTCACTGATTTGCAAAATAGCTAGAGTTAAAACTACGAAATAGGAAGATTATCATAATTTTTAAATTTAAATCTAGCTATTTTGCAAACCACTGAAATTATTGAGTGAAAATTCATAGTAATAGCCTTATTATGGTTCTACTTAGGTACTCTTATAGTTTTTTTAAACATACGTACTAAGAAAAAAAAGTTATGGCCAAAAATAATAAATATCTCCCTATCGGATGTCTCTTTCTAGGGAATGGCCACCTTAACATTATATAATTTGGATATCCCTGTTCGGGGTATGTGATCTATTTTAAAAGATAAATATTTACGAAACTGATGAATAATTGTGAATATTTCTCATAAATAGGATTCCATATTACCATACTATACTCCAATTTCGAACGCACAAAACACAAATGTTTTTAATACTTTTAATACTGTATTAGTAAAATTTTTGAATTTCTTATATCAAAACCGAGTGTTTTCAACCCAGATTTAGTAATTCAGTTAATATATCCTGTGAATTTCAATCTGGAGTCGAACAGTCTACCCAAATCTTTAATTCTCTCACAGTGAGTTAAAGAGCACTGTATGAATATTCAACCGTATTTCCCTTTCGTAAGTAAGTCGTAACTTTACATTTTGATACATTCATAATTTATTGACTGGGCAACAATTTTCAATGACATTTAATTGTTCTTGTAATCTTGCACAATCCTCTCTCTATAGTAGTAATTTCACAAAATAATTTCAGATCATCCGCAAAGAGAAGTTTGTTGAAATTCAATCCATCACATAAGTCATTAATAAATACCGAAAATAAGAATGGAGCCAAGTTTGAACCCTGAGGTACGCTAGAAGTTACGACATATACATTTGATTTAAAAGCATTCTACTGAACATACAGTAACCGGCTTTGTAAGTAGGACTAAAAAAATTTTACAAATGTATCACTAAAACGGAAGTTGTCAAGTTTATTAATTAAAAGTCTATGGTCGGATGCGGTCAAAAGGCTTCGAGAAGTCAGTGTACACCACGTTCACCTGCCCTCGTTTGTTTAGTATATTAGATAAAGATAGATAACTACAATTTGAGTCGAAGAACGTCTACATTAATGCTCGATGCTAAAAGTTGTAGCGATTTTCCAGATTTTTTCTCTTTTGAGATTGTCACTCAAAAATTTATATTTTTAAAATTAGTCCACACCATTTTTAGCTGTGATGCGAAATTTTCAATCACGTATTTTTTCGAGAAGAATATTGGAATTAAAGAAGTAAGTTGGTTGAATTGATTTCTTTAAAGTTTTGGGGTTAGATTTTACTAATTTTACATCAGACCTACACATATCGATAAATAATTTAATTGTCTACAACTTCTATTGGTAGAATTTTTTCTTCTTCTTTTGAAGAAAACATGTTATCGCGAAAGAAAATGTTATTTCAAAATTCTGTTGGCTGTAAATAATTAGGCAGATTTTTATTCGTCAATCTAGACACGTCCAGAATTATTAAGAGGTCGAAATTAATGTGGTAAAAAATGTGTCAGCGCATAAAGATTTGCACGCATGTGTGAAACAATATCTTACCTTGAAATTTTCTTGCGATGTAAATTGCCAGTATACCTGCTGCGATTTAAAATAATCCATTAGAGGTGTTTTAAAATCTCTTTAGCTGTGACACTCATATGCGCAGAGACAAAATCGCTCTAGTGGACTCAGTTACACCTCTTAAAAATATCAGATTTATTAGTTACAATTTATCCCGAGCTCTTGTTTATGTATACAGCAAGGTAGCCGCCGTCTTCAAGAAAAACCGCTGACTAAGGAATCACTACTTCCACATCCAGATTTTTTCATCAAAGTCACTTTAAAGGAAACATCTTGACTAGATTTGCACTCTAGTATGTGAAAATAATTGGTCATAGAATTATAATAATATTTGGAGCAGAGATGTCATAGAAAAGTTTAAGGCGTTGGTTTCTACCAAATACGTTAAAAATGAAGTTTTTAGTTTACCCTACTTATTTTCCCCCATTCACAACCTACCACGACCCACCCCTTCAATGAAATCATCTCAATCAGATGTCATTACAATACATCCGTATACCAACTTTCAAGTAAATATCTCAATTTTGTTATCAAACCTATTAATAATGGAGCGGAGATGGTGGTGTTTGAAAAATATTAGAAAGAAATCTGGGGCCTTGGTTTCTAGTATATACACCAAATCCCATATTTATGTACTCTTACCAGCATGTTTTACTTATTTTCCCCTATTTACTCCTATTCAACCCTCAACCCTTCAACGGAATCATCTTAAAATATAATATAGTTCCAGATGTCGTTATAATACATACGTGTCCCAAATTTCAAGTGAATATCTCGATTTCATTTTACCCCTTTAATAATGGATTAATGGTGGTGGGGGTTGAAAAATATTACTAAAAAACATGAGTCCTAGGCTTCTAGGGCATACGCCGAATTTCAAGTTTCTGTACCTTTACCAGCTTGCTTTACTTATTTTTCCCTATTTACCACCAATTACCCCACTCATTCAACGAAATCATGTTAAAATATAATCCAGTTTAAGATATCGTTATGTGTAACAAATTTCAAGTGAAAATCTAAATTTAATTTTATCAACTCTTTTAATAAAGGAGTGGGGGTGACGGGGGGATGGGAAAATATTATGGAAAAATCTGAAGCCATCGCCTCTAGTATGTACACCAAATCACAAATTTCTATACTCTTACCATCTTGCTTTCCTTAGTTTCCCCTATCTACCACTATTTAACCCCCAACCCTTCAACGGAATCATCTCAAAATATAATCCAGATGTCGTTATAATACATACGCGTACCAAATTTCAAGTGAATATTTCAATTTTATTTTATTCACCTCTTTAATAATGGAGTAGGGAGTAGGGGTGGTGGGGGGTTGAAAAGTATTATAAAAATTTTGAGTCTTTAGCTTCTAGTACATACACTGAATTTCTGTACTCATACCAGCTTGCTTTACTTATTTTCCCCTATTTACCCCCATTTAACCCCCAACCCTTCAACGGAATCATCTTAAAATATAATCTAGTTCAAGATGTCGTTATAATACATACGTGTACCAAATTTCAAATTAATATTTCAATTTTATTTTAGCAACCCCTTTAATAATGAAGAAGGGGTGGTGGGGGTTGAAAAACATTATAAAAAATGTAAGGCCTTGGCTTGTACTACATACATCAAATTTTAAGTTTCTGTACTCTTACCAGCTTGCTTTACATATTTCCCCATATTTATCCATATTTACTCCTCAACCCTTCACCGGATATCTTCAAAAAACAATCCAGTTCCAGATCTCATTATAATATATACGTGTACAAAATTTCAAGTCAATATCTTAAACCATTCTGGAGAAAGCGTGCGGACAAAAAAAGTTACAGACACACTGAGGGAAAAATTTAATAATGATAAATAAAAATTTAATTGTAGCAAATAAAAAGTTGTGTACTATTTGGGACAAGAGAACACTTTAATTGTACTAGATAAAATGGAGTTGTTGATCCTGTTTACTTGTCATAAATAAAACATACCAAGTGAAAGTAGTTTCCTATTGTAAATAAATAATTTATTAGTGACAAATAAACATATACTTACTGTGGTAGGTAAATAGTATATTTACAGCAAGTACATCATTTAAGTACTATTAGTAGTTTTACTAGCTGAATTTTATAAATTATTTAAAGCTACATTTTCACTCGATCGCTAAAAATAAAAAGATTCGATTTTTTCGTGGCATCCCGTAGAATTGTTTGGAAGTCTAACAAAATTATTATCTTAATCAATTTTGATCAAAATTAGATAATTTTTTTGACTTTCGAAAAATTCTGGTGGGTGCCCCAAAAAAAATCGAATCTTCAATTCAGTACAAATTTCTGTTAAACTCAATTTAAAAATAATATGCAGATACATTTTATTGTGATGAGCAGTATACAAATTATTTATAGTTTTAAGTTATACGTATCTATCTGGTGAAAATAAAGCCTCCAATGATTTATAAAATTTAGCTACTAAAACTACTATATACTTATACAAGTAAAGCTGCAAGTATGCTATAGACTTACCTAATGTAGTAAATGTATTTATAAGTAGTGCATGAACAGATTGGTCATTATGCGTATAATATGCATTTGATTTTTCTATGTGAAATATTTCATGGTCTCTATATATTGCATAGATTTTCCATTTGGGGAAAAGTATAAGATATCTTCCTTTAGCGAAAACTTTGTATATCTGAAAATGGTTAGGTAATCATGATGATTAAAACTAATTTACAGTTTAACAAAATTTATTAAAACTTTTTCAATGACAATTAAAACACAATGTTGATTCAACACACAAAAGTAAAAAATGAATAAAGCACTTATTTTGCTCCTTTACGTACCGAACCACATTAACAAATGATGAATTCTCTTATTCTGTATGACCAAATATGCACTCACGAGTCGATACCGAACGAAACTCGAAGATTCACGAATCAAATGATTTAATAACCACAAGAAGTCGAGTATTTGGATTAAGAAAAATGTTGTTTTGTCACAAATAGTAGAGAAGTTCTTACTGATATACATGTTTAGAAAACTTGCTTTAATTATGGTAGCCACATATTTAATTATTCCTAAGCACAGTTTAATTGCAGCAATTATTATTAAACACATTTATTACCAGTTTATTACTTGTAGAAGAGTACAATAATAAGAACAGGTATCTGTTTTTAGAAATGTCGTTTTATTTATAAGAAATATTACATTGACTAGTCCGAATTAAAAAAATATTTGTTACAATTAAATTATTGTTAGCAAAAAAATTTACCTAGACGGTTTTTCTCAGTGCAGACAGGCCGGAAAGCCGGTTTTTTTTTTCACTCAAATTTAAAATCTCGACGTTTCATGACATTCTAAACCGATTTCTAGAAAAAAAAAATTGAAATTTTTTTTACGATTACTATACTTCCAATCCACTACGTGGATGTGGAAGTGATACCTATATCGCAGAATAAACTTTGCCTTTTGCGCTTTTCGCGGCTCATAATATTTTGAAACACCTCTACACTGTCTACACGTTACGTTTTTATTTAATATAGTGCATTTCTCGATAAAACTAAGTTACGCATTAACATTCAACATTGTAAAATTAAATTAAATGAATTTAGTTAGTATGTTGCATGACTTTCTGTTTTCATATTTTGGGAATGTTTCAGTACGTGTTTACAATATATAATAAATGTAAAAGCCATCACTGAAATCCTAGGTAGTAAATCCGACCTCTGATTATTAAATCCAGCTATTAAAGTAAAATAAACCTCTCCCTTAGTGTGACGCAAAAATTTCTCTGGCGCCTGGGCTATTAACCAGCGCTCCTATGAACTAAAAACGAATAATAACTTGCATTAAAGAAGACAAACACAACTCCAAGCCATTTATAGACCCCTGTGAACCTTCTCCACGTCGGTGGCACTTCGCTACGGGCAGTAGATCGAGAGGAAGTCTAACTTTAAATGCGCCCAACAAAGACAAAATAAACCCTTACTCCGACAGAGACGACCTGAGTCTATACGCGGGTGAGAGAGACAAAGCACCCAAATTATATCGCTTTAAAACTGGTTAGGATACGAGCCACGGAGAGTACCGGGTAGACAGAGAGGGTAATGCAAGTGGGAGTTGAAGGAAGACGACGAGAAAAGCTGTAAAAACTTCTACCCAGGGATTTAATTTTGTAATTTTTATGTTGAGGTAGGTGTTATGTAATAGATCATTGATATGTTTCGAGTGATATTTCAGGAGAGTAAACATATTAATGTATGATGGAGATTAAAGGTTGGTTTGGGTAGTGTTAGAAAATTGAAATACTTTCCGGCTTTTCTTATTTGTTTAATGTTTAACGTAGATGTTAATTATCAAAACGTGAGATTTCGAATAAGTTTAGTTCCAAGGCAACGAGTATAGTTCTCTACATACATTTAAGGCACGTAAAAAAACCTCTCAAAGGTTTGCCGCTTACGTTTAGATGGGAGAGCGCAGCATGCTATATGTTCGTAGAAAATGGTAAATCATAAATATGTTTTAGTTCCGATGTAAAGTATGGTATGTTCTGGTGTGATTAAACTAAGAAATTAACGGAAACGCACCTGATTCAGTTATAAGTTCAAATTATCTTGATATAGTTGTCCGAATCCCTCCTACCAAAATTATTTTAGGATGTAACGGTTTACAGCAGGTATGTAAACCCTACCCTCGACAGTGTCGAACTTAATATTGTCAGTGCATCATGGAATATCAAATTTGTCAATGCTCTACAAATATATAAGATATTATTCCTATCTTGACATAAGCAAAACAGAGTAAAAATTTTTAATTTAGCACTGTGTATGTAGTGAACTATACAAAATATCATTGGATGTTAAAAATAAATATTATTCTAAAAAAAGTAGCGAGTATCTGCATACAGAGTGTCCCAATAGAAACTCCCAGGCCGGATATATACTAAACGAATAGAGATATTTTATCTCTGTAAAAGCCAATTTGTAGTGCATAAAGAGAGCTTCGTTTTGAATATAATTGTTTTTTAATATATCAGTATATAGATGGCGTTGTGCTCTAAAGAAATATTTCGATGGGAGAAACTTTGAAATGGGGTTTATGTGAAAGAAAATGCATTTCTAAGCAGATTATGTTCTAAAAAAGAATACCATAAAACTAACCGTTTTCGAGATATTTGAGCCCAAATGTTGGCATTTGCCAATATTGTATAATTGTAATCTCTTCAACATTTCAGTCCTTTAAGTGGGACAATCTGTATTTAATTTACAAATTTTAGAAGAAAATATTTAAAGAATTTTTCATATAATTGCTTTGTTATTAGGTTAGATTATAATTAAAAATATTTGATATCTAGTGAGTATAATAACCCTTATACCTTATAAATTAAATACAATTAAAGTTACCTTTTATAATAGTTTTGACATTTCTCAATTTCAATCATATTTTGTTTATTGGTGTGTCAGTAGAACTGTATTATTGTACCTGATTATTGTTTTCTTTGTGAATATTTGTTATTAAATATAGTCGTAAAAATGCTTCAGGAGCTGTAAATTTATATGAAATACGTTTTCCTGACAGACCTTTACCAGATCGGAAAACTTTTGTAAGTTGTGTTCTAATTTGAAAAATTATGGAGGTTTTAAGAAACCAAAAATAACAAGAAGAAAAAGAACTGCAACTGATGAAAATATTGCATTGGTATTACATCAAGTAGAAAATAAGCCAAACATGTCAGTGCGCAAGTTGACGGAAGAAACAAATATTGCACATTCCACCTGCCATAGAATTCTTAAAACAAACATTTTTTTTCCATATAAAGTTCATTTAGTTTCATCATTTGATTCCAGGGGACAATGAGCGGAGATTAGATTTTTTGGCGCAATTTTCAATTCTCTTAGAAGAAAATCCAAATCTTTTAGATACAATTATGTGGAGTGATGAAAGTCGATTCCACAACAATGGAGTAATCACAACACATAATTGTCGTTACTGGTCTCAAGAGAATCCTGGGTGGATGAGACATACCAGATCCCAGAATCGTTTTGGAGCAAATGTTTGGTGTGGTATCGTTAATGGTTAAATTGTTGGCCCATACCTCTACCATGAGAATTTAACAGGTAAAAGATATTTACAATTTTTGCAAAATGATTTACAAGTACTATTAAGGAATTTGCCCGCTCAGTTGGATAATATTTGGTTTCATCAGGATGGAGCAGGCCCACATAATCATCACAACGTTGTTAATTATTTAAATCAAACATACCCAGATAGATGGATTGGTACCAATGGAGTACTTAGATGGCCCGCTCGATCTCCTGACATTACTTCATTAGACTTTTATTTATGGGGATTTTAAAAAAGTGAAGTGTACAAAGAACCAATAGAAGACATGGCAGATCTTTATAATAAAATTTATGCTAGTGTTGCCGCCATTAATCGCCATACATTATATTAAAAGTGTGTAGATCTGAACTAATTAATAGGTTTACGATGTGTGTTAATGAAAATGGCAATAATTTTGAACACCTATTAAAATAGCTATTTTAATTTCATTAGTTCGTAAATTGTACCTCTGCTTGGAATTTTGAAATTATTTTTTTATGGATGGTTCGGGTGGTTCGGTCTCGAAGTGTTCTCCTCCACTTTCAGAACGGAGAAATCTGTTTAACGGTTTTTATTGAAAAAACCGCCCCATGAATATTGTTATGCATTACACCCCCCTATGATACGCCTATGCCTAATAGTGACTGGAAACTTGTAGAAAAAGATGGAATTTTCTAGAGTGTGGTAGGAGAAGATTCTTGGTTGTATTCTGGATGACTCTTGGAGCAATTTCAGAGTATATAAGGTGCGAAGTAAACAAAGTGCAAAGGTTATTTTGGTTAATTATGAAGTATTGTTGTATAATCAGTAAATTATTTAATAAAGTTTTAGTGGTTTACCCCTTGTTAAAATTATTTAGAACCCACGGATTCATACAGGGTGTTTCCTAAGGGGCGAAAACACGTAACAATATTTTGCTAAAATTTGCCCTTTGAAATGGCTACTCGCTAGATCTGACTGTGATTTCCGCCCTTCGTAACATACCTTAGAGTACTTTGAAAAATTATCGATCTGAAAAAAAACGAACTTTTGCTACTTTGGAAAATTATATTCGAACGACAGGGCTCAAAGGCGGTTTCCCGTCATTCGCGGTCTGAAAAATATTTCTAAGCTATTTTCAAGTGCACTGTCAATAAAATTATTTTCATCGTACTTTCAGATAAAGACGGTGCCGAAGGGCGTTTTCCGGTCTTTCGTGAAGTGAGAAATTTTCTAAGTTAATTTTTTAATGTAAATTTTGGCGAAATTTAATTTTGTTTAAAGATTTACAACTTTTGGAATGGAGCATTTTACAGGGTTCATTAACATGAGCACAGATAAACATGTAACTCGACAATAGATAATGTCTGTTTATTAGCAGTCTGTGGTCTGTTTCGAAATCGAAATAATATTCCATAAGTTTTCAAATGTATCTGTCGCGTTTATCTTTAGTCGTTCAGCCGCAAAATAATGTATTCGAACAGTTGAACAGGAAATCTCATTAAAATAAATTAAGGGTATTCTGGGTACTACTGTTTTGTTAAAAGCGCGATAATGTCGTTTGGCCAGAAGCGCATCATTTGAAATCATTAACGCAACGCATAAATGCGAGTAAGAAGTTTCGAATTATTTTGGGCCTGACTTTGACAGAGACTGATTACTTAAAAGTATGTTCAGATACTTCGGATATATTTAGATTATCAAATGACATGCTTTTAGTGATGAGTGTAATAGGGCGAGATTGCCGAAATTGGATGTTTGAAAATGTTTAGATTAAAGCCACATACACTCCAGCAGACAAAATACACCAATCACTAAAGCGGAATAATGTCCTGAAGTCCAGAGTTATTTTCTTTCATTGTGTTATTTTACAGGTTTTACTCAGAAAAATACTTTCTGATTAGAGGTTTTTGCAAAATTTACCTAATATTAATTATAAAATCTACCTCTTAGCCTACGTAAATTATATGGCAGGTTGCCCTTTTAAAACCCAAATAAAACCGCAGGTTCAATTTAGAAAAGGTTGGGTAAAAGTATCACATTTCAGTAACCAAGGGTCTAAATTATCATTACAATCGACCCATTAGAAATACTGACAACATACAAGTCTAGATTAGGTACTATTAAAAAAGCTATCTATGTTTCGGTTCAAACTTATGCTGCGTTAGAATTATCCTCTTCATTTTCAAATTAATTCCTGTCATGCGAGTATGTACAGATTCGGAAAATGCAGTTTAGGGTATAGGAATAACGATGTAATTGACCACGCCCCGCTAGTTCCATAAATTGTGAAAGCAGAGGCACACACTGAATTAAATTTAGTACGGCATGAACTAAAGATGGGTGCGGACGTAGGTAATAATTTCTAATACGAAACGAGACAATATCTCTTCGTCAAAAGAGAAGAAGTTATTTGTTTTTTTTTGACAAATAATTTCTTCTATTGAAAGCAATTCTGCCGTTTCTTTTTTAGCCGTAAATGCTATGGGAATAAAATAATAATTTTTAATAAAACGGAAATGAAAATAGAACATTAAAATAAAATTAAATAACTCGGAAACTAAAATCAACTAATAATTATTATCAAACAATAAATTAATGAAGTAAGGATTCAAACAAACCAGCTCCTTGTGCCAAACAATAGCCAAACCGAGTATACAATGAACCTCTCATATCATTGAGTTGATTTGGAGTAATGCTTGCACAAAGTTGGATAAGTTTACGGGAAAAACTTATCCAAACTTTCAACTAAATTATTGACTCGTTCAAACGCATGTTTGTACGCGGTTTCCTCTAAAAAGCCCCACAGAAAGAGATCATGGGGTGCTGGATCAGGTGACCTGGGGGCATTTTATCATTCCCCTCGTAGCTATTAAACGATTGGGAAATGTTCTTTCCAGAAAATTAATAACAGTTAAGGTATTGTGACTTGGGCAGCCGTCTTGTTGAAACCAAATGTCGTCAAAGTTGACCAGGAAGATTTTGAACTGCAGGAATTATTTGGTTTTGTAAAAGCTCTAAATATTTATTGCCATTTAAATTGCCATCGATTAGCAGTGGGCCTATAATATTATTGTCTAAAATTCCCGTCCAAACGTTCAACTTTTGAGGATACTAAGTTCGCACAGCAACACTCAAATGTTTATTTTTCCGAGACCAATATCGTACTACGGATGGATTGTGTTTCCTATGTAATGAGAAGGATGATTCATCTGTAAAAAATATATTCTTTAAGAAGCTTTCATTCTCATTCACAAAATTCCTTCCGTTTGAAATTGTTCTCGGGAAATATATCTTGCGTTCTTTGAACTTTGAAACAACTATACCCATTTCTTTTCAAAATATTTCTTACAGTTCTTTCCTTCATGTCAACTTCATCAACAATTTGCCTGCTAGAACAAGGTTCACTAGTTTCAACAAGTGCACAGACATTAGTTTCGCGAATTTCACGTTCTTCGCTCATTTGTTGATGACGGGGTTCGGACTGACAGCATTTTTTACAATAATTCACGACACACCCGAAATTCTCAAATTTTTTAATAATGTATGAAATCATGCTAGCTGAGGGGATTGGTCTGTCTTGATATGCCACAGTAAATAAATTTATTGTGTCTTCAGTGGAATGGCCCCCGAAGTACTACTTCACAATTTGCACTTTTTCTGCAGTTGTATAAACACACGGCATTTTAATAACGAAATTGAGATTAATTTATTTTATTCCCACACGTCTAAACAGCTACGCTATTAAAAGCAGAATGGGTGCGCTGCTTTCAACTCGACGCGGTCAAGCGATGGCGCTATTGTTTTATACCAATGTCCAGCATTGTTCTACGACAAGGCATGGTTTATCTGCGCAGAAACAAGTTTACGTACCTTAAACTAAATTTGCTGAATCTGTATATTTTGTAACGACTAATGATTTTTTTCACAAATTCAGGTTTGATTTGGCGGCAGAAATAATGTTTTCCTTCTTTTTCCTATAATGATTTCAATCTTTCATGGGATGGTTAGGTGGTTAGGTTTGTTAGGTGGATTTTTATTTTGCTATCTAATTGTTAATAACTATATCAGCGCCACAAGCAGTATTAGCGTCACAGACAAAGAGAGGAGGAGGTGCGAGGAGTGTCCCACCGCTTTTTGACATTGGAAATGTTTGTATGTCGGGCCAAAGTTACGAGTTTTATCCAAGGCCGCCGTCATAAGAGTCGAGGTCAGATGACGTAATACTGAGCAAATGTACACAGTATGAGTATGCGCGGAGAACATAAAGCTATAATGCGGTTGTGGTCAGTGCCAATCGTAGTCGCCATGGATTCACAAAGTTTGACAAATAGCGAATAGTTATTTTTGTAACAAGTACCTAAAACCATGTTTTTTGGGACGGACGAAACCGCGCCCGGAATAAGTTTATGTTTTATGTATGGTGTTATCATTTGCGAAGTCTGTGAATTTTTGTTTCATTAATGATTATTCCTTGGTTATTTACTGTGTTTACTCGGCTGTATTTACTATTAATTATCATATTTTATCTGTATTTAAACTTCAACCATTTTTTATTTCTTTAAGCTCACTGTTTATTATATGAAAGGAAACTAATGCATGCCCAAATTAAGTTTATTAAGTATAAAAATCGAACAAAGACACGAAGCGTTCCCAGCTACATTACCACACACGCACAATTACTCGATATTCATGGTAAATTAGACACATTTTCACTTACTAAGCACCTAGAGTGATCCTGGTGGAGTCTTGGGGTAATTTACCGCTATACTTCTGCCACACTAAATCATACCAAAGGCACTGCATGTGGTGCTTTTGATTGACAGCCACAACTCTTGAATAATTACACACAGGCCAAAGCCTCTTGATCGAGGGAGACAAATCCAGCAGGCACCCGGGCTCGTGCTAAAACTTACATCGTTTATGTTGTAGCAACTAGGAATGTATTTGTAGATCTGTAAAAGTGATTTATTATCGAGTAAGATGGCCCGCCTCTTTGTTCAAAAATGTAGGAGATTGTTTTTAATATGCAGCTGTTTGAGTGGCGTCAAATAATCGAGATTGAAATTAACTATTTTTGTGTTGGTCGTGTATTGCTTTGCATTCGGACGTGTATATGTAATAAGTATTGTTGGAAAATTAATGTGAAACAATCTCATAATCTTATTTGTTGTTATCAGAAACTCAGTAATAACGAGTTTCAATAAGATAAAGCACTTGTAATGAAAAAATAAAGTCTTCCTTCTTAAATTATCAATTATTATAGTCATAGTTTTATTTTCGGACGTAATGAAGAGTTAATTAAGATGGAGAAAGACATGTTTTCCAATTATAGTTAATCATGTGACTTTAGTACTTAACAGTCAAAATCAAACATTAATTGACTTCGAATAAAAAAAATCAATTTTAAACGAATTTAATTCAGGAACAATTCAATAAATAATAACACTTACATAGATAAACTTGTTGTGAACCTCCGCTTGAGACTTCAGAAAAAAAATAGTTTTGCATGTGTTTTCACTCTCTTATGTAAAATATTATTGTAAATAAAGTCATTTATTATTATTACTATTATTATATACTATTAATTGTCATAAAATTTAATCCCACTGTAAATGTGCTTTGCTATTATCAATATGATTTTAGAAAATATAAGAAATTGGATATCGATCAAATCTCGTTAAAGTTGCACTTATGGTGCTTATTATTACCTTAGGAATGTTAAATTTGTTTAAAATTGAAGTTTTTTTAAATTTCCAAGTCAATATTTTTAAATTTAGGTACTACGCTTTCCCCGTTAAGTGTTTTCCATTTCGTCCTACTATTTCTTTTTTATTTTCTTCCCTGTATAGTAGAAAAATGGTCCAAGTGTTATTTGGTGTTTTGTTGTAACCTTTATATACCACCAGTTTCTTTGTCTCTAGTTTTCCATATAGTGTATCATGGGCTTGACTTTTGTTGTTCTTTTTGCTTTAATACTCTTAGCCCTCTACCCTATTTTTCTGTACGCCATTAATACCGTTTGGATAAGTTTTTTACTTTTTTTAATAATGGCCCAGCGTATTTAGACAAAAAACAATGTAAAGTTTTTGAAAAGCTGCACGAATCGAGATTTTTGCCCAAAATGGAAGGGGGATATGGGTAAAGTCTAAAGTCAAAAAGTCGGGACTGTACCTGCTGGCTTCCTGTCGCCATTTTGGGAAACGCGGATGACGTTGTATCTCCGTCCGATTGGTTTTTTTTCGGAAAATTTATGAGAACCAAAGTTGTAGAAAATCATTTTATCTTTCATTTTTATTTAACCCTTTTTTGTAGGGTTGATATTCTAAAAGTTACAGCTGTTTGAAAAAAATGTTTCTTATTAATTTTTCAACTACTACATGAAAATTCCGGGAGAAATTTCAACATTGCCATTTTGAAATCGGATGAGCACCCCCTACAATTCATTTCTGGCTACAGTCCTGTGAAAAAGTAATTTAAACCTATCCCAGATACGATCATATACCGGATGTAACAAAATCATGGTATACACTATACAACCCTTTTCTCCTTTAGTTTTGAAGATAATTGATTGTTTAGGATATACCTACTACATACATAATAAGCGGCACTTTTTAACATACAGTTCTTTTTTTCTCTTCACTTCCGGTTTCGCCGGAAGTGACACTAACTTTCGATTTCTAAATGGAACACCCTATATATTATTGCATTTTTGAATTCTGCATAATTTTCTGAATCCAACGATGCCAAATAAGTGACATTTCAAACATCAGTTTTTTTTATAATAAAATTTTTAGTTTTCCATTTAAGTGCGCCATAACGGTTCCGATTTATTTTAAATGACCCCTGTAATGCTGCAAAAATCGAAATCCAGTTAAAAACACTAAATTACGTGATTTATGAGCAAATAAAAATAAAATTCTCCAAAATTATTTTTGGGGCAAAACTCAATTTTTACTTCCCTCGCATACCGAAGGGAAGTATTGTATTCGAGAAAAAATTACCCTCCGAGATTTTTCCGGATTCTGACGTTTCAGATAACGTAGATTTCGAAAATATAGGTTTTTCAATTCCGTCAGTCTGTCTGCCTGTCTGTCTGTCTGTCTGTCTGTCTGTCTGTCTGTTGGTGCATTAACTAAAAAACTACTTGACGGAGAGCAGTCAAATATGGTAGGTAGTTGACCCTACTGTCAGCGAAGAAATGGTAGAACTTTCACTGGAAAATATACAGGGTGGATCGCCTAAAGGGAATAAATTTAAAATTTCCACGTTTCGTGACACGCTAAACCTATTTCAGAAAAAAAAAAATTGAAAATTTTTTTCACCATTTTTTACCACCAAAAATTTTTTTTGTCTTTGTTCAAATTTAAAATTTCCACGTTTCATGGCATTCCAAGCCTATTTAAAAAAAATAATAATAATTTTTTTTTACCATTTTTGAAAAAAATTTTACCACTAAAATAGATGGAATTTTTTTTTCTTTGTTCAAATTTAAAATTTCCACGTTTCATAGCGTTCTAAACCTACTTAAAAAAATATATTTTGTTTTTACAATTTTTGAAAAAATTTTACCACTAATAAGTACAGACTGAATTTTTTTTCTTTGTTCAAATTTAAAATTTTCACGTTTTGATGGCATTCTAAACCTATTCAAACAAATTTAAAAATTATTTTGATTAAAAGTTTTTTTGAAAAAAAATTAAAACAAAAAAAATAATCTATTTATCACTAGGTATAGAATAGATGAAATATTTTTTTTGCTCAAATTTAAAATTTCCACGTTTCATGACATTCCAAATCTATTTCGGAAAAGAAAATTCGCAACATTTTTTTACCATTTTGGATAAAAATTTACCACTAGAATAGATGGAATTTTTTTTTCCTCAAATTTAAAATTTTCACGTTTCGTGGCATTCTAAACCAATTTAAAAAAAAATACCACTGTGGAATAGAAGGAAACTTTCCTTTTTGCTCAAATTTAAAATTTCCATGTGGCATGGCATTCTAAACCTATTTCAGAAGAAAACAATTTTGAAAATTATTTTAAAAACGTTTTTGACAAATTGAAAAGAAAATGAAATTTTTTAACCACCACTATACTTCCACTCCACTACGTGTATGTGGAATTGAAAATGTGACAGATGGCAATAATATTAGGCATATGCACCTATTATACTATTATTGAAAAATGTACAGGGTGGTCATCCCAAGAAATAATTCAGTCATGGTGGACATTTATAAAAGTATTTGCCAAGCCTTCCATATTTGGCACCTGTTATTTAGTATTGAACTTTTGCTGTTGGATGAGCACTCTGTATATTTTTTTAACTAAAACTCATCAGGTGTTCTTTGTAATAATAGTGATAACTATATTTCGATTATTATTTTGGATGTCACTTCGTAATTATTATTTTTTAGTGACCGCCATGCACAAATAAAGAGGGAAGTTCTGTGTAAATACCTTTACCGATTTTTTCAAATGGAACCATATCGGTACCGTGATACCATTTATTATTACTATTAATAAGGAATTTATTCATATGTCGTATTAAAATGTGCGATAAATACAAACAAAATTACAGCTAAAAGAAAATAAGAAAATACAATTTTATTCTAATTACCTTGTTACACATAAGGTGGTTTCGGAATAAAAAAAAATAACACAAAACATTACAACAGTTGTTCAAAATGCTGTCCATTAACGTCAATGCACTTCTGAACTCGCATAGCTGTTTCTCGAAGAACGTTCGCCAATTGCTAGGCCGTTATGCTATTAATTGCTCGTCTTACTCGTAGCTTCAGGTTTTCGCGGGTTGTAACGGCGGTTGCATAGACAATATTTTTTAAATGACCCCAAATAAAGAAATCAAGGGGCGTTAAATCAGGTGACCTTGGAGGCCACCCCCACAGGACCATTCGTCGAAATTAAGTTTTCTCCGAATCTCCGTTGAAGGTAATCAATTGCTATCCTTGAATTATGGGTAGGAGTGCCATCTTGTTGGACATACGTTTCCTGTCCTAAATCTAAAAATAACTCATCTAAAATGTCCTCAATCTCATTTCCCAGGAATCTCAAGTATCTGGAACCTGTCAGAGGTCCTTCAAATATTATTAGTAGATAAGCTATGGGGATTCGGGACCAAAATCCCATGTTATTTCTTATGGAGGTTCATTCTGCTCATTTTTGACCAATTTTTTCCCCACAACTTTTTAGGCTCCGCCTTCGGGGAAGGTCCTACCGGTCGGGTTAAACAGGTTTTTACAGCTTTTAAACAGGTTTGCACAGGTTTTAAACAGAATCTGCATACAGGTCTATACAGACCCTGTTTAAAAGCTGTATAAACCTGTTTAAAATCGTACAGACCTGTATACAGATTCTGTTTAAAACCTGTGCAAACCTGTTTAAAAGCTGTAAAAACCTGTTTAACCCGACCGGTAGGACCTTCCCCGAAGGCGGAGCCTAAAAAATGGTGGGGAAAAAATTGGTCAAAAATGAGCAGAATAAACCTCCATAAGAAATAACATGGGATTTTGGTCCCGAATCCCCATAGCTTATCTACTATTATTGGACCAATGATTCTACTACCGATTATTCCAAGCCAAACATTGAAACCGAACCGCACTTGAAAGTTACCATCCCGTAATAAATTTTGATTCTCTTGTGACCAATATTTTGTATTTTGTCGGTTAAATAATCCCAAATTTGTAAACCTTGACTCGTCCGAAAATAAAATCAGTCCCAAAAAATCATTGTTTGACTGCACGTTATTATACAAAATCCAGTTACAATATTCCAACCTACGTTCGTAATCACTTTCGTACAAATGTTGGTGCAATTGGTATTTAAAAGATTTATAGTGGTATTTGTGCAAAATTCGGCTTACTGTTTGGTGACTGATGTTCAATTCAAACCCAACTTGCCCTTATCAACTTCTATTAGAGCCAAAACATTAATTTCCATTTCTTCGTGAATAATGAAGGGGATCATTGTTGGGCTCTCTTCGGAATTGGTTTTCAACACGTTTAAAATAATTTTTCGCTGGACGTTGTCTATTAGGATATCGTCGGCCATAAAGGTCCATAGCTGCAATTGCATTTTTTTTACTTACCCCATAAATAATTAACATGTCCAGTTTTTCATCTCTTGGATAAATTTGCGGCATTTTGAACACAATTAACAAAAATTTTAAACAATTTTTAAAGACACAATAAAAACACCGTTAAACCAACAAATGTTTGACAAGCTAAATATTTCATTGTTTTCAAAGTCACCTTAGTTACTTCTTAACAGTTAATATTTTCTTATTTTCTTTTAGCTGTAATTTTGTATGTATTTATCGCACATTTTAATACGACATATGAATAAATTCCACCCCTGTAGGGTGTTGTGTAAATGAAAAAAATTACTAGTACTTCCGGTTAAGCCGGAAGTATATTTCTGGATCTGGTTAAGTAAAAAGCGTATTTTTGTGCCAAATATTCTGTGCCAAAATTTCAAATTTTCATCTTGAAAAATAATGAAAAAAGTGGGGGTGTACCTGGTCTCTTGGGCACCCGGTATATAATTACTGTATTTTATGAATGAAAAAAAAGTTATGCTTTGACATTCTATGGGGGTTAAAACATCCCTAACTTAGATCAGAATATATTTAGTATGCATCTACATTCTACATAGCCAACGGTTGCTTTCCTTGATTCCCCTTATAGGTAAACGATGTTTATAAATACTCCAACACTTACCAAGAAATAAACTTGTCTTTGGTTATCACTTTCGATAAGTCCTCCTCCACTAAGCACCCTATATATGCTAGGAGTTCCAACGCTCCAACATTGTTACGGATGAGTCAACTTAACACATGATTGACATCAAACGTGTTCTAGATGAGACCGAGACGGAGGCATTTGTCTAAACTAAATTTAAACATACTTAGAATTACTAATTCCACATTCCGAGTTCCATCAGCTGATTGCTCTAATGATGCGGGCATGACTTTATTTTAAACGAGGGAGGAGCCGCAGTAAAAATGCCTTCTTGTGCAGACCAAAATATCATGCATTTATTTCTTGTTTCGCGCCATCATACGAGCAAGCGCTAACTCACATGAGATTATTCTTTATCCATATTAGAAAATCCGTACACTTATGAAGAATTAATGGAAACAATATGGAAACAATTTGTGCACACCGTTGTGGAACAAGGCCTTGTTGAATTTTAAAAATAATGTTAAATCCAAAATGTAATACAGTTTTATGCATTGTGTATCTATAGTTCTTGTACCTCCGATCAAAGAACTTAACACTAGATACATAACAGCCAACTCTCTAGTATATGCCTTGCTTGCTGCTAACATAGCCACATTATATGCCCATTAAAAAGAATAGATAATAATAATAACATCCCAGGGCTGCGCTGTGCTATGATGAGAATTACAATTTTTACTATACTGAAAAATCTTTATGAGACATTTTTTTGAAGCCTATTAGGCCAACCTAAATGTTTGAAACAAAAGTAGTCTATTTTTAGTCAGACATCCGAATTTGCAATAAAAAACCGCTGCCTAAGGAATCACTACTTCCACATCCAGATTCCTTGTCCAAGTCACTTTAAAGGAAACATCTTGACTATATTTCCACTCTAGTATGTGGAAATTATGGGTCATAGAATTTTAATAATATTTGGGGCAGATATGATAGAAAAATTTGAGGATAAAAGAAACGATGTTTTGCATTTTTCTCCGAATTTTTGAGGTTATGTTAAATAGTAACCTCTACAAAAGTTGCCGATTTTTTATGATCTGAAATTTTTAAATTGGATACTTTTTGATTCTAAGACAAAAAATGATTATTTTGCTTACTTATGTGAAGCTTTATTATTCCAATTTAATGTTTATAGCACTACTGTAAAAAAATTAAGTTTCGGGTCAAACAACGAAAGATAGTTTCTTTTGTATTTTTTTATACAATTCAATGATGCAAGCAGTTTTTCAATTTTCTTAAAAATTTAAACAAATTATCAACAATTACTGAAAAATTCATTGTTGCAAAAGTCATTTTTGAGTTTTTTCAATTTTTGAGCGTGTTGTTGAATATGGACATTATTTTTTATTATTGTATCAAAAAGTACAAGTAAGAAAAAATAGAGCACCGGAAGAACTATGTACGATGATTCTTCACCACAGAATTTATTTTTGAAAAAAAAAGTTTTTGACTGAAAAACTAAATATCTAAAAAACTCTTGATTTTTTTATATATAAAAAATTGTGCTTATTTCATACATAAAAAGGCATGCTATCACAATATTTCATCAAAATTAAATTATTTTTGCGAAAATGAAAAATAAAAAAGAAAAAATCGTTCTTTGGCATTTTTCTCGGTTATTTTGAGGTTATGGTAAAAAGTGACCCTTATAAAAGTTGTAGATTTTTTTATGATCTGCAACTTTGCTTTTTTGATAGAACGTCATGTTTCGCCGGAAAACGCAATAATATATTTTGCACAACCTTTCAACCCCCCAAATTAACCCCGTACTGGCATCCTTGCAATTTTTTTACGTTCATTAGCTTATTAATGAACACTCTAAATTTAATTTGCTTGCAGTATTATTAGAAGGAACATAGATTTTTTTTAAATAAAAAATTCAATTATTGTTAATAATATTTACCAAAAGAATAGTTTAAAAAATTGTACATTATTATCAAAAATGTACGACAATAATTGAATTAAAAAATAATTAACGACAAAGAAAATACATTAATATTAAATACTAATAATAAATATAGACAATACACACATATAAACGTTATTAAACATACGAACATACATTATAAATCTAATTACACTTACTCTTCGTCCGAATTATAAATGCATACAGGTTTTATATCCTCGCTCTCGCTTAATTCTGTGTCACTGTCACATTTTTATTTCTCCATATCAACATTAAATTAATAAAAGTACTACCTACGTACATATTTTTGCATTAAAGACTAGCAGCATGTGTAATGAGGACAACAATTAAAATTTTTAAGCTAGTCAAGGAAATATTTTTCATTGTTTTTCGCAGTATAAAACTGCTGGAAAATTTTAAAACTGACAGCATTTGCATTACAATTTTATTGTTATATAAATAATTGAACTGTATGTTTTTGAATTATTCATACAGAAAGAGTAACTTACCTTGTAGTACCAAAGAAGAGCAAGAAAATGATGCTTCTTGAATGCTTCTTTACTGTAGATTTTACTTCCGACAGATCAAAACTCTCCATGGTCATAAAAAATTTTAATAACAGGATTTAGAGATATTAAGACCTGTCATTAAAATTTTTCATTTGTGACCTATCCCTGTTAGCTCCCGGGAGTGAAAGCCAAATTGCATTTAAAAGGTGCGGAGTCCTTTAAAGAATACCTACGTCCCGACAGCTGCTACAATTAAGGCTCCCTATAAATATTGAAATATCTATCCGTTTTGCACCCAATGTGCAAGCCCCGGTTCTCGTGTGATCTAAATAAGACACTAGCCGTTCAACAATAACGATATATTAACACTAAACTTATAAATTACTTATTACTACTTTATACTACAATAAAGGTTTCAGTTTTTGATTGATAACCACAGGTAAAACTATCGTTTATTATGCACACACGTACCGCGCACCTTGCGTTCTTACGTTCTTGGTTCTTACTTACGCACACCACACACACGCATACGCACTTGAGTCAGTGACGTAGGGCTCGACGCGATCAGAGGCGTGCTAATTTATTTTATTTTCCACAGCGTACATGAAGTGACGATACGCTTAAACTCAAATCCAAAATATAAGCAGCATTTGCGGCTTCCTTTATTCTTTTTTTACTATTGTCTGGAGGTGTGACAAAAAATGACCACAAATTAAATTAAGTAGTTTTTTGTATAAACTGCCGCTGAGGGAAGTAAATAAGTTACGCCCACTAAATCTGATTGATGGCAAATTCTGCTACAGATCTACTGATTGGTCGAATTTTATTATGCGTATTAGTCTAGTATGTAGAGTCCACGTTGACTTGCAGAGCCGGAGTTAGAATTTCAGAGTTTGGCAAGTAATGAAACAATGAAAGTAAAATATTCCCTGCTTTCATAAATGTTGGATTTCACAGTTCTACCTATTATTAAATAAAAATACAACAACCCTACATTCGTTTTATTTAGGATTTAATTCTAGCATTATATTGAACCTACCTAACAATGGTTGTATAATTCTAATATATACATGTGTATTGCCAAAGCACGTGTAGCTAAAATACATTGTTGTTTCTTTTTTTGGTATATGTGACAAAAAAATCTTTCTCTTTGTATATTGTATAAGACAACATTATTATTGGTATCTCCATTAAACCTACTTACTGCAATGCATGCGCCAATAATTAAATTATTCTTCTTCCCCGGAAGATGACGATGATGAGGAATCATTGGGATTTATTATAATTGGTTGTTGTTGAGGAACTGTGGCAAAATATTGATTTTCAATTTTGTTTAATATGGTTCACGCATCCCGTCCAATGCTTTTCTATGAGCTTCCCACTGTCTAATAAGTTGTATCACATTATGACTAAGTCGGGGGCTTGTGTTTCTAACGTAATTTTTTAATGCACTCCAAATTTTTTCAATAGGATTTAACTCGCAGTCTTAAAACTGTATGACCATATTGTTCTGCAAATTCGTCTATTACAAATGTTTTTTTAATGTTTGCATTTTTCGCTTTTTTTTTAAATTCAATAAATTCAAACTTTCGCGTCGAAGTAGTTGGTATTTTCTCAGCTTGTCGCGAATGGTAAGAGGCATTATCGAACACTATGACCGAATTTGGCTTTATGTTACGCAACAGTTTTTCTGCAAACCGTTTTTCAAAGTGGCGTTCATATCTTGGTGGTAATCGGCCGATGACTTTGCTATGTTTTTTGCGGAAAGCATTAAACACCCTTTTACAAATCCATCTTCATTACCCGTGTGTACTATTATTATACGTTTACCTCTCGAGGAAGGTACATTTGGAGAACATTTTAAAGTGTCATCCGACCAAAAAAAGTTTTGAATTTTTTTTTTCTGAAATAGGTTTAAAATGCCATGAAACGTGGAAATTTTAAATTTGAGTAAGAAAAAAATTTCCCATTATTTACTCCATTTAGACGGTCCACCCTGTATATTTTCAAGTGAAAGTGTAACCATTTCATCGCTGACAGCAGCGTCAGCTATCTACCAAATTTGGCTGCTCTATGTCAAGTAGTTTTTTTAGATAATACACCAACAGACAGGCAGACAGACTGACGGAATTGAAAAACCTGTTTTCGTAATCTACGTGATCTGAAACGTGAAAATCCGAAAAAACCTCGGAGGGTGATTTTTTCTCGAATACAATACTTCCCTTTGGTATGCGAGGGAAGTAAAACATTTAAAAACAAACATATTTGACAGTAATAAAAGAAATGCTAAAAAGCTGAGTTCATATTTATAAAGCACATACGATGACTCCTTTGACGGCAATTTTTTATTCGCTGAATAAATATGAACCTAATGTTCTGTTATTTTTGTGGTGCGTGCTCTTTCTGTTGAAACTGCAGATAATAAGAAAAAAAAACTGTAGTGTAGTGCTAGTATTTTAATGAGATTAAGTTAGAAAATTTGCCAGTAGCGTTTTTTGTGATAATAAATATTTAAATGGAGAGTTGTCATACGACAAGTAAAATACGAATGTAGTCATAAAAATCTTGAATCCGGTCCTGAACGCATTAAGCAGGTGTTCGTTTGCAAGCGTGCGGCTCTCTGCGATGTAATTCTTAAGGGATGCCGCTTTGAATGTTATATTTTGGACACAACTTTACGCTTGTGATCTGTCTAAGAATCGTAAGTAATGCGATGCGTTTATATTCGGTTAACAAGATGTCAAGCGACGAAGAGGATGTATATGTTTTGTTTAACTATATTAGAAATCTACGAAGAAGAAAAACATATTGGTTACACGCATATATTGAAAGGAATATTAACTGTCAGCATTTGATCGCTGCTAGAGTATTATCTGAAGATGATTATGTATTTCACATGGTGTACAGAATGAGTAAAAATATCTATCAAAACCTAATAAAAATTGTAGGGTCACCCATTCAATTTATGATTAAACACACACGGGTGCTTTTCCACTTCTTGCACAAACTCTGATGCAGACATAATATCAACTATGCAGCATACGCTTAAAACGACTGCAAATGAGTACGCAAGGAGACGAGACGATAACGTGCTTCAACGAAAACGCGCCGATGCCGCTTCATGGACAGATACCAATGCTTATACATTGCCTGCGACACGCAAGCGTACA
Source organism: Stenurella melanura (assembly GCA_963583905.1). NCBI lineage: Eukaryota > Metazoa > Arthropoda > Insecta > Coleoptera > Cerambycidae > Stenurella > Stenurella melanura. The sequence continues at coordinate 19,640,487 of OY757316.1, forward strand.
CTAATCGTATTTTTGCCGAGTACGCGACGATGACGCGACGATACATGGACAGTGGGCCTAAGGCTACTAAGCGGAAGCTGTATTTAAAAACTTCAATTCGCCATGCTTGGGTAAATTTTTACGTAGGTGACTTAGTCAAAATTTAATATTTGGAAGCGGTGTGTCAGGTTAAAAAGTTAACGAAAAATTCACATTTCTCTCTAACCTGTATTTTCATCAAGTAGAGTTGAATTATAAACGAGATACTGATATTTTCCTGCTAATTAACCATCTGATCCACCGGACTGATGTTTTCTTATCATATTTTATGTTAAATTTAGAAATAATCATTTAGAAGTGTTATCTCGTGGACTTTTGTGTCCTGGGAGTGAAAGTTTAACTTATAACAAATTTTTGAAGTTCTGAGTCCCAACTTATTTATTTTCGCTGTATAATAATAGCCATCTAAGCCTAAGTAATTATCAATGTCAGAAACTACCTATGTAAATTAATGACATTCTGTTCAGTTTGTTCACGTAGTGGATTGGAAGTATAGTAATTTACGTGGACTCTATATAAGATTGTAAAAAATATATGATTTGTCTATAATTGTTTATTTGTGGCATATTCAGATTGTCTTACTTTTTGTTGGGTATTATCTCCAATATTAAGTAACATTTTCATGGAAAATTTTGAGGAAAGTAATATTTATAATCTAGCTTATAAACCCATTGGTGGTAAGTAATTTTTTGAATCAGATTAACGAAAAAGAAAGAACCTTCAGTTACATTTACAATAGAAGCAGAAAATAATAATGAATTACCTTTCTTAGATATTTTAATTAAAATAATAGATAACACATACCAAGCCAGTGTGTATAGAAAACAAACACGCACAACTAGATACTTAAATTTCAATTCAAATCAACATATTAGTGTTAAGAAAGTTGTTGTTAAGTGCTTGTATGACAGAGCCAAAATAATTTCTTCAAATGATGTAATATTAAGGAACGAAAAGCAATTTATAAAAACTATCGTATTAAATAATCAATATCCTGAGAGTTTTGTTGATGGTCAGTTATTGAACATTGGAAGTAGAGAGAATATACTATCACAACCTGAGGTATTCAGGTCAATGGCAGTAATTCCATATATACATGGTTTATCGGATAAATTACGAAAAATTAGGAATAGATTTTCCGTACGAACGGTTTTTCAAACGGGCTCCACGCTAAGATCGGTTTTATCAAAAACCAAACCTCTAAATATGGTTCAAAATTCAAAAAATTGTATTTATAGTGTTCCGTGTGAGTGCGGAAAACATTACGTAGGTGAATCATCTAGACCTTTCAACGTAAGGCTTGGTGAACATAGAAATTATGCTAGACGGGGAGAATTTGAAAAATCCAAAATTTGTGAACACGCGTGGGATAATAATCATAGGATTAAATGGGACTCGGCGAAGATTTTAGAAAAAGAGAGTAACGGAACTAAAAGAAAACTTAAAGAATACGAGATTATTTTATTAAACGAGGATAGATGTGTTTCAAATTATTCAATAGATTTTTGTACTAGTTGGTTGCCCATCCTTAGAGACGAAGTAAGTATATAAAAATAAGATAAATATAATTTAATGTCTCACGTGACTATGGATATACATAAACCAAGAACTGTCATGGTTGACGGCCAAAAAAGTTTTGAGAACGGAGTACATTTTCTTCCGAAACGTTAACTGCCTATAGCTTTCATTTTCATTTTTTAGTTTATGACATTGTTCTAATTTATATATTTTTAGGTGTGAGACTTTTTGAAACAGTCAGTATTCAAGAACCAGGCTCTGTCTGATCCGTTTGGCGCAGAGGTTCTTTCATTAAAAATTTTTAATTATTTTTCAGTGGCAAAATACCCAACAAAAGGTAAGAATATATGATTTATTATCACAAATTGTTCCTGTCACATTTTTAGAACCAATTTGTGTGCAATTTTTATAATTAGGTATAATAAAATTATATTTTACTCTATGTCGCCTTACATTGATCTCGTTGAGACCGGTTATGTATTAGTTTTCTTTTTATTAAGAATGAAAACCAGAGAACAGAAATCATTATTCAAAGCTCAGGGAAATACATGAGCATTCAACAATGAAAAACGTTTAGTAATTTTAGTAATTTTTTTCTGCATGAAATACCGCAACCATTAATTTATCAAAAATGTGGTAGAGGTGTTTCAGAATCTCATGAGCCGCGAAATGCGCAAAAGGCAAAGTTTAATCTGAGTTATAAGTATGTTTTTGAAGACACTGGAGGCTGCCTTGCTGTATACATAAACAAGAGCTCGGGATAAATTGTAAACAATAAATATAATATTTTTAAGAAGTGTAACTGAGTCAACAGGACGGATTATGTCTCTGCGCATATGAAGGTCACAGCTCATGAGGTTTTAAAACATCTCTATATTTGATACTTTATTCTGATTGAAATACTCGACGATTTCTCGTAGCTATAAATACTTCTTTCAGCTAATTATGTTTGTAATTATTTATTATATTAACACTTCAATTCGGCAAATGCAGATACGAAAGCTTGGAAGTATATCAAACTTGTCTAAATGTATTATATAAGAAGTTGGTAAATCACCGTCCCTTCTACTGAAATTCAGTAAAGTAACAGCTTTTGCCCAGAGATGGCATCACGTCCTGGGTCTATCTCTGTTCTAGTATCGCCCTCTATTTCATCAAATGCCAACTGCTGGCGGTTACACTCAGTATTGATTTTTACGTAACACAAGACCTCTGTCACTTCTATCAAAAATTGTGTTGATTTCAGTTGAATAATTGGAATTTTCTTGCATAATCCGTTTACATCTAAGAGACCAGCGTTTTCAGCATCCATTTAAGAGATTCTTGAGTGTCGCCATCTGGCTAACATTCCCGAAGAAACAACCAAATATGGCCCTCCTATTAAATTATCTATGGATGGGAGGGTACTAGTTCTGTAAACGCCAGCTCTCACTTTAGGCTCCACCCCAGCAGTAGCCTTCAAAGCGATGATTTATAAGAGGAAGTTTAATGATGTTTGATGTTTAAAAAAATATTGTTGATAAATTAATGTTAATTAGTGCCAGTTGTAATGGCCTCCGATCAATTCTGTGGTAATGTCGCAAAAATGTTGGAGGTATGTACATTGTGCATAATCTCAAGAAAGATGGTTTCTTAAATAATATACTTTATTGTTCATTTTTTCAATCGTTGCAACCTGATAATTGGTAATTGTAATTTGTTTGCCGATTTTTTTTCATACAGTATGGAAACGTATTAAGGACATGAGGGGAAACAATTGAATGCGTTGAAAGATTGTAGGTAGCTATGCTTTTACAACTCCAGATTCGTGGACCAAAAATATTTTGTGGGCTTCGGAACCGAATTTCAAGTCACAGAACCAGTCCCGAAGGTTCCAAAAATGGTCCTGAAATCAAAATAATACTCCACTGCAATTTTTAAATGTAACTCGAAAATGAAATTTTGATTAAATGTAAGCGAGAACATACATAATAGGTAGGTAGGTATGTTTATTTAAAAATTGTTAACAATACATAGGTATATGAAAAATGATTTCAAAAAGATATCTGAATTGTAAATTTACAACCTGAGCACAAACACATACAGGTGTAAATGACAACCCTATTTTGACATAAAATGAAGCATGTAACAACCACTTTGAATACCGCGCCCTATTTGAAGAGCCTGCGCTTTCTATTGGCAGCTAGAAGGGTGGCAGAACTGGAAATTACTACTTACTAACGGTCGCTCACAAGTCTTGAAGAGTTTTGACAGACAGTGCCGCTTTTAATTTTGCATTTCTTTAATAAACTGTTTTAGAATAAATTATATTTTACATTATCTTTATTAATATTAACTCTAATGCTACTGACTACCTGCCAGAAGGCATATTTCTTTAATTAAAGTGATTTATGTGTAGTAAAGTGTGTGTTTGATTTTGCTGCACATGGTTCTCGAGGAGGCTACTGTGATAAGTTTAAGCTATACCAGCCCTAACACACCGTGCCCCCCAACAAGCCTTAAAGCCAGTGTCCGACTGGAACCAAGAGGGCAAACCGGCAAATTGCTTTGAGGGCCACATATCAAATTTTTTAACATGTTTTTTTACATACTCATCCCTAAATTACCTACTTTTTTAAAGTTAGGTAAGTATCTCCTTAGAGCAGGGCATATTTTAGTGATTTTTTACTGCGTATCCATGTGTTCCAAAAAGCTATATTTTATACTTTTTCTGACATGTCACACTGACATAACAATACACAACACCTCAGCACATCCTCGCCAACATAAAATAGCAGCATACAACAGCATCATACACAGGCTTTTGACTGTCCCCTTATCAGAAAAAAATTAAATCAAAGAACTACAAATAATAAAATAAATTGCATTCAACAATGGTTACAACCCCGAAATAATAGACAATATCATTGTGAAAAAATCTTTCAATAAAGCCATTAAAGAAGTATATCCGACAATAAAAGATCAAAATAACAGTTTCAAAGTTCTCACTTACATCGGCTACCCAACAGAAAAAACTTTTTTAAAAAAACGTAATATTGAAGTAGCTTTCAAAACTAATAACACAATAGGAAAACATTTAAAAAATGCAAAAGACAAAAATTTCATCAGAAAATAAATCAGGCGTCTATAAGTTGACTTGTGGTGCTTGTCCTAAGGTACATATTGGACAAACAGGAAGAAATTTTGGTAAACGGTTATCAGAACATAAAAGAAGTTACATCAGTAATAAAACAGACTCAACTTATGCTAACCACCAAATAGAAGTAGGTCACGTGTTCAACGAAGAGTTTAAAATTTTACACACTGAGAAAAAAAGGTTAAAATTCGCTTTACTAGAATCTCTAGAAATAAATAAACTAAAGTCGTCTGATATTTTATTAAATGACCAAATTGAAACAAACTCATCTCCCTTACTAAATTTATTTACTTAGACTATTAAAATTAGATTCAATAAATTACTTAGAAATATATGTATCTTTCCATTTACCTAGTAATTAAAATTATATTGTACTTTTCCGCTTAGCAATTAAGATTAGGATTAGATCGAAATTGTATAAAACCATATAGTTTGTGCATTGTAAAATTAGTATACCAGTACTCAGCATCCGAAGAAGCCACTGTGTGGCGAAACAATTGTCATGTTGACAAAAAATCAAGTGAAAATCAAAAACTAATATAGTTTTCTTCCAATTATTATCATGGATTTTCATCAAGTAACGGCCCAATCTGTTCAATACAAAATTTATCAAAAAATTATCAAAGAGAAAAAGTGTCAGAAGATGGCTTAGTAAACTTTGTACAGTTGATCCACAGATTTATTCATATATTTGCCAGGAGTCGTTAGAATGATAATTTATTTTGCTTGTATATTATTATATAATGATATATTAATCCAATTAACATTTTATTGCAATTACTTTTGTTGGAAAAATATGCCTTGCGATCAAAGTAGACGGTATATTTCTCATCGATCAATCACCTCCAAATTTTGGAGTTGAATTCGCCATATCTTAATTAATAATAATAGCACAGTCTTAATTTTTGGTTTATAGGTACAATAAATCATATTCTTTCGAATGACTTAAGAGTTTTTAAATGCATGCAGTACTTTTTGAATTTGTCTCCATTATTCATACACGTTCAGAAAATGCACAATCATACAGTAAAACATATACAACTTATTTGTTTCTCAACATTCTTTAATGAAATTTTCACAAAATATAGGCTAAAGCATGTGGAATCGAATCCATGCAGTGAAAAAGCACCCATTGTTACGGGAGAAATAGACAGGGTGCATAAATCTCAAAGATATGAATAAATCAACTGTATAAAGTTTACTAAGCCATCTTCTAACACTTTTTTCTCTATGATAAATTTTTTAATGAATTTTGTGACTAGTTCCACATTAAAGCTGAGAATTTTCTCTACATTTTGTGTTGCTTTCATTTTTTTAGCGGCTCTGAATAGTAAGAATTATCGATCGATGTGTCCGGTCGTACGAAACTCCCAGAGAATTCTCATTTTCCGCGCGTTTCTGAGCGGCTCAAAACTATAAGTGGAAAACTGGATTTATCACCTAAACGGCTTAAGTAAGACAATAATTTGTAAGGACCTTTTTTGTACAGAAAGGGACGAGCTACAAATTTTGTTGAAAACTTTTTTCTGCACTTTAATTATTTTAGCCGCTAGAGCAAAAAACCGAAAATAATAAAGTTTTTCCAAATTTTTTTGAATTTTTCCGGAACTTGGAAGTGCAAAGAATGCATCATTTCATTCTACAGGTTATTACCTACTTAAATCCTGGAGATAATCCTTTTAATAATTTTTGTGAGGTTTTTACAAAATGTTGCCTTCATTGCCTGTACGTAAATAAAAAAGAAACTAGGTATGACTTTATTTTTACTTATTTCCATATGACTTATTTTTCTGGGGGTGGTTTTACAGCACCCTAGGGGTAGATTATGATCAAATTATAAGTCCAAAGATTCCACTAAAAAAATTCTTTCAAATTGTTTAACGTGATTCCTACATGGGATTTTATCATTTATGGGGGTTTTATAACATGTGGGGGGTGGTTTTACTGTAATATGGGTATTGAGTGTAAAATATAGCTTAGTTACAGTTAGCCGCTTGCTGGGAAATTTTTAACATTGGAAATGTTAATGTTCGCGTATAACGTATAGGATAAGAGTTACGAGTTTTTTCCAATGCCGTCGACGTGAAAGTATCAAGGTTAGATGATGTAATACTGAGCAAGAGTCTGCTACTATGTGGGGAGCGATGCGGTGTAGTCGGTCAGCGCCTATCAATATTATACCGCCTGTTCAACAAAAGGCGGTACAGAGGGAGCAAATCTTGTAGCATCGAGCCGCGACGCATTAGTGCTGCTGCGGCGGACGAATAAAGAAGCGTGATATCATTTGTCTCACTATTTATTCCTTGCCCTAGTGTTCATCATCAGCCGTACGGTTAGCGCATAGGTAATGTTCTCGCTTACGAGAAGTCGGAGGCCATACTCTTCACGCGCCGATTCACAGAGAACCGCATTTTAATGCCAATTTTGATCAGGGGTCAAGAAATTCCAATGAAAAGGTGCGTGAGATATCTGGGGGTACACTTGGAAAGTCACTCAATGTCCAGGAGTCTTTATCCACTCCTGGCAAGGGGTAGTGGACTAAACAGGACCAATAAAAAATTATTGTACACGGTGGTGATTAGGCCGGCCATCACATACGCGGCGCCGGTGTGGTGTAGCATTCCGGTCACGACAGTGCGAAAATTTCAAGTTTTGGAACATGAATTTATGCGCTTTATTACTGATTCAGGGAGATACACCTCCCTCAGAGAATTATACGATCATCGATGCAACGACATAACACCACTAGCGGACTTCGTTCGGGACACATCGCAAAAATTCTATGCCTTTCGGCTGGGCGACAGTCTAATGCGCAACAACCCAAATCAGAATGCATAAAGCCCCTTTCCAAATTAAACACCCCTTACCATACCAGGCGTTGTCTATCTTTCGGCAGCCGATCTAGCCAAACTTCCACCTACCAAAACTTTTATCCACCCTACACTTTTCCTTTCACATCTTTTAAACTGCATCTATCTTCTCTTTTCTATTGTTTGTAATCTGTTTGTCTTTTTGTCTTTTTTATTATTTTGTCAGTTTTTTTTCTAAAAATTCACTTTAGACCGAGAACCTTTGTAAAAATTCGAACCTTTTAAACTCTAACGTTTCCTTTTCACCTATCTTCCTAGTGGCGGGCAGACCACTAGGACCATTTACTTAGAACGGGATTTTCATCGAGTTCTTTCCCGTGACAGCAACAAAAATTTATTTAGAGCAACCACCCCATTTCCCATTGTGTGTTTTAGTTTACAGTGCCTTAAAATTTAAGTTTTAACTATGTTTAATTTTAATGTTAATTTTAAGCCGCCACAGGCGGCAGGAGTATTAACTTTGTAATTTTATTGCCTCGAGCCGAACCGGTCGCGACTCGCCCAACGGTACTAACACCACGACGCTGAGCGACGTGGTTGTGCGGTTGGCTCCGGATCTCGATCCTGGGAGGCAATGTTTTATAAGTTTTAAATTAAAAATAAATTTTGTTATCTATCTATCTCGCTTACGGTGCGGAAGGTCCCGGGTGCAAACTCCTATGCCTGCTGGATTTTTTTTCTTTCATTTTGTGATAATTAATATATTTTTCCACAAATTCTTTTCTATGATTTCTTTAGGTTAGGTTAGTAAGTTTTCACTCTGCTTAAAATAAATTCATTCCTTCGCGTGATTTCTTTGGGTTAGGTTGGTTGGTTTTCATTCTGATATCTAATTGTTAATAACTATTAGCGCCGCAGGCAGTATTAGCGTCGCAGACAAAGAAAAGCGGGGTTCGGGTGGCGTCCCCCCCTCTTTTTTTCCACAGAAAACACAAAATTGACTTGAAATCATTAAAATCACTATGTTCGTAACGCGTCGTTAACTCTGGGTCTAGCAATGCCGACTCGATGCTACAAAATTTGCTTTCTCCGTACCGTCTTATCTGTTTTACTATTTCTTCCGTGCTATAGCGCTGTTTGGCAACTTTTGGGCACGCCGAATTTTTATCTTTATTTTGTATCGATTAATGAATTTTTTCACAATAAAATTTGTTTTGTTTTGTAATTAAACAAAAAATGTTTGAAACTAATATCATTTACAAAGAAAACTGCGAAGAGTATCCTATAGAATGTGCAATAATTATTTAACAAGTGTATTAAATCGGCGAAGAGTACAATGGCTAGCTTGTTTTGCTATCTAATTGTTAAAAATTATCAGCGCCGCAGGCAGTAATAGCGTCGCGGACAAAGAGACGCCCGTACAGCAGAGCATGGGAATCCGCTGGTCAGACAGGCGACTGACTACGACCCCAACGACGTTCCTAGACACAAGAGGCCGAAGCTCCAGATCCTGGATAATGGGTAAGTATAACTAACCCTTTATCTGTTTCAGCCCGATCTGCAAGCCACACCACAAGGAGACAATGACCAAAAACATCCAATTGCCCGATCCCGGGGGTACCAAGCAAACAACCAGCTCGGTACCCTTACCCTAGCCCGTGCCGGCCTCTGACGCTAAGAAAGCGTCTCTGGCCGAACACAATCCTGAACTACACAGTTCACACTTCCTTCCGACGAGAGCAGAGCACATGATGCCAATTGGCACCCTGGGCTTCCGACTAGTCAACACCCCCCAAATCCCTTTCAAACTCCGAGAGGGCTCGGTAACAGCCGTTCCCTCTCTAACAGCCGTTCCCTCTCACGACAGACGAAAGACGCTCCCGGGAGCCTATACATGCCAGCGAAGAGAGAAAACCAAGACAGTAGAGCGCCAGAAGAAACGACCCAGCTGACAAGGTCCAACAGCCAGGACCAGGGGAGGTTTGCTAACATCGCCAATGCCGTCCGCATTTGCGGGGGATAGGCGAAAAAGCAGGCCCACCCCTTACGAGGCCGGTCCAGGTCTACAGCGATGATTGGGGCAAAGAGCTCAAGCTCGACCCCTAATCATCCGAGACCGTCATCATTAGTCAAGAATATTGGCGCGGACAAAGAAAGGTGGTGCGGGGAATGTCCCTCCGATTTTTCACCTTGGAAATGTTAATGTTCGTATAGGAGGCCAAAGTTACGAGTTTTATCCAAAGCTGCCAACATGAAAGAGTCGAGATCAGATGACGTAATACCGAGCAAATGTGCACAGTATGAGTATGCGCGGAGAACATATGAAGTTATAATGCGGTTGTGGTCAGCGCCAATAATGATAGTCGTCATGGATTCACAAAGCTTGACAAATAATAGCGAATAGTTATTTTTGTAACAAGTACCTAAAATCATGTTTTTTAGGATGGATCGTAGCTGTTTCCGGACTAGGGATGGCAAACAAAATTAATATATCGATATATGAATCATTTGATACATCACAAGATTGAGATCGATATATCGACAAAAAATTATCGATTTCTATATATCGATGTATTTTATACGGTTTGAAGAGCGGGGAGGGGAATATTCCTCGCAATAAAGTTTTTATCCAAAATATAATTTTGACGGGATGAGGGAATATTCCTAGCAATAAAGTTTTTATGCAACATAAAATTTTACAGTTCCCTTTCGATATATATAGAATGATATCGATATTTGAACCCGATATATTGCAACAAAAAAACGATATGAATATATTCGTGTTTTAGAATTGATATATCGATATTTATTTTATATCGATACATCCTTGCCATCCCTATTCCGGACGAGGCGAAGCCGAATCTGGAATAAGTTTATATTTTATGTATGGTGTCATCATTTCCAATGTCCCGATGCGAAATATGTGAATTTTTTCTGTATTTTGACAAATTCAGCGGCCAGTGGCGGCTCGTGATATTGTCTGCAGAGGAGGCTTGATGTTCTGAAAGACAACTGATGTGCAATATGACTACAATTTGTACATTTCCCCACCACCCCTGAGGTATTACAACGGCGCGTTACATTTTTTTTGCCGTGGGTTGTTCGCCAGGATACCGATTCACGACTTGAGAGAATAGAACTAATAAAAGAATAGAATGAAAAGGAAATAGAAAATATGATGAGATGAAAAAATCATTCTCATGAAATTCTCGTTCCTACGACTCGAGTATCGGTATCCAAAGGAGTCCTACTATCCCACTTGTAATTAAATTAAATAACTTTTAATAAAAATAAAAATAGTTTTGGTAAAAAAATTAAAGTGTTTTTCTACAAACAAAAAATTGTACCTATTCATTATCACTGCCAGGCGTGTAAAATTATAAGTTTTAATAGAAATTAAAATAGTTTTGAGAAAGAAGTTATATAAAAAAAAATATAACCGCGGAACTCTATATTATGGAGAATTATAAAAAATATTTCCTAAAAAATAAATAACACAAATAAATATTTTTTCTAAAATAACAACTACCTGTATTAATCTCTGCTTTAAAGCCTGAATATTTTTATAAATGAATGGTAACCTGCTATTTTTGGAACTAGCAAAATGGTTGATTATTTCATCATAAAATGAATCGGGTTTCCTCAATTCTGACAAAAAACGTTTTTCTATTGAAATAAGCGATACATTTGAAAGGCGGTCTTGAATCATTTTGTTTCTAGTAAAAATGTTTTTATGCGTTTAAGTGCTGAAAATGATCATTCTACAGAAGCTTACCGGAATTGTCTAAAAAAATAGTGGCGTTATTCAAAAAGTTCTCTAATTTTGGGTCATAAGTTTTTAAAAAATCTTCCAGCTCTTTGAAATTTCCTTTATTGCACGATTCTCGTTTTTCGTCACGTCCTCGGAAAGAATTTTCTTGTGAAGATAACTATATAACGGCATCTATTAACCTCTTTAATATTTTCCTATTCTCACGGACCTTTTCGTTAACATTTTATATTTCTCTCTTATGTGCAGAATCCAAGAAATTTACAATATTTTGTTTACCAAACATTTCGAATTTAATGCAAGATGAAATGTGCTCCTGGGATTTTTCGTGCCTTTCTAAACCTCGCGACAAATTTTGCAAATTATTAAACCCGGCCCTGCCCCAAATTGAGGATTGATCATTAGTAAATAATAAACATCTCCAACAATATAATTTGTTTCTAACTGTTGATGCCGTTAACCACTCGACTTTTTTATAATTGTTATCACAAAACCCTCTGTTTTGTTTACCACTTTTAAAAACTAACGAAAGCATTGCTGGTGTAGGCCTGGCATTTCTTTTAATTCTTACCTTTTCGTCATAAATAAGAGTAGTAAATCCATTTAATAACAAATAATCCATCACGTCTGGACAACAAGACATGTTGTTGGGAATATTTTCACCTAGAGCACTTATTTCTAGCCCGCCTATCAAATGTTTTATGTATTTATACGTCAAGTTGTTCTTATAACCGGCTAAACGCACCTGTCAGACGTCAGTTCGTTTTCTTTGTGAATCACCTGACTCTTGAATGACCTGTGCACATGCGCTATAAAGAACTGAGATCTGGAGGCTAGCCTCATACTTGGCTATTCCAAGTGTTGCTATTTTACACAGCGCAAAGAAATTCAAGGTCATTCATGTTATAAGTAAATGCGGTAAAGTTGGAAGCTATTTTGTATTAGCCTCCAGTGAACCGCAGTGTTCATTCAGTAAAAGACCGGCCGACCGGGAAATATGCATACAAAGACTATCCGGACTGTAACGTTATAGGTATGTTTGTGGAAAGGAAATGCAAAAATGTTATATATAAACTGAAAATTAATTAATGAATAATAAACAATAAAAAATATTGAAAATTGAGATATACCTAATAGAAATTTCCTAAGATATTACTTTTGAAGATATGGTGGTTCTTCCAAGGGGAGGCTCAGCCTCCCCTGCCTCCCCTGACGAGCCGCCACTGCGTGCCTGTGTAATTTAAAGTGACCGCCGTGTATAAATAAAGAGGGAAGTTCTGTGTAAATAGCCTTACCGATTTTTTAAATAAATATTTTATGAAAAGTATACGGTCTTTTTTTCAAACCTCACGCTGTAGCCTCTTTACGTGCTTTCAACACTGTTTTAAATTTTACAATTTGAAGTTGCAGCAGGTAGTAAATTAATGTTGCCCAGGCGAAGAACTCTGTTTTTTATTAAAATCTGTGGATAAATAAATAAATTACTAATTATTTAAATTAAAAACAAATATTTTATTTTGTAACTGAACAAAAACATAACATTAATTATGTCTAAAATTAACATTATTTATGACATTGTGTAACAATTATATAAAAAGTGCAGTCAATAGAGAAATATAGTTTACTTTAATTTATATTGGGACAGGGTAGGTATCTCATCAACTTTTGTATACCTCTCAGCATGACCAAAAAGTATAGAATTCTTGTTAGAAAAGACCTAGTAAATAATCGAACCATATTTTCGTTACCTATTAGTTCATCCAGGATGCTCTCTCTTTCCTGCTAAATCAAACTTGGACAGTTCAGCACAAGATGTCACCATAATATGAAAATTGTACTTTGAAAAATAAGAAACCTGTTTTGGCCGTTTTTGTGCATTCCACCGAAGCATCGTATCAGAGCAGAGCCGTGTGTCAATGTGAAGTTCCTTGAGATATGATATAAATATAATTTAAAATTACAAAGTTCGATATTCTTATTAGGTTATGAAGGGTTCAGTTAGCTAAACTATACACTATACAGGGTGTCCCGAAATTATCTCATTCCCCTTTAGGTGTTGATTCTACATGCATAAATATTAAGAAAACTTCCTACTAACATGTGTCCGGAAATGCTTTCTACGAGAGCTACCGGATGTGGCTGAAGACAGAATCAAGATCAGAAATGAGAAATGAATTTTTACAGTGGATCGGTAAATAATGTATATCAAATCAAAATAGCTTAAAAGGATGCACAGAGGCGCGTTTAGGCCTAGGCGCTCTAGGCGCGCGCCTAGGGCCCTTTTCCAGGGGCCCCCATTTCCCGATTTATTGAGGTAAAAAAGCGATGTAAAAATGTTATTTCTTTATTATGTCGTTATTTATTTTCGCTTTTCCGATAGCAATAATGATAATTACAACTATCATGAAATACATTTCTTCCCTTTTTCATATCATCCTCATCAGATCTCAATTGCAACAAAAATAACAAAATAAGAATGGTTCATGCGAATATGTGCTCACGAACATTTGTCGTTCATTTACATTTTATATCATTTGAATTTGAAATCATTTTATAGTTCTTCCTTTCGATTTCAATTTTTTTCATATTTCAATGTAGAAGTCTATAGGAATTTATTGTTTGTGTTTCAGTGTTTGAATATTCTTGAATATTCATTTTTTTAATCTTTATTCACTATATCACACTGAAAAAAATATGTTCGTAATATTAATGAATCGGTTCATCGACTGAAAAGTGATGAATCCGTTTATTAATATAATGTACGTTTACATAGTAACAATTAATGTGTACATTGTTTTAATAAACATATACATTATATCAATAAACAGATTAATAAATTCTGAATTAACTTTCATTCATTGATTTCTCGAACATATTTTTTTCAGTGTATTAAAAAAAGATGCAATCAAATAACAGACCAATTTGGCAATTCCTCAGACGTTACTATTTAAGTTTCGTCAGTCGGCACGTGCCAGTTGACAAATCTGCTTTTCGGTATATTTCACATTAATGAAAATAAATCTACTGATAATGATGATGCGAAAATTCAAGAACCTGAGACAGAAAAATCTAGAAATCCCGAGAAAATAACAGACGATTTTGATTTTGAAACCAGTGAGGAGGACTGCGAAAAGGAAGAACCATTAGGAAACGATTCTACTGAATCTGGCGATGATGAACAAATAGAAAAAGAATCTGAAAATAAAGAAAATTTGGAAAAAGTGTATAACGATGCAAAGCAAGCTAATAATCAGTACACTGCAATGATCAATGCATTAGTATCAACCTATAGAGGCGACATAGATTCCGAGCTATCTCCAGAAAAATTGCATCAATTTTTGATATATGCCGGCTTAAGTCGCCTGCTGAAATGTATAAAGGACCCCGCAGTTTTTTATAGTAAAAATGTGTTTCAGTCGATAGATTTGAAACTTGGGGAAAATGTTGTCCTGGGCCCCCTGATTAAAATTCATTTTGACCACCAGTTCGACCGAATTCGATTTTTGATTTAGAGACGATTGAAACTGTGAACATCTGCGAAGGTCTGCTTAAATGTTCCATAAAAATTCTGAAAATATTCATACTCATTTTTGGGAGAAAGATAAACATCTTTTGTTTCTTGGTGTTTTTTTTTTCAAAATGCTTCCTTCTCCCGGAAAAAATAACAAAGAAAAAAAAATAATTTTTTTGCAATTTTTTTTTACGGGAAAAGGAAGCACTTTGAAGAAAAAGTTGAAGGGATATAAGCTGATTATTTTTACCTAAGGAACGTGCCTGAATATTTTGGGATCTTTCTGAAGTAGAAAAAAATAAAATTTTAGGGATATTCTTGGTCGAAATTATTTTTGTCTAAGAAATTCTGAAAACCGGTAGGCATGTTCTTTGAACAAAAATAAGCATCTTTTGTCTCTTGGTGTTTATCTTCAAAGTGCTTCCTTTTTCCTTAAAAAAATTACAAAAAATATTTTTGTTTGTTTGTTATTTTTTTCCAGGAGAAGGAAGCACTTTGAAAAAAAATGCCAAGAAACAAAAGATGCTTATTTTTCTTCAAGAAATGAGTATGGATATTTTCAGAATTTTTATGGAACATTTACGCAGACCTTCGAAGATGTTCACAGTTTCAGTCGCCTCTAGATCAAAAAATCGAATTCGGTCGGACTGGTGGTCAGAGAGAATTTTAATCAGGGGGTCCAGGAAAATACTTTCCCCAAGTTTCAGAACAATCGACTGAAACCTATTCTTACTATAAAAAACTGCGGAGTCCTTTATTCTCAATGTGTTGACATTTTTTAATGTTGAAACCCGTTTGTGTATTTACTTGACCATTCCGGTCAGTAATCCCTCATGTAAACGCACTCTTTCGGCGCTCAAAAGAATTAATAACTACCTAGGAGTACTTCGGGGCAACAGCGACTTTAAAATTTGTCTCTTCTGTATACTGTATCAGAGGAAACACAAAATTGTGATATCAAACGTTCAAATTGACAAGTTTGCTAACATATAAAGCCGGAAAAAAATAATACGATAATATGTATTTGTAAAAATATACTTGCCTTTAAATCTTTAGATCTAATATTTTTTTAATCGAGGGGCCCTCAAATCTCACAGCGCCTAGGGGCTCAATTTATCTAAACGCGCCCCTGAGGATGCAGGGTGAATTCTGGGTGAATATAAATTAGGAGGTGAATTATTAATTTGTAAATGTTATTAAACACAAGTTCATAACTTAAGAAACAACGAAAATTTTGGAAATGTTCCGTGGTTTAGGGGGATGAATGTACCTTGTTATCATCATTATAAAAAGTCATTAAAAATCAACCGAAGACACATTTATATCAGGTCAAGCGACAGATAGTACCATGAGGAATGACATATATTTCAGAATTGGAAACATTCAGGGGATAAGGGTGTCTATGACGTCATCGAAGAGCAAGGAAAATCGTAAACAATCAGCCGGCGTTTGTTACACATTTATATTAAGTCAAACGATAGTACTATGAAAAATGACATGCCTACAAGCTGTCCATTTTATCAGGGCGTTCGAGAATATCTCACCTAATATCGGTCGTGTAAAAATGTTTGTACGGAAATTATGCCGATTTTTATACGCTACAAAATGGGTTAAAGACATTTGAAATCCATGGCCGACTTTAAGAATTATGACGGAAAATATAAAAAATGTGGAATATGCCTAAGCAAAACATCTCCGTTATTTGAAGAGGTAGGAGAAATGTTCTAAGGCGACAAATTTTTGCAAAATAGAGTATTTCAACGACGTTTTGATTTCGCAGATTCTAGTAAATTTTAATTTTTTTGGTTTATTCCATATTTACTAAAGTGACGAATACAGTAAGTTATTATGAAACCAATTGGACCTAAATATCTTCGCCTAAAATTTTTTTAAATGGCTTTCTACAAAGAGAGATGAATGAACTAGGAAAGGATTATACACACTTGGAGAAACGGCAAAACAAAAGGCGAGATACAATAAAGAAATATCAAGGATATACACACTACCAGATTCAGAAATAGAAATCTCCGAAGAAGAGTAGGCAAGGAGATGATTACAGACGGGAACTTAAAAGAAGCATGTCACAAATACCTACACTTCCCGTCCTATATCCCTACCCCATGCGTCATGTAGCTCTCTCTGCTAGCAACAAGCATGTCTCATATTAAATCCGGCGTTTATAGCCGGTCCAGCGGTATATAAAAATATCTGGATTGGATATCCGGGAGTGGCAGCTATGCCTACCATACGCTGGCTAATCAATCAGTCAATCAATCAATCAATCAATCAATCAATCAAGGGCCCTACGACTCTGCTCTGCTTGTCCACTGAAATGCGTGATGCAGACTAAATCAGTTACGGTGGATAGATGTTTCATTTAGTTGTGGTGATATGCTGAATATTACTGGTCTAGTACCACATAACATCTCGTGGATATGTACACCCACAGCATATACATTAGATGCTGGAATTTGAATATGCGTTTTTAAATATACATATGATATGAAGTGTATATTCAGCTACTGACATCCATCAGTGTCATGTACAGTGTATATTGCTGGAGGTATATATATAATAATTTATACATAACATGTCCCTTAAGGTACAATTAAATTATACACGTACTAGAATTTTATCTCGTTATCTGATGCGCATGCGCTACATATTTGTGGCATAGTGCGTCGGCGCACCACGCATCAGTCGTTTACGGATTGCAGTTCGCAACAGCCGGCAGCCATTAAACCCCATGTGTGATGGAAGTTAGGTAACTGTTTCTTATTATCTGAATTTTATATTTGTTTATTGCTATTGCTGTTTCATTTGCATGAAGCTCGCATAGTGTAAGAGTACATTCATTATAATGCAATTTATTAGATTTGTAAATATATACTCTTTTAGTGTTAGAATATTTACAAGTTTCATATTTAACTGATTGTGGCAGGTGTGTGTTTAGTTAAGATGGAGAAAAGAGGCCTAAAAATTTGCTGTTGTGTCAAGTCATATAGGATATGAATTTTATAAATATAGTGAATAAAAATTACATACGTTCATATTTTATAACTTATTGATGGTTAAGAACATTTTAAACACATATGTAGGACATGACTAACTATAGCATTAAACATATGTTTACAGTTTGTTGAACTACCGGAAGGTATAAAAGTATACGTAAATATTGAAAATTTTAAATATTGTGTAATAATTTAGGTTATTTTGTAAATGTAAATTTTGTATATGTTTAAAATAGTTATATAAAATATATTTCTTGTTAAACTATCTGTGTTTTATTACCTCTTATATGGATACCTCTGAAATAGTTCCCACAAACATCAAAACACTTGGAACACTTTCATTCGACGCGTGCTGCACCAATCGTGTTGATATCATCGAGATTAATACAACTGTTCGCTTTAATTATCTCCCGATTATGCCAACATGACTGACGCAACACGCGTCGAGTGCAGTGTTCAATAAGTGTTTTGATCCGTGGAAACTACTTCAGAGATATGTAATGTACATTCATAAAATATATACGATTGTGTATATGATGTGAAATAGATATAGAAGTCGACGACAAACGTACTTGCTAGGAATGTTAATTCCACATCCGTTGGATGTACATTTGATATACCTTCTCCATCTTGTGGATATACATATCCATAGATTGAATATACAGTGTATGTACACTGCATATCATTTTATTATGTGGATAGTAGACTCACTAGTTTATTTTTGGCCTTGGAGATATGAGATCCAATTTTTATATTTTTAAAACTTGCATTGAAATAGGAAAATATTAGTTATATTAAACAGCAGCATTAGGGAAAAAAAGATACTCCGGATTTTTTTGAAAAACAGTTTATTAAACCTTTATACAATACGAACAATTTTATAGTTTACAATATTCATAGGATGTAAATATATTAGAAAATTGATAAACATAAATGTGTAAAGCACATTTTGTTAGTGTGTATATTGAATTTCTACAACTGCCTAGTTTCTTTCCCTGTATTCTTGTCTATTTAGTATCTGCTATGGAAATTCATTGTTTCGTTTGAAGGTGAAGACTACAATAGCAGGCTGCAAACGCAATCTTACCACTTAATAAATCCTCTAATCACAACTGAAAGTCGAAAGAGCTAACATTGATCCCGACTTCTATGTTTGCAAGCTGACATTGTAGACTCGGGCTAAATTAATAGTGAGCTGTACATTTAGACTGCTGTGATGTACATAAGAAATTTGTGACAAGGTTTACAAAAGTGAAGCTCGTAGATCAATATTACGACAAATATAATGTTGATTTTTAAGATATTAGCATTGTCATCAGGCATTGCTTACACTTTTAATGTGAAGTTTAAGTAAAGATCAAACAGTTTAGTGAAATTCAACATATGATGTGACGTGGAGGAAGGTACCTAACCATGAAATAAATCCATGACCTTGCTGAAATTGTCCTGTACACTATTGTATTTGTCATTAACAGATTTAATATCGTTCAGCCGATACTCTCCAACCTCACAACTAGAACTATAAAAATTAGAGTCTCAAGCAAACTTGGACTTTATTTTTTGTTATTGAATGTTTAATATTTCTTAGTGTACTTTTTACAACTTTAATAGATAACAGTAAAATATCATATCTATAAATAAATAATGAAACTACTCGTCTAAGGGAAGAAACTGGAATTTCCTATAAAATAACAATTTGTTCGAATGGATACATTTATGGAAAATTAAAATTCACCTTATTTATTGATAATATTATAATTAAAAGGAGCATATTCCTTACAAAAATAGATAATTTTCCTAGCTTATATAAGTATATCTTGTCGTTTTTACTACTTAAGCATATTTACATAATTGGTTTGATAAACCAAGGTCCACATTTAGTCCCAAGAAAGCTAATTATGAAATAGGTATTGTATTGTTTATGATAATTTATTAACAACATATAATAATAACACTATATTCAGTAATCATCTAATCATATTTATTTCGTAACTAACGACATATCTTTATTATCCTCGTGTCTCTTATTCTATAAATTAAGCCGTTCTGGTGGTTTAACAACTCTCCCACTTCTTGTAGTGTGTAAGCTCTTTCCTCTATTGGAAACAGGATCAGTTGACATCCTCGGTGGGCTTGGCAAATGTAACTTTCTTATCTTCAATCATTTCATTTGGTTGACTGATGGTAATTGGTGGATAATCATTAGCCATTACTCCTGCATCTTCCTCTTCTTAATTCTCCAATTCTTGCATTATTAACTGCTTACGATTATTTCGAATTTCACCCTTTTCCGTTGACACAATGTATGAACTTGGATACTTAGCTTTTCTCACAATAGTTCCAACTCTTTTTATATCTGGGATCCACACTTTATCATGTGTGTTTAATTCTTTCAACAGTTTTGCTCTTTTTCTTTGATTAAAGTTTTTCTCATTCCTGTTTCTTTATTACCATGTAATTGTTCTAAGACTCCATCTATCCCAAATGAAGACACATCAGTTGAAACTCTGATAGGCAATGCGTTATTGTATAACGTTAATATTGATTCCTGTGTCAATTCTTCTTTCAATTCAGTTAAAACCTTTTCTTGTACAGGACCCCAAGTCCATTCAATATCATTAGACAACAAATCTCTTAATACTTTTGTCTTTTCAGATAAAATTGGCACATATTTCATCAAATAGTTCACCAGTCCTAAAAATCTTCTCAGTTCTGACACATTAGATAAACTTTTCATTTTTAATATAGCATTTATCTTATCTGGATCTGGCTTAATGTTACCGTTCTCTATAATATGTCCCAAGAATTTTACTGATGAGACTCCAAACACATTTGCTTTTATTCAGTCTGACACCATTAGATTTAATTTTTTAAATACACTTCCTAATCTAGTATATCATCTGCCTGATTGATAATACCTTCTTGACCATCTAATATCTGAAATATTTGTCTTTGGAAATGCTCAGGGCCAGAATTTATTCCAAAAGGTAATCGATTAAACAAATATCTTCCAAATGGTCTAATAAAAGTTGTTCATTTGACACAATTCTTAGAGTTTTGAGAATACAGCCTTATTAATTTGTGCTAAAGATTCTTCAACACATGAAAGCTGCAATCGCTCTCTTAATACATATTTATTTAACTCAGTATAATCAATACATATCCCGATTTTATTGTTTTTCTTGGGCACCACAACGATAGGCTCTTCAATAGAAATAATAACACCACTATCTAACATTTTTTTTTGGTTCAACCTCAACAAGTTGCCGCAAAGGAATTGCAATTCTTCGAGAGGCAACTACAGAATAGGCATTATAATTAGGAATTAATTTTATTTCATATTCTTTTTGAAATTTCCCTAGGCCTTTAAATATATCTTCATATTCTGACAATAATTTGTATCCACTAATTTCATTAACATCTTCAAATTTAAAAATATTTAAACCTTGAAGTGCTGGCCTTCCTAATAACAGATCTTGTCCTTGCACCACAAATAAGAGCTAATACCTTTATGTTTCATCATAGTTTCAGTAACACCTTCTATATTAATAGGCACATGTCCTGCTCCAAATAATGTTTTGCAAGTTGATGCCCATTTCAGATTTGTTTTTCTAGCCATTTGCATTGAAATCACTCACACATCTGCTCCCGTGTAAACTTATGAAAGTATTTCACCCATGTAGGTATCGATTTGTTCATTAATTTATGTTTTTCTATTTCTACATACTCTTTCTTGAGTAATGCCCAAGATTTTGACATTTGTTGCATTTTTTTTATTGGCTGGGCAATTAAACCACTGATGAAAGGGTTTGTCACCATATTTAGGGCATCTGTTGGTATTTTTATATTTTGTAAAGTCATTATTGAAACCTTGTCTGTCTTGATTATCTTTACCTTTGTATTTCTTCTTATTACGTATACGTAACATTTACTTTTAATACTCTCGTATGAAATTAATTCAGTTTTGTTTAACTTTAAAGTGGTAACTAATTCTTCTGCATGTTCACCCATACAATACAAAAGCATATTAACTCGATTTTCTTGTGGTTTCGAATTTAATTCAGACGCTCAAATCTTTGAATCCATGTATTCCATGAATCTGGTTTGTTGAAATCAAAGGACTTCGGAGTTTCAATATTATAATAAGTAACATTACTGACTAATACTGCTGCACTGGTTTCTGTCATTTTTCAAAATATTTATCATTCTCCTTTTTAGATTTATATATTCTTTTCTTTTTTAACCCCACACCTGACACCATGTATTGTTTATGATAATTTAATAACAACATATAATAACAACACTATATTCAGTAATCATCTAATTCTATTTATTTCGTAACCAACGACATATCTTTATTATCCCCATCTCAGTTGTTCTCCAACTAACCAACTATGTTACAATACAGGTATATTTAATGCTTTCGATATCCTTTGTGGATCTTAGTAATTTAAAATAAATAACTGTTTGCTAAACAGACTATGTTAAGTGTAGTTTAAGTTTCCAGCAACGAAAGCTGATAAAGGCTAGACTTATGGGTTTGTAAGCCAAAATGCAATTTATATAATTTTCGAGATTGGGAATTGTGGGTGCGATTGTACCTCGAGGTCACAACGTGATTTGTACAGTTGTGAGGGGAACATGACTACATTAAAAATATGTGGTAAATTTTTATGTCGCTATGAACTTTTATACGATTATAATCGATCACATGGGTTCATCCTAAATGCAAAATACGGCAATAAATATTTACTGCCTTCTAGGTTCCCTGATTTTAACCCCATTGAGCATGCATTGGAGTCCTTATAAAGAAGACTGAATTCAGGCTAAGGCCTGTAGGTCTACAAGACCCGAGGAGGTGTTATCTGTAATATTATCACTTAGTCGCTTAGTCAGACCATCTTTGGTGTGCTGGGTTCAATCTCCAGCTCCCACACTGATACTGTTGGTGGGTAATGAACGTTGTCTGCATTTTTTCAATTGTGTAACCTCCTTCCGGACAGCCCAGGCTTTGAATTTGGGGTTATCTACTAAGTGCGTTGTGTTTATATTTATGTTTAATTTATTACGTAATTACGTCTTGTTAACAACAAATTAACTATTAACAAGGTTCGGATCTGGGACTATGGGTGCCTCTAGGCTGAAATACTGTGGGGGGCCCTCCTGACCAAGACTAAAGAAGAAAGATATGACGGCAGTTATCAAACTAATAAATATACCTACTTTTTCAAATAGGTTAATAAAAAAAAACTATCTTTTCTTGATGGTGATAACCACTTTGTAGTGGAGGCCCTAGGCTGCACTCTGGTCAACCTACTCTTGAATTCGGGCTAAAAACTAATAGACTATATTAAACCCATACATTTTGAAGAATGCTTAAAAAACCGCATTAAATCGGATCACCCGCTGAATAGGTGTAGAGCCACAAGCAGACATACACACATGTAGACATACGCGTCAACCCTGTAACACCTATTCTTTTGTGCCGAATGGGTAAAATACCGCATAACGTAGTTCCTTATTTTCTAGATTTTAGAATCGTATATCTTGCTAATACATTAAAAAAGTTGGAAATGAAATTTTTCTGATACTTGATGTTTTTATTTGAGAAATTGGAAAAATCTCTGTTTAAAATCCTGCGATACTACTAGAATTGTTTTATTGGTCCTTAAATTCCTTTTGGGACATTTTGTACTTGCTCCCTATATGCAGTTGTAAAAACGACAAAATATCTCTGCTATTTGTAAGATATTTAAAAATTCTTTAGTATATAAAATTTGTATATTGTGTATATAATAGGAATACAGGTTAAACTTTGTATAATTTTCAGATCCCTGTTTAGAAGATAAACCACTCGTTTATATAAATATGCAGAAAAAAATGTACACTATTATGAAGTTAAGACATTGCCTACAATTAGCTATTTGCTACATATTAATATTATGGGTATGCTAAGTCCTGACCATCCGACAATCCCTAATAGTTTTCCAATAGTGCCACATCTATTCTCAATTTCTTTCTTTAATTTATGAATGATGTTTTTCAATAACAGAAAATGGAAGCTCTTACAAAAGTACCAGAGATTCTCGTGGGCCACCCAGGACTGACCTATTGTTTCTGTGGGTATTAAGCCACTAACAAAAAGAAATAGTACTAATAGTACCTTAAGAAACCTAGAAATATCTGTTTAAAAACTTGGTAGGTATTTGTACTATATTACATGTGTTATAAGTTGTTATATATATTTGTGTTGTTTAATTAAAAAAAGCAACCTTTAACTGATCCTTTGACGTAGAAGTCACAGGCGTAGAGGTTATTTACCAGTAACATACTGGTTAATTGTGATATTTTGTAGATTCCCCGAGCACCCCTTAAAAAGAAAACATACATGTGGCAGGAAGTCCCAAAGAATTGAAGAAGGAAAAAAATTAAGATAATGCCACAAATAACATTTAAACAATATTTAAACAGGTGTTGCATTAAATCAATGTGTTCATTTGTTTTGTAAATTTTGTTCGAAAGTATTTATTATAAATCTAATATAAAATGATCTCTTGTTTTTGATGTTATTATCGTGACAATAAATAAATAATTATCAATTATCTACTTATTATTCTCACTTATGATAAAAAAACACGAGTTAGGTGACTTGTATTGGCTACTAACAAACAGTGCTGACTTAACATGTACATTTTACAAAAATTCGTCCATAATAAAAAACAAAGGGATATGCATAGGGAATGCTAATATCAATTGATGCAGGATTTAATACTCTATTAAATTGTGTGAAAATATACAGGGAGTTCCATTTGAAAACATTGACTTTTGGACCTTTGAACTGAAACAATGTTGTGTGAAAATAAAATGCCCTGTATGATATTGTGAAAATATAAGACAATTTTTTTATTAGATCGTTGGGTACTTGTATAAGTTTGAAAAGAAAATCTCTAAATCGGCCACATGATAGAAGATATCGAATTATTTTCGGAAGGGTGGGAACCGTCAAAAATCTCAAAAAATTATAATTATCTCGAAGACTGGTAGGTTTAAGAGCATATTATGATACATAAACCCAAGCTAAAATTTTATGAGGAATCCAAATATAAAATAATTATTATTTTATTATTTTAAATAGAATACTCTATTTAAGTTAGGTTACATCCGGTGTAAGCGGAAGTAACAAATACAGATCCCAAGAAACGTCTAATACCCGCTTTTCTTGAATAATCCTGTATATCACGTGTCTTAAAGGAATGAGTGAAGAAACTGTTATTTTGATACTGAAAATATTACAAACATTTTGTAAGTATAAAAGAACGTCATTTATTCGAAATTGCACCATAATTGCAATTATATTTGTAACCCATTTAATATTTAGATTTTTATACTTCTAAGAAGTTTATAGTCGGTATAAAGAAATAAACAAAAATTAACTTCTGTCAGTTTTTTTTGACGCAAAAGTTTTTTTGCAACAACTTCTAGATTTGTATTGTATTTTATTGTGGCTTAATACCTCAAAAGTTAGAAATTATGGTACAAGGTGCACAACAAATATTTCAAATAATTCGTTTTATAATACGTATTGTACATTTTTGAGATAGAAATTTACACTAACAAACTGAAAAGTAAATATATGAATATGCAAAAGTGCTTAAAGACTCAATTTGTCATATTAACACCTATTTTGATTACCTATTTGATTTTTTTCATTTATATCTAGATAAAACAGGCGTTACACAAGACATATTTTAGCACATATCAAGCCATCCATCAATACTCTTATACTTATTAAAAAATTTTACCCCTTGGAAAAATAAATATTTCGCACAAATGGGACAAAGACCACTTACCAGGCAACCAACATGTTTTAATTGTTATTTTAGTATTAACAATTCTATAATTGATTTGGACAAAAAATTATCAGTGAGTTCTAAGTCAGTCATCTTATGAAATAAAAGGTAAATAATTGATACAAGCAAGGGACTTTTCTTAATTGGTGAAGAGAAGGACTTTGTATAGTTATAGTGTTCCAATGAACGTATTAAAAGTTCCCAAAGACTAATTTAGTGCTATGTACGCTTTCTTTAAAAATACCAGCAGATTTTCATTTTTTTGTTGTTGTTTATTACTGTGAAACTGTTTAGACAACACATTTATGTTTAGATAAAAATTTGAGAGCATTAAAAGACACCCATTCTGGTGTACAGAATGTATATTAACTGACGGGATATTGACATATGTGAGCTTAATACTCACAAGTAAAGACTTGTACTAATTTTTTACCTCTTACCTGATTTTTGCTGTAAAATGTAATCTCGTGATTGCTTGGAAACTTGACACAATAAGATAATCACATTCATTTTCTGACTACTTGCATAAATAGCGTTGACAATGTTTCAAGAACATGGGTGTACCAATTTTTTAAAGGGTTAAATTTTTCATTTAGTAATCATTTATGCAATCAATTTAGTCTGTATAATACAGATACTCTATTGTTGGCAACCATCAGGAGCGTTCTAGAACAAACTTGACTGAATTGTGACGTACCGTGTTATCAAAAATAGTTGAAGATGAAGTAAACACAAGTCACTTATCTTATTCTCAAAAATATTAACCAGCGGTTTACACTTGTATGTATATAAGTTTCGACCTTGATCCACACTTTTTCTGTTGCTTGCCTAAATCCACCGTCAGACTTGAGCTGAAACACAAATGAGTATGTGCCGGGGTGATTCATAGCGAGCCAGCTGTTGTCGCTCTGGGGGCTGTGCTCAAGGAAATTTTGCAAATGTTCGTGTCCAAACGTATTCATAAAATTAAATATCTAAATATTCTTCGTATTTTTATTAATTACGCATCACGTGTTCAAATGCAATCCTTTGCATTTGTACTTTCAATATCTCTTATATTCGACACTCAGATGCTTTTCCGAAATACTTCTGACATACGGATGTCGAATATGGACTCTAATCTTGCCTTTGTTGTTTGTTATTTCTAAATGTAGTACCTCTCATGGTTATTTCATCTCAACTTTCAAAAGATACTTCAAAATTTAACTTTGACATTTGAGAATTTTGCTGCATATCCCTTAGAAGCCAGGGTTTTGTATACTGACTTCGACAGCAGTATAAATCGCTTCTTACAGTTACCACATTAATAAATTAAAGATGTTATACCCCGATCTTGAAAATCTGTGATCCCGAGATACCTATGTTACAGTGTGACGCTTCACAATGAAGAAAGCTGTTTGTGCAGTTTCAAAAATCAATACACATAAACAGAAAAGGAGTACTTAGCTATTAGTTTTTGTTTAAACTAGTTTCATGAATATTTAAACGGTCAAAATTAAGTGGTACAATAATTCCATATGATTTGTTATGTGTTCAAGAAGGTATAATAATATAATTTCTAGACTCCAAAGAATGGGATTCCCAATTTTAAAATTGAGTATTTGCCTGGATCTTAGGTGTTTATTCTAGATCTTTTGAGTCGTTCTTACGTCGGAAACAGGGTTTTAGATGATTGAGATAGTAGTTAGATAGATTTGAATACAGAACTTATATCTGCTATTCGTTCAGTCATTTTTGACAAACGATTAAGCAACTTGCGCGAAATACATTTTTGTTTTGGCACAAAATTCACATGAGGCAGCACTAGGCTACCTTGTAAATGCTCATTTGAACCTCAGCTCATATCTAGACACTGCAAAAAATAATTCGAACGAGTTTTATGTGCATCGATTAACGCTACAAATACTAAATACCAAGCAATAAGACTTGGTGGAGCCGTACTTAGTTTTAATAATGACAATCTTTTTGACAGCCCGGTAGTACGTCTTACCTAGTCATCCGTATCAAGAATACGCTCCCAATGGACCATTTTAGTGATGACGTGAAACTAGTCGATAGCGCCTGAACGTATACCTGAACAACTCAAAAATATATGGCTCCAGTTCAAGCTCTAAACAAATTGAATCTTATGACTAGTGTAGTTTAGATTGAAATTAAAACTATGAAAATATTGCTCTACATTTTGTTGAAATGCTAACTGACACAAAATAATAAGGATCTCTACATACCACATAATATTCTGAAAAGATGCAGAAAAGAGTATACCTAAGTGAAACTCCTGAAATTTAATTAAAATATGAGACAAGCGTTTACCCGAATTAATTTCATTCTTTGTGCATACAATACATAAGATTTGCAACACACGACAAAATTTCAGAGCGTACACTATGATTCGCATGTGCATTGCTTACTGTCGGGGACTTTATACGTCACACTAAACTGGTTCATTATGTTGCTCACACTACCTTATAAATTATTTAAATGCAGATTGGCACACATAGGACATTAATAACATTGCTATAAAATTGTAAGGTACACCGGGGTAAGTGTGACCCAAAATTTTAATAGTTCAAATTTTTCGATCTGCTGTTCTAGTTATTTGCCGTGGAATTAAACGAAATTTTCAGGGCTTAGTTTTAAGCATATGTAGAAGCTAAATTTGCAAGATCAGAACAAAATATTTACAGGTTTTTATTTTATATAGCGATAATATTTTTATGTCACTGGTTTACACTTCCCCGACAACTTGGGGCAAGTGTAAATACGGTGTCTAATTTGCTGCAAACACATTGAAAGCTTGATGGGGCAACTGTAAATAAAAGAGCAAACAAAATATTATCAGATGTTTTTATTAGAAAAAAAGCAATTAGTATACATTTTGTTCAAATGTGATGTTGAAACAAATGTTTCCTCTTTTGCGAATATCTGGAGCAGGTAAACACAGTTGTATTTGTTCCCTATTTATGATAGAAACATCTTCGTTATCTGGCCAATAAAACTGAGAAGAAGATCCCGATCTCCTGGTAAATTTGACTTCTAAACATGGCTCTACTTCTGTTATCTGTCCAACATATAATTTTAATGATTTTTTTGTTGCAAATTTGACCAAAATCCAGTCCCCTTGTATAAGTGTTTGAGGGTCCTTATCTAAGTACTTCATGAATTCTTCTTCTTCACGAAAATCAAATACTTCGTCTTCTAAGTTATAATCATCATCTGAAGTATCTACTTCCATTTCTGTCGGACTATTTTCGTCTGACTCTTCCTCGTACACTTGTCCTTTTTTCTTTCTTTCACCACCTTTCTTAGTGCTTGATTTCTGTGGTTTTTTAACTTTATTTGCGAGTTCCTTCAATTTTGCAACTGCTTCCAAAGATGTAATAATTTCGTTGGAATTGGTATCTGTTTTATCTGTTGCAAAAGTAATGCCTCAAAACTTTTAGGATGATTAAGAGGTAAATTCGATTGCTCGCAGCTGGTCGATGGTGTTGCCGGATCAACGGAATAAGTGGAAGATATCTGCGGTGAATTCGGCTGCTCAGAGCTGGTAGATGGTATTGCCGGATCAACGAAAGACGTGAAGGATGATATCTGCGGTGAATTCGGCTGCTCGGAGCTGGTCGATGGTATTGCCGGATCAACGGACTTAGTTAACGATGCCTGCGAAATTTTTGCATTGTTTGATGACCACCTTTTATATGCTTCTGGATCGAACTTTTCAGCGAGAATGACCTCATTATTAAATGGGTATATACCTCCTTTTTCAAATCCTTTGATAAGTAATGCAGAATTTATATTGGACCAGATTTTTGAAATAATGGTGCAAAACATAGCTTTTGGTAATTTTCTACCATAATTTTGTCTTTGCCATTTTATTAGTTCATCGTCCCACGCCATTTTTAATGACTTAAAGATGCATAAGTCCATGGGCTGTAATAAATGACTAGAATGGGGCGGAAGTTTCAATATAACGACATCATTCGCTATTGCCTTTTCTATCAAGGGTATGCTAATGTGAGAAGTGTGGCCGTCATAAATTAATATGACGGGTCTTTGACTGCCAATATTTGGTAAAAAATTGTTCTCAAAATATTTTTCAAATGTTTTCGTCTCCATCCAGCCATTCCTAGTGGCGGAATAGGTCATTCCAGGGTATTCCTTAGTTGGAATCCAACTGTTCCATATATGCTTTCCTTTAAATACAATTAAAGGGGGAAGTTTTTCTCCTGCAGCATTTCCTCCGAGAAGAACCGTAATATTCTCACGACCAGGACCACTTGTTGTCCGATGGGCTGCTTTGCCTTTTTCTCCAACAACTTTTATACGAGAAGGATCAAGGCAGAAACTGGTTTCATCAACATTATATATTTGCAATGCTGGGATGTTTTGGACGTGTTCTTTGAGGATATTAAAGTAACCATAAATAACGAATGGGTCCATGGATCTTTTTCGAGCTACTTCCACAGACTGGGGCTTTTTCTGGCTTAAATGGAATGCATTTTTGAATCTCACGAAGTAGTCGTGGCCAGGAATCCCGTTTTTAAATGGCGTTGATATATTGTTCTCTTTCACGAAAGAACCAATTAATTGAAGAACTTCTTTTTTTGATAAACCCAGGCCCCATTTTTCCAGTATTTTAATATTATTGGCAATTCTTTCTTCTATATCATATGGAAGAGCTGGTGGCCTACCTCCCGTTTTACTTCTTATACCTCTTTTGCCTTTTACATGGGTAAAAAGCGTAGCTTTCGGTATTTTGTATAATATTGCAGCTCTATACAATGTTAACGTACCACTTTTCACAGCTTGTACTGCCTCATTGAACTCGTTCTTACTATAAGCTGGTGGAGCTGCCTTACGGATATAATTTCGAACCATATTCTATAAAAAAAATGGAATATTTTAATATTTAAAACTTCAGGGTAAGTGTAACCCACAATGGTGTACACTTGCCCCAGACGAAATAAATCCTGGGGCAAGTGTAAACCACAACAATAAAATAAAAATGCTTAAACTTTAAGAGAAAATATTATTATGTAATTCTAAATAATGCACATAGTAAAGTACTTACCAAAGATTGCAATGATAACACCAATATTTTTTAAAATAAACCACTTTCCATCAGACGTAAGTGAAGTACTAAGTTGATTGTTAAAGTAACCACAACAACTAATGAAATGTCATGCGATGTTCGGTTAGCTATACGGAAAACTTTTCATTGCGGTGTTTACCCGAGCTTATGATAGACCACGTGAACTGTAGATGGCGATACTGTTGTAATATTTACGAGCTCAAATTCCTAGAGGTTACACTTGCCCCATATTTACACTTGCCCCGGTGTACCTTACATAAAATATTTAAAAACGTATATAAAAAAGTGAACATATTATTCTCATAATTAAAAGGTATATAGGGTAAAATTTCTAGACAACAGCCTTAAAATATATAAATACCTATAAAAGTATAAACTTTAGAAGATTCTAAATGGAAGTATAAAGGAACAATATGCACAATGTCTTTAAAATTCACTTAGTAATAAATTTTAAATTGGTACTGGTAGAATATTTTACATTTCTTAGAGGCAGAAGAATGTTTAAAAACAGCTCGCAGATAGGTTTGTTACTTAAATATTTATTGCAATAAAAAAATACCAGCCACTGTTACTTTAATTAATGGTAAGAAGGTACTTAATGCCAAAAATAAACTATTGTTGCTATAGCAGAGAGCCAAGACAGGAAAGGAAACCATGGAGGCACTACTCTGTGTGCACTTTCCTGGGTCCACTATTATTGAACAATAACTTGAGGAATGGCTAGGAACAGAACTGGTGACAGCTGGAAAGATGACCACCAGGACGAAATGGTCAGTAACCAAAGGGATAGATCAATCCAAAATCAGACGGGCAATAAACTCAATTGAGCCATATAAATCTTCGGGACAAGGCGGAATTTTGCCAATAATGCTTCAGCAGGGCATAGATCTGCTGGAATCTAAGCTCTGTACGTTGTACCTACTACAGAAACTCACAATTGAGGAATTTGAAGCCATATACATACTAAAGAAATAGTCAGCATAGTTAGGGGAAAGTCTAACAACATAGTCAGGGATCAATTATGGAAGGCACTGAACACGGTCAAAAAGTGTAAGAGTTGTATGAAACTAAGTGGAGAGTACGGTTGTAGCAGCCCACTTGCCTTATTTACAATTTTTATTGTAAAAATATTTTATTTTGGTACCTAGGAGACGAAAAACAAAAAAATAACAATTCCAGTTTACAAAAACATTTTGGAGTTAATCTCCAATTTTTATAATTTTGTTATATAATTATTATTTTTTTGTTTTTCTTCTCCTGGTTACCAAAATAAAATATTTTTACAATGAAAATAGTAAATAAGGCAAGTGGGCTGCCACAACGGTCTTCAGCCCCTTGGTAATTTGTCGCAAAAGTCACTTTCTAATGTCGTCTTGTCTGAATTTCCTCTTAAATTAAAATTGAAACGCGATAGAATTTTCTTTGTTAAACGTATGGTGTAGAAGTTAATTATGAAAATATTTAATATTACATTTAAAACATGTACCGTGTTCAAGAGAAACGATTGAACATTATTTAAATTAATAGTGTTCGTCCAAATCGAATGTTGTTGGCATAATGAAGTATTTCCGATAACAAAACAATAACAAATTTATTACTCTCAAGGTTTGGGCCACCGCAGCGGTGAAGTACGCCCCTGGTGAGTTTGCGAACGGATACTGATAGAACATGTGCACATAAATAACCTAATTTTCCCGATAAATGTCTCGTTAGTTCTCGAAATTGGTGAAAATGTGGTTATGGTAAAAAATTGTTACTAAAGAACACCTTACTGATATTCCAGTTCATGCATAATTGAAACTCTCGCCAAGACCTAACAAAAGCGGAGATGAATATTTAAAATAAGAACTTCTCTTCAGAACTGAGAATTCCATGTAATCGATAGTTACGCAATATAAGTCCAAAAATTCGTATTTTTAGTATTATGCTGTATCTTTTATGGTATGTTTCAGGACAGACCTCAAATGTTACAGTTATTAAACAGCTATAAATGTCTTCTGTTCTCTCAATGGCAACAATAATGCACACCTGACAAAGTAACTTCCCTCTTTTAACAGTAAATATTTAAGTAACGATTTAAATTGTAAGACATCCAAAGATATGTACAACATGAATTACATAATATATTTGAGATAAGTTTGCGTATTCACAGCTTAATATTAATCACAATTGAGTATAAAAATATGAGATTTTTTTTTGTTAATACAGTACAGTGCCTCAACTTTTTCTATTTTTAACATTTCTAAATTTTACTTTTAAAAAATCAAGTAAAATTATGTTACTAATACTGCAAACTACGCGCTCTATCTGCCACTGTTGACTTATAAGTTTATTTTTTTGTCATTATTCTATAATAGTTCGTATAAATTTCGTTAAAATTTTCACTTTAAGCTACCAAAATTATCAAAGACATGTTTTCAAATAACATTAGTTAAGTGTATATCAGGTGCAAAGATAATAGTAACTTAATCAAGCGACTTGTGGAACATAACGTGTCTTAAGTTTATTGAATATTTAAAAAATATGCTTATAGTTAGTGTAATGTACCGTTCCTTTTATCACTAAAACACCTGACGTTCGCGTTGTAACCTTTATTGGTCTTAACTTGTTTCGTGCTGGATTTATACTGAAATTAAATACATTATAATAGTCAAGCTTCAGTGTTTGTCTATTTGTCATTTCAGAAATGGACAAATTTGGTTAGCTTTTATTTGATTGAAAGTCTAACTATACAGCTGGATTCAGAAGCCTCTCAAATGATAAATACCTTTTTACAGGGGTCTAAATGCGTCCACACTGTCTATGAATGAAATATCTGCTCCATTTTTTTACCAATTCATTCTCTCGTCGTCAGTACCCCAGGTGTTTCACACTCGTCTAAATAAAACTCCGTTCAAAAGACAAGGCTCCTATTCTTTGTAATAAAGGGTTTGGTAGAAGGAACATATGTTACATATATTTTTTTAGAAAGAAATTAACAATATCAAAATAATCTCTAACTATGTAGGATAAGAGCAGTAAAATACTAGCAGGACTTCCTGATTTAATCTGTATGGATTTTTTTGTGAGGTCACCTTAAATAAGGTAACGATATAAAGAATGATATGTCTGTTATTGCATCAGTGGAATGCCTCAATATTTTTTTAATAGAAGCAACAACATAAGACAACAAGAAAGTAAAAATGTTAAAACTGACGTTCTAACAAGAAATATGAATTATGATTGAACATGGGCAACAGATTTGTCCACATTAACTTGATTAAGTTTCTGTTATGTATAAGGTTACTAGCGAAAATTTAGACGAAGTTACAGCCAAGATAGTTTTTTCTTATTTTCGTATTCTAAATGTAAAAATCAGATTTCTACAGACCTCTAAATGTACTTTAATTCCTTTTGCATAGGTTGCTATCAATTCGTACTGCGAAATTTGATAACTCGTGAACTTTTTGTGATAATTATCAGTCAATAAAGTATATATAGGTCTAGAACTAATTCATAATTGAACCCAATTTAAATTTCTACAAATGAAGACGATTTCATGAGATCCATCCGTTGAAATTACATAATTACATAAGAATAAAGTACAATTTGTCTTAAAATATCATCTAGTTTTGACTAGACCAACCATTACAAATAATGCCAATGGTGTTACAAGCTATTATCTTTAATAACTATATTTTTAATATAAACGTAGTAATTAATAACAAGGAGACGATCATATGTTTGTGCACAAGTTATTTTATTAAGACTAGATTTTCATATAACCTCTACCTACTTCTATTTGGTCATTGAGGTATGTCTTATAGATAATAGAGAAATCATACATTGCCTGCGGCGTAAACAGAAAATATATGTTCCTATTCTAAGTTACTATTAGTTAGTTGTAATAACACCATTTTGTATCAGAAGGTATCCCAGGGAGTAGTTGAAAAGGATGTACACAATATAAAGAGATAAACATTTGGGGCTAATTCTATTTATAGAAATATGAAAAAATGTTCATGGATTCGTGGTTTGCATTTAATATCTTAGGAATCATATGCCTTTTTCAGGAATGAAAATTATATCTTTCTGTAATATTTCAGTGCGTATAAAATATTTTGAACAAACCAGCCTTCCGGTTAGTTTAAGGGCTGGTGAACAATTTGTTCACAATCTTTCGCAAAACAGCACCGTATTTTTTTCTTTACGACGCAAATGCCATGTTTACTGCATCATTCACCATGCAACACTATCAAATCGTTGGAAAAGAGTGCCTTGTTTGGAACTGAAATAACTTATTACCATCAACTTGTGTTTGTTTCATTAACAAATGTTTGAATAACACCTTATGGGTGTAAATATAAGCGGAAAGAGTTTTAAATCTTACAGCGTGCAGACTACGAACAACTTCTCGAGTATAAATTCACCAAAGAACTATTTGCGACTCACTGGGGAAAACCTTCAGATACAATCTCGGGTACTACCAACATACAGGCATTAAACAAGTCTCAGCCACGTTATAAAAGTGGTCTTTGATTTTAAGCGTATCTTAAGCGAGTTTTTTTGGAGTAAATCGTAAATCTTTTTTAGATCAGTCTAATTTCTCTAACTTTAACGTCCAATCCATAGATTTACGCCCGAGAAAAGCCCATCAAGCACACAGATTATTAGCTAGAGCAGTTGCGTCGATTTTTATGTGTCGCTTGCACTTGTCACTTCCTTTTCATTGCTTGGATGACCTGAATGATTTATTAAGGCATCGAGTTCTGAGGGAGAAGGGATCTGAAAAGTAAATAATATTCATAAAGTTTCTTCTCACTGATGATAGTAAAGAAGCTAGAGTGAAATTATCTGACACATTTGTATCGGCTAGAGACATTATTAATCCCTTGCCTGAGTATGACGAAGTGTCAGAGCATATTGTAAGGAATTTTCACTAGGCGGCAGTAGCCAATCTGTTAAGTATATATTTTATATATAATATAATATGCAATTTCAGTAATTTTTTTCTAAATGACAAATACATCAACTTTCTGTATTGAATGTATTTGCAACTAAATAACTTAGCTAAGAAAGAAAGAGTAGGCTAGTAACAAAATATTTATTTAATTCACATCAAAGGAAAAAACTTAAAAAGTAGAGTCTTTTAAAAAAAATTCCTGATGAACTCATAATTTTTGTAAAGGTCCTCATCACGAAGTCTTCACCTTTCTTTAGCTTCTAAGAATCTTGCCACTGCTAACCTTGGGTCAATAAATGCAGTATCCACTCTATTTGGGGCGATATACACCCTGGAATTAAGTGTCTTTTTGCTGATTGTTTGTTTTAAGCGTTTAAGCATAGTGTGGATGAACACCGCTCTTTCAGGCCCAGAGCTATGTACGTTTGTACGAGGTTACGAAAACATTGAACCAGCCTCTGATATCTTCAAGAAGTGTTACAATATAGCAGATGGGGTGATCTTATCTGACGGCGAAGGAAGCTTCTCTAACACATGTAAGGTAATCACGTCATCAGCAAATGATCCAACAGGTCCGAAGGATTTACCGAACAGCTTGTTTGAACTTCGTCTTCATCTTCCTCGCAGTTTCAAGTTCATTCATATTTGTTTCATAGAGACAAAGACTCGATTTTTAGTTTTCGATACCTGATTGGGAAAAATTATGCGCTCAATTCGTTCCCTACATACTCCGCCCAACACATTTGGTAAATTAGGATCATTTTTTATGGTTTCTATGTACATTAGAATATGTTGTTGCAATTGTTCTAAAGTGTCAATTGGATCACGGTAAACCAGAGATTTAAAATGCCCCCAAAAATAATTCACTGTATGCAAATCATATTTCTAATTCACTAAGTAGTAAGTAATCGAGAAAAAATATCAGTTGGACTGTTTGATAAAAATACTAACTAGAAAAGTTTATTTCTATCAAATTTCCATCGAAAAAAAAAAAAAAAAAATTCGCGGATCGTTGTCGTTGCTTACCATGCCCTAAGGCAACGAATTAAAAGTGTTCTTAATAATAACTATACGCTAGCTCCTGTACTACAATAACTTTCGACATTTATTATTCTTCCCTATTATTTATTTCTCTCTCTATTACACGATATCACAAACTATGAAAAAAGTTAGAGGGAGACACAAGGGAATTCTTCCTGTTTTCATTCTCGTTGAAATAAAAATCCTTAACTTAGCGACTACTGTAGGAAGTTTTATACTGTATTTTATTAGCGGCTTTTGTGACGAAGTATCCTCTCATTGTTGAAGTTGAAATTAATCCCTTTAGAGCCCTTTAATGAAAAGTTTTGACCCTTCAGTTTTATTTTCATTCTTTTCTTCGTATTCAACTTTCTCGCAGGAAAGAATTACATTTTTACAGATAAATTCACATAAATGGATTTTGGCCTTTCGCATTTTTTCAATAGATTCTATGGAGAAAAAAAAATTAATACTATAATAGTTCTTCTTATCTATATAATAGGTTGAAAAATTTACAAAGATAGCCGAAACTCCACCTCTCGCTCTGGAGAAGGGGCAAGTGGACTCATTCTCATATGTAAATATTGTCTAAATGTTATTTGTGGCATTATCTTAAGTTTTCTCATCTTCAATTCTTTGGGACTTCCTGCCACATTTTTCTTTTTAAGCGGTGCACGGGAATCTACAAAATATCGCAATTAACCAGTACATTACTGGTAAATAACCTCTACGCCTGTGACTTTTACGTCAAAGCATCAATTAGAGGTTGCTTTTTTAAAAATAAATACACAGCTCTAAGAATGTTTGTTATATTCAATATCCATAGATACTTACTATTTACACAGAACTGTTGATATAGTTAAGAGTTTTTTTAGTTTTTATACAATGTTAAGTTTGTGAAGTTCTTCTTTTAACATTGAAAAATGAAATTCAGAGGTCCAAGATCTGCGAACACGCTTGGGAGAACGGACATAGAATAAACTGGGACTCGGCAAAAATTTTAACAAAGGAGGCAGATAGCAAAAACAGAAAAATTAAAGAACCCGCGATAATATTATTGAATGAGGATAAATGCGTGTCGAATTGTTCCGTCTACGTCTGTACAACTTGGTTGCCAATGTTAAAAGAAGAACTTCACAAACTTAACATTGTATAAAAACTAAAAGTAACTGTTAACTATATCAACAGTTCTATGTAAATAGTCTATGGATATTGAATATAAAAAACATTCTTAAAGCTGTGTATTTATCATACACAGCAAAAAGGATTTTTCAAAAGAAACCTTGAAAAAGGAAACAGATTAGATTTCCGAAACGTCGGCGAAATATTTAATTTATATTTATACTTAATTATGTTGTTTATTTAAAAAAAAAGCAACCTCTAACTGATCCTTTGAGGTAAAAGTAACAGGCGTAGAGGTTATTTACCAGTAATATACTGGTTGATTGTGATATTTTGTAGATTCCCTGAGCACCGCTTAAAAAGAAAAACAACAATATCAGTAAGTAATTCAAAAATTTACAAAGAACCTACAATTTCACAACGCAGAGTGGTGCGAAATGGGCCATTTTTTGGCCATAATTCTGAAACTCGTTCAAAATCAGCGGGCGACTGCAGAAAAAATAATTTGAAAATGCCATGGAAAAATTGGGGTGGTTCCAGGGAGTGAT
Source organism: Stenurella melanura (assembly GCA_963583905.1). Classification (NCBI taxonomy): domain Eukaryota; kingdom Metazoa; phylum Arthropoda; class Insecta; order Coleoptera; family Cerambycidae; genus Stenurella; species Stenurella melanura. The sequence continues at coordinate 19,678,855 of OY757316.1, forward strand.
ATTTGAAATAATTGAGTAGGATGTAGGGATGTGGCTTCTTTTAGTAACTCTGCAATATTTGCGCGAAGACTGCTATTGCTTGTATAAACTAGTTCTTCAGATCCAAATATTTACGAAGTTATACGGTCTTTCTACGTTTAGATACTTCACTGCTTTCATCAAAAGACAGTTTCTTTCGCCCTGTTAATCCAGAAGTGCTGAGTAAATCATTTTCCAGCTCAACATTTTGATACAAATTAAATTTTTCTCTCAGCCAGTCAGAAACCGTTCCTACTCTTCCATTTTTGATCCATCGTTGTCCAATTTTGCTACAAACTCAATGTATATTATGTCATACATCATTTTGAATGTTTTCTGGAGATTCCCACATATGTGGCTAGTTTAAAATTATTTACACATTTACACTTTACAGAAGATTTTCAACCAGATTTTTTCCTTCCATATTTGAAAAATATGGTGCCTACCTAGTCGTTCTTAATTTTATATATAAAAATAAGTATTTAGAATACAGTTAAATAGGATAAAAAAGTAGAAAGGATGCAATATTCTACTAAAAGAAGATTAAAACGTTACATAAATTAAAGTTATTTAATTTTGGCCTTTTCTCAACAGCTAACACGTAGGAGTTTAGTATTAAATAACTCAAACAGTAGTAATGGAAAGTGCCCAAAATATTCGTCATTTCTTCTACAATGTATAAGGTTCGTATGGTTAAAAAATTAGCGCGGGTCTAAGTAGGTCTAATTTTATAACTCAACAGAAGTTTTGTTATTTAATAATCTTTATCGGCGAAGTTCATTGAAATAGAGAAATGATTATACATTTATCTCAAACAATATTATCCATCAATGTTAAGTAGCATTAAAGAGTACATAACTTGAGGAATTTGATCCATGTTAAAAACATTTTTTAAAGCACAAAGTCCAGCGTAAGCACACACATAAACTTTATTAAACTTTCACAGCTACAATTCCAAATGAACAACGCTCTCTCACAACTGTAATTGGACTGACCTTGTGTACGTGCTACAAAGGGTGTTCGCAGGTAGTAAGGGTAGTAGTTTATTACCTACCTATGTACGCTTTAGATACGTAATTCTAGGAAGTTGATTTTTTGGTATTTTGGCCAAGTTTTAAGGCGATCGTCCCACTGTGGCAACGATCTATTTCCAAAATTTGACGATACATTTCCTGAGCAAATTGTTCTAAAAACTTCTCTGGTTTACTAGCTTTTCATTGAGACATACATGCAACATGAAAAAAACTATGCTAATCCTTAAGAAGCACCCTTAAACTTAGAGGATATCGATTTTAGTGATATGTAAACATGATCATTTATGAAGTAAAACCCAACACAGTAAACTTTAGCCACTTTTTTATTTTCATTATTCAACATTTGCAGTTAGTGCTTAAAGTGTTCACCTCTGTTTCTAATATAAGGATGAACCGTCTTTCGCTTTTTTGTTCTTGTAATCTTTGCGAATATGTTTTGTTGCAATTGTTGTACGACCATTTGAATTCATTCAACCAATTGCTTCCTGGAGTTTAGTTGTATGGCATGTACCCTGTGAAATAGAAATCTAGGGGTGTGAGGTCTGAACACCTAGCGGGCCAAGGTATCGCTACTCCGCTTCCAATTCAGAGGTTGGGAAAATATTGATTAAGACTGAAATCGCGACGATGGTGTGCTGGACAAACATTGTTTTGATATATTATTCTATGCTAAAGGGAATGTGTGGGTGGAAGTCATCAAAAATCATTTCATCGGCCTGCGTATTTTACTTGATATTTTAGGTGCTGCAGATCATTCCTTTAATTCATTCGATGAAATCTCTTTGGCGGACCGACACCGAAAATTATTCTCAGCACTTCAGGTAGATATTGAAAGCCTTAGACTGTTTATAATTTTTTTAAATTTCCCTGGACTGGAAGAAAAAAAAGTTAACGATTATTGAACGCACGATGGTCGGGAATAAGCTGCGCGGGGGTAATTACTGTGGCTGTTAAACGAAGTTATTCTTGAAATTGTGCGGAAAGAAATTGACGCTAATAATTTGGCGCAGTTGATCGTCTGTCGAAATTAGTTTGAACTTCATGTCGACGAAGGAAGCTTTCATACACATTATTGTGTCTCTGTTTTAGTTTTCGTAGATATGATAAATATTATTGATTTGTTTTACTGTATTACCAGATTTGGGAGTAATGAGAGGGTGAAAGCTTTTTAATGCCAACCGAAATAAGCGCTCGGTTGGAAGTGCCATTTCTTACCTTGGTATTCATGTCAAGCTTATTTGTTCACGTTGTAGTAGGGATCTATGGTCAAACCAAGTCAATAATTGCTTATGTCTGTATATACTCAAGTATTTATGAAATTCTAATTGCGTCAGTGGCTGGAAATGTGATATATCCGATATAACAAGTACATCAGGCCTTACGGACCTAGAGCACTTTAATGGTTTAGCATTTCCATCGCTTCTTGTAAACTCTATGCATTGATAAGGTTATAAGTAAGAGGAGAATATCAATTTGTGCTATTTAATAGAGCGTTTTCTGAGATAATGGAAACCGGTACGTGATTTTCAATAAGAAACTTACACAACTTATGCATTAGATCTAGAAGATTATGGAGAAGGTTTAAAGTTTAGGCCTGACTAAATTTCTTATGATTTCCGCAAGATGGGTTCGCAAGCTGAATCTTTTCTGGACATTTCAAAATAACGACCACTTAACCTAAATATCCTGTATTCCTGTGACATGTTTACTATTCTTAAGCCGACTTTAACTGTTCGGTAGCTTTATTGGAAGAGCATTGAGCACATTAAATCAGCGTCGTATTCCAGAGGAGCTGCACGATGGTCATAATAAATCCATTAAACTAGTATTCTAGAGAAGTAGGTTTTTGTATTTGTGAAGAAGTTGCGAGATTTGCAAATAATTAACCCTTCTCTCCTATAAAATAATTATTTATCCTACTATTACAACTAATCTCTATAAACAAAAATATGTGGGAAAAATTCTACTAAACCTAAATGAAAATTACAAATTACTACTGTCGAAAATCAATAATGAATATTGCCTACTACTCTAATTTGATAACAAAATACTATTTGTTTTATTCTTTTGTTGTATTTCTATGAAATATCTACGTCACCTCTTTTTAGCAGATGTTTTCTAAAATTTATTTTGAGCATCTGGTATTATCTTGAAATGGAAATGTTTCAAGTTTTATGTACAGGGTCTAGCCATTGAAAGCGGAATGGACGGGTTTTTGAGTTGCTTAAATTGATGTCTTAAAGACACCCAAGCACGTTAATTTTATTTCTCCACGACATGACATCCTCGAAAATTGTTCATTTAACGAGGGTCATAAACAATTACATTTTGAGCAGAATTTTATTTCGCATAGTTGCTGGGCAATGAATGCGATATGAAATATTTCATGTTGGGTTCATGTAAATAAGGATTCACAGGTTATGACGTCCAGTGCCGTAGTTATAGTGTAATAGATTTAGTCCAAATGTACCCCGAATCCGAAATGAAAAATGCAAGATACTTCATGTTTAAAAATTGAGTCATGTAAAAGAGGCCAAGAATACTTAATATCATGCTTAGGAAACACCTTTTATTTAGTGCCACATAACCCCCCACGGCCATGAAGATTCAGTTAAAAATGGGAACAAAGGCCTAAAATGAATTTGTTTACCTACCTTGTTTTAATTTTTTTTAATTCTAATAGATTACATTTTAGGCCTTTGTTCTCATTTTGAACTGAATCTTCATGGCCGTAGGGGGTTATATAGATACTAGTTTAATCTTCATGACCGTAGAGGACTGTGGATGCTAGCGTTAGAGCGAGAATTTTCAATTCAGAAATTTGACAAATTCATTTTAGGATTTTAATTTTAGGTTTTTAATTCAGGTTATCGAAAGAATGCAAAGATTTCATTAATCTTTTAACACATAGTTTTTCTTTTAGTTGTCATTGATAATTATTTTTTTCTGGTGTTTGCAAAATCCTACAAAGAATATGTTTCAATACAAGAATAAGCAAACAAATAACAATTCACTTTTGAACAGATATTTCTTGTTTATTTAAATTTTTTAATTCACATCTGTGTCAAAATTATATTAAGCTTCCAAGTGGCTTAGAAATTTCTTTAAAAAAAAATATGCACAGAAAAATCGTATCTTTAAAGTGATCTCAGTTCCAACGACGACGTACGATTAAGAATAAATGAGTTATTCCATTTGTTTATGACTTTAAAACGCACGTGTTCTTCAAACCCGATTTTAAACAATTAAATTTACGAAAACAAATTAAATTTGATATGTACTTGATAGTACAACTTGCCAAGAAGAGAATCCACTGTGATTCGGTACTCTACAGTGTCTGCAAAAAAAATTAGGACAATTTTACGCAAATACCTTTTTGATAAACAAATGCCTTTTTGTAAGAACCTTAAAGGATATAGATTTGAAATTTTCAGCGCTTATTAAGTACAATGAGACGTACAACTTCCAATAATTTCAAAGTCACAAGGCTTAATTTATCATTAGTTATTAACAATTGGAAAAGAGGCCATTTTTCGGATGGTTTTCTCGATTTTGCAGATAAACGAATTAACCGATTTGAACATTTCTTATTGGGGTTTGTACGTCTTTTTAGTAGCTACATTTGTCATATAAAACATTTTTTAAGTTCTTATTTTTTTTTATTTACGAAAAACTGATTTTCTCAGCTTTGCGAATTATTTAAACAATGTGGCACTGAGAATCAATTTTTAGAATGAGTCAATTTTTATACATGAAGTATCTTGCATTTTGCGACCAGTCCCTAATTCGATTACACTAATATGACATATCTTCAGTTGGTTTCTGTCAACATTTCGGTAGATTGCATATTTGTTTGCATCAAAGTTGATAATAGTTATTCAATATGAACAATATGTTTTCGTAGAAAATGTATAGTATGCAACTTACACAAAAAGGCGCATCGTGTGCTAGGAACTAGTACACCTCTGCCCATCCCCTCCACTTCACCCGTCTGGCTACTCCCACCCCATCGTTCACTTTGTCACATTTTCGGTATCCCCCTAAAATCGAACGTAATTGTTGAATGGCCCCAAAGGAATATTACAAATTAAAAAAAATACTCATATGTCTAAACTTGGCTTTATTGGGCTTGGACAGAATTAGGAACTAGGAATTAGGAACGAACCAGGGAAATGATATTTCATTACTACTCCACTATGAGTAGTAGTCGGTGTACCACAGGGCAAAGTGCCAAATCCAACTTGTTATAGAACAAACATAGATTTCTTTGTTTGTTTAAAGGCGAAGTTATGATATGCTACAGCCGAGGCAAAATTCTTCCAAAATGTTCTTAACCAGCTAATTTATTATACATTTTATATTTCCACACAATTCTTATTTTCAAGAGTGCTAAATTACCAATTAAAATCGTACATGTTGTAATAGTCGATATGCTGAATATTTTGTCAAAACAATAAACCTCCATGCCATATACCTAAGGCTAATTTATCAGTGAGACTTTTTTAGCTATATATCATCAGTCTTCACACAAATAAGTAGATAAAAAAAAAACAAAAAAGAGGAAGCAGAGAAGTTCAGAAAATGAAAACATTTATGGAGAAAATTTATTTATTGAAAATACGGGAGTTATAAAAAATACAATAGTAAATACAAAATTTTCAAAGCTGGGCATATTCAACTACACAGGAATTTCGCTTGCATTTGGAATGTATATGATATGTATTTATTACATCTATGATTCATTTAATATTGTAAATAGAGAAAAGAAAATTCCTGAGTGTAAAATATTAGCAAAGGAAGAACTACTGTACATTTTAGTCGGGAATCTAAGTTATAAAAAGACTCTTCTAAAATGTTAATGTTGGAAGATATAGTTTTAGCAAGTATGTACGTTTTCCAGACTGATCTTGTGCATATAAACACAGAGGGCACCATTTTGTTTGAGATTGCAAAAAAGCATTAAAACAATTCCCAAATGTTTTTTAATTATTGACAATTGATGAATTTTACGTTTGCACCGCAATTATAAGCTAATTTTTTAACATTCTTTAAAACCAGTGGAAAGCTTATTCTTTCTAGATTCAAACGCTGCTAAATTTCCCTCGAAATAATGGTTGTCAAACACTCTCAAAAACAAAATAAAAATAACTTTATTTACATTGGAATAAAAAATTGCTTCCCCAGTATCCAACTTGTGACCAGTCAGACATCCACGGTGCGTAGCGCCGTGGCAATTAAAGGGCTGAGCGGGGCAGGTCTGGGTTCACATTTCAAAAGTGTATAAAAACAATAAACACCACATCTCCTCCTGCCGTAAGGCAAATTAAAAATAGTAGTAACAATAGTTAAATACTACCGAAATTGTTTAAATACATTTAAAAAAATTGTGTGGAATCGACTCAAATAAAGCGGGATCACCTCATTTCTATAGATATTATGGTAGCTGTTTTTCTGAGTTGATTTGTCATAGATATGATATCAAAACAAGTATAATATGTGTGTGATGGTGTCATATTATGTAATTACATTATTATTTCAATAGAAATAATCGCATTTCTGATTGTGTAACCTCATTTTGAGAGTTCCGTCTTCCATTTATGGCTGAATTGACCAATCATGAAGTTCACCATCGTACAAACTCGGTTGACCCAACACTAAGCTGAGTAAGATCAGTTTAATGTAAGATCAATTCGACACAAAATGTGGGTGTTTTGATCACAAATTATTACAATGCAGCCACATTATACGATTGGAATAATCGCACTTCTGTATGGCCTCATTTTGAGAGTTCTTTCATCTAATTAATTAATAATTAATACATAAATTTAGCGAGTTAAGATGTAATTTTTGACAAGCATTTAAGAAAATATTGAAAATTTTACTCGATCTACTTTTCGATCTAATAATAACATGGCTGCGTCTTAAAGGTATATTTTAACAACAGTCAAATGTGTTTCTAACTGAGTTCACTCCCTCATGGAATGTAATAGAATGAGTAACAATAATGAGTTGATTCAATATATTAAATGAATAAATGAACTGCAAAATGTGGCTGACTCAACTAGTGACTCGGTTCATCTAACTCATTTTCTGAGTTGTTTAAGCAATATTTAATGCATATATGCAGTTGGATGGTGTCAACCATATTTCGTGATTGAACCAGCTCATATTTTAACCACTATAATGTAGGTGAATTCACCCACACGTTTGTTCAGTGTAAAGTGTACCCGAGAAGTACACTGTAAATTTCATTTTAAAAACTATGATGCATATTTTTATGATGGTATCTGCAGAAAAGAATGCATCAACTTTCGCTGAGTTGTCTGCATTGATTTATTGTTACAACAAAATTTGATGATTATTCTTGCGCAGCGCTCCGACGTTTTCCACTGCTTTGGGATTATGAATGCCGATCAATGATTTGTACCGATATCCTGCTTGTAGCTCTTTACCTCCTGTATACGTTAAACATTTTTTTAAAGTTGGATTTTCTTGTATTAGTAGTATAGCTATATGGTGTCCGGCTCATTTACGTCAGTAGATAGACAATGGAGAGACCTCGATGGCATGTGACCATCCATCGCGACCGTGGGTGATGGAGGGTGGTTGGGCGAAGGAAAGGAAGTGTCCAGAGGTTGCTGAAGGTGTTTTAAAACAGGTCTGTAAACAGATCTGCATGATTTTAAATAGGTCTGTACAAGTTTGAAGAGGTACGACGATCGCGGCCATCATACCTAACCTAACGGATATCATGTCGTACCTCTATACCTGTTTAAACTCGTATTGTTTTACAATTCTAGTTTATTATGTGATAAGTCACTGATAGGTCAGAGCTAGCGAGACGTGCACTACGATACGATACGATATCAAAACGGTCAAAGCAATTCTTTCACTAAAAATTGCATCATTCTTTTCTATAGATTTCATATAAAAAGTATGTATCTATCTGCAACAGTTTTAAAAATACCTCGGTGAGAGGTTTACAATGCACTTTGCTGATACGCTTTGTTTAAACAATTTCTGCAGTATCTATTAACCATAATTTCAAGAATCACCTGCGTGTAGAAAAAATCAATTTCCAATAATTTAAAGATTGTTGAGAATTGTTACAAGAAAAGCCTGCAAATGCGATGTAAACATAAAAATAGTCAATTTTTTTACCTTTTTTGCAATCGTGGGTGGCGCCCTCTACATTTAAATCCACAAGAGCATTCTAGATAATGTACGGATTTGATCAAAACTACTTCCTCGAGTACACACCCTGTAATCGAAAATATGTTCGTGATTCCCGACTATTTCTTGCAAATATTACAATTTCATTTTGAAAGTAGAGTTATTTGAGACAAACGTGATTTTAAAACGTTGGATATTAAAACTTTTTATAGAAAAAAATCAGGCGACGGCCAAATAAAGTCTTGTTGATCCGCACAACCACAACACTTATTTTGAGCAAACGTTGTTAAGAGATTTAGGCAATTTAGCAGGGTTCGGCAGAACATTGTCACGTCTACTTATTTGAGTTAGATTTAGTGTTTACATCGCGGATTTTTTGTGCCGGTGCGTAGTCTCCTAAATTAATTGGTAAATATTCAAGACATAATCAGGTTAAACATGGAAGAGATCCTTTTAATGTGGGCGATTCACGAAGTGGAAAATAAGGCTAGGAAGACTTGGATATTGGGAAGAACGTTTAGTTACATTAGGTTCAATGCCTGTACAATATATTCACTTTGAAAGCATTCTTGTAAGTTATAAACAACTGTTTCAATTGTCCTTCTTATCAATGTCCTTAATTAATTCTATTTATCTTTGAAACGATCTATGAATATATAGAAAAAATAGGAAATGCCATCTGCAAATTGAAATGTAGAGGTGTTTCAGAATCTCATGAGCCGCGAAATGCGCAAAAGGCAAGGTTTATTCTGAGTTATAAGTATGTTTTTGAAGACACTGGAGGCTGCCTTGCTGTATACAGAAACAAGAGCTCGGAATAAATTGTAAACAATAAATATAATATTTTTAAGAAGTGTAACTGAGTCAACAGGAGGGATTATGTCTCTGCGCATATGAAGGTCACAGCTCATGAGATTTTAAAACACCTCTAAATGCCTTGAAACGGATATTAATAAATCATGTTTCAAGTTACACACTACAGTTTTATTTGAAAATATCACTGCAGAAAAGAGAAAGTGCATTTTTGTGATATATATGTCAAACAGACTATATATTCCCTTTCAGTATTAGATGAGAATGAAAAACTTGTACAACTTTGGTGACTTGAAATCCTTGAAGAGTATATTTCATTAATTGATATACGGTGAGAAAATTTTCTATTTTTGCTTTGTAATAATTCTTAACTTTGAAATGTGACAAATGTAACAAATGTTACACTTACGATGTCTTGTTATAAAACGAAGTATCCTATGGGTAGGGCTATAGGTACTACAATATTTTGTGACTGAAAAAAAAGCAGATGGATAGAGGCGAAGAGGACACTTACTATTGACACATATAAATCCCATATGCGACACTGAAAAGGACAGAGATATTTTGTGTAACACTAGCAGAGATATATCCAGGTTAAAGAGCCGAGACTCATACGCATAAACAGTTTAGCTGCAATAAAAGATTGTATTTTCGTAAGACGTAAATGTATTGTATGATGCAGATATTTAATTATACGATTATAATCCTCGATTACCTACTTCAGTCAGGTACTGAAATTCCGATTCGGATTATCCGAATCATCCCGAGCGTTTTTAATCTTGACGTATCAAATCTACAATAAAAGTTCGAGGTCATCGGCGGCATTTCTGCTAGATCAAAGGAGTGTCGCATATGGGATTTATATGTGCTATTGAGCTGATGTCACAAATCAACCGATGGAGAAGAGTTTTGTTAAGGTCGTGCACCTAACAGGCAACCGTGACATATAGCGTGATGTTGTCAGTTATGCCATACAGTAAGAGGGAGCCAGCTAGAATATTACGTCTGCCAAGACTCTGTGAATAGGAAGATGAAAAATACTTAATATTGTGGTAGAAGAATCAGCTAAAACAGATTTCTTCCAATAGCAAAATCAACGATGTGAGAAATGATTTTTCACCTCTCCAGTTTAATCACAAAATTGATTTTACGCGGGCTTATCGTAAGCCATAAAACGCAACCGTATGTAGAACAATCATATGACATTGAATCTCACAACACTTTCTTCACCTTAATATTGCAAGAGATTTAAAAATTTTTAAGGTCTATTTCATACCCTAGAAGACATTAACTTGTAAATAGAACAGACGCTGTCACCTTTCCTCGCGCCTTCGACAACATCGACTTCACAGTTCTGTATAAGACCTTGAATAATAATTGAACGTTAATTTATAACATTTTAATAATTAAAACAGTCAATTAACAATAGTCATGAAATTGGATCACTATTTTTCTGAAAAATCTGAGGCAATATGTAAGTTTAAAGCATAAATACGAAAACACCGTTTTTAGTGTTAATTCAGAGTTTTATAAATTTAACTGTAGGTGTTCCACAGGGTTCTGTTTTGGGTCCCGTACTTTTTATTTTATTTATTAAGGATTTTCTGATATCAAGCGCTCATTTTATAATGTATGCTGATGGCATTTCTGTGATAATATCAAATTAATCTAATAGTGTTTTGGAACTTAATACTGAGGATAGTGTTAGTTTCTTAGGAGTATACCTGGATGAATGTCTAAGCTGGAAGTCTCATTGTGAAACTTTAATATCCAAAGATTGCATTGTATTAATTTATTTAAAATTTGTGAGTATGTTTTTAGAAATCGAAATAGTTTCGTTTGAAATAGAGACACTGTCATAATAGGAATGCGAGACAAAAATATAATATACATGAACTCTGGGATAGATTAAAAATCACAAGTGACTCGCCAAGACTTATATAGTCGAAACTATTTATCGTCTGGATGATATGAAACAAGAAAATGTTTCTGTTAGATAAATGCTACTAATCCGTATCAAATTTGTTTTTGTGCTTAGGGTCTCTAATACGTTAAGTCTGACAACAACTTAATATGAACCTATATGTCTTACTTTTTTCTTTATTCTTGCTTTGTTTCAAATTTTACATTCTATTGTACATTTCTTTTATGTTTTTCTCTTATACAACTGTATGTAGGTATTATCTTATATTTAATTAGTATAACATTTTATATAATCTGACCTTATGCAAAAAGGACAAATAAATATTTAAATCTGATTTTTAAATCTGTTGTTGCTAAACTGCCTTTATATAACTAATATCACACATTATTGTTGCGGTATAGAAATCACGAAAAAATCTATAATACATCCTACAAATAAAAGTTAATAGTCGCACCAAAGTGTGTCATTTTCGCAGTATTCAAATGCAAATAATCATCTAAAATTTTCGTATCAGAATATAGACAGAATATTTATTTAAAAAAAACTTGAAAGAAACCAGATAATGTTACTTACTTTGTTCAACATCCTATGTATTATAATCTTTGTAATATTCTTTGTGTATTGCAGTCTTGTAATTCAGACTTTGATTTGATTGGAGTTCAAGCCAATGAAATTCGCGCAGATGTGAAGCTCACCACAAACAATTTAGTCCAAGGGACACAAGGCCAAAACCAGCCTCAAAAAATACCTTGGTAGAACTTATACATTGTGGTAGAAAATATGCTCGTAAACATCGAACCGATAGCAGACTTTTAAATAAAAATCGTGGTCAATGTATTTTTATTTAAATTAATTCGAAGCTATAATGTGATCCGAAAATTGTCTAATTTCACAGTCACACAAAAAAAAGTCAGTCTGGCCTGGGGATCTCACCATGTTTTTGGGGTCGTTGAATCCGAATCCAAGGTCTGTTTAACTCCATTAGGATTTTGCCATAACCTCAAAAAAACCCATAATTTTAGCGATTTCGACATAAATAGCTGTACCTTTTTCTAGACAAAATTGACCCCCCCTTTTTTGTGCCAAATCGATTGAAAATTAAATTTTTTATCTGATGATGTCGGGCACGATATTCTTCCTGGGCTTTGTAAGTGAGATATCGGCCGCCAAAGTGAGAGGTCCGTGGATTTAGCTTCTCGAGCGATACGGCCCAGCTTCGAGGGCTATTTCTGCCAAACGAAAGTTAACAAAAATCTGAAAAAATTCAGGGGTACGTAGAAAGATGTAATAATCGTTTGGTGCGGTCGAGGCGTGCCTTGGTTTTCGAGATATGGCCGGAAGGTGAAAATCGAATTTCTCTACCGCTTCCCGAGGCTATATCTCGAAAACGAAACGAGATACAGAGATGCGGTTTACTCTATTCGATTTCTCTCGCCTTCCTACATACCTCTGAATTTTCTAGATGCTTTACCTTAGACATTTTGGAAGAAAATGAAAGTGCCAGCAAAAATCTGAAGACATTCAGAGGTATGCAGGAAGGCGAGAGAAATCGAATGACGTAAACCGCAGCTTTGTATCTCGTTGCGTTTTCGAGATGTAGCCTCAGGAAGTGGTAAAAAAATTCAGTTTTCACCTTCCGGTGACTTCGAGCGGCCATATTTCGAAAACCAAGCGCGCACCATGCACCGATGGAGTTAAATAGACCCCGAATTCGGATTCAGTGTCCTCAAAAACATATGGGTCTGCGATTCATCACGATTTAAACGCTTAGAAAATGAAAGGAGGTGGTACTAAATTTTTTGAAACAAGTGATATGGATAAAACCTTTTGGAATTAGTTCCTTAGATGTTTCTGACAATGTTTATGGAAAAATATGTTCGATTCATGCGGGCCTTTAATTGTTATAAACAATTAATTTGTTCACTTTTTTAGTGACTAAAAATAATTTTTTTTAGCTGAAATGGGCCAATTATACTTTTCATTCTTTATAATTTTTCATTAAAATGCTTCCTAAAAAAGTTATGGCCAATTTTATGTCTAAAAATCGGTAAAGGTATTTACACAGAACTTCCCTCTTCATTTGTGCATGGCGGTCACTCTAAAAAATTAATAATTACGAAATGACATTGAAAATAATAATCGGAATATAGTTATCACTATTATTACAAAAAACACCTGATAAGTTTTGGTCAAAAAAATTTACAGAGTGCTCATCCAACAGCAAAAGTTCAATACTAAAGAACAGGTGCCAAATATGGAAGGCTTGGGCAAATACCTTTATAAATGTCCACCATGACTGAATTATTTCTTGGGATGACCACCCTGTACATATTTCAATAATGGTATAATAGGTGCACATGCCTAATATTATTGCCATCTGTCACATTTTTAATTCCACATGGTTAAAAAATTTAATTTTTTCTTCAATTTTTCAAAAATGTTCTTCTGAATAGGTTTAGAATGCCATGAAACGTGGAAATTTTAAATTTGAGCAAAAAGGAAAGTTTCCTTCTATTCTACACTGGTATTTTTATTTTTTGAAATAGGTTTAGAATGCCATGAAACGTGAAAATTTTAAATTTGAGCAAAGAAAAAAAAAATTTCCATCTATTTTAGTGGTAAAATTTTTAAAAAAAATCTTGGTGAAAAAATTTTCAAAAATTTTTGTTCTGAAATAGGTTTAGAATGTCAGTCACGTCAAACGTGAAAATTTTAAATTTGAGGAAAAAAAATATCCATCTATTCTAGTGGTAATTTTTTTTCCAAAATGATAAAAAAATGTTGCAATTTTTTTTTTCCGAAATAGGTTTGGAATGTCATGAAACGTGAAAATTCTAAATTTGAGCAAAAAAAAATGTTTCATCTATTCGTGGAAACGTGGAAATTTTAAATTTGAACAAAGAAAAAGAAATTTCCATCTATTTTAGTGGTAAAAAATTGTTAAAAAATGTTGGTAAAAAAAATTAAATTTTTCTTTTTTTGAAGTAGGTTTAGAATGCCATGAAACGTGGAAATTTTAAATTTGAACAAAGACAAAAACATTTTTTAGTGGTAAAAAACTTTTCAAAAATATTGGTGAAAAAAATTTTCAAATTTTTTTCTTCTGAAATAGGTTTAGCGTGTCATGAAACGTGAAAATTTTAAATTTGAGCAAAGAAAAATTTTTTTCATTATTTATTCCCTTTAGACCATCCACCCTGTATATTTTCCAGTGAAAGTTTTACCATTTCTTCGCTGACAGTAGGGTCAATTACCTACCAAATTTGACTGCTCTCCGTCAAGTAGTTTTTTTAGTTAATGCTCCAACAGACAGACAGACAGACAGACCGACGGAATTGAAAAACCTATATTTTCGCAATCTACGTGATCTGAAACGTCAAAATCCGAAAAAATCTCGGAAGGTGATTTTTTCTCGATTACAATACTTCCCTTCGGTATGCAAGGGAAGTAAAAATGCGAAATTCTCCGACTATCAAGAATTTTTTTCTCTCTCATTTTTACACGTACAGAAAACAAACAAAAAATAAAATTCCCGTAGAATAACGCAATGTTTTTTGTTTTTTGATTCCATTAATGGGAGCATGAAAAAATGTCATTCAAAGAACGCGAATTTTTTACAGTGAATACTAAGTATTTTATTTAAGAGAGGTACCAGGAATATTGCAAAATGATTTTAACTGAGGGGTGCGAAAAAATTACATTACATTCCATAAGAACTGTGCGACAAATTTTCAAGTAATAAATAGCAAAAATTCCGAACTTGTGCAAAAAGTACAGCCGTTCGAGCAGCTGAGCGTGCGCGCGCGCGCGCACACAAACGAGTTTTTTCAAAATAAAAATTCGCGTTCTTTGAATGAAATTTTTTCATGTTCCCATTAATAGAATCAAATAACAAAAAATAGTGCGTTATTCTACGGGAAATTGTCTATAATTCTATTTTTTGTTGATTTTTGTGCGTGTAAAAATGGGCGAGAAAAAAATTCTTGAAAATCGGAGAATTTCGCGCTTTTTCGACATAAAATTGGCCATAACTTTTTTAAGAAGCATTTTTTGAAAAATCAAAGAATAAAAAAATTATTTCCAGTCACTGAAAGAAAATTACTTCTTAGTAAACACATAATTGTGTTTATAACAATTAAAGGCCCGCATGAATCGAATTTTTTTTATAAACATTGTCAGGAACATCTAAGGAACAAATTTCAAAAGGTTTTATCCATATTACTTTCTTTTAAAAATGTAGTCACCCGATGAACGCAAAATTGCGATGAACCGCAGGCCTAATATAGTAAACATGGTCAGATCCCCAGGCCAGAATTTTTTTTTTTGTGTGGCTGTGTTTTAAGAGTGGCCTATTTCAATTTCTGGATAATTTCCTTCAGTCAAAGACATTTGTGGCTAGTGCCTAAATATACCTAAATAATACGTCGACTTTATTTGACCGTCGTCAGCTAAGATCAGACATCATTTAACTCTGGTCCTTTGGTTAAGAATCACAAATTACTAATCTCACAATTCGTTAAGATAGTGCATTAAGGGGTCAACAATTATATATTTCATATAAAAGTATAAAAAACGAGATAAAGTTCAATTAAAGTACTTTGGCCTGTCTACCGAACCTTCTTGAAATGTCAAGAGAATATATCCTCTCGCCTAGAAAAAGAGAAAAGAGTTTTAAAACTAAAAAAAGTAACTAAAAGTGGTAGCTAAAGAAAGGCATGCGTGAACTGAGAAAATAAATGGAAGTGAAGAATAGCAAACAAAATATAACTTGAGTATTTGGAATATGGAGTAAGTTTACTGTTTTAGAATTATTGGTTTACTTTAGTTTGTAGTCAAAAATGTGAAATCTAAGTCGAAACCTTAAATTTTGATTACAGAAAATCATATATTCTTAAATTGTTAATTGTTAAGTAAATGCAGTGTCAGTTATTGGTTTATAACCTAGTCGATTTTCGTTTTGACTATGCAGAAATCCAATCTGAACCTAAATCATACTTAAAAAAAATGTAATTAAGGATTATGATCTAAAATTTCATTGTCGCGTCGCCCAATTCATTAAACCAAACCAAACCAAACATCAATTTTTTTTCGTTGTTAATTTTCCTACCATCTTCAATATGGGTATTAACTAATAAGGTTTAGAGCTACTACTCGCTCGATGTAATATTTCATTTTATTATTTTTATTGATCTTTTTTTATGAATGCGGTCCCATATTGTCTAAATGTTATTTGTGGCATTATCTTAACTTTTTCTAAATCTTTGGCACTTCCTGCCACATGTATTTTTTCTTTTTAACCGGTGCCCGGGGAATCTACAAAATATCACAAATAAGCTCTATGCCTGTGACTTTTACGTCAAAGGATCAGTTAGAGGTTGCTCTTTTTTTAACTAATAACACAAATGAGTATAAAAACTTGAAATTATTTATTAAAAATTGGTATCCAAAAGCAATAAAGGTCGCTGATTACAAATTTGCGATCGAAAATGGCGGCGTCAACATGGCGGACAAGTTTTATCATTTATCATCTGATCAATTGAAAATTGATATTTAGAGGTAATCAAAGTCGCCAGTTACAAATATGAGACCGACACTCAAACATTGAAAATGGCTGAGTCAATATGGCGGACTAATTTTGTCATTCATAGTCCTATTCGACTTAAAATTGGTATGTGAAGGTTATAATGGCCGCAGATTACAAATATGAAATCAAAACTAAAAATTCAAAATGGGGACGCCAATATCCCTGATGTGTTTTTTTATTTATTGTCTGAAAGTCTACATCTGATTATTATCGTGGACGCAAATTACAAATACAGGGTGTAATTAGTTTCATGTCATTAAAGAAAACTGGTAATAGGGACCGAAAAGACAAACAAAAAATCTATATGACTTTTTTCTCTAGGGGCACTTTGAAAAAAACTGACCTAGGTTAAACATTTTAATCTTAAGGTAGAAAACATTTGAGAATCTTGTTTTTCAGGGTCAATGGATGTTACAGTTCCGAATATTAGAAATAATAATAAACTGTAATACCCGACTTGTGTTCCCACCGGAAGAACTGCGGCACTTTGATGGGATTTCTTGTACCGAACTTTTTATACCACTATTTATGAAAATGTGAATAATTCCTTCTCTTTAGCCACAACGCAAGCATAGCATGGCCGCAGGGGTTTAAATAGGATTTGTTTACATGTGTTTTTTAATTTGGTACAAAGTTATTATAGCTTTTATTGTCGTTTATCAGAATTTATAAAATTTAAATGTGGTTTTTGTAACATCGCGTTAAAAGCTTAAAAAATTAGTAATTATTTTATGAAATTGGAAAACGAACAGTTAGACGTCCGAGATACGATAACAGAAAATAGTTGTGTATTAGGAAAAAATCTGATTTTTTTAACGAATTGAGCGCATAATTATTCCCAATCAGGTATCGAAAACTAAAAATCGAGTCTTTAGTCTCTATGAAAACAATAATAAACAGATCAAAACAAGACAGGGAATACTAATAATAATAATCATGCCTTTAATGCCCAATAGGTAACACCCAATAACTGAACAATTCTTTTGAATTTTTCACAAAAATTGTTGGAAATGATCTCCATCTCCATGTATACATATTTCGGCATGTCGAACTATGGACATACGCACTCCGTTCAACACATTTGGTAAATTGGGATAATTTTTTATGGTTTCTATGCACATTAAAATGCGTTGTTGCAATTGTTCTAAAGCTCTTCCGCACCAGCTGCATTTCCATCATTTTCTCTGTACACTAAGTGCATATCCGTGAGCTCTGGATAAGTGTAATCTCCCATAATGTCCAAAATCTGCGTTTTAAAACATCACGCTAAACTGTGAATTAACGTTATCAATAAAGAAAACAAAAAGAAAAACTTACAAACTCTGAGATTGTTACTTGAGAATAATACAAGGGAGAGTATAGCACGCGTAATAATATAATTTGGCCGCGAAGAAGCAAAGAACATGGCGGTGTGTCCTCTGTCGGTCGCTTTTAACTGCTTTGTCGGCATACTTATTTGCAGGAATGTCAGAGTATCACGTGCGACAAGACGCGAGGCAATAAACCCTACCCCAATATGCCAGCAGTTCTCAAACTATGCTATTAAGCATTTTGGAAATTTTTGTTAATTTTTTTTCTCCAAAATATGAGCTTTAGATCCCATGCTATTTAAGGTTTTTTTTGTTTGTCTTGTCGTTCCCTATCACAAGTTTTTTTAATGACATGAAACTAATTACACCCTGTATAATACTGAAACTAAAAAATTCAAAATGACGACATCAATATGGCGGAGACATTTTATCACTTGTCGTCCAATTCAACTGAAAATCAATGCCTAAAGATTATCAAAGTAACAAATTATAGACATGTAACAGAAACTTGAAAATTCATAGTGACAACGTCAATATGGCAAAGGATCCCGTAGTTTGTTATAGTAAAAATGGGTTTCAGAAAAATTCTCCTCGGCCCTCTGATAAAAATTCTCTGTGACCGCCAGTTGAAATTATGAACATATGCGAAGGTCTGCTTAAATGTTGCATAAAAATTCTGAAAATATTCAAGCTCATTTTTTGGAGACATTCAAGTATCTCTTGCCTCTTGGCTTTTTTTTCAAAGTGTTTCCTTCTCCCGGAAAAAAATAAACAAAAAATTATTTTTTTTGTAATTTTTTTACGGGAAAGGAAGCACTTTGAAGAAAAAGTTGAAGGGGCATAAGTTGATTATTTTTACCTAAAGAATATGCCTAAATATTTTGGGATTTTTCTGAAGTAGAAAAAAAATCTAGGGAAATTCTTGGTCGAAATTATTTTTGTCTAAGAAATTCTGAAAACCGGCAGGCGTGTTCTTTGAACAAAAATAAGCAACTTTTGGCTCTTGGCGTTTTTCTCTAAAACGCTTCTTTCACATAAACTAATTAATAAAATTCTGTGAATTATTTTTTTTCGCAGTTTCGATCTCTTTTGCAATGCAGCTCCCGCTGCTAATGGAAACGCATAGCCGTCTAAATTTTAAAAAATGTCATGTTTTGTTTGAAGATAAAATAATTGACAGTGTAGTTAAAGACAACATTTGTTTCTTCCTTAAATATGTTGTCTATATTAAGGAATAGATTTCCATCAGTTTTCCTCTTCTGATTTTCAAATATTGCTTATATTATATCTGGGATATAATCAACTTTTTCTTCAAAGTGCTTTCTTTTCCCGTAAAAAAATTACAAGGAAAATATGTTTTTTTGTTTGTTATTTTTCTCCGGGAGAAGGAAGCACTTTGAAAAAAACACCAAGAGACAAAAGATGCTTATTTTTCACCAAAAATTGAGTCTGGTTATTTTCAGAATTTTTATGGTACATTTAAGCAGATCTTCGCAGATGTTCACAGTTTCAATCGCCTCTAGATCAAAAAATAGAATTCGGTCGGACTGGTGGTCAAACAGAATTTTAATGAGGAGGCCCAGGAGAACATTTTCCCCAAGTTTCAGAACAATCGACTGAAACCCATTTTTACTATAAAAAACTGCGGGGTCCTTTTATATAAGTCTCATACAAGGCACTCAAAATTAATTGACACTAATTCCAGGCGCTCAACTAGTTACTTTTAAAATCAATAAGAAATGACAAGTTAAAGTTTGATTATTCAAAAGTGCTCGGATCGGATTACAGATTTTTGGTTTTTAGTAATACGCTTATGTGTAGTATAGACAACCGAAGCCTAACACTTCCCTCGCGTTTCACCCTGTATACATCAAATTTTATCGTCTTGTTTGATTTCTAAAATTTTACTTTCACCTATGAACCTCCATATTGTTCTAGTTGTTGAAAATGTAACTTATCTAACAGGAAATTAAAGTTCATTAAAGTTATTTTTTAATTCCACTTATATTCTAGTATGAAATCAAGTAATCACGTTTCTCCAGCCCAGTATATAATTGAAATGATCATATTATTGTAATTATTGTTTTTCTAAAAAATTTCAGAGGAAACCCAAATTTAATTAGTAAAAGATTCTGGGGTGCTACGACTAACCTTACACCCTGTAACCTTGGAGCAACTTTGAAAACAAAATAAGCACACGTGCACCAACCCACCGTTTCTGAGTATACGGCGGAAACAAATTTTGCATTTTAATCACTTACTCCATAGTTGGTCGCAAAGTTTAACAAGTATAGAAGTATCCGAAATGTATTCCAAAATGTTTCGAACAAGTCAGCGTATATAGCTACAAAATGATAACATTTTTTCAGAAATGTGGTTTAAAATTGCCAATTAAGATAGAGGTAATTTCAAATACATCGGTAATAATTAATTATTTCATGTGTATGATTGTAATTATTTATCAGCTGTTTTAATAGTATAACTATTACTACTTATTAAAAATTTATTATATTTATACAGTAATGTAACACAAATTAATAAGCCGGGGGCGTCTAATTACTAATTACTAAAAAACTAGTGTCTAATAAATACGTTTCCAAACTGCTAAGATAAACTAGATGATGTCTATAAGTACGGAAATATCATTTAATATGTACTCATTTCTGTCACTCCCAAATATTTTTTAAACTTTTGAAATTGTGAAGAAAGCTAGACCTGCCTTTGGTGAATATTTTAAGCTTTAAAAAACAAAAATCACCAAGATTCGCCGTTTTTGTGAACTTAAATATAATAATAGTAATATATTAACATGAATATTTTAATAGGAAAATATGCTTCTAGCGGAGTTATATCATCATGTCAGTAGTAGAGCTATTCGGATCCTGGATCACTTGCGTCAGTAGATAGGCAATAGATGGGGAGACCTCGATGGCATGTGAAGGAGAAGTGTCCAGAGGCTGCTGAAGGTGTTTTAAAACAATTCTGTAAACATCACCGCGGTTGCGACTATCTTACCTAACCTAACGGACAGCATGTCGTACCTGTATACCTGTTTTAAAGCTACTATTCATATCTGTTTTAATTTAAAGGGCTATTTAAACTTGTGCAGACCTGTTTAATATCATACAGATTTATTTATAGACCTGTCTTAAAACACCTTCAGCAGCCTCTGGACACTTTTTCTCCTTAGCCCAACCACCCACGGTCGCTCCGGATGGACACATGCCATCGAGGTCTCCTCATTGCCTATCTAATGACGCAAGCGGTCCAGGATCCGCATAGCACTACTACTCATGTCTAGCAAATTGAAATGTTTATGACAACTCCTAAAGAACAACAAGAAAATCTAGAATTGAATTGTCGATTGTAGAATATTGTGATCGTGCAAAAGTCACTCTCCGAGAATTTTTCGTATTTTCACATGTTTGAAAATGTAGCTTACAAAATTTACAGTTTTTAATTCAAGAAGTGGGATATACGTTTAGTGAAAAATATACGCGGTGGACACCCTAAGAAAAAATTTATGAAAAACATGTGATGGAACACAACATATTTTGGCAAGTGGTTAACACAATTGTCAAGGAAGAAACCTGTTATACTTTTAGTGAAAAGTATACAGGATGGTCTCCCTATAAATGACACTGGTACACATGAAAAAACAAAGTTGCAAGCGACAACGACCACAGTATTAAACCCTTATGGAAACGAATCTGACTTTAGTTTTTAAAAGTTGGCTTTGCCACTAAATGCGTCAAATGATATTTCCATATTTACAGATACAACTATCACCTACCTGCGTATCTCGTCTCTGTACAAGCACGTCTATGCTGTTAACGCCATCAAGGGGAGGGGGTGGATCCTCCATGACTATCCTGGCATTCCTTGCACAGTGCATGCAGAAACACCTGACAGCCGTCATGACAAAACCTATTACGAGAAGGACTCCCCCTGCCCCTATAAAAATGTATCGGTGATCTGCGTCGGCAGCATTGGGCACCAGCTGTACTAGACCTACAATTAATACTATTGCTCCTAATAAAATGGAGCCTACTATTATTTGGAGGGCGGAAACCTGCAAACGAAAAAAATGAAAGCATATGGAGCGTTACGAGGAGATATCAGGAGAAATAGTAACTGTGAAGTGTTATGAAATACAGATTCGGAATATGCAGTTTAGGGTATAGGAATAACGATGTAATTGGCCACGCCCCGCTAATTTCATAAATCGTGAAAGCAGAGGCACTCAATGAATTGGATTTAGCACGGCATGAATTAAGGATGGGCGCGGTACGTCCGCAATTTCTAATACGAAACGAGACAATATCTCTTCGTCAAAAGCGAAGAAGTTATTTGTCACATTTTTGACATAATTTCTTCTATCAAAAGCATTTCTGCAGTTTCA
Organism: Stenurella melanura; assembly: GCA_963583905.1. Classification (NCBI taxonomy): domain Eukaryota; kingdom Metazoa; phylum Arthropoda; class Insecta; order Coleoptera; family Cerambycidae; genus Stenurella; species Stenurella melanura. Next base: position 19,701,113 of record OY757316.1, read on the forward strand.
TTCTTAGCCGTAAATGCTATGGGAATAAAATAATAATTCTTATTAAAACCGAAATGAAAATAGAACATTAAAATAAAATTAAATAACCCTCAGAAACTAAAATCAACTAATAATTATCAAACAATAAATTAATGAAGTAAGGATTCAAACAAACCACCTTCTTGTACCAAACAATAGCCAAACCGATTATACAATGAACCTCTCATATCATTGAGTTGATTTGGAGTAATGCTTGCACAAAGTTGGACAAGTTTTTCCCGTAATTCAACTAAATTATTGGCTCGTTCAAACGCATGTTTGTACGCGGTTTCCTTTAAAAAGCCCCACAGAAAGAAATCATGGGGTGCTAGATCAGGTGACCTGGGGGGCTATTTTATCATTCCCCTCGTAGCTATTAAACGATTGGGAAATGTTCTTTCCAGAAAATTAATAACAGTTAAGGTATTGTGACTTGGGCAGCTGCCTTGTTGAAACCAAATGTCGTCAAAGTCGACAGGAAGATTTTGAACTGCAGGAATTATTTGGTTTTGTAAAAGCTCTAAATATTTATTGCCATTTAAATTGCCATCGATTAGCACTGGGCCTATAATATGATTGTCTAAAATTCCCGTCCAAACGTTTAACTTTTGAGGATACTGAATTCGCACAGCAACACTCAAATGTTTATTTTTCCGAGACTAATATCGTGCTACGGATGGATTGTGTTTCTTATGTAATAAAAAGGATGATTCATCTGTAAACAATATATTCTTAAGTTTTCATTCTCATTCACTTTATTTATCATGATTTCACAAAATTCCATCCGTTTGAAATTGTCCTCGGGAAATATTTCTTGCGTTGTTTGAACTTTGAAACAGCTGTACCCATTTCTTTTCAAAATATTTCTTACAGTTCTTTCCTTCATGTCAACTTCATCAGCAATTTGCCTGCTAGAGCAAGGTTCACTAGTCTGAACACAGACATTAATTTCGCGAATTTCACGTTGTTCGCTCATTTGTTGATGACGGGGTTCGGGTTGACATTATTTTTTACAATAATTCACGACACACCCGAAATTCTCAATTTTTTAAATAATGTATGTGATTTTGCTAGCTTGAAGGATTGGTCTCTCTTGATATACCACAGTAAATAAATTTATTGTGTCTTCAGTGGAATGGCCCCCGAAGTACCACTTCACAATTTGCACTTTTTCTGCAGTTGTATGAACTCACGGCATTTTAAAAACGAAATTGAGATACATTTATTTTATTCCCACACGTCTAAATAAATACGTTATTAAAATCAGAATGGGTGCGTTGTTCTCAACTCGATGCGGTCAAGCGATGGCGCTTGTTATACCAATGCCCTGCATTGTTCTACGACAAGGCGCGGTTTATCTGCGCAGAAACAAGTTTACGTACCTTAAACTAAATTTGCTGAATCTGTATATTTAGTTCACACTTACTTTATGAATGTATATAAAAGTATTTGCAAACACTCGGGGTCATTTGATGAATGTTTGACCGACTCTGGGCGAGTTATTGGGGAGGCCATGTATTACCTTTTTTAATACTTAATAAAATCATTTTAATTGATTGATTTATACTAAATGAGCACCAAATCCCAACCGTCATTCAAGAAATGTGTTTGCTTCTAGGGCTGGGAGAGGCTCACCCAAAATGTGCCAAAGTGAACGATGGGGAGGCAGAGGGTTCACAAAAAGTGAAATCTCAAACCAACAGATCTTTTAAAGAAAATGTCATTTTTAGTTTTTAATTGTAGAGGGGAGGGGGACTTTGCAAAAGAACGAAATCCTATTCAATATCCCGCGGCATAGAGAAATATTATAGAAAGAATTAACGTTGTCATCTCTAGATCAATCATCGAAAGATATGAGATTAGTTTAAACGCTCATAAATCTTCCAGAGAGACATCCCAAAACTTCTGCAGTAAATCCAATAAGGTGACTGAATTGGGCAAGAGATCATACTGACTGGGGATTAGATCAACGGGGAAATTTTACTTTTGCAGAAGAAATATGTTTGTTTCCTGATAATTATAAGATCTGTATATGAACAATCAGAGGCGAAAGATTATTGGATCACCATAAAATTCCAAGCGTTTCTTTGGCGCAGACTCTATTATGTTATGGATTGCCACTTATGTAGGAGGTTGTAGTCCTATTTGTATAATTCATGGTAAGATAAATGATGAACGATATGTACAAATTTTCCACCACCATGTTAGACTAATTACCAATATTATATGGCACGAACATTCTTACGTTGATGATAACTCTCTGCAAGAAGAAAACCTAAATCACATAGCATGGTGATTCACCAGGTGTCAATCTGATAGAGCATATGTTGGTTCAACTAAAAAGATAAACAGACTTGTGCAGAACTACCAAATAATCTTGCTGAATTACAAGATATTACCAGAGAAGAATGAAACCGGAGCCAATAAAATATTACTGACAATATTACTGAGTATATGCCTTGGGATTGTCAAGCAGTGATTCTAAATGGGTATGTGAAGTATATCTGCCTAATTTGTTCATTAGAATTTCTTGTTGTAATTGTTTGCTACTATTTGTTAACTTTAATCAACTTCGAGTAGTTTAATAGGTATGACGGTTTGAACATGGTGCTCATGTAGAGTGATTCACTTCAAATGAACCTGAGGGTACATATTTTTCTTCTTGAATAAGCTTATTATATAAAAGAGATAATGTTGCTTTAATTTGATTAGATTATGGCTTTCACATTATAAGTATGGAACCGTTAATTTTAAAGGGATGTTATAATTGGTCACTACCGAATGTGCCAATATAATTATGCGTCTTTCTTTGATAGAACTGAAGGAGCTGAACAAGATGATACATGGGTTGTCAGTTCAGACCCTCCAAGACTCAACATTAGGACCTCTATTGCTTTTTACCTAGTATCTAGGTAATTAAATAACTGTAAGTACTATACAGAATAGAAATAGGCTGATTGCTCCTCGTAACTCAAAAATAATACTACTACACTAGTATCTACTCTACTTCATCTCTACACACATTGATATATTATTTAACTGAAGATGAACTACACGACAATTTCTTCACAATTATAATACTTCTAATACAACAATACTTATAGCGAGATACTAAATATTGCACTAAGGAACATTTGATTAAAAAAGAGTTATTGAAAATCATATGAAATGTGAATGAATTATTATGTACGCTAAAGAGAATTGCGCAACCTGAACTTACAAAAATGGAATTTCCAACATTAAAGTGCAACATTGCACTGTAGAAAATAACTAAAACTGTTATAAACTTTAATGTGAAAAATGATGTAGCATATTCTACACTAAATAAAATATAGGGGAAAAAATGGATCAAAATATAATGGAATGCATATCGGTAATAAAATAACCAATATAAAGAACAGTGACTCTCTGAAAAAGTTACAGAAATCGGACCTTAAATAGAGGCATGTTACAATAAATGTTCACAAAAAGGTCAAAGAAACTCTCTGGGGTTATACAAAACACGAACACGCCGACCAATGACGATGAAGAAGTAATATGGGAATATGGGAAAGTATAGAAAGATGAACATATACATAAAAGAACCTTTTATGTAGAACATTTTGGGAATCTCAGTACAGACGCTGGTTCTACTATTATTGATTTGATGGGATTAATTATAATTAATTAAATAAACCAAGGAAGGAGAAGTAGTAGGCGCCAGGGGAACAGAAGGTAAAATCTTGGAATTTTTGGTCGAAAACTATTTACTCTAATGAATCTAATCAACAAAATTTATATGATCGATGGCATATCGCAGGAATAGTTGGTAATAAATGCAGAGCCTACATAACCATCAAATTAGTGGACCATGTTCTGTAGATCCTTTTATAGATTATGCACGATAGGATTTATAGAATGCTAGAAGAATTCATCCTAATAATGTACATGGAACACCGGAGGCTTTGTTTGTGATATAGGTATTAATACAAAGGGCGCGTGACAGGTTCACTATTTATGAATATTGAAACAGCTTTTGACACGGTCAAACAAAAAAGCAAGAGAAATTAGAATCTATATTATAAACTACTATCAGAATTGTGCTAAATTAATCTTTGGCTCTCGGGCAAAGAAATTCAGAAGAGAGTGTAAGACTCTGTGATGCCTCTTTTATTTTGCAATCATTTCTATTTTTATAACCAGATGGCATTCAGAGGCAATAGACACACATGACTTCAAGAACTGTGTAATAGACAGCTGGAATATGAAGAAGATATTTAGCATAATTTAATGCTTGTCAAGAAAGGTTGATGCAATTATTTTAAAATTAAATACGAAATATATGAATCAAATTTAAACGATCTACTTTAAAACGAAAAGAAACTGGTACCTTTTTTAATCACTGAGAAACATAATCATGGCTCTTAATTCACTATTCAAATATCTCATGTTACTGAAAATAAACACAAATAGAGTTTATTTTTCAAATGTACTACAATTATGGGTGTAATGTGATAATGTAATTTCAGCTGTTTCTCAATTAGTGTTTCTCGCGAAGGAAAAAGTGAAAATAGTTACACATTTTCAACAGGAGATATTTCTTAATAATTTCACATGATCCTGATCAGATGAGTCGTTTTCTTAACAAGTTCAGTGATCTACAGAACACGTCAAAATAATGGGGGCTTACTATATAATCTTAATTCCAAACATATATTGTTTTTCAGACACCTCTGAGGGATTCTTTCCTAATTTTATTTCCGACTGCAGCCGCCAATCTCCGATTTGGCATACCAATTGACAGTATAAGAGCCACTAATCGTTAATATTTCCGATGAATATCCAATGAATGCTATATTTTTCGGTCCATGCCCCCTTTAACCAATCTGAACCTCTCTTGTGTCGTAATTAGCTTTTTCCAGGCATTGATAGGCTCAGTATATTGAATTAAAAAAGGTGACAATAATAATAAAACAATCAAAAATTAAATTTCGTTTAGATGTTTTCTTTTGGGTACCAAACGAGTTTCAGAGAACTATTTATTACAAGGTAAGTAAGAGAAATGCTGAATACCGGCAATGACTTCCTCTTTAAAATTAATTAGAACAGAATAAACTTTCTGTGCTATTTCAGATTATGCATTTACCCACACATATGAAAATTGAGCGGAGTCGAGAAATAAAGTCGCTGTAATATTGGCGTTTATCTGCCTATTCATCTTTAAGGAAAGTTCTGGTGCAACCAATCCCAAAACTTTCTGCCTTAATATGCACCAATTCTGTTTCAATATATAAAGTCACACCTTCACAATGTGTAAACTTCCAGAATTTAAAGAGGAAATAATTGATAATTAGGAGGAAGAAAATAAGGTCCTCACAAATACTGAGGTACGGATCTTGAGTTTTCATATACCCAAATACGATTATTTCACTTAGTGTCTGTACAGATAAAAAACATCATCTGTCTGCCACAGTACTTTGTGTAAGAAATTGATATCATTTTCCACCGAAACTGACTACTAATGAAAGTAGTTTAAGAATTGATTTACGGTGGCAAACAGTCCACTAATATTCTTCAGTTCTCTTGAAATACGTTTGATAGTGAATTGTGTTTAGATAATTACTAGAAAATGATCGGCGTACCAAAATAATTTTAGGTAGATACATAGTCAGAAACTCGTAAGTCCTCTATAATGTACATCACTTCGGTAGTATTGGCGTTCTGGAGTATATCAAATAATCGGAGGAGACGCTTGTAACTGCAAAAAGTTATTACTTGTTGAACAAAACTGAATAAATGTGACTCTGAATCATCCAACAAAATCATTCAATGAAACATTTCGTACAAATAAAAGTTATGCACAATTAAAATTCATAAAATTATATAACGTTTTTGAAATTTTAAGATTATTTTTAGAAATGCAAGAAGGCCTTGTTTCGTAACTTTGTGCAAAATTTGCCAAAACGAGTTCTCTCGGTGAAGGGAGCATGGAAAGAAGCGACATGTAATACTCCCCTATTTTCAGAAAATGCTATTATTGTTTCATGTCTCTGGTACTGTTTGTTGGTAATCTGATTTGGCATGATTCCAGCTGTTTCGGAAATAAATAACCTACAATTTTTTAAATTTACTGCAAGAAATTACTATTTTGGCGTGTTCTATCATTCAATGAAGTTTTTTAGAAAAAGAAGCGACAACCTGTATATTAAAATATATATTTAGCAAACATACTTTTCCACAAAGGTATAATTCGGGCAACCTGTCGTTACCATCGTCGTTGGGGCCTGGACTCGGCGTCGGACTCGGACTAGTGGGTGGCAACCAATGCCCACCAATATAAAGTTGACTTGGACGTTTTGATCGTTTTTCTTGACCCTTACGCCGTTCGTGGCGCACCGCCACTGCTGGCATAGCACCAATCATCCTCCTGAAAAATAACATTTTATAGAGAAAAGTGATGAATTCATCATCAATACCCTCGACCCCATTTTGACCTTAAAGTAAATAAATTTGTTTCTGGTACGTTTTGAAACGCTGATTGTGAATTTGATCCCGAATATATCATATCATATCAAGTTTTTAGATATTCTAACCTAAAGGTGCAAGAAATAAGGTGTTTGACTATTGACCTATAAAATATCTAACAATTTTTTTCATTATCCAGGCTGATATCATTAAAATGATATTCTTACCCGTTTCAGTTCATATTCGATTGCTGTGATCTGACTATTTTTCGCTAAGTCAGAGCAAATCAAACTTTTTTTTCAACGTCAGAGAGAATAGTTCCTGTAACGAGTCCTAAATATCTCGAAGAAGTTGGAAATAAAGGATGTCTCGATATTGCCTGCATTATGTCATGACCTTTATTGAGTCTCAGAAATTGACCTTCAGAAAACTTACCGGAAAGATCAGGCTCAAGAAAACCACGACGTGCAGATTTCTGTACCTACGTTTTTTCCTCAAGCTCACCCTCTTTGAGATATTTATGAGTCCTCGTACTTTATCTAAGGTATACGTGTTAAAAAGCAAAATAGTTAATATTGTCTATTTCAGCGAAAGAAGTTGGATTATTATTATAAATTATGGATGGGAAAGGGTAAGAATATCACTTGAACGTGACATTCTCCCATATGCTGAAAAAAAAAGTTATAAGCCCTTGAAAGTTTCCAAATATTTCATCTTTGCACCTTTAAATTAAAGTATCTCAAAAACTTGGCGTGATACGGTCAGATACGTCACAAATAATTTCACCTACTTTAAGACAAAAAATAGGTCAATATAATGAATTACTTCTGCGTATCTTAAAAGAAAGACGTAGGCATCATAACCGTTGCTTGAAAACGCTTTCAGTTTCATTCATTCGCGAAAGAGGAGGCTCTTATTAAATATTAATTTTAATTTACTGAAAGCGTTTTTTTTACAAAAAGAAATATTCCACTTTTTTATCATTTTAAAAACGTGAATTCATACATGTGTATCCGTTTCTTCAAATAAAATTATATTAATATTAATGGAAAAACCTTTTATTACATTTAATAAATAGAGTGAGCGTGAGAGGACTCATAAATTATGAGTATCTACGGGGGAAAATGCAACTCCTCTAAGTTAAATATGTAAATAATAGAAAGGCAATCATGAAAATTAATAAAAATAAAATTAACATTTTAATGACGAAAATTGTGTTATAATGCGCATAGGTCCAACGAAATAAAATAATCCTTGTTGAAATAAACGTCGACGTTTCGAGAAATTAATCTTTTTATTTTCAGTGGTGTAATAATTAATTTTGTCCACGACTATTAAATAATGTACTCAATATGTATGTGTTTCCTTAAGGATAATGCTATCCATTATTCTCTGCAGTGAATAATGATTTCATTATTCACTGATTGCAGTGAATAATGAGAACAGTCAATTGTTTGCAAGAAATGACTTTTTACTAAATATTTAAAATGTCAAAATTGTAGCAACCAAAAGAGAAGCGTTGTCTCTCTAAGTTTTCTAGGAAGCACTCAAATGCCGAAGAGGTATTTTAATAAACACTCAAAAACTACATTAGTAAGTTCTTTTCAAAGCATCACCTATTTCTATTAGCAACACGCGGAAATCCCCAACATTGTTTTTGAAACCATTTACCTACATGTCTACAAACTGTATTATTTTATTAGTAAGCCATGACAATGTGTCAAAGCGTAAATTGATTTGAAACGTCAAAATTTGTGCGATTTCAACGCCAACGTTATTTACAATAATTTTACATTTTAGGTACTCAAAAAGGGTAATATAATTAAATAAATCGGTACTGACAGTGAAAACTAGATTTCAAAGATACCGCCAGAGACAAAGGAAGCTGCAGAAATCGCCTCATTAAACTTGTGGCCCGAAAAATCTAGAAAATTATATATGATGTCTGATGACATATGAATTTTTCCTAAATAGGAGACATTGAATGAAGATGAATTAAATAAATATTAAATATTTAATAGTCGTGGACAAAGTATAGTATTCTACTCGCATATAATGGCTATATAACCATCATTATATGCTCGTTGAATAATATACTATTAGATAAATTTTATTTTTCACCTGCATATTATTTGTTTATTATACCTTGGATACGGTTGTCATATAGACGCAAACAATGACGACGGGCATAATGAGCAGGCGTTGTGGACATAACGCCCTGTTGTATGAGAAACAAAGAAAGAATAAAAGTTTTATAATATTCATTATATAATTGTTTGAATTTGACCGGCAATACGTTTTCTGTGGCTTTTCCCGTATTGTTTCGGATATTTTGTGGTATTTCCATATAGTCCATTGAAACGTTACAAAATTTTGGCCGAACCTTGCATTTTGGGTAGGACAAGATTTTTTTATTTGATACTTAGAGGGGGTCAGTGTGAGTATAACATTCGATTTTCGGGATTGAAAGCCTCCCCACTTGGCCGCCGTCTTGAAAAGGGGAGCGTAAACAGTTTTCCCGCGATATCTTGAGAACCTATTTCTTAAAACTTTCTCGAAACATTTTTTTTTGAAACTAGCGTTTTTTAGTCGCGAGGAAAAATCAAAATTTATAACGTATTATCTACGTACAAAACAAATCAACATCAACAAACGTCAAAATATCAACAACTGTCATAGACTACTAACTTGGTAAAAAGGGCAAAAAGAAAAAGCTAGCAGCGTTGAACTAGGTTACTAAATTTGAAACAACACAACATAGAGTCGGGTCCAGTTTAAAAAGACCGATGTATGAATTAATATTGCACATACGTTTTCACTATCTCTTGCACACAAACTTAACGCCATAGCCTAAAGACATTGTCAATGTATGTCTACCAAGATTCTTTCCCACTTCTTTTGAGACGGAAATATGAAATGTACACTGAGGAGTGAGAAACATAGTCATAAGCTCAGCGATTCTCAAACTGTGTGTGATTTGATGACGAATATTATTTATTTCCGTTAACTAACACCACTCTAAATATGAAAAATGTCTTCATAGGAAATATTTAAGTTATTTTTAGTGGCAAATATTGGATATTCATCCGTCAAACGAACAATGTCAAACCATCAAGTCTTACAATTTTCTAGTACGTAGATATTACACGTTTTAGAATAGAATAAACAGGATCGCGTAGCTCAATCGGTAAGATGCTCGAATAGCTTCTAACCAAAACTTCTTTCTATCACATACTTTTCACCACCATATTTTTATTCTGTACCTATCCTCTTTCTCTTTCTTATTGTTTGTCACCAACTTTATAAAAGTTCAAACTACTTTAAAAACTCAATTTTCCTTTCTACTAATCACAACTTCCCAACGGCGAATAGACTGTTGGGGCACAATTGTCTCGAACGGGCCTTTTCCATTGAGTTTATTCCCGTCTCAGCAACCAAAATTAAATCAGTGTTTTTATCCAAATTTTTCAGTGTTTTCTTAGTTTCAGTGTTCTTAAATTTAAGTTTTAAATATGTAAAATTTTAATGACGATTTTAAGCTGCCACAGGCGGCAGGAGTTTTGTCTATTTTAATTAATTTTATTGAGCCGAACCGGTCGCGATCCGCTCAACCGCACTAACACCACGGCGCTGTGCGACGTGATTGTACGGTTGACTTCGGATCACGATTCGGGGAGGCAATGTTTTATACGATTTTAATATTGAATAAATTTGTTATGTATGTATATATGCTCGAATAGCAATAAATATAAATGGGGTTGTTGCGAGATCGATCCCCAGCACCTCTACTTTTTTTTTTAGTTGATTAAGCTCTATTAAAATTTAATAATTTTCCTTCCAAAATTTTTATTTTATTAAACTGCGCCGCGAGTTTTGTTAAACCTTTATTTTCTCCAAAAATGTGTCTTTTATTACTACTAGCGCGTGTCTATCTCTAATAAAATCTAATTTCTTACGTTATGTATTAATACACGAATGGTGAAACGTGCGTCGAGTAGATAAATTGTTCAGGTGTAATGTTTTAGTGTTTATGAAAACATGTCAATGCGTTGTTCTTTCAGAATTGTTTTAATTTATTTGTTTTAAAATTATAATTTTTTAATATTTATTTTGTCAACCAGAATTTTTATTTATTATCGCTAAAAGAAAAATAATTTATTTTCCTTATTCTCACAGAGATTTCAGATTTTTTTTTGTTATATGAAATATTTTATTTTTACCGACATCGTTTCCCCTACTAATACTACGATCCCATCCTTTCCTGGCAAGAAATGCCCAAACCTTCCCGTGTTTCTTGCTGGACTGTAGCAATATTAGTCTTTGATTTCTTTTCTGATCACTCATTGTTATTGACTGAATTGATCAATTCATTTTTTGTTATCAGTTTCATTTGTGCTCGAACCTATATATCTACAGTGTCCGTCATAAAGTTGGCTACATATAGGAAAAATTTGTATTATTGGGATTTCTAAAAAATACTATATTGGGGGTTCGTTTCTTTTTCTACATGCAAATACCTTTATTCAACTAAAATACAAACAGTTTTTGTTGAAACTAATCAAATATTTGTGAAATAGAGACAAAAGTTTATGAATTTTCATATAGTAATTAATGGTAGGGGTAAAATTTGCACTTTTTTATTTTCCTCATATCTGCTTCAAAATTGATATATGGGGTCCTTGTTGTATTCTATATGAACTTTTTCTTCTTAAAATTTTTCGATGTCTGACCCATTTTTCGGTACCACCATCAACTATTTTTTACAGTCCTGCCAAACGGGTGATCACATGACATGTGTCAAAATGTAATTTTTTCTTGTTAGACATGCATAAACGAACCCCCAATAGAGTTTTTTAGAAATGTCAAAAATACATTTTTTCCCCATATGTAGCCAACTTTATGGCGGACACTGTATAATCAGAATTTAACTAAAATTATGAAGTTACCAAATTAATAATCTTAACATTTATGATATCTTTCCTATTTTTTTAAATTATTTAGCGACATCATTGCTGAGAACTGTTTGAGAACTACTGGCATTTCTTATGCATCAAATAAAATCTTAGTTCACGTTTTAGCGGCCACGACACAAGTCAGTTTAAATTGTACCCGACTCTACTGACAGATACAATCAATAAACGTCAAAGTATCAGCAAATGGCATAGACTACTAAAAAAATGTATTTAGAAAATGAAAAGTCAATTTTTCATTAAAAAGATGCATTTTTCATGAAAAATAAAATATATGCACCACGAGCGTTATTAGATTATAACGCATTTCAGGCAACATGCATTCCTCGGGCCGAAGGCCCTCGGGCTGCGTCATGTTATCCATATTACTCACTCAAGGATATGTTCTTAAGTTTATAGGAGGAAGTTACCAATGAAGATCTCATAATATAGTTATCTTTATTAGAATAATAATAATAATAATAATTGTTGTATACAAACGGTCGAGATTTCCCACTTGCTCACCTTGTCTTGGACACATTTAACATTCATGAGTCATTTAAATTGGATCTAGAAGTGAATCAAAACCTGTATGTATATTTAACTGGTTCATCGATAGTTCAGCTAATACCAGACGGTAATAGACGAAGACGACGCCATCAGCACTGGGCTAATGTCAGTTGCTGGTGCGAAAGAGCTTTGGGTAAGGTGTGCATCTCCGACAAACGACGTGATGCTATCAGACGTGTTATACAGCAAGCGGAACCCAATTAGAATAATGGATGGATCAGAAAACATCTGGCAAGTTGTTGTGAATAAAAGGAACTAATGAGTATATTCTGGTCAACTGAAAAAGGCGAAGTCAGCATACATACTACTCATTTCAACTCATAAGCGTCATTACTTATTCATTTTAAATCATAGACGTGTCTTACAGTTGATTTATTGTCGACTTCGTCTTCCTAAATTAATCATAATTTTGCACACATTTTGCTGAACTTGGCACATTGACTCTCAAATTTTGCACCCCCAACTTTGGAAATGTTGGTGAAAATTAAATGAGGGTTTCAAAACGTAATGCTTGCCCCTTCACTTATTTCACAGATTTGTAAATTCTTGCACAATTTTAGACGCTTTAATTCCTTAGGACTTGCTTAAATTAGTGCGGCGCGGCGTCGTAACAATTTCCTCCAGCTCCTACTCAAATTCCCATAATTTCTGTTCTATCTTAATCGTTCAGTTTTGTATAACTTTGCGCAATCTGTTTAAAATTTTGTATATATTAGTAGTATAATTGCCTTCTCACCAATAGATCACTAGTTGTTTTTTTTTTCAAAATGACAGTGCAGAACACATTTTGTAAAATGCGAAATGTGCAGCATTTTGTTGTTTTCAATCTTGGTCAATACGTCAGAGTTTCTTTTCTTAATTTTGTTTCAAAGTGTCTGTGAAATATTAATTAAATGATTCATATACAGGGTTTTCCACTCTACTTAGACAAGCATTATGTGGAAAACGGCGAGACGTAGAAAGAAGTGTTAAATGAAAAAGTTATTCTGTTTAAAAGATGCACTTAATCAGTTTATTTCCAAATATATAAGGCGCCTTGAAAAGTGGCAGGTTATAACTTTACTTTTTCAAATGGAATGCCCTGTATATTTTTATATTTTTCTTCATTAACAATTGTTGACATATTAGCAGTTAAATTTTTGGTATAACATTTTTTTATTAACGTAATCCTAAGGGAATAATACAATACAAAAAAATCTGTAAAGGTATTTACACAGAACTTCCTTCGTTATTTGTGCATGGCGGTCACTCTAAAAAATTATTAATTACGAAATGACATTGAGAATAATAATCGGGATATAGTTATTGCTATTATTACAAAAAAACCTGATACCTTTTGGTCAAAAAAATATACAGAGTGCTCATCCAACAGCAAAAGTTCAATACTAAATAACAGGTACCTTTACAAATGTCCCGCATGACTTGGGATGCCATTATTCAATAAAAGTATAATAGGTGCATATGCCAAATATTATTTCCATCTGTCACATTTTCAATCCCACATTCACGTAATGGAGTGGAAGTATAGTAGTGGTTAAAAAATATAATTTTTTTTTGAAAATTTCCAAAATGTTGATGAAAAAAATTTTCAATTTTTGAAATAGGTTTAGTGTCATGAAACGTGAAAATTTTAAATTTGAGCAAAAAAAATTTTTTTCCATCTATTCTAGTGTTAAATTCTTTTCCAAAAAGGTGAAAAGATGTTGCAAATTTGGTTTGGAATGTCATGAAACGTGGAAATTTTAAATTTGAGCAAAAAAATATTTCGTCTATTCTATAATAGTGATAAATAGATTACCTAAACATGTTTTCAAAATGTTTTTAAAATTTTATCAAAAACATTTTAAAATTTGTTTGAATAATTTTAGAATGCCATGGAAACGCGGAAATTTTGAATCTGAACAAAGAAAAAAAATTCCTTCTATTTTAGTGGTAAAATTTTTTCAAAAATTTTAAAAAAAATTTCAATTAAAAAAAAAATAGATTTAGAACGCTATGAAACATGGAAATTTTAAATTTGGAAAAAAAATAATTTCCATCTATTTTAGTGGCAAAAAATTTTTCAAAAATGGTAAAAAATTTTCAAAAATTTTTTTCTTCTAAATAGGTTTAGAATGCCATGAAACGCGGAAATTTTAAATTTGAACAGAAAAAAATTTTTTTTAGTGGTAAAAAATTTTTCATAAATGTCGGTGAAAAAAATTTTCAAATTTTTTTTTTAAGAAATAGGTTTAGTGTGTCATGAAATGTGGAAATTTTAAGTTTGAGCAAAAAAAAATTTTTCACTATTTTTTCCGTTTAGACGGTTCACCCTGTATATTTTCCAGTGAAAGTTTTACCATTTCTTCGCTGACAGTAGGGTCAACTACCTACCAAATTTGACTGCTCTCCGTCAAGTAGTTTTTTTTAGTTAATGCACAGACAGACAGACAGACTGACTGACAGAATTGAAAAACCTATATTTTCGTAATCTACGTGATCTGAAACGTCAGAATCCGAAAAAATCTCGGAGGGTAATTTTTTCTCGAATACAATACTTCCCTTCGGTATGCGAGGGAAGTAAAACAGTAACTATATTCAATTTGACATAACTCATACCTCCTTAAAAGTTCTTGTATACAAGAATTCCTTATAACTTCCGGGGTTAGTTGGTGGCAAGCATGAGTAGTTGTCCTATTCTTGAAATCTTTATCTGGTTTCTCAGCGTATACAGCTTGCTTTTAAATAGCCCCATAAGAGAAAATCAAGGGGTGACATATCAGGTGATCGTGGAGGCCACTTAACGGGTCCCTGATTACTATGAAGTACGTGGATGTGGAAGTACTTAACTAATTTATGCTTTTGTGTGTAATCAAGGCCAACCTTATTAGTTTAAGAAAATGGAGCATGGCAGAATCAAGATTAAACCATTGATATATTGTAAATCGTTAATGATGGGTATAGGACATCGTTAACAAAATTAAAGTAAAAAAGTAAAGTTGTATAACCCGCTGCCTAAGGCGCCTTGTATATTTGAAAATTAAATGGTTTTAAACAGAATAACTTTTCCATTTAACATTTCTTTCTGTCTTAGCAATTCCAGGTAACGCTTGTCTAAATAGAGCTAGACCCTGTATACAGGATATTTATTCAATAGATATGACTTATAGTCCAATGTTTTAATATTATTCAGTTTACCATTATTGTTAAAAAAATTGTAATTAAACTAAATCCATAATCATTACAAAAACTGATACTTAACCTATGTCTTACACAAATACATGCTCCCGTTCAAAACATCTCATTCTAGTGATTAATTATCCAATTGACGTCACACCGAATGAGGGTTGAGGTAGCAGACCAACAAGATAAGTCGCAAAAACAAAGTTAACAAAAAATATGTAGCCGCTACGTTCAACTTTAATCCAACACGTTGACCAGCTTTATATGTCCAAAAATGGGTGGATAGTGCTAAGTTAGGACACGTGGAAATGATAATCAGCACCGTCTGTTCTCTCAGCTGCATATTCATGGCTGTTGTGAGAAGGATAAATTAAATTAGATGGGTGGATGTTGTTGGAATCCTGGGACGCATCTAAGGCGCCGCGACGCCGTCGGTAGTTATTTGCAGTGGGTTAGTTGGCGCGCCAAAGAGATAATGAACATACAGGATGGTATAAAGGAGACTTCTGTCTTTTATACCAGTTTTCCGGAAAGCTGAAAATGCGAGAAATTGTGTTATGATGTTTATTTCAAATGAGTAATAGTATTAGTAGACCAGTCATTATAACAAAGAAGGTATGAAATATTGCGAGAGGTTTTAATCTTTGAGACAACATTGGGAGTAGGTGAACAAAAATGAATCCGGTTTTTGTACTCTTTTCTGCCCCCCAGAACATTGTTAAATTAGCACAAAACGTAAATTTGCAATATCATTTTAAACACAATTCTGAAATTTTAATAATTATTAGACATATTCTATCAAGTTTGCACTGGAACACTGTAGTTGTTTTTTTTTACTTTATTATGATATATTTTGTGAACAAAAATTGCGAAAGTTAGGCAAATGATTGTTTATGCAACAAAATAGGGTTACAAACCCGCTTGTAATTTCTGTATAATTTTCTATACCCCGGAAGATTTTTTCACAATTTTTCTATTTGGCACGGACATGATTTTTACATTTTAAACAATAAGTGGGGGTCTAAACAATTGCGAAAGTCTTAATATTGAGTTGCAAATGTTTGTGACACCGACATACTCTGAATTTGCAACTTCGTACATGTTTCGGAATTTAATTTAAATTAACTATTATTTATATAATGATGTTATGCTTCACCAAAAAAATTAGAAAGTTAGAAGCAAACATATAACATTCAAATACCGTATTCGTGAATTTGCAACATTATTTGCATGTTGTATGAAATTTGCACCTAATTTCTATTTTTCCTTAGATAAGCATAACTTCATTATTTAAATAATATAAATTTAATTAAATTCCGGGACATTTACTAGGTTGTAAATTCAGATCATGTCATTGATTTTAAGATTTTCGCAATTATTTAGACCCCCACTTATTGTTTAAAACGTCAAAGTCGTGTTCGTGCCAGATAAAAAAATGTTGGAAAAATCCTCCTGGGTAAAGAAAGTTACCCAAAATTACAAGCTGATTTGTGATCCTATTCTGTTGCATAAACTACCATTTGCTTAACTTTCACAATTTCCTTCCACAAAATATATCATAATAAAGTTAATAAATAACTATTTGCAATGTTCCGGTTATCTAATAATTATAAAAATATACTCCAAGGTCCGCATAAATTTCGAATTTCTTTTCAAAATGTTATTGCAAATGTGCGTTTTTCTTACTTTAACAATGTTTCGGGGAGCGGAAACGGGTGGAAAGCCGAATTTATTCTTTTTTACCCCCTCCAATATTGTCTCAAAGATTAAAAACTTTCGCAATTTTAGTTTTCCTCATAGAAGTTCGTCGTGACTGGCCTATAGTACGTAGTATATTGGGAGAAAATGAGATCACTTTCCAGCCGCCACTTATTTATTTTCTAAAGGATAGAGATCATACTTGGTATGTGTTGCATACTACCAAAACTACACATTTTGATCTATCAAGTTTCTACGACTTCTGGTTTAGCCAGAAACGACCCCAATTATTCATTTTTAAATGGGACACTTTGTGTATTTTTACATTTTTCTACATGACAATTTATTCCATATTTCAGATTTTATAGCCCATTCTAATTTTTAATCTAATGTGCTTTGACCTACATGAAATTGTTCTAATATTCATAAATAATGAAAAAAAAATACGTTTTAAATTTTTTGGTTGTTACAGAAAGCTCCCAAGTTAATAAATCACTTTTTTTTAAATTACTACAGTTAAATGTAATTTTTTTATTTGAATTTATAGTCACAGTAAATTAGCAATTCAAATGGCAAATAGGAGAAATAATTTAAAATGTTTTAAAAATTTGGGTGCAGACTTTTAATAGACAGCTAAATACAGATCAAAAGAGTTCCCACCTCTCAGGAAGGTGCTTCATTCCCTTTTTGTTTCAGAAACCACCCTCTTACGTGACCTGGCGCCCGTTTTATGATTTTTCACAAAAACTATTATTCTAACGAGGAATACGAATAGAACCTAAAATATTTGTTATGAAATTATACATCATTTATGTTCTATATTTTTTCCTATATCCAGTTCTAATCTCACAAATGACGTTTGAGGTTGGTTAATGCTGGTAAAGATAAGACAAATGCCTTAAAATTACGATGGTTTTAGACAAAAATTAATATCGGTGCTTAAAACTAAACAGCGGAGTGATTTGGCCGAAACAAGGTACATTTGCAAACATATACTGCTTACATTAATTTAATTAAAAAACATTACGGCCAAAGAGTAATCACAGTATTTGGTCATTTCGAAAATAAGGAAGGCATTGAACGATAACAAAGACTTTTAAAACGTTTATCTACTGAAATAATTTTCAACGAAAAGACGCCTCCTCCTGGGTCACACAAAAATTTGCTGAGCAATTTGGCGAATAAAGAACGTTTGATTAACCAACTGATGGAAAAATTGGAATATGCCGGTATCCATGCACTTTCTGCAACAGATGATGCTGATGTTCTAATTGTCCAAACTGCTATTAAGGAAGCCTATAATAATTAGTTGTCGTGGGACAGGATGTTGAACTTCTCATTCCCATAATTGCTCTTTGTCCTCTTGATAAAGACATTAGATTTTTAAGAGATATTCAAGGAAACATCAAGAAAAGGGCATATGGTTCTCTCGATTTGCAGAATTCGAAAGTCCTTCATAACTGCAAAAGAAATATATTATTTGCTCACGTATTCAGTGGATGCGATACTATATCACCATTCTTTGACAAGGGAAAAACACAAACTGTAAACTTGATATATACTAGAAGAGACTTTGGGCGATGCTTTGTATATATTTCACAATCTATCATCGATGAAACCAGACATTGCACGAGCTGGAGAAAAAATCACACTAGCTTTATACAGGCACCTCGAGCTGTTACATCGTTAAATCAATTTAGATTCATTTCGTTTAATAAATTTGTTGGTCACTCTAATCAAGCAGTGATATTATCAAGACTACCACCCACATGTGCTGCCTTAGAACAACATTCGTATCGCGTTTTTCAACAAATTCATTCGTGACGTGGAGAAAATTTGAAACCTAATGAGTGGGGTTGGAAAACAATCAGCCAAATTATGGTGCCAATTCCTACGACTGAGATACCAGCTCCTACTTTTATTCTTCAATTAATATCTTGCGGTTGTAAAAAGGGTTGCGGGAAACGATGCGGTTGTGCTAAGGTTGGATTGAAGTGTTCAACAATATGCTCCAATTGTCATGGTCAAGTATGTCTTAATAAAGTGGTAGAGGAAGAATTAGCTGAAGATAATCCAATAATTGAATAAACAGTAGTTAGTTTTTAGTGGATTAGGTATCAAGGGGAAACCACTTTAAACAAACACGGCGGGAGCTCTACCTCAGCGGTGGTGTGGAAACGGGCTCGTTTCCATATTCATATTCATATATTTTTTGTCCTTTTAGCCAGGTTTGTGTAGGAAAATCTGCTTTGCATGTAACGTTTTTCTATGGCCAATGTATTTCCAGATATTCATTACTTTACTCGTTTTTGCCTAACTTTAGCAACATATCCTAATTTTTCAAACCATATTTGTGAGAGTTGAGTTAAAGATAGAAACATGTTTATGGAACATAAATGATGTAATATTTTATACCGAATATTTTAGGTGATATTCATTTTCCTCGGCCGAGTAACAGTTTTTCAGACAAATAAAAAAAAACTAGCGCCAGGTCACGTAAGAGGGTGGTTTCTGAAGCAAAAGGGGATGAAGCACCCTCCGGATAGGTGGGAACTCTGTTAATGTGTATTTGCACGTCTGTAAGGAGTTTGCACTCAAATTTTTGATACTTTATAAATTATTTATTCTAAAAACCTAATTTACTGTGACTATTAACGATGTATCATACATAACACAATATTTATGCACGTCTTTTTTGCAATTACTGTTAGACGTTATTGTCTTTATCATGGTTATAAATTTCTATTACTTCCAGAGAATTTAGTTTATGACCTTCTTAAGTTCTATGTAATATTTTGATACAGTTATTAGCGTGAGTTATTCCGAAGACAATACTTTGGCCACCAAGTATTAGTTGATCAACACGCTGCGCTGCTCACATTTTACCCGGATCCTCCGCCATTTGTTAGAATGATGTGTGTGCGCGTTTTCTGCAATATAGTCATTTTTAATTATTAACATAACGTTTTAATTTGTTGTTAAAATTTTATAAAACTTTATTAAATAAGTGTGTTTTACAGTGCTTTATAAGGATGCTGTCGGTGCAATCGTTTTTCACAATCGTATTCACGATCTAACTAACCTTTTTGCAAAAAAGAGCTAACAAATTTTTGCAAAGCATGGCTTATTTATTACCTTATAAAAGGCTCGATTTTCGCTAATAAACAAAAGGCATAACGTTTTTATTTTTGAAACCAGTGAACACTTTCGTTAAAACACGCACATTTTAAAAATAAGTAGTGAAGTTAACGGTATGACAGTATGACAATATTATCTAATTTCGAGACTTCATGTACACAATGCAGGTTTCTTTGCAACAACTTTTTTACCGCTGGAGCGATTTTTATTTGGAAAGTCTCATAATGTAGGGATTTTAATTGCGCACAAAGCACCTATTCTTCACTTTTCTCTACAACCGATAGTTTTACTTCCACATCCACTTACTGGAAGTATAGTTAGTAATCGTAAAAAAAAAAATCAATTTTTTTTTCTTCAAATAGGTTTAGAATGTCATGAAACGTCGAAATTTGAGGTGCTTCAAGGCTCTGTTTTGGGGCCCCTGCTTTTTATATTATATATCAACGATTTTTTTCACTTTATGTCACTTAAGAAATGCATCGCTTATGCCGATGATACATCCATTATTGATTTTAATTTGAACATTGACAACTTAAATGAGAATATAACTAGTTCCATAAAACTAGCTGGCGCTTGGTTCTCTTCAAATAATCTTAAATTAAATGAAGAGAAAACACAAAGAATTGTGTTTTCAACGAATAATAAACTAATTAAAGGTAACAGCGTCAAAATTCTTGGCGTTGTTTTGAACGATTCTCTTAGCTGGGCCAATCATGTGAAACAACTGCCACACAAATTATCAAGTTCTATTTTTAAGTTACACAGGCTCTGTTCTTCAATTTTAAGAACATATTATTTTTCACTATTTCATGCTCACATTGGCTATGCAATTCTCCTATGGGGTGGTTCATCTCACGCATTAAACATTTTTCGTCTTCAGAAGAAAGCAGTCAGAATAATAGTTAGTGCTGGCTGGAGAGATCACTGTTCTCCAATATCTAAAAGTTTTGGTATAATGCCGGTTCCATTCCTTTATATTTTTACTACTTTACGAAAAATGTAAAGCAAATGCATGCACAAGAATGCAAACTTATTTTCTACAAACTCAGATTTTCATTCTTACGGCATCAAGTCTGCCAAGCAACTCAGGCAGCCCTCGCCTTAAATTAACTAAATCACAGGAAGATTCTCCAAACCTTCAGTTATACAATTATATTCCTAACGACATAAAATCACAGTTTCTCAATCAATCTTAACAGTTTCTAATCCACAATAAAAAATTCACAGATCTTGCATCTTTCGCAAGTATCTTAAGCGTATTGAAAATACCAGATGCTAGTTGCATCTACTGTTCTAGGTCGAAGTCTTATAGGATCGTCCTATTGATATGCCTACTAAATTACACCAAATTATTTTCTGTATTTCGTTTTTAATAAATATTATTTTTATTAATCATACTACGAAAAACTGAATAATTATGTATTAAATACCTTCGATGATATATCTCTATAATATAGGTACAACCGTTGAGAGAAAGAATTAGAAAGAAAACGGTCTCAGAAGGCAATGGTTAAACACAAGTTATCGGACGAAAATCGACTGTATGCGTGCTCAATAGCATAAGAACGAGTATAGCAGGGGCGTTCGGTAATTTATGAACCTTCCTCGCATGTCCGTGGTCGGGTCGGCGAGATTCGATAATGGTCCACAAAAAAATTCCCACAAATCAAACGGTAAATCCTATTACAAATTTGGAAAAACCAACTAAATCCTCGATAACAAGTGTACAACGTTTACTTCAGGGGTATTTTTCGAAAAATGAACACGCTTCGAGTTATGATGAGTTAAAGGATTTGTGAATTGATACGTTTCAGGGCAAGCGTTAATTTATTAAGGCGCTCCATAAGAAAGCATAGCGCAGACAATATTGAATAATTAATAAAAATTAAGTATTGAGATATGTACATAATATTGCGTGAAAACAAAGCTGACGCGCTGTAAATTTCAAATATACAACAAATTTTTTTTCACTCTTTCGGAAAATCGCCCCCTGCAACCCCCTCTGTACAGGGCGATTTTTCCACGACCAATCTTCTTCTCTTTTGGTGGGCATCGTTTAAAATGGGTCGTAGCTCTTAGCAACACATTGCAAATGGAATGACACAATAGAGGCAGCTTGTTACTCTACTACAAGGCCGGCGCAGCGGCTTAGACAGATCTGTCGCTCTCGATACGTTTTTCGTAAGATGGGTCCATATCATGCGCCCAGTAGTATTTACAATACTAAGAATACATGCTAAACTATTGCTTCTATTCAAGTGAAGAATTCTTGAACACACAAATTTGTAATTAATAAGCATTTTGTTATTTTTTTCCAGCTTGTTTGATGAGCTCTGGTTATTCTATCTCATCTTGGAATTTACCCCGTCTTTTCAACAATAATCTTTTAAAATTTTTGTCTGTGACGTATATATTTTCATATATTTATGTATATACATATTTTTTAACCATAAGTCAATCCTTTTATTTCTCGTTTGTTTTATATTTTATATATTACCTTGTAATATTTTTTCTATTGTGCTTTGACTTGCCAAAAACGACTTTGTGACTTGGTCAAATAAATCTAATCTATTCTATTTTATATTTTTTGTTTTATTTAAACGTGAAAATTGCGACTAATTCCCAACATTTCATTTATTACAAAGTTTCTTGCTTTTAGGGGTGGTTTCAACGCTTTGATTCCAAAAGCCGATATTCTGTGCTTTTAATACTAAGAATTCAGAAGGATTCATTCATTTGGCAAGAATTTCGAGGTTTTGCTGTCTTTACGTTTTCATTGACTGTACTAAACGGGGCATTGATCGGGGTGAAAATTATTCGCTGAATCGTATAATTAACAAATAAACCTTCCAAATTAATATAGAGGGATTTAAATTGTGGAAAGAAACCTGTCAAAAACACAGGATATTTTGTTTTCATACGGCTGGCTGTTGCCAAGGAAATTCGTATCGTAATTAGATTTTTCAATGTATAAAATGTACGTTATATGTACCAGAGGTTAATTCTACTAATAAACTTAGTGAAGCACACACATTTAGGTAGATGAAAGCTTCCTTTTGAGCTTCCGGCACGTATCTGTTTTTAGCTTACATTGCGCCAAATCAATAAAGTACTGGCCTGCCATCACGATCCCTCATGCTATAAAAGTTGGTTTAGTATTACGTGGATTTATTTTTTAATATCAGACACCAACATTACTTTGAATTATATGGGTCGCTGCGGGCGGGAAACATTTATAAGAAGATTTAATGAAGCAAAGAGTGTAGCAGGGTAAATATGAGCCAGATGCCCTTCGAGAAATTCGGCCGATATTTTTACCTTCACATGACATTACTAAGAGGAACTATCCTAACTACTAACTACA
The DNA here is from genome assembly GCA_963583905.1 of Stenurella melanura. Classification (NCBI taxonomy): domain Eukaryota; kingdom Metazoa; phylum Arthropoda; class Insecta; order Coleoptera; family Cerambycidae; genus Stenurella; species Stenurella melanura. Next base: position 19,724,456 of record OY757316.1, read on the forward strand.
CTCCTGCCACCTCTGGTTTTTAAATAAATTAATTAATCAAATTTAAAAAAATTCTCTTTAATAACGCAACCAATTTTTATTTTTTTTTATAAATGCGGTAGATATATTAACAAATCCAGAAATAAATAAAATTATTAAAAATAATCTCATGTTAGAAAATGAATTAAATTAATCAAGTGATTCGTTATTATCAATAGAAACTATTATTGTTAAAAAATTATCGCCGACAAAAACTAATAAGGTTGAAAAGGGTTTTACAAGAAATTTAAATCGTAAGGTACAAAATAGTAACTTTTACGATAGGATAAATCCAAAAAAGTCAAAAAAAGTAATTATTGGATCTGCGAAAAATGAAAATAATAAAAAAAACCTAAGCCTAAGGAATCACTACTTCCACATCCAGATTTTTCATCCAAGTCACTTTAGAGGAAACATCTTGACTAGATTTGCACTCTAGTATGTGGAAATTATTGGTCATAGAATTTTAATAATATTTGGGGCAGATGTCACAGAAAAGTTTGAGGCATTATTTTCTACCATATACGTTAAAAATTAAATTTCTAGTTTACCCTACTTGTTTTCCCCTATTCACAACCTACCACCTCCCACCCCTTCAATGAAATCATCTCAATCAGATGTCATTACAATTGAAAAATACTAGAAATAAATCTGAGGCCTTAGTTTCTAGTATATACACCAAATCCCAAATTTCTGAACACTTATCAGCTTGATTCACTTATTATCCCCTATTTACCTCTACTTAACCCCCAACCCGTCAACGGAACCGCCTCAAAATATAATCTAGTTCCAGATGTCGTTATAATACATACGCCTACCAAATTTCAAGTGAATATCTCAATTTTATTTTATCAACCCCTTTAATAATGGAGTAAGGGTGGTGGGGGGTGGTTAAAAATTGTAATATTAAAAAATCTAAGACCTTGGCTCTTAGGACATACACCGAATTTGAAGTTTCTGTAATCTTACCAGCTTGCTTTACTTATTTTTCCCTGCTTACCTCTACTTACCCCCACTCCTTCAACGCAATTATATCAAAATATAATTTAGTTTCAGATATCGTTATAATACATACGTGTACCGAATTTCAAGTTAAAATCTAAATTTAATTTTATAAACTCTTTTAATAAGGGAGTGGGGGTAGTAGGGGATCGAAAATATTTAAAAAATCCTGAGGCCTTCGCATCTAGTATATACTCCAAATCCCAAGTTTCTGTACTCTTACTAGCTTGCTTTACTTATTTTCCCCTATTTACCCCTATTTAACCCTCAACCCTTCACTTGAATCATCTTAAAATATAATCTAGTTCCAGATATCGTTATAATACACAGGTGTACCAAGTTTCAAGTGAATATCTCAATTTTATTTTATCAACCCCTTTAATAATTAGGTAGGGGTATTGGGGGGATGAAAAATATTATAAAAAATCTTAGGCCTTGGTTTCTAGTACATACATCGAATTTGAAGTTTTTGTACTCTTACCAGCCTGCTTTACTTATTTTCCCCTATTTACCCCTATTCAACCCCCAACCCTTCAACGGAATCATCTCAAAGTATATTTCAGTTCCAGATGTCGTTATGATATATGCGTGTACCAAAATTCAAGTGAATATCTTAAACCGTTCCGGAGAAAACGTGCGGACAAAAAAAAGTTACCGACAGACCGACAGACAGACAGACAGAAATTTTTTTTCGCTCAAATTTAAAATCTCGACGTTTCATGACATTCTAAACCTATTTCGAGAAAAAAAAATTGAATTTTTTTTTTACGATTACTATACTTCCAATCCACTACGTGGATGTGGAAGTAATATCTTTTGGAGGCAATGAAAGAAAAATATGGTTATATTTAGGAAAATGTGAACCTGGCGAAAAATCAGAAGACATAAATTACCTTCAAGACAAATGCCCCGGTAAACAGTTCATAGTAGAACCACTATAAAAAATGGACAACCGCCTACTCCTTTAAGATTAGAGCACCGAGTGAATTAGTTGACATCCTTTTTCCATCGTCGTTCTGGCCAGACAGCGTAATTATAAAGAACTTTGAGTTTTTTCACCTCAACCGAAAGAACTTCCATGACGACAGGAAATATCTTGGTAAGAGATTTAGATAATAAATCCGCACAGTCCGTTAGTAAGCTAATAGCCTCGTCAAGCTCATCGACCAAATCATATAGTGCATTCGAATCTGCATTTAATGAAGAGTATTGTTCTACTGCTCGTGAATATAATTTGAAAACTTTAAAATTGACGATTTGCCATTTAAACATAAGGAGTATGCGTAATAAAATTGACGAACTTTATATACTTTTAGAATCTTTAGATTTATCTGACATAGTCTGCTTGACTGAAACATGGTTAAAAAAATCATAGGCTCCGTCTAAACAAATGTAAATTAGTTGATTTTTATTATCGAACCGATAGCGTAGGTGGCGGTGTAGCCATCTTCTTAAAATGTTATTTGGACTATACAGTAAAAAAATTAAATATACCTAAAATTGGTCAAGTATTTGAATGTGCGTGTGTAGATATGTTGTCAAGTGATCAATTATTAATGAATATAATGTGCACCTATAGATCTCCTACTAACGATTGTGATTACTGTTTTAATAACCTACAAAAAGTGTTAAACAAAACTAATGCACAAATCCCGACATTTCTCTGTAGCGATTTCAATATAAATTTAGACCCCAATGTTTATAACAAAAAAGCAAACCAATTGAATAACTATTTTTGTCTTATGGGTTTCATAAGTATTCAATCGATTTACTAGAATACAGGGTGATTCAGCAACAATGATCGATAACGTATTCTCAAATATAGCATTTTTTTTCAAGAAGCACTTTAGAAACCCTTACAATATTGTCCATTTCGCAGTGGCGGCTCGTCAGGGGAGGCAGGGGAGGCTGAGCCTCCCTTTGGAAGAACCACCATATCTTCAAAAGTAATATCTTAAGAAATTTCTATTAGGTATATCTCAATTTTCAATATTTTTTATTGTTTATTATTCATTAATTAATTTTCAGTTTATATATAACATTTTTGCATTTGCTTTCCACAAACATACCTGTAACATTACAGTCCGGATAGTCTTTGTATGCATATTTCCCGGTCGGCCGGTCTTTTACTGAATGAAAACTGCGGTTCGCTGGAGGCTAATACGAAATAGCTTCCAACTTTGCCGCATTTACTTATAACATGAATGACCTTGAATTTCTTTGCGCTGTGTAAAATAGCAACACTTGGAATAGCCAAGTATGAGGCTAGCCTCCAGATCTCAGTTCTTTATAGCGCATGTGCACAGGTCATTCGAGACGAACTGACGTCTGACAGTTGCGTTTAGCCGGTTATAAGAACAACTTGACGTATAAATACATAAAACATTTGATAGGCAGGCTAGAAATAAGTGCTCTAGGTGAAAATATTCCCAACAACATGTCTTGTTGTCCAGACGTGGTGGATTATTTGTTATTAAATGGATTTGCTACTCTTATTTATGGCGAAAAGGTAAGAATTAAAAGAAATGCCAGGCCAACACCAGCAATGCTTTCGTTAGTTTTTAAAAGTGGTAAACAAAACAGAGGGTTTTGTGATAACAATTATAAAAAAGTCGAGTGGTTAACGGCATCAACAGTTATAAACAAATTATATTGTTGGAAATGTTTATTATTTACTAATGATCAATCCCCAATTTGTTGCAGGGCCGGGTTTAATAATTTGCCAAATTTGTCGCGAGGTTTAGAAAGGCACGAAAAATCCCAGGAGCACATTTCATCTTGTATTAAATTCGAAATGTTTGGTAAACAAAATATTGAAAATTTCTTGGATTCTGCACATAAGAGAGAAATAGAAAATGTTAACGAAAAGGTCCGTGAGATTAGGGAAATATTAAAGAGGTTAATAGATGCCGTTATATAGTTATCTTCACAAGAAATTTCTTTCCGAGGACGTGACCAAAAACGAGAATCGTGCAATAAAGGAAATTTCAAGGAGCTGGTAGATTTTTTAAAAACTTATGACCCAAAATTTGAGAACTTTTTGAAAAACGCCACTATTTTTTGAGACAATTCCGGTAAGCTTCTGTAGAATGATCATTTTCAGCACTTAAACGCATAAAAACATTTTTACTAGAAACAAAATGAGTCAAGACCGCCTTTCAAATGTATCGCTTATTTCAATAGAAAAACGTTTTTTGTCAGAATTGAGGAATTCACGATTCATTTTATGATGAAATAATCAATCATTTTGCTAGTTCCAAAAATCGCAGGTTACCACTCATTTATAAAAATATTCAGGCTTTAAAGCAGAGATTAATATAGGTAGTTGTTATTTTAGAAAAAATATTTATTTGTGTTATTTATTTTTTAGGAAATATTTTTTATAATTCTCCATAATATAGAGTTCCGCGGTTATATTTTTTTTATATAACTTCTTTCTCAAAACTATTTTAATTTCTATTAAAACTTATAATTTTACACGCCTGGCAGTGATAATGAATACAATTTTTTGTTTGTAGAAAAACACTTTAATTTTTTTACCAAAACTATTTTTATTTTTATTAAAAGTTATATAATTTAATTACAAGTGGGATAGTAGGACTCCTTTGGATACCGATACTCGAGTCGTAGGAACGAGAATTTCATGAGAATAATTTTTCTATTTCCTTTTCATTCTATTCTTTTATTAGTTCTATTCTCTCAAGTCGTGAATCGGTATCCTGGCGAATAACCCACGGCAAAAAAATGTAATGCGCCGTTGTAATACCTCAGGGGTGGTGGGGAAATGTACAAATTGTAGTCATATTGCACATCAGTTGTCTTTCAGAATATCAAGCCTCCTCTGCAGACAATATCACGAGCCGTCACTGCCATTTCGGGTATATTGTTGCACAGAAGGGATGAATTGCATAATTTCGATGGTGTTGATATAGCTTTTGATTATTTTTTGAATCGGTTTACTCCACTAATGGACAAAGTCTTTCCTATAAGGACAATGCGTTGTAAAGCCCACGTTAAAAAAACAAATGATAATGATTGGATGACGAGTGAATTGATTTGTCAGAGCAAATTTTTAAGGGAGATTTTCCAAATACAGAAAAATTCTGTAAACTCCAACATGCGAGACACATATATAGAACTAAAATAAAGATATAAAATAATATCAAAACTGCAAAGAAAAATTATGAAAATAACAAAAATGGCTCAATCCAACAATAAATCGGCAACTGCTTGGGAAATAATAGGAAAAAATACAAATATATACAAAACTCAATCACTACTGCAAAAATTCTCTAATGACGATGGTAAAGTAGTAAATAATTTAAACGATGCATCATCAGAGTTCAATAAATACTTTATAAATTCAATTACAAACATAATAGGTAACACTCCATCTGAGACAGACATAAAAAACGCAAGCTCTAACCATGCATATAATCTATTTTTATCACCAGTAACTCTTGACGACACTTCAGAATTTATCAAAAAATATCAAAAAAAGAGTAGAGGTTTTGATGACATTCCGTGCTGAGATCTATTAGCTGTTGTGAATCATATAAAATATCCTGTAACAATCATTACTAATTTATCATTGGAAAAAAGTGTCTTTCCCACAAGTCAGAAACATTCCTTAGTCTACCAATTCATAAAAAAAAAATAACATAAAAATGACGAATTATAGGGATGTCTCACTGCTGTCAGCATTCTCTAAAGTATTAGAAATGTCATATGCCAACCAATTGCTAAACTACTTGAACAAATATGATATGAATTATTATTTGTTTGCTTATAACTGTATTGAAACATATTCTTTATAGGATTTTTTCTTTTGTTTGCAAAATCCTATAAAGAATATGTTTCAATAAATATGACATATCATCAAAAAATCAATATGAATTTAGAAGTGGATATTCCACACAGGACGCCTTGCTCAGCATGTATAATTTTATTATATCTAGTCTGGAAGATAACAAAAAAGTAGCTTATCTTAGTGAACGCCAACAACAAGTAGTATTAAAATATAATAACAAGTCTTATGTATCAGAAAAATGGTAGTACCAATTGGGGTTCCTCAGGGAAGTACTCTCGGACCAGTTTTATTCCTAATATTTATCAACAATATTGATTGCAGTCATACCATCTACAACTCACTAGGTTCTCTTTTTGCCGATGATTACGCTGTCGCTCTTGCCGCAGACACAGTAGTTTCTACACAGTTCCCTATGGCTATGCAGCATGAGAAAATTGTCCAATAAGAAAGACAAATTGATTTTAGGATTTCAATTGCTAGCATAACCAGAAATCAGGTTATCGAAAGAATGCAAAGATTGCAAAGCAATAGTTTCTATTTTAGTTCTCATAGATATTTCTTTTCTGCTATAAAGAATATGTTTCATTATGAATATGTATTATATAATATATTAAATCAAATTTTTAAATACTTTTAAGATGCAGCAATTGAAGTGTTTTTTTTATAAATAATTGGTTTTATGAATATGCAGTAAAGCTGCAAAATGAAATTTAATATTTTCTCTTGTATACTTTCGAGTCTATCAGTGTCAGGCCTCAAATTTTGATTTCTTGTAAAAGGTGCGTAAAATATTTTTTTATTGAAAATGCTCTTTAATTTTAGTATGGACTATTTGCCAAAAATCAACATTTCAACATTTTTACAAAAAACCATCTGTACAAATTTTGAAAATTGCGGCGATAGCTCACTTTTGATTTTTCAGAACTTTTTGCAGCTTGAATATAAAACTTTAGTGAAGGTCTCTGCTAACTTTCGAAAATTTTTAATTTTATTTTAGCTTTCCTTGACTAGGCTCTAAAAGATTTTAAATATTCATACACGTAGTATTGATTAGAAATAATTCAAAGCATAAAATAAAACAGGAAACCTAGAGTGTAACGTTTATTGAATACAGTAATATATACAAAAGTAAGAAAACATGCAGTAGCTATAGAAGCTGACTTTATATTGCTATATATATTATAATATAGAAATGCATTATTTAGTTATAAATCTTTAAAATACATATACTAAACGCGAATATAACCTTGACAAAAGATTACTACACAAGAAAAATGCACTTAAAACACGAAATAAATGCATTTTTTCAATCGTAGGTGTTTTTCTTATTATTTTTAATATAATTACTCATATAAAAGCTAATCATATTATTATTATTAAATTACGCACAGTGATGTTTACTTGAATCAGAATTCTAAACACAACAAAATTATACAACCACTTGTTTAAATTATCTAAAACAGCGGTCCTTAAACTCTTTGTCACGACCTAAAACTTTTTGAATTAATATTTAGTTACTGAAACTTATTTTACTTTAAGGGCGAGTTGTATCAAGAAGGTTTAAACCAAAATCAGCTTGACTAAGGATCAATATCCTTGGCTACGATTGTTACAACAATCGCAACCATGAATTTTGATCTTGGATCAAGCTGATTTAGCTTTAAACTTAGTTGATACAATCCGTCCAAAATGTAGTATCAAAGAATTATGTTTTTTTGATTAGAGTTTAATGTTTGTCGCTACCCTTAGCTTTCGCAAGCCATAAAACCGGAATCACAGTTTAAGAATCACTGTTCTACTACAAACTATACATTTCCACCCTTAGTGTCAATGTGGTGCAAGTATATACAAAGTCCTTTATAATATCTGAGTTGCAACATTTAGGAAAATTTAACACATATACATGAAAACAACAGCGGCAACGTTATACAAAATGTAAACGCACAAACATCAAAACATTAAACAAGTAACTTGTATAAACATAGAAATCCATAGTTATTTCCAAATAGATTATATAATGTCATATTAAATAATCAAATTTCGATGTTAAAATTTGATATGAAAATAACAACCAACACAGAATTCAGCCTTTTGCATTAAATACAATCACAAAATTTATTATAGGACGAAAAGGGTACTTGTGCAATAGCATTAGACTTATTTTTTCGTGAATTTATTTTATTTTGATTGTATTATTGGTTTTTCTAATTCTTACTTAAAGTTAAACATTTGTTACATTTTAACATTGGAAGTGTTAATGTTCGTATATAGGAGAAAAGTTACGAGCTTTTACCAAGCCCGTCGTCACGAAAGTATTAAGGTCAGATGATGTAATACCGAGCCTGTTACTATGTGGGAAGCGATGCGGTGTAGTCGGTCAGCGCCGATCGATATTGTACCGCCTGTTCAACTATTTCTTCCGTGGTATAGCGCTGGGCACTCCGAATTTTTATTTTTATTTTGTAACGATTAATGAATTTTTTTACAAATTCAGGTTTGATTTGACGGCAGAAGTAATGTTTTCCTTCTTTTCCCTATAATAATCTTTCATGGGACGGTTAGGTGGTTAGGTTAGTTAGGATGATTTTTATTTTGCTATCTAATTGTTAATAACTATCAGCGCCGCGGGCAGTATTAGTGTCGCAGACAAAAAAAGGGGGTGCGGGGGGGGTGTCCCACCGCTTTTTAACATTGGAAATGTTAATGTTCGTATATGGGGTCAAAATTACGAGTTTTATCCAAGGCCGCTGACATGAAAGAGTCGAGATCAGATGACGTAATACTGAACAAGTGTGCGCAGTATAAGTATGCGCGGAGAACATGAAGTTGTAATGCAGTTATGGTCGGCCCCAATCGTAGTCGCCATAGATTCATAAAGTTTGACAAATTGCGAATAGTTATTTTTGTAACAAGTATCTAACATCATAGCAGGCTTGAGTTAAGTGTTGTCGTAAATAGGCGTGTTTTTTAAGATGCTCTCTAAAAAGCGGTAAAAAAAGTGGTAGAAATCCAGTTAAACTCGAAAAAATTTCAGCCACCAGTAGATAAAGAAATTCTGCTCGAAATGAAGCGCCTCAATAGAAAAACAGAGTTCATATGGAATTAATAATTACAAGATTTTCTAATAATATTAAATCAAATAAAGCAAACAAGCTCAAGTGAAGTGCAGTGCCTCTACCTACGTACACCCTAGACGACCCAAGTGGTTCATGGGCAATAAATAATAACATAGGCAGTGTCAAGATGAGGCACATATGTTTACAAAGCAATATAGCTGTGTTGTGACCTAAAGTTATTGTATACAGTGGAAAGTTTTTAAATGGGACAATATTAATTCAACCCAAGAAAGAAAAGGAAAGGAAATAAAATAAAACAGCAATCACAAGACACTGCAGAAAGAGAGATAAGCTATAAATTTATTTATTTTTATCTTTAATTGATATTGTTCTATTCCATCTTTCTATCTGATCTTTACCATCTTAATTTTTATCAGCTCGATTTATTGATTCAAAACATAATATTTTATTATCAATTTGGAAGACGGAAATTGAAACCGATTGTCTCAAAGAAGCGGCAATTGAAAAGATATTAAACATAATATATAGGTGATGAAATGGAAAAACTGCGTAAAATTGAAACTGATTGTTTCAAGGAAACGACATACAGGGTGAGCAAACTATCCCTTCGGACCTTTTTGCGCATAACGTGCAAAAAAATAATAATAATGGCGTTAATAATAATAATGTTACCGCGAGATAGGGCCTTCCCCAGCAACTCCACCGTAGATGGTTATTCACTTGTGGAGCGGTTAATAAATAAAAAAAAAGAAAGGGAAAAAGGGGAAAAAAATACAAAAATAAAATAAAAATGAAAGCTGCTAGATTTAGAGACACAAGAAGCAGAAAACTTAGAAGAAGAAAAATAAGGAGATGACAATAGATGCAGACTTAGAAGAAGCATGGAAACTGAAAAGAAGCATCTCGCAAACAACTGCACCACACCCCAGCCGATGATGACAAATGGAAACTTATTAGAAGCATGGAAACTTAAAAGAAGCATCTCTCTCTCTCTCTCTCTCTCTGCATCATGCGACTCTCACTGCTGACAACAAGCATGTCCAATGTCCAACCCGGCTTATGCAGCTGGTCCGGCGGTATATAAAACATCCGAGATTTGGTTCCGGTACGCGGTTTGGCCGCATGTTGGGCGTATTCGACGGACGACCGGGCTGCGTGTTGGAACGAACCTCCATGGATGCCCGGAATTGGCAGCAATGCCCACCATACGCTGGCAAATCAATCAATCAATCAAGTATCTAAAATCATGTCTTTTGAGACGGATCGTAGCTCTTTCCGGACGAGGCGAAGCCTCTATTTTTGAACCCGTACTTATGGCCCCCCTGGGGGCGCGTGGGGGAGGCAGAAAGGTGCAACTTTTATGTATGTCATTTTTTATGACATCCCGAAGGCATATGCCAATTTTTAGCGTTTTCCGTCGAGAACTTTCCATTGTATAGGTGCACAGATTATCGTGTACCGCAGTTGTTAGCAGCTATTCATTCGGTTCAAAAATCTTTATTATACCATGGCCCCTGGCCCAAAATCAACCCACATTGGGGGGCTTGTGAACCCCTACCTACGGTGATTATTATAATATATTCCTCAGTATGCCACCATTGTTAGCAGGTATTCAAAATTTATTTTGCACACTGGCTCTTAAGCCAATAGTGTTATCATTTCCAATGTCCCGATAGTTGCAAGGATTGCGATATCAGTGAATTTTTCAATATACACACACTGCAATTATCGTCGACTGTCCGAATACGTAACTGTCGAGCAAAAATCAGCAGGATCTAAGTCGGGTGATCTTGGTGGAAAATTAAAGCGTTGAGTCTGAGTCTGATTCAAACTTGGTTCCTATGTAGCTTTTCTTTCTTTGTATGCCCTAACCATGACCACATTGTGTATTGATTTTTTTAATTTATGTAGTGCTAATGAGTTTACCATATATCGAAACAACTTTCATAATAAAAATTATTTTATGCATATACAAATAACAGTTATCACGTCACCTCTCTCTCTCTCTATCTCTGAGAAAGTAAATAAATCAAGGTGAAGGTCATTTATTTTGGTTCTGGAATAAGTGGAAAAATGAGGCTCAAGTTGAATACCGTATTAAATTTAACGAGTCCTTTATGACATCCAAATCTGAATTAATAGTATCAGACTAAGAATAATTTGATTAATGTTCCATTCAATTAAATTACGCGCCTGCGAAAGATTGAGCAATTAGACAATTTAACGCAGTTGGTATTAACTCGACTGTGAACTGAAAATCTCATCATAAAATTCAGAAAAAAGTTAATAACTCGTCTGTACAAATGTAATTTATTCTGATACTGTGTTATATGTCCTGAATTGGAAATTCATTTACAAAGAACTTCAAAAGGTATAACTTACTTTAGTAATTGAAATTCAGTCATGTGAATATGTTTCACATAAGGCAAATTATAAATTAAATTATCAGTGATGTAGTCAGATTCTGACTTCAACAACAGCCTGTTATTTAAATAAATTTGCCGCAGAATATAACTAAACATGTAGATTAACTTGTACAAAAAACATGATCCAAAATGATTGACTGATTAGAAATTTTATTCCATATTTGCATCCGTCAGCCGTATCGTATGGTTGGATTTTGCGACCTTTGTATTAATCTAAACTTTTCAAAAATATACTAAAGTATTCATCTGTCAACTATACTATACGTAGATCAAAAAAGAGCAAAAGTTTCTATGGACCTAAGTTAGTGGGTTAGTCACATTGCATCCTTTCTAATTTTGTTCTAAGAAATTAGCGTACAAGAAGACATTAACTCGTTTCTTTACCGCGCTGTACTTAATTTATTTCCAAAATCCCTAATTTATATGTGCCCTTTGTAGAAAGCTGCGTGACAAAATTTGTTTTCTACTTTCCGAAAACACGTATCCTTCGGTTTCAATGTAATAATCATTAAACAAATTACGTATTATGTCCCCAATCAATTACTGTATAATCAGAAGCAAAGCTGTATTAAAAAAAAGTTATCTTGTATATAACGTAGTCACGCAATGTGAGAGTAGAGTTATAGTTGGCTTCTTAATTATCTGGGGAAGCATATTTAATGGTATGTGGGGGCAGCCTGCATGCAGTAATGAACATAATATACGTTTACGATGTGTTAATATATTACGACCAATTTTCTACCAGAGGAAAGCATGTGGTAAATAATATTTTGATTTTTGTTTTAACCGAATTAAATTATTTTAATGTCATAACAATTTTAATAAATCTGGAAACTATAGTTGATTTTATAATAATCGGTTAGAGTTTATATGCTTTTATTTTAACTATCAAAACTTTAGTTTATTGAAAGTCTAACAGCCAACGTTAAATTTTTAACGTTTGCCAAATAAACTATGAATAATAAAATTATGCTGATTCATCAAATATTTACTCACACAATTTTGGCGCAGTCGGTAGGATGTGCAGTATTGCCCAATCATATCATATCAGTGATTTCTGAATTTTGGTTTAGAACGATTTACACATATATCGTGGAGGCTTGGAATTACCAGCCGTGACAGTGAGATTTTTTGTAATATTTGTTATGTATTCTTAAATATGTAGACCCCTCTCGTACAAAATCTTTTCTGGTATCCCATTTTTGATTTTAATTTTAATGAATTCCATAACTGTACTAAACTCGAATAATACAATCAAAATACATTACATTCAAAACATTTTTAAATTAATTTGTCCCCATGTTGGGACTGGAGATTGCAATCATCAGGGCCGACTAGAATTTAAATTCAGCCTCAACGTACCGACAAGTTATGCTACGCCTGAGGCAAACTATGGTTTATGACGTTGAATTTGGGACAGCTTATTACACACTACATTACATATACGAAATGGTTTTCGAACATAGCCTAGTGTCGTTTTCGAAAATTATTTCCAATATTAAAAGAGTAAGCAGAAAATAGTTTGTATAGATCTAAATGTTATTTACATGTACTTTTGTAAGGTGTAAGAATCACAGTGCAGTTGGAACAGGTGAACACCTTTCGGAATTAAACTGGCGAAAATACAATGTAAAATAAAAATATTTATATTTTACCACTATGTAAAAATCTTCATTTGTGATATGTTGCATCGTACGTGCATTTAATGTAAAGTTTTCGTTAGTCTTAGTTTGCTACTGTATTAGATAGATTAAATACAAGAACAAAACGGAGAAGGTATTTTCTCTCTATACATTTTGATTATTATGGGGAAAGAAGGCATCATCAGGAGATGATCTCATTGTTGTAATTCCAGGGGTCCCAAAAGCATCTGAGTTTTTAATATTTGCTACATTTTTATTTAACTTTAAATCTCTATTTCTATTGTCACCTAGGAAGTAGTCAAATCCGGGAAAGTAGCACATGTTTGTATAAATAAAACATATTCGACCCTAGTCTAGTTAGGAATTAAAAAACAATTAAATAATGTCAACGGTGTTTTGTTTAATAATAAAACATAAATATATGTAAACATGACATTGACCGGTATAAACTTCTGCTAAATAAACAAGTAGTTCCTAAATATATAAAACGAATAATCAAACAAACCGCTCTCTTAGTTCTTTTGATTATTCGTTTCCATTTCATATTCGCCTCCACCATATGTCACGCTAGGATAAGGCAAGGACCTTAGCTGTAGCCCTACGCCACACGTGACTGAGTTTTCTGGAGAAGTGTGTTAAAAAGGGCAACTTTAAGAATTTACATGGTTTTATTTAAAGACACTTGGTTACGAAATAACAATGAACAGAAACAACAATAATACACATAATAAAAATGTAACACAATAACTTAAACGATCTTACCAATGTGCACAATTGGGAGGAAAAGGTGTCACTTTACACTTAACCGATGATCTCCAGAGCGGACATCACTAAAACTGCCTGAAGGGCCTGGGCCCCACATCCTAAGATGAGGGCCCCAAAACTAAGACTGATTGTAGACACTAAGACGTCGAAACTGAATCAATCAAAAGAACCGAGAGAGCAGTTTGTTTTGATTATTCGTTTTATATATTTAGCAACTACTTGTTTATTTAGTAGAAGTTTATACCGGTCAATGTCATGTTTATATATATATTTACGTTTTATTATTAAACAATTCTACTCTCAGCATTGAAATTATTTAATTGTCTTTTAATTTCTAACTAGACTAGGGCCGAATCTGTTTTATTTATACATTTGCTACTTTCCCGGATTTGACTATTTCCTGCGTGACACTATTTTATTATCGTTTCAAAGGCATCCTGTTTATCAGTTCTTGCATAATTACTGAGACGTGTTCTTTAGATCTAGTTATCACTGAACATTTTGTTTGTCCAAGATATTTCGAATTATAATTCTTCTAGCGATCCATTCTCTAGATTGCCAAAATTACATGGTCTGACCGGGAAATAATAAAAATGCTATAAATATTTGGGTAAATAGCTCCATTTATGGTTTTATTTGTTAGTGAGTTAGGGTTTATGCAACTGTAGGAACAATTTAAATACAAAATAATAGACATTTTAGATTTGTTATCATCTGATGATGCCTACTGTAAAGCCGAGACTCGCGACAAGTGCGGTATTGAGTGAATTGGGGTCTGTAAAAACTACTTCTGATATTTCGCCAGTTTAGGAGAATAGTAAAGTTTCACACTTGAGATATGCAGAAGATGTAGAAGTTGGAAATATAAGCAAGAATATATTACGTATTATATAATATCAATATAAATAATTTCAGTAAAATTTGTCACAACTACTTATAATGTAAAAATTCTAATTATTATAATAAATCCTATCCTAGGTAATTCTCATTAAATCCTTAATAGTATATCAAAACTGAAGCTGCCCTTACAAAAAAAATGAACAGCGATTAGATTGATTAACTACTCAGTGATTAAAAATAGGTCAGCGCACTTTCGTGATTGCTGTGTTAAATTCTAAATTAATTAATGCCGTAATGAGCCATTACGGCATTAATTAGTTTGAGTTCCAAAAATGCATTGGCATAAGTCAAGTCAAAGATTCATATACAATTTTATTTTCTCCTATATAGATCTTTAAACTTTTGCGTTAAATTTTTCAGTGTCATAAACAGTAAAAATTGATTGTTTAGCGAATATTCCTACAATTATTTTAGGTACAATAATATAATCGATTTTTTAACAATATTTATCACTAATTTGTGCACACGATTTATATAATGGGAAAGATATAATTTTAAATGTTTATATCTAGCAAAGCTCTCTCTGGTTCATGAAATAGCTTGGGAAAAATATTTTCAAAAGTATAATTATCTTTATAATGGTCGAGTGATGCTTGGGTCAATATCTAAATATTGTTTATTATAAACTTCAAAACATGTTGAGACGGAGGAAAAATACGCAATGAGTTTATATATTTAAATTTTAAAAGGCACTCTGTAGGGTGTATTAGTTTCAAGAGACCATTTGCCAGCAGATTAAAGAAAACGTAGCTTTTAACAGAAAATGTTTAATATTCCATCTATCTCGTTTGCTTTAGTAGATACAGAACGTCAAAATGTTAATTTCTTCAAGTGCTTCCGTGTATCTCTTAAAATAAACGCGATATCAACTTGAAATTTGATATTCTCAGCAATTATAGCTAGTTGTCACAACTATTTCATTACTGCAATCACGTTGTGATTACTTTATTATTAGTATGTAGATTATATTAGAACTTTTATTATTTTCACCTTGGAATTTTTTTCGGTGTTAAACTCTAAAGTGGTTCCAATTATTTAAAAAATGCCTTGATTACCTTCTACACTTCGAAGAGCGGAATATTTAAACCTTTGTTATTTGATAATCCTTCGAGCTAGCCAATTCGTTTGCACAACAAAATATTTGTACTTTAAAGAGAAGTAAAAAGTATGTTATAATATATGATGAATATTTTATATTGTAAATCCAAAAATGTTAACAAAACATATCTTCTTATCCAGATAAACTGCTGGCAGAAGTAGACCTTTGAGCCTGTTATAAAATATTTTCTACACAGGCCCTATTACTAATATGTAGAATGACTCCTGTAAAGAGGACGAAATGTTTTTAACTTAGAGTACTGTTTTTATGTTAATTGTATATTATTTTCCTGTTACTAAAAATTAAAGGAACATAAAAGTAAAGTATATTTAGTTATATTAAAGTCACTAGAAGCACTGATATGTTCGGTTGTGTTTAACAGAATCACATGTGCATAAATAAACTGATAGATTTCCGTTTAAATCATAATTTAAGCGGAATAATATATTATTCCATTTAAATTATGATTTAAATAATTATTTCAGTAGTTTGGACAACTTTAAATACAGCTATGATTATAGCACAAAGATGATAATTCTACCTGGTACCTACCATATTACTAGCCAGCCTATAATTTTCTAATACAAAAAATCAATCGTAAATTTTGGGAAGTCATGTGCTTTTGAGAAAATGGCTGTTGAAAATGTTATATTGGTCGTAAATTGTTCCATCTTTACATAAAACAAATGAGTGTAGGAACAAATCTGTTATGGTTATATAAGTTTTTTGGCGAGTCATAAAATTTTCATTTCCAATTGAACCGGAGGTACTACGAAAATTGACTTTCACACTCGAATTACTTCGATACTTTTAATGGAACACCCTGTAGGCGAGCTAGATTCTACTGTCAGACTTACTGCAACCCCAGCAAAAAAAAAAACTTACATGTAGTTTGCGATGTCTGGAAGAAGATATTATTTTGGAAAAAAAATCTTTGGTGGAATTTGCAAAAAAATTGCGAAAGGTAGCCCACAATGGTCTTTCGCGTTTTAAAGGGAATGTTGAATTCATACGAAAAAGAAATGATTAGGTAAAAATGTGCGCAATAAAATAACGAACAAAATGAGCCCCGGTAGTTGGCCCAGCAGTTTTTTCAAAAGCATGCGAAAAATGCGATCAAAAACCGTTAATTTCTGCGCTGTGGAAAGGGCGAAGAGTTGGGATAGCGAGAGTGAAGGGGAACTCGACTACCCCCACTCTTCGCCGCTTCCACAGCGCTGAAATTAACGGTTTTCGATCGCGTCTTTCACTTGCTTCTAATTGACTTTTGGCAAAACAAAAAAACACGTTGTAGAGTGGGCCCATTGAGATCCACCGGGGCTCATTTTGGTAGTTATTGAAATGTCGACAACCTGAATGTTCACTTGCATAGTCAATATCACAATGTAGGATTAATTCTTTTCGAGAAATCAACGGTGGACATTTTGAACATTTAAATTATGATTAATACCGACCTATTACTTTTGAATACTTATTTTATTTTTCATGGAATACCCCCAATATTTTTCTGCTTTGAACAGATTTGTGATATTCACAGTGCAGGTGAACATTCAGTTGTCGATATCTAGAATGTAAATGTAAGGTTCAATACAGGATGTTCCATTAAAATTACCGTAGTAATTTGAGTCACTTTTCGTAGTACCTCTGGTTCAACCGGAAATGAAATTTTTATGATTTTGTAAAATTTTACTCGTCAAAAACTTAAATAACCCTAACAGATTTGTTCCTACATTCATTTGTTTTATGTTAAAATGGAATAATTTATGATCCATATAACATTTTCTATCGCCATTTTCTCGGAAACTGTCAAAGATTAGACATAGGGTGTGCTACATATTTTATACCTAGAATTTCTTAGGCAATCTAAATTTTGATTAATATACAGAGCGTTTCATTAAAAATAACAACATTTGTACAAGTTCCGGTTGAACCGGAAACGAAAATCAGAAGTTAGAGGAATCAAAATGTGCAACCGATTCAATCATACAACTTCCCAGAATTCGAAACCGATATTTCTTATTACAAGAAAGTTATAGGCTGGCTAGTAATATCGTAGGCATCCGGTATAAGTAATAATTTTTCTTAGGATTTTTAGTTATTTGCAAACATTTCAAGAGGGTATCGAGTAAATATAATCGAGTAAATATAATCAAAAATATTTCTCTGAAAATGAGAAAATCGGCATATGCAGTAAAGAAACTTTTATTCCCCTTTAAATTATTTAAAATTTTGATGACTGGATGAATGCAACAGCTCAAATGGTTGCCGAGTTACAAAGCTTTGAATATTTTACCCTTCGGGGGGTATAAGGGTGAACAATTCGTACTTTAATTGATTAAGAAGGGAGTTACTGTTGTATACTAGATCCCCTATCAGATGCTTTCAACATTCCAAGCCCACGACCATCGTATTTTGAACATAAGCTTTTTGGCTAATTAGAGTTTTTATTATATGTGAAAAGCATAGAGTATTTAGAAAAAAAATACACGGTTCTTACATTAGGCCAGGCGTCAGGGAGTTCAGGATGTGTAAATGCCGTTTTAAATCGGAACTGTTGGAACCAGTTCGTTATAGGCCTCTTTTAGACATACTAATCCCCCCCCCTCGTTTTATTATAATTAATTATAGTTTGCGAAGACGTTGATCTTTTCATCTTTATGTTCAAACATGTATTTTGTGAAACCAAGCAAGGTGAAAACGGACGAACGAATTTATCCTTCGAATTCTTTTAAATACCTAAAAGAAGCTGCGGATAACATATTATTCCTCTACGCATTCAATGGATGTGACACAACTTCTGCATTTTTTAGATAAGGCAAAGCAAAATTCGTTAAATTATTACAAAAATTACAAAAAAAGTTGAATGTTTTAAATACCCCAATGCTCACTTTGATGGTATAGATATAGCAGACCAAAAAGTAATCTTAGTTCTTTACAGAGCAGATCTCGATTGAATGAATTCAGGTACAAATGCTTTATTAGGTCAGTGGCAAAAAGTACATGCAACCTTGCATCGTTACCTCCTACTGAGTCTGCTGTACGACAACACTCTATTAGAAGGTACTATCAAATTCAGCAATGGTACAGCAATACCAAAAGACCTCAAGATTGAGGTTGGATGGAAAAAAAATTGGTGTGTTTCCTATTACTACCAAAGAGGAAGCTGCTCCACATGAAGTATTGAAGACAATAAGCTGCAAGTGTACAACAGGCGGCAGAGCTGCATGTACATTGTACATGTAGAAAAGCTGGACTAAGATGTTCCGTTATTTGTTCTGTATGTCAAGGACAATCCTGTTCAATGTCGAAATATATGTAGACGACTTAGATCAAGCCGAGGAACCCGATAAACACGAAGAGGCTGAATCTGTCAAAGACGATGCAGACGATAATGAAACCATTGGCAGTTGAAAATAAAAAAATTACAGGTAAGTTAACCGAATAAACAAAAAGTGGATTAGGCCTATTGGGGACACCACCACGCATAATGGTAGGAACCACCGATAGATGTAGACATTTGTAATTTCAAAATTGATAATAAATGTGTTTACTTGAACTTCAAAAGTGAAAATTAAACGTAATAGCAAATAGAAGGCATGGAAATATACAGAGCCGATGCGATGCTTGACTTCCCCCTCCTATATCTCCAAAAATATTAATCCTACGTAAAATTGTGTCTGGACTATTTCGATAGAGAATTTACTTACCTTTGACTTTTATAACCATCTTTTCTTTCGTAGGACCGAGATATTGGCAAAAAAATGATTTTTGAACGATATTGTCTCAAAGTTGGGGGTGTTCCGGGGGGCGGGCGAGGTGGAAAAATAGTATATTTAAAGGAGGCCTGTAATGAATTGGTTCCAACAGTAAAATCTTTTGCCTGATTTAAAACGATATTAATCTACCGCCTGGCCTATATTATTATATTGGATATAAGAGGTACAAAGAATATTATTATTCATATACAACATTTAAAGACCAATGATATAAGTAAACTGTCTAAGAAAAATCTCTTTCTGAATAGTCCGCCGAGGATTTGCGGCGACTTAAGATCTACACACAAATACTTGTCATTGTTCAAATGATATATTTTGGTTATTGTGGTAGTAGCTATTCTTGTTTACTCTGGTTTTTCTTTTATATATCGGGAGATATTTCTTTTGTGGTTGTTTGAACTAATAAATATATCTTATTTCATTTCATCAAATAACAAAAAGAAAAACAGTTTCAAATATTAAATACATAAAAGCATCACGTTCCCTTTGTTGCTTGCCAAAATGAAATTTCAGTTAATTGCCTACAGATTGCAATAATTATATTTGCTCCTCAATTAATGGAATCTGATACTAAAAGCTCCACAAAGCTTTGTACACATTATCTAGCGGTGCCACGTAAATTGTGTCAATACTAGAGTTTAAAAGCTACCAACCTTGGAAAGCTTTGCCAGCTAAAAAGCTTTTCATGTGCATTTGTTTCCGCGAGGGTTTATTTTCGCTTAAGTATATCGTTTAGTGGGGCATTTAGCCAAGTCTGAATGGCCTCTCATTGTAAATAAGCATATACGAGCTCGCAATTTTTATGTTTTAATGTAAAATGAGAATAAAAATGTTTTAACTACTATGAATAATATACAAAACCCACGTTAGCGTGTTAAACTTTTAATATATAAAACTAACTCAAGTAACTGGAAAAGCTTGGGATGTATGAATAGAAAGAGCGAGTTGAGGCAGCTGAAAACACTGTTTTGTATTAGCTTCAGTATTTAACGACAAGTTAAATTTTCCATTTGCAATTCAACAGAATTAGCAGGATAGTAATCCTCTTACAGCAACAAAATTCTCGACAGACGACAAGAATGGGACTGAATTAGCTTTCACAACCACCAAAATAATGAATACTGCGACATAAATTGCAACTTTTACGCGTTAAGGCTTTCGGGGATAACATTGAAGCGACTGAAAAGAAAATGTAGAAGTTTAGGAGAAAGATATTGGACAAACGAAGTGTTAAGGTACTGTTAGACTTAAGAACCATATAGTTTTTCTCAAATAGGAAAGAAATCATATACTAGTGTTCTCCAACATGCCTTTGACAACTACCGTAGTTATTATTTACGTTGATCAGAAGAACGGCAGATAATACACAATTGCATGCTTTTGGATACCTATATAAGGTTTTGATGGTTTTAAGATGGAGGACCATTGTCAAAAATTCACGCTATAACAAAGAAATATAGTTATATATAAACATATTGAAATGTGAAACACAGCCCTGTGTGGCAGCTTATTTACCTTCAAAATTATAAAATACTACAAGACATTTAACCAGGATACAAGAAAAAGCAAAAGAAGAATAACAAGAATTTTGAGAAAAAAATTATCAACATTTGAACTGTTGTAGAATGTATATAAATGAATAAGGTGTTTAACTAAAACTTGTTTCACAACCAGTAAACGATTTACGATCCTTTTATTTTATAACAACAAAATTAATAATAGTTACAAGGTAATTATATTCTCAAAATTCTTATTGTTATTCTTCCTTTGTTTTTTCTTGTATCCTGGTTACGTCTTGTAGTATTTTATAATTTTGAAGGTAAGTAAGCTGCCACACCCTGCTTCTGACTTCGCTGTAGTTCGGCAAGAACATAGAACTTTATAATGAATTGTCAATGCTTGTTTTCTTTCTAATTAGGAATTAACGAAGTATAATTAGTTTTATAAAAATGTGTCTACACAAATAGAAAAATTTGGCGCAGTCGGTGGAATATTCGTCGTTGAATAATCGTTGGCAGAACTGATCGTCGGTATTCAAGGAAGCACTTACGTGCAAGCAACGTGCAAGCAACACATCAAGGAATATTCTAATCAAGAGATCAGAAGAAATTTACTAAATGAGAATATCACAAATTAAACAGAATAGTTAAATTAGACTCCGTTGGAAAGATAAAAGAAGAATGTATTACACGAAATTTATTTGCTCTTTCAAGTATATAAAAAAATACATCCTATGTATCACGAACGATGGATTATATAATAAATAAAGTGAGTTGCCAAATGAGGCCGTACCAGAATCAAACACATATGACATGCGAGTCCACAAAGCAAACAAAATAATTTCGACCCCCCGCTGTTACTTCATTAATTACATTATTTACTAACTAAGAGGTAATAGAACTTCCTAATTACTAACTAATACCAGTTTTCTTTTTAGTTGGAAATTAATGAAGCAAATCCAGTCAATTAAACGGCACGAGAAAAGCGTACCTCTCGTAAATCTGTAATCGATATTAAATTTCCGCTCCACTAAACGATATACTTTATACATAATTTCATATTCGCTTTATGGCCCTCTTACTTAGACACTTAGAATCAAAGTTGTTATTATTGTATTTTATTACAATGTTGGTAATGGATTATTTATTTTTTCCGCTCAATTTTACGAGCTTTCGAAGCGGTATATGCATGATGTCGCCCAATAAGAGACTGAAAGCAAACAGAAAAACCGCCTTTGGGTGATTGATTGCTGATGTGCCCTGGAGGGAAATGGAAAAGGAGTTGAAACTGTTATCTCATATAACTAGATAGTATATCTATAGACAGAGATTGATAAATGTTATAGTCGGTGTTACATTCTAAATAGAATGATGGATTTATAAAGGTTAAAAAAAATATATGAGTGCTTTTGACTTTTACTACAACATTACGGAATTAAACATCAGTCCAAACATAACTTTCTACTTTATTTTTAGCGAACTATTTTCTTTCAGTCTCTTAAATATTATACTTGCTAAGATATTTGAGCTACGTCAACACCTAATTTACTTATGTAAATCATCACAAAAACAATGGTCAGTTAAATTTTGTACACCCATCCCCTACTACCCCTTAATACTGCCTCGAGTTAAAACTGTACTGTCGTCCGTTTACCAACAACTCCCTAGTTTCCGAAGGTGTTCCAGGACTCAAACTTGCCGTGGTGGTGTTGGATATGGTTTCTCGAAGTTCCAGATGGCGTATATCCTCATTGTCCCTTTCATATATCTCTTCCTCGAGTATTTTCTCCAGGTAGATATCACCGTTAATGGCATTTGGTGGTGCTGTCTTTGAGTGTGGCGAATGAGTAGGAGCCAGCTCTGTTAATCCACGTTGCTTGTCCTCCCGTTGCTTTTCCAACATAATCCTGTGGTTCTTGGTAGCTAAACAGCCTGTTTCTACGTCTCTTTCCAACCTATGTCCACTCCTGGAACGGGTAAGCTGCCTGGCGACGTAATCTTCAAGCTCCACTTCCTCCCGTCTGCTCATTATTCTATTCAGGAGGACGAAAAATAAACCGAAAACGACTACGAAAATACCCGTTACCACCATCGTATTGAACCAGCCTTCGTCTTTCTCTCTCCAAGACACCACACTATCTGGAAGCAGCCCAGAACCTATCAAAAAGAATCCAAGAACCATAAAACAAACCCCTAAATGAAGCATGCCGATGGATGTGACCAGTGCGTGGTCCTTGGGGGCATGGTAACTGTCCTTCTTGGTAGGAAGATGCTCCATGCTGTCCATGCTGCTGGTCCTGGAGGAAAGTCGTCTCTCGGCAGCCCTCCGCTTGGCCTGCTCTCGGAGCCGACGCTGGCGCTTGATGGCCATGGCCGAATGGAGTCCAGCTGAGCCATGCATCTGCAATCCAGGGAACGGAATGAGATTTGTGAGTCTTCAACGCAAAAAACTTGCATGCACTTTGCACAAAACACAACACTGCACACTGCACTGCACTGTACACAATTTCAACAAGCACTGCCAAAAATAACGTCCCTCTGATATTGCTGTCATCTAAAACAGTCTTTCAAGTTTTTAAGGTTAATATACATTTACTACAAGTCAAGAGTTTTTTAGGTTGCAAATATTTTAAGAACAACGATATGGTTATACTAACAATAGGCGCTTATATTTGCGATACGTATCCAAAATGAGCGTGTTTAGTATTTTTTCAATAAAAACTGATTTTCTGTTTACTGTAAAATTCCAAGATTAATTTAAGAAGAATTGCACGTAAGTAGATATGTTGTTTAGACAACCCCGTATCACTTTCAATTTAATTTCAGTCTCTCGTCTTTTTGCACTATTCATGTAGAACTGAGAGCTCTGAGAGCTCATGAGAGCTCACAACTATATGTACACTAGACGTGTACAAGTTTTTATAGCTCTGTGATTTTACATGACTTTGCTCTACTATAGCTGAATAGTTGCAAACTGTAAAGAAAGTGGTGAGACTAAATGGAAATAGTGAGGGGTGGCTAAAAGCAACCATTATACTACTAAACAATTGGTCATAATTTATTTTATTCTTGTTTAAAATGAGACATACTTATTATATAAAACAAAGTAAGATGCCTCGTCTTTGAAATTCAGGATATTATAGATGATGAATGATTTTTTAAATAATGAATGAATTTTGAATATATTTCTTAAATCTCCACTGAAGTCTACCCTCAATTACCTATTGATGTCTATGAGATCTAAATTTGTCTGAGAAAGAATGGATTTTGAATACATATCTTTGATCTCCACTGATGTCTACCCTCAGTAGCCTATTGATGTCTATGAGATCTAAATTTGTCTGAGAAAGAATGAATTTTAAACATATATCTTTGATCTCCACTGAAGTCTACCCTCAATAACCTATTGATGTCTATGAGATCTAAATTTGTCTGAGAAAGAAACAGCGACCGCCAGTTTACAGCGGAATCCAAATCACTGAGGAATAATAAAAAGCTATTTTAGAGTAGGTGTCCAGTTCACTAGATACACCTAGAGTGGAAGCTAGACACCGCGCATGAACTTTTATAGAGGTGACTGAAATTTTGCTGAAAGCTAACTTCTACTTAGAGAACTTCAAGGGGGGCATAGAGGCGTTAGTAAAGCATTTCCAGGGAAATTTTTGTCAAGGAAATACAAGAAAATGTAATCATTGCTTAGTAGTGTAGGTATACTAAGGAAGCAGGTAATAATTTACTAACCATGCAGTTGTAAAATCAATAATGATTGGGAAAAGTGTTTGGTGTACGTTATGTATTTACTTTTAAAGCGTTAAAGATCATCAATCTTACGCACGACACTATTTCATATTTATAGACATCAATTTGTAAAATGCAAAGTGATTAGAGAAAAGTGTCCTGTATTTCTAAGTCAAACACAATAACATCATCCTTTAATAGCGTAATATCCGTGATGACAATATTAACGATTTTCAATTACGCATTATGGGAATTTTCAACTCAAAGAATAATGTACAACAATAGTAACAAAACCTACTAATAGTCGACTAAGAAAGTAACGGAAACATTTTGGTTTGTTGCTCAATTGGAACAGAACATTTTGGATGTAATTGTATAATTTTTTATCATTAATTTAATTATCATAATCTCAGATGTTTCTAATATAAAATCTACGTTTACACATCGATGGGACATTACTTTTGCAATAGCAGTATGCATTCAAACTAAAAAGCAAGCTGTCTACTAAACTTATATCATATAAAATGTTGGGTGCACAACTATGTTACAAAAATATACAAATATTACAATTTCAAAAAGATATCATCATTACCAGTCAACGCAAATACTCGTTTCTCATGAAAAAAGATTAATATAAATTTTCTTTTACATAAGCCTATTTCATGCTGTCATGCAGTAGCTAGGTTGATCCCGAGTAGTATTTGTGGTATCAGTCTGACTTTGTCGATGTGCTGTCACTATTCGCAATTGGCTCGGGAGCCCCCAGTCCCAAGAGGATGCATAGACAGATAATAAACAAGATCAAGGTACTGCCAGCAGAGTTAATCCCTATATCATATTTGGGTAAATAAGTCGGCTGTCGACGAACTTAAGACCCAAATCATCGTTGGGCTGTAGCAAATAAAATAAAATGCGATATAATAGTATACTTATTGCATACAGAGGTGGAAAGAGTTTCATTGTTGTCGAGAGATGAAACTTTTCACCAAGGTTTGTACACTATTTCATTAACAATCGTCTCCCTTACAGAACAAAGAGCCAAGAAATTGTTTACTAATTTTTTTTCTATTTGGATACCAGTGTCAGTTTAAAAATCATAAAAAAAGACCGACAAAGGAATACTCCATAACACCAGCGATGTCCGACTGGCAATTTTTAGAATCACTTTTTAATTATTGCAAATATTGTTTTACTACTTTATATTAATTGATAGGCCTGATGTAAATTATTTATTTATAATACATTATTTATTTGTAATAAATAACCTACGGCTATGCTACCGGTAATATTAAGAATGAACCAAACTAGTTTCATTTGTGATAAGCGCATAACATATCTGCTTAACTATGTTCGCATACGCGTTAGTTCCTTCAAATTAAGAAAAATTAAATGCATTTTCCCACAGCTATGAAATTTGTAAAAAGTGAAGCATGTAGGTTGTCTAAACATGATATTCATCCCCCGCAGTTCTAAAAGAGGGTGGTTTTGAGAAATATATACATATGTATGAATTATAGCGCTTTTTCGCCTTTTTTTCTATTTTTAGGAAAGACTATGCATTTTGGTCAAAAATATCAGGAGAGCAAAGTTATAGAGCATAAAACTTCCTACAAATTTTATTTCTACGTTTTATTAACTTTCTTTTTCGAATTTTGCATAGTTTCGCTACTAGAGGGCGCCAAAGAAATATATTTAAATAGACTTTCGCACCCTCTAACGGCGAAACTAAGCGAAGTTCGAACAAAAACATAGAGACAAAATTATAGGAAATTTTATACTCTACAACTTTGCTCTCCTGACATTTTTCACCAAAATGCATAGTTTTTCTTCAAAATAGAGAGAAAGGCGAAAAAGCGCTAAAATTCATATATGTATACAGAGTGTCCCGAATTGCATAGGCCAAATTTCACTAAGTAATACAACTTTTCAAAATAAGAAAAAAAGTTCCTATAAACATGGGTCGGGAATATTTTCCGAGATACAGGGTGTTCAAGTAATTCTCCTGAAAATGTTTTTTTTATGAATATTTTCGAAACGTCTAAAGATAAACAAATGATAATTTACACAGTAATTTAACTTTTTAGCGCCAACTTTATTATGTGACACTTAAATTAATTTATGAGCAGAACTTAAAAATTTGAGGTTCTCTATACAAAAAAAATCTTTTGTGTTTTTTCTCTAAAATTATCAGTTTTTGAGTAAATCTTATCTGAATTATATTCGGGAATAGTTTTTTATGAATAATTTTAGCAGAACAGAAAAAACAATGACAGTAAAACAAAATTTGATTACATTGTTTTTTATTAGACAACAATGAATTAGATTATAGTAAGGTAAATTACAAATTGCAAGAGTCGTTCAAAGTGTATTCCGCCAGCTTCAACATTTCTGATATCTGCGTGGTACAGAGTGTGTAGCTTTACGAATGAAATCAGGATTAGCCCACAAATTTTCACATTCTTTGAGAATTCTTTCTATTAACTCTTCTCTCGTGTTTACAGGATTGCGTATACTTTGTCCTCTAAATAGCCCCGGACAAAAAATCAACTGGAGTTAAATCCGGTGAACGGGGTGGCCAGGCTCTTGCACCTAATCGACCGATCCACCGTTCAGGATAATTATTGTTTTCAACAGCAAAATGTGCAGGAGCTCCGTCCACTTGAAACCAGCATTTAATTATTAAATTAAGAGGAATATTCACGAGATATTGAAAAAAATGGTTATTTAAAAAAATCATTAAATAATGGTCCATTTAAACGGGGAGGAAGGATGTGGGGCCCACAAAAAGACCCGTTTATAACACCACACCATACATTAACGCTAAACTCCTGTTGAAATGCCCTAGGGTGAATAATATGGGGATTCTGATGAGCCCAGACTATTAAATTATTAAAATTAACCGATCCATTATGGTTAAAGGTAGCTTTATCAGTCCAAATAATTTTATTGAAACATTCTTTATAGGATTTTGCAAACAGCAGAAAAAATAACTATCTATAACTAAAAGAAAAACTTTGTGTAGAAATATTAATGAAATCTTTGCATTCTTTCGATAACCTGAATTCTGGTTATGCTAGCAAATTAAAATCCTAAAATGAATTTGTCTAATTTCTTATTTGACAATTCTCATTCTAACACTAGCATCCACACAGTCCCCTACGGCCATGCAGATTAAACTAGTATCCACATAACCCCCTACGATTATGAAGATTCAGTTAAAAATGAGAACAAAGACCTAAAATGAATTTATTTATCTACCTTGTCTTAAAAAATTGTTCATTCCAATGGATTACATTTTCATGAAATCTATCATTCTGTTTCCTGGAAATGCTTAGCCTTTGAAACGTTTTTCGCCCTTATTCTGGAGCTCATCATTTTTAAAAAATAATTTTACTTCCGAAATAGGGATCTTGTTCCATGGCATTTATAAACCAATTACAAAAATTGATACGCCTTTCGGGATCACCTGGTTGAAGGCTTTGGACTGGCTGCATTCGAAAAGCTTTTCTGTGGTCTTTTTTCAGCCCGAAAAACTTTGTTTTTGGAAGCACAGCTTGCGCACGCACCTGTTGGACTGCTCTTCTGATACTTAATTTATTATTATTGTTAAATTTGGCCAAAATTATGTTTTTAAATCGTCCATTTCGCTGTTCTTCATTTCTTGGACCTCTTTTAAATCCAACATTTCTAAATTTTAGGTGGGTTTGAATAAAAACATCTTTAGGAAATCTGCGATATTCGCGTACCGCGCATTACAATATCTATAAACAAAATGAATATCCACATATTCCACATTACTAAACATGACCATTTTTCACTTTTCAATAGAACATTTTTTCCAAAAGGAAATAATAAAACTACATAGCAATTAACTACAGAGAACCAAAAATCAACAATGTCATTATTGTCATTCTGGCATTGCATGCTAGATTATTTTTCAATTGTTACAAACATTAAAATCACGGCACACTCTTGCATATCAGGAATGCTGGTAATAATGGTTACTAATTAATAAAGTTCATATAAGACTTATTCAAAAACTGACAATTTTAGAGAAGAAACTAAAGAGACTTTTTTTGTGTAGAAAACTTCAAATTTTTAAGTTCTGCTCATAAATTGATTTAAAAGTATCACACAATAAAGTTGGGGCTAAATTGTACCTAGGCCCCTCCAGTTTCACCCACTCCTGAATGATTTTCATACATAGTTGCCATTTTTCTTAAAAATCATAAAAATCATAAAAAGTTAAATTCCTGTGTAAATCATTTGTTTATCTCTAGACGTTTCGAAAATATTCATAAAAAAACATGTTTAGGAGAATTACTTGAACACCCTGTATCTCGGAAACTAATAATTTCCCGACCCATGTTTATAAGCACTTTTTTTCTTATTTTGAAAAGTTGTATTATTTAGTAAAGTTTGGCCTAGGCAATTCGGGACACCCTGTATGTATATATTTTTCAAAAAGCACCCTTTTTAGAACTGCGGGAGGCGAAAATCATGTTTAGATTACCCAAATGCTTCTCTTTTTACAGATCTCATAGCTGTGGGAAGTTTTCCATAAAACAGCGATTTTTTACTAATTTGAAGGGACTATGTATCGTTTGTAATGTTATTCAAGTAGGTAGAGGTGTTTCAGAATCTCATGAGCCGCGAAATGCGCAAAAGGCAAAGTTTAATCTGAGTAATAAGTATGTTTTTGAAGACACTGGAGGCTGCCTTGCTGTATACATAAACAAGAGCTCGGGATAAATTGTAAACAATAAATATAATATTTTGAAGAAGTGTAACTGAGTCAGCAGGACGAATTATGTACCTGCGCATATGAAGGTCACAGCTCATGAGGTTTTAATACACCTCTACAGTCCCGATTTTATTCTATCACAAACATGCTTTGTAATGATTTATCCTGGTAGCAACGCTTTAAACTGGATTTCTAAATTGACAATAGAAACACTGTACCATCGATTCCCTTTTATCATAGGAGCAAAAGTTTGGTCATTTTCAACATCGTTCTTTGTACTGAGTTTACCTCAATTTAAATCTTTTGTTTCGATATCCATCTCCAAACGGATCTTTACTAGACTGTAGTCACTTAGCATTGCTTTCCAGAAGTTTTCACTGCAGACATTGTTGAGTAAACTAGGTTATCTCTGCGTGACTCGCCTGAGTACATTTTCAGAAATTGACAAATTGGAACAGAATCTCCTAAGCTTAGTTTAATTTGTTTCGCAACCTAATTTCCATACATAATCGATCAATTTGGGAAGTTACTGGAGAATTTTATTGTATCACTTTAGATGATTAAAGAATTAGGGACCTATTTGAGAACGTTACTGAAATAAATATCAAGTAGTGTAATACGTGGGTCTCTGAGATTAATCATAGTAATGATAATGACAATATATTTATTTGTTTTAGAATGTAGTCGATACAAGAATTTTGCAGGAATAATGCACCTAAGCTCATCTAGAACTTGTTTTGTACAAATTAATTTCCGCATCCTCTTATTGGACTTGCACTCAGGATTTTATTCGATGGATATGCGGCTGATGCGGCAAACACGAACACTAAAAGTGTAGAACGACTTCTCCAATTAAAAATCCTCCAAGAACTTTGTCTAACGGAGTACATCACGGAGGGTTTCAACCACCGCCAAGTCACAGGAGAGATCTTCTTAGATGTAGCCAAGGCCTTCGACAGGGTTTGGCATGAAGGTCTCCTGGCGAAGATGTTGTCGATGGGTTACCCTGTCGGCATAGTCAAGCTTGTGAGATCCTACCTTCATCGGAGGCAAATCCGTGTGAAGATTACCGACAAGCTGTCAAACTACAGGCCCATTTTGAATGGAAATTTATTTTTTTTCTGATTAAACTTATTTAAAATATCAAAATTTTACAAAAGATACAAATTTAGCATAATCAGTTTTTCTACATTATAAAGTTCAATTATTTTAGCTACTATAATTGAAGCTTAAAGCCTACTTCGCGCCACCCCAAAAATTTAACACTATTACTTAACCAAATAAGGAAATGAATGATGATATTTTAAATATAACATTACATTATCTTTTTGCACCTATATCACACGGAGAATTTATCAATTTGTAATATTTTTTTGAATAATTCTATGGAATGCATCTTCGTAAATAACCCGTTTATTTTTAATTTTTCAAAAAAACTTTATTTCAAATTTTTTGTCCAAAAAGGCTCGTACCTTATACTGGTTATAAAGGGAATACTTAATTTTAGATTATTATTAGAAAACTGTTCGTAGAATTTATCAAAAAAATCAGGTTTTTCAGGATTTGTAGATTCGCTTTTGTTTTGTCAAATTTCTCACAAACGTCACCTAATAGACCTCGAGCTCCACAATCGCCATTTTTGAAAATCAAAATCGGACCTTCGCTTCGAGAATTATTAATTTCTTTGGAAATCATACTCGGCCCTGGAAAAAATACTTGCGGTCAACGGATTCGGGCCGCCAGCAGTAGGCTTCATTTGTGGCCGTGTACCTTTGATCCCAAGTCTCATCGAAATCGATCAATATCCCGGACAGTTATCATGCTTCCTAGCCCGATTTCGAGAAAACCAGTTTTTTGCAAAACAAATTGAATTTATATTATTTGTTTTTCGACATAGTCTGTGGTATACCTGTTTATAGAGAGTTGCCAGCGGCACCATGTCTTTTTTGAAACATCTCGATCCGACTGCCGGTTCCGAGTTATTCAGTTTTTCCCGAAAAACTCGAAATGCCTATATCGGGTACTTCCGGTTTCCGAACGGAGCCGAGTTTCCGGCGTTCAGGTTTTCTAAAGGCTTTCTATTAACCACACAAGTTTCTTCGAGATCCGCAAACGGATTAAGGGGGCTGGGCATTAGGCCGGGCCGAAAAATTTTTTTTTAAATTTTATCGAATGGCTAGTTGTCAAAAGTTGGGACAAGTATTTAAAAGATCCCACACCAAATATGGACCGGATTAAAAAAAAATTAGCCGGGCCCCCGGGCCCCCAAAAATTGTTGTTTTTTTTTTCTAAATAAAATTTCAGGGCTAGTTAAAAACTGTTAGTATACGGTTTATGTAGTCTCCAAAAAAAATGTTGTTCATATATCTGTACGTTAGACTGGGCCCCTTTACGAAAATTAAATTGTGTGTGGTCTTATCCTCTTGTGAAGCGTAATAAACAAAATACAATTAACAGCAAGAAAAGACTATGCCTTACTCACACTTCTAAAGCTGCCGATCTGACAGGTGTGTCTAGTAGAACTGCTGCAAAAATTGCGAATGCCGTTCTAGAAGGCGTTAATTTAATTTCCAAAAAGAATATGGCACTCGTCATTGACAAAAATAAAATTCGAAGAGGTGTTAAGAAAAATAGGAGTCACCTTCAAGATGTAAACAGGAATTTGATGGAAGAAAGGATCAAATCATAGTGTTCGAAAACGCCCGCCGAATCATCAAAACCGAGGAAAATATTGCCTTAATTGAAGAACCGGGTAGTTCCTATTTTGGTCATGTAGCCCTTAATCAATCCCGAGCCATAGATATTGCCGATGGAATAATAGGTTACATTCAAAGTCATAATGTAGATTTAGGAAAATTAATTGTTATTGGTTGCGATGGAACAAACGTCAATACCGGGTGGAAAGGCGGAGTAATTCGACTAATAGAAACTCGAGCAAATAAATCATTACAATGGAGTATTGGCCTGTTACATGCTAACGAGCTTCCATTGCGACACTTGCTACAAAAACTAGATGGACACACAAAAGGTCCTTATTCCTATTCCGGGCCGGTTGGATCCCTTCTTTCCCACTGCGAGAAAATGCCTGTCGTTAAATTTAAACCAATTAAAACTGCTCTTCCTACGGTAAATGAACATGACCTAAGTACAGATCAAAAATATCTGTATAAGATGACTGAAGCCATTGGAGATGGAGTGGTTCCTCAAAATGTGGCCGAAAAATGTCCAGGAAAAATGGGACACTCACGTTGGTTAACGACAGCCAACCGCATTCTTAGAGTATATGTAGCTACAAACGGATCCTAGCGGAGTTTGTAATAAAAATGTATTCGCGTATGTGGTTTGAAATAAAAACTCGGCCACAGCTGGAAAATGGTGCCAGACATCTGTGGAAATTAATCAATGTTTCGAAGGAAGTAACAAATCATGTAACACTGATTATCAATAAAGTGATCCAGGACAATGCTTATTTCGCGCACCCTGAAAATATTTTAATATCTATGTTAACAGATATGCGTCCACACATTAGGGAGCTAGCCGTTAAAAGAATTGTAAAAGCTAGGAAATCTGATGAAAAAAATCGCATTTTCAAAGCGCCCATAGTAAATTTTAATGCAAATGATTATATAGATCTCATAGATTGGTTGAATTGTACTATAACAGAACCTCCCCTAGTACAGCATTTGTCTGACCAACAATTATGGGATATTGTTAAACAGGTTCCGATGTTTGACAATTTTCCTCGTCATACTCAGGCGGTCGAGAGAGGTGTTAAAATTCCAGAAAGGATTTGCCAAAATTCGAAAGTAAACTCAGTATTATGCTTCAAGACCTGAGTAAGTAAAAGTATTGAGCAAAGGTGGGCGGGCGGATGCAGCTACCTTCTCGTGGTGAGTTATGGGTGGAGTGAATATTCGGACTGTAAAATAAATCGTATAATAATTCAATGTAATCATTGTTTAGTATAAAATAAAGTAAGTAACTAATTTTTGTGCCTTATATTTATTCAAGCTAAGAGCTGCACAGAGATATGCAATTTTTCGACCACTAACTAAACTTTCTTGTTCCGGGGTCCGGTTAAAATTTTTTTAATCCGACTGATTTTTTTTTTTGCAATATAAAGGTACCGATATGTATATGGTGAGCACTAGCCCCACCAAAAATTTTAAAAAAGAAAAAAATAATTTTTTGAGGCCCCAGGGGCCCGGCCAAAAAATATTTAATCCGGCCCAAAATTGGTATGGAGCATTGCGGCCACCAGATACATATTTTTCCGTCTAGCCCGCTTTATATTTTAAAAAATAATTTTTTTTTGCCTTTTTCGGCCCGGCCTACTGGGCATGACAGACAGACAGACCGACAGACCGATGGGCGGAATTTTCTAAATTCGCTCTCGAGTAGATAGATATGACTTTCATTTCGATCCGACGTTTTTTTCGGGTTTCGACCGGAAAAATACAAAACCGATATCATATTTTTTTTTTTTCAAAATGTAATAATAATGCTTGAAAATATCACAAGACGGGATGACAATACAACCTACCCCAATACGCCAGCAGTTCTCAAACAATCTCATTAAAAATTTAAATAAAATGTTTCTCCAAAACTATGGGCTTTAGACCCCATGTTGTATGAGGTTTTTTGTTGTAGTCGTTCTCCGCCATCAGTTTTTTTAATAACGTGAAACTAATTACACCCTGTATAGTGTACTTTACTGTCGATTTATACAACTTGTTCCCATTTCATAACATCATAACATACATACAGCTGATTTCGGGAAATATGTTTCTATTAGTCCATAATTATTAATCTAAATTTAAATTAATCATTTTCCGTGCCTACGAACCAATTCAGTTAACAGGTAATTATCCGAAATTAGTTCCTAAATAA
The DNA here is from genome assembly GCA_963583905.1 of Stenurella melanura. Taxonomy (NCBI): domain Eukaryota; kingdom Metazoa; phylum Arthropoda; class Insecta; order Coleoptera; family Cerambycidae; genus Stenurella; species Stenurella melanura. The sequence continues at coordinate 19,758,843 of OY757316.1, forward strand.
TAAATTGCCGTCAACTCCCTGAACGTATAGAAAATCTAGGGCGACCTTTGACATTTAGGTGTGCGGCGGCTTTACTAAAGATGGGTAATATGGGCATAAATGCCGCTGTTAATGTTTAATAGGGCTTAAACAGGCTACTACCATTTAGCGCTACTGGATTTGCTTTCGGTGTCTTTTTATGAACAGTACGTAGGCGTTTATGCTGTTAATGAAAAATGGTACATAAAAATTGATAATTTTTCCACCAAGCTGCATTCATTACCACCCCAGGCTGAAATTTGCTGCTTGAAAAGAAATTGTAGTAACTAGAAGGCGCGTAATTCTTTTATTAACATTTGAGTAACGTGAATAAACCATATGTTTGTCATTTTAAGGCTCAACCTTAACAAATAAATATCACGAATTTAGCATCAAAAGATTTCAAAGTGTGTTTCTGAGATTTGGTTAAATTCATCACACAAAGACGACTTTCCTATAATATTATACCTGATTTTTACTCGGGATTTCTCTTTTTTTTTCATATTTTTGACGTGTGTAGAGCCCATTCCCACGAAACTTAAAATTGCTTATCGAAGAATTTTTTTAAACGTATTTTACTTTCTTTGCTTCATTAATTTCAACTAGCAAAATTGAGGTATTAGATTAGATTAGGAAGGAGGAGCTGGCCAATTGGCCTTGACCACCGCGACCCCCATGGATCTATTGTAGTGCTCCTGTTTGTTTTCCTTAGAGCACCTTATCCAGCTTTGTCCTTTGTATCAGACTCCACAGCCTTGATAGGGGCTCCTTAGTGTAGCTATCAGCTCTTCATCACCAAGTAATTGGAATCTGTCTAGCAAGGCCTTCACAATGGCACAATACATGGACTGAGGTTTCCTCTGCCTCTTGGCAGAATCTGCATGTTGCGTCCTCTGCCAAACCCATTAGACTGAGATGTCTATTAAGTCGACAGTGACCAGTTAGAAGACCTACTATTATTCTAATGGCCTTTCTATTTTGGCCTAATAGATCCTCCGTAAATTTGGCTGATCGTTCTTTAATGAACTTTTTAGCCTGTCTTTGTCGTGGGAATTTTTTCCACCATTCCAGAGATTTAATTTGCGCCCATTTTTTAATGGATGCTCGTATGCATGGCTTGGCCACACCGCAAAAGGGTTCGGGTCTTATAAGGGCGTTACCTGTGCCTCCTCTGGCCAGCTCATCGGCCTTTTCATTTCCCTTGTGTCCCTTATGTCCTGGTACCCACGCCACGGTCACTTTGTTCTGACTCCCTAGGTCTGTAAGGGCATTTATGCAGTTCCATATAAGTCTCGTTTCGACTTGCATGGAACCGATTGCTTTTAAAGCAGCCTGACTCGAAAAAAATGGCAATCGACTGATTAACAGTTCCTTGCCTGATAATTTCCTTTGCGCACCACTGTATTGCGGCCACTTCAGCCTGGAATACTGTGGCATATTTTCCTAGACTTATTGGGATTTTCGTTTTTGACCTTATCCCATAAATCCCAGCTCCGACTCCCTGTTCTGTCTTAGAGCCGTCTGTATACCAGACTGTTTGTGCCGGTATTGGAGGGCCGTTTGTCCAATCCTCCCTGTCTGGTACTTTAATTTTGAAATTTTTATTAAAGTTATACTTTGGGACTGTAGTGTCCGTGGGCATTCCTAGAATGGGATCTGCCTTCAACTCTAAGTATAACTTCTGGTGCTCTCTTCCGTGCTGCTGCCTTATTGGTGTAGAGCCTTGCATTAGCCTGTGCACCACCGATCAAGCTTCTCCTTGGATAAAATATATGTAGTGGTGGCAAGCCCAGAAGGACTTCCAATGCAGCCGTTGGAGCAGTTTTTATGGCTCCCGTGGCGCACAGGCAGGCAAGCCTTTGTACGCCACTTAACAGCCTTATTGCTCCCAACTGCATTGTTTTAGTCCACCATGCTACTGATCCGTATGTTATCATGGGTCTTACTACTCTAGTATACAACCATAAGGTCATTTTGGGATTTAGCCCCCAAATTTTTTCCACACATCTGCCTACACCTTCCGAGGGCTATTGTCGCTTTCTGTGTGACTTTTTCGATGTGGCAATTCCATGTCAGTTTTTTGTCAAAAATGACTCCAAAAAAAATTGAGGTATATAAAAAAACAAAATTATATTTAGATAATTTGATGGGAAATAATAACATTTTATTCTTGTAAAATCCGGAAATTTCTGGCGAATGTATTATCAGAATACAAGATTTTTTTCCTTTATGACATTTTCCTAAAGTGCACTCTGTCCAAGTTTCTTTGGAAAAACACGAGGAAAACGCCCTTATCGGAAAATGTAAAATTTTGTAAACTATGAAATAAAAAAATCTGGAAAAGTTCAGACGTATGGGTTAAGATATTTTTTAAGATTTTGTTCTCTTGTAATTTTTTGTAAGGTGCAGTTATCAACAGTTTTTCATGATCAAAAACGTACTTTTGATCGTGAAAAACTTTTAATAACTCGGAAAATATGCACGTTACAAAAAATTACGAGAAACCAAAATTTTAAAGAATAACTTATTCTGTACTTACGTTTAAATTTTTTCAAATTTTTAAATTTCATAGTATACGAAATTTTCCATTTTCCGATAAGGGGCGTTTTTCGTGTTTCCCCGGAAACGCTTGGACAAAATGCGCTTCAGGAAAAAGTCATAATGGTAAAAAAGTCTTATATTTTAATAATACATTTACTAGAATTTTTCTGCATTTTTTCTCGCCACTTTCTATTTCCCCTCCCTCCTTTTTGGAAATGTTCGAACCGCTATATGTTGGAAAATACGCATTTTTTCGAAAATTTTACAAGAGTAAAAAGTTGTTATTTTTCTCAAGTATCTAAACATACATTTTGTTTTTTTTTAATTTACCTCAAAAAGTAAAATACGTTTGGATCTACACACATCCAAAATATAAAAAAAAAGAAAAATCCCAAGTGAAAGACACTGAGTTAAACCTGCTTTGGGCCCACCGAGACCGCATTATGACATTGGTGATGAATCTGCTGATGGAAGACTTCAACTTGCATTATAAGGAGAAAAAAATATTGTTGCAAAATACGAAAAACTCACGTAGACCGCTCACTTTAGAAATGATCAAATCAACTACATATTTCAATAATTTTCATGTTAGTTCAAATTAAGCAACTTGACAAATTCGTTTGGTGCGTGATAAAGATTTACACCGTTTACAAATAAGTGGATATATAAATTACAATTTCCCTTATTCATATTTCAAAATGAAAACAGTTGATAATATCTATCAATTTGGTGGTCTCACGAAAGCTAAATATTCGTTACACGTGGTGAGGTCTTGATAAACACTTTACGACTAATTTTCTGATTTAAGTAATACCTTTTGAGAGACATACTTATATACAATCATAGTGAGCCTTGCCGCACTAAAGGAAAAAGTAAACGTTGAATAATAAATACTACAAACTCAAGTATGTTAGAGCTAAAGTAAAAAAGTATACTAATTTTTAATGTCCAGATATTTAACATATCATCCCCATTGCATTTAAAAAATCCAAAAGTGTCATACATTAACATGCAGTTTTATCGCGGTAAAATGCATTGTACACTCCTAGAGTTAAGAGACACTAACTTTTTATTATAGAACTGTAGTTTTGATACTTTATTATTGGTCGAACATTGATTAAAAGTAGATACCATAAGCATAGCAGGTCATTATACGGTGGGCTGCCCAGTTTTATAGGATAAACCCGTTTCACGCCACTGTAATTTATCAAAAGTGCAAAAATGAGTCCTAAGACATGGTTCATTTTATTTGATCAGCAGTGTACTTATTGACATATACTGGGTTTGACTTCGTGAAAGATTTCTCATAAGTACCACTCGTGTTTTTAATTTTAAGCTTGTTCTACAGTTACGTAACAAATGTAACAAAGGGGTGGAAAATTCCACCTGAAAATTATCCCATCCTACCGGCTGCGCCACTTTTATATAGCAACCCGTTACATTGCTTATGTTAATCTGAATCTGTCATTACAGCTACCAAGAAATGATCATCAATCTACGAGCCTACACTGGGGTTTCCTTAAAGTTTATATAAATAGTCGCTCTGAAAATCGGGTCACGTATTGACTAGATTAATTAATAATACTTATTCAAGGACAATTCTGAGACATTTCGGATACATTCTAATATGCTATAACTCTAGATCCTACCTCTTGGTTATACAGGCCTAATTAATAATAATGACATCTTCAAATTAATATAAAACATGTAACGGTTTGTTATAGCTATGTAGCACAAAGTAATATAACATTCTAAACGTGTTGTAGACTATACTTTTTCTAACAAGCTAGAAATGAATACCTTTTGTTCGACGTAACCTTAGCAACCGAATCACTAAATGTGGCTTAACGGCTTCTGATTTGTCGAAAGCCGTGCCGTGCCGTATTATTCCATAACAGTGTGTTGGAATGACACTTGTTCCGACACAATTTTTAGTTGTGGAATTTGCAGTTTCCGAAGGGTGTTAGGGAAAATTTAGGACAGTCTGAACATCGCCCCTGTCTCGATATTTCTCTCGAAAGCATGCTTCGGTTGGTAGGAAAAACGCAAAAATATTTCAGGTTAAAAGTATCATATTCATATAAACATGTGATCTATTTTATGACATCTAACTGCCAAGTGCTAAGCAGTTTCGCTCGATATAACACATAATGCACATTTACCCACTCTTCCGATCTCAACTCAGTGGTGCTGGATATTTTGTCCATTATCGTACAGAACGTCTAATGGAAGTTTCCACAGTGAATGTTTAGTTTTCCTGGGCGCCGAGCCCGGCAAAAGCGTATTAAATTTGTCCCGAGAAAACAGCATGTCACGGAATATGGCTAAATAAATACCTGTTCCACCAGACGCTTTACATTAATATAAAATAGAGCAAGGAACTTTACGACTCGGGGAATGTAAAATACTACAGTTTTAAGCACTTCCCAAAGGCTTTTCTTTCGACACGCCATAAATTAGATTACTTCGTAGGTAAATGAAAAATGGGAATTCTTTTTATAGAGAAAATGGTAGCTTTGTAATTTGCCCACCAACGGTTCACATGAATATTTTCTCTCACTACTTACTTTTGTCTGTAGTTGGTATGTGATATTATCTTGTACCTATTCATAAATATGAAAGTTCTTATTGGCTAACTTATTCGCTTTATGCATCGCTACACTAGAAATCGCGATAGTGAAAGTCAGCATTTTACGTTGAGGTACAGGGTTATTCAATATATCTTGACCCCACTCCCCCCTTTATTACCATTGTTATTGTAGATCAAAAAAAAAGTTTCATATAAAAGTTGTAGGGTTGTATACCGGTTGACAATGAGATTGGTCCCGTTCCTATTTCTAGGTTGATTTAAGGAATACAATTTTAAAATTTTGGCATATCATTTGTGACAAGAAAAGCCACATTTTGCACTTATTAAGTAAAAAATATCACTTCCGGTTGGACCGGAAGTAGCAACAACTTTTCATTTTTAAATAGCAACCTCGATCGAAAATCGATATTTTTGCAAATTTAGATTCCACAGGAAATTCTCGTTACAACAATGTGTCACAACTAGGTAATTTTTTACCTTCGAGATGTTTCTAATTATTTAGAAAACAGATTTCAAAATAGAGTCATTTCGACATATGGGCGCATGAGAAGGCCTGTCAGATCACCTGACCTAACCCCTGTGGATTTTTCCAGTGGGGGGTACCTCAAAGAACAAATTTACTCATCATCTTCAAGAAATCTTCAGAAGTTGGAAATCAAAATTCGCCGAGCTTTTGCAACAATAATTGTGCAGATATTAGAACGGGCGGTAAGGGAAACCATCAGTAGCAGTAAAAAATGTACTGAAAATGGGCTTATTCCATGGTATTCTTTTTATATGGTTTTTATACTTTTTCATATAGTACTCGATATTCTCATTATGCACTTAAAATTTCGTATTATTAACTGTTTCCGTTCTCGAGATATAAGGAGTTGAAATTAGTAATAGTTGCAAAAACCGAGCGGTCATTTGTGACGTCACTATACGCAAGTGACGTAGGAAAAGGCTTTCTGGGATCTTTCAAATTTAACCTGAAAAGTCGAAAAACATGAAATTTTAAAACGCTGGTAACTAAATAAATACGTCGAGTGGAAGTTCGTTCTATGTCTCTATGGGAAGGAGAAGGCCGGCGATGAATCCTAATCGTAATTTGCAGGGTCAAAATCAAAAATTCGTCCCGACAGGAGCGAGAGAAAATTTTAATTTTTTGACATTTCACCAAATTGTACTCCCCTACTGTCAAGAATTAAGCAAAACAAACAATACTTCAAAAACGCTTATAATTATAACAACTAAGGAGCATCAAGTCTATTGAGATCGCCGAGTCTATGCGTATAGTGACGTAACGCCTGGCCACGCCCCATTTTCGCGACGACGAAGTTTGTTATAGTTTTTAAGATACTAAACGTGCGAATAAGATTCTGATTTTTTGCAGATCCATTAATTTATATTTGCACTTTCGATTTATGAAATAAAAAAAAATGCCGAACAAGCCCATTGCTATAATTTTATTTTCCCCTATCTTATAAACAATTATTATTAATAAATTCTGTACATTTTATTTAATCTCTATGTATATTTTTACCAATTAGTAAATCTAACATCTACAGAAATCCAATTAATTCAGTTCGACTAATAAATAGTCGCCTGTTCTTCCATTTAGCCCTAATAGCTGATATAATGTAATTAATTTATATTTGATACGTTACCAAAAAAATAATTTCAATATACAAGATATTTACCTGAAGATAATACAATAATGTCTTATTTTAAATTAAAATGTTCTAAAAAGAGAAACAGAGCTATTGTCGTCCTTGTTTAATTCATAAATTGTTTCCCTAATCTTAATTTTAATTATTTCAACATTCTGATTAAAAATCCACTTTGTCTTTTGAATACCCCCACAAATATGCTTCCAAAGGTGTTAAATCAGGGCTGTTTGGTGGCCATGGAATTGGTCCTCCATTAAAGTCTTTTGAATTTTTGAGTAACTCTTTCCAAGTTCACATGATGCATTCCATAAACTAGTTTCAGGATTTTCTAAAACAATTTTTTTACGTAGTCAAACATCTCAAGGAAGCTACTTTTGACTTTTAATTTTGATAATATAAATTATAGTAAAATTACCATTAAAAAAATTCAAAATATAACGTTCTTCATTTTCGTTTGTTCTTTTGGTACGTTTTTTTCTTTTAAAATCATCAGTTTCTCTCACGTGATGGTAAGTATTTAAGAATGTTTTCATTAGGAGTCGCACGATTTCGGTATTATTCTCTTGCAGCTTTTTTATTTTTATTATTTTTAACATAAAGGCAAAATATATCAAATATTTCTGCTTCTGTGTAACCCATTTTGATCAAATAATACGAAATGTCAAACAGTAACAATGTTGTCGTAGTATCATCACTTACAGCCTACTGTGTAAGAGTAATGAAATCAGGGAAAAAGATCTAACAGAATATGTAAAAATATTTAGGGTTTTAAAAAAACAATCTTCATTATTTTTAAAAGTGAATTATTATTTGTTTGCTTATAATTGTATTGAAACATATTCTTTATAGGATTTTGCAAACAACAGAAAAAATAGAGGTCGTAGGGGACTGTGTGGGTGCTAGTTGTTGAATGAGAATTTTCAAATAAGAAATTGTACAAATTTATTTTAGGATTTTAATTTGCTGGCATAACCAGAATTCAGGTTATCGAAAGAATGCAAAGATTTCATTAATATTTTTACACATACTTTTGCTTTTAGTCCTCATAGATTGTTATTTTTTCTGCTGTTTGCAAAATCCTATAAAGAATATGTTTCAAAGCCTTCATTATTAAGTATATCACATGACCTATGCAAGCGATTATTTTTTAATTGCATTTATAAAATGTGCACATACAACCCTACAACTTTTATACCAAACTTCTTTTTGATCTCCAATAATAATAGAAATAAAGGAAAAGGGCTCAAAATATAACGAATAACCCTGTACATAGGATTTTTGTGAAAAGTAAAAAAAGAAAATAATAAGTTCTAAAAAAGGAAAACGTGCATTTAACTATTCAGTAGTGAATTGCGATAATACTAGCTCGACTTCGGCATTTGAATTTTATTCATTTCCCACATCGAATCCATTATTTCCACAAAGTAGCGAGACGTCAGACATGGTTACGTGCAGTGCAGAGGCAAGAGTAAATTTAAATGAATTCTGTATTATTTGAAATTTTCATCAGAAATAGTATAATAATAATTGAATTTTAATGAACATTTAGATTTTATCTTATTTGCGAATATAGAAACGTATATAGTTTATCCAGTTTAAGAAGTATTCCTGAGATGGGTTTACATAGCCACACGCAATGTAGTTAAAATTTGAAACGATCATTGTTCAAATCGATTCATCCTCGATTGCTGAATCTTCTTACTATGCCATACAACTTATATGTTGGTTTGAATAAGTTCAAAGCTGAATGACGCTAATAAAATTTATAATCACACTTCTATATCGTAATCTTGTAGATAAGCATTTAAAAAAGTTGGATAAGTATATTTGTACCTTAGGTAGTCACTTTCTTCAGAAGTATCTGCTTAAACTTAAACTTTGAAAATGACCTAAAAAGGGTTGAAACTGCAGTCACATTTTTGTGCAAATATAGTGGTAAAAAACATAGTAGTGTTTTACTCAATTTCGTTATTGTTATGGATTACCACAGAGTAACGGCTTCCTCAATCAATTTCAAGGACAAGCAGTATTAAAGTAAGCGTTATTTTGACATGTACGCCTGCGCAGTTTGAACCGCAAATAAGGGATCCCTTATTAAGGATAGTGCTTGTCCTTATTTGTGAAGGAATACTGCAATGCGTTAAATTTACAGTATTTTGACATTTGGCAACTTTCAATAATACATTGATAATATAACCTATAAAAGTATCTGATCCGATTCCATATTGAATTTTAATAAAACAGTACACACGCACCAGAGCACAAAGGATAGAAAAAAAAAATAAAAATTATTTATTTATTAATGTTGTAAGGTTAGGGAATGAATGCGCAAGCGTCGAATTGCACAGAAATAATGACACGAAAAAGGAAGCAGGTGTTCCAATAACTAACATTTCGTTGATAAAATAAGGATGATGCACTAGTAAAATAAGGTAGCCCCTTAATACTGTGTGGCAGTATTTGAAATTTCCAATAATTCTCTACTATCAGCGAGAAAATGGTTAAACTTTTCCTGGAAAATACACAGCCGAAAGAATTATTCGTAATTAAACGAAACTCTCGTACCAGCCGTTTCAGACTAACTTGAATACTGCAGTTTCGTACTTCCTGGTGCTCATCAGTGCAAGGCGAGCCCGAGACGACTAACACAAGAGCCTGGGTTAACCATGCGGTTCGGATAGACGCGCGCGACTAACCGAACCTAACCTATCCTAATATTTTGCGCTATCCTATCCAACCTAACAGGGTAATTTAACGGGAATAAATAATGAAAAAAAAATGTTTTGGTCAAATTTAAAATTTCCAGGTTTAATGACATTCTAAACCTATTTCATAAAAGAAAATGTTTCAAAAATTTCTTTACCACTAAAATAGATGGAAAAATAAATCTTTTGCTAAAATTTAAAATTTCCACGTTTGGCATTCTAAACTTACTTCAACAGAAAATTTTTTTTAAAAGTTTTTTGAAAAAAAAAATTGTATCTTTTTACTTCCCTTGCATATCAAAGGGAAGTATTGTATTCGAGAAAAAATCACCCTCCGAGATTTTTTCAGATTTTCACGTTTCAGATCATCTAGATTACGAAAATATAGGTTTTTCAATTTAGTCAGTCTGTCTGTCTGTCTGTCTGTTGGTGCATTAACTAAAAAAACTACTTGACGGAGAACAGTCAAATTTGGTAGGTAGCTGACGCAACTGCCAGCGAAGAAATGGTTAAATTTTCATTGGAAAATATATAGGGTGCACCATCTAAAGGGAATAAATAGTGAAAAAAATTTGTATTTGCCCAATGACATTCTAAACTTGTTTCATGACATTCTAAACCTGTTTAAAAACGAATTATTATTTGTTTGCTAAATTTCAAAGAAAGAAAAATTTAAAAAAATAATTTTCAAAAATTTTTCAAAATAAAATTTCTTTCAAAATGTTTTCAAAGAAATTCTTTTTCAATATTTCCTACCACTATTATAAAATGGAAACAATTATTTTGCTCAAATTTAAAATTTCCACGTTTCGTGACATTTTAAAACTATTTAAAAACATTTTTTTTCTTCAAAAACTCTTTTGAACATTTTTTAACCACTACTAGAATAGATGGGAATTTATTTTGAAAATTCAAAATTTTCACGTTTCATGACATTCTAGACCTACTTAAAATACATTTTGTTTGACAATTTAAAAAAAAATGAATTTTTTTTTACTATACCTAGAATCGATGGAAAAACATATTTTTTTCGCTCAAACTTACAACTTCCACGTTTTATGGCATTATAAGCTTATTTTAAAAAAATACATTTTTAAACCCGTACTATGCTTCCACTTAACTACGTGGAAAATATATACAGGGTGGCCACCCTAAGAAATAATTCAACCATAGTGGAAATTTGTAAAGTTATTTACGCAAGCCTTGCATATTTGAGGAACCTTTTATCTAATACTAAATTATTGCTGTCGAATGACCACCCTGTTTATTTGTTTGACCAAAAGTTATTAGGATTTCTTTGTAATAATAGTGATTACATTCCGATTATTATTTTCATATGTCGTTTCATAATTAATAATTTTTTAGAGTGACCGCGAGGGAAGTTCTGTGTAAATACCTTTACCGAGTTTTTTCTAAGGCTAGGTCGATAGAATGTGAAAGTTTACTAGAATACATATAGGTTCTTGAAGGTATCGAAATATATTGCAAATCTGATTTAGAACCGAACTCAGAAACCGTCAAAATATGTGTGGTGGTGTAGGGTATATTTGTAAAATTTTGGATCTTTAAATGAATGGAGAACACCTGCAAAATCGATTACAGTATTCGACCCAAATAAACAGAGAAAGCGATTTACATAGAAGTTTGTAATAAAAACTACAAGGCCGAACAACAACCCTTCAGTGGTTGCGAGATATCGCGCGTGGCTCTAAATCCCAGTGAAGGATATTGTAGTAAACAAAACAGATAGATTACAAATTACGATTCTGTTGTAAACAAATAATAAATTAACTTTCGAAAAACATAAACTAAATACACAAAGATTCTTGTCTATACCCTTATAAACTATTTCAGCTAGCGCGCTACTAGTTATTATACTCTTCGCACATACAAAACGAAGAGTATATTGCATTCGATTGGCACATTTCTAAAACCGGTAATATTGTTCGTAGAGAAAATACATTCATATCACTGTGTTGGTGATCGAATTCTGAACAACTTTAAAAATATGCGCCCGTCCGTCTGTCTGTCCGTCCTTCGGTCACGTTTCTTGTAAGCACGATAACTTAAGAAGGAAAAGTCCAATTGTATTGAAATTTTGACAGTAAGTTAGTGTTAGCTAGAGGAAGAACCCTATTGTTTTTGAGCAAATTCGATCGATAAATAAAAAAGTCATAAATTTTTTTAAATAAAAAAGAAAAAAAATTACATCATTTTTTTGTGTGTTCTGTAATTAAACTAAAAATGTCTAAAACTAATATTATTTACAAAAAAAACTGCGAAGAGTATTCTATAGAATGTGCCAGAATTATATAAAAAGTGCAGTAAATCGGCGAAGAGTATAATGGTTAGCTTGTTTAAAAGTACGTTTAAATAATGCTACATTGTTGCAATGTATAATAAACAATGTACGTTATTTTAAAATGTTCCATACAAAATAGATTGATTGCAGTAAGCCTCGGCAGAAAAAAATTAAAAATATTAAAAAGTGTTACTCCGGTGCGAACGGCAGCTGATTTTTTGTTGGAGAACATAAGGCCGTGGGTTAGGATTGTGTGGGCACTCAAAGGGCGCCACCTGCTGTATGCTACGTAATATGATGGAACAAAATTAGGTTACTAGCAACCATGCGATAGAATTCTCAAAATATGTGTATAATGTCAGAACTTACTCTTTACTCTATGAAATTTGAAACTACAAACAAATATCAGGTGTACCAGTGCAAATAATAAGAACATGTAGACACTAGACATTTATTACAACACAAGTGAGATGTACAACAATAAAAAATAAATAGTTTCACAAATATCCCCTAAAAAAATCTGTATACGCAAAAGAAATTCAGAATGTGTATACCACCCCATCTAAAATTGTTTCAGTGATTTGACCTTTTTTATAGAAATGCAACTACGGCTTTAATGATACCAACAATGAGGTTTAGATTTACATCGAGTTAAAAATTCACAATGGATTAAAATTACAGCTCATCACTAAAATATTATGTAGCAAACAAAGTTCTGTGAGCTAACTTTTTGCAATGCTCGCTGTGTGCACTAGCATGTTAAAAAATGATCTAAAACAAGTGTATTCTATTAAAAATACTTCACATGACATAGTAGAAGGTAAACTAGTATCACTAGTCACTTCACAGTAAAAAATCTTAAGATATTCATCATACTAGGTATAAATTTAGAGAATAACTTGTAGTTGCAAGATTGTTGTGTAATTTACTCTAATATTTCAACAACAAAAATCACTGAACGAAAATATAATAATTTCTTTAAAATTATGTAACTAAAATGAAACAATAAAACCTGGTTAGAGCCTTGGCATTTTCTGTGACGACTGCAGCGTGACCTGTTACCACTTCCTAAGATGTTCTCGACGTTGCTTACGACTACGACTCCGTGTCACTCCAAACCAAAACTTCTCTAAATGTCAGCAGGACCCACATAAAACCAAACATCTGAATAACAGACTTCCTCCTATTACTCTAATAGGAGGAAGTAAATACTGCGCTCCCTTACATAACCAAAATGGCAGCACCAAACATATGCTTATCTCAATTGTAAGCCTCTCCAAAAATATATGCCCGTTCAAAACACTCTGTAATAATTACAATAAATAAGAACCAAATAAAACACCAAACTAAGTAAAATAAAAGCTCACCTCACATAGAGAGTATTGCATAACCTCACCAAACACGTGGCGACAAAATAACGGCAACCAACAGAATTCCTTCCTGGAAATTTCCAAAACTTTCACAGCAAGGCGGTAAAGAAACACCGGGTACATTAAATCAAATTCCTTTTCAGTGTAAGCGATGTAAGACACAAATTCTTCACACAAAATCGGAACCGCCGCTGTTCACTCTCGTGGCTGTCGAAAAACCCACCACCAGCCGGAAATCTCTTTAACAGTTCTCAGTGTTGCCAACTTGAACATCTAGAGAACACTTTCTCTAGCCAATGAAAATGCGCCAACAAAGGACTTTGCAATCAAAAGACTGAATTACACAATCATGTAATATCCCAACTACAAGAATATATGAGTAACACCTCTAACTCAAAATTATACTTAAAGACAACACGTTTACTTTTTGGATTTTCTTACTTTTTATTGGGTATTTTGCCACTGAAAAATATTTAAAAATTTTAATGAAAAAACCTCTGCGCCAAACGGATCAGACAGAGGTTGGTTCTTGAGTACTTGACTGTTTCAAAAAGTCTCACACCTAAAAATATATAAACTAGAACAATGTTATGAACTAAAAACTGAAAATCAAAGCTATAGGTAGTTAACGTTTCGGAAGAGAATCTACTTCCGTTCTCAAAACTTTTTTGGCCGCAACATTGACAGTTCTTTGTTTATGTATTTCCATAGTCACGTGAGGCATTAAATTATATTTATCTTATTTTTACTTACTTCGTCTCTAAGGATGGGCAACCAACTAGTACAAAAATCTATTGAATAATTAGAAACGCATCTATCCTCGTTTAATAAAATAATCTCGGATTCTTTAAGTTTTCTTTTAGTTCCGTTGCTCTCTTTTTTTCCAAAATCTTCGCCGAGTCCCATTTAATTCTATGATTATTATCCCACGTGTGTTCACAAATTTTGGATTTTTCAAATTCTCCCCTTCTAGCGTAATTTCTATGTTCACCAAGCCTTACGTTGAAAGGTCTAGATGATTCACCTACGTAATGTTTTCCGCACTCACACGGAACACTATAAATACAATTTTTTGAACTTTGAACAATATTTGGAGGTTTGGTTCTTGATAAAACCGATCTTAGCGTAGAGCCCGTTTGAAAAACAGTTCGTACGGAAAACCTGTTCCCAATTTTTCGTAATTTATCCGATAAACCATGTATATATGGAATTACTGCCATTGACCTAAATACCTCAGGTTGTGATAGTATATTCTCTCTACTACCAATGTTCAATAACTGACTATCAACAAAACTCTCAGGATATTGATTATTTAATAAGACAGTTTTAATAAATTGTTTTTCGTTCCTTAATATTACATCATTTGAAGAAATAATTTTGGCCCTGTCGTACAAACACTTAACAACACCTTTCTTAACACTAATATGTTGATTTGAATTGAAATTTAAGTATCTGTTTGTGTGTGTTTGTTTTCTATACACACTGGTTTGGTATGTGTTATCTAATTTTTTAATTAAAATATCTAAGAAAGGTAATTCATTATTATTCTCTATTTCTATTGTAAATTTAATTGAAGGTTCTTTTTCGTTAATCTGATTCAAAAAATTACTTAAACATTCTTTACTATAAGGCCATATAGCAAAAATGTCATCTACATATCTCCACCATACAATGGGTTTATAAGCTAGATTATTAATATTACTTTCCTCCAAATTTTCCATGAAAATGTTACTTAATATTGGAGATAATGAAGAACCCATGGCCATCCCAAAGTCTTGTTGATAGAAGTCATTATTTAATTGAAAGTATGTTGTTTTAATGCAAAGTGTAAGTAATTCCATTATAGTTTCAATGCTTAACTTAGTTCTATTCGCCAAATTCCCATCTTGTTGCAATTTGTTTTTAATTATTATTAATGTTTTATCTACAGGAACATTTGTAAATAGGCTTACTACATCAAAACTGACCATTAGATGATTATTGTTAAAATGATTTTCTGACAGCTTTTCCAAAAAATGTTTGCTATTTTTAATATAAGACTCGGAGGAACCTGATAAAGGATTTAGGATTTTTAATAAATATTTTGAGAGTTTACTACATGGAGAATTAATTGAACTCACAATTGGTCTTAAGGGGATGTCAGGTTTATGAATTTTTGGCAAACCATAGAAATGAGGAGGCTTGCTGTGATGTGGAGTTAACATCTTTCGTTCAATATCTGTAAATTCGTTTTTGTGTTTAAATAAGATTATATATATTTTGTTTTCTAAAGAATTTGTAGGATCTTTATTTAATTTGGAATACTAAGACTTGCAGATATGCGACCTGCTATGCCCCTTTGAAGTATGAGTGGTTGCCTACCTCTCCGCTCGAATAGGTGAACTAGTTATAGTCAACTTACCACCAATCTATTGAAATTAATCATGTAGCCTTTTCAAATGCTACATAGAGTAAGTTATACCATCCGTATACTGCAGTTTCTGGCTTTTAGCCTTCGTCGGTACGGATCAGGTGGTAAATACTCAAGTAGATATACATTTTCCCTCTCGTACTAGTTCAGTAAGAGTGTTTATGCAACTTGCAAGTGGAGACATCTACTGACCACTTATTGCAATCAATCGACGACCAAATACAACCCTCAGGAAACCAGTTTATATTTATTGTGGGCTATAGGTATCTTCAGTATTTATTTAACAACATTTAAAAATTGCAATTTTGTGTAATATCGACTACGAAAATTTTGTGTGGGAAGGTTCCATAAGGCCTCTTGTATGGTGGCCATTTTGGATTTTTAATTTTATTTTAAACCTAATTCGTAATCCCCTTCAATTCCCCTGTCCCCTAGGCGGTATTTAAATATCATTCCATTTTTATATCCACCACTTTTTCTGAAAGGCGAAAAAAATATTTACTAATGTTCAATGAATGATAATCGAAAGTGAATTTCACAATCCATTCACAACAACGAAATATATTAACCACGTTTGAACAGCTGCCAACATCGTAAAATTTTCCAGTTTGGTAAGTACTAGCCAAGATACTTATCAGTCCATTATATACCATTGGATATTTGACACACTTGGCTGCGTGACACTGAACTTTAGGCTACTTTCCTTAGAAAAAGCATACTATACAATGCAGAGGTTAAGTTGTTGTTTTGTATATCTAAAGTTGGTTATATATCAATATAAAAATTCAGTCTAAAGCATTATTATAATTTTTTTTTATTATTATTATTTTTTCTTTTTTTACTAAATGTATGTACAATGTATTTTTTTTGTTTTAAAATCTGGAGTCCAGCTTTGTCAGGTGGGGGAAATGTGCCACGAGGACCGTTAAGTTTTCAAAATTACTTATTGGCATGTTCTCTGTAGGTAGGCATAATTGATTCCTAAATCTAGTAAAATAATTTTCGTATCTTTCCCAAATTAATTTTATGTATTTTATTTAACTTATAGCATGTTACAATATTTAAAGGAAGCTTAGTGTCATATTTCAAACACATAATAATTAATAGAGTTCACTTAACTATAAATACGTAATGCATTATAAATAAATAATTTCATCATGTCTATCAATTAATATAACGTAGTAAAACAACATTTACAATAATTAAAAAGTGATTCTAAAAATTGTAGGCCGACGTTCATGACGTCGCTCGTATTATTCTTTGTCGGTCTTTTTTATGACTTTCAAACTTTAGATAAACTATAGGTGAGTGGACATTTATTTACTTTTTGCTCGCTCTGGTAATTTGATACCTTTACTTATATTTGTAAGTGACGTTTACAAATTAGTGATCGGTAAGTAATTAAAGATCAATTTTTATTAACAAAATTAAAATTATTTCTCGGGAATTGCGGCTATGCATCCTACTTGCCAAGCGTCTTCCAAGTCTCATTCGTCACCCTCTTAAATCATAACTTACTTACAAGATGCTTAACTTGTGGTAAAAATCTAATCTTTTAGAAATTTATAATGACAGCAGATGTCACTTGACAATAAATATTCGGTCTCGTAGCAACCAAAGCAAAAACTCTTTCATCTACGACTTGTTTGTTTTATATATTTTTAAAACATAACATTCTTCAGCTTTAATCGAGTTTATTCAATATTTGAGCTTGCAGAAAACGTTAAAAGCACTGCGGTCATTAAGTGTTTTACTGGTTTTGGATGTTTTGGAGATCTCGACCTTTGTCTCGATCTCCAAACATATCTTCAACCAGTAAAGAACATTAAATACTTAATATACCATTGCTTTTAAATAATTATCGACACTTTCCGCATTTCGATTCAGTGTGTTACAATTTTTTATGGCCTTTGCTCAGCTAACTTGTTTTGATAATATTTTTTGATCTGCTGCAACATATTCTACAAGATGGATAAACATAGGCAAACATGATTTACAAACCTGCTAAAACACGTAAGTTTTTAAGTTATCGTTCTTAAGAAAACGCTACGGACGGTCGGACGGACGCGGACGGACAGAAGCACGGAGAGATATATGGATAGAAGGATATTTTGAAAGTTATTCGGAATTCGATGACCAACACAGTGATAGGACAAATTTTCCTTCCACGAAGTGGTACTAGAAAAATGTCGATCAAATGCAATACTCTTCGTGGGTATACTAATGTAAACACTATGTAGCGACAATGAAAAGTATATGTAAATAAGTTTGGCGCCTGGCTTCAGTTATGTTGACAGCTATCTAAATGGGTTACTTGGCAAGCACGAAGGGAAATTATTATGAAATCCGATAGTACAATTAGCTAAGTGTTTGGAAATGAAACACGAATATTAGGATAAATAACTCTTTTCATTCTGTATATGGATTGAAAAACCCGGCAAATGCACCAATTACAATTCTTATTATATAATTAAATGCAAATGCAAATTTCCTACAATGTAAGAGTACTCTTAAATAGAATCTGAGGAAATAAATATATTACTAGCAAAAATACTCGTAATTATTTCAAACTCTTACTAAAGACTTATCATAGATAAGTAATGAAATATATATCTTTCTAAACAAAATACTTTGCTGGATATATGCCACGAACAACATTGGATTATAAGAAAGAAATATGCACATTACGTACAGCATAACTGTCAAAATCAATGACTTGTCAAAAGCACTTGAGAAAGTCACTTGCATATTTTATGCTGATGAGATGATTCAACACTCCTAATGTCCGATCCTAACTTGGGTAACCTAATGTCGAAGTGTGATGATGCGCTCTCACATGCTGAAAAGTGGATTACATCTAATTATTTAACACTTAATGCAACTAGAACAATAAAGATGATCTCAAGTACACGCGACCTAACGTGAACTTACCGAATAACCCCATAAATTGTAAATTTCTAGGAGTATTTATTGACTAATCTCTCCGTTGGGAGGCACATATTGATTATATTGCTGAACAATTGACAAAAAATATATATTGCCTGAGGCAATTGTCTAACTCAGTGTCTTTAAATGTGCTAAAAACAGCCTACTTTGCACTGTGTCATTCTCGACTGTCGTATGCGACCCTTGCTTGGGGACACACGTACAATCATTTGAATGATTTTAATACCCATGCTGACCTGCATCAGTACGAGACCAGACATAGAGATAGTATATATCCTGAATTTACAAGACTTATCCGGGGACAAACTGGTGTTAAATATGTTCAGTTCAGATCCACAATTAAAGACTTTTTTATAAAAAACGTGTTCTTCTCATTAGAAGAAATTGAATGTGAGATTACAAATATAGAAATGTTTCTTTTAATCTAATTTTTTGGCCTTACGAACTTTGCGTTTTGGCCAAGAAAATATTTTTTGATATTTACATAATATCGACGCATACATATGCATATAGAAATGTGATTTTAACATAAGTAGACCATTATTATTATTATTACTAATGATTTTTATGTAGCTTTTGATCCCATTAACTGTAATTCGTCCATTTTTACATGAATTTTAAATCTGTGTATTATTTTATACCTATTTGTGTGTAAGTATGTATTTATCATTTGATTTTACATAATGTCATGTCATAATGTTCTTGTCTTTTACCTGAAATGTACGTACCCTACTTTAATGGAAATTATATTAGAATGTAATTATAAGTATTATATGTTACACTTTGCCTATCCTGTAATTGGTCCTTGGCTGTTGGATAGTTGTAAATAAATAAATAAATAAATAAACTGTGACGTGTGTACAATTTTATAATCTTTAACATGAATAAATCTATCTATCTATCTATCTATCACAATAATGTTATTTTTAATTTTAAATTATCCTGTTCAAAAAAACCAAAAAACAACTAAAGACAAATAAAACTTACCAAAAAACTTTAGATACTTTCACATACACGTGTTTCAGTATCCTACACCAAGGATACACTCTTCAGTGCTACTTCTTTCAAAGTTTAAAATGAACTGATAGTCATTTCTCGGGCAATAATTATTTATGCAATAATTATTTATGGTTCTAACGAACAGGTGATCCAAATTTTGGATTATCCTGTTCGTTAGATGCAAATTTGGGATTATCCTGTTCGTTAGAACCATAAATAATTATTGCATAAATAATTATTGCCTGAGAAATTACTATTCTGCTCATTTTAGACTTTGAAAGAAGTACACGTGTATGTGAAAGTTTCTGAAGTTTTTTGGTAGGCGTTTTTTGTCTTTACCAAAAATATTTTAGGATGTAACGGTTTGCAGCAGGTATGTAAACCCTACCCACTACAGAGTCGAACTTAATATTGTCAGTGTATCATGGACTACCGAATTTGTCAATGCTCACAAATATATAAGATATTATTTCTATCTTGACACAAGCAAAACGGTAATTTTTCTGAATTTGTTACTGTACCAAATAACTATTTATTTACCAAAGACGATACTTCTAAATTTCTACTGTTATTGTGCACAAAAGTTTTAGGTACGGCTCTGTGGGATATTATTTATGCTAACGAGGCAGAGGTTTATTGTCTGTTTTTATGGCTTTCTTTATGTGCCTTAGATATATGTAGTGAACCATACGTTAAATTTTAGTTGTATAATTGTAATCTCTATTCTTTCAAACATGTTTCTCTAACTCGACAAGGAAAATGGTTTCAATGTGTTCTAAACAAATGATTCACACTATTCAGATGTCTGTAGGTCACGAATGGTGCTGCTTCTCTTCTTATCCAAAACGACAGATTTTTTGTGATTCATTTAGTGTTCCAGTTGGTTTTCTTTTGTTGTATGTCACGTTCAACAGTCTCATGCCACGTGTTGCGGATGCCTGTTAGGCGCACGGCCTCTCCGTTAGCATAAGCATGGTGAACTCAGATTAACGATTGGCCATCTGGTTTTCTTTGTATTATTAACCCTCTCTTATGTCTTTTAACTTCGAAGCTATAGGTGATATATGTACCAATTATGTAACGTAGTGATCCAAAGCCATTTCCGATGTTATTTTGCAAAAACAAGTTTTTAGTCCAATAATTATAAAGATTCCTATAACAAAAAATCCAAAGCCATTTCCGATGTTATTTTGCAAAAACAAGTTTTTAGTCCAATAATTATAAAGATTTCTATAACAAAAAATGTTATCTGAGATTTGCCTTCAATAACTGTTAGTGGAGGGATTACACATCACAAAACCACAAAAATCAGTTCTGGGGGTGCCGCACAACCCCCCCAAAAAACCACCCCTCGGTGAAACAAGCCTTATTATACCGATGACTCGTTAACCGTTGAAGATATAAAAAAATAGCGCATTGTAAAAAATAAGGCAGGACTAGTTTCCTAAAAAAAGTCCTCTTGCATGTTTCTTGTATATGCCATGGTTTTCGAGAAAATCGGTATCGAGAAAAAATTCAACATTTGTGTTTTTAATGCGTACGAATTTTCCTTTATTTGAAATTTTTTACACACGGCCTATAGAAAATGTTGAATTGCTCGAAAACCAAACAAGCTAGGAAGAAAAATCAAAATGGGTTTTAAAGGGGATATAAAATACTCTCTTGTGTTTCCATTTTTGATGGCTATTGATATCTATTAATATATAAAAATAACAATATAATATAGTTACCTCTTAATTTTTTGCGCTTTTAACTATTCACAGGCTCATAAAAAATAACTGACTTTCTTCTTTTAGTTTTTTAATGCAGAAAAAAATAGAAATATGAATTTTCACATTTACAAATTTGAAATCAGCCAAATTTTGGCCAATTTTTTATTGTTTCCTAAAAATAAAAAAGACCCAAACATCTTGAAAATTAAGCTCATTTTTTTTTTTTTAGTTTATGTACCATATAGCTATTGTTTCTAACCATTTAATAGTTAAAAAGTTGCATAAAAAAGTATCATAAAAAAATTGAATATGCAGCCTTTTTTGGATCTTTTTTTGCTAACTTCAACATGCTGGTAAATTTGTAAATGTGAATATGTTTCTTCCTAACTTTTTCTGCATTGAAGTACTACCTCGAACTAAAATATAATGCATTTAGCATTTATAACTTATATTAAAGTCAGTTACTTTTTATGGGCCTGTAAATAGATAGATGTACAAAAGATATACTAATAAATATCAAGAGCCATCAACACAAGAGAGTATTTTATATCCCCTTTAAAACCCATTTTG
Organism: Stenurella melanura; assembly: GCA_963583905.1. NCBI lineage: Eukaryota > Metazoa > Arthropoda > Insecta > Coleoptera > Cerambycidae > Stenurella > Stenurella melanura. The sequence continues at coordinate 19,780,658 of OY757316.1, forward strand.
ATTTTTCTTCCTAGCTTGTTTGGTTTTCGAGCAATTCCATTTTTTCCATTGCCCCGCGCGCAAGAAATTTCAAATAAACGAAAATTCGCGTGCATTAAAAATACAAATTTTGCAATTTCTGTTAATATCGATTTTCTCTAAAACTATGGGATATACAAGAAAATTACAAGACTTTTTTTAGGCAATTAGTCAACCTTTCTCTTTTATGATGAGTATTTTTTTTATATCTTCAACGGTTAACGAGTTATCAGTAAAATACGGCTATTTTCACCGAAGGTGTGGTTTTTTGGGGGGGTTGTGCGGCACCCCCAGAACTGATTTTTGTGGTTTTGTGATTTTAATCCTCCCACCAACAATTACTAAATAAAAATCTCAGATAACATTTTTTGCGAGCTTCTGATGTATTTTTTACTTTACCGACTGGACTATTTAGGTGGTGGCTATTATGCAATTTTTTCTTTCGAATAAACACTTGTGACATCATTGGAATGAGCTTTTTGAATAGAGTTCTAAGTTATTCAAATCTGAAATATGCATTATTAGTTCAAAAATGAAGTTTTGGTATTGTTGATCCTCATCAGTCCAGAAATTCATAAGAAGTATTCTATTGAAAACTACGCTGCTGCATTGCACTGACGAGAAACAAAAACACGTATCGATACGTTGTTTGAAAAAAATGCTGAATAATTTTGTAATTTATGACACGTATAAAAAGAAATAAAAATACTAAGGACCGGTCAGTAGTAAATCAACACTCTGTAAAGTATTTTGTGTTTACTTAAACTTTCCCACCGACTGCGACTACTGTATTTCGAGATTAAAAGAAGGCAGGTTTAAAAGGTTTGTATTTGATTACTAGATTATACTAAAAGCTTCGTTAAAAGTTGGTTTACAAAACTGTCGAGTAAATGAAGCAATTTCATTGCAAACGCGAACCGTGTCTGTTGAATTGAGTTCCGCCAGTCTATTATTACGCAGGATGAAATTTATAGGCGCTGGCTGTTTGAAAGAAGCTATTGCAGCTGTGGCAACGACGCTTGCGAGAGTAGCAATTTGCCCGATCTGAAAATTCTATGTTATTGCAACCTAAAGCCTTTTCGTCACTGAACATTGTTATTAACAAAAACGTTTTCACTGTTTTAAGGAGGTGGTAGAATCAATAGTAAGTGGATATTCCTAACCTAACCTGCAATTGAAATTCGAGTAAAAATAGTTGAGGTGATATAAAGGTAAATTACTATTAGTCCGGGAGATAGCGCTGCATTTGACCAAGTGATTTCATACGAACTGAAAATCAATCAACAATAATAGTTTTCCCCTAATACATATGCGATCTGAACATCAGCTATTCTAGTAGCGGTAGAGCTAAATGTAACAGCATGTTAAAGTTGTTAAAAACATTATTATTTTCATACCGTACCGAATGTATGGAATGATCTTTAAGATTATTTTCATCTAAAAAATAATAAGCTGCATTGAAGTGTGAGGGGAGTATACGTCAGTCACGTATATGAACCATATTGAAAATGGTCAAGTATGAAATCATCTTATATCCTATGAACTTTACGCAGCTGAATTTTTATACTTTTAATAAAGAAAATCGTCAGCTGCATTTATAACGGGGGTAAGACCGTCAGTTAGCACCATAAACATGCTGAGCGCTTAGCGCCTCTGAGCGTTGCATAGTCACTTTGACAAATGAACATTCATCTGATGGCAATTTTTATTTTTGTTAACAATAAAATTACTCTATGTATTAATTTCAGTCAGTATTATATCAATTTAACATAAGTTATGCCACTTTATGCTTTGAGTAACTAGTTTTTAATAGATGTTTTGTACTAATCAAGTTACACAACTATACATTGAACTGTAAATCGCTGGGCTCCTAGAACCATTCGACTATTAAACTAGAGATATCCTAACATAAATATCGGCAATCGACACACAGTGAGGAATTTAGAGCAGAAATTGGCATAAACTTGCTTCGTATGTAATAAGATAATAATTCCTACACTAGAATTTTAGAAAGGAACACATCCATCGAAGTACTTAACCGGTCCATCTCATTGTTCATTGGCACAATGCACAGGGGACAAACCTGTCGTTGAAGGTGCTTATGGTCCATATTACAATAAGTGGCATATTCAAGGTAATGCTGTCAAATCGAAGGAGATAGTCTTCACACAGAACTTCGCAAAGAATAACATAATACCTCCAATTTTGATTAAGGTACCGAATTTCAACGAGACTATAAAATACTTAGGACTACACTTTGATGAGTGACTGACGTTTAATAGACACGTGAAAGAAACTGCACTAGTAGTTATTCTCTAACCAGGAGTCATGGCTAAGAATAGCAAACTCAAGAGACATAGGGAACTATACGCACGCTGCAGTGACAATTCACCACCAGTGGACTGTCCACACAACTTCTCAAAGGCTTCTTCAAGTCAAACTGAGTGATAATTCACTAACAAGCAACAAAATACAGATAAGAGAGTGTATTGCAATTTCAAATCAAACATAAACTACCATACCAGTCGTGGGGAATTTTTCGGCAGCCCCTTTAGGCTAAACTAAGTTCTAACTACTGTTTTTAACAAGACATGGAGACCCCTTATTACTACTATACGCGAGACAATAGCTGTATTAAAGTTCCAAAGACTTTCTTGGATATGGTTGACTAGAACAAGTCTTCAACAATGGTCAGCAAGACTTCCAGATTCGACCTCATTGAATTTCTTCATTTGAAAATATAAATTTTCAGAGTAACTGTGAATAGAAGAAAATCAAGAAATTTTCTAATCATTATAAACATTACCGCACTTATATAGGTAAATAATATATATCTTTTAAATCATGGCTATCATTATTTCTATGAATTTCACAAAAGAAACAAGTACATTATTATCTTACACATATTGTATATACAATGTGTCCACAGAAAAGCGATATTATTGGTGTAAATAACCATTTTCTTTTTTACTGTGAACACAATTTTCTGCATTCTGCGTCTTGCTTGACCCATCTATTTTAAGTACATTAGAATTTCAACAATGTATAGAGGGCGCTGGTGGCAGCTTAAAAATTAAATTCGTTTTTTTTACTATGAACACAGCTTTATGCATTCTGCTCATTTTTCAGAACGTCAGAATTTCAAAATTGCATAGGACGCTGATGGCAGCTTAAAAATAAAATTCGCTTCAGATAAACTGCCATTTCTGTGCTAGATATTGAAAAATTTTATAAGAAAAACTTGCTCAAAATTAAAAAATATGGCGTTGCACCGAATTTTGATAACTATAAGCATATTCTTGTATTTATTAATTTTTTTAATTATTCTGTCATGAAACCTAAAATGATACGTGAATCATATTTTTAAATTTTAACAAGCTCTTATAATTTTTTTCAATATCTAGCACAGAAGTGGCAGTTTATCTGAAGCAAATTTCATTTTTAAGCTGCCACCAGCGCTCTCTATATATTTTTGAAATTCTCAAGTACTGAAAACAGGTTTCATAGAAAAAAAAGAGATTATTTACATTTGTTGGTTTAACGGTGTTTTTACTGTGTCTTTAAAAATTGTTTAAAATTCTTGTTAATTGTGTTCAAAATGCCGCAAATTGATACAAGAGATGAAAAAGTGGACATGTTAATTATTTAGGGGCAGAGTCAAAAAAAGGCAATTGCAGCTGTGGACCGTTATGGCCGACGATATCCTGATAGACAATGACCAGCGAAAAATTATTTTAAACGTGTTGAAAACTGATTCCGAAGAGAGCCCAACAATGATCCCGAAGAAAACTTCATTATTGACGAAGGAACGGAAATTAATATTTTGGCTCGAATAGAAGTTGATAAGGCTGTTTCTTTAAGGCAAGTTGAGTTTGAATTGAACGTCAGTCACCAAACAGTAAGCCGAATTTTGCACATATACCACTATAAATCTTTTAAATACCAATTGCACCAGCATTTGTACGAAAGTGATTACGAACGTAGGATGGAATATTGCAATTGGATTTTGTATAATAACGTGCAGTCAAACAATGATTCTTTGGGACTGATTTTATTTTCGGACGAGTCAAGGTTTACAAATTTGGGATTATTTAACCGACAAAACACAAAATATTGGTCACAAGAAAATCAAAATTTATTACGGGAGGGTAATTTTCAAGTGCGGTTCGGTTTCAATGTTTGACTTGGAATAATCGGTAGTAGAATCATTGGTCCAATAATATTTGAAGGACCTCTGACTGGTGCCAGATATTTGAGATTCCTGGAAAATGAGAATGAGGACATTTTAAATGAGTTACCTTTAGATTTAGGACAGAGAACGTATTTCCAACAAGATGGTGCTCTTCCCCATAATTCAAGGATAGTAATTGATTACCTTCAACGGAGATTCGGAGAAAACGTAATTTCGACGAATGGTCCTGTGAGGTAGCCTCCAAGATCACCTGATTTAACGCTTCTTAATTTCTTTGTTTGGGGTCATTTAAAAAATATTGTCTATGCAACCGCCGTTACAACCCGTGAAGACCTGGAGCTACGAGTAAGACGAGCAATTAATAGCATAACGGCCCAGCAATTGGCGAACGTTCTTCGACAAGCAGCTATGCGAGTTCAGAATCAGAAGTGCAACTGTTGTATGTTTTGTGTTAATTTTTTGTATTTCAAAACCACCTTATGTGTAACAAGGTAATTAGAATAAAATTGTATTTTCTTATTTTCTTTTAGGTGTTTTTTGTTTGTATTTATCACACATTTTAATACTATATACGAATAAATTCCTTATTAATAGTACTAATAAATGGTACCACGGTACCGATGTGATTCCATTTGAAAAAATTGAGTTTTGCCCCAAAACCAATTTTGGTGAATTACGTAATTTTATTTGCTCATAAATCATGTAATTTAGTGTTTTTAACGGGATTTCGATTTTTTAGCATTACACGGGTCATTTAGAATAAATCGAAACTGTCATGGCACACTTAAATGGAAAACTAAAACGTATATTATAAAAAAAATGATGTTTGAAATGTCACTTATTTGGCATCGTTGGATTCAGAAATGTATGCAGAATTCAAAAATGCAATAATATATAGGGTACTTCATTTAAAAATCGAAAGTTAGTGTCACTGGAAGTGAAAAAAATCAATTGTGTGTCAAAAAGTGCCGCTTATTATGTATGTAGTACATCCTAAATTTCAATCAATTATTTTCAAAACTAAAGGAGAAAAGGGAGGTATACTATGTTCCTGTTACACCCGATATAATAAGTATTGCTTTTCCGTGGACATATTGTAGAATGTGCGTGTATTTTTAAAGCAAAATAAAACAGCTACCACATTATTTTTTCGTTGTTAGTCGCACTTCCTATGTGAGATACCACAAACCGCTTCTGACTAGTTTAAGATATCAGCAAGTGATGTAATTGAAAAAAAATTACGTCTTCATCTTTGGACAAGTCTCTCATTTGACAACATAATTTAAAAAAATATATTTCCTTTTCAGGCTTCACAGAATAGCGCCCCCGCAAAAAAGAGGGACAAATATTTCCCGCCATACTGGATTTTGTTTACCCGTAAATAATTCTCTATAGTGCAGTAAGCAGTCTACAGTTTTGTGTTTTACCTAATTTTGGTCTTTCAAAACTGCTGAGAAAAAAAATTAACACCAAACTAGATCATACCATTCTCCATGTATTCGTTTTATACAGCGTGTTCCACGAAACACTGAAACATATCATATCTATTACATATTATTTTATGGTTTTTTTCTTTCTATTCAAACAGTCTCGTACGTAACTGCGTACTAATTACATGTAGATTAGGTCAAAATATGTCGATTTAACTAACTTGCCAATATACCAAGTAGATAATAATATAGCCCTTCAATGCCTCTTACGGTTGTCGCCTCACAATGCGGAATGCGTCTATCGTTATTTTCCCCGATTTTCAGTCACTAAAAATTATCATTCACAAAAAATAAGTTTTATAGGAAGTAATTTTTTTTCAATTTTTCTATTAAAACTTTCGGTGTGTCTGCCACCTCTGTCATCTTGTATGCATATTTTGAGTTACTTGTACTTTTTTTAAAATAACTCGATGTGAACATTATAATATTCACTGGATTGCTGAGAATTTTCTTTATAACTGTTGAATATTCTATAGTATACTTTTTGCAGTTTTCTGTACAATAGTAAAACTTTTAAGGTATAATTGCTACACTTATAATTTTAATCATCTTCCGACGATACCATCTGATTGACGAAACGTTCTTTGGTATAATATACAGTATTTTTGCGATTATAAAATTTTATTATCTTAAAATGTTTCATAACCTACATATTTACTCATTGACTTTTTTCAAAGATACTAGGGTTTTTGCTCTAACTAATACCACTTTAGTATCCAAGATTCTCCTGACTTCAGTTATAGTGCTTACATGAAGGACGGAGAGATAGAGATACAGATGGACAGACTGACACAAAAGGATGGATGGACATTTGGAAACTTCTAAATTCTATGATTCACACGATGATATGAAAAATCTTTCTCTGCTGATCAAATAATATACCTCTTCGTTTATATACAGGGTATAATTAGTTTCATGTTATTAAAAAAAACTGGTGGTAGGGAACGACAAGACAAACAAAAAAACCTTATATATCATGGGGTCTAAAGCTCATAGTTTTGGAAAAAAAAATCAAAAATTTCCAAAATACTTAATAACCTAGTTTGAGAACTGCTGGCATATTGGGGTAGGTTTTATTGTCTCGCGTCTTGTCGCACGAGAAAAATCAGTCTAGAACTTGATTGAACATCTTGTAAATCCAAATAAATAGCATATCTACTTCATTAGTAAGTGTCTGTTTGCTTTCAAAGCTGAATTGTTGGCTCCATGTGATGATTTGAGTGACTTTTTTTTACCGACGTCATTGGCGTAACCCAATGTGCACCACGGGGAGATTGAACGATCGTATTTTGCACATCGTTTTAAATTAACCATGGTATATGAACAAACGGTCCTTTAAGGACCAAGCGATGTGAAAAATCTGATCGTTCAACCTCCCAGTGGTGCACAGTGGGTTACACCAATGACTACGGCAAAAAAACTCACTTAAAGTATCACATGGCGCCAGCACTTCAGCTTTGAAAGCAAATAGATACTTACTAATGAAGTAGATATGCTATTTAGTTTACATTTATAAGATGTTCAATCAAGTTTCAGATTGATTTTTCTGGATATAATTATTGGTTCGTACTAATAAAAACTAACATGGCCAAAATTCACCTAAAAATTACCTTGTAAGTATAGTAAGGTTTGTAATCCAGGGTAAGTAAACACTCATAACCTTTGAATGACCTTGGCAAGCTAACTGACTTTATATCTGAAGTTGTTTGAACCCATTCTCAACTAATTTTTGATAAATTTCTTTCAGATTACTGATTTCCGAGATCATGATTTGGAAACTACATTAGGGATATATCAGTAATATAGTTTTAAGGTTCAAACAACAAGAACTATTTCAACACGACGACAATTTCAAACGGATGAAATTTTGTGAAATCGTGATGAATAGTGCATGAATGAAAATGAAAATGAAAACGAAAACTTAAAAAAATATATATTTTTTACAGATGAATCATCCTTCTCATTACATAGGAAATACAATCCATCCGTACTACGATATTGGTCTCAGGAAATTAAACATTTGAGTGTTGCTGTAAGAACTCAGTATCCTCAAAAGTTCGTTTGGACCGACAATCATATTATAAGCCCACTGATAATTGATGGCAATTTACATGGCAATAAATATTTAGAGCTTTTAGGAAACCAAATAATTTCTGCAGTTCAAAATCTTCTTGTCAACTTTGTCAACATTTGGTTTCAACAAGAAGGCTGCCCAAGTCACAATAAAGGAACGGTTTTTAACGTTCTGGAAAGAACATTTCCCAATCGTTTAGTAGGTACGAGGGGTATAATAAAATAGCCCCCTAGGTCACCTGATCTAGCACCCCATGACTTCATTCTGTGGGACTTCTTAAAGGAAACCGCGTAAAAACATGCGTTTGAACGAGTCTATAATTTAGTTGAATTACGAGAAAAACTTATCCAACTTTGTGCAAACATTACCCCAAATCAACTCAATGATATGAGAGATTCATTGTATAATCGGTTTGGCTATTATTTGGCACAAGAAGGAGGTTTGTTTGAACCCTTACTTCATTAATTTATTTATTGATAATTATTATTAGTTGATTTTAATTTCTGAGAGTTATTTAATTTTATTTGAATGCTCTATTTTTGTTTCGTTTTTAATCAGAATTATTTTATTCCCATAGCCTTTATGGCTAAAAAAGATCTGCACTAATAGTTTCTATAGAAGAAATTATTTGTCAAAAATGTAACAAATAACTTCTTGACTTTTGACGAGATATTAGTCTGGTACCCCATACTCAGTTCATGCAGTACTAAATTCAATGTCGACTCGATTACTTTCAGAACCTGCGTTCACGAATTATGGGGCGCGGCGTTTATTCCCTATATCACGAACTCCAATTTCCGAATCTGTATGTAAAAAAAATGTATATAAGTGGCAGCCTCCAATTTATAAAACTAATCGTGTTTGATTCCTATACAGGCGTTGGCCATAATGAATATAAGACTTTCTACACATTAAGTTTTACTGTTGCAACTGTGTAACTATAGTTGCTTATGCAAAATCATTAGTATCATTCAGATACACTTCATTACAATGTGTTACTTTACTATAAATAAACGGCGTAGCATATAATATATATACTTTAATGTTGACGTCTTTATTAGGTATTTTTAGATACTGAATCGGATATCAAAAGTTACAAATTTAAAATGGAGAACCCAATAATAGTACAGGCAATGAAGGCAAAATGTTGTAAGAACCTCGCAAAAATTAACAAAAGAATCATCTGTGGGCTTTAAGTAGTTAATAACCTGTAGAATGGAATGATGCATTCTTTGCACTTCCAAGTTCCGGGAAAATTCAAGAAAATTTGAAAATTTTTTTCGATTTTCGGTTTTTTTGCTCTAACGGCGAAAATAATGAAAATACAGAAAACATTTTTCAACAGCTCGTCTCTTTCTCTACATAATAAGTCCTTACACATTTTTGTCTTACTTAAGCCGTTTAGGAAATAAATTGAGTTTTCCACTTATAGTTTTGAGCCGCTCCGAAATGCGCGGAACATGGGAATTCTCTGGCAGTTTCGTACGACCGGACATATCGATCGATAATTATTACTCTGACATTCTTGCAAATAAGCATGTCGACAAAGCAGTTAAAAGCGACCGACAGAGGACATCGTCATGTTTTTTGCTTCTTCGCGGCCAATTATCCTATTAGGCGTGCTATACTCTCCCTTGTAATATTCTCAAGTAATAATTTCAGTTTTGTCCTTACTTGGTAAAGAACGTACGCATGACGCGACGTACCCGTTCCTTGGTTTTGTCTGTTGCTTTTCTTTTTGAATTATGTGCCAATTATGTTAAGATTTATTTTATTGACTTATAGTTCAAGTCGTTAGTACTTGGTTACGTAAGACACTACTTCTCGTTCGTGCTACTCGTTGTGTTACTTTCTGGATTTTGGACCAAGTTTTTCTTTTTGTTTTCTTTATTGATAACGTTAATTCACAGTTTAGTGTGGTGTTTTGAAACGCTGATTTTGGACATTATGAGAGATTACACTTATGCAGAGCTCGCGGATATGCACTTGGTGTATGGAGAAAGTGGTGGAAATGCAGCTGGGGCGTAAAAGCTTCAGAACAATTGCAACAACGTATTTTAATGTGCATAGAAACCATAAAAAATTATCCTAATTTACCAGATTTCTGTGATTTCTGTGAAAAATTCAAAAGAATTCTTCAATTATTGGGTGTTACCTATTGGGCATTAAAGATATGATTACTATTATCAGTATTCGCTGTTTACAGTGATTTTCATAGAGACCAAAGACTCGATTTTTAGTTTTCGATACCTGATTGGGAAAAATTATGCGCTCAATTTGTTAAAAAAATAAGATTTTTTCCTAACCTAATATGCACAATTATTTTCTGTTATCGTATCTCGGACGTCTAACTGTTCATTTTCTAACTTCATAAAATAATTACTAATTTTTTAAGCTTTTAACACAATGTTACAAATGTTAATAAACCACTTTCAAATTTTATAAATTCTTATAAACGACAATAAAAGCTACAATAACTGTTTCAAATTAAAAAACATATAAGCAAATCTTATTTAAACCCCTGCGGCCATGTTATGCTTGCGTTGTGTCGAAACTGAAGGAATTAGTTACATTTTCATAATTAGTGGTATAAAATGTTCGGTACAAGTAATCCCATCAAAGATCCGCACTTCTTCCGGCGGGAACGCAAGTCGGGTATTACAGTTTTTTATTATTTCTAATATTCGAAACTATAACATTCATTAACCCTGAAAAACAGTGGTTCTCAAGTGTTTCCTACCTTAACATTAAAATGTTAAACCTAGGTCAGTTTTTTCAAAGTGCCCCAAGAGAAAAAAGTCATATGGGTTTTTGCTTGTCAAGTCGCTCCCTATTACCAGTTTTTTTTTAATTACATGAAACTAATTACACCCTGTATTATTCACATAGGATGCACATTCTCCGAGATATAATGGATTTAAGGTACCGAGATATCATGTGTAGTGGTCAAAATCTATTTTAAAAGTAGAACATTTTTAATATAATTTGCAGAACTTCAAAACTATTTTAATGCAACTTATTCAAATTTCGGAGAGTGATTTAAAATGTACAAATAATAAACACGTGATCTTTTTCAATCTTTTTCGCTAGTCCGTTTTTCAGAAAATGGCAGTTAAATTGTGGGCTCAATACATTTTTGTCGTACATTAGTACCAATTAAAAGTAACGTACATAATTGTGTGCCAAGTAGAAATTTTACGTTTTATTCAACTCACTTACGACACTGTGTATAATGTTTCAAAAAAATATCGCAGAAGCATTCCAAACTTGTAAAAATATGTGGCGATCCCAAAATTTGATGAGAACACATTTTAAGTAGTCGAATTTATTTGTGTAAGTACTTAGATTTTCAAGTACTCCAATAGATTGAAATCCGCAAAATATAAGCTGTTTCAGTGTCACATGGAACACCCTGTACACAAAATAAGTGCAAAATAAATCACATTTACTAGACCACATTCCAAAAACAACAGAAACAAAAACAACAAAGTAAGTGAAAAACGACATCTATCTCACCTTGATTTATCGTGGAGACCTCTCTGAAATGAAGTGGGTACAGGAAAAGGCAATCACATTTCTCAACAATGCACTCCTTTTTCAGTTCACTTCACTTGCTCAAGGAAAAGCGACGGATGATCTTTTTCATTAATTTAAACAGTAGTTGGTCCCAGAATGAAGATAGTTTGTAGACACCATTTAAATAAGCGAAGTTTCAGGATTTGTTATCGACTAAACAAAAACTCTGGGTATTTTGTGTCGCACAAAATACACAAATTGATTTGATGACTGCCTATGCCACACGGAAGACTGTGGGATTCGGGCTGAGAGGAAGCAAGGCCAGTTTATTTCGCTAGATCGATGGGAGCAGCTTGATAAATTTCAGCCTTTCCTTTTTTGTCTAAAGGATTCCTGAAAATAGAAAAATACTGCGTTATTATATTAGTATACTGTATGATTTTTTAACTTTTAAATTTGTAAAAAATATCATGAACTCTTGTCAGAAAGGTCTCGTCGATATCATATGTATTATGTATATTCGAAAAAAAAATGTTCTCTATCTATTGTATAATATACCGCAATCGCCATTTTTGCAAAATTTTACATATAATTTTGAAAATTTCGAACTGTTTGTTTTCAGCACAAAGTAACTGAGTTATGCCATCCTCCAAATAATTACTCATAAGTCATAACCAAGGTTCGGGAATTTTATCTCAACGTCAGGGATTGCTCTCACATAGAGAGAATATTTTATTGCAAACACTGAAACAATCAGAAAAACGACGAAGTGGTGAAATATTCATTATTGCCAGCTACAATGTAAGTAGAATAGCGATGGGGATTCTGGGACAAAATCCCGTGTTATTTCTTATGGAGGTTCATTTTGAACAATTTTGTCTGATTTTACTCCCCACCACTTTTTAGGCTCGCCTTCGTGGAAGGTCCTACTGCTCGAGGAGATATTATTAGTCGAGTTGTCTGGGCATATGATCGAGGAGTGTGAGATACTATTGGCTGAGATTCTATTGGCTTCGGGGGCGTAAAATCTTATTGGTTGAGATTTTATTGGCTGTGGGGTGTAGGATTAATGGGGGATAGTGTTTCTATTGGCTGAGAGGTCTAGGGATGGCGTTTCAAAGGTGGCGTCTTGGTTTTAGGCTCTTACAATGGATGGATGTATAAGGAAAAAATATCAGTAGGTAAAGAAAAAGCATGCGCAATGAGGCAATCTGTACAAACCAAAAAGACATGAATGAGCGAAAAAATAAAGCTAAAAAATCTATGTGAATTACTGGAAAACGGCGGCCTACTATCCTATATCAAAGGTTCAACTTATGGTAAAAAAGAAGTGTATACGCTAATCAAAGTATAATACTTAAATATGTCTTTTATTTAAGCAAAATGTCTGTATACAGATATGTACGATTTTAAACTGGGTCTGTATGCTTTAAAACAGAGTTTGAACAGCTTTTCGAACAGCATTTGTGAAAACAACCAGATATCCAATACGGCTACCATTGTTTAATGTACTGCATAAGCTAGCAGGTAAAAATTTTATAATTAAACATACGATAATAAAACAGTAGACGACTGAAAGCATGCATACATCCAATACAGATAGCACATAAAAATCTCGTGGGTGGACTTAATAATAGTAATATACGACTGAAAACAAGCATACATCCAGTACAGATAGCACGTAAAAATCTCATGGGTAGACATACAATAATTAAAATACTAAACGATTGGAAACATGCAGACATCCAATTCAGCTACCATTGGATTAATGAACAGCATAAGCTAACACATAGAAACATTCATATGGCTGTCTTGAGAATTGTTTTCAATGAATATTTTCTATGCAGACGACTTTAATTCTATCCATCATTAATGATAGAGCTTATGCTGTTCATTAACCCAATGGCAGCTGGATTGGATGTCCGCATGTTTTCTGTCATATATTACTATTATTATCATAAGTCCACCCACGAAATTTTTATGTGTTAGCTTATGCTGTTCATACCACATATTGTAAAAGCACAATATTCTCAAGTTATGGACCTTTAGCGTCGCCTGCCTGAAACTGACTACTGACTACATGTTGGCGTATATCTCACTAAACAAAGAGCCTGGGATGGTTTGGCGTTTTCAAAAGATATCAAGCATACAATGAGAAAACTGCGAAACGAAATGTCTTGCTTTGACGGACAATTTAACGGAAATATGAAAACTTGGAGCTGAGCTATTCCAGAAAACAAAACAAAATAATCAGTCCCGCAAAGCTGCATATCAGGGTTGTTCGCGTTTAGAAAACGCGGTTGTAAATAAAAATTTATGACGCTCGTCAAGGGAAATAAAAGGAAAAGAGGAAAAAATTGCTTGCAAATGGAAATACAGTCTGGGATTAAAGAGGATTTTAATGCACTGAACTGAATGTGTGGTAGGTTCTTTATGAAACTTCTTGAAAATTATTATTTGTGTTCTTCAGTTGAATCAGTCGAAAATGACACGTTTATGTGCCGAAACTGTAGTGACGTGTATATTACGATAAGGCAAATTAGCATTTCTGAATTTTACCGATAGGGCTGTGCGAATTTTTCCAAAAAGGGAAGTGGAGGAATAAAAAGTGGTTAAAAAAATTCAGAAAAATAAACATATACAGTTTATTTTTAATTTCAATATTAAATTCTAAAATTACATAAAAAATGGAACAAAATGGCTTCCTTAATTTTTTTGCCGCATGAATGCACAAAAAATGCCATGCCATACCAATTTTTATGAATGGGGTAAAATAAACAAAATAATAATGTTACACGCCACCGAAACTGTTTCATTTCTTTCACTTATTAAAAACTAGTAATACAACAACATAATCTGCTCATTAACATCAACAATAATGGTAACTAGCAACTTGCATTAAAATAACGTAAACAGTAAAATACCACCAAGCTACCAGCAGAATAATTACCTATTATACGAAAAATAAAAAATGCAGATATTCTGATATTGTTGTAAATCGAATTTAGAAATTAGAATTATAATTAAATTCTATGTTCAAAATGACTCCCCTCAGTTTCAGTACATTTTCTGATGCGATCTACGAGATCTCCAATTGATCTTCTTATCAGATCTGGATTATTTCTAATTTCGTCGCAGCAGTCAACAATCCTTTGAATTAACTGATCCCTAATCATTAATGTTCAAATTGTAGACCCCACTTATTAAGTGATTCCAGAAAAAATAATCAATATAGTTGAAATCCGGAGACCTTGCCGGTTATACATGAGGACCTGCCCGACCAATCCATCTGTTTGGATATGCATCATTTAAATAATTTCTAATTCGGTTGGAGAAATACGGTGAGGCTCCATCATGTTGAAAGAACATACCTCGGATATTTACATTTTCTAAAAGATTCGGTAACGTGTCTTGTAAAAAATTTAGATAAACATTACCAGTTAGTGTACCTTCGAAAAATGTGATCCTAACAAGTGACCGTCCAATCTAAACGTTGATAACTAAACAATGCCTTTAATCGTTAAAAATCGATTCGTTGTCCCTATTAATCAGGGTTGGCTGGAAAAAACCACAATGGAAAAAGCCAGGTGGTTTTAACCGGTATTTTGTGGATTGGTCAAAATCTAAAAAAGGTGTTTTTTTTTCCACTTAAGACATGCTTTTTTTTATATATTCACATTCAATTTTTATACTCTTTATTAGAAAAATTTAAATAAAAACAATTAAAAAACGCAGCTATAAATATAAACTTAAAAAACCGCTGCCTAAGGAATCACTACTTCCACATCCAGATTCTTCATCCAAGTCACTTTAAAGGAAACATCTTGACTATATTTGCACTCTAGTATGTGGAAATTATTGGTCATAGAATTTTAATAATATTCGAGGCAGAAGTAATAAAAAAGTTTGAGGAGGTGGTTTCTACCATATACGCCAAAAATGAAGTTTCTAGTTTACCCTACTTATTTTCCACTATTCACAACCTACCACCTCCGACTCCTTCAATGGAGTCATCTCAGTCAGATGTCACTACAATACATACGTGTACTAACTTTCAAGTGAATATCTCAATTTGATGTTATCAATCCCATTAATAATGAAGCGGAGGTGGTGGAGTTTGAAAAACATTAGAAAGAAATCTGAGGCCTTGGTTTCTAGTATATACACCGAATCCCAAATTTCTGTACTCTTACCAGCTTGATTTACTTATTCCCTTCTACGGAATCATCCCAAAATATAATCTAGTTCCAGATGTCGTTATAATACATACGTCTACCAAATTACAAGTGAATATCTCAATATTCAATCAACCCCTTTAATAATGTAGTAAGGGTAGTGGAAGGGTTGAAAAATATTACTAAAAAATCTGAGGCCTTGGCTTCTAGGACATACACCGAATTTCAAGTTGCAGTACTCTTACCAGCTTGCTTTACTTATTTTTCCTTATTTACCTCTACTTACCCCCACTCCTTCAACGCAATCATGTCAAAATATAATCTAGTTTCAGATATAGTTATAATACATAAATGTACCAAATTTCTAGTGAAAATTTAAATTTAATTTTATCAACTCTTAATAAGGGAGTGGGGGTGGTGGGGGGATGGAAAATACTAATAAAAAAACCTGAGACCCTCGCTTCTGGTATATACACCAAATCACAAATTTCTCTACTTTTACCAGCTTGCTTTACTTATTTTCCCTTATATACCTCTATTAAAACCCCCAACTCTTCAACGGAATCATCTCAAAATATAATCTAGTTCCAGATGTCGTTATAATACATATGCGTACTAAATTTTATGTGAATATCTCAATTTCATTTTATCAACCCTTTGAATCATGGAGTAGGGGCGGTGGGGGCTGAAATATAATATTAAAATTCTGAGGCTTTGGCTTCTAGTACATACACCGAATGTCAAGTTTCTGTACTCATACCAACTTGCTTTACTTATTTCCCCCTATTTACCCCTAAATAACCCCCAATCCTTCAACGGAATCATCTCAAAGTATAATCTTGTTCCAGATGTCGTTATAATTCATGCGTGTACCAAATTTCAAATGAATATCTCAATTTTATTTTATCAACACTTTTAATAATAAAGTAGGGGGGTTGAAAAATATTATAAATAATCTGATATCTTGGTTTCTAGTACATACATCGAATTTCAAGTTTCTGTAGTCTCACTAACTTGTTTTACTTATATTCCCCTATTTACCCCAAATTAACCCCCAACCCTTCAACGGAATCATCTCAAAATATAATCTAATTCCAGACGTCGTTATAATACATACGTGTACGAAATTTCAAATGAATATCTCAACTTTATTTTATCAACCCCATTAATGGGGTAGGGGTGGTGGGGGGTTGAAAAATATTATAAAAAAATCTGAGGCCTTAACTTCCAGTACATATACCGAATTTCAAGTTTCTGTACTATTACAAGCTTGCTTTACTTATTTTCCCCTATTTACCCCTTTTTAACCCCCAACCCTTCACCGGATATCCTCAAAATACAATCCAGTTCCAGATCTCGTTATAATATATACGTGTACAAAATTTCAAGTCAATATCTTAAACCGTTCCGGAGAAAACGTGCGGACAAAAAAAAAGTTACAGACAGACAGACCGACAGACAGAAAAATTTTTTTCGCTCAAATTTAAAATCTCGACGTTTTATGACATTCTAAACCTATTTCACGAATAAAAATTTTTGAAAATTTTTTTGCGATTACTATACTTCCAATCCACTACGTGGATGTGGAAGTAATAAAACAAATCTCCATGATAAATATAATAAACAATAACAATAAATTAAAAATATATTCAAAAAACGTAGGTAATAAACACAACTAAAAATAAATAATATATACTGTATAGGTATATAAAAAAAAACTTTAACTTAAAAAAAAAATAAAAAAAATATATATATACCTATAGTTACTGCATATCATATCAAGTAAATAAAAAATTGTCCTAGAAAAAGGAACTATAACTTTTAGTTTATTCGTTTATTGGTAGTTTTTAAATGTTCTTAGTATTCATAAACTGATTCAGCATAAGCAGGAGGGCATTTGACATTTAACGTTTTGTATACAGACACGAGCTTTGAAACTGGGCCCATTCCTAATATTTTCCGTATTTTAGATTGGATTAGACTAAAATTAGAAAATATCCTCTCAATTGAGGCAGACGATGCAATGCACTGTGATAAATGTTCGCTAAAATCGAAAAACATATTAAAACATTTTTTTTCATTTTCATCGAGATTTTCCACCAAACATTGTTTTTTTAAGCTTTTCCACCACTGACTAGGGGTGAGCGTTTTTAAAACTGAATTTGCAAACATGGTTTTTAGAAAAGGATGTGTGATTCCAGGCCAAACTGCAATAACAATGGAACGTATGCTGTATTTATTTCTTGATTAACAAAATTTCTTATGGTCTCCATTTCTTCAGGTGTTAATTTTTCACCTCGATACTTAGGACTGAGCATATAAGCCAACTTGTGATAATTTGTAATGCAGTCTGAATTTTAATATAAGTTTTGTATGGCAGCAAATCTAAACAATTAAGTAGTAAGATAAATTCATGCGTAGCATCCGCAATGCCGGTTGTAATTTATTTAGGGCATTACTAATATTCTTCAATTGTTCATATATAAATAAATGTTTTGCTTCTACATACAATCCCACATTTGATGCTATTATTATTATCCGATTTTCAAACTCACTTGAATGCACTGTGCAAATTTTACAGTAAAACTCTCTATTTTCTAAGAAAACGTCTATAATAAGTGGCATAACCAGTTTCGACCAGTGGTTTTTTCCACTGTTTGTGGTTTTTTGCAGTTTTGTCCACTGGCCCGACCTTTTCTACAAAAAAGCGGTTTTTTTCCAACTATGCTATTAATCATAGTGACCTACTTCAAAATGACAACTATGAATAAACTTGTAAACAAATGATACGATGCTACTATGATCAATAGTGACAACTTTAAACAATGACTTTAAACATATTCTTTATAGGACTTTGCAAACAGCAGAAAGAAGAACTATCTATGAGAACTGAAAAAAAAAACTACATGTAAAAAATATTAATGAAATCTTAGCATTCTGTCGATAACCTGAGTTCTGGTTATGCTAGCAAATCAAATTGCTAAAACAAATTTGCCCAATTTCTTATTTGACATTCTCATTATAACACTAGCATCCAGCATCCAACATAGTCCCCTACGGCTAAGCAGATTAAACTAGTATCTACATGACCCCCTACGGTATGAAGATTCAGTTAAAAATGAGAAGAAAGGCCTAAAATGGATTTACCTACCTTGTCTTAAACATTTTTTCATTCTAATGGATTACATTTTCATAAAATCTCTCATTCAGTTTCTTCAAACGTTTTTTGCGCTTATTCTGAGCTCATCAGAAACGCACAAAGCCACTCATAACGATGTTTCATGCAAAACCAAGGCAATATCCATGAATAAGTATGAAATATTTATATTTGACATTGAGTGATAAAAAACAACAGATCTTCACCTATCTATTAGCTAACTAGTATTGGAGCCTATATACTCTATGCATGTTTAAAAGTGAATTATTTATTATACGTTTGCTTATAATAATGAAACGTATTCTTTATAGGATTTTGCACATTTTAAACATGCATAGAGTATATAGGCTCCAATACTAGTTAGCTAATAGATAGGTGAAGATCTGTTGTTTTTATCACTCAGACTTCTAAGGAGGAAGCCTATTGTTGTGGACGAAAACATAGAAATAGCAGTTTTGCGGCATTTTCGGGCATTTTCAATTATGTCATTATGACAAGCTGGTCTGGAATCGAGATTATCCAAGAATTCAATCATAGAATGTTGTTAAAACAAGTCCATTGTCGTTCCATATGGGGCAACAATTAAAAGAAACAGATTTCCTAACGAGGGAAAATTTCTGTGAATTTATTTTAATACAAAATGAAGGTGACAATAATTTTTTGGTAAATACATGGAGAGTTGATACTAAATTTACCAAAAATTTACTCCATAACCGACACAAGTCCCACTACTGAAATATCTCGAACGCTAATGCATTCAGGAAGTGAAATGTTCAAGAACATTAGCGGTTTAATGTTTACTGTGCCATGAGAAACGATAGAGTGGTGACACTACAATTTATTGAGGAAAACTTAAATAGTAAGTTAAAAAGATTTCTTTTTCAGCTAATATGTCTAAGGTTCCTCCTTAGAATTCCTTGACAGAGCCAAATATTCTAAAATGATTCAATATGCATTTTACGGTGTAAGGTGATGGTTTCTGTTCTTGTGGGTATCGAGTAGCAAATGCGTTACATGTTCTTGATATTACTTTATCACATTCCCCAAAACTAATAAACAAATCTAAAAAGTTTTCGTGGGTGCAAGTTAAACGTGCTGGTATTTTATGACATAAAAAAAGGACCGACGTTAATCATTGTTTCTAATCATGGCCAAGTTGATGGCAATTTTTACTAAAAATTGTTGAACATTTAAGAAACTCGCCAACATTTCAAAAAGCTGCAATTTTAACCCCTATAATGCATATACTAGAAAAAAGAAAATTTAATTTTAAATAACTTGATGGAAGAAAGCACAGGGTGTTCCATTCGAAATAAAAAAGTTTTTGAGGTTTGAATTTGACAGAATGTAACGTGAGAAATGGAACACTTGGTATACTATTATGGAATTTATTTTCAATGTTGTAGAGTGTAGCTCGCCTTCTGTTCTTTCTATATCCCAAAGAGCAAAGGAGGATCTCCTACAACAAGAAAGTTATAAGGATTTTTGCAAACCATTGCACCTGTCAAATTCTTTATGAAATGTCAAATATCTCCGAAACTGCTAGCCTTAGATAAAGGGTATGCGGCATGCTTGAACTCAGAATTTGATGGTCATTCCGAAAAGTCCATAATATATAGAGTGTTCCATTTAAAATAAGCAAGTTGGTATCGACTTCCGGTATAACAGGAAGCACCACATGCTTGTAATTACTTTGGTTGGATTGGCCATACTAACTTTAGTAACTCCCGAAATTTTCAAAAGGATGTGTTTACCCGTTCGCCATATATTTCTAATACTCCATCCACTATGAATCACCATATTGATATTTTTAAAGCCCCTAGCTAAGATTCGAGCTCTAATACTGACTATTTAATAACAACTTTCTTTTATCATACGTATTTGTTTGTTTAATATAAGGCATTGTTTTTAAATCGATTTATATTAGTATTTGTAGATTATATTTAAACTTATTATCAATTTTCTACCTCGGTTTTCACCGATTGATGTAAATTAAACGTATAGCTATATAAATATAGTCGATATTATATATTTTCATTCTTTGTTACCCTTACATGACGCAAGTAATTAACAAAGCCCGAATAAAAATCATATTTTAATCTTTCGAAATTTCAGAAAATCACGTTTTTGTGTTCATTTATGTCCCTCGTTTTAATTTTTACAACGCGAAACCATGTGCACGCTTCAATGAATATAAAGCTGGCACAATAAAGGTTTTTCATAATACAAAGCCGTGGCTGAAACTGTGATTATTTTCAAAGTCGTATATTGTACGAAAACGTCATATATATGCGTATAAACGAACAACTGTTAATATACTGACATCCTTCCTTTTACATTTACAGTTTCATTCACTTGTTTTATTTTAAAATAACTTTATTACTTTATGATTAGGTATCAAGGATGTTTGACAATTCTGTATTATTATTTTGACCAATGATTGACAACATCCTCATGATTTTCTCACTTCTTGTTGGGTATTTTGCCAGTGAAAAATATTATTTGTTTTTTTTTTTTAATGAAAATTTTAAATATTTTTCAGTGGCAAAATACCCAACAAAAGATAAGAAAATCTGAATATGCCACAAATAAACAATCATAGACAATATCCTCATAATGTCTGACCAATATTTGCAAAGGTAAAAGAATACTGGCGGAGGATAATTATTTCGTTATGACTATTGACATGGAACATGTAGACAAGACACCTAGTAATAACTAGGGCCAGAAATCTATTATTTATTTATTTACCTGCAACAGGATATTAGGCCAGTGCAGATACCTTTTACAAAGGCGAAAAATCATAAAAATTAATAACAGCATGAAAACTGTTGGAAAAGGAAGGAACTATAGCGCAACCAACGGGAAAAATATAGTCTATTCGAGTTACGAGGGTGAAATGTGGTGGAAAACGGTTTTTCACGATTTTCAGCGAAACTAGACCTTCTATCGAAAAAAGTTAAATATAAAAGTTGTAGGTAATGGCAAGGTCTATAACTTTTGTATGAACCATTTTTTCACATAACCTAAAATTATCCGAGAAAAATCGAATAAACCTGTTTTCTCGTTTTTGATTTTTATCTCCCACAAAAAAAATTCTTTTCACGAAATGTTGTGGAAACGTACCTTTTTATGTACCAAACACGCTGTATTTTTTTAAACTCAAAATATTTATTTTTACATTTTATTGTGATTTTAAACCAAGAAAGAGACCTCTTTTTCACCTGAAAATATCCATGTGCTGGAAACAGTTTTTTTTTAAACAGTGGTCTTTATTTTCGCCGAAACGTCTACTTTTAGATGTAGTAAAAAAAATAAACATTACTATGGAAAAATTTGCCGGGAAATGCGAAAAACTGAAAAAACTAGATTTTAAAAAGTTATTTTTCAATCATTGTTTAAAATTCTTCATTAATGGGCTTGTTCCATGATATTATTTTTATATGGTTTTTATACTTTTTCATATAGTACTCGATATTCTCATTATACACTTAAAATTTCGTATTATTAACTTTTTCCGTTCTCGAGATATAAGGAGTTGAAATTAGTAAAAGTTGCAAAAACCGAGAGCTCATTTGTGACGTCACTATACGCAAGTGACGTAAGAAAAATGGCTTTCTGGGACCTTTCAAATTTAACCTGAAAAGTCGAAAAACATGGAATTTTCAAACGTTGGTAACTAAATAAATACGTCGAGTGGAAGTTCGTTCTATATGTCTACGGAAAGGAGAAGGTAGGCGATGAATTCTAATCGTAAATTGCAGGGTCAAAATCGAAAATTCATCCCGGCAGGAGCGAGAGAAAATTGTAATTTTTTGACATTTCAGCAAATTGTACTCCCCTACTGTCAAGTAGTAAGCAAAACAAACAATACTTCGAAAACACTTACAATTATAACAAGTAAGGAGCATCAAGCCTATTGAGATCGCCGAGTCTATGCGTATAGTGATGTAACGCCTGGCCACGCCCCATTTTCGCGAGGTGGAGATTTGTAATAGTTTTTAAAATACTAAACGTGCGAATAAGATTCTGATTTTTTTTTGCAGATCCATTATTTTATACTTGCACTTTCGATTTATGAAATTTAAAAAAAATGCCGAACAAGCCCATAAAATTCACAGTTGAAATCCTTGAAAAATGTGAGATAGAAAATAAGAAATGGAAAAAGAACAAAGATAAAATCATTAGCAGCCGATAAAAATGTGTCAAGTTTGGCAAATATTTCTTATAAAAATGATGCAGACAAAAATGGTATCGCTGAAAATGGATTGCAATTAATAAAGTCAATTTATGAATGTAAAAATAAAAATGTAATTTTGAATCAATTAAAATTCCAGAAGTATCAAGTAGCAACAATAAAATCACCTTTAAATTGGAGAAACTTCCACCAACTGAAGACGCAGAAGAACAACATTGTTACAGGGCATACTATCAGCTTCAAACTTTGCTCGGTAACAAACTGACAGCAACAGATTGGGGCTGGAAGCAACATCAACATTATGCCCAAATTGACAGATTACAAATTTGTTCCTGAAATATTGTTTAAAACTGCTTGTTGCAGCTGTTAAAGTGTGTGTAACAGTTAAAAATGCGGCTGTCGAGAGCCGGTTTAAAATGCACAAATTTATGTTCAAACTGCCATGGTTATGAGAAATGATCTAATATTGAAAAAGAAATCTACGAGGAAGTAAGTGATTCAGAAGAAATCATAAACGATGAACCAATAAATATTAGGCAAAATATTGGATTTGAAGACGATGGCGGTATTGAAGATTTCAAAGATCCACCAGAATCCGAAAGTTTTATCGAATCTAACGATGAAGAATTGCCATCAAAAAGCAAAAAGACTATGGACAATTAATTGTATTTCTAATTAGTGTAATATATGAAAATAAAAATATTGTAAGAATGATAGCAATAATTTTCATGAATATTTAATTTGTATAGTTACAATCTTAGGTATAAATTTTTATGTAAAAAATGTAAATACTGTATAAATACTTTTTGCACAAATAACTAAATAAAAACACTACTATGTTACTTAACTACCACAGAGTAACGGCTCCTTCAATCAATTTTCTGTATAAATACAATGTTATACCTTATATTGTAAGATTTTCTATTCCATAAATGTCACTTGAATCTAATCAATCAACTTTTTTATATTAAAAATATGGTAGTAATCACTTTTTTTGGCTGAAACCATTTCAAACCAAATATTTAATACTTGGAAAATTAACTATTTTCGCATGTTTTTTGCAAACCCTATACTTCAACGATTTCTAATTACCTAATTTATTAATGTAACATTATATCTTACATTTTTCAAGGATTTCAACTGTGAATTTTAATAAATAATGAAAAATTTTAAACAATGATTGAAAAATAACTTTTTAAAATCTAGTTTTTCCAGTTTTTCGCATTCCTTGTATCTGCAATTCTGTAAGGAAACCATACATTAACCCTATCAGACCCAATCTTTGTTTCTCCATATAAATAAAATTGTTGGCTTTTGTTTAAAAAGGGTCACCTTATAATCAGAAAGTTGTATTTATATTTTTTTTAATAATATATAAGTGACGTCTTTTTAATGTTCACTGTAATGGATAGTGGCATAAAATAACTCAATAACTGCAAGTGAACAAAATATGTATTTGACGGTTTAATATTTACTTAATATCCACAGTAATATTTAATTAAATTTAGCGTACGCATTCTTGAAAACTATTGAATTGTTCTAGTTTCAGTTAATTTTGTTGCATCGTGAACAAAATTTATCATGTTAAACATGATAACTATATAGAATGCATACTACGTCGAACCAATAAGGATTTATAGTTGTGTATATTAAGTAACAAATCATATTGGTAGCCAATAGGAAAACACACTTTATTCTTTTTATAGGGTGATAACTTTAAAAAACTTTTGTTGCATTCTTTCTAATACTTCAATATATTTTACGTAATTTGGGCACCAAATAATAGAATTATATTCAGGTGGGGACCTGACAAACAAGAACAATTTAATTGTAGAGGCGTTAAAAATTCACGGGAATTATACATAATAGATCCTAAACTTCTGTTGTTTTAAGCAATACATCGTCAATATCATGTGGAACAATTAAAATCTCTTTTAAAAGAATATGTTAGAAATCAAGCTCAGGATTATGCAATCTTGAGTCACAATTTATCCTTTTGGAAATCTTAAGCGTTATTAATAAAAATTTTGAAAGGTAACGGGCCCAGGGCCGCTCCCTGAGGAACACCAGACAGAAATTTAAATTTAGTTGAGGTAGTCTCTGTAGCATACGTATTTGCAATCGATCCAATAGACAGGATTTAAAAGAACTTAATGCATTTTGTTACAAACCGTATTTATCTAGCTCATGGAGCAGTATGCTCTGACAGTGTAGCAAGGATTTAGAGTAATAAGTATAGACTTCGTGAATATGTTTTTGACCATCTAAAACTTCCGCTATGTATCGAGTGATACGACAAATTTAATATGTATCTTTTTAAATCATGGTAAATCTTTTTAACCTAAAAAGGCTGCCTATATTCTTATATCTATCACAACATACAGATGCAGTTGTTCTATTATTAAACAACCAATTATCTGCCACAGGCACTATGCAATGTATTTAGTTAGCATACTGATGTTTCAAACAGGCCATTAGAAATAGACGGATAGTGCAGCGAGAAATTACCTACTGGCGATAATTTATTACAATACAAATGGAAATCTGACAGGTAATTGAAATATGAATGACACTTTTTTAAATTTTTTAAAAGTTTTACACACATATTTTCCTGAATATCCTCCGTTATTTTCCAGTGTGGACTGTAAATATCCGGCTCTACGTGCATAGTACATCATTAATCATAAAGCGTGCGAGGTCTATAAAGGTTGCCAAGAACAGACAATGCATCTTTTATATTGTGATATATGCGGTGTACGGTTTAACAACATACTGTCAATAAAGCCTGAACTTTATTGTTAACTTTTAAAAACGCCCGTTCTACTAGAAGTGGAATGGGAAGTACCAACTTAAGCTTCTACAAATATTTTCTTAATTTCAAAAAGTTATTAAATAGTTCCAAATAATGTATATATTTAATAGTATGAAAGATATTTTATTTCAAACAATATTTAATACGTTTTAGGTAATAATCGGGTGAGCCATTCAAACTGGCTTTTTAGATTTTCTTGCTGTATAAATAAAAAACTATTTAGTCGAGTCATTGAAGATAAAATACGGTGATACTGTATAATTTTGCCAAACAGCACCGTTTTCCACAAAATTTGGATTTAGATTCTACTTACCCTCTACTTCAAAGTTGACCCTGTTTCGGAGGTTGCTTTTTATTTTTTAGGAGTGAAAACTACTCCTATTCGAAAATAATTTTAGAATTGTAGATTCGACCGTGTAATCGATTGAAAGCATCTTTAAATAAGTTAAATGAACGTCAAAATACATTAAGGGACATAATTTATGATTTATTAAACAGTTTCGTCCCTAAAAGTCTGAAATATCACCGATTTGCATGAAAATAAAATTTTTATTTTTATATGGATTTTAATCTTTTTTGTTTTTATTACAACATTTCGTATTTATTACAAAAAACATATAAATAATCAAAAAATCTCTTCACGGCGGTTCAAATACCTACAATTCTTTTTTCCCTCTTTTTTGAATTTTTTAGTGTTAAATGTTTAGATTTCTTATCAAAGAACTCACATATTTTCATGTGGTAAATATCATGTAAATCTACAAATGTTTTTAAACCTATGCTATCCTTATTGGACTCACCATTGTGAATATTTAACTTTTGACTTAAGATTCAGCATCAACTACTCCTGCAGATCTAGTATCAACTACTCCAAAAAAATATTTAACTACCAATTTTAATGCGACTCCGACTAAATTTGCCAAATTCTGGAGCAGAAAAATCTTCCGACTTTTTCGTCACAATACTGTATGATTTAATTAGTAATATAGAAGGTTCTAATTCAATTAAAACAACTTACACTCACTTTAAAGTATACTTACCATCAAAGGTTTTATGTATAAGTACTTTTAACATTGGAAATGTTTATGTTCGTATATGAGGTAGTTACCAGTTTTCGTTCAAGGTCAAAAGACAACGGTGTCGCGGTCGAGTGAGACTATCGTATATGCAACGGCTGATATACGCAAATGTAATATGGGTTGCGTATATCACAGGGGGTCAAGTTACCAGCTTTCATTTAAGGTTTCTGGACGAGGCGAAGCCGAGTCCGAAAAAACTTGAAACTATTTTATGTGTGGTGTTATCATTTCCAATGTCCCGAGGGTTGCAAGGATTGCGAAATCTGTGAATTTTTTTATATTAAAAATGTAAAGAATATAGTCCCACAAGGTTCCATTTTGGGTCCTCTATTACTTGTATACAATTAAATTTTATCAACATCTAAAAGATCCATATGCTCTTTAGGCGGATAACATAGATACATATGTATGTCAAAACTATTATAATACGTTTTCCACATGCACATCACAAAGAAGTACAATAGAAAATGATGAGTTTGCGAGCCGTGAAGAAAAAACAAAGAACTCACAATGTTTTATTCTAGCAAGACTAAAGGATTGTTCAAATTATTATAACAATTCTTTAAGTGTATTAGCAAATATTACCGATGATATTTTAAAATCTGTTGATAACGGTCTTGCATCATTGTTAGTACTTTTGGATTTTTCAAAAGCATTTGACACTCTAGATCATACTTTGTTATGTGCCAAGCTTACTTACTTCGGATTTAATGAAAATTATGTTCAATTTTTCAGGTCCTACTTGAGCTAGAGATACCAAACTGTCAAAATGAATTATGCCTTTTCAAATACCACCAAAATCACCTCAGGTGTTTTCCAGGGCTCTGCTCTAGGGCCTATCCTATTTTTAACATATACAGCTGACATTTTCAATAGTGTAAACTACACACAAATTCGTTATGCGGATGACACACAATTAACATGTTCTTTTGACCCAAATAATATAAGGAACACATCTGTTAACATAAATCAAGTTCTAACTCCTATCGAGCGTTCGCATAATTTAAAATTTAATATTGGGAAATGTGCGGTAATATGTTTTGCTAATAAAAAAAATATAAGTTTTTCTCAAGCAAAATATAAAACTCAAGATATCAGATAAAGCCCTAACTGTTGTAAACAAAGTAAAACGTTTAGGTTCAACTTATGACGAAAATCTAAGATTTAAAGAACACGTAAACATATTAGTCAAAAAAGCGTATCTAGCATTAAAGTTACTTTATAATAATATAAATATTAATTTTAAAATAAGAAAAAAGCTATGTGAATCGTTGGTGTTACCTATATTACATTATTGCAATGTCGTATATTATAGCTGCTTGGACAAACTATCAAAAAATCGTCTGCAAAAAATACAGAACAGTTGTCGATTTGTTTACCGCATTCGGAAATACCAGCGCACTTCCTCAAAAATAAACGAACTTGGTTGGCTACGAGTGGAAAGTGTTTATAAATATTATATGTCCGTATTTACTCACCGTATCCTATGCACCACCTCGCCATCATATCTTCGTAAAAAATTGATATCTAGGAATAACATCCACAATCTACATTTGAGACATATGCATAAGTTATCATTGCCAACTTATCGTCTTACCCTGTTTCGTAGATCCTTTTCTTACAACTCTGTCACAATTTATACCAACATAAATGATACACTCAAATTACTAAATGTAGACAGTTTTCGCAAAAAAGTGAAAATAAAATTCTTTTCTATGCAGTAATTTTATCTGCATCTTACGTACGTGGCTCATTCGTTGTCTGACACTACTAAACTGATAAATACTAATGCTAATACTGCTCATTCTTTTATTGGCGATTTCTTTTCCCACATATATTTTTTTAATTCACAAGAATATTATACTATATCTTAATGTTTGTTGATATGTACTTTAGGTATTATTATTATTACTACTTTTACTTTTAGGAACTTTAGGTTAGATAACGTTAAGTTGAATAGCTTCGGCTAGACTTCGCCTTAGCGATTGGATGTATTGTATGTACATGCTTTCCTAATAAAGACTTTATTATTATTATTATTATTTACGCGTTAGCGATGCTGGACAGTTCTCCCGTGTCTCCGATATTCTCACGGGAGAAGCGCCAGCGAATTATCTACAACCACTCCCCACATCCCGCAGGGTTAGTGGTTGTAGATTCCAGAATAGTATTATTATTATTATTATTATTATTATTATTATTATTATTATTATTATTATCATTATTATTAATTGTTGTACCTAAGATGCTGCTCTAGAAATTTGAAAATATTTACATACTCAAAATATATATATTAACTAATTTATTTTATCAAACACCATGTCCAAGTAGTGTCAGTACAGAAGCGTAAAATTGTTCAATTTGTTCAAGTTTGTTTGATTGATTGATTTGCCAGCGTAAGGTGGGCATTGCTGCTGATTCCGGGCATGGAGATTTGTTCCAACACGCAGCCCGTTCGCCCGCCGAACGGCCAACTACAGTCGCCCAGTCGTCGATTACACATTCATGCGATGACTGGGCGACTCCATCCGACCGACCAATGGACGATCCAACCGTGTTCCGGGACAAACCCCGATGCTTTTATATACCGCCGGACCGGCTGCATACGCTGGATTGGACATTGGACATCCTTGTTGTCAGCAGCGAGAGCCTCATGACGCATGGGGTAGGAATATAGGATGCGTGTAGGTGTTTGTAAGATGCTTCTTCTTGGTTTCCATCTGTCTTCATCGGAAGGGAAATGTAGGCGTTTGTGAGATGCTTCTTTTAGGTTTTCGTGCTTCTTTTAACTTTCAGGTTTTTGTGATATATTTCTTTTTAATTTCTGTCTGTGATCATCTTCTCTCCTATTCTTCTTCTGAGTTTTCTGTTTCTTCTGTTTCTGAGTCTGGCAGTGTGTATATCCTGGACATATATCTTTATTGTATTCCGTCTTTTGTTGTACCGTTTTTCCCAGTGTGTATAATCCTTTCCTAGCTTATTCATAATCTTCTCGATTGATGTTATCCATGTGTAGCATGGCCTCCCTATTTTCAGCTTGTTGCTGTTCAGTCTTAGCGCTTTACTTAGTAGGTATGTCGTGTTTCGTCTTTGGACGTGTCCCCAGTATTTCATTGCGTATGATTCTATTCTTTGGGTACTGTTTTTCCCTTTAGTAATATTGACGTTTTCTGTCATTTTTGTGGTTTTCCTGTTTTTGCTAGCAGTTGGGTAGCCCCTTTCAGCTCTTCTCAGGTTTCTACTGCTGGCCTTTGTCGTTGCTGCGTTTTTGACTCCATGTGTCATCGTAATAATCGAATAGAATAAGTTTGTTTTGATATAAAAGTATTGCCGTTACATTTTGCTTTATTTGAAGGTAAATTGTTTATCATAGACCATGTATAATACGATCGATATTATTTTGCAGTTCATTATTTTCACACGTAATGTTAAAAAAGAGTTTCAAATCACTAGAGTATAACAGTAAAATTGTCTACTGTGTTATTAACAAACAAATCTTAGAAAGTGGCCCTAAGTTTGAACCTTGAGGGACTCCTGACCGTCAACATCAATAGATTCAATATAGTACTATACAACATATTACATTCTATCAGTTAGATATAAGTTACAATTCCATAAGCCTTTACTAATCGTCATATTCATACACATTAGTACTAGGGTATACATACGACATAAAATGGCTACGCACTCATTCTTTAAGAAATGGTCAAGTACGAGGGTTAATTATTAAACAGTATATACTGGGTGTAACAGGATCGTAATACACCTCTCCTTTATCCTTTAATTTATAGGATAAGATGTATCAGACTTTTCAAGATTGTCCACAAAATTCTTTTTGGGCTAAAGGGAGGAGGTACAGTAGGTATACGTGAACATTTTTCATGATTATTTTTAAATGCTTACATTTTGACGTTTCCAGTTATCTATATCACACTTGCCTGAATTATTTTTTATAATTTTAAGTACTTAACATTTTTACCTATGGTAGTTTCGAAATTAAACCGCTGCGACAAACAGACAGACAGACGGACAAACCAATGATTTCATAAGGTTTGCGTTTTTGCCTTTTCAGCATGGAATTCGAAAAGGCTTAAGAAAATATTATGGTAGATATACATGGTAGAATTTAAAAAATTGTAAATGTGCATAATATGTAAAACTTAATTTAATTGAATGCAGCTTAGACCTGTAATTCTGATTTTGGTTTCCTTATATTAGTTTACTACCTATAAATTAATTGTTTTAAGAAATTTACCCACTGTGGAAGAGGTAACGGATTTATGTTTATGTGGTTTATAATTGCATTAAAATGTTATCGAATGATGAACCATTATCGTTTACCCTCAGTATTTGTAGATGAAAGACCAGGGTCCCCTATATTTTAAGGAACAGTGAACAATATTATCTATCAATAAAATAAATTATCATATTATAATGGCCAGTTTTTTAATCACTAAGCCAGATTGATATGAACGCAAGAACAGAGCTGAGAATGTATGGTATTCTTGTATATTTTAGGTAACGTGCAGTAAATTGGACTATTAATCTTTCTTTATAGTACACCAGTGCCAAATCATTAATTAGAAATATTGGTTTTCGTCGTAACTTGCGAAATATTATGTTACAAAGGCACTGCGCTTCTACGTAGTTCAAATAATAACGCGCCATTTCGAATTAACAATAAGAAAAATATTGTAGTTTATTTTAAACTAAACAATTACCCACTTGCTAACCTTTAGGTACACACATTTCTATGTCTATTATCTATATCCTCTTATACAGTATGTGAAAATTGCTTACTTAAACATAATCTTTCATAATTCTTCCCAATGTTATTAAATTGCATCACAGCATACAAAATCGGCAATAATAAAACAAACATTTGTTGAAAATTTGTGAAATATAGAACAAAATAACTAACCAATGAAGAAATCAAGAGCGCTGGGTTAAAACAAAATGACACCAAAGCCTACTCTAGTTTTAACTAGGGATTCACTATTTTGGCAACTAGAGGATTGACACCGAAAACACGCGGTGAAATGACACTCTACGTCTACACGGCGTTAAAGATTTGAACAAACTGGTAGAGACGGGCCAATGGGCGGTTCCTTGCGTATTGATCAGGACTTCGTGCCCCCTATTCCCACCATCGCATCGTATCGGGCTCTCCTAGGATGTCAACAGTGGTGGGTACGGGAAAAAACGGGAAAAGGGACCGACAAAACTGATATACCTTAGTATATGTACATATATCAATGGTGCCATGGGAGTACTATAGGCCTTTTATTTAGTTAAAGTCCAGGTGTTTCTGGAAGGAGTCGAGCAGGGTTTTGTGCGCTGTGGATGAAACAAAACTAAATATTTGATGGCTGTGGCATATTCTTGATGTTAATTTATACAAAATGGAAATTTTAATGGAAAGTAGCGAGTTTGAGAAGATAATTATTATGATAATAAGAATTCCTCACAGTGGCGTATCGGGAGCCATAGAGAAGATATTGTTATAAAACTATCTATGAAATCATAAAAACCAAAATTAAGAAACTGCAAATGCAAGGAGATCGAGAGAGACTAAATGCGCAGCTCCCTAAAGATTTTTTGTATGCCACTCACACTATTTTGTGATACTTTCAATATTTGCACGTTGATGACAGTGACTTATTGATTTATATACGTCATGTGCGCGCGACGTCAGAAATTTTGACATTCGTCAGCTTAAGGACAACAAACAGAAATTCCTAAAGTGTTAAATAGCAACTAACCAAACTTTTCATTAAATTACTACTTTTGATGGCATTGTATTATACAATTTACCAAGTTTTGGCTGTATTATTAATTGTGGAAGTGTGGCAATGCGAAATGACGCCAGCTTTTATTAAATAGCATCGATTTTTCAACTAGGAAAAGTTGAAGTTGGAACAGGTCAATAGAGCAGTAGCAGCTGACGTCACAACATGCCCGCCACAGCTGTTTGGTTGACAATAACCTAGTTTTGCATTTGTGACCATATAAAATAATTTGGGTTTTTTGTGCTTTTTTAAACGTTTTTCCTGTGTAAAATTTATTGTTAGTGTTCTTTATCTATTATACATTTCGTGATTTGCTGAACTGATTTTTATCTAATGCTCTATTTATATATTCAAATAGGCATGTCATCTTGTTCACATGTCAAAAGTTATTTCTTTTCCATATGGTAAGTGAATTTTAGTGAATTTATTATAATTTAATTTATATTCTACATTTTAGGAGTTCCCTCGTAACATTTCTAAGTTGAAATATATTAATGGAGTTAATCTAGGTATAGCATTTAAAAGTGGAACATTCATACTGCTTCCAACATAGTGTTGAATTAATGAAACATTGTGACCGTTCTCGGAAATAAAAATGCTATCTAAACTATAAGACTATTATTATTCATACATACCTTTATTACTATCTATCATGTGTACGATCTTAAACATCCTATTATGGTTGTTATGTTTATAAGCATCATTTTGAAGAACTTTATTTCACTCCCGTTAAAAGTGTGTTATTTTCTAAGTTCTGTCGCGTTTTAGCTCACTTACCTTCAATCTTCATTGATATTTTATTTGTAAGCATTATCAATATTTTAGACATCTGTGATTATAATTGTAAGAATCAAAACAAATACAAAACTAGGTAAGTATACTTATACCTATAAAGTATTTCGAGCATATTACGTTGCATATTTGTTTATGATTTTAATTAAAAATGGAAACTGAAACGGTCTCACAGTCTTATCTTTATATTAGATTTACTATTACTCCTGCATTTCACAATGCAAACCTCTGATTATTGTTATTAATGTGTTAAACAATTAAACTTATTAGAAACTGTTGAGCCAAATGAAAGTAAGATATAATCAATAAAAAGTTGATGGGAAACGGTTTGAATTGTCTAAAAACGTAAATTTCACAAGTTTATAAAACCATTAATATAATATGATTAATATATTGACATGAATCAATGAATGTTGTGACAACTTTTAACCTATGCTTAGCTGTAACTGAGCCTGTATTAATTAAACTTTTATTGAAATATGTCGTGCTATTATATATGTACAAAAATGTTCAAAAATCCAATATAGTCTTTATTTTCACTACATTATGGTTTCTCAAAGATGTCACTGTATTTGACATCAAATTAACATTAACAAACATCACTACACAGAACTGATACTCAGAAATCCTCCACTTTAATTTTTATCAAGCAAAAAGTGACACCTAGTCTTATGTCAAATTTCGGAGATTGTCAACCAATCACGTGACGTCACTGCTAGTGCTCTATTAATTGCAAGCAGTAAAAAGAAATGATTTTACAGGAGTATTTAAAGCATTTTATTAATGGTAAATTGTTATATGTTAAAGTAAGAATTTTAATTTTAACGTGGGTTTATATTGTAGGCCACACTGTTGTGTTACAAGACTAGAATCAAGTTACCATAAGATGCAACTTGAAACCCAGCTATCAAAGTGGTGAAAGTGGTTGTGATAAAATAAGTGTTGTTAGTGCAATCTATAAACAATTTAATATAGAAATTAACAGTTCATATTGGTTTGACTGAATTGTTTTATTGTTTTGTATCTAAACTTGAATTGAGTGAAGAGGCTCGTGTCGAAGGAGAAAATTTTTTAAATATGGTACAATTCAAGAGAAACTTCAAAGAAAAGCTACAGATTATATAAAATCTAATACAGTTTATAGATTAAGAATGAAAGTTCAAAGTGTCATCGATGATCTGGGGCCTAAATGTATTGTTTTAAATTATATGTTGTGGTTTAAAAACTACTATGTTGGATTGTTTATTTAATATTTGAAAACAGAGTCTGAATGCTGACTTTAACCCATTTTCACAGTTTTGTAATGTTAAACAAGAGAATTGAGTAGTTTTTAAACATCACATGATATAATGAAACATAGTCTTTATAGGATTTTGCAAACAGCAGAAAAAACTATCTATGAGAACTAAAAGAAAAACTATTTGTAAAATTATCGATTTATAATCAGTGCATTCTTTCGATAACCTGAATTCTGGTTATGCTAGCATTTTAAATCCTAAAATAAATTTATCTTTCTTATTGGACAATTCTCATTGTAACTCTAGTTTCCACACAGTCTCCTACGCCTACGCAGAGTGTTATCACTTATTTAATAAATATAATTAAATATAAGTACCTATATTAGACCACAAGCCCATGCTAAATTTTTAGAGGGTCATATGACACCACTTGAAAAGGTATAATTTTTGTAGTCCTACAAAAATAAATCACTTTGAGCCCTATGCCATACGTTTTAGGTGGGACATGGGAAAGCCGCGGAAAAGTGAAAATCGTAACCCGCGGAGGTGCATTTTTTTCAAATGACACTGTACGGCTTACGATTATTTGGACTGTATTTATACCTGTGACTCTTAAAAAGAAAATGCCGTACAAAAATAATGGGACAGAAGTACAGGAAAAATTTTCGTTTTCCGAAAAGTGACCTCTATGTACTAAGGTGATATGACACCGTACGGCTTTTATGAAATTCGATTTTTATATTAACAAGGATGATTTTTTTTGCTATGCCGTACAAATCGGTTGGAATATGGGGTGACAAGCGCGAGATCAACCCCCGTCCTAGACCTCTATCAAGGGTGGTGATTTGACACCACATAAATCTTGATTATTTTAATACTATTTTATATAATAAGAATTTGTATTACCATGCCGTACATTTTAGTTGGTACATGTGTCTGGAAAATTGAATTTTCCGTCCCAAAGTGAGGTTTTCTGAATAAAAAATTATTATATTTGAGCAATACTTGATATTCTAATTATTCTAAACCTACTATTCAAAGTTAATGGATCTGAAATGTAAAATTATTTTCCGAAAATTTTACGCTAAATTATGTCTAAACAGTGCGTAAATAAATTATACTTTATAAAAATAAATATTTATCGATATTTTGTATTACTTTAATAAAAGATGAAATAGAAAAGCTGCTTGGCCAAAACACCGAGTCTATAAGGCCAAATATCTAGAGAGAGAGAAAGAGAGAGAGAGAGAGAAAAGGAAAGCTGCTGAAAAAGATTATTTTTTTATGTACTTGGAACAAAGGTGATTCAGTGAAAAAGAGATAATCTTGTTTACTTTCACATCCCCATATGTTATCCACATACATATACAACATATACAACGACAAAATCACAATACACACAATAATATCACAGTGAAACTGTAAATCTCCTCCTGGTGTTATAAACTTGTTATCAAAAAAATGTCGGCAAAGTATTAGTTGCCCGTGACTTCCCTCGCTGGTCCTTGCCACACTATTAAAAAAAACTAAAAAAGTTGTTCTGGGTTGTTTTTTTTGGGGGGGGGGGGCGACAACCCGTATCGCTATCTTTGGTGCCACCTTAACATGAACGTATTACGACATTAATGATGTCGTCTATCGGATTCAACGAAGCCAAAAGTCCAAGATGAAGATCGTGCATTTGGACAGGCTGGCGAAATATATCGATGATTCTGAGTTGCCAGATCGGGACGATCAGGCTTAAGGAGGGGGCAGTGTTATGAATTACACCCCCTTGGAACTGGAGATGATACGCCTATGCCTACTGATAGTGACTGGAAAGACTCTAGAAAGAGCCAAGGACTTTTCTAGAGTGTGGTGGAAGAAGATTCTGGTTCAATCTAGAGGTAATTTCAGAATATATAAGGCGCGATTACCAGCGCGGAAGAAGAAGTTTATTAAAGAGCAGTTTATAAAAGTGAACAAGTTGGAAAGTGGAAAAAGTGAGGTTAAAGTAAACAAAGTGTATTTTCAAGTATTGTATAGTCAGTAAATTATCAAATAAAGTGTTAGTGGTGTTTATTTCTTGTTGAAATTATTTAGAACCCACGGATTCATACAGGGTATTTCCTAAAAGGTGAATAAACGCAACACTATTAACTATATACTATGAGTTTCGTTCGTAACTTGCCGCCAAGGAAAGCTTGTCTCTCTATCCTTTAAGAGTGCTTTGGGTATGGTGCGCATGCCTTAGTGACGCGAGATGGTGACATTCCAACTGAATATAGAAGGTAAATGGTCACAATCTAATCGGAGAAATTGTCCACTGGCCTATTACCATAGCGCGCTTCCTTACTTCTTCATCAGATCGTGTGATCAGAGCGTGCGCTTTGGGTCCCAAGTTCCCAGCAGAGATAGAAAACTATATCCTTCTCTACCCTCAATTCCGTACATAATGGCTTATAGTGTGTTACCAGTATATGTATGTAAGCTTCTGGTTTCCTGCTCATCGTATTTCATAGAGAAGTTCTAAATTTCTCAGGCCTCACGAGGACATTCCATTCTTTT
The DNA here is from genome assembly GCA_963583905.1 of Stenurella melanura. Lineage (NCBI taxonomy): Eukaryota > Metazoa > Arthropoda > Insecta > Coleoptera > Cerambycidae > Stenurella > Stenurella melanura. The sequence goes on from OY757316.1 coordinate 19,817,735, forward strand.
TAAAGGAGTCCATTCTTTTTAAAGGACCCCTCAGAATATTTACACAAAATATCAGAGCTGCACTCAAAGATTTTATTTTAATTAGAAATTAACACGTTTGACCGCCCGGTCACGCTTCCATCCCCGGGATGGACTTCTGGCTGCAGATCTATGATGTACTTTTCAGCTAGTAAGCAGCTTTTTAATTTTCGTAGCCAGCTCTCCGACTATAAGGGTCCTTTCAATGCTAGAAATAGTTGCTTTTCAAGAATTATATTCGCAAGGCACTATATTATAAACCAGCCACATTCACTGGTAAGATGTACAGTTTTGCTATTAGGGCCATCAATAAAAATATTTGGAATACGTCCACATAAATTAATGATAAATTTTTACTGGTTTTCAGGGACTGACGTCACTCTGACATTTGAACTTTGAACGTTTAACCTTTCCGCTTCCATTTGATTTTTCATCTGCGCTCTTACCTGAGAACAAGTTGAAGCCCTATAGACTTCATCAAAATTTTAAATTAGTCTCGCGACTGACACATATCCATTGTGGTTCATGTTTAAGTCTTTTGTACTTATACAGGGACCTCGAAAAGTACGAATTATTCCAAATATCTCCGTATGATTTAACTAACGTCTTATATTTTTATATCATAGAGGGTATTTTATTGCCACAGTCGAACATTGTTTTAGTTCAAACGTCCAAAAGTCAATTTTCTCAAATGGGGGGGTTCTCCTATATATTTTCACAGTATTTAATAGAGTGGTGAATTCTGTATTAATATTAGGATTCCCTATCTCCCCCTCTCGTTTTTTTTTTAATTATAGACGAAGTTTTGTAAAATGTAAATATACAATCGGCACTGTACAATGTACATAGGATAATGATAAATTTCAGAATGTTTTGATTTATCAATATAAACACCGTGTTAGTGTTGCCGAGTCGTAGCGATAGTACAACAGGAACGTAGCATTTTTTCACTTAGAACAGATTACTGTAATCATGTGATCGTACGTCAAGAGAATCATGATTTCTTTAGAAGGAATATTTGAACTGTTGATAATTTGCCCCTAAATATTTATAACTCTATGCATTATCAAGAGGATGATTGCGGTCCACAGAATACATGGGAAATGTATGACGAATTAGTAGCATCGTTCGAAGATAGATGGTTTGGCTACCGAGGATCTTGGAGATGGCCAGCAAGGCCCCCTGATTTGATCCCCTTAGACTTTTACCTTTGGGGTAATATAACAAATATTGTATATGCTACCCCGGCTACTACCAGAGAAGTTCTGAAAAAAAGAGTACCGGCTGTATTTCAGCAAATAAATCCGCTGAGCCACTGTAAGTACCATAAATTCCACAATATTGGCTTGTCTGCAGTGGAGGGTTAAACAGTTGTTGCATTAAATATTTATATTCAATGTGCTCCTTAATTTTGTAAATTTTGTTGCAAAGTATTTTTTATAAATCTAATATAAAAAGTAGTGTAGTAGTAGTGTAGTAGTGATGGTGAAGCTAACGTTTTAGCGTAGGTATAGGGTATGCTAATATCAATTGAAGCAGAATTTAATACTCTATTGAATGGGCCTTTTCAGCATATTTTTTTTATTGCGGAATCATAAATTTTATGAAAAATTAAAATACCCGTATTTTTTCAATTTCTATTTTGATGCAGATTAGAGCCAGAAAAAAATAATTAAAATCACCTATTTACAAGTCCCATTTAAATGATTATCCGTAACGCGCCATTAATACTTCAGCAATCCCAAGCCAATAGTGTAAAAGGCGACTCGGCAACGTTGTACAAAATCAGCATTTAATGGACTTTATTTACATAATGTAGTTCATAAAATATCCACCAGATGGGTAGGGCAATAAATTAGGCGGGTAAAATGTTTCCATAAGAACCAATGCTAACACTGTGAATCTAATTTTAAAATAATGCGATCACATTGTTTTTTGTAAAATATCCTTTGGCTTTAAGTTAGACAAAAGACATTGAACTATCTATATTCCTCATTTTCACAACAAGAATATTTTCACATTCTTGTATTTATCACCTTGAAATTTCCGAATAATAGTCACTGTTAAAGTCGACATAGCTGTGAAAGTGAAAGAGTCTTATGGGCGGTACCCTTCCTTAGGACAAAGATAGATATAAAATAAAATATTGACAGAAAACTAACCTAACATTTAGTTTAACTTGTTTGCGTAGTTGAATTATAGATTGTATTCAGTATTGTTTTATTTCTATATAATATAATAATAGAAAATATGGTTCATAAACATTGTTGTTATGGAACATGTAAAAGTGATAGCAGAAAGCCAGAGAAAGACATGTACTTTATAAATTTCCCGAAACCTTCCCAAGATCTTGGAAAGTGCAAGAAATGGGTCCATGCCTGTGGAAGAAAAAATTTTAGTAGTAAAGATGTAAATAAATTCACGTTTGTATTGATGGGCGATATCGCGATTTTCCAATCATTCCTTAACGGCGACTTATATTTTTCACTTCCGGTGGTTTTAAACTAACGCCATCACAATCTGCAAGCTGATATGTTTACCGTTCGCCGTAATTTGTTTGTGTGAATGTATGGCTGCATTAAGCAGCACTGGACAATTATGAATTGAAAGTAAAACGATGTAAATTACACTTTATATTAACATTTTATATAATCACGGTGATTTAATCACCGGCAGTGACATATCGCTCATGACTAGACGTTTGACAGCTTGTTGATGTTAACATTTTGGTTTTGAGGTTAGCGTAAATTGAAAGTCTACGATTTCGATTAAAATGTCTAGCAAGCAGTGTTTTGTTCCATTCTGTGAAAATACGACCGAAAATGCCCCAGAAAAGACAACAGCTCAAATGAAAGTTTAAGGTTATCCGCTATCCGCACGCTCGGTGATCGCAGTGTTGTCAGTTTGCAAGTTCTTCTGTTGTGTCCTCGATGTTGATTGATGGGATTACGTGTGCAACCAAGGCGCGTGAAACTCGAGCGTTTGAAATACCCCGTGAAAGTTGTTGTATTTCGCTAATCAGAGATTGCTGTTCTAAGACGCCTCATTTTTAGATAAAAAATTATTTTATTTTCCCCAAATGACACCCACCATATTTAAATGTCAAAATTCGAATGTACTGTAAAGGCCCATTATGTAAAAATGTACAGGGCATTCCATTAGAAAACGACTTTTGGGCGCTTGAACTAAAACAATGTTCGACTGTGTAAATAAATACCCTGTATAACATTGTGAAAATATAAGACAATTTTCAGTTAAATCATATGGTGCTTGTATGAGTTTGAAAAGAAAGTCCCCAAATCGACCACATGATAGAAGATATCGATTTTTTTTTCGGAAGAGTAGGAACCGTCAAAAACCTACAAAATTTTAATTATCTCGAAAACTGATGGGTTTAAGAGCATATTATGGTACATAAACCCAAGCTAAAATTTTATGAGGAACCCAAATACGAAATAAGATATAGGATGTTCTATTTAAAATAACAAAGAGGTGCTACATCCGGTGTAAGCGGAAGTAACAAATGCTTGAAAATATTTTCGTTAGATCCGCCATTTCCAGAAACCTACTGAAACTCATTTTCAAAGTTCTAAACTAAACAGATCCCAAGAAAAGTCTAATACCCGCTATTCGAGAATAATCCTGTAATATGTATTATAACGATATGTAGAACTGGATTATATTTTGAGATAATTCCGTTGAAGGGTTGGGAGTCAATTGGGGAAAATAATATGTTTGAAAATGAATTACTATTTGTTTGCTTATAATTGTATTGAAACATATTCTTTATAGGATTTTGCAAACAGCAGGGAAAATAACTATCTATAACTAAAAGAAAAACTAAAAATATTAATGAAGTCTTTGCATTCTTTCGATAACCTTAATTCTGGTTATGCTAGCTAATTAAAATCCTAAAAAGAATTTGTCTAATTTCTTATTTGACAATTCTCAATCTAACACTAGCATCCGCACAGTCCCCTACGGCCATGAAGATTGAACTAGTATCTACATAACCCCCTACGAATATGAATATTCAGTTAAAAATGAGAACAAAGGCCTAAAATGAATTTATTTATCTACCTTGCCTTAAAAATTTTTCATTCTAATGGATTACATTTTCATGAAATCTATCATTCTGTTTCTTGGAAATGCTCCAGAATAAGGGCGAAAAACGTTTCAAAGGCTAAGCATTTCCAAGAAACAGAATGACGGATTTCATGAAAATGTAATCCATTAGAATGAAACATTTTTTAAGACAATGTAGATAAATAAATTCATTTTAGGCCTTTGTTCTCATTTTTAACTGAATCTTCATAATCGTAGGGGTTATGTAGATACCAGTTTAATCCGCATGGCCATAGGGGACTGTGTGGATGCTAGTGTTAGAGTGAGAATTGTCAAATAAGAAATTAGACAAATCCATTTTAGGATCTTAATTTGCTAGCATAACCAGAATTAAGGTTATCGAAAGAATGCAAAGATTTCATTAATGTTTTTGCACAGTTTTTCTTTTAGTTATAGATAGTTATTTTCTCTGCTGTTTTCAAAATCCTGTAAAGAATATGTTTCAATGAAAATAATATCAAATCATTCTGCAAGAGATTTAAAACCGATATTGTTTTCTGCAAATTGAAATGTACACAATGATTCTTTAAGGACGCCCCCTCTTTGGGCCTTAATTTCGGCTTTATATAAAAAAATATTTCAATAACTATTTAATCTTTTCGAAACGATTTTTTCTCAGGAATCCAATAATTTCATAAAAAAGAAATTTGAACCTAAAATGAAAAAGTTATAGATTAAATTTATATTTTCTTAAATGGGAGGACACTCTATATATTTTCAAATATTCTGATTTCAAAAACATGTCACTTATATATGTTATTTTTAACTGTTTTAGAGTTATTAATATTTAAAAATCGCATTGTTAAAAAATAATTCATTAATTTTTGTGGGTAGGTCATGACCTTTTTAAGTACGACCAGAAGAAAAAATCCATTGGAGTCAAATCCGGGCTTCTTACGGGCCTTAAAATGGTACCATGGGGCATTATTCTTCCATGGAATTGCTCTTCAAGATAATCTCCAATATCTCGAGAAAAGTGTGGTGGAGCACCATCTTGTTGCCATATTATATTAATATAATCTTGAAGAGCTAACTGTTCCAAAACTTCTGCTATTTCATTTCTTAAAAAGTTTAAATATCTAGCTGCCGTAAGATGGCCATTATAAAACATTGGTCCCACAACTTTAGTATTGAATATACCGCACCACATTCTAAATGATTTCCTTCCTTGGTAGTTATTTTCAAGAATACCTCTCGGATTTTCTGTGGACTAATAATGGCTATTCTTTCTACTTGGTAATCCAGCAGTTGAAAAACTTGACTCATCGGTCCACAATATGTTTTTAATATAATTATTATTTTCCTCTTGTTTTTGTAACATATCGTGACAGAAACGACTCCTTAGAAAGTCAATAGGTTTTGAAGCATGAACTTTTCTATTTTTAAATGGATGATATTCATGCTTCTTCAAAGTTCGTTGAATTGAACTATAAGATGTGCCTATTTAAGGTATTAAACGTCTTATAGATTTATTTGGATTGGCTTCAAAATATTCTAAAATATCAAGTTCCATATCTTCCGTTAGAACTCGCTTAAACCTGTCTATCTTTTTATGTAGAACGCTTCCATTTACATCATAACATCGTTTAATGCGTTTAAAAATATTTCTGTACGGAATTTGTCTATTTGGATATTTTCTCCTATATTGTCTTAAAGCAGCATTACAATTTTTACCATTTAACAAATATATTCCGAATAAATCTCGCTTTTCTTCCATAGAATAAGAAACCATTGTCGTAAAACCAAACACAACAATATTTGAAAATAATGGAACTGTCAAATTAAAATTATTGTTTTGAGTCATGACACCCACAAAAATTAATGAATTATTTTTTAACAATGTGAGTTTTAAATATTAATAACTTCAAAAACGGTTAAAAATAACATATGACAGTGACATATTTTTGAAATCAGAAAAAAATACTCCATCAGAATGTTTATAAATATATAGGGTGTCCCATTTAAGAAAATATAAATTTTATCTAGGGTGTCCCTATTAAGAAAATATAAATTTTATCTATAACTTTCTTATTTTACTCTCAATTTTGTTTTCTATAAAATTTGTAACAATTTCTTCCTTAACTTGTTGTCAATTATTTAATTAGTTGCCAAATATTTTCCATTCAGCACCCGTGCTACATAAAATTTGAATCACCCGCGATAAAAACCCCAATACGAAGTCACCACTGAGCATGTGGGAGCGGAATATTGGAGAGAGATGGAATTAACAGCAATTGAAACCGGCACTTTCCGTCTTGATGTCGCTGAGGTGAAATTGTTCTAATTTTTGCTTAAAAAATTTGGAGTTATTAGAGCCATCCTATAATACTTTGTTGAAATTTTTACTTTTATTATTGTATTATAATTCATTAGAATAATAACCTACTTATTTTGAATTCATATTAAATTTTAAGTTGGCATTCAGTTAAATCATTAATATTATATTTGAGGTTAACCTTGTTTGAAAAAACCACTTGCTAGTGGAATCCCCCAGCAGTAGTTTTATCTATTTGTCATTTTGGGATAGTTGCTGCTGGATATTTTATGTTTAGGGATTATATCAATAATTTTTGCCAGTAGTTTACTACTGTATTATATACTTACATATATTTTTTTGTATTTAGGGTCGCTCTAAAATTCTTTATATTAGATGATCTCATTTCACGACTAGTATACTAATTATTGAATTTATTAAAATACGAGACGTAAAGTCAATTTGTTTAAATTAATTATTGTAATAGTACGGAGATCATCTGAAAATTTCATTTTCTCATTTAAATTTTTCATGATTTCATATCTTAATATCGATTTCTTTTATGCTGCTTTAAACATTTCGTCATAATTTATAGTAATTTTGTTGATTCACAGCCTCAGGACCAAAATTTTGTCATAATAGTAAGTAGAGTTTTTTTATTGGTGTTAGTTTTTTTTTCCTGTTTTTTTTTCGATTCATTGCTTAAATTTTACAAATTCTAATATCCATATTTTTGTAGTCTTTATAAAATTTGTGACCTTGGCTTAACCACTGGTATTCAATTTTTTTATTCTGCTAGATCGTTCTTTTCAATAAGTTTTAAAGTCAATTAATAATTTATTTAGTCATTTTATATTTAAATCAGTAGTTTTTTTTGTGTAATTTAACTCAATTTGTATCAACTGGTTCCGGAATTACCACTGTTTTCATGTAATAACTAGATCGACCAACTCTGGATCAGACACATGGTAGTTTTGCTAGTGGCTGGACGAGAATTATAATTCGCTGAATATTTCCTACTTCGTGTCATCCTGGAGCTTTCTCGTTGACCCGGACAAACAATATAAGTCCTCAATCCCAGGCACCTGTGGCCATCTCCAGGAATTGACACACTAGAACTCCGCACTCGCTGCCCAAAGTTACGTAAGCAATTACCTTTCATCCCTGCTTTTCTTGGCCAGAAGAAATAACTGTAAGCCAGTTGATCTTTTCAAATTTTTTTCCTCTTCAAATTAAATTTTCTCCTCTTAATAAATTTTTTTATCGTTTGTTTTAATTAAATAGTCACTAAACGTTATATTTTTTTTATATTGTAGTAAATTTTAGAAAATTTCATTGTAAAGATTTTGTAAATTTAAATTATTTGTTGTTAATATATTATTTGTTTTTAATTTTGCTTTTGATTGTTTCATCCTTAAACAGTTGCAGGAATATCAGTTGCATAAATACGCTGGCGCCATTTTCTTTGTTTAGTTTGTTTAATAACATTCAAATTATTTATTGGAAAAAAAATAGATAAATAAATAACTCTTCTCGCCACAGAGTGACCCTCGACCAACCCTGAGCTAACCGGTTGCTAGTCTTTCATAGCTTCTTCAGCATCCAGCTGAGAAGTTGTGGTTGCAAATTTTTGGATCCCTGAGAAAAAATCATTTCGAAATGATTAAATAATTATTGAAATATTTTTTTATTTAAGGCCAAAATTAAGGCCCAAAGTGGGGGCGTCCTTAAAGAATCACCGTGTACATTTAAAACAGTTGACATAGAAACATATTAAAAATTGAAGCTTAACTAAATAATAAAAATTTCGTCGTACACGACATGTTTGAGGGGATCTGTCACCCTTTTAATACCAGCCAATCGATCTGTCAATGTTATAACAAGATTTATAAGGCAACGGGCTAACAATATAAAAAGTTACAGCCTTAACTAAGGGATAATTTTGTTCACTAATTTTTAAAAATTGGGGGTGTTCTGTCTTCCAGACCGCTTTAGTCCTTATAGATGACACTTATACATGCCTCCCTCAACATTTTCTCAAAATATAGACCTCAACTAAATAATCACTGTGGAAGTGGTTATCCCTTAGATAGGGGTTTTTATCTTATTAAAACAAGTTTATACAGGGTTGGGCAATAGTCCCGGAACGGCTCGATTACAGCCGAACGACACCTCGTATCAACTTCGGGTTTTCGACACTGTATTCAGCGAAATTTTTACAACTTCTTGACATGTATTTCAGGACCGCGACGTCATTACGTTCGGAGGTGTGACATAAGTGTCAATTTTTTTAAATGAAACACCCGGTATATTTTTCCATATTTGTATACTTTAAGGAGTCCCGAATTCAACGATGTAACGTTTGTATGGATTCTGTTATGTAATGTGGTCTCAATAAGGGAAAATTAGAAATTACAATCGTAATTAACAGAGAACAGTGGATATCCAAACAGCTGTATCCAAAAAAGACACTCTTTTTTTACCTTTTTTTCTTTACAAAACTAAGGCCCACGTAAACAAGTTTTTTTGTAGTCGTTTAATAAAAACACAGGTCATAGTTAAATTGTTCTCATTATTTTACTAGTTTATCTAAGTAAGTCGTGGTATAAACGTCACTGTGACATTACTTTTGTACTACTAATTTGTGATTCTAAAAACGTGTCTTTAAAATGGCTCAACTGAACGACACTGAACGGATAACTTTACTCATGATGATTGGATTCGGAGAGAGGCGTCGATCCCTTCAGGAAGCAAGTGACCTCTTCAACGATACCTTTCCTGAGCGAAACCCGATTTCCAAGTCGACAGCGTGTCGAATTTTGCACAATTTTGAACATACGGGAAATGTCAAGAATTTACCAAAAACTGACCGCCCAGAAACAGCGACAAACGACGACAGAGCTTTAGATGTAGTGTTAGCGATTCAGGAGGAGCCTAAAACGTCAATTCCGAAACTTTCATTAGAGACTGGTAACAGTGAAAGATCCATTCGAAGAATACTCAGGAGAAATAAAATACATCCCTACAAAGTCAGCTTACTTCAGGAACTTGCGGAAGATGACCCTGATCGTCGAATGCAGTTTTGCCAACAAATTATGAATTTCTTAGACGAGACACCACAGTTTGTAGATCGCATTTTGTTTTCCGATGAGGCTACATTTTGTTTAAATGGATTTGTCAATCGTCACAATTGTCGCTATTGGTCTGCTGAGAATCCACATTGGATGGAAGAAATGCACACACAACATCCACAAAAAGTAAATGTCTGGGCGGGTATAATTGGAACACATGTAATAGGGCCGTTTTTTCTAAATGGTAATTTAACTGCTGATAATTTAACTTTATTACGCGAAAGAGTTATACCCGCTGTAATTCAGATATTTCCCAACCGCAAAAAGGTGATCGCAAATGACGTGTACTTCCAGCAAGACGGAGCTCCGCCACACTATGCCAGAATTGTAAGAGATTTTTTGGACACTGTCTTTCCCCGGAGGTGGATAGGTACAAGGGGTCATATCGAAAAGCCAGCTAGGTCACCTGACCTAACCCCTCTTGATTTTTTTCTGGGGTCATTTGAAGTCTGTGGTGTATCGCACAAGACCTGCCACGGTACAAGAGCTTCAAGAAAGAATTCTAGCGGTTGCTGATAATATTACACCTCAGTCCCTCCAAAATGTTCAGCGGAAATTTGTGGACAGGCTAGCACATTGTCAGGCAGTGGAAGGATTCCAATTTGAACATTTAATAAAATAAAACTATTTTCTGTTAATTACGATTGTAATTTCTAATTTTCCCTTATTGAGACCACATTACATAGCAGAATCCATACAAACGTTACATCGTTGAATTTGGGACTCCTTAAAGTATACAAATATGGAAAAATATACCGGATGTTTCATTTAAAAAAATTGACACGTATGTCACACCTCCGAACGTAATGACGTCACGGTCCTGAAATACATGTCAAGAAGTTCTAAAAATTTCGCTGAATACAGTGTCGAAAACCCGAAGTTGATACGAGGTCCCGTTCGGCTGTAATCGAGCCGTTCCGGGACCATTGCCCAACCCTGTATATTCCATGAATGGTAATTCTAAAAAGTTATTTTGTTGATAGTTTCAATTTCAAGTTGTTGCTATGCGTCTCTAAGTACACATAATGACGTAATTAGTGATTATTACCTGATGCTTGTCCTATTTGAGACCATTGTATAACAATAATGGAAAACTGCTATATCCCCAAATGACCCCATTGTATCAAAGGAACTTTTACTACGTTGCTCAGCACACTTAACTGAGCATATTTGCAAATTTTCCCCTTTAAGGTGGCCATTCCCTAGAAGGAGACGTCCGATATGGAAACATTTATTATTTTTGTCCATAACTTTTTCTTCTTAGTACTTATATTTAAAAAGACCATAAGAGTACCTAAGTAGAACCATAACAAGACCATTACTATGAATTTTCGCTCAATAATTCCAGTGGTTTGCAAAATAGGAAAATTAACATAATTTTTAAATTTAAATCCAGCTATTTTGCAAATCACTGAAATTATTGAGTGAAAATTCATAGCAATAGTCTTGTTATGGTTCTACTTAGGTCCTCTTATAGTTTTTTTAAATATGCGCACTAAGAAAAAAAAGTTATGGCCAAAAATAATAAATATTTCCTTATCAGGTCTCTCTTTCTACTGCAAGATAAATTACGTAGATATTCACTGTGACCTAGTCGCGTAAGTAACGTCAGTTTTCACGTAGGCAAGGTGAACTCTTCCCTTCGATACACCACTGTCAAGTGGGGGCAATGCACCGTATCGCTACCAGGACAACTACTCCTGCAGTTTAGGCCACAATCCTTACGTAAGGCTTATGCGCGCATTTCAATGCATCTAAAACTCCATCAGCAAATACAAATACATCATTAAGGCTTTGTTCTCCGGTGCACTGTACCTGTATTGTTCACGTGGAAGAGCACACAGCGAATGTTAAACAGAAACAGATTTATAAATCCATTGTTAGAGTTGCTGGTTAAGTATTCATTATATTAATTTGTTGGGAATAGGAGAAAGATGTAACTATTTAATTAAATGCGATTTAATTGTGTTGTTGTTAAAGTAGCTATTGTGATAGTTGCTTTCATTGACATAGTAATTATCGCTGTAAATTATTATTGTAGTTCGACGTGTAATAAAATACAGCGTGTCTGGAGGATACGTACATATATTCTGCAATGTTTTAATCCATAATAAATGTAAATACCACTTTTTTGAAGAAAGCTTAAATATGCGTTTTTTCAAAACGCTTATATCTCGAGAAAGGTGTGGCAAAAAATGTCAAGAGTCAAGAAATGCTTAGAATTGTCCAAAATATAGAGTCCACATGTTTTAATCGATAACCAACGTTCTAAAATAATCCTAAATGCTAATTTTCTGAAAAAAGCAGAAACATGTGTTTTTTAATGCTTATACCTCGAGAAGGGTGAAGTTGTAAAGAATCAAAAAATATAAAGTTCACGTTTTTAATTCATGCCAATGACCCAAAAACATATTCTTTATAGGATTTTGCAAACAGCAGAAAAAATAATTATCTATGAGACGTAAAAGAAAAGCTATGTGTAAAAATATTAAGTCTTTGCATTTTTTCGATAACCTGAATTCTGGTTATGCTAGCAAATTAAAATCCTAAAATAAATTTGTATTATTTCTTATTTGAAAATTCTCATTCAACGACTAGCATCAACACAGTCCCCTATGGCGATGCAGATTAAACTAGCATCTACATAACCCCCTACGGTAATGACGACTCAGTTAAAAATAAGAACAAAGGCCTAAAATAAATTTATTTACCTACCTTGCCTTAAAATTTTTTTCATTCTAATAGATTACATTTTCAAGAAATCTATCATTCTGTTTTTGGATGCTAGTTGTTGAATGAGAATTTTCAAATGAAAAATTATACAAATTTATTTTAGCATTTTAATTTGCTAGCATAACCAGAATTCAGGTTATCGAAATAATGCAAAGACTTCATTAATATTTTTGATAGCTTTTCTCTTAATTCTCAGTTATTTTTTCTGCTGTTTGAAAATCCTATAAAGAATATGTTTCAATACAATTAAGCAAAGAAATAATAATTCACTTTTAAATATCCAAAATACCAGTTTTTTAAAAATATGCATTTTAAATACATTTTTTTAATCGCTTATATCTCGAGGAGGTTAAAGTTAGGTGAAAAATGTCAAGAGTAAAAAATTGTCCAAAATATATACTCAAAAGAAATAATATTTTTTCCAACTTAAAAAAAAAATGTTGGTGACTTCTGTCCCAGTTTACGGCATTCCATGACCCTGACTTAGTTCTATACATCTTTGGGAACATTTTGCCGTCTCAAATTAAAATCAGGTGGGGCAGAGTCTCATTCTGGGGTTAAATGCTTAATTTCCTCGACTATAAAAGTCGTTGTGGATGGGACTGTACCTGTTTACTGTTTGTCGCGGTTAGCTGTTAGGCGTAAGGGCTTATCAAAACTTATTCCTATGAGTTACCTGATAATATCAGTATAATCTTTTGGGGGGCGCCCTCTTCGCCAATGTAAGGTAAATATTATTATCAGGAAAACGAATCATACGACGCCGTTTTGCTGATTTCCATTGGAATAAAAAAAAGATTCTTCGTATTTGCGTAAGAATCTTTTATTCGTTTATATGAATATTGCAATAATTTATTTTCCTATGTTACACTGTACATCAGTATTATATTCTTAACGCAAATTAAATATTAAAAGTATTTACCGTTTCGATAAAAAATACGTAAAACAGCCGCGTTTTTAAAATTTTGAATTTTGGAACTTCGACCTGCTGTATTTTTAAAATAAAGACATTTTGGAACTTCATCCATAACAGTTTTCATTGAGAATGACCTACCGAACAAAAGTAGTCTATTTTTAGTCAGACAATCCGAATTTGCAATAAGAAATAGGGACAGAGCTGGGTAAAGTACTCTGGTAAAGTGCTTTGAGTAGTATTTGAAGCACTTTTAGGACTTCAAGCACTGTGCTTCAATTACTTTTAAGATAGAGTATTTGGTACTTGACATTTGAATTACTTTGCATAAGTACTTGGGGCTTTAAAGCCCTTTCAGAGGGCTTCAATTACTTTTGAAGTAATTGAAGTCCTTTTTAGTACTTCAATTACTTTGGAAAGTAATTGAAGTCCTTTTGAAGTGGTTGAAGTATTTCTAAAGCTGCTTTGTTTTTCTATTAGTTCCTCTGTTCCTAATAATTCATGATGAGATTTGTCTAGAAGGGGTTTGAATGAATTTTATAAAGAGCTTGCAAGTACAAGCTGTTTATAAAATTCATTCAAACCTCTTCTAGACAAATCTCGTCATGAATTATTAGGAACACAGGAACTAATAGTAAAACAAAGCAGCTTGTGTTCAGTGCTTAGTTATCCATAGTCATAGTTGGTGAGGTAATGCAAGTGTATTATTACCATTGGTGTTATTTTCATTGTGTGTCTTTACATATGATGTTTTCAATAGAAGTAAACCGGTGTTGTACATTCGAAAAGTGTAATTTGGCGTCACTTCACTTTGGGCAGAACTGGAAGTTGTGGCACATTCATAACCATATCCATATAAGACCAAGTAATGGTATTAGTCGAGGAAGCGAAACATTTAACCCCAATATGAGACTCCGCCCCACTTGATTTTTATGTGAGACGGTGCAATATGTTCCTAAAGATGTATAGAACAAAATCAAGGTCTAGGGTATTGGTGCTTTTTCGATTTCCGATTTATTATGCATTAAAACATGTGGACATTATATTTTGGACAACTCTAAGCATTTTTTTACTCTTGGCATTTTTTATCTAACCTCACCCTTCTCGAGATAGAAGCTTTAAAAAATAAACGGTTGAGTGATAAATGTAAAGAGAGAAAAAATGCTTGGAATTGTCAAAATTATAAAGTCCAATATTCTAATTGATAACACAGCCGCACAAAAAAAAGTTCAAACCCAGAAACCAGACCTACCGATCTTTATGTATTTTGACCTATTGAATTGATGCCGCCAAGAATTTAATTTTATCGTTGGGTTTTTTAATCTTAGATTTAATATGAAATAGCCATGCTATGTCAAATAAAATCTAAAAAACCAAACGATAAAATAAAATTCTGATGGCAGTATAGAACTGAAGAGGTCAAAATGCATAAAGATTGGTACCTAGGTCTAGTTTCTAGGTCTGAACTTTTTTGCAGGGCTGTGTAATCAAAGACCAAAAATAATCGTAAATACTAGTTAAAAAAAAAAGCTTAAATACACGTTCTTTTTTTTTAATGCTTATATCTCGAGAAGGGAGAAGTTAGATAAAAAATGTCAAAAGACAAAAAAATGCTTAGAATTGCCTAAAATATGAAGTTCTTTTTCAAATTGTTAGTAACCGAAAATAGCGCACTTTTGTCCCGGTTTACGACCGGAAATCGAAAAAGCACCAGTTGAAGTTTTGTCAAAGGAACATTTTGTTCAGAATGATTTGAACTACAAACTACAACATATCAAAAACTCGACTAATTTAACGAAAATAGTTTTTTCATGTAATTTGTGTCCTCCCCAAATACTTTTTAAGAAATTTGTTTTTACTCCACACTCCACTATTACTATTAATATAGTCCCAGCAAACATTTAAGTATTATTAAACGTCAAGACTACCTGAATTATATATAACAAATTTAGTCGCAAAATTAGAATTAACCATATTTTGGTAAAATTTACGTTGATGCTACGTGAAATCGACATAAGTGGAGAATAAGACGACGTCGAAATTAAGTTATATCAACTAAAACAGGTATTACATATAAATCTTACTTGTTGTCACACAATACATTTGGTTACTAATACCTGTTTAGGTAAATTTTACTGGAATTCAACGTCAATTTGACATCAAGTTGACTAGTTTTAGGTAGAATTTACGGACATATGTGAAATTGAAAAATGACACCAAGTGGAAAAAAATAAGATTTTTACACTTATTTGGTATTTTTCTCTATAAGTAGTCGACATATGGTTGTCAGTCACTTACAAAACTGAAGAGATACCTAACTCACAATAACAATACAAGATGAATGCCGGTAACTAAAATAAATACAATTTATGAGGAAAGTACCTATTTGTAGTTCTCGCTTATTGAAATCAATGCACCGAAAATTTTTCTGTGAATAATAGCAGCTGTACTCCATAAAATACTAATGCCCCTCAAAAATATTCATCTATAAGATAAATACTCTCACCAAATAACAAAATTATTGCAATATTTTGTGCCAAAAGTATACTATACTTGTTAAATATGAGTTTATAGGTATAATTATGTATTTTCTTAAATTTTTCGTCAGTTTGTTTCCATATACATACTCATTTTGCAAACTACAATTTAGAATCATACTTCAACTGCGCTGAGAAAATATGGCGTCTTGTGCTAATTAGACCTCTGTTAAAATTACCATGACAATCTACGTATTTTAAAGGTGGAAAATATCACAGGACAAGTTACACTAAAATTTACAACATTTTGGTTAACTTTACCTATTGAAACTCTGTTGTTATATCAAATAATTACTTGTAGGTAAATATAACCTATTTATATTACCTTATTTTGAATATACTACCTATTGGGAAATTCTACTTATTATGTGTAAATTTTAACTCGACTAATGGAGCCATATGATATTGCTTTGGTATTCGATAGCGCCCAAAAGTTCTGAAAGCTCGGCGGCATTCGGCAATGCCCTTTCATTGAAATTCTATAGGCAATTATTTGCACATACTAGAGTGCAAATATAGTCAAAGATGCTCTCCTTTAAAAAGACTTGGATGAGAAGTCTGGATGCGGATGTAGTGATTCCTTAAGCGGTGGTTTTTTACCTTTGGCATGCTTCATTTGTATATTGGCACCACGAATTATCCAACCATGCTACGTTAATGGCTTCTTTTTATGACTGAAATAATTATTAGATAACAACTATAACACCTAAGTACCTAATTGTTCAAATAACCTAAATAATATGAATTTTACAAACGGGTTAGACGGGGGTTAGCTTCTGAATTACTATTTTATAGTCAAGTTTACTTTGAGGTCGATTTGCCAGGTTACTGCGACAAAGAGGTTTAAAATGTATTTTTTTTTTTAGAGTAACTTTAAGGTCAGTTTAAGGGTAATTGACTTAATTGGTGAAATCAGGTAGATAATCTAGTTAGAATTTATCGCTGTTGTCTACCTAATATTGCTTCAAAGAAGAGTAACAAAAGTGACCAAATAAGTTACTATTTAGGTAAATATTACGTAAGATTTCCAACAAAATTTACCTAGAAAGATATTCGACTTATTTTTAGTCGCTAAAAAGGTAAACACTACCTAATTATATTACCTATTTCGACCTTGTTGGAAATTTACCCTTGAGGTCAATTTTGGTAGATTTTTTTAGTAGTTTTCCACTTGCTGTTTTCGTTAAATTTGCTTTCAAAGAAAATTGTGTATGAGGTAGATTAATTGGTATTATTTACGTAAACTTAAATCTAAATTAAGACTAATTGGTCAATTTTTATCGGAGGCCTATTTTTGCAGTCAATTTTACGTTATAATTACTTTGGTAAGTAAATTTGTCTCGTCCCAAGTCGAATTGGAGCTAATTTTGACAAAAATGTTTGCTGGGGTATTATAGGTTTCACTTTTTTAACTACACTACTTAGTATTCTAAGTAATAAATACATAAATAAGTTTATTTTCCCTGAATTTTTCATGATCGTTATGTCATATGTGGATGATGTGGGTGTGAAAATAATATTGCCTTTGTTTTATAATCTCATATTACCGCTGATTCATAGGTATTATATTCCCCATTTCAAGAAACGAGGGCTTGGTACTTGGTACTTTACTTTTTCAAGTACTGTACTTGTTAATTGAAGCACTTTTGTAAATAAAAGTACTTGATACTTCATGCTTTAAAGTACTCTAGCTAAGTGCTTGGTACTTGGTACTTGAAGCAGAGTACTTTACCCAGCTCTCAATAGGGATTCCAATTTAAAAACGAATTTGACCTTGAATGTCCTTAACCCTTCCACCCAAAGTCAAAATGACATATACCGCCGAACTGCCCCTATCCAATTCTACAACTTTTGTTTGAAACATTTTTTCGTAGAGTGCTTATTACTCGAGATATTTGAAAGTTTGAGATTAAAAAAATCACCCGGTACCTATATGAATAAGAGCAAACAATTATTTATGTTTCGATTAGTTTCAATTCGGCATAGTGTCCCTTATATAACACAGAAAAAAAATTGTACTGATATCAGTTTTATAACCCTCTGAACTCAAATATCGAATAAAAACCTTCCGTATGTGTGTAGACAGTTTTTTGTAAATTCTATATGTTCAAACTTGGAACAAATGTAAAATTGGGTACAACTTTCCTTATTGAAATTGTGCCATATTGTCTGCATATTTCCATCACCTTAGTGTCGGAACTATGTAGACCTTAGTCAATCATCGACGCCAGGAGACCAGCTACTCCTAATCTGGATATTTTGTCGGGATTTTTACTTTCGAAGATTTGAACAGTTGTTGACTGTTTTACATCCCCTCCAAGGGACTATATATTCACTACGCAGTCTTCGTCAAAAATTGCATAGCTTCATAATTACGAACTAATAATACTGAAGTAATAAAATATTTTTAGGAAATTCAATTTCGCACTGAAAAATATAATTATGACGTCTATTCTTTTCGTAATAATATATGAATGAGGCGAGTGAAGCTTTAGGCTAGATAATATTCCATTGCTAAAAGTTTATCCATATAAGAGTGCATTAGTATATAATTCCACCAAAAATTATACTTCCTACTTGTACAATAAATAATTAAGTAACTTAAATTATGGTAATATTTGGTAAAGTAAACACAGCAGTCACATTGCTGGGTAAGTTAATATTCATGTAAAAATACTTATTACTATACCTTTACACTTTAACTTAGATTTATTCGTATTTCGCACGATAATCAAATAACCAATTTGTATTTAAGCCCGCAAGAGGCGGCAACAAGTTGACGTTTATTGCCTGAAAACAAGATTAGAAGCCTGAGTAAAAATTCTAGAAGCTCTACTTGTGAATATTTGTGCGTTAATGCAGAATATATGGACCATTTGGGGGAAGTAACTGTCTAATATATTTCAACTTGGAAGGCTTAATTACCTTTAGACGGTGCAAAATTAAGTCAATCTGTATTAATCTGTGTAGAATTGGATCTTTTAGGGCATATTAAATTTTGAAGTGTTTGATGACATATTTTATTACCTTGTAATAATGATAGTTACAATAATTCAAAATGCAGGATAATAATAATAATAATAATAATGGGGAGTGGCTGTGGATATTTTGCTGGCGCCTTTTTCGTGTGATACCGGAGGCCACGAAAAGACTGTTCAGCGTCAGGACCCCGAAAAATAATAATAATAATAATTATTATTATTATTATACTATATTAATAATACTCTTTTCCTACCGCCAGGCAAATACAAGCTAATAAGCCTGACGTAGTCCTCCTCGACCACCAACTCAAGACAATGTTTGTTATTGAGTTCTCTGCCCCAGCGGAGACAAACATTGTCTTGAAGGAGGAGGAAAAACGGACTAAATATCGAGATCTTCTCTGCGAACTCCGCAGACTCTATCCAGACCACTCTGTTAAGTTTGTTGTGTTGATAATAGGATCCCTCGGTGAAGTGAGGCATACACTGCTCTCTGAATTGAGAAGAATACCGGCATGCCGAAATTCGGCAGAAATCTTAGCCGGAAAAATTCAGAAGGCCGTCATTCTTGGTTCGTTGCGCCTGCTAAGAGCACACGATTCGCGGGCGGACCCAGTAATCACTGACTCTACGGCGTAGAGAGTGGTTACTGGTACTACCAGCGTACCCTCTCTGGTTGCATCGGAGACAGAGAGAAGAACGACTGGCTTTGACATAATAATAATAATTATTATTATTCTTGTATTCGACGACAGGCGAGGAGGCCGGCGTGCGGTGCTGACCCAGAGTCAGTCACTGAACTGCAGCCACCTCGCCTGAAGGCCCAAATAAAAGCTGCCGAACAGGAACGTCTGTTCGGGCAGCGTGTCGTCGATAAACCCACGCACGGGGTGTTCTATAAGAAACACTGGGTTTATCGACTAAGCTGACATTCGCCTTTTTACGGTCAGCTGGGCTAAAGTCGGAGACCGAGGGATCCATTGTGGCCTGCCAAGATGATGTAATCAACACTTTGGTTTACCGAAGCCGCGTAATGGGTGTAGAGGTTCCTGATATAAACTGCAGGACCTGCCGACAGGCGCCGGAATCGCTAATGCATTTACTATCTGCATGCCCGGTATATGCGATTTCGGCCTACATCCATCGCCATAACGCGGCGTTACGGGTGCTCTATTACCATCTACGGCACTCGTACGGAGTAGACCAGACACCAGTGCTGCCTTACGTTCCCGGAGATATCGAGTCCGTTGTCGAGAACGAGAGGTGCCGAATTTATTGGAACTTCTCGTTTCCGAAAATCAGGCTAATTCAAGCCAACAGGCCTGATATAGTCGTCCTCGACCACCAAAACAAGCTGATGTTTGTGATCGAGTTCTCAGCACCTGCTAAGCCAGACATCGCTTTGAAAGAGGAGGGAAAACGGATCAAATACCGCGATCTCCGGTACGAGCTCCAAGTGCTGTATCCAGGCTACTCGGTCAAGATGGTCATCCTAATAGTTGGTGTACTCGGAGGTATGAAGCCTACGCTACTCTCGGAATTAAAGACCTTACCAGCCTGTCAGAAATCAGACGAATGGCTGGCAGACCAAATGCAGAAGGCGGTCATCTTGGGGTCCCTTCGCCTACTTAAAATACAGCCCCTTACTCCTATATTATAAATCTTTGGTTTAAGAAAAGAGTGACCAATACAGTCAAATGCCTTTGATAGATCAAAGAACACTCCAGTTACTAATTGTCCCTGATCTACATTTTTATAAATCTATTCCATATGCTGGTATGCTGCAGTTTTCGTTGATCTATTCATACAAAAACCATGTTGACAGTCAGTTAGGATTTTTGATTTATAAGAAAAGTTGTTAATCTATCGTAAATAAGCCGTTCAAAAATTTTAGAGAGCACATTTAGAGTTGCAATAGGCGTATAGTTGTTTACACTATTAGGATCACCTTTGTTTTTATAAATTGGAATTACTGATGCAAGTTTCAACATTGACGGGAATTGCCCTTGTTCAAAAGATACATTTATAATGTAAACTAATGAGTTTATAATGTTTTCTGAAACAGCTTTGATTAATTTCGTTGAAATACCGCCCACGCCTATACTATTTTTATTTTTCTGTTGAGAAATGATTTTTAAAATTTCTTCTCTATCAGTAGGAGCAAAAAAGAATGATGATGATGAAAATTTCAATCTTTAACGTACAATTTCCACTGTGTATTTATCATACACAGCAAAAAGTATTTTTCAAAAAAAGCCTTGAGAAAGGAAACAGATTAGATTTCCGAAACGTCGGCGAAATATTTAATTTCAAGTTTCTATACTTATTTGTGTTGTTTATTTAAAAAAAACAACCTCTAACTGATCCTTTGATGTAAACGTCACAGGCGTAGAGGTTATTTACCAGTAACATACTGGTTAATTGTGATATATTTTGTAGATTCCCCTAGCACTGCTTAAAAAGAAAACATACATGTGGCAGGAAATTCCAAAGAATTGAAGAAGGAAAAAAATGCAGTACCATTTTTAAAAAATGTTTTTATTTAAAATTTACGCTACATTAGGGGGTTAATATTATATTTTCTGGGGTTGTGCGTAAAAAGGGACTTCAGAAATCGAAAAAGGAGACCAAAATACTTTATATAGAGTCCCTAATGTTAATTTTATCCATTATATAAAAAATTCACCCCCTAAATGTACCCCCCAAAATCCGTTCAAAATTGAGCGACTCACAGAATTTTGAAAAACAGGGGAGCAAAATCCTCCACTGTGTGACGCAACGACGATATTTCAGTATGTTCGATAAGCGGCTGTTTCTAGGCGATTCAATTTTTTGAAATTTTTTTTAGAAATGTATTAACACAACTTCAAGGCAAATGACATTTGAAGAAATAGCTGTATGTCGTATATTAGCGACAAAATAACGTTAGTTTCAAGTGAATTAACCGCAATTAGTCCGCCTGGAGCCTGGCTTTTCTCAATTTAATGTAAATCCTTACAAACAATAAAATTACATATACATTCAGCATAATTGAATGTCAACCCCAATCATATTTTAATTAAACCCGCTCAATGGTTCTTGTTAAGATACGTGGTGTTTTTCCACACTAAAATTACAGTAATCAAACGGTATTATACAATCCAACTCCCTGGCGATATATAGGAGAGGAAGGTCTCAGTTAAGTCCTTGGAGGATTTAGGATAATCTCATCCCACCTCCAGGAGACCTTCGGGGGAAATTGAAATGGCATTTATTTTATCGTGGATTACTCCGGCTCGTACATTGCCCACTCTTTCTCACAGATAGACAATCATTTTGCAAAGTGTATCGTCTCCACGCAGCTGGACGTTTCTTTTATGTACATAAGAATCTTTTATTTACTTCTTTTTGAAGAAACAGTAACACAACAAACAATATAAGCTCGTGTTTTGTATTAAGAAAGGCCGTGGCATGGCGTGGGTGTCAATTGTGTTACAGTTGTAAAATAAAACTATAGGCCAGTTATTATAGCAAAAAAGGTATGAAAAAGTTTTAAATCCTTGTGACAATATTGGAGGAGGTAAAAAACCGCTGCTTAAGGAATCACTACTTCCACATCCAGATTATTCGTCCAAGTCACTTTAAAGGAAACATCTTGACTATATTTGCAATCTAGTATGTGGAAATTATTGGTCATAGAATGTTAATAATATTTGGGGTAGATGTCATAGAAAAGTTTGAGGAGTTGGTTTCTACCATATACGTTAAAAATGAAGTTTCTAGTTTACCGTACTTATTTTCCATTATTTACCACCTACCACCTCAATGGAGTCATCTCAATCAGATGTCACTACAATACATACGTGTACTAACTATCAAGTGAATATCTCAATTTGATGTTATCAATCCCATTAATAATGAAGCGGAGGTGGTAGAGTTTGAAAAATATTAGAAAGAAATCTGAGGCCTTGGTTTCTAGTATATACACCGAATCCCAAATTTCTGTAGTCTTACCAGCTTGCTTTACTTATTTTCCCCTATTTGCCCCTATTTAACCCCCAACCCTTCAACGGCATCATTTCAAATTATGATCTAGTTTCAGACGTCGTTATAATACATACGTGTACCAAATTTCAAATGAATATCTTAATTTTATTTTATCAACCCTTTTCATATTGGAGTAGGGGTGGTTGGGTTGAAAAATATTATAAGAAAATCTGACGCTGTGGCTTCTAGTACATACACCGAATTTCAAGTTTCTGTAGTCTTACCAACGTTTTACTTATATTCCTCTATTTACCCCAAATTAACCCCCAACCCTTCAACGGAATCATCTCAAAATATAAACTAA
This sequence comes from Stenurella melanura, assembly GCA_963583905.1. NCBI lineage: Eukaryota > Metazoa > Arthropoda > Insecta > Coleoptera > Cerambycidae > Stenurella > Stenurella melanura. The sequence continues at coordinate 19,840,757 of OY757316.1, forward strand.
TTCCAGCCGTCGTTATAATACATACGTGTACGAAATTTCAAATGAATATCTCAACTTTATTTTGTCAACCCCATTAATGGGGTAGGGGTGGTGGGGGGGTTGAAAAATATTATAAAAAAATCTGAGGCCTTAACTTCTTGTACATACACCGAATTTCAAGTTTCTGTACTCATACCAGCTTGCTTTACTTATTCCCCCCTATTGACCCCTAAATAACCCCCAACCCTTCAGCGGAATCATCTCAAAGTATAATCTAGTTCCAGATGTCGTTATAATTCATACGTGTACCAAATTTCAAATGAATATCTCGATTTTATTTTATCAACCCTTTTAATAATGAAGTAGTGAAGGTAGTGGGGATTGAAAAATATTATAAATAATCTGAGACCTAGGCTTCTAGTACATACACCGAATTTCAAGTTTCTGTAGTCTTACCAGCTTGCTTTATTTATTTTCCCCTATTTACCCCTATTTAACCCCCAACCCTTCAACGGAATTATCTCAAAATATAATATAGTTCCAGATGTCGTTATAATACATACGTGTAGAAAATTTCAAATGAATATCTCAATTTTATTTTATCAACCCTTTTCAAATTGGAGTAGGGGTGGTGGGGGGTTGAAAAATATTATAAAAAAATCTGAGGCCTTAAATTCTAGTACATACACCGAATTTCAAGTTTCTGTACTCTTACAAGCTTGCTTTACTTATTTCCCCCTATTTACCCCTATTTAACCCCCAACCCTTCACCAGATTTCCTCAAAAAACCATCCAGTTCCAGATCTCGTTATAATATATACGTGTACAAAATTTCAGGTCAATATCTTAAACCGTTCCGGAGAAAGCGTGCGGACAAAAAGAGTTACAGACAGACCGACAGACAGACAGAAAATTTTTTTCGCTCAAATTTAAAATCTCGACGTTTCATGACATTCTAAACCTATTTCACGAATAAAAATTTTTGAAAATTTTTTTGCGATTACTATACTTCCAATCCACTACGTGGATGTGGAAGTAAAATAATGAATCCGGTTTTGCACCCTTTTCCGCCCCCCGGAACATTGTTAAATTAACATTAACTTTTTGATCTAAATCAATCAAATTATACAAATTACAGCAGCGTGCATAGTAAAGTAAGTAATATTCTCAACTGTGATGACGGTCTCGGATGATTAGGGGTTGAGCTTGAGCTCTTTGCCCCAATCATCGCTGTAGACTTGGACCTCTCTCGTAAGGAGTGGGACTGTTTTTACGACTGCCCCCCCTGCAAATGCAGACCGTGCAGACGAAGTTAGCAGACCTCCCCTGGTCCTGGCTGTATTTAAGTCACAAGTATATTAATTCGGAAAACAATAAGGAATTATTTAAGAAAAAATTACATGTAAATATTTTCCAGCAAAATTTCACTTCGAATTTATTTGGAGAATGTTTGATGGCTATAACTATAAAAGTGATAAGTGGTTGTCATTTAGGAATAATTAATTAACTTAGTACAACATGTATCCTGTGAACACAATCAATATCCCACTTAACTACTACTATTTTGGAATAATTTTAATACAAATTGAAGAAAGTCACTAAGAAAAAGTAAGAAATAATTCTCATGTAGAAGTAAATACTCAATTTAGTTGAGTTAAGCACAATACAATTAGTACAATATTTGTGGTATGTGGTATTGTTTGGACATTAATCAGATGGTGTCTGATTGGTGTCTTATGTAGCTCATATCAAGCTATTTGTACTTCATGTCTAAAGTATTTATGGACTACATATATATGCGAAATGTCCAGAGATTTCAGTGAGCACTGTAGGAGTTCTCAGAGCAGTTCAAAGTTTGCTATCAACTATCAACTTTACATAGCACGATTTTTCATTCATTATAATCTTCAGAGCTTATTAGCTTTATAAAATGACGTAATAAATATCGTTTACATTTGATGGCATAAAATGAGACGGCATTTATTATTTTCACATCCACGTAGCCGATACGATTGGTAAATCGATAAAAAAAAAATCAAAAATTTTGATTATTAAAATAGGTTTAGAATGTCATGTAATGTCATGACTTTAAATTTGAGCGAAAAAAAAATTGTATGTCTGTCGGTCGGAGGGTCAGTCTGTAATTTTTTTTGTCCGCATGTTTTCTCTGGAACGGTTTAAGAAATTGACTTATAATTTTACACACGTATGAACTATAACGAGATCTGGAACTGGATTTTTGAACTTATCCGGTGAAGGGTTAGGGGTTAAATAGGGGAAAATGGGGGAAAATAAGTAAAGCAAGCTGGAAAGAGTACAAAACTTTGGAATTAAGCTAAAACTAAATTAAACTAAAAATGTCTAAAACTAATATTATTTACAAAAAAATCTGCGAAGATATAACAGTTAGCTTGTTTTATCATCGTATTGATCACCACAATAGTGGTAAAAGTTTACCTTTAATTGTTGTGGACACGTTATCAAAATCAATATCCGAGGGTAAATTTCATCATCCTACACATCAAGAAATTTTGTTCTACGATTTTAAGCTTAATTTTGAAGTTCGAAGTTTGAACACAAACTGTAAAATTATTAGAAACATTTTTTTATAAAATATTCTATAGGAAACTAACTGCAAAAATATATAATAATAATTCGCTGGCGCTTCCCCCGTGAGAATATCGGAGACACGGGAGAACTGTCCAGCATCGCTAACGCGTATAATAATAATAATAATAATATGTTTATTTATAATATAAAAATACACATTTCTGAAAATTTGAGTAAGTAGATATGTAGATACATAAATACAGAACTATATTTAAATAACCAACATATAGTAATTCAGAAGAAACACTACAGTAAAATAATATTTATAAATAAACAGAAAAAAACCCACAAAAATTAATTTGTACGTGGGTTCACCTATTCATAAATAATGAATCTGTGTGCTTTCTTATTATATATAAGATCAAGACATGTAGTACAACTGTTGAAAATATTTCTGAAAGTACATCTAAATGCATCTAAATGCGAGTATATCTGAACATGACTATTACATTAATTTCTTTTTTAATTTTCCTTAATTTTTTTTATGTTGATCAGGGAATGGATAAAATCTCTGTCCAAGTTTATAATATGTATTTTGCATTTATATTTAAAATGTTTTAATGAATTAGACTGTTTTATATCAGTTAGCAAGATACTATAAAGGCGAGGCGAAAGAAAGATATAACTTCTTTGACCTATAGTTTTAGCAGAGGGAGGAATTTTTGCTTGTAAATTAGTTTAACCTCTTGTTGTATATGTATGGCTGAGTAACTCCAAATTATTTTTATTTTTAAATTGGTTAACGATAATCTGAAAAAATATATTTGCCTAACATCAGAGTCTGCATTCTGTAAGAAGTAGGTTAGTCGGATACATTGGAATTTTATTCAACATTATTTTTAGAAATTGCTTTTGTGTTATTTCAAGCATTTTTATATGAATATTCAAAGCACCACCCTATCCCAAAATTCCATAAGATAGTCTGGACTCTAGTGGACTAGTGCATGGTATATGATTTTCATTTGCTTTATGTCCAATATTTTATTTAAGAATTTAAATTTATATAGTACGCTTCTAAGTGTTTTGGTGACAGAATTAATATGTATGTCCCATTTTAGATGTTGATCTATGTAGACCCCTAAATATTTAGTAAAACTGGAACTACTTATTTCAATTAAGTTACCATTGGAATATATTTCAAGTTTATCATAGCCAGGTAAATTACTTTTGTTGCAGTTGAAAGGAACATAAGTAGTTTTTTTATAGTTAATAGTCAACAGTTTATGGTCAAACCAATTTATTAAATTTTTTAAATCATTTTCCACTTTTACTTTTAGATCAGTTCAAGATGGTGCTTCATAAAAGATTGCCGTATCATCTGCAAAACTAATTATTTTGCCAGAGCTATGAATGGTTAATAAATGATTAATATAAATAATAAAGAGAACTGGATCCAACACGGTTCCTTGGGGTACACCGTAATACACAACTCTGTAATTGCTGATACTGTCATTAATTTTAACAAATTGTTTTCTATCACTCAGATAACTGGTAATTAAATTATGCACCTTTCCTCTAACTCCAAAATGATCCAGAGTCTGCAACAGCTGGACATGGAGAATACACAAAGCGATGCTTTGCTTTTATCTAATGCCTTGTAAATGTTGCCGGTGACATATGAAATGGCATCCTGGGTGCACTTACCCTCCCTGAATCCAAATTGTTTATCTGATATCAAATTGTATTTATTTAAATATTTTATTAATCTAATTTTAATAACTTTTCCAAATATTTTTGTTAAGTTTGTAATTAATGATATAGGACGATCATTTGATACCAGATTTATATCGCCACTTTTAAACAATGGTTTTATAACCGAAGTTTTAAATTCAGGTGGGCAAACTCCGCTTTCAATGACTCTATTAATTAGATAAGTTATTTCTTCAGATATTTCTTTAATGGTCTCTGATTTGAGTAGGTCCAGTCCTAGTGCTTTATTTGATTAATACCGCGGTTTCGTTCGTAACTACAATTTCTTTATTTTTTTTGCGTTTGCCCCCCTCCGTATCTCCGCTCTCGTCCATTTCCGAGACTTTTCGTAGAGGAAAAAGTGTTTCGAAATCATCTCAGTAAAACACATACCAAATATCAGATATAACTACAATCGATGATCCTGCTATTGAACCAAGTAAAACGATCCATTCCAAAATCTCATGAAAAAATAATATTTAAACCAGTAAAAAGACTTCTTTCTAAACACCTTTGGCATCATATTAAATCGAAATCTACGTAAAAAATTATTTCACTAAAAATGACCAAAATATTGACTTGAGAAAAATTTTTCATCTCGAGGACGACGGTCAATCGCAATTGGGCTCCGTCGTTCGAATTTTCAAAAGTACTCCAAAAATTTCAAGTTGCATGGAGCGAAAAACCGCTCCGCCCGACGAACTTTTCGAAAGTACCACGAATTTGGTTTTTCGAAAGTACAACGAATAAAATCGCATAAGACGGAAAACTGCTCCGCACAAGAAATTTTTCGGAAGAACAACGAATTTAATTTTCTTGAAAATCTCAAAAAAATATTTTTATAAAAATACAATAACAAGACGTATATAATAAAGCAGAAAACCGCTCCTCAAGATGAATTTTTTGAAAGTACCACGAATTTGGTGTTTCACAAGTCGAAATCCTCAGTCAGGATGTAGCGAGTAGCTATTTTAAACATCAAAATTTAGGAAAAAATCAATGGGACGGTCTTTCCAATAAAAATCAAAATCCTCGTTTAATATTCCTCAAAGGGTTGGAGCATAATCCTCATACAAAACCCCAAAAACTTACAGAAAAATAGTCAAAGAATTCAAAGTCGGAGGGTCGATTCCGACGAAGCCAAGTTGCTTTTTGTCCCGGCTCAGGCGGACAACGCCATACTAATCACTTGAAGGCGAGTCGACGGAAAAAAATATATTTGTGTTCGATGCCGTTAGTACGTTTATAAAAGCAGGAAAACCATCGAACTCACATAGATAGCTTCTTTAAGCATCCTGACCATCATTTCGATAATTTTAGTGCAAAATTCAAAGTGAATAATTTTCAAAAAGTTTCGCATACATTTTACAAACATTACTAATTGGGAGTCTCAATCTTTTTGTACAGTCGATTGTCATAGTTCTCTCGACGCTGAATGAGTTACACTCCTACGGGAGGTAACGGCTTGCCGAGTGGTGGTGCTCTTTGATGTTTGCCTTATACACATTAGCTAAGTATTGAATATTTATATTTTTTACGTTGTATGAATTATTTCAATAAATGAGAATATATTTTGAATTCGATTTCTTATTGATCCACTAATTATAAGATTTGTGACCGACGTGCGATTCTGTGGCGTGAGTCGGACAATTACTTTCCGCGGGTCACCTTTGATGCCGCCAAGTCTGTGTACTTGTCCGAATACTCATAGAATCCATCGACGGTCTTAATTATTAAGAAGTGTTTCTGAGAAAGTGCTAATTATAAGATATACTCATTAAAAGTGCACCGCCCGACATAAGATTTCGACGGAGAGAGTAGACTGTAGCAATAACAGTGAGTATAATTTTGTCTATTTTCGTCTTGGGGAGTCTGAAGGGTATCTTGAATCCCCCTTGTGAGTAGAGTTGATCAGTATCGTAGCGGCGACACGGCCCCGGCCTAAATTATATAAAATCCTTGTCGTGTCCATCAGACCAAACGATATTAGGTTCATCTACAATCCCACCTCGTGCCATTGCTTGAACTATTACTTTTCATCCACTGTCTGTATTTACAATAAAAATGAATTTTATATTCTTCAGATCGCGTTGTTTTACCTACGTATTGTTAGACGCTTGCCTCCATGCTATGGTAATAACATTCACCACATATATAATCAATACAAAACGAACAACTTATATAATCATAATTTATTTATGATTTGATACATAACGTAATTTAAAAACATGAATCAATGTTTCAGAATATTTGCAACTTTCCAAACACAGTAATATAAATTAGTTATTTATATGTTCATCAATGAAAATGTTTCCCTTTCGATTATACGGTTTCTATATAATAGAGAACTGATGAGAAGGCAGGGCTGTATTGTTTACAATTGAAATTTGCCAATTTTGTGTGCACGTGTATTCTTAAATTGTCTCGTAATGTACTGTGAATAGTTTTATGCGTCGTATTATGGACATATAGATTTAGGTTATTTACATTCAAAACATTTAAATCTATTTGTAAATAAAACGATGCACATAATGGACATAATATGATACTTAATAACATAATGACACTAGTTTATTTTGATACATGTAAGATCCAGGCGCGGATTCAGGGGGGGGGCGAAGGGAGTGTCGTCCCCCCTGGAGCAAAGTTTAGATAAGAAAACCTGATATAAAAATAAATTTATTTTAATGTATTCATTTTATTTTTACCCATTAAATAAAGGTCGCCCCCCCCCTCAACAAAATGCTGGATCCGCGCCTGGTAAGATCCCTGAATTGCTGAAAAGAATTATAGTCAAGTGCAATTAGGTTTTTACCTCGGAACCCAGTTTTAATGAATGGATTTTCATGATTTAATACTGAGAACAAAAAAGTTTACCATTTAAAAGATGCCGCTTTTTACTTGGGGGTGTATCCCACCCCCTCTAGAGGGATGGGCAAAAAAGAAAAATAGTGATCACAAAATCTGATATAGAATCGCATTGTAAGAGAAAAAGGCGGTTTACAATTTTTCATTAAAATTTATATTTTCCGAGTTATAAAGATTTGAAGATGACGATTTTAGCCTTAAAAAATTGGTACCTTGTAGTAAAATTGAATTGTTCATTTTGTTTTTCTGGGCGTCGATTCGCTCTTTCCCTACCATCAACCGAATTTACGCAGAAAAGGTTCTCACCCGTGATCAAAATTTGATCCCACTGATCACAATTCCAATTTTAGTGTTCTCAGCAAATGCGAGTCGCGCTACTTGATAGCGTCTCCTGTAGATGGCTCTAGAGTTATATTGTTCGGGAATTGAAACTCTCTAGATGGGTCTAGAGGCAATTTTAGGATATATAAGGCGAAATCGACGGCGGAGAGAGAAGTTTTATTAAAGGCGTAGACAATATGCCAAACTTTGTACTTGCACATCTACCACCCAGGACCTATTTATATCTTACCAAATTGTTCAATTCTTGCCTTAGACTCACCTATTATCCCTGTAAATTGCGAACAGCGAAAATCATTGCAGTACCTAAACCAAATAAACCACGCAAACAAGTCTCTAGTTACAGGCCAATAAGTATCCTACCAGCACTTGCCAAAGTGCTGGACACTCTATTACTGGACCGCATACAGGCCCAACTTGACACTGCACAAACAGAAATTATATTTCAATTTGGTTTTAGGCAAAGCCATTCGACTACTCAGCAGTTATTCCGCGTCGGCGAAATAATTACCACTAATATTAATCGAGGTCAACTCACGGGGTTTGTCGCCCTTGACCTCGAACGAGCATTCGACAAAGTCTGGCACGCCGGACTGTTATATAAACTCTTTATCTCGGGCATATCCGCACGTATTGTGAAAACAATACAGTCTTATTTAACCGACAGAAAATTCCGAGTAGCGGTCAACAAGGCGTGCTCTCCTACCACCTCCATCCTTTCTGGTGTCCCACAAGGCTCCGCCTTGGGACCCGTACTATTTACAGCATACATCCATGACATACCACCACCACTTGACCACCGAAACACAACATGCCTTTATGCTGACGATACAGCACTCATTGCAACATCCAAAAACCCTCAATTACTATCTAATTTATTACAACAACAAACAGATATCACCGTCGAATATTACAAAAAATGGGGTCTATTAGTCAACACTACAAAAACGCAGGCAGTGTGTTTTACAAGAAAGTTCATAACACCGAGTATTAAAATAAAAATTAATGGTACAGAACTAGATTGGTCTAAGTCAATCTTATATTTAGGATTAAATCTGGATAGAAGACTTTACTTTATTGAACATATTGACAAAATTATTAAAAAATTCATAATAAGATTAAGAGAATTATTTAACACATTAGTCCACTCACCAGACCATATATCAATATTATTATACAAGTCCAACCTAAGACCCATAATAACCTATGCGGCGCCTGTTTGGTACCCCATAGTTTCTAACACCCAACAAAAAAGACTGCAAGTGCTTCAAAACAAAGCACTCCGTACTGCAGCGAATCTTTCCCGAATAGTGCCAATTAAACAAATTCACAATCTGACAGGAACACCCACTCTTTCTAAATTTATCTTACAACAATTAATACCTAATTTCTCCGAACAATTAATTCAATCAACAAATCCTACGCTAAATGACCCCCTCGCACCAAAATTCTTTCAAGCACCAAAACACCCCTCACTCAACTATATCTATACACCTACACCCGTCAATTAACCCAACACTAACTTGTATTTTGAAAAAAAAATAAACAAATCACAAAAAAAACATAAAAAATAAAATATATTAAAAACACAAAAAACAATTACAAAATAACACAAAAAATACACAAATCTACACTCAAAAATATTATCAAATAAAAGATCCGATGAAAAAGAGCCATAGTCATCATAACTTTACTAACACAATTGTACAAAAGACGCCACTAAAATGAGAACACATGTGTAAATTCAAACAAAACTAATACTAACCCATTAAAATTAACCAAACCAACGAAGTATTACCTATAAAAAGAAAATCAAACCAACTGAACAGCCAGCCCGCAGAAGGGCAAGTCCAGAAATTAACAATAGAATCCAAACAACGGAAAGCGCCTGCACAGGCGGAAACCGTAGAGCATCCTAAGAAGGAGCCTATACTGGAGTCGAGAGAGAAGTTTTATTAAAGGGAAGTTTGGTAGCGAAAAGTGAGGTTATAAATCCGAAGTGTAAATATAAACATTGTGAAAGTTAATTTAGAAGTATTGTGTAATCAGTAAATTATTAAATAAAGTGTTAGTGGTTACCCCTTGTTAAAATTATTTGAAACCCACGGATTCATATAGGGTGTTTCCTAGGAACGGAAACACGTAACAATACATACAGTCCGTACCACGGAGTCGGAGAACGAACGGTCGCTATTTAGTGCTTTAGCCTTGTCAAAACGCTGCAGGAGAGGGGGCGAACAAGTTTTTCAAATACCTTTTTGTCCAAAGTTTGAAATTTCATGTGGTCTGAGCGAAGGTATTTTTTACATTCAGTACCAAAATATGTTTTCTCATGAACCGAACATTGAAGAAATACTTTCTAATGCATTTTTAGCTGCGGCGTTGTCGATTTCCAGTCATTTCCGGAATATTCTGAAAAAACTAATTTTGCCACTATGACCGACCGAAGGTGAACAAGGTGCAAATGCTTCAACGTGTCCTATATAAACACGGAATAATGAATGAATGAATAGCATTTATTTATCTAAAAGATAATACATGACAATAATAAAGTAATGAAGCAAATACAATAGTAGATGCACTAATTTAGTGCATGTTTCCCAATAATGTACAAATAATAATAATAAATGAATAACATATTAATAACAAAAATAACATGAATAACATAATAATAAGTAATAATATAAGTAGCATACGAATAACATACATGTATTTTATATACATATAACTATATTTATATTTACATATTTTCCTTTACATACTTAATAAGCTTTGATTTGAATAAGCTAATGTTATTAACAGTTTTCAGGTGGTTGGGTAAAGAGTTATATTCAATAATACCTTTATAATTATTTTTAGAAAAGGGAAAAACAATGCTTTTTGACGTTTCAAATAAAGACTATATTTTATACACTCTACATATGTTTCGGCTTGCAAGGCCTTTCTCAAGATCATTACAGGTGAATACTAAAGCTATGAGGGCAGTTGTTCTAAAAATAATTTTTAGAACAACCGCCCTCATAGCTTTAGTATTCATCTGTAATGCTCTTGAGAAAGGCCTAACAAGCCGAAACATATGTAGAGTGTATAAAAATACAGTTTTTATTTGAAACATCAAAAATCATTGTTTTTCCCTTTTCTAAAAACAATTATTCCAAAGATGTTTCACAAGGAATCTACCACATACTCAATCCAGTGTATTAAAAATACCTTTATGAAACAAGCTTTTGTATGTGAGAGTGTTAGTTGTGCTATTTACATAAGAGTTGTTTTTATCTCTAGTGTTATAAATAGGGATGGACTTAATTTACACTCACTTTAATATTTTGTAAATAAATAACATTGTTTGAATATACATATTCTTTTTTATATCGAGCCAACCTAATGTTTCCAACATTGTATTAAAATGTGTAAATTAATTTACACCTAAGGTAATACACACATTTTTTGTAGAATCTGTAGCCTGTGACAGTTTGCTTGAGATACATATATAACTGACGAACAGTAGTTAAAATGGGGTAAAATAATGCTGTTATATAGTGTTACTTTAGTATTTATAGAAATATGTCTACTAATTCTATAAAAGTATCCTATTTTTTACCAATTTTTTTAGAAATATAATCCACGTGATTCTTAAATTTTAAATTCCTATCTATTAGTAATCTCAGACATTTAATATCATCTTGAAATCCAGCTCCTAATCGCCAATTCTGACTTATATTTGTAAATTACAAAAGTTTCTATACGCCCAGTCAGATCCTATAAACACACTTTGATTTTGATTCATTTATTTCTAGCCTTTTTGCATTAAATTTTTGAGTAAGCCTGTTTAAATCTTCATTAACCCTGGAAATCAAAATGTTATCATCTTTGTGGCTAAAGTAGATTAGCGTGTCATCTGCAAAGAGATGTATTTTGCAATTGACTAATACTTTACCCACATCATTAATATAAAGGATAAATAGCAGAGGACCAAGAACACTCCCTTGTGGGACTCCATTGTTGTTATAGCTGCTTTCAGAATATTGACATCATATTTTGTTTTTGGCATCTAAATGATAAATAACGTTAGAATCACATTAAAGTAGTGCCATACCTTTTAAGTTTTAAAATTAGCGTATAGCGATCAGTTGTCTCAAAAGCTCTCTTTAGGTCTATGAAGACAGCACATATGCCAAGTCATTGACTTATATCCTCTTTCCAATCAGATATTACACACTGTAGTGCAGTCTCGCAAGAATGTTTGACCCTGAATCTTGACTGATATGTACTCAGCAAACTGTTACATTTTACATATTCTAATATTTGATTATATGCTACTAGTTCTTAGAGCTTTTCACAAATAGTAACATATTGATGGAGCGCATTTCTTGTGCTAAGTTTGTATTAGGCACTTTTGAGACCGGAATAATAATGGAAGTTTTAAATCTATCAGGCACAATACCTTTTTCTAAACTAAGGTTAATTAAGTTCCTGAAGGGATATCCTATGACATGAAAGAGTTCTTTTATTAATTTTAAGTCTATCTCAACTATACTACCATTTTTACTTTGACTATAGATAATATCTTTTACCGATATCCGAAAGAAAGAAAAGGAAGACGAATATAGTGGTATCGTATCTATCAAAATAGTCCCATCATTATTATTATCAATCTCAGCTACAATTTCTTCAACACTTTTAACATAATAATTATTTAGCACTTTAGTAATGTCACTTGGTTTATTTATTCCTTTAGATTAGACCACATTAATTTTGAATTATTTTTATTTTTGTCTATTGCATCATTATAGATTTTTTTTTGAGTGATCTATTATACTTCTCGTTACTAAATTATGCTACCCAGTCCTGATTACTTCTAGTCCATTCATATTTTTTATGTGCATTATTTTTGTTTTTAATTGCCTCTCTACAATCCTCGTTCGTCCATCTATTATTCAACTTTATTTTGGTCCCTCTTAGTGGTGAAACTATATCTAAGGTTATTATCAAATTATCAAGGAAGGCATTCGTTACTACATTTATATCCGTACTGCTATATCTTTTACAATCAATAAATTTGATATTTTATCAAAATCTAATTTTCCTCGTGTTAATTTGACCTGAAAACTGTTAACAATATGGTCGGTAAAAACATGTACAATAGATGTAACATAATTATGATCCATATTTACATTTATATTAGCAATATTTCCGAACACCAAGTCTATTGTCGTTTTACTAATGTTTGTCATCCTAGTATAATCAGTTACAAACTGTTTGAAACCAATATTTTCAAACTTATTACTCAAATTCCTTTTTGTTGTATTATTTTCCAGTTTATATTAAAATCTCCTACTACTAGTATATTATAATTACAGTTTTTTACCAAATTTATCTCAAACCAATTAAAAAAATTATTAACAAAATCCTGAGCATTTCCACTAGGTGAACGATAAATCGCTATTACCCAAGGTGCTTTTGTCTATAGTAACATTCAATGACACTAACCAAAAATCCATTTGTGTAATAGTTGCATTTTTTTACGGCTAAAAGTTTAATAATTATGCAAAAATACTTTGCCAACCCCATCAAATGACGTTTTTTTTCAAAATGGCATATTTTATAAACCAAATGGTATTTTAAGTTTCTCTTAGACTAGAATTGTTTGGAAGGCTCCCAAATACACGTATGAAAGCGTAATGCGATTTTGAAGCAGTCGTTTATTTACCCCATATTGCTAACTAAAGCCTTTCCTGGAATTAGTCAGTCTCAATTCTGATATTAATCATTTAGCCCAAGGTTGAATGTTTGCCTCAGAGTATGTAAACAAATATAATAGAATTGTTAATTTAATACCAGAATGTAAATAGGAATTTGAATTTCTCCCCTTTGGTTAATTTAACGGTTCATTAATAGTCAATAATAGCGATGTCAGTGAATGAAGGAGTTAATATTAAACTACATTTTGCTCTACTAAACAACTTGATACAATTTAGACTGGATGTAATTTGCCTATAATGAAGAGGATGGTAGAAATATAAACGGGCAACGGACATCGATGTACACTGTATATTATATTGTCCTTTGAATCATCTTCAGGAGATGCTATCTTGATTAGCGACTAGCATATCAAATGTGTTCTGCGTTTTGTCTTGTTTAGAAACTCCTTCAGGACTGACCTTGAACTCGTTAAACTCGCATAGCGTTGTCAAAATCGTTAGTATTGATTATTTATTTATAAATATATGTGCATGGTAAAATAATCCTAATAAATTAAACTTACATTATAAAATTACGACGAACATTAAAAGAAATAGCGTAATATAAGATTTGGATATAAAATTAAATAGCAACAATAATAATAAGGGTTTCTGTAGTATAATTTTTTTGGCCTGGCTTTTCAAGCCATCAAGAGATTTACTAAATAAATGAAGTACACTACAGAAGATTTTCCGGAGAAAAATCAGCAATGAAACCATGGCCTAATTTCCTTAATTTTTAAGATATCTAATCGCGCCAAGAACCATTTTGAAGGGAATTTACTATAGTACTACAAAACCTGCAAAGTTGAACTTCCTTGAACCCTTCGATTTTGAGATTATTGAGTTGAAATGGCTCGGGAAAGATGGTCCTCGCACTCCAATGCGAACTTTAAATGGTGATATTTCAAATTTAGGCATTCTAATAGTCCAATAATTATAAAAATTTCCATAACAGAAAATGTTATCTGATATTTTCCTTCGGCAACTGTTAATGGAAGCATTATACATCTCAAAACCATAAAAATCAATTCTGGGAGTGCCGTGCATAGCGTTGTCAAAATCGTTAGTATTGATTATTTATTTATAAATATATGTGCATGGTAAAATAATCCTAATAAATTAAACTTACATTATAAAATTACGACGAACATTAAAAAAATAGCGGAATATAAGATTTGGATATAAAATTAAATAGCAACAATAATAATAAGGGTTTCTGTAGTATAATTTTTTTGGCCTGGCTTTTCAAGCCATCAAGAGATTTACTAAATAAATGAAGTACACTACAGAAGATTTTCCGGAGAAAAATCAGCAATGAAACCATGGCCTAATTTCCTTAATTTTTAAGATATCTAATCGCGCCAAGAACCATTTTGAAGGGAATTTACTATAGTACTACAAAACCTGCAAAGTTGAACTTCCTTGAACCCTTCGATTTTGAGATTATTGAGTTGAAATGGCTCGGGAAAGATGGTCCTCGCACTCCAATGCGAACTTTAAATGGTGATATTTCAAATTTAGGCATTCTAATAGTCCAATAATTATAAAAATTTCCATAACAGAAAATGTTATCTGATATTTTCCTTCGGCAACTGTTAATGGAAGCATTATACATCTCAAAACCATAAAAATCAATTCTGGGAGTGCCGTGCACCCCCCCCCCCCCCCCTCCAAAAAAACACCCCTTCAGTGCGAAACGCCTTATTTTACTGATAACTCGTAAACCGTTGAAGATATAAACAAATTCCTCATCAGAAAGCTTAACTAATTTCCTAAAAGAGAGTCCTCTTGTAATTTTCTTGCATGTGATGATTTTCGAGGAAATCGATATTGAAAGAAATTTCAAAATTTGTATTTTTAATGCGTACGAATTTTGGTGTATTTGAAATTCTTTGCGCGCGGTCTATAGAAAAAGTTGAATTGCTCGAAAACGAAACAAGCTAGGAAGACAAATCAAAATGGGCTTTAAATGGTATATAAAATACTCCCATGTGTGTCCTTTTTTGATGGCGATTGATGTTTATTAGTATATAAAAATAACAATATAATATAGTTACTTCTTGATTTTTTGCGCTTTTAACTATTCACAGGCCCATAAAAAATAACTGACTTTAATATAAGTTATAAATGCATTATCTCTTAGTTCAAGGTAATATTTCAATGCAGAAAAAGTTAGGAATAAAAATATTCATATTTACAAATTTACCAGCATATAGAAGTTTGCCAAATTTTGGCCAATTTTTTATTGATGCCTAAAAATAAAAAATACCCAAACATCTTGAAAATTCAGCTCGATTTTTTTTTTTTAATTTTATGTATCATATAACTATTTTTTCTAATCATTTAATAGTTAAAAAAATATCGAAAAATTATGCAGCCTTTTTGGCTAACTTCAACATGCTTGTAAATTTGTAAATATGAATATTTTTATTCCTAACTTTTTCTACTACTTGTATACTAATAAATGTCAATAGCCATCAAAAGTGGCAACACAAGAGAGTATTTTATATCTCCTTTAAAACCCATTTTGATTTTTCTTCCTAGCTTATTTGGTTTTCGAGCAACTGAATTTTTTCTATAGGCCGCGCGCTAAATATTTTAAATAAACGAAAATTCGCGCACATTAAAAATGCAAATTTTGCAATTTTTGTCAATATCGATTTTCTCGAAAACCAAAAATTACAAGAAGACTTTTTTTAGATAATTAATCAAGCTGTCTTCTTTACGATGAGCAATGCTTCTACACCATCAATGGTTAACGTGTTATCAGTAAAATAAGTCATTTTTCACCGAAGGGGTGGGTTTTTGGGTGGAGGTGGGGGTGGTGATGCGTGATTTTTGTGGTTTTGTGATGTTTAATCCTCGCACTAACAATTACTGAAGGAAAATCTCAGATAACATTTTTCGCGAGCTTCTAGTGTATTTTTTACTTTACCGACTGGACTATAAACCATTCAAACTTCTAGAACACATTGTTATTACTGTTACCCATTGCCACCCACCTAAGGACTGGCGAGTGATACGCCCATGACTACTAATAGCTGAAATTAGGTGAAAATGGTTAGGCAACCAAGAATACACGCCATCATCTCTTCTGGAAACTTGTAGAAAGAGATAGAGTTTTCTGGAGTGTGGTGGAAGAAGATTCTCGATGATGTTCTAGATAACTCTAGAGGCAATTTCAGAGTACATAAGGAGAGATTTCATGGCGAGAAGAAGAAATCTCTATTAAAGTGAAGTTGAAAAGTGAAAAAGTGAGGTTAAATATCAAGTAAACAAAGGGTAAAGGTTATTTTGGTTAATTAGGAAGTATTGTATAATCAGTAAATTATTAAACAAAGTGTTAGTAGTTTGTCCCTTGTTAAAATTATTTAGAACCCACGGATTCATACAAGGTGTTTCCTAGGGACGGAAATACGTAACAGTACCTAAATAAAGTGAATTGTAAATGGATTACGTTTAATTTCAATCCTTGCGGTGAAGCCACGAGACAACCATTTCATTTTCATCATAACTCCTTTTAAGTATCTATGCTAACGACTTTTACTAAAGCTTATTTTAACGGTCTTCTCAAGTATTTAAAAAAGGTTTGACAAGTTTTCGTCCAAAAATTCGCCGTTTTTCCGTTATTTAACGTTGACAAGTTCGAATTCTGTTTTCGGCAAACAATCAGTCACCTTCAACGAGCCATGACTCGGTTTGTGTTGCATCTACCGAAATAAAAACAATCGATTTGTTATTTCATAAGCTTCATTTTTGCTCCTCATTATTTTTTTGATGAACCGTAAGGTTTTCGAGTTATTTGTGAAAAATGGCTCTAAAACATGCATTTTTTTTAATGAAAAATCAACATTCTCAACCGCGAATAACTCGAAAAATATGAATTTATCGGAAGAACTTCATAGACCATTTTTTGCTAGAATTCATCCCTCTATTGATTTCTGTGGTTATTTTGAGGTTACTAATTTCCACTCCTAGAAGGGGTGGCATCCACCCCCAGGGCAAAAGCACGCCCTCGGATCATGTTGCAATACTGTCAATTACGAACCGAATGCCCTTTATTTCATGAAGATAGATCTTTCCTAACCGGAGTCCAAGGCTTTACACTTGTATGTCTTTACTGATTGGGCTAATATGAGGGGGTTATAAACGTTTAAAATGTAACAAATGTTCGGTCGCAACCGCCGGGCGTAGAAGTGATCCGATCGGACGTTTTTGTTAGCGTGTCGTGTCAGTTGGACCTCTTTGTGTCGCATCAACGTGGTCCCGGAGTTTCCACGATTAAGGGGGTGATAATTGGGGAGAAAATTTTTGGACACATACATGTTGGCTATTTATATAAGACTCTGTCGATACTTAATGCGCTTTAAGTTAACTTAGCATGATAGCTAGATTCTCCGAGACATTTTAAGTAATTTCGTTTGTAGGAGTGGCAAGTCAGTACATGGTTTTCAAAGGCGAGAAGAAAAAAAAATGTACAAATTACTTGATAGATGATGGCGAGTGTTGTTAACATTTACATAAGGGGTGTGCGGTTGGGCGACTTTCAGAGTTGTTTGGTAATTTGGGAGTAGGGCTGAAAATATGTATATGTGAATGTTATATGTACAGTGAATAGATACGTCGGACACTATTATGATATCGTCACATGGTTTAAGTGGTTTATGTATATATTGTACGACTCACGGTAAGTTGACCTCGATGAGGGGCAGAGGAAGCGACTCAATAGGATAAATATCCTTACCCTGTATGTAAATACATACAGAGTAAGTGAATAGTGTGATAAAAATTGGGCTTACTGTTTAACTTAATCGAAAGTCAAATACCCAAGGTGATTCAACATCAAAAGGAATATAATTTTAAAATACTTGGTAATATACAGGGTGATTTTGTATCGAGTGGTAACACAAAGGAATGTTTTTTTAATATCCACCTGTATATCTTTGCATATTTCTATTTCCTGTAAAATTACAAGTAATCTATTATAAGGTAAATACTTAACAAACGTCTAGTTAGGGAAATTGCGTGCAAAATCGACGACGAAAAGTTACCGTTTGCCACTCAGTGATCGAAGAGATCATATAACTACGAAACTTTGTTCCCTCTGATTTTTGGTATGGTGGGACAATATGGAGGGGAGGACATTTTTTTTTTAACAATTTTTTTTTTAAATTCTCTCTACCGCGCACCGAGCGGAATTTTCGCCTGCCAAGTTAATTGGGGTATGGGAAGTACATATACTACTATCGATAAATCATTCATTTGAGAAAAATGTTCCCCCTCCATATTCTTCCACATACCAAAAATTTTCAGAGAAAGAAGTTTCGTAGTTATATGATCTCTTCAATCACTGAGTAGCAGGCGGTAACTTTTCGTTGTCGATTTTGCACGCCATTTCCTAGACTATCACTTTTTGACATAAGAGTGATTTTTGGTCCACTTCACCAAGAGTAAGACTAACTTTCGATTGTTATCAAATGTAACACTCTATATATACATTATTGGAGTTTTAAATAATTTTCATATCACTGTGTTGGGGATCGAATTCTGAACAACTTAAAATGTCCGTCCGTCCGTCTGTCTGTCTGACTGTCCGTCACGTTTTTTGTAAGCACGATAACTTAAGAATGAAAAATCCGATTCTGTTCAAATTCGGACAGTAAGTTAATAGTAGCTAGAGAAAGAAGCCCCCATTTATTTATTCTCATTTTAAATTTTTGAATAGATGTAATTAGAGCATGTAATAGTGGAATTTGTCGGTAGTTAATGTGACTCTTTTACGCGTTCTAGGATCCAATCGAATGATGTGCTCCTTTGGATTCTTGTAATAAAATCGCCTATTTGATATATCCCCTGTAGATAAGCTATGCTCTTTATGCTTATCAGCCTTTGGCCTCTTGCCACCACATAGTTAGTTATTCCTCTTCTATTTGGAATCAATACGACTTCAAAATAAGATAAGCGTCTATCCCTTTTCTGATCCCTCTTCTCATAATCGTAAACTCCAGTTCAAATGACTAAAAGAGAATCACATCGTGAGTATTTTTTGTCAGTTTTCACCCAGATATTTAAATGAAAAAACATAACTCGTCTTTATATTTGTATATTCCAATTTTCAAACTACGTAAAAAGTTTACATTATTTAATATCGGCAAAGTCACGAAGATTTTCATTTTCTGAACTGAGTATTATTTTGTGTTTACTAATTAATTGATAATTATTCCTCAATAATGCAATTAGATTTGCAAACAATATGAAATAGGTCAGAAAGGAACATTTTTCCTTGTACTTTTCAATAATATGAAGGTATTCATTTATTATCCCTATTTAGAATTTGCGATAAATGTAATAATAATATATTCTTGTATCTAAAAGGTTAGTGGAGTAAATCTAAGGGTCTAAATTGCCTAGAAAGGAATTGTTTTACTATAGCAATTTTTTTGCTGGAACTTGTTGAAAACATTTCAAGAAGTGTACTAAGAAGTTCTGGATTAAATCCGCATGGTGGAAAGCTTTTGTTTAAACAAAAGATATTCAGAATCCTGTCTTTTCGCAGTTTTCCTTAAACATTTCTGGTTGTATAATCCGTATCGCAATAAAAAAGAGACATAAATTATTCACAATGAAATTGTGCCCAATTGGTGTAGATAATAGTTATTTAAGATACAAGTGTAAAAAGCTATGGCTGAAGAATCGGAAAATGTGTTCCTTATGTACTTTTCAGAAAGAGCAAATCGTATAAAACCTTCAAGTCTTTGGTCGGAATATTCAATGGTGAAAGCTCTACTGATAGCTGATCTTAAACAGTTTTCTAGGTTAACCGCTTATATGAAGCGGCAGTCTGTAGGATAAAGTTCCAAGAAATCTAAAGTGTTTAGCAAAGATGAAATATACACATTTGTAAACGAAGCACTTAATGATAGATATTTAATGATGGAGGTTGTAGCAATTTTTGGCATTGCCGGTGCATGCAGAAAAGACGAGTTTTATAAAATGAGCATTGGTGATGTGCAAGATATTGGTAATATGATGTTGATAGGGAAAATTCCAACATCAAAAACAAATAAAACCTCGAACTTTTATTATTGGCCGTAAAACGAGAGACTTGGAAAATATGGTTGAAAATTCTAGAAAATACTCCACTCTTAGGTCACCAGCAATAGAACATTATCGACTGTTTGTGAACTACCGTAATGGAAAGTGTTCTGTTCAGCCGATAGGTATTAATACCAAGCGAAACTGCGATATATCTTGGGTTGCCCAATGCACATGAGTATAGTAGTCATAGTTTCAGAAGTCTGGTCTGGAAGAACTGGTCATAGTTTCAGAAGGTCATCTGCTACCATGCTTGCAGATGCAAGAGGGGATGTTTTACAGAAGAGGCATGGTGACTGGAAGTTATCGACGATGGCAGAATCTTACGTTGAAGAATCATTTAAAAACAAAATTGAGATATCATATCAAATTTTGCAAAAAGAACTATCAAAGGAAGCAAGATCAAACGATGCCATTGACGCTAATGATATATTGCCTACTACATTGAGGAGTCACGAGTTGCCTAGAATTCATATTGAAAATTGTCCTAATTCCAAAGTAGAAGTAAATGTTGTTAAAAATTAGTAATGAATAAAACACTGTTGTCCTTACTGATACATTTTTTAGAAATTGTGCAATAAAAGCGTGCAATAAAAATTTTTATTGCACAGTTTCTTATAAAAGGCCTCTTTGTACACTGGAAATGATGTAAAAAATTGTTACTTTTTACACGATCGTAGATAAAACTACTTTTTTTAATAGTTTGCTTTTTATGTACTTTTAATATATTATACCAATATTTTTCATTTTTGGGCAAAATATTTGAGTAAAATTCATTTGTTAAAAAAAAAGGAAAATAGAAGAATTGAATAAAACTGACTTTAAAAAATTTAAAATCTAAAATACAGATTTTTTATGTAATAATAAATAAATATACTGCTTTATTTGCTGAGTAACTTTACATTAGTTTTAGCATTGTCAGGGTATATGAAGAACAGACATACATACAATTCACAACAAATACGTGTCAAATGTTTTAGAAGATATTGTACACTTAGGGCTAAAATAACAATCACATACACTACTTTTACAAATTTACAATAAGGCAATATTAAGTATTATATATTAAAATTATTAAAAAGTAGATTATCCAAAATGAATGAATGAAGTTAAGACGCAGTAAATAATAAATATATATAATAGAAGACTATTATGGTAAGTATATCAGATACTGTATCGAAATATTCTTCTATGTTGTACGGTACTGGAGTAATAAGTATTTCTTTCATCTCTATTCTGAATCTGGAGAATGATACTTTCTTTAATTTGTTAGGCAAATGATTGAAATACAATTTTATAACCTTATATAAAAACTCTTTGGGGGAGAACTAATTCGTGGGATTTTCTAGTCTGATATTTATGTATGGTACTT
Organism: Stenurella melanura; assembly: GCA_963583905.1. NCBI lineage: Eukaryota > Metazoa > Arthropoda > Insecta > Coleoptera > Cerambycidae > Stenurella > Stenurella melanura. Next base: position 19,862,453 of record OY757316.1, read on the forward strand.
TGTTTCTGAAATTGTTCATTTTTTTTAATGTAATTTAGACAGTGATATAAGTATAAAGCCAGGAACGTGGCGCTAATTGCCATTTTTTGTAATAGAAATACTCTACTCCATTCAGTCGAATTTCCCCATATAAGCGCACCATAAGACAATTGTGGTTGAAATAGTCCGATATATGCTATTTTACTTATTTCTATTTTACGTAGTAAGAATACTAGGCTTGACAATTTATTAGCTATCATATTGATGTGGTCCTTCCAATTTAAACTTTTGTCTAAAATTAAACCTAGAAATTTTGTGGGTTGATAATCTATGGAATTTTTTGACGTAGTGGATATGTATTGTTTTATCTTTGTTAAGTGATAGTCTATTGGCAACGAACCAGTCGCAAACACGAGTTTGAGCTGTGGCATTAATTTCATTTAACTCTGTTATATCTGTCACTATACTATACAGAGTGCTGTCGTCAGCGTATTGTATACTATTTACACCGTTCATATAATTTGAGAAATCATTCACATATATAAGAAACAGGAGTGGACCTAGGGTGGTGCCTTGCGGCACTCCTGCACTTACTAACATAGTTGACTACCTCTCACCATTATAATCCACCACTTGCACTCTATTTCGAAGATAGCATATTATAAAACCAAGTAGTGGACCACTTATGCCGAAGTACGAGAGTGTCTCTCTTAACACATAGCGGATAATACCTCGCCTCTCTCGAAGGCATGTAATATATCTGTGACTATTTTTATATTAGCATCTATGGTAGAACGTTGTTGTCGAAGTTCAAACTGAGTTTGTGTGAACAAATTACACTTTTCTAAATATTCTACGGAATTTTCTAAATTCTCTCTCGAGTCGATATATAGATATGACTTTCATTTCGATCCGACGTTTTTTCCACCGGGAAAATGCAAAACCTATGCTACATTTTATTTTTCAAAATGTAGTAACAAGGTTTGGAAAACTTCGTCTGAATTTTTGGTATATTGTAGATTTTGTCATTCTGAACAAAAGTCTCGGTGGCCACGATGCTCCGTTTTGAATATTTTGGCTCCTATGGAGCACCAAAGTTCCATACCCGCACTAATCTTATGCAAATTGGGTTTCGGCGAAATCGTCTAAATTTTTGGTACATTTCAGCTTTTATCATCCTGCACAAAAGTGTCCATGGCCACGATGCTCCATTAATATTTTGGCGCCTATGGAGCACCAAAGCTACAATACACAAAACTTCGTTTTCCATAAGATTGGAGTTTGGAGCTTTGGTGCTCCAAAGGAGCCAAAATACTAAATGAAGCATGGTGGCCATAGAAACTTTTGCTCAGGATGACAAAAGGTACAATATACTAAAATGTCGGACGAATCCGCCGAAACCCAATTTGCATAAGATTAGTGCGGGTATGGAGCTTTGGTGCTGCCATGGAGACTTTTGTTCAGGATGATAAAAGCTACAATATACTATACATAATACTAATAGTATTTATGAAATAAATCATGCATGTATGAATATGTTTGTATTATTTATTGCTATTACACCATACTATATGTCCTCGAAAAAACGTCTTCATCTAGTTTATAATAAAGGTGCCCATTCGAATAGCAAGCATAAGGCAGCAATAGGAATGGAATGTCTTCCTCAGGAAAATATTTGCTTAACATCTCCACGAAACACTGATATTTCTTCGGCATCCTCCTCAGCTTCCTCACAACAGGACGCCTTTCTTGTATGGTTTCCATTGCTTCAAATTTAGATATAATTTCTTCTTTAGCATTCCGTCCTGGTACTTTCTTTTTAGGAAGACTTTTCTTAAGCACATCTATAGATTGGACGTGACTTTCAGCGTCCTTTTCGGATAAATTGGTTTCTTCGCAATAACAAAACTCATGATTGCTCTTTATTTCTTTTCTAGATGTACGCCCATCTTCAGTCGTGGCCGTCATACTATACTGCTTTAAGGAACTTTCGTGCCGGTGGACAAGCATATTAGCGTACTTGTCCTCGAAAAGACTCAAGCTAGTTAATCTTGTTTTCAAATATTTGGTTCCGGTGGGATCCATGATGTCCGTAACAGATCTAGAGCCGTACAAAGTTATCTCTGTGTATGTCCTACCATCCACATGTTTAACTGTAGCATTTCGGTCCCCTTTTTTCAAAAATCTTGTGCCATAGATGTCCAGCTTCCGTTCTTCCTTTAATAATATTATCCGCGCCTCACGTTCTCTTTCCAGTATGTTTCGCATCCTTTCTCCACACCTTTCTAATGCTTTCTTACACAGTGTTTCCAAATTCTCTTCTCTCTCATCCACAAGTCCGGACTCCCATCGTACTTTCTCATTCTTGTAGTAATTTATGTTGCAGAAATGCTGAGCTTTCATCTTTATGTTCAGTTTGTTACATTGTTCTGAGCAGAAATATATGAATTGGCATTTCGGGCAGTGAATCAGTGCTTTGTTGCGCTTTCTTAAGCAATGAAAGCAGACTTGGTACTTAGTTCTACTGTCTAACCCCGGTTGAATAAGTGTTTCCTTAGTTTTGGTAGGTACAATTTTAAGATTATCTATCATGTCGGCGAGAGTTGGTTCTGGCTCTGATTCTGGGAATGGCGTCTTTTTCGATTTGTTAGATTTCTTCGTCACTTTGGATGACTTCGACTTGCCTGAGTTTTTTTTCTTTTTCCCATTCTTCTCCTTTTTCGTCTTCTTAGCTTTAACAACCCTTTTATGTTTGTCTACAAATTCTAACAGCCTCAAACAGATACTCTTATCAAATCTGCATGCCTTGATCTTTCCACAATTGAAGAGGGCCGCAATATTCTCGAGAGCAATAGAAGGTGTGAGGTACTCTGCTAGAACCTTAATAAAGTCATAATCCAGCATGTTTTCTTCTACTATATTATATAAATTTTCCACTGCCTCCATCTGAACAAATTTGATAATAGTATCCCTTGTTAACTCTTTTAGATACTCCTTGAGTACGTTCTGAGAACTAACCTTGCTTTTCTTCGAACCCTTTTTTGATCCCTTCTTCCCTCCCTTTTTTGCTTCCTTCTTGGATCCTTTGGGCCCTTTTACTCCCTTATCCTTGCCTTTCTTCTTCTTCCCTTTGTCTACTTTAACAATTTCATGTTCTTTTTCCATAAATTCAATGGCGTTTTCAAACTCGCCTATCGTACGTAATGGATTAACATAGGCATCGACCAGCAGTTTCAGCATGGTTCTACATTTGTCCAAAGGCAATATATCCTCATATCTCTTTAGGATGAAGAGTGTTAAGATGTTACCCATATTGTATCCTAGTATTAGATATGGATCTGTATCTTGAAAACACAACAGTGTTTGAACTAGACTTGTATTACCGACAAGTACAGCTATTGATAATGGTGTATGTCCCAAATACATGTCATTAAGGTTGACATGGTAGTCATAAAATAGAGTGGCCAACTCATCAAAAAACTTGCACTCGTCTAAGGGAAAGTCCCTCCTAAGGCATAACAGGTGCAAGGGGTTTTTACCATAATCCTCATAATCTGCAAGGTTCACATTCTTTCCTGAAAATTAAAAAAACTAATTATTGTTTGACTGCCTTCACCTAAATAGGGTAACATTTTTTTACAAATATAGTGAGTGATACAGATAAATCTCAGTTGCGTTTTCAAATGTTTTTACCGCATCTCTTAATATGATGGGAAGTTCGAGACGAATAAGTAATTTAAAAGTGTAGACGTAAAGTTAGGACGACTTTATTTCCCTAGCATGGAGGCTTTATAATGTCCACATCAGTAGCAAATAGAGTGGCACCATTCTCAAAAAATGTAATACAAATATTAATTCAAAGTATATTTTTTAGTTTAGGTGGGATCTTTGGGAAGCTGTTATTGCTTCCACATGCAGGTATTGGAGTGGAGGTATAGTGGCTGTAAACAAAAATTTTAAATTAAAGGGAAAAAAATTTCCTGTTGATCAGAAACTTTTTTTACGCATGATTACTCTGAAACGGTTTAAGGGATCTGGAACCAGATTATATTTTGAGCATATTGCGTTGAAAGGTTGGTGAATAAATATGGATCGATAAGTAAAGCAAGCTAAGAGTTCAGAAAATTTGAATTTTGTATATATACTAACAACCAAGGTATTCCTATATTTCATTCATGCTAGCAGCGTCTAATATTGTCGATATTTAAAGGGAAGTCAAATTAGATTTGCGTCGGCCGCCGACCAGGCTTGCGGGAACCCGCACGCTGTACATAAGTGGCTATAACTTTTGATTGGCAACAGCAAATGATATAAAATCAATTTAGTACAGGAACGAAGACCGAAAAATTCCCCAATTCGGAAATAAATAGTGGTCAACGGATTATTGTTTTAAGTAACATACCAAAAATCCCCAGCCGTGGGCCTCTTGCGTCAGGCGGGAGGGTCGGTTTGTAAGTTTTTCGTTATTATCTCGAAAACTAAGCACCCTTGCGAAACGGTCATCCTATACAAAAAGAAAGTAAATTAAATTGTCTACAAAAAAGATCTATTTATTTTTTCGCTACGGGCAGTAGTTAAGGGTGTATGGTACTTTGTAAATGCTAAACGTATGAAAAACCATGTTTTTGCCGTTCAAAGTTCATATCAATTGATCATATAACCTAATTTCAGTGACCATTAATCCTTTAACTATTTTCCACAGAACATCAAAGAAGAGTGACGAAGATGTTGCTGAACTTGTTAAAATTTGAATTGTCCCCGTACCCTTTGGCTCTCTTCAACGAAGGTGCCCCTCCTAAAGGGGAAGAAGTAGGCCCTGTATGAAGCGTTACCAGTGGACAACACCACAACTCATGACTTGAAATCAACTTACAACATAGTTGATGGTGGCTTCCTGCTCCACCGTGTCAAGTGAAATGTTGGCTCAACGGTGAAATATGCGACCTGTACGTGATATACAGACTGTCTATTTTACGAGGGCCACACCAAATATCTCGCTTAATATCTATTGTAGAAGAATACAGTTTTAGAAACAGTTATCCCATTTTTTGTGAGCTATATTTCAGTAAAAAGAAATTTGAAATCCATAGCCTACTTTATGAGATATATTACAAAAACCTGAAAAATAGGAAAACCACAAACGGTTATAGCTTCCTTATTTGAGGAGATACGAAAAAAGTTAAAGGAATGAAAGTTGACGGCAAAGACAATAAGAATAATAACGTGTAACAAAAAAATCAGTTGGCTTTGACATACGCTATTGTGCAAAAATGAAAAATACATATCTCAAAGTAGGCCATGACGCCATTAATTCCGTTATTTTTTTCTCATTCCAACGATATAAAACATGTCACAGAAATTTTAACCGATAGTGTCAATATTTAATATTTTACGAATACCACAATTCATATAATTGAATCGTAACAATCAGCTGTGCCATAATAGTAAAAGTTCACTTTATAATAATTATAATTCCGTAATTATTTATTACAATTTAATACAAACCAATAAATATCTCATAAATAAAAATACAAGTACAAATCGAACATCCAAAGAAAAAAACGTAAAACTATGTATAACAGTACTACCTACTACTATATTGAAAAGAAATTGTGTGTATTTATTTTTCTAACTACAAATGCTCAAATTGTGCACCATGCATTCTGACACATAAACGTCCTCTACGAGACACGTCACGCATTACATTTTGGAGCATTTCAGGAGTAATTGCCTCACATGCGTTTCGAATTCTGGTTTTGATGTCCTCAATATTTTCAGGGGCAGTTTGAAATACCTTGTCTTTAATGTAACCCCAGACGAAAAAATTCAAGGGAGTAATATCTGGTGATCGAGCTGGCCATAGAGTGGGTCCATAGGTGCCTATCCAGCTATCTGGCATAACTTGATTTAAATAATTTGTACATATTACAGCAGTGTGAGGTGGAGCCCCATCTTGTTGAAAATATGAATAATTTAATTTTTCTGCCACTGTTAATTCATAAAGAAAATCTTGAAATTCGTTTTGCAGGAAATTAAGGTATCTACGAACGGTTAATTTGCCATCATAAAAATAAGGTCCAATTACTTTAGTCCCTACATTCGTAGAAAATCTTTCTTGGAAAGCAGTCTCTCTGCACCAATGTGTATTTTCTCGTGTCCACTTATAATGCATATTTCTATTGAAAAATACATTATTAGAAAAATTTGATTCGTCCGACCAAAGAATTTTGCTGCATATCAGCGCGTCATTCCTTTTCTTATTTAACAACCATCTACAAAATCTTACTCTCCTTGGCTTATCTCCCTCATTTAAATGTTGAACTTTCCTCATTTTGTAGCATCGAAATCCGTTTTTTTTCAATATTTTTCTTGCACTGTCTTTTTTTATGCGACAGTTTCTCTGAATTTGTCTCAAAGAGGTTTCCTCATTTTGGTTAACATAATTCATTACTCTATTCACTTTTCTTACATTATCCGCAACATGCGCTCGCCTTACTACTTTTTTTTGAAAATGAACCGTGCGTTTTTAGATTTTGAACTAACTTCCTAAACATAGTTCGATTTGGCTGCGGAGCATCTGGAAATCTATCTCCGTAAACCGTGACTGCCATCTCAGCGTCAAAATTGCACTGACAATAAATGCTAATCATATCGAATTTGTTATTATTGGTGTACACCATAATTACTGATATAAAATTTGTCTTAGAACTCGACAACGCAACATACAACATACAACAGTGACAATCTGTCAAATTTATTAATAACTGTATACATTGTTTTTCACTAATTATGGCACAGCTGATTGTTACGATTCCATTATATGAATTGTGGTATTCGTAAAATATTAAATATTGACACCATCGGTTAAAATTTCTGTGACATGATGTATATCGTTGGAATGAGAAAAAAATAACGGAATTAATGGCGTCATGGCCTACTTTGAGATATGTATTTTTCATTTTTGCACAATAGCGTATGTCAAAGCCAACTGCATTTTTCGATTTTTTTGTTACACGTTATTATTCTTATTGTCTTTGCCGTCAACTTTCATTCCTTTAACTTTTTTCGTATCTCCTCAAATAAGGAAGCTATAACCGTTTCTGGTTTTCCTATTTTTCAGGTTTTTGTAATATATCTCATAAAGTAGGCTATGGATTTCAAATTTCTTTTTTCTGAAATATAGCTCACAAAAAATGGGATAACTGTTTCTAAAACTTTATTCCTCTACAATAGATATTAAGCGAGATATTTGGTGTGGCCCTCGTAAAATAGACAGTCTGTATATCATCAATCACTATGGTGAACAGTGCACTGTATTTGATGGCTACGGTGATGCCTACACCACCAAAAGACCTAAGCAAAAACGGAGGGGGCATTCAAAAATCTCAGTCATGATCCACTTTGATGAGACTATGTCCTGCACTGTTCAGCAGGAGAATTTTTTGTCTAACGTGTTCAATGAAACCAAGCTCATCAACTTGCTTTAAAAAAAATGGCAGCACAAGGGCTAATGGCATTAGTAGCTACAGGAGACGCTGACACCAAATTCGTTAGCTGTAGTTTGTAGGCAGATGACCAGAACCAAACTGTCACAGTCATATGGGAGGATACAGACCGGTTGGTGTTGCTTGTTGCACTACAACTCCTCCCCCCATGTGAAAAAGATGCTTTTCTTCAAGCCAAGCAGGGGAAAGGTGGAGTCACGTTGGTATAATGTGGCCAACCTCCAAAGCTGCCATTATAAAATCATAAAATATATGAGAAACCAATGGATTTGTGTGATAATTGAAAACTAGTTAGTACAAAAACTCAATTAATAAACAGTCGTAAACGCAAAATGGTGTATATTTCTGGTTCTAGTTAACGGATCGAGGTCTATCTAGGCTCAGAATTTTTTATTGTCTTTACTTTTCCGATAATTGAACTTCGATATGACGTTCCTAAGTCGAGATATTTCATATGTTTGCTAAGCATTTTTTTAAAAACGTTGGCGGGAGGGTAAAGAATGAAAACAGGGGCAAAACCACACAGAAATGGTAATTTTTATCAATATTTATCGATTTCCAGAGGTGGAGAGTGCAAAAAATGCCATGGAAACTCGCAAATCCTTAATAAACTGTAACGAAAAAAATTTTTTTCGTTGAAGCACCCGTGCTACATAAATTTCAATTACTCGCGGTAAATGCCGACGCGAAATCAACAAGTGCGCATACGCGGTAGAAACATAACTGAGGGCATTTTAAATATCCATGCTAGTTGACTTTCGCTTTGACGCTGGTGAGTTAAGATCGTTTACTTATTCTTTAACGGATTTTCACGTTTATTTCTTTAATCCTTTGGTGTTTTGAATATATTTGATTATTAAATGATGTCATATTATTGAGTTAACGTTGCTGTATAGTTATTTTTGGGAATTATTAAAGGATATTCCGTGTAATAATTAATTTTTATTGACGCACTTGTTTGTGTGATTTCCGTGTCCATTGGACACATGTATCTTTGTTAACTCATTAATTATCGTGGTAATTTTGTATTTTGTGGTTGCTTGAGACACAATACCGTGGTGTTTTGTCATTATTTAGATTATTGTGGACGAGGATTAAACTCGGAGATTATTCAAGGGATAAATTAGAATCTTTGATTCTTAATCGTGTGTAGACAATCTCGTCTCATTAAAAGTCGAAACCCAAAGTCGTTTTGTCGCATTTAATTAACCTCGTGTTAGTACAAGATGTTAAGAGATAATTTTTTATTAGTTTGTTTTTTGGGAGATTAAGCCCATAATTTTCTTTTCTATATTTGTTACAATATTAATTTTTTTTTTCAGATAGTAATTCAGATATTTTATCTCTAATTCAGTTGTGCTAAATTTTGTTACAATTCAAATTTTTGGTCATAACCAGTGTCAGCCATTTTGTGAACGGCTAAAATTTCATGACAGTAGAGTTTTCTCATTTATTCATTTCATTTATTATATTAATCAGTAGTTTATTCATATTTTCAGAAGTAAAATTGTATCAATACTCAGGTTTTTTTGTTAAATTGCTAATAGTTTAGTTTAGCAGTGACCTTCGTCACCATAGTTTCTTTGTAGTTTTCTTGTATTTCTTTTTTTCTCGCAATTTTAATTATTTTCTATTATCAACTGGTTCTTTACATTACCCCTTTTTCATGTAAAATCCTGGACAAAAACACCATTGAAGCAAGGCACAAGGCATAGATTGAATATTTGGAGTTATCCTCAAAGTATTGGATATCATTCCGAGGCAACGTCTCCTGGAAATCAGTGTTGTCAGGACCTATACATTACGTCCTCCTTCCCGGGTACCCGAGGCCACGTTCAGGACCAGACCTCGTCAGGATTCCACGTCTCCGCTAAGATAATTAGCTCAAAATTTATGTGCAAAATTCAACTTTTGGTCAGAAGAAAAATTGTAAACCAGTTGATCGTTTCTTAAATTGCAATTTTTTTGTTAATCTTCAAATTTAATTTTTTTTAACAAAATTTTTGTCTGTTAACTAATTAAATCAAATTTCACCATAAATAATTTTAATCATTTTTAAAGTGTTGTAAAATATTTGCTTATACTTATGTTAATATATTATTTGTTTCATATTTGATTTTAATTATTTTTTCCCCTGATAAAGTTTGCAAGAGTGTTATGTACTGGATACGCGGCGTCCAAATTCTTTGCAGTTTATTAAAGTTTTGTTTAGTTAATTTGACAATCAAATAATTGTTCAAAAAAATATACATAACTCTTCCCGCCACACAGTGACCCTCGACCAGCCCTGAGCTAACCAGTTGCTACTCTTTCATAGCTTCCTCAGCACCCAGCTGAGAAGTTGTGGTTGTAAAACAAATTAGCTTATTTGTTTAAATAATTACGAAATGCGCGAGATATCGACACAAAACAAACCTATCAATTCTATGAACAAAATGCAATATTTTGACTACAATAAAATATCCGTATAACCTTTTGTTGAACAGGAAAAAAAATGTTAATTTAGGACCCTTAATTTGTTTATAACAATTGAGCGGTCAGAGATAAAAGGTCTCAAACGAAACGTATTGATAAAATATTCATTTTTTTATTCGATGCACCGTCAAAAACCATAAAAAAAATGAGAATTTTCGCTAAAAACCATTGTTCATAACAATGAAGCCTGTGTTTTATAATTTTTTTAATGTCACCATCGTGTTCAGCGCAATTTTTCCTATAAGAATAGTCAGTAAAATTATTGTTTTAAATTTCTGACCAAATCGCAATTTCGTTGTGAAGAATAGTTTTTTTCCGATTTGTGAGACGAACCACATAGCCGAAGATGTTTAAGAAAAGCTGCGAAAAGACAGTATAATTACTTATATTAAATACAAATAAATCTAGTTCTAGCTAGACACAATAGAGTATTAACAAACAGATTATTCTTACCTACAAGCCGAATTTTCTGCTCCCGCCAGTGGCCGGTACGGCATTTTAAAGTTGGGTCGCAGAAATATTGCAGCAGAACATGGGCGATGCTGAGATTCTCTGAAGTACAACTCAACGAGGCTATAATATGGAGAGCATTTAACTCCTCGTCTGTTGAGATGTTAGAACTTGCGCCAGATTCAAGCAAATGTGCGACCAAGGCCGAGTTTCTTGTAAACACAGACATAAGTAGTGGTGGCAGTGGCACCTCACCTATATTGGGATTCGCACCACAGTTCAGGAGAGCAGCGAAGGTGCGTTGTTGTATCATCAGTTTCCTGTCTTCCTCTTCCTTTTTACCACTATCAGAAGTAACTGGATATGTCATATTAGTCCTTTTACTCGTATTCCCGCCACCCTTTGCCGCCCTCTTGGGTTCTACATACACTGGATAGGAAGTGTCGAATACATAATTTTCTTCTACTTTTATTTCGGGTTTGTCCGCTTTGGCTTTATCTTGCTTAGTTAAATTGGTTACAAGAGTACCAATTACATTAGTATCAGAGTCTGCTACCGAGTCTTTCTCGGAAGAATTACTCATACTTAGCAATGATTTATTGGGGTACCACTTACGCGCTTCGTTCTCAGTCCTGGGTGACATGTTTGTTTTTGGAAGGAAACTCTTCTCCCAGTCGGATATATCGTATTTCAACGCTAAATAGAGACAGAGGCAGAGACATAGAGGCGTTAATCCCTCGCCATTTACTTGGTCCAATTTGGCTCCGAGGTTCACCAGATGAGATATTATATTGGCCCTGCAGCTAGCAACTGCGAAGAATACGCCAGTGTTGCCACATGCATCTGACACGTTTATGTTTATGTGGTGTGTCCTCACTGTTTTTATCAAGGTGTGGGCTTCGCCGCTACAGCACTGGTTTAAGAAGTCAGTGCAGCCTTGCTCGTGAGCACCTAATTAAAGACAAGTTTATACTGAAAGGGTGTAGCAGGATCAGGAAGGTATAGCTGCATTTACAACTATTCTTTTGAAATTTTTGATACTTTTACATAGAAAATACTTCGAACTTCCTCTTTTATTGATTTTTTATAAGAAAAATATTTTTAAAATTTTGAACCAAATTGTCTCAACCGATCGGTTTATTGAAATAATTAATGTTTCGAAGAATAATTCCAAGAAAGTTTCTGTTAATTGCAGCGACGAGATAACTTGAAAAAAAATTATCATAATATTTGACAATGAGCAGAGCTACGTACTGTCATGGACAGTAAATATTAGGACAAATCTTATAACGTACTGTTATGAATTACACCCCCTTGGAACTGGAGATGATACGCCTATGCCTACTAATTGTGACTGGAAGCTAGCAGAAAGAAATGGACTTTTCCGGAATGTGGTAAGAGAAGATTCTTGATTGCTTTCTAGATGGATCTAGAGAGTCAAATTCGGAGTATATAAGGCGCGATTACCAGCGCGGAAGGAGAGGTTTATTAAAGAGCAGTTTATAAAAGTGAACAAGTTGGAAAGTGGAAAAAGTGAGGTTAAATATTAAGTAAACAAAGTATTGTATAGTCAGTAAATTGCTAAATAAAGTGTTAGTGGTGTTTATCTCGTTGAAATTATTTAGAACCCACGGATTCATACAGTGTGTTTCCTAAAAGGTGGAAAATACGCGACATTGGTGTCAGACGCGGAATTTTGACAAGAGGTTTTTTCGGGAGTGTTGAGAAGACTGGGACAGTATTCTCGAAGTTAGTGCTAACACAGGAAGGACTAATTTACTGGACATTGTTGGAGGACTATTTTCGAACAGAAAAATAGTGTTAAGTGCATTTTTTGAGACATTTTTGGAACATTTTATTAGGACATTAGTGATTAAATCCTTTGAACTAAGAGATTAAGGACTCTAAACAAGACTTTTTTTCGTGTAGTTAATTAAGTGCATTTTCGTGAACTTTCTAGAACTTTTCTATTTGAATAGTAGTTTAAATAAAAGACTTTCGTGCCGTTTTGCGATTTCTCTGGACAACTCCATTACCGATATTGACGTGATTATTAAATTTTGTTGATAATTATATGCCGATAACAACCAGAAGCATGGCATCCGAAAAACAAATGCAGGACTTTATGGCCCAAATGCAAAAGATGATGATGGACCAGAAAAGGAAGCACCAGGATGAGAAAGAAGAACAGAAAAGAAAACGACAAGAAAAAGAACAAAAACTTCAACCACCTTGGGATGGACCGTATACTGTTATTACACGAATTAATGACGTCGTCTATCGGATTCAACGAAGCAAAAAGTTCAAGATGAAGATCGTGCATTTGGACAGACTGGCGAAATACATCAATGAAATATGGTTGAAATTTACAGAAAATACTCCACTCTTAGGTCACCAGCAACACAACGTGATACTGTTTGTGATCTACCGTAATGAAAAGTGTTCTGTTCAGCCGATAGGTATTAATACCTTTGGGAAAATACCAAGCGAAATTGCGAGATATCTTGGGTTGCCCAATGCACATGAGTATACGAGTCATAGTTCATGGTGACTGGAAGTCATCGAAGGTGGCAGAATCTTACGTTGAAGAATCAATTAAAAGCAAAATTGAGATATCACATCAAATTTTGCGAAAAGAACTATCTGAGGAAGCAAGCTCAAATGATGCCATTGACGCTAATGGTATACTGCCTACTACATCGAGGAGTTACGAGTTGTCTAGAATTCATATTGAAAATTGTGCTAATTGCAAAGTAGAAGTAAATATTGTTCAAAATTAATAATGAATAAAATACTGTTGTCCTTAATGATAAATTTTTTAGAAATCGTGCAATAGAAGCGTGCAATATTAGTATATTATTCAACGAGCATATAATGATGGCTATTAATCACGATGGTGAAGTTTAAGACACGTAAATCACCAGAGTGAATAATAGCCATTATATGCGAGTAGAATACTATGCTTTGTCCACGACTGTTAAATATTTAATATTTATTTAATTCGTCTTCATTTCAATTCTCCTATTTAAGAAAGATTCATATATTATAATATATCATTTTCTCGATATTTCGGGCAACAAGTTTAATGAGGCGATTTCTGCAGTTTCCTTTATCTCTGGCGGTGTCAAAGAAATCTTGTTTTCACTGTCAGTATCCATTTATTTAATTTTATTACTCTTTTGAGTACCTAATCCGTAAAATTATTGTAAATAATGTTGACGTTGAAATGGCATAAATTTTTACAGAATTACGCTTTGACACATTGTCATGGCTTACTAATAAAATAATACAGTTTGTAGGCACAGCTAAATAGTTTCAAAAACAATGTTGAGGATTTCCGCGTGTTGCTAATAGATGATGCTTTGAATACGAATTACTCATGTAGTTTTTGAGTGGTCATTAAAGTACCTTTTCGGCATGTACCATTTGAGTGCTTCCTAGAAACCTTAAAGAGACAACACTTGTCTTTTGGTTGCTGCAATTTTGACATTTTGAATTTTTAGTAAAAAGTCACTAATGTCATTTCTTATAAACAACTGACTGTCCTCATTATTCACTGCAATCAGTGAATAATGAAATCATTATTCACTGTAGGGAACAATGGATAGCATTCTCATTGAGGAAACACGTACATAATGAGTACATTATTTAATAGTCGTAGACAAACATTTTTGTCCACGACTATTAAATAATGTACTCAATATGTATGTGTTTCCTTAAGGATAATGCTATCCATTATTCTCTGCAGTGAATAATGATTTCATTATTCACTGATTGCAGTGAATAATGAGGACAGTCAATTGTTTGCAAGAAATGACATTCGTGGCTTTTTACTAACAATTTAAAATGTCAAAATTGTGGTAACCAAAACACAAGTGTTGTCTCTCTAAGTTTTCTAGGAAGCACTCAAATGCCGAAAAGGTATTTTAACAAACACTGAAAAACTGCATTAGTAAGTTCTTTTCAAAGCATCATCTATTTCTATTAGCAACACGCGGAAATCCCCAACATTGTTTTTGAAACCATTTACCTACATGTCTACAAACTGTTTTATTTTATTAGTAAGCCATGATGTGTCAAAACGTAAATTGATTTGAAACGTCAAAATTTGTACGATTTCAACGCCAACGTTATTTACAATAATTTTACATTTTAGGTACTCAAAAAGGGTAATATAATTAAATAAATCGGTACTGACAGTGAAAACTAGATTTCAAAGATACCGCCAGAGATAAAGGAAGCTGCAGAAACCGCCTCATTAAACTTGTGGCCCGAAAAATCGAGAAAATTATATATGATGTCTGATGACATATGAATTTTTCCTAAATAGGAGACATTGAATGAAGATGAATTAAATAAATATTAAATATTTAATAGTCGTGGACAAAGTATAGTATTCTACTCGCATATAATGGCTATTATTCACTCTGGTGATTTATGACACTCGCCTGCGGCTCATGTCTTAAACTTCACCCTCGTGAATAATAGCCATCATTATATGCTCGTTGAATAATATACTATTATTGCACAGTTTCTTATAAAAGGCCACTTTTTACACTGGAAATGATATTACTTTTTACACGATCGTAGATAAAATTCGTTATCTAATTAATTTACAAGTTATGAGTAAAATCCTAAAACACGTCAATTTTTAATTCTAAAATGACATTATTTGAGCATAATTTTATACCTCCCCTTCAACCCTCTTAGAGTGACAGCTACCCCTTAACAAATTTTAAATGGAACTAGGGT
Organism: Stenurella melanura; assembly: GCA_963583905.1. Taxonomy (NCBI): domain Eukaryota; kingdom Metazoa; phylum Arthropoda; class Insecta; order Coleoptera; family Cerambycidae; genus Stenurella; species Stenurella melanura. The sequence continues at coordinate 19,877,614 of OY757316.1, forward strand.
GCGTGTGACTGCCCATTTGAAAGGGTTTTTAATTCTCCATCCAGAAACATATTTTTTTAATTTTGTATGTTCTTCATGAAGAAAATTAAATTTGAAAATTTTAAAATGTATTTGAAATGTATCCTACAGTATTTATGCCTATGTATCAAATATCTGTAAAATCTGCCCTTTCTAAATAATATTGTATCATGTCATAACATTCAATTTAATGGAGTTCAGTTCGGTCGTCGACGAAGGCAGACGCGTTTTTAAGTGGATCCCATGAAATCTCGAAAAACTCGAGTAAAAACGGTGTGAAAACGCGAAAAAATGTGTTGAATTAAAAAGTGGACAATCCTACATTAGTTGATATAAATTAGCATAATTTTGGCTATTTCATATAGCTGATATTTGATATTTGATTATGGCGTATATGGGCAGCTCGACAAAGGGTACAGACATCTGGCAACATAAGATAACTCTGATAAAAGTGAATAAACACGTCCAATGGGACCAGGTCATAAACTCGTGAATGATCCATAAGTGCATGTACCTAAGACGACCGGGCACCCTCCCCAAAGTGGCTAATGTGAAGTGAAAGGCAACGGACTGGACTGGCTTCTAACAAGTGGAAGTAGTAACATAAGCAAAGGATGAAAGATAAGTGTTATTTTTATTTATTTCTAAGTTATTGATTTATTAGTCCTTCACAGATAAGAACAATGTTGGATTCGGAAATCCATTGTTTCATATATACGCGAATCAATGAATTCTTCATCTGGAACGGATACTTTTGTTTAAGAAATAATTTATTTACTATAACCTTTTTGTTTCTTGCTGCAGAGTTATTAGTTTTATATGGGGTATTTGTTTATTTGCTTACCGGTTGAAGCAAGGGAATCTTGATTCAGAATATTGTTTTTTACGTGTGTGGTCACAGGAAAATTTTTTACACAACAAAGAAAAATTTAAAAACAAAAATGAAGGGTTATTGAATATAGGTGGTGAAGTGGAAAATACCCTAAATTGGAATGGCAGTTGAAAGTGGTTACTGTTACAAGCTAATATACAGGATGTGCAAAATATTCTCTCGGGCTTCTTTCTCATGACCAACCCGCCGTAAAAAGCTTTTTTATTGCGAGATAGGGCACTTCCACCGTAAATGGTTATTTGCCTGTGGAACGGTTGAAAAAGAAGAAAAAAAGGAGAAAAAAACAAAAATAAAGCTCCCTACGAATGCATGTATGTCTTGGCAGACAAACGAAGTGAACGCAAGCAGGCAGAAGCCGGTGCACACTGCTGGATCCAGAAACAGAAGATGTGGAGGAAGAATGAATGGGGAAATGATGATAGATGGAAACGCTACACATAGTTAACAACAATCGAGAGGATTATGAATAAGCTAGGAAAGGATTATACATACTGGTAAGAGAAGAAGAATATGAGAGAAGATGATCACAGACAGAAACCAAAAAGAAGCATCTCGCAAAAACCTGAAAGTTAAAAGAAGCACAGACGCCTAAAAGAAGCATCTCACAGGCGCCTACACTTCTCATGCGATGAAGACAGCCGGAAACCAAGAAGAAGTATTTCACAAACACCTACACGCTCCATTCTGTATTCCTACCCCATGCGTCATGCGGCTCTCGCTGCTGACAACAAGCATGTCCAATGTCCAATCCAGCGTATGCAGCCAGTCCGGTTGCCTACTCGACTCTGAAGTCATTCTCAAAACATCTGACAGTAAATAAATAAGTCACTAATTTAATAGTCGTTTAATTAAATCTGGCGTAACGTACAATATTTTTTTATTCTAAATATAAATATTTAGGCACCTGTCGCATACCTTATTTATGTGTGATATTTTGTACAGAGTAGACCATCTTTCCCCGTTGCACAATTCCTTGTCTGTGTCCTACAGAATAGATTAGTGTTGTATATAGTTGGGTACATGATTTATGTTTTTACTAACCTGTTTGTTATTATCCTTTGGTTGTGTTTGTCAATGTTAGGTTTCACAATGTTGCAGTAGCCAAGACAGAAACAGATTTGGGTCAGGTTATGTTAAGTTAATTATCTTAATGCGAAGCAAGCCTTCGTGTACATAGTGTCATAAAATTATTCTTGAAAGTTCGGGCTTCGCAATTGGCTTTACCTGGTATTTGATTTGACTTAAATAGACCATGACTTATTAAGCTGCCACTGGGTAAAAATTAATTGCAAAAATAGTAAGTAATTAATATTTTGCATTTTTTTAAGGCAAAAAGATGTACTATTTCTAACAATATCGTTAACATAAGGATTTTACATTTGCTTCTACATTACTTCAAAGTTCGAGGATTGAAAAATTAAACTTTTTCAGTTATTTGCCATAAAATGTTATTAACAATTGAAATTTCGTGCATTGCGTAAACGTACCTTATAGGGGAGTTCAAGACGAAGAAATTGACGGGCCAAATATCTTTCTTCGAACTTTACAAGATGATATGAGCAAAAAAGTAAGTTCAAAAATGAATTAAAAGAAAAAAGTTAAATAACAATTGAAGTCGTCATACTGTAAGACGCTTGTTTACCTGTACTTGCAAATGCACTTCTGTTTCCAACGAGAAGATCTGAAACTTTAAAAGTAACCATATATTCTTTCCGTCTGTGAAGAAAGCTGTGCTTCATCATAGTCATGGACAATTCTTCATTGTTCCACGCAAGGAGGTCATTAACCAAGACCTTCTTCGTGTTCACAGTAGGACCTGTTTCTTGCGTCTTTCTTACGTGCGCATCTAACTTCACCCTCAGATTTGCCTGAATGGTCTCATAAAATATCACATCTTTTGTAACTGCCTCAAGCTGGTCTTCCAACATAACTAAATCGTCTACATTCATATCTTCGGCGCAAAAGCAAATGTCATCAAGATAATCACTTACTGATGTAAATCCTATTTCTTCGTCCACATTTTCGCTAACTTTCATTTCCGATAGCGCGTCTAATTTAGAGTAATCAAATGATGAAAATGACGATTCTATACTCGTAACACGCGTCTGTCTTGTCTGTGACGGTTCGGCTAAAAAAACAAGAACATTGTTAATGAAACTTATAAGCGAAGCAGCAACCGCTGAAAATACAACCTGAAAATATATCAGGGTGAAAAATAATCAAATCAAAAATATTGTGGTACTGTCGTAAGCAAGAAAAAATAGGACAACAATTTTTTTCTAATGTAAATCTGTCTCTATTTGAATGTGTAATGAGTAGCCGCAGGGCCGTCGAGAGAAAATCAGGGCCCGAGGGTAGCACTTACGGGCCCCCCGCGCTTCGGCACAATTTCGAAGAGCGGGGGGTGGCATTTTCCTTACGATACAACATTTATCTCCATTGAAATGATTTCAAAAAGCGGGTGATTCCTTACAATAAAGTACTTATCTACAAATTGCGATTTTCCGCATAAGTCTATATACTAGCTGCCCCTTACAATTTATTTACAAAGAAATATGCCTGCATCTTTTGCATTAACCAATGCAAATGCAATCTAAATTTAGATATACATTGACAACATTTACCAGATTTAAAAAATTCAGCTCGAAAACTCCGGGCCCATGGAGAAACACCCCCCCCCCTCTCGTAGGGCCTAAGTAGCCGAAATAAAACAGTTAGCACTTTTATTATATTTTTTATTGTAATCCTGTAGTTGTTCCTAAAGCAGAAGATGGATTGTCAATGAGACATATTGCACTGCGTTTTAACAAAAATTCTGTGTCTAACATTTAAAAAAAGTGAAGAATATGTAACAAAAGTCAAATTAAGGGAGCCAAGTCCGACCCTGTCGCTTAGAATCACCATATTTAGGACTAACGTAAAATACTGGCCATAGGAACATCTGTTTTATGTTGCAAACTGATTTACTTTAGAGCCCAGGAAACATGCTTTGTTAACTTTACTCTTTATTAGGTAGTCGACGTTAGCCACTTGGAAACAATAAATAATCATTAAAATTATTTTATGTCCAATTCGTTTTTCTTACATTAAGTTATGGACACTTGTTTAAATACGGCCTCACCGGGGGGAGGGGGGTCTAGTTAAATTTTTAAGGACTAAGGCAGTTGAAATAGGATTCCAGAAAACATATGATTAGACAATAAGATAGATACTTAGACCAAATAAGGCAGATTTTTTCCCCCATACAAAAGCAAAGTAAAGGAACAAAAGGGGATTTTTTCATCTGTTTTAGTGGTAAGAAAATGTTCAGATAGGCCATATGATAAATACCATGGTCCGTTAGGTAATTTCAAATAGGGGGTACGGTTTAAAGTAGAGAAGATTTTAATTGGTCGAGGGTTTAAAGTTTACTGCCCACTTTTGAAACGTCTTTTTCGATTGAGATAACATCGTCACTTTTGGCTTAACGTCTGATCGGTCATCATCTACCTACAGGGTATAGTAAATTCTCGTTTTGCGAACCTTTTTCAATTTTAAAGTTTAAGTACACTTGCTCAGTATTTTGCCGGTTTTAATAAGTAGAGAATTAATGTGTTGTAATTGAACTAAGAATATTCGGTCGCGATTCAGCTAAAGATTTGCCGCGGACCATTTCATTTCTTAATATGGTGTAATTACTGTTTGTTAATTTACGTAATCGTTAAATGTTTGTGTATGTCATTTTCGTTTGTTTTCATATTCTTCTGTAAATATGGTGGTTTAAGTGTTTTGAGAAATCACGTGTTTTATTTGCTTGTTATGCAATTGAGCTCACCCTATATTCAGTAAAGTTTGTTTGTGGAGTAACCTGGTTGAGGGACACCAAAAGGATATAACCACCTAGAAGGAAAAGGGTAAGCACAGTTTGATTTCGATGGATATACTATAATATCGACGGAGTCTACAAAAGTAATTGGGACACTTCGTACTATACCAATGGTAATGTCTGATTAAATCATGTAATTAGGGGAATAAAACCCCAGTTATTACAAATATACGGTACGATTAGTGAAAATTCTGGATCAGGGCAACGAATGATATCCAACATAACAAGAAACTAACTATTAAATTTTGTTATCGCACCATTTCTATTTATAACTTCTATAAGTCTGTTTGGCATAGAATTAAATAAACGTATACAATAATCATTAGTAACAATATTTTCCCATGCATTATTTACTACTTCCAGTAATTCTTGGGCATTCCGTGGTCTCACATTTCGTTTTTGGATACTTCTTACGAGTCTTAGTCCCCATACGTATTCTACAGGGTTAAGATCTGCACTACGACTAATATAGTTATTTTGAAACCAGTTAGTCACGGTATGAACATATTAACTGAACAATTATCTTGTTGAAATATGAATTCATTATTAGAAAATAATTGTGACACAGAAGAGAGCATAATATTGCCTAAAATCCTAATATACTTTTCATCATTAAATCGTTCTTCAATATGCCACAAAACACCAGGACCACATGCCGATATCCAAGACTACATGTTAACGGAAAATCTACCACTTTTGTCATTGTTAGATAAGTATATACTTCTCATCGAATCGAGTATTCGGAGGTCGGTAAACACGAATACGACTGCTGTGTGTAGACTGGAAAATTTTTTCACCTGTAAAGATTACATTGTTCCAAAAATTTACATCATGCACTAAAAATTCAACCGTATATTCCAGTCGGGCTTCTTTATTTCAGCTTTAAGTAGGTATTTCTGCGCTGCTGGATTACAGCGGAGCTCCGATTCTCTTACTCGCTGGCGACCAGTAGGTACTACTCGATCCAGGAAAATTATTTTCTTCAGCAGCCTGAATTACTGAGTGAAATGGATTTTCCTACTAATTTATTTATCAATTACAAATATTGTTGTTGAGTTGATATCATTCGTCGCTCTGATCCAGGATTTCTTCTAATCGTACCGTTTATTCTCAAATTTTTTAAAATGTTAAACACAGAATTTTTGTTAATATTATAACGCAGTGCAATTTGTTTCATTGGTCATTGATCTTCTTCTTTAGCAATAACTCAATTTTTAACTAAATCGCTTATATGGGGCATATTGACAACTAACTGACAATGTCACAAAAATTAAAGTTAGATGTACACAACTAGATTTTAGAAAAAAATATGTTATAAGACTTGTCCTATTTTTTCTTTGCTCACGGCAGTACAAAAACCGTGTGCCAGTAATTTTATTAATGGTATGGTCGAACGTGTAAAACACGATTTTCAGTTGCAAATGTTTCGCTTCACATACTTGAAACGATGTCAGAGTCATACTAATATAGGATGACAGTAAATGGTTGGTAGTTGAAGAAGAACTTGGTGTGCCACTCCCTACCCCACCGTGAACTTCTGGCAGGCCAGCATAAGGGGTGCCTTCTCGATGACTGACCTACATCATTTGACATCAGAAATGTTTTTGTACCATTTAAAAGTTCAAACAATTCTCTGTCCAACTCCACCAGTCTGCCACCTTTAGTATTCACGGCACACCGAGGTGTGAGAAGAACTGTTCTCTTTATTTTTACGATTTTTTTAGGTTAAGTTCGTCAATAAAAATTAAGAGAAATAAAACGCTATCTTCCTTAGATTATCTTTTTCTACATGACCATATTTTCTTTTATCCTGCTAACAATTTTGCAAGGGCTTGTATAGATTGATTGGACTAGTAGTAGAATGGTAGTAATCGTAAAATAATTCAAAAATTTTTCTTGTTGAAATAGGTTTAGAATGTTCAGAAATTAATTATTATTTGTTTGCTAATAATTGTATTGAAACACATTCTTTATAGGATTTTGCAAACAGCATAAAAAATAACTATCTATAACTAAAAGAACAACTTTGTGGAAAAATATTATTGAAATCTTTGCATTATTTCGATAACCTGAATTCTGGTTATGCTAGCAAATTAAAATCCTAAAATGAAGTTGTCTATTTTCTTATTTTCCAATTGTCACTCTAACACTAGCATCCACACAGTCCCCTACGGCCATGCAGATTAAACTAGTATCTACATAACCCCCTACGATCATGAGGATCAAAAATGAGAACAGAGGCCTAAAGTAAATTTTATCAGTCAATGTCAAATATAATTATTTTACACTTATTCGTAGAAATTGTCTTGGTTTTGCATGAAGCATCTTTATGAGTGGCTTTATGTCTTTCTGATGAGCTCCAGAATAAGGGCGAAACACGTTTCAAAGACGCCCCCTTTTCAATATTGCGGCCAAATAGGGGGCTTTCAACTCCGAAAATAGAGTTTTGTACTCACACTGACCCCCCCTCTAAACATAAAAAGAAAAAATCTTGTCCTACCTAAAATGCAAGGTCAATTTAACATTTCCATGGTTAAGTGTAAGAGTAGCCTTTGGCTAAACTTCGCCGAGCATCCCCCAACATCTACATATTGTAAATACCTTTTTTGCATTTCACTTAAAGATATAAAGACGATTTATTATTATTATTATTTCCGATTTCCCGACGCTGGACAGTCTTTCCGTGGCCTCCGACATCACACGGAAAGAGCGTCAGCAAAATATCCACAGCCAATCCCCACATCCCGCTATTATTATTATTATTATTATTATTATTATTATTATTCTGTTTCACCGTTGCCGGACAGGGCTTCCGTACTTTCCGACCGATACCACACGGTAGCCGCGCCGGCGATAATTACTGCCAATCCCCACGACATGTGGGGTTAATGACGGTAAATTCCTGAATCGTGTGCCCTACGTAGACGAGGGCACCCCAAGATGATCGCCTTCTGCATTTGGCCCGCCAGCCATTCGGCTGATTACTGACAGGCTGGTATGGTCTTCAGTTCCGAGAGCAGCGTAGGCTTCATACCTCCGAGTACACCAATTATTAGACAGAATGTAAAGGACAAATTTATAGAACTGAATATTCTAACGGTTCCTTGTTACTATATTCTTACAGCAATCACTTATGTTAAAAAAAATATAAACAAATATGTCTCGCATAGTGACTTTCATGAATATAATACCAGACACAGGGATCTAGTATGTCTAGACTACACCAGATTAGGCAAAAGTCAGAATGCTATAAATTATTATGGTCCGAAATTTTTCAATAAGTTACCATCAGAGATTAAGCAGCTACCGGAGAAAAAAATTATTTTAACGGTAAAACAAATTTTGCTGAATGGAGCATACTATTCATTTAATGAGTTTTTATTTGACATTTTATAATTAAAATAATTGTTCTCGCACATTATGTGTTTTTTATTGTTAGTTTGTCGTAATATATGTAATGTGACTTATGTAAACCCACTGGGTATTTGGCATCAATAAATTAGGACGACCATCTTGACCGAGTAGCCTTGTTTTAGTGATCGAGGAGGACTATATCAGACTTGTTGGCTTGAATTAGCCTGATTGTCGGAAACGAGAAGTTCCAATAAATTCGGCACCTCTCGTTCTCGTTATTATTATTATTATTATTATTATTATTATTATTATTATAAGAATATCTGATAGAGCATAAAACGATGACGTACCGAAAGAGCCACCTTCGACTGTAGAAAAATCTGTATTACTGTTACTCTACCTGCAATATCCTTTAATTCCAGTGGTAGAACACTAAGATTGTCATTGTCCTCGTGTTCATCGTTTTCCTCGAGTCCCTCGTTCTGCTCCTTTGTGTCGTACAAATGACAGCAGTCTCTGCAGTAATCCACCCTTCCAGAAATATTAGCCTTTCTCCGTTTCGAACTTTCCAGTTTTCTGTTAATAATAGTTAATCTCTCACTTATCTGACGTACCCTATCTAAATCTAGAACACAAGCGTCAGTATGTTTCTCCTCTGTTTCGCCACTGTTCCGGTTAGACTCTTCTTTCAGTTCATCTTCTGTTAGACGAATGTCTATGATGCAATCTTGATTACTGTGGAATGCTTCGTCATATATTTGTCTATTGAAAAATACGCTATTTTTGTTTTCGATCTCCAAGTTATATAACTTGTGAGACTTGTTGAGGATCTCTTGACTTGCACCCAGAGATGCTAGCCTATCGAAGGCTATATTACTTTTCTCAGGACAAACTGGAACCAGATTTCTAAACATAACGATTAATAGTTTTAGTCGAGAGTGAAATAAAACCGCAAAATCGTCAAAACATCGGAACTTACAATAACAGAACCGATTTTATTGAGAATTTAATGTAATAAATAATATTTGGCCAAGGGCCGGTTTTTTAATGTCCAGTTAAAAGTGCCTGTGAACTCAAATAAGTTTTGTAAGTTGGAAAAGAACCGAGACTGCATGGGATTTTTCCCAAAAATTTTCTATACCAATTGAGTTAGCCACGGATTCTTATAGGAAATATTCCACTGAACAAGACTTTCTTATGAAGAATTTTCCTAAACTGCGAGCTTCATGGTCAAACAGTTGTTTAAACAAAATCTTTTTCGTTTTTACTTAATACAATAAACACCGTTTGACGGATCCGAAATTTTTTTTATTAAATCGAAAGATATTTTCAATGCGCGTCGTTTGGCGCCAGGCACAACTCATTTTGTCGACCCATTCATTTGTTAAATAAATTTCTTAATTAACAAATTGATTACTCCGAAACTAATGAGGTTATTTATTTAAAAATTAATTATTATTTGTTTGCTTATAATTGTATTGAAACATATTGTTTATAGGATTTTGCAAACAGCAGAAAAAAAACGAAATCATGATCGTAGGGGGTTATGTAGATACTAGTTTAATCTGCATGGCCGTAGGGGACTGTGTGGATGCTAGTGTTAGAATGAGAATTGTCAAATAAGAAATTAGACAAATTCAGTTTAGGATTTTAATTTGTTAGCATAACCAGAATTCAGGTTATCGAAAGAATGCAAAGATTCCATTAACATTTTTACACAAAGTTTTTCTTTTGGTTATAGATAGTTTTTTTCTGCTGTTTGCAAAATCCTATAAAGAATATGTTTCAATACAATTACTTATAAGCAGGGTTGATAAAACTCACGATTTTTTCAAAAAAATAAAAAATCATGATTTTTTTTATTAAAATCAAGATTCATTTGATTTTTTTTTATTTCTTAAATAAATAAGTGAAAGTAAAAATTAACTTGTACTTCTTGAAAATTATGTTCGTCTTCTTGCTTAAGTTTGAAGTTATCTGCATTTACTCAAACTTTATTATAATATTATAAAAAGTTACACAAAAAATGCTGTAGAAATAACCATAAGCTTTGTACTGTGATATAAAAAACTGTTTACCGCAACCCTTTGTCGACCTTCAATCATACATAGTCCTACCATAGGCGTGCCGTGCATTATATAAATACAAGTACCATACTTTTTATGTCCTAAAATTGCTAATAACCGCACACCTATGATGTAAACGATAAATTTTACATCATAGATGTAACAAAACAGTTAACCTTTATGTTAGCTACCTACATTTTTTCCCTAACTTTTTATATGTAAAAGCTGAACTGAATAAACTAGGCGTGAATTTTATATTATACGTTATGCTATTAGGATAACAGAATTGTGATGAAAATTCAGCGAGAGGTTTGCAATAACATCGTGTTTTTAGGGTAATAAACAATACTAGGTTCAGTAGTCGATTAAAGTTCTTTGAGTTACGTACGATTTTGTGTAGTGTCTGTTGCCTAATAGGTACTCTAATAAATATAATAAATAATAAATTCGCGATGGCCGGACGAAAAAGAGACGGTATTTGGCAATATTACCTAGAAAAGTCTAATAAATCAGCAGGTAAAGCTGGAAGCAGAGCTATCTGCAAAAAGTGTAAACTCGAAGTACAGGGCCTTGTGAAGAGAATGAAGGCGCATTATGAAAAATGCTGAAAAAATTCTAATGATGCCGGCATTGGGGTGGATCCAATGTCAGACACAGACGAAGATGTTAATTTAGAAGAACCAAGGCCATGTTTATCTCGCTATGAGTCTGGATCTGATCCTGAATCACAACCCATCGACGTTTTCCCTTCTACTTTAAGCTTTGCTTCTAGTTCTAAGAGTTCAAAAAATACAAACTCATTGTTTTCGCTTTCCACAAAACGGAACAAGGATGTGTCTGGAACCTTAGAATCATTTGTAGTGAAAACTTCAAATGACAAAAAAAAGGCCCTTGACAAGCAAATTGCTAAAGCTATTTATGCCACAAATAGCAGTTTTAGATGTGTTGAAAACCCGCAAGTGAAGAAAACCATTGAAATGTTACGCCCAGGTTATACGCCGCCGTCAAGGTTTATTCTATCTTCGACACTACTAGATGAAATCTATGAAGAAGAAAAACAAAAATGTTTTCAAGAATTATCAGGTGCATCAGTTTGCATGGCCATTGATGGCTGGTCGAACGTGCATAACGAACCCATAGTTTGCGCTATGGTAACAACAGAGAATGGAACTACATTTATGTTTGAAAGCATAGATACATCAGGGCATGCACATACTGGAGAATATTTAGCAAGCCTTGCCGTAAATATAATCAACAAACTGAAAACTGAGTACAAGTGTAGAGTTACCAGTTTTGTAACGGACAATGCTGCCAATATGAACAAAATGCGAGAATATATTAAGGAACAGATAGCAGATTGCACTCTTATAACTTATGGGTGCTCGGCACATATTTTAAATTTGCTCTCAAAAGATTTAGAAATTAAAGACATTAAAGAACATGTTGTCCATGTGGTGAAGTATTTTCGCAATAATCACCTGGCAAGTGCAAAGTATAAAGCTGATGGGGGTAAAGCTTTAGTAATGCCTCAAGATGTGCGCTGGAACACTCTCGCAGATTGTTTGGAAGTTTATGTAAAGGAATGGCAGAGATTGTTGAGGATCTGTGAAGAAAACAGAAACGAAATTGACGAAGTAGTGTATCAAAAGGTGTCAAATATCCAACTCAAGAGATTGGCAGAAGACTTCTTAAATATTCTAAAACCAGTTGCTGTTGCGCTTGATCGCTTGCAAAGTCAAGATTGTTTTTTGTCAGATGCTGTACATGAATGGAAAAAATTGGAGGAAGTTTTAGAAGAAACGATCGACATTAACGTAAAACAAGCGAAAATTTTTAGAGCCAGATACAATCAGGCTCTCACACCCTCACACTTTTTGGCATACAATCTTGACCCTACCAAAAGAACGTATAAATTAACTGTGGATGAAAAAAACTTAGCTAAAACAGAAGCAATCAATTTGTTTCCAAATAGTGGTCTTTTGCCAGCAATGGTACGGTTAGACAGTAAATCCCGGCCCTTTCAATCAGTTATGTTCGACGACGAAATTTTGGATAATGTGAGCGCTATTCAGTGGTGGAATTCCCAAAAAGATACCCCTGAAATTGGAAAGATTTTACCTATAGTGGCCCAATTATTATGTGCTGTAGCTTCTACCGCATCTGTTGAAAGATTATTTTCGACTTATGGTGTGGTTCATTCAAAGTTGCGAAATCGATTAGGAAACGAAAAGGCAGCAAAGCTGGTGTTTTTATTCAAATATTATAACGACGATAATACGAAGAAGACTAATAAAATAATTAATAAATACATATTTTTTATTTTGTTACTCATTCATCGCTTTGTTTTTGTTTTAAATTATGAAAATATTTTATGTTTTGTTTTTGTATTACAAATCACCTCTTTTTTACCCCAGGTAGACTCGCCTATTGCATTTTATATTTTGGACAATTCTAAGCGTTTAAAAAAATAAGTGTATTTAAGCTTCTTTTTTGGGCATTTATTATGAATTAAAATATGTGAACTTTATATTTTATATAATAAACGATCCAGAATACTAGTTTCTAGAAAACATAGAAATTAAATCCCAACACTTTTTGTTCTTTTTATCGCTTATATCTCGAGAAGGGTGAGGTTAGTTAAAAAATGTCCAGAGTCAAAAAATTACTTATAATTGTTCAAAATATAAAGTCCACGTTTTAATTCATAATAAACGCCCATAAATAATCGTTAACACTTGTTTTTTGAAAAACAAAGAGCTTAAATATACGTTTTTCTCAAACGCACTAGTGCTACTGCGGCGGATGAACAAAGAAGCGTGATAGCATTTGTCTCACTACTTATTCCTTGCCCTAGTGTTCATCATCAGCCGTACGGTTGGCGCATGGGTAATGTATCTCGCTTACGGTGCGAGCCGAACCAATCGCGATCCGCCCGGCCCAACGTACACCACGACGCTGCGCGACGTGGTTGTCTGGTTGGTTCCGGATCGCGATCCGGAGAGGCGATGTTTGTATTTTATTAATTTAAATAAATTTATTATGATGATGATGCTTACGGTGCGAAAGGTCCCGGGTTCAAACTCCTATGCCTGCTGAATTTTTTTTCTTTAATTTTGTGACAATTAATGTATTTTTTTACAAATTCTTTTCTATGATTTCATTAGGTTAGGTTAGTAGGTTTTTATTCTGATATCTAATTGTTAATAATTATTATTAGCGTCGCAGACAGTATTAGCGTCGCAGACAAAGGAAGGAAGGAGGATGCGTAGCCGGAATAAGTTTATGTTTTATGTATGGCGTTATAATTTCCAATGTCCCGATGGTTGCAAGGATTAGGCTACGCGCTGACTATAGGCTTTTTGTTTCCGTGACATTTTGTCATCGTGATGCGGTGTCACTTGATGTCACCATATCTGTTCTCATTGGCATCAAATTGTCATTGTAAACGCTAGTATAGAGTAGCGGCAGAATGACTACTAGCGCTTCAGTGGAGCATTTCCGAATTACTTCCTGTGGCTTTTATATTTATGTGTATGCGTCGATTTGTTTTTTTCCTGATTTTACAAAAATTTAATAATTGTTTGTTGCAAGTACAAACAATTCCGTAGTGAGTAAATGTAATGTTCGAGTGAATATTATTTTTTTGTTGTTAAAACATTTTTTTGCGTAGGTGAGATGACATTTCATTTTTTGTAATATATTGTATATGTGACTAAACAATTAATTATTAATACTCAATGAAAATTTACCGTTGTTTAGAGTTTAACATTGACTTTTCTGTCGGGCCCTTCTTTGAGTAACAAGATGGATAAATTGATTTCACGAAACTAGGGCTTAATGGATGGTCCGATTTTGTATTATCTATAAAATGTGCAAATCTTTGAGCACTTATTCGGTTGCCATAAGGATCCCCTGAGCTGTAAAATTAATTAACAAAATTAGTATTTTCTCAGAATATTTTGAATTGTTAACTACACATATATCTTGTATTTCATGCTTTGATCCACTTTTCCCTCTGCTCCAGTTTATACAGACTTGTTAAAGGAGATTTTCATTTCGGAAAAATTGCCCGATCGATGATTTTTGTTGAAACGTGTTCAGAAAGGTGTGGAGAACAAAATATCAAAATGCCACCGCCGGAAATTAGGCAGCACCAGCGTGAACGGACGGCCGACGTAGCGCGAGTTGGAGCGTTAATTAACAAATTACTGCACATATTATATATGTTTCTTTCATAAATTTTGTGTTCTTTCCAATGGTTTTGTTAGTTCCTTCATGCAAATTTAATTCAAAAAGTTATTCATGAAGTATCGTATTGCACCTAAATTGTTTAATAAAGAATTTTCCACACAATTTCTCGCGGTGGCGTTTTGCTTTTTTGTTCTCCACATCTTTGCGAACACATCGCAACAAAAATCATCGATTTGGGAATTTTGCCGAAGTTTGGGTCCTTTTTGTCTAATTTGACTCCCCTATGTGGGAAATGAATAAAACTTTATATTTTTAGCATTATTCCATCTATTTCCACAGTTAACCACGCAACAAACATCTCCGCATGATTTTTCCATGATATTAGCCGGAGATTATGTTACACAATAACAAACACTAAACTGCTGATTTTGACAATGTCAATTGTAGCTGCGGCGTTCCCAACACTTCCCACTTAGGTGGCATTGAAGTAAACCGAGATTTGCGCGTTTTTAAAAAGCTTATAATAAAATATTTATTAAAAACAAGGATTCTCCTATTCACGTACGTGTAAACGACACAGGAATTAACTTTCTACTTAGCCACTGCGAGCGCTAGCTGTCACGTACAGATAAGCTTCGCCTTTCTGCCAGTAGTCTATAAGTGATGAATTTCAAAGATATCCAAATAATCTGCGCTCTTGAAATACGTCGGAAAAAATGAAACGTAAAAAACGACGCTGTGTCACGTCACTCTCTTGTCACCGACATCCGAAACTTTTTGTCCCGTGATGTCTCGTCACCGCAGTGCAGGCGTTACCATGGAAGGGCGCTCACTAGGCAACTTTTTGTCACGTACATACTACATGTGAGTTTTTGGTGTATTGAAAGTAACTAGGTTATTTTTGTGAATGATGGCTTCAACCAGTGGCGGCTCGTGATATTGTCTGCAGAGGAGGCTTGATATTCTGAAAGACAAAACTGATGTGCAATATGACTACAATTTGTACATTTCCCCACCACCCCTGAGGTAGTACAACGGCGCGTTACATTTTTTTGCCGTGGGTTGTTCGCCAGGATACCGATTCACGACTTGAGAGAATAGAACTAATAAAAGAATAGAATGAAAAGGAAATAGAAAATATGATGACATGAAAAAATCATTCTCATGAAATTTTCGTTCCTACGACTCGAGTATCGGGATCCAAAGGAACCCTACTTGTAATTAAATTATATTAAATTATATAACTTTTAATAAAAATAAAAATAGTTTTGGTAAAAAAATTAAAGTGTTTTTCTACAAACAAAAAATTGTATTCATTATCACTGCCAGGAGTGTAAAATTATAACTTTTAATAAAAATTAAAATAGTTTTGAGAAAGAAGTTATGTAAAAAAATATAACCGCGGAACTCTATATTATGGAGAATTAAAAAATATTTCCTAAAAAATAAATAACACAAATAAATATTTTTTCTAAAATAACAACTACCTATATTAATCTCTGCTTTAAAGCCTAAATATTTTTATAAATGAGTGGTAACCTGCGATTTTCAGAACTAGCAAAACGGTTGATTACTTTATCATAAAATAAATCGCGTTTCTTAAATTCTGACAAAAAACGTTTTTCTATTGAAATAAGCGATACATTTGAGAGGTGGTCTTGACTCATTTTGTTTCTAGTAAAAATGTTTTTATTCGTTTAAGTGCTGAAAATGATCATTCTACAGAAGCTGAGGTTTCCGGAATTGTCTCAAAAAATAGTGGCGTTATTCAAAAAGTTCTCTAATTTTGGGTCATAAGTTTTTAAAAAATCTACCAGCTCTTTGAAATTTCCTTTATTGCACGATTCTCGTTTTTCGTCATGTCCTCGGAAAGAATTTTCTTGTGAAGATAAATATATAACGGTATCTATTAACCTCTTTAATATTTCCCTATTCTCACGGACCTTTTCGTTCAAATTTTCCATTTCTCTCTTATGTGCAGAATGCAAGAAATTTACAATATTTTGTTTACCAAACATTTCGAATTTAATGCAAGATGAAATGTGCTCCTGGGATTTTTCGTGCCTTTCTAAACCTCGCGACAAATTTTGCAAATTATTAAACCCGGCCCTGCCCCAAATTGAGGATTGATCATTAGTAAATAATAAACATCTCCAACAATATAATTTGTTTCTAACTGCTGATGCCGTTAACCACTCGACTTTTTTATTATTGTTATCACAAAATCCTCTGTTTTGTTTACCACTTTTAAAAACTAACGAAGGCATTGCTGGTGTAGGCCTGGCATTTCTTTTAATTCTAACCTTTTCGTCATAAGTAAGAGTAGTAAATCCATTTAATAACAAATAATCCACCACGTCTGGACAACAAGACATGTTGTTGGGAATATTTTTACCTAGAGCACTAATTTCTAGCCCGCCTATCAAATGTTTTATGTATTTTTACGTCAAATTAATCCCTAACCGCAACTGTCAGTTCGTTTTCTTTGTGAATTTGAACTCCTGAACAACCTGTGCACATGCGCTATAAAGAACTGAGACCCAGAGTCTACTCTGTGACTGAGATTTGAGACTAGCTTCATACTTGGCTATTCCAAGTGTTGCTATTTTACACAGCGCAAAGAAATTCAAGGTCATTCATGTTATAAGTAAATGCGTTAAAGTTGGAAGCTATTTCGTATTAGCCTCCAGCGAACCGCAGTGTTCATTCAATAAAAGACCGGCCGACCGGGAAATATGCATACAAAGACTATCCGGACTGTAACGTTATAGGTATGTTTGTGGAAAGGAAATGCAAAAATTATATATATACACTGAAAATAAATTAATGAATTATAAACAATAAAAAATATTGAAAATTGAGACATACCTAATAGAAATTTCTTAAGATATTACTTTTGAAGATATGCTGGTTCTTCCAAGGGGAGGCTCAGCCTTCCCTGCCTTCCCTGACGAGCCGCCACTAGCTTCAACAATACAGCAGGAAGACATAGAAAATGAAATACTGATTGAAAGTCCTTATAGACATTCGAAAACAATTAAAAAACTTATTATGTTGACGATGTTCATTATACAAAGTATAACATTTTTCTTTAAAATAATTTTTCACTCAGTATGGGATGTCGAAATTCATCACGATACTAGAGTTTACAATGACAATTTGACGCCAATGTGCACAGATGTGGTGACATCAAGTGACACCGCATCACGATGACAAAATGTCACGCAGACAAAAAGTCTCTAGTCAGCGCCTAGCCTTACGAAATCTGTGAATTTTGTTTTAATACTGTACGTAAACTTCCAACTACAAATAAAATACAGCAGCCTTATTCTTGACATGCTTCGCAATGTACGTATACGTATTGATGCGAACGGCATATTTGCGAACACTTTCTGTATACGGTATTCTTGACTGCATTTCGTTTATGTACACGAACGATAGCAATCACTCGTTAAAATGCACTTGGCATCATGGCAATTTTCGAAAAATACCTAACTTCACTGCGTTTGAAATGACAGGTGACGTACCTTGACTGATATAATTTGTAGTTGATTTTATTCTTTTAAGGAAAAAGAAATAAAAGAACAGATATTTTTTCAGCGGACAGCGGAAACGGTTTCAGGATTTGTCGGGTACCCATTAAATGAATTTAACTAAGCTTACTAAAAGATAGGTTGGCTTATTAGAATCGGCAAATGCTACGTCACGTATAGACCTCGATGACAGCTGCGCGTGGCTGTTTCTCCTCATTTTAAATATCAATGTTAAAACTGATTGTGATGTAATTAATTTAGGGGAAATCACTCCAAGCGACTATAAAGATGCTGTAAAAACGTTAAAACCTAAGAAGTCGGCTGGACCTGATAAGATACCGTCATATATTATTAAAGGATGTGCAGTTTGGCTAGAAATGCCACTACTTTTTATATTTAACCTGTTATTAAAAACAAGTACGTTTCCTGATGTGTGGAAAGAGGTGTGTGTAACGCCGATCCACAAATCCGGTAGCATATATCAAGTAGAAAATTATAGGCCTATAGCAGTGCTCTCTGCAATAGCCAAACTATTGGAACATATAATCTATGCAAAATTATGGAGTGATGTGCGATCAAGTATATGTGAGGAACAGCATGGGTTTGTCGAAAAAAAATCAACTGTAACAAATTTACTGGTTTTCTCAACTGACGTTATGGAACATTTGGAACATAGAAATTTAAATTGATATTATTTACACAGATTTTAAGAAAGCATTTGATCAAGTCGATCATGATGTCATGTTGAGGAAGCTTTGTGAGTTTGGTGCAACCCCAGGCACAGTAGCAGTCTTCTCTACATACCATAGAAATCGCATCTTTTCGGTCAAATTTGCTGGTAAAACTTCGGGAAAAATTCACTGCAAATTCCGGGGTGCCGCAGGGTTCTATCTTAGGACCATTGTTGTTCCTCATATTCATTAACGATATACCGAATGTGTTAAAAAGTTCCAAATGCCTATTATTTGCTGATGATATGAAACTTTAGAAAAAAGTAGAGACATTAATTGACTGCCAGTCATTGCAAGAAGATATTGATCAAATTTATCAATGGAGCATCAAGAATAACTTGCATTTTAATGTATCCAAATGCGCAATTATGTCATGCACTCGTAAACATCATCAAATAAATTATAATTATACAATGAATGACAAGAATCTGCTAAGAATAATGCAAACTAAGGATCTGGGTGTTTTCTATGATAATAAAATGTGTTTTAACGAGCATGTATCTAATACATCATTAAAAGCGTTGCGTGTATTGGGTTTTATAATCAGACAGTCCAGTAAGTTTAAAAATACCACCACAATATTAAAATTGTATAATAATTTAGTGAGACCGATTCTGGAGTATGCATCCGTAATATGGCACCCGTATTACTTCAAGTACAATTATATTATAGAAAAAATACAGAACAGATTGTTGAGGTAGTTGTACTTGAGGAAATATGGATCATATCCTAATTATAACTTTGTACGCACAGCAGCACTGCGGAAAGAATTTGGCATCAGTAGTCTTGAATCTCGAAGAAAAAAATACATGGTAATTGTTTGCTACAAAATACTCAACAACCTCTTAAATTGTACTATTTTAAGTCATATAAAAATAAGAATACCCATTAAACATACTAGAGTAGTACAGTTCTTTTACATACCCCCACTTACTACAAACACCTCATCGCCTCTGATCACCATTCTAAAAACCACAAATAATGTATTTATGTTATCTGAATTAGATTTTGCTCTCCCCTCCAAAAAATTTTACCAAATATTAAATTGTTTCATTACAAACCTAGATTGAATCGTACTGCTTTATTTTTGTTTTATATGTGTTTACTAATTTACAGCTTAATCCATAGCTCCTTCTCCCCCGAAATTTAAAAATTTAAATTGTGAAATATAAGATTAAAATATTATTATTCTGTGTACAGTTAAGCTTCACAGCTAAAAAAGAAAAAGATTATAATGTGTAATAATTTGTATTTCTCATGTAAATAGATTTATCTGTTTGAGAAATAAATAAATAAATACATTTTATAGAAAAAAGTTTCAAAATTATTCTTTCAGTATACAATTCTATTCTAACCAAAGCAATACCTTACATATAAATACAGAAATACTTCATGTGACATATATTACAAAGCAACCTGTTTTCTTAGTGACCTTGGGTACTGACAGTCAGCTGAGTTCGGCAGTTCTATAAGGACAGTGTTGTCCAATTTTCACTACTGGCCTCTCTTTTTAATGTTACCTTCTCCGTCTGATTGTCACATCGTGGCAACTGCGCGAGAACTCCAATTTAAATGTCGAGGTCAATGGCTCCATTGCTTAAAGATAAAAGGTTTTCCGCCGGCTGTCCTATCTTGTTAATTCTCTGGCTTCATTCCGTGTGAACTCGAGAATTGGGTCCCTGTCCCAGTTTACGACCGGAAATCGAAAAAGCACCAGTTACCATAACCCTGACTTTGTTCTATATATCTTTAAGAAGATTTTGCACCATCTCACATAAAAATCATGTGAGGCGGAGTCTCATGTTGGTCAGGGGCGCGTTTAGATCAATTGGGCCCCTAGGCCCTGTGAGATTTGAGGGCCCCTCGATTAAAAAAATATTAGATCTAAAGATTTGAAGGCAAGTATATTTTTACAAATACATATTATCATATTATTTTTTTCGGGCTTTATATGTTAGCAAACTTGTCAATTTGAACGTTTGATATCACAGTTTTGTGTTTCCTCTGATACAGTATACAGAAGAGACAAATTTTGAAGTCGTTGTTGCCCCGAAGTACTTCGTAAGTAGTTATTAATTTATTTGAGCGTCGAAAAAGTGCGTTTACATGAGGGATTACTGACCGGAATGGTCAAGTAAATACACAAAATGGTTTCAACATTAAAAAATGTCGCCTGCAACACATTGAGAATAAAGGACTCCGCAGTTTTTTATAGTAAGAATAGGTTTCAGTCGATTGTTCTGAAGCTGGGGGAAAATATTCTCCTGGACCCCCTGATTAAAATTCTCTCTGACCACCAGTCCGACCGAATTCGATTTTTTGATCTAGATGCGACTGAAACTGTGAACATCTTCGAAGGTCTGCGTAAATGTTCCATAAAAATTCTGAAAATATTCGTGCTCGTTTCTTGAAGAAAAATAAGCATCTTTTGTCTCTTGGCATTTTTTTTTCAAAGTGCTTCCTTCTCCCGGAAAAAAATAACAAACAAACAAAAATATTTTTTGTAATTTTTTTACGGGAAAAGGAAGCACTTTGAAGATAAACATCAAGAGACAAAAGATGCTTATTTTTGTTCAAAGAACACGCCTACCGGTTTTCAGAATTTCTTAGACAAAAATAATTTCGAACAAAAATTTCCCTAAAATTTTATTTTTTTCTACTTCAGAAAGATCCCAAAATATTCAGGCACGTTCTTTAGGTAAAAATAATCAGCCTATGCCCCTTCAACTTTTTCTTCAAAGTGCTTCCTTTTTCCGTAAAAAAATTGCAAAAAAATTAATATTTTCTCTTTGTTATTTTTTTCCGGGAGAAGGAAGCATTTTGAAAAAAAAAACACCAAGAGACAAAATATGTTTATCTTTCTCCAAAAAAATGAGTATGAATATTTTCAGAATTTTTATGGAACATTTAAGCAGACCTTCGTAGATGTTCACAGTTTCAATCGTCTCTAAATCAAAAAATCGAATTCGGTCGAACTGATGGTCAAAATGAATTTTAATCGGGGGGCTCAGGACAACATTTTCCTCAAGTTTCAGAACTTATCGACTGAAACACATTTTTACTATAAAAAAAACTGCAGGGTCCTTAATACATTTCAGCAGGCGACTTAAGCCGACATATATAAAAAATTGATGCAATTTATCTGAAGATAGATCGGAATCTATGTCGCCTCTATAGGTTGATACTAATGCATTGATTATTGTAGTGCACTGATTATTAGCTTGTTTTGCATCGTCATACTATTTTTCCAAATTTTCTTTATTTTCAGATTCTTTTTTTATTTGTTCATCATCGCCAGATTCACTAGAATCGTTTCCTAATGGTTCTTCCTTTTGGCAGTCCTCACTGGTTTCAAAATAAAAATTTTCTCAGTTATTTTCTCTGGTTTTCTAGATTGTTCTGTCTCAGGTTCTTGAATTTTCGCATCACCATTATCAGTAGATTTATTTTCATTAATGTGAAATATACCGAAAAGCTGATTCGTCATCTGGCACGTGCCGACTGCCGAAACTTAAATAGTAACGTCTGAGGAATCGTCAAATTGGTCTGTTAATTGATTGCATCTTTTTCTAATACACTGAAAAAAACATGTTCGAGAAATCAATTAATGAAGGTTCATTGAGAATTTATGAATCTGTTTATTGATATAATGTATGTTCATTAAGACAATGTATACATTTACTGTTACTATGTAAACGTACATTATATTAATAAACGGATTCATCACTTTTCAATCGATGAACCGATTCATTAATATTACGAACATATTTTTTTCAGTGTGATACAAAGAATAAAGATTAAAAAAATGAATATTCAAGAATATTCAAACACGATAAACCAAACAATAAATTCCTATAGACTTCTACATTGAAATATGAAAAAAATTGAAATCGAAAGGAAGAACTATAAAATGATTTCAAATTCAAATGATATAAAATGTAAATAAACGACAAATATTCGTGAACACATACTCGCATGAAAGATTCTTATTTTATTTTTGTTGCAATTGAGATCTGATGAGGATGATATGGAAAAGGGAAGAAATGTATTTCATGATAGTTGTAATTATCATTATTGCTATCGGACATAACAAAGAAATAACATTTTTACATCGCTTTTTTACCTCAATAAATCGGGAAATGGGGGCCTCTGGAAAAGTGGAGCCCCGGGCGCGCGCCTAGTGCGCCTAGGCCTAAACGCACCTCTGATGTTGGGGGGGTGGTTAAATGCTTCATTTCCTCGACTACATTTTAATCATGTCAGAACATACTTTACATGAGAACAATTTTATGTTGTTCTAAGAATTACGTAATACATTATAATATTTATGATTTACCATTTTCTACTAATAAATAACATGCCCCGCTCTCCCATTTATACGTGAACAGCTAACGGCTGAGGTTCTTTATGTGCCATAAATATATGTAGAGAACTATACCTGTGTTTTGGAGAATCTATCTAAGTATTCATTTTATAGCAATTTTAGAAAAACATTACGCCTACCTATACTTAAGTAGTTTCAACTTTCCTGCTGCTGTACGCGCCAATTTGGGAACTGTCTTTCCTTCTGCCTCAACTACTATAGTTGCCAAAGAATAACCATTCCACAAACCGACATCTTGGTCCCCATTTGGATAAGTGAAAATTCCTGGACCAAATCGTCTGTTGTCTTTAAACAGACCTTGGAAGTGAGACCCATCACCGTAAAAAATTTGGCTATATCCTTCCAGCTTATTGACGTAGAACAGACCATCATAGAAAACTTTGTCTTTCTTTTCTATGAAGTAGAATCCATGCCCATGCAAGTTGTTAAACATCAACTCCCCAGTGTACGATTGATAAGGGTCTGTGAACCACTCCTTTGTGAATATTTTATTCTCATGGTGGGATTCTTCTTCGCATTCTTCAATATCATGGTCTAATTTCTTGGCAGCGGTGCTTTGGTCCATTTACTGTCATTAATTGTCAAAGTCAAAAAAATATACTGGCTTTTAATAATTTTTGACGCCATATTGCATCAAGGCTGGAGAGCAAGATTTTATTTGAAAAGCAGGTAATAGTACAGGAGCCAACGTGCAATTTTTTGACACGTTTGTATCAGCCAGAGACATTTCTTTTTGCCTTAGCGCCAGTTTTTCAATGTCCAGTTAAAAGTGCCTGGTAGGTAGCTGACAGTTGCGCTTAGCTGGCAGTTATATCTATTGTAGTGTTTATCAATAGTAATTTAACCGCCATATCCATAAGTTTAATATTTTTTTAGCTATGTTGGCGCTACTGATTCTATCTGAAGTTTCTTTCAATTGGTTTAATTTAAATTGCGCGCGTGTTTTCGTGACAGTTTATCTAATTTAACCTCAAAATTCATTGCGTTGTGTAGCGTGTTGATTGATGTTCTGGTTTTGATTTTGTGTGTTTGTGAATCAGCAATAATTGCAATGTAGAGCGTAAAAAGGAAAAGAGGTTCCTACCTGTCCGTAATGATAATGAATTTCTTCATCTGTCATCTCAATGATATGTAAAACAGTATCTTTACGCAGTCGGAATCTTATAAAAAAAATCTTTATTATCATAATTTTCAAAATTTTTTTCTCGTTCGCTTATGTATAGGGTCTCCTTTCATACTTTATAAATTGTATAATATCATCATCATCACTCATATCCAGAATATTATTATTATAATTCATTATTGGCAATGATATATTTAATATAAATCACAAACTAAAAACGAACATATCAATCAATCACGTTGGTTTTTAGGTTAGAATGTTTTAGAATTGTCAGAAATTAAACCAAATGCTCATGTGCAAATCCACTAACAGTAGAATAAATCCTTAACTGGCACTTTCAAGACTCTGCTAAATTTAATTTCAGATAGTGAGTTTAACTCTCCGGTAAATTTTACCTGCACATTGAAAAACAGTTTATCTGTCAGATAAGATAACAGTTAAGCTATTTAACTGGACATTGAAAAACCGGCCCTTAGAGAAAGGCAAGAAAAGTAATATGAGAATTTTTCTTAGGGCCTATTTTTCAATGTCCAGTTAAATAGCTTAACTCTCAGATAAAATTTATCTGGCAGATAGACTGTTTTTCAATGTGCAGGTAAAATTTACAGGAGGGTTAAACTCACTATCTGAAAAGTAAGTTTAGCAGAGAGTTTAAAGTGCCAGTTAAGGATTTATTCTACTGTTAGTGGATTTGCACATGCGCATTTGGTTCAATTTCTGACAATTCTAAAACATTCTAACCTAAAAACCAATGTGATTGATTGATATGTTTATTTCTAATTTGTGATTTATATTAAATATATTATTGCCAATACTGAATAATAATAACATTATTCTGGATATGAGTGATGATGACGATGATATTATACAATTTATAAAGTATGAAAGGAGACCCTATACCATAAGGGAGCGAGAAAATAATTTTGAGAATTATGATAATAAAGATTTTTTAATAAGCTTTGGACTGCTTAAATAAACTGTTTTACATATCGTTGAGATGATAGAGGAAGTTGCAGGAATAATTCTGTTTCTTCAATCACTTAAAGTGTAGTTAGCACCTTTTTTCCTTTTTACGCTCTCTATTGCAATTATTGCTGATACACAAACGCACTTAAAATTAAGAATAGAACATCAATTAAGACGCTAGACATTTAGACAATGCAATGAATTTTGAGGTTAAATTCGATAAACTGTCATTAAAACACGCGCGCAATTTAAATTAAACCAATTGAGAGAAACTTCAGGTAGAATCAGTAGTGTCAACATAGCTAAGAAATAATTCAACTCATGAATACGTAGCTGGCAGTTAAATTACTGTTGATAAACGCTACCATAGATATAAATGCCAGCTAAGCGTATTTAGCAGCTACCTATCTGATACTTTTAACTGGACATTGAAAAACCGGCTCTTAGGACAGATTGTATCAACTAAGTTTAAAGCTAAATCAGCTTAATGATCAAAATTCATGGTTACGATTGTTGTAACAATCGTAGCCAAGGATATTGATCCTTAGTCAAGCTGATTTTGGTTTAAACTTTCTTGATACAACTCGCCCTTAGTGTTACAAACTTAATTAATAAATGGAATTAATAGTCGAGTCAACAGAGGCTGAAAATATGCATTAGGTATTTCAGAATAATTACGGGAAGCTTCGATTTTCCTAAAACCTATTCATATCACTTTTACATAGCTTAAAGTAAAAAGTTATAAACATATAAGTATAATTGTGAAGAAATTGTTTGTTAATTATTTAAACAAGAACAAACTTTTTAAAACAAAATGATAGTAAGTTGAGAAATTTTAAGCCAACTTAACTCAAATTGACACATTAAAGGTTTCCGAGGTCGCTGAAATAGATTATGGTGTCAAAAAACATTATTCAGTATGACTGATCCAATATGGCCGACTTTTCGTTAAAACCAATAAAAAATGACGTAATTCGATATATTTTAAACAAATTTCGTTCGGATTAACACTGTGGGTGTTTTTTAGGTCGCTGAAATAGTAGACCAAGATCCCAGAGCCGCCAGACCTACGTCATTTTAGCAAAGCTAATACTTTGGCAATAAATAGTGTGATATATAGTTAAGGACGTATGTATATTTGCTAGCTTAATTGGAGGCGGGGCCCTTTTACAGATAAGTGGTACAAAAGGTACAAAAAATCCTACGGTAAAGTATGATAACTGGTTTTCATATATGTTGACAGAATAGCAGTAAACCAACATTCATTATTGCCAGACATTTGGGCCCTAACTTCCGCCAGACGCTTTAAAGCTCGAAAAAAGCCCAACATAACCTAACATAACTGTGGAATCTTATCTACTACAACTATGAAATATCGATACAGAACAAAAAATGTATTATGTTAGGTTAGGTTGGGTTTTTCTTCGAGCTTTAAAGCGTCTGGCGGAAGTTAGGGCCTACGGAAAGTGTCTGGCAATAATGAATGTTGAATTTTAACAGTATTCTGTCAAACATATAGGAAAACCAGTTATCATGTTTTAACGCATGCAAATTTTTTTTTTATTTTCGTAACATAAAGAGAATTAATTTAATTTTTAAGGTAAATCCCCTTGAAGCATCTTAAAGTACACATTTCAAGCTTCAAAAATCGCACCTCCAGAAGTCTAATAACTACGCCTCGGATGTAACGGCCGGAGTGCAGTGCTGTCTTTTACAGATAAGTAGGTTTTAATTTCAAGTTTTTTTAAATTTGAAAGGAAAAATTTCTATCTACGTTCTATCAATCAGACAAAATGAAGAGGAAAGAACTAAAAGCTTAATAAAAAAAATGTTATTGATAATTGTTATTTAGTGCCGTTAGGTAAGAAAATTAACAGACAATAAAATGTGGTACACAGTACCAGCTGTGGTGTATGAAGAGTTATCTGCAAACATCGAAATATAAAAATACGTTATACATTATGTGTACCAATCGTGCGCGAAATAGATATTTTTTAACATTTGTCTACATCACGAGTAAATAGTTTTACAAAATCATTAATGTAATTTTTACCATTTTCAAAGTTCATACATTTTTCTATCTAGCTACATTAGCCTGCCCATGTCTAAATGTCCGCGACTATGCCACACCGAGTTCTTACAGCAACGAGATGCAGATTTTCTAATTCATTCAATAAAAAATTCTAACTCTGAGCTTAAATTGTTTCTA
Organism: Stenurella melanura; assembly: GCA_963583905.1. Lineage (NCBI taxonomy): Eukaryota > Metazoa > Arthropoda > Insecta > Coleoptera > Cerambycidae > Stenurella > Stenurella melanura. The sequence goes on from OY757316.1 coordinate 19,904,946, forward strand.
TTATCTTTGAGTGGCCATGTCAGCAGTAGGTAATCATTTCTTCACAAACATTCTGAATGTTGTGTTATTATTATAATAAAATAAACACATGTATTTTTATAAATATTTAATTTATTTCTAGTGAATACATCATTGCACCTTTACATTTTTTATACATAAAACTTTTTAAAGTTTTGCCTATGGTTAAAAGCCAGGTTTTTGTCTTAAAGTAAAAGTAGTTGTTCAAATATTTGATGAAGAAATAACTATTTCTGATATTAACGTTTCAAAAATAATGGAAAATTTAAGCTCCGAGAAATTCTTCAATGAGTGAATGAACGAATTAGAAAACCTGCATCTTGCTGTTATTTTATAGAAAACCACTAATTATTTTTCATGATTCTTTAATTTTCACTGCCCGTAAATATAGCTCATGGTTTTTTAAAAATAAAAAAGAAAGGACTTAATAATAATTTTTAAACTCATTTTGGTCTTACGATTTGAAAAATTTTATTTTACATTCAGTGATGTAGCAATGCTTAGTCCAAAAGTTCTTGTCTTTCAATTGTAAAACGTTTTCTTAGTGAAAAAATTATAATAGAATTTTTTCACTAACAAAGAAATATTCAGAATAAGTCACAGAAAACAACTGTAGTTTTTAAAAATCTCGTTATCGCTGCAGGTTGGTCATGAGCTCGACAGGTGATAATTTGTAGATTTTATTTGAATTTGATCATCGAGCAAACATTTTTGTTTTCTGCATTTTATAATTACATAAAATAGCTAGCTAGATATGTGTTTTTTATTTGCGAATAAGAAATATTCTTTTCACAAGTCACAGAAAATAACTGCAGGTTTTAAAACTTTCGTGAATGGTTAATGTAAAGAGGGTTTCATTATTCGTTTGTTTTATTGTCACAATATCGGGGTAAATAAGTAACCAGTAGGAGTCCATTCGCAAAACACATTCGTTTATGATCAAGAAGGCCCACAGAGTGTGAAAGTTCTCCAAAGTTAAATGAATATATTTTTAAGAGCGAGTAATTTTCAACGTTTATACATTTCTCTATCCAGCTACATTAGCCTACCCATGACTAAGATGTTCGCGACTATGACACACAGAGTTTTTACTGCAACGAGATGCAGATTTTCTAATTCATTCAATGAAAATTTCTAACTCTGGGGTTAAATTGTTTCTATTATTTTGAGTGGGCATATCAACAGTAATCATTTCTTCACACACATTCCCAATGTATAATAATAAAATAGACACATGTATTTTTATAAATATTTTATTTATTTCTAGCGAATACATAATTGCACCTAGGTATATATTTTTAAAGTTTCGTTAATGGTTAAGATAGAGCAACGTTATTCTTTTGTTTCTATTGTCACATTATAGAGTAAATACAGTGATAAATCATGGCTTTTTTCAAAAAAGGAAAGAGCAAAATGTATTGCGTACCTATTTGATTTAAGATAGGTTTTTTAAATTATCGTTGTATAATAACAAAGTAATGTTTGTTTTGCTTGTATCATAAACAAGTAATCTTGGAAAACCATTAACTAAAAATTCACCATAAGTAGTGTATTTTTCAAACAATATGGGAGGTCTATTCTCAATGTGTTTTTATTGCAGTTAATGAAAGTAAACGTATTTTTAATCTCATTTTCGGTGTTACGACTTGGAAGATTTTATTTTTTTACACTCGGTGATGTGATGTTTATTAAAATCATCTTATTTAATACATTAAGGTGCAGTTCGGACAATTTGTTTATTCATTATTTTAACTGTACTCAATTTTTATTTTTACTACATAGCTAGAGAATTTTTGTAGCAAAAAGCAGATTGGGTGTGTTTAAGACAAAGTTTCGTTATTCATTTGTTTCTAGTGGAAAAATATTCTGTGAAAATAATTGATATCTCGTATCTCGTTTTAGTTTCGAGATTTTTAAATTTGAAAGGAAAATCTTTTATCTGCGTTCTATCAAATCAGAAAAAATAAAAATTATTATCTGATTTAAAAACGCGAGCTACATATTTTCTAAAGTAGAGCAAAGTTTTTGTTTGTGCAGTTTTAGATTTTTTCAAAGTAAAAATGAGAGAACTAAAGCCTAATAATTTTTAATCTCATTTTAGTCTTAAGACACGTGCTGAGGCTTATCGTGTGTGTTTTATTTACAAATAAGTTTTCAGCATGTCATTTTTTATTTTAATTTTATGATTCTCTAATTTCTTCTGCTGTGTTTTTGATATTTTGTGGTTTCATTATTTTATTTACTAAGTTATTCGTTTGGAAGAAGATTGCTTGCACATGAAAAATACACGCATTATGAGAAAATCAAACGCGACTGCTTCAAAATGCAGCGGTAAGTAAGTATAGGTGTTTTTTTCCTTATACATCGATGGTTTAAAAATAGATATATCTTAATCATAAGTAATGTTTCATGACTCTTTAAGTGTTTGGTATTAAAATCAGTAATATTGTTATCAAGAGTGCATACTCATTAGTACTCTCATCTTAATTAAATTATTTCTAAACGAATACAATGTTTTATCTGTCAACAGCCGGCGGTCTAATATTACATGAAATCTGACAGTTTGGTATTCAGTTCAATGTCAGGACCGAAGTGATTTGAGTGATTCCTCACTTGATTCAAAAGGTGGCGCTGCTGCTTCCCGATGCGAAGTTGTAACCCTATTCAATCCTCTTTCATATTATCTGTAATCATTGTATCTGTAATCGACACTCGTTGAATTCTTAGACATTTGCGTCACCTATTGAGGAATAGTGGTATTATTGAAACTGAAATATTCTTCAAGGCAAGTTGGTAATGTAAACTATAGGGTCGACTAATGAATGTATTTTTAATGATGCAATAAATATTTTGTATTAATAGTATTGCTAAGGTTTGATAGTCCTTAAAATAGATCTTTTTTATATCTATATTAATTGTTTATAGGTATTATCATAGCAGCATATTATTAAAATTGAGATGATTTGGAACTGTTTTTTCTTCTAAAGGTGCATAACTTTTACATTTAACTAGATTTTTGAGTTTTTTACACAGTACCTTTGTTATAATTTATCTTTTCGCACATTCTCATCCATTGATGTTAAATAGCTTTGATACAGTGAAATCTGCTGTAAAAAAAATTGTTTCTAGCATATGTCGTTCCATACATTGACGAATATCATCAACAATTTTTGTACGAACAGTTGGCGTATCATCGCAGCACCTTTTTTATCAATCATCACACAGCCAGTTTCGCGAAACACACCAACAATCCTTTGGTATTATGAAAATTGTCCAAACATAATAGGCCGCAGTCACCTCGGATTTTTATACTTTTATAGTGAGAAGTTATTTCTGAGACAATATTGAAGGAAGTAAGAAATAATGAATCTGGTGTTGCTCTTGAGAAAGGGTGCTCGGTTGTCTTGGCATAGGTATATAGGCCAAAGGCACCTGCACTTGCTTTATTTGATGCTATTAAACGAATTGTACGCGGAATTATTAATTTCATGTGAACTTTGTTTTTCTATTATGGCGTTTCACTTCACGCAGAATTTCTTGATGTACCGATGGCTTAAATTTTATCAAGTTTAACGAGGCTCTTACCGATTTTTTAGCGCCTTTTTTCGGGAGCGTCTTAGAGCACGTCTATGCACGAGGCTAGTCCCAGTCTCCCCAATACAGTAGAAGTATAAAGAGTAATTGTAAAAAAAAATTTCAACAATTGTTCATGTTTAAATAGGTTTAGAATGTCTGTCATGAAACGTCAACATTTTAAATTCAATGTTACTACTTCCACTCGTTTAGCCAGTTGCTCTTCACTGATAATAATAATAATAATAAAATTTATTTCCCAAAAGATACATACATGATGGTGTACTATATTGCCAGATATTTACCCTATTGCACTAAATCACTTGAGAAAGGGTGCTTGCTTGTCTTGGCATAGGCAAAGGCACTTGTACTTGCTTTATTTGGTACTATTAAAAAAATTGTACGCGGAATTATTAATTTCATATGAACGTTGTTTTTCTATTATGGCGTTTCATTTCACGCAGAATTTCTTGATGTATGGATGGTTTAAATTTTATCAAGTTTAACGTGATTTTTACCGCTTTTTTAGCGCCTTTTTTCGGGAGCGTCTTACAGCACGTCTATGCACGAGGCTAGTTCGAGTCTCCCCAGTAGAGCGGAAGTATAAACAGTAATTGTAAAAAAAAATTCAATTGTTCATGTTTAAAAGGTTTAGAATGTCATGAAACCTCAAGATTTTAAATTCGAGCGAAAATGTTCTGTCTGTCTGTAAATTTTTTGTGCACACGTTTTCTCTGGAACGATTTAAGATATTGACTTGACATCTTGTACACATTTGTATTATAATAATATCCGGAACTGGATTTTTTTTTAACTTATCCGGTCAAGGTTGGAGGGTAAATAAGAGAAAATAAGTAAAGCAGGCTGGTAAAAGTACAAAAAATTGAGATTTTGTGTATACTGTATACAGTATGTCTCACTTTTCATGACTCCCATATGACAGCTCCTTTATTAACAATGAGAATTTTTCAAAATTAGGTTATAAGATACTTACCCATCAGGAGATTGTTTTGTGGTAAAATATTTAAAAATCCACCAGTGGCGCTCTTCCTTATGAAGAAAGATGAACCTAATCTTCCAAGAAAATGTATTAAGCAAAGTTTTATATCTCAATCTTATTTGTTATCAAAAACTCATTAATACCGAATTTCAATAAGTGTGCTTGGTGTTCACATAATAAGATAAATAAAACTTCCGTTTTTAAAGTACCAATTATAAGTCATGACGTTATTTTTGGACTTCCATTAAGAATTAATCACGTGACAACAGTTTACTTAACAGTTTAAATCAAACAATAATTGAATTGGAAAAGTTCAATTTTAAACATATTTAATTCATATGAACAATTCAATAAATAATAAAACTTACTTAGATAACTAAATCATAGTTAACAAGCATGTATTCTATGCATGGACTATAGAATATTATGCCTAGCGCGGAAACTTTGAAACACATTTTTGCCTAAACCGTTCGTTGTACATAAAAAATGAAAGAGATCATTTTTATATGGAATTTCATTATCTTTCATTTTCATAACCTTAATTGGCCTCCCAGCCATAAAAAGAACAATATTCGCAAAAACCGTTTTTTGTAAACTTTGACGAATAATTTTTTGTCATAGTGATCTCGTTCTCGATTTTTAATATAAGAATAAATCGATTTAAAATAAAAAAATGAAGGATATACTTTGTTAGATCAGAAAAGTCTAATTTCACTGGGTTATAAGTTACATGACAGCATACATATTGCTGGATTTCATTTCTTGGGCAAATCACCTAACGGTGGTAGACCCTTTAAAAAAATAGCATTGTTAATAAGGGAGCTGCGATATAGGAGGCATGAAAAGTGGACATACTGTATACCAGAAATCAACGCCTCAAATTTTTTTATGACATTGCCTCAATTAAAATTATTAAAAATATTAACATTCTATGACCAATTATTTCCACACACCAGAGTACAAGTACAGTCAAGATGTTTTCCTTTTAAGAGACTTGGATGGGAAACCTGGATGTGTAAGTAGTGATTCCTTAGGACGCGTTTTTGTTTTATGTAATCTTAGTCACGTACTCTTATATTTTTGAGGTTTTTGTATATTAACACTAATAAATCTACTCTACTCAATGACACGCTGAGCCTAATGGGAAAGGAAATACAAAATAAAACATCGCATGTAAAGAAACTATAAAAAAATGTATTTACAACCCAAGTACATTGGTAAATCTTCGTCAAACATGCGTAATATGTAAAAATTTGCGCCAAACGTGGTCAGCATAAGGCACAAACTTTAACACATCCATTGCTTCAATAATTTCTTTTTAACATTTAAATGTTAAAAAGTAATTATCATTATTAATGGAAAATGTAACTTCACATCTTAGTGGAAAATTGGCAGCAATGGATGTGTTAAAAACCTAACCTAATCTTACAAACTAGAGCTAAAGGCACTAATAGGAAACAGAAACATCTTGAAGGTATAAAAAGATTGCCCTGAACTAAAAATTTAAAAATCTATTGTTATCAAATGTCTTAATTACTACAGTAAATAAAGGAGAAAAAACCATTTTCAGCAGCAACTCTGGAAATCACTATATTATGATATACTTAAGTACTTTTGAAAGGCCGAATATTTTTACATCATCAATTTCTATATCTAATGTTATATCAAAACTTGACCGAGTTAATTTCCAAAGTGCTGCATATGTGGACAGTTAATACTAGTTCTTATTTCTAGAAGTACGGTTATAACTAGCGAGTCATACGACTCTTGGGTTGCCCTGTTGAAGGTCAAGTGCCGAAACGTATCTACGATAAAAAAAAATCATCACCCACACCTTTAGACAACAAACTTAACAGTTGATATACCAAAGCTAAATTTTAGAACAAAAAATAATGAAGAATTGCAGATGTATTTATTACATTCCTTGGATTTTCGCAGTGACAAGAGTTGAAATATTCCCTCTACTTTCTCTATTTTCCCTATTTGTTGCCTGCATTGCCAAGGGCGAAATAGAGCGAAGAGCTGCCTTTGGACTCATAATATGGTAGACACAATACCATATGAGAAGAACAAATGACAGGCATTTAAATTTTATAATGCCTGACGAGTAAACGGTGTTTCCGTGACTGTTACAAACTCTCATCATTAAAGTACTCTGTTAATGAGGCTAATCTCTAGGATAAAATGTGGGCTGTGCTTGTACATTCAAACGTTTGAGTACCACTGGAATAAATAAGGCAACAACAGAACGAGCACCTCCCAGTATCGTCAGTTTCATTTGCTGTGATCACAGATCAATAAAAGACAGATAGATATTGCAAACAAGTAACGTTTAAAGCCCAATGACAAGGATAGATGACAGGCATTTAAATTTTGCCTGAGGAATACAGGGTGTTTCCGCGACTATGTTACAAACTTCATAAGATGCTCATTATTAAAGTAATTTGTTAATGAGGCTAAATCTCTAGGATAAAATGAAGGCTGTGCTTGTGCATTCAAAAGTTGAGTACCACTGGAATAAATAAGGCAATGGCAGAAAGAACACCTGCACCGTCAGTTTCAATTGCTGTGATCACAGATCAATAAAGACATAGATAGATATTGCACACAAGTAATGTTTAAAGCCCATGTAGTGTATGTTTTTTATTCTCCGGTTTATGATTAGGTAATTTGAATCCTCCGGTCAACACACTCGATAACTTTGCAATTGGTGGCATAGCAGTGGTACATATCAATACAAAAAATTGTCGATCTCTGTTCTATGTAACTTACTTCGTGTCCATCATTTTATGAGAGAGTTTTGATTGTGCTTTTATTGTAGTGTTTAGTTGTTTTTTGCACCATATATGTGTACGTTACTTCAAAATATCTCGGTAATGTTTGAATCATTTTTCTCCGATGGTCTCTTCATACGAAACGTCTCTGTAGATTGGAGAAAATAAACAAAACTCCTCCCATCCTGTATTGTTAACTTCGGCTTCAAATACATTATATTATGATATGTATAGGATTATTCATCTACGTCTTTTATTGATCTGTGGCTGTGATATACTTGAAATTTTGATGTGGCTGTTTGTTATTCTGTTTTGGTCCTATGTCTCTTGCTAAGATAATTTTTGTTCATTCAGGAATATGATAAAGTTTTATTCCACTACGGAGTTAAAAAAACTCTTGAAAAGCCTATTATCATTTATAAAGTGCACCGATTGTTGCGTGCGAAAGTCTACAGGTGATTATAATCATCAGTTCTTATAAGAGGCTTACATAGCGAACAACCTTGCAAAAACAGAGGGTGTAGATCCATTTTCTGGGCCTGAACTGGTGGTGGCCATGTGACATAATAGAAGAGGTTTAAAAACGAGAAAAAGACCAGAAATATACTCCAGGCTAAAGAAAAACGAAAAGTTCATAACCTATCTAAAAAAGAATACCACAAGGTTTCTTGAACTTGATAAATTCGACCAAAGGGTGATAATGGCAAGGAGTAGAGAACTGACAAGAGCAGAACGCCAGACAGAGAAAATGAATTAAGACGAAGATAGTTGTTAACTCCAAATTTAGTGTCGTCAACCCTGTTCAACGAAAAAACTGTAAATTTATTTTACAAAACAATAGATCTACTGTTGTTTTTTTTTTTTTAATTTATTTTAATAATTTTAAATTCAAGAGACAGGATTAAAGGGGCACGATATTCACTGGAAACGGTTAGGGGATTTGTCAATCAGCTGATTCCGTTTAGTTTTCGATTTTTCAGAGTTGGTCTCTCTTTCTAATTTTACCGCCTCCGTCTGATTCGCACATTGTGGCAACAGCGCAATAACTCCAATATAAGGGCGCAGTGTCGACGACGCAAGTACTAAAAGATCAAAGGGTTTTCGTCGGCTGTCTTATTTTGTTAATCTTTGATCAGGAGCCTTTTAACAGACCCCCGCCATTTAAGATATCTTCTTGAGAACAAGGGCAAGGCAGCAAACACTTGTTTAGTGGAATATTGGGTTGCGATGATAATGAAGTTACTCAGATTTAATGTCAATCTATTCCCTATTTGTTTTCCATTTGACCAAGGGTCAAATATCAAGAGCTGTTTTTGGATTCGTATGTGCCGAATACAATACCGTATGTTTCCCTAACTATGTTACAATTTCACAAGGAGTGTCCAATTCCAAAATTGAAGGACTTTGTTAATGAAATATGAGATGTTTACTAAGAGAAATCGATTTTTTAGGAACTCCAGAATTGAAATGAATTGAATGCAGTAAGGTTTGCTCCTACACAAATGCCTGATCCAACAAAAGAGACCAATTTGAAGTAACTACTATAGGGGCTTACGCTAAGGGCTAGTTCAGGTATGGTATACAGACATCTACCAACCCCGGCCAAACAGAGGTAATGCTGTTCAGGAAAAGAAGAAAAATAAGCCATTTTCAGCATCCTTCTCTTATGAGTATGAGTTTGTGCCATTGTGGGGAATAAGTCCAAAAACTACCTTTTGGATGGATATATATGGTAAAACCCCTCACAATATATGCGACATTGGTATGATGGCACTCCTAGAAGCGTTCCACAATTAGAACTTTTTGTCAAGTTCAAAGGCTAACGTGTCTATAAGAATTACAAGAGCCAAAAAATCAACGAGGTCTCTTTTGAACTCACCCCCTTGCATATTGAAGTGAAACTGGAAGTTAGGAAAGCAGCAAATAGACTGTTCAAGAATGCAATGTGGAATATGACGGGCCAAGGGCTGCGGTACACCACCATCACCTCTCCCTGTAAGCGACCAGGTCATTACTCAATCAAGGGATGTGTGGTGTCTCCTTGTTTGGGTTCCTTCTGAATTCTGATGGTTTGGAATGGTACATAGATGAAAGCGATGAGCTTGGCAAGTATGTAAGTGTATTCCATGTGAGCTCTAAGCTGGTTCCAAACTGTCGGAATATTTTGACAGAGCTGTGTCAAAACAACTCAATCAAACACATATATTATGGGTGTCTGGACAGTGGCGTGAAGGGCAAAGAAGAAGCAAGCCTTCATTGTGCTAAGAAGTCTATTTCAATCAGAGTTATGAGACTGGACCATGGCACACTTTAACAGGTATTGGGCTCAAGCCCCCGGAATGAGGTAGTCAAGGCTCCATGCAAAGGGGCAGGTGCAACCGTAAAGTAGTTGCTTGGGCTTTACTCAGAAAGAAGGATGACCCTAATTGTCAGATGTGGATTGGAGGATGAAACCATCACTATTCTATGTGACTGCATACAACTAGGGCAACTTCAAGGTATAGGAGGCACAGAAGGTAATTTTCAAAGAGGATCTAGCCTGAAACAGACTTCTATCCTCCGTGGAGAGTACTGGGAGCAAGGTATAACATCTTAAAAACATGGGCAAGGCGAGAATGCAGAAACTGTAGCTGAGACTATCAAACATACTTTTGTGAGTGTAAGATAAGCATTATGCAAAAGTGTCTAGAGGAGATGAAATTAACTCCTGAAGATATAGGAAAATTAGCACCCAGGAAGATGACAAGCTTTGAAAAGTCTGGGAAGCCTGAGCCCCAACTAGTTGTTCACAAAAGATATTCTAGGTTGAAGTGGAAGTAAGGCTAAAGCGCTACGCAACTTCTAGAACGATTTACCAAACAGCCTTGGCTTTGAAAGTTGCTTAATGTCATGTTTATACGGTTAACATTCTTCCACAAATTCGTAAATATTCTGTTGCATTTAAATGCGTGAAGGTCAATCTCACTTTAAAACTTACAAAGCCTTAAAAGTAAATAGGGGTTTACAAGCATTTCCACCAAGTGTCCAAATCACTATGAATGAATTTTCGTAAACCCCTAACCTCTGAATTAAAACAGTATCACGTCCATTACTTTGCGCTTTTGCAAGATAGTGAAGTCAATGAGTTGGAATTATAGCCTGATTTTGTTACAAATGAGGAACACAACCAGACCACCTTCTACGAATAGGAGGGTTAAAAAAAGTTTTAAACGGCAAAAAATCACCCCTTTTATAGGGTCTCGTGCATGGACAAGCGACAGTAATTTAATGCTAATTTCTGCAGATTTGACCGGGACATGATAAAGGGCGAAGATTAATGTCAGAGACATGACCGCGACCACCCGTGAGAATAGGAAAATCATATATCTCCTCTCGTTGAAACTTTCACCCCTGTTAATGGCGAATAAAATTCTTTAAGGCAACTTCGATCCTTCCTACCACCTCAAATGACCAAAACCCACCCTTTTCGCATGTATACTTTCATTAGTGCTCGGCAATACTTAGAAGAGAATGGATGGAAATTTAATAGTAGTCGAACTACACGGGAAGGACAACGACCAGGCAACTCTTAAGGGTGGATTCTACCCTCCCAGGGGGTGGGAAAGTGAATTTACTTACAAGGTTTCTTGAACTCGAGAAACTCGACTTAAGGCTGACAATGGCAAAGAGTAGAGAACTGATAAGAGCATACACAGAAGATGAAATTAATAGTTGTTAACTCCAAATTCAGTGTCGCCAACACCGTTCGAGAAAAAAAGTGAAACAATAGATCTACTGTCCTTTTTTCTTACTTTATTTTAATAATTTCAAATTAAAGAGAAGGGACATGACATTCAGTGGAAACGACTAGGGGATTTGTCACTACTGGTTTTGCCAATCAGCTGATTCTGTTTAGTTTTCGATTTTTCAAAGTTGGCCTCTCTCTCTAATTTTACCTTCTCCATCTGATTCGCACATTGTCGCAACAGCGTAGTACCTCCAATATAAAGGGGCAGTGTCATCGGCGCAATTACTAAAAGATCAAAGGTTTTTCGCCAGCTGTCTTATTTTGTTAAGCTTTAATTAGGACCCCCCGCCATTTAAGATATCTTCTTGAGAACAAGGGCAAGGCAGCAAACACTTGTTTAGTGGAATATTGTGTTTACCTCCCACCCGTTTTCGAGGATGCTCATAAAGAAAAAAAATACGTTGAGATGAGTTTGACCCTTCCTAGTCCTGTAAACGAATAAAAGTCACCCCATTCAAGTGCAATGCCCGACAATGCCCAACAATGTTCATTAGGAGTGGGGTGGCTCGACATATGATACAAATGGAATCAGAACGAAGCTTTGGGAGTCTTATGGCAATTCGTGGGGGTTGATTCGTTCCTGTTAGAGGGTGGGATGAATTTTTTTATCTCCATCTCTTGAAAGTGGTAGATAATAGAGAAAATGCATAAACTTAAGGAAAATTTTTGTTTTAGGTTATTGAGTGCAAAGAATATTGTAATAGAGTAAAATCACTTTCCCACCTCCTGGGAGGGTAGAATCCTACGAAAACCTATAGCTTTTGGTCGTTTGAAGGAGTTGCTCTGAATAAAAACTTCTTTAATCCTCATATTCGTGTTCAGCCAGTGCCGGATTTCCCAATAGACAATGTAGGCAGCTGCTTAGAGTGGAAAATTCTTTGGTGCCAAAAGATTTTCTAACTTTTAAAAAATAATAGCGAAATTGTAATTATTATCCATTTTATGAGTTTCAAAGAAAAGTAGTAATTGTTATTCACTACAAATACCTACTTAGGTTTTTGTCTGAAAAAGGGCGTCAGATTCAAATCATTCCAAAATACGGCCCTGTGTTCAGCACCATCGAAAACGGTGGGAGGAGGTGGTCTGGTTGCGTTCCTCTTTTGTAACATATTAGTCGAACTCCTTGACTACCCCAAGAGTCATTTTTAAACTTTTAATCTATGTTGATAAAATGTTACTTTCTTAAACAATTTTCAAAAAAGAAATGATTTCTCAACCAGATAATGAAAAAGCAACTGATTATAAGGTTAAGTGTGAATGTAATGAAGATGGTTAAGTCTTGTTTGGTTCTATTTTTATGCCAATTAGTTTAATATGTTCTCTAAAACTGACCTTACTTCGATTAAAATGAAAATAACAGTATTTAAAAATGGAAAAAATATAATATGAATAATTACATAGGCGCACAAAAAAAAGTTCGACAACTTTTCCTATTTTACGTGCCTGTGTTATAGACCTACATCAGCAATCTCAGCAGTGACAAAAAATATTAGAAGAAATTATGAATGGAAGATTATCGGAAAAAAAATGTACTTGTATGACGGACTGTATGTTTTCGTAGATGTTGTGATACTGAACCAGCAATTATATCTCTGGACTTACGTAAGTTTGATACCACGGACAATATTCTACATAAAAACTTTTTCGTATCGGGCTCAGAGGAAATGCGTATGTACAAATGGTTTAAAAACATTTGTGAAGACAAAAAACAGCTTGAATATGTGTACGTCAGTATCAGTTCTATGCAGAATATAACGTGGGGTTCCACAAGGTTCGATTTTAGCACCTATACTTTTCTAACATACATGAATTCTGTTGTTGAGTATGTGGTGTAGTATATTATGTGCTGATGACATGACACAACACATATATTTTGGAAACGACTATGAAGAAATTATTAATATATCAATTAGATTTTTAAGCCTGTGTAGACAAAAATTGCCATGCTCTCTTCATAAAGGTCATTCGACAGATATGTTCGCTAAAATGGGCTATTTTACCCCCTCCCCTCTTTGTAACACTTTATAACACAAACGTTCATTTGCAAACTCCTTCCTCTAAATTTAAGGTTAAAAAGCTGCCCTTAAAAAACATTCTGTTGATTTTTGGGAACATTCGCTTTTTGTGACCCCCCCCCTTCCGCGATTTTTATCAACTCCTTCCTCTAAATTTAAGGTTAAAAAGCTGCCCTTAAAAAACATTCTGTTGATTTTTGAGAACATTCGCTTTTTGTGACCCCCCCCCCCTTCCGCGATTTTTATCAACTTTGCGACTTTCTCAACAAAAATATTGATAAGATAATTTCATTCACAAATGTGACAATGATCAATTAAGCACAGAATTTTGTAAGTAAGCAGCGAAAACATCTTTATGAAACGGCACTCTCAATCTGGATCTCTCTGTACACATACTTAAGAGACAAAAAGGAATTTCGGGCTTTAAACAATGATAGCGGCACTAGTTAACCAGACATATGGGGTCAACCATTAATTACGTCACACTTTGAGGGGGAGTCCATAAAGTGCGACAGAGTGTGACAAGAGGGGAGGAGGGGGTCAAACTTTTGTGACATCACATTATTTACATCTACGTATACCACCGTTTTAATTGAATGGAATTAAAAAGAAAAACAAAAATGAGAAAATTCTACCTAAAAATTTAAAATGTGACGTCACAACGGGGGGGGGGGATCAAATTTGACAACCTGTGACACAAAGGGAGGGAGGGGTAGAAAAACCATGAAATTTGCGTAACGTAATTAATGGATGGCCCCTACATCTACTATTTGAATCCTTTCAACGATGACTTGAACGATAATTTTGGAACATCTCATGATGAGACGTAGAAGCAGACTTGGCAAAAATGGAACATTTCATACATCTTCAATTCTCCAAGCAAACGAAAACATAGAACGGAATAGCTATGAATGTACTTTCAGTACTGTAAGAATTTAACAATAACCATGTATATAAACTATAAAGTCAAACAAGATTAATGATAATAATAATAATAATAATAATAATAATAATCATAATATGTATTACAGAAAATATACTATTTCTGACGTTCGATTATAAACTATAATATATGTATATATATCTCGCAGACATGCACAGCATTCATAAAAATATAATCAAATAGATAAGTGCAACTCCCACCAGTTATATTTATCAGTACAAAGTGAATCAAATTTAATGAGACGTTTTGGTGTATTAAATGTACCTCATACTAACCGACAGATAATTTGAAGAACCTCGATCCCAAACGAAACATAAGATTTAAATAAGTACAAAATCACTCAACACAAATCTCATCAAATTCAGTCCAACTTGTGCTTCAAATTGAAACTTACAAGTAGATAAAAGATATTACTTCAGGGCGGGGAAGTCCTTGGAGGAAGCAATGTCGTAAGTGTCTTTCTGGTTCCAATTCAAGTTCCAACTAAAGAATCTATTGGGAGAACCGGTGTTTCTTCGCCAAGAATTGGCCTCCTCACCATTTGTCGCTTCAGGGCGTCTGTTCCACCAGTGGTCGTTTCCATTGGGAATCCACTCTGGAGCATGGACATTCAGCAGAATGTTCAGTTGTCTCATTTCTGCATTTTCATTTACGACAGGTTCTTCTTCCGTTTCGGTCTCTTCCTTCGGAATCTCTAATGTTGCTTTCTTCGGGATCCCTAGTGTTTCTTTCTTCGGGATCTCTAATGTTTCTTTCTTCGGGATTTCTAATGCTTCTTTATTTTGATTCTCATTGATTTTCTTCATATCCCTTCTAGCTCGATTGCGCATGACACTCAGTGGCAAAGGATTAGAAAAGGGGGCCTTCACGACCACCTCTGGATGTTCCTGCTCTTCTATGCAAGACGGACTAGAGCTTCTAGATGAGCATGTGCTCAAACTGCTAACTGTAGACTTGGTTGGAGTGACACAGGCTGAGGATCTTTTGGAGCTAATTGGGGAGTCTATTTTCGACACTCTGCTTGAAGTGGTTCCATTAGAAGTAGTTGAGCCTGCAGTTTCCACTGGCTGAAACTTAATTCTAACTTCTGGGATAGTAGGAGTACTGAATTTCTGGGTTGCTGCCTTGAATGACTCTTCAATCAGTTCGTTTGAGTAGCCCAATCCTGAAACCTATAATAAAAATGTTATCGTCAGCAAGGTTCTTACATAGGATGTAGTACGCAGACAAATCTATTCCAATAAGTAAGTAAGTAGTAAGTAAGTAAGTAATCTTTATTAGCAAGAAAGGAATGCTATATCTTACAATAAAATGCAATACACTAAATGAGATATGAAATATAACATATAAATTACAAACAATTAACATAATATACATAGTCATCTAAACTTTAAACTTTAAAATGGAGGATTTATAACAACTTTTTCCATTTCTTTTTTAAACTTTTTTAGATTTAAATTTTTTGTCAATATTTAATTTTTTATACCAATTCAGACCCTTATAAAAAATTGTATTTTGCCCTGCCGATGTCCTTTTATATTCTAATAGATAGTTTTCTCCAGATCGAGTATAATGTTTATGGGTTTCTTTTACTTTAGTTAATTTATCGGTTAAGTACGGAGGAACTAATCTTAAACTCATTCTGTGAATTAATATAAGAACATTATACATTATTATTTGTTTAACAGAAAAAATATTCAACTGATTTAACATTTTTCTTACACTAGCATATTTGTTGGTGCTTAAGTTAATTCTTAACGCTCGGTTTTGTACCACTTGCAGATTCTGTATATCACTTTCATTTAAGGTCAGTAGTAATGATGAACAATAGGTGAGGTGAGGTTCAATAATAGTTTTATAAATAGTTCTCTTACACCATTTAGTTAAATCCTGTCCAATTCTACCCAAATAATTAACTTTTTTATTAATTTTCCGCACTACATATTTCACGTGATCTTTAAAATTCAAGTGTTCATCTAAAATTATTCCCAGATATTTATGCATTTTAACACACTCAATATTCTCATTATCAATCTTTATTTTAAATTTCTTTTTATTAACCTCGTTAAATGTATTACTAATTAACACTGATTTTGTTTTTTTTTATATTCAGCTTCAGTCCATTTTCATTTAACCAGTCATGCACCAATTTAAGTCCTTCATTTAGCACTCCCACCAATTTCTTTGTATCATTATCATGCCAGTATATTATCGTATCATCAGCAAACATTTTTATTTTACATTTATGTGTTATTTGATGTAGGTCATTTATAAAAAGAATAAACAGAAGTGGTCCCAACACAGAACCCTGCGGGACCCCATAGTCATTTTTTAGATTACTAGACACACTATTTTCATATGACACGTATTGATATCTATCCCTTAAATAGTCATAGAACCACTGTAATACCTTTCCCGACAATCCATATTTCTGTAATTTTGTTAGCAAACGATCACGATCTACAGTCTCAAAGGCCCGCTTTAAATCAAGGAACACTACCCCAATTTTACTATGACTGTCATTATCTAAAATATCTTTCCATTCCACAATTACACTTTGCAGTGCAGTTTCACATGAATAATGTTTCCTGAACCCGGATTGATTTTCAAACAGCAAACCATTCTCTTGTAAATAATTAACAAGTTGATCCTTTACTTCTATTTCCAAGATTTTTTCATAGACAGGAAGGACATTTACCGGCCTAAAATCAGCACAATTAATTGCATTGTTTACTTTGGGAATAGGTACGATTTTCGAAATTTTCCAATCAGGAATTTTTCCTCTATACAGGGAATCTTCAATAACATCATAAAATCTGTTTCCGATAACTGTGAAAGCTAATTTAATAATTTTAGTGTTTAGTCCATCACCAAGACCAGCTGTGTGTTTTAATTGATTTATTTTGTGTTTTAGGTTGCCAAATTCAATTTTTTCAAAACTGCTAAAAGATGCCGAACACTGTGGTATTTTATCAAGGAAATAACATTTATTGTTGTTTTTCGTAACTTCTTGTACTATATCTACTATACTAGTAATAAAGTATTTATTAAATTCTTCTGCTATTACTTGTTCATCAGAGTACTTCTTACCATGGAAAACAATATCAGCACCAGTCCTTTTACAATCTTTATTTAATTCTTTCAGTGTTTTCCACATTCTCTTTGTATCATATTTAACTTCATCTATTTTTTGGTTATAGTAAAATTTCTTTGCTTTCCTTATTTCTGCTGTAACCTCATTTCTTAACTTTTTATAGTCATTCCACCTACTTTCGTCTCTTGTTGTACATGGAACATTTAAGAATGCCTCTCAAGTTGATACAATTTATACTGATAAAGGGCCTTTGACCGTGTCAATCAAAATATTCTTCTTCAAAAACTCTCATTATATGGTATTAATGGTACTTTCCTGCAGCGGCTAAAATCATACCTAATGGACAGGTCTCAAATTCTAAAAATAGGGCAAAATAAATCAAGAAATATTAATGTGACTTCCGGAGGTCCGCAAGGTGGTCATCTATCTCTGACTTTATTTTCACTTTTTATTAACGACGTGCAATGCAATAATTTCTTTTTAGGATTTTGCAAACAGTGAAAAGAAAAGCTATCTATGAGAACTAAAGGAAAAACTATATATATATAAAAATATTAATGAAATCTTTGCATTCTTTCGATAACCTGACTTCTGGTTATGCTAGCAAGTAAAATTCTGATTTGCCATTCTCATTTTAACACTAGCATCCAACCTAGTCCCCTACGGCTAAGCAGGCTAAACTAGTATCTACATGATCCCCTACGATATGTAAATTCAGTTAAAAATGAGAACAAAGGCCTGAAATTAATTTATTTACGTACCTTGTCTTTAAAAATTTTTTCATTCAAATGAATTACATTTTCATAAAATCTCATTCAGTTTCTTGGAAATGCTTAGCCTTTGAAACGTTTTTCGTCCTTATTGGGTACTCTTCAGAAAAGCCTAAAGCCACTCATAACGATGTTCCATGCAAAACTAAGACATTTTCCATGAATGGTATAAAATAATTATAATTGACATTGACTGATAAAAAACAACAGATCTTCACCTATCTATGATATGAGTGGCTTTAGGCTTTTCTGCTTTTAGATTTGAAAAATCGAAATTGATCATGACTTTGAAAAACAACGACTCTTTGGAAGCATCTCTGAAGATATTTATATTTCTTTTTAAGATTTGAAAAATCGAAATTGATCATGACTTTGAAAAACAACGACTCTTTGGAAGCATCTCTGAAGATATTTATATTTCTTTTTAATATGAAATGGGCAACAATATAAGCACATTTTTCCCCTAAGATGTCCTTAAATCATATCTACATTCTCCATTTTTTTCATAATAGTTAACGCACAACTTGCAAAGATCAAAAATGAAAAAATATAATAATTAGAATACAGGGGCTACCAGTGGCGAGAGGGGGCTACAACTCTAGGAGAACATTTCTTTTTCCCATTGCCGATCTACTATATTCTGCTATACCCTTTGTTATCAGGTGTTAGTACGGGAGGCCGTAACCAAAAAAGCCTGTTATTCCCTAATGGATATGACGAGGTTTAATGGGTAGTTTTTTACAAAACAAATAGAAAATCTCTCTTACCAAAAGCCCAAAAATGGGGCGATTAATTGGGAAACAATTTTCCGTCCGTAACAAATCATGTCATTTTTTTTTCATCGCCTAATGTCCGTTTTCAGTGGAATCTTGTAAAAAATATATAAAATAATAAGAATTCACACAGAACGGACATTTTGCATGGGGCGAAATCGGTAGAGTGAGAAAGGAGAATGTAAAGAAAATGCGTGTAAAAAAGTTACTCCCTAAGTCCCTAATGGCTAATTTTTGTTTTAAATTGAAGTATACACCGAATACACGAGAAAAAAATGCTAAACGGACATTTCTCATGGGGCGTATTCACATGAAATGAAATGTACAGGGATCTGTGATACAGCGCGACGGCATCTGTATTTAGTGCTCTGCGCGTGCGCTCTGGCACATGCCACTCCACCCGGCGGTTGATGCTTGGAAAGACGCTACACAGCCAATATCTTGACAAGAGTCTAGAGAGACCGAAATGCGAAAGCTTCGAGCATGCGCATTACCTTGTAAATGTGTAATAAATTCGTGCCAGTGGAGAAATGGAAATATTTGCTGTTATTTTGTGGAAAAAAAGGCCCCCGCACCCCCCATTTTTTTGTCTGCGACGTTAATACTGCCTGCGGCGCTAATAATTATTAACAATTAGATTTCAAAATAAAAACCTACTAACCTAACCTAAAGAAATCACACGAAAGAATAAAATTATTATATAAAAAGAAGGAAAACCTAAAGAAATCAGAAAAGAATTTGTAAAAAAATATATTAATCGTTACAGAATTTAAAAAAAAAATTGTGCGGATATATGAATTTGAACCCGGGACCCTTCGCGCCATAAGCTGATGCGTAACCTATGCGCTAACCATCTCACTGGAAGTAAATGCTAGAGCAAAGAAGAAATACCCTTAGATTCCTATTTGGGACTGGGTGAAAAATTGAGATTTTTTTTTTCTAGCCCGACGGAAATCGATTTTTTTTAGCCCAGCCTCGTTGAAAATGTCCGTTGTAAATTTTTTGGGCTTTTGTAAACAAACAAAAACCGTTTCCGATAGAGAACGGATATTAGGGGGTAACAAAATTACACCGAGAAATTCTTCATATTCAAAATTTAATTACAGACAAACGCCCCACTTCAAACGTCCGTTTGTATTTTTTATTTACTTAAAATATTATCAATTAAATAATAATTTTCTTAACAGACATTAGGCGATTAGACCCCAAAAAAAATTGTTATAAATTTTTTGTTCCGACCTCCAGTATTGTTCTGCCTCACTACAAATTTCCGTTACCATGTTCTGTGTATATTTTTCATGTAAATAAAGACACACAATACGCAAACGGACATTAGGGAATTACATTTTTGAGTTTGTATTTTTTACATTTTCAATAAATAATTAAATATTTTTCGCCCCACTAAAATTTTCCGTCACCCGGGACTTTTTTTTTGGCTATGTCATAATCTATCAATCTATATGGTCGTGATTCATCAGGCGATCAGGAGAAAATCTTGGTTACGGCCTCCCGTACTATGTTCTTTGTAGCAATAGCAATAACTACATTCCGATTATTATTTTCCTATATCATTCATTAATTAATAATTTTTTGTTCTATGTACTTAGGATACATTTATCGATATTTTTTATAACAGTATTTGTAATATGAGCATGCCTGTAGTAAATAAATACCACGTTTGTAAGTTAAAAAATATTTTTAATAACTAAAAAATTAATGCCTGCTTAAACTCCGGTTCCATTTTGTTGCAATCTCTCATAATAGTTGTAATAAGTTTTCCATTTTGCATACATATAAGGTTATAAAAATAATATAAAATTATTTCTAGAAAAATTCATATTGTTGAAAGAAAAACAATATTTGACCTTGTATTTTACAAAGTATAGAGGTATAAATAGCAAAATACCCACAAACTAACCTTCACTGCTTGGACATGGAAAATAATGTACTTATTTTAATAATAATGCCTGTTAGCTTTGTAACAAATGTAAAACAGGGGTTAAAGGAATTAAACTTACTTGATATAAAATAGCATGACTGAGGCGGCTTAATGTAATATTAGAGGATTGAAAAACCAATATTGTAAAAAAATTTATAATTCAAGTCAGATACAAAAGAACTTTTCGACCATATTATAAAGTATATTGTAGTACATTTCCTAAATTTGAAATATTTTATTACAGTTTTAAAGGCCTTCCATAAACTCAAATTCCATAGCATGAGAAAATTTGTTACGATCGACGTCATCGTCAAATTGTTTTTTATTAGAAATATAACAAACGTGCGGGTAATTAAAGAGAGAATATTTCAATAAATCAGGGCGTGAACCAAACCATAAATGGGGTGATCGATTCCAAGAATTCCCCAAACTGTACACTAGATAGGAATGACGAGATTTTTCTCTTGATTTTATGAATATGATGAGAAGGAATCTAAACATAAAAAGGGTTCTTTCATCTCCTTGGAATAATTAGTTGCTTAGATACAGTTTAAGTTGTTAAAAAAATGTTTTATATTTAGAGTAAAATCATTTTGGCCATATTTACTACAGAGGATGCCACTTGCCAGGCGGGTACTATTTCGGTACTTCATTTTTGTCGGCAGAGTTCCAAAAGGCGACTAAGTACTAGATAGGGGCGGGTCACATTCAATTGGTTAGAATAACTCCAAAGTACCCTGCCCTATTTCACCAAAAAAACTGACGAGGATGATCAGTCAATTTAAGAAACTCTTGGTTCGGCTCTCGACTGTGTTAAACGTGTCATACTTTTTACGCAGTGGTAATCTTTTTTGCGTCACCGGATTTATTTATGTATTTTGAAATTTTGTACTAAAAATTAACTTATTATCATTTGAGTTCAAATTAAACTTTGCCTCCTTTGAATTGTCGCTGGCAACTGGCTGCACGAGTTAAAAAGTATAGTCTTCAGAAATAATTAACTTCAAGTCCATTAATGGTATTGTATATCTTTGGCCCTTCTGGCAATCAGTTTGTGTTTATTGTCTCCAAATTTAAAAAAAAGCAAACCCCAATTTCTCACCCCTCAACATTTGGCACCCTGTTCTGAAGTCTACATTTCCTAATGTATTATTATTATTATTAAATTATCATCTTTGAATAAACGGTTAACTATTAAATTTTGAAAAACTAAAGTTCTCTAATTTATAATTATCTACTACATTATACGCCAACACTTTCCTAGCATCTGGATAAAAGGTTTGGTAATTGTCATTCCAAAATAAAAGATTGACCACTCAAAAGTCAATAAGTATCGGCCAAATCACTTTACTTCCTGTAATAGGCAAGCTGCTCAAAACAAAACATAGGCTAGGAAACACAAAAATTTTGAGGCACCCGGATTGGTTCTAAACAAAAACATTACCAGTCCGCTAAACTAAACAACTATAAAACAGGATCGAGGATAGAAACGTCACAGCATTAAATTTGCACAGCAAATATTACTATTGAAATAACGCAACCTCTCATAATTGCTTGAAACAAAAATCCTCTAGCTTTCAATCAAATGATACCCATATATCAAGAGTACTTTTCATTATTCGACTTAAAACAAAACACGTGAAAGCACCTTACTTTTGACCTGTTACGTTAATTTTGCTTGTTTTCACATTCAAGAAAAAAACATATTTTTACAAATAAAATTAAGTATTTACCTCTCGAAGTCTCCTTCTAAGATCAGGGGTTGTATCAGGCTTCGGTACATCTCCTGGTATAATTAATGCACTTCTAGCACCTCGTCCTCTTCCAGAAGATATGAAAGGTATATCTTCATTTAAAACTGGAGTTTCGAATACGCTTGGACTGTTATTGGCACCGATCCTCTTGTTATACTCCTGAATGGTTGGTGGAGTAGGAAAATCTTCTTCTATGCATGTAGGTTGTTCGATTTCCGAATAAGACCATAGGTCGTTAAAGAAATCTTCTTTGGAGTGCCACTCTGTAGCCATTTTGTCACTGAAAACAATTGAAGATTTAATATTATGTCGCTCCCAAATTTATTTTCTTGTAATACTTGGAATGCACATACATAATAATTCTTGTTAGTCACAAATTACAGTTATTATTAGTCTGTATTAGGAAACGAAATTATGCAATATTGCGAAATTAGATATCAATTGCAAACTCAGCAAATGTAACAAAAAGTTCTTGTGAAAAGGGTAAACCAAAACATACAGAATACCTACTTATAAGTTTAGTGTCACTGAATGTATACCACGAACTTCTTTTAAGTAATAATTTGTATAAAATAAATAGTTTACGAAATAACTTCAATAGTTAAATATCTATTCATTTCATGCCATATGTGGACAAAGCACTACATTTTAGTAGGGAAATATGTACAACTATTAAATGAAAATCAGAACTCACGTTATAACCTGGCTTGACCCAAATAAAATTAATAATGGAAATGGTGTTCACTTTCTATTTAGACCTTTACATTTCACTCCAAATTGCCTACAATAACCACCTTGCAATCATTTTTTACGTCCCGTGGATTTCTTTTACTCTCTTTGCTTCCACATGTCATCTGTCAAAACCACTTGGGATATTTTTCACAACGCTCTTAAACAAGAAACGACGGAGAACAATTGAACTACAAAAATTATAGACCCAGGACCGAGTACTGACGAGGAGCACGCACATTACGCTAATGGCGCTACTGTCACAGTACGCTGTTTCATACAAATATCAAAGATCATTAGATATCATATATATAATTCTTTATCTATGCATTAGATCTAGATCAGACGATCAGAGCGAAATGGATCCCCTCCACTTCAAGGCAAGACCGTTGGACGACAGACACGACCACACGAAATGAAATAAAGGAAGCAGGAAGATCGTAGATCGTTGTTCACTCCAAATAACACGACATTCAGCGGAAGCGGAAACGGAGTACGCATTAAATGAATTTGACCAAGATTACTTAAAAAAAAGTAAAAAAGACAGGTTGTCCCGTAAGAATCGGCAAATTAATGTTAAGTCACGTGTAGGCCTGGATGACAACCGTATATGTGACTTATTTCTTCATTTTATAAAATGAATTATAGAAAAAAAGTTTCAGAATTATCCTGTCAATAAATAATTGTTTACTAATTAAATAGATACCTCTAATAATATGAACGTAGAAATACTTCAGGCTTCATGTTGTAGGCTTTTATTTATACATTTATACACATCATTTAAATATTTAACAAAAGAATGTTCAGAATCCTGTTTTTTCGCAGTTCTTCTTAAATATCTCTGGTTGTCTAACGCGTATCGTAATAAAGAAAGACACAAATTATTCACAAGACATTGTGAAGAAAACTAGATTTGTCCGAAACTTATTGGTCAATATGCCACGTCGTAAAACAAAGACATTTTAGGACAGGGACGGTAGCTCAGTTTAGCCGTCTAGCTTGCATACTGGCATACCTAACGAAGCAGGTTCAATCCCTGCTCACCGCGAAATAATTTTAATAATAAAATTATCCCCAAGATGTGGTTCGGACTCCACTATAAACTGTAGGCCCTCGTTTCTCTTTACCTAACAAAATCATTCTGGATTTTCAAAGAGTTACCTAGGTGACTTGAGAAGGGGTTAAGAAAACATTTTTAGAGGCCATTTTGAACCTTGAACAATAATGCATATATTCTAACGAAACTTTAGTAGAAATATACCCCTTGTCGAGTTAAACCATCAAACCAAGTTTCAAGTTGTTTACAATAACTTCTAAAGAAGAATTGTACATCAAAAATGTGTACTTCAGATTACAACACGTGTATCGTTTACTTTTGTCACATTTTTGTAAAAGCGAATGTATTGGCAGTACCGGCCTTTAAGGGGGGCGAGACCGTACCTCGCACGAGGGCGCCGCGAGCCTAATTTATATAATAAATAGAAAGAGTTATACAGAACTGCTAGCGGTTCCCTAACAGTACGTACTAGAAACTAGAAAGCCGACAACACTGACACATGACGCATACAAAAATTGTAATAGGAGATCAGTTTCTTGATTCTACACTAACCTGACTTGACCAGAAAAAGGGGCGCCTTTCAAAATTTCGCACGAGGGCGCTTGAGGAACTAAGGTCGGCCCTGCGTATTGGTTGAATGGCCCCATATATTCACTAAATAAAAATTCTTGTACATAATGCTACCACTTCTAGCTATTACAACCACTTTGGAGCAATACATTTTATTTTAAAAATGTTTCTATTGCTTTCTAGGTATCAATTTTAAGGCGATTTGGACTTTGAGATTAATTGAGATTAGGTTTACTTCTATAGATTAATCATTGAGTTTACCTACATAATTCGATGAGATTAACCAATTATGTGAAGAATCAACTAACCATGATGAGGTGATTGTTCGCTAAAAATTGTATTTAAAAGATTGCAATTGTAAACAAATGAGTTTATAAATTTTGCAGCCGGATATCATTAGTGTCTAAGATTTGTTATTATTTAGTAGTGCATATAAGTACTTGAATTAGTTATTAAATTACTTGAAAAATAATTGGTACAAATATCAAGTTCTCTGTAAATAACAGCCAAATCTGCACAAAGAAATAAGTGCACCTGTTGCATGTCTGGAATACCTAAAAATGATTCTCATAAACGAAAACGAAGTGTTGGAGTTACTAAATTGGGACGATACTTTTCGAGCTACTCAGACAGCTATGGAAAAAGTTAGCAAAGAACGCGTAGTTCAAAATGCACGTACTTTTACAGAAGTTCTAAACACGAAGAATTTATTATTAACTATGCCTGGATATTTGGAGGACAAGAATTATGGAGGATTGGCATGCAAACTGGTGACGATGTGCCCGAACAACATTAATATCGACAAACCACTGCCCACTATTAATGCCAATATTATGTTGTTTGATCATGAAACAGGAATTTTGAAAGCTGTAAGTCTTTTCAGTTTACTAACTCGGCTTGGGATCTATTTTAAATAAATCGGTGTAGAATCGGAGTAAATATATACGGCAAAGGCGCGATGCGGATAAGAGGCCATTCAATAAATAATAAATGAATAAATACCAAAGAGTTTAACATATAGAGGAGACAAGCTCCATAAGCGTAATGTATAAGCAGCGGTAGACTGTAGTCTTTTCATCCTTTTCACACAGTTCGTTCTCTCTGTCGCACAGTACATGAGGGGAGGTGACGATTGCAATACATTGACAGTATGACAGATGACAATATATGTGTATACCTACCTGGGACTTATGGGTGACTTAGTTTTTCTACAAACTACAAGTATATAAACTATTGTCACAAAAAATAATTAATTAATATACAAATTAAACGTGATAAACAGATTAAACGTTATAAACAGAAGAAAAATTTGAGAAAACACGTGTAATTGTAAATAAAGCAGATCGCTATTTAAAACAAAGATTAAAAATTGACGGTATTTGTGAAAACAAAGCGCGCCGGGTAAGGCTGAGTTGCTTTGTAAAACAGAGTGGATAGAGAGGGTACGAGGTCTGCGACAAGGACGAAAAGCCTACAACCAAATCGCGGCTCCCGGCAAATCCACGGCTTGTCTTCTCTAGTTATTAAACTCTTTGATAAATACCTACCTAAATGTAAACGTAAAGCGAATGTTGTCTCTACTCCGCGCATGCGTTGGAACGGTAATCAACCCACACATTGAATTGATTGATTGATTTTCCAGCGTATGGTGGGCATTGCTTCCAAATGTACTAAAAAGTAAAAAATTATTTTTGTATTCATACCTTTGGAAAGTGAATGTTTTGGGGGCGGTCAACTAAGCAAAGTAAGTGTACATACAATAGTGTTTATGACCGCCCCAAAGCTTTTAGTTTCCAGATGCATGAATTTAAAAATTATTTTTTACTTTTTAGTACATTTTTTTAAATACAAGCTTTGGCTTTAATTTTTTTTTATACAATTTTTTATTTTGATGTTGATGTATTAGTATATTATAACAGTAAATCTGCTTTTTGTATAATTTTATTAATCCTTTTTTGTATGCATTTTAATGGTTTCATATAAGTTTTACCATCACCACCCTAGTTTATTATTCCTCAATTTATATGCAATGCAATTACTGGAACACAGGAATTACGTACGATATTTGTTTTGACTTCACTAATAGCTCTTTGCAGCCCTCGCAAATTTACTTTTCGTAAAATTAAATTCCTGGTTAAAGACTGATTAAATAATAATTACATACAACGTTAAATAGCAATTAAAATTTAATTTACAATTCCATACTGTTGAACTGTTGTACTTGTATAAATATTCTCTTTTATAGAGCGCCACACTTGGTGGCGCGGTATAAAAGTCCCCATCATGTGGGAAAAATTTGTATTAATCTAAAGTGACCAGGTCCCAGGTAGGTACCTAAATTCGGGACAAAACGGATCAGGCAGAGGTTGGTTCTTGAATACTTGATTGTTTCAAAAAGTCTCACATCTAAAAATATATAAACTAGAACAATGTAATAAACTAAAAACTGAAAATGAAAGCTATAGGTAGTTAACGTTTCTACTTCGGTTCCCAAAACTTTTTTGGTCGTTGTTAACTCCATATCACAGCAAGCCTCCTCATTTCTATGGTTTGCCAAAAATTCATAAACCTCTGACATTCCCTTAAGACCAATTGTGAGTTCAATTAATTCTCCATGTAGTAAACTCTCAAAATATTTATTAAAAATCCTAAATCCTTTATCAGGTTCCTCCGGGTCTTATATTAAAAATAGCAAACATTTTTTGGAAAAGCTGTCAGAAAATCATTTTAATAATAATCATCTAATGGTCAGTTTTGATGTAGTAAGCCTATTTACAAATGTTCTTGAAGATAAAACATTAATAATAATTAAAAACAAAGTGCAACAAGATGGGAATTTGGCGAATAGAACTAAGTTAAGCATTGAAACTATAATGGAATTACTTACACTTTGCATTAAAACAACATACTTTCAATTAAATAATGACTGCTATCAACAAGACTTTGGGATGGCCATGGGTTCTTCATTATCTCCAAAATTAAGTAACATTTTCATGGAAAATTTTGAGGAAAGTAATATTAATAATCTAGCTTATAAATCCATTGTATGGTGGAGATATGTAGATGACATTTTTGCTATATGGTTTATAATAAAGAATGTTTAAGTAATTTTTTGAATCAGATTAACGAAAAAGAACCTTCAATTAAATTTACAGTAGAAATAGAGAATAATAATGAATTACCTTTCTTAGATATTTTAATTAAAAAATTAGATAACACATACCAAACCAGTGCGTATAGAAACAAACGCACACAAACAGATACTTAAATTTCAATTCAAATCAACATATTAGTGTTAAGAAAGGTGTTGTTAAGTGTTTGTATGACGGAGCCAAAATTATTTCTTCAAATGATGTAATATTAAGGAACGAAAAGCAGTTTATAAAAAATGTCTTATTAAATAATCAATATCCTAAGAGTTTTGTTGGTAGTCAGTTATTGAACATTGGTAGTAGAGAAAATATACTATCAAAACCTGAGGTATTTAGGTCAATGGCAGTAATTCCATATATACATGGTTTATCGGATAAATTACGAAAAATTGGGAATAGGTTTTCCGTACGAACGGTTTTTCAAACGGGCTCCACGCTAAGATCGGTTTTATCAAAAACCAAACCTCTAAATATGGTTCAAAATTCACAAAATTGTATTTATAGTGTTCCGTGTGAGTGCGGAAAACATTACGTAGGTGAATCATCTAGACCTTTCAACGTAAGGCTTGGTGAACATAGAAATTACGCTAGAAGGGGAGAATTTGAAAAATCCAACATTTGTGAACACGCGTGGGATAATAATCACAGGATTAAATGGGACTCGGCGAAGATTTTGGTAAAAGAGAGCAACGGAACAAAAAGAAAACTTAAAGAATCCTCGATTATTTTATTAAACGAGGATAGATGCGTTTCGAATTATTTAATAGATTTTTGTACTAGTTGGTTGCCCATCCTTAGAGACGAAGTAAGTAAAAATAAGATAAATATAATTTAATGTCTCATGTGACTATGGAAATACATAAACAAAGAGCTGTCATGGTTGACAGCCAAAAAAGTTTTGAGAACGGAAGTAGATTCTCTTCCGAAACGTTAACTACCTATAGCTTTCATTTTCAGTGTTTAGTTTATTACAGTGTTCTAGTTTATATATTTTTAGGTGTGAGACTTTTTGAAACAGTCAAGTATTCAAGAACCAACCCCTGTCTGACCCGTTTGGCGCAGAGGTTTTTTCATTAAAATTTTTTAATATTTTTCAGTGGCAAAATACCCAATAAAAAGTAAGAAAATCTGAATATGCCACAAATAAACAATTACAGACAACATACAGATACAATATAAAAACATTAAAACCATAATTCTACAGCTCTTACCAAACACGCTTTAAACCGTAATCATAGCTTTAACTTTTTACAACACAGAAATTTTACAGAAGGAAGCAGAATCAAATTATCATCGAAGGACAATACATGAAATGTTACAAATTATAAGATACAACGCAATAAACAACCCTACTGATCTAGGAAATTTAATCAAAACTTATTTTAACTTATTAAATTAACATTTGTATTTTCTTGATGTATACCTGGGATTTTTCGGTCAGCTTTAAATGAAAATTCTTATATTTTTTTCCACTATTGCAAATTTAGTTATGGGGGAATTAGAATGTCAAATATTTACACCATTAAATTATAAACCTAAATTTTACAAAAGATATGTAGATGACTATTATTTGTTTACCAAAAAATAAAAAAGAATGTACTGTTAACAGCTTCAATAGTTTTCATCCACGACTGCATCACCACCGAAATTGAAAAAGAAAAACATAAACTTTTTAGATATAACCATTAAATACAATGAATCCGGAATTATTGATACCTACTAACTAGTACACGAAAGAAATTTGGTCGCAAAGATACTTAAATTATAATTTAAACACTCCTACCAATTACAAAAAAAAGTGTTGTTAATGGCCAAACAGATCGAGCCATTCAACTTTCACATCCAAAATATTGTTATGTATTACACCCCCTTGAAACTAGAGATTGATACGCCTATGCCTAATACTGGAAACTTGTAGAAAGAGATAGAGTCCCCTAGCGTGTGGTGGGAAAAGATTATTGATTGTGTTCTGGATGGATCTAGAGGAAATTTCAGAGTATATAAGGCGCAATTACCGGCGCAGGAGAAGAAGTTTATTAAAGTGAAGTTTGGTAGCGAGAAAAGTGAGGTTAAATATCAAGTAAACAAAGTGTAAAAGTTATTTTGGTTAATTAAGAAATATTGTATAATCAGTTAATAATTAAATAAAGCGTTAGTGGTTTACCCCTTGTTAAAATTATTTAGAACCCACGGATTCATACAGGGTGTTTCCTAAAGGGTAGAAAACTCGCAACAATATAGACAAAATAACTTGAAAAAAATTAAAACAGTCCTCGAAACAAATTCCTATCCTAAACATTTTTATGAACCAAAGAAGTAAGAATAATAACAAATATGTATCCATGCCTTACATATCAAAAGTATCTGAGAATATTTCAAATGTATAAAAAAACATAATATAACAGTAGCGCATAAACTTATAACTAGAACAAAAAAATTCTTTACAAAACTAAAACACGAACTACAACTAAAAACGAAACTAACACAATTTATAAAATAGACTAATAATTATAACAGTACATGTACTGACCAAACAAAGCAGTACATGCATAAACGAATATATACACACAAATATAATATAAGAACACTAAATCAAAATTCGACAGCTCTTACCAAACACGCTTTAGACCATAATCATAGCTTTAACTATACAGTATACATCAAGTTAATTTATTAAATTAACTAAAAAACGGATATTGTTATATGACATACATTTTTACATCTTTCCATCAAGTCCACAAGATGATTCTTAAAATATTGTTACGGATTTCCACCTTTTTAGGAAAACACCCTGTATGAATCCGTGGGTTCTAAATAATTTCAACAAGAGATAAACACTACTAACACTTTATTTAACAATTTACTGACTGTACAATACTTGTTTACTTAATAGTTAACCTCACTTTTCACTTTGTTCACTTTTATAAACTGCCTTCTTAATAAACTTCCCCTTCCGCGCTGGTAATCGCGCCTTATATACTCCGAATTGGAATCTCTAGATCCATCTAGAAGCAATCAAGAATCTTCTCCAACAATATTCCAGAAAAGTCCGTTTTATTCTCTTGGCTTCCAGTCACAATCACTAGGCATAGGCGTACCATCTCCTTTTCCAAGGGGGTGTAATTAATAACACTGCCCCCTCCTTAAGCCTGATCGTCCCGATCAGGCAACTCAGAATCATTGATGTACTTCGCCAGTCTGTCCAAATGCACGATCTTCATCTTGGACTTTTTGCTTTGCTGAATCCGATAGACGACGTCATTAATTCGGGTAATAACAGTATACGGTCCATCCCAAGGTGGTTGAAGTTTCGGTGACCTTCCTTTCTTCCGCTGTGGGTTGTACAGCCAAACCAGGTCTCCTGCCTTGAACCCTTCTGAATTACCCTTACGATCATATCGAGCCTTCATTCTGTCACTGGCTGGTGATGGTTCCGCTATATCGTTAGCCAACCTCTTAAAAGGAGCTCCGGCGTTGAACTGCTTGTTTTCACCCTTACTTTCAGTCTGTGGTCCCTTACTGGCTGCACAAATCTTGCATTTGCGACACCAAGCCTCCACATCCTGACGATTTCTTATCCAATAAAATCGTTCTCGTATTTTCTTCAGGGTCTTGTTAACACCAAAGTGTCCATCGGATGTTCCATTGTGCACTTCCTGAAGCACCTTCGCTACTCGACACCTGGGAATCACTAGACGCATAATCACCTTTTTTCCATCCGGGCTTTCCCATGCTCTCCGCAACAGCCCGTTCCTGACACTCAGTGAGTCCCACTGCGCCCATAGTGCCTTCAGTCCCACTCTTTTGCCTGAAACATCTTTCCATTTTGGACGAGTTCCCCTTTCTTTGGCTCTCAATATAGGCCCAATTTCCTCATCGTTTAGTTGCTCTTGTCTGAGCGCTTCGTCTGTCCTGTCATCCGGCACCTCCACCTTCACAGTGTTCACTGCTCCCGTGACCTGCAGTTTCTCCTGGTGGTAGTACTTGCAATCTTCCTTGCACCTTCTTCCGGATGACGTATCAGCATCCTTCTGGGGTTTCATTTTATTTTCACGTCCTGGTAGTAGTGGACTTCTCGGAATGCTTCGAAGCTGGGAAATCCTTACTTCTCTCGGGGTACCACGTTCCTTATCCGTCACAGTCTCTCTGGTACCAGCTTCCTCTGATTTTCCCCTCAGCTTCATAGCAACTCCGGCCTTTACTCTCTCCAAGCTTCTCCGTGGACATTCAAGCTGGATATGTCCTGGTTCTCCGCACCTGTAACATTTCATACGCTGTCCACTTGGCCTTCCACTACTTTTATTCTGAGTCTCGTCAATCTTTCTAGCAGTCACTTTCCTCGAGTTCCGATATCGACAGTCTCGTTTGATATGTCCCATCCTGCCGCAGTTGTAGCATTTAATACCTCCGCTTGGCTTTTCTCTATTTTGTTGGTTTTCCTGTCTTCTTGGAGGATTGAATTTAGCCAGTAATTGACTGAACATTTTATGTATATCGGCCAACATAGGGTTCTGGTTCTCCTTTTCTGACTGCGATTCTTCCAGCGTCATAGCCCGTACTCTTGACTTTGGAGTATCCCTATAGACGGCTTCTACCTCTAGTGCATGCACCAAGGCTTCACTACTACTTTTATGTCGGGATAGCCTGAGGACTCGTCTGATTTCCTCGTCCCTTATCCCATCTAGGAATGCCCCCACTGCCAATTGCTCTTTAAATTCTTTTGGCGCATTAGGGTATGCTAAGTGTGCCAGTCTTTCCACCGCAGCTTCAAATTCTTGCAGACTCTCTCCAGCTTTCTGAACGCGCACTTTCAGCTGGGTCTGGTATACTTGAGCAAGGTGTTGATCTCCATATCGTAGATCTAAGGCAGCTTCTAAAACTCTAAAATTCCGTTGTTGGTCTGCCGGAATTGTCTGGAGCAACTCCAACGCTTGGCCTCTTAAAGCCACGATTAATGCCTTAGCCTTCTCTTCGTCATTCCAGTTGTTAGCACTCGCTGCTGCCTCAAACTGTGTCTTGTAAGTCATCCAGGAATTTTGACCATCAAAGGAGGGAATTTTTAATTGCTGGCCTGATGACACCACCTGCTGGTTTCCTCTTGTCCTCAACTGTTGTTTAAGTTGGTCTATTTCTCCTTCTACCTGATGCATTTTCTCTTCAACCTTGTCTACTTTTTCCTCGACTTTGTCCATTTTTACTTCGACCTCATTAACTTTCGTCTTTACGCTACCCATATCTTCCTTAATCTCATTTTTTATTTCTTCAACGACTGTAAACAAGGCATTCTGTTGCGTCTCTATAACTTTCCTTAAGTCGTCATTTTCCTTTTGACGGCGTTTCTCTTGATCCTCAAAAATTTTTCTTAATTCTTCTTGACGTTTTTGTTCTTGTTCTTGGCGTCTTTTTTCCCGTTCCTCCTTCTCTTCCTGGCGCTTTCTTTCCTGATCCATCATCATCTTTTGCATTTGGGCCATAAATTCCTGCATTTGTTGTTCGGATGCCATGCTTCTGGTCGTTACCGGCATACAATTACGTTGAAATCAAATAAGTTTAATATAATTACGTCACTATCGGTAATGGGACTGTCCAGAAAACCCTCAAAACGGCACGAAAAAGTCTTATCTAGAGTCTTTGTCACTTAACCTCTAATGTCCAACAAAATGTTCCAAAAATGTCTCAAAAATGCACTTAAACACTATTTTTCCTGTTCGAAAATAAACCTCGAACAATGTCCAGTAAATTAGTCCTTCCTGTGTTAGCACTAACTCCGAGAATACTGTCCCAGTCTTCTCAACACTCCCGAAAAATCCTCTTGTCAAAATTCCGCTTCCGAAGTGAATCCGTGGGTTCTAAATAATTTCAACAAGAGATAAACACTACTAACACTTTATTTAACAATTTACTGACTGTACAATACTTGTTTACTTAATAGTTAACCTCACTTTTCACTTTGTTCACTTTTATAAACTGCCTTCTTAATAAACTTCCCCTTCCGCGCTGGTAATCGCGCCTTATATACTCCGAATTGGAATCTCTAGATCCATCTAGAAGCAATCAAGAATCTTCTCCAACAATATTCCAGAAAAGTCCGTTTTATTCTCTTGGCTTCCAGTCACAATCACTAGGCATAGGCACCATCTCCTTTTCCAAGGGGGTGTAATTCATAACAATATCATATTTCACACCACCATTAGGGAAAACTTTAAGTGCAACATCCATAAATTGAATTGTATCAATAGTAACATAAACAAACCCTTAAGTACCTATAACACAGACCAGACAGCAGGCAATACATTTTTTCAGCCTTTAGTTTTAAAACGTCTAATAGAAATAAACATAAAATGTAGGTAATAGTGTAAAACTTTTTTTTTTAATTACAGTTATTGTAAGTAAGTAATGTATAGTTATTCAAGTTGTAAAATTACACAAAACAATCGTAAGTTATGATAAATATTGCAGTTTTTACTCTGACAATGGTTAATAAACCGAAACGTAGGAAATATGAGAATTTTAATTCAAGGTGGCCATTCCCTAGAAAGAGATATCCGATAGGAAAATATTTGTTATTTCTGGCCATAGCTTTTTTTTCTTAGTACGTATATTAAATAGTATACTACGTACCATGAACTGTAAGTGATACTTTTCAGGTCGAGAATGTAGTTTGTGAAACCGAGGCCCGTAGGGCCGAGGTTTCCTAAACATTCGAAACCTGAAAAGTCACTTACTGTTCGCGGTTAGTAAATAGTTTTTTGTAATACCTGCGAAAATCAAAGAAAAGTAATTAATGAGTTAAATTTTAATTATTGGCAACTACCTGTCAACATTAAATTTTAATATTTTAAATAAATTAGGTATATCGTATATACTAGAAATTAACAAAAGAAAGCCTAATAGATAAACAACTCGTTGAAAAGTCAAGTTTGACAAGCAGTTTTTGAGGAAATACTATTATGGATATTGCTTGTACATCGCTTCTACCTGGGAAATCTAAAAAAAGATACGAAATCACATATGACGTATTTAGAAAGTGGTGCGACGCTAAATATGTGGATATTCATACCAGAGGCGGTTTTACTCGCATATTTTCTAGAGAAATCTAAAAAATATACAATACATCTCCAGCCAGTTTATGGTGCGAATATTCCATGCTGCGGTCAACCATCTCCTTAAATGATAATGTTGACATTTCAAAATATGCCAAATTAAGGGCATTTTTAAAAAACTAAAATATTGGATATCGTCCCAAAAAAGTGCGGTGTTTACTATAGAACAAATTGTAAAATTTTTGAGTGAAGCATCTGACCAAACATATCTGATGAAGAAGGTCGTTGCTATTATGGGAATTGCGGGAGCCTGCCGCAAAGATGAATTATGCAAGGTAACAGTAGACAATATTGTTGATAAAGGAAGCGTAAGACTTATCAAAATACCTGATTCTAAAAATCACCTTTCAAGAAGTTTCACTATCGTAGACAATGACAATTTCCACTGTCTGGAATTATTCAGGAAATATATGAGTCTGCGACCAAAAAATTCAGAAAATAAAAGATTATTCTTGAGATATAAAAATGGGAAATGCGTTAACCAACCAGTTGGGAGAAATATTTTCGCTAAAATTCCGTCTGATATTGCAACATTTTTAAATTTGGAAAATGCAAGTGGACATTCGTTTCGCAGAACCTCGGCAACTCTTTTGGCTAACAGCGGAGTCGACGTTCTTGCGTTGAAAAGGCACGGTGGGTGGAAGTCCTTGGCAGTAGCAGAAAGTTATGTGGCGGAATCTTTAACGAACAAAATACAAGTAGTAGCTAACAAGATTTTCAACATTAGCAACCTAGAATCCGGTTCATCTCGTCAAACATCTGATAATGATCTCTCGGATAATATGGAGAATACTCCACTAGATGGTCCTGAAGTAATTAAAGAAATACAAAAAAATTTAACATCAATTTTGACTGTTGATAATATGAATAATTGTACTTTTCACATTTCCATAAATAATAAAGATGCTTAAAATAATATCTTCATTTTTGTGTATGCATGAAATGTTTGGTTTCAACGATAGATTTTTTTTACCTAAAATTTCTGTTGATCTGAGCAGGTAAATAATAACTAGTACGTAATATTCACTTACAGCTCACGTCGGACTGTAAGTGAATGTTACAGCCCTGTAACCATGGCAACCAGTAAATGAATTGTAAGTTCAGCTTACTCTAATAAAAAGTTGTTAATAATGATCCACTTACAGTACAGGTATTACAAAAAACTATAAGAGTACCTAAGTAGAACCATAACAAGACTATTACTATGAATTTTCACTCAATAATATCAGTGGTTTGCAAAATAGCTAGATTTAAATTTAAAAATCATGTTAATCTTTCTATTTCGTAGTTTTAAATCTAGCTATTTTGCAAACCACTGAAATTATTGAGCGTAAATTCATAGTAATAGTCTTGTTATGGTTCTACTTAGGTTCTCTTATTTTTTTTCACATACCTATACGTACTAAGAAAAAAAGTTGTAGGCAAAAATAATAAATAATTTCCTATCGGATGTCTCTTTCTAGGTGATGGCACC
Organism: Stenurella melanura; assembly: GCA_963583905.1. Taxonomy (NCBI): domain Eukaryota; kingdom Metazoa; phylum Arthropoda; class Insecta; order Coleoptera; family Cerambycidae; genus Stenurella; species Stenurella melanura. The sequence continues at coordinate 19,941,471 of OY757316.1, forward strand.
TTAAGGAGGTTGAGGCGCTAGACAAAAATAATGAAAAAAATCTGAAATGAAGTTTTTTTAATGCGTTTTTATATGACGCTATTTTCAAGTCATTAAGAAACTCATAAAGTTAAAATCGGTAAATTGCAACCATTGTTGATTTTTCCGTTTTGTAGAAATAAGCCAGAGTTGTACGTGGTGTCCACTATTGAGTTTTATGTAAAAAAAAAAAAATAAATAAAAAAAACTTTAAATCTAGGAGGTATTGATACATCAATTTTCTCAGCTCATAGTGTAGAATGCATCAACCTCTGCTGTATTTAGAGCAGGTGTAAATACAGAGCAAATAAAAAAATACAGCTGGATGGACACCTTCGTCTAATACATTCTTTCATTTCTGCAATAGACCACTTAAAAAACCAAATGATACATTTGCTTACGCTATCCTACAATCGGATATGTGTTCAAATAAGTAAATAAAAAATTATTGTTATTATCTAAAGAAACTACAATTCAGTATTGTTCATATGCCAGAAAGGAATGCACTTTATGCACATTAATGTTTACGTTTATTATGTTACATTACGTTACTACATAAAGTTAAAAATTAAAAAAACTTTTACATATGTAGTCTTATGGAAAATATGTCAACCCAGCATGCAAACGGTACATTTTAACACAAATAACTAAATAAAACACACTATTATACCACATAGTGGTAGACAACATAGTAGTGTGTTTTATTTAGCTATTTATGCGAAATGATTAACTACCACAGAGTAACAGCTCCTTCGATCAATTTTTTGGTACATTTTAATTTATAGCAAATAACAAAATAATGTCAGTAGTTTCGAAACCTAACCATGTAAAGCATTGATGTTTTACTCATATTTTAATATTGTTTCCAATTTAATTAGCAGACTGTTAATAAATAAAAAATATTATTAAACATTTGTAAACTGTCAAATTGCTCTTTTCGTTAATGATTTTTTACTGATTTTTCAATTATTTAATGATTTAACTTTAATCTTTACTGCTTCTCATCTTTTTTTAAAATAGTTACTGAAACAAATTTATAAAATACACAGATATTTACATAAATTTATTTTTTTTTTCAAAAAGTTTGGACAAAACATCCAAAAGTTAATTCATTAAGTAAAATAATTAAATCTACCTGCTTAATAAATTAATTAATAATAAAACATGATTTATTTTGCCTTTATGACAATATTTATTGGTATCGTCGAATTATAACCTTTTGTAATAATTTATTATGAAAAAGTTCCGATTTAGAATTCGACTTACTTTTGCTTGGGACTGTAACGCTTCAACCTCCTTAAGCTGACCGAAAAATCTCAGGATAATCAAGCTAATTTGATATCAACGGCCAAGAAAATACAAATATTTATGAAGATAATTACAAAAAGTAGTATTTTCTTCTTTCCCGTCTAATGAAAAACACTGAATTCTTAAACTGAATTGACTATAGGGGGTGTTAAGATTGTGTAAATACCAGACTTTTTGATATGGAATTTCTGAGATAGTTACATGCATGATTTAATAAAACGTTAATTTCTGACATTTCTGTTAAAATAACAAGTTGCATTGGTCACCAATTCACCATCCGGTGAAAAGTACAGTGAAAAGTAACTGTTCATGCTGTAGGTAGCTGTATAATATATAGAAATACGAATGCAATTAACCCGCGACTAATAATAACAATAAAGATTATAATAATAATACTTTATTAATTCAATAGATCAAACAATATTGATACAGGACATGTCAAAAATAACGTAGGTACAATGATCATTATTTACACATAATAATACTAAGAGAGAAAAAAATAGAAACTAAATATTCATTTACACTATAAAAGGCATTAGTAAGTAACATATTTTTAACACAAGATATACCTACATTTTTTTAAACTACAACTTTTTATGCTTATATGCTTATAGCTAATTTATTATAAAGAACCATACCAACATAGTAAGAGTAAGGATTGGATTTATAGAGTACCCTACTAATCTGTGAAGTGAATATATATCTTGTAAATGTCAGACTCTTAGAGCATTTCTGGGATATTTGCCTGATTGTAAGACTATCCAAAAAAATACAGTAGATATGCCCTGTTTAAACAATATACCTATATTCATAAAAAATTCTCCGAACGAAAGCGTGAAGTTTAGTTCACGCTTCTTTCCTTGATTTATTACTTTCCTTGCTATCTTACTCTCCTCTATATTATTCGTTAACATAAACAAAGCATAATGTAAGTTGCCTTTCCAAGAATAACCCATAAATATTTTCATAATAGTTGCCATGTGCTGAAGCTGGCAAGTGCTTTCATCAGTCGGTCAGTACAAGTACCATCCCTTACATATTACACGATTCAATAAGTGTGGAATTTCTTGCCCCGGCAATGTAATATGTATACAACAACTGGCGACATGAAATATTATAAGGGATTTTGGTATAAGCTAAGCCAACTGATGTATACTATTTTTAAAATAATCGTAAATCAGCTGTGTGTATAGTTTAAATTACGCCTCAGCCGTCCAACGATGAATATTTTACTTTCACATCCACGTAGTGGATTGGAAGTATAGTAATCGTAAAAAAAATATTTTTTTTTTACTTGAAATAGGTCTAGAATGTCATGAAACATCGAGATTTTAAATGAGCGAAAAATTTTTTCTGTCTGTCTGTCTGTCGGTCTGTAACTTTTTTTTGTCCGCACGTTTTCTCCGGAACGGTTTAAGATATTGACTTGAAATTTTGTACACGTATATAAATCTGTTGATTTAAATCAAATTTATTTAATTCGTCTCAACCCTGTTTGGGGGTGGTCAATTGAGCTTGAAATTAACTATACAATACTGTTATATGATCGCCCCCAAAGGTTTTGGTTTCCAAATGTATGATTTTAAAAATTATTTTTTACTTTTGAAAACAAACCCACCCCTTTGGAGAGGGTTGATTAAAAATTTAGAAAGAAGATAAAGAAGAAAAAAATAATTAGAGTAAAACAAAATTTAATTAACGTCCAGCTACGTACGTACAGAGTTTAGATAGAATGAATAATAATACATTACAAAACTGACTACGCAGCTGTGCTACGCAGTAAGTTCCAATATAATGTTTATAAACTTTAAAAAATAATAAATTTGACAAATGGGTTACGATTATGGTCCCGACCTGGCAGTTTACATCTCACTCCCTCTTGCCGTGAACAAGGCAACACCTTTTAGTACATTTTTTTAAATAAAGCTTTGCTTTAAAAATATATTTTTTATTTATAATTTTTCCACCACCGTTTGGTTAGGTACCTACCCGAAGTTGCGAAGAAAAATGAATCTTTCACATAATAAATTGTATTAAGTCCCAAATAATGTGTAGTTCTTGTGTGGCTTGTACTATTATTGTTTATACTTTAAATTACCTATATTTCAAACTTCGTGTAAACAGTATTTCATTTGTTGATTTTGAAACTGCTGATTTATAATTTATTTATTTGTTTTCATTTAAGACGTAGGTCTATAATTATAACTACAGAAACTCTATGAAAGATACTTTTGAATAACTAGGCCCAGGCCAGATTTAGTTTATGACTTTGTTTTTCCATCACGCAATATTGTGAACTTAGCAGTTTAGCATCAGCAGATTTAAGAATGTATCAAAAAGGTAAACTGGTAAATTTGCATCATTCTATCGATCTCGGTTATTTACACTTTTCGCAAATACCTACAAAATGAGGAGTATAAGAATTGCATTTGATCAGCACATTTCTAAAACCGGCAGTATCACTCGTAGAAAAAAATTGCTCATATCACTGTGTTGGTAATTGAATTCTGAACGAGCTAACCATTGTAATGTAATGACTGTTATTCAAAGTAAAGAGGCGTATAAATTGAAAATTATGAACCTTTCAGCCCCCATTCTCTATGGTCTTCTAAAAATTCACAAAGTAAATAACCCTATACCTACGCCCCATAGTGTCTTACATCAATGCTCCGGTCTTATAAATTGTGTAAAAAAATTAAATTGCATTTTACCAAAATTAATAAATTTTAAATCTAAATATTCCATAAAAAATTCTTTTGAATTTATTGAGAATACAAAAAATTTAATAATACCAAATAACGCAAAATTAATCTCCTTTGACGTTAAAAGTCTGTTCACCTCAGTCCTGCTCACAGAACTAAAATTAATTTTAAATAATTTAATAGATAATTCACAAATCAGCGAAAACGAAAAAACAGAGTTAAAAAATCTTTCGAGAGTTTGTATTGAACAAAACTATTTTCAGTTTAATGGTGAATTCTTTAGACAAAAAGATGGGCAACCAATGGGTTCACCAATTTCTCCTTTGTTAGCTGAAATATTTGTGTCAAACTTAGAAAACTTAATTTTTAATAGCAATAGCAGTTTAAATACACATGTGTTTTATTGGGCTAGATATGTAGACCTAGGAACCTAAGTAATTACCTTGATTTTTTAAATTCTTTTAATAGTAAAATGCAGTTCAGAATGGAAACGGAGCAAAATAGTCAATTAAACTTTCTAGATATTAACATAAAAAAATATAACAATCAGTTAATATTTAGTATCTACCGCAAACCTACTACTACAGATACAATAATACATTATAACTCGCAACAATCAAGGTTCACCCGTCCATAATCTAATACGTAGACTCACGATTTTTCCTTTGAGTCAAGGTGAGTTCGATAGAGAATTAAATATAATCAAACAAATTGCAAGAAATAACGGATACCAGTCACTAATAGATAACATGGTCAAAAACAAACAAACGCAAAATGCGTCAAAAATAATTTTTCACTGTGCCTAACAAACCTACAAAATATAGTTTTATTAATTATGTTCCGAAATATAGTAAGAAAATTTTTAGGGATTTAAATAATTTAGGTGTCTCTATAATAAGTGTGAACAAACAAATATAGGAAACATTTTGGTTAATAACAAAGAAAAACTAAATAAAATTGATAAATCTGGTGTATATAAAATCAATTGTAAAGATTGCAATGCTGTCTATATCGGTCATAGTGGTAGAAGTGTTGTGAACAGGATAAAAGAACGTAAAAAATCAATCTTAAATAACAATAAGAATACAGGAATGTCAATATACTGCATTGAAAACAATCATTTCAGTTTAGGTCTACTTCAAACATTCCCATAATTAAGGATGTTAAATTAAGTCTTAAATATATTAGGTCATAAATAGATTAAGGCATAAACACTTTTAGGTATAAATTAGAATAAGCACGTCGGAAACTTTAGTATTCACTATGTAATACTCTTGATAAAGGCCTAATAAGCCAAAACATATGTAGAGCATTTATAATATATTATTTGATTAATCTAAAAGCAGTGTTTAATTTATAATTAACAATTACTAAGCTAACCATTAGACTCTTCGCCGATTTGCTGCAATTTTTATATAATTGTTGCACATTCTAAAGGATACTCCTCGCAGTTTCTTTGGTACATAATTATGGTAATAAGGGGTAAACAACCCTCAATAAAAACAACATCAAAACTTGAAGAATATTTATATAAGGAAAAGAACTAATACAGTGGTATATATACGTCGTATTTTGTTCAATGCAATGCTCTAATGCTCTGAATATCTCAATTCTCAATTCTATCACTAACATTTCCCTCTAAAGTTACTGTTAATATCAGCGTATAAATAATAATAAAAATAATAATAATAATAATAATTAGTGGATAAATACCTACCTGGTAATCTAGAAAAAATGGGAATATCAGACTGGGAAAAAATAATCACCATATCACAAAAATCTGTCATACTATCGACATGTCGCACTATCCGCCGTGTGTTAGCCCCGTGTCTGACAGGAGTCATGCTACCAACGTAAGTTGTGGTAAAAAAAAAATAATAATAATAAATAAAAACAAATAAACAAACAAAAAACAATAACAGCAAAACATCAGAAGTACACGGAATTGATGGAAGAGATAAAACGGATGTGGGGTATGGACAATGTATATATAGTACCCATTGTACTGTCAACCACCGGCGTCATCCCTATGAGTTTACACGAAAACATCAAAAAATTAAATTTACACAAGGGTACTTATATAAACTTACAAAAAGCTGTGATTCTAGGAACAACAAGAATAGTCCGCAAGTTCTTGAATCAAACATGAGGGTGCTTGGCTTGGCCCGTACCTCATGAAAAATTGCCAGCATAGAAAGAGCTGCGAACAACAGAGATAATAATAATAATAATAATAATAATAGTACACTATTTTAGTATCTATAACCCAAATAAACCTATTCACATCGAGACGCTCGGCAATCCCTTTGATGCCAAGTTCGTGACCGTTATCAATACAGCATTATTTTTATACGTCGTCAGCTAAATTATAGTGGTAGACATTTTTTGATTAATTAGAAAATATAAAAAATACATATTTTTAAAATTAAAGTAATTAATAACTTTTTATTTACTTTATTTTAATTTTATTTATTTTATTTTATTTATTGTTTAAAATTAAATGATTCTTCTTCTAGCTAACACTAACTTACTGTCCAAATTCCAATAAAATCAGACTTTTCGTTCTTAAGTTATCGTGCTTACAAGAAACGTGGTGGAGATGGACGGGCAGACAGGCAGACAGATGGACATTTTGAAAGTTATTCAGAATTCGATAACCAACACAGTGATATGAAATTTTTTTCTCTACGAGCAGTATTACCGGTTTTAGAAATGTGCCGATTGAATGCAATATATTCGTTTTGTATTAACGAAGAGTACAAAACCACAAAAATCAGTTCTGGGGGTGCCGCGCAACCCCCCCCCAAAACACCACCCCTTCGGTGAAAAAAGCCTTATTTTACTGATAACTCGTTAACCGTTGAAGATATAAAAAAAATGCTCATCATAAAAAAGAAAGCTTGACTAATTGCCTAAAAAAAGTCATGTTGTAATTTTCTTGTATATGCCATGGTTTTCGCGAAAATCGATGTTGACAAAAATTGCAAATTGTATTTTTAATGTGCGCGAATTTTCGTTTATTTGAAATTGGTTGCGCGCGGCCTATCGAAAAAATTGAATTGCTCGAAAACCAAACAAGCTAGGAAGAAAAATAAAAATGGGTGTTAAAGGGAATATATACTCTCTTGTGTTGCAATTTTTGTTGGTTATTGATATTTATTAGTATACAAAAATTAGCAATATAATATAGTTTTCTATTGATTTTTTGTGCACCTAACTATTCACAGGCCCTGACTTTAATATAAGTTATAAATGCATTATCATTTAGTTCAAGGTAGTACTTCACTGCAGAAAAAGTTAGTAGTAAAAATATTCAAATTTACCAGCATGTTGAACTTGGCAAAAAAACATCCGAAAAAGGCTGCATATTCAATTTTTCACTGATCTTTTTTGCAATTTTTTAACTATTAAATGTTTAGAAACAATAGTTATATGATATATAAACTGAAACAAATTTTTTTGAGCTTAGTTTTCAAAATGTTTGGGTCTTTTATTTATTTTTAGGAAACAATAAAAAATTGGCCAAAGTTTGGCTAACTTCAACATGGTGGTAAATTTGTAAATGTGAATATTTTTATTCCTAAATTTTTCTGCATTGAAGTACTACCTTGAACAAAAAGATAACGCATTTATAACTTATATTAAAGTCAGTTATTTTTTCTGGGCCTGTGAATAGTTAAAAGTGCAAAAAATCAAGAGGTAACTATATTGTTATTTTTATATACTAATAAATATCAATAGCCATCAAAAAAGAAGCACAAGAGAGTACTATATATCCCCTGTAAAGCCCAATTTGATTTATCTTCCTAGCTTGTTTGGTTTTCGAGCAATTCATCTTTTTGTACAGGCCGCGCGCAAAAAATTTCAAATAAACGAAAATTCGCATGCATTAAAAATACAAATTTTGCAATTTTCTTCAATATCGATTTTTTCAAAAATCATGGCATACAAGAAAATTACAAGAGGATTCCTTTTTAGGAAATTAGTCGAGCTTTCTTTTTTATGATGAGCAATTTTTTTATATCTTCAACGGTTAACGAGTTATCTTTTCACTTTTTTCACCGAAGGGGTGTTTTTTTGGGGGGGTTGCGCGGCACCCCCAGAACTGATTTTTATGGTTTTGTGTATAATCCCTCCACTAACAGTTACTGAAGGAACATTTCAGACAACATTTTCTGTTATGGAAATCTTTATAATTATTGGACTAAAACATTATTGTTTTTGAAGAAAGTCAATAAATAAATAAAAAAGTTGTTTATTAATTATTTGGTGTAAAAAAAATATTACTTCCACATCCACGTACCGGAATGGAAGTAGAGTAATCGTAAATAAATTTTCAAAAATTTTTCTTGTTGGTAGGCGTAGAATGTTATGAAAGGTCGAGATTTTAAATTTGAGCGAAAAGAAAATCAGTTGCTCTAACTTTTTAGGTATTAGAATAAGATCTGGAACTGGATTGTTTTTTGAACATATGTGGTAAAGGATGGAGGGGGGGGGGGTAAATAGGGGAAAACAAGTAAAGTAAGCTGGTAAGAGTACAGAAACTTAGGATTTGTTGTATAAAGTAGAAGCGAAGGTCTCAGATTTTCTTATAACATTTTCCAACCCCGCTCCATTGCAAATAAAATCAACAGTTTTTAAAATGTGTTTGTCAAAAAGATCCATATAACCTGTAAATATATTTGAAATGTAGTACGGGCATTGTAGGTACATCAACACCTTAAAATTATGCTCATTCAATATACGCAAATAAAATTTGAGCAGTATTTTGCGGTCAAAAATTATCATTTCATCTCCCTTTAACACATAAGAGGCAACACAGTGGAAGGAGACGTCTGTCGTTAGCAGTCAAATACACATTTGATAACAAGCTAACCATTATACTCTTCGCCGAATTACTGTACTCGTTATATAATTGTTGCACATTCTGTAGGATACTCTTCGCAGTTCTTTTTGTAAATGATATTAGTTTCAAACATTTTTTGTTTAATTACAAAACTTTTTTTTTTCATTTAAAAAATGAATAACTTTTTTATTTATTTATCGATTTTGTTCAAACAATATGGTTCTTCCTCTAGCTAACACTAACTTACTGTCCAAATTTCAATACAATACTTTTCGTTCGTAAGTTATCGTGCTACAAGAAACGTGACGGACGGACGGACATATGAACAATACGTGAATTTTCAAACGCATTTTGAATGTCAAAATTGAGCCGTCAAGTAGTTCAAAAAATCTTGGACTAATTTTAGATAGATCGTTGAGGTTTCGGGAGCAGACAACAAAAAATATCCAAAAGGCTATTATACCCTCACAAATTCTTGTTCCACTCTGGCAAACAAGTGTTTGCTTGGATGATGTCTGTTGGGATATCGTTGCTGATACAGTTCTGCAGCTGCAGTTGAATTATTGAGACGCTCTCCATATATCAGTAACATATCGACCTTTTCATTTCTACTAAAATTATTCATTTTCTTTAATTTTTACTCAAAGAGATTTCCGCAACGCTTTATTTTGTATCTGTCTGACAGCTGATATTGCTTTATTACATTCAATGGCTACTATGATTTTTCCAATGTTATTAGGTTACCAGATTTACACAGAAATGTGCCATTTTAGTTTCCAAAGCCCACTAATCTATTATCTATTAGCCCCATGTTTCTAAAAGTTTGGTTGCATTGTATTTTGGCTGAAATCTTAAATATTTCTGAGCGAATTTTCAAAATTTTGGTATCATTAGATTCGTATGAAAATGAGGTATTTAAAAATGTTGGTGAACGATTAAATTCCCATTTAAAAAACCGAGTTAGTGGGTAAAAATCACATTTAAAAATTTTAAACTCCTCTAGAGAATTAAGTAATGCAATCATATTGCTCTTTTTCTTTTTATAGTAACGTAGCACACAAACTAAAATATATTTTGGGCACCACAGCACTCTGGATTCAGAAATAGATTTTTTAATAAAATTTTTAATGTTTATCAAAAAGTGACCAAAATGGATGTATTGTATTCAGAATTTCCTCTAGATTCCAAAAATGTAAAAATATATAGAGTGTTCCATTTAAAAATCGAAAGTTGTGGGCATTTCCGGTTAAACCGGATGTGCACCAAACTTGATTTTTTATTGAAAAGATGGCATTTTAGTCGTGTAATAAGGCCTCCAAATTTCAATTTTCTATTTCAAATATTTTAGGAAATATCGGGGCGAGCGCAATTCGTGACTCACCCGGTATATTCTGTGTTCTGTAAAATAAACCGGAGTATTACAATGGTTCCGACTACATTTAAAAGCTGGGTGCTTTGCTTATGTTATGCACGTCAACAAAGATGCGTGTGAAAAGTCAGGTATTGTTTATGTATATATGCATTTGATTATACTTTATTTATATTCATCTATTTAATAAACAAATTTCAGCCCAACCGCTACGTACCAATAAATAATATTAACTGTTAACAAATTATTGTGAAAATAAATAAAATCTTCATTTGGAATAAAGAGAAACAAACTTACATTTTTAATGAAGCACTATATATATACTGCAAATTCAAACAAATAACAAAATATCTTCGAGCTTCGTTCGACCACGTAAACTAGAGCGAAGAGGAATGAACTATCGGACGTCTAGTTATTGTTAAGGGGAGATGAAATGCTAATGTTAAATCTTTGACTGCAGATGCAGACTGCGCCTGTTGAGTTGTTGAGTCGTTTTTTTTTATTAATATTATGTTTACAAACTAAGAAACATTATATTTGCTGAGCTCAGCAGAGCAGAGATGCAGAGATGCCGGGAAACGACAGCGGTTTTCATCGGTGTAGAGGCGAGAGTTTAACTGATATTATAAAATTAAGTCGGTATTTCTAAAACAACTTTATTTAAAAAAAGCTGCGAGGAGTCTCCTATAGAATGTTCAACAATTATATAAAAAGTACAGTAAATATGTAAAGAGTATAATCTTTACTCTAGTTATTATTTGTGAAATATACTTTTCGGCACTAAATAAAAACCGTAAGATCATTATATAGGTAGTCTATATACAATGGTAAGATGTACACCTACTTGTTTTGCTGTACAAATTAATACATGGTTAATATATACAACCCTCAGGAAACCTGTGTCCATAATTTGTGCCGGCTATATTTTTTAAATATTATTATGATTATGTTATTATAAATATTTACTTATTTATTTACACTTGCAAGAGTATCGACACGCTGTATCTGCATTTCAGTTTTCTGTTCCTGAAAGTAACATAATACGCTATCGCAACATAGATGTCGCTGAAGGTATTATTACCAGAAATTGTTTTACTTTCCGCTACGCAGTACGCAGGCACAGTTTATATATCAGTATATCACAGAAAAGTTCGCAAACTTAATCCATCTGGAGTTTTAAATATTATATCAATTATGTTATAATTTTAAAAATATTGACTAAATAACTAAGGAATGAATGAACAAAACATTAAAAACTGCCGCTAAGGAATCACTACTTCCACATCCAGATTTCACATCCAAGTCTCTTTAAACGAAAACAGCGTGATGGTATATCTGCACTTTAGCAAGCAGAAATAATCACTCCATAGAATTCTAATAATACAGTGTGGACCTAAAGAAACGCACAAAATGTATATCTTTGGTATGTGTCATTTGTCAAAAAAATCCTCGAACAGGTCGATTTTAGTTTTGTAAATGCTACATTTTGTCACTATACCAATATTAATGACGTCATTGGTTTTTGAGTTATGACGTCAGTATAATTTCTTTTTAATGGAAACAGACATTTTTGTTTACTGTTTTTGGTGGTATATTCCTTTAGCTTTCTGGTGATATGAAAAAAATTGATATTACCTAAGCTATTCTTTTGGAAAAAAATATTTTTATTGATTGATATCACATAAGTAATTGTGAGAAAAAAATCATCTCCATTGCTCAAATTGCGACCCTCCAACCATTTGGCATTGACCAAGACGGGTGCAGACAATTTGCACGCTGTTCTGAATCATTTCATTGCCAATTCGTCTCATCTCCAAGCCAATTCTTTCTTTCAATTCTTCTATGGTATCCGGTCTGTTAAAATATACCCTTGACTTTAAGTAACCGCAAAGAAGAAAGTCTAAGGGGGTTAAATCTGGTGAACGCGGGGGCCACTCAACTGGACCTCAACGACTTATACACCTTCCAGTAAAAGTGTCATTAAACAACTGACGCACTGCTATCCCAAAATGAGGTGGGGACCCGTCTTGCTGAAACCAGACGCTTTCAGCAGGAATATCTCCATCTTCATTGTTCGGAAACATAACTGCTAAGGCTGGCGCTAACTGAACTCACCAGAACTGTAAATATCTTGCGGCCGTAAGTTTTTTAAAAAAAAAAGGTCCCCATAAACGGTCACCAATCATACCTGCCCACACGTTTACTTTGCCCCGTCGCTGTGTATGGGCTTCTTGAGTCCAATGAGGATTTTCGCGTGACCAATACCTACAGTTATGCCGATGTACAGTCTCCTTTAAAGAAAATGTAGCTTTATCAGAAAAAACAATGTGCTTTAAAAAATTTGGGTTTTCATCGCACAAGGTCATCAACTGTTCACAAAACTGTAAGCGCCAATCTGGATAGTCCTCATTCAATTCGTGGATTAATTGCACTTTGTATGGATGGTATTTTTCTTTTATCAATAGAAGTACAACAGAAGTTTGACTCACGTTATGATTTAAAGCCAGCTGCCTTGTCGAAAGATGGTGGTTTTCCTCACTTTCAAGAAGAATATTTAATTTGGTTTCGTTGCTTGTGCTAGGGCGACCAGATCGAGGGAGGTCAGCTACACTGCCAAATTCATCATATCTAGCCACCAATCTACATACAGTGGATCTAGAAATTTGCTTTTCGGTATACTTGGCATTGAAAACATCACATGCTTCCTGATGAGTTCTCAGCCCATCACCATATCCAACCATCATCAAAAGTGAAGTATCGAAACTATAGTAGCGTTAAGTTGCAATAAAATACAGTGGTAGAGACAAAATAAGTGTTTTAATGAATCATTACTACATATCAGCATATGAAAGAGTATATAAAAACTGGCGACGAAAACGGCTTAACGAATATAAAACTGAGTCAATTACCAACATTAAATGTTAAAATCAATAAAAAATTTAAAACTTTAATAGACACAGGGTCGGAGGTGAGTCTGATTAACCAAAAATTGTATGTTAAATGCTTTTCTAACACAAACAAAAATGAGTGTATGAAAATTACGAAAATAAACTTACTAAGTAAAATTCTTCTCTTACACGCACTAAACCACGATTTTGTTTTGAAAACTCCCTTAATAATGGAGTGGGGATGTTGAAGGCGGTTGGAGGAGGTTTTTTGCAGCCACCCTCAAACTGGAAATTTTGCTGAATCCCTTCTTTATGGAAGAGTAGGGATATTTTACTTGCCTAACATTTAATAGATAAGGGACCGATTGATTCATATCCTCAAAAGCATAGTATATTTACTACATAATCCCCGCCTACTATTGTATAGCTTCTACGTATGTGCTGATATAGAAGCGGTTAGAAACCCATGCGCGATCGCTGTATTTTCCTGGAGGGTCACCCGCCCAAGTACTAACCGCAATTGGCGTTGCTTAACTTTTCGTATCGAAATACGAAAATAATTACCTAAATAAGTAAATTCGCCTTTTACCAAGTCGAGCTATAGCTAATTTTTAAAGAAAATGTAACCAATAAAATGGGAAAATAAAATAAAACTTGTTCTTATATTTTTCTAGGTTGTAGCCGGCACAGAAATTACAAAATGGAGGACTGCTGCCGCCTCGGCAGTAGCCACGCGACACATTTTTGTAAACAATTCGAAGAAGTGTAACATTTTGGCCATTTTAGGATGCGGTACCCAAGGAAGAATCCATGCAGAGGCGTTTCAATATTTTTTTGGCTTCGAAGAGGTGAGTTACTTTTAGCTTGAATATTGTTATAGGGCGTAAGCAAACATTTTTAATTTTAAATATATGGCATGCACGGATATGATGTTCGTTTCGCCACTTTGGTATTATCGGGAGATGTAAAAATAATTTTAAATGTGATTGTTACATTTTAAATTACCAACAATTTTTAAATTTTAAAATAATAAACGTCCTTCTATATCTCTACAAATATTATTTGTAAATTGTCAAAGATATTGATTTTCAGCTCCAAGTAAATAAAAAAGCAATGTTACTTACCTTCACTATTGAGAGAACTGCAACTGATCTTTGGTGGTACTTCCATCTACTTTTCGCCTTACAATTACCAGTCTTTTTCATTTGATTTTTTTTGTTCTTCCGAAATACCTCACGGTATTTCATTCCTCGCCAAATTGTGAAATACATTAACAATAAAAATGACTTAAACCTATTAAATACGAGTATTAAGAAATAAAAAATTCACGTACCTTTTGGATACTTGAATAAACGAAAATCCATTGGAAAAAAAATTTTCCCGTAATTTTTTTATTATATATGCTTTTGTTAATTAACCTATTTTTACAAGTTTTAAATTAACACAAAAACCCTGATGTGTGTCAAACTAAAAACCTCAGATTTTTTTCACTTCTTAGAGCTATTCTTGAAAGGCTTTAGAAAAGATCTCCTTTGAAAAAAATCCAAAATTTTGATTTTCTACTTTGTTATTAACAATCGAAGTCATTAAAAAGTGGAAACGTAAAAAAAGCAATGTCAGTTTTTTTTTCAAATACTCTAATTCTAATCATCAATAAACATATTTAAGAAAAAAATCGTTTCTTAAAAAAATGTTTTTATTGCTTCAAAGCGCATTTGTTAATTAACAATTTTTCTTTGTTGCTAAATATTAATATTAAAGAACCATTTTTTTAAAATCATTTCTATTGCTCTTCTATATTCTGAAAAAATGAAAAATTTTGTTTAAGTATATCTTATTTGTTTATTTAATAAACAATTTGCTATAAACAAATAAATTTTCTCGTTTCCGTTTAAAAGCTCAATTTGCTTATTGTTTAACGGAGGATAAAAACACATAAAGTGTCTTTGTTCTATCTCCAATAGTTTATAAGTTATTTAAACTTTAAAGCCGTCAAAATTTTTTTTTTTAGAGATATTTTTATAAATAATTTTAAAAAGTTAATAAATAATTAAGTTAGAGCTTCGGTTAAAAGCTCAATTTGTTTATTGTTTAACGGAGGATAAGAAAGACTTGAAGTGTCTTTGTCCTATTTCCAATAGTTTATAAGTTATTTCGATAATAATGATGGAAAATTGAAAGAAAGTGACAAACATAAAAACACAAAAATGCTTAAAATTATATAAAAAAATTGAGGAAAAAATACGTCACGGTTATTTTTATTATTTTTTGTATCATTAAGAAAAAATTATAACGCGAAAATTAATTCGTTTATAACAAATTGTTTATTAAATAAACAAATAAAATACAAATATTTTTTTTTTAGTTTTGAGAATATAGAAGAGCAATAGAAATGATGATTAAAAAAATGGTTCCGTAATATTAATATTTACCAACAAAAAAGTGTTAAATAACAAATGCGCTTTGAAGTAATAATTTTTTTTTTTAAGAAACAATTTTTTTCTTAAAAATTGTTATTTTTATTGATGATTAGAATCTAAAAAAAATGGATTATCTTATATACAATGCATTTGTTTATAACAATTATTTAAACAATAGGAGCAAATAATTATAAAAAATTATTTTTATGTAGCTTTCAATAATAAGAAAACGAACTAATCGGAGTATTTGAAAAACAATTTTTTTTTCATTGCTTTATTTACGTTTTCCATTTTTTAATGTCTTCGATTGTTAATAATAAAGTGGAAAATCAAAATTTTTGAATTTTTCCAACGGGGACCTTTTCTAAAGCCTTTCAAGAATAGCTCTAAGAAGTGAAAAAAAAAATTGAGCCTTTTATTTTGACAATTATCAGGGTCTTTATGTTAATTTAAAACTTGTAACAACAAGTTAATTAACAAAAGCATATGTAATAAAAAAATTACGGAAAAAAAAAATTTCCAATGGGTTTTTGTTTATTCAAGTATTCAAAAGGTATGTGAATTTTTGTATTTCTTAATATTCATATTTAATGGGTTTAAATAATTTTTATTGTTAAAGTGTCCAAACCGAATATAGGAAGAAAAAGCCGCGGAAAAAAAAGCCGCGGAATAAAAATCCTGGAAAAAAAATCCGAAGGAATAAAAAGCCGAGGAAAAAAAAGCCGCGGATAAAAAAGCTACTTTACATATAACATATGAACACAAAAACCTATCAATTATCTAAATGAACCCCGTCCTGTAAACGGAAAAAAAAGCCGCGGTAAAAAAATCCGCGGAAGAAAAATCCGAAATGAGGTGAATCTGCGACAATACCGAGTGGGCTAAAATTCTGACATTGACATTAACGTGTTATATAATTACTTTGTATGTAAGAGTGTCAATAAAGAATGAATATGAATCAATATAATAATGGTGGTGATAAATTATCCTACAATAATTGCATGTAGCTATGGATGGTCAAATTTGATGATCGAATTTTTGACCACTTCCTGATATCCAATCATACTGAAATTTTGCACACAACTTTGGTTCTGGAGAAAATACAATATAGTATATTCGATACTATGGTAGATCCAATATGGCGACCACCACAAAATGGCGGATTACCTTTTTCTTGACAACCCCCTCGATATGGGTATCAAACGAAAGGATATATAAAGTAAAATACAATAAGCTGTGTAACGCCATTCCTTATCCAATATGGCGGCTGGCAAAATGGCGGATCACCTATTTTGTTACAATCCCCTCGACATGATTATCAAATGAAAGGGTATATAAAGTAAAATCTAATAAGCTGTTTGACGTCATTCGAAATTCAATATGGCGGCCGGCACAAAATGGCGGATCTCCTATTTTTTACAACCCCCTCGACATGGATATCAAATGAAAGGGTATATAAAGTAGAATACAATAAGTTGTGTAACGTCATTCTAAGTTCAATATGGCGCCGGCATGAAGTGGCGGATCACCTATCTTTTTACAACCCCCTCGACATGGGTATTAAATGAAAGGGTATATAAAGTGGAATACAATAAGCTGTCTAACGTCATTCTAAATCCAATATGGCGCCGGCATAAAATGGCGGATCACCTAACTTTTCACAACCCCCTCGACATGGGTATCAAATGAAAGGGTATATAAAGTAGAATACAATGAGCTGTGTAACGCCACTCTAAGTCCAATATGGCGCCGGTCCAATATGGCGCCGGTATAAAATGGCGGATCACCTATCTTTTTACAACCTCCTCGACATGGGTATCAAATGACAGGGTGTATAAAATATAATACAATAAGCTGTGCAACATCATTCTCAGTCCATTATGGCGCCGGCATAAAATGGCGGATCACCTATCTTTTTACAACCTCCTCGACATGGGTATCAAATGAAAGGGTATATAAAGTAGAATACAATAAGCTGCTAAATCCAATATGGTGGCGTCATAAAATGGCGGATCACCTAACTTTTCACAACCCCTTCGACATGGGTATCAATTGAAAGGGTATATAAAGTGGAATACAATAAGCTGTGTAACGCCACTCTAAGTCCAATATGGCCCCGGTATAAAATGGCGGATCACCTATCTTTTTACAACCTCCTCGACATGGGTATCAAATGAACGGGTATATAAAGTATAATACAATAAGCTGTGTAACGTCATTCTCAGTCCAATATGGCGCCGGCATAAAATGACGGATCACCAAATGCAAGAGTTTGACAAGAGTAAACGAAATGATGGCGTTTGAATAAAAAATGAGGTAGATGGGAAACTAAAAAGTAAAAACATTGATATATTGCATCTATTTTCGTTCTAAATTCAATATGGCGGAAGCCATAAGATGGCGGATTACATTTTTGTTAGCAACCCTCTTGATATGGGTATCAAATGAAAGGGTTTGACGTGCAAAATACGGTAAATTATGTGACATTATTCTAAATCCAATATGGCGGATGCCTCAAAATGGCGGATTAAGTTTTCTTCATAACCGCCTTGACATGGGTATCAAATGAAGGGGATTGACGAGTAAAATACGATAAACTATGTGACGTCACTTTAAACCCAAGATTTCGAACGACCTAAGATGGTGGATTACCTTCTCTTCACAATTCCCCTGATGTGGGTATCAAATGAAGGGGTTTGACGAGTAAAATACGATAAACTATGTGACGTCATTCTAAACCCAATATGACAGATTATCTTTTCTTCACAATCCCGTTGACATGAGTATCAAATGAAAGAGTTTGACGATGACGATATAATAACAATATTCATATTGCCCAAAAGGGCTATCGAAACAACTTCTACAGCATATTTCCGCGTTCAACGCTTTTAGTTGTTTTTAAAAGTTTCTTTCATATATTTTATCAATCTCTTAGAAGACATTTAATAATATGCTTACGATACAAGGAGAAATTTTATATACAGTTGTGAATAAAAATTATTATATACGATGGCAGATGGGGACAAATTATTTAGGGTCGAGCGCCCACTGTCTGTAAATAATTATTTGCTCGTATCTTGAACGGAATGATTTTTTTTAAATGCTCATCTTTCTCCGGTGTTAAAATACGCTTTGGTTAAGTTTTGTCATATAATCAACAGTTTTCTGGATTTCTCTACATTTCTTGTTGATCACATTTTTTTTCTGGTGCAATATTATTTTCTTCTAGCTACAAAATTGTCAAAACCCAAAATACAAGGGAAGGTGTGATATAATATAAAAGTTACAGATAGAGATCTTATAGAGCTTTAAATTCGATTTAGAATGTCATGAAACGTCGGCCAGTCGTCTGTAACTTTTTTGGCACGTTTTCTCTGGAATGGTTTAAGATATTGACTTGAAATTTGGTATTCTAATGTATTATAACGAGATCTGGAACTAGATTATATGTTGAGATGGTGGGGATAAAGGGGTGGGGATAAGTAGGAGTAAATAAGGGAAAACAAGCTAACCATTATAATAATACTCTTCGCATTTTTTTTGTAAATAATATTGGTAAATAATTTGGACATTCTTTGTTGAATTACAGAATATGAAGAAATATATATATTTTTAAAATTAATAACGTTTTTATTTATTGATCCATTTTGTTAAAAAACAATAGGGTTCTTCCTCTAGCTAACACCTACCTACTGTCCAAATTACAATACAATGATCGGACTTCTATCGTGCTTACAAGAAATGTGACGGACGAACAGACAAACAGACGGACAGACAGACGGAAGAACATTTTGAAAGTTGTTCAGAATTCGATTACCAGCACAGCGATATGATTTTTTTTCTCTATGAGCAATATTACCGATTTTAGGTTTAGGTTTTAGTAATAAGAAAAACAAGCTAATGAGAGTCCAGAAACTTCATTTTAAAAAGTTTTTATTTAACTTGCCTTGTATGTCAGTTAGTATATATTATATTTAGGGGTTAGATCTTGCAATGAAAATGTATCCTGGCGAGTAGTGTTCAATACTGGATTCAGCTGTGCCCGAATACAGATTCGGCAGCGCACAGTGTGCCAAAAAAAAGTTTTTTCGTTCAAAATTGTCTAGAACTTTCATATTCCAACCGATTAAGATAATTTTTTTTTTAATATTCGTGTTTAAATTACGAAGAGATCTGTCATGACCGATTTTTGAAATATGCAAATCTGAAGACAATTAATGTGTCTAAATGTTTTTTAAAAATTTTACAGAATTTCTTTTTTAACCAATTTTCATAAATCTTGCTACTCGGAGATTTTCGAGGTCGCTGATAATGAATCTGACATCCAAATTGTCGTGAACCTACCTACAAGATGGCGGAATCAATATGGCGGCTATAAAATGCTAAGAAATATTAAAAAAATATATGTTTTCGTTAAAGTTAGTACTAACAAGTTTCAAATATTACTGATTACTATTTTTAAATACAAATTGTCTCAGTTTTAAGTTCCAGTAAGAAATTCAAGGTGGGGGATCCAAATTAGACATCAAATAATTATTTAAATGCATTATTCTAATATTTCGTAACACCAGCGATGTCATAAGCGCTGACCGACAATTTTTAGAATAACTCTCTAATTATTGTAAATATTGTTTTACTTTTTTATATTAATTGACAGACATGATGTAAATTATTAATTTATAATGGGATATTTATTTATAATACATAATGTTAATTTAATGAACAACTCCACAAATGATTCAATAAAAGTAAATAAATATAATTTAACCTACCTACGGCTATGCTACCGGCAATATTAAAAATGTACGAAATGCAGGTAACGGACTTGTAATGGTGAGCCAGGTAAACAATCGACTACTTTCGTTTGAGGTAAGTAGTAAAACAATAATATTGACAATAATTAAAAAATTATTCTAAAAATTGTCCGCCATCTTGAATTTCTTACTAGAACTTAAAATTGAAACAATTTGAATTTAAAAATAATAATCAGTAATATTTGAAACTTGTTAGTATTAAAATTAACGAAAATATATTTCTTATCATTTCTTAGCATTTTATAGCCGCCATATTGATTCCACCATCTTGCAGGTGGGTTCACGACAATTTGGATATCAGATTCGTTATCAGCGATCTCGAAAACCCCCGAGTGGCATGATGTATGTAAATTGTCAAAAAAAATCTGTAAGACTTTTATAAAACCTGGCCATTTAGACATATGAACCGTTTTCAGGTTTGCATATTTAAAAAATCAGCGATGACAGATCCCTTCGTAATTTAATCACGAATATTTAAAAAAAATTATCCCAATCAGTTGCAAATAAATGAGAGCTCTAGAAAATTTTATACCTTTTTCTGGACCATTGTGCAGCGCCCGAATGCAGAATTGGCAGCGCCCGAATGCAGATTAAGCAGCGCCCGAATGCAGATTCGGTAGCGCCCGGGAGTCACCTTGCCATTCGGGAGTGCCCGAAAATTGCCTTGGTATTTGACGGCGCCCGGAAATTACGTTGGAATTCGACAGCGCCCGAAATATGGATTCGGTAACTCCCGGAAGTCACTTTGGTGTTCGGCAGCATCCGAATATGGATTATGCAGACCTTAAATATAGATTCGGCAGCACCCTAATTTTTTTATGACATATCTGCATCAAATATATTATTAAAATTCTATGACCAATTATCTTCACATCCTAGAGTGCAAATATAGTATCAAGATGTTTTCCTTTAAAGAGACTTGGATGGAAAATCTGGATGTGGAAGTAGTAATTCCTAAGACAGCGGTTTTTTATCTATTTTCTAATCTATGGAAAACTCTTTCAAATCTTAGAAACATCCTGTATATTTTGTTTTGATATCTTGTACATCTATGTACTTTTGTGTGCTTAATCAAAAACCTTGGTAACAGTTGCCTATAAAGTTATAATAAAACACAATTATATAAATACCTAATGACAATTTGCACACCCCTAAAGATCGCCCTGTATGGCCGATATTACTCAATTTCTATAGGGAGTATTCTGCTATGCTATTTTATACATGCCTCAAATTTGAAACACAAATTTTAAGTCTAACAGAAGTTATCGTATTTACAATTCGCGGATTTTCTTTCTGCGGCTTTTTTTTCCAAGGCTTTTTTTTCCTAGACTCATGTTCTCTGTTTTCTGTAAAGCATCTTTTCTTTCCGCGGCTTTTTTTTCCGTCGGCTTTTTTTTCTGCGGCGTTTTCTTCCGTCGGATTTTTTTTCCAGGATTTTTATTCCGCGGCTTTTTTTTCCGCGGCTTTTTCTTCCGCATACGGTCCAAACCGGTCGGTGCGCGCGGAAGTCACATCACCCGTTTTTAGCCCTATTTTCACTTCTAAGTTAAAATTATAAATATTAGTGGTAGAGTTCCGGAAGTTAGGACTTTTTTCTAAATTTCCTGCTCTTTAAGGATCTTTTTTTTGATTTCGGATATCTTTAAACATTTCCGAGATATTTGAAAAAAACCAAACCACTCTTTTTTTAAACTAAATTGTTTATAACTTTTATAATTTTTACCGACTCAACTTCAAATTTCCTAAAAAGTTTCTAGATGTCATTCCGAATCGAATGAACCCTAAATCATAATTTTCGGTACAGGCTACGAGGTATTCACAAAAATGGCACTTGTTTACTAGACTAATATCCAATTTAGCGTATGCAGCTGGTCCGGCGCGGCGGTATATAAAAACATCCAGATTGCATGTCCGCAATCGGCAGCAATGCCTACCTTATGCTAGCAAATCAATCAATCAGTCGATCAAGTTTCCAAAATCTTTCCTTACTGTATGCAATTTGCATCTCTTATTATAATAAAGATACCATAACATGGCATCGAAGCAGGAACTGACTAAGATGCCTTATCAGATAATTGACTAGGTTATTTCTAATATATGACACCTCCCGGTAGGTCCTTAGGCTAAATATGTTGTTAATATTTTAAATAAGACGACCTATACTCTAGAAAGTTTAGCGCCCGTCATTAGATTTTCCTTGAGGTAATATACTTACCATAATTAGATTAATTTCTCTCCTTATGCCTCTCCCTAATCGGATGGTTTCTAAAGCACCCTTCGCACTTTGTTGCCTAACTACACATCACTTTGAACGGTGTAATAAATTACATAAATTAATATTAATACATAAGGTGTCGCAAGAAATAACAATTTTGGCATGTTCTAGCGCGTAATACAGTATTGTCAGTATTACACACAGGTATACATATACAGGGTGCCCAGAGTAACATTCATTTTTCTGTAAATCATAACTAATATGTATGAAATATTTGAATTGATTTATTGAGCAACTGACAAAGCATACATTTATGTTTTAAAAATAACGTTGTCTATATGCCTGCCATCTTGTTCATAACACTTCTGCAAAATGACTAAATTTTTGGAAAACAATTGGGAAGAAAACTATATTAGTTTTTGATTTCACTTTATTCCTTGTCAACATGACAAATGTTTCGCCACGCAGTGGCTTCTCGGATGTTGAGTACTGGTATGCTAATTTTACAATGCACAAACTATATGGTTTTATACAATTTCGACCTAATCCTAATCTTAATTGCTAAGCGGAAAAGTAAAATATAATTTTAATTACTAAATGGAAAGGTACATATATATCTAGGTAATTTATTGAATCTAATTCTAATAGTCTAAGTAAATAAATTTAGTAAGGGAGATGAGTTTCTAGTAAATCGAGTTTTAACCCTTTTTTCTCGGTGTGTAAAATTTTAAACTCTTCGTTGAACACGTGACCTACTTCTATTAGGTGGTTAGCATAAGTTGAGTCTGTTTTATTACTGGTGTAACTTCTTTTGTGTTCTGATAACCGTTTACCAAAATTTCTTCCTGTCTGTCCAATATATACCTTAGGAGAAGCACTACAAGTCAACTTATAGACGCCTGATTTATTTTCTGATGAGATTTTGTCTTTTGCATTTTTTAAATGTTTACCTATTTTGTTATTTAGAAAGCTACATTAATATTACGATTTTTTTTAAAAAAGGGGAAGTTTTTTTCTGTTGAGTAGCCGATGTAAGTGGGAACATTGAAACTGTTATTTTGATCTCTTATTGTTGGATATACTTCTTTAATGGTTTTATTGAAAGATTGTTCCACAATGATATTGTCTATTACTTCGGGGTTGTAACCATTGTTGAATGCAATTTGTTTTATTATTTGTAGTTTTTTGATATAATTTTCTTCCGATAAGGGGACAGTCAAAAGCCTGTGTATCATGCTGTTGTATGCTGCTATTTTGTGTCGGTGAGGATGTGTTGAGGTGTTGTATATTGTTATGTCAGTGTGGGATGGTTTATGAAGAATTGAAAAATCTTGTTTTTTATTGAGTCTTTTAATAGTCAAAGTTTAATAGAAAGTTAATAGTGTTTTCGGTTTCAGTTTCGAGAGTAAATTTAATTTTAGGGTGGAGTGAGTTTATGAAATTTAGAAAATTGTTGAGTTGTCGTTTAGTTCCTGTGAAACAAGTTAAAATATCATCTACATATCTATACCAATAAATAAATTTCTTTCTTTCTGGGTTTTTATGTATGTATATTCGGAGTATCGTAAAAGTGCTGCACCATGCGCTATCTATTGTTCTGTATTGTTGCAGATACGGGTTTGGGATCGGAACGTTAATAAATCGAGACACCTTGCCGGAGAGCTTAATGAAAAAGCTTCTACAAATCTATTCAAATCCATTGAGAGCAACGAAAAATGTGTAAAGGATGCAGATGTGATAATAACTGCGACATATGCAACTTCTCCTATTGTGAAATACGAATGGGTTAAGCCTGGAGCTCACATAAATGGTAAGTAATCTGTTCAAGATTCTAATAAACTGTTTGGAATTGAAATGTATATGTATGAGAGTTTCAACTGACTTGCCAATTTCAAAACTGAATTGATGTCATTTTTAAACGTCATTATTTTGTTCAATACAGTGTTTTAGCATTTGGGTCGATCCAAGTATCGTTGCGTTCTAGGTTTCATTTAAAATTCAATGTTGACAGTGGTCTCTTTATACACAGTGTCTAGTGTATAATATAAATATTTTGCATAACAGGTTGGCCCATAACGCGTAAAACGCGGTCTTAAAGCCTTATTCCAACGTTGCTTAAATTGAATACTTTTTAAAAAATGCGATGTTTCCACACCAGGTAGTACTGCCGTGGACCATCAATAGTAGAATACATCTTATAATAGTACGGCAGCCCGTTACCAAAAACCCCTCTCAAAACAGCGAACTTTATCGCAGGGAAACTCTATAGATTATGAAATTCTAAGACAATCTTTCATACAACAAAAGTTCGGAAAACGATACAGGCGTCTGGCAAACGACTTTCCGTCGAAAAAAATGTCGTAATTTTTATACCGCGGCCAGGCAGTTCTCGATTAATTCTCGTTCAAAATGATGAACAAGACATGAATTAATCGAGAACTGCCATTTTTCATTGGCCTAAGTTCCAATAATATCGATCAAAGTTCTATCAAATTGGAGACTAAAATTATAAGAGCAGCGAGGTTAAAACTGTTTTCTATTTATAGAGTGGGGTGCATAAAACGATACAAAAATGCGAACTGCCGTTTTCCGTTGGTCGTAGCTCCGCGAAATCTAATGGAGTCGCATATACGTTCGGCGTGTGGCGCGGCGGTGCGCGGATGATGGAGAATTTCTTCGTATTTTCGATCAAGGTGAAGAAGAAGAAGAAGATGGACAAGAAGAAGGCGTCAACTGCGGAGATGAATCAGACAATGAGATATCTCTGAGTGAAAGCTCATCAGATGACAACGACTTAAATGTTTGAAACTATAATAATAAACCTGACAATTATAATCCTTCTTCTATCATTACTGTATGTCCGGAACCTTTAAATTCAATTCCAGTTCCATTTAAATAAATTTTCTGAGAGCTGGCGCTTAAAAACAGCCTTAATTTGCTTTTTTTTGTTGTGGCGGAACTAATTTTTCCCATATGTGAACTGGAGAAAAGTTCAGTTTATATATTTTTCGCCTTCTTGATGATACTTGGAATATCCTGAAGTGGAGTACTGCCTTGCCGCGATGACTTGATCAGCCCTCAAAATGAAGCAATATGCGAATGTAATCATTCGCAACAGAATTAGCAAAATGTTCCTTTCGAACTTTCTTGTGGTTAAGAAACATCGAAGCTACTCGATAATCAGCAAAACTGCCTCGCCGCGGTGACCAGAATTTTGGCTATCCATTATTATTTTGTTCTTTATAACTCGGCGTATCAGTCAAGAGGGTAGTTCTCAATTTTCCCTCATCATATTTACTGCCCTCGACAGGAAGACCAAGTAAACTGCCTTGCTGCGAGGATGACCGGTTTTTTTTACATGTTCAAAGTTCGGTTTAAACCCTTTAGGACAGGTTAAACGTTCCGTCACCCTAAATTTTTCTTCTCAGCTCTCCCAGAATTGATGACGCTGGAATTATCTTCGCTAAACAGGGGCGGCCTTAGCCATTGCGAGGCTCCGGGCGGGTAGATCTTTGCGAGGCCCGTCTTTGTGGAATTAGTTTTAATGATGATGCTTGACGAGAAATGCAAAGTTATAAGTAAATAAATTTAGAGCTTTAAATTTGTTTATTGGAAATTAACAAAAATTAATAAACACAAAGATAACAAATTATTAATCATGATAAAGTAAGGTACATTAATGTCTTAAAAGAATCAGGAATTCAGAAATGATGCCTTGTTGTTGCTCGAGTGCGCGAGGCCCCTGCAAGAGCGAGGTCCCAGGCGGTTGCCCTGCTCGCCACCCCCAAAGGCCGCCCCTGTCGCTAAGGTAACTCGAAAATACTGGTCGCGGGTTGCCGTATGATAACGTATTTTTGTTAAAAATTTAATTGTTTACGTCCAAGTTTAATATTTGTGACATTGCCATTTATTTGTTAAAATATATTGCAACTGTGTAAAAAACAATAAAGCCGATGGTTGGACAAATTTCTCTTCGTTATAACATTAATAAATATTTAAAAAAATGGAAAACAAATGGCACGATTGGATCAGGCCGACGAAGTTATTCAAGTTGGTAAAGTAACTTTTTTCCTGGATCGAATCGTACTGGTCGAGTAAGAGAAGAGAAGAGCTGCGATGTCAGCAGCACGGAAATACATTTTAAAGCAGAGCATAAAGAAGCTCTAGTAGGATTTGCTCTAGAATATCCAGTATTTGGTGTAGATTTTTGGAATGATGTAGTCTTTACAGACAAACAATGTTTTCAGTCAACACAGCTGGTCATATGCGTGTTTACCGACTCGACAATACTCGATTCGATAAGAAATATATGTCGGATAGGCCTGGGGCAAGAGGCGTTTTAGGGCGGATCTATTAGATTTAGGCCACACATTGATAAACACAATAAAATCACTTAAGTATTAATAGTCGCATAAATAACAACGTAACATGATTTATGATTTATCTAAATAGGTTAATGTCTTAGGATTGAAAATACAAACAATACCACCAAAATACTGGAGCTAGCAGTCCACTACTGCCAGTCCCGCGATTTCAACTATTCTCTACCGAGTTTATCTTAAGACTAGGTACTTATCTACGGGACCATCAGGCATGTTGTTCCGCTCGCCGGAAAGAGGGCTCCCAGCGGCTCCAGACGTCACCTCATAATTCACACGACCACATCTTCGAGATGTTTACTCTTCGCATTCCTTAATCGGTACTTGTTGACAACGTTCTCTTGACTTCAATGAATTATGAGTTAACGGGCGTCTAGAAGACTGTCGAAAGTATCGGAAGGCGTCCGCAGGAGGAACGCGAAGGGGACGTCTCCGACATATATATCCAACAATGAGGAAATTGGCAGATACCAGTAAATACGTGGGCCTGGGTATACGGCATATAGTCCTGGTGTTTTGTGGCTTACTGAGGAACGATTTATATTGTTATATTATGTTCCCTTCTGCCTCACAATTATTTCCTAATAATGAGTTCATATTTCAACTAAATAATTGTTTCGTTCATACTGCTCATACCGTAACTAACTGGTTTCAAGACAGCAACATTAATGTTCTTAACTGGTCTAGGCATAGTCCAGACCTTTTTTCTGTGGAAGAAGTATAGGAACTGCTCCTAAGAAATATCCAAAACCGAAATGTGACACCATGGAATGCCCAAGAATTTCTGGAATTGGTAAATAATGTATGGGAAATTATTACCGATGATTATTGCTTTAGTATTGAATTCTACTAGTCAAACTAGCGAAGACGTAAATATAATGTTATGTATTACACCCCCTTGAAATTCGAGATTGATACGCCTATGCCTATTAGTGACTGGAAACTTGTAGAAAGAGATAGAGTTTTCTAGACTGCGGTAGAAGAAGATTCTTGATTGGTTCTGGATGGATCTAGAGGCAATTTCAGAGTATATAAGGCGCGATTATCGGCGCAGAGGGAGAAGTTTATTAAAATGAAGTGAAAGCGAAAAAAAGTGAGGTTAAATATCAAGTAAACAAAGTGTAAAGGTTATTTTGAAGGATTGTATAGTCAGTAAATTATTAAATAAAGCGTTAGTGGTTATCTCTTGTTAAAATTATTTAGAACCCACAGATTCATACAGGGTGTTTCCTAAAGGGTGGAAAACAAACAACAATAAGCTTCACTAATAACAAACTAACCTTCCAAGAACGTTGTGATTGTTAATAAAAGTACCATACATATTTCAATGTAGAGAAATTTAACATTTGATATATTGTGTCATTATTAATTTTAATCAAATCTTATTAGTTATCTGAATAAAAAAATTTGAATTCAACAGCCAAACTCCAGCCAGAATAATTTCTGCAGGCATATAAGAACTAAAAAATGCAGGATTATGCAGAATGGTAATGTTACCGTTCTACCTCAGAGGTTATAAATCACTGAATGGTGAAAGATTTTCTCTGTGAACGATATTTACGGCTTTAGAAATGTTCCGATCAAATGCAACTCTTTGTTCTCCTATTCGCGAAGAATATAATTTGAGATTAAACGACTTACCTGTAAGGAAGTTCAATCGTAATTATACGACTGTTCCGGTCCGCATAGAACACTAGGTAGTTGCACCTTTAGGTGTTACGTCACTAAGTTGAAAGATGAAGAGCTCCCCACCAAGCTGTCCCAATCCATACGTCCGATCCGATACCTCATTACGCTTTTTAGACGTAGATCGCGATAATAAGGGATGGGCTGAGAACTTGTCTCTGTACTATATAAGGACAAATAATAGATCTGTCTTCTTGCGGCTCGGATTTGCTAGGGTGGGAGACGTTCTATGCGGACCGGAACAGTCGTATAATTACGATTGAACTTCCTTACAGGTAAGTCGTTTAATCTCAAATTATACGTCCTGTTCCGGTCCTTATAGAACACTAGGTAGTTGTTTAAAGCCAATGAGCGATCTAATGTAATAAGTTTTGTTGATATTGAATAAAAAATATTTTTATAAAAATATTAAAAATATATGGATTTCTTAATGTTTTCTAAGGTATGGCCTTAACCAGCCTCACCATGATCTAATTATCAACTGGTAATTAACTAAAAACATACACTTCTAATTCTATCAAATTTAAATAGCTATCAGGAAGTAACACTTCCGGTCTACTTTGCACCGGTCTATTATAAAATTTAAAAATTATATCAGATTTTTTTTTTTTTTTTTGACCACCCAGCTGTAGATCTAATTGTATCTATGCTAATACCCGCTCTGAATGCTGCCGACGTTGCAGAACGGCGAATACCAATTTTGGTTGCTCTATGGATGATCTCGAAGTTTTTAACAATTCTGAAAACAACACTTCTATACCTTCACCTTTTGATAAAAGCTGCCTAACTTAAAGATTGCAGTTGGTATAAATTTGATAAATATTTTAATACTGGGCAAGGATCCCATGTAAAGCTATATTTTGGAAAGCCCACTCGAAGTTTAAAAAACTCCGTTTACAAACCGATTTATCAAGTGAACTTCCATCTTCTTGGCAAGTATAATATTCAACGCCTACCAAAATGTGTTTATAGTTGAATAGCTAGGACTATATTCAAATTGTTCACTAAACATTTCTATTATAATACTCCTTACCGACGGGTTTAACAAACTTATAGTACTGTTTTTCCAAAAATTCCATCACTTTTTGAGTGCCACTCTATACTGCGATGAAGTATTTTTTTCTTAAAGAGGATATTAACACGTCGATGGTTATTTCTGATATTCCTCTGGACCTGTACCCCTTCCCGATAACAGCCTCATAGCCAGTATGAGATTCGGCCATAGGGGATGACGATTTCTGAAAAGGATCTAATAAAACATTTTTATCAGGGCCTAAGTATATGGGATCTTTAGCTAGTAACCTCAGAAATATCGGCTACCAAGGTTGGGTTTGCCAAACTGGAACCACAACAATTCCCTTTCCTTTATCTAAGACAATCTTATTTAACGCCTTAATAATAAGGAGGGATGGTGGAAAAGCATAAAAATATATACCATGACTATTAGCATAAAAATATATACCATTCAGAGCAAAATAATCTACTAAAATAGAGTAACAGTTTCTTTCCCAATATACTAACTCTGTACATTATGCATTAAGTTCCGATGCAAATAAAACTCCTTCAGGTCTTCCAAATAATGATATAAACCTGGAAAAAATGTCATTTAAAGAATATTCAATTTTAATTAACTTAAATCAAATGAATATGTCTCGAGTTTCACACCACTACCATATATCTCTTGCTAGCCCACAGAGCCTTTTATATTTTATACTCCTCATCCTAATTATATAAGAAACGGCTGCAGTGTTGTCAGCTCTAAGCAATATGTTGCAATTCAACTCCAATCTGGCGAAACATTTAAGAGCGTTAAAAATAGCTAAGAGCTCTAAATAGTTTATATGTTTGTTCATTTCATTAGAAACCAAAATCCTCATGCGG
Source organism: Stenurella melanura (assembly GCA_963583905.1). Taxonomy (NCBI): domain Eukaryota; kingdom Metazoa; phylum Arthropoda; class Insecta; order Coleoptera; family Cerambycidae; genus Stenurella; species Stenurella melanura. Next base: position 19,971,997 of record OY757316.1, read on the forward strand.
CTTCGACCTTACACACAGCCCATCAACCAATTTTCGAAAACCGTCTGTGTATATCTCCAGTGTATATTTTATGAGCAATAGAGAGTGTATTGCCCTGGGGATGGCTTTAAGCCACCAATGTAATTCTGATATTACTGCTTCAGATATAATCATCTACTTATTACAATTGCCTTTATTGTTTGTAAGTGACAAGAACTTAGCTCGTTCTAGTTTCTTTGTACATAACCACAACCAGCCACACTTAATCGTTGGGCATGTAACAATATGGGTTACCAATAAACCTAGCAAAACTTCTTATTTTGTACATGTCTATGTTCATGAAAGCTTGCACGACATTTAAGCATCTTATCTTGTGGTAACGAAATTGTGAAATCTGCACTGTTAAAGAGAAAACCATAATATTTACAAGTTTTAATTGAATATAAATCGCATTTATTGTAATTTATAATGAATCCTAATGATCCTAACAATAAAATAGAGTCATTTACATTTTTAAGACAATCAGAAGCAGTGGTTCGAAAAAACAGAAAATCATCAAGACAATTTATCGAAATATTACCAGCTGAACAAAGATATTGTGTAACTGGTTTTAGAATTTTTAGTAAACACGTATGATGCTGTGCAAAGTCCAAAGGGCAAGCAATTAAATTAAAATAATTTTTCTAGGAAAATAAACCTAAGATATTTTCTGTGGCGTCTGTGATTTGGAATAAGAATCCTTCAGAGCTAAAGAAGCCATGTGACAACCTCACTGTATAATATTTTTAACTCTTCTGTAATTCTCGATCTTAAAATGTGGCGGTGACATACAGGTATTTAACTGCTTTAAATTTAAAACAAATCTAAATTTATTATTAGCCTTTGGTACAAGAAAACGTGAGAATATGAATTGGCCTTTTTTAGGTTCACATTCATTAATGGCACCTACATCTAGTAACCTCTGAATTGCTGTGATAATCCCTGATATTACTGGTACTTTGATTTTTGTTTGACTTTAGTTTAATATGGAACTTTCCCAAAATGAATGTGATAACTACTGATCGACTGCAATATATATTGATCTGTAGTTAGGGCGTTCCACTTATCTATGAAAAAATTAAGTCTACCAGCATATTGTTATACTCGTACCTCTAGTGTTTTAGGGTGTACTACTGATTCTTTTTTCTGTTGTACCTTTGGTATCTGCCCAATGGCCGCTCTTATCTTGGTTTGTATGTTGTCGGTTCTTTTGTGAAACTTTGCATCCTGAATCTTGATCGAAGTGCTGGACGCTGAAAGTTTAAATAATTCTTTGTAGAATTTGTTGCTCTGGTCACTGGCGCTGCTGTAAAATTCTGTCTCTGGCAATTAAGTCCTGTCTTTTTTAATTGCCTGTGCTGCCTCATATTTTTCGCTTATATTTTTTTTTACAAATAAAAGTGTTTAGATTTGACTCTTTCGCCACTTTGTGCATTGCTGGATTCAGTCGTGAATAAATCTGATGTTTTCTAGTGACAGAAATCTGAAAAAGTGTGCATTGCACATGAATCGTTTTGCTCTCGTTCAGCAAAATCTCTATGGCAACACCCAAAGCACTAAGAGCAGATCCTATATCCCTCTGTGTATTTGACATGTGAAAATCTTTTTTATCGCCACTATCGGAAAGGAGAACCCGAAACTCAGAATATTATACTGGAGCATTTAATGCCGGGTAGTTTTCCGGGATAACCCATTTTGAATTAATTTCCTCTTTATTTTCTAAAATGATTCCCTCTTTTAGGTAAGTAGACCAACGGTTTACTAACTCAACAGTTAGTGGTTAGATTAGATTCGATAACTTTGAACTGGCAAGTGTGTGAGGGAGCGAGAAAGGCTACCCTATATATAAACGTTCAAACTGTAAGAGAGGCGAGAAAGGCCGTCTCTTATTCTCCATATGGTGTGAAGGATCGAGAGGATAACCCTATACATGAACGTTTTAAAATTCAAGAGCGGCGAGAAAGGCCATCTCTTATTTTCTTTCAGGGTTATCAAACAGAGGACGAGTAAGGTCACCCTGTATATATACGTTTAAACTTTAAAATCCTCTTATATTCTGTCAGTATTATCAAACAGGGGACGAGTAAGGACACCCTGTACGTGTACATACACGTTTAAACTTTAAAATCCTCTCATTTTCTGTCAGTGTTATCAAACAGGGGACGAGTAAGGACACCCTGTACATATACGTTTAAACTTTAAAATCATCTTATTTTCTGCCAGTGTTATCAAACAGGGGACGAGTAAGGACACCCTGTACATATACATTTAAACTTTAAAGTCCTCTTATTTTCTGTCAGTGTTATCAAACAGGGGACGAGTAAGGACACCCTGTACATATGCGTTTAAACTTTAAAAATCCTCTTATTTTTTGTCAGTGTTATCAATCAGGGGACGAGTAAGGACACCCTATACATATGCGTTTAAACTTTAAAATCCTCCTATTTTCTGTCAGTGTTATCAAACAGGGGACGAGTAAGGACACCCTGTACATATGTGTTTACACTTTAAAAATCCTCTTATTTTCTGTCAGTGTTATCAATCAGGGGACGAGTAAGGACACCCTGTACATATGCGTTTAAACTTTAAAATCCTCTTATTTTCTGTCAGTGTTATCAAACAGGGGACGAGTAAGGACACCCTGTACATATGCGTTTAAACTTTAAAATCCTCTTATTTTCTGTCAGTGTTATCAAACAGGGGACGAGTAAGGACACCCTGTACATATACGTTTAAACTCTAAGATCCTCTTATTTTCTGTCAGTATCATCAAACAGGGGTCGAGGAAGCACACCCTGTACATATACATTTAAACTTTAATATCCTCTTCTTTCCTGTTAGTGGAACTAAATACGGGACGATTAAGGCCACCCTGTACATATACGTTTAAACTTTAAGATTGGCAAAAAAAACGGCCATCTTTAATATTTCATAGGTATGTATCAAGAGACATTATTAGTTTTATACACATAATAATCTAAATTAACTTGAGTCTTAAGAAATTTACCATTAACCAAGAATACAGCCTTCGAATATCGAGACTGTTTATGTTCAAACACTTGAGCCGTATAAACAAACGCGCTCATGAATACCGTACTGAGGCGGGTTATATATTTCCTTATAATGTTAATGCAGCACTTTTTAAGAAACTCTTCTCTTTAACTCCTAAATACACATTAGTTACTGAAAACTTATTACTTATTACTTACTTGTAGAACTAGGAAATTCATCCCGAACTATCTTTTTTAGATTTTTCTTCCATTTCATTTAAGTTTTTCAAATTGCTGCTGTGTCTGTCTCTTTCTTTGGGTAATTCTTAGAAACTTGAAAAATCTCACTCTGTTTTATAAACACAACCGTGACATAACACTAAAAATGCGTAATGAGGTATCGGATCGGACGTATGGATTGGGACAGCTTGGTGGGGAGCTCTTCATCTTTCAACTTAGTGACGTAACACCTAAAGGTGCAACTACCTAGTGTTCTATAAGGACCGGAACAGGACGTATAACTACATGCTTACTCCATATTTTACATTTCAACGGAAGAATTTTATCAAAGGCAACAAATTTTTAAACTGCCAGTATAATTTCTTGTATGACAGCACTCAACTCACATCTAACATGAATATGTGTGCTAAATATACAGTATGTCTCATTTTTCATGATTCCTTACTCATCAGGAGATTGTTTTGTAATGAAGCAATTTTCGTCAGGGAAATTGCACCCCGAGTCATCATTTTCTTTTAGTATTAAGGATCTTATATATTTATTGTGATATATTTAAAGGGTAAAGTATAAAATCACCGTTTTACTTTAATATTATTATTAATAATAATAATAATCGGAGACATCGAGTCCGTTGTCGAGAACGAGAGGTGCCGAATTTATTGGAACTTCTTGTTCCCGACAGTCAGGCTGATTCAAGCCAACAAGCCTGATATAGTCTTCCTCGACCATCAAAACAAGGTGATGTTTGTGATCGAGTTCTCGGCACTTGCTGAGCCAAACATCACTTTGAAAGAGGAGGAGAAACGGACCAAATACCGTGATCTTCGGTACGAGCTCCAAGTGCTGTACTCAGGCTACTCGGTCAAGATGGTCGTTCTAATAATCGGTGTATTCGGAGGTATGAAGCCTACGCTACTCTCAGAACTGAAGACAATAGCAGCCTGTCACAGATCAGCCGAATGGAGTCCCTTTGTCTACTTAGAGCACATGATTCTGGAATCTACAGTCACTAACCCTGCGGGATGTGGGGAGTGGCTGTGGATATTTTGTTGACGCTCTTTCCTTGTGATGTCGGAGGCTACGGAAAGACTGTTCAGCGTTGGAAGACCGAAAAAAAAAATCTGCCACCTCAAAACTCTTGTTGCCAATTTAACAAAGCTTGGAATTGCCGATAAGATTGCGGCCATCCAGAAAGCAGTGATGTTGTCGTCTACCTCAAACCGTTCTTTTCTAAATTCACCCATGTAATCACAAGTATCTTGCGGCAGCCGATACTTGTTTGTGTACCCGTTACTAGTGGAGATTCCAATCATAATAATAATGATAATAATAATGCCAATAGACAACAGGGAAGCCTTGAATAATCCGGCGACTCTGAATAACCACTCGCCAAAAGTGTGATAAGGAAAATAATAATAACACGTCTTTATTACTTTCCAATCAAAAATACAATTACTATTGATTTTATAAAACAAACTATGGAAAATAAATGGTGAAGTTAAGTGGTCACAAATTTACAGGAAATTATGATTGCTTTTCTTACACTTACACTTACACTTAATAATGGTAAATATCTTAATTGTTTTTCGGTAAAAGACAATATAAAATACAAGATACTGATATTCTTATAAACTACACAATAATCTGTTACCAACATGTTTGTCTTCAGCAAATATTCAACATTGTGGGGATATCCATAATTATAACACATGGCAAAGAAATTATATAAACACAAATTTTCCAAACTTAATAAAAACAATATCTTTTATATACGACAACAGAGCGGCGAAATTTAATAAATTACCTGAATTTATAAAACAAGCGAAGAATGTCTTTCTGTTTAAAAAAACATTTGTATAAATTTATGAATACACAATTCTAGTTGTTTACTTTATACATTAGGCTTATTGTTAATTATTAAGTTACATGTAATATTATAATTAATCCACAAATATTCTAAATTATGTAATGAAAATGTATATCAAAGAAAATATATAAATAAAGATTGTTATTATTATTAATATTGTGCGAAGGAGAATTTTTATTTAGCAAAATTAATAATTAATAAAAAAGTGTGGTGAATAGAATCTTTATAACTCGGTCACATCTTGAAATGTAGTAGTGGCTAAAAGTGCAAAAAGCAAGGGTCCAGTGAAGTTTTATCTACGGTAATGTGTATGGTACCTACTTAACAATATCTGGAAAGATGAAGCCGAGTGCAAGTAGTGTGAAAATACTACAGCAGAAAGAGGTAAGCTGTCAACAAAAACACAAAACGACCAAAAGATAAGTCTAGTTTAGTCAATTAATTGTATTTGTTTAATTTTTAGTTTATTACACAACAGAGAAAAAAAATTAAAAGAGAAAGTATTAAATATAGGCAATGAAATAGAAAAATATCCGGAATTGAAAAGCGCAATTGGAAAACGGAAATTAAAACTGATTGCTTCAAAAAAATAATATACAGGGGGTACAAAATATTCCCTCTAACCTCTTTCTCGTAACCCCCTATAAAAAGCTCTTATTTTTTTACCGCGAGATATTGCCGTTCCCAGCACTTCCACCGTAAATGGATATTTACCCGTGGAACGGTTAATAAATAAAAATAAAAAATAAAAATAAAAGCACGATAGATTCAGAAACAGAAGAAACAGAACACTTAAAAGAAGAATAAATAATGAGATGATGATAGATGGAAACTTAAAAGAAGCATGGAAACTGAATAGAAGCATCTCACAAACGCCTATATTTCCCATTCTATATTCCTAACCTATGCGTCATCTGGCTCTCGCTGCTGACAACAAGTATGTCCAATATCCAATCCGGCGTATACAGCCGGGCCGGCGGTATATAAAACATCCGAGGTGTGGTTCCGGCACGCGGTTTGGCCGTTCGTTGGGCGTGTTCGACGGAGGACCAAGCTGCGTGTTGGAACGAACCTCCATGGATGCCCAGAATCGGCAGCAATGCTCACCTTACGCTGGCAAGTCAATCAATCAATCATACAGTTTTTTTGCCAGTTCAATTTTAATTTTTTTTGCTTATAATCCTATTGTCTGATAATGTCAAGTCACTAGTACAAAAGCTCACTGATTCGAAAAATTGCATAACATAATTTCTTTCTTTAACCTCAAGAGTATAGTGTTCATTTTAAAACGTCATCCTGTATTTACGACATCATCTCTATTTTGCCTAAGGCAAAATCGAGCATAAAGCGCTATCAAAGGGAGCGTATCTCGTTTTAAAAGTGACTGTGCGCCCGAGTAATAATAATTTATTTAGAAGCCTTGTAAATAAAGTATCTTATGTACTTTGTATGCGAGTACATGTTGCTGTTTTTATGAAGAGATGTTCTCATATAGTTCCTTTTAGAAAGTTTAGTTCAAATCCAATAAGTAGTATATTAGTTGAAATTGGAAAAGTAGAAGAGATCACGGGTGTATATATTTTCAAGAATCATTACTAAACGGAACATGAAATCAAGTGTATGTAAAAAGTATGCAGAATTTTTCTCTGTACTTGATATTTTTTAATTCGTCTTTATTATTATTACTCAAGGTGATTTTATTGACATCTCTGTGGAAACAGTCTGACGAAATTTTAGCAGGTCTCCACGTTTTGATAACATGAGTATTGTTTGAGTCCATTTTCTGATTGATGTGTATGTATGTGTGTGTGCTTGATGGTGATAGATTTCTAATAGAATTACGATGAAGATCATCAATAAAGCTTACGCAGGCCTTCAAAGTGGTACAGAAAACAAATAAATAATACAGAAAAAAATACGTTTTTATACACAAATTGAAACTGTTAAAAAATGCACCGAAAAGAAGAAAATGTTAATAAACGTAAAAGTTTGGGCCGCCTGATGAGTAAAGTTTTCTGTTTTTCCAGATATTTTCAGCCCCTCGCGCTTTTACGATTGTTAATATAATTATTGTGATTATATTCATATTTTCTTGTTTTTAATGCTTTAATTGTATTTTAACAGTTTCAATTTGTGTTCATAAGCGTGTTTATTGTTTATTTGTTCTTCAGTATTATTAACACACGTCGACAATTTTGCTTCTTTGTAAAGAACACGTATTTTGATTGAATTTAGTGTACTATTGTTAGTGTTTTGGTATTTTTTAAGTAAAAGATGAAAAAATCATAATTCCGTATTCTCCAAAGGAAAGCATTTTTATAATAATAATAATAATAATAATAATAATAGAGGATTGAAGATGTTTTGGCTCAGGCCCGCACTTCTTTCCAATACCAGCTTAAAAACGCTGAGAGAAATAATATAAAATAATAATAATAATAATAATAATTTATTTTCATCAAACTCGCTTACACAAGTATAGAATATTGTCAATAGTAGTTATATGGAATATAAAATCACTTAAAATATCGAAAAATAAAAGCACACATACAAATATTGAAGTAAAATACACGTTAAAAACTAATTACTAAAATCGGCAGTAAAGTATTCTGTTAGAGTAGAAACTAGACCTCTTTAATACATTTTTTACAACGGCTTTAAATTCACCTAATCTTTTAAGATTTTTAACATTAGCAGGTAGCCTATTAAAAGTTTTATACCCATAAAAGTGGGACCATTAGCAACCAGAGACCAGCAGTGATGCGGGATACTTATATTAAAATTCAGCCTAGGCCCATAACGGGAACGTCCATCTCAAGCTTGCATGAAATTTTCTGAACTTGATTTCACAAAAACAACTGAATGAAATATATAAAGCTAAGGTACGGTTAGTATATTTAACTGCTTAAATAGTTCTCTACAGGAGGTAGTGATAGGTTTAAACAGCTTAGTGCGAATAATTTTTTTCTGAATTATCAAGATTTCATTAACTCTAGAGCAATTTCTCCAGCATGTAATACCGTAGTTAATAGACGAGTGTACATGTGCAAAATAGTATGACTTTAAGATGTCCAAGTTAACTTTACTTCTCATTTGACATAATACGAAGCAATATGTAGCTAATTTTCTCAATAAAAGTCAATTTGAATGCCTTAAATGGGTACCAAGATGTAATCCCAAAAAATTGACCGAGTTATTGTCACGCTGAAAAAGGCTAGGGCCTTAGCCGTGGTTATTTAGAGAATGTGTTAAAAAGGGCCACTTTAGGAATTTACATGGTTTTAATAAAACACTCGTTTAGGGGGTAACGAATAATCAACAGATACAAATAATCAACAACAATAATACACATAATAGAAATAGAACACATAACATTTAAAAGATCTTACCAATATACACAGTAGGGAAGAAAAGGTGTCACTTTACACTATGCAATTTAACCTGTGATCTCCAGGGTGGCGATCACTAAAACTGCCTGAAGGGCCTGGGCCCCACATCCTAAGATGAGGGCCCTAAACTACAACTGACTGTGGACACTAAAACGTCGAAACTGAATCAATGAAAAGAACCAAGAGCCTCGTTTGTTTTGATTATTCGTTTTGTATACTTGTTTATTTAGCCTTTATACCGGTCAATGTTATGTTTATATATATTTGTGTTTTATTATTAAACAATTCTACTCTAGGCATTGACATTATTTAATTGTTTTTTAATTCCTAACTAGACTAGGGTCGAATGTGTTTTATTTATACAAACATTTGCTACTTTCCCGGATTTGGCTATTTCCTGCGTGACATATTTCCCTCCCCCATAAAGCTGGGCTCCAGCTTCAATAATTCCTAAATAGGGGGAAGATAACAGAAAGAATTTTTATTCTAGTATCACAGTTCAGCGGGGGTAGCATCAACAAAGTCTCGTTAAAGGTAATTTACTAATATGTACAATGCAACACGAAAAAGGAAGAGAAACAATGAGATTTTTGTCGATGCCTACCCTGCCGAATATTTAAAAAAATTATATCATGAATTTTATTAACTTTTACGAGAAGACTCGGGGTGGTTTCTTATGCAGAAAAGAACAATAATTCGGTTTTTGAATTATTTAATGCTAAGCCGTTGTTGGAAGAAAATGTTGCTATATTATTTACAACAGTATTTGCACATATGCTGAGATCAGCTATACTTGGTGCAGAGATAGCAGTAGATGTGTCATCAGCAAATAAAGTTCGCCCATATTGACCATGCTAGTATCAGATTTATAAACGACACCGCCGCTCCTTATAACAACTTCCTGTGTCTGTACGGACGTAACGACAATGTAATTCTGGAGGAATTAATGTGCCGTGCGGCCGTAGTGTAGTGAAATGAACAATTAGCAGTTTTGTGGGAAAAACTGCCGAATTATTATTTCTTGGTTCGAATATTCCCTAGGATGCAGCCTCACACCCTTATGATTATGGCTTGGACAGGAGAACATCAATGAGAAACAACAGATTTGTTGAGACTGATTTATTAATAGAAATTAAAATCTATTTATACAAATTTACAATCAAAACAATTAAACATTACATGTAGGAAATAAAAATAATGAAATCAGCAGAATGCAAGCTAGCATTATTTCTACGCCTGCTGCTGACCTGCAAAACTATTATAGTAATCTAAATAAACCTACTTAAATGTAGGTAAGGAAATAAACTATCCATCAAATATGATTTCAGCCAATTTAATGCAGTATTTTTTATTCCATATTTATCTAGTTTAATTAACAACAAATTCAAATTAACTGTATCGAAGGCACGCTTTAAATGGGAAAATATGCATGCTATACCTCTATAATTTAATTTTAAATCTGTGTCTTGCTTTTTGTGAAATTTATAGCCATTTCTACAATACAATCTTTTAACTACTGACTAATAGTTCTAATTTCTTTCAGCAATCGGTGCCGGTTTAAACCACCACAGCGAATTGGATGAGGGATTATACATGAACTCCGATGTGTATATCGACCACTGGGCTGGGGCTCGCAAAGAACTGTCTGCATTAGAGAAACTGGGAGTTAAATTTAAGGGAGAAATCGGAAGCGTTATTATAGGTGACCTGTCGATAGCGCCGTCTGATCGAATTACGGTCTTTCAGAGTTTAGGTAAGTGCTTCTATTGAAGGTTCTACATTCATGAGGCAGGCTCGAGCTCCTGCGAGGCTTCGAATTGCGCATTTCCTGTCGCGAAAGGCATGCGGAGGTCTGTAAGGCCCAGTTTCTATTTTATTTTAACATTATAACGAGGGGTCGAAAAATAAACACGTTTTGCTATTTTTTGTTGTTACATGTCACTACACGAATTACCAAAATTTAATAAAAATATAACCAAATTATTAGTATGTTGAGAGGGGGCAACATCTTGCTCCAGATATTTGCTGAGTCCTCGTTTAAATGGAATCGAAAACAATTTTAGGAAGATGAGATTGTTATTCATTCCTTCGAGAGAATTCTGTGCAATTCTGGTCTGAAGATGGTCAATTCCAGGAATAGAAACTTGGAACATGAATAAGTTTAAATTAACCACAAAAAGAAAGCGCATGTTACATAATCTTTGAACGAAATTCATGTCAGATTTTTTATAAAGTATTTGAAAAGACCTTTGAACTGAGATTTAGTAAATGTCGTTAGAATTAAAACTTACGGAGTTATAATTGATTGATTGATTGATTTGCCAGCGTAAGGTGGCATCTAATGTGGATGTTTTATATACCGCTGGACCGGCTGCATACGCTGAACTGGATATGGGGCATGGGGAGTGTAGGTCTTTTGGGGATGCTTCTTTTAAGTTTTCGTGCTTCTTTTAATTCTTCTGAGTTTTCTGTTTCTTCTGTTTCCGAGTCTAGCTGTGTGTACCTCCTGCCCGCTTGGGTGTGGATATGGTTTCATATGTTTCAGCAGAAATCCGCGTTTTGTCCTGAATTAGTGAGTCCAACTCGTCCGCTTGCCAAGACATATATCAGCTCGACGCAAGTTTTTATTTATTATCTTGTGTATTAATTTGTTATTTTCTATTTTTTTGTGGTAGATAAATGTAAAAAACTGGTGGCGCCCTTAAATTATTTTACCCTATTTTCATATTGGTATCAATTGCTTTCCCCTTACGTCCCACTTAAATGACCTAAATTGCTACTAATGTTTATCCTGCTCTGAATTGTCTCCTGCTCAGGTCATTTTGAGATACCAGCAGACAGATTTTAATGTGGAAAACTGAAAACCCTTGACTTTTCAACTTTGTTTCACAGACTCGAACATTCTGGCGAGTCCGTCTTGTGGTGTGTGGCAACTTTCATTTGAAATTATAACACAAACCCCATACTGTAATCAGCAACACACTCGTGTTTTATCCGAATGTATGCGCCGTCCTTTAATTTCTCCATAACTGTACACAGCGCTGCGCTGGGGAGCATTTAAACATTATTTGACGTAATTGAATTTCAAATTTTAAATTGTACGCTCCTGCGGGCTGTTTAATTATTCCACGGTCTGGTATACCGTTTCGTTGGAGCAGGTACAGACTTTTAATAGGTTGTGCGATTCTACATCCACACCTGAGTGGTTATATTAAAAGTTATAATGGGCAAATTACCCTCACTTTCTGTGCAGAAAGTTGAAATATGTAGTTCGGTTTGGTTTTTGGGAAGCGTAGTTTTAACGACCGAATTATGCAGAAACATGGACGAGTTTTATTAATGCGTATTTTGTTGTCGAGGGGTAGGATTGAATTTAATGTTTTGTATACTCTTTGTATTTTTTAATAGGTTGCTATAATTGTTGGAATATTATGAAACGCATAAAGATTAAGCATGCTAGCACCCTGGGTTTCTCTGCATTTCTTTACGTATATAATATATTGACCAGTATGGAGGCACAGTGATATTCTTGAGATGTGGGTCTAGATATGTTTGCTACGAATTCCCTGGACACCCCATCGTATTCTTCCACATCCTATCACTTTTTGGTATAGTAGGTTCTGTAGACAATTCAGCAATATGCAAAATTGGAAAAAAGTTTATTATCACAAAAAAATGTCATAAATATTTCCTAACGAGTTAAGAACGTGGACCAGTCTCACTGAATATAATTGGTTAAAATTTGTCCTACTAAATAGATGATTCGTTGAAATAAGCGATCTAGTAACTGTTTCTTTGTCATAAAAGTGTGTACTGCACGACTCCAGCGGTATACTAATCAGGAGCGGCCGGTCTCCTTTAGACTTTTTTGCAAGCTTCTTGTATCGCTGGATTACATATGGAACCTACTATAACATAAACCGAATACTGGACAGATAGTACGGTAAATGATTCACAGAAACTCGACTAATGGCGAGAAGGATGTCCTCCAAAAAGTTCAGCTGATGTTGCAAAGAAGTCCATAGAAAAGAGCTTTGTTGAGGTCGTACACCTAACCGCGACAAGTGATCTGGTGGTATCAGACGTACTATACAACATAGTATATTTATTTAAAAAATGCAATCGTGTAAATTATAAAGAAACAAGTATGAGCATTACGATAATTGGACAAGGTCGCATACGTTTCATTGTTTTAATATTCACACAAAACAATAATATTTAAACAAAACACAATAGTATAACTATGCACTCAACAATAACAATATAATAAGACGAAAGGCGACTAAATACACATCTAGGGTAAGACAAGGCAAAGCACTATACGAACCTTTTTCGTCAAGCATAACATTGTCCAAAATAATGGTTGTAACATAAAATAAATACGGTTAATAATTAGGTTTCTATTGGCCGCCAAAGTCTTAAAAATGGGATTCCACATCGCTCGTCATTGTCCCATAGTAATCATACAAGCTTTGCAGCTCATTTAAAATGCAAATAAACACCTGAAGAAAATCACACGTCATTTGTGTACTTCAAAAATTACTTTTCATGGCACAACAAATTTTCAAATCTTCTCACTAATCTGTTAAACGATTAATTGATTATTTCCAGTGTCCCGTTACTTTAAGCAACTTGCTTCACATCGGATCCATATAAATATATTATAATATCACCCGAAAAGAGTTATATTCTGCATTCTTCTGAATCGATTAGAAATATATCATTAATAAATAGCGTGAAACGCATAGGTCCTGGTATGCTACCTTGTGGAACTTCATTATTATTAAAAGATTATCATACTTACTGTTATTTAGATTGATTTGTTGGCAGCAAATAAATAATCCATTGCGTTGAAGTCTGTTGCGGAGAAAAATAAAGGCGAATTAGGACCTTTACTCTTTAATTCCTAGTTCTAAACTTGTCTAAACATAACCATCAATAAGGAAATGCACGACATATACTGAGAAGGCAAATTTGTGAAGAAATCTCTATGGTAGGATTGACCCTTTACTATTACTAAATGTTTTTGGTTATAGTCTTTATCAGCAAGCATTTACTCTATGCATTCAGTTCGTTACAAATATATGACTGCCTCTGAATGACTGACATTTCTAAATTTTCTATTTCTTCTCTCTTGTAGAATTTCTATAATAATAACTAGTTTTTAAATTACACGAGTCCACTGGCCGTTTTATTATGAGCCGTATACTGCATCTTTAAAATAGAATCCAGATGGTAAGAATATAGGAAAAGTACATAATTTTGATTTGGTTGTATTTTACCTAGCTTTAAATAAGTACGTATATTGGCAATATTTCAAACTAGACTTTTTTAGTATCCTTCTGTTTGCAACTAATATTAGGGAGTGTAATTGTCATCATTGTGCTTTTAGAAATCGATAAACACAATTGTTTTTCTTCAGCATGCATGATTAGGCACGGGTATACAGGGTCTCCCAGATTTAAACGGACATACTCTAGTGGAAGGTAGAGCACACTCAGCTGAGTTCAAAACACCCCCATACTTACCATTGAATTTGAACCGTTCTTGAGATACGGGGTGTTTTATGATTTTTTTACCAGATCTTTAGTCCGCCATATTTTTTAAATGACTGCACTTATTTAGATAAAATTCGGTATACACATTATACTCTTTTAGGTTAATGAACAACTTAAGTGATTTTGGAAAAATTTCAGGACCGACCTCTATTTTTTTAATATGGCGCTTAGGGTCGTTAATATCACATTGTATATTATTTTTTGGTAAATGTTAGTAAACTTTTAAAAAGCCTGTGGACCAGTTTATAAAATAATGTCATAATATTTGATGGCACGTGTATTCTTACACATTCTTCAATAAATTTTCAAAAGTATTGAAAGACCAAATTTGACACTACAAATAACACAATCCAGTTGCCAACATCATTATTTTATTAATTTTAGCTAAATACCCCATTTGTTTTGACATTCAGTGTTTCCTAGCTTTTTTTAGTTTAAATTTCATCCAAAATAATACACATTCCCTTTCTTTCATGAAAGAAAAATAGTGTTGGTGAAGAGGCTTGAATTAACAAGCACAATTTAAAAAAATATTAAACACCTTTTCAGAATAACTTGAAAATATTAAAGACAAAAGTTTGCAATTTTATTTTGACGAAATAAATTTATTTAGAATTTTAAATAATTGAAGAAAAAAAATTAAAAACTGCAAATAATTAAGACTGTAACAGGTTTTCAAAATGAATGCCCCCAGCGTCAATACATTTTCGAGAACATTTTAACGTGTTTCTCACTGACCTTTCACTTCCGGGTTATTTCTAATGTTATCACATACAGTAATATTTTTTTCTAGAAGCTGTTCTCGTGTATTGATCTCTGCATTGTACACCTATGACTTGAAATAACTGCATAAAAAATAATCTAGAGGTGTAAGATCAGGAGACCTCGGTGGCTAATTGATCGGACCTCCGCGACCAATCCAGCTGTTGGTGTAATGCTGGTTTAGATGAACCGGGACCGGTACAGAAAAATGGGGTCCAGCACCATCGTGCTGAAACCACAAACCCCTAGTATTGATGCCCTCTAATAAATCTCACCACACATTAATTAATTAATTTATTTATTTATTTACACGACTCAACAGGACGAAAGTCCCAATTACAGAGTCGGAATACTAACAATAAATATTGTGCTATAACAGAAGTAGATATTACAAATTATGTCCACATATACACTATAAATCCTTAATTCTACAATAAAATTCAATTCCACCATAAAAGCTCTAGTTCTTCAATAACAGAAGTATTACAAATTATGTTCATATATATTCTTTATATCCTTAATTCTACAATGAAAAATATTAATATTAAATCTGTATTGGGAATATTTCTGATTTGTGGATTTTCGGTTGCCCAAACATGCTGATTTCTACAGTTGTTAATTCCGTTACGTGTGAATTGGGCTTCATCCGTGAATAGAACTCTCGATATTGTTCTTCTGTGACCCATAATCCACCTACAAAATGTTAAGCGGGGAACGTCGCCGCCGTCTTCTAGACGTTGAACTGGTTCAACATGAAATGGATACAAATTATCCTTCTTTAATGTTCGCCATACTCTTGTCTTAGGTACCTACTGCTAATTCATTACTTATCTTTCTAACACTTATGGATGGATTATTTTCCACAACCTGTAATATTTGCTCCTCTTGTGGAAAAGCCCTAGGAACATGTTCAATGTTCATGCTTTGTCATTGACGGAAATTGTCCATGTTCCCTATTAAATTGGTATAGGTACCTCTGAAAACGTTTTATGATCTGGTACGCGGCGATTTGGAAAACGCCTATCCGCATAATCCTCACTACTAAATTGAAACGGCATCTTAAAATGTTTAGTTTTAAACTGGTTTTTTATTACTTATTCTAATAATTACTAAGAGCGAACAGCAATTCTTTTTCGTAAAATTGCACATTTGACATGTGCCTACTTGGGATTTTTAATTCAACAATGTCATGTGTTAATCGCATCGTTTTATTACTTATATTTTATTCGTGAAATAAATGGAATGTGCTTTATTTTGGACGGAAAAAACACTTAATGTCAAAACAAAAACAAATAACAATCTCTTCTACGGGGTATTTAGCTAAAATTAAGAAAATAATGATGTTAGCAACTGGATTGTGTTATTTGTAGAATGTCAAATTTGGTCTTTCAATACTTTTGAAAATTTATTGAAGAATAACCATAACGTGCCATCAAATATTATGACATTATTTTATCAACTGATCTATAGGCTTTTTAAAAGTTTACTAACATTTACCAAAAAATAATATACAATGTGATGTTAACGACCTTAACAGCCATATTAAAAAAATGGAGGTCGGTCCTGGAATTTTTCCAAAACACTTAAGCTATTCATTAACCAAATTTTATCTAAATATGTGTAGTCATTTCAAAAATACGGCAGACTGAAGTTCGGGTCAAAAACCATAAAACACCCCGTATCTCAAAAACGGTTCACATTCAACGGTAAATGTAGGAGTGTTTTGATCTCAGCTGAGTGTGCTCTACCTTTCACTAGAGTATGTTCGTTTAAATCTGGGACATCCTGTACATTGTGCCATTTTAGAGATAATAGGAGTTTGACATCAAACAAAGTTGATACAACGATGAGACAGCGGACGTTATTACTTTATTATCGTCGACTTTCCGGCGCCGGTCCTGCGCTCATTTCGCAACTTCCCTTTTGTTAGGACTTCGTCGATACAAAATATTGAACTAAGATCGCTGACGGGTGCATTATTTTTTTGTATTATTGCGCTGTTCGACATTGTATCTCAAACAACAAATTCTTGTATCTAATCGATAAGCGGCAATTTTTTTCTGAGAAGTAGGTCTGTAAGGTCTTTGTTTGTTTTGGGTATTGTTACCGAAATCCCGAGTGATTTATTTCGGTACATTGTTTTTGTTACTGATGCAACAATGAGAGACAATGTAATTGTGGGAAACATGTGCGAAATGACAGGTGACCTACAGGATAAATAACGAACGTTAGTAAAAACGACGCGCGACGTCAAGTTGGTTATTCCACAGAGAACTCAGGGTTGAGATTGGCCTCTATTAAGCTCATATATCTAAGTAGTTCTCTTAATGGAATCGAAAATTATTCGCATAGAAATAGAATTGTTGATTCCTTCGCCTCTCTTGCAATCGCATATGTTATCAGACCCTCTGAAATGAAAGGCGATAGTAGGCGAACTGGTGTTAGTCCAGTACGTGGGGGTTTTTTGAATGCAAAAGGTGGGGTAGTAGTGATTTTTTAGTATGTTGTTAAGCTTGGGGTCCTAATGAAAAATCCAAGTTTTCGACCTCGAGGCGCATGCACTCGAGCCGCCATCTTGGATTTTAGGTACAAAAATTTGGTTTTTTGATAATAACTCAAAAACGGTGGCTTTCACGACAAAAGATGTTCTATACAAAGTAAGAGAGGACAAAACCCCCTACATTTTTTGTTAAAACAATTTTTTTGTAGCACACATATGTTAGGAGTTACGGCTCCGTGAAGTTGCACTATTAAAAAAAAAAAAATGCGGAAACTTCATTTTGGTTGAGTTTTATTTTATTATTCTTATTATATATCATTATACTTGTACATAATTATAAAAAAATAAAATAAAAGGCACTTGAATATTATCATTTAACAGTATTATACTTATCGTAAACAAAGTTAAGGGCGAAAAGTATATCGCATTTTTTTTTTTAATTTAAGAATAGTAAATTATGATTTTAGAGCGTTACAAAAATTAATTTCTACTACATTTTGGTACGTTTCGATGGTCCGGGTTGGTTATTGTCGGTGTCCTGGTCGTAGTTTTGGTCCATAGCCTGAAAAATGTCATCCTCGTCCTCGCTTTCAATGCGGATTTCCGGCATATTTCCGCAAGATTCTCCGTTGCAGAAGTCACAACCGAACATTTAAGTCCAGCCTTTCGGCAGCTGCATGCCCCACCACACCCCTTTTTGCAGTTACAAGATACCGATTTTAATGAGGAATCGGGAGCTGGTTTTTCCGCCATTGTTATGGGAGTGAGCCCGTAAGCGCTATGCTTCCAACCCCAGTCTTCAGGATTTTTCTCTATGCCTCTCCATTTCTGTACTTGGTGGTACGTCCTAAAGGCGTGGAATTGCGCCGCGTCTTTTGTAGGTGGCAAAGAGGCAAGATTAAATTTGCTTTTCAGCGTAGATTTGACGAAGCGTTTGAAACGAATCTCTTCCAAACTCTCTTTGTCCATGTTGCCACCATATAAAGCTACAAGAAAGCGTACTCCGGCCTCGGCAATCTCCTCTGACGTGGCATCTTGTTGGTTGAAAATTTCAATTATTTCATGAACCGCTCTGTTTTTTTCTATCAGCGTACAAAATTTAGTTTTTCCCTGATTGAATAGGGATGACGTTGTGTCACAACCACTGAAGGCATGCAAGAACAGAATGTGCTTGGTTGCTTCTTCGTATTTGAGGCTACTTGCTGAATATATCCTCTCAGCAGTTTTTCCTCTTCCAGGTTTACAGAAGTAGATAGAACTTTCGGCTGGTGCTAAGGCTGTCACAAGTACTAAAAGGTCAACATCTTCCCCGACCACAAAAACAGCATCAAATATTGATTCACTGCATAAAGAAATTGCAGTGTTGACAATTAGCACATCGGCATCATCTTCAGCTTGTTTAACTGTAAGTGCAGCCAGCTCAAATGTGTTCTTCAGCATCGATATGAGACGAACCTTATTTTTTTTCATTGGCTAAAAATCGCTCCTGCGAAACTTGTACCACCATTGTTTCATCAAAAAGGACATCGGCAGACACGTGCTTTTTTGATCTACGAAGTCTTTCTGTGGTCTTTGTATTTGTATTGCCACCATCAGTTGGATATCCATCAAAAACAACAATTGCGTGGGAACCAAAATGATCTTGCACATATCGAACATATTTGTCACAAACCGTTCCAAACAAATCATTTCGGTGCGACACAACTTTGTGTAGGAGATATCCCCCATCCACCACATTGATCTGGTTATCTCCGAATTGAAATTCATCGGAAAGCGGTGTGAATACGGAATATAAAGATGACTTGGTTCCTTTGCGCATTCCTGCTTCTGAAAAAAGCGACAAAGGAAAGGGGGCCAGCTCGTATTTAAGGAAATCCTTTATCTCGTCTTCGGATTTCTTAGCAATGCACATCCTTTGAAACAGCATTAGTGGGTTGAGGCAAATAGTTTCTTCGCCGACTTTAATGCTGCTATTAACTGCTAGTAGTGGGATAACTTTATCTTTTTGTTTAAATTTAATTGCCTCAAAATTTTCGTACGTGTTAACCAGTTTGTTCAAACCTTTCAAACCCATTTCCCTGGACAAATGACAGTTTATCGTTGCATCTCCAACAAGTCCAGTGCTTATGCAAACAAGGGAATTGATTTCGAGAAAGAGAGGATGCTGGGAAAACCAATGCAACTATTTTTTTAGGTCTTGATCGTCTCGTGAGATACGTGCAGCCCTTGCATCGACATGTTGCTCGGATGTATCAAGATGAACGTCGCAATAATTCTCAAAAGCTTCGCAAACATTGTGCTGATTGGCATTTGTTTAAATTATTTATTTTAGTTATTAACAGTCAAATAACAAAATATAATACTTTTTTTTTCCAATAGTGCAACTTCACAGAGCTGTAACTGCTAACATATGTGTGCTACAAAACAACAACAACAAATGTAGAAAATTTTGTCCTCTTTAACTTTGTATAGAACATCTTTTGTCGTGAAAGCCACCGTTTTTGAGTTATTATCAAAAAACCAAATTTTTGTACCTAAAATCCAAGATGGCGGCTCGAGCGCATGCGCCTCAAGGTCGAAAACTTGGATTTTTCATTAGGGCCCCAAGCCTAACAACATACTAAAAAATCACTACTACTCCACCTTTTGCATTCAAACACCCCTTTTTGATACCCACGTACTGGACTATGACATTTCTCACTGATTATTTAGTTTAGGCCTATTTTTTAAGAGAATGTTGAGGGAGGCATGTATAAATGTCATCTATAAGAATTAATCCAGATAGCGATATCGGAGAGAAGCAGAACATGCCCAATCTGTAGAAAATAGTGAACACAATTATTGTCAATTATTATTGGTAAAAGTTGTGACTTTTTTATTGTTTGCCTGTTACCTTACAAATCTTGCTATAACATTGGCAGATCGATTGGCCGGTATTAAAAGAGTAGCAGATACCCTCAAACGTGACGTGTGCACGACGAAATTTTTATTATTTAGGTAAGATTCAATTTTTAATATATTGTTATGAATTACACCCCCTTGGAAAAGGAGATGATACGCCTATGGCCTACTGATAGTGACTGGAAAGGCTCTAGAAAGAACCAAGGACTTTTCTAGATTATGGTTGGAGAAGATTCTGGATTAATCTAGAGCTAATTTCGGAGTATATAAGGCGCGATTACAAGCGCGGAAGGGGAAGTTTATTTTAGAAGTGACACGTTCGGGAAAAAGTGAGGTTAACTATTGTACAGTCAGTAAATTGTTAAATAAAGTGTTAGTAGTGTTTAATCTCTTGTTAAAATTATTTAGAACCCACGAATTCATACAGGGTGTTTCCTAAAAGGTGGAAATCCGTAACAATATTATTATGTCAACTGTTATAACCCACATAACATCTCGTGGATATGTAAATCCATAGCATCCATAGATGCTGGAATTTGAATATGTATTTTAAAATATACATGTGATATAAAATGTATATTCAGCTACTGGCATCCATCAGTGTCACATACAATGTATATCGCTGGAGGTATATACAAAATAATTTATACATAACAAGTTCATTAAGGTATAGTTAAATTATACACTTACTCGAATTTTATCTCTTCTGATGCGCATGCGTTGCATCATTCTTTTGCGGTTCGCAACATCGCAACGGCCGTCGGCCATTAAGCCCTATAGTGTTGCGTGAATAGTGTTTATGTGTGATAGAAGTTAACTCTTTCTTTTTCTCTGGATTTTATATTTGCTTATTGCTATATTATGCTGTTACATTTGCATGAAGCTCCCATAATGTAAGAGTATGTTTATTATAATGCAATTCTTTAGATTTATAAATATATACTTTTTTAGAGTTAGAAAATTTGCAACTTTCATATCTTACTGATTGTGGCAGGTGTATGTTTAATTAAGATGACGCCAAGTGACAGAGGCCTAAAAGTTTGCTGTTATGTCAAGTGAATAGAAATGACGTTTATATTATATAACTTACTGATGGTTGAGAATGTTTTAAACGCATTTGTAGGACATGAGTAACATACATATGTTTACAATTTGTTAAACTACCGAAAAGTATAATAGTGTACGTAAATATTGAAAATTTTAAATATTGTGTAATAATTTAGATTATTTTGTAAGTGTAGTATGTGTATGTTTAGAATAGTTATATAAAATATATTTCTTTCTTGTTAAACTATTTGTGTTTTATTACTTCTTATATGGATACCTTTGAAGTAGTTCCCATGAACATCAATACACTTGAACACTTTCATTCGACGCATGCTGCACCAATCGTGTTGGTATCATCGAAATGATTAAAACTGTTCTGTTTAATCATCACCCAATGATGCTAATATGACTGGCGCAACACGCGTTGAGTGCAGCGTTCAATAAGTGTTTTGATGTCCGTGGAAACTACTTCAGAGATATGTAATGTATATTCATAAAATATGCGATTGTGTATATGACGTGTGTTTCATATCCAGTGAATGTATATTGCATATGCTTATGTACATTCATCGGATATGAAATAGATATGGAAGTCTTCGATAAACGTATATGCTAGGAATGTTAATTTCACATTCATTAGATGTACATTAGATATCCATCTTGGGGATATACATATCCATGGATTGAATATACGATGTATGTACATTGTATATCATTTTGTTAGGTGGGAAGTGTACACTTCTAATTGCAGAACAAAGTATCGGTTTTAACCCCCTTGCAGAACGATTAGAACATTCCGTGTATGCGTGCCTTTTGATTTCGTGTCGTCTGCTTTGCAACATTCTAATTCGATGCTTAGATGGTAATATTATTAGGCAATATGATCCACCTTAATCAGTCACATCAAATATGAAAAAATTTCGTAATCGACCGTTTTTGAGAAAAAACAACTGAATTACATCTGCCTAAGTGATCAATCAAAAGCGACGAGCACTATTATAAGTCAAAACACTAAGTAGGCTGGTGTCAAATCTTAATTTGACAGTATTATGTTCCGATTTGATCATTTGGTGTTTAAAAATTATTTTTGGATAAAAATTAAAAATCGTTTTTGCACACTCCTTTAGCTTGGCTAGCTGGACATGAATGGCTTATTTTGAAAAAATGTATATGAAGAACCTACCTTCATTTTCGATAAGGAATTGGTAGTTAAGTTTTTCGCATGTTATTACGGGGCCCCCTGTATATAGAAATTTACTGAAATGTCTAATGTCTTTATAGCTATGTTCTAGAAACTTAAGAAACATATTTATTTCAGCAGTATTACATAAAATCATTACCAGAAAAATATGTAGGTACTGAGGTAACCTCTATGGAAGTTATTTATTTTAATGATATTACCCAACTATTTTCAACCTTTGTTATGACAACGACACATTGTGAAAATTCCCCTACAACGTAACTAAGTTGAGAGCAATAAAGGAAGCTCAGTTTTTTTATCTGCTCGTTATATAAATCTTAAAAGCAGTGGACATAACGTGCCTCGTTTTCTCGATTGCTCCTGCTGCCGTGGTTACAAACTAGAAATTTATTTTTTAAATTGGATTGTCTAAATAGATTACAAAAGATTTGTGGATACTATTAAATCTTTGCTTATTTCAGGAATGGCAGTTGAGGATTGCGCCATGGCCCGCTTAGTTTACGACTTGTACACAGAAAGAGCAAGTAAGAATGAAGGTAAACAGGTTTAAAATCTACGCGTGCGATTTAGGTCAGCAGGATTAAACATTTTGAATACGAAAAATCCAAGAAGTCTCAACAGTTTGTGAACATTATTGGTATCTGGGCCTACTATAATATATGATTTCTGTACTGAGATTACAGACACATTTATGTATTGCATTTAAAATGTTTTATTAATAATGGAATATATTTTAATGAATTTGAGTTTACTATTGCTTCATAAACAATTTATCCTGTAACGTTCGCTTTACAGTGTCGAATTTTCTTTAAGTATTGTTGCGTATATTCCACCTTTTTGGAAACACCCTATATGAATCCGTGGGTTCTAAATAATTTCAACAAGAGATAAACACCACTAACACTTTATTTAACAATTTACTGACTGTACAATACTTTGTTTACTTAATATTTAACCTCACTTTTCACTTTTCAACTTGTTCACTTTTATAAATTGCCTTCTTAATAAACTTCCTCTTCCACGCTGGTAATCGCGCCTTATATACTCCGAATTTGACTCTCTAGATCCATCTAAAAGCAATCAAGAATCTTCTCTTACCACATTTCAGAAAAGTCCATTTCTTTCTGCTTGCTTCCAGTCACAATTAGTAGGCATAGGCGTATCATCTCCAGTTCCAAGGGGGTGTAAATTCATAACAGTATTGTCGGTTATACTTCGAGTGCCAGTTCCCGCTGTAGACAGTTAAAAACGGTAGTTCCTGAGGTAAAATTAGTGAATGAATTTTCCGGAAGAGATGGACTGCTGCCGGCATTTGTAAAACTTATATATAGACAAGTAAATCCAGAGAAACAGAGCTAGAGATCGTCATGTAAACGGAACTATCGGTTTAGCAAGCCATTGGTTTCATTGTTGATTCTCCTCCGAAAAAAATAGACCATCATTTTATTCCCATCACAACTCTGTAAGATTTTATGTTAACGACTTTTACTTAAGCTCATTTTAAAGGTATGTTCAAGTACTTTAAAAAAGGTCTGACAAGTCTTCCTCCATAAATTCATCGTCTTTCCGTTATTTAACGTTGAAAGGTTCGAATACAGTTTTCGCCGAACAAATCGTCACCTTCAACGAGCCATAACTCGGTTTCTATTGCATCTGCAGAAATTAAAAGAAAGCCAATCGAATTGTTATTTTATAAGCTTCATTTTTGCTCCTGGTGATTTCTTTGATCAAACGTAAGGTTTTCGAGTTATTCGTAAAAAATCACTCTAAAAACTAAGTTTGAATGCAACTTCCAACAGAAATGAACATAAAATGTTAACACTGGGTGAGTCACGAATTGCGCTCGCCCCGATATTTCCTAAAATATTTGGAATAGAAAATTGAAATTTGGAGGCCTTATTACACGACTAAAATGCCATCTTTTCAATAAATAATCCGGCTTGACCGGATATGCCCACAACTTTCGATTTTTAAATGGAACACCCTATATATTTTTACATTTTTGGAATCTAGAGGAAATTTTGAATACAATAAATCCATTTTGGTCACTTTTTGATAAACATTAAAAATTTTATTAAAAAATCTATTTCTGAATCCAGGGTGCTGTGGTGCCCAAAATATATTTTAGTTTGTGTTCTACGTTACTATAAAAATAAAAAGAGCAATATGATTGCATTACTTAATTCTTTAAAGGCGTTTAAAATTTTTAAATGTGATTTTTACCCACTAATTCGGTTTTTTTAAATGGGAATTTAATCGTTCACCAACATTTTTAAATACCTCATTTTCATACGAATCTAATGATACCAAAATTTTGAAAATCCGCTCAGAAATATTTGAGATTTCAGCCAAAATACAATGCAACCAAGCTTTTAGAAACATGCGGCTAATAGATAATAGATTAGTGGGCTTTGGATACTAAAATGGCACATTTCTGTGTAAATCTGGTAATCCAATAACATTGGAAAAATCATAGTAGCCATTGAACGTAATAAAACAATATTAGCTGTCAGACAGACTCGTTATAGGCAATCTAGAGCTATCAAACATTTAATAATTGTGAGCGCAAAGAACGTTACAATTATTATGTTTAGCATGTGGTGGTAAACACGATTACATCCACAAGGACATTTGCAATAGAATGCGACATCAGTTCGGTTTTCAGAGTTTTATTTAAATGAACATAAATATCGGGCCTATAAATAAATAAAAATTTCCAATTCCGTTTGAACAATTAAACTTAAATTAGGTAACAGTAGGTATCTTTAAAATAATTAATATAATTAAACTATAAATCGACATTTATAGATATTGTTCAAAATGTCCACCATTTTTTTCTATACACAATTCGGCGCGGCGTACAGTTGCTTGAATGGCTCTACGCAATTCAGCCGGCGTTATTTCACCAGAAAAAGGAAGCTGGACAACTTAGAACCACCTTCCATATCGGGTGAAATTATTCCATTTGCGGAAGAAGTGAAATACCTAGGTGTCACCCTAGATAAGTCACTCAACTGGAATTCCCACTTGGAAAAGATAATCCACAAAGCGAGACTGTCCCTGTGGACATGTCGAAGAATTTGCGGAAAATCTTGGGGAATTGGTCCCCAGCAATTGTATTGGATATACGTTACGGTCATCAGACCAATGATAGCGTATGCTTCAATAGTTTGGTGGTCGAAAGGGCTGCAACAAACGACCAAAACCAAACTCTCTGGATTACAGAGACAAGCAGGCTTGGCAATAACTGGTGCAATAAGCACCACACCGTCAGCTGCTCTGGAAGTCCTCCTGGAACTACCTCCTCTCCATATTTACCTGGAGAGAGAGGCCAGGTGGGCAACATACAAAATCTATCAAGCGGTAACTAATATGCCGCAGGCTAGCATCATGGAGCACAATAGGCTGTTGGATGACTTACACTGTCACAACATCCTGGGAATGCCTTCAGATGTGATGCCTACCTTTATCAACCATGAACTGCCCTTTAAAGTCCTGTTTCCTGGAAGACACGAATGGGATCGGAACAAAACCGACCTACAAAGGGCAGATAGTTGTTGGTTTACAGACGGCTCCAAAACCCCTGATGGAACTGGAGCCGGTGTATATAGTCGCAAGCCAAAGGTAAGGATAATTTCGAGCCTTGGTGACAATGCGACTATATTTCAGGCAGAAATTCATGCCATTGAACTGTGTGTACGGAGGCTCGAACAGACGCAACCTAGACACAGATCAATAAAAATATTTTCAGACAGCCAAGCGGCTCTTAAAGCCCTTGGATCCTACCGTTGTAACTCTAAAACGGTTAGGAATTGCCAGGAAGCTCTTGCCCGACTGGGCAAAAACAGCAAACTGACTCTGATTTGGATACCTGGCCACTCTGGTATGGAGGGCAACGAAGTTGCCGATTCTTTGGCCAGAGAAGGTGCGGCAACCAAATTTATAGGTCCAGAACCGGCACTTGGCATATCCGCAAATTCTGCCAAGGCTGCTATCCTAGCCTGGGCTGAATTGAAAACAATCCAGCACTGGCAGGAACTACCAGGATTAGTTCACTCAAAGGAGTTTATTACATACCCCTTGAAGTCAAGAACTAAAAAACTATTAGAGTTGAATAGGCTACACCTAAGAACTCTAATTGGCCTATACACTGGGCACTGCAGATTAAATCATCACCTACACAGAATTGGACTGGTGGAAAGCGCCGAATGCCGTCTGTGTTTGGAGGATGATGAAACGGCAGAGCACATTTTATGTACCTGTCCTGCTGCAGAAAGAACCAGGTTCTCACTGTTTGGCAAAGGGCGACTGAAGCCAGAGGACCTGGACGGTTTCTCACCCAACAAGATTATCAGCTTTATTAAAAAGCTGAATCTGTTGGGTGAACTATAACTAGGAGTGAGCCACAATAGACCTGATGGTCGCAGTGGAGGGTCTGACAGGAGCCCACTCACATATGAACCTAACCTAACCTATTTCATTAAGAGCCCGTACAACTTTATTTTGCAGCTCTTCACGGGTATTTGAAAAAGTTTTATAAACTTTATTTTTGAGAGTGCCCCATACATAATAGTCGAGGGGTGTTAAGTCAGGTGACCTAGGAGGCCACCTGATATGACCTTGATTTGCGATAAGGCGTTCACCATGCAAGTTGTTTAAATATTCCATCACTCTTCTGGAATTATGTGGGGGAGCACCATCTTGTTGGAAAAACAGATTTTGTAAATAGGCAAGAGGAAGTAAGTCAAGAAATTCTGCTGTCTGGTTTTGTAAAAAGAATAAATATCTTTCGCCAGTAAGTGTTCCATCAAATAATATGGGTCCAATTAGCCAACAGTTAAACCCAAATCTTTCCTGAATATTCCCCCGCCCTACCAACCTCGGATTTTCTTGGGCCCAGTACCTAGTATTATTTCTGTTAAACATATCTTGGATCGTAAATCTACTTTCATCTGAATATAAAATATGAAAAGGAAAACCTGGGTTTTGTTGTACTGCATTTAAGAACCAGTTGCAATATACTAGCCTCCTGTCGTTATCATCTCCATAAAGATGTTGGTGTATTTGGTATTTATAAGACCGAAACTTATGTTTCTTTAATATTCTGCAAACCGAAGACTGACTAATGTCGCATTCCATTGACAATTCCCTTGTTGATGTTGTTGGGTGTACCATCACAAATCCTAATACATCAATTTCTTTGTCCTCACAATAAATGTTTGATGGTCATCTTGTTGATTGGGTTCGTTTCTTAATTCTTGTTCCACTCTGGCAAACAAGTGTCTGCTTGGATGACGTCTGTTGGGATATCGTTGCTGATACAGTTCTGCAGCTGCAGTTGAATTTTTGAGACGCTCTCCACATATCAGTAACATATCGACCTTTTCATTTCTACTAAAATTATTCATTTTCTTTAATTTTTACTCAAAGAGATTTCCGCAACGCTTTATTTTGTATCTGTCTGACAGCTGATATTGTTTTATTACATTAAATGGCTACTATGATTTTTCCAATGTTATTAGGTTACCAGATTTACACAGAAATGTGCCATTTTAGTTTCCAAAGCCCACTAATCTATTATCTATTAGCCGCATGTTTCTAAAAGCTTGGTTGCATTGTATTTTAGCTGAAATCTCAAATATTTCTGAGCGGATTTTCAAAATTTTGGTATCATTAGATTCGTATGAAAATGAGGTATTTAAAAATGTTGGTGAACGATTAAATTCCCATTTAAAAAAACCGAGTTAGTGGGTAAAAATCACATTTAAAAATTTTAAACGCCTCTAGAGAATTAAGTAAGGCAATCATATTGCTCTTTTTATTTTTATAGTAACGTAGCACACAAACTAAAATATATTTTGGGCACCACAGCACTCTGGATTCAGAAATAGATTTTTTAATAAAATTTTTAATGTTTATCAAAAAGTGACCAAAATGGATGTATTGTATTCAAAATTTCCTCTAGATTCCAAAAATGTAAAAATATATAGGGTGTTCCATGTAAAAATCGAAAGTTGTGGGTATTTCCGGCCAAACCGGATGTGCACCAAACTTGATTCTTTATTGAAAAGATGGCATTTTAGTCGTGTAATAAGGCCTCCAAATTTCAATTTTCTATTCCAAATATTTTAGGAAATATCGGGGCGAGCGCAATTCGTGACTCACCCGGTATAGTGTAAACAAAAAAAATTCTTAAATTTTTTTCCTCTGACGATGGTTAATAAAACCGAAACGTAAGAAAATATAAGAATTTTAATTTAAAGATGACCGAAAAATCCCAGGATACATCAAGTTAATTTATTTGTTCTATAACATAACAACTCTGGTGATATATTTTATATAATAGATACTATTACTCATTTATATACCTATAACTATATATGCTTGCTAATGACTAATTCGTTTTATATATTATTATTCCATTATTTTAGGTACAAATGTGGATAAATTTATTTTATTATTTACGTTGACAAGTTTTATGTTTTATAAGCATTACTGAATGAATAAAGCAATTTATAAATCAAC
This sequence comes from Stenurella melanura, assembly GCA_963583905.1. Taxonomy (NCBI): domain Eukaryota; kingdom Metazoa; phylum Arthropoda; class Insecta; order Coleoptera; family Cerambycidae; genus Stenurella; species Stenurella melanura. The sequence goes on from OY757316.1 coordinate 20,000,995, forward strand.
CTAGAATTTGCTCTGCAGTGAAAGATTCATCATTGTCAGATTGTATTTTTGGTAAATAATTAGTCTTCAGACGGGCGTGGGAGAATTGGTTTTTTCTTTCGCTTTGTTCGAGTTATAGAATAAGAAGCTTCATCGTTCACACCTGGCGTAAACAAATCACGTTGCAACTTTTTTTAAAGGGGCAGATACAGAGAGGGATATTTAATCTCTGTTTGTGTGTAACATACAAAAGACAGCACACAAATACAAAACATAAACACTGAAGTGTGATGACATTCCTCGAGAATTTGTAGAATTTTTCGAGCTGTTGAAAAGGGAGCTTTGGAAGGAACATCGTATTTAGGGTGGTCCAATGGGATCATTTAGTCAAATATCATATTGCGTTTTTAGTACATTTATACGACGTAATTGTCGAATAATTGCAACACTGAAAATTCTAGATCACTGTGACAAGTAGTTTCAGAAATATACTACTTTAAACATGAACCCGTGCGCAGGAAACTCTGACGTCATTTACTCCCAAAACTTAATTCGAAGATACGTTAATCCTGCTAATCTCGCAATTTAAAAGCAGACTTACCCATTGATAAAAATATCTGACCAATAATGACAAAGTTGTATAATGAATAAGAAAGATGTAATTTATATACAGGGTGTAATTAGTTTCATGTCATTAAAAAGAACTGACGCTAGGGAACGACAAGACAAACAAAAAACCTTATATAACATGGGGTCTAACGCTCACAGTTTTGGAGAAAAAACTAAACAAAAATTTTCAAAATACTTAATAACATAGTTTGAGAACTGTTGGCGTATTGGGGTAGAATTTACTGCCTCGCGTCTTGTCGCACATGATACTTTGACATTTGTGCAAATAAGTACGGTGAGCCTAAGAGATAATTAGGCTGCGACGGGGGTCATCGAAAAGCATGCCGACAAAGCAGTTAAAAGCGATCGACAGAGGACACCGCCATGTTTTTTGCTTCTTCGCGGCCAAATTATCTTCTCTATTATCACTACTTCGTTCGTGCTTTTTGTGTTACTTTTTGGATTTTGGACCAAGTTTGTCTTTTTGTTTTCTTTATTGATAACGTTAATTCAGTTTAGTGTGGTGTTTTAAAACGTAGATTTTGGACATTATGGGATATTATACTTATCCAGAGCTCGCGGATATGTACTTGGTGTATAGAGAAAGTGGTGGAAATACAGCTGGTGCGGAAGAGCTTTATCGTTTAAGGTTCCCTAATCGACGTCATCCTTGTGCTCGTACATTTTTTGTTATTATTGACCAGCGTCTTCAAGAAACAGGTCGTCTCGATAGACATGGAGGAGACCGAGGTCTACAACGCGAAGAAAGGATAATTGACGCAGAGGTTCAAATTTTGGAACTTGTAGAAGATGATCCAACTTTAAGCACCCGCGATATAGCGAACCGTGTGGGAGTATCCCATTTTGTGGAATGGGGGATATTGAGAGATATGGACTTACATTCTTATCACTATCACGATGTGCAAGCACTAGAACCTCAAGATTTAGCGAATGCAATTTTGTAGGTGGATTTTTAGAAAACACGCGGCAAATGAGGATTTTTTAAACGTTCTGTGTTTCTCCGATGAGTCGTGTTTTACCAGAAATAGAATGCTTAATTTTAAAAATATGCACTATTGGTCAGACGAAAATCCACGTGTAATAAGAAGGGCGCATTTTCAACGACGGTTCAGCATTAATTTGTGGACAGAAATTTGCGGTAATGAAATAATTGGACCTATGCAATTACCCGCTTGATTAAATAGAAATGTATACTTAAATTTTTTGCAACAAACATTGCCAAATTTGCTGGAAAATGTACCCTTGGCTACGCACAGAAGAATGTGGTATATGCACGATGGCGAGCCGGTCCATTTTAGTCTGGTTGTTCAAAATCTTTTGAACAGAAAGTTTCCTCGACGATGAATTGGACGTGGCGGACCAGTACCATGACCTGCTAGATCGCCCGACTGAAATCCGATGGACTTTTATTTTGGGGACATTTTAAATCTCCGGTTTACCGTGATCCAATTGACACTTTAGAACAATTACAACAACGTATTTTAATGTGCACAGAAACCATAAAAAATGATCCTAATTTACCAAATGTGTTGAACGGAGTTCGTATGTCCTTAGTACGACGTGTCGAAATGTGTATATGTGGAGATCAAGGTCATTTCGAATAATTTTTGTGAAAAATTCGAAAGAATTGTTCAGTTATTGGGTGTTACCTACTAGTAAAGGTATGATTATTATTATTATTATTATTATTATTATTATTATTATTATTATTATTAGTATTCGCTGTCTTGTTTTGATCTGTTTATTATTGTTTACATTGATTTTTCATAGAGACCAAAGACTCGATTTTTAGGTTTCGATACTTGATCGGGAAAAATTATGGGCTCAATTCGTTAAAAAAATCAGATTTTACTTAAAATACACAACTGTTTTCTGTTATCGTATCTCGGACGTCTAACTGTTCGTTTTCCAATTTCATAAAATAATTACTAATTTTTTAAGCTTTTAACACAATTTTACAAATGTTAATAAACCACTTTGAAATTTTATAAATTATTATAAACGACAATAAAAGCTACAGTAACTTTGTTCCAAATTAAAGAACACATGTAAACAAATCCTATTTAAACACCTGCGGCCATGCTATGCTTGCGTTGTGCCGAAAGAGAAAGAATTGTTTACATTTTCATAATTAGTGGTATAAAAAGTTCGATACAAGTAATCCCATCAAAGTGCCATAACATAAGTCGGGTATTACAGTTTTTTATTATTTCTAATAGTCGGAACTATAACATCCATTGACCCTGAAAAACAGTGGAACAGTGAAACCCAGGTCAGTTTTTCTCAAAGTGCCCCTAGAGAAAAAAGTCATGTAGGTTTTTTGTTTGTCTAGTCGATCCCTATTACCAGTATTTTTTGATGACATGAAACTAATTACACCCTGTATATAAAAAAAATACTTACCAATATGTGGCTATATTCTTACTATATTCTTTTAAAGTTTGGTGGAGAACTTCAAGGTCATCCGAATGTCAGCTTTAGTTTTTTGAATGCAAATCTTTCTTTGCAGATTCACATTCTGCTCTAAAAAAATAAACAATTTTTGTTTCTACCATTTTCTTATTTGGTCTCACTCTTTGTGAGTAATTTAGCATTGAATGTGGACGTAGCACATCTCTATAACTGAGAAAAGTAATTTAGGAATTATTGTAATGGCAGTAACAATTGAGATTGGTAACACGTCATGTGAAGAGAGATATCCATCCCTAAAGAGCAAATTTTAGCCAAAAATGTTCTTCAAGAATCCTGTACTATTTATTTATGTACAACTTACGCTTATTTTCAGTTAAATAACATCACACAATTTGCCAAAACAGCGTATTGTTAATCATAATGTTAGTACAATGCTGTTTAAGTAGATGGGACCACTTCGATACAATTTAAAATTTAAGATGGGCGTTCAAGTACTACTTCATTCGTACTATCTATCGTACTATCTATCCGTAACATAAAGCGAACTTTGATATTTTACACTTATTGAATATACTTAGAAGACTTAACCATAGTAGTCGCTAGCGCCATCTAGGCGCAGAATTTTGGATTCTTCTTGCTCACTCTTAATGATCAATGATGGACAAATAACTAATTTAAGTAATAAAACTAATCAACTGCTTTGGATAGTATTTATTACAAAGATAAGAATTAAAAACAATAGAGATGTACAAATGTATTTTCACGATGAATGAGACACAATCAACAATTAAAATGCATTAGACTATTTTCTCGATTTAATGAAGAATTGTGTATTTCAGACAATTGACATTTATCATTTTCTTCTATATACACTCTAAAATTACACCACATAACTACGTTGGTCCACAGAAAAAAGGACAATTCTTTATACCTACACTACAGTAATATTTATTTATAGTAATTCTCCTGCAGGATAAATATGGATATACAGAGGATGTAGAATAATGGTTGGCTGCGGTTATTTTATCGTGGGCAGCAACTGTCATATGACCATTGCTGATTACATGACGGTGGCGCTATCTATGGTAGAATTTCTGGTTCTCGTTCATAAAACTCATTCAGTTCTCGATTCTTACATTAATTTTTTATGAACTTTTTGTAACTTTCCAGTACAGGAGCATGCTACACATATCAAGACAATGAGTGAGTATATAATAATGCTTGAGTATATTGGGATATTTTTCGTTCTAAAAATCAGTTTCATAGCCGGGAATCGAACGCGGGATCCATAGCCTATACGTGAGCTTACAACTCGATCAAATAGTCATATAAATTACTGCAAAAATTGTAAGAGATAACCACATCATGGGCTATACATTTTTATACAAATACTGTCAAGGTAGTTACTTTCTGACGAATCTTTGTATGAGAGAACAATTATTTAGAAATATAAGCGACGAAGCAGCCAACTATTATTACTATTACATGGTAATTACTACCTTGTGTGTAGCGACGGGCTAGGTATGTACATTCATGTATTATGAGAGATATAGCAACCCAGCAATACCAAGCTCACCCGATGCGACGGCACGCGGCCACGCCGCTCCGCTCCGGCCAGTGAAGTATCCCAGCTGTAGTTATTCATTACCGATTGGCACACACGATGTTGCAATTCTTACTTCCTATACCTAGCCCACCGCTACACGCACTGTATAAGGTAACATTAATATCTAATATACATAGTTCTAATTCTACTTTAATTTTATCTACCCTGACTATATTTGGCATATATCGCTATTGGTGAGCTTTACGAAATGCTAAAAGAAAATAATTATAATTATTTTTACATTTGAGCATTGTGTAAGTTGGGTATATCGCGTTTTTACAGCATAAATTCTTCGAAAACTAAATTTTCCTGAAGAATTCAATTTCTTTTTTCTAATCGTTCGATGGTGTGTGACTACATCATAACAATTTAATTATTACATTATTTTACTTCATTGAACAAGGATTAAACGCAATGAACTTAGAACTACAATTACAATGCATAAATACCTAAATACTTTACTTGCCATAGCAGTCAGTTATTATGTTCCGTTTGTAAAAAATAGTGAGCAAATGTTGAAGTAGGTTTTGTTACGATGAAATGACGAAAAATGTTCCTTAAATCTATTTTCAAAATTTCTTCCAGTCTGGGCTATATAGTAGTAATTGCATTATTTATTATACGAAGAGTATATTGCATTCAATCGGCACATTTCTAAAACCGGTAATATTGCTGGTAGAGAAAAAAATTTCATATCACTGTGTTGGTGATCGAATTCTGAACAATTTCAAAGTGTTCGTCCGTTCGTCAGTCACGTTTCTTATAGCACGATAACTTAAGACCGAAAAGTCCGATTGTACTGAAATTTGGAAAGTAAGTTAGTGTTAGCTAGAGGACGAACCCTATTGCTTTTGAACAATATCGATCAACAAATAAAAAGTTATAAATTTTTTAAACAAACATACATACATTTTTTTTATGTTTTGTAACTAAAAATGTCTAAAACTAACATTATTTCCAAAAAACTGCGAAGAGTATCCTATAGAATGTGCAACAATTATATAAAAAGTGCAGTAAATCGGCGAAGAGTATAACGGTCAGCTTCTTTAAACTTATAAACTCCCGATTTTTAAAATTTTGGTGATTTATCCTTAACACTCAACACTGAGTTGATAATTTTTGAGGTTTAAAAGCTACGTTTACATGAATACGAGAGATAATTTAAGAGATTCTGTCAGATATTAGCCCGAAGTACGTAAGAGAAATATACTTTAAATTTTCTATTTCTCTATGTCCAGGATGTATATTTTGTTGTTAAAACCAAAATTTATTCTAATCGGTTTTATTGTATTAAATTCTTTTTTTAGGCTTATTTCATATAAAGCTATAGAGTAAAATCTATGAATCGTTCATCTAAATAAATTGTATTAATGTAAAAGTGCATTTTAAGCTTTCCCAAAAATAATCAAATCGATTATTCAATGCGAAAGATAAATCACCAGAATTTAAAATATCGATACCTGCATTGAAATATTATACCGAGTGTAATTAGTTTCATGTCATTAAAAAAACCGGTGGTAGGGAAAGACAAGACAAACAAAGAAACCTTATATAACATGGGATCTAAAGCTCATAGTTTTGGAGAAAAAAAATAAACAAAAATTTCGCAAATTTTTAATAAAATCTTTTGAGAACTGCTGGAATATTGAGGTAAGTTTAGATCGTCGGGCGTGTCTTTGCCTATGATACTCAATATTTGTGTAGATAGCTATAAAATGTCGGCGGTCTTTAGCGGTGCGGTAAATAAGATGAAAGACGTCGACGTTTTCTGAGTGTTTAGTAGATCTAATCTGAAGAAAACTATACTCTGACTCTCCCTTGTGCAATATTTTAGTTTCTGTGGGTGTTTCGTTATGTACACACGTCCAACCCTCCCTTCGTTGTTTTTGATATTTTTGAATTTCGGGTCGCTGTGTATTTATAGTGAAGATTTATTTTATTGACTTTACCGTTCAAGTCGTTAAATTCTTGATTACGTACAGACACAACTTACTTGTTCCTTCTTTTTGTATTCCGTTTTGGATTTTGGATCGAGTTTTTCTTTTATTTTTCTTTATTGACAACGTTAGTTGATAGTTTATTGTTTAGTGTTGAACGGAGTACGTATGTCCTTAATTCGACACACCGAACTGTGTATTGATGAAGATACAGATTTCGAATAATTTACCTAGGTAAGCTTTTAACCCAGGACACTCATTTATGTTACAAACGTTAATAAATCACATTTAAATATTCTATAAACATTAATCCAATATTTTGTTCAAAATTAAAAGACACACATGTAAAGAAATGCTCTGTTTAAACTTCTACGGCCATTATTTGCTTGCAGTTGTGCAGGAAAAGATAACGAATTATTTACCTCTTTATAATTGCCTCAGTTCGGTTGAGGCGGTCCATCAAAGGCGGTCGATGATCCAAGGCCTTTGCACTTTTTTATGACAATTTAAAAGTGGTATAATTGGGAAGTAGGTACAAGTTCATTGACCAAGAAAAGCAGTGGTTTTCAATTATTTTCTACATTAATATTAAAAAAAAATATATTAAAAAGGTTGACCTAGGTCAGTTTTTTTCAAAGTGCCCCTAGAGGGAAAAGTCATAAAGGTTTTTTGTTTGTGTAGTCGGTCCCCATTACCAGTTTATTTTAATGACATGAAACTGATTACACCCTGTATACGACTCAAAACTAACTATAACTTATAAACTAAATTCTCTAGAAGCAATAGAAATTTATAAACGTAATAAATACAATAACATAAACCTCTTCAATGACCAGTTATAATTAGGGTTTTCTCCTTGACATGCCAAAGATGATAAAATGATAAAATGTTTAGGTACTTGTACATTGTAATTGTGCGTCTAAGTTCATTGCGTCTGACAATGTGGTTAAGCTACGAAACTGCGGTCACGCCTGTTTTTAAAATATGGTGGCCAATTCAACAACGTATAATGAACAATTTTGTGTGAGTTGCATATTATACTTCTTCTACGACAACATATGAATTAACATAGATTTATAGGAAACAATTATGAAATCCACTACCTACGAAATTGCAGGCAGAAACAAATTACTGACATTTCATATAAACTGTTCCCTTGCTGGACGTTAAAATCTATGATAAACCGCATGATTTTACAGTGGCCCGATCTCGAAATATTTCATGTCGCATTTGTTGCTTAGGAAGTTGCCTAGCAACCGATGCGAAATGAAACTTTCTACGAAATTTTCGAGGTTGTAGAAAATAGTATGTTAACTTGTAAACATTTTCTTGGTGACACTTGCGCCTCCTCCATTTTCTTGAATGCTTAGCGCTACTACGTCTAAAACAACATCATCTCAGAGTAAAGTAACTATCGTTATGAAAATATAATTCCACAATGTAATTTCTGCAGAAACCCTAAATAATTGATAGAAAATGTTTAGTAACGAGTTTACAGTAGAACATTTGTTTTTTCATGAAATTAAACACATTTTCAGCGATCCAAAATTTGACGAATTCTTCTCCATGGGGTGAGAGGTACAGGTAGATCTGTTGCATCCATTACCGGCAGAATCTTATTACGTATCTGGACAAAATAAGATCCTTGGCATCTCTATAAAAGTCCCTCGTTTTAGCTCGGACTAAAAATACTTATTTAAGTACTTACTTTGTTTATCTAAGTACATATTTCAAGTACTTTTAGTATTCAGCTGCTGAGTTCTGTATTAGAAATAGTGAAGTTCAAGTATAAAACGATATCACTGAAAAAGATTAATTGTAAAGCCCACCAATTATTAAATAAATATATTTTTTCATGTTATATTTGGCACACGTTTATTTTTATTATTTATCACAAACTTTTTAAGAAACATATTTTACTTATAATTTTATTAACTGCTGGGTAGTCTAACATAGTGTTAGTAAACCAGTAACATTTTTATAATAGATAGGGAGCTGGTGGCTAAAAAGGTAAATGATCTGCTCACTGCCCATATAGCCCAGGCGGTGTAGCTAATTTTGTCTATAAATCTCAAACATGTTCGAAGGCAGATAATTTGGTAGTGATTTCTCTCTGGTGAAATTAATAAGATCATCTGAATTTTGCACGACTTCTAGACCAGCAACATTAAGAAAAAAAATCAAACACTTTTTTTCGGTATTTTTTCAAAAGTTTTGGGATGTATGGGAAAATAAAAAATATTTTCAGTGAGAGCATCCATTTCTAAGCAAAAAATGTCTCCACAACATTATTTATTAAAGTCACAGTTTTTTCGCACAAAATTATTGAAGTGGAAGTAGTGGAGCAAGCAAAGTGTGAATCTGCGTCATGCTATATTCGCAAATATTCCCCAGATATGAAATAAGGTGTGACCCATTTAAAATGGAAATAAACACCTTACCTTTTTATTTTTTGTCCGACTTGAACCAAATTTTACCAAAATATAGGACAAATTAGGATCTACTTATGGTCAAAAAAACATTCTCCTCCTACAAATGCAAAGCCACCTACGGTATCAAAATAAATGAAAAAAATAAAGAAATCATTTTAGGCGTTTTTTTATCGGAAAACTTTATTAATGAAAGTTGTTCAGAATTGTCCAAAAACCCAAAGTCCAAAATTTCAGCAATGTGAAAAAATACTAAATTTTGTTTCTGAAGTCCAAAATTTCGACAAGATTAAAAAAAATACAAATCACTTGACAACTGCCTGACAGCTTACGTTTAATTTCAAACAATATTGTCATAGCACAATTTCAAAAAAAAAAAATAATAATAATTAAAATAATATTTTCGAACTCGGATATTGTTTTAAGGTGGCCATTCCCTAGAAGGAGACATCCGATAGGGAAAAGAGTACCTAAGTAGAACCATAACGAGACTGTTACTATGAATTTTCACTAAATAATTTCAGTGGTTTGCAAAATAGCTAGATTTAAAACTTCGAAATAGGAAGATTAACATAATTTTTAAATTTAAATCGAGCTATTTTGCAAACCACTGATATTATTGAGTGAAAATTCATAGTAATAGTCTTGGTATGGTTCTACTTAGGTAGCCTTATAGTTTTTTTTGAATATACGTACTAACAAAAAAAAGTTATGGCCAAAAATAGTAAATAGTTCCCTATCGGATGTCTCTTTCTAGGAAAACAAAATTACAATAGTCTTTAATTTTGCTGAACCTTTGGACACTACGTTTTTGGACAATTCTGAACAACTTTCATTAATACAATTTTTCGATAAAAAAATGCCTAATATGATTTCTTTATTTTTTCCATTTATTTTGATACCGCAGGTGGGTTTGCATTTGTAAGACGCGAATGTTTTTTGGCCATAAGTAGATCCTAATTTGTTCTATATTTTGGTAAAATTTGGTTCAAGTCGGATAAAAAATAAAAAAGTTATAAAGGTGTTTCCATTTTAAATGGGTCACATTGTATATTGAATTATTAAACAATCTTTGTTGGAAGAAATAATAGAAAATAATTATTATAAATGATATTTATTCTATAAAAAGGCATACACAACATAATAGGAATAGAGCGAAGTGGACGCTCCCGCGCCGGTACCTGAATGTATTATATACAGGTAGACAGATGTGCCTTTCCACTATATTCTATGTATACGTGATACTCTTGTCTACTTATTCTGTAAGTATCAAACTTTATATTATTTTTCTTAGCGAACTGCATTCCCGAGACTGTAAATATAGTATTTTGGCTCATCACGAGATACACTGAACATTTAGAAAAACATGCAGAAACGCATTAGTTTTTTTTTTGAATATTTGAAAAGCTGGTATCTCTTACTTTATATCTGAATTTGTTTTGTGTATCTAAGTAATTTTTTCTCTGAGTTCAGATAACATGTATATACAGGGTGTAATTAGTTTCATGTCATTAAAAAAACTGGTGGTAGGGAACGACAAGACAAACAAAAAAACCTTACATAACATGGGGTCTAAAGCTCATAGTTTTGGAGAAAAAAAAGAAACAAACATTTCCAAAATAATTAATAACATAGTTTGAGAACTGCTGGCATACTCTGACATTCGTGCAAATAAGTATGGTGCGCCTAAGAGATCATCGAAAAGCATGCCGACAAAGCAGTTAAAAGCGACCGACAGAGGACACTGCCATGTTTTTTACTTCTTCACGGCCAAATTATCTTATTACGCGTGGTATACTCTCCCTTGTAATATTCTCAAGTAATAATTTCAGTTTGTGTCCTTACTGGGTAAATAGTGTACCACACCACGCGACCTACCCGCTCCTTGGTTTTGTCTGTTGCTTTTGTTCTGTTTGAATTTTGTGCCACTTATGTTAAGATTTGTTTTATTGACTTATCGTTCAAGTCGTTAGTACTTGGTTACGTAAGACACTACTTCTCGTTCATGCTTTTTGTGTTACTTTTTGGATTTTGGACCAAGTTTTTTTTTTTTTTTTTCTTTATTGATAAATTTAATTCACAGTTTAGTGTGGTGTTTAAAAACGCAGATTTTGGACATTATGGGAGATTACGCTTATCCAGAGCTCGCGGATATGCACTTGGTGTATGGAGAAAGTAGTGGAAATGCAGCTGGTGTGGAAGAGCTTTAGAACAATTGCAACAACGTATTTTAATGTGCATAGAAACCATAAAAAATGATTTGCCAAATGTGTTGAGCGGAGAGCGTATATCCTTAGTTCGACGTGCCGAAATGTGTATACGTGGAGATGGAGGACAATTTTTGTGAAAAATTCAAAAGAATTGTTCAGTTATTAGGTGTTACCTATTGGGCATTAAAGATATGATTATTATTATTAGTATTCGCTGTCTTGTTTTGATCTGTTTATTATTGTTTACATTGATTTTCATAGAGACCAAAGACTCGATTTTTAGTTTTCGATACCTGATTGGGAAAAATTATGCGTTCAATTCGTTAAAAAATCAGATTTTTTTCTTAACTTAAAATACACAACTATTTTCTGTTATCGTATCTCGGACGTCTAACTGTTCGTTTTCCAATTTCATAAAAGAATTACTATTTTTTAAAGCTTTTAACACAATGTTACTGGTGAGGCGCCTTTAGAAAATGTAGAATAAATTTGGAAAATAATAATTTAATTTAAGTAAACGAATGTATGTATATAAAAAGGAAACATAAAAAAGTTAGTTTTTTTTGGGTACTTCGCGTAGTTAGTAGTCATCGACAGATGCTCGCTGTCGCGTGGTAGATAGTTGCTTCCGCATTTTTGGTCTTAAAAATAATAGTATAATAGGTTTAAGTTATTGAAGTGAATTACAAATTGTTTATTTGGTAATTGTGTCGAGAACCATCCTTTCATACACCATTCCTATCCTATCTCAAGAATTACCTCGAAGATACACCAGGAACGTCACAACGTGGTAAGTTTTCGACACATTTTATTTAGTATTTTTAGCAATTTGTTCGCATTTTGGAATACAGTCTGCTCTCTAGTTAAAGCCCTGAGTTGGCCTAACCACCTAAATTTTATAAATTCTTATAAACGACAATAAAAGCTACAATAGCTTTGTTCCAAATTAAAAAACACATATAAACAAACTCTATTTAAACCCCTGCGGCCATGCTGTGCTTTGTGCCGAAAGAGAAGGAATTATTTACATTTTCATAATTAGTGGTATAAAAAGTTCGGTACAAGTAATCCCATCAAAGTGCCGCACTTCTACCGGCAGGAACACAAATCGGGTATTACAGTTTTTTATTATTTCTAATATTAGGAAATATGACATCCATTGACCCTGAAAAACAGTGGTTCTCAAAAGTTTCCTACCATAACATTAAAAATGTAAATCCAGGTCAGTTTTTTCAAAGTGCCCCTAGAGAAAAAGTCATATAGGTTTTTGTTTGTCTAGTCGGTCCCTATTACCAGTTTTTTTTTAATGACATGAAACTAATTACAACCTGTATATTTGTTCCACAAATTCTGAAATTACGACATTATAATAATTTCAGAGGTAGTATAAACTACATTAACTTAAGGAAATGTAAGTTAATGAGGTTCAAACTGACACATTTTTCAAAAGTTTTCCGTAGATCAAAAATAAAAAGTGGTCGAACATTTCCTACGGATTATCATACAATATACAAAAATGAGGTCGTTTTCGAATATTGATGATGTGCTTCTACCGGGTGTTAGAAAAGTATGGGAACGGTGAAAAATCTCGAACAGTTTGCATCAAATCGAAAAATAAAAAAATACGCGTCAAAAAGTTTTCAAAAAACTATCTACTGATACCAAAAATGACTTCCCCACCCACCCCCAGTGGGTGGGGCGAGGGGCAACTTTAAAATTTCAAATGGAAACCTCTATTTTTTATTACGGAATCGGATTCTACGGCAAGAAATACGTAAGTTTTATTCAGGGCATTTTTTTCGATTCTTGCACGGTGTCACTGTAATCGCAAAAAATGAATAGAATGCATGACTGTTTCAAGAGTAGCGTCTTGTGCCCATAAAAAAAGTCAAATTCAAAAACTGAAAAACACGTATTTGTTATTTTTACGAAATCTATCCAAAGACATTGGATTCGACTCTCCCACCCCCAACCCAGTGGGTGGGGCGGGGGACAACTTTGAAATTTGTAATGAAAATCCCTATTTTTTATAGCGGATTCGGATTCTACAGCCAAAAATACGTGAATTTTATATCGGACATTTTTTTCGATTCTTGCAAGGTGTCGCTGCAATCGCAAAAAATTGAAATAAACCTGAAGTCTCCATAAGTTTGTAAATACGGCTACTCGTGTTGACAAAAAAACATTCAGTTTGAAAAACAATATCTGTGATATCTTGATTTTTATGAATGTTTTTTTTAAGTGTTGTTAATAACAGTATTTGTTTTGTGAAATTTCTACGAGTTGTAACATTTTTTGCGATTGCAGCGACACCTTGCGAGAATCGAAAAAAAATTCCCGTTATAAAATTCACGTATTTTTGGTCGTAGAATCCGAATCCGCTATAAAAAATAGGGATTTTCATTACAAATTTCAAAGTTGTCCCCCGCCCCACCCACTGGGTTGGGGGTGGGAGAGTCGAATCCAATGTCTTTGGATAGATTTCGTAAAAATAACAAATACGTGTTTTTCAGTTTTTGAATTGGACTTTTTTTATGGGCACAAGACGCTACTCTTGAAACAGTCATGCATTCTTTTCATTTTTTGCGATTACAGTGACACCGTGCAAGAATCGAATAGAATGTCCTGAATAAAACTTACGTATTTTTTGCCGTAGAATCCGATTCCGCAATAAAAAAATAGGGGTTTCCATTTGATATTTCAAAGTTTTTGAAAATTTTTTGACACGTATTTTTTTATTTTTCGATTTGATGCAAACTGTTCGAGATTTTTCACCGTTCCCATACTTTTCTAACACCCGGTATATATTAACCTTATATTAATGTTCTACATGCATAAAAATGTGAGACTTCTAGTTTTAAAATGATTCCTTAATTTTTTAATTTGTGTAAATTTTGTTTGTTTGTTTAAGCAAAAAGTTTTTCGCGCGCCAAGCACTGCACTGCCTTCGGGCGCGGGCAACCTTGCACTGCGCTTCATCCAATATCTCTAGTTCACTAATTTTTTATGGAAAATCCGTGGCATTAGCCGAAATTCTTGTAGATACATTTTTTGTGAAAATATTTGCTCTTTCTAAAAATATATTTGATTTTCTCCTACCTCGATTAGTTTTCGAAATTTTGGGAAAATACTGAAACGAATTATGCAAACTTTACGTGATGTTATTGCTTACCATCCAAAGAACTCATAAAAAAATCATCCGCCTCCGATTTGTTTAGAGGTAAATATCTCTAATGACTAGGCTAATAGGGATAAGTAATACAGTTTGAGAAAATCCGTAACAAACGCTTGGGTGGCGCTGATTTTTCATAAAAAACAATGTTAAAATTACAAAAAAAATTGTCAAAGATTATGTGCTCATTTATCGGGTTAAGAACATAGCATATAGGTGCTTAAAATACAGTATAGGGGACATCCAGATCCTTATAATTTTAAAGAAGGTAATACTAGACGTAAACAATAACTCTATGAAGTCATGTGCTCACTGTTGTACTAATTTTGTTTATTGTGATGCGCTTAATTGGGAAGGTATTTAATGATATGATGTGCAACTGCATATTTATAATTTGTTAAATTATAAAATAATAACACAATGGAAATTGTAATTATGTAATTTTGGCTTGTAATATGGCAATTGACCATTTTCGGTCACATGACTTTGACGCAGCTGTCCGGAGGGCATACAAAATCTCATTTACTGTTCGTGTATCATTGTGTGCAGAAAGTTTTCAGAGTTTACAAAGAACGCAGCGGCTATCTTCACATTCACACTTCAATAAGGCAGGAATACAAGTGGAAACGATGAGTTGTCTGCCCTCCACGCAAAGTGGCGCCGACGTGACGTCAACCGAAAATAATCAATAGGGAGAGATATATAAAAAATAAGATAATTATATTATCTTTATCAATAATTATCTTAGTAAACATTGGAGGAAAAGTGAAAAAGGCATGTATAATAATACAGATACAAATTAATATAACAGTTTTATTACCAAAAATGCGTACTGAGGACATCTGCTTTCTCGATTTTTATGAGAAGTTGAACCATTTAGCCCAGAGGCAGACGTGAGCACATAGTTTAATACGACATTCTCTCTTTACAAGTATGAACCGTCAGCATTTCATATCTCAGCAATACCGTGCTGGCAGATGTTGTTTTTTACAACCTAATAAATAAAATAATTATGTATTTCTATGGGTTCTTGTTTCATTAAACAATTTGTATGAAGAGACAAAGAGCACATAATATAGGGAAGTATTTTTTATAAACAAGTTTAACGAGCTGATAATTGAAAAATCAGAGTGATCATGGTTGCAGAGGTCATTATAACTGTTCTCTGTGCTTCGGTATTTGTAATATCTACTCCGTGAGCAGATGATTTAAAAATTTAAGCTAGCAACTCCCTATCTGCAGTAGCTTATATATTTACGAGTATTTTACAACGTTTTATTTATGTCATAGTATGATTTACGAACTCTAAAGAACACCATTTCTTTGCTAATATATTACAGAGTTATTATAGTCTGTTTAGGTTTTGATTTTTTTACAACGGAAGTTTTTCGCTATAAGTAAAGTTTATATAAAAAAATATCCGTATTGTTAGACTTATGTTAAACACAAAAATTATCCTGAAATTTTCTATTTTCTAAGTTTCTAACTAAACATGTAAGTTTAAACTAGTTTTAACCGACTTTTCGTTTATAATTAAGAGAGAGAGATACCTTAAAACGGAGCTTCCGCACCAGAGAGCTTGAAGGTTACAAATTGGACTCATTTTTTCAGGTCTTGATGTATTATGTTGTTACTGTTTATTTAAAATACTCGATAATGGGACGAAAATTGGGTAAACCGCTGAAGACAGAATGAAAACATTTTCCAGAAAAGCAAATGAGCCTCTTTGTTTAAATTAAATTCAAAACATTATTTCTATGAATAGATTGGGCTTGTTTATTTTCAGTTAAATAAGTTGTACAATGGAGTGAAAAATAGGATATGCATCTGTCTGTATAGAAAAATTGCTTAGCAGATGTTCCTGTATGATACATGTGTATTAAGACTTAAAATAAACTGAAGTTTTGTAATACTAGAAAAATTGAAAAACAAAAATGTTTTTTTTTAGAATTCCAAGTGAAATTTTAGAAAGCTAATGCATCTAGTATCTTCGTAAAGATATCCCGAGAGGTTCTCTTATTATAATGACAGACGGACAGACCAATAAATATATACACTTGTAAAACAAATTGCTTGGACTCAGTAAGGTATAAAATGTATGTTCGTTGAAATTTGAGGTTTAATTTTGTATTGTGTGAATAAAATATTTGGCTGTGGATTTGTTTTCATCTAATTTTTATACGTTATTTCACCAATTTTCACCGTTTTTTTCGGTATTTTAGTTCCTTTAGCTCCTTGTGTAGAAGCTCATTAATGTTTCGTACTAAAATACAGAAATAATACAGTGAGTTTCAATAAAAGAATGAGCATTATTTAAGAAAGAGGTACGAGACAACAGAAAGGAAAATTGGTTTGGTTTGAAAGTTGGTGGTTAAATTTGGAATTTTTAAAAGTACCATTAAAAAACGTTCTGAGAGAAGATTCCCTTGGATTTCATCAACCCCAAGAGGGTTAAATTATGCCCTATCTTTCGAAGACACTCTATATAAAGATAGGTACGGTAACTTAGAAGTAGGGACGAAAGGGATGACCAGTCTTAAGAAAAGGTATTTTCTGCGAAATACTAAAATAACTTCTATGTGAATACTTTATTTGTTAAATTTAAAGCATGTCCAGTGTCGGGCATGTTTTAAAAAACCCGGTCGCGAAGTAGCGTAAATCCCTTTCGTTTCTCTTTTTCATTTGCATTATTTACATTTAATTGTTATGCTACAGGGCTTCATCATCATTTTGGACATAAGTATATTTCCTCCTGGATAAAGAAACATATTTGAAAATTGTGCTAGCTTGGACGGCAAAAGGCTTTAAAAAGACATTGTACGAATACGTCCTGTAAAACATTCTCTTTTTGACTTTGAAGTAAAGACATGTTTGTGATTTATACTTTTCTCTATAAACGGAAAAATTTAATTACAGCGTTTTGTACTACTCTTTGTAAAAATAGTATTTCACATTTACTTTGTTCTAGTTACTCTAACATTCAGGAAATAATGAAATCCATTTATAGATAAATTTTTAATGTGATAATCTCTGGTAATATCTACAAATGATATTTTAAAATTCCCTTGAGTTTCATTTGCCATCTTCCGTCTAATCAGAGACCATTTTATATTTCTCGCCAATAGTCTCGTTAGGTTTGTTCTTTATTTCCAAGAATGTGGTATTACTATGAAGTCACGATTGTGCGTAACACTTCCTATAAATAAATGATTCCAACAAATTTTTAAAAACGTTTTAGACGATTCTCAAACAACAGCTGTTTCTGTCTATCTAATGAAAATAGTATATCTAATTTAGAAAAATATTCCCGCCCTTCATTGGAAGTATTTCTGACTTGATTCCTTTTAGAATTCGGTATTAGTTGCATGGTGACCAAATGGTATTTGACCTTACAAAAAAATGCAAAAAGATGTTATAAAGGTTATTTAGCTAATCACAGACATTAGAAACATATTCCTACTAAATTTAAAGTCGACACATAGTCGTTAAAAGAGAGACAAAAATAAATAAACATTTTGGATTTTGAAAAAAAAGATGAACGTACTATTTTCATTACATTTTATAAAAAATCTGCCATCTGTTTTAGGATCTAAAAAATATTGGCGACAATATAGTTCAGGAACGGCGTCATCAAAAGGGGGCAATAATTACTTTAAACGAGGATTTAGATTTTTTTTCCTACCTTGTGTATATTGTAGAGAGTATGAAGAATCCAAGTTTTAGACCTCCAAACCCTTGGCAAATTTTTGTGTGGACGAAAAAACCACGAATTTTTGGTACTAGTTTCAGTTTGTGGCCTATAACTTAAAAACAATGCGTCCAATCGAAAAGTCATCTATTATCAAAATTAAAGAACAATAAATATCGCTTCGAATGAGTACCTCAAAGTCGAAATTCGCTTTACAAATTCCATTTCAGTTTTTTCTTGCACTTTGTACCTCCATATTTGTTTAATTGTTTTTTACACTTTGTTATATTACTCAGGTACTGTACGAACTTGAAATTATATGCTCTACAAGTTTCATTCTATGGATCTTTTCATTTCGATTAGGCCGATTAGCCGTTTCAAAGCTGATGACGTTTAAAAAGTTACCCGGTGTGAATTTTTTAAGCTGGTAAAAATTGTTGTTATTCCACTGCCAATTACGTCCATATCTCTTGATGATGATTTGAA
Organism: Stenurella melanura; assembly: GCA_963583905.1. Classification (NCBI taxonomy): domain Eukaryota; kingdom Metazoa; phylum Arthropoda; class Insecta; order Coleoptera; family Cerambycidae; genus Stenurella; species Stenurella melanura. The sequence goes on from OY757316.1 coordinate 20,019,544, forward strand.
CTTTGAGGTACTAATTCGAAGCGAAATGTAATGCTCTTTAATTTTGATAATGGATAACTTTTCAATTGGATGCACTGTTTTTAAGTTATGGGGCACAAACTGAAAAAAGTGCCAAGATGTCATGTTTTTTTCGGCTAAACAAAAATTTGCCAAGGGTTTGGAGGTCTAAAACTTGGATTCTACACACTCTCTACAACATATACATGATAAGAAAAAAAATCTACTACCTCGTTTGTTGTAACTATAAAGTACCCCGTTATTGAATTAATAGTCCTTAAAATAAAACAAAATATTTCAACACACATTAACCGCAATAAAGTAGCCGCCTCTATCGACATTACTTTGTATACAGTAGACAGTTTTTGTGCAATTCTTTGTACGGTCAAATATTGTTTGGTTTACTATACATGTTTTTATTTATGCCCAATATAATGAACAACACTGTACATTTTAATCACTTTAAGGTACCTGTAATACATAAATTTTATATAATACCGTTAACCGTTTGAAATCAATTAACGTAAAATAAATAATTATAAGCACAGCGGAATACCCGCAACGATATAACACTTAACCCATAATAAATTAAACGATACCGTGATGAGTTTTGCAATACTTATTCTTCGTTAGTTTCCAATAAGTCTGTTCGTTACGTGTTGCATTTACACTGGCACCACAGCTCATGCCGTGATGTAATACTCCCTGCGCTCGTCGCATTTTTCTTTCATGATGTAGCAGAGAGCTATTGTGATTAGAACTGCAATGGCGATCCCCATTCCTATGCTGACCCATATTATCTCTTCGTTGATCCCTTGGTAGGAACGGTCTGGAACAAACAGAAGGAGATAAGTTTTCGCATTCTTGTGGAATACTTTTCGAACGTAAAACCTCTTATACAGTTTAAAACGTTGTTATTTGTTTAAGAATGGTAGGTATTTAGTTACATAGGAAAATCTACAAAGGAGAATACCTATATGTTAAATTAGAGATAGTGAGGTGTCAAATGTCAAAACTGTTGTCAATAGAAAACCGCGATGTGCCCTATAAAGCTTTCAGACACGGAGGAGCGGAAAAAAATAAATTATGTGTTCACTGTTCATTATGTGTCTATTGTAAATCATTAACTGAAATTTGAATAATGTACGACGGACAGTTTTGAAGTTCTGTTAAGTTATATTGAAAAAAGGTCTTATTTTTTAAGGAAAGACCATACCAGTTCTAAATCCATTATATCTTGGAAAATATGTCTACTATATAAATAATATCTTAGATACCGATAAAGCGCGGTATTTTTTGTACGAGGAAAATTTTTCATACTTTTTTATTCTAGAATTTTGCAGTTATTCTCAAAAACGTAACCTCATGTTTATTTGGTTATTTATAAATGTATTTAGAAAATTAATCCGAAAATAGTTAATGATTTAAAATGTAAGCATTTTCAGAAGAAGGAATTGGTATACAGGGTGATTTACCACAACATGCGGAATATAAAATGGCGTACAGTTTTCCTATGTGGGAAACTCCTGCAAAATTTGGCTATCCTTAATGCTTCAATTGTTTACGGGTATATACGCGTGCGCCGCTTCATGTCTCTTTCAAGCGATCAGAAGTTGTTTACGTATGGTCAGTTTCTTTCCGGCTTCCGTTTGGCTTTTTACGTTTTGAAAATTGTATTCGTAGATCGATACCGGTCAATATGCCAGTGTGTACATCACGTGAATACTGAGATATGATTTTAACTTATAGCGCAGTGAATGAAAATCTTGCAGCCGCTGTACGAGAATATGAAAGGAAATTTCCCAGCAGGCGTGTTCCAAATGAAAGAACAAGGAGCCCAGATATCACCCCTATGGATTTTTTTTGTGGGGTTACATGAAGAGTTTGATGTACGCTAAGTCAATAGACTCTCTAGAATAGTTACAACAAGCTATTGACAATGCCTCGAATCTAATTCGCGATCAAAGAAACAAATGTGATTGCATACACGAAAATATTATCTGCGCTTAGAGCAGTGCATTGACTGTTAATGGTCAAACATTCGAACATTTTCTTTGACTTTTCGTTACCGTTAATGTAACGCTTTGTTTATAATTTATTTTTATAATATGTAGTAATAACAATGCAAAATAAGAATTTAATCTGAACAAAACATATTAGTTAACCCGACAAGCAATTGATACGTTCTGCCCGCCTGTATCCAGCGAAACCTGCCACGCTCCGTTATTATAACTTCGTCATCATTTCAGAAGTCATAATATAAACATTTCTTTCATTAAGTCTTTTGGTGTGCTGTGTTCTACAAAAATTATTTTAATTTTTGCTATTTTTGTTGTGTGATTAAATCCAAAATGTCACTTCTAACCAAGCCAGCTTCGCTGTCAGTCCCAAGTCTGATAAAGGGGGAGGGGAAGTGATATGGTTGCACCGCGTTGCGTCAGATTGGTTAAAGTCATAAGCGGCGCATTTCTACAAAAAAAAAATAAGATAATTTTTTTGTCACATTTTTTTAACTCCTTTCGATGGGGACAACTTACTTATAAATTTTCCGCATGTTGTGGTAAATCACCCTGTATATCAAATATGACTTTAGTTATCAAGCGCAATAGAAAATATTGCAAGCTAGCAATAATATTATCTATTGCGTTTGATAACCAAATTAATATTTGATAGACACCAATTATTTTTTCTGAAAATGCTTATATTTTATATCATTAACTATTTTATCAAACATTTTTTAAACACATTGATAAATAGCAGAATAAACATGAGGTCATGTTTTTGAGAATAACTGCAAAATTTTAGAATAAAAAATTATGAAAAATGTTCCAAGATATAATGGATTTAAAACTGGTATGGTCAAAATTTCCTTAAAAAGTAGGAAATTTTTCAATATAACTTAACAGAACTTCAAAACTGTACAAATTTCAGCGACTAATTTACAATAGACACATAATGCATACATAATTTTTTCAATTTTGCATCTTTCTCTTTCTTGAATAATTGTTTAAATTAACCAAAAAGTATATTATTAATTTCCGTTAAGAAATTTAAAATAAAGTTGCTTATACAGTTTGCTTACCACACGACCCATCTGCTGAGTTTCTGAGCTAGGGGTGGTGTCACTTGTGCCTTCCAGGAACCAAAAGGTATATTCGAACAGTACCAATTTAGCTAAATAAAAATCATAAAAAATATCTTTTTTTTACATCTTTATAATAAACAATTTAGCTAAATATTTAATTTTTATAAACACCAAAGGTTACATGTTTCACAGTATTTGCTTAGACTGACAGGCGGTTTCTCTTTCCGTACATTTTTTTCATAAACTTGCTGGATGTCCGTTAGCGGTGAAAATTATGCGGGCATCACTCGGACTATTATTTAATTTCAGTATTATTTCACGTAGAGCGATGCTAAGAGACTCTAAGCGTTTTACATACATTTTAATGTTTATCGATATATCTATCATTAACATGTCATTAAACCAGCATGGCTATTGTTTCAATAAAACGGGGCATAAAGCTTTATTACCCTCCGGATATCCCCTCAGGCGAACAATTTAATTTAGATTAATGCGGGGTACGCGGTTTGATGAAGTGAGAACCTGAGAGCCAGAACAAATTTTGTTGGAAATTGGACCACTCTCCGCTTTTGCGTGCCTGTGTTATACGTACCCAATGACTGATTATTGGTTTTGCATTAAATTGCCAGAATTTTGATGAGATGGACGTTTAATACCAGACGTAAAATATAATAAGAACGTAAGAATATAATGCGATAAAACCCTAGATGTATACTATTTGTCAAATTATTAAATTGTCTACATTGTTTTTGAACATTCTTTAATTACACTGGTAGCAGTTTTTAGAAAATCAGTTGATTTCTTAATGGTGACATTTGATTGATTAACGAAGCGCTTGTCAGTATACCTGGCAGTATTTCTTTTGTTTGTAGAATTTTGCCAAACATTATACCACTTCTCATGTGCGTTTTCTTCCCTTATAGTCCAGTCGCTGTATCGATTTTTTTTAAAAACCCAAAAAATGTTTAATACTTTAACGATTTTTTTGAAACTTTGGAAATATCTTCTTGGGTCCATAAGTTAAGAGTTTTTTTTTGTCGGTCGGACCTCTGACATTGTTAAATAAACAAATTAAGTTGACAATTGAATAACTTCCTGAATAATTATTCAAAATGGCTGAATATTTTTCTAGGGGGGTTTTGGGGGTCGCTGATTATGAATTTGATATCAAAGAGTCCAAATCAAAATGACTTTTGTGACACTAATTGTTTGGAATATTCTCTGTGAATATTCATAATTTTATTGGAAAATTTCCAGAAAAGCTTCTTAGGTAGCGAATTATTAATTTAACATGGAAAAGTCAGAATTTAAAATGACGGATTCAAGATGGCCGAAATATCATCCATTATTTTAAATATTTATGTAAATCTGTCATTGTAAAAAAATGATAACTCTCAGAGAAACCAAATTTTTTGATATAACAAAATGTTAAATATGACCATGCTTAACGTACGTTTCAAATGTTATTTGTTTGGAGTCCAAATCAGTTATTGTATTCAAAGGCCATTACTAATAAGCATCTACTCCGCGATCGTACGGCCAGAAAATCGCTCCGTTTTTTTTAAATTTCTGGAAAAGGGTTTAGAATTTTTGAATGAAATAAAATGCAAAGTTAAGCCAATAAACATACCTTTCACTGTTTTTCTCTTTGAAATCGATATCTATAATTGTTTTCAAATGCGACCCCTCACAAGCACCTATCACACCAGCGTGTGGTTGGAAAATCGCTCCGTTTTTTTCGAATTTCTGGAAAACGGTTCAGAATTTTTCAATGAAATAAAATGCAAAGTTAAGCTAATAAACATACCTTTCGACTGTTGTTTGAAGTCGATATCTATAATTGTTTCGAAATGTGACTCCCTCACAAGCACCTATCCCACCGGCGTGAGGTCGGAAAATTGCTCTGTTTTTTTTCAATGTCTAGAAAACGGTTTCGAATTATTTAATGAAATAAAATGCAAAATGAAGCCAATAAACGTACTTTTCGACTGTTTTTTGTTTGGAGCCAATATGTGTAATTGTTTCCAAATGCGACCCCTCATAAGCACCCATCCCATCAGCGTACAGCTGGAAAACAGCTCCGTATTTTTTTAATTTCTGGAAAACGAATTAGATTTTTTGAGTGAAACAACAAACAAAATGTTTCTAATGAACGCACCCTCGAGCATTCTTAATTTCAAGCAGATTTCTATCATTTGTTGTTGTTATAGTTCAAAATCACGTTGAGTTCTCTAATTATTTAAGTTCACTTTTCCAGCGAAAAAAATCTTTTATATATTTTCCAGAATATGTCGTATATGTGGAAATCTATTTTTGGTGTATACCTGCATACGACGTATCTATAAGATTCACGTAAATATATGCCTGATATATATGATGATTAATATATTATTATAATTTATATATGTAATCAGCGACCTCCAAAACCAACCATTTTGTGACGTGCTTTCTCCCGGTTGCCTAGCACATAGACAAGCGGAAGCGTCACTTTAGCGGTGAGCTGAATTTCGGTTAAATTCGGTTATCTCGAGCACCACCTTTGCAATTTTTACGTGGGGCAAAGGTCCCACATTAGCCTCCTAAACGCAGCCTGTTGCAGTAGGGCTGGGATAGCTACAGTGGAGACACGGTATGTCCAGGGGTCTGGACGGCAGATTAGATTTTCGTGCACACACAACAGTAAAACGCACATTTCGGAAGATAACAACATTTATTAAAATATACTAAGTATTCAACAACAAACAATAATTATTAAAATAAATAAAACGGTCAGGTACCAAAATACTCTTATAGAGTTCAGATAAATAATATCAAAACTTAAGATATGTCATATTATGAAAATTTACAAGTAAAACTTAAGATATATCATTTCGGTTTATGAACAAGTGAAACTATGAAAGCAAGTGAAACTATGAAAACAAGTGAAGCTACAAAGACAAGGAACCTGGCGGTGAGAAGATATTAAACTTTTGACTCTAATATTTTCTTATTAATTCGGTTATCAACAAGGCCAAGCAAATAGTGTGCAAAGCGATAGTAGGCTTGGCGGCAAAACGGTAAAACGGTAATAATCGGTACGGTCGGTTATAACAGCAAGCAAGCAAGCAGTGGATGTTAAGACAAGACAAATTAGTAGCAAAGCAGAAAGCAATTAAATTTTTAGTAAAAGTAAACAACTATGCTCGGACAGAATTTATCATATCTGTATACATGTCAGATAGGAATTGGCAGCATGTGGTGTAAAGAACTTGGTGAAATTGTGGAAAACTGATACCGAATAAAATGGTAATCGGACTCGGTATCAGCTCCCTCGGTAAAGATCATTCTGCCTGGACGGATAGCCAGAATTAATCTCGACGGTGTCGGTTCGGTTCAGAGAGATTCGCCAAGCGCCTCAAACCACATAGTTGAGTACCTCTAATTGCATTCAGTTCGGAAATAAGATTTGCCACGTGTTTCTTGCCAGATGTACAGTGAAAAGGTTTATGTATCAAAATATAAATATAATTTATTTATTCAGAGTATCTCCTAGATTTTCCCCTGAACTTTCGGACTATAACAAATTACTGAAAACCATTTAAAATTAACGGATTTTATCCTATTTCGCTAATCTATGAAATAGTTTAAAACAAAATAAAATAATAAAATAACCGGAAAACGGAGTTCTACCAATCCGACAACATGTCGGATATTATTTTAACCCAATAAATTAGGAAACAACGGTTAAGTTAAAACAATAGGCTTTGGAACGGTTTTACACGGCAAAATTCGGTTTACTAAAACCAGAAATTTACGTACGGCGGGTTTCTATCATTCCAACCAACTTGGCGGATATTATTTTGACTCCACAGTCTGAGACAAAATAATAATTCTCTCGAAATATCTTCTATGTCCATTTTCCCTTGGAAATTATTTGGGACATAGCTATCTGGATTAAATCTTGAGAATCTAACAGGGCCCCCGATTGGACAAACCTTAACACGGAGAAATTTTGTTATGTCTATGATGTGCGTCGGTATTTCGGAAAAATATATTTACATTCTGATACATCAAATTTGACATTGCTATTATATTTTACGGCGATGGCAGAGACTATCTAATTACACACGTGGTGATCTCCAGGTGAACGGTCGGTGCGGTACTAGATCCCCACGTGGTAATCCTTTAGGTTCCCTCAGAAAGTAAAAATCCCCTCCAACTTGGTGTTGAATACCAAGTGGGGAATAATTTAACTGTGACTAACGCCATCCGGAATAATTTATCGGAATTAATTAAAATTTTATTTTAGAAAACTTCTCATCGCTGCGGAACCTTACATTATTTTCCTATAGAAAACCACAAGTCGCGGGCTAAATAAAGATGAACAGAACGATTTCTAATCTTTCGGCCGTAAGATAGGAAAAGTGGCGAAGTCTATGATTATATTAAATTACATTTTTGTCTGCAAAAATTCACTTCGTCACAATTTTGAATAATTATTAAGGAAGTTATATTCAATTGTTAACTTAATTTGTTTATTTAACGATGTCGGAGGTTCGACCGACAAAAAAGAAACTCTTAACTTTTCGAACTATGGACCCAAGAAGATATTTCCAAGGTTTCAAAAAAATCGGTAAAGTATTGAACATTTTTTTGGTTTTTTATAAATTTCGATACAGCGACTCGACTATTAAGATGCTTTAAGTATAACTTTTATATTTGTCGATCGACTTTTCCAGAGACAATAGCAAATATAATAACAAGATGCTTTCATTTAAAAATCTGTATGTGGAAACTGTGATTCCTTAGGCAGCGGTTTTTTGATATATAAATTTTTAGAGCAAGGTCTCATTTCAAACTAAGGCAACTAACTCTGAGTACAGAGACATTAATATTATCCAACGTTATAAACATTTCTCAACGCGCTTTGTGCTGGGGAATCTTGCCATTCCCAATTGGCCGACTCCCAGGAAGTCAAGACTTGTTTGCCAAATCCCATTTTACACAATGCTACCGTGTCATGAAGCGAAAACATAAATATAGCATTGTCTTCTGCTTGTTTATTGAAGCGATTAAAAGATTTATTGGGTCCAAATCTTTGATATATATATATATATATATGTTTATAGCGGATCAGAGATTATCCGTAAATAAAATGAAAGATGGAGGGTGAAAGGAAATTGGTAGGGTGAAATGGTGTATAAAGAAGCAGCGAAGGTGAAAAATGTCGGATATGATAAACTACGGCCTTTAGGCCATCTGTACGACAAAACTGAAATACATGCAAGGTCTGGGGTGTACAAAATTAAAAGTGAGAATTGAATTAAAGAATGTTGGTCAACCATAACATTCAATTCTTACTAGATTTAAGGACCGCGTGGCGGAAATTAAAAAAATGTAAAAGTAATTGAATAGCAACAGAGGTCTTATTTCTTCCAAATAATAAGGTTATATCATGAACAATTTTTTAAATCTCAGTGCTGACGTGAGTATCGAACTCAAGGATGATCTGCGCCAATATTCTTGACTAAAGATGACGGTCTCGGATGATTAGGGGTCGAGCTTGAGCTCTTTGTCCCAATCATCGCTGTAGACCTGGACCGGCCTCGTATGGGGCGGGCCTGCTTTTCGCCTATCCCCCCCGCCAAGGATGATCTGCGTTTGCTATATTACTCGCTCCAACCAATTGCCCTATAGGCATCCGGATAAAATTGATATAATAACGGATATAAAATGATACTGCTGCAACACAAGGCTCTAACATAATAAAAAAACATTTTTTTTAAGTCCAGACCAGTGGATGGACAGAAATTATAATATTGGAGAGGCACTACGGTTTTTGAGCATACAGAAATACGAAGAGGCACAAGATGTTGGAACTGCAATACACATTATGTCTCTCAGATTTGAGCGATTGTTAGTAGATGATATTGAGATCTATTTAACAGTATTAGGTATTACTAAATGCATGAAAGGTGCAGTCAGGCTTTACCAACCGCGAATACCCACAGTGGGACAGAATGTCTTAAAAATGGCCAAAATGTCCAAAAACCAACTCCTTAGAATTACGCATCTAAATGCGTACATAGTTAGGTAATAGTTCGAAGCATAATAAACTACCCTTACTACCTGCAAACACCTCTACAGCATGCACACAAGGTCAGTTTAATTACAGTTGTGAGAGAGCGTTGTTCATTCGGAATTGTAACTTAGAAAGTTTAATAAAGTTTATGTGTTTACGCTGAACTTTGTAGTTTAAAAAATTTCTTTAACATGGTTCACATTCCTCAAGGCAAGTGCTCTTTAATGCTACTTAACATTGATGGATAATGTTTTTTGATATAAATATAAATGTATAATAACTTCTTTATTTCAATGAACTTTGCCGACAAAGATTATTAAGTAACAAAACTTCCGTTGAGTTATAAAGTTAGGAACCATATTTTTCATAATTGGTATAAAAAATCCGGTGATTTTTCTGTAAAAAGTCAACACGTTGTAAATGTAATCTTAAACCAGCCACATATGCTGGAGCTTTCAGAAAATATTCCAAATGATGTTCGACATAATATACATGGAGTTTGTATCCAAATAGGAGAATGATGGAAGAAAAATGGAAGGGCGCAGAAACGATTTCTGAGCAATAATGATGAGTGACTGAAAGAAAAATCTCATTTATATCATAATGTTGTGGTAGAAAATGACTTAGCCAGCACTTCTGGATTAGCAGGGAGAACGAAACTGTCTTTTGTTGGAAGCAGCGAAAGATCGAAACGTAGAAAGATTCAGAAATACCGTCAGGTAGATGGAAACCTCGATTTCATCTGATGGTGAATTGAGTACCTCAAAATGATTCAAGTGAGGCCAAAGTGACTATGAAAGTAACTATTGATAAACATTAAGGATTTTGTTTTCTAAAATATGTCATGTAAATTCAAATTTTGTAAATAAAAACTTATTTCTTGGTTTTCATTTTAATTTTGTAATTATATTTTAATGTGATCAATCCCTAGAAAGAGACATCCGATACGGAAATCTTTATTATTTTTGGCCAAAACTTTTTTCTCTTAGTACGTATATTTAAAAAAACTATAAGAGTATCTAAGTAGAACCATAGCAAGACTATTGCTATGAATTTTCACAAAATAATTTTAGTGGCTTGCAGAATAGCTAGATTTAAATTTAAAAATTATGTTCATCTTCCTATTTCGTAGTTTCAAATCTAGCTATTTTGCAAACCACTGAAATTATTGAGTGAACATTCATAGTAATAGTCTTGTTATGGTTCTACATAGGTACTCTTATAGTTTTTTTTAATATACGTACTAAAAAAACAAATGGGCAAAAATAACAAATATTTCCCTATCGGATGTCTCTTTCTGGGAAATCATTGTATTATATTTTTCCAATTTTTGGTAATATATTTTCATTCGTTTTTGCAAAATACTTCCCGAATGAATCCAAGTTTGTAGATAGAATTTTGTGGTTTCATGATTTTTGTTAAGTTTTCTTTACTTCCACCACTTAAAACCATCCTATTTTATAAAGGTATTTTTTTGCTATTTTTATGTTAATTTGTTGATTGAATACACTGTAAATAATATTTTTCAGAATTTTACTCAATTATTTCGAATTCGACCTATTGGAATCACCCTAATTTCACGATGGCATTTTTTAAATTATTACTTTTTCTGCAATCGTCAACTGATTTTGGACGAATTTCATAAGTTTCAGAATTTTGGCCAAAAAATGGTTTATTTCGAATGCATCGTGGAGAATTACTCTATGAGATTCCGTCGGGTATTCACGTCTCAGACAATTCACGATTACGAAAATACAGGTCTTTAAATTCCTTCAGTTAGTCTGTCTGTTTGTTTGCGGGTCTAATATCTGTTGACACTATATTCAAAAATATTAAACGGAGAGAAATAATATTTTGGTAGACAGCCGACGCTATTTTGATTTTGAACAGGTCACAAGATTGATAATAGTAATAATAATAATAATAATAATAATAATGTGTTTATTTTCCAATATTTTAACAATACAATATTACATTACATACTTATCTAACAGGTATTAATTATTTTCATTCCGTATCATTATATTGTAAATAAACAGTGCAGTAATCACGTAAGTAGTTTAATACTACTTGTTCGTGACGGGTTAAATATATTTGTCTCTTTTGGTTTATAAATGTTGTATTTCGTTCAGTTTGGTTTTTCTGTCAGAATTTGACAGGTTTTTTACTTAGTTCGGGTTTTTTGTCATAATCAGAGAGTGCTGTTTTACTTGAGTATTGAATTTTGTTTGAATTGAATTGTTTAATTTATATTACATTTTGATTAAAAAGGTCGTGTATTTGAGACCTAGAATTTTCTCTTAACCACTTTTCAGCATTTTTTTTAAATATGTGCAATTTATTTGTATTTTTTGTTTGTTTAGGTAATCTGTTGTATAATCTTGATCCCAGATATGTATAACATTTCTGTCCGATAGTTTTTGTTGCTTTTGAATTTTGATATCGGTTTTCTTTGTTTCTTGTTGTGTATTTGTGCTGAATAGGTTTGTACATTTTTTTATTTTTAAAGCTGAATAATAGAATTTTTAGAGAAAATAATTGCCTTAAATCGAATATTTCACTAGGTTTGTATAATTCATCCGAGGGGTAACCACGATCTTTACTATAAATTATCCTTAATATCCATTTTTGTAGCTTGTTTATGTTTTTTAAGTAAGAATCGCAGAGACCTCCCCAGCCGATAATGCCATATGCTAAATGTGATTCTACTAAGGAATAATAGAGCGTTTTTAAATGTTTTATATCTAGGTATGGTTTTAGGTACTTAAATCGATGTAGTAGTCCTCGAATTTTTTGTGTTACATGTTTTACTTGCTGGTCCCATCTAAAATGTTTGTCAATGATGATACCTAGGCATTTTACTGAATCTGCTTCTGGGATTTTTAGCTGGCTTTCAATATTTAATGGACCAAAATTATGTAGATTATTTATGTACGAGGTAAATGGTAAGTAACTAGTTTTTTTAAAGTTAGCTGTGAGTAAGTTGTAGTCTAACCATTTTTTTATTTCTTTGAATTCTTTTTCTGCAGTTTTTTCAGATTTTTCCATGAATTGGCTTTGAAAAGTATTGCCATGTCATCAGCAAAACTCAATATCTTAGCTGTGACAGTTCGCATCGAAAGTAGGTTGTTTATGTATACGGCAAACAGAAGCGGTCCTAGAACTGTTCCCTGAGGAACACCGTAGCAGACGGTTTTTGCGTCACTAATGGTTTAATGTATTTTTACATATTGTATTCTTTCAGACAAATAACTTTTCATCAAATTAAATGCATTTCCTCTCAAACCGCAATGTTCTAGTTTATTTAAGAGATTGGTGTGTGATACCGTGTCAAATGCTTTTGCAAGATCCACAAATATACATAAACATGGTGATTTTTCATCTAAGGCATCATAAACATAACTTGTTAGGCACGCTATGGCATCTTCTGTGGATTTACCTTTCTGAAAACCAAACTGTTTCTCTGATATATTATATTTATTAAAAAATGACGTTAGTCTATTCTTCAGGATTTTTTCAAAGATTTTGGTGACATTGGAAATTACAGATATTGGTCTATAATTTATAGGTTCAGTTATATCGCCGCCTTTATGGAGCGGTTTTATTACACCTATTTTTAAGACACGTAAGTGCAACCATATAAAATAATTCCAAATACATTAGAAAAATTCGGAACAATGGAAATAGCCCTAAAATGATCAACGATTGCTCTATCACCGCAGACAAATACTGGGAAAAACTTTGGTCTCGTTGCAACAAGTAGGAAATAACTTTATTCACCAAAACATTAAATAGTACGCACGTACAGCAAAGCACCAGTAGAATTTAATAATAAAGACTAGATATACTGCGAAAAATTCAGAGTAGCATGCTTTGTAGTTTTCGAGTAAAAAAATATAATCCGAGAGCAGCCGCGTAGCAAGTATTGTATCCTTAGCTTATTGCACCGGCCTTACGGGTTTTTACGAAATGGTACTACCAGTGTTATAAACAGCACTTTATTCTAGATATAACGAAAAATTCAGAGTGGCAATGCTTTGTAGTTTTCGAGTAAAAAAATATAATCCGAGAGCAGCCGCGTACCAAGTATTGATATCTTTAGCTTATTGCACCGGCCTTATGGTATTTTGCGAAATGGTACTACCAGTGTTATAAACACCACTTTATTCTAGATGTACTGCGAAAAATTCAGAGTGGCATGCTTTGTAGTTTTCGAGTAAAAAAATATAATCCGAGAGCAGCCGCGTACCAAGTATTGATATCTTTAGCTCGTTGCACCGTCCTTACGGGTTTTTGCGAAATTGTAGTACCAATGTTATAAACAGCACTTTGTTCTAGATGTACTGCGAAAAATTCAGAGTGGCATGCTTTGTAGTTTTCGAGTAAAAAAATATAATCCGAGAGCAGCCGCTTACCAAGTATTGATATCTTTAGCTCGTTGCACCGTCCTTACGGGTTTTTGCGAAATTGTAGTACCAATGTTATAAACAGCACTTTGTTCTAGATGTACTGCGAAAAATTCAGAGTGGCATGCTTTGTAGTTTTCGAGTAAAAAAATATAATCCGAGAGCAGTCGCGTACCAAGTATTAATATCTTTAGCTCATTGCACCGTCCTTACGGGTTTTTGCGAAATTGTAGTACCAATGTTATAAACAGCACTTTGTTCTAAATATACTGCGAAAAATTCAGAATGGCACGCTTTGTAGTTTTTGAGTAATAAAATATAATCTGAGAGCAGACGCGTACCAAGTATTGATATCTTTAGCTTATTGCATCGGCCTTACGGGTTTTTGCGAAATGGTACTACCAGTGTTATAAACAGCATATTAAATTAAATGTTCGTTTTTCATTTCTACATCACATTGTTGAAAAATATACAGGGTGTTCTATTAGAAAAAAACTGAGAAAATTCAATTTAAAAAGTTCTTAATTGAAAAATAATTTTGGCCACCCTGTACAGTTTTAGGAGATGAAAATGATTCAAAAACATTAATTTGATGTCTCGCAACAACAGTTATAGACTTTCTTATCTAGTTTACTTGCAATATTTAAAAAAAATTCTAGCTATCGTAGAACTCGAGATATCAAAGTCCGACGCACTATTGCCCCACCCTGTATAAATTGACAAGTGGCGAAGTTTCCATCCAATTCTACAACTTTTGTTTGAAACATTTTTTCGTAGAGTGCTTATTACTCGTCATATTTGGAATTTTCAGGTAAAAAAAATCACCCTGTACTTCCTTGCTAATTGACAGTTGACAATTTTCAATATCGTCTATTTGACGTTAGATTTAATTTCAGCATCCTCAAAAATATAAAATTAGGTAATTCAATAATCAGAATATGCGTTATAAAAATGTTATAAAACTCCCCGAAGTAGTAACTTATGATGGAGCTATGGAGCTTTGGTGCTCCATAGGAGCCAAAATACTATTATGGAGCATCGTGGCCATGGGATTCAGTTATATCGCCGCCTTTATGGAGCGGTTTTATTACACCTATTTTTAAGATTTTTGGGAATTGTCCTATGTCGAAGCTTCGGTTTATTAAAAATACTAGTGGTTTTGCAAGTTCTTCTTGAATTTCTTTTAGTGTTTCTGCGCGTAATAATAATAATAATAATAATCGTTTATTATCCAAAAGACCACATTGGTATAGGATTAGTCACAAAAAAATTGAGCAACTTACTAGTGAATCGTGCTCTCATTATTGTTTAAAACTAGGTACAAAACAGAAAAAAAGAGACATGTCATAAATGTAAATATGTATAAAGTTATATAGCATAATATAGCATATCTAAACAATTAGAACCACCTACTAATTTTCCAAATATTCATCAACCGAATAAAAACATTTAGCTGTTAGGTATTTTCTTGTTTCGTTTTTAAATGCCTTTGTATTTTCGATACTTTTTAAGAAATTTGGGATCTTATTATACAACTTTATTCCGATGTACTTTGGGCTTTCTTCATATTTTGATAACTTATGTAACGGCGTGCTTAAGTTATTGCTTTCCCTGGTATCATAATTATGATTATAATTGTTTGGTAGAAATTTACTGAGATTATTTTTAACATATATTAGAATCTCTAGAATATAGATACATGGCAATGTCAAAATATTTAAATCTTTAAACAGATTTCTACAGGACGTATATTTAGGTACTCCCATAATATTACGTACAGCCTTCTTCTGCAGTTTAAATATTCTTTCAAAATGACATGAAGAGCCCCAAAAGAGAATTCCATATGTTGCCCTTGAAATAAAATTTGTATAATAATATGCCAATACAGTTTTCCTGTTTGATATTTTGGATAATCTATACAATCCATAACAGACGGAAGAAAGTTTCTTTGCTGCAAAATCAATGTGTTCATCCCAATTTAATGCGTTGTCAATGAATACTCCCAAAAATTTAGTATGACAGACTTGTTCTATAGATTTGCCAGCTATTTTTATTAAGTGACTTTTATCATATGTACTATGCCTAGGAGAAAATATAATGAAAACAGTTTTAGATATATTTAAGAATAGTCTATTCGATTTAAAGTGATCAGCAAATTTTGTTAGTAAAGTTTGTACATCAGATATAGCTGTTTCAAAAGATTCTCTACAGCACAAGTAGGAATTATCATCCGCAAACATAATTAAAAAATTATCAAAGAAGCCAGGCAAATCGTTGATATAAAGCAAAAATAGCAAAGGCCCCAGAACAGAACCTTGCGGAACTCCAAATTTAATATTCAATTTTTCCGATTTAATTCCACTTACTTCTACTAATTGAGTTCTATTTGTAAGGTAGGACATCACCCAGCTATTTACTTTGCCTCTTAAACCATAATTATTCAATTTTTTCAAAAGTATTGTATGATTTATTAGATCAAAGGCTTTGCTTAGATCCATAAAGAGTCCTACACATTTTTTATTTTGATCTAAGTTCTCATATAAATTATTTAAAAATGACATTATGGCGGTCTCTGTTGAACATTTCTTTCGAAAACCATGCTGCGAATCTGTAATAATATTATATTCCTTCAGAGAGTGATAAATTTATTAAAAAAGTAAGTGGAGGTACTAAATAGTTGACGGATTGTTTTATCAAATTAGAACTCAAATTATCTAGACCGGAAAAATGGCTATTTTTTAATTTCATTATGATGTTATAGATTTCTGATTCCAAAGCCGGTTTTAAAAAAAGTGTGGGATAATTTAAATTTTGATCAAAATTGATTTCAGTAATATTCTCACCAAGGTCATTATTTAATTTAACTGGCAGCAGATCTGTAAAATACTTATTTAGATGTTGTGCAATAAGATAGGGATCAGTTACCAAATTGTTATTAATTTTAATTTCCTTAATGCCATTTTTTGGGTTTTTATTATTCAAGTTGTTATTAATTATTGACCAAACAGCTCTGGATTTATTGTTAGCTTTAGAGTAAATTGAGTCATTAAACATTTTCTTAGCAGCAACTATTACTTTTTTGTAAATATTTTTATATTTATTATAAAAAAATTTATTGTTAGGATTATTTTGTGCTTTTATTTGATGCAATAGTTTCAACTTTTGTGATGATATTCTAATACCTTGGGTGACCCAGCCATTTTTTACATTGACTTTATGTTCTATTTTGATAAGGGGAAAACAAATATCATGATAATAAATTAATGTATTAATAAAATTAGTGAATCCTTCTTCTGACGTTACAGCATTGTAGAGATTATTCCATGATTCCTTACTTAGGTTATAAAAGAAATGTTTATAGTTTTCTTTATTATAGAGTCTGGTATACCTGTACTCCACGTTAATATTTGGTGGTGCAATAAATTCATATTGCAGTATTTAAGATGTATGGTCTGATATACCATTGTCTATAACTTGACATGTTACCTTATAATATTTCTCACAAAAATTGGTACAAATATAATCAATGCAAGTGGCGGAATTATAAGATATTCTTGTAGGTTCATTTATTAACATATTTACATTGTAGGTTTGTAACAGATCACATAACTCATTTTTCTCGGACGAATTTGAGAGGTAATCAATATTTAAATCTCCACACACTATAACGTCATTATTGTTTATAATTTTATTTAATGCATCATCTAATGTTGACAAAAACTTTTTAAAATTAGCCTGTGGTGATCTATATATTGTTAAGAGATTTACTGAATATTCAGGAAATTTTATCTAGTTCTATGTCCTTTTCAATTGATAATTTATGTATGCAGGTAAGTTCTTTAGTCTTAAATTCACTGTAATTTTTATAAAATATGACTACACCGCCATTGTTACTTTTAGTTCTACAAAAAATTGTTGCTCTTGTGTAACCATTTATTTTTATTGAGTCAATTTCTAATGGTTTAAGCCAGTGTTCTGTTAAACAAACAATGTCTACATTATGCAATTTTAAATACAACTCAAGTTCTGCTATTTTGTTTCTGATACATTGTATATTTTGATGTAATATTTTCAGTTTTTTCATATTTCTTATTTTATTAGAATTAAGTTTGTTATTGAGCTTATTATTTACTAATTGCTATTCACTGGACATTTGTTTAATTTTCTGTTTTTCAGTTTCTAATTTTTTTAGATATACAGTACATGATGTATCAAAAATAGAATGTTGAGCATTTAAATTAAGATTAAACTTAGAATTTACCTCTAAACAATTTGCACATTTTGTATTGTCACTTTCACAATTTTCTATTTTGTGGCCAGTTTCACAACACTTTAAGCATTTTTCTTCACTTTGGCATTTTTCGGCATGATGATTGAAACCTCCACATTTAAAACATCTAAACACACCAATGTATTCAAAAATTCTACATCTTGACCATACCGTATATTGTCTAATCCAAGAGATTTTTTTGTTTTTAAACTATTTATTACGTCTTTAACTTCTGTCGGATTTGTGTGATATACATATATTGAATTTTCTACTGCGTTATCGTTTTCTTTAAAATTTTTTGGTATTTTGATTGATTGATTGATTTGCCAGCGTAAGGTGGGCATTGCTGCTGATTCCGGGCATGGAGATTTGTTCCACCACGCAGCCCGACCGACCCTTGAACGGCCAAATGCGGTCGCCCAGTCGTCTATTACTTATTTAAGCCATAACTGGGCGGCTCCACCCGACCGACCAACGGACGATCCAACCGTGTGCCAGAACAAACCCCTGATACTTTTATATACCGCCGGACCAGCTGCATACGCTGGATTGGACATTGGACATGCTTGTTGTCAGCAGCGAGAGCCGCATGACGCATGGGGTAGGAATATAGGATGGAGCGTGTAGGTGTTTGTGAGATGCTTCTTCTTGGTTTCCATCTATCTTCATCGGACGGGAAGTGTAGGCGCCTGTGAGATGCTTCTTTTAGGCTTCCGTGCTTCTTTTAACTTTCAGGTTTTTGTGAGACGCTTCTTTTTAGTTTCTGTCTGTGATCATCTTCTCTCCTATTCTTCTTCTGAGATCTCTGTTCCTTCTGTTTCTGAGTATGGCAGTGTGTATGTATATCCTTCTTTTCCAGTGTGTATAATCATTTCCTAGCTTATTAATAATCCTGTCGATTGTTGTTATCCATGTGTAGCGTTTTCATCTATCATCATTTCCCCATTCATGCTTCCTCCAACTCTTTTGTTTCTGGATCCAGCAGTGTGCACTTCCTGCCGCCCGCTTGCGTTCACTTCGCCTGTCTGCCGAAACACACATGCATTCGCTCGCCGCAGGGAGCTTTTCTGTTTTTCCTCCATTTTTCCTTCTTAACCGTTCCACAGGCAAATAACCATTTACGGTGGAAGTGCTCTATCTCGCGATAAAAAAGTTTTATTTATGGCGGGTTGGTCATGAGAAAGAGGCCCGAGAGAATATTTTGCACACCCTGTATATTAGTTTGTTTCTACAGTAATTACTTTCAACTGCCACTTTCCAATTTCGGGTATTTTCTATTTCATTACCTATATTCAATACCTTTCCATTTTTATTTTTAAATTTTCCGTTGTTGTGTAATAAACTGTCCTGTGACCACACAGGTAAAAAGCAATATTCTGAATCAAAAATCTCCTGCCTCAACCGGTTAGGAAATAAACATATTCTCCATATAAAACTAATAGCTCTGCAGCAAGAAATAAAAAAAAGTTTACAATAAATAAATTATTGCTTAAACAAAAGTACCCGTTCCACATGAAGAATTCATTCATTCACGTATATATGAAACAATGGATTTCCGAATCAGAACATTGTTCCCTTTTGTGAAGGATTAATAAACCAATAACTTAGAAATAAATAAAAATAACACTTATCTTTCATCCTTTGCTTATGTTACTACTTCCACTTATTGGAAGCCAGTCCGTTGCCTTTCACTTCGCACTAGCCACTTTAGGGAGGGTGCTCGGTCGACTTAGGTACATGCACTTGTGGATAATTTACGAGTTTATGACCTGGTCCCATTGGACGTGTTTATTTTCTTTTATCAGAGTTATCTTATGTTGCCAGATGTCTGTACCCTTTGCCGAGCTGCCCATATACGCCCTTAGTGATGCCATAATTAAATATCAAATATTAGCTATATGAAATAACCAAATTTATGCTAATTTATATCAACTAATGTAGGATTGTCCACTCTTTAATTCAACTCATTTTTGCACATTTTGACACCGTTTTTACTCGAGTTTTTCGAGATTTTATGGGAGCCAGTTAAAAACGCGTCTGCCTTCATCGACGATCGAACTGAACTCCTTGATTTTGAACAGGTCACAAGAGATAAAAAAATCAGACGATTTTTCCAATGTGGTTTTTCAAACTAACCCTGCTCTGACAAGGGTATAAGATTCTGTACGCTTGGTATGCCTACAGCTGAAGACCTGATACGATTCTGTCCATTTATTCTTCATTATTGCAACAGTTGGAGATGCAATTTAGACCAAAATTTTTTAAAAAGATCTTCGAGCTGTCAGATATGTAATATCATTGGATACTAAGAACTGTTTGCCAATTCAAAGCTAATTTAAAAGTACGTTCCCTAACGACTCTCAAGAACAATTAATTCTGCAAATTTAACGAATACAATTGTTATAAAGTTTAAATTTTGTACTCTGATGATTTGTTTAACTTTTACATATATTTCCCAAACGAGATCCTCTCTCACGGTAACTAGTGAACACTAAATTAAGAAAAAGTCGCTTGGTTCAGTATTTAACTTACGAAACGTGATACCGATAAAGCACGCGGTAGCGTATCTAAATTAAAGTGTCAGTTACTGCTCTATTTTCACCACGATTCAACTCTACTTACCACTGTAGCTGTTCCTTATCATCCCACTGACTTTACCCGCCACTCTCCCGCCTACAGGCATGTTGAAGATGCGTGCAATTGTCAAAAGTAAAGTTTAAGTTCTAGACACCTCGGTCTAACCTGAAACAAAAATATTAGCGTGAAACAGTGTATATCAATATTTCGAGAAAGGTGTAATATCGATTGAAAGTTACACTATAAAATAGTTTTTGGGATATTTTTCAGATATTAGAGATAAATATTGCAGCTGCAGACAAACTGAAAAACTACAACCATGTACTTGAATGCTCAAGATTTTATTTTTAAATGTTTTTTCTTTTCTGATAATTTTCATATTACTAATTATCAAACTTTTTGTAAAGTTGTCTATAAATACTTAATGCAAATAAAAAAGCCATAAAAGCCGACAGTAAATCACTGCCTTGTTAGCTTCCACAGAGCCGTACTTTAAATTTGTTGCCCTATTGTGCAATTGTGTGTACTATTATTACAGTACAAATACTTACTTACTTGGTACAGCGCTAAATTAATAAAAAAATACTCTGTTTTGTTTGTGTCAAGATAAGAATCATATCTTATATATTTCTGGAGCATTGACGAATTAGTAAGGGGTCCAAAGCTTTAAAAACTGAAACGACCCATTCCAACAAGGTCAATAATTCTTAGAAACGAATTCAGAAACAGGGTCCTAAGGGACATCAGAAATAGCTTGCTGGACCTTTGTTGGCGGTTGTACAACTTCTCCATAAGAAAAAAAGATATCAGACTGTTATTTCAAGATTTCGTATTTTTAAACGTATAGCTCCTCTAGAAAACTAGTTTAATGCTTACCTATATTTGTAAAATGCTATCTATGACTTATCATTTGTACAATTTGCACAATAATGGCATACTTAATAAATAATATCTCCATATACAACACTTTCATAATCTATACATCTAATAAATCCTCTACCAAATGAGTTTTATATTACATATCAATATTTTTGTAAAATTGTAAAAATGTAAATAATAACAAGCTAACCGTTATACTCCTCGCCGATTTACTACACCTGTTACATAATTGTTGCACATTCTATATGAAAAACCTATCGAGAGCGACAGGTCTGTCTAGGCCGCTGCGCCGGCCTTGTAACCGTACCGTTCACTCAAAGCCATGCTATTAGGGATATCACGTCTCAATAATAATCCAAGTAGTATCTCGAAACTAAAATATAAACATAAACACTCCTAAATATAATGGTCTCTTGTGATACATGCCGACACTGCCATATCGTATGTCACTTAGTTTGCATAACTTGCGTTATTTCTTAGAGAACACCGTCATTTTCAAATTAACATTAAAAAAACAAAATAACCCAATAAAACATGGATTAGCTTAATTCGATCGTATGGACAAATTTATTTAAAATTATGTAAATAAAATTATCAAACACATCTAAGTATGATATAAAAAAGTACAGTAGAAAAGCGCTATACAGGGTGTTCTACAAGATTTATGATAAAATTTGACAGATGATAGCTGGGTTAATCTAAAAAAAATTAATCAATGAACATGGGTCCAATACAATGAACCCAAATGGTATTATTAAATTTGATAAAAATTTTTATTTTTTTTGTTTTATCACTTATCACTAATCGCTAGTGGTACTTAATGCAAATGCTGAAAATACCTATCATCCTAGCCATCCATCCTTGGACTCCAAGAGCAGTATAGTTGCATCTGGTATTTCCAATACGCTTAGGATACTTCCGAAAGATGGAAGATGTGTGAATTTTTGTAAACGATATTAGTTTCAAGCATTTTTTTGTTTAATTACAAGACAATTTTTTTTTTTTCATTTAAAAAATTAATAACTCTGTTATTTACTTAATAGGGTTCTTGATCTAGCTAACACTAATTTACTGTCCAACTTTCAATACAATCGGACTTCTCGTTCTTAAGTTGTCGTGCTTACAAGAAACGTGACGGACGCATAGGCAGACAAACGGACAGACAGACGGACGGACGGACGGACAGACAAACAGACAGACTAACAGACAGACGGACGGACATTTTGAAATTTGTTCAGAATTCGATTACCAACACAATGAGCTATATTGCCGGTTTTAGAAATGTGTCGATCGAATCGAATATACTCTTCGTTTTGTATTCGCGAAGAGTATGATAAAGCAATTTCAAAAATGCATTGGCTCACTATCTTCATACATTACAATTAGCCAGATAGCAGCACGTCAGAAAATAGCTGCATTCTAACAGAAGTACCAAGAATCTAAATCACGGTTTATTTTAAAAAGTCTATAACTCAAAAACTGTAAAATATTTAGCTAATTTTTCTTGTAAACATTTCGTTGATCTTTAAACTATATTTCATTCGCACATAATATATAAAAACTTGAACATTTAATATAGTTGCCCACACGCCGAAATTTCAAACATACAAATTTCGTTCCTGTGATTTATGACTTATTTTGAAAATAACTATAAGTGATTTTGAAATTCTATCAGTACTGATAGATGCGCTCATATCAGCAGTATATACATAAAAAATCACCTAAATATCGCATGTAGTTAATTCTATAGCGAAAGGTTTACGTTTAAAAACACAAATTCTTGAAATAACATTCCGCTATCTGTTTTTCTTGTGGAGAAGTTGTGCAACCGCCAACAAAAGTCCAACAAGCAATTCCTCATGCCAATTAGGGCCTTCTTTCGACATGTGAGCTCAAAAATTATTTATCAACGAGATACACCGCTGCTCAAACCCTGTACTTCATCGTACTCTATACAGAAGAGTCCATAGGAATCATGTCCGGAGAGCGCACAGGCCAAGGGGGGCAGTCTCGACTTCTTCCCGGAAAATAGTCGTGCAACTGATGGACTGGTAGAGTGTAATGCTTTAGCTCGGAGGGGTGCATTTCTTAAAAAGAAATCGATCTTGACCGTTTGGCGGTCTAATTCTGGGTTACTCTGTATATGCTTAAGTTTTTATATCTTTACAGCAAGTATGTTAATTTAATGGTATAACTGCAGTTAATTTATTTGTGTTTTCCTAGAGAATGTAACAATATTTCATTCAGAAATATTTAGGCTAAGGCGACATTAATTGTACCAATCAATAATATTGTGAGTTACAATCTGTAAAAGTATGCAATCTTCAGCAGTATCAGTTGTCTTATAGATTTTAAAGTCGTCAGCAAAAAATAGTTTTTTATAACTGATTAGCTCAGCTAAATAATTGATAAAAATAAGAACTAGTAATGGACCCAAATTGGTCCTTTGAGGAACACCTGAGGTTACTTTAAATTCCGCAGATTTGGTATTTTTTATTTCACAAACTATCTTTTATCTCTAATTTAATATAAAGAGAAGAATAAATTTTTTGAAAAACCAACTTATTGTAATTTATATAACAGATCATAGTGGTTAATGTCATTACATGTCTTTTGAAAATCCTTATAAATTACATCTTACTTTGATTATTCAATGCTTCACACTGTGTGTCAAAGTAAATTGGCAATACATGGTCTATTCTCCATGAAGCCATGTTGGTTGGGGATATAATGTTCTTAATTGATTGATTTCATAGACGTATTGGTATCTGAAAATTGTTTAAAATTGAAGTGGCATGATAATTACTCAGCTTATTAAAGATATATAAAAATATCAACATATTTTGAAATAATTGGCATTGACAACGTACCCTTATCTTTGACACAATAATCCTTATATATAAAAAAGGACGTAGGATATATCCAAAGCTAAGCAAACTCAACAAAACTTATTAATATTGAACACACAGCATTTCTATAACACCAATAATAATGAATTTAAAATTCATATTGTTGTTTTGTATTACAAAAACGCTAATTGCACGCTGTAAAGTTAATGACTGCATTAAGCCATTGCTGCCTTGGGCATATTTATTAACCTTATTTTTACTGCTTTATAATATCGCCAGGGATTTGTGCTCACATTTTCCGCTTTGTAAAAGTACTCCAACGAACAACTATGCTATTACGCTTTATTGGAGATTAGAACAACCCCTATAAGTGCACCAGAATTAATTAATTATTATGAAATATACGCTCGTTGTCCATGGAATCTTAATTAATGTCCTTGTGCATTTTTTAGTATAGATTGCTACCAGCGAGCACTGCATTGAACTTATTCACTGCATACATAGCAAAAACTAAATAAGACTCTCGGATCACTTTGCCCAAAAAATTGCCCAATAGTAAATGATGAAAATTAGGAGACGTATACAAGTAGAGCATTTTCTGAAAAACTTTAAAATGATTTATTAAATATTTAAAATCCGAAGAGTGAAACATTGTAAAAATTGAATCGGACTTAAAATAAATAACCCAAAATTATGAAGTAAAATTTCACTCAGTCTCCACGTCAACTGGACCTTATTACTGTGAGGGTGAAATATGTATAGTTGTCTTCATTTGTTTAGTACACATTAAAAAGTCCACAAAAACCGGCCATCAAAATATCAAAGTCGGCGCTGACAAGAGGACTACAGAGCCGTACTTCAATTTTTGCGTATTAGAATGAACAAAATAGTACTAGAGGTTTAAAAATCGTTTTCGGTAGAAACTTAATGACGTCTCTGGCAAACTAAAAAATTTTACTCTGTCTTGCGTCAAGATAAGAATACCTTATGCATGGTGGACGCATTGCCCGTCCTTGCGACATTTACAGATAAATTCATAGGACGGTTCCGTTTATCTGTTTTCTGGATATCCTATCTTAATCATACTAGAACATACTTTACATAAGAGTAATAAGGTTCTATCTAGTAAGTAATACATTATATTTATTATTTAATACAATGTAGAAAAATAAAGCATGCCCCGGTCTACCCTTATATTAGCTCAGTCGGTAGCTTTGAGTTTTTTATGTGTATTATAAATATGGACTAAACTATAACAAACAGTAAACAGTGCGCCACTATTACAAATGATAGAGGTCTCGAATAGAAAACAAATTGCCAACATATTTAAAGACCATTTTTAGATATGGGTTGTCAAAGAATAAATACTGATATTTTAATTAGGTTTTCATTATTATATTGGTTGATCAGATAGGTATTTTGTAAAAAATTTCGATTTCGTTATCAAAAAATTAATTAATTTCATACACTGCCCAACAGGTACTAGACCCAACTACAAGGGAGGACGATTCTAACAGATTGGTAAATGCACACAAAATTTAAATCAAGGTTGATCGTAATTAAACTCAGAAATTAAGGACATATGCGTATAAATAAAATTCACAATACATAAACAGGAAAAATTAAAAAGAAACTATATAAATGAATGAACATGTTTTATATACTTACATCTATTAAATTTGATTTGATTCTATCTTTCTATCTGATCTTTACCATCTTAATTTTTATTAGCTCGATTTATTGATTCAAACCATAATATTTTATTATTAATTTGGAAGGCGGAAATTGAAACCGATTGTCTCAAATAAACGACATACAGTGTTAGCAAACTATTCCTTCGGACCTCTTTTCTCATGACGAGCAAAAAAAATATTGTTACCGCGAGATAGAGCCCTTCCCAGCAACTCCACCGTAAATGGATATTTACCTGTGGAACGGTTAATAAATAAAAACAAAAAATATGTATAAAAATGAAAGCTGCCAGATTCAGAAATAGAAGAAACAGAAAACTTAGAAGAAGAAAAATAAGGAGATGACGATAGATGGAAACTTAAAAGAAGCAAGGAAACTAAAAAGAAACATCTCGCAAATACCTGCACACCCCAACCGATGATGACAGATGGAACCTTAATAGAAGCATGGAAACTTAGAAGAAGTATTTCACAAACACCTACACTTCCCATCCTATATTCCCACCCCATGCGTCATGCGGTTCTCGCTGCCGACAACAAGCATGTTCAATGTCCAACCCGCCATATGCAGCCGGTCCGGCGGTATATAAAACATCCGAGATTTGGTTCCGGCACGCGGTTTGTCCGTCCGTTGGGCGTGTTCGATGCCCGGAATTGGCAGCAATGCCCACCTTATGCTGGCAAATCAATCAATCAATCAATCAATCTAATAAACTTGAAGAAAAGCAAATACGGGGGACACTTTCAATAGCAATAAGGTTGCAATTAAATATGTTAAAATTAGTACAGACAGAGTTGTATGTTCGCAAATTATATGAATGGGAGAAAATTTTAAAGCATTTGTGCATGGTGTAGGAAGGTAAAATACTGTTACGCATTTGCACCCCCTATGTGCGGGCAGCACGCATTCATTAAGTAGCAGGGATGACAGGCTACTGCATTCATTATATACGACCACAAAATAAAATCGAAATATACCTTTGACCAGACCTGGTATTATGCACCCTTAATGCACCTGGCTTTATGTTTTTGGGGTCGCTGACACTGAATCCGAAACCCGTTTTGCCCCATCGCCTCTATTTTTTCTCATAACCTCAAAACCTAGGAAAAAACATTGACATTCAAAATTGCAAAAAAATCAAGGACTGCGAAAAATCTGAAAAAATTCAGGGATACGTAGGAAGGTGAGAGAAATCGAATGGCGCAAGACGCACCTTGGTATTCTCATCCGTTTTCGAGATAGGACCTTCGGAAGTGCGGTAAAAACGTGAATTTTATTTTCCCGTCTTTTGAAACGTCATATCTAGGAAACCTTGATAGTTACGAACCTGCGGTTTACGCCATTCGATTTCACGTTCAATTTTCTGCAATATCTGGCACTCGGTTTGGGAGATGTGCCTTTCGAAGTGAGGCTGTGTCGTTCGAGGAGCAAAATTCTCAAATTTCTCACTTTGATGGCCGATAAATCACCTTCAAAGCGACGTAAAAAATTCACGCCCCACATCATTGAATTGCTAATTTAATTTTCAATCGATCTAGCACAAAAAAAAAGGAATAAAAGTTAAATCTCTTTTTTATTGCACTTTGGGGTTATGGGGTTGAAGGATTATGGAGTTAGGGGTTTTTGAGGTTATGGAGTTAAGGGGTTTTGGGGTTATGGAGTTTGTGAGTAATGGATTTTAAGATAAAAGGGTTAGAGGAATATCAAGTTATGTAACTTAATTAGTTTGTCGGGTTAATATTGTTGAATTTTACTGTTTTTCCCCTTGTTTTTGAGGTTATGAGAACAGCAAGCGGTGACGGAGCAAAACGGGTTTCGGATTTAGTTTCAGCGACCCCAAAAACATATAATGCACCTGGTCTGGTCAAAGGCATATTTCGATTTTATTTTGTGGTCCTGTGTTATTAGCATGCCTTCACAATCAGTCTATATTCTGCTGCATTGGCGCTAGTAGTACGACTTTTTTAGAAAACGCTGGGTCAAGGTCTCTATGCTAAAAAATTCAAGATTCCTTCTAGAATGTTGGTGAATGCTCGGGACCGGCCATCTCGTGGGGTATATAAGGCGTATGAAACCTTCGTGGGAAGACAGTTTTTAAATTAGTTTGACTTCAGAGAATGCAAAGATTTCATTAATATGTTTACATATAGTTTTTCGTTTAGTTCTCATAGATAGTTTTTCTTCCCGCTGTTTGCAAAATCCTATAAAGAATATGTTTCATTACTTCAGAAGTTCAGATAAGTGCGAAGCGATCCCAAGTGAACAGTAAAGTGAAATATCAAGTAACAAACAGTATTGAAGATTATGTTAGTTTAATTAAAGTTTTTGAGTTACAGTTTACAGTAAATTAATGAATAAAATTGTGTCAGTGGTTATCTCGTAATATAATGTCCGAACCCACGGTTTTACGGGTAGTTTCCAGGGGTGGCGAAATATTTTACAATACAATAATGTGACGAGTAGTTCTTTTGGGAATTGAGAAATTTTATTTAAAGACCAATTCTTCTACTCTTTTATGGGACTTCTTGCCACATGTATTTTTACTTTTAAATGACATCCGAGAAATCTACAGAATAATACATTTAACCAGTATATTCCTGGGAAATAACCTCTACGCTTGCGACATTTACGTCAATTCTTGTACATCAATATCATTATTAATTAAATTATAAGCCAAAATAGTACATGCGCTAATGTCTACTGTTTAGGCTATTAAGAAAGTACATATCTAGTAGTTTTTACTGTAGTAAACCGACGTCAGGATAACTACCATCGGTTCTAACATAATAAATTTCATGAATTTGGATTCAACTGTTT
Source organism: Stenurella melanura (assembly GCA_963583905.1). NCBI lineage: Eukaryota > Metazoa > Arthropoda > Insecta > Coleoptera > Cerambycidae > Stenurella > Stenurella melanura. Next base: position 20,048,177 of record OY757316.1, read on the forward strand.
CTAGATGTCATGTTGTAGATTGTACCGCAGAAGAGAGGAACTATGCAGAAGCGCAAGTTTGTCGCGGTACCTGTCCTATGTAATTGCACTGAAGGGATCAAACAATTAAGGTATCAAGCTTCGATCTGATATAACAACAATAAAGCATCTTAAGTGTGTCAATATGCGAAAAATCATGAGAATTTCTAAATATAAATTCATACGACCTTCTAGCTTCACACAGAATATTACTATTAAATCAAAGGTAACACCTAGTTCCCGGGGCGTGTCAGGCCTATGCAATACAATATTATTCATTTCATAATTGTATGACACTGAAGATAATTTGCGCATGTAATATAACAAAGCATTTTTGGGAGTGTAGTGAAAGTTTGTACTTACACCAATAATTAATTTTCTCTATTTTTTTAGTGTAAAAGGCTTTAGGTCATTATTGTACATTAAATATCTAACTCCATCTAAATCGTCTGCTATATCATTAACATATACAATACAAAATAACGGTCCAAGGATGGGCGCTTGCGGGATTCCAGAGATGGTACCTAATGTATTTTACTGATTTGAATCTATCGAATGCAATGTATTGATGTTTATTGGACAGGTATAATCGAACAAGAGATATTACATTTTCAGAAAGTAAGCAGCATTTTATGATCGTGTCTATCAAATCCTTCGGTTCGTGATTATTCATCTAAAGATTTCAGTAAGTTTGTCGTTGCGGCGCTATGCGCGTCCCTACATAAAGCCAATTGTAATTTTCTTAAGAATGGTACTATAAATGTAAAAGAATTTCAAGTAAAGTTGCAAATTATGGAAATTGCACGATAATTTGAAATATATTTCTCAACTTGTTTAAAAATCTGAAAGTTTCGAGCATCTCGACAAAAGAGGAAACTGTTCAGATTTTAAAGTTAGGTAAAAATTACCGTTAAAGGAAATGCCGTTAGGTCCTTAATATCCAGTATAACCTGAGTGTAGGTTATCAAAGGAATGCAAAAAATTGGAAATTAATATTTTCATAAATTGTTTTTATTGATCTCTCAAAGATTACTATTTCTGTGGTTTTACAATATTGTTTCAGATGGCGACACATCGATAATAATCAGTAGTATGACTGGAGTGCTGGAGTCTAGGTATCAGCTTTTTAAATAAAAAATTTTGCTTGAAACATCATATTGGTTCTCTAATACGCAGCGAACATTGCAAATCACAGTTATATTGTTAGTTTTCATTTTTGTACATAACAAAGGTAATATACCAATATGTCCCAACGTAGTTGTTCCTATAGGTAGGCACTTTATTCTGCTTAACACACTGTTGGGTCAATAATTTAACGCAAACATGTACATTAATCAATTGTTTAATTAAACATACATCAGGTTAATTAATTAATTCTGCTCGTCCTGAATGTGCAGTTGGTTACGTTTTCGAAACATAACCGCTCGTGTTGGTAATGTTAATTAATCTGTTTTATGCAGACGTGATAATTTCGTGAGTAGGTGTATTTGAGGTTTAGAAGCTGTAAACAGTTTCTACATTTATTTTTAATTTGTTTGTCCATGCTGATTCTAATTTGTGAACGACTACACTGTCTCGTAACCTTTGATAGGCCACTGGCTAGGGACAATTTGTTTTTAATCTTCTGATCATCCAGCAGACGTTAATAATTTTGGTTAATATTAAGTAGCAAAGATTAATAGAAACAACGTCTACCAGTATGGCATTGCTGCGTTGCCTATTAATGGCGTTCTAAAGTGGGACGAAAAAGAAGCTCTACTATATCATGTGACCATGTCGGCCCCTGAGGCAAATGATTAAGTGAATAATAAAACTATCGATCTATCCGAGTCCAATGTTCGAAGTTCAGTAGTAAAAATAATTATTTTTCAATTTTTTGAAAAATATTAGAAAGAAATCTGAGGCCTTGATTTCTACCTACACCAAATCCCTCCAAGTTTCTGTACTCTTACAGCTCACTGTACTTGTTTCTCCCTAATCCCCGCTCCTTTACCGGAATCTAGTTTCAGATGTCGCTATAATACATATGTGTATCAAATTTAAAGTGAAAATCTCAATTTAATTTTATCAACTCTTTTAATAAGGGGGAAGATGGGGGGATGGAAAATGTTATAAAAAAAACCTGAGGCCTTCGCTTCTAGTATATACACCACATTCCATACTTCTGTATTCTTATCAGCTTGCTTTACTTATTTTTCCCTATTTACCTCTATTTAACCCCCAACCCTTCAACGGAATCATCTCAACATATAATATAGTTCCAGATGTTATTATAATACATATGTGTACCAAAGTTCAAATGAATATCTCAATTTTATTTTATCAACCTTTTCATAATGGAGTAGGGCTCGTGAGGGGGTTGAAAATTATTATAAAATTTTTGAGGCCTTAGCTTCTAGTACATACACCGAATTTCAGGTTTCTGTAGTCAGCAAGTTGGTAAAGCTTGCTTTACTCATTTTCCCCTATTTACCACTATTTAACCCCCAACCCTTCAACGAATAATCCCAAAATATAATCTAGTTCCTGATGTCATTATAATATATACGTATATCAAATTTCAAGTGAATATCTCAATTTTATTTTATCAACCCCTTTAATAATGGAGTGGGGGTGGTGGGGAATGGAAATTATTATACCATTTTTGAGGCCTTGGCTTTTACTACATACACCAAATTTCCGTACACTTATCAGCTTGCTTTACTTATTTCCCCCTATTTACCCCCCCCTCCTCACCGGATATGTTCAAAAAGCAATCCAGTTCCAGATCTCGATATAATACCGTTCCGGAGAAAACGTGCGGACAAAAAATTTTTGTCGCTCAAATTTAAAATCTTGATGTTTCATGGCATTCTAAACCTATTACAAGAAAAAAAAAATACGATTACTATACTTCCAATCCACTACGTGGATGTGGAAGTACTTATGCATTTGAACTTTTTTTTCATTTTTAGATTCGATATAATTGTTTTGATATTGACAGCATAACCTACAATAATGAATAATATAATTTTGCGTTCTGGATTTGAGGAAACCGCATTCCATTAAATTTACCGATATTATTTTTACAGATTTACTGCAATAATTGCCAAGTAAATAGTGATTAAAATCATGCTTTTACTTATTTGACTATTTTCAATGCTTTGATCTTGCTCGTCTTTCAATGATATGTTTCGCACAGGAATCACTAACACGGCACACCACCTGGAACACAACATTTATTTGCAAGTGGCTTCGTTTTCTTCATGTTTTGTTTATAATCGAAAAACACAAATATGACTTTTCGCATTTAAACAACAATTTTTGTCTGTCAGACTCCACCTCAGTAGCTCCAGGTGTACTCTTTTAATTTGTGCCATACCACTGTTTATATGATATAATTTCAAACATCAACTTTACATCGCTATTCAAGAGTATTCCGGCACCCAGAGTCATTTATGCTGTCTCTGAGTTTTAAGCTCTCAATGTCAGTTAAATACCTGCTCAGATGAAGCTTTATTAGAGGCCTAATTGTATGGAATACGTACTACTTATCTTCTCGCGTACATATGCAAGTTTAGCTAGAATTTCTGTCTGCAATAGAGCGAAGTAGTATGTGAGGGACAGACATACTCACCCCTGGTTTTCCCTCATGTTAAACGTCCTGATATGATGATAAAACAGGCGCACCAGTAAAAATTGTGAACGCCACTCATAATCAATGAATGTGGAGTCATGGACATTGGACAGTATGAATCGTCTCGCCTGTGTACTTAAAATACTTCCAGAAACAAAACTAGCAAGTACCATATGTCCTAAAACGGCACTCTACAAATTTTAGCTCCAATGATATTAAAAGCGGAAATGTGGTAGATGTAAGAAGCTATAACAATTAATTATTCAACTGTTTAGGAGATCTCTAATTATTATTATCTGTCACTTTGAATAAGCCTACTATGATTGATTAAATGCTTTGTTAATTTATACCCGGTTTCTTATTAGGGCTATATTTTTTACCCAAATTGACCTTTAAAACGTGTCGAAATTAGGATTCTCCCAAACCACGTAGCCTCAATAGAATTTTTGCAAATTTTGGTTATAAAATTATTTATTTCACATGACTTTTATTTAATAATATTTAAATAACCACAAAGGTGTAACAAAAAAGTGAACTAGACCATTTTGATTATTTTTTGTGTTCTTTTCGAGTATATAGAAATTTCAAAAAAATATATACAGGGTCATGTTTTTCAGAGGGAAAGATGAAACGTAAATTTTAGGGACTCCGGACGATATGTATCACATATACTTCTGAAGGGTCGTTACTGTATTAGCTGTACCAAATATGAATCCCTTATTCCATTCCCTGTCAAAGTAATGACAAAAAGTAGTTCTTGCCAAAATCGACAAAACACCTCTACAAATTTTAGCTCTAATGACATAAAAGCTGAAATGTGGCAGATGTAAAAAACTAAGAGGACTCTCAATTCTGTCTAATTTTGCCAATGTCTTTAAGGCCTCAGTGTATACTATAATTTATTATGGGGTAAGAAATTTAATTTTCACTCACCAACACGGTTTTATGGAGAGACGTTCTATAGTAACAAACTTAGCTTGTTTAACTTAGTTTGTCTTCGAATCACTGGACAACAGAGATCAAGTAGACGTTGTGTACTCTGATTTTTCAAATGCTTTTGATGGTATAGACCACAATTTATTAATTGAAAAGTTCAGTTATGTGGGTTCTAGTAGTTTGATATTAAATTTACTTATATCATATTTAGAAAACTGGTTATAACATGTTCAATATAATGTTAAGACAAATACTTAGCAACATCAGAGTTACCCCAAGGTTCAACTTGGGGCCACTTTTGTTTGTTATACATATTTATAAATGATTTATGTGGTATGTTAGATTGCGAAAAACTTTTATTTATTTGCGGATGATTTAAAAATATTTAGTGAAATCAACAACATAGAGGAGCCTAACTTTACAACAGGAAATGCGCAAAATCGAATTATGGTGTACTTCTAACAAATTAGATAAATGAACTATTTATAGAGTTTTTGTATACCTTCAATGGTACGGAATTGCCAAGAGCTCAATCAACTAAGGACCTGGGAGTATTATCCGACTTTAAACTGGACCTTACAGAACATATAAACTCATCCACAAATTCGGCGCTAGAATTACTAGACTTTATAACAACAAACTGTAAACAATTATCTAATGTAGATGGACTTGAAATACGTTTCTCAATGGTACGATCAAAACTTGAGTATGGTATGATAATTTGGAACCCAATTTATAACGTTCACTCACAAGCAGTAGAGAAAATTCAAGAAAAATGTATGAAGAGCAGAGATATCCATACACTCTGTTGTTGTCAAGATTACACGTGCAATCTTTAGAGAATAGAAAAATACTAATTACTTTAGTAAATTCATATAAACTACTTCACCATTTAATTGACTGTCCAACACTATTATCACAAATTAACTTCAGAATTCCTAGAGCACGTCAAGATATTATATTTTATTGACCCAATAGCCGTACAAACATTATCAAAAAGTCTGCTATTTATTCTATGAAAAAACTATATAACAAGCTTAGCAGTCAGTGTGATATATGTAGCACACGTTCAAGTCAATACATCAGGACCGCTACAATTTATTGAAATCATCAGTATTATTTTGAATCTATTGTTATGTTTTTAATAATAATTTGATTGTTCTTTATAAGTTATGCTATATTGATGTTATTGTTATTGTTATTCTTTAGTATGCATTAGCTACAGCATAGGAAGTACTTGTTCCTAGTATAGTTTTTAGTATTATCATGTGTGACGGACATTGTCCTATAGTTGGATTATTGTGTTGGGCAATAAATCTATTATTATTATTATTATTATTTCATTTTTTCTCGGTATGCTTGCCGGTTACTTTCATCAGCTGAGAGGGAATTCACCCTATCCAGCTGCTGTTACGTCGATAGAAACTTCCTTATTATTATTATTATTATTTCACTACTTTGTCTCAGCTGAGCTGGTAAGCTGGTATGTCCTTAGAGTCAGGGAGAAACTTCATTCTATCCTGCTCCGTTTAAGAATTTTCTCGTTATGTGGCACGTTTGGAGGATTGCTATTTTTTGTATTATTATTATTATTATTATTATTTCTATTAAAAAACTAGGTCAATAAGTTATACAAGAGTTGTTCTCTTAGAACAGAAATAGGAAGAAAACAATTTTATTTGATTAAACTACTTCGCGGCCTCCCTGTTATATGGTGATGTGTAACCAACCAGTAGTTCTAATTAACTAAAAGCTTAATATTTTCTGTCATTCATCCATCTCGACAGTACAAGATATTACATTTACTTATTTAATGACAAAGCGTTTTAGAAATTAATATTTTAATTAAATTTAATGGATCTGTCAGATACAGTCACATATTGTATGTTTCTACGTCAATTGTTCATAAATTATTGTTAAACGGCTTCATAAAGGTCTGAATTTCATTTTGTTGATTTGATGTAGGACGAATTGTTGCTGATATCGACAGAAATGCCCTTCTCGGACATCAATAGAGCATATTGCAGTTCATAACTAATGGCAACACAAATCACATTTAAGGGCTGAAATTAAATCTAATTTGAAAAGCTCGAGAAACTCTAACGCATGAAAGAACATAGAATTCAAAGTATCTGGCTGAAGCGAATGTCAGTGAAAGGAAATGCAAATTATCTGAATATCCAGCTCTCGCATTATAAAAACTGCTTCCGTTTATACCTTGCTGTATACTTTACAAAGGAAAATGAACACTTCTGAAGGCGTGTTTAAGCGTATGTTTTTATGTGAATTTTAGAGAATAGACGAGAGGCATATTGTAACTTATATAAACATAACGAGGATTTCTGCTCTCATTTAATTTTCTGCGGAAGGGGTCGATAATTTTTCTAGCAAAGAAATGTAACTTTTTGAAAGATGTTGTTTGTTTATTAGAAGATAACAATGTGACTTCGAATATCAAACATGAAGCATTAACTAGTAAAAGTTACACAGGTGTGAATTTTTACTAAAAATATATTCCTTCATGAAATGGAAATGGTTTTGTAGGTATAACCAACATACAGACATTTACCAGATCAAGAAATGAACAGATAGCCAGACAGGTTGGGTGAAAGTCCAAAGAAATCTCGGATAGTGCCTTTTTAATGTTAACAATGCTTTCATTCGGTAAGCGAAAGAAGCAAAAACTCCAAAATTGTAATAAAAGTCGAACTAGGGGTAGTCAAGTACGGCACTGTCGTGTATAAAACAATCGTTATTTAGACATTTCAAGTCTCGGTAATCTTTCAGATGTCGATAGTAAGTCACTTAAAGTAAAATACTAGTCGTAAAAAATGTTGTCTAATTTCGTTCGGTTTTGTCAGATCTCCAGAAATATGACCTTTTGATTTGAGTAGTTTATTGACGGTCGACACTTCATAAAAGTCTTGTGGAAGGAATAAATAATTATCTAAATTATTTCATATCTGAATAATTTGTTTCGCTACAAGTCATTCTAGGAACCGAGAATATTCAGGCCAATGTTTCCACACCTTGGTTGATATCACAAAATACACATTGCGTCGCTGAGCCAAGGTAGATCTTCAGGACTAAGATAATTGTTATACAGAGTATTTCAGAAAACGTATGTAATAATTTTAGTAGTAATAGTAGATAGGGCACTAAGGTACACTTTTCTCCGTATAAAATCAAAGTAATTAACGGGGCTTTCCATCTAAGGGGTTTTCCATCTACCTTACTGGTATAAATGTTATATAGGCCAAATTCGGATTTAGTAAAAGGGATTATTTACATCATGTGATGCACATATAGTCATTTTTCGTAAATCATGGGTTCGTTAGGCAATTTTCAAATTAGGTACAGATTAGTGCAGGGAACGTTTTAATTGGTATAGCTTTCAGGGTGTACTATTAAGAGGTCTTATTTTGAGGAGGTAAAATTGGCACTTCTGATTTAGCGTCTCTTTGATTAATATCTACAGGGAGGATAATAAATACTTGGGTCCCGAACTATTTTCAGTTGTAGAGTTTATGTAAATTTGTTCTGTATTTTGTCGGTTATAACGTAAATTCATGTGACTTAATTAACCTAATATTATTCTGCCTGCAATTCACCTCAATATTTGAAATTGCTGCGTACTATTTCATTTTCTCGCATAATTATTGTTTGCTAATTTCTTTCATCGTTATTTATTTCACCGCATAATTATTGTTCAAAATTTTAAACAGAATTACAATTTCGTGTGATTCACGGTGAATTTGAAGTGAATTAAGTGAAAATATATTTAACAAATTATTATTACTAATTCCAACAGGTGGATAAATATTGTCCTCGATGTAGCATAAGTACTTATTTCAAAAATGTTCTTTTAATATTTTCCAGTTTATTAATATTAACGATGTAGTGGGGACTCCAGACTACGTCAGCATACTACAACTTACTCGTGACAGACGAGTTAAATAAATGCTTCAAGTTTCAAGATTCGTGAAATCTTTGGAGTTTCTTATTATGAATCACAATGAATTAAGAATTAATAGCTGACGATGCGATGTTATTTATGTGATAAATAAAAGTCATATTGCTATCAAAAGTGACATCAAGATCCTTAAAACTATCAACACTTTGCATAACACTATCATTTCTTTTATACTCGCTAATGAGTATACTATGCCACCAGTTATCAATATTTTCAAAATCTTTAGGTCATCAGCATAAAGTAGATGTGGGCACTCTACGTTTATAGCAATGTCATTGATAAAGACATTGAATAAAAGTGGACCAAGGACTGACCCTTGAGGGACTCCTGATTCGGTATTAAATTCGATAGACTTGTGTTCATGGTAATAAACATATCGTAGTCTATTGTAGTATTTGCACCCTATTGAAGCTTGATTTCATTTCGTAATAATCTCTTAAAAGTACCCCAATAATATTTTAAAGTAAAACTGATATATTTACTCTATATAAAGTTTTTTTGAACTTGAGAGACACACTGTATATCTTTTAGTGTCGATACCTTGCAACATTGTATTTTTGTATGCTTAGTGGAAAACCTTAGTAACTAAATTTCTAAAATGATCATATAACAGTTTATACAAAACATGATAATATGCACGCCTCTGGCGATCTCCCTGTATGACGGATATGACCCAATTTCAATACAGAATATTCTACCGTAGTTACAATAAACGGTCTACACACATGCATACAGATTTACACCCATACATATCGACATTTTTCACTAGATATTGAGTTCAGCATTTTATGTAACATATCCTTGTATAAAAATTTCTTTTCTACGATGATTATTAAAAATTTGTGCCTGGTCATAATATACTTATTTGTTTAAATCTAATATAATAGATATAATTTTTCGCTCACCATAAATATTTTAAGAAAAAAATTATTATAAACCTTAAGCAATCCTCAAAAATATCCGTACGGACTAAAAATTAAAGTAAACTAATAACAGCTGACCAATCTCGGCGTCTGTTTACGAAAATACCCACCATTAATTCATACCAGGGTATAAAGCAACTATGAATATGTATGAGACAAAATAGCTCATTATCACGCCACATCTTTCAAAGCTTCTTTGTTGTTTTCATAAAAGCTTTCCTGCCCAGAAATAAGTTTTATACATTGATTTAAAGTCCCTTGAATAAGACATAAATCCTTCATTTTAATATCATAACTTTGAACGCAAAGTTTGAATAATTATGTTTAAAACTCTGCTGTGGACTTTGCATTGAATTAAAATTTTTGTGGTGGAAGGCTTCATTAGTCTATACAGGGTGAAAATGTCCAGGTTGCCATACTGCAGAAACTGTTAAAACTGCGATGGTTAAATTTTTTTTATGAACTGACACTGTTGTGGTATTGTGGTTCCTCTACGCCCCTCCTTCGAAACTATCTTGTGATACATGATCCAGTGCTATGGCCTTGTGGATCCCCAGATTATAGTCCAATGGATTTCATTTAATAGCATCATTGTAAAAATATACTTATGCGGAGAAGTAGTAGAGTAGTGAGAAGAATTTCACACAGATTGGACTAAAATTGTATAAAAATTTATGTGTAAAATGAAGAAGTAGGTTAATTCTTAATATAATAATAATAATAAAATTTATGTCCCAAATGATACATGGGATAAATAACAGTTAATACTTAATAATAATAATATATCCAAAATGCATGTTTTTTATATGATATGTAAATGACGGGTGTAACAAAAACATGTTTTAATATTAATTTTAAGGGTAAATAAACGAAGCAAGGGCTCACTAAAGTAACCTTGTAAATGAACCCGTGACGAATTTAGATCTAAAATTAACATTTAAGTGTGGACATAAGTAAATAATAAATCTAAATAATATATCTAAAATCTACGTACAGCTTATTCAAGGACAAATGTAATTATTAAATAATTTAATATAGTCTAGACCATAAGCTGGGAAAATAAGTAAAAATGTTACAGAAGGTAGAACCGAAAAAAATTTTTTTGCATGATGTTTTATGGACCCCAAAGGTCATTTGTGACTAGATAACTATTTGCCAACCTTAACCCCCAGAACGCCAAAATTGCCTCATTTCTACCCCCAATATTTGATGTCATCTAATTTCTTTAAAAAATTAAAATTAAGGTTCGAAAATGGTATCTAGGAGGTTTTTTCATATTTTTTTTTAAGAAATCAGATAACATCTAATATTGGGGGTAGAAATGGGGCAATTTTGGCATTCTGGGGGTGAAGGGGGTGCATAACTTTTGGGGTCCATAAAACATCATGCAAAAAATATTTTTTTCGATTCCACTTTCTATAACATTTTTACATATTTGGACTTTTTTCCCCAACTTGCAGCCTAGACTAATATAATTGTTTATATGTAAGTTCATAACTAACCTTGGAAATGGTTATACAAGAATAAACCGTTGCAGTGATGACAAGAAAATTGATGCATTTTTAATCTTGGTGTGGCGTATAGTAATTTTTATAGCAATCGCATAGAGTTTATTTTCTTAAAAAATGATGAAGTTTCTACGAAAATAATGGGACTAAGTTAGGTGAAACATCTTTGACCAATAGTTTTTTCAGCTTTGGGAATTACAACGGATTTGCCATTTTATCTGGTGTCATGTGGATGTCAAAGCCTCTTTATGTTTAATATTAATTTATTTAAAAGATAAATGAGAAAATGGTTATCAAGTCATGTGTTCTATTCTTTAATGTTTTTGTACAATATTCGATGATAAAAAATATATTCTTTTCTGCGAATATTTTAAAAGTAATTAATATTAAATATTTTTACTTTGTTAAATATTTTTTATGCTCAATCTGTATTTTTGTTACAATTTTTGTTAATAACTTTCTACTTAATAAACTTGGTCTATAAATTTTCTACTATAATCACTAACTTACTTAATGCCAGATTCAGTAGAAACCTAAGAGTCGCAAGATTTTCTAACGTTACAATAGCCCTTACCCTTAAATAGAAATCTATATTCGTTAAGGACTGATCCATCTATCAACGTGGTAGATGCTATCAACTGAGAGACGTTATCCGTTTGAATGTCCGCCAAGATAGAAACTGATGGGTATAATTTTAAATATTGGAACAAGAATTCACATTTTCCTCCATTTTAAATCACAGATGGCATGACGGTTTGTTAATGTAACTGAAGTAATAGTCAATAATTATAAAAACTTCCATCGAAAAAAATTTTATCTGAGATTTTCCTTCAGTAACAGTTAGTATAGGGGTTATACATCAGAAAACCTCAAATATAAGTTCTGGGGGTGCCGCGCAGCCCCTCCAAAGAACCACCCCTTCGACGAAGAATGCCTTATTTTACTGATAACTCGTTAACCGTTGAAGATTTAAAAAAATTGCTAATCATAAAAAAGAAAGCTTTACTAATTTCCCAAAAAGAAAGAAAATTTTCTTGCATATGTCATGGTTTTCGAGAAAACCGATATTGAAGAAAATTGCTAAATTTGCATTTTTAATGCTTTAATGCCAAACAAGCTAGGAAGAGAAATCAAAATGGGTTTTAAAGGAGATATAAAATACTCTCTTGTAACTATTCACAGGCCCATAAAAAATAACAGATTTTAATATAAGTTGTAAATGCATTATCTTTTAGTTCAAGGTAGTACTTCAATGCAGAAAAGTTAGAACTAAAAATACTCACTTTTACAAACTTACCAGCGTGTTGAAATTAGTGAAATTTTGGCCAATTTTTTATTGCTTCCAAAGAATAAAACGAGACCTAAACATCTTGAAAATTCAGCTCAACTTTTTTTTTTAAATTATACATCATATAACTACTGCCTCTAATCATTTAATAGTTAAAAAATTGCATAAAAAAATATCAAAAAATTCATTATGCAGCCTCTTTTGGATTTTTTTTTGCTAACTTCAACATGCTGGTAAATTTGTAAATGTGAATATTTTTATTCCTAACTTTTTCTGAAGTACTACCTTGAACTAAAAGAAAATGCATTTATAACTTATATTAGAGTCACTTATTTTTTATGGGCCCGTGAATAGTTAGAAACACAAAAAATCAAGAGATAACTATATTATGTTATTATTTTTATATACTAATAAATATCAATAGCCATCAAAAATGGCAACATAAGAGAGTATTTTATATCCCCTTTAAAACCCATTTTGAAGTTTCTTCCTATCTTGTTTGGTTTTCGAGCAATTCAACTTTTTCTATAGGCCGCGCGCAAAAAATTTGAAAGAAATGAAAATTCGTACGCATTAAAAATACAAATTTTGCAATATTTTTCAATATTGAATTTCTCGAAAATCATGGCATATACAAGAATATTACAAAAGGACTTCTTTTTTAGGAAATTAGTCAAGCTTTCTTTTCTATAAATGGCAATTTTTTTATATCTTCAACGGTTAACGAGTTATGATTAAAATAAGGCTTTTTTGCCGAAGGGGTGTTTTTTTAGGGGGAGGGGTTGAGCGGCACCCCCAGAACTGATTTTTATGGTTTTGTGATGTATAACTTCTCCACTAACAGTTACTGAAGGAAAATCTCAGATAACATTTTTTGCGAACTTTTGGTGTACTTTTTACTTTACCGACTGGACTATAAAGACAACTAAATGATGACTGATGTATGTACTCATGCTGAAATACAATTGGACATTCTGATAAGTAATATGAGTAAAAAAATGTATTTGCTGGCTAGTTGGAAGATAGTAACTGAAATTTCTATTATTATGTAATAAAATTGCATGATTTATTATGGACTGTTCTCATATATTTTGTATGCCTGATTGTCATACATACATATTTTTAAAAAACATTGCTGTTAACAAATCTACCACCTTTGAAGCAACTTTAATTACAACTTCTACTCGTTTTTGATACCTATCCCGCATTGTTTCACTTTGCTGATGGAATACCAAAGCAAAAAAATATTGTTTGCAGGACTTTCTGTTCTATATTTGATGAGAAAAATATATTTTACGTTTTTTGTAACTATAATGATTCTGCAATTAAAGCTCTGTGTTCTTTTCATGTTATTATCAACGATCCATTGACAAGAGACATAAAGGATAAAATGGTAAAGCCACAACAAAAATCAGAAGTAAGTATCAGACACAAGTCCCAATCGATGATTTAAGGGTTGGTAACATTGAGCAAAATGAATCCAATTATTGCTTTAAACAAAATTTCTAGCTAGAAAGATACATAGGTATTTAAATGAAATATGAAAGAGCCAGAAAAAATACGATAAAAAATCTGAGCCCTTGGCTTCTAGTCTATACACCAAATCCCACGTATCCTGTACTCTTACCAGCTTGCTTTGCTTATTTTCCCTTATTTACCCCCGAACCCTTCACCGGAATCATCACAACATATAATCTAGTTCCAGGTGTCGTTATTATATATACGTGTACCAATCCATCGTATCGCTATTACACAATAATAAAAACGTGTCTACTCGTAACTCTACGGTATGGAAGTCGAAGATATTGTTCGACTTCAGCATGAGCATTCCCATTTCACAAACACATAATTGCATATTCAAGATGTAAGTAGATGTGTGACATTGTTAATCAAATAAAAAGCAACTGCCCAAGGAATCACTACTTCCACATCCAGATTTTCCATCCAAGTCACTTTAAAGAAAACATCTTGACTATATTTGCACTCTAGTATGTAAACATTATTGGTAATTGAATTTTAATAATATTTGGACGTCATAGAAAAATTTCTGGACTCTTATTGCTCTACTTATTTTCCCCTCCACAACCTCGCCCACCCCTCTTTCAACCGAATCATTTAATCAGGTGTCATTATAATACATACGTGTACTAACTAACCTTCAATTGAATATCTCAATTTAATTTTATCAACCCCTTTAATGATGGAGTGAAAGTGGTGGGGGGATTGAAAAATATTAGAAAGATATCTGATATGAGGGGTTGGCTTCTCGTATATTTACCAAATCACAAGTTTCTGCACTCTTACTAGCTTGCTTTACTTATTCTTCACCATTGACTTCTGCTTACCTCCCACTCCATCAACGGAATCATCCCAAAATATATAATCTAGTTCCAGATGTCGTTATAATACATACGAGTACCAAATTTCAAGTGAATATCTCAATAATATTTTATCATAGAGTGGAGGTGGCAGGGGGCGGGGGGAATCTGAGACCTTTGCTTCTGATTCACACCAAATCCCAAATTTCTGTATTCTTACCAGCCTCGTTTACTCATTTTCCCCTATTTACCCCTATTTAACCTCCAATCCTTTAACGGAATAATCTCAAAATAATATAATAGTTCCAGATGTTGTAATACATACGTGTACCAACTTTCAAGTAAATATCTCAATTTTATTTTATCAATACCTTTAATAATAGAGTGAAGGTGGTAGGGGGGATGGATAATTTATAAAAATATGAGGTCCTCGCTTCTAGTATATACACCAAATTTCTGTACTATTACCAGCTTGTTTTACTTATAAATACAATCCAGTTCCAGATCTGTTTAAAACACTCACGTGTACAAAAGTGAATATCTTAAATTGTTCCAAAGAAAACGTGCGCACAAAAAAAGGGCAAGTTACAAACTGACAGACAGACATTTTTCGCTCAAATTTAAAACATCGACGTTTCGTGACATTCTAAACCTGTTTCAACAAAAAGAAAATTTGATTTTTTCTTTACGATTACTATACTTCCACTCCATTGTGTGGATGTGGAAGTAGTTAATGTTTGAGAATTCACAAGTGCTAGCCTACTTGATTAAACCTATAAAGAGCAATGCAAAAAGTGGCTTGTCAATAAACGTTTAAGACGCCATAATGTAGGACTGCAACTATTGCGTTCTGTAGTAATAACCTTACATGCAGAATGCACTACCAGAGTGTACCACTTTTCACCTGACTTTTCCTGTATATTCTCTATGGTAATATACGCAAAATGAAAAATAATGCTTGCAAACATCACGTAGGATTGACAAAGTTTACACAGTTGTACAGATATTTACAAACGTCTGCAAGCCATATTTGTCTACTACGAAAGCTGAGTTCAAACAAAACTTTTCCGTCAATGTAGGCTCTACTTTGGGACTATTCACGCATGAAAATGGAATCCTCCTTAAATTCACCGTTTCAGCGTGGGAGGCTTATACACAAATTAGAGCCGAGTAAGAGTGTCTTAGTTTGACAAGTAGTTGGGTCCGTTATCACATCATTGCGAAGTGCTTTTAAAAATAGTTACAAGAGTAAGAAGACGAATATTATAAAATATTGATATTCAAACTTGTAGTATATACAGAAGCTTTATATACGGAAGCGAGAAGTTACTTCAATACTTCCGTTGGAATATCTATATTAAATTAAATGCACCTTAACTCACTTTGTCATAACTGAGAAAGTTTATAGTCCACCAATGATATTATTCTGTATGCAAGGCTGATGAGACAAATTTGCATATAAATTTTCCTATAGGATTATAATCCAGAGTTCATGCAAATTGTAATCATAAAAGTTCCTTTGCGTATATATAGGTCACAAGCTTACTAAAACAATAAAATGTAAGAATTGAAAATTGAATTTAAATCATATAAGGAATATTTCTATTCAAAGCAGTTTATTTGAATATTAAAACCAGAAGTGCCATTTGAAATATCTCTTCTGTTAGTTCCAGCAAACACAGTGGCATAACTTTTACGTCTACATTTGAAAATTTGTCGTACGAGGAATTTGTACAAATCAGTTTTTTTATCTCATCTGCTCGAGTTTCAATACTTGTGCGATCTGAAAATTAACACGGGAATTGTTCATCCAATCTTTGCAAATGAGTAAATATTAATACATTTTCAATATGCCCTAATAATATTTTCCTCGATGTTATTTACTTTTATAAGACTGAAAGCAACGTGTTGTGTCAAATATACTCATTCTGATTCAGAATTTATTATCTACGGCGCACAGTGGAAAAAAGCCTTTTTTTTGACAAAAATCTGCCTACACGTCAAACCTTAATCAATTTTGATCCTAACTATTATTATTATTAATAATACGCGTGTCAGGAAAGACTCTGCATAAATCCCCACAAAACCACAGTCGTCACTTTTACAAGAAAAAGAGTTTTGGAAGGCCTAAAGCCTATAGCACTCATCGGTGTGGAAATTTCATTTGCCACTGAGGCAAAATACCTAGGAATCATTCTTGACCAAAAACTGACATGGAATTCCCACATTGGTGCAGGCAGAAGTGTGGCAAAAACTGGGTTTTAAATCCCAAAATGACCCGTTATATACTAGGGTAGTTAGACTCATGATAACTTACGGACCAGTAGCATGGTAGATTTAGACAGTGCAGTTGGAAACAATGAGGCTGTTAAGTGGCGTACAAAGTCTTGCTTGCCTGTGCGCTGCGGGGGCAATAAAATATGCTGCAACAGCTGCCTTGGAAGTATTTCTGTACTTACCGCCACTACACACATGTATCCAAGAAGAAGCTCGTCCAGTGGTGCATAGGTTAATGCAAGGGTCTACACCAATAAGGCAGCAGCACGGTACAGAGCACCAGAAGTTATACTTAGAGCTGAAGGCGGATCCCATTCTAGGGATGTCCACGGATATTACTGTCCCAAAGTATATCTTCAATGAGAATTTCGAAATTAAAATACCAGACAGGAGAAACTGGACAAACGGCCCTCCAATACTGGCACAAACAGCCTTAAGTCTGACATACAGACGTCACTAAGACAGAACAGGGATTTACGGGATAAGGGCCAATAGTGGCCGCAATACAGTGGTGTACGCAAAGGATATTATAAGGCAAGGAACTGTTAATCAGTCGATTGCCATTCTCTCCGATAGTCAGGCTGCGCTAAAAAAAAATCGACTTTATGCAAGTCGAATCGAGACTTGTATGGGACTGCATAAATGCCCTTATAGACCTAGAAAGTCAGAATGAAGTGACCACAGCGTGGGTACTAGGACACAAGGGACACACTGGAAATGAAAAGGCTGATGAGCTGGCCAGAGAAGGTGCGTATAAGGCCCTTTCCCTCTCACAGTGTGGCCAAGCCATGCACACGATCCATTGACAAATGGGTGCAAAGTAAATCTCTGGAATGATGGAAGTGTTTCCCATGACGCAGTCGACCAAATTTACGTAGAACCTATTATGCCAGAATTGAAAGGCCATTAGAATAATAGTGGGTCTTCTAACCGATCACTGCCGACTTAATAGACATCTAAGTCTAATATGTTTGCCAGAGGACGCAACATGCAGATTCTGCCAGGAGGCAGAAGAAACTTCAGTCCATGTATTGTGACATTGTGAAGGCCTTGCCAGACTAAGATTTCAACTACTTGGCGATGAACGCCTGATAGCAATACTAAAGGACTTTTATCAAGGCGGTGGAGTCTGATACAAAAGTCGAAGCTAGATGAGGAGCTCTAAAGAAGACAAACATGAGCACCACAATAGATCCATGGGGGTTGGTGGTCAAGGCGAGATCCATACCACAATAGATCCACGGGGGTCGTGGTGGTCAAGACCAATCAGCCAGCTCCTCTTTGCTAAATCTAATATCTCTTAGAAATTAGGAATGCAAATAGCAATAATACACCTAGATAGAAAAATGTTTTTTTACAGTTTTTCGTAACGAGAGAATGGCATTATTTTTAAAAGCTATTCAGAATGATCATCAAACACTTGAGAACTTTCTCCATTTAACCATCTATCTACTATCAATAGTAACCTAAATTCTAATGACGATGGAATACGTTTGGATCCAAAAGAAACGTTGGAGAATACGTCTATGAAATCTTTCTTTACACGTTAAAATTTAACATGTAAAGCCCCATGAGAAACATCGGAGAAAGTTTTTTAAGCTTCTTTTCCAGATTTAGTTTTTGATAAAACGTTTTTTCAAATATTATTTACACATTAGATACTTATTTCTAACGTACGTCTGCTTACAGTTTTTTAAGCTTATTTACGTTTATGAATTGAATTTCTAGTTATCGTATACCTAGAGATATCGAAGTCTAACGCTCTAGTACCTCACTCTGTATAATTTGTATAGTGTCACAAAAAAATGTTTGAAAAACACATTTGCATATGTGTAGTATTGATTACAGAGCAATAAATGTATCGTACTATATGTTACTGTCACTGTCTTTTTGTTCGAACGGACGAATTCAAATGGCTGGCAATAAATCGCGAGCAATACATTTGTTTGACTACGTGTTGAGGTTAAATAAATTTGGAGAGCGAAAACGGACTGGACGATTAAAATTCGACAGAAGTTAATGAAACATACCTGCCTGTTATTCTTCATTAGCAGTATACTGGAAGAAATATACAGCACTTACTGGAGCGTTCTCTGGTTTCATCGTAGCGTGAAATTCAACTTTATTATTGTAGTAAACTTTATGAGCGTTAAAAATTGACAAAGCGAATATTGAAAAGTTAATGTTTGTTATGTCTGATGTTGAGTACAGCGAGAGTTCATCAGAGTGGATAAAGTTTGTTGGAAAGTTATGAAATACGATTGAGATTCTACAGATGACTTCGAGATTATAAGAAGCTTAATTTTTAATTAGATATACTTCAGGGGCTTTAAGAGTAAACTGATATAAAGCCTCAAAACCAACATTACAAATATTTTATTTACGCAGCCTTCACCGAGCAATGTAATGCCTCGCTCTAAATATTGTACGTTAGATCTGGATTTTTAGATTTCACTTTTAAAAACAATTTTTATTTTTAACAAAAGAATATTTATTGTTATATTTGTTATGTCGGTTCACGACTTGGTCACTTAAAAACTAGGTAATAAGTAACCTCCGGGCATAATCCTTAAACGGAGAAATTAACAATATCGAACATGGAATTAATAATAGTTAAAGTATTAAGAGAGGCTTTGTTCTTGTAAAATGAGTTGAGCTAACTGAATGATGCAGACTGAAGCTAAAGGCGCCGTTCAGTTGTATTTATAATGATTGCATAAAATGCAATTTGTACAGAA
The DNA here is from genome assembly GCA_963583905.1 of Stenurella melanura. Taxonomy (NCBI): domain Eukaryota; kingdom Metazoa; phylum Arthropoda; class Insecta; order Coleoptera; family Cerambycidae; genus Stenurella; species Stenurella melanura. Next base: position 20,067,772 of record OY757316.1, read on the forward strand.
ACCTAAACGTATACGTTGAGGTTCCACAAAAGTAATCTAAGCCTGAACGTGCGATTTGGATTATGAAAGTATTGAATTACAAAGATAAAGAAAGATATGAAGTAAAGAAATTAATTTGTTTTAGATAGTATTAAATTACTTACGAGAACCAGTAAAATAAAAAACTTAATGATTAATACGTTTACACAAAGATTATACAATGTAACGCTTAAATCTAATATAACATACATATTTTCTAAGAAATTTTTACTAAATCTGCTCTGGTATCTGCAAAATGGTTCTTAGCCATGTTTGGCGTGCCTTAAGAAATGGCGAAGTCGCCGGTGTCACTTCACATATTAAATTAATGTGAATCTGAAATGTATTTAAACATTCTTAAATAATATCTTAAACTTGATAGGTTTAAGTCAATCCTGTAATTAAAAGAAAACTGAAAATAAAAGTTAAAGTTAAGGTTTATTTTCAATGTAGGGGGCTTTTACAATTTTTAATTTAACGTTTATTCAAGTATGCTTAAAATAGTGGTAATAAGTACTATATATTCTTTCTTATAATTGCTATAAGAAGGATATATGTTTTAAACTTATCTGTGATAAGTATTTTGTAAAAGTTTTAATAATTGATAGTATTTTCTGGGAATATATTTTCATTTGTTTCTATTGTTATAGAGCTTTTACAGTTTCAGGAAGTTGCATTTGCATATAATTATATTGATAATTATCCCTTTACGGGAAATTTCCCATAATCTAATTTTTAATATCCTGCTTTGGTAATCCATTGTTAGTTATAATACGAGTATTTGCTTACATATTTCAGTTGATTGTGAACTTTAGAAAAAGCCGCACCGAAAAGATATTGATGTCGAAACACATGTCTGTGGAATCTGTGGATGTTCTAAAGTTTTGTGTTACTGTTAAGTGCTTTTGTTTTGATTATCTTTGGGTTTCATTGAGCAGGATAATTTTAATTAAAAATGACATTATGATAACAGTTGTACTGTCAATAATGGGAATATTTTCTTTCTTATAATTGTTATAAGGATATATGTTTTAAACTTATCTGTGATAAGTATTTTGTAAAAGTTTGAATAATTACTAGTATTTTCTGTTAATATATTTTTATTTGTTTCTATAATTATATTATTTATAGTTTGTTGTACTTACTACTTCTCTTGCATTTGTTAGAATAAAGAACATAGTTTATAATAATAATAATAATAATAATAATAATAATAATAATTTATTTTCCATAAAGACAACATTACAATTGTATAGGAATAGTCAAGTATAACATATACCTTAAAAACTAGGTAAAACTAGGTAAAAAATCGCATACAGTGTAAAAACATTTAGGCCCGGATGTACCATCTTGTTGAACTTTGGTTCACTGCTGAACAGAGATCAAGTAATGAATTTAAGTTGTACCATTAAGGTTCAAGCGTTCTATAGTGGATCAAGAACAATTTAGTTGAACGGTCCTTTTGGTTGGTTCAAGGAAAGTTCAAGTAGTTCAAGCCCATACATAACCTAACTTAATCTAAATTAAATTGTTATTTGCCGAGATTTCAAATATCCGAATGTTTGCATAGAGCGCGTGGAAAATCTGACAGCTAACGAGAGTGGAGGGCATATAACCTCAATGTTCCAAGTTAATTATCGTGAAATTCGCTGTTTTCGTTTGCTTTTTTAACTTTCTTGTGCTATCAGCTATGGAAATAAACATTTTTAAGCTTAGTTTTCATGATATATAGACAATTACGTGTTTTGTATAATAATATTTCCTTTGATTTGGTGAGATGTGCATGGTTTACCTATGTGTTTTTAGTTATTTTCTTCGTATTTAAACAACGTATGGGATTGATCTTATTGTTATATATAAATCATATTTAGATTATTTAAAATTTAAATGCTGTTAATTATTCTGTTACCAGTTTTATTTTTGTCGTTCTATTAAATTTCACAGTTTTTTTCGCTGCCATGTCAAACAAACTTATAACCTTATAGTTGGATATAAACAAATGGTAAATAACATAGACAAAGAAAATTTTTCAGTTTTCTATGGTAACTAATAAGTTGTATAAATAAAGTATGATTAATAACGGTGGAATCTTCTTCTTCTGTTAGAGAATGATGTGCCATACTCTGATCCAATAGTGCCAACGAGCGATGAAATCAAGTTCAACTGAACGAACGTTTAAAACTGATGGTACAACATAATTGCTTCTGAACTGAGTTCATCGTAGAACTGTCGTTCAGTTAAACTTACCTTGAACGTACTTTTGGTACAACCGGGCCAAAGACAGTAAAAACAATTTTAACTTTGTTTTAAAATATTCTGTAAGTTTCTAGCTACTTTATATTCAGAGGGTAAGTTATTAAACAATTTTGGTGCCATGTAATTTGGAGAATGATAGGTTATATTAAGTCTCGCATAAGGTAATCGAAACTCTTCCTTGTTACGCGTATTTGCATTATGAATATTTTTATTCACAGTAAACATATTCTTGTTTCGATAAGCATAAACACACATTTCGAAAATGTACAAGCATGGTAAAGTCAATATATTATATTCTCTAAAGATCTCTCTGCAAGAGTGGGTACTAGAAACACGAGCTATACAACGCATTATCCGTTTTTGAGCAATGAAAACATTCTGTGATAGAGTGGAGTTCCCCCAGAAACAGACACCATATCTTAATCTAGACTCCACTTGGGCATAGTATAAATTAACTAATTGCTCCCTCGTAAGTACGGTTTTAATATTATTAAATAAAAATGAAATTGATGCTAGCTTGGAAATTAGATGTTCACAATGTGATTTCCAAGTCAGGCACTCATCGATATGTAAGCCCAAAAATTTTTTACTCTCATGGGTACTTGTTATAATCGACCCATTGACCTGAAATTAAATTAACTCGCATTTTTTCTGTCTATTATGAAACAGAGTTAACTGAGTTTTATCTGCATTGAAATACAACTGATGTTGACTGAAAAATGTAGATACCTTTTCTACAACATTATTACATTTACTTTCTAACACATTATGCATAGGATCTGAAATAATCATAGAAAGATCATCAGCGTACATTGAAAAGAAATTATTACATAAAACCCAATCGAGCTCATTAATATATAATATGAATAACACTGGGCCCAATATTGATCCCTGTGGAACTCCCATACTTAAAAACGAACATTCAGAATTGGCTCTGTATACCATATTTTCACTAACATGTATACTCACATACTGTCGACGATTGGTTAAAAATGAATTAATCCAGTTTAGTGGTTGTCCTCTAATCCCATAGTCATACAGTACAGTTAACAATTTTGCATGACTAACACAGTCAAATGCCCTGCTCTAATCAAAAAATATTCCAACAGGGCATTCCCCTGCCTCAATATATTGAATTATATTTTTATAAAATGTAGATATAGCTGTTACAGTGGATTTTCCACAGCGAAAACCATGTTGTTTTTCGGACAAAATTTTAAATTCAGTCAAGAAATTTAACAAACGGTCAAGATAACAATATTCAAGTAATTTAGAGTAACTAAATGGGATTGTTACTGGTCTATAATTCTCTAAAGAATGAGGATCATTTTTCTTAAAAATTGGTACTACTTTACCCACTTTTAAGGATTCTGGAAACGTTCCCGTTTTAAAAGACATATTTACCAGATAAGTAAATGGTGTCAGCAGTAATTTTAAGACTTTTTTAATTAAAAAGCCGGGTACATCATCTGGTCCAGACGACCTTTTATTTTTGAGTTTAATATTTAATAATGAAAACATCTCGTCTTCAGTAAATGGTCTTAGAAACAATGTATGTTCGATAATTTGGGGTTTTGTAGGAAAATAGGTATTATTAGTAACTGGTATTTTGTTAGCAATATTTATTGGTGTGTTTATAAAAAAATCGTGAAATAATGAGGCAACCGCTTCCGGATTTTGAATGGTATTATCTTCATAGTGTATTTGAAAGCTATTATGTTTTTTATTTTTATTTGATAATTCAGAAATTGTTTTCCATGCAGCTCGTGTGGGATTATTTGAATTAATAATTTTATTTTGATAATATTCTTTTTTTGTGTTATTGATAAGATTGTTGTGATTCCTATTATCTCTTTTCCTAAATCACTAAATACTTAATTTTATCACTTGTAGGAATAGGTCACCTTTTATTTAATTGTGTGACCAATCCAACCAAAAGAATTTGAAGCATGTCGTACTTCCGGTTATACATTATGGTCGATACCAACTTGCATATTTTAAATGGAACACCTTATATGTTTTCGACTTTTCGAATTGACCATAAAATTCTGAGTCCAAGAAAGTAGCACACCTTATATATAAAGCCAGCAGTTTCGGAGATGTTTAAATTACACACTTTTTAAATTTATTTATGGAAAATGTGATAAAGTAATATCAAAAACATGTAACACATTTGCTACTCGATACCCACAAAAACAGAAACCATCACCAAACACTGTAAAGCGCATATTGGATCATTTTTAGTTCTGTCAAGACAGAAAGTCAAAGGAGGAAGCCTATTGTTAAAAACGAAAACATAGAAATAGCAATAGTTGGATATTTTCATTCATTTTCAGTTTTCATTCATTTCCAATGATGTCATTAAGGCAAGCTCATTTCCAATGATGTCATTAAGGCAAGCTGCTCTGGAATCATGATTATCCAAGGATTCAATTCACAGAATCGTTGTATTTGTAGGTGAGAGATATCTAAATATCCTACAAAATTTGGAAAATAAATATCTAGACAACTTATCTCTCACCGATCATAGACAAATTTTTTATCAGCACGATGATGCCCCTAAGCATAACTCATATTTGATCAATCATTTTCTACAAGAATTTTTTTATGATCAATGGATCGGCAATCATGGAAGGATATGGCCTCCTCTCTCGCCCGATTTGTCAATTATGGATTTTTTGTTTAGGGAACTATTAACAAAGATTATATGCAGAGAGTGAAAATGCATTTCAAAACGTAGTAACATATGACTCCCACCAATCTTATTTTTTTCGATCGAAATTTTGAAAAGCGGTGGTGACATTCCGTACTAAGTTTCAATATTTATCCCAATCGAAATTTTAAAGAGCGCGGGGATGGTACTCCTTAAGATAGAAATTAGAAATTCCAGAAAGCGAAAGCGGGGATATTTTTTTACCTAACGATTCCTCATTTATATCATTACATACAATACGAGTCACTCGGAACTCGTTATTATTACTAATCATTTAAAAGATTTACCTAATCCAAATGCAAATCTTCAACTTCGGGTGAAACTCGGGCCCCCTCAAAACCACCGGGCCCCCTCAAAACCACCGGCCCCCTTCAAAACCACCGGGCCCCCTCAAAAACCGCCGGGCCCGAGGGGAAACACCCCGACCCCCCCCCCCTCTCGACAGGCCTGACCGGATTTAATTAAAAGAGCTACCCGTGAAGAACTAGTCCGAAGGTGCAAAAAATGTCTGGAGGTCGATGGCGAAATTTTGAACATTTATTGAATTAAAATGGAAATATATTTTTAAATCATTTTATTTTTGCTATTTTAGTTTATGCAATTCGAATTTTCGACATATTTTATTTGCATTAATAATCTGTTTCTTGATCAATAAAGATCTTCCTCCATTGGATTCCTGCCTTAACAGAGCCAAACATTCTAAAATGATTCAATATGCATTTTGCAGTGTTTGGTGATGGTTTTTGTTATGGGTATCGAGTAGTAAATGTTTTACATGTTCTTTATATTACGTTAACACATTTCTATAAAAAAAAATAAAGTTTCCGTGGGTGTAATTTAAACGCGCTGGCATTTTTTGACATAATAAAATATCTGACATTGATGATTGTCTCTAATCATGGCTAAGTTGATAACATTTACTAAAAATTCTAGAACATTTAAGAAAATCGCGAATATCTCAAAAAGTTGTAACTTTAACCCCTACAATGCTTATAGTAGGGAAAAGGAAATTTAATTTGATATAACATGATGTAATAATCTACAGAATGTTCCATTTGAACTAAAGAAGTTATTGAGGTTTGAATTTGACCAAATGTAACGTGAAAAATGGAACACTTGGATGACAACGCAAACTTCTATTGACTTGACATGTGCCTACTACGCGTTTTGATGACAATTTTAGTCTTCCACAAAATCATTCCATAGGTAACTCGATTTCTAGTACTTCTCAACACCTGAAACTTTAAAGTCGCATTGTCTCAAAATCTGTCTACCCTAACCTAATACTTTCTTTACATATTTTAACTCGGTAAATAATTTAGTTTTAAAATTCAAAAGAAAAACTATACTGTTTCATTTGAAAATCGAAAGATGACGTCACTTCGGTTTACACGGGAAACAGCAGAAAGATTAAAAAAGTGCATTATATGCAAAAAATGTCACTACGTATGCCTGTAAAATTTCAAAGCAGAATCTTTAATAATAAGCTAGGACATGTGCTGTACCAACTAAAAAAGTCACCCAGTATTCAATAAAGAATTTCAATCTACTGAAAACAGAGTTTTGTATTTCTTTGACAACCTACATCTAGTTGTGCTACAGAATAGAAAAGCACTAAATAAATTCAGAATTTAATATGACAGTCAATAAATAATACATCAACATAATCATAGTTGTATTTACATTAAAAATACAGGCGTAGATCAACAGAATTGTACGTAAGGCTGAAGAGCGCGTTGCGGTGCTGAATTCAACGATAGTATGGACAACAAATCGGCTGTCCCAAGTAGAACCACAGTAATTGTAGTCGGGCTAAATATCGGGAAAATTGATTTTTGATGAATTATGTTAGCCTAACAACATTTGAAGAGATATTGTCATATATTTTCACAGAAGTGTCGTAAATGACTTGATTTGTCATTCTCCATTATCAGAGTAAAAATATATTTAAAAATGTTTGATTGACAGCATATACTTTGTTTATAAGTAGGTTCGCAATCTGTACATACATACGTATTTATATGCAAAACACAGTAACTGCATTTACTGTATTTGTAACTGGTAGATACTCAAAAAGTAAACATTAGATATACAGTAAGTGTGTTTGGGTGTAGGAAATTGACAATTGAGACACACGTAGGCATTTAAATAGAAATGAAGGTCTCTTAAACAACTAAATCGGATGCTGCCCATCATTGCACTTGACACAGTAAGTGGTGGTAATTATGGAAGGGATGATCTGATCACCATTTTCAAAACAAAGTAACTACTCAGACCATGCAAAAACACAGTAATGTCTAAGTACTTACTGTGTTTTCCAATGGTATTAGGCTAATGCTGTGTTTTGTTCTGGTACAGTTACTCATTCAGTGTCACTTACTGTGTTTTGTGCACATAATAACTCTTAAATGTGCATTATTTAGTCAATTATAAGTGTTCCACAAGACGTGTTGGGACACAGTAAGTCCAATACTTTAGAAAACTCAATTTTTATAAATTTGTCAATTACTGTGTTTCTGTTTGGGACAGCCGAAATGTTAGTTTACGCCATCGCTAGGCCAAAATCATGTGGACTTCAGAGCATTATTTCAATATAATGCCCTGAACTGAACAGGACAATGGCTTTACGCGACCAGAGCTGAGATTCTCGGGTTTATTCTTATACGGTACTAAACGATTTTCGTATGGTTTTGCCAGATTGCATTAATATATAAATTTTTGAGTTGAAAACGTTTCCGGTAATTCTTTCTCCTGTTACCGGCACCTCCACCATATCTTGAAATATATAACCAATGCCGAGATTCTCGGGTTTATTGGTACATGGATTCGATTCAAATGTAATGTAATTTTCTCGTACAAAAATTGCCGTGCTTTATCGGCGTCTAAAATATTATTTACATAGTAGGCATATTTTTCAAGATATAATGGATTTAAAACTGGTATGGTCATAACTTCTTTAAAAAGTAGGACATTTTTCAATATAACTTAGCAGTACTTCAAAAGTGTCCAATGAACATTATTCAAATTTCAGCGATTGATTTAGAATACTCATAATAAACCCATAATTTTTGCAATTTTTTCTGCTCCTCCGTTTCTGAGTTATTCGCGGTTAATGTGATGGGTCAATTTTTTCAAAACATTTGAATCGTATATTAGGTGAGTTTCGTATACTTTTGCCATGTGTTCATTCTTGAACAGTCAGATTGCGTTAATATACAAATTTTTGTGTTAAGAGGAATGCCCTTAGTAGTTTCAAGGATTACCGTTTAGTTTACCCCCGGCAACACCATTTGTAGGAGAAATAACTTTACATTTTATTTGCTAGTGAAGAGAGAACGGATACGTCTTCTCTATCAACCGCAGGCGCAGTGAGAAGAGGGCAAGAGATTTATTTCATAGCATTATTACCTGAGAACCTATAATTTATATGATACGGATCACATTTGAAGTGAAAACCGTGTAAACAGATAACTACTGGACATGAACAGGTGGTGGGTCTGATGTAGCACAAAATAGATTTAAGTTTTTATATCCATTGTTTTTAGTTAAGTTTTTAACATGTACAAACAAATTGATAATTTTAAGCCGCCACAGGCGGCAGGAGTTTTATCTTTTTCATAAATTTTATTGAGCCGAACCGGTCAAGACCCGTCCAACCGCACTAACACCACGACGCTGCGCGACGTGGTTGTACGGTTGGCTCCGGGTCATGATCCGGAGAGGCATAAATTGTATTTTAAAAACTGAATAAATATGTTTGATGATGATGATGATCAGACTTTCAATCGCGGGGTTCTGGGTTCAAAACCTAGTGCCTTCTGCTTTTTTTCTTATTTGTTTGTAGAAAAGTTATAGGCATTTATATATAAAAAAAACATTATGGGTATTTATGTAAGATATAAAATACTATAAAGAATTTTTTTAGTAAATTTGACGAAAGTTTACCGTATTGCCAGATACTAACTTTTATATTTTATTCAGTATCCTGAAATACATCATTCTATAAATATTTGTTTGTTTTATACCTATTATTGAACAAAAACCAGAATTGAGTGGCATTCCCCCATTTAAATATTTTATTGCATGAATATCAAAATTTTTACAAATTACCCGGAAATTTGCTTTTATAGTTATGAAAAAGAATGTTAACATTTTCCTACCAACATATTATACAGTTATACACCTACCAGGACAGGTGGCAGCAAAAACAGGGACGTCCTCACTTATGCATTTATTTTTTAAGAAATTACGTACAGGACGTATTTGATTTAAACATTCATTTTTTCGTAATCTTGTTAAAAAAAAGTGTAATATGTACTTAGCAAATGTCCAGTATTTTTATCCCAAATGTATTTTTAAATTCTTTTTACCCAAAACAAATGTCAGTTTTCGCAATTTAATTAATTTATTACCGTTTTCTTAAATGTTTTTTATATTTCAAATAAGCCGCCGGACATTACTTAAATTGCCAAAGCTCACATTTGCATTTAGTGAAAAATATTAAAAAATATATCTCAAAAAAAATACTGCCTTAACATATTTTATTCAATAATTAAAATATACAACATTGCCGGAGCCAACCGCACAACCACGTCGCGCAGCGTCGTAGTGTTAGTGCGGTTGGGCGGTTGACTAATTATATTCCATTGCATTTTTCTAAGGTTATTTCTAGTTTGATTTTCATTAAAATGAAAGTATTGGTAAATCAAACAAGGTAGTCTTGTTGTCACATGGTATTTAATATATCCATACCTATTGTTATTAAAATTAGAATATTACAGAAACGACGCTAGACGTCGGTCGACGTCGAAACGAAAAAATGAAAGAATATGATTCTCAGTATTAAAATTTATCAAATTCAGAAGGTTCACAACAATGACGTTAGGCGTCGGTCGGCGCTGAGACGTAAAAATGCAAGAAAATGAATCTAGGAATCGAAATTTGTCAAATACACGAGTTTTACAAAAATGACGCTAGGCGTCGGTCGGTGTTGAGACGTAAAAATGCAAGAACATAGATTTAGATACACAAGTTTTACAACAACGACGTTAGGCATCAGTCAGCATCGAGATGTAAGAATATGAATGTAGGAATTGAAATTTATCGAATACACGAGTTTTACAAAAATGACGCTAGGCGTCGGTCGGCGTCGAGGCGTAAAAATGCGAGAACATAGATTTAGATATCAGATGAAAAATATTATAAAGAAATCTGAGGGCTTGGCTTTCCGTATAGGTGCGCACCAAACCTCAAGTATTTATACTCTACACAGCTTGCTTTTACACATTTTCCCCTGTTCATATACCTATACTTACATCGCCACCCCTTCAACGGAATCATATCAAAATATGATTTAGTTCCAATTGTCGCTATAATACAGATGTACCAAATTTAAAGCGAATATCTCAATTTTATTGTATCAACCTCTTTAATAATGGTGTAGGGGGGGTGGGGGGTTAAAAAATATTATAAAAAAATCTCAGGCCTTGGCTCCAAATACATACACCGTACTTCAAGTTTCTGTACTCTTATCAGCTTGCTTAAATTATTTTCCCCTATTTACCCCTATTTAACCCCCAACCGTTCAACGGAATAAACTAAAAATATAATTTAGTTCCAGATGTCATTATAATATATACGTGTACCAAATTTCAAGTGAATAAGTCAATTTTATTTTATCAACCCCTTTAATAATGGAGTAGGGGTGGTGGGGGGGTTGAAATTTGTTATTAAAAAATCTGAGGCCTCGGCTTCTAAATATAAAAAATTGGAGGCCTTGGCTGCTAGTATACATACACCAAATTTCAAGTTTCTGTACTCTTACCAGCTTGCTTTACCTATTTCCCCCCATTTATCCCTAATTACCCCCAACCCTTCATCGGATATGTTCAAAAAACAATCCAGTCCAGATCTCGCTATAATATATAGGTGTAGAAAATTTCAAAACAATGTCTTAAACCGTTCCGGAGAAAATGTGCTGACAAAAAAAAAAAAAATTACAGACAGACAGACCGACAAACAGAATTTTTTTTTTCGCTGAAATTTAAAATCTCGACGTTTCATGAAGTTCTAAACCTATTTCAAGAAATAAAATTTGATTTTTTTTACGATTGCTGTACTTCCAATCCACTACGTGGATGTGGAAGTAATTCCTCTTTTTTTTCTTGTACCATATTGATACACTTTGCGCCTTTAACTATTGTTTATACCCATTACGCGATTAAATGTGTTCCGGTAAAAATTGAATTAAAATAGGTACGCAACAAGCTCAGTTTATATATTTCTCTACTGTAGTAAGAGTCAAAGCCTAGAGAATGAGAAGTCTCAAGTTAGACAAAGAGCCAATGCGTATATGATCCGCCTCTCTGGCTAGGTGGAGATGGAAAACATGCCTAAACAATTATTAAATTACATGCGTAATTGCCCTGAAGTATAACTCATTAAAAAATTGACATTTTTGAATTATTTTTAAACGAATGTGTAAACAAAAGATGATAGATTTATCTGACCGATGCTTTTTTGAGAATCATATCTAGAAGTATGTGAAAATTAAATAAATATCAGACAATCAAATGATAAAGTTTGTGATTTTTTTTCTTAAGATTGGTTCACCGGATTTGAAAAAGCAATGGTCACATTGTAGAACTAGTAGCTTACTTCTTCTAAAAAAAAAAAATGAGTGTGATACTTGTAAAAATAAAGCTGCTAGAGCTCAGCGCGTTTGTTATATTTCACGTATATTTCCCGCATGCGAGAATTCCTCTTAAAGCGTTTCCGGCAGTTCGACCCCTTGTTACTGGCACCTTCGCCATATTTTGAAATTTATAACCAATGCTGATATTCTCAAGTTTATACGTATATGGAACTAGACGACTTTTGTATAGTTTTGCCACGTGTTCATTCTTGAACCGTTATGTTACATCAATACAGGGTCATTCACAGAAAGCGGTATTAGACGTTTCTTGGATCTGTTCGGTTTAGAAATTTGAAAACTGGGCTAAGGGGGTTTTTGGATATGGCGGATCTAACGAAAATATTTTTATGCATGTGTTACTTCCACTTACACCGGATGTAGCACCTAACTTTGTTACTTCAAATGGAACACCCCATATTTTATTTCATATTTGGATTCCTCATAAAATTTCAGCTTCTTGGTTTACGTACAATATACCCTTAAACCCATCAGTTTCCGAGATAATTAATACTTTTGGAGATTTTTTACGGTTCCTACCCTTCCGAAAAAAAAAAAAAAAAAAATCGATATCTTCTATCATCTGGCCGATTTGGACTAAGAATTGTCTTATATTTTCACAATATCATACAGGTTATTTTATTTTCACAGTAGAATATTGTTTTAGTTCAAAGGTCCAAAAGCCAATTTTTTCAAATAGAACCCCTATGTATTTCATATAATTTAACAGAGTATTAAATTCTGCATTAATTGATATTAGATCTTCCTATCCCCATCTCTTTTTTTTGGACGAATATTTGTAAAATGTACATGAAACGTGTTTGTTAGTAGCCAATACAAGTCACCTAACTTAATTTTTTTTTTTATCACAAACGACAATAAGCATGTAGATATAATTGATAATTATTTGTTTATGATCAAAATAATATCAAAAACAAGAGATCATCTTATATTAGATTTATAACAAATACTTTGGAATAAAATTTATAAAATTGATAAACACATTGAACACAAACATTTAAAAATAAAGGTGTAACGGGATCAAATCAGGGGACCTTGCTGGCCATCTCTTAGATCCTCGGTAGCCAAACCACCTAAATTCGAACGATGCTACTAATTCGTCATACATTTCCATGTATTATGTATAATACAGAGAGAATTATAAATATTTAGGGGCAAATTATCAATAAAAGTAACAACTACTGTTCACAAAATTTCCACGTATTTATTGCTATTTGAATTCTTCTAGTAGATATTACGACACGTATACTTGTTATCTACTAATAAGCAGAAAACGTTTAAACCAAATTTGTACTGGAAATTTTATTCTTGCACCGCATGTTGTACCCAGTGGTTTACATTTCGTCTGTTAAAAATTTCTTCTTTGAAAAATTTAGTTTCGTCAGTTCAAACGATCTTTTTAAAAAAATCGTGATTCTCTTGAAGACGTACGATCACATGCTTACAGAAATCTGTTATAAGTGAACAAATACTACGTTCCTGTACTATCGCTACCACTCGGCAACACTAACACGGTGTTTATGTTGATAAAACAAAACTTCCTGAAATATTTCATTGCCTATGTATGTACACTATACAGTGCTGAGTGTATATATAGACCGTATAGTCTAATAAAATTAAGTGAATTTTAAGCCCAACCTAAAACTAATGTGGGACAAGCTGATTTTAGCGTGATTGTGTTCTCTAGGGGGTACTCTTCATGTGCGTAAAAGTCCCCAGTGATCCCCCGAGCCAAACTACCCCAAAACCACCCCCAATGGTACATTTCTTTGTTTCTTTGCGATTTTCTCAAAAACCTTAAACTTTTCGACAAAACTTCAGAATACATTTTTCATAGAGCATAAAATTCCCTATCCAATGGTATATATATAGTATAAATTCGAGTAATTGCAAAGCCCTTTATAGCCTTGTGAAAATAAATAAAATTTAAATTCTGCAAAATTATTTTCGATTTCCCAAGTTCTGACCAATACTTTAAAACTACAATAACACTAAAGTTGGTATGATGTAATCACTATTTAATTTCATTTAAAATTGGCGTAATAGCACGGGGCAACACGATGGGCGCGGAGTACCAAGTAGACAAGTGCATTCCTGAGTTTTTAGTTATTACATGTACTAGATGTAAAAAGCGCGTCGGCAATAATTAATTATACAGCCTTTTTTTTAAGTGTATATATTATAATATTATTAAACATTTATGTTATTAGAGTGTCTAGAGAAAAATTAACAGGTATGTTATTATTATCCTATGGCCAAAATCCCTATCTAACGATAAAGTGAGGGTTCGGCAAAATGTCCAGGTTAGGGGTTCCAGTGTTTACACAAGCCCTGATGAGCCTATCCTCGGGCGTCGGTAAATGGCCCTGGTGGCGGAGTGAACATTTAAGTACCAAATTTACAGAACTCCAACTTACAGCAAAGAACGCAACTGGGCAATAAGTTGAATTTACACCTGAGACATCTGTTAATATAAACCATGATCATTTTTTAGCAGTTTCTTCAAATAAAGAGAAATTCATTAATTTTTTAGAGGCCTATTTTGTTAATGTCAGTATTTCAGTGAACATAGCAAAAACTGATGCAGATTATATAATTGCTAAAACAACAGTGGATTGTGCCATAGAAAATAACAATCCCGTAATTGTTATGGCACTAGATACAGACATTATAGTGTTGCTTCTAGAACATTGTGCAACTCAAAATATTTATATGCTGAGACCCGGTAGGTACATCTTGTAAGCCAAATAAGCTAACAAATATATACGCATTACAAAATATATTAGATAAACCAATTCTTCAAAATATAGTATTTCTTCATGCTATGACTGGTTGCGATACAACGTCAGCATTTTTTAAAAAGGGCAAGAAAACGGCATTAACAATTTAAAAAAATAATAATGCTCTTTTTAACGATCTTTCCATATTTAACAGCAATTTTCCGAATCTATCTGATTTATTAAAGGCAGGTCAAAATTTTATTTTAAATTGGTATGGCAGTCACAAAAGCAAAAACTTAAATGAATTAAGGTGTTATAAATATTGTCACACAATTTCCCGTCAAAATTTATTTCAAAATTTTTAGCTCGCTACATTGCCACCTTCATCTGAAGTTGCTGAACTTCATATTAAAAGAGTTTACTTACAAGTACAGCTATGGATGGGCATCGAATTAAACCCAGAGGACTGGGGGTGGATTAAAAAGGATGGCGCACTACAACCACAAAAGAATTCAAAAAAGAAATTGCACCCGAATTCATTTAAAAAATTTTGTTTGTGGATGCAAATCTAATTTAAAATGCACTGCAAGTTGTAGTTTTTGTCTGGGACAATAATATTGCAGTAATGTCGCATCAGATGTGTCTTTAGTTGAGGACGATGAGGATTTTTAGTTAATTTTGTTTCTGTTTCTTTTAATGAAAATGTATTATGTTTTTTTTGCAATAGTTTTATTTTTGTTACTTTTTATAATGAATAACTTGTTCTTAAATTATTCAATTTTTTTTAACTTTTTAACTTTTAACTTATTTATTACTTGGAGATTTGTGTGCAAATCGCAGGATCTTCTCAGGCTTAAAATTATTTGTAAAGATAAATATAGCTAATAATATTAATAAAAAATTATTTCGAATTACATAAATGCCGCAGATATGATAAAAATACAATAAAACCCAAGTAGTGTTAATGTAGTTTTAAAATATTGGTCAGAACTTGCGAAATCGAAAATAATTTTGCAGAATTTAAATTTTATTTATTTTCAAAACGCTATAGAGGGCTTTGCAATTACTCGAATTCATACTATATATATACCACTGGATAGGGAATTTTATGCTCTATGAAAAATGTATCCTGAAGTTTTGTCGAAAAGTTTAAGGTTTTTGAGAAAATCGCAAAAAAACAAAAAAATGTACCTTTGGGGGTGGTTTTGGGGTAGTTTGACTCGGGGGATCACTGGGGACTTTTAGGCACATAAAGAGTACCCCCTAGGGAACACAATCACGCTAAAATCAGCTTGTCCCAAATTTGTTTTAGGTCGACCTATTATTTTTACTGGCCTAGTATCAAACTTATAGCAGTTTAAGTCGTAAAAGAGAGAAGCCCTAGATCTAATAAAGCTTTTCCACCAAGGATACAGATAATTGAGGAGTAAATTCTCTTGCTGATTAAATTGGATTGGCTGAAGTCTTATTGAATACTTCCTGTTAGTTAAGTCTTACTGAACAAGTGACATGTATACTTGCTTGCAAACAAAATAGTACATTATTGATATTATTATCTAAATTGCTGGCTGCTGTGCAAAAAAAACACGAGTAAAATTGGACGCCGGGACTTTTGACTCGAAACGCTGACAATACTGCTAGAGTTTTGAAAAAAATGGACATAGACTATTTTATGGAGAACTAAATTTTCTATAAAAAAGTCATAGATGGCATATGTCTATCTTCAATACTTTAGGCGTGACAGTGATTGAAGCTGAATGCAAAATTTACAGTTGTCCAATGCGCGACTTTCAACCATCTTCTCGCCAAAAGTATTTAAGATAGACACATGAGGATAGATGTGTGTCGAATTGTTTCGTAGATGTCTGTACAATTTGGTTGCCATGTTAAAAGAAGAACTTTACAAACTTAACGTTGTATGCGGGTTGATGAGTAATACTAGAAACAGTAACCTTCTTTTTATAGAATACTCTAAAATTATTTAAATACAAAACGCAAAAACAACTTATATGTACCTACGTTCTACAACCTACATAATTCAATGATATATATCAATATTTCTTCTTCTTTCCCTCAATCTATTTTTCGATTTCTTTGCGAACAGCTTAAACGGATCACCAAATATATCACAGTATTGTTATAATTAATCATCATAGTAAAGATAGGTGATCTCATTACATAGTTTTGCCTCAATATGGGTATGTGAAATGTCCTTTTGGACCTCGTCCTTAAATTAGGAACTCCAATACAAATCTCTACTAGGGTGTCTGGGTCGTAAGTTAGATTGTTTATAACTTTATATAAATACATTATCCTATAATAAATTCGTCTGTTATACATGGTCATTAGATTATAAAGTGGTAAATTTTGCACATACTCGGAGTTCCCAGGATACACCCCATCCAAGGTGAAGTTAGAAAGTTTAATAATTTTTTTCTGTATGTTCTATAACGCCTGTATGTACTTTGTGTAGAAAGGATACCAAACTACAGAGCAATACTCAAGTCTATATCGAACAAAACTCGTGTAAAGCGTCGATAGGGTGTTAATACTTTTAAAAGATTTAGAATTGCGAATTACAAAACCAAGATTACTGTAACCGAGATTAGAAATATAGAGAACGTGTTCATTAAATGATAATTTCGAATCGAACTTAATACCCAAATCAATTTTTCATTCCACTCTTTCCAGATTAAGGTTGTCCATAAAATAGGAAAAATCCATAGTTCGCTTGTGAAAAAGTTAATATTTTGCCATTTTGAATGTTGAAGGGTAAATGGTTATCTATAGACCATGTAACTAAGTTATTGATGTCATGTTGCATTAGTATAGAATCCTCGCAGTTACGGATGATTTTATACATTTTTAAATCATCTGCAAAGAGTACAATTTTGCAATTTTTGACTGATTAAACAATATCATTTATAAATAATAGAAATAGTAAGGGATCCAAATGTGAACCTTGAGGGACACCAGAGCTTGCAAAATAATGTTCTGATTCGTAAAAATTGATCATTATATATTGTTTTCGATTAGACAGGTAAGACAGAAATAATTGTAACAGGTCTTTACAAAATCCATAGTGATCAACTTTGTCAAATGCCTTGGCAAAATCGGTGTAAATAACATCAACTTAATTATTATTTTCCAAGGCATCTGTTGTGAAATTAACAAGACTTCGATATCGACATCAATCGATGCAGAATTCAACACTATTAAATTCTGTGAAAATATTGAAAACATTGGCTTTTCGACGTTTGAACTAAAACAATGTTCGATATTGAAAATAAATAAAATACTTATAGTTGAATCATAGGGTACATGTATGAGTTTGAAAGGAAAATCTCTAAATCGGCTACATGATACAAGATATCGATTTTTTTCGAAAAGGTAGGAACCGTAAAAAATCTCCAAAAATAATAATTATCTTGAAAACTGGTAGGTTTAAGAGTATATACATAAAACCAAGATAAAATTTTATGAGAAATCCAAATATTAAAAATGCATAGGGTGTTCTAATTAAAATAACAAAGTTAGGTGATACATCCGGTGTAAGCGGAAGTGACATATGCATGAAAATATTTTCGTTAGATCCGCCATATTTAAAAATCCCCTTAGATCAATTTTCAAATTTCTAAACTCAACGTCCAATACCCGCTTTCAGTGAATAACTGTATACAAATTGTGTTGAGCACTTTTCCGTTAATGCATCATCTTGTTACTGACACCTTCGCCATATTTTGAAATTTATGGCCAGTGCTGGGATTCTCCGGTTTATTTTTATACGGAACTAGACGACTCTGCTACAGTTTTTCCGTGTTCGTTCTTGAACAGTCAGATTGAATTAATATACTTTTTGTACGTGTATTACATCAAATGAACTGTGAGTATTCGAATTTTGATTTTTGAATACGAAATTACTTGTGCAAAAGCGCTATAAAGGTATTTCTGTTGACATTGACTTCACAAACTACACGTAGTTTTCATTCAATCACATTTTCTGGTGAGAGGATGTTTATTATTAAAAACGAGCGATGAAAAAATAGAGCCTAAAGGATTTTCGTTCAATGTATTTGTATCCATTTTTAATCAGAATCCCTAGTGTTAAACTTACGTGAAAATAACGCAATTTTTAAGTGATTTTAGAGGCACTTTAGTGATGTTTCAAACCGTCATATCTCCGAAACATTTTATGTAGAGAGTTCTTCTTGGTTTTCTCCGTCTTAGTTTTTCTTAATAAATGAAATGATGTCACATGGTTTATGAAATTTCCCATACTTCTACATACAGTGTGATCCCTACATCCCTGTATACCCGTTAATTGATGCTTGATAAACTTCAAATTTTGGTGGTACGAAAAGATCGATAAGTTGATTCTTTGAACTTAGTAACAATAATAATAATAATACTTTATTAATCCAATAGATCAAACAATATTGATATAGGACAGGTCAAAAATAAAGTATATTAATAATCATCATTTACACACACCAAACGAAGAAAAAAAAAAAAATTAAAAAGCTAAATATTCATCTATGCTATAAAAGGCATAAGTAACATATTTTTAACAGAAGATATAAATTTTTTTAAACTACAATTTTTTATGCTTAAATCTAATTTATTATACCGACATAGTAAGGATTAGATTTATAAAGTTCCAATCGGCGAAGTGAGTGAGTGAGTGACATATTTTTGAAAAGTGAACGTGTTCAAATTATTTTTTACAAAAGTCAATACTTCAAGTATATACAAACATGGTCAAGTTAGTATTTTTTGCGAAATAAATGACTGTTTGCAAGATTCTCGAAATTGCAATCCGTACATAGAACGTAAAACTCTCTTTTGCGGCACAAATACACGACTGGCTGTGCTTGAAACACCCCAGCAAATCACTCCATATCTAATTGTCGATTCAAAATTTGAAACCTTTTTAGAGCAAAACAAATACCTGCACACTTTTTACATACATAATCTACGTGAGCTTTCCAGTTTAGTGACATATCTACATAAATACCTAATAGCTTAAAGTCTTACTTGTTCAATTGTTTTTTGCTGAAGTTTAACAAGTGGACTAGATATGTAGTGGGCGCTAACAGGATGAAATTGCATCGAAAACGTTTTTTCTTGATTCATTGCCAGACTGTTTGTAGTGAAATAATTAAAAAGGGAAATCAGATTATCCTGCAGAAGATCAGACATTATATTAGCATCTTGATTGCAAGATAAGAGAGACATATCGTCAGCAAAAGCACAGTGAAAAGTGGAAATAAAGTTTTCAATATCATTAACACATAATAAGAATAAGAGCGGGCTCAGGATACCGCCTTAGGGAACTCCAATATTAACGTCCATTTCCTCCGATCTTTTGCCATAATATTCAATGAAATATTCTCTGTTCATCAGATAGGATCTTAATTTTTTTTTGCTTTGACTACTTAACCCATAACCCTCCACTTCTCTAAGTAAAGTATCATGGTCCACGCAGTCAAATGCTTTAGATAAATCTACAAACAAGGCCATGACTTTGTTACCCTGGTCAAGATTTTTGTAAATATGATCTAGGAAGCTTAGTATAGCAGAAATATGTGATGCACGTCAGTAGCACGCTATTTCAAGGAGGATTGAAAAGTTAATTTTTCAAAAAAATAATATTACTGATTTCTTTAGAAAAAACTAGCAAAGTATTCCTAATCAGCACCTTTAGAGACCCCTTAGTACAAGATTGCATCATAGTGGGTTCAAAGGTGTTTGAGATAATGGCCGCCAAAAAACAAATTTTTTGAAACAAAACTAATTTTTACCGATAAAACGAATTCTCAAATCATAAAAGTGTATTCTTTATTATTTATTCAGAACAATGGCGAAATACGAATTCCTCAAATGGCTGTAGCTTATAATAATGTGAATTTAAATATTCTCGAAAACATGCTCATACAGTTACATCTCTCACATATACTTTGTAGAAATATAGTCAACCTTTATCGTAATCGTAAAGTTTATATTCGATGCCAAGATAGCGTCATGCTTAGCCCTAGATTTGTTTCACAAGGCTTGCCACAAGGATCCGTTCTAAGTCCCGTTCTATTTAATATCTACACGTCCGATCTGAATCGTTTATGTAGAAACAAAGAGATTAAGTATGCAGACGACATTGTTCTTTACAATGAGTCTAGAAGACTACAGATGACTATAGAACTCGTCAATAACGAAATGGTTGTTGTGAAGTCTTGGTTAATAAGAATTTTGAGATGTCAATAACCAAAACTAGATGTTCAATTTTTTCTCGGCGTAATATTCCACATTTTGATCATATTAATTTAGCTAATATAAATATGAACTATAAGAAAGAAACAGGATATCTTGGGTTTATCTTAGACGAAAAGCTAACCTGGAAGGGGCATATTAACAATTTACTTGTACAGAGTGAAAAATATGTAAATATACTAAGAGCCGTATGCAAAGTATCCTGGGGAGCTGATATAAAAACAGCCATGTCAAATTATAGAGCCACAATTCGAACAACTTTTGATTACGGGTCTATATTCTATGGAACCGCTAGCAATGCCTTATTAAATCGTCTTAACATTCTACAGAACAAATTCTTGCGGCTGTGTATAGGAGCCATGAATTCGACGTAGATCTAGGCTCTTAGGGCTGAAGCATTAGAACCACCTTTACATTTAAGTAGACAGTTCTTGGCGGGAAAATTTGTCCTAAAACCTTTTGCACAAAACCAATATTCTCTTTGTCATTCCATTTACATTCTGACTATACAAGACCTCACTAACAAATATTGGAGACTCAAACCATCTCCTTCACTGAAAAATGCATTTGTTGAAACGGCGGAATATAGGGACATAATAATTGATCACACATGGTCACAAAATCAATTAGATTTTAAATTCCGACGGTTATACCACCCTTTCGTTCAAAATAGTGTAATTAATAAAGGCATTTTTTTTTAACTTACAAAATTTCGAGGATTACAGCAAAATTTATACCGATGGATCAAAAAGTCAGCATAGTGTAGGTTGTGCATTTTTTGTGCCACTATTAAGCCATGAAGAAAAAACAAAGCTTTCGAGGCACGCCTCAATTTTCTCTGCCGAGGCTTATGCCATAATAGAAGCCTATAAGTATGTGCTAAACAATAAGATAAAGAAAGCACTTATTTTTACAGACTCAAGTCCGTCGTAGAGTATTTGAAGAACGTAGACAATATTAAATCACCCCTCATTGGGGAAATTTTCAAAGTATAATAGCAGACAGTAAACGTTAACTTAATTATTAAAATTATGAGGATAAAAGCACATTGTGGCTTAGAATATAATGAAAAAGTAGACTATCTGACAGCAATCAATCGTAAACAGTACAAGGGAAATTAAGGAAATACCTTACAGCGACCTAATTCCAATATACAAATAGAGGGCAAGAAAAGAGTGGGTACAAATATATAAAAATGCTTACGTCGACAAATCAACGAATTATTTTTTGATACACCATAAACTCCCCAATAGACATTGGTCTAATAATGTGCACATATCTAGGCAATTTTACACATCTATTGGAAGACTCAAATTTAATCATGGCCGGTTCGCTTCACACCTTTTTAAAATAAAAATATACACGGATAATCTTTGCATATGTGGACAATATGGGGGATATAAATCATATATTTTTTAATTGTGTACCAAAATCACACGAAGGTTTTAATGGAAAAATTAATAGAACTGAAATTTCATCTTCCACTAAATATTAATAATATACTGACGTCAGAAAATTTCGAGGCTTTCAAAGCATTATTTAATGTCCTTAAAGCAACAAATACAAGTTTATGAATAAAGTAATTTTAGGTTAGATTTGTTAGATCCTCGGTGTTAACTATCGCTGTGTTATTTTTAAACCTTATCATACCGTGGTCCCCTACCTTTGTTTATGTCTTTATAAAGTCGTCAAGATGGACCCCTTGACGTAAAACGTGTGGCCCTGTGTATATTCCGGTGCTGGATGGATTTGTACGCTTAGGTGTATGTATGTGTGCATTTGCACATATGTGTGGTACGCATACACATTGTTATATAGTTCTGTTTAAGGATAGTGCATAAGGAAAAATAAAGGTTTGAAATTAGAATGGATTAGTCTTGTTTGCATGTGCATCAGTATATTATAAATCAAGAGCTACTGGCTGATAGTTCATCCAAAGCCAAGGGGAGGGAAAAAAATGGCTGTAGAAGAGAAACTATAAATCTTCGGATTTTGTGACGATAAGGTATGTATGACAATGGTATGTTCAATGTGCAACAGATATAAGAAAACTGTACTAGTGTCTACTCTTTGCATGTCTTGGTTTATTTCTTTCTCGACGGTGTCGACAATTTTAGTACTTA
This sequence comes from Stenurella melanura, assembly GCA_963583905.1. Taxonomy (NCBI): domain Eukaryota; kingdom Metazoa; phylum Arthropoda; class Insecta; order Coleoptera; family Cerambycidae; genus Stenurella; species Stenurella melanura. The sequence goes on from OY757316.1 coordinate 20,090,578, forward strand.
ATAATGGAAATAATTTTACATATACTTACTGTAATACTTATAATTAAATATTTACAATAAAAAAAGCAATTTTAGTTTCCAGCTCTTTATGTATTTTTCATGACATGATAGGAAACAATTCGAAAAGAAATATGACGCTCAGAGAACGAGAGTATATATCACTGTCGATGAGAAACATACTGTACACACCCTAGTGTAACCTATATAATTAATCCTACCACATTAACATTTCGAACTAATCCCTCAACAGTGGTATTGTGGTAGTCAATATACCTGTCTCGTCTCATCACCCCTTGAGACTATTATCCATTATTTCACTGTTGCTGAGCACAGTGACTTCCAGAATTTCAAACAGTGCATACTCGTCTCAAAATCACAATTTAAGAACGCCATTTAATCAGTAACAAACTCCGACAAAGTAACGCCTTTGGCAGATCTGTAACGAACATAACTCCGATAGACGTCATTCCGTACGAGTTTGAACTGGTGAGGCATTCATCGCTTGCATTATGTAACGGATTTAATGAGTTCCACGGCTTATTCCCAACAAAGTCGAGCTTCGCAGATATTTTCGCTTTCAATCCATGTGATAAAGTTAACAGGGAGACTGGAATTTCGAATTCATTTTCTGCTAAATAATTTTAATGTAACAAAGAGGCAACCCTAGTTTCAACTTTGTAATAAATTGCGAAGTTTTATTTTCATTTTTAATATGTTGATATTGTAAATGTGAAACTTTCTAACTTAAAGAAGCACAACACGATTCCTCTTCTATGCAATAAATATTCATTGTGCTGAAGTTATTGACAGATTCAGGTAGACTTTTTATCATAAATTAATTACAAGTCTGTATTCAACTATTAAATATTTACAATCAGACTATAAATTAGAAAAAAAAACGAAATTCCTTAATTCGTTTTCATTATTTATCATCTAATGTTTAGTAGGGACATATATATAGCTAAAAGGTTGTTTAAGTGCTTAGATGTAGTTCAATTTAACTTTATTAAAACAACCACTTTGTTAGAAATGTATAAAGTTAGTAAAGTTAAGATCGGTTAAGTAAATTAAATGTGGTTGCTATTTTTACTTCCACAGACACGTAGTGGATTGGAAGTACAGTAATCGTAAAATTTTTTTTTCTTGAAATGGGTTTAGAATGTCATGAAATTCGAGATTTTAAATTTTTCTGTCTGTCGGTCTGTCTGTCGATCTGTCTGTAACTGTTTTTGTCCGCACGCTTTCTCCGGAATGGTATAAGATATTGACTTGAAATTTTGTACACGTATATATTATAATGAGATCTGGAACAGGATTGTTTTTTGAAGATATCCGGTGAATTTACCTCCCGGTAAATAGGGGTAAATATGGCGAAATAGTATAGCAAACTGGTAAGAGTACAGAAACTTGAAATTTGATGTATGTACTACAAGCCAAGGCCTCAGATTTTTTTGTAATATTTTTCAACTCCCCACCACCCCTACTCCATTATTAAACGGGTTGATAAAATAAAATTGAGATATTCATTTGAAATTTGGTTCACGTATGTATTATACCGACATCTGGAACTAGATTATATTTTGAGATGATTCCGTTGAAGGGTTGGGGGTTAAATAGGGGTAAATAGGGAAAAATAAGTAAAGCAAGCTGGTCAGAGTACAGAAAGTTGAAGTTCGGTGTATGTACTAGAAGCCAAGGTCTCAGATTATTTATATTATTTTTCAACCCCCACCACTCCTACTCCATTATTAAAGAGGTTGATAAAATAAAATTGAAATATTCACTTGAAATTTGGTACAGGTATGTATTATAACAACATCTGGAACTAGATTATATTTTGAGAAGCTTCCATTGAAGGGTTGGGGGTTAAATAGGGGAAAATAAGTAAAGCAAGCTGGTATGAGTACAGAAACTGGAAATTCGGTGTATGTACTAGAAGCTAAAGACTCAAATTTAAAAAAAATATTTTTCAACTCTTCTACCACCCCTACTCCATTATTAAAGGGGTTGATAAAATAAAATTGAGATGTTCATTCGAAATTTGGTACACGTATGTATTATAACGACATCTGGAACTAGATTATATTTTGAGATGATTCCGTTGAAGAGTTGGGGTTTAAATTGGGGTAAATAGGGAAAAATAAGTAATGTAAGCTGGTAAGAGTACAGAAACTTAAAGTTCGGTGTATGTACTAGAAGCCAAGGTCTCAGATTATTTATATTATTTTTCAACCACTACTCCATTATTAAAGGGGTTGATAAAATAAAATTGAAATATTCACTTGAAATTTGGTACGCGTATGTATTATAACAACATCTGGAACTAGATTATATTTTGAGATGATTCCGTTGAAGGGTTGGGGGTTAAATAGTGGGAGATAGGGGAAACTAAGTAAAGCAAGCTGGTAATAGTATAGAAATTTGGGTTTTGGTGAGTATATACACCAAATCCCAAATTTCTATGCATTGGCCTCAGATTTGTCTATATTTGTTAAAAGAGTTGATAAAATTAAGTTTAGATTCTCACATGAAATCTGTTACACGTATAACGATATCTTAAACTAGATTATATTTTGACATGATTGCGTTGAACGAGTGGGGGTAATTGGTGGTAAATAAGGCAAACTAAGTAAAGCAAGCTGGTAAAGGTACAGAAACTTGAAATTCGGTGTATGTCCTAGCCAAAGCCAAGGCCTCATATTTTTTAGTAATATTTTTCAACCCCCACCATCCTTAATCCATTATTAAAGGGGTTGATAAAATGAAATCGAGATATATTCACTTGAAATTTGGGACACGTATGTATTATAACGACATCTGGAACTAGATCATATTTTGAGATGATTCCGTTGAAGGGTTGAGGGTTGAATAGGAGTAAATAGGGGAAAATAAGCAAATCAAGCTGGTAAGAGTACAGAAATATGGGATTTGGTGTATATACTAGAAGAAACCAAGACCCCAGATTTCTTTCTAACATTTGAAGGGGCGGCTCGTGGTAGGTTCTGAATAGGGGAAAATAAGTAGGGTAAACTAAAAACTTCATCTTTAACGCATATGGTAGAAACTAACGCCTCAAACTTTTCTATGACATCTGCTCCAAATATTATTAAAATTCTATGACCAATAATTCTCACATACTAGAGTGCAAATCTAATCAAGATGTTTCCTTTAAAGTGACTGATGAAAAATCTGGATGTGGAAGTAGTGATTCCTTAGGCAGCGGTTCTTTTATTTTAAATTACTTATCATATTTCATGTAAATCACATCACTGTACTTTAGCAGCATTAATAAAGTATATTTAATTATTGTGAATAATTGCAGAACCGCCATACAACCTATTACCTCCCATTTGACTACTACTATCCTAAAACAATCTGGACCGAGTTCAAGTACAAGTCACAGGACAAAAAATGAAACTGTGAAGGAATAGCATTGAGTCTGTGACTGGATGCTGCGCGAGAAATGAGCTAGTGGCGAGACCAGATGCGCGAGGCGGTTTCCTATAGCTGTATAATGCAGGAAACATCAATTTTTATTTTTACTGCCATCTTAAGAGTCTAAGGAATCACTTGATGAAGGTTTCATCCATGCCGCTGTAGCTTTATTCAACCCTTTTGTTTAACAACTGATAAGGGTATTATCAATGTTCTGCAGCGCCCTAAATGTCAGTTTTTGATAAATTCGTGGTCAGCTTTAGTTGTTTAACGAGATTATATCAAGAACTGGCGAGGTGTTGTAACTAATTTCTTTTAACGACGGAAAATGAGCTATATCCCTTTCGCAACAATTTGGGACTTTGCTGTAAGGAAAAAAGTTGGTTATTTCAATTAAAACTACACATTTTTTATGGGCTCAGCCATGCTGTGATAACAGGAAATTTTGGTCGAGCGCTCCCCTACTATCAAGTCATATCAATTAGTCGTAAAAGCTTTAACCTCTTCTAAATTAGTTGTGTTTCTAGAAATCTATTATTGGCTGTCCCTTTTTAAAAAAATATATATCTGATTTACATTTTTATATTCTAGAGACATATAATTTTATTAGCAAGAGTGGAGGTTGCGAGGGTAATTCAATACGACGGAGTACTACGCCTGTTATCCTGAGGCGGCATTCATTTCCCTTGATGATTTGGATTTTATTTCCTGAAGAGTTTTTAAATTTAGACACGACCATATTACCCTCAAGCGTCATATTCTTTATACACGAGTACATAATCCTAGCTTCGGGTTCGTTTTCACAAATTTAAAACCTCTGATCTTATGCTCTGTTTTTTAAAGTATTCTGTTTAGTTAGGCATTTCCTGAGAAAGTCTGTTACATTTCTTGTAATAATTTAACTTGTATATCTCCTTTCAACAGTATCTGACTCCTTATAACTTCATACCGCGTAAAACCTCTTTTAACTTCTAAATAATGTCAATTTCATTAGCGAAAAGCCAATTTAATTCTAAACGTTGTATGCCATAGAAGAGTGCTTATATTCTACTTTAACATGCACGTAGTGGAGTGTTGTTGAAATGCAATGCAAGCTATTTAAGACAAATGAGAAGTTTCAAACATCATCAGCAGCATTCAAATTTCTTTCTCTTAAAACTTCTACGTTAGCGATAGGTGTATCTAGTAAAAAACAATTTTACAGTGTACAGTACAGCGCGTTTACATCTGTGGCCTCAGGAAGTAACTTAATTGTTGCTTTTTATGCTCGCCCGTACTTAAGTCCAACCATTTTTAAAAGTTATTTTCATATCCCTAGAGAAAAATGAGGAGACATGCCATCCTGCAAAAAATTCACAGATTTCCAAATTCTTGCAACCATCGGGACATTGGAAATGATAACACCATACCTAAAACATAAACTTTTTCCGGATTCGGCTTCGCCTCGTGCAGAAACAGTTATGACCCACTCTCGATTGCGACACCGCTGTATTTCGACGTTAAATGAAAACTTGTAACTTACTCCCTGTGATATATGCAACCCATATTACATTTGCATATATCAGCCTTTGCATAGACGATAGTGTCACTCGACCGCGGCACCGCTGTCTTTTGACCTTGAACGAAAACTAGTAACTCGACCCCCATATGCGAACATAAACATTTCCAATGTTGAAACGGTTTCCTAGGTTTATTGGTTTTGCTCCTAATCTGTAATAACATCCTTTAAGCTACGTTAGGCTGACGAGGAGCCATAACTCCGAAACACGAAACCATAACTACATTCTTGTTTGTTACTGGGGTATATGGCAACATTATTCTTGATTTTAGTTAATAATTAATATTTTATTAGAGTTGTAGTAAACTTACCACAGAAACACGTTTACATGATATTATTATAGCCCGGGAGGCAGCGACAGTTTTCGTGAAATCATTTCTATAAAGCTAGATTTTTTTCCAAAGAGAGTTTAGATAGTATCTATAATGAAGGTGCAATTCTACCAAACTCTTAGTTGTGCATAAATGAGTAAAGAATTAAAGAAAAAAACAGACGAACGAAAATTTCGTTTTTCGAATTGTCAAAAAATGACAATTCGCCTTCGTTCCTGCCGGCCTCAATTTTCGATTTTCACCTTGCGATTCACGTTGCACGGTCATTGCCGACCTTCTCCGCGCCATCGAGACATAGAACAGGTCTCCGATCTCCGTATTTGTTCCGTTCTTACGTTTTAAAAATTGACTTGCGGTCGTGCTAATTGGCGACTATGTTTAAGTGGTTTTCCGAGTTCGAATCCCGCCCGGATACTTTTTTTTTCGTTTTCAATTATTTGCAGATAATTTTTATCCTATAATTGCTACTCGCTCCGTTCTATTGCATTTCTCTGAAAAGTTTCGCATTTTCCGCCGCGAAATATTAATCTGCACTATTTCGATTAAAAATCAGAAATTTCCTTACCGAAATATATAATATAATGGAGTAAATAAAAGCTTATTAACAGATCAATAAAAATACTGTCTGTTTATTAATACTAATGAGAAATATAATTGTCGTGATTTAACTACGTATTGCCGTTCTTGCAACGTCTACCAAAGACTTATACACCCTATAGCGGAGGTGATTTTGATTGCAAACGGAAAAAAAAAATGCATTCCAATAAAATTCAACTATTAGAAACAGATGAAAAAAAGGGGTGCCATTTGAAATTTTAAACTTGGGGTGGCTGGGGGTGAGGGGGTGAGTTTTGGATCACACCTTTTCTCGTTAAAACGTGCCCCCATTAACATCCAAGAAAATGCCGTTTACTGCAAAAAAATCTTTAACGGTTCTCAAGTTATTAAGGGTGGCTCGACTTCAGAAAATCATCCGGTATAAAAAGTGCAGTATATCGGTGAAGAGTATAATGGTCAGCTTGTTTATCACTGAAATGCATGCCACTCGACGAACGCCTATAGCACCCTTATTCCATTACCTCGCTGAATTCACGTATTGGACTTTAGTCATATCAGAAATGTCTCAAAAAATTCCTTGTTGGAAAAGCAATGAGTTACTCAAAACAGTAAACAAAATAACTGAAATAAAACAAACAACATGGCTGGTTTGTAAAATCGACCTTCGGTAAACGTGTGTTTACACCTCATTTATACCAATAGTGAAACATAAGATATTCATTTCAAAATTGTATGAACCACCCTCTGTGAATACTGTATAAGAATCAATAGGCTGAACCGAACGAGGATTGTTGATTGGGTTGGGATTAGACCCTGGCCAGGAAGGTGAGCATTACTATACTGAATCCCTGAACTTGTTAACATTAAGGACGGGGATATCTGCTGGAATAATGCTTGTGTTTATGATTATGTCATATAGACAATAAATTCTGATAAAGTTTTAGTTTTACTTTGCTCTGGTTTTCTGGCACGATACATTTATAATAATTTACGATAGTAATGACATTAAGATGCCTTTTATATCATGAGAGAATAGTTTGAAGAACGAGCGAGGCGACTTCTTCAAAATTCTCGAGTAACCTAAGAAGCGGACAATGTCACCAGTACTGTAACACATTTTATTTTATTCTATATTATAATTATTTTTAAAAACATTTTCAATGATATTTCTTCATAAGAACGAGACAAGCTAAAAGTCTATAAAACTATATAAAACTATGGTTACGCTAGGACCCAAGGTAACTGGTATTTTAGTCATTGTTTAATAACAAATTTGTTGCTCAAAGATTTTTTAAAATGTATCATGTACTGTGGCATTGAACAAGAAATGAGCGAATTCATCAAATAAAGGCCCATGCTGTAGAGAACAATTAATTTCTACCAAATCAAGTGAGAGATATCGCAAAAAACTTCAAAACTAATTTTAGAATATGTTTCAGAATTGGTGGATCTTGTAGTGTTTGTTAATCAGACCACATGGATAATAAGTGTCTTTTTTTCAGTCTAAGCAATATGAACCATCGCGTCGTCTGGGTGGACAAAACTATCGATATTAAAAACGAAAATGATTTTTAATAAATTTTAAAATTTATGTAGGGATATTTTGCTTATTCAACCAGATTCAAATAAAAAAAAACGTATGTTATCAAGACGGTAGTAGTCTTATTTCATCGTAACTAACAGAATTAGATCGGACTACATCCGATTTTCCTTGTCGGATTCGTAGGTGTTGAGGAGGACTGGGTAAAGAATGGTTCCTTGCGGGACACCTACCGATGATCTCTTAAGAGTCGAGAGTCGCTTTTAGTTTAACAATTTAGCATTGACCATTGGGGGTTTCGGTCGAAAAGTGGATAATTTGGACCCTAAACTTGTAAAATTTGCAGACCCATTACAGATAAAGGTTTGATTGATGTACACGAGCCTCTATCTACTGTAAACTGGACGATTATTAGAGAAACGAATACCTCTTTGATTAACAAACGTCAATATTTCTTTCAGTACATATTGCAGGTTGTGGAAAGTAGTTTCCATATAAAATCAAAACTATCCAATAAAGCATCCGCTCAAACTAAACTGGTTCAATGACGAGCTTAGGCAGGGAAAATCTCCGCCTACTAGAAAAGTTATAAAGTTAGTCCATCTGAGCAGTTGGGAGGGTTTGTTAAGAACTGTATATACAGTTACAGAAACGACTTGGATAATGCTAAAAGACTTGCACACGATAACTTTATTAACAGCTCTAACCACCCACAAAAGGCTATGTGGAAATTAATAAAAAAAACCGAACATGACTTTGATGCTTGTATTCATCCCGATAAGTTCAATGATTATTTTGTAAACATCGCGAACGAGATAATAGAAAATCGACCAGAAAGTGAAACAACTTATGGTAGTTTTTTAGATACATCAAAATTGCATATTACTACTAACACTAAATTTCACTTTAGGGAAGTTAATTATAATGAAGTTTTCGATATAATATTAAATTAAAAAAAAAAACAAATAGTAAGGATGCCTATAATATTAATATGAAAATCTTAAGAACAATAAAATATTTAATACTAATCTCACTAACTGACTTGATTAATCTATGTATACGTAATAATATTTGCCCTGATGAGCTTAAAATATTCAAGGTAGTACCCATACATAAAAAGGACTCCAAGGAAGAGTTCTTGAATTATCGCCCAATTTCAATAATTCCTTTTCTAGCCAACAACTTCGAGATGGTTCTAAAAAGACAAATAACAGAATATTTTGAGCACAATAATCTTTTCAATAAACATCAGTTCGGTTTTAGAAACAACAACTCTGCTACATTAGCTATCCTCTCCTTAACTGATTTTATAAGCAATGGTTTTGAAAAAGGTTTATACATTAACTCTCAATTCTTGGACCTTACCAAAGCGTTTGACTGTGTATCCGCGATATTTTGCTACATACGCTAAAGTTCTACGGATTTGACAAAAACAGTGAAAACTTAATCGCCTCCTCTCTCAGCAACCGTAATCAATTCGTTACCAACAAAAGCACAAGCTCGACCTTGTTACCTATGAAATATGGAGTACCACAAGGGTCTATAATCGGCCCCATATTATTTCTTATATATATTAACGATTTGCCCATATCAACGACTAACAGCCATTTTACGCTATTTGCTGATGACACCACTGGGGATTGACTTCTTCTAACCTCAATGATGTAATAGAAAATGCAAATAGATCACAGTCAAGAGCTGAGAAATGGTTCCTGGCCAACTAGCTATATTTAAATCGGTCTAAAACTGGGAAAGTAATATTTAGCCTAAGAAATATAAATGACGTAGATATTTCTACCTTCAGTAGTGACATCAAATTTCTAGGGGTCTACCTTGACACAAAGCTATCATGGGAACCGCACATAATGCACATAAAAGTAAATGAAAGCAGATACGCAATCCACAGCAAATTACATTTCTACGCCGCAAGGAAGTGTAACTCAATTTTGCCAGACTATCTGAGGTTAACTAAATTTATTGATGCCAAATACCCAGTGGGTTTACATAAGTCACATTACATATATTACGACAAACTAACAATAAAAAACACATAATGTGCGAGAACAATTATTTTAATTATAAAATGTCAAATAAAAACTCATTAAATGAATAGTATGCTCCATTCAGCAAAATTTGTTTTACCGTTAAAATAAATTTTTTCTCCGGTAGCTGCTTAATCTCTGATGGTAACTTATTGAAAAATTTCGGACCATAACAATTTATAGCATTCTGACTTTTGCCTAATCTGGTGTAGTCTAGACATACTAGATCCCTGTGTCTGGTATTATATTCATGAAAGTCACTATGCGAGACATATTTGTTTATATTTTTTTTAACATAAGTGATTGCTGTAAGAATATAGTAACAAGGAACCGTTAGAATATTCAGTTCTATAAATTTGTCCTTTACATTCTGTCTGAACGGCAATCGTGTCATTATTCTCATAACACGTCTCTGCAGTGAGAATATTCTGCCTAAGTGAGAGGAATGTCCCCAGGTAAGTATGGCGTAAGAGAATACACTTTGAAATAAAGAGAAATATACAGTTTTTATAATATTTTGGGGTAAATCTGCCATTAAGTTTCTAATTAAATATGCAACTTTAGCTAATTTGTTACTTAAATAATCAACATGTTGATCCCAGCGTAGATGAGGATCAATGATTACACCTAAGGATTTTACACTCTCGGGATTGTCAAACTGATCTAAGCATCTAAAAGTAGAAACACATAAATTACTACGGAATAAAATTCTTTAATGTATTACCCAACCTTATCAAACAGTTAAACGGTAAAGAAACGGTGAAACGTTTTCTGTTTGGCGTTTTATGCATTTGAGGAATTTCTATGTGCAGATTTTAATAATTTTAATCTGTTAGTTCTCGCCTAAGTACGCTCTTGTATTTTAATATTCTTATCTTACTTATGATATAATAATTATTATTGCCTTTAATAGCATTTTAGAGTTTCTGTATTCCATGTTTCGACCTGTGAAAATACAGCGTGTATAATAACACCAATAAACTATTATTATTATTATTAAAATCATTATTTTTTTGTTAGCCATGTGCCACCTCCTAAGAGAGTACCTAATCATCCAGAAAACGTCTATTTTTCAGTCAGTCAAATAATTGAAATTTTGTAATGCTTTCTTTTTTTGGCACTACATACAATTCTAAATTTATTTAAATTTATATTATTTCGTGTATTAAAAACCATATTGCACGTACTTAAAACAGTATTGTACACATGGCTGTGTTCATCTTCGCTGATTTAAAATAATTGTGACATTTTATCTGTTTATGATCACTAAATATTCAGTTGGCGAACAACTATCATCAATTCCTAGCTAAGGTCGTGTTTATAATTATGATTTTCCAGGAAAAATCTACAAATATCGTTATATTTTACTTTTATACCATGTAATCTACTATAAGATTCAATGTTATTATTTATGCTGTTTTAATATATCATAACGTTGAGACATTATTTAAAAGAAAATCCCACACGATATGCTCCTTAAGGGCTTAAGGTGATATAATGTTTTCAAACATGTTATTTTTAGCTGTTACAAATGTATTCAAGACACCCTCGATCAAATTTTTCCTCAAACACGTTTTTGTTCCCTTAGTTCCATCCTACATACAAAAAGAATTCTATTTGCATTGCTAAATAAATTTCTAAGGGAGGATATCGAGACAGATGTCCTAAGACATTGATAAATGTAAATGTAACTATACATTTTTGGCGATATACATAAATTCTCTTGAATATAATGCGCTGTGGATTTCTGGATAATGCCTGGCGATTAAATTGGAGAAATGAATTGGTTTTTTTAACATCACTCAAAGGAAAATTATAATATATCAAGGTTCCTAATACGGGGAGCTTTTTTAAATGCGACTTTTTAAGCTTGTTGCTACATTTTGAAAAAAAAAATGTAGTATAGGTTTTGCATTTTTCCGGTGGACCACCGAAACCCGAAAAAAACGTCGGATCGAAATAAAAGTCATATTTATCGACTCGAGAGCGAATTTGTCGATTTGTCTGTCTGTCACGCCCAGCCCCCCTAATCCGTTTTAGGATTTCGATAAAACTTGGGTGGTTAATAGGAGGCCTTTAGAAAACCTTAACGCCGGAAGCTCGGCTCCGTTCGGAAACCGGAAGTACCCTATATAGAGGTTTCGAGTTTTTAGGGAAAAATTAAATAACTTGGTAATGGGCACTTGGATCGAGTTATTTCAAAAAAGAAATGGTGTCGCTGGCAAAGCTCTACAAATAAGTATACCAGAGATTATGTCGAAAAACAAATGAAAATTGAATTTTTTGATTTTCAAAAATGGCGCTTGTAGGGCTTGATTAGGTGTATTAGGTGACGTTTGTGACAAACTTGACAAAACAAAAGTGAATCTACAAATCCTGGAAAACTTGATTTTTTTGATAAATTCTACAAATACCGAACAGTTTCCTAATAAAAATCGAAAATTAAGTATTCCGTCGATCAATCTCTATAACCAGACCTTTTTGGACAAAAAATCTGAAATAGAGTTTTTTCGAAAAATTTAAAATAAACGAGTTATTTACGAAGATGCATTCCATAGAATTATTTAAAAAAGTAATACAAATTAATAAATTCTCCGTGCGATTTAGGTGCAAAAAAATAATGTAATATTATATTTAAAATAGCATCATTCATTTCCTTATTTGGTTAAGTAATGAAGTTAAATTTTTGGGGTGGCGTGAAGTAGGCTTTAAGCTTCAATTATTGTAGCTAAAATAATTCCAACTTTATAGAGAAAAACTGATTATTATAAATTTGTATTCTTTGCAAAATTGTGAAGTATTTTAAATAAGTTTAAACAGAAAAAAAAACAAATTTCAATTCATACATTGTACTCATACATACGAATGCAAAACTAAACAGGTTTTACTATGAAATAGATTTTCATATCGTGCCCTCTCGAAAAGTCTCTATCTCTATTTTAGTTATACCCGAAATTTTTAAACCAAAAAAAAAAAAAGATTATACCGGAGAAAATTCTATCTCTATAAATATTTGACCGATTTTCAAAATAAAAATAGAACCGATGCTCTTTCTGTTTCAAAATGTAGTTAGCCTTTACTTTAGTCAATTCAAAAAGAGAAAAAAGAACAATAAAACATCTAATCTTACGACCCTCTGCTGAAAATATACGGAATCATCCCAACAGGGATAAAAAGCATATCAAAATCCAGTTTCTTTAGCTTGTTACACAATTTAAACTTGTTTATAACGAAAACAAAATAAACCAAATTCACTGTAAAACATGTCTTAGATAGTTCTTAAAAATTTGTGCGCTCCCTAAAAACACAAATTTAAAAAATATAAAAATAACAAATTTTTTTCTTGTGAAAAGTACAGAGAGCATTAGCATCTGCCCATAATATGGGTTAGTTTACACTAAGAGAAAATAATTGTATTTATTTAGGTAATAATTCTTGATGAACATGAAATTTAATGCTAAATACACTTAACACATTTTACAGTATTATACCCTACATTTATAAATCTTTATTTTTATCGTAAAATAAAATTTTTATTATTATATTATGGTTTACTGAGAACGTAGCTTTTAAATTTAGTTTTAAGTTTAGTTCCTGGAAGACTCTTAAGACTTTCAGGAAAGCTACTATACATTTTTATTATATTGAACTTGTTCAGATAAGACGTTTTTATCTCGTTTCATAATATTGACTCCTATTATAGTCTTTAAGTAAATCTTTATTTACCCTTACAAATATCACAGATTCATATATGTACAGAATAATGTTAGCTTAAGAAAAATGCTGCTCCAGTTAAAATTGATTTAAACTTCTTGTTAATGTCAATATTTCTTGTACACATTTGATTATGCCCGATTGATTTCGCCTTTTGCACTTTTATAGCTATAAAGAGAACGTAATGTATAATAAAAGTTATTTCCACTTCGAGGAGGCGAGTAAATTTTACCCAGCAGTGAATTTAAAGTGAAAATTGAATTTCGCGATTCATCTCTGTTTACACAGGGACATAAAACGAAAATATAAAATATTATTGTACCACGCTGTTCTTTTTATCGACAACACGATTACTTCCTTTATAGCTAAATACCAAAATAGAGTATATAGTACAGTTCAGCCGAAAAATAAGGCAGAAAGTATACATTTTTCAATTTCGTAGTTACATTGTAAATGGAATAAATCTTTACTACCACGTACGGCCACTGGGTACAGGCGTCTTCTTGCGGAGTAAAATTAAAAATAAGAATCTAAGCATCGAAAGTGAAAATTTGTCAAATTTTAATAAAAACAGCTATTTTAGTTGCCATACTTGTAATTTGAATCATTTCCTGATGATGTCAAATTGAATAGCGAATCTCTTATTACCATGTAGTATTCTTGTTCTTACAGAACCTTACGAAGGGTGGAACACTGAACAGTCTACCTATTTTTTAGTGCTTAATAACTATTATATTTACCGATAAATAACTTCCAAGCACTGTATAGACTCCCTTAACTTACAGTCCAAATTTCAATCCAATCGGATTTCTAATCATTTACAGGAAACGCGTCGGACCGGCAGACGAACATTCGGAAATTTATTCATAATGTGAACATATTGACATGAAAAATTGGCAACACAATAAATATTCTTTTCGCTTCTTCGAATGGGGAATGACGTTTCTTTTAAAAATTACTAAGATCTTCCCTTTACTTTCTGTATAGTGATGGAGCTGCTAGGAAGCAATAAGTACGAGAAAATGGGTCTGTTCTAACGGAAACATACAATGTGTATTACTATACTCGTATTTAGTTACGAAGTGGACGTCCTCCGCCGTTAGACGTTCCTTGCAGCAAAGGGAGGCCAACTAAAAGTTTTTCGTCATTCATAATCATGAGATGATTTAAATTATAAGGAAAAGCTTTTATTTAAAAAAAACTGTACTAAAAAGTAAAAAATTCTTTTTTTAAATTCATTCACCTGGTAACCAAAAGCTTGTGGGACGGTCAATTGAGTAAAGTAACTATGCAATAGTGCTATATGACCGTCCTCAAAGCTTTTGGTTTCCAGGTGTATGAATTTTAATAAAATATTTTTTTTTAGTACAGCTTTTACTTCAACATATTTTTTTATATAATTTTTTTTAATGTATGATGAAGTAATGTAAACCGCATAGTATTCTCTTAATTCTTCTTCTATGCAAATACGAAGGAGTAGAGCATATTGCATTTGGTAGGTACATTTCCAAAACCGTAAATATCACTTGCAAAGAAGAAAATTTCATATTGTTGTGTTAGTGATCGAATTCTTAACAATTTTCAAAGTGACCGACGCACGATAACTTAATAAAAAATTTGGACAGTAAGTTAGTGTTAGGTAGTTGAAGAACTCGATTTGTTAACAAAATCGACCAGTAAACAAAATACTTATTATTAATTCAAACTAAACCATTTTAAGACCATTATCATAAAAAAATATAAAAGAAGTATAAAAAAATTTTCTAGCCCCACGTTGGGCGCCAATTATGTATCTTTCTTTCAGTTGACGGCAGAACTAAAAGGGAGCAAGATTGTAGCAACCAGCTTAGCTCTGCGGTTGGGTCGAGGTTCGAATTGCATAATTTCATGTTCAGTTTTATTTATTTGATTGTCCAAAAACAAATTTTGGGGCGTCAACTTATGCAAAAACGAATATTTAACAAACAAAACAAATAACTGATATTCTGTAACTTAAAAACAAACAATATATTGAACAACAAGTATTGATTTAAAAAAGCTTTACAAGTAATTAAGGTTTAAAAATGAGTATGAAAATCTTTGATTTTAAACAGTTGAATGATGTTTTTGTTAAACATATTCTTTCATAAAAAAAATCTAATTTCTCATGTCTTATAATTGAGAAAAACATGTCTAAAACTAACATTATTTACAAAAGAACTGCGAAGAGCAATAATTGTACAAGATGTTCAATAAATCAGCGAAGATTACAATGTTTACCTTAGCTTTTTGGTTGCATAGATCGGAGAGAGGATCATTTAGAACTATTTAGAAAACTAGGTGGTGTGGTAAGGAGAGAAGTGAACGCAATCCAAACCATTGGACTGATGTCATTTATAAGTTGAGAACAGAAGAATTTGGTGCGACCTTACGCCTTACAGCCAAACACGACAGATGCTGTCAAAATTTTCATACAGCAAGAGGAGCCCAACTAAAATAATACATGTATCGCATGACCTCTGTTGCAAAATGAATTAGTAGTTTCTTGCTTGTATACATAACGATTTCCCAACAGACATATGCTTTACCATACACACTGTTTATGTAACTGGTTCAACACTAATGTGATAATGGAAATTTACAATCAAATCGTGTTGCAAGTCGACCGACAAAACAGTTGTAGCAGCAGCAAATTTGCATCAATTTTTTATTAATTCCAAAATTTATTAGTATAGTTTATCTAATGTCAGTTTGAAAATCATAAAAAGACCGACAAAGGATCATAACACCAGCGATGTCATAAGCGCCGATCGACAATTTTTGGAATCGCTCTTTAATTATTGTAAATATATATACTACTGTATATTAATTGATAGGCTTAATGTAACTTTTCTATTTATAACACATTATTTATTTATAATAAATACTGTTGTATTAGTTTAATGAACAACTCCATAAATGATTCAATAAAAGTAAATAAATATCCATTTAACCTACGGCTATGCAGGTAACGGACTTGTAATGGTGAGCCAGGTAAACAATCGACAACTTTAGTTTGAGGTAAGCGCATAACATATCTGGCTAACTATATTCAAGCACGGTCACCGTGTCATTCGATCACAAATAGGCTTTGTCATGATTTATCCTGGTAGCAAAGCTTTAGATCGAATTTTTAAATTGAAAATAGAAATACTATAGTTTAAAATTGAAACTAAAGTTATGTTTACTTTCAAGACATAACGCTACTATTGGCTTTATTTATTCCAACTTACGGAATTTACTAAACACTACTACAAAGCAAGATATTGTATTATTGTGCATGAAAATGATCACATTGTTCACAACACTTACATCCGATCCTGGTTCTGACGTCATGACAACCTGGAATCCACCCTTTGATTAATGAACCAGTTACAACGGAGTTATCGTAATGATGCATCTTATGTGGATAAACGTCAGAGGATATAGTGTTTGCAGAACCAGGATTACTTCCACATATAATAGATCTCGCACAATAGACAACTGTACCTACCAGTCATATTAAGAATAGAATCACCTGCAGTTCATTTTTTCCGGAAGCACCTGCCCTTTTCTTTTTTAATAAACGATAATGTTGGTATTTCTGCCAACAGCTTCACGCTTCTGGATACACTTTGTAGTTATTAATAAAAAGTTTTCCTAAAACAATTTTCAGCACTGTGCAAACTTTAAAACTGATAGCAAATCTCTGACTTGAGGCAGACTGGTGCCACACCGCTCTCGAATTCGCTAGACGCCAATTTTTTAGCGCTCTAGAAATTAATTGCCACATTTGGTTGATATTCATGCTACAGCGGGTACCATGCCAACGTAAATGTAAAAAGCATTTTTATAACGGCTTTTTAATTGCAATGAAATGAAGGTATATTAATCATTGTCGTTAGAGCTTTGGGTTTTGTGGGGATAAACTTATGTTCTAATTTGTAAATCACCATTTTATTTTGAATTAATTGCAGCGCCTACGGTGTTAACAAATTATGAATTGCACTGACGTTTGAAATTAATTACTACAGGATAAACGTGTTATAATATAAATATTTCTATTTATACACAATTAGCTTATGTTGCTTTCGATGTTTGTACAGTGTTCATTCCCTTATTTGAGTTACAAAACAAAACAAGAAATGTATGTCAGGTGCAGATGCACAGAATACATTTTTAACTGATACAGAATACGTTATCAACCGGCTTCACAACATTTATAAGAGGAGGTTTTCCATTCGACAGCTACGTTTTTCTTGTTCTAGTGTGAGGTAAGAAAAAAATTGAAAACAAATTTATGTATTAGAATGCACCAGTGAAACTTAATTTTCGATTATAATTATGACAATTTTTTACAAAAAAAATTGGATATTGTTGTTCAGCGATAGTTCCATTGTAGTTTTTCACAATGCACTGTGACCCAAATTCTTAAAAACAGGACAAAATAAATATTTCTTCGGGATTGGTAGTCGCATATTCGCGAAGCACCTGATACTGAATTTGATGTCTGAAGTTAAAAATTTAAAATGTCGAATTTAGCATGGCTGTCATAATTGCAAAATTTTTGCAGATACCATTTTTGTTACATAGGGATCTTCCCTGATAACAAGTCTAATATTAAAGAATAAAAATTTAAAACAATGGAAATTTCTTTTGTTTTACAAGGTGTTTGGTAAGGCGATGCCGATCATGAACAGGGAGGTAGAGGGGGTCATTTGGCATCTATATGACCAAACATACCTATATGAAAAATGCTACGGTTTTTTTTATATTTCCAATTTTGTACTTTTTCAAAAAATCCCCATATTTCATCGTTTATTTAAGTATTACGTACTAAATGTAACTTTTGATATTCTGAAATATTTTTTTTCTTTATCCGAAATACATAATCTTCCAACAAAACAAAAAATGAATGAAAGTTTCTGTCGCCTAAAAAAAATAAAATGACATTTATTAGAAGAAAATTGTAATGGCAATTAAAAGTGTCGATTTTGGAAGTATTACATAAATTTTTTAAAAAGTCATTTAGATATTACAATTACTTTTAAAACTTCTCTATTGTATCCTCTTTAAGTGACAATATCATACATACCATCAAGTTTTACCAGTCACTAAAAATAGACAAAAGACTGAGAATCGGCAATAATTTTTCATTTCATCAAAAATTAAATATGCGCGATCTTCCAACAAAAACAAAACTATCGTTTCAAAAAACTTCATATAAAACAAAAATGATTATTTGAAAACAAATTTATTATTTTTGGTGTTCAAAATGAGACCCGTTATTTCTAATACATTTCCTCGCCCGTCTTCTAATTTCAGCAGTGGTTGTCCTTAATGTCATTTCTTGTTGCAGTTGTAGAGCGGCTCGTTCTATTTTTGCCACTAGTTGAACACGGCTTTGTATTTCCTCATTATACACAAGTTCCTTCATTCTACCCCATACGTAATAGTCCACTGGCGTTAAATCTGGGGACCTTGCAGGCCACAGAATAGGTCCACTACGTCCAATCCACCGATCGGGATATGTTCGATCTAAGTATTGACGGACTGTCAAGCGGTAGTGGGCTGGGCATCCGTCATTTTGGAAAATGATACGGTGACGAAGGTTAATTGGCAGATTTCCCAGGAGAGGAGGAAGATCGTTCTCCAAGAAGTCGAGGTGAGCGTCCCCGTTCAGGTTATCTGGTAGGTAATGAGGCCCAATGACATGTCTATGAATTACACCCATCCAAACATTGACACTAAACTTATTTTGAAAGGAAGTTTGTTTCTTCATTTGCGGGTTGTCGCCCTTGTCCGCCCAATAATATAGATTGTGAAAATTTGTTATGCCTTCACGAGAGAATTTTGATTCATCCGTCCATAGAATGGATTTTAAGTAATGGGGGTCCTCAATATCAGCATTCAACAAAAACCGACAAAATGCTATTCTCCGTACAGGGCCGCCCTCTTCGAGGCCTTGTACTGAAGTATAATGGTAAGGATGTTTGTTTTCCGTATTCATTACTGGCCAAGTCTTCCAAATTGACAATCCAACTTGCTGTGCCACTTTTCTAACGCTTGTTGTGGGATCTGCAGCAAATGCGGCTAGAATATTGTCATCAACTTCGGGATGATGGCGTACGGGTCCTACAGCAGGCTTATGTTGATGTAAATTACCTATTTTCGCTATTCGGCGATAAGTGTTGCTGAACACACGCGGATCTGGAGTCCTTCTATGTGGATGAAATCGTCTATTATACAATCTTGCGGCCCGGTAAGCATTCCCATTTGCTTTGCCATAGTAAAAGAGTATGTCAGCATACTCTTGGTTACTATAAGTAGCCATTGAAATTAATTTTACTCAATATGTCAGAAACTTAAAACAAATTATCAGTAGAAATCGACACAACACTGAGGATAGCTATAAACTTCGTTAAAATTAAAGGAAACACAAAAATGCGCACGTTGACAGCTGTCAGTGATATTACTAACAAACAAATGCCTGGTCGTGACTGTTTTTGAAACGGTAGCTTTGTTTTTGTTGAAAGACGCGCATATTTAATTTTTGATGAAATGAAAAATTATTACCGACTGATAGTCTTTTGTCTATTTTTAGTGACTGGTAAAAGTCGATGATATGTATGATATTGTCACTTAAAGAGGATACAATAGAGAAGTTTTAAAAGTAATTGTAATATCTAGATGACTTTTTTAAAAGTTTTTGTAATACTTCCAAAATCGACACTTTTAGTTGCCATTACAATTTTCTTCTAATAAATGTCATTTTATTTTTTTTAGGCGACAGAAACTTTCATTCATTTTTTGTTTTGTTGGAAGTTTATGTATTTCGGATAAAGAAAAAAAATATTTCAGAATATCAAAAGTTACATTTAGTACGTAATACTTAAATAAACGATGAAATATGGGGATTTTTTGAAAAAGTACAAAATTGGAAATATTAAAAAAACCGTAGCATTTTTCATATAGGTATGTTTGGTCATATAGATGCCAAATGACCCCCTCTACCTCCCTGTTCAGGATCGGCATCGCCTTACCAAACACCCTGTATAGAAGTTACAGACCGACAGACAGACAAAATTTTTTTTTTGCTCAAATTTCAAATCTCGGCGTTTCATTCTAAATATATTTAAAAAAAAAAATGATTTTGTTTTACGATTACTATACTTCCACTCCACTACGTGGATGTGGAAGTAATTATATGACCCAAGTCGTCTTTGTTAACTACACCCATAAAGTTAGTGGACTTATGTTGAACTTGGCACAGTGAACTAGATAGCATCCACGTCCAATTTATAATAGGATGATAATTCTAATGTATTGACGAAGAGTATTTTGGCTATTGTGCCAAAAATGTTTAGTTATTTTACGAAGGATTAGTGGATAATCATGATAATGAATAAATGAATATAATGATGATGATAACAAACACTGTTTATCAGGGCTTAAGTGTATGTATATGTAGAGGTATATATGTGTGTGTGTATAAGATATGTAGTGGCGTGTGTGAGTCGGACGAATGGTAAATATTTTGAGCCGGAATGAAATTACCTTCCTCCCCCGTTTTCGAGAATGCTGAATACGATGGCGGTGTCAGAATTTCTCTTTGGGGTTGCACAACCCCTCAAACAGGCCAAAAACCACCCCCTAGAGGGGTTAAACGCGATTTAATAGGTTTCCCTTCAGAAAATAGTACTTTCCTCCCGTTTTCAAGGATGCTGAGCACGGTGGTGGTGTTCGTAATTGCGTCCGATCCCTACCAACCCCTCCACCGGCCAATACTGGCCCCCGAAAGGGGTGTATTTTTTTTTCCGGATTATCAGCGGCAAATATATATTCCCCCTCCGTTTCCAAGGATGCTGAGCGCGGTGGTGGTGTTCGTAATCGACTCCGACCCGTACCAACCCCTCCACCGGCCAATACTCGCCCCCGAAAGGGGTACATTTTTTTTTCGGAATATATGTTTCCCTCCCCTCCCCGTTTTCGAGGTTGCTGTTTACGGGAAGAACAATCTTATTTATTTTCTTGGTTGTAATGTCCTTTGTTTCCCGTTCATCTGAAAAAATATCATCAAATACCGCCCGTAGGCCTGTTGAATAATTGTTACATACTTTTATTTTTACATATAAATAATTGTGAACATTTATTACGATGCATGAAATCAAATTGCTACAGTGTCTTTTCTTAAATTACAATAATTATTGATACCTAAATATAACGTTATACTACTTAAAGCTAAAGTCCGCTTACAATAAAATATATTTCTCGTTTATACCTTATCTCGACTAATTTAACCTACGCCTCTTACAAGTAGAATTACAAGGTTGATACTCTTCAAAATGAACATCGCAATCTTCCAAATCACAGACCTCGTCAGCAGTTTCTGTATCAGATTCACTCATGTGAATTTCCGGTACAAGATGTATCAATATTTCCTCATTATCATTTTCATTCTCATTACATTTGGATTCAGGAAGGTCTTTTTCATCAATTACTGTTGTATTTGTACAATTTCCACCCCGGCAATTTTTACAAAAGGCACTACATGTTAAACCTAGTGTTACGCAGGTGCATCTTGTCGAACATCCAGTCTTACACGAGCAATTATATTCTTGTATAAAAGATTCAGAGACCAACGGTTTTTCAGAAAATTTTGGTTCCAGGCAATTATTGCGATTTCGCCACCCCCATTCTACAGGATTGAGCTTTCTTGATAACCAGCACTGACATTGATAATATACTCGCAATGCGTGCTGCCTAATTGCGTCTTCCGTCGGTGGAAGCTTGCAAATATCAATATTCTTAGCTTTTGCGCACATGTACTGATATCGAATTGAATCAAAATCATCGACGGGTGGATTTAAAAAAAAATATATCTGGTTTACCAATTTCATTGCTACATCACCAAGTTGCTTTGGTGAGGCATTGGGACTCAGAAACACTTCGAATTCACGTCTCAAGTTACAGTCATTCTTCAAAATTATCAAAAAAAATTTTTTCCCTTGAAGTATTTTAAAACAAATTCGCCCTTTTCGGTGGCGAGTATTAGCCGGTGGAGGAGTTGGTACGGGTCGGACGCGATTACGAACACCACCACCGTGCTCAGCATCCTTGAAAACGGGGGGGAATATATATTTACCGCTGATAATCCGAAAAAAAAAAAAATCACCCCTTTCGTGGGCGAGTATTGTCCGGTGGAGGGGTTGGTAGGGGTCGGACGCGATGGGGAACACCACTACTGTGCTCAGCATCCTTGAAAACGGGAGGAAAGTACTATTTTCTGAAGGGAAACCTATTAAATCGCGTTTAACCCCTCTAGGGGGTAGTTTTTGGCCTGTTTGAGGGGTTGCGCAACCCCAAAGAGAAATTCTGACACCGCCATCGCATTTAGCATCCTCGAAACCGGGGGGGGGGAGGTAATTTCATTCCGGCTCAAAATATTTACCATTTTCGCGTTTTTTCCGACTCACACACGCCACTAATGTGATGATTTATGCTTCAAGAAATAATTTTTTTAAATTTAGCACACCTACCACGTACAGATTAACTTAATTGTGGTTTTCTATACTGATTTTTAAAACATTTTTTCTTGAAACAGGTTTAGAATGTCGCACGTTTTCTCTGGAACGGTTAGAGATATTGACTTGAAATTTTATACACATATGTATTGTAACGAGATCCGGAACTGGGTTGTCTTTCGAACTTATCCAGTGAAGGGCTGGGGGTAAATAGGGGAAAGTAATTAAAGCAAGCTGGTAAGAATACAGAAACTTAAAATTCTTTGTACATACTAGAAGCCAAGGCCTTAGATTTTTTTATAATATTCTCCATCCCTCCCATCACGCCCACCCCATTATTAATGGGGTTGATAAAATAGAATTGAGAAATTCTCTTGAAATTTGGTACACGTATATATTATAACGACACGTGGAATTATATTTTGAGACGATTCCGGTGAAGGGTTGGGAGTTAAATAGAGGTAAATAGTGGAAAATAAGTAAAGCGGTAAGAGTACAAAAACTTGGAATTTGGTGTAGCCAAGGCCTCTGATTTTCTTTATAACATTTTTCAACCCCTGCACCACCCCTACTCCATTATTAAAAGGGTTGATAAAATAAAATTGAAATTTTCACTTGAAATTTGATACATGTATGTATGTACTATAACTACATCTGTAGTTAGATTAAATTTTGAGATGATTCCGTTGAAGGGTTAAATAGAGGTAAATAGGGGAAGATAAGTGAAGCAAACTGGTAAGATTACAAAAACACAGAAAATTGGGATTTGGTGTATATACTAGATGCCAAGGCCTAAGATATTTTTACAATATTTGTCAGCCCACCCTACCCCACCTCCCCGCTCTATTATTAAAGTGGTTGATAAAATAAAGTTGAGATATTCACTTGAAATTTCGCACACCTATATATTATAACGACATCTGGAACCAGATTATATTTAGTTATGATTCTGTTGAAGGATTGGAGGTTAAATGGGAGAAATTAAGTAAAGCAAGCTGATAAGAGTACAGAAACTTGGGATTTGGTGTATAAACCAGAAGCAAAGGCCTCAGATCCTCCACCATCCCCACTCCATTATTAAAGGAGCTGATAAAATTACATTGAGGTATTCGCTTGAAACCTGGTACACGTATGTATTATAACGGCATCTGGAACTAGATTACGTTTTGAGATGATTCCCTTAAAAGCCTGGAGGCGGGTGTAAGTAGATGTAGATAGGGGGAAATGAGTAAAGCAAGCTGTAAGAGTATAGAAACTTGAGATATGGGGTATATACTAGAAGCCAAGGCCTCAGATTTCTTTATATTAATTTTCAACCCCTCCACCACCTCCACTCCATTAATTGTTACGGTTACTTTTGTCAAGTAGACGTTGTAACTTAATTTGTCATTTTGGCTTGAGCATTGTTAGATGTTTAACTATGAAAATTTAATCACTAAATCTATACGTTAACTTTAGGTAGTTCATTGTTTAAAAGGATATCATCATTTAGAATAAAATAAATAAGTAAAAGGTCTTGTGTTAATAATTTCATATATTAATAGTATTTCCATTCACATTTCAATACTTTAGTAATCCTTTTGATTCTTAAATTTGTTTGATAAAGTTGTCACATTTATCGACTGTCGTCCAGCTAACTTGTGTCTAAAAATAAACATAAATTTTAATAAAAATGTTTCGAGTATAATATTTAAATAAGTACTTTACCTTAATCAATCAGATTGTTGTGTGGTACATTATTATTCCTTGTAATTTGCTAGAGTTCTCATACATAGTGTTTAATCTGAAATAAATAGGAACGATAAACAAACCTATAACAACCATAACTTAAGTAGTTCAGTCTATGAAAACGACTAGTTCAAATGTATCACTTACCTTCTGTACCTTTTTGTTATTTGCTTGTTAAATTTCATCGTCAATAATTGTTTATAATAATAAATAGAACGAACACAGTAGGTTATAGAAATTGACAGCGTAATCAGCTGATTGTGGCAGAGTTCGATTCAGTCTTAACCGAATACTCGCTCACTGAACAGTACTGTTCGGAGTAGCTCGATGAATGTTTTAACTTAATATATTTTGCTTTAATAAGTTAGTATTTCTTCAATTAAATTCATTTTGGAACAAATAATAAGGGGATAATTTTTATAGTTAGATTGTCGTAATATTATATCACTTCTTATCAAATCTCCGATCAACAGGTTGATCTATGTTGGGGTTGTCTTAATCGAAAGGGACGTCTGTAACAGAACTTCTTGAATTCTATCCAAAATACGGATGTGTTGTATATTATGTTTAAAATAAATCATTTTTGTGATTACTGTTCAAGGTCGAATGGTATCATGAAAATCCAATTCTTTTTTTATGTCGTTTCGTCTGCGTAGTACGACTGCGCTAGGCACCTGTCCTGTAAGGGGTTAGAGGTTCTCTAGTACTTCCTTCTTGACGTGACCTTTGAGGCGATTAGACGTTGCAGTGCGTAGCTTGGTAAATTTTGGTGAGAGTAATCTTTATCCACGTTTTGGTTATTTTGTTGAATATTTGTAATAGTGGGATTTCCGTATTTACCAATGATAATAATGATTTGTGAAAAATCTGATCAGCATGATTGCTGGATGTATAGCTACAAAGCACGTGTTGGGTCGAGCACATGGTCGGCATTTTGTTAAGCCCTAAAAGGGCTTTTTATCGTTAGTTTTTTTAAGAAGCATTAGCATTAGATGTACTTATTAGTATAGGAAGGAATAGTTGAAAAATTTTGGAGCTTATACCGATGATGGATGGTTTTGGTTTCTTTTGTTGGTTTCTTTTCATGACTTCGAGATGGTTGTAACTGGGTATAGTTCGAGGTGAAATATTGCAGAGTCAATCGATTACCCTAGAATATAAGAAGACCGTTCAACGCTCATACCTTTCCACTCCTGGGAGAAGTTCAGCGTTCTCATATTTTCATTTGGGGTATTTAAAAAATTCAACCGTAAGTCATAACTTGTATAAATTTTGTTTGTATATATATATGTGTATGTATTGTAATTATTTCATAAGTGAACGATTTAAATCTATCTTGTTTATATTAAAGTCAAGAACTGGCTATCTAGAAAAGAATATAGTCCAGATCTAGGTATTTGTTACTTGCTATAATATTAAATTTTCTGTACCCATAACCACTGGTTTGAAAAGTATGTAAACTGCGTGCAATTGCATTTGGTATTATCATTGAATTTCACGTGTAATAAATTTATTTAGATTAACTCATTTTCACTCATCACTTTTTTAATATTGCTAACGAATAGAAAAATTAATTGATACTTATAAATTTGATAAGCATTTCTTCTTTTATTATTGACTTGGTATATATAAATGTTTTATAAATAAACAAATTTGTTATAAGCTCCACTCATTGGGTTTTCTTTCTCGTGCTATAAATTAATTTAACAATTTATTAATCTATTGTTCATTTAGGTACCTAGACAGTTAGTTAGGCAACCAGTACGTCTGTATGTACTGGGAACTCACACTGAGATTGAAGGAAGCTAGCCGAGGACTGGTAAGGTGTGATTATTGAGCTGGTTGATTATTATAACGAGGAGCAAAACTCCACGTACCACATATGTGACACATCCAAACGTCGCATTATATATTTTGGCGCCCAACTAAACTAAACAAAAAGCCAGCCGCATCTGTAGTTCTGAGGATTTATAGTTAACCTACTAACTATACAGGTATATGTTTTTCCTAATTTTGTTGCATAAAACTGTTTTTTTTAATTGCACATTTTTTTTTAAAACTAGTTTAGAGAGGTTTATTTTCCACTGAATTCTTGCTATTGTTTATACAAATTACCATACTTTTGCTTCCCATTTTTTAATTTTCTCAAGCTTTAATTGGCCTTAAACTTTCTTTCTGTTAAAAATATTTTACATTTAAGAGTAAACGTAATCAAAATGTTGAAAATAGAGCCAGATAGATTACTTAAAGACGAATTAGAACATGAAATTTCTATTAGAGGTGTAAAACCTCAAGGCACAAGTAAAGAGTTGATTAAAACGTTGCGAGAACTAATAAATTTAGAAAATGAAGGTCACAGTTTTAAAACAGAATATGCTTTTAAATCTGAAGAAGAATTAATAATCTGTGAGGATAAATTAAAGGAAATTGAAAGACTTTTAGGAGAACAATTTACTAATGCTATCGCTAGGAAATTGAAATCAAAGTTAGCTCATGTTTTGGGTAGAATTGAAAGAATTGTAACTTCAAATAAGGATGAATCTGAGTCAAAATCAAAAATATTAACATTAGCTTTAAAATATTTGACAGATTTTAAAAGTAAACAAGAATCTTTTGAACAAAAAGTTGGTGATTTGGCTGTACCTTTAGCTTTTCAACAAAGTCTCTTAAATAATAATCAAGGATCTTCAACACCAATACAAAGCACAAGTAATGCTCATAATAGCAGTGTATCTCAAGTCGCAGATAGTTTTAATAATTTAAATATTGATAAAAATTTAAAAATTAATTCTTGGGGTTTGAAATTTTCGGGTAAATCAGATTCTTTAAGTTTAAATGCTTTCTTTGAAAGAGTCGATGAAATTTGTGAGGCTAGAGGCATATCTAAACAACAACTTTTTAAAAGTTGTGCAGAACTTTTTGACGGAGAGGCTAGAGTGTATTATAGAGCAGTTAAACATAAAGCTCATGATTGGGATTCACTTTGTAATCTTTTTAGAGAAGAATTTTTTAGAGATGGTAATAAAAAGATTTGGGAACAAATAAAAACTAGAACACAGGGTAGTACTGAAACTATAGCTATTTACGTAGCATACATGTTAAATTTATTTAGTAGATTATCTGTTCAGGTAGATGAAAGTATTAAATTGGAGATAATTCGTGAAAGAATTAGACCTGAGTATCAAAGTAGATTCGATCTTGTGGATGATATCACTTCTCTCGATCATCTCATAAAATTAGGGAGACGTATTGAGGATACTAATAGAAACATTGCAGATTTTGTTCCTCCCTCCTCTAGTAAACATTCCATTGAAGTAGATTTACAATATCAGGAAAAAACTCAAATTAAAAAGAAATTAGATAATATAGAGCTAGAAAAACAAGTAACTTTTGAAGGCAATGGTAGTAAAATTTCAATTTCAAAAGAAAATAAAACAGATACAAGTCAAAAAGAAGCACGTAGATACAATAGAGAAAATTCTTTAGATAATTTCAGGGGTAGTAAAGAAAATTTTGTAGACAGACATAGAAGTAGTAGAGATAATTCTGTAGATAGATTTAGGAGTAATAGTAGAGAAAAAATTGTAAATAGGGATGATTTTAATAGGTACGATAGGGATTTGTCATTAGAAAATAAGAATAGAAATAAAAATTTTGATAGAGGCAATTACTCTAGTAGTAGAAGTAGAGAAGAATATTTGAATAGAAATTTAGGAAATGAATTTAGAAATTATAGTAGGGAAAGATATGATAATAGAAGTTTAGAAAGAAACGATAGAAATAATGATAGATATGGAAGGTATAATAGTGGGGAGAGATACAACAATTACAATGATTCCAGGAACAATAGTAGAGAGAGATTTTATAGAGATTCTTCGAGAAATAGGGATAGATTTGGTGGAAACACTGATAATAGTAGATTTAATGGCGATAGAGTTAGTAGATTCGATTCATTTCATTCGGGAGCATCTAATAATAACAGGAATGTAAACGTAAGCCCAAAGATAAATTGTTATAAATGTAAGGGAGTAAATCACATGGCTAAACATTGTACAGTAAAAACTAGAAAGTGTTATACTTGTGGATTAATAGGTTATACACGTAATGACTGTATTAGATGTAGATCTCAGGGAAACGGACACAGAGACCAAATGTAGACCGAGCTTTGGCCTCAAACACATCATCGGTCAATGAAAATATTAGGCACAATAAATTAAGTCCAGAAAAATGTTCTTTCGATACACATGATTTTCATAACGATAATAAACTTTTTTGCACAAATTTAGAATTACAAAATTTTAATCAATTTAGTAAACCAATTTTAAACTATGTACTGGATCAGGCTAGTGAAGGAGAGTCTCCTTATGTAACAGTTTCTATTTATAACTGGGAAATTAAAGGTTTATTAGATTCTGGAGCAAATAATGTATTTATTAACGATAAAAGTTCAAGTTTACTACAAAACATGGGAATTAAGTTGCACATTTTAAAAGATATCACTTGTACAGTTGCTAATAATCAAGAATTGAATTGCATTGGTTACATGGAAGTTCCAATTAGTTTAAAAGAAAAAATTCACATTTTTAAAGTTTATGTAATACCACAGTTACGTCATAATTTAGTGTTAGGTACTATTTTTTGGATAAAAATGAATTTGATACCAGATTTGAGAAAAGGTGAATGGTATTTTGGCAACGAAGTAAATACAAATTTTCAAGTAAATCATATACAAACCGCTGACGATTTAACTCTTAACCAAAGGGAAATTTTAAATAAGATTGTCGACAATTATTTTGTTTCAATGAAAGATGTCAAAGTAGGATGTACCTCGTTAGTAGAGCATATTATTAAAACCGATCATCCACCAATCAAATCTAGATATTATCCTGTAAGTCCATTTATACAAAAGAAAATTGATGATGAAATAACAAAAATGTTAGAGTTAGGAGTAATTGAAAAAAGTACTAGCGGATGGAGTTCACCAATTTTAATGGTTCCTAAAAAGGATAATACATATCGTTTTTGCGTAGATTTTCGTAAATTAAACTCTGTATCTGAAAAATGGGCATATCCATTGCCAAGAATAAGTTCAATTCTAGATAAATTAGGTAACGCAAAGTATCTTACTACTTTAGACATTCAGAGTGCATATTGGCAAATAAAAATGTCAGAAGACAGCAAAAAATATACTGCTTTCACAATTCCTGGACGAGGATTATTTCAATTTACAAAAATGCCTTTTGGTTTATCAAATGCACCTGCAACTTTTCAATTTTTGGTAGATAGATTATTTGGACCTGAACTAGAACCTTATGTTTTTAAATATTTAGATGATATTGTAATTGTAACACCAGATTTTGAATCTCATTTAACAATTTTAGAAGAAGTTTTCAAACGATTAAAAGGTGCAAATTTAACTTTAAATAGAGAAAAATGTAAATTTTGTCGCAGTGAACTTAAATATCTTGGATATGTTGTAAATAGAGATGGACTTCATGTAGATCCTGAAAAAGTTAATGCCATTGTAGATCTTCCTAGACCAAAAACGCCAAAAGAAGTTCGTAGACTTAGTGGTATGGTTTCTTGGTATCGGAAATTTATTCCTAACTTGTCTAGTATAATAGAACCTCTTACTAACTTGACTCGTAAAAACACTAAGTTTATATGGACACCAGAGTGTGAACAAGCTTTTTCCACAATAAAAGATTCACTTATTAGTGCTCCAATACTTTCTTGTCCAAATTTTAATTATGAATTTATAATACAATGTGATGGTAGCTCACACGGGATAGGGGCCGTGTTAAGTCAATTTTATGATGGTAGAGAACATGTAATTTGTTATTTATCTCGATCATTAACAAAAAATGAACGAAAGTTTACAATTACTGAAATCGAATGCTTGATAGTACTTTGGAGTATTGAAAAATGGAGATGTTACCTTGAAGGAACACATTTTACTGTTATTACTGACCACCATAGTTTGATATGGCTAAATAATCTGAAAAACCCACAAGGTCGTTTAGGACGATGGGCATTGCGTTTGCAACAATTTAATTTTAGTATTATACATAGACCTGGAAAACAACATGTTGTGCCAGATTATTTATCTCGTGCCATTCCAGAAATATCAGAAATTAAATTAGAATCCAAAGATTTAGACCCTTGGTATAAAAAAATGACTTTTAGAGTTCGTTCAAATCCTTTAAAATATCCAAATTTTCGAATATCTGAAGATGGAAGTCTGTATAAACATGTTGATAAGAGTTCTTCGGACTTATCTAGCTGGAAATTGGTTTTACCTAAAAGTAAACGTAGCGAAATTTTGAAAACATTTCATGATGATCCTATAAATGGAGGACATTTTGGTATTTATAAAACTTATCATCGTATTTTATCTAAATATTTTTGGCCTGGTATGAAATCAGATATCTCAAGATACATTAATAAGTGTAGAATTTGCTCTGAACATAAACCTGAACAAAAACTTAAAGCAGGAGAGATGGGTAACAAGCCTATCGTAGATAGATGTTGGCAATATATCGCTACTGATTTAATAGGACCTTTACCTCGTAGTTCTAAAGGGCATCAATATATTTTAGTAATTTGTGATTACTTTAGTAAATTTACACTAATGTTTCCTTTACGTAAAGCTATCGCTACCAGTATTGTAAGAATTATGGAAGAGCAAGTTTTTCATTTGTTTGGTGTACCTGAATATCTTAAAACTGATAACGGATCTCAGTTTACAAGCAAAGAATTTAAAAAGTTAATGAAAGATTATAATGTTAAACTATTATTTAATCCTCCTTATCATCCAGAACCAAATTTCACAGAAAGAGCCAATAGGGTAATTAAAACCATGATTTCTAGTTATGTTGGAGAAAATCATAAGAAATGGGACTTACATCTGTCTAAACTAGGTTGTGCTTATAGAACAGCTAAACATGAGGTAACACAAGAATCTCCTTATTTTATAAATTTTGGGTATGAAATGGTTACAAATGGTAACGAGTATAAACAAATCAGGGACAAAACTAATTGTATTAATATTGAAAATGATAACGATAATAATTTTAAGGATCCTAAATCCAGACAATCTAAATTAAAAGAACTTAGAAAATTTGTAAAAGAAAAGTTAAAAACAGCTCATGTTAAAACTAAACATAATTATAATTTGAGGCATAGGCCTGTTCAATTTAAAGAAGGAGATTATGTGTGGAAAAAAGAATATACCTTATCAAGTGCTGCTAAAAATTATGCAGCAAAGCTGGGAAAAAAATATACAGGTCCGTTTAAAATCAAAAAGAAGCTTGGTATAAATGTTTATGAACTTGAAGATGACAAAGGCAATGTTAAGGGTAGTTGGCACGTTAAGGATCTGAAACCTGATAAAACGCTTGAGCTTAATGCTAAACCTTGATATTCTGGGGTGAGATCGAAACTGCAAATTTTGTTTTCTATTTGAATTTTTTTTTGTACTTGGAAGGAATTGGTTGCGACATTCTTTTCGATTTTAGCTAACTGGTGTTGTCAAAAAAAAAATCTTCGATTTTTTTTTACTGGAATAGAGGGGAGTAATGTTACGGTTACTTTTGTCAAGTAGACGTTGTAACTTAATTTGTCATTTTGGCTTGAGCATTGTTAGATGTTTAACTATGAAAATTTAATCACTAAATCTATACGTTAACTTTAGGTAGTTCATTGTTTAAAAGGATATCATCATTTAGAATAAAATAAATAAGTAAAAGGTCTTGTGTTAATAATTTCATATATTAATAGTATTTCCATTCACATTTCAATACTTTAGTAATCCTTTTGATTCTTAAATTTGTTTGATAAAGTTGTCACATTTATCGACTGTCGTCCAGCTAACTTGTGTCTAAAAATAAACATAAATTTTAATAAAAATGTTTCGAGTATAATATTTAAATAAGTACTTTACCTTAATCAATCAGATTGTTGTGTGGTACATTATTATTCCTTGTAATTTGCTAGAGTTCTCATACATAGTGTTTAATCTGAAATAAATAGGAACGATAAACAAACCTATAACAACCATAACTTAAGTAGTTCAGTCTATGAAAACGACTAGTTCAAATGTATCACTTACCTTCTGTACCTTTTTGTTATTTGCTTGTTAAATTTCATCGTCAATAATTGTTTATAATAATAAATAGAACGAACACAGTAGGTTATAGAAATTGACAGCGTAATCAGCTGATTGTGGCAGAGTTCGATTCAGTCTTAACCGAATACTCGCTCACTGAACAGTACTGTTCGGAGTAGCTCGATGAATGTTTTAACTTAATATATTTTGCTTTAATAAGTTAGTATTTCTTCAATTAAATTCATTTTGGAACAAATAATAAGGGGATAATTTTTATAGTTAGATTGTCGTAATATTATATCACTTCTTATCAAATCTCCGATCAACAGGTTGATCTATGTTGGGGTTGTCTTAATCGAAAGGGACGTCTGTAACAGAACTTCTTGAATTCTATCCAAAATACGGATGTGTTGTATATTATGTTTAAAATAAATCATTTTTGTGATTACTGTTCAAGGTCGAATGGTATCATGAAAATCCAATTCTTTTTTTATGTCGTTTCGTCTGCGTAGTACGACTGCGCTAGGCACCTGTCCTGTAAGGGGTTAGAGGTTCTCTAGTACTTCCTTCTTGACGTGACCTTTGAGGCGATTAGACGTTGCAGTGCGTAGCTTGGTAAATTTTGGTGAGAGTAATCTTTATCCACGTTTTGGTTATTTTGTTGAATATTTGTAATAGTGGGATTTCCGTATTTACCAATGATAATAATGATTTGTGAAAAATCTGATCAGCATGATTGCTGGATGTATAGCTACAAAGCACGTGTTGGGTCGAGCACATGGTCGGCATTTTGTTAAGCCCTAAAAGGGCTTTTTATCGTTAGTTTTTTTAAGAAGCATTAGCATTAGATGTACTTATTAGTATAGGAAGGAATAGTTGAAAAATTTTGGAGCTTATACCGATGATGGATGGTTTTGGTTTCTTTTGTTGGTTTCTTTTCATGACTTCGAGATGGTTGTAACTGGGTATAGTTCGAGGTGAAATATTGCAGAGTCAATCGATTACCCTAGAATATAAGAAGACCGTTCAACGCTCATACCTTTCCACTCCTGGGAGAAGTTCAGCGTTCTCATATTTTCATTTGGGGTATTTAAAAAATTCAACCGTAAGTCATAACTTGTATAAATTTTGTTTGTATATATATATGTGTATGTATTGTAATTATTTCATAAGTGAACGATTTAAATCTATCTTGTTTATATTAAAGTCAAGAACTGGCTATCTAGAAAAGAATATAGTCCAGATCTAGGTATTTGTTACTTGCTATAATATTAAATTTTCTGTACCCATAACCACTGGTTTGAAAAGTATGTAAACTGCGTGCAATTGCATTTGGTATTATCATTGAATTTCACGTGTAATAAATTTATTTAGATTAACTCATTTTCACTCATCACTTTTTTAATATTGCTAACGAATAGAAAAATTAATTGATACTTATAAATTTGATAAGCATTTCTTCTTTTATTATTGACTTGGTATATATAAATGTTTTATAAATAAACAAATTTGTTATAAGCTCCACTCATTGGGTTTTCTTTCTCGTGCTATAAATTAATTTAACAATTTATTAATCTATTGTTCATTTAGGTACCTAGACAGTTAGTTAGGCAACCAGTACGTCTGTATGTACTGGGAACTCACACTGAGATTGAAGGAAGCTAGCCGAGGACTGGTAAGGTGTGATTATTGAGCTGGTTGATTATTATAACGAGGAGCAAAACTCCACGTACCACCTTGGAGACACACAAACGTCTTATAATAAAGGGGTTGATAAAATAAAATAAAGATATTCAGTTGCGTATGTATTGTAAATACGTCTGTAATTGCGAAAATACTTCTGCCCCAAATATTATTAAAATTCTATGTCCAATTACTTCCACATACTAGAGTGCAAATATAGTCAAGAAGGGTTCTTTTAAAGAGTCACGGATGGAAAATCCGGATGTGGAAGTAGTGTTTCCTTAAGCAGCGGTTTTTATATTATATATTTATATTTTTATTATTAGAGAAATATGTATGTTATTAATGTGCTTCACTTTATAATTGATTCCGATAAAAAAAACATTGTTATGACATTTACTTCATTGTAAATGTTAAAACAGCAAGTCAATTTAATACATTGTGAACGGTTACTTATGCTATCGATTCCTGAGAATTTATATCAGACAAAAAATATGGTCATCTACTAATCCAATTTGCTAATGCAAAAAAAATCACGTTTAAGTGAGGCATTGAGTTGGAATTACCTTTTAGTGTTTTAAAAAGTATTCTCCACGATCTGTTTCTTTACAAGAGATGAAAAAACACTGAAAAGTTCCAAGAAATACTTTGAATAAAACATTTTATCTAACGCTCCACGGTGTTAAAATTGTTAGGCAAATTGTAAAAGTTTTGTGTTTCGCCAGTGTGGAACATCTTGCTTATTGAATAGGGATGTTTACCTTTACAGTATTATATATTGATGTTGTTGCGAATAGCAGAAGACCCCACGTAAATTAGGTTTATGTTATACAACATAAAAGTAATTCGTACCGTGTGAACTAAAGAAAATTACACTGCTATACTTTTGCATACACCCTTTTTATGTATTATTCGATCTTTTCGATATTGGGTCTAAATAAAAGTTGAAATATTACCGATTACAGGCATGTTATCAGTTGTTTTCAAAGTGGTAATTTTTTAAACCTCCTGACTTTTGATTTTTTATCCTTTTTCTTAGCGCAGCTAGGAATATCTCGTAACCAGTCTTTTATGTTTAATGTGAGATTAAGATTGGTTGAAATCAGTTAAGAAATAGACGATATTATAAATTAACAAGAGAGTTAGACAATTTTCATAAAAGTTGAGATATTTTAACTTACAGTCTTATAGTTTGTAACAAATAACGAAATAAATAATTTGAAACGATTGGGGGTGTGGTCAATATTAGGATATAACCGAAATGCAACTACGCTTAAATGATACCAACAATGAGTTTTAGATTCACAACAGCGAGTTAAAGATTCACAATGGATTAAAATTACAGCTCATCAATAAAATATTACGTAACAAACAAGATCCTGTGAGCTAATTTTCGCAATGCTCGCTGTGTGCACTAAAATGTTACAGACTGATCTAAAAGAATATGTTCAATTAAAAATACTTCATATATGACATGGTAGAAAGTAAACTAGTATCACGTGGTACCATGCGCTACTTACAGTAAAAAATCTTAAGATACTTCATATACTAGGTGTGTAGTTGCAAAATCGTTGTGTAATTTACTTTAATATTTTGACAAAAAATCACTGAATGAAACTATAAAAATTTCTCTTGTAACGTGCGGAATGCGCAATAGCATCCTTCGTTACATTTTCTAAGAATTATTAGAAAAATTTTAATAATCAAACATTTTATTCTCCTATGCTCTGGTACTATAACGAACATTTCTGGACAGATGGGAGGTTGGTAGTAGCTTATAATACGCATCAGTATATTAAACAGCGCACGCTCGATAATATTCAAATTAAATTAAAGAAATAGATCAAACTGACTGAAAAATTAAGTTGAGTCGAGTATTTATAATAAAGTCGGATAGTCACATGAAACGTAGAACTATCAGTAACATTATAGATCATTTGGCTAATTAATATTTCACTAAAATAAAGAGAACTACTTTTTGGGGCGGAGCCGCATTACTGTCGGTCCGAAACATATGTCACAATACACCGCGTAGACTAAATTCGCTCTTTTTCACTCGAGCCGTCCTTCGAGGTGGACGTAATAGAAATTTTGTAAGACCCTGACGGGGATATTGGTAGAGAGGAACCTTATAGACGTATAAGGTAATAGTTAAATAATTATATATTGTTAAATACCATCTAACATTTAAACATATTGTTTTAGGTTCTTTCTTTCTTCTTTCTTATTTTCTATATAATTACAAATTTCATTTCCACGTCGAAGTGATCTTAATGTTACACCTTTGCTTTAAGAAAAATTATCTACGTTCTATGTTGATACTACGTTTTTATATACGTTTTCTTGAGAACTTTTTGGGATAAGAATACTATGTTTACCTTTATTATGAAATTTTCGACACAACATCTATTTAAGATTTTCTATCAAGCATACGAAAACCTGGGCGAAGAAATTATTTATGTTATTCGAGCATAGCACGCCTCTACGATTTCATAACCTTCAAAGTGGAATGGTACGACATGTGACATCCCGCTAGAGCAAAATGGAGATCATGAACCATTTAACTACCCAACGGTTATAATCTATTATCATCGGAGGACCGGGGCATGCTTAGGAATTTCTCTCATCAGGATATTATAATAAAAGATAAGTACCTTTGATTATTACCTGTAAAAGGGATTATTTTCGCATATCTAGTGCTACACATTAATTCGTAGTCACTCATATCTTAAATCCGTTGTTACAAATATTTCGTCGTAGTTATTTATATCTTAAATTCGCTGTAACAAATATTTCTTCGTAGTATCGATTTCTTGTATTCAACGCTTAACGTAATCGTAGTTGTTTGATAACATGATATTTTTTTGAATTTTGCCAGTATCGCAAATTCGCTGTGTCAAAGTACTTTTGTTTTAGATGTGTCTCAATGGTTAGACACGTCAGTTATTTGCACATAATACGCGTCGTGTGATCTGATATTTCCTAGATTTGACTCGTCAAGTCGCATCACTTATGTGGATTATTTATTTAAAGGAATTCGGATGTTCGGGGCGCGGTGAAA
The DNA here is from genome assembly GCA_963583905.1 of Stenurella melanura. Lineage (NCBI taxonomy): Eukaryota > Metazoa > Arthropoda > Insecta > Coleoptera > Cerambycidae > Stenurella > Stenurella melanura. The sequence goes on from OY757316.1 coordinate 20,127,857, forward strand.
TGTGTATTATCTTTTGTGGTTATATAACTTGGGGTGTCCCGTATTTTATTTGCTAGAGATGAGTTCTAGTATTATTTTGTTATGGTTATATAACTTGGGGTGTCCCGTTTTTGAGTATTTGGCATTACGTAGCGGGGAGGCTATATACTGGTAGGCTCAAATAAATATCAGGTTCGAGTGAAATAGCATATCTTTTATTAGCTAAGTTTTATTATCTTATCTTTGTAAAATATTTTAATATGTCTAATGCTGTAATATATTTTGTTTGTTGGATTATTTGCGAGATACCTTTGTATTATAGTTCGGTTTAAATCTCGTAAATATCTCGTGCTGTAAATAGCTTGTTTGTCGGATCGTTTGCGAGATACCTTGTATTATAGTTCGGTTTAAATCTCGTAAACGTTCATGTCTTTTGTAATATATGAGTTTTAGTATTGAGGTAAAATTACGAGATGTATCTTTTGTAATATAGTTTTTTTTATCTCGTAAACACCTCAAGTTTATGTTGCTGTTGAGCAATATGTAATATAGTATATCTTGTAATATAGTTTACCTTGTACATATTTTGGTGATATTTTGCTATACAGTATCGCTGATGCTGTGATAGCTCATTGTTTTGTGATATAATATTTTGTAATATAGTTCTATTGTACATATGTAATTTTTGTCTTTGGTTTATCTTTATCTTCAATTTTCCTTGATTACACTCAGTAATCAATGGCGCCCAAGCCTTGAACTCGACGCCCTTTTGCTCTCCGTATCTTTACTGTGCTAGCCAGGTTACACCAGTGACGCTAACCACGTCGCTCGTAGGGTGGCCCACACTTGAACACCTGGGCCATATTTAAACATCGAGGTAAAACCTTCTTTTCTTAGCCACACAAAGTGGCGCCCAACGTGGGGCTTGATTACTTTAAAGGAGTAGAGAGTTCAAGGAAAATTTTCGTTATCTATCTTTTACTATTTGTATGCTATCTTTATCTTTTATTGTTTATCTATTATCTATTGTCTTTTATGTTTTGCTATTTTTCTAAGTATTTTTCTTAACTTTAGTACGTTGTAAATATTGTTTTTAACATTTAATATTAGTTTATTTATGCTATACTTTTAAAATTTCCTTTATTTACTAACGATTTAGTTAATCGTCTGATGTATTCTAATCGATACTTGGAAATTGTGTTTCAGTGAGAATTCTATTGTTATGCAATATGGAGGTAAATTACTTACTTACACTCAGATGAATTGGACTATGAACTAAGGATCAGAGGAGCTATCGTTCATGGGAGTATAACTGTAAAAAAATCAATTCTTAGAAGACGAGGAAACTTCAATTTGTAGAAAAAAATGAGTATATTAGAGGGTATGACTTCTAAATTTTATTCTAATATTCAGTATCCTGATTACAAAAGGATTAAAACTAAATTGTTACATGTACATAACTGTTTAAATAAATTTTCAATGTTAAATTAACAATTAGCTAATTTGCAAGTATATTTTTGAATTTATGACTCAAGTCATGTTATTATTTGATCATGTATAGCAAAGAATATCTCAAAACATAGGTACCCATGGAAATATAATAAATTTTGCTGTATCATTTCAAATTTCAAGTGCTGAAAATTTTCAGACACAAAGTCTCTTAGTCATTCAAATAATAGAGTATCTATAGAAAGAAGATTCATTAGAACTAAATATAGTTAATATTAATCACGTTCATACAGTTAACCATTTAATTTATCATTTAAATTATTTTGTTGCTTATTAAAAACTGTCATTTTAAGCTTACTGCTAGATATTTCAGTGTATGTATAAAAATCTCTATAAAACATCGTTTATAATTTATAAAGATATAAATACATAAAAACTTTGATGGTCGATGGTGAAATCAGGGACCGTGACAAGCTCATTATAGTTGATAAATGATATCAAACATCTTCCTTTATTTGATGTTTATTATCTTTATTTTTTTTGCAAGAATTAAATTTAATGCTTATAGTTAGGTGGTAGACGTGCAGAAACAAATATAATCTTTATATTTATATAGGACTATAAAATAATCAAAAGCTAGTTAATACACAACGAATCAATGCTTTATAGGATATATTTGTTTAAAGCTATTTAAAATGGTTAATAGTATCAAATATTCGCCATTTTATAATTTTAGATATTGGTTTTGTGAACCATTGAAATTGAACTTAGATTTCGAAACATAAGTTTGGTAATTAAATGAAAATAAAATGTCACCTATGACATAAAACTAATAGTCCAGTTCATGATGCTAAAAATATTAACCCGAGTGATTTTGATAAATCTTAGTAATATTATGTTACACACTTGTTCTGTACATGCTTAATATGATTTCACTGTTAATCAAAAGCAACAATTAAGTAAAGTTACAGAAAATTTTCAATAATTGGTACCTCAAAATTTAGCATTGACTAGCTTAGCTGAACATAAAATAAACTGAACCGAAAATCAACCGTTTAGGCATTACGTGAAAAATTATAATAATAATAAAAATAAAATTAGTTTATGAACGAAATAATTTTTTTATGAGATGTTAAGTTTTTAAATGAAAAAAAAATATTATAACTTATGGAAGCGAGACTTGAATTCGAAGTCTGAGATGTAGTTTATAAAAGGAACTATGTTTTGAGTGATGTTCGAAATAATTTTCAGCTAAAATTGGCTCCTAAGTTTTAAAATGCATTATAACTAGTGAAATCTCTCCTCTAATATATGAATTAGAAGGAAGACTATTGGTCATTATTATATAATAGACATAAAGGCCATGCACAACGATATCTCCATTGATAACCCTTCTTTAAATTTGATAAATAATAAAAAAATAAAAAATATAAGAATTTAAGCAAATAGACCAAATTGTCTGCTTTATGTTGTATATGTTGTATATTCTGTATTTACTATTTATGTAAGTTGCCTCTATAAGTGTATATTGTATTTTAGTTATATCCGATAGAAATATGATGTATCTAACGCGAAAATAATCTCTTCGAAAAACAATCTCTTAGAAAAAATTTCTTAGAAAATCTCTTAGAAAAAAAAATTTTCTCTTAAAAAAAAAATATATTTGACATATATTTTTATGTGGGCTCCGGGATATTGTAACGTGCGGAATGCGCAATAGCATCCTTCGTTACATTTTCTAAGAATTATTAGAAAAATTTTAATAATCAAACATTTTATTCTCCTATGCTCTGGTACTATAACGAACATTTCTGGACAGATGGGAGGTTGGTAGTAGCTTATAATACGCATCAGTATATTAAACAGCGCACGCTCGATAATATTCAAATTAAATTAAAGAAATAGATCAAACTGACTGAAAAATTAAGTTGAGTCGAGTATTTATAATAAAGTCGGATAGTCACATGAAACGTAGAACTATCAGTAACATTATAGATCATTTGGCTAATTAATATTTCACTAAAATAAAGAGAACTACTTTTTGGGGCGGAGCCGCATTACTGTCGGTCCGAAACATATGTCACAATACACCGCGTAGACTAAATTCGCTCTTTTTCACTCGAGCCGTCCTTCGAGGTGGACGTAATAGAAATTTTGTAAGACCCTGACGGGGATATTGGTAGAGAGGAACCTTATAGACGTATAAGGTAATAGTTAAATAATTATATATTGTTAAATACCATCTAACATTTAAACATATTGTTTTAGGTTCTTTCTTTCTTCTTTCTTATTTTCTATATAATTACAAATTTCATTTCCACGTCGAAGTGATCTTAATGTTACACCTTTGCTTTAAGAAAAATTATCTACGTTCTATGTTGATACTACGTTTTTATATACGTTTTCTTGAGAACTTTTTGGGATAAGAATACTATGTTTACCTTTATTATGAAATTTTCGACACAACATCTATTTAAGATTTTCTATCAAGCATACGAAAACCTGGGCGAAGAAATTATTTATGTTATTCGAGCATAGCACGCCTCTACGATTTCATAACCTTCAAAGTGGAATGGTACGACATGTGACATCCCGCTAGAGCAAAATGGAGATCATGAACCATTTAACTACCCAACGGTTATAATCTATTATCATCGGAGGACCGGGGCATGCTTAGGAATTTCTCTCATCAGGATATTATAATAAAAGATAAGTACCTTTGATTATTACCTGTAAAAGGGATTATTTTCGCATATCTAGTGCTACACATTAATTCGTAGTCACTCATATCTTAAATCCGTTGTTACAAATATTTCGTCGTAGTTATTTATATCTTAAATTCGCTGTAACAAATATTTCTTCGTAGTATCGATTTCTTGTATTCAACGCTTAACGTAATCGTAGTTGTTTGATAACATGATATTTTTTTGAATTTTGCCAGTATCGCAAATTCGCTGTGTCAAAGTACTTTTGTTTTAGATGTGTCTCAATGGTTAGACACGTCAGTTATTTGCACATAATACGCGTCGTGTGATCTGATATTTCCTAGATTTGACTCGTCAAGTCGCATCACTTATGTGGATTATTTATTTAAAGGAATTCGGATGTTCGGGGCGCGGTGAAATGTGTATTATCTTTTGTGGTTATATAACTTGGGGTGTCCCGTATTTTATTTGCTAGAGATGAGTTCTAGTATTATTTTGTTATGGTTATATAACTTGGGGTGTCCCGTTTTTGAGTATTTGGCATTACGTAGCGGGGAGGCTATATACTGGTAGGCTCAAATAAATATCAGGTTCGAGTGAAATAGCATATCTTTTATTAGCTAAGTTTTATTATCTTATCTTTGTAAAATATTTTAATATGTCTAATGCTGTAATATATTTTGTTTGTTGGATTATTTGCGAGATACCTTTGTATTATAGTTCGGTTTAAATCTCGTAAATATCTCGTGCTGTAAATAGCTTGTTTGTCGGATCGTTTGCGAGATACCTTGTATTATAGTTCGGTTTAAATCTCGTAAACGTTCATGTCTTTTGTAATATATGAGTTTTAGTATTGAGGTAAAATTACGAGATGTATCTTTTGTAATATAGTTTTTTTTATCTCGTAAACACCTCAAGTTTATGTTGCTGTTGAGCAATATGTAATATAGTATATCTTGTAATATAGTTTACCTTGTACATATTTTGGTGATATTTTGCTATACAGTATCGCTGATGCTGTGATAGCTCATTGTTTTGTGATATAATATTTTGTAATATAGTTCTATTGTACATATGTAATTTTTGTCTTTGGTTTATCTTTATCTTCAATTTTCCTTGATTACACTCAGTAATCAATGGCGCCCAAGCCTTGAACTCGACGCCCTTTTGCTCTCCGTATCTTTACTGTGCTAGCCAGGTTACACCAGTGACGCTAACCACGTCGCTCGTAGGGTGGCCCACACTTGAACACTTGGGCCATATTTAAACATCGAGGTAAAACCTTCTTTTCTTAGCCACACTCTAAAATTATGTAACTAAAATGAAACAGTAAAACCTGGTTAGAGCCTTGGTGTTTTCTCTGACAACTGCAGCGTGACCTGTCACCACTTCTTAAGATGTTCTCAACGTTGCTTACGACTACGACTCCGTGTCGTAAGAACTAAATAGAACACCAGCTAAGTAAAATAAAAGCTTACCTCCTATAGAGAGTATTGCATAACTTTCACGAAACACGTGGCAATCGGATTACGACAAGCAACAGAATTCCTTCCTGGAACTTACAAAATGCTTCTGGCAGGACGGTAAAGAAACACTGGGTACATCAAATCAAATCCCTTTTCAGTGTCAGCGATGTAAAACCCAAATTCTTCACTACAAAACCGGGACCGCCGCCATTCCGCTAATCTCGTCGCTGTCGAAGAACGAAAACCAGCTGGAAATGTACTCTACAGTTCTCCTGTTCTCAGTGTTGCCAACTTGAGCATCTAGAGAACTCTTTCTCTAGCCAATAAAAATGCGCCAACAAAGGACTTTGCAATTTAAAGACTGAATTACACGATTATGTATTATTTCCACTACAAGAATATGTGAGTAACACCTCTATCAAAATTATGCTTAAAGAAAACATGTTTACTACCCACAATTTCTCATCAAGATAGGCAACCATCTACTATCGGATTCCAGATCGTGGGTTGCATACTCAAAAAATGAATTAATCAAGGTTAATTTACAGTATTCAAACTGAAATTATTAATGTAGCTTTTTCAAATGCTACAATAAATATCTGTTTTTTCTTCAAAATACTCTTGCTGATATGTTACATGCTTTCATGCACGACATACGGAACACAATGTGGTTTATGCAAGATGGAGCTACCCCTCATTTCTGCATTGAAGTCAGGAATTATCTTGATGAGTCTTTCCCACGCAGATGGATCGGTCGAGGAAGTGAGTTTGCTTGGCCACCAAGTAGTCCTGATTATAATCCCTGGGATTTTTATGTGTGGGGACATATGAAGTCCTTAGTCTATGCAAATACTATCAACTTAAGAAAAGAACTATGGGACAAAACACAAAACGCAGCCAATTTTATTAGAGGACAGGAAAATATATTTTTCAATGTAAGAAAATCTCTTATGAAAATAATTAGAAAGGATATAGAAGTAGGTGGAGACCATATCGAAAATTTACTCTAAGTTGCAGCAATGTGGTTTTCGCATAGGGGGAAAGTTTATACAATAAATACTAATGTGCGGTATTACCTTAAAAAATGGCAGCTCGATTGAGTGCCTGGATTTGGACTGTAATTGATTGCGTTTGAATGGTAAGAACAGAGGAATTTCGCAAACTTCTTACCTTAATAAAGGCCCTCCTTGATGTCTTAATGTTGGGGTGGTTTTTGGGGTAGAGCTCTCACGCCACCTGGACTGGAGCACGTTGCTGGCAGGCACGTTGAACACACTTAAGATCGGCAAAATAGACAATATAAAATACAATTAATGATAGCGTCCACGAACGTGTGGTAGCAATCTGACTTCCTTTTGCGTGAGGCGCATGGCCGTAAGAAGTCACAAAAAACCCTGACAATACCATTCAACGGAAGAGAATTTAAAATGTAACGCGCAAAAGTAAACTAAACAACTAGATAAGTAGGTGTTTATTTATTATTGCTAATGAGGACGAAACAACTAATGTCATTAAGTCAACTTTTATGTTATTTTTCGATCTTCTAATAAGATTAGATCCTTTTGATTTATGTATTTATCTCAATACCATGAAAATATTCCATTAGTTCATAAGAAAGTGAGAAAGAGTTTACGTTGATATTACGATTTTGTTTTCCCCTACATTTTGTACTATTTTCAATAAATATTCAATAAATACACTTTGTTTCATTAAAGAATTTGTCTTTCAAAAAACTATTCAAATGTTTAACGGCAATTTCCCCGAAAACGGTTGGGGTTATCAAGTTCTACCGAGTGTACCTTTTATACGTGGAAATGATGCCCTCATCAGATTTTCTGGTCGGAAGTACCACTACGTTTCGTCTAAGAAAAAAATTGAAAAAATGTATCATCAGAGACAGGTCCTGCGGCGCCCTCTATGATCTAACGTGATGTAATACATAAGTTATTGTTTCTCAGGATAGAAAAAGTTCCTCTAGCAAATTTGCCGAAGATGTTGAGTTATATTAGCATAGTGTAATTCTGTTCAAAGAAAAATCAAAGTACCCGTTGGAAAATAATGTATTCCATACAAATAATTCATCCTTACAATTTAGAATCAAATACGGTACTGTGATAGGAACATCCACTTATCTCCAAAATGGACTCCCATCCATTATTACCAATAAATTTAAAATTAATTTATTGAAAATTCTCTCCAGGACTATAAAAGATAATATATTTTATAGTAGTCTATGAAATAATTGAAGTAATTTAATTTTAAAATTATACGCATGTCGAATTTTGACCAGCTAGATTGAATAAATCGACCACTGTCTGTCGACTAGAGTCAGTGTCAGAATAAAGTCGCTGGCTTGAAGCCGAAAGCCGCAGGACGAAAGTCTTGATAATAAAAGGAGTGAGAAATGCTTTCGTCACCTTCAGACTTTTTGATATCCCGCTATAAGCTCTCCCGAACTATTAGGATATCCTGGATCATCTTTCGACATATTGTTATTATAATAAATTATAGCGTCAATAAGAAATAAAGCGGCTGTTCCTGAAAGACATAAGCTTTTATTAAAGTATAATATATAAGAAGCACTTCATGGAAGAATTTTCTATCAAAAGCAATCTGATATTTGATACCATAATAAACAACTTGACAGCAGATTTCATGGCAATTAATGCGCTATTGTTTTCAAGGCTCTTCCGAACAAGTAGAGAAAGAACCGATGTTGAAATCAATATCACTGATGCGGACTGGTAGACCATTAATTTGCAGGCTTTTATATAAAAGTCTTCTTGTTTAATTTTCGTCAATTGAAAAAGTTTATTGTTTTTCTACTTTCTGAAGGGTGTCACTGTTTTTGCCCGGTAGCATTAATCGCAGACCGTTAATCCTCGCTTTAATTGACTTTATTCAGTTCGATAAAAGACTACATTGCACTCATGGGAAGCTCCGAAAAACAAAGTTTCTCATTGGGCAATACAGAATATTACCAAGAATAAATTCATTTTTATTTTTATTATTAGAATGAACAAGTTTTTCAATAGAATGTAAGTAAAACTTTTTGAACAGCTAATGAGTTTCTCTTACTAGCGTTGCATAATTATGAAGAAAAAAAATTGTTTAAAGTGAAAGAACTTTTAACAATTTAGGGAGTTCAATTTTTTTAATGGCCTTATTTATATTAATGTCCTGTATTATTTCGTACAGGCAAATTAGCTATTTAGGGTAACAAAAATTAATAAAAGGATCATCTCTGGGACCTAAGTAGATAATAACCTGGAGAATGAGATGATGCATTCTTTGCATTTCCAAGTTCCGGGAAAATTCAAAAAAATTTGGAAAAACTTTTTGATTTCCTGGTTTTTTGCTCTAGCGGCCAAAATAATGAAAATAGAGAAAAAAGTTCCCAACAAAAGTTGTAGCTCGTCTCTTTCTCTACAAAAAAGGTCTTTACAGTTTTCTGTCTTACTTAAGCCGTTTAGAATATAAATCGAGTTTTCCACTTACAGTTTTAAGCCGCTCCAAAATGCGCGAAAAATGAGAATTCTCGGGGAGTTTCGTACGACCGGGCTCATCGATCGATAATTCTTACTATTCAGAGCCGCTAAAAAAACGAGAATAACACAAAATGTAGAGAAAAGTCTCAGCTTTAATGTGGAACTAATCACAAAATTCATAAAAAAAATTATCATAGAGAAAAAGTGTCAGAAGATCGCTTAGTAAACTTGGTACAGTTGATTCACAGATTTATTCATACCTTTGCCTGGAGAATGATAATTCATTTTGCTTATATATTCTAATATGATGATATATTAATCCAACTAACATTTTATTGCAATTACTTTTGTTGGAAAAATACGCCTGGCGATCAACGTAGAGGGTATATTTCTCATCGAACAATCACCTCCAAATTTTGGAGTTCAATTCGCTATATCTATAAATAATAATAGCACAGTCTTAATTTTTAGATTATAAGTACAATAAAAGATATTCTTTCGAATGACTTAAGAGTTTTTTAAATGCGTTCAGTACTTTTTGAATTTGTCTACATTATTCATACACGTTCAGAAAATGCACAATTATACAGTAAAACATATACAACTTATTTCTTTCTTAACATTCTTCAATGAAATACAGATTAAAGTGCGTGAAATCGAATCCATGCAGTGAAAAAGCACCCATTGTTGCGGGAGAAATAGACAGGATGCATAAAACTCAAAAATATGAATAAATCAACTGTATAAAATTTACTAAGCCATCTTCTAATACTTATTTCTCTATGAATTTTTTTTTATGAATTTTTTGATTAGTTCCACATTAAAACTGAGAATTTTCTCTACATTTTGTGTTGTTTTCATTTTTTTAGCGGCTCTGAATAGTAAGAAATTATTATCGATCGATGTGTCCGGTCGTACGAAACTCCCAGAGAATTCTCATTTTCCGCGCATTTCGGAGCGGCTCAAAACTATAAGTGGAAAACTGGATTTATCTCCTAAACGGCTTAAGTAAGACAAAAATTTGTACAGACCTTTTTTATAGAGAAAGAGACGAGCTACAAATTCTGTTGATAACTTTTTTCATTCATTTTCATTATTTTAGCCGCTAGAGCAAAAAAAAAACGAAAATCAAAAAGTATTTCGAAATTTTTTGAATTTTCCCGGAACTTGGAAGTGCAAAGAATGCATCATTCCACTCTACAGGTTATTACCTACTTAAATCCCGGAGATGATCCTTTTATTAATTTTTGTGAGGGTTTTACAAAATGTTGCCTTCATTGCCTGTACTAATTGTCTTCTTTTTTCTTTTTTTTTTCATTTCTCGCCACCTCTGCATGAACTATCCCGGTGGAGATCTAGTGTTGACTACATATGAGAGAGCATCCCACATCCTGGCGGAGTTCAGCTATTGCTGTTCTACCACTCAACCGGGATACGTACACATAGACATCAGCACAACGACCTTTTCCTGCGATGTTACCATCTACCGCAGCTGAGGCTCAAACTCAGGAAAGATAACAGCGACTAGACATGTTGTGCCAGTCAACAGCGGTCTAATTCACTGCTACCGTCTGGGTAGCACATGAAAAACGCCACTAAACATCCATACCCTGGCCAGGATTCGAACCCGGGACTCCGTTGTTACAATTATTAGGCTAATTTTAATTATATAATGTTTATTAGACGTTGAAAAATTACTACTCATATGGTTAGATGCCGTTGGTTAAACCTTAGTAATTAACCAAATATGCTGGGGGCCCTTATTCCTTAATTGGTTGACGTTGAACTGAAGTCAGCAACTAATTTAATAAAGTTGGATGTTTTATATAGTTTCAATGTTTGCAGTTTTGTTGCCTTCTATGCATGAGATATGGTTTGTCAAACACAAGTTGTACAAAACATAAGATGTCTTCTCTATGGTATGTCTCCAGAGAAAGGGAATTAAATAAGTATGGAAAAAAGGAAAATCCTTTAAAATGTTATACGCGTCGATTAAAATACTGGGGTTCTGATTAAAAATATTAGAGACAATGAGAAAATCATGAAAAACCATCTAGATACTACCACTAGTGTCTACTATCTACGTCCTGAGATGCTGTCTACAACAACATTGCAATCTAACTCAAACATATCCTAACATAGAGAATACTACTTGTACAAATATATTGTCGCCACACCACAGGATTGTTTACACTACGGACGTTCGACTAATTACATTGAAATGTTGTCTTAGAGAGAAGCCACAATAAAACCCCATTTTGCACCAACTGATGGAAAACAGGTTCTACTTTGTTCCGTTCATTATGCAAATATTGATAAGCAATCTTTAACATTTTCTATAGCATGGTAAATTTTGAAATCATCAGTAAATAATACTTTTTCACAGTCAACAATCTGTACCAGATCATTAATGAGGAGTAAGAATAGCAACGGACCAAGGTTTAATCCCTGGGGTACTCCAGAAGTAGAAGTAAACTGGTTAAGTTCACAACCATTATAAGATACTTACTAAATTCTGTCCGTTAAGTAGGACCTAATAACTGCTACAAAAGGTTTATTAAATTCAAAGTTATTCAACTTAGGCACAATTATTGTGTGATCGATGCCATTAAAAGCTTTGGCACAGTCGGTATATATAACGTCAATCTGCCCATGCGTAATAGTAATCTTCAGTAATATTTAAGGCTCCCAATCATTTTCATGGTCCAAGTTCTGTTTTCCGCATACATGGGGACCGACGCGAGGTACAATATCCAACGTAATTTTTACCATAATGTTAGTACTTCAGTTCTGAATAAAATAAAGTAGATTTCACCGTCTAACCAACGTCAATTTTATTGACCAAATTAGTGCATATATATGGGTTGGAACAACGTCGAGACTGAGTTAAATACTGACGTCAGGATACTAAAATGGCAACGTCGGGAAGACGTAGACGTGTAATAGCTTTGGGGTACATCAAATCACAATAATTTAAACAGTTATTGATTGCTTGATTGATTGATTTGCCATCGTAAGATGAGCATTGTTATCGATTCCAGGCTTCCCGGCTGGAGGTTCGTTCCAACGCGCAGCTCGGTCGTCCGCCGAACACGCCCAACGGACGGCCAAACCGCGTACCGGAACTAAATTTTGGATGGTTTATATACCATGAGACATGCTTGCTGTCAGCAGCAAGAGCCACATGTCCCATGGGATAGAAATATAGGGTTGGAAGTGTAGTAGGTGTTTGTGCGATGCTTCTTTTAAGTTTCCATCCATCATCATCTCCTTATTTATTCTTCTTCTAACTTTTCTGTTTCTTCTGTTTCTAAACCTAGCAGTGTGCACCTCCTATCTACATATGTTCACTTTGCTTGTCTGCCAAGACATACTTACATTTGCTCGCCGCAGGGAGCTTTTATTTATTAACTGTTCCACAGGTTAATATCCATTTGCGGTGGAAGTGCAGCGAAGAACCCGGTCACGTGGTAGAAAAGGCTCTTTATAGCGAGTTATGAGAAAGAGGCCCGAGAGAATATCTTGCACACACTGTATATTAGTTGGTTTTTGTAGTAATTACTTTCAACTTCCGCTTTCCAATTCCGCATATTTTACTATTTCATTACCTATGTTTAATACTTTTTCAATTTTACTTTTAATTTTTTAGGACGCTATGTATATCAGGCAGATGCTGACTCTTCTGGCCTGAGAGTCATCTCTGCACTAGCATTATATGGGCAAGGATTAGTAAATCAATAAATAGAACTCAAAAATAAAGACTTATCTTTTCATCCTTTGCCGATGTTACTACTTTCATTCGTTAGAAGCCAATCCGCTACCCTTCATCGATGGTATAGTTTGTATTATATTGCTAGATGTTTTCTTCATCGCAATAAATCACTCAAGAGGGTGCTCGGCTGAGTTGGTCTAGGTATAGGCACTTGCACTTGCTTTACTTTATTTAAAAACATTGTACCAGTAATTATTAATTCCATATGAACTTTGTTATTCTATTATGGCGTTTCACTAAGGGCAGAATCTTGCTGTACCGGTGGCTTAAATTGTGTCAAGTTTAACAGGGTATTTACCGCTTTTTTAGCGCATTTTCCGGAGCATTCCACAGTACGTCTGTACACGATGTTAGTCAACCCTGAACCGTCCACAATAATTTAAATAGTTATTTATACTAAACAGTAATTTCACCAATTGAAAGAAAATTAATATAATTTCCCATCTCGGGCGTCGCCACTGATATAACGTTATTTTGTCGCATCTCTATTGAGGCAAGAGCAGACGAAGCTGGGGTTGCAAGTGAACATACCCCTTCGAAATCTTAGTATCACCGTTATATTCCATAAATAGATCAGAGACACTGAACGGGTTAATTCATGATTAATACTCTTCCTGTTCATATTAATCACAAACTGTTTATCCCTTGCAACAAATTGTTTACCTCGACAGCCAGCAGCCACTCACTTCCCCCGAATAATTAGTACACCAACTGCACATCAACCTCATAATAATTATTAACTAGCGCTTGTTGCTTCTTGGGTTAATTACTGTCTTTATATAGTTGTTTGCTTCGAGCAAGTACTTCATTACAGTTCAAGACTGACGTTTTTGTGCCAGAAGTTTTATCAAAGCAAAGGCTAATTACGAAATATTACGTATTATATTGAGTGGTGACAGGAAACTTCAAACAAAATAGGGAGCGAGATCGATAAACACAAGTTAATCGGTACTCGACGGAGCCGCAATTAATATGAAGACATCTTTGTTTAATTACTAATTATAAATTACACACTGCTTTTAAATGAATCAAACAATATATTATAAATACTCTACAAATGTTTGTTAGGCCTTTATCAAGAGAATACTCTTACAAAGTGAATACTAAAGGTTTCGATGCGGATATTCTAATTTATACCTAAATGTATTTGCCTTTATCTATTTATGACCTAATCTTTGGGTAGACCTAACCTGATTATAGTAATAATAATAATTAAGAATTTATTGCCCAATAGAATACTCCAGCTACAGGACAACTTTACAAAATAGAACTAAATTATATAAATGCAAAGTATGCAATATGAAATATAAAATATAAAAATAAAACTATAAAAAAACCGTACCCATAAAAAAATATTTAAAAAAAGTATAGAATATAAGATTATAAGATATAAAAGCATAAAATAATTATTTCGTTTAGAATCGTTTAATATGTATTTGAATGTAGGTTACAATCTATTTCGAACACAGTTTTATGGTTTTGGAGTAATTATTTAAAGAAAGACTAAACATGTCACAATGGTCACCAATAGAGTTATATATTTCCATCATGAAATAAATGGGTGATTTAGCAAGAATATTTGTTCTTTTAGATGGTAGCGCAAAAGTAAAGGTTTGATGAGAGCCTACGCGTGAAATTCTAAAATTAATTTGAGATAGGAGTTATGGAGAGTCTATTGTATTATTGATCAGCTTGTAAATAAACATTAAATTTGAGATGATTTTTCTGTTTTCTGATGAATCCAAGTAAAACCATGTTAACATTAAATAGTTTGGATATCCCTGTTCGGGGTATTGGTGATCCGTTTTAAAACATAAGTATTTAAGAAATTTCCGTTGAACAGATTCTAATGATTGTGAATATTTCTCATAAATAGGATTCCATATTGCTGACCTATACTCCAATTTCGAACGCACAAAACATACATATAATGTTTTTAGTGCTTCTGTATTAGTAAAAAATTTTTGAATTTCTTATAATAAAACCGAGTGTTTTTAACGCCGATTTAGTAATCGAATAAATGTGTCCTGTGAATTCCAATCTCGAGTCGAACAGTATACTCAAATCTTTAATACTCTCACAACGAGTTAAAGAGATGTCTTTGGAACTATATGAATATTCAACTAGATTTACCTTTCGTGAATAAGTATTAACTTTACATTTAGATACATTCATTGATAATTTATTCACTAGGCACCAATTCTCAATGATATTTAATTGTTCTTGTAATCTTGCACAATCCTCTATGGTAGTGATTTCACCAAATAATTTCAGATCATCCCCAAAGAGAAGCTTGTTGCAATTCAGTCCATCACATAAGTCATTAATAAATACGGAAAATAAGAGTGGACCCAAGTTTGAACCTTGAGGTTGCGACATATGTATTTGATTTAAACCATTGTACTGAACATACTGTAACCGGCTTTGTAGTAAGACTCAAAAAATTTAACAAGTGTAACACTAAAGCCAAAGTTGCCAAGTTTATTAATTAAAAGTATATGATCGATGTGGTCAAAAACCTTCGAGAAGTCAGTGTACACTACGTCCACCTGCCCCCGTTTGTCTAGTATACTGGAAATAAATTGAGTTAGACACGCTAAGTTAAATATCGTAAAGCGTTTTTCCATAAAACCGTGCTGAGATATAGAAATTAAATTTTTTACAACTGGATATATTACATTATACACCGACGCCTCGAAAACCTTTGCAAAATTTGATAAAATAGAAATACCCCTGTAGTTAAGCACATCACTTATGTTACTATTTTTATGTATCGGACACTCTCTTGCCAGTTTCCAGGATTCAGAAAATTTTGATGTCTTTAGCAATAGATTGAATACGTTAAAGACATCAATATTTCCTGAATGTTGGAAACTGGCAAGAGTGTGTCCGATACATAAAAATGGTGACATAAGTGATTATGTAAATCAATGGATAGTTCTTAGCAATTTGTTTATTACAGGGGTATTCAAGAAATTTTGCTGGTCATTCGTGGTACAAGGATTGTTTTTGAACGATTTCTTGATTTCTAGTTGTTCAAGAAAATCTAAACGTTTACGTTTTCTTTCTGAATAAAGTAAATTTATGTTATTTGTATTTACGAAATGGTTGTTTTCAATACAATGTGTTGACATTCCTGCATTTTTATTGTTGTTCAAAATCGATTTGTATGTGCTTGTACCCTGTTCACAACGTTTCTACCAGTCTGATCAATATAGACACATTACAATCTTTACATTTGATTTTATATACACCAGATTTATTAATTATATTTCATGTTTCTTTGCAATTAACCAACATTTTTCCTAAATTCGTTCTACTCACACTTATCGAATTCCATCGAATCGAATTCTGAACAACTTTCAAAACATTTGTAGTAAAACATGTCTAAAACTAATATTATTTACAAGAAAAATTGCAAAGAGTATCCCATAGAATGTGCAACAAAAATATAACTAGTTTATTCTTCTTCAAAGTTTTCTGTTTCTTCTGTTTCTGGATCTAGAAGTGTGCACTGCCTCCTGCCCACTTGCGTCCATAAGTATATGATTTCATGTTTCCCAGAAATCTGCGTTTTAGCTCGCTGCAATGAGCATTTATTTATATTAACCATTCCACAGGCAAATATCCGTTTATGGTGCAGGGAAAGGCTTTGTCTCGCGGTAAAAGGAGCTTTTTCATCGGGTTATGAGAGGCCCGAGAGAATATTCTGTACACCCTGTATATTGGTTTGTTTTTGAAGTAATCAGTTTTAGTTTCCGTTTTCAAATTACGGGCGTTTTTCTATTTCATTACCTATGTTTAACACCTTTTCAATTTTAATTTATTTTTCAATTTAGATAAAGAAATAAACTACATTAATAAACTAAACTACCAGTTAAACAAAACTTATCCGTTTCGTTCACAGTTGGCTGTAAAGTCATTTTTTCGGATTTTTCGATTTTCCGGAAATTTTTTCCATTGCACTATATATTGTTTTCTTATTTGTTGAAGGTAGAAGTAAAAACAGCCTTGTCGGAATTCTGTCGGATAAGTACATTTATGAGAAATCGCAGTTGAAAATTTCACTTTTTTTACTTTTTCAACTGAATTAAGCAACAACCGTCCAATACTTTGATTAAAAAAAAATAAGGCTTATGTGGGTTACCAAAAGATATACTTTCACCAAGTTTGAGCCAAGTCGAATTATTTTTGTAGAAGAAAAAAATAATAAACCGAAAGGTCGGTTTCTTGCATGTTTCTCGAAAAATTTGGAGGTTAGGATGAAAATGCTCTCCACATGAGTTGTATATCTCTTTATTACCAACAACTTTTACATTAAACTTTTTTCGATAGGATACGTAATTTAGCCAAAAATCGCAAGAACCATTTTTCGTCCTTAAAAGTCCACCCCATTTCATAGAAAATCGCAGGTGATTCGGACTATTTTTCCTTCTTTAGTTGTGATATGTTCT
Source organism: Stenurella melanura (assembly GCA_963583905.1). Classification (NCBI taxonomy): domain Eukaryota; kingdom Metazoa; phylum Arthropoda; class Insecta; order Coleoptera; family Cerambycidae; genus Stenurella; species Stenurella melanura. The sequence goes on from OY757316.1 coordinate 20,145,170, forward strand.
AAAATATTCTGCTATCAGCTTGCTGTAACGACTAATTTTTTTTATTCTAACACTTATCTAGCCTGGATTAAATATATCCCCACAGATGGTACATCTACTACACAATTCTCGCCTAAAATTGCATAGCTTCTAGAAGGTGGAATGAGATCGCTGCATTTCCCTGGAGGTCACCATTCCCGGGGCATTATTATTATGAATTAGAATATCCCTGCATCTCCTCAAAGAGAATCTAATTAAGAACTCAAATAAATAAAAATACTTTTCAGTTTAATAGCAGTTACGGCAAATTTAGATTTGCTTTATTCCGAGTTGAAAATTAGATTGTAAACGAGGAGAAAATGAAATTCTCCCGTAAGCTGATAATTTTAACATACTCTAGTCTACAAATTCAGATGTAACGCTAAGGATTTGAGGAATCCGTTTATTGTGAGGTTTCAATTAAGTGTGCTGCGAAAAGGAACTGGGATAAAGCTAATTACTTTATCAAACGGAAATTCCTCAGTTGTGAGTGAGATGATAGGGCGTTCATTGGATGAGAGTTTTTTAAATTCTTGTTAAACTAGGAGTGAAATTATCTGGAATGATTGAGAAAGGCAGTGCGTTTGGGGGAAAATAAACTGTGGAGCTGTGTGAGGTTCCGAGGATTAGGTCGAATTTGGGGTCAAAAGCAATGATGAAAACTTCACAATAAAGTTATGAGAGACATTACGGTTTGAACATCCAATTTGTCGGCGATGGTAAGAAAGGCAAGGGGCAAGCGATTTTCAGTGTGGTTTGAAAGTATCTGCGTTGTTTCTACCCACGAAAGCATCTGCCTGATCTCAATTTGATAACTAGTATGTTCCGGATATATACTTGTTAGAGGGAGGTTCAAATACGAGGCCTATTATTGTTAACTTGCCTTTATGAAGAGATAAAGAACATTTAATGGAGCAGGATTTCGAGCGTAGCACGCAAAGAAATAAATAATGTATTATATTCTCGGTTGACGACCTCTTCCCTTGGTCGAGACCAAACTGGTGAGCATTTTAATATCAGAGATCACTTTTTTTTTACCGCGCGCCTACAAGTAAAAACATGTATTACTCGGAAACTGCTACACTTAGGTGAATGATTCTAGCTTTGATTGATAATAATAATAATGCTTTATTTATCCAAGAGAGCATACAATGATATAGGATACGTCAAGTACATTTCCAGAATAAGATAAACATGTTAATACATTAAGAATTCATCTATCAAGTAGAATGCATTTTTTAACAGAAACTTTTTTAATTCTGACAAAACCTTGTTTACACTAGGTATAGTTTTAATTTCAACGGCTAACTTATTGTAAAGTGTACATCCCATGTAATATAGTTTTCTTTTATATAATTCAAGTCTGTGTATATCGTATTGCAAATTGGATCCAGGATAATTGTGATTAGCATTTAAGGAATTGAAGGTGGATAAGTTTTTTTTTACAAATTTTAAAATTTCATATATGTACAGATAGGGTAATGTAAAAATATTACGTTTGATAAATGTCTGCTACAGCTTAAATTAAACATATTACGAATAGCTCTTTTTTGCAGCAAGAGCACACGGTTAGATGACGGTGAGTTTCTCCAAAAAATAATACCATAGCGTAGTCTGGACTCTAAATTAGTAAAATAAAATATCTTCACAGTCTTTAAATTGGTTATGTGACGTAATCTTTTCAGCGCAAAACAGTGACTTGAGCATTTATTGCAGATATAGGAGACATGTGACTTCCAATCCAGTGATAAATCAATATACAGACCTAATAATTCAAAAGTTGACACTTGTTCAATGGATCTACCATTAAGCTGTAGAAGCAAACTCGACATGTAATGAGCTCTAACAGGATGAAACTGTAACGATAATGTTTTTCTTGGTTCATTACCAATTTCTTTATAGTGAAACAATTGTTTATATTAAGTAGGGTAGAATTTAACTTATCAATCAGTTCTTGAATGTTTTTTGTACCTACGGCAACAGTAATATCATCAGCAAAGGAGCAATCAAATTCATTTACATAATTATCTAAGTCGTTAATGTAAAGGAGAAAAAGGAGCGGTCCCAAAACACTACCTTGGGGTACACCAATATCTATTGTTTTAGTTTCTGACCTCGAACCTAAGAAATCGACATACTGCTGTCTGTTGGATAAGTAAGATTTTAACAACTTTTGCATTTCCCTCGTATACCATATTTTTCAATAGTACCTACCCAAGAGAATGTCGTGATTAACACAATCAAATGCCTTTGAAAGGCGAATAAACAGTGCCATCACCTCATGGCCTCTGTCAAGATTTTCATAAATATAGTCCAGAAAACTTACTAAAGATGATACAGTTGATCTATTCGCTCTAAAGCCATGCTGATTGGTTGAGAGAACTGAGTTAGTATTTAAAAATTCATATATTCTTAGTGCGATTAGTTATTCAATTACTTTTGAAAAAACGGATAAAATTGTTATTGGTCTGTATTTACAAAACTGTGTACGGTCACCTTTTTTAAACAATGGAATTACTTTGGATAATTTTAAAAGATCTGGAAAAAGCCATCTGAAAAACATTGATTTATTATATCGGTTAATGGTGTAGCCAATTCTCTGGAACTATTTTGAACAATTTTAACCGGAAAATAATCAGAACCGGAAGAATAAGAATTTTTTAAACTGTTGATTATATTTATAACCTCGGATGTATTAGTGTGTTTTAAGTAAAGTGAATTTTTAATAATGCGCGTATGGGTTCTATTCCTATGATTAAGTATATTATTGTCTAGTATTGCTTGCTAATCATTTTGTTGTATTTAAAAAATATGAATTAAATTCGTTGGCGATGACTATTTTATCTGTAGTTAGTTCATTATTTATTGATATATCAGGACTATAATTATTTTTTCCCCTTTTCAATGATTGATTAATTATATTCCAAGCAGCCTTCGATTTGTTCGAGGAGTTTATTGTAATATTGTCAAAGTACGTTTTTTTCGCCTGACGCATAACTCGTCTGTAAATTACTTTATATGATTTATAATATTGTACACTGATCAAACCAATTTGTTGCATATTGAACAGTTCATTTAAATGGACCGATGACACTTTAATTCCAGCAGTTACCCAATTTTTGTCTTTTTGTCTTGAAAATTTTTAGTAATAAACTTAAATGACGCGTTATAATAACAGTGCAATGTATTATTAAATTCATGATACTTATTTTCTACAGTTTGTGCGCTAAAAACACTATGCCATGACTCACTACTTAAATGGTTTTTAAATTTTAATATGTTTTTTTGTGATAGAGTTTATTCCATATACTACCTTTACATTAGAAAAGTGTCGTAATCCGTCTTTTTACATTTTGAAAAAACGAAATATATTTTGCAATCATTGATTAAAATGCTCATTACTGCTTTCACACAGCATAATTTTCTATTTCACGATATCGATTTCAAATTTTTTTATACCAACCTATTCCCTGATGTTTAATGAACATTTTCTGTCATAATATTATTGTCGCGTGTCACAAATAAAGGCTATATATAGCTATTTGAAAACGCGCGTGTCGCATTACTCAAATAGCGCATTAGTCGCGTCATTTTGGCATTTTACTTTTAAAATTAAAAGTACAGGGACAATTGACTTGATTTGCAAAGAGTTCAGAAAGATATTTAGAAAAAACAGTACCCACTTTTTATTTTTTGTTGGAAATGTTTCGTTTCATTTTATTTTCTCCAATAATTGGCCAATTTAATGGCCAATTTAATTAAATTAATTGAAAATTTTGTTACCATAGACAATATGCCATAGAATTAGACGAAAATGGTTACCTGGGAGTTTTTGAGGCCGCTGATCACGATTCAGAAGTCCAATTTGATAAGTTCAAAATGGCGGACCGGAAGTAGAGTAAATTTCTCAGGAAAAACTCGTATCTTTTTGGCTTTTTTGCCGAAAATGAGCTCTCGGAAGTTTTTGAGGTCACTTATCACTTAATTTACGAAATTCAAAATGGCGGACCGGAAGAACAGTCAATTTCTCCGGAGAAACTTGTATTCTTTTCTTTTTGGGCTGAAAGTGGCAACTCGAGAGTTTTCGTGGTCGCTGATAACGAATCCGATGTCCAATTAGAGAAGACTCAAAATGACAGAACGGAAGTGGAGCCAGATTCTCAGGAAAACTCCGTATTTCTTCTTTTTTGGGCTGAAAGTATGAAAGTATTTCCTGAAAAACATACTACTTCCGGTCCGCCATTTTGATTTTTCCCTAATTGGACATCAGATCCGTTATCATCGATGATGAAAACCCCAGAGTTTCCACTTTTAGCCCCCAAAAAAATACGAGTTTTCCGGAGAGATTGACTGTTATTCCGGTCCGCCATTTTGAATCTCATAAATTGGACCACGAATTCTTGATCAGCGACCTCAAAGACCTCCGAGTGCTCATGTTCAGCCCAAAAACGAAAAAAATGCGAGTTCTTCCTGAAAAATTGTCTCTACTTCCGGTCCGCCATTTTGAACTTACCAAATTTAACTTCACAATCGTGATCAGCGATCCCAAGTACGTCCGCGTAACCATTTTCGTCTAATTTTATGGCATATTGTGTATGATAACAAATTTTTCAATTAATTTAATTAAATTGGCCATTAAATTGGCCAATTAGTGGAAAAAAAAAATGAAACCAAACATTTCCGCCAAAAAATAAATGTAGCGTTTTTTCTAAATATCTTTCTGAACTCTTTGCAACAAAAATGATGTCAGTTGACTCTGTACTTTGAATTTTAGAAGTAAAATGCCAAAAAGACGCGACTAATGCGTTACTTGACTAATGCGACACGCGCGTTTTCAAATATCTGTATATAGCCTTTATTTGTGAAACGCGAAAATATGTTATATGGCAGAAAATGTTCCTTAAACATCAGGGAATAGGTTGGTATAAAGAAATTTGAAATCGATATCGTGAAATAAAAAGTTATGCCTGTATGAAAGCAGTACAGGAGCATTTTTATCAATTATTGCAAAATATATTTCGTTTTTTCAAAATGTAAAAAGGCAAATTGCGACATTTTTCTAATGTAGAATTATTATATGAAATAATCTCTATCAATCAAAGCTAGAATGATTTACCTAAGTGTAGTAGTTTCCGAGTAATATGTGTTTTTACTTGTAAACGCGTGATATAGAAAACATTGTGATCTCTGAAATTAAACGCTCACAAATTTGGTCTCGACCAAAGGAAAAGGTCGTCAACCGGGAATATAATACATTATTTATATTTCTATCAGATGGTCTAGGTCCCATATCTTCCTACTCCGAAACCATTTTTTGGACGATTTCAACCCAAATTCCGCTCCGCTAATTATTATTAAATTGATCTTTTATTTCCAGATGAGGATTAAAACCAGTGATTTGACATTAACTATGCAATAGCTCTCTTAAACACTCGATTGATGACCAGCGGTTTTGCCAAAAAAAGTGTAGCATCATCAGGATAGGATTAAAATTAAACTTAAGTTACTAATAGCAGAGTTTCCAAAGAAAAATAACGGCAAAAGCTGGGAAGAAATCATTCTTGCAGAGCATCAAATTTTATAGAAAAATGTCCTTACAAATGATTTTGAATTTGGAATTCTCTTTGAGTAGAAACATTTTAAAAACTGAGTGTTAACGTTAGTTCTTTTTCATCAGCTGTGGGTCAGTCATCTGTTGAAATTTCTAACAATACTTTGGTGATCTTTATTTATTTTAAGTGGCTGAATTGATATTGATATCTTGGTAAATATATGATCAGCTTTTATGTGAGCAGAATGATAAAGATTTTAATTTGAGATGCTAAGGGTCTTAAGATGTATTGATTGAAAAAATGGTCCTTACTTTAAATCCTGTTCTAATATTTTTTTCACTTTCTCTTGTGGTTTTCCTTTGAAAAATATGGCAGTGTCATCTGCAAATGATATTACATCTCCTATAATATCTATGATTATGCCAATTAGATACTGTAGGTCACAACTGAAAGTACTTAATACTGGAAACGCACTTATAAAGAAGCTGTGATGTTAATATACACTATAAACCACGCCGCTACGAACATGAGTAAAACAAGTGCAATATGCGAGTGGCCGTCTGGCAGCATATTAGTCAGAACGAAACTTAGCGATTGCATGTTCGGGTCAGGGCGCTTACAGAGAAACAAAGCAGTTCTGTGATTCCAAATTTTCTATCAATCAGTATCATTACAACATTTAGATTTTAGAGTAGACTGTTGCTCATTGACCTAAAGAAAACTTTGCATATTAACGTATTTAGGTACTAAAAATTATCTGAATGTTTCACAATTTCAATGTTTCTTCCGAGACAACATCGGTAGTAAAACACTAAAATTGTGAAAATATCAGAACAGCACACAATCAAGTATTATTTTTTTTTGCGAAACAAAAAGTACTTCTAAAAACATAAATGAATATTCTCATAAAAATGATAAAGAAAAATAATACCAACTCTGAAATATAAAATAATTCGCAAATAAATAAATAATTCAAATCAGATGCTCAAGAAGGCCTCCTTCTTGAGCAAGGCAATAGCCTAATCTATCGTAAAAGCCCCTTCTAACATTAGACAGCATGTTAGGTGTAATACTTTGAAAAACCTCCAAAATTTTTGCTCGTAGGTCTTCTAAAGTATTAGGCATGTTTTCGTGTCCATAAATCGCCGATTTGCAGTACCCCCATAAAAATAAATCATTGGCTGAAAGATCTGGCGATCTTGCTGGCCATAAGATGGTTCCCCTGCCTATAATCAGTCGGTTTGAAAAAGTGTTATTTAAGTATTATTGGACCAAACTAGTATTATGAGCGGAACAACCAAATATCGCCAAATCTTTCCCCCGCAAGCCGACGAATTTCCGGGACAATTTGTTTCTGCAGTAAAGTCAAGTACTTAATCGTAATTTAAATTTTCTTCTATGAAGAAAGGACCCAACATGTGTTCCCCTAACAGTCCTGCCCAAACATTTAATTTTTGGGGATACTGGGTGCCCAGTGTGTAAAACCGGTGTAAATTTTCCCTTGACCGATACCGAACTCTGGATGGATTGTGTCGGCCTAGCAATGGAAAACTTGACTCGTCAGTGAAAACGACATTACAAGTAAAATTTTCTTCCCTATTTATTTTTTCCATTACTGTCTCACAATGTGGGTAAAATTTGATGGGTTTTCTTCACTTTATAGGAACAATATCCATTTTTCTTTAAAATTCCTCTGTCGTGGCACTCGAATTTACTGCATCTGCAATTTACCGGCTGGAAAGTGTCGGTTCCTCAAGGGCTCTAGCGCAAACCATTATTTCCAACATTTCCCTGTCAACGTTGGGTACAGGAGGCTTTTTATGATATGTTGGACTTAGACAAAAATGCTGCTCAAAATTCCGAATAATTCTGTGTATCGTTGATAAAGAAGGGGTCGGCCTGCCTTCAAACGTTGTTGCAAATAAATCTCGTATTCGCCTCACCGTATTATTTTGGTGATGCCATTTAATAATTTGTTTCTTTTTATCAAGTTGGTATACCTCCATTATTAATTTTATAAGAATATTAATTTATGTTTTAGATCTCACCAGTTGTTTCTGTCGCCAGCCTAGTCGGGAGCTAAATGTGTTATTAGCAATCGTGCTGCGATAGCCCCACTCCGTCACCGTATTAGAACAGCCGGGCGATAGTAAACCATACATATTGCTTGTCGTGTTCCTAGCAGTGTGGTTTTATCTGTATATGCAAGTCCCCTTAACTTTAGTAGGCATTTGTTAATGTAAATTTTTCATTATTTCAGAGCATATTGAAATCAAAATTTTGTTGACTATCAATTTCACGAATATTACAAAAAATATAAAGTTAACTCATTCTCTATTCAGAACATGTACACATTTTTGACTATCATGCTATCGAAAATTGCCATAATGAAGATCCCAAAAACAAATAGACTTACATTAACGAGTATATTCCAAGAGATAAATGCTATATCAGAATAGGCTTTAATGAGTGCAGCTCTCATTGTTATGTGCATTTTTAATCATGAAAAACATATCGAATTGAAAAACATATTCCTCAAAAATTGAGTTTTTTTCCAACGAAAAAAATAAATGTGTAAAAGATAATTATTATTTCTTTGCTTATAATTGCATTGAAACATAGTCTTTATAGGGTTTTGCAAACAGCAGAAAAAAAGATGAAGATGAAGATGAAGATTCAGTTGAAAATTAGAAAGGCCTAAAATTAATAAGCAAACAAATAATAGTTCACTTTTAAACATGCATAGAATATATAGGCTTCAATACTAGTTAGCTAATAGATAGATGAAGATTTGTTGTTTTAATCAGGCAATGTCAAACATAATTATTTCATACTTATTCATAGAAATTGTCTTAGTTTTGCATGAAACATCTTTATGAGTGGCTTTCTGATTAGCTCCAGAATAAGGGCGAAAAATGTTTCAAAGACTAAGCATTTCCAAGAAACAGAATGATAGATTTCATGAAAATGTAATCCATTAGAATGAAAAATTCTTAAGACAAGATATGTAAATAAATTCATGTCAGGCCTTTATTCTCATTTTTAACTGAATTTTCATGACCGTAGTGGGTTATGTAGATACTAGTTTAATCTGCATGGTCGTATGGATGCTAGTGTTAGAATGAAAATTTTCAAATAAGAAATTAGACAAATCCATTTTAGGATTTTAATTTGCTAGCATAACCGGAATTCAGATTAACGAAAGAATGCAAAGATTTCATTAATATCTCTACACATAGTTTTTCTTTTAGTTCTCATAGATAGTTATTTTTTTCTGCTATTTGCAAAATCCTATAAAGAATATGTTTTAATACGAAAAAAATAAACATTATACTCAATCCAACCACTTCTTCAAATGTTATTAAAATTTTGGTACCAAAATGCACTGAAAAAAACTAATTTTAGTGTTTGCGCGTTGGCGCGCGATCCCACAACATTGATTCTTATTTTAGGTGAAAACAGTTACATGTACGAATTACTTTTGGAACGGTATCTATTGTGCAGAATTTTGTGTACTTTATATTTTATTTGCCCTTTTTGTATTTAGCGTGTACAAGTCATTTTCGAAAAACCAACTACTGCTTTGAGAAATTCTTTAAATACGTCTCTATTCTAGCAAAGACCTACTTCAATGTAAAATTTCACATAAGGATTATCTCAATCTGTCTCAACACCCTTGGAAACATGGCTATAAAGGAATTAATTTATCTATATCTAATGTATCATCACGGTCGATGCACCAACAGAATGTTTATTGTTTTATAAATTATTTTCAAAACCATTTAAAGTGGACACATATAGATTAGAGATTGTTAGTTCTATACTCTTGTGAATTAATATAGAACGGAAGCGTTCGAGAAATCCACAGACATATTTTGTTCGAACATCAAGAGTATCATGCTGTGACTAATAAAAACACAAAACTTATTTAAGAGCTAGAATTACATCAAAGGCTTGAGAAACTGTACCTCACTCCGAAGGCATAATTTAAGGTGAAGTGAATTTCAATGAAAAACAATGGAGAAAAGCAAATTATTTGAACTATCAGTATTTGAAAAATAGCTTTGCTTCTGAACTAAGATGTTTAAGGACACTTGTTTTATAATTTATTCTCACGGATGGGAAAGCTGTTAAAATAATATATTCCACATTATGATCAAGTATCCCCGCTTAACTCATTCCACTCATATTGTTATTAAAAAAATTAAATTAAATGAGACATTTGCCTAGTTATTTTTATTTTATTTTATTTTAAGTCGTGGAAAGCAGTAACACAAGGCATTAGATTGCGCGTTATATGGCGAGACGCAACATGTATACAGGGTTGGGCAAATGTGTGGAAACACTTGATTTCTGGCTAAACTATAAGTGCGATTGAAAAATACCCTTAACAAAAGTTTTTGTAGTATTTTTATTCTATTCAGTGATGTACTTCGATTTTCAACAGCTATCCTATTTTTCGAGATGTGACGTCATCGACAGTTTTTTTTAAATGGATAACCCTGTATATTTTTACATTTTCAGATAGACAATTTTTCATCAATTATAGTGATATAGGGTTTGGTGGGTGTGCGGCTTGTGGTTTTTTAAATATTAAATAAAATAATAAAATAAAGTGTAATAAATATTTATTAGTTAACGATAATTAAATTTCTTATTACAAAATATTGAGCACTTTAATATTGAGAAACGAAGAAAATATTCATAATAAATGTTCAAATTGGAAACCTTCAGCAGCCTGACAATATCCTATTCGATCAACGAAAGCTCTTAAAGAGTTTTGAATAGCATGCTGTGATATTTCTTGAACAGCCACCAATCAAAGTACATCACTGAATAGAATAAAAATACTACAAAAACTTTTGTTAAGGGTATTTTTTAATCGCACTTATAGTTTAGCCAGAAATCAGGTGTTTCCACACATTTGCCCAACCCTGTATGGATTTTCCTTCTGGGTTCACCTCCCGGCTCTAGCAGATGACAATGTCAGAGAGAATGGTTTTTTTATCCCTGATTTTTCGATAGTGAAATCTTTGATCTTTGGATTTGGGTGTCTAACTTATTTTGGAGTGCATAATGGGTACAGTATTTTTGACAAAAAATAAGTTTAAGAAAATTAGTGAGAGGAGCAACTTAACTCGCCAGTTTTTGGCATTATTTATTATGAACATAAATTTTAACATTTTTGAAATAAAAATCAATGACTCCAAATCTGTATAAATTTCGCATACAAAAATTTTATTGCTGGTTCTTTCTTAAAATACTGGAATTTTCTAAAAGTTTTATCTGCCTATCCTGTGTATAGCAAAGGTCAGAACACCTTAAATGGACCACTTGTCATGTCTTTGTTATTTCTTTAACAACTTTTAATATACTAACTAGGGTGTAACATGGATTTAAAAAAAACGAAAGTATGACAACTGCAGTAACACAATTATCAGTAAATTATATAAGTTTCTGGATAGTAACAAAAAGTCTTTTTATGGACTTAAGCAAGACATTTGACCTAGTTAACTGTGTCTTGCTTAAGGAGAAATTAAATGTTTATGGAATTAGAGAAAAAATAAATAATTGGTTGACATCCTACTTATATAATAGGAAACAAATTATAGATATTAATGGTACCTATTTCCACGAGTCGTGTATTACTGTCGGTGTCCCTCAGGGTTCCATTTTAGGTTCCCTAATATTTTTTAAGTCTTGTTATTGATCTCCTTGAAATAACAAACTCTGTAAGTATATTCATTATGTTTGCAGAACACAATACTTATTTGTGTGAGGATTTGACCCTAGTAGATGCTGTTTCTAAACTATTAGTTTTATCCATTGGTTCAAAATGAATAGTTTGCATCTTAACACATCTAAAACTATTTTTATACATTTTACATCTAGAGACAACATCATTAACGAAAGACATTTATTAGAAATAGACAGAGAATCGATTGCCCAAGTAAAAATACAAAATCTCGGACTTCATATAGACAATGCGTTAAATTGGGAAATGCACACATATACTCTTCAAACTATCATCTTTATGTTTTGCCTTCTTCAGATTTTTACATCACTAATAATAATATTCTTCTCTCTTTCCATCACGCTCAATTTCTTTCACGCTAGCGATATGGCATTTTATTCTGGGCATCATTAAGCTACTAAAACAGGGTATTTAAATGACAAAAAGGAGCCATAAGGAAATGTAGCAGACATATCAGTTCATTCATCATGCAGGCCATATTTAAAAATAACACGATTACTAACATTGCATATGTGTCCTAGAAACTTTAATATATGTTAAATCAAACCTAAATAAGTTTATAACCAATGGCGACCTCCACGAATATGAAACCAGACACAACTATTTACTGTCAACTATATCACATCATTTATATTATATTATATTCAAATGACAAAAAGGAGCCATAAGGAAATGTAGCAGACATATCAGTTCATTCATCATGAAGGCCATATTTAAAAATAACACGATTACTAACATTGCATATGTGTCCTAGAAACTTTAATATATGTTAAATCAAACCTAAATAAGTTTATAACCAATGGCGACCTCCACGAATATGAAACCAGACACAACTATTTACTGTCAACTATATCACATCATTTATCAGTGTATAAGAAAAGCCCTTTGTATGTAGGAATTACATTTTATAATAAATCAAATCCAGAAATCAGGTAAATAGACAATCTGAAATCGTTCAAAACTACAGTATGTGATATGTTATTTGATAGTGTGTTTTACATTGTTTCTGAATATATGAATTTTCACATATAGTTTTTCTTTTCTTTTTTATATTATATTTTAATAATATGTTCTTCTATATTCTGCTAATATTATATTTCTACAAATTCCTGTATAATTGTTTTAGATGATATGTTACCTTGTCATGTATTTACATAATTCTTGCGTACTCTGTTATAGTGATTATTATTTTACTGTATCTATGTAACCGAAATGTATCTTGTCTCATTTGGCTTGTCCTGTAGTATTTGTAATTTAGTCTCTTGGAACAATCTATGTATCTACCTTATTTTAAATTTCCAGTGATGTCATAGTTTAAAACTAAAGTTACACTATGAAAATAGTGGCTTATTTCATATACCCTTCAGTGTCCCTTATAAACAATTTATCACCTTCTGTCTATTTTGTGGTAATTTTAAAGATGAAAAATAACAAAATTGAAAACAGCATAGCTATGCCTTTAAATCTATTTTATACTACAATATGAACTTCTAGCAATAAAAAGTCTAGGCAATTAATTTTTTCTGTTCTGTCGTACACCGTAAATCTCTCTTTAGCTGAAATTATATCACAAATGGCGTAGGAAATTACAGGCAGTTACTGCTATAAAAGACGCCACGTTTCATATGTTACCAAACGCCACGAAATGTGCAGTTGTTTTTTTGTAGATAATGGATCCAAGGTGCTGGATTTACAGTAAATGAAAGCTCACCGCAGTTTCTCCCAGGCGTGATATAAGACCACGTAGGTCATCCGGATGGAAAATGAATTTGAAATCAAAAAGTGCTGAGAGAAAAATGAGCGAAAAAATCAAGTTAACTTTTAGGTTTGTTGTTGTTGTATAAGAAACTAATTATTAAAGATTACACCTTCTCTGAACTGTATAGTCCAGTTAAAAACAATTTCAACTACGAATAAATGGAACGGATGAAATTTGGCACATGATGTCTTGAAAGTAAACTATTCAAAACAAAATTGTGTATATCTCTATAAATAAGGCGCACTTCATTGAAACAATCAAATTTGAATTTTGAAAATATGTATGTTTTCTTAAATATCTCGGGAAAAATTTGTCGGAAAAGAAAAAAGTTAAATTCTTTTTAAAGCAAAGGATATTTAAAAAAAGGGTTAATATAATTTTTTTCGTAAAGTGAATAGTTTTTATGTAAAATGAAGCGAACATGTGGCCTAACTTTAAAAATTTGCCAAAAATTTGGAAATTCATAGATGCAACGTGTCAAAATGTCTAATGAACCAAAAAAATCTCTTAACGAAAAAGGCGTATAGTCCATTGAAATATTACATTGACCTTGCATTTTGGGCAGGAACAGATTTTTTTAATGTACAGGGGGGCACTGTGTGAGCATAAAATTCTCTTGGTTTAAATGTTTTTTACCGTAAAATTGAAAGTAAAAAAATCATAATTAAAAATAGAAAATTATCATTTAAGGGTTAAAACTTTTTTCTATTAATTTTATTAAAAAACACACCAGATGTTTTTGTAGATCATTTTGTTGCGAACAATTTTCTCTACCTATTTTCTAATTTTCATTTCTTTGGAGGTGTTAGTACGCTACAAAGGGATCAAACCCAGTACTCAATTCAAAACGAGCTAAAGGGTACACGAAAGAACACCAGTCTGAAACTACTTTGACTATACGTTTTTTGGATCGCTGATTCGAAAATCAAGGTCCGCAATCCTAATGTTAGGAAACACCCCTAACAACGCCAAAACACCACTTTTAGACAGATTTTCGCGATAATTTCAATAAAAATCAAGATGGATCCTATGAAATCCACTTTTTTATATTAGTCTGCAAAGGTGGTTGAATTATACTTAATATAATATAATACAGGGTTATTACTACCCCTATATCGACTTAAAATTGGTCAAAATTGTTATTTTAACTTTTTGCAAATTAGCCATTTAGGGTAACAAAAATTAATAAAAGGATCATCTCTGGGATTTAAGTAGGTAATAACCTGGAGAATGAGATGATGCATTCTTTGCATTTCCAAGTACCAGGAAATTTTAAAAAAAATTGGAAAAACTTTGATTTTCGGTTTTTTTGCTCTAGCGGCCAAAATAATGAAAATAGAGAAAAAAATTCCAACAAAAGTTGTAGCTCGTCTTTTTCCTCCAAACTTTTAAGTTGAATTCGCTATATCTTAATTAACCCTAGAACGCTAAGCTTCGTAAATTTTACGACGCCGATTTTCATTTTCGGCTATCATCGATGGGATTTGGTAGGTATCGACCTGAGCGTCTAGCTATTCTCCTCAGCAGTAGTGTTGAATAGTTTGATGGTGTTAGTCAATATTTTAGCGTGACGTAGAATCAGTTATAATTTTGTTTAATATTGCACAGAACAAAAAAAACAATATTTTTCAGTTTACTAGTGTACGGATCTATCTTGTAGTATTTGAAAACTTATACTAAACAGTATGTCTCAACGTTGGGTAGCCAGCAAAGCACTAACTCAAGCAGAACTTGAGAAAATGGCTGAAAACTTGATCATAGAATCAGATGATGAAGGCACGCAGGAAAGTGGAAGCGAAATTGAGGATGCCGTAGAGTTTGAGGATTTTGAAGACAATGATACTGATTATGTACCTTCAGGCGATGACAGCTGTCACGATTATGTTTTTCCCAATCTAAAAAGAAGACGCTAAGAGAAAGAATTAAAGTACCCACTTTGCAACGCTTACTCCGTGAAAGTATTGGCAATATACTGGATCAGGTAGTTCCAGAAGATAAACAGGATCCCCCAGAAAAAAGAACAGTGCATGATAAGCCCAAAAGGATGATTTGTGCGAGTTGCCCTTCGAGAAAAAGATGCATGGCCACTATTGTTTAAACTGTAATAAAGCATTTTGTAACGAACACTGAGGTGATATTTGTAAATCATGTACTTAATAATATTTAGTTAGTATTGTTTTGATTTCAGAGAAAGTAATATAAAAAAAAAATAAAAATAAAAAAAAATTAAGGTCTCGTAAATTTTACGACTGTTTAGTCTTAAGAGGCGTTAGAAATATGTTTAGCGTTCTAGGGTTAATAATAATAGCTCAGTCTTAATTTTTGGATTATAGGTACAATAAAACATATTCTTTCGAATGAGTTATGGGTTTTTTAAATGCAGTACTTTTTGAATTTGTTTCCATTATTCATACATGTTCAGAAAATGCACAATCATACAGTAAAACATATACAACTTATTTGTTTCCTAACATTCTCCAATGAAATTTTCACAAAGTATAGGCTAAAGCGCGTGGAATCGAATCCATGCAGTGAAAAAGCACCCATTGTTACGGGAGAAATAGACAAGATGCATAAAACTCAAAGATATGAATAAATCAACTGTATAAAGTTTACTAAGCCATCTTCTAACACTTTTTTCTCTATTATAATTTTTTTAATGAATTTCGTGATTAGTTCTACATTAAAGCTGAGACTTTTCTCTACATTTCATGTTGTTTCCATTTTTTAGCGGCTCTGAATAGTAAGAATTATCGATCGATGTGTCCGGTCGTACGAAACTCCCAGAGAATTCTCATTTTCCGCGCATTTCTGAGCGGCTCAAAACTATAAGTGGACAACTGGATTTATCTCCTAAACGGATTAAGTAAGACAAAAAATTTTTAAAGACCTTTTTTGTAGAGAAAGAGACGAGCTACAAATTTTGCTGAAAACTGTTTTCTGTACTTTCACGATTTTAGCCGCTAGAGCAAAAAAACCGAAAATCATAAAGTTCTTCCTAATTTTTTTGAATTTTCTCGGAACTTGGAAGTGCACAGAATGCATCATTCCATTCTACAGGTTATTACCTACTTAAATCCCGAAGATGATCCTTTTATTAATTTCTGTGAGGTTTTTACAAAATGTTGTCTTCATTGCCTGTACTACATTGACGGGTAAAAAAGTAAATTATTCTCAACCCTTTTGGGGATAAACCCATCCCTATTTGATAAATTGGTAAGAAATGGAGGGGTAGGAGGGAGCAGTTTTACCCTGTTAAGGGTTCAGAATAATTTACTTTTGCCTGGCAATGCCCATTCAAACAAATATGAAGCATAAAATAAAAAAAGTATTTCTTTAATAATTCACCAAATAAGGGTGGTTCTAACCCTCTTTGATTATCCCTAATCATATAATTTGGCTATATTTGGTATAAATCAACCACCTTTCTAAGTTAATATTAAGAGAAATGAATTTCATAGAATCGTTTTTGATCTATATTGAAATTATCTTTAAAAGGGGTGTTTTGGCGTTGTTAGGGGTGTTCCCCAACTTTTAAGATTACGAAATCTTTATTTTTGTAATCAGCAATCCAAAAAACGTATAGTTCAAATTAAATCAATATCAAATAGTTTCAGACCGGTGTTCTTTATTGCACACTTTCGCGCATTTTAAATGGAGTAGTTGGTTTGATCCCTTTGCAGCGTCCTAATACCCCTCCAAAGAAAAGAAATTTAAAAAATTAATCTGATATGTTTTTTCAATAAAATCAATAGACAAGAAGTTATAACCCTTAAATGATATTTTTCTTGAAAATTTTTGCGTATTATTAATTATATCTTTTTCATTTTCAATCTTATGGTAAGAAGTACCTAGGCCAAGATTATAGACAAAAAAGTCTTAGAAAATTGTTTGTGAGAATTACAGTTCTCAAGATATCGATCGCGGAGAAACTGTTTACATCCCCTTTTTCAAGATGGCGGCCAAATGGGGGGGCTTCAACCCCGAAAACCGAACTTCATATTTACACTAACCCCCCATAAAACAAAAAAAATATTGTCCTTCCCAAAATGCAAGATTCGGCCTAATTTTCAGTGGACCAGTAGGCTTTCAGATGCTTTGATTTATTTTTTAAAGAGATGAGTTCTGAATACGTATAAACGTTAAAAATTTAGCTTTGTGGAGAAAAACACGTTTTTACTTTCAAAATCTTCGATTTACCTTCCAAAATCTATTCAAATGTATAAACTTGCTGGGGTACGTTCTCTACACTCTTTGATTTAAAAATAGTAAAATTGTTTTCGATGCCGCAGTGGAAAAGAAGGAAAAAGTATGGTAAGAACAAGAACTATTCATCATATAAAAAAAATGTCACGAGACCTTTTTTCCTCTAAACTCTACTTCAAAAAATAACTTAATTTTTTTTAGTCCCATCAATACTTCTCGAGACAGTTAAGGAAATCGAAATTTTCAAAATTTAAATGCAACTTTTTTAATGAAATGAAAGCAAATCTCATTTTTTAATTAATGTCACGTGCAAAATTTCACCCATTCTTTTTTTTTTCAGGTGTGAGCACTTTTTCATCTTTGGTAATTGGAAAATGACGTGGATATAATCGTTTCTCCATTGAGAAAAGAATTAAAATTTCATCCCTTTAATGCAAATCTGTTATCAAAATATGACACATCTCTAATTCCCTTGCTTCATATGTACAATAAAGCAGACAATGTATTTTAATTATATTGACGATAACAAATCATTGCTTAATCCGTTTACATAAGTCGCACGTTTCATAACATGTGGATGGAGACGAACATGGAAACACAAGAAGCGTTACAATTTAATATTACGTATAATGTGAGCATAACACATTGAGTTATGATCCATGAACATACAATTTTTATCATTTGATTTCATTTTGTAACTTGTAATTTTACAAATAATATGTTTCTTAACTACGTTCCAAGTCAAAGCATCAACCTCTTGAAATCAAGAGAGGTCAAAATCTGCATTTCATACTTCCTAAATATCAATAACATTTTACAGATCTCTTTGCATGTAAATTTTATTCGCAATGTGAAAATAAAATCCTTTCATAGAAGATTATTCTGAGACTATAAACATCTAAATAGGGTGAGAGCACCAGTAAATGACCCCACTGATTTACCGAAAACCTGAATTTTGCGCTCTAATAAGAACATTTTCTGAATTCTAACTAAAATTAGTTTAAATTTGACAACTGTATACTCTTTAGTATCTAACTCTATAACTAAATGGCAGTAGATGTAATAGTATTATTTTTAAGCTGTGCCAGTCTATGAATGTGCTAGTGGTGTTATTAAAATGCTAAGGCAAGCACTAAGATACCTTTATTTGAAATGGAATTTTTCTAAAGCAGGATTAACCTTCAACAGTTACTTTTTAAATTTAATATTCTGTTAATATTATTATTATTATTATTTTTATGGCTTTGGGTCATAGACCATACAGCCAGTCACACAAGAGCACTTTATAATATAGAATACTAAAATAAAACCTAACAAAAAATGAGTAGAAAGAAATGAACAAAATGAGGAATTACAGGGACACACGCTTCTCGCCCTGGGGTCTGTCAGGGCATTAAATTATAATCAACATCACAAGAAGGACCACGGGAAGGGGGGTATAAACAAGAGGAAAGACGAGAGGAATACAAAGCTAACCTATAATTTTATTTTACTTTCTACCAAAAAACCGATAATAAATTCATAAATTTGCTTAGTGCCAATAGAAAGGAGATTAACTAAGTTAAATGGAGCCATTGTGTTGCAACATGAGACAATGTTTTTGATAAATGTATCTGTAGCGTTTTTATTTTTGAAACATGAAAAGAAAACATGGTCAAGATCACTAATAACATCACACAGATCGCACAGGTCTGATGGGACAACGCCAATTTTATGTAGGTGAGAGGGAAAGCTCGCGTGTCCAAATCTTAGCCTGATAATAGTTGTTATATATTTTCGTGGTACGTTGAGGTTGTCATGCCAAAAAGAACGAGGAATAGTTGGTTGTATTGTGCAATATTTAGTAGTTTTATTCAAAACATGTTGTTCCCAGGAATCTATCCATGCATTCTTTGCTCGTGTTTTATATAAGTTATAGCAGTCAGTCAGGCATAGCTTATGATCTAGTATAGCCCCGTTAGCGGCGGCGTCCTTAGCCAAAATGTCGACATGTTCATTATGAGTCAAGCCTATATGAGCTTTGACCCAGACAAAAGTAACGGATTTCCCAGATTGTGTGACATTATAAACAGATTCTTTAATTTTATATATGTATATGGGTTTATTTTGTAAGAGAAGGAGTAAGTATTTTTAACAGCTGAAAGGACTGAAAGTGAATCTGACAAAATTATTATGTCCTTTGAGACCATTTTTTTGCTATGACTTAAGGCATTATAAATGGCAATTGCTTCAGAAGTAAAAATCGAACAGTTTGTGTCAAGTTTGAATTTGACTTCCTCGTGTTTCAGTGGAATGTAGAATGCACAGCCGTTACTCTCTTTGGTTTTAGAGGCATCAGTGTAAATAATTGTTGAGTCATTAAACTGGTCAAGAATATTTAGTATAATTTTTTCACAAAAATTTGGATTATCATTATAGTCAGGGGTGAGAACGCGAGGTTTGGTACACAAAGCCCAGTAATCGTAATCGCTTAATGAATTCTTTTCAATAATGTCTAACTGTTCATAGGTATCACGAAATGAAATACAAATAGGGGGGGAAGGCTTCTTAGTCCAATAACTGTTGGTCAAGTCGAAAGTATTGAGGGAAGAAATTTTTTGAAGTAGAGGTGTGTTACAAAGATTAAGCTTGAGAATGAACTTGTTACTCAAGAAATTTCTTCTAATTAAAAGTGGGGGTTCAAGAGCCTCCACATGAAGGGCTTCATTTGGTGTGGATTTCATAGCACCCAGACATATTCTTAGAGCTTTACGTTGTATGACATCTAGATTACTTAATAGGCTTTTACTAGCAGAACCGTATAATATGCAGCCGTAGTCTATTATTGATCTAATATAGGATTCATAAAAAGATAATGCGGTTTTAACGTCAGATCCCCACCAGGTTTTGCTGACAAATTTTAAAAAGTTAATACCCTTAATGCACTTGTTTTTAACAGACTCTATGAAAGGTTTCCAGGTGAGTTTTGACACTGTTAAAATTATGTTTTTTATTTAACTAGAAGAGACAAAATAACGGCTGAAGATTAGAATATTTAAATGGTCAATCACTAGATACTCAGATCATCTGTTCTCTAGTGAATGACAACTCTCAGTCATTAGCTAGATTATTGGAATTAAAGATTTTTATATATTTTTATGTTTTACGATAATCACTATAATTGAATCACAGGTCACCCTATTTCTTTAAATGTCTTTCTCTTTGTTTAACTTTATTTAAAAACAGAATATTTAAAAGTTAATGTTTTAATTAAGCTTTTGTAAGTTTCAAAATATAGTTTGATAAGTTGTCCATTTAGAAAAAAATAAAGTAACTACAAAATAATTGTTCTAATATTTAATTTTTTGCATCTTACCGCAACAGTTTCTTAAAGTAGTCATTCACTGGTGCATTCACCCTACCTACAAAATTTCTAACTAGAAGACCTGCATTTTGCACACCTCGCTGGTTGCAAGGTCTATTGTTGCTCGCTATAAAAGACATTTTGAATTGGTCTATTTTACTAGAAATCGTTGTTAATTACAGCTTTTTCAAAACGGAAAATTCTACTCTAAAGAGTGGTACCATTTTTAGATTAAGTAATATGAACATTTATTAAGTTTTAAAATTGCTATTGAAAAGTGTAGCTCGTCTCAGTTAGTTTGTACGTACGGAAATGGAAATGCTTAGCCTTTGAAAGGGCGAAAAACGTTTCAAAGGCTAAGCATTTCCAAGAAATAGAATGATAGATTTGATGAAAATGTAATCCATTTGAATGAAAAATTTTCGAAAAGACGAGCTATGTAAATAAATTCATTTAAGGCCCTTGTTTTCATTTTAACTGAATCTTTATAGCCGTAGGGGGTTATGTGGATACTGGTTTACTCTGCATAGTCGTAGAGGACTGTGTGGACACTAATGTTACAATGAGAATTGTCTAATAAGTAAGACAAATAGTTTTTCTTTTAGATCTCATGGATAGTTCTTTCTGCTGCTTGTAAAATCCCATAAAGAATATGTGTCAATATGTTTTCATTATTTACAACAATTACAGCAGTTTACAAAAATCGGTAAAGGTGTTTACACAGAACTTCCCTCTTTATTCACACAAGACGGTCACTCTAAAAAATTATTAATTAAGAGATGACATATGAGAATTATAATCGCCATGTAGTTAGCCCTATTATTACAGAGAAAACCTGATAACTTTTTTCCATCATCTACTGTATAGTGGTGGGATTTTTTTTTTTAATTTTCAAAACATTTTTTTGTTGAAATAGGTTAAGAATATAATGAAACGTGGAAATTTTAGAATTGAAGAAAAACAATTTTTTCATAATCTATTCTATTGTAGTCGTAAAATAAAAAATAAATATATTTTTTTAAAATTTTCAAAACAAATTTCTTTCTTGATATATGTTTAGAATGTCATGAAACGTGGAAATTTTAAATTTAAGCAAGAAATTTTTTTTCCATCACCCATTTTAAAAAAACTGTTCACAATTTTTTTAAATATTCAATTTTTTTTTTTAATATGTTTAGTCATGAAACGCGGAAATTTTAAATTTGAGCAAAACCATTTTTTTTCAATCATCCATTTTATAGATACCAAATTCTCAAAATTTCAAAATTTTTTTCTATTTTAAATTTCCATATTTTTACTTCCCTCGCATACCGAAGGGAAGTATTGTATTCGAGAAAAAATCACCGTCCGAGATTTTTTCGGATTCTGACGTTTCAGAACACGTAGATTCCGAAAATATAGGTTTTTCAATTCCGTCAGTCTGTCTGTCTGTCTGTCTGTCTGTCTGTTGGTGCATTTACTAAAAAACTACTTGACGGAGAGCAGTCAAATTTGGTAGGTAGTTGACGCTACTGTCAGCGAAGAACTGGTAGAATTTTCACTGAAAAATATACAGGGTGGACCGTCTAAACGGAATAAATAGTGAAAAAAATTTTTTTTTGCTCAAATTTAAAATTTCCACGTTTCATGACGCGCTAAACCTATTTATGAAAAAAATTTTACCACTAAAATATAAGAAAAAAATATTTTTTTCTTCAAATTTAAAATTTTCACGTTTCATGGCATTCTAAACGTATTTCAAAAAAAAATTTTTTTACCAACATTTGTTTAAAAAAATTTTACCACTAAAATAGGTGGAATTTTTTTTTTGTTCAAATTTAAAATTTCCACGTTTCCATGGGGTTCTAAACGTATAAAACAAATTTAGAAATTTTTCTGAAAAATTTTCTTGAAAAAATGTATGTATTCACCACTAAGTTTTACTATAGAATAGAAGAAAATATTTTTTTTCTCAAATTTATGATTTCCACGCTTTATGACATTCCAAAACTACTTCGGAAGAAGAAAAATTGTAACATTTTTTTACGATTTTGGAAAAAAAAATTACCACTAGAATAGTTGGAAAAATTTTTTTGCTCAAATTTCAAATATACCCGTTTCATGACATTCTAAACCTAACTTTTTAACCAACATTTTGGAAAAATTTCAAACAAATTATAGCATAGATAAAAAAAATGTTTTTGTTTAAATTTAAAATTTCCACGTTTCATGACATTCCAAACCTATTTCGGAAAAAATAAATTGCATCATTTTTTACCATTTTGGAAAAAAAAATACCATTAAAATAGATGGAAAAATTTGTTTTTGCTGAAATTTGAGATGAGCACAATTTTTTTGAAAAAAAGTTATCAGGACTTCTTTGTAATAATTACAATAACTATATTTCCATTATTATTCTCAATGTCATTTCATATTTAATAATTTTTTAGTGACCGCCATGCACAAATAACGAGGGAAGTTCTGTGTAAATACCTTTACCGATTTTTTTATAGGTTTAGAATGTGACGATACGTGAAAATTTTAAATTTGAGTAAACAAACATTTTTCCATCATTCATTTTATAAAAAACGTTTACACTTTTTTTAAATTTTCTAAAAATTTTTTTTTATATGTTTAGAATGTCATGAAACGCGGAAATTTTAAATTTGAGCAAAACAATTTTTTTCCATCATCCATTTTATAGATACCAAATTCTCAAAATTTCAAATTTTTTTTCCTATTTTAAACTTTCATAATTTTTTTTAAATAGGTTTAGAATGTGACGAAACATGAAAATTTTAAATTTGAGCAAAAAAAATTTTTCCATCACCCATTTTATAAAAAATTTTCAAAATTTTCAAAATTTCAAAATTTTTTCTATTTCAAATTTTCAAAAAAAAAAAAAAGAAAATTTTTTAAAATAGGTTTAGAATGTCAAGAAACGTGGAAATTTAAAATTTGAACGAAAATTTTGTTTTCCCAGTATGTGTTTAGTCCCTTTACACGGTCCACCCTGTACGTTATCCAGTGAAAGTCTAACCATTTCTTCGGGTGGCAGTGGCGTTAGCTACCTACCAAATTTGACTGTCTTCCGTCAAGTAGTTTTTAAGTTAATGCACCAAGAGACCGACAGACAGACAAACCCGACAGACAGACAGACCGACGAAAACGAAAAATCTATATTCTCGTAATCTACATAATCTGAAACGTGAAAATCCGAAAACATCTCGGAGGGTGATTTTTTCTCGAATACAATACTTTCCTTTGGTATACAAGGGAAGTAAAAAGTGCAACATTTCTTTTAACAACAAATTATACACAGCGAATTTTGGCCCAAGAAATATGCGGTTTTTATATCTGCAAAGGGCTTGAAAACACACAATTTTTTTAAAAAGAAAACCTCTCTAGCTCCATTTGGCGCCGAGATATGGTCCATTTTATGTTTATTCTTCGAGCGGCGATTGTGAATTTCAAAATTCAATTAAATTATTCTTAAAAAATATCGACTTTCGGAAAAATGAGAAGAGCCATTTTCTCTTTAAAATATCCCAAAAACCCTAAAAAATCATTTTTTCAGATCAAAACTGTAAATTTTGATAATTTGTTTCAAATTTTTTTTTTGTAAGTGCTCGAAATTTTTTTTGGCCGTGTTATTTAATAACTGAAAACCCCGGAATGATACGCCGGGGATATTTGAGATAATTTATCTGGGTCCCCTCCCCTAAAAGAAAAATATGAAAAAAAAAATCTTCTTTTATTGTTTCTTCACTAAGAGGCAAAGGGCTGTTTGGATTCGCCAGTGACACTCAGTCAATCGTATACAAATTTTCCCGTCAAGTTGACAAAACCAAAATAATATATATTACTTCCAATTATCAACAAGTTTTTTGTTTTTGAAAATTACATTTTCGTCATAACTTAATTTTCTTTTATAAATAGAGACCGGCGATTTTAATTGATTTCAAATATTTTTGGAGAGATCACATTTTCTCATTTTATGCTTTTGTAGAGTGAAAAGATATATTTTTGGACAGAGTGTACTTGACGCTATTTTTTTACAGATAACTTATTTTTGTGGGCATATTAGACAATAATGTAACCATACGTCTTAAAACACCGAGTATTCTTAATACATCACTGAGGCTCCAGTCGTCTGCGTCTTCGAAATTAGGATACAGGACTGTGGGACACTTATCGCAGTATGCTGTACGAAATTTAAATAGTTTATGGACAGACTCTAAGCCATCCTCTCTTATAGATTTCTGAATAAACGACCACTCGTACATTTGTGTACTGTAATGTTTGAATATATTTGCATTTTATGTGGAATATTTATTTAAATTTCTCAATAAAGCAGTATTTCGTAAACGAGAATATGGTTCTGTATATAGTCTATATTAAATTTTCATTAGTTTTCTCCTTACATTCCTCGGAGGTAATTAATTTGTTATTACTTTGATTTGAGTTTGTAGTTGGCAAATTCTTAACTATTTCAGTTCTAAATTAGTGCGGTATTAATAAATTAATTGTTAACACGAAAAAAACTGTATTAATGCAATTTTTTTGCAGAAAAAAAATTCACACCGACATAAATGTAACATTTAACCAATTAACACTTGTCCCAAGTGCAACAAAAAAATTTCTTGGTATACATATTGACAGTGATATGAGCTGGAAATACCACCATATTAGCAATGTTTGTCGAAAAATAAGTAGTGGCTACGATGCAATCTTGCAACTAAAAAATGTTTTAGATCAAAGCTCACTGTTAAATGTTTATAATGCCCTCATTAATTCGGTACTGTCTCGATAACCATGGCCACGTAGATGTAATATACACCGACTTTGCTAAAGCATTTGATCGCATCGATCACGGAATAATTTTAACCAAGCTAAATAACTTTGGATTTCATGAATCACTTATAACACTGATTAGGTCTTACTTGACTAACAGAGTTGAGTATGTATCTTACAACGGGTTCGACTCTAAAAAATGTATTGCTACTTCCGGAGTACCCCAAGGATCCAACCTTGGCCCATTAATATTCTTGCTTTTCATTAATGATCTTGTACAGATCATCGATTGTGAAGAGGTGCTATTTGCTGACGATCTAAAAACCTACCATAGCATAGAGAATGATGATGACTGCTTATTTATTCAGAACCAGATGAGAAAGATTGAAGTTTGGTGTGACGAAAATAATCTTCACTTAAACACCCAAAAATGTAAAAGCTTAACTTTTATACTAAAAACACATGAATTTACTTATCAGCTAAAGTCCACAAACTTAAGCCGATGTGAATCCATATAAGATCTTGGTATAGTGTTTGACCCAAAACTGTCATTTACTGACCATATTAACCAGCCTACAACCTCCGCATTAAGATTGTTAGGTTTTATAATACGAAACTGTCGCAATTTTCATGATCCCACTGCATTAAAAGTACTTTATTTTGCTTATGTCAGATCAAAGTTAGAATACGGTTCCTTAATCTGGCACTCGTTTTATAATTTACATGAACTGACCGTTGAAAATGTTCAGAGGAAGTTTCTCAAATTTTTTCAATATAAAATCACAGGAGTATACCCCGAAAGGGGCTACTCTCAGCATCTGTTGTTAAATTCATTGGGTTTTCAATCGCTTCATCTAAAAAGAGTGTTATTTGCAGTAGGATTTATTTACAAACTTTTACATAATAAAATTGATTGCGTAGGCCTTGTTAACGAAATAATATTTCGAATTCCGCGATTATCCTCAAAAGTCTCGACTACTTTTCACTTATCTATCGCTAGAACTAATATATTGTAATGATCACCTGTATATACAATGTGCAATGGTGTTAATGGCGTTGCTATGTATTGTGATATATATCATAATAACTTAGACGAGCTAACGAAAATTATCACGGACCATATCAATCTCATTTGACATTCATTTTCATTTATATTCTTACCTAGCTTAAGTTAGTGTACTTAATTTGATCCACTTTTTGTTATTTTATTATTTTTGTCATACTTTTTATTCGGTTACATATATACATATACATGTTTTTATTATCTCCTTCATCTCTTCTTTTCTTTCTCTTCATCTTTCTCGATTCTAAATAATTCGTCTTAATATATTAATTAACTTCATTTAAATAACTTTAACTTAATTTAGTTAGTTTACACAAACTTAGTTTATACAACTTAAATTTTGTCCTGTAATTGGATTACTTTGTATTCTGTTGGGCAATAAAGCATTTATTTATTATTTATTTATTTATTTATAACGTCATTTTGTAGGGTGGCGCTTCTGAGAGCGAGAGGGTTCTAATTATTCAAAAATGAGTCAGTGACATGTCCTGTATTAGTGTACTATGATCGAAAGGATAAATAAATTATTATTATTATTATTGAAGAGATTTTCAGTTGTAAAGAATTTGAGAAAATTATAAATGTACGGGGTTCTTCCTGTAACTTAATAAAAAGCTATCTTAGTAAAGAACAATATGGTGGGACAAATAGTGAAAGGAGCAGATAATCCACAGTAACACGAGACGTATTACAAAGCACAATTCTTGGTCCGGCACTTTTCATAATTTATTCAAATGATCTTTTTACAAATATTGATACTGATGGTGTGAGTATATTGCTTATGTCGATAATATAGTTGTACAGGTTAGCGGAAATTCTTGGGTGATGTCTTTTTGATCAAAATCTGACTATCTGTTATAACTTATAAAAATATGGTTGAATAATAACTTGCTAAAATTAAATAGGTACAATGAAAACCAAATTCATATTTTTCACTTTAGTTAAATTCAATTAACTTTACATCAGGGTATATGCAGTAGTGTACCTCATATATATTGTATGCTGATAATATGAATTACTTCGGCACAATCACTGTTCTTTCTCTTAGATGATATAAACATATTACCTATCCTACAAAGCGATTTAATGATTTAAAAAATACTCGGGTATAGCTATCGTATGGAATTTTGTCCTAGCGTGGGACTAGAAAAATCTAGATAAAGTATCTGTCAGAAAATAATAATAATTAAACCCATTGTGAGAAAGATAATGCGTTATCTAACAAGAATTTAGTTTTCGAATTTTAATGCTCTCACTTTAAGAAAGCTGAATATATTTTATATATTAAAATACTATAAGCATAACAATTTCATAAACCTTCTTGAACACAAATACAACTAAAGACATAAGAAATCATTAATGTACTCTTCCTATCTCACATAAAACGATAACTCCAAAATGTTTGCTGTATTACCTAGTAACTAAAATGTATAATATGCTTCCAAGTGAGTTTAGACTATTTAATCACAGCAATACAGAAAAATTCAAAATGTGGATTAAAAATTCAAATACAAATGTTGATTTTATATTTATCTAGTATCCGATACCTTGTCCTTATCATTAAATGCTCTGAGTTGTAAAATTAATAAATTACGTAACTGTGTTAGTTTCTTGAAAGATTGTGTTTTGTATTATTTTATTTATAAATTTTACTTTGGCAATACGTATTACTTTATTGTATTGTATGAAACATTTAGTGATTTAGTGCCTCCTTTATTGATTCATTTTAAACCCGACATAGGTAACGTATAAACCTCTTTTTAGGTTTCTCTGACTAAATTGTTTATTCCAGTATACTTACTCTCTCTGGTACAGCGAGTTTGATACACCTGTACCTGTTTTGATTAATAATGAAGCTACATGCTACAAGTAGTATTGTTGAGTTGAGACTTCGGCTTTCGTAAATACATTTCACAGGGCTTTTGAGGCAAGAGAGATTCTAAATATATATTGAAAGGACGATAGAGTTTGGCATTTAACGCGAGAGTTATAATTTCACGAGCACATAAAATACTAATTATAATTAATAATAATTGTAATAACTTTCTGCGCAACAGATAAATTCGTATGTGAATTAACAATTTGAACAGATCTCAAATTAAGTTTTACTCTACATATAATAAGACTACCAAATTTCATACTATAAGCTAATTGTAAGTCTTTAGGCTAAAATAACTTATCAAGTTTCTATGCATAGAGCAACTTTGTATGTTTATTTTACTTGAGACTGCAGTAAAGTTTAACATTATCGAACCAGTGTGGATTCGAGTATTAATCAACGATTAGTTGCCAGACTCCATTATGTTGAATAAACTCCGAATAGTTTCTCAAGTGGAATGAACAGAAATATAATTAGTAAAAAAGTAAGTCAGTAGGCGTGGAATTATTTGATTGGTTAAGTTGAATGTATGTATATTTTTCTGAATAATAGTAACATTCTTTATTAACAGAATCAGCAATACAATTTAAAAGAAGCGATTTCAGTGGGTAAAATTCAGTAGTGCATGCACCTACAGTAATTGGAAAAAGTATTGCATACATAAAACATTAAAAAAAAACGCTGCCTAAGGAATCACTACTTCCACACCCAGATTTTCCATCCACGTATCTTTAAAGGAAAACATCTTGACTATAACCGCACTCTAATATGTGGAAATATTTGATCACAGAATTTTAATAATACTTGAGGCAGATGTCATAAAGAAAAATGAGGCGTTGTTTCTTAGCATATACGCGAAAAATTAAGTTTATTTTTCCCCAGTTTACACCTTCCCCACCCCCCTTTAAAGGGATCATCTCTATTAGATGTTATTATAATACATACGTATATAGTGTTTACGAAGTCAATTGAAACTGGTCAGTGTTAAAGCACAGAACCTTG
Source organism: Stenurella melanura (assembly GCA_963583905.1). NCBI lineage: Eukaryota > Metazoa > Arthropoda > Insecta > Coleoptera > Cerambycidae > Stenurella > Stenurella melanura. The sequence continues at coordinate 20,174,520 of OY757316.1, forward strand.
CGCACTTAACTTGATATTTTGTCCTATGTATTTAACAGTGGTATTGAAAATCGAATAGTAGTTGAAACTGTGCAGGCGAGTCCAAGACTGGCAAAGTAATCAGCCTGAATGAACCATCTACGACTGCACTGGTTTAAAGATAATAAAATGGACAGGTCCACTGGCATAAAAAAAACCTTGTAAATCGTTTCTCAAGAGTCAACGTGGACTTGTGTGATGTGCTGTCATTGGCCTGCGTTTGAGGACGGGTGGCGATGATTGGCTGGCACCCGGGTATTCCTCAGTCCGATTGGTCGGTCGGTGTTTGAGTTATATCAGTCATTAGTCAACGTGGACTCGGTATTTCTCCAGTGAAGTGCGAAAAATGGTTTTCAGAACAGCTTTATACCAAATATTCCGCCTAATTCGGTAATTGTATTAGATAATGCTTCCTATCACTCGCGAATATTAAATAAAATACCAAACACCGGTAGTACAAGGAAGACATTTTAAAATTTATGAGAGAAAAAAATAGCGCGAATTACTGAATGAATAAAATAACAGAATTTCAAAAGGGAATATGTTATTGATAAATGCGTATTAAATCCTATCGAGATGGTTTGAGCAACTTTAAAAGATCGTTTGTGAAAATGTAATGACTCTCCAACGTTAAGCGCGGTAGTAGCTGATCATACAAGAGAAGTAATAAATGACCTCGACAATACTGATTTATGGAAAAATTGCTTTAAGCATGTAATTGAAAAAGAAAATCAATATCACAACACTACCCCCCCATTGCGCCGATTATAATTCAACCGGATAATGATCCCTCTTCAGAAAGTGAAGATTCGGACGCGTCAACTTTTAGCATTTAACTTTTTAATATATATTTTCAGACCAAAATATTTAGCTATTATATTAGGTATGAAGTGTACTTTTTTTATTGTTACATTTCTTGGAATATATTTTATTTAGTTGACAAGAAATTTTAATTTAACTTACTTTATTCTAGAGACATATTTTAATTTTGTTTTTATTTATGTTTTATCTATACAAGTATTTATTTTTGTTGTACTAATTCTTTGCTTTGGATAAGAAACTTACATTTTTATTTTTGTTTTAGAAGAAACTTAAATTTTATTTTTACTATTTAACATCCTTGCCCCTCGCCATTCTAACCTGTCCCATTCCCTCATCCCGGCATATGTTTATGCCTTCTCGTTGTTCCTTGCTGATAATGACATATTTCAATGTAGAATGGGATAACTTTAAAACTAAACCCAATAAATTTAAATATTAGACTTTATATCTAAAACTGATATAATACTTCAAAAATATGTTATTGGATAAATGAACAAAATTAGCCTATCTAATAAACAAAAGATAATAAAAATTAATACAATTTTCAAAAAATTATAATAGAAATATAAATTAATGAACAAGTCGATACCTACATGGGTGAAATAGTTTCAGAAGTTGACACGGGAGCAGATGTGTCAGTGATTTCAATGCAAATGGCTAGAAAAACAGATCTGAAATGGGCATCAACTTGCGAAAGATTATTTGGAGGAGGACATCTGGAGGACATATAGAAGGTGTTACTGAAACTATGATGAAATATAAAAGTATTTACTCTTGTCAAGAAATATTTGTGGTGCAAGGACAAGAATATCTGTTATTGGGAAGGCCAGCACTTCAAGATTTAAATATTTTTAAATTTGAAGATATTAATGAAATTAGTGGATATAAACTATTGTCAGAATATGAAAATATAATTAAAGGCGTAGGGAAATTTCAAAAAGAATATGAAATAAAATTAATTCCTAATTATAATGCCTATTCTGTAGTTGCCCCTCGAAGAATTGCAATTCCTTTGCGGCAACTTGTTGAGGTTGAACATAAAAAAATGTTAGATAGTGGTGTTCTCCTATCCTTGTGGTTCCCAAGAAAAACAATAAAATCAGGATATGTATTGATTATACTGAGTTAAATAAATATATATTAAGAGAGCGATTGCAGCATTTTCTTATGACAAGCATTTCTATTTACCTCCGCCCATGTACAATAAAAAGTTGCCGACTGTTTTTGCCGGCTTTTAGTTTTTATACGATTTCAATTGTGCTCGTATAGACTTTACCAAATTTCAAGCGAATATCTCAATTTTATTTTATCAACCGCTTTAATATTGAAGCAGCGGTGGTGGAAGGTTTGAAAAATTTAAAAAAATCTGAGACCCTGGCTCCTATACACCAAATCTGTACTCAGTTTCTGTACTCTTACCAGCTTGCTTTGTTCATTTTCCCATATTTACCTCTACTTACCCCCCACCCCTCCAACGGAATCATCTCAAAATATAATTTATTTCCAGATGTCGTTATAATACGCGTATCAAATTTCACGTGAATAACTCAATTTAATTGTATCAGCCCCTTTAATAATTGAGTGAGGGTGGCGGAGGGGTTGAAAAATGTTATAAAAAAAGTATGAGGCTTTGGCTTCTAGCATTTACACCAAATCCAACTCCAACTGTACTCTTACCAGCTTGCTTTACTTATTTTCCCCTATTTGCCCCTATTTACCCCCGAACTCGTCACCGGAAACATCACAAAATGTAATCTAATTACAGACTTGGTTATAATACATACATGTATCAAATTTCAAGTAAATATCTCAATTTTATTTTATCAACCCCATTAATAATGGAGCCCTGGGGACGTGGGGGAGTTGAAATATATTATAAAAATCTGAGGTCTTGATTTCTAGTATATACACCAACTCCCAAGTTTCTGTACTCTTACCAGCTTGCTCTACTTATTTTGCCTTATAAATCCCCATTTACCCCCAACCCTTCACCAGATACGTTCAAAAAACCATCCAGTTCCAAATCTCGTTATAATACACACGCGTATAAAATTTCAAATCAATATGTTAAACCGTTCCAGAGAAAACGTGCGGACAAAAAAGTTACAGACAGACAGACAGACCTATTTTAAGAAAGAAAAATTGAATATTTTACGATTACTATATTTCCAATCCACTACTTGGATGTGGAAGTAATTGGCTTTCAAAATCTACAAGGAAAGACGAAATAGATTAATCGTTCAAACTTGAGAAAGAGACTCTACATTGCAGTTTGGATATTTTGTACATATTGATATATTGGTTCACCTAATCAAAAATCTTAGCAACACAATGCATTAAAATTTTAATAATAAAGTTTATATAAAACACGACAGTGTTCACGCCTATTTAATATGAGTACTTCTTGTATTTATGATACTGTTTTACATGTTCGAAATTTGCAGTAAAATATTATGTCTATTCAACAGAATATGTTGAATAGGCATTCGCAGATAGCAACATATGACTACTACTTTTATTCATTTCATAATAATTTTATTAAACATTTTGAAGTGAAACTTATATACCATATAATCTACGTAAAGTTAGTATAATATAGTTTTCTGTACATCTTTGTAGTATCGTGTGGTTAAACAAAACCGTTTACATTAAAATTATAATAGACTAGAGACAGATCTTCTATGAAAATATGACGGTTTACACCCCCTGGCAATCACCCTGTATGACTGAGGCGATCCAAGTTCTACCCAATAGCATGGAAGAGCAGTTCATATTGTGCTATTTTATATTTACATTTGGCACATTTAGTTATTTTGTTATTTTGACTCAAAGTCCTTGAAATATTGCACAATGTCAAATTCTGACACACCCTGTATAAATCGTAAAATAAATCCTTATTTTATTTTTCACAAGTAAAATTGTTAGAAACATTAAAGCGAGAGCCCTGGTACATTTCAAAGAGGCGAATTTGAATAATCACTGGCATTAATAAAACTGTTATCAATGTCTTCCACTTACACAGGTTTTTATCGGAAGATATATGGCTGTCGTTAAAGGATGTCATTTGGACGGTGACTGGAACGACACGAGCCCTGACGACATTCGGCATTTCTTTTACGTCTCGCTGCGAAATTACTAGAAGAGATTTTCTTTCCATCACTCACGGATATCAGGGGATCTGATGAAATATGAGATATTCTCCGCTTTTAATAAAACGGCGAGTGTCAAATGTTGGCTTAGTATATAGTTATTTGAGGCTGCGGAGACTATATTGAATAGTCAGGTAGTGACTTAGGTAATAGTGGTGGAAATTGTCAAATTAAAACAAAGTTTCGTGTGTGTTATTGGCAACAATTTGTGTAGAGACCGCGCACCGGTGGTAATCGCAAATACAAGTTAATTTAGAGACACTGCTGAGTACAGAAAGTTTCTATGTATACAGGGAGAAGATTGTTTCTTTGGAAAATAATGGCCAGACCCCGGCACAAAAGTAATTATGCCAGAGACGGTCTTCACGCACAGATAAAATAATGTTTTGAATCGAGAATCTTATGATTCACATAACATTATTTATGGGAAACATATACTTTTGCGGCAAGAAATACGGCACAAATCTCATAAAATAATAAATACATAATTTATTATTAGAAATTTGGAGAAATTATTTATTTGGTATAGATGAGCAAGTAGATGTAAGAGATGTTTACTGAAACTGGTGGATAAAAAATACCAGACTTCGGCCGCACATTATATATACCCGCAGCGTTGGTCTGATTGTCCGAAAATAAAAAACTGACACTTTAACCGGCACGCGCCACTTCAACTTATGGTATCGACTAAGGAAATGTAAACATCACCTATATGTTCCTTACCAACTATATTAAACAATTCTTAATTAAAAATATTATTTTTATCTGTGCACTATATTTTAAAAAATATAACGAGAATTTTGGACACCACAAAGACACCGCCACTCTTGTTGCCCTCTTTCTACTTTTTTTACGAAAGCAAATAGGATACGGTAAACAATAATAATAGTAAAAGAAACGCAAATTGCGCTTTATATTTTGCAGAAGACTTTAAACGTACAGAATGCACTTGAAATAAAAAATGTCGAACAATTATTATTATTTTATTACACAACGATGAATGGCAAGTGAGCCTGTTTCATATGCACATACGCATTATGCAGTCAACAGTACAGACATGTACAGACTGAAGTAAATGTGTGAATTATTATGGCATCGAGTTGCTTTCCATTAAATGAAACAGTACTTTCGTGGATTCAGGATTTTCTGGAAGTGCGGTTTAACGGTGTAGAACTTCTCTGTGCCAGCTGTGAGAAAACACCTTCGTGTTCGAATTCCTCGCCATACGCCACCTTCAATGTAAGCCGGAAACACATCAGTATACAGTAATTGATGCAACGAACATTATATTTGATCTACGTCAACATAGTATATTTAGAGTATCAGGGGGTGTTGCAGAGACAGTGAAATACAAACTGGATACAGTGGATACTGGATACCCCGGTTTTTCAACATTTTTGTGTGTGGCAAATAAGTGGATTGTTTAATTCCGGACATAAATCTGCCATCTATAAGAAAACATACTTATATGCGCCGATTACATCGGTAGACGTTGAACGATTCTTTTCACAACACAAGTGGATATTTAGTGACAGGCGCCAGAGTTTAACTTCGGACCACTTAGAACAAATGCAAGTAATATATTTTTATTATTCCAATAAGCAATAGTTACTAAGTGTTTGTGTTTGTGCATCCAACAATAAGTGCATAAAGATATGACTAATAACTCGTTAGGAGCCTTTTACCTTCATATTTACAATTATGAGGTAAGATACTGTATTGTTGGGCATGAAAATATTTATATAGTTTAGGGTATATTGCGCAAAGCCGATTCTGGATTTTACGTCATAACTACCTCGGAGCCGGGCTCTGATAATGGCACATCCTACCAGTTGTGTGTTCCAATCTCCGTCAGCTTGCCAGCGCCCAATTTTGCTGATAAAATTAATTTGTAATTGTTTATTCACAATATTACCGAATTAATCAAATTATCTCACATGTCAAAAGTTGGAAGTATGACATTTCAGCTTCATTCGACAATTGAACTAAAATGTGACATTTCAGGTTGGAAAGTGGTCACTTTCTTACCAGTTTTTGGGTTGAAAAGTGGGAATTTGCCAATCTTTGTTCTTTACTGGATTCCTTTCAGTTGTAGGAAATATAAATTATAAGAATTACAGCATGTTTATTTATTAACACAAACCTGGGCACAAACAGAGCAATTAAATTTACAAATGCTAGCTGAATAAACAAACTGAATAAATATTTATATAAAAAAAAAACGACGCGAAGTGGCATCACATTCGGTATTAGTTTCTCCTAAAATACCTAATTACCACTTTTAATGCATTACCCATAAAATTTGAACTTATCCCTGCGCATCCGCCAAATTCTAGAATGACTTTCCAGATTTCTACACATCTTACACCAGATATAGCTGTATGAAACTACAACAAGTATAAAAGTTGATTGTTTTTAACTAAAGAACATGTGAATATGAAAAAAATAAATTTCTTTGTTTATTTTTTTCCGGGAGAAGGAAGCACTTTGGAAAAGACACCAAGAGAGAACATGTAAGCAGCCCTTCGCAGATTTTCACAGTTTCAATTGCCTGCAGATCAAAAAATCAAATTCGGTCGGACTGGTGGCCAAGGAGAATATTATTTAGGGAGCCCAGGAGAACATTTTCCAGAACAACAGACTGAAACCCATTTTCCTATCAAAAACTGCGGGGTCCCTTAACTGTTGTTTGGTATTGTGTATTTATGAAAAGAATGCCTTGACTGAAATCACTGTCAAATGAATGATTCATTGTTGATGAGTAGATATTGCTTATTTATATGCCTGCATATTTTCATAATTATACCCGCGCAAAGGTTAACTTTTCAAAAAAAAAATAGAGATTATTAAAATTGTTGGTGATAATGTGAGATCGTCAAGAGAAGCTGCCCGAGGATTTAATAGAAGAAAAATAGTAAAATGTTTCAATGATACCGGTAGTGTTTCAGAAACAAATTCTAGGGGATCTGGCCACCTTGGTTCAAGCTTGAGGAATGCTGCTACAAATTTAAACAAGTCTCGAAATACCATTTGGAGGTGCCTTAAAAATCATAACCGAAAACTATACAAACATAAATTTTTGCATACTTTGCAAGTAGGTGACGAAGAAAGAAGGTTTGTGTATTGCTTGTGGGCTCAAGGACAGTATTAGAATGATCCAGATTAAAAAAAAATCATCTATAGCGATGAGGCTACATTCACCACAAACACTGTGGTTTCCTCACAGAATTGTAGAATTTGGGCAGAGGAAAATCCCAATTGGGTAATCCATTGCAGAAGTCAATATTCACAAAAACTGAATGTCTGGTATGGTATATTGAGAGAGCGCTTAATTAGTCCCTATTATTTTAACGGAAATTTAAACAGTTTAAATTTTCTGGAGTTCTTCAGAAATCAGTTTCGGAATGAGTTTCAAAACCTGCAGGGAAGACAACAGTTATATTTAACTAGATGGATGTACCCCACACCATACAGTAATTGTCAGAACGTGGCTCAACCAAAATTTTCCCTGTAGGTGGATTGTGACGTAGTAGTCCATTGATAGCCTGGCCGCCAAGATCGCCTGATTTAACGCCCCTTGATTTTTATTTGTGGGATACTCTTAAAAGCAAAGTTTATAAATCTCGACCACAAAATAGGCAGGAACTATGTGACAGAATTACTCTAACTTGTCAAGAAATCTCTGAGGAAGATCTTAGAAATGTCGTTCGTAATAATTGTGAGAGGATAGATAAATTTACATTTAATTGTTCTATTTATTTATTTATTTATTTTGTAATATTTTTAGGTAAACTTTTTTGTGTCACTTCTTTTTGATTATTTGTCTCTTAGTTATACCGGGTGAGTCACGAATTGCGCTCGCCCCGATATTTGGAATAGAAAATTGAAATTTGGAGGCCTTATTACACGACTAAAATGCCATCTTTTCAATAAAAAATCAAGTTTGGTGCACATCCGGTTTGACCGGAAATGAAAACAACTTTCGATTTTTAAATGGAAAGCCCTATATATTTTTACATTTTTGGAATCTAGAGGAAATTTTGAATACAATACATCCATTTTGGTCACTTTTGGAACATTGGAAAAATCATTGTAGCCATTGAATGTAATAAAACAATATCAGCTGCCAGACAGACTCATGTAGTTATAGGCAATCTTGAGCTATCAAACATTTAATAATTGTGAGCGCAAAGAACGTTACAATTAAGTTTAGCATAGGTATGTGGAGGTAAACACAATTACATCCACAAGGACATTTGCAATAGAATGGGACATCAGTTCGGTTTTCAGAGTTTTATTTAAATGAACATAAATATCGGGCCTATAAATAGCTGATATTATTTTATCACATTCAATGGCTACTATGATTTTTCCAATGTTATTAGGTTACCAGATTTATACAGAAATGTGCCATTTTAGTTTCCAAAGCCCACTAATCTATTATCTATTAGCCGCATGTTTCTAAAAGTTTGGTTGCATTGTATTTTGGCTGAAATCTCAAATATTTCTGAGCGGATTTTCAAAATTTTGGTATCATTAGATTCGTATGAAAATGAAGTATTTAAAAAAAACTGAGTTGGTGGGTAAAAATCACATTTAAAAATTTTAAACGCCTCTAGAGAATGAAGTAATGCAATCATATTGCTCTTTTTATTTTTATAGTAACGTAGCACACAAACTAAAATATATTTTGGGCACCACAGCACTCTGGATTCAGAAATAGATTTTTTAATAAAATTTTTAATGTTTATCAAAAAGTGACCAAAATGGATGTATTGTATTCAAAATTTCCTCTAGATTCCAAAAATATAAAAATATATAGGGTGTTCTATTTAAAAATCGAAAGTTGTGGGCATTTCCGGTCAAACCGGATGTGCACCAAACTTGATTTTTTATTGAAAAGATGGAATTTTAGTCGTGTAATAAGGCCTCCTAATTTCAATTTTCTATACCAAACATTTTAGGAAATATCGGGGCGAGCGCAATTCGTGACTCACCCGGTATAGTGTGAAAGCATAAACATTGTTAGATAATTAAAAATTTCTAAATTGTGCATTACTGTTTTTTAACAATAGATCATTCATTTGACAGTTGTTTCAGTCAAGGCACTCTTTTCATAAATACACAATCCCATGCAACAGTTTTTTTTTCGACAATTTCTGAATTTTTATTTCTCTCAGAAAAAAAATTACTTTTTTAACGAAAGTTGGTATAAATACGTTTGGGAGGTTGCCAAATACAGTGGCGCACTCAGATTTAAAATTAAAGAAATCGCTAATAAGATTTCACCATTTTCTGACCCAAAGAAAATCACAGTAGGCCACGCTACTATGTTTTGTAAAATTGAATATTACACAAAGATGCGCCTTTCAAGGATCTATATTTGAAAAAAAAATTATCTAAATCGGACATTAAATAAACTTTTGAAATGGGTGTTTCCAAGCAAAATGGGACACGCTGTATAAGAAGAACACACATAGAGGTCGAATTAAAAAACCTCTTTTTTCTAAAAAGAATCAGTTAAAAATAAAGACATACTTTATAAACAAAACATTTTTGGAATTAACGACAACCATATGAGGACATGCTCATTACTACTAACCTCTAGTCTTAAAATCTATATATCTGTAGTATAACCTGGAGACGGTTTACATATATGAGTAATTTAATTTCGAGAGAAAAAAAATACGATAATAAACCGCGCTTATTCTAAATAAACATACATCCGTTAGAAAGCACGAAAGACTTACACTAAAGAGAATATGAAAAACAAGATAATCCAATTTTACATTTTCGCGAAAGGAAAGTCAAAAAATATGCCAACAAAAGCATGGAAGTCCAAGTATTGTGCTACCGCCTAATATATTCAGAATAAATGTAAATGCAAAAGTATGATATAAAAAAGCTGGTCCCAAGCATTGCCAACTGTGATGGCGGATAAGCGCATAATTTATTACAGAATTTTTACCCCTGTCAAGTAAGTGAATAAAGTTATACAATAAAAGGTTACATCCACGACGGGACTATTAAAAAAATTTATATAAGTAATAAATCATTTTTGTGACTTCTAAATCATCATGTGTCTGCTACTGTTATTAATATCCAAATATCGCCTGTTGAATCACAAAGGTTACAACTGATTACTGTATACTCTACTTTCCACAACAAACCGATATCTTTGTCTCAGGTTTTCTTTATTTATTTACTTTTTTATATACTCAAAATATCTACAGGATAGGATCCCAAATGATATTCAAACAATATAATGCCATATTGTATATACAGAAGAAAATTGATATTGTATGTAATAAAATAACACAGATATAAATTAAAGACAAACGGCAGAAACAAACAAGTGAAAACATACTAAGCTAGAGTACCACTAATAGAGATACAATTTGAAAATTTTGTGAATGAACAAAAGTTAACATATTTGCCGGTAAATTATGAATAGCCGATATGACTTTGCAATAGGACAAAGACTATTGTTATTTGAATAAAAATTATCGGCATCGAACAAATTCATTCATTCATTCCTCGTATTAGCTCTAAAAACTCGAAAATTAAAAAATTTGCAAAATTTTTGAGGAACCTATTCTATTACTGAGAATATTAAACCCAAATTTTTGTATCATAATACCCAGCAACTGAAGTCTTTCTTCATATGAATAATTGGTTTTATCAATATGCAACTTAAATAAAATGAAATTTACCATTTTCTTTTGAACACTTTCGAGTCTGTCCTTGTCAGATTGGTAGTATGATTTCCAGATAATACAGCAATATCCTAATATTGATCTAACAAGTTAATTAAATATATTTAGAATACAATATCAGTGAAGTTCTTGCATTACCTTTTAATAAAACCACACAGACGGTTTACTCGCTTTAAAACGGTCTTAATATGCAAGAGATATCGTAACCCGGCATATATAAGAACAGAGCTGATGAAGAGTAGTAATTTCGAAACAACGCAGCCGTGCTATTGTTTATTAGTTTCAGCTTATACCGTCCTGATTTGTTATTTTTCACCCATGTACTCACATTATGATGCTTCAGGTTCAAACCGGCTAAGATCAGTGTTAAGATTCGACAAATAACCCACCGAAGAGAGACGAATTTAATAATTTCACCCTAGTGCATCTTAATTTTTATTCTAGATTTATGTTTTCTTAGATCATGTTCTAAGATACACTATATACTGATGAGATAAAACAGTTTTGAAAGAGATTCATTACTTGTGTGAATATTTCAAGCCTTTTTAAAATTGTCGTATACATTGACTAACTGTTGCGGCTCAATACATGCTATCTTTGCTTTAAGAAATTCTTCATCACGCATACATACTTTTTGATTCAGAAATTCTGAAAGAAAGAAGTTCAGTGGAGTTAGATCTGAAAAATGTGGAGGGCGGTTGTTGACATTACATCTACCAATCTATTATTATTCTTCACCAAATTGAATATTCAGTCATTGCAATCACATAATATGCTGGACAACCATCTTGGTGAAAGTAGAGTTGTCTAACAGTGGCATGTGGAATTTCGTCAAACTAGTTCATAAAAGAAAAAATTTACATTTCTAGGAATTTTGGTTGACGGAGTTTTTAAAGAAATAACGGCCCATCTCCTCTGGTATATCATCTATTAGACCTCCAAATTATTTGCCCTATTGTTATAGACGCAACCCTTTAAATTAGCCCATACAAAATCGAGCAGTTCAAAGACATAATTGTCGCTATTGGTCCAGGAACAATCCTCATTGGATGTTACCTTTGTATACTCAACGGCCGAAAAAAATATTAATGTGTGGTTCCAGCAAGATGGTGCTGCTCCACATTATGGAGTTGATGTAAGATAATACTTGAGTGAGGTGTTTCCAGGCAGATGCATAGGAAGAAGAGGGTCATCAATCGAACGGCCAGCTATATCTCCTGACCTTACACCCCTCGATATTTTATGGGGATATTTAAAGGGTTGCGTCTATAACAATAGGTCAAATAAATTGGAGAATCTGATTGATACCGGCGGAGATTGGTCGAATACCTCAAACGGTATTCCATAACTGTTTACCAAATTTTCAATAATGACTTGCACATTGCATAGCTGTTAAGGAGCTCAGTTTGAACATCTTATCAGATAATTTATTATTTTTTTTCAATAATGAAGTTCTTTAATATTTACATACGCTGTTTATGATACACGTTCAAAATATTAAAGTTTCCTATGGGTAACATATTATTTTATGAAAAATCGAAATACTGTATATTTTTTAACTCCCCGATTGCAAAAAAGTTTGTTAAAAACTATGCCATAAAATTTCATTCCATCAAATATGCAGACTACTTTAGAATATACTATAAACATTTCTATGCAAGTCAAATACATCTCTAATTTCCAATCTATAATCAAAATAATTTGCATTGTCGAACAGAAGTAGAACAGTTCAGTTAATCAGAAATACAAATACTGTCTCATATTTATTCCGTGTAAGCACGTTCTATTAATCATATTAAAAAGCGGTATTAATATCTCCGATGAAATACATCCGTTTTTCTAAAAGGCATACTATTTGTAACATGATTAATTTAAAGTCCTATTAGTCACCTCTAATTTGAGTGCTAATAAACAGATTTTGATGAAATCTTATATAATGTGTTTGTAATGTCGGTAATGAAAAATCGGTAAAGGTATTTACACAGAGCTTCCCTCTTTGTTCATACAGGACGTTCACTCTAAGAAATTATTAATTAAGAATTAACATGAGAATAATAATCGCAATGTGGTTAGCCTTATTAGTACAGAGAAAACCTGATAGCTTTTTTCCATCATCTACTCTATAGTGGTGGGGGAAATTTGTTTTTTTAATTTTTATTATTGAAATAGGTTTAGAATATAATGAAACGTGAAAATTTCAAATTTGAAGAAAAAATTCATCTATTCTATTGTAGTGGTAAAAACGAAAAAAAAAATTATTCTTTTAAAATTTTCAAAACAAATTTTTCTTTTGAAATATGTTTAGAACGTCATGAAACGAGGAAATTTTAAATTTGTAGAAAAACAAAATTTCTACATCTATTCTATTGTAGTGGTAAAAAATCGGTAAAAGTATTTACACAGAACTTCCCGCTTTATTTGTGCATGGCGGTCACTTTAAGAAATTAATAATTACGAGATGACATTGTATAATACGACAATGACAATATGACAATAATAATCGTAATATAGATATCACTATTATTACAAAGAGAACCTGATAAGTTTTGGTCAAAAGAATATACAGAGTGCTCATCCAACAGCAAAAATTCAGTACTAAATAACAAGTGCCAAATATGGAAGGATTGCGCAAATACCATTACAAATGTTTACCATGGTTCAATTATTTCTTGGGATGACCACCCTGTATGTTTTTCAATAAAAGTATAAACAGGTGCTTATGCCAAATATTATTGCCATCTGTTACATTCCCAATTCCACATTCACGTAGTGGAGTGGAAGTATAGTGGCGGTTGAAAAATTTCCCTTTTTTTAAAATTTTTCAAAAATGTCGGTAAAAAAGTTTTCAAAATTTTGTTCTTCTGAAATAGGTTTAGAATGTCATGAAATGTGGAAATTTTAAATTAGAGCAAAGAAAAAATATTTTTCCATCTATTTTAGTGGTAACATTTTTTTTAAAACCGTTGGTGAAAAAAATTTTCAAAATTTCTTTTTCTGAAATAGGTTTAGAATGTCATGAAACGTAAAAATTTTAAATTTGATCAAAAAATAAATTTTTGGATCTGTTCTAGTCTTAACATTTTTTTCCAGATGTTTTTTTTTTCCGAATTAGGTTTGGAATATCATGAAACGTGGAAATTTAAAATTTGAGAAAAAACATTTTTTTATCGATTCTATAGTTAGTGATTTTTTGAAATTTTTTTTCAAACATTTAAAAAAAATAAATTTGTTTAAATAGGTTTAGAATGCCATGGAAATGTGGAAATTATTAATTTGAAAAAAAAAAATTTTTTTGTGGTAAAAGATGTTTCAAAAAAAAATTGAAAAATTGTTTTTTTTGGAAATAGGTTTAGAATGCCATGAAATGCGTAAATTTTAAATCTGACCAATGAAAAAAAAATTCCATCTATTTTAGTGGCAACAAATTTTTCAAAAATGGTGAAAAAAAATTTCTATTTTTTTTTTGAAATAGGTTTAGCATGTCATGAAACGTGGAAATTTTAAATTTGAGTAAAAAACAAAATTTCATTATTTATTGCCTTTAGACCACCCTGTATATTTCCCAGTGAAAGTTCTACCATTTCTTCGCTGACAGTAGGGTCAACTACCTACTACTACCTTTCACTGCTCTCCGTCAAGTAGTTTTTCCGAAAAAATCTCGGAGGGTGATTTTTTTCTCGAATACAATACTTCCCTTTGGTATGCGAGGGAAGTAAACATTAAAAAGAAAATATTCTTTTAAAATTTTCAACACAAATTTTTCTTTTGAAATATTTTTAGAATGTCATGAAACGAGGAAATTTTAAATTTGAGCAAAAGAAAATATTTTTTCGGTAATGCATTTTATAAAATACTCAATTTTCTTTTTTAATTTTCAAAAAAACATTTTTTTTTAATATTTTTAGAATGTCACGAAACGCGGAAATTTTAAATTTGAAGAAAAAAAATTTTCTGCGTAATAACGCAATAGAATACTATTGTAGTGGTAAAAAATGAAAAAATAATTATTCTTTTGAAATTTTCAAAAAAAAATTTTCTTTTCAAATATGTTAGAATGTCATGAAACGAGGAAATTTTAAATTGGAGCAAAAAGAAAATTTTCTCAGTCATGCATTTTATAAAAAATTCACAGATTTCGCAATCCTTGCAATCATCGGAACATTGCAAATGATAACACCATACATAAAACATAGTTTTTCAACTTTTTCACTTTTCAAATAGCACGATCCACTACATCGCTGTATTTTCATCTTAAATGAAAACTGGTAACTTAACCCCCTGTGATATATGCAACCCATGTTACATTTGCGCATATCAGCCGTTGCATATACGCAGTCTCACTCTACCGCGACACCGCGGCATTTCCACCTTAAATGAAAACTGATAACTTGACCCCCTGTGATATATGCAACCCATATTACATTTGTGTATATCAGCCGTTGCATATGATAGTCTCAGTCGACCGCGACACATTACTTTGAAATAAAGAGATATTATTATTGTCACTCAATTGGTACAACAGACAACCTATATCAGTTAGTTGCAATTCTAACACATCATTTATTTGCAAGCAGGCACCTATTTGTAGCAAGCTGCACACTTTTGTGTTCTACCGTTAGCATTACTGTACAACTTTTAGGTAATCTCCCGACACGGTAGGTAATGTAATTGGCCAGCGCAGTAGCTTAATCGATAGTAGCGCTGCCTTTTCGGCAGCCGTGTAAAAATTTTTGCTTGAATAATATAAAGTCATACATTTTCAGTCTGTGACGTCAGATGCGGATGTTATGTAATAAATTTAAGTAAAGCCAGGTCAAATTTTAATTTGCTACTTATTGATTAATCAGTAAATATTAAATTCAATCGCAAAATAAATCATCTACCAAGGACATCTTCCAACAACAATAATTTAGTGTCATTGTAAGTGTTGGCCAGTTTATCAGCATTTTCTAGCTCGAGCAGTGTATATATGTAGATGAGCGTACAAATATCGGATGCGCAGTGAATTCATAAAAAATAAAATCTATTACAACATATCTCAAGAGGAAGTGAGCCTACTGGTCTTCTCTCTACTGTGCCGCGACACAGCTGTCTTTTGACCTTGAACAAAAACTGGTGACTCTACCCCATATACGAAAACATAAACATTTCCAATGTTAAAACTCAAACTTTTTTAACTTACAATTTTTTTTTTTAATATGTTTAGAATGTCACGAACCGTGGAAATTTTAAATTTGAACAAAAAAATTTCTTTCCATCTTCCATTGTATATAAAAATTTCAAAACGTGATTTTTTTTATTTTGAAAAATAATTTTTCGGAAGGGGTAGAAAACACCCCGCAACTTGTAGAATTAGGTTAAAATGAAACAAAAACAATATATTTGCGTTTTTTGGCCCAAAATAAGATGTTTTTACTCTTGTCAATTTTTTCGAAAAGTGCATATTTTTCCATATATGGCTGCACGAAAATTTTTAAAAGTGGTGGAGAAGAAATGTAAAAGTTGAAAATAAATCTGAAAAGATTTAGGTGAATGTATCATCGAAATACAAGCCTTTTTTTATTTTCAACATTTCCGTTTTTTCCGTTTCCGTTTTCACCGAGTTCTTCTAAAACACGAAAAGCCATCCCTTTGTTGGAAATTGTAGCACTTAAAAAATATGTAACTCAAACATTTGAAATAATTCAGACGTATGCATTGAGGCCTTCTAAACATTTTTTGCCCCTTGTAAATTTTCTGTAACTTGCTAATTTTCCGAGTTGCAGGCAGTTTTTCATGATAAATACTATATACTACTACTATAATATTATGTAGTACATTAACTACATATTATAATAAGAACTCATCAAATGAATTTGTATCGCCAACTTCCAAAGTTTCATTTGTTCCGTTAGTATCTAACAGATACTAGCATATTAAATATTTTTTAAGTTCTGCAATTTCAAAGAATGGGGTAGTTTTTCCGGAAAAACTCTGTGAAAACGCACTTTACAGAAAAGTTGTAAATAAAAAAAGTCTTATATTTTGATGATACATTCATTTGAATCTTGTCAGATTTTTTTTTTTAACTTTTACATTTCCCCTCCCTCACTTTTAGAAATATTCGAGTGGTCATATTTCAAAAAGTACGCATCTTTCGAAAAAAATCACAAGAGTAAAAACATCTTATATTGGTCCAAAATGTTAAATATATTGTTTTCTTTTTCATATTTGACCTATTTCTACAAGTTACGGAACCCGCCATAAAAGGGGCCATTTCCTACTTTAATCTTTTTTCAAATTTTTTGGCATTGGCACTTAAATTAGAGATTTTGGTCATTTTAGCGCTTCGTTGACTGGACTATATTTCTTGTAGAAGCGCGAAAAACTGTAATACCTCCATGTTTCGTCTCTGGTTCCCAGGTGTCTTTTGCAGGTGATTTTGTCGGAAAACGTGCCGTGATTGATTATCCGCCTAAGAGTTATAAAACACATAGATATCAAATAAAACGTCTGCAGGGAATAACAAGATTAATGTTTTCCTTCATTAAAGTATCCTTATATAGGTGCTGTATCAATCATTACATGATCCGTGTAGAAAAACAAGTTTAAAATGCAGAAGGAACAAACAAATAGATGGGGAGAAGCATATGTAGGTATTTCATTAGAAATGTGTGTCAATAGGCGGGTTCGGTCATAAAAGAAAAAAACATTTTTCTTGGCGGATGTGAAGTTAAATAGTCAATAAAACACATATGTGCAAAGAAAAATGAGCAAAAAAAATTGCAGCGCCTGCAATTGCCAAATTAAAATTCCGTGATAATGGTGGAGCCCACAACGGGATTGACGTCAGTGGCCTGATAAAAGCTCCGGCTCCACCCTACGCGCACGTATCCCGCATAGCGCAAGCAGCGAATCACTATAATATTTAAATTTTGTGACATTTATCGGTGGTGTTTCTTAAAGTCCTAGTCGTACAATGCAACCGGGGGTACCAGAAAGCCAAACTAACATTTGAATACAAACAAACAATCTGCTAGACAGGTAACTTTCACCGTTTGTCTGTAAACTATTTTGTTTCCTGGCAATAAATTATTATCATTTATTTATTTATGTATTTATTTATATTTGTTAGAATGAAAATAGGCAAAGGTACAAGCAACTGACAAATATACGTCGACGCTTTCACGCTCTGACGTCTATAAGTTTACCTTGTACTTACTAGATATAAAAATAAAAAACGCCGCATGTACAATCAGATTTAATGAAACCGCCGGCGTCGCAGGGACTCCATTGATGGGGAATTTTTATGACAAGTAAATATGAGGTAAACTATACCGATTTCAAACTTTAAACTTATGTGAAACGCAGTAGGTATATTATATATTATATAGTGTGAGCTGCAAAAGCCCTTTGAATAATTTCAAATAAATTTACACTACGTACCCACTTTTTACAGATCAGGAAGAGAAGACTAAGGAGAGCGCTCAGCGCTGTCGGGCCACTGACGTCACCGCAGTAGCCTCACGCAAAACCTTTATTTTTGGACATTTAATTTTTAAATTTTATATGGTTGTTTTTTTCTATGGTTTCTATCGATTTAAGTAAAAATTTAAAATTTCCGAATCCGCCTATTCTAAAAGTAGCCGTTGTCTTACCAATATTGAAACGGACCACCCGGTATACTATATTTTTTAAATTTATTCCCGCGTCTATCCATCCAAATTTACATATTTCTAAAATTTCTAATAAATTGGTACCAAAACTAAATATCACCCGGTACCTACCTAATAATATTTTACCCCAATTCTCATGCTAGAACATAAATGTTTTAAAATTTGTCCGGTTCGTATAGTTTTAAATATTCTTTAAGTCTTCCTAAAACGTACAAAACTTGGTGTAAAGGCCAGTTCGAAGTCACTTAAAATTTTACGATGTTAATATAAACTAAGATAAGGCATAGGCACAGCTGGCTATATTCCCGTGAGAATAGTACCAAAACTACGCAATTTTGTGTGTAACGTCATCGCTCTTTCTGGTATAAATACTCTAGAAAAAGTACACACTGGGTCAATCAATTTTGAAAGACCTGGTGGACATGTCTCGCTGAATTAATTTTCTCCAGAGCAATTCACCTATACAGCACTCTATAATTTGTTAGCACCTAACTAGCTGTTAACAAATTATTTTGTACTTAGAATTATTGACGGACATGTCTCGTTGAACTTAGGTTCTCCCGAGCATTTCGTGCAATTGATTCGATTCTTTTTAGTTGATTGAACAACCGTCGATTAATTCGACAATACCAATTTTTACCGACGACTTGGAGAATAGTATTATTCTGCAGAGCTAGTCACTGTACGAATTGTTAGTGCGCGATTGTTTGACTAACGGTCAAAGAATTGTGTATTCACAATTTTAGGAGGCCATGTCTCGTAGAATATAATTGTTGTTCTGAGTTTTCGATACAATAAGTTGGTGTTGCCATTTTGGTCGATTGGGCAACGTAATTGAAAATGACTCTATAGTTCGGACTCGCCGGTATGAATCTCGCGTGGATATTTTATTGTGGCACTTTGATAATTTTAATAAGAATAACTAACTTGAATTAATTTTTGTGTTGCGTTTGCAATACAGTTATTTAGTTAATTTTTACCTCAACTAATATTTGGTGTGGTACATTAATTTAAGGAGTTCTGCATTGTACTCTCGATCTTATTACTCATTCAACTTAATTTACTGAGATTAGGTAAATTTTATATAACTTTATGATTTATTTCCAGTGGCAGATTTTATTTGGGATGTGGGGTTATTCTACACTTTATTGGTTGAATGTTCAACTAATACAACAATATTGTACTGTCTGGGCAGTTCACAGCTGTTCAGATGATCGGTATATTTATTGCTTGACCAGCGGGGTGCATCGCAGGCCATTTGTGTTCACCACAAGAAATGACCTGTAATGTGACTTCCCTATGGTTAACAATAATGCATAATTTAAAGGACTTATTACATGTTAAACTTTGTACAGGGTGTTTTGTTTTGCATTCACCTGCAATGGCAGCTTTCCAAGCCATGGGCGAATTGGAATTGATTTTTAATTGCTTGTTCATGCGATTGTTTGAATAAATACAATCTTCGCAACACATTAGCCAATTGGCAGCCAATAGGCTGGTTCTGAGTCAAGTTTATTGGCCAGATCCCATCACTCTACGCTTCACAACTTCAAACAATGTTTGATTGGGCAATTAATTGAGATTTCAATTTGCCATGCATTTAACTTCATCATTTATTGCGAGATTTCGCCACCCGATACAAACTTTTCATGTGCCGAATTCAACACTTTTGCTACTTCAATTTGTACGAGGATTCTCGTAATAATCATTATCATTTTTAGTGATTATTGTTGTATTTGATTGAACATCTGATGGATATTGCAGTGACTGTTTGTCCCGACGAAATCTGTGACTGGAAATATAAATTTGTGATTATTTTTCACTGTAAATTTATATTACTCTATGGCAGTTGCCACAACATTATTTGTCTCCTGTTTTGATACAAATTTGTGATTATTTTTCACTGTAAATTTATATTATTTTAAGGCAGTTGCCACAACGTTTTATTTTTCGTTCCTGTAATGTAACCTGACGATTGTCTGAATATACGTATTAAACCGTTCCTTGTTTTTAATTATTTTACCTTTGAATAAAAGTAAAATTCAATATTACAATTAGTCAAACATAAGGTTTGATCTAATCTAAAAGAATAGTGAATAAAATAACATACCATTAATGAAAAATAAGGTTTGATCTAATCTAAAAGAATAGTGAATAAAATAACATCCAATTAACCAAACATAAGGTTTGAGTTAATCTTAAAGAAAAGTGAATTAATAAATTAAACTATACAAACATAAGGTTTGTGTTACTTAGCAAAAAGTACATTTACAAAATAAATTAATCAAACATAAGGTTTGTTTAATTTAATAGAAAGTGAATAAAATAAAATCTAAAATTCATCAAATAAAGTGCAAATTAAGAACAGAAATCAGTGCCTCAATAAAGTAACGAGTTTAGTTAGCTTCAAAGAAGAATATTTAATTAAGTGCAATAATCAATTAGTTTTCTATAATTAAAACTCTAACAAATTAATTAATATCAATAAATAGAAACAGTAATATCAAACTTTAGAAAGCACTATGGTAACAAGTACTACAAAATCACAAACGTAAATTTGAGTCCTACCAATAATAAACTAGACGATCACACAGCCAAATTAGTTTAATTGTTTTTATAATTAGACATTCAGGGGGGAGGGGAGGGTAATTGGTAATTAATCAAACCAGAATTTCACTACAGAATAATAGGCGTAGGGAAGGTGCGTCTCTATATCTAAAAAGAACCAACCCAAATAATCACGAGAATTATAGAACAATATCTCTATTGTGCATTATATATGAAATTATGGAAAAACTAGTTTTAAATCAAGTTGAAAACTGTTTATTATCACATTGTCAACACGGTTGTAGAAAAGGATGATCAGTAGAAACAGCCACAATACAATTTCTTCAAATCAGTTATTACAAGTTGGATAAAAATAATTACGTACCTAATCGGTTTATATTTCGATTTAACCAAAGCGTTCCATACAATTAGTACACCGTTTGTCATTAAAAAAATGTATTACATAGGCATCAGAAGCACAAATTTGTGTAAATCAAATCCTTTTTAACGGATAGAAAACTTGAAGTAAAAGTTGTAATGTAATATCAGAAGAGTTTGAGGTCAATATGAGAGTTCCCCAGGGCTCTGTCTTGGGGCCCTTATCTATTTCTTGTTCATAAACGACCTGCTCAAAAATATATCCCAAACAACGGTGGCGATATTTGCTGATGACACGTCGGAGGTAATAACAGCAGCTGATGTTGAAACCCCACAAGTCATGGTTAATTTTCCTATTTCTGCCTGCGGGTGGAAAGAAAAAAATTCAACTACCTTAGGTTCTTTACTGTGTCCAATAATACATGCAATGTTTCAGTTTTCTACATCTACGAGAGTTTCTAGAAGATGTAGAGAGACCGACACATACAGTGTGTCTCACTTATGAGTGTAACAGCGTAATAATTCTTTTGTCTATTGTCCGATTTGAACCAAACTGATCTTAAAAGATAGAGGTTACCAAGGTCTATTTAAAGCCACAAAATCACTTACCATGTTTAAATGCAAGGCCGTCTATAATGCAAAATTTTATGAAAAAATCAAAAAATCATAGTAGGGATTTATTAATTAAAAAGTTTTGTTAACAAAAACTTGTACGAAATCATTCAAAAACCCCGAATCCGAAGTTTACTTAAATTCTAAAAAAATGAGGTCTTGATGAAAAAAATTCTTTCTACATTTATTTTTTTGAAACAATTTACACAAATGAATAATAAACTCAAAAAAAGGATTAAATGTTATGTTCTATCAAACCTCCATCAGCCCTAATGCATGCCTCAATTCGCTTTCTGTTGTTGTTCATCAAGACCTCATTTTATTTAGAATTTAACTAAACTTCGGATTCAGAGTTTTTGAATGATTTCGAACAAGTTTTGTTAACAAAATTTTTTTATTAAAAAATGTTTACTACGATTTTTTGATTTCTATCATACAATTTAGTATCATAGAGAATATATGGCCTTGAACTTAATGATGGAAACTGATTTTATGATCTTAAGGAGGTTGAGGCGTTACAGTACCAACCAAAAGTAAGTCGAATTCTAAATCGTAACTTTTCCATAATAAATTATTACAAAAGGTTATAAGTCGATGATACCAATAATTATTGTCATAAAGGTATAAATAAATCATTTCCTATTAGGTACTGATTAATTATTTAAGTAGATATAATTATTTTACTTAATGAACTAACTTTTGGATGTTTTGTCCAAACTTATAAAAAAAAAATATGTAAATATCTATGTGTTCTACAAATTTGTTTCAGTAAATAATTTTAAAACAATGAGAAGCAGTAAAAATTAAAATTAAATAATTATATAATTAAAAATTAGTTAAAAATCATTAACGAAAAGAGAAATTTGACAGTTTACAAATGTTGAATAATTTTTTTTATTTTTTAAATGTCTCCTAATTAAATTGGAAACAATATTAAAATATGCGTAAGACATCAATGCTTTACATAGTTAGTTTTCGAAAATGCTGACATTATTTGGTTATTTGCTATAAATTAATATGTACCAAAAAATTTATTGAAGGAGTTAATCATTATGCACAACTCTCTCATGGGCTGCAATAGTGGCACATCTCAAAAAATACGACTTTTTGAGTAAGTACAGATACAAATGTGAAAAGTCATAGTCTTTCCAGCAGCAACACTTCCACATCCTTTAATTTAATACTGGATCGCTAGGTGGCAGAAGTGTCAGTATGGTTTTTCTACTTGGTCATTAATATTGGCTGCAATACCGACACTTCTCAGTATGTATCTGTTGTTCTATGGGGTAATTTCTAGTTAGTCCAACATGATACAAATAAACATTGCTGCAATAGTGGCATAACTCAAAAAATGTGTCATAAATGTCGTATGGAAAGGGAATAAAAAAATTAAAAAAACATGTATAATATATAACGATGTTTAAAATTGTTAACTCAACCCCCAGGGAAGTCACTAATATATACTTAATCTTTATTTAAGTAATTTACCGCATGCTTTATGTGTTTTTATGGTAATGAAAACTTTAAACTCATTTATCTCAAAACACAAATTTTTGAGTTGTGCCACTATTGCAGCCCATGAGCTAAATAACTAAATAAAACACACTACTATGTTCTCTATCACTATGTGGTAGACAACATAGTAGTGTGTTTTATCTAGTTATTTGTGTTAAAATGTACCGTTGGCATGCTGGGTTGACATATTTTCCACAAGAAAAGTTTTTAAAAAGTTTTAACTATGAGTTTCCTAATGACTTTGGATTTTTTACAGAAAATTGTGTCATAAAAATCTGTTAAAAAATCTCTATTTCAGATTTTTTTCATTATTTTCGTCTAACGCCTCAACCTCCTTAAATAGACCTTGGTGAGCTTTATCTTTTAAGTTCAACTTAATTTAAATCGGACAAAAAACAAAAGAATTATTACGCTGTTACACCATTAAGTGCGAGACACTGTTGTATAAGGAATATTTTATTCCATACAAATATGATAACGCAAAAAATATAAAGAATAAACTTAACTCAAAATATTTTAAAACGTCATTTGGACAAATGGTCCTGATCTAGCCCCTCTAGATTTTTTTGCTTGGAGTCATTTAAAAAATATTGTCTACACAACCGCCGTTACAGCTATGCGATGTCAGAAAGGCATTGACGTTAAGACAGCATTTTGAATAGCTACATTTAGCTATTGTAGTGGCTTGCGTTCCTTCTTTGTATTGCAAAGCCATCTTATGTGTACCTAGATAATAACAAATAAATTGCATTTTCTTGTTTTCTCTTAGCTTTAACTTTGATTGTATTTACCGCACATTTTATAAAAACATGGAATGTGAATTTTCTTATTAACAGTTCTAATAAATGGTACCACTGTACCAATATGGTTCCATTTGAAAAAAGTGTGTTTTGTTCCATTTAAAAATTAAAATCATGTATATATCAAGAGGTGAGGTTTATTAAGTATATAGGATGTTCCAAATTTCCATCCTTTGTCTTCAAAACTAAAGGGTCCTGTTACACCTAGTACAGTTGCTGTGTTCTCTATTCTTGGTTTGTTGCATTAGAGAGACAGATTTTCAAATAATTACTATCCATAATTAACTTGAGTTTTATTATACCTCTTTAAAAGTTTTATATCATTTTAATGGTGTAAGGTGGTCCTTTTTACTACATAAATATCAAATAAAGTTTATATAGCTCAATGAAACAAATCAGTATTTTAATTTTTATCGTCATTACTTAGCCTAGATCTTATCATTATTTTATACAGTGCGAACCTAAAGAAACGCGCAAAATTCATATCTTTGGTATGTGTCATTTGCCAAAAAAAATCCTCAAACAGGTAGATTTTAGTTTTATAAATGCTACATTTTGTCACTATACCAAAATGTATGACGTCATTGGTTTTGAGTTATGACGTCATCATAAATTTTCTTTAATGGAAACACTTTAATGGACATTTTTGATTACTGTTTTCGGTGGTATATTCCTTTAGCTTTCTGGTGATATGAAAGAAATTGATATCACCTGAGCCATTCTTTTGGAAAAACATATTTTTATTCATCGATACTTTACGATAATACGATAAGTAATTGTGAGAAAAAAATCATCTCCATTGCTCAAATTGCGACCCTCCAACCATTTGGGATAGACCTAAACGGGTGTAGACACTTTGCACGCTGTTCTGAATCATCTCATGGGCAATTCGTCTCATCTCCAAGCCAATTCTGTCTTTCAATTCTTTTACGGTATCGGGTCTGTTAAAATACACCCTTGACTTTAGGTAACCCCAAAGAAAAAAGTCTAAAGGGGTTAAATCCGGTGAACGCTGGGGCCACTCAATCGGACTCGGCGACCTATCCACCTTCCAGTAAAAGTATCATCTAAAAACTGACGCACTGCTATCATAAAATGAGGTGGGGCCCCGTCATGCTGAATCCAGACGTTTTCAGCAGGAATATCTTCATCTTCATTGTTCGGAAACATAACTGCTAAGGCTGGCACTAACTCAACTCGTAAAAACTGTAAATGTCTTGTGGCCGTAAGATTTTCTTCAAAGAAAAGGCCTCAATAGACGATCACCAATCATACCTGCCCACACGTTTACTTTACCTCGTCGCTGTGTATGGGCTTCTTGAGTCCAATGAGGATTTTAGCATGACTAATACCTACAGCTATGCCGTTGTACAGTCCCCTTTAAAGAAAATGTAGCTTCATGGCAAAAAACAATGTTCTTTAAAAAATTTGGGTTTTCATCGCACAAGGTCATCAACTGTTCACAAAACTGCAAGCGCCGATCTGGATCGTCCTCATTCAATTGGTGGATTAATTGCACTTTGTATGGATGGTTTTTTTTTCAATAGACGTACATCAGAAGTTTGACTCACGTTATGATTTAAAGCCAGCTGCCTTGTCGAAAGATCACTCACTTTCTAGAAGAATATTTAATTTGGTTTCGTTGCTTGTGCTACGGCGACCAGATCGAGGTCAGCTACACTGCCAGATTCATCATATCTACCCAATCTACTTAAAGTGGATCAAGAAATTTGCTTTTCGGGATACTTGGCATGGCATTGAATATATCACATGCTTCCTGATGAGTTCTCAGCCTATCACCATATCCAACCATCATCAAAAGGTCTACGCGTTCTCCTTCACTTATACGTGGCATTGCATTCACCAGTTTTACACTCCCAGAAGTGTCACAAAACTGAGGTTCCACACGTGCCAGGAATAAAAAAGTTATCGATACTTTACACAAAAAGGCCTGTATCTCTCTGTTGATAAGGTGATTGTATTTTTATTATTTTCTTTGTTTTGTTTTTATGTCAAATATTTTCATGCTAGTTAAAACAAAAATGTAGACAACAAGATTTATCAAACCATAAGAAAGTGGAACATTACTCGTGAATTTGCGAAAGGTAAGCTATTTTTACTTAAAATGCTATTTTTCCAAAAGAATGGCTCAGGTAATATCATTTTTTTTTGTATCACCAGAAAGCTAAAAGAACATACCACCAAAAACAGTAAACAAAAATGTCTGTTTCCATTAAAAAAAATTATGATGGCGTCATCACTCAAAAACCAATGACGTCATAAATTTTGGTATAGTGACAAAATGTAGCATTTACAAAACTAAAATCGAGGATTTTTTTGAAAATGACATACCAAAGACATGAATCTTGTGCGTTTCTTTAGGTTCACACTGTATAGATCCAATTTTTGATTAGGTTAAAAAGTATTAATGAAAATGTAAATTTTATCGACTAAGATTCATGGCTGGATGATTTATTTGACATTTATTTTCTCTGTAGGTATAGGGGCTGCTAGAGTGTAATTAGAAGAACGCAGTGATGGATCGGAATATTAATGTATTTCTATGCGGAAAACTCGGGAAAAACCCCGCGGCAAAGATAAAAGTGTTTTTCTGTACGGCTTTCCACAAACGAAAAATAAATAACGTAATGAAACGAAAACAACAAAACGATAGTATTTTACGGGACCATTGAAGACCCATTGACAATAATTATGGGTATTTGCAGCCTCGATTTCATTCTTATCGTTTTTGAAAGGATGATCCTTTCAAAAACTATAATTCTAAATTATTAATTACTGTTCTATTTAAGCTCGTTGAGCAATCTTGTAGTAACTATGAGTAGTTGTAAAGTATCCTATACTCTATTTCACTTGCTTAAAACAACAACGAACAATAATAGGATTTGATTTGCTAGCATAACCAGAAGTCAGGTTATCGAAAGAATGCAAAGATTTCATTAATATTTTTTACATACAGTTTTTCTTTTAGTTCTCATAGATAGGTTTTTTCCGCTGTTTGCAAAATCCTATAAATAATATGTTTCAATAATAGATGGTGCAACGTCATGGGCTAGACAGATACTCGCTAGACATGGCATTTCCTCGAAAAGATTCAAATAAGTTGAATTTCAATTATTGTTTATTAATTATTGAATGTCTGAACACTGTATACTATGGTGTAGTTACTTAGTAATACTTAGGCCTCTTCAAACATAAATACATGGTATAATTAGTTTCATATCATTAAAAAAACTGGTAATAGAGACCGACTAGAAAACAAAAAACCTATATGACTTTTTTCTCTAGGGGCACTTTGAAAAACTGACCTAAGTTTAGAATTTTAATGTTAAGGTAGGAAACATCCGAGAACCACTGTTTTTCAGGGTTAATGGATGTTACAGTTCCGAATATTAGAAATAATAAAAAACTGTAATACCTGACTTGTGTTCCCGCCAGAAGAAGTGCGGCACTTTGATGGAATTACTTGTACCGAACTTTTTATACCACTAATTACGAAAATCTAAATAATTCCTTATCTTTCGGCACAACGCAAGCATAGTATGGCCGCAGGGGTTTAAATAGGATTTGTTTACATATGCTTTGTAATTTGGAACAAAGTTATTGTAGCTTTTATTGTCGTTTATAATAATTTATAAAATTTAAAAGTGGTTCTATTAACATTTGTAACATTGTGTTAAAAGCTTAAAAAATTAGTAATTATTTTATGAAATTGGAAAACGAACAGTTAGATGTCGGAGATACGATAACAGAAAATAGTTGTATTTTAAGTTAGGAAAAAATCTGATTTTTTTAACGAATTCAACGCATAATATTTACCAATCGGGTGTCGAAAACTAGAAATCAAATCTTTGGTCTCTATGAAAATCAATGTAAACAATAATAAACACATCAAAACAAGACAGCGAATACTACTACTAATAATAATAACCATACCTTTAATTCCCAATAGGTAACACCCAATAACTGAACAATTCTTTTGAATTTTTCACAAAAATTGTTCGAAATGGCCTCCATCTTTGGTCTCTATGAAAATCAATGTAAACAATAATAAACACATCAAAACAAGACAGCGAATACTACTACTAATAATAATAACCATACCTTTAATTCCCAATAGGTAACACCCAATAACTGAACAATTCTTTTGAATTTTTCACAAAAATTGTTCGAAATGGCCTTCATCTCCACGTATACATATTTCGGTACGAACTAAGGACATACGCACTCCGTTCAACACATTTGGTAAATCAGGATCATTTGTTATGGCATTTATGCACATTAAAATACGTTGTTGCAATTGTTCTAAAGTGTCAATTGGATCACGGTAAACCAGAGATTTAAAATGCCCCCAAAAATAAAACTCCATCAGATTTAAGTCGGGCGATCTAGCAGGCCATGATACTGGTCCGCTACGTCCAATCCATCATCGAGGAAACTTTCTGTTAAAAAAATTTCGAACAGCCAGACTAAAATAGACTGGCGCGCCATCGTGCAAATACCACATTCTTCTGCCCGTAGTCAAGGGTATATCTTCCAGCAAATTTGGCAATGTTTGTTGCAAAAAATTAAAGTATACGTCACCATTTAATATAACGGGTAATTGCATAGGTCCAATTATTTCATTACCGCAAATTCCTGCCCACAAATTAACGCTGAACCGTCATTGAAAATGCGCCCTTCTTATTACACGTGGATTTTCGTCTGCCCAATAGTCCATGTTTTGAAAATTAAACACTCCATTTCTGGTTAAATACGACTCATCGGAGAAACACAGAACGTTTAAAAAATCCTGATTTGCTGCGTGTTTTCTTAAAATCCACCTACAAAATTGCATTCGCTCTGCAAAATCTTGAGGTTCTAGTGCTTGGACACGTTGATAGTGATAGGGATGTAAGTTCATATCTCTCAATGTCCTCCATGCCACAAAATGGGATACTCCCACACGGTTCGCGATATCGCGGGTGCTTAAAGTTGGATCCTGTTCTACAAGTTCCAAAATTTGAAGCTCTGCGTCAATTAACCTTTCTTCGCGTTGTGGACCTCGTTCTTCTCCATGTCCATCGAGACGACCTGTTTCTCGAAGACGCTGATAAAGCTCTTCCGCACCAGCTGCATTTCCACCACTTTCTCCATACACCAAGTGCATATCCGCGAGCTCTGAATAAGTGCAATCTCTCATAATACCCAAAATCTGCGCTTTAAAACACCAAATTAAATAGTGAATTAACGTTATAAATAAAGAAAACAAAAAGAAAAACTCGGTCCAAAATCCAAAAAGTAACACAAAAAGCACGAATGAGAAGTAGTGTCTTACGTAACCAAGTACTAATGACTTGAACGAAAAGTCAATAAAATAAATCTTAACATAAGTGGCACAAAATTGAAAAAGAACAATAGCAAAAGACAAAACCAAGGAATGGGTAGATCATGTCGTGTGTACGTTGTTTACCAAGTAAGGACATAAATTGAAGTTATTACTTGATAATATTACAAGGGAGAGTATAGCACGCGTAATAAGATAATTTGGCCGCGAAGAAGCAAGAAACATGGTGGTGTCCTCTGTCGGTCGCTTTTAACTCTTTTGTAGGCATGTTTTTCGATGACCTCCGTCGAGGCCTAATTATCTCTTAGGCTCACCATACTTATCTGCGCGACAAGACGCGAGGCAATAAAGCTTACCCCAATATGCCAGCAGTTCTCAAACTATGTTGTTAGGTATTTTAAAAATTTTTGTTTATCATTTTTCTTCAAAACTATAAGCTTTAGACCCCATGTTATATAAGGTTTTTTTGTTTGTCTTGCCTTCCCTACCACCAGTTTCTTTTAATGACATGAAACTAATTGTACCATGTATATACTGTTAGGCATTTGTATAAAGTAAATTGTGCAAACCTCAATTCAAAAAGTTTAATATAAAAATATGCCATGTAGATGTAGATGTATTAAATTTAGTAGGCGAAATGGAAGTAATATAACATTACACCATTTTTACTAACTTTACTACTATACTTATTATATTTCCCTTATCCACCTACTTTGTCGAAAAATTCATTTATGATGATATTAAATTACCTTCGCTGTTCTCGTAGTGGCATATTTCAGAAAGTCATTTAGTTAATTTATTAAGCGTAAAAAGGTAGCTTTAGCTTTTTCTACACATTTTACATTTTAGACATATTCCATTGAAAGTTCTTAAACGTTCTTTCCTCTAATTGTATTAAAAAGTTTCCTTTAAAATTTCCACGAAACCAACACTTGCGAGTTTATTTTTAACTGAAGCCCACACAGAATTTTAATTAACGACAAAATAGTACAACAAAAATGTGTTAGGAAGTTTTGTTTAATTTCATGAAATGAGTTGTTTCAAAGGAGGATCGTTTAGCTGCTTTGTTTACTAATGCATCGTGTTTTTGGTATAACAACTTCTCGTTGGAAGCGCAGATTGAGCATATTTGGTGCACAGAGTTAAACTGGGTTGATTGTAATGTATACTTTTTTCTAGCAAATTAGGAGATCTTAATTCAGAATTGTTATTTCAATTATTACGGTTGGTATAACATACTCCATAGATAAAGCTTTTGTTTATATCAACTTAACAATGGCCTTGAAATTAGCGAGGCAGTCAACTTGCCCCCCCACCCCCCAGTTATTTTTTCTTCATCAATTTGCTAGCACACAATGTTTAGACCTAGCACGGCCTAGCACAACCACTTTTAAAGCTAGCACACCTCCTCGAAAATAATAAATAGGGGTTGTTTTATGGGGGGGGGCAAGGTGACGCTAGCCCCCCCGTTATTCTTTGTCTTGAATTTGCTAGCACACCTACAGGGGCGGTAATATACAGGGTGTAAAAATTTTCCTCAGCTCCTCCAGTTATTTATTTTTCTTGAATTTGCTAGCACACAATGCTTACACCTAGCATAGGCTAGCACAATCATTTTCAAAGCTAGCACACTTACAGGGGCGGTAATATACTGGGTGTAAACATTTTCCTCAGCCCCCACCCCTCAGTTATTTCATTGTTTTGAATTTGCTAACACGCAATGCTTATACCTAGCACACCCTAGCACAACAACTTTCCAAGCTAACGCTCCTACAAGGTCAATAATATACAGAGTAGAGATTTTGTATGTCGTGTTTTTTCGTAGTTCAGTTTAAGAGACGGCCGCCATTTTTCAAGATGGTGTCCGTAGCATAATATGAATGAATGTTATTAATAATATGCTATTGCTAGACACTAGTAGGTACTGCATATGCAATGTTTCGAATTATTTCCAGGGAAGGATTTTTTCCTAATATAAGTGTGCTAAAAATTGACCAAGTAAATTAAGTGAACAATATACAGGCCAGTAGAATTAGCAAAAAAAAACAGAAAAAACGAGAGAGCACTTTTTTACAGAGAAATTTAGGTTCCGACCTCCTAACATGTTATCAAACGGCGACAAACTTTTAGGTGAGGGAAGTATGTCTTATATACATGAGTATATAATTTTGGCATAAAACCGAGGACATATCGAAACCTGTTGGAAAAATTGAAATTTTTTTTCAGAGAAAATTTGTAGAAAATTTAATTAGGATTTTTTTAATTTAGATTTTCTTGATAGCATGCACATCTCTTCCTAACTCTACTGGCCTATCATATTGTTCACTTAATTTACTTGGTCCACTTTTAGCACAATCATGTTACGAAAAAATCTTTCCCTGGAAATAATTCGAAACATTGCATATGCATTACCTACTAGTGTCCAGCAACGGCATATCATAAATTACATTCATGTATATTATGCTATGGCCGCCATATTGTAAAATGGCTGCCGTCTCCTAAACAGAAGTACGAAAAAACACGAAATACAAGGCGACTTTTGATGATTTTTTTGCATAAGTAATTGGCAGAATTCAATTTTCTATGGACACAATAATAAAAATTGTCCCAACATGAGAATTTTTTGAAAACCACCATATATTATATTTTAAGTATGTCACTATTATTTACTATATATAAAGCGACTGTAAAAATAGTTATTCATTAAATAAAATTTTATTTATTTATTTAATTATTTAGTTGTTTAGTTATCTAAGTGTTAACATTGTGTACTATCAAATTTGAGAAAAAAGTATATAGGGGCAAAGAGAAAAGTTTCAACTCTATATTAACCTCTCTATTTTAACCCTCGATGATACATGTGATCATTCTTGGTTCGGTAATCTGAGTAATAATAGAAAATATAATATATCTGTAGGCGGGACAAAATTTCTACCCTGTATATTATCGACCTTGTAGGAGCGTTGGCTTGGAAAGTGGTTGTGCTAGGGTGTGTTAGGTATAGGTGTTGAGCGTTAGTAAATTCCAAGACAAAGAAATAACTGAGGGGGGGGGTTGAGGAAAATTTTTACACCCTGTATATTACCGCCCCTGTAGGTGTGCTAGCTTTGGAAGTGGTTGTGCTAGCCTGTGCTAGGTGTAAGCATTGCTTGCTAGCAAATTCATGACAAAAAAAACCTGGGGGGTCTGAGGAAAAATTTTACACCCAATTACCGCCCCCGTAAGTGTGCTAGCTTTGAAAGTGGTTGTGCTAGCCTGTGCTAGGTGTAAGCATTGTGTGCTAGCAAATTCAAGACAGAGAAATAACTGGGGGGGGCTAGCGTCAACTTGCCCCCCCCCCCCAAACAACCCCTATTTACTATTTGCGTGGAGGTGTGCTAGCTTTAAAAATGGTTGTGCTAGGGTGTGCTAGGTCTAAGCATTGTGTGCTAGCAAATTGAAGAAGAAAAAATAACTGGAGGGGGGGCAAGTTGACTGACCCCTGCCTCGCCCCCTGTTAGTAAACCATCCAATTAAATTGGCAAAACTTAATACATTTTTCTAATGTATTAATCTCTAATAGGAGCAAATATTATGACGATTTGGAACTTTCTTTCACATTTAGTATATTTGTTCTAGTATGTATCATATTTCATTTGAATATTTGAGTCCAATTAAAGAATATAAAAAATTTATAATGAACTATGGGCGATTGAGTGGTACGTTTGCGTATAACAATCCAAAGGAGAAAACTTTGAAAATTTAATTTCATTTAGTATTCAAATATAAAATATGAAATAGAATAGATTTAAGTTAACTAGTTTTAATAATTAAATCAAATCTGAATTCTGTTGGTTTGTTTTTAAAAACACTATTTTGAAAGATTGACGACTGTAAACGCGGTATTTGACCTTGGTAACACAGCCTTAAGAACTAATGATTAAATACAAAATATTGCCTTTTAGTACAGGCAAATTAGCCATTTACGGTAACAAAAATAAGAAGAATCATCTCTGGGATTTAAGTAGGTAATAACCTGAAGAATGAGATGATGCATTCTTTGCACTTCCAAGTTCCAGGAAAATTCAAAAAAATTTGGAAAAACTTTTTGATTCTGTTTTTTTGCTCTAGCGGCCCAAATAATGAAAATAGAGAAAAAAGTTCCCAGCGAAAGTTGTAGCTCGTCTCTTTCTCTACAGAAAAGGTCTTTACAATTTTTTGTCTTACTTAAACCGTTTAGAAGATAAATCGAGTTTTCCACTTATAGTTTTAAGCCGCTTCGAAATACGCAAAAAATGAGAATTCTCCGGGAGTTTCGAGGTTCTTTCGGGCTCATCGATCGATAATTCTTACCATTCACAGCCCCTAAAAAAATGAAAATAATATAAAATGTAGAGAAAAGCCTCAGCTTTAATGTGGAAGTAATCACAAAATTAAAAAAAAAATATCATAGAGAAAAAGCATCAGAAAATGGCTTAGTAAACTTTGTACAGTTGATCCACAAATTTATTCATATCTTTGCCGGGAGTCGTTAGAATGATAATGCATTTTGCTCATGTATTCTTATATAATGATATATTAATCCACTTAACATTTTATTGCAATTACTTTTGTTGGAAAAATATGCCTTGCGATCAAATTGGAGGGTATATTTCTCATTGATCAATCGCCTCCAATTTTTGGAGTTCAATTCGCTATATCTTAATTAACAATATTAGCACAGTCTTAACTTTTGGATTATAAGTACAAGAAAACATATTCTTTCGAATGACTTTAGAATTTTTCAAATACGTCCAGTACTTTTTGAATTTGTCTACATTATTCATACTCGTTCAGAAAATGCACAATTATATAGTAAAACATATATAACTTATTTGTCTCTTAATATTCTTCAATAAAATGTTCACAAATTATAGATAAAAGTGCGTGGAATCGAATCCATGTAGGGAAGAAGCACCCATTGTTACGGAAGAAATAGGAAGAATGCATAAAACTTAAAGATATCAATAAATCAACTGTATATAGTTTACTAAGGCATCTTCTAACACTTTTTTCTCTATGATAAAAATTGGTATGAATTTTGTGATTAGTTCCACATTAAAGCTGAGACTCTTCCCTACATTTTATATTGTTTTCATTTTTTTAGCGGCTCTGAATAGTAAGAATTATCGATCGATGTGTCCAGTCGTATAACACTCCCAGAGAATTCTCATTTTCCGCGCATTTCGGAGCGGCTCAAAACTATAAGTGGAAATCTGAATTTACCTCCTAAACGGCTTGAGTAAGACAAACGTTTGTAAAGACCTTTTTGTAGAGAAAGAGACTAGCTACAAATTTTGTTGCAAACTTTATTCTGTATTTTCATTATTTTAGCCGCTAGAGCAAAAAAAACGAAAATCAAAAAGTTTTTCCAATGTTTTTAAAATGTTTCCGGAACTTGAAAGTGCAAAGAATGCATCATTCCATTCTACAGGTTATTACCTACTTAAATCCCTGAGATGATCCTTTTATTAATTTTTGCGCGGTTTTTACAAACTGTTGCCTTCATTGCCTGTACTATTTTAGTTATTCTCACCGAATTTTTCCTCAAAGCGTTTGTCATTCAAAGTTACAGATTATGAATTTTACAAGTAACTGTGACATTAAGAAAAATATTTTTGTGTGACGGAGACTTGCTCTGTCTACCATAAACTTACGAGTAATCTAAATCTTACTTGTAAAACAATCATACTTTTAGTTTCTATTAGAGATCTATATCGACATGACTTCGTTTCACTGGCGAAATTGAATCGCATTTCTAGCTTCACAGTATACGAAATTCACATGTAACCCCTTCTTTAACGCAGAAGCCCTGTGGCCTTTTCTGTTCCCTTAAGCAAAGGGCAATCTCCGCCGAGGTACTCTGGATTTGACCTGTTTATTTAGTGCGGTGTGTTCACTGAGCCGAAATGCCGGAAGCGTTTCCCGAGGACTTGAAAAACTAAATTTACTCTATTTCATCTCTCGGCTCCATATGAGGATGTTTTTGGAAACATTGTTTTCATTAAAAGTATTAAAATATTCTGTTTTTATTAGCATGCTGTAAGCAATTTATATTATAATATAGCCTTTATGTAGCATTGCTGACAAAATACAACAAATTATGAACATAAACATGTATACCTAGTCTTTACTTACTAAAAAATTGCTTTAACATAAATTGCACAAACTCTCTTAAAGCTAGATAGACTACTACAATTTTTTATTAAAACTGGCAGTTGATTATAAAATTGCAAACCCTTTGTGAAAAGATGATTTCTACTATAGTCAGTCAATGTGTTTTCAATGTAGAAGTTGTGGTTGTTTCTAGTGTTATGATTAGGTATGTCCCCAACAAAAACACAATTATCTAAAAGGTGTTTGGGAGCTAAGCCTTTCACAATTTTAAAAATCAAAACAAAATAATAAAAAATTACATTCTGATAAACAGAGAGGAACTGTAAAGTAATTAACATAAAACGTATTGGTGTTAAGAAATTGCATCCTAAAATTGTTCGCATGGCCTTACTTTGTAGCAACTGCAGATATCTGAATGGTTCACTACTGAATTAGCATTAAAGAAGGACACTAATTAAAATGGGATGCAATTATGGTTTGATGAATTAGTACTTTTGACCACTGGCTTAGGTAATAAATAATCCTACGTAAAAAAAAATCGGTAAAGTTATTTACACAGAACTTCCCTCGTTATTTGTGCATGACAGTCACTCAAAAAAATTATTAATTACGAAATGACATTGGGAATAATAATCGGAATATAATTATTGGTATTATTACAAAGAAAACCTGATACCTTTTGGTCAAAAAAATATACAGAGTGTTCATCCAACAGCAAAAGTTCAATATACTAAATAACAGGTGCCAAATATGGAAGGCTTGCGCAAATACCTTTATAAATGTCCACCATGACTCAATTATTTCTTGGGATGCCATTATTCAATAAAAGTATATAATAGGATATGCCAAATATTATTGCCATCTCTCACATTTTCAATCCCACATTCACGTAATGGAGTGGAAGTATAGTGGTGATTAAAATATAGAACAAATTTTCAAAAATGTTTTCTGTCTATTCTAGTGTTAAATTTTTTTCCAAATTGGTGAAAATATGTTGCAATTTTTTTTTTCTGAAATAGGTTTAGAATGTTATGAAACGTGGAAATTTTAAATTTGAGCAAAAAAATATTTCGTCTATTCTATAATGGTGATAAATAGATTACTAAAACATGTTTTCATTTTTTTAAATTTTTTTAAAACATTTTTAAATTTGTTTTAATAAATTTGGAATGCCATGGAAACGTGGAAATTTTAAATCGGAAAAAAAAATTCCATCTATTTGTGGTAAAATTTAAAAATTTTTTTCATTTTTCTTTAAATAGGTTTAGAATGCTATGAAACGTGGAAATTTTAAATATGAACAAAGAAAAAATTTTTTTTTAGTGGTAAAAATTTTTTCAAAAATGATTGAAAAAAATTTTCAAAATTTTTTTTTTCTGAAATAGGTTTAGCGCGTCATGAAACGTGGAAATTTTAAATTTGAGCAAAAAAAAATTTTTTTCACTATTTATTCCGTTTAGACGGTCCACCCTGTATATTTTTCAGTGAAAATTCTACTAGTTCTTCGCTGACAGTAGGGTTAACTACCTACCAAATTTGACTGCTCTTCGTCAAGTAGTTTTTTAGTTAATGCACCAACAGACAGACAGACAGACAGACAGACAGACTGACGGAATTGAAAAACCTATATTTTCGGAATCTACGTGTTCTGAAACGTCAGAATCCGAAAAAATCTCGGAGGGTGATTTTTTCTCGAATACAAACTTCCCTTCGGTATGCGAGGGAAGTAATATATTTGTTGTGGAACTTTTTTTATCACAAATGTTGCATGATCCAATAATTTCAAATGTTAATGTTGATCAATGACTCCTAAATATTTAATTTCATGAACATATTCAATTCTTGCATCATTAATTAGTACTACCACAGAATTCCTATCTATACCAGAGCTATATCGATTACTTAATATCACATTCGATATTTACCACCTATGAATAGTTATTAAACCATTATATAATTTATCTATTATATCTGATATACTTTCACCCATTACATAAATAAGTATATTATCTGTATGTTAATGTTAGGGTCATGCTGTTTTAATGTAGCAACAATGTCATTAATGAATATAATTAACACTATACGACCCAATACAGATCCTTGTGGAACTCCATTTGTTACTTCATAGTTTTCCGAAGACATATGATTAAACCTTGTTTTTTATTTTCTTACACATAAATACGATCTAAACCAATTTAAGACTACTCCTTCATATCTGATTTTATGCA
The DNA here is from genome assembly GCA_963583905.1 of Stenurella melanura. Taxonomy (NCBI): domain Eukaryota; kingdom Metazoa; phylum Arthropoda; class Insecta; order Coleoptera; family Cerambycidae; genus Stenurella; species Stenurella melanura. Next base: position 20,212,439 of record OY757316.1, read on the forward strand.
GTTTTTTTTATTAACTGATGATCAATTGTATATGGCATGATGTGCACAGCATTAAATAGTAAATGTTTAACAATATAATTAAAGAATAGCTTTAGCGAATGTAAAAATGTTATGTTACGAATTATTTTATCTGTGGATAATAGAGAATAAAACGGACACAATTGATGAACACATCATTTTAGTTTACTTTTTGAGAAGGTTCTTAAATCATAAAGATTGTGGTCAATTTATTCCATATTGAAGAGTACACTGCATATATTCTAAAATTGAATATTTCTGTATGCAGCAGGATGGCCGTTAGTTCAGCCGTTGAGTAAAATTTAGATGGATTTGGATAACATTAACACGTGCCACAGAGCGGTTGAAAGATACATATAGTTTTTTGCATGTTTCACTGAATATTTCTAACTTTTATAAAATGGGACAGAAACATCAGAAACTTGACAGAGTCTTTGTACATAATGGAAGGTAGGGTACAATACATGATTTTCCCAGATTTTTTCATAATTATTATCATTATATCACGGGCTCTTGCACAATACACCTTGTTCCTATTTTATTAGTTTTCCTAACAAAACCCCAGGGCATTCGAAATTTTTTGAAGGTATGACACGAACTATATGTAAGCTAGTAATACTATAAGGTGAGAAAGGCTACATGAAACACATATATGAACCTAATATGGTCCATATAGGGACCGGAGTTGTGGATCGGCATTACACACACCTTCTTCCACAAATCATGAAACGTGTTTGTTTTTAATGACATATTAACTTGAAAAGTGGTGGCATTTCTAACCAAGCCTCATATCTCTTTATTATATAAGGCGCTTTTATCAGGTCTAGCCGACTTCTTAAGTTTTAACTTTTTTAGCATCTTTATAGTCGTTTGAGGATGCCTAGACCATTTTTTTTAAGACAAGGAATATTCGCTTAATTTCTTTAATGTTTCTTTGTAACATTTTTGTAGAATAGATAAAATATCAAAAAAATACTGTTATTGAAAGAGTCCATTACCATGAACTACATCAACTACGAGTAAATTATGCGAATTATAGCCTTAATAAATCAATTTTCTATATAACACATAATACCCTTAAACTTTTATATTATCACAAAATTCCAAATTATTCAAAAGTCACACGAGATTATAACAACAACGGCGAATAACAAGAGAAATATGTACTGGCACGGCACGGCACGGCAAATACAAAACGAAGAGTATGTTGCCATCGATCGGCACATTTTTAAAACCGGTAATATTGCTGGTAGAGAAAAACATTTCATATCACTGTGTTGGTAATCGAATTCTGAACAACTTTCAAAATGTCCGTCTGTATGTCTGTCTGTATGTCTGTCTGTCTGGCTGTCTGCCTATCTGCCCGTCTGTCTGCCCGTTAAGTTTCTTGTAAGTAAGATAACTTAAGAACGAAAACTACGACTGTATTGAAAGTTGGACAGTAAGTTAGGGTTAGCTAGAGGAAGAACCCTATTGCTTTTGAACAAAATCAATCAGTAAATAAAAGAGTTGTTAATCATTTTAATTAAAAATATATATATATTTTGCAATTAAACAAAAAATGTCTAAAACTAATATTACTTACAAAAAAAGAGAACTGCGAAAAGTATCCTATAGAAGAGTATAACAGTTAGCTTGTTAAATCATGTTTTGGTTTAATATAATAGTATATAAGCCTGTCGATTAGCTTAGGTTTTATATCATAAAGGCAATGAAGCGATGACTACATTAATTAAATACTGTTAAAGTAGAGTAATTAATTACCATGTCGAAGTCTTTGGTTTCGTGTGGTTTAATCTTTTAACGTCATTAACAGCACATGAGGCTGTGACAACATATTTGCATAAACGTTAAAAAGTTGTATCAGAATCCCTTACGCCGTGCTTTATGTGCCAGGGATGGGATGTGTGGGGTTGTCATTGATAGCATACACGTCTAGATAAGCTAATTACTTTTTGCTGCAGCAAATACGATCTCTGGGATGGCTGCTCAGTATTCATATGATATTCTTGCTAATAATATAAAAACAAGGTGGATATATAATGGGTTTACTATTTAGAGGAACACTAGTAAAAACGAGAAGAGATTGTAGTCGGACGTGGCCGATTGCGAATAGTTGTTTGATTAATTTTTTGTGAATTTTGTCAAGTACACAGGCAATACCCATTTAATATTGATCCTTCACTAGGTATTCGGAATCGACAACACTCAAGTACAAATTTAACCTGTTTTGAACTAATGTTAATAAAAATACTCCCAACATGCTTAGATTAAGATTGCCACAGCGCACCTCAAAATATCAAAATCGCTGCCTAAGGAATCACTACTTCCAAGTCCAAATTTTCCATCCGTCTCTTTAAAAGAAAACGTCTTGATACTATATTTGCACACCAGTATGTGAAAATAATTGCTCGTATGGGGACATTTCAAACCACAGGGGTATAACAATAGAGTGTGTGTGCTAAATTATTTGAACAAATTATATATTCTCATTTGTACAGACAAGTAGAAGAAAGTTTAGTAGACGCGCAACATTCTTTGTAGCTCAAAAATCTATAAATACGAATTTGTTCATATTTACCATCTACGGTTACGAAACATTGGAGGAAAAAAAAAACAACTCGATACTGTATTTCCAGATTTTAGCAAGGCGTTCGACAAAGTTGATGTGCTATTAGGAGAGCTATATAAAATTGGTTTATCTACAAAAATGATGCTACTTTTAAAAAGCTACTTACAGCTTAGATGTTTTGTAGTAAAACACAATGGAAACACGTCTGATAAATATGCTAATTCTGGAGTGCCACAAGAATCATATCTTGGTCTATTATTATTTGTATTATTTATTAACGATCTGCCTGCAGTCGTTAAATTCTCTAAATGCTTACTCATTGCAGATAATCTTAAAATTTACAAAAAAATCAAAACAGTTAGAGATTGTGTGGAACTCCAGAAAGACATTGATAATATTCACAAGTGGAGCTGTGATTTTAAACTACAATTTATTATAAAAAGGTGTTTTTTAATAACAATTACTTGAGGGAGAGAGAGCGTATTTTGTTCGACTACAAAATGAATCACATTTTAAAAAAGGTAAGGTTAAAGGCTTGGGTGTTATCATGACTGTCATCTTTCATTTTCTGAATACTTGAAAACGTCTCTGCATCTGCAGAGTTTGCATCAATAATTTGGCACTCACAACCTCAAATTTACATGAACACGTTTGAAAAAACACAAAATAAATTTCTTAGATACCTATATTACAAAAGATATCATACGAAATCAAACTATCATTATGCTAGATCTGCACATTTAAGAACTGAATTTAATATGACGTCTCTTGATATGAGACGTAAAGTAGCAATACTCATGTTTTTGTGTAAAGTTGTAAATAGTATACAGGGTGTTGCATCATGAGAGGGACATAGCTTAATAGGAGGTAGAGAACATCAGTGGTAACCGGAACCTCCCATAGAAATGTCTCATTGGGCCTTCACTACGAAATTACAGGGTGTTAAATAATTTTTGGCCAAACCTGTTTTTTGTCATAATTTTGACAGGAAATGAAATAACGGATTCATATTTGGTACGGCTAATGTACAAACGAGCCCCAAGAGGTACATGTATAAAAAAAATATATCCAGGTCCGGACTCACTATAATTTATGTTTCTTCTTTGCATCAATAAAACATCACCCTGTATATATTTTTTTGAAATTTCGATACGATATTCGAAAAGAGCAAGAAAAAACAAACAAAATGGCCTATTTAATTTTTTTGTTACACCTTCGTAGTTATTTAAATACGTTGTTAAATGTGCAAGAAAATGGATTACAGAACCCTATTAAATGAGAGGCACGTGAAATAAATAGTTTTATAACTAAAATTTGCAAAAATTTTATTGAGCCTAGGTGGTCTGGGTGAATCCTAATTCCGGCACGTTTTAAAGGTCCATTTTGGTAAAAAACTGTGGTCCTAATAAGTAATCGGGTATGAAATAACAAAATTTTTAATCAATCACAGTAGGCTTGTTCAAAGAATAAAAGTGACATAATTTAAACCATTTAGGCCTAAGCAACCAGTTACTTTGATCAAGAAAATCATCAACATTTTATACTTAATAAAAATTGGAAGAGAACAAACTAAAATCTAAATAAATAAAATATTTTCCATTCAATTAACAATAAATAACAAAACAATAACTAAATGTGTTTAAAAATAAAACGTAATTGACACTAAAGTAAATTTTCAAAATGTCCTCCCCCAAATTCTGTGCATTTTCTTGCGCGTTTAGAAAGGTCACCAATTGCTCGACGTATCATTTCTGGATTATTCCGTATTTCGTCGCAGGTTGTAACGATGCGCTGGATTAAATGTAGTCTACTTTCAATTTCAATGCTATAAACCTCGTTTTTTAAGTGGCCCCATAAAAAGTAATCACAACGGTTACAATCAGGAGATCTTGGTGGCCATTCATGTGGACCCCCGCGTCCAATCCATCTATTAGGATACACATTGTTTAAGTGTTCTCTTACTTAATGGTTAAAATGTGGTGGGGCCCCATCATGCTGAAACAACATGCCTCTTATACCGATATTTTCTAACATATTCGGTAAAATGTTTTGAAGAAAATCAAAGTAAATTTCACCATTCAATCTTTCTTCAAAAAAATGTGGCCCTATCAAATGTCTATTCACAAGTCCGACCCAAACATTTACAGAAAACCTGTGTTGCGAACGGTGTTGGCGTACCGCATGTGGGTTTTCCTGTGCCCATTTATGATTATTTCGTGAATTGTTTACTCCATCCCTTGTAAATTGTGCCTCATCCGTAAATAAGGTTCTGTAAATGACTGGGCGATGATTAGACAACCAACGACAAAATGCCAGGCTGGGGATATCGTCGCCTTGTTGAAGACGCTGTACCTGCTGGATATGATATGGATGGTAACGTTCTCTTTTTAGGGTTCTCCATACTCGCCAATGAGGAATACCAGTTGCCAAACTGATTCGTCTAGTGCTCATATTTGGGTTTTCTTGAACTACGTTTATAATATTGTTTTGTTCCTGCACACCTTGTAAAACACGCTCCACAACTGCAGAAGTAGGAAACTTTCCGTGTTGTCTTGCATACTGGAACACCGTACTAAAGGTTTTATGATTAGGGCATCGACGACCAGGAAAACGCAGCCGATATTCTCTTTCCGCCGACCTACCATTTCCATTACAGAAACCATAGATGAATATTATGTCAGCATATTCCCCGTTTGTAAATTTTACTGGCATAGTTAAAATATTTTCACAAGTTTTCACTAACTAAATGCGGATTATTGACACATTAAATTACTAACAAACAATTATTCAACTGTTTAGGAGATTTCTTTTTATTATCTGTCACTTTGAACAAGCCTACTGTGATTGATTAAAAATTTTGTTATTTCATACCCGATTACTTATTAGGACCACAGTTTTTTACCAAAATGGACCTTTAAAACGTGCCGGAATTAGGATTCACCCAGACCACCTAGGCTCAATTTTTGCAAATTTTAGTTATAAAACTATTTGTTTCACGTGCCTCTCATTTAATAGGGTTCTGTAATCCATTTTCTTGCACATTTAACAACGTATTTAAATAACCACGAAGGTGTAACAAAAAAATGAAATTGGCCATTTTGTTTGTTTTTTCTTGCTCTTTTCGAATATCGTATCGAAATTTCAAAAATATATATACAGGGTGATGTTTTATTGATGCAAAGAAGAAACATAAATTATAGTGAGTCCGGACCTGGATATATTTTTTTTATACATGTACCTCTTGGGGCTCGTTTGTACATTAGCCGTACCAAATACGAATCCGTTATTTCATTTCCTGCCAAAGTTATGACAAAAAACAGGTTTGGCCAAAAATTATTTAACACCCTGTAATTTCGTAGTGAAGGCCCAATGAGACATTTCTATGGGAGGTTCCGGTTACCACTGATGTTCTCTACCTCCTATTAAGCTATGTCCCTCTCATGATGCAACACCCTGTATAACAGATCGAACATTTTAGCATTATTATTTATCATTTAATGTACCTTCAAGACGGACCAACCATGCATTGATGTTCAACGTACCGACAGTAATTTATTCTACCCCCACCCCTCTCTTGTCGATGATATGACTGGCTAATAACATCAACACTTTAGTAAACTTAGATTGGTCCCTACCTCTTAGTTTTTAGAAATGACATATGTGACAGAAAATCCCAAGGCAAAAAGCGGAGAAATATAAACTCATTTTATATGGCCAGTAGTGTACTGCAGCTTATTATAAATGGTTATGCCCTGTAACCTAGAGAATCGCTTAAGATTCCTCCATCCTTCGCCGAAACGAATATTTGCATGATATTGCCCGCTTTGGTATTCCTTCCTGACCCACATCGCTACGTCGACTGAATTTATTGGATTTAGTAAGTTTGCTGGAAACGGTCAGCGCTTCAGTACTAATTCAATCCAAGCTATGCTGATGCAATTAAGGCAATAGCAAAAAATTGTTGCGATTGTTAGCAAACTCCATCTGTTTTGATTGAATAAATGTTCAGCCAACTAGACATGCTGTTGAGTGCGGTGCGCCGTGTTTACTAGGAATCAACATTGGAAGTCGGTGATTGTATCCCGAAGCAATAAAAACAGGACACAAAAAATTCTAAAGAAACGGAGTTCGGGATTTAAAGTTGTTTAATACTAGACTTGTCCTGGAAAAAATCTGTAATCCTGTTTTCTAGAATCTAGCCCAATCCGTAGAGGATTTATTTATTCATTACAGAAAAGGAATATTGTATAGGCTAGACAGACCAAACAAATGTCCACTAAAAGTAATTTAGTTAACCTATAAACTACACAGATAAAACTAATGTTTTGAATTGATTCTTGTGTTTCAATTTATTTATTACAAACTTGTTATTTCTTGAAACAAAAGTGTTTGTTGTTGTTTTATATGAAGAATTTATTTATTTGTGTATAATTTTTATTTTGACTTCACTTTATTTACGATTTATTCTCTATAGAACAATAAGTAAATTATATCACAGTTACAGCGATTAATTGTAGGATATATCTCCAGTGAGGAATTTCCTACAATGTATAACGTTATGTAGGTTATTAATAACTCACACTATTTTGTGATACTTTCAATATTTGCACATTGGCCACACTGACTTATTGATTTATACAGGGTGTCCCAGATTTAAAGTGACATAGACCGATGAGAGATAGAGCACACTTTTCTGAGCTCAAAACACCCCCACACTTACCCTTGAAAGTGGATGGTTTTCGAGATACGGGGTGTGTTTTATGATTCTTGACTGAAACTAAAATTCACCATATATTTGGAATGGGTAGACGTATTTGGATTAAAGTTGGTACACATATAGTGCACTCCTAGTCCAATTAATAGAATAATTTAGTTTGTAAAAATTCCAGGACAGCACTCAATTTTTATTATTTTGCATTTAGGGTCAATTACGTCACCCTGTATATCAGTTTTTTGTAAATGGCGGATAACTATTGAAACGTCTGTGGATTATTGTGCAAAACACTGTCATAATATTCGATGGCACGTTTATGGTTACTTCCTAGCAAATTTTCGAAAATGGTGGTGAATGATATTTAAATTCTACAAAATAGGCAAACAATCAGTTAACGTCGCTATTTTATTAATTTTACTTAAACACTTGTTTAATAATTATTTAATGTATTATTGTTACTTAAAAAGAAAAAGGAAAAACAGAAAAAAGGAAAAAATAAACAAAAACAGTTTGCTTAATCATAATTTACAGCACAAATTTTAAAAAGACACTAATTATTTTATACCCCGGTACAAATAATTAAAACTATAATAAATTTTCGAAATGAACAACCCCAGCGTCAATACATTTTTGTGAACGTTTAAAAAGCGTTTTCACCGATTTATCGATCATAGCCGGATTGTGTCTAATATTGTCACATACATTAACATTTTTTTGTTGTAATTGTTCACGGGTATTAATATTTTCACTGTACACCTGTGACTTTAGGTGGCCCCATAAAAAATAATTCATAGGGGTGAGGTCAGGGGATCTCGGTGGCCAGTTAACTGCACCCCCTCTACCAATCGATCTGTTGGTGTAACGTTGATTAAGATGCTCCCTCACCGGTACAGAAAAATGGGGTCCAGCACCATCGTGTTGAAATCACATACCTCTGACATTAATGTTTTCTAATAAATTTGGTAACACATCTATTAAGAAATTTAAATAAACTTCACCCGTTAGTCTCCCTTCAAAAATGTGTGGCCCTATTAGATGACTATTGTATATTCCACACCAGACATTTATATTGAATCTGTGTTGGGAATTTTTCTGAAACGTAGCATGTGGATTTTCAGTTGCCAACGATGTTGATTTCTGGTGTTGCTTATTCCATCACGCGTGAATTAAGCTTCGTCCGTGAACAGAATTCTGGAAACTGTTCGTCTGTGCGCAACTACCCACCTACAAAATGTTAAATGCGGAACGCTGTGTCTTCAAGTTGTTGAACTACTTGAACATGAAAAGGATATAAATTTTCTTTTTTTAAAGTTCGCCATACTCTTGTTCTGGGAATTTCTAATTTATGACTGATTTTCCTAACGCTTACAGTTGGATTCATATGAACAATCTGTAATACTTCCTCTCGCTGTTGAAAATCTCTGAGAACATGTTCATGTTTTGCCTGTGAGGGAAATTGCCCATGTTCCTTACTAAATTGATACACCTCTGAAAATGTTGTACGATTTGGTGTACGACGATTTCTAAAACGTCTTTCATATTCTCTCTCTGCAGCTCTTCCATTTCCGTCGCAAAAACCATACACATAAATCATATCTGCATATCCTTCATTTGTAAATTGGAATGGCATCTTAAAATTATTATAGTAGATTTGTTAATATAAAACCTTATTTTAATGACTCAAACGACTTCTTTGAATACTTAGACTTAATTTCTAAAGGTGACTTACATTACTATGTATTAAACTATAAATGTCAGAATTGACACACGCCTACTTTTATTTTCAAGCAAACTGTTTTGCTATGGAATATTGCATATGGCCGTACAAATTTTAAGTGCAATTAGAATCAAATTTAAGTAACAATAATACATTAAATAATTATTAAACAAGTGTTTAAGTAAAATTAATAAAATAGCGACGTTAACTGGTTGTTTGCGTATTTTGTAGAATTTTAAATATCATTCAGCATTATTTTTGAAAATTTGCTAGGAAGTAACCATAAACGTGCCATCGAATATTATGACAATGTTTTGCACAATAACCCATAGACATTTCAATAGTTATCTGCCATTTAGAAAAAATTGATATACAGGGTGATGTAATTGACCCTAAATGCAAAATAATAAAAATTAAGTGCTGTCCTGGAATTTTTACAAGCTAAATTGTGCTATTAATTGGACTAGGAGTGCACTATATGTGTACCAAACTTTAATCCAAATACGTCCACCCATTCCAAATATATGGTGAATTTTAGTTTCGGTCAAGAATCATAAAATACCCTGTATCTCGAAAACCATTCACTTTCAAGGGTAAGTGTGGGGCTGTTTTGAACTCAGAAAAGTGTGCTCTATCTCTCATCGGTCTATGTCACTTTAAATCTGGGACACCCTGTATAGGTCGCGTGCTCACGACGTATTAAATTTTGACATTCGTCAGCTTAGGGTCAACAAACCGAAATTCCTTAAGTGTTAAATAGCAACTAACCAAACTTCTCATTAAATTACTACTTTTGTGGACATTATGTTATACAAGTTGTGGATGTGTTATTAATTGTGGAAGTGTGGCAATACGAAATGACGCCAGTTTTTATTAAACGTCAGGATTTTTCAACTAGAAAAAATTGAAGTTGGATCACGTCAAGTGATTTCAAGCAGTAGAAATAAATGATTTTACAAGAGTATTCCAAGCATTTTGTTAATAGTAAATTGTTATATGTCAAAGTAAGAATTTTATTTTTAACGTGGGTTTATACTGTAGGTCACAGTGCTGTGTTATAAGACTAGAATTAAGTTAGGTTTCCTTTCTTGACATAAGATGCAACTTAACACCCAGCCATGAAACTGAAAGTGGTTGTGATAAAATAAGTGCTGTTAGTGCAATCTATAAACAATTTGGCATATAAATTAACAGTTTATATTGGTTTGACTGATATTTTTTGTATCTAAACTTGAGTTCAGTGAAGAAGAGGCTTGTCTCGAAAGAGAAAAATTTTACAGAGACAACCGCTTTAAATATGGTACAATTCAAGAGGAACTTCAAAGAAAAGCTACAGAATATATAAAATATGATAAAGTTTATAGATTAAGAATGAAAGTTCAGAGTGTTATCGATGATCTGGGGACTAAATGTATTGTTTTAAAGTATATATTGTGGTTGTTAAAAACTTTTCTTGTTTATTTAGTTAGTAGATATATTTTATTCTATTAACCTACCTAACGATAGTAGTAAGTGATAAATAAAACAATAAAAGGAAATAGAATATTTAATAACACACATAAGTTAGACAATTGTAACATTAATACGACATGATAAAAAAGTTCTTACAAAAATTGCAATGGTTTGCACAGCTCGGTGAATAAATATATCATAGATGAAGGGTCGACCGCTAGATAAATTGTATTTACCTTACTATAACTTTAAGTCCTTTGCTTAATTTGTTTTTTTTTCATGAGTACCTATTCCACGAAATCTACACATTGTATTGCATAACGGTTAACTGCTCAGCCATTACTGCTAAAAAACTAAAAGGAATGACGCCTCATCACCTCATTCTGTATCTTATAAATTGCAAATTAGGCAATGCTGAAAGTCCGTAACCTGTAAAATGGATGGTGTGTTAGTAATTAAAGTTAAAGAGATATATAATCATACAAGTACATGGCAAAAATGAGTTATGATTTATAATTAATCCTTACCTTTGCGATACTAAGCTGTTATCCTGTAAATTTCTTGGAGGGAACTTTTTTCACCTAACCCTTAACAAACTGGTCGTAATTTCGACTTTTGAGTGCCTTGTATTCATTATTTTAACTATGCACTCCTTTCAAAAATCATGTAATTACAATACATGTGTATGTAATATTCGGAAATACATCTGCATCTGTACTAAAGTCTTCTTTATTTAATGTAAAGGAATTTAAATTGATAGCACCAACTTTTTCCATACACCTAATCTGTACATCATAGGACAATTTAGTAAAATACAAACTTGTCTCCATATTAACAAACTTGCTACATGAATTAATTAAAGATAATTGTGGATGTTAAACAAGCCAAAATTAAGTTTTAAAACATCACAAAATCAGCAAAGCATACAACTAAAACAAGGCGTTCAATCAGCAATCACAAAACACAAAGGGGCGGCCATTTGCATTTCTTCAGTATTTCCTAAACTAGTAACATACGAAATTAGTTTTAATAATATACGTAGAATAGAAATCAATTTTGATAATTTTAGTGACTTTTATGTGTCACATGACGTTCGCTCTTTTTCGGTCGCACTGTATGATTTAATCATTTGCAAGCTACAGTTGTCAAAGGTGTATGTATAACTTTAAATTCTTTAGGAGTAGTTCATGGGAGACACAGTCAAAAGCTTTACTTAAGTTACAGAATGTTATTGCTGTGAATTTCAAATGATTCAGTTATATTTATTAAAGTGCATTTTTAATAGACCAATGGGTTTTGTAAACTACAAGTACGCGTTTAAAAAAAACACTCATTCTACACAGCAGATCCTATCATTTATGAAAGTTTGTTACGTCTAGGTTCATTATTTTTAAAGTTAAAAATTAGCTATGAGACGTTGTTTTTTAGTAGTATTTTGCATTTTGTTAAAAAACTAATTAAGCGACTTTTATGCAGTTGAGCTCATTTTGTAGATATTTTTAATACCTAAAACTTTTTTCACCGGCGTGTTTTCGTAAAACGTAACGATAAATTGAAAAAACTCGTTTTCCGCAACTTTACTTATTAATTAAACTAGACGCACTAATTTTCAGCTGTTGGATTTTAGGTACAATAGCTATACATACTGAGAGGTATATATTTCCGCTGTATACTCCGGTTGGTATTTTTTTTTTTTAAACAGACCTTTTCTGGTTCTTTTACCTAGGCTAATAAGGTTTAATCATCGGACGACGAGCGACGCTAAATATCTCAGAATTTTTAACGATTGTGTTTTTAAGAGCGGTAAATTATTTCAAAGATTTTGAATTTATGTTAACAATATACCGGGTGAGTCACGGATTGCGCTCGCCCCGATATTTCCTAAAATATTTGGAATAGAAAATTGAAATTTGGAGGCCTTATTACACGACTAAAATGCCATCTTTTCAATAAAAAATCAAGTTTGGTGCACATCCGGTTTGACCGGAAATGCCCACAACTTTCGATTTTTAAACGGAACGCCCTATATATTTTTACATTTTTGGAATCCAGAGAAAATTTTGAATACAATACATCCATATTGGTCACTTTTTGATAAACATTAAAAATTTTATTAAAAAACCTATTTCTGAATCCAGAGTGCTGTGGTGCCCAAAATATATTTTAGTTTGTGTGCTACGTTACTATAAAAATAAAAAGAGCAATATGATTGCATTACTTAATTCTCTAGAGGCGTTTAAAATTTTTAAATATGATTTTTACCAACTAACTCGTTTTTTTTTAATGGGAATTTAATCGTTCACCAACATTTTTAAATACCTCATTTTCATACGAATCTAATGATACTAAAATTTTGAAAATCTGCTCAGAAATATTTGAGATTTCAGCCAAAATACAATGCAACCAAGCTTTTAGAAACATGAGGCTAATAGATAATAGATTAGTGGGCTTTGGAAACTAAAATGGCACATTTCTGTGTATATCTGGTAACCTAATAACATTGGAAAAATCATAGTAGCCATTGAATGTAATAAAACAATATCAGCTGTCAGACAGACTCGTGTAGTTATAGGCGATCTTGAGCTATCAAACATTTAATAATTGTGAGCGCAAAGAACGTTACAATTAAGTTTAGCATAGGTATGTGGAGGTAAACACAATTACATCCACAAGGACATTTGCAATAGAATTCGACATCAGTTCGGTTTTCAGAGTTTTATTTAAATTAACATAAATATCGAGCCTATAAATAAATAAAAATCAATTCCGTTTGAACAATTAAACTTAAACTAGGTAACAGTAGGTATCTTTAAAATATATAATATAATTAAACCATAAATTGACATTTATAGATATTGTTCAAAATGTCCACCATTTTTTTCTATACACAATTCGGCTCTGCGTACAGTTGCTTGAACGGCTCTACGCAATTCAGCCGGCGTTATTTCATTAAGAGCCCGTACAACTTTATTTTGCAGCTCTTCACGGGTATTTGAAGAAGTTTTATAAACTTTATTTTTGAGAGTGCCCCGTACATAATAGTCGAGGGGTGTTAAGTCAGGTGACCTAGGAGGCCACCTGATATGACTTTGATTTGCGATAAGGCGTTCACCATGCAAGTTGTTTAAATATTCCATCACTCTTCTGGAATTATGTGGGGGAGCACCATCTTGTTGGAAAAACAGATTTTGTAAATAGGCAAGAGGAAGTAAGTCAAGAAATTCTGCTCTGGTTTTGTAAAAAGAATAAATATCGTTCGCCAGTAAGTGTTCCATGAAAAAATATGGGTCCAATTACTCGATCTCCAAGTACTCCAAGCCAACAGTTAAACCCAAATCTTTCCTGAATATTCCCCCGCCCTACCAACCTCGGATTTTCTTGAGCCCAGTACCTAGTATTATTTCTGTTAAACATACGTTGGTTCGTAAATCTACTTTCATCTGAATATAAAATATGAAAAGGAAAACCTGGGTTTTGTTGTACTGCATCTAAGAACCAGTTGCAATATACTAGCCTCCTGCCGTTATCATCTCTATAAAGATGTTGGTGTATTTGGTATTTATAAGACCGAAACTTATGTTTCTTTAAAATTCTGCAAACCGAAGACTGACTAATGTCGCATTACATTGACAATTCCCTTGTTGATGTTGGGTGTACCATCACAAATCCTGATATATCAATTTCTTTGTCCTCACTTACAATAAATGTTTGATGGTCATCTTGTTGATTGGGTTCGTTTCTTAATTCTTGTTCCACTCTGGCCAACAAGTGTCTGCTTGGATGACGTCTGTTGGGATATCGTTGCTGATACAGTTCTGCAGCTGCAGTTGAATTTTTGAGACGCTCTCCATATATCAGTAACATATCGACCTTTTCATTTCTACTAAAATTATCCATTTTCTTTAATTTTTACTCAAAGAGATTTCCGCAACGCTTTATTTTGTACCTGTCTGACAGCTGATATTGTTTTATTACATTCAATGGCTACTATGATTTTTCCAATGTTATTAGGTTACCAGATTTACACAGAAATGTGCCATTTTAGTTTCCAAAGCCCACTAATCTATTATCTATTAGCCGCATGTTTCTAAAAGCTTGGTTGCATTGTATTTTGGCTAAAATCTCAAATATTTCTGAGCGGATTTTCAAAATTTTGGTATCATTAGATTCGTATGAAAATGAGGTATTTAAAAATGTTGGTGAACGATTAAATTCCCATTTAAAAAAACTGAGTTAGTGCGTAAAAATCACATTTAAAAATTTTAAACGCCTCTAGAGAATTAAGTAATGCAATCATATTGCTCTTTTTATTTTTATAGTAACGAAGCACACAAACTAAAATATATTTTGGCACCACAGCACTCTGGATTCAGAAATAGATTTTTTAATAAAATTTTTAATGTTTGTCAAAAAGTGACCAAAATGGATGTATTGTATTCAAAATTTCCTCTAGATTCCAAAAATGTAAAAATATATAGGGTGTTCCATTTAAAAATCGAAAGTTGTGGGCATTTCCGGTCAAACCGGATGTGAAACAAACTTGATTTTTTATTGAAAAGATGGCATTTTAGTCGTGTAATAAGACCTCCAAATTTCAATTTTCTATTCCAAATATTTTAGGAAATATCGGGGCGAGCGCAATTCGTGACTCACCCGGTATACAACATAATTTTAATTGTTCTACGTACATTCACTGCAAATCAAATAAAATTCATGCAAAGTCTTAACATTTACTGCAAAAGCTCATTAATTTCGGCGTTAGTACCTCCAACCTTATCAGGTTTGCTGTATAGTTTTCACTTGTTAGCAAAATGAAATCATTATTCTGGCTCGCTATCTCATCACCTGAATAATGGAATAATACAAAGGAGCAGACATCACGTGCACTCGTGATCCTTCAGCACAATAATGCGGCAAGAACGGTAAAGCCAAAAGCGAAGTTGTAATAAGGGAATACTATGTTTCTAGTTTACGATATTTTTACTAGTTATGTTTAAAGATAACTCGGCGGAGGAACTACTTAAACTCGGAATGAGATGTTACTTTGTTGCGAAGCCGTAATCTAATGGAAAAGTTATCACCTTTTATACGGTAGTAACTGTTTTTAAAGAGGTTTGAGAGGAAACGAGCAAAGCCATTCGGTGATTTGATGGTTTACTACAAAGTTAGTGTTTAATATAGCTATCGAATAGCTGGAAATGTCTCCAACATAGTAGGTAATAGAAAGCATTGTAAATGTAAGAAGACATTTATTTAATTAGTAATTATATATCTTACAAGATATTGAAACCAAATGAACTATTAATAATAATAATACTAATAAAGTATAGACCCAATAAAGTGAACGTCGTAGAACCTGGAGAAATTGCAAAATAATGCGAAGATGTTCAGCACATACTCCAAATGGAGCAACCAATACAACATCAAAGACGACGCCAAATGATCAGTCACCTTCACAGTAACACGTCGAACAGTTTTGGCGTGGAATCTTAGCGGACGAGGTGATTCACAAAAATGATGCTACGTGAACTGAACAAGAGCGAAGGAGTGAACTCGAAGCATGGTCAAATCATGCCTTGGGTACCAGGACACGACGAAGATTTTCCCTTTTGGGATGCCTTCGCCACCTTTGGGTATTGGGGCTTTTTTTAATCGTTCCCCCAATCTAACACAACCCCAAACCAAGGGAACTCTTGTCCGTCTGATCTATTCTTCTTCATCGTCTGTAATTAGATCTTCGCTCCAGTTACTTATAAGTTCTGATTTATTTCTGTCTGCCTCTTAATGGACGAGTCGGTGGGTAGTTTTCTACGATACTCCTCAGGTAATCGGTCATGGTATTACATTCGGTTACTCTTTTAATTTTCTTACAATTTCTTTTTATGTGCTCTCTGTCTTCTTCACTTCATACAGTTTGCTTCAAGTTGTCTGAGATTAAACTGTAAATAGTATTCCGCCATATGACCATGGCCGGTTATTAATTGGGTTGAGGTTGTTAGGCCTATTAGATCCGTACCGATGTTAGGAATAAATGCGAAAGTTTTCTACCCTTTCTGTTCGCTTTGCCAGTTTCTTTGCCATTCAACGGTGTTTTATTCCTTTCTTTGGCTCAATTGCCTTTTAGTTGCACCGGCGTTTTCCTCGATCAGCTCTAATTGTCTGCAACCTTCTTATCTTCCTGCTTGTTTATTTCCAGGCGATGTATCTCTTTTTTTCCACTAGTTCCACAAGTTTTAAGAATATCATGGGTTATCTTTGAATCGGTAATTATCCCTATATTTGATAGTGGTCTACACGCACAACACCTCTTTAGGACTATCCTTATAGTCCACGCTTCTGCTCGATTTACATCAATGTGATCCCTTAGTCTACCTTTGATGTCTTTCCAGGTTCCATGCTCATTTTCTATGCATATTGCATAGGTATCAGGAACCAAGGGAAATGAAAGAAATGATCAGCTGGCCAGAGAAGGTGCGTTTTAGAACCGAACCCTTTTGAGGTGTGGCTAAGCCATGCACATGAGAATCCATTGAGTTACAAAGTAAATCTCTGGAATGCTGGAAAACTCTTCCACTACAGAGATAGGCCAAATATGAAATTAGAATAATAGTGGGTATTTTAACCGAACACTGTCGACTTAATAGAGATATGAATCTAGTGAGTCTGGCAGATGATTCAATATGCAGATTCTGTCAAGAGGCAGAGGAAACTCCAGTTCATGTACTGTGCTATTGTCAAGGCCTAGCTAGATTGAGATTCCGCATACTTGGCGAGGAAAACCAAAGGCTAATAATTATACTAAAGGTCCGTTATAAATAGCGTTGCGTGAGACGCGATGAGATTTTGTCCATTTTCGATCTCGATCTCGAAAAATTGAGGAGGAGGTTCTCCATCTCGATCTCAGTAAATCTCGAAATTCAATTCTCGAGTCCGAGATTCTCATGCCTCGAGTTTAAAGTGCATTCGAAATGTTTTCTGTTGCGACGGTGCAACGGTCAAGCATATGTTCCATGCTCTGTATACCAAACTAGTCGTTACACGTTTCTGTTACTAACAATAAATGTTATCTTTTTATCGTGATTCGTAGATTCGTGATTAAGATGAAACGCAGTCGCAATATAAAGCATAAAACCAACTGCTGAGAATATTTCAATGAAAAGCGATACAAATACAATAGAAGATGATGATGATTAGGTGAAAGATGTTGATTATGAGCATAGTGGAATGGAAAGGGATAGTGATAACTGAATCAGTACCATCAACGTCAACCTGTAGCAGTAGAACTGATACTTTAAAAGAGAAGGAGAAGATAGTTTAACTGTGGAAGAGTCTTATCACGTGACAGTACTAGTAATTACGTGAAACAAAAAAAACAACTAAATCAAAATAAAGTAAATCGAGTGACTGTGCTCATTTCAAGAAATATTTCGACATCAAAAAATTAGCAGACACTGCAGACAGTGGTCATAGCTCCAAAAAAATGACAAAATTGCGATCTGTACCCTATGTCATTTAAAAATAAAAATGAGACAATCTAATACTACTGGTTCAAAGCGAAGCTTAAAAATCCATCATATTCAGGAATATAGCAAATTATTTCCTAACAAGGACATTTCAAAATCAGGGTCTTACCGGAATGATAACATCCTTAAATACCGCAGACACCGCAACAGACTTGATCGTGATTCTGCTAGGGCACTGCTGTGATTAAACTCTTGGCAATCATGCGAATTTATGAAAAAAAAACATTTAATATAACTAAAATGTAGGAGGCTATGTTTTGGTCCATTACAGATTCTTAATATATTCTTATGAAAATAAAGCGCTATAACTTATAACCATAGATCCACAGTGGTCGCGATGGTCAAGGCCTATCAGTCAGCTACTCTTGTCTAAATGGTCAGATCTAAGAGTAGATGAAGCCGCGGCAATAACTCAGTAGAACCAAATTGGAAGGCCGCTGTACAAGACAGGTTATAAGACTTCTAGTTCAAACACCTTAGTGTTCTTTATAAAAGCTTAACAACGGCTGTAAATAAAATCACAGTTCACCCTGAAGAAGCCCCCGAATAGTTATCCGTGGGAAACACTTGCCTCCTCTATAAAGGCAAAGACACAAAGGATATTAAAAACTACCGGGCAATAACCCGCCTACTTGCCATAAATAAAGTCATCACTGCTGTACTAAACAGAAACAAAAAATAGGCTCTATGATGACTTCAACAAATATTTTTTAGAAGTCCATTTCATAGTCGATCCGTTTACCTTTTTAATAAATTTTTCCCTGGAATCTGGAATTTTTCCTAACATATTTAAAACAGCAAAAGTAATACCATTCTGTAAAAAAGGAGATAAAATAAATTTGGAAAATTATCATCCAATATCACTGCTGTATACTATGGCAAAAATATTTAAAAAATTGTATTTAATCAATTAAAACAGTCAATCTGCTATACTAGACCTTCTCAGCAATCTTTAGAAAAACCTCGATAGTGACCCTTTCATTGACTTGAGCAAAGCTTTAGACTTAGTCGGCCATAATTTGCTCAGGAGAAAGCTTATGGTGTACGGTATTAGGGGCAAGATAAATGAATGGTTATCTTCACATTAATCATATTAATATTATCAAATTCGTTCATATTCAAAAATGGGGCCAGATTCAATAAATTAAATATCAAAATAGGTGTACCATAGGGGTCTATACTGGGGCCAGTATTATTTTTAATGTTTCTAAATAATTTGCCAGAGCTGTTCCCTATTAATAATTTGACGATGTTTACGGATGACAATACATTGTTATGTACTGATTTGACAAAGAAAGATATATAAGAAATGCAAAATATGATTAATAATTTTATAACATTGTTTAAAGGCAATAAACTGTATTTAAATGCGTCTAAAACTGTATTTATCAATTTCAGACCCATAAGCTGAACAACCGACGAAAGTTACAGCCATAGATCGAGTGAACGGTAAATGTAACAAAATTTTTAGGGGTTTTTATTGATAATAGATAAACTTGGGAAGATCCTATTGAAAATTTATGGAAAAAGTTATGTTCGCTCTGTTTTGTTTTCTATAGATTAAGTAATATTACAAACTACAAGGTGATGTTGTCATTTTATCATACCGAATTTAGGTCAAGGGTAAGGTATGGAATATTTTCTTGGAGTTGTTCTAGGTATCTTAACAGAATTTTTACTTTGTAAAAAGAATTGTAAGAAATATTGTGGGTGCCTCAAAGTACCAGTCATGTCGTCCTATTTTTATAAAATTGCAACTTTTGCCTCTTGTTTGTATATACATTAGATAACTAGCATTATACGTAAAGTCTAATGAAAAGAATTTTGATAGAAATCTAGATATTCATAGCTACAATACAAGAAATAATACAGAAATAAACATACGTTCTCACAATAGTGCTCTCATTGAAAAAAATCATAATTATACAGGAATTCTATAATAAATCTCAGCATTGCATTAGTGGACTGCAAAAGGAGTTTGAATACTTTCCCTATACTTGGATTGTTGAATTCTTCAAAACTTATTGTGTATGCCCAACGATAACAGACTCCCTGGAAACAACAACGAAGGCGTGGAGAACAGAGATGTGGCTCTACCACTTGAAAGCTCATATAAGAACAAGGAAAATGCAAATGAAAAGAGGAATATTCCAGGCAGATTCTCTCTCGCGTTTACTATTTTACCTGGCTTGGTCCCATTGTCAATCCAACTGAACATACAGACAGTTGACTTTGTAGTTAGTGACAATAACTGAGTAAACTATCTCTTCTAGAAGAGCACTGGTGTTTTTTTAGGAGATTCTACGTGCATCGAATGTATAATGGGCCGACCAAGCGCTGCGGATTATGAGGTCAGACCTCATTTGTAACAAACGTAATAAAACAAAAAAAAAACAAAATTATTTGGTATGAAATAACTCGATTTTATAGATAGTTAGGATGCCACTTCAAGATGGTAAAGGCGTAATATTAGGCAATATTAGAGAGTCTTTAGAAGTAAACCAGCTTGCATATGTTTGTAATTTAAAAACTGTTCGTGTCAAATACAAAAAGCACGGATATCTACGTTAGTTAGGGTACTGATAGATCCATAAATGTGTTTGTTCCAACAAATCTTACTGTACAATAGATAGGCGACCAAGCTGGTTTCTCCTTTATCCTCTCGTAAAATAATACAAAAAGGTTTTTTTCACCGGACTGGAATAATTACCTAGCTGTATATATAGTTACTGTTACTAAAAGGATGTTTCATATTTAGGGGAAGCCATTCTGCTCATATTATACTGTAGATGACGCCGACTGCCAGGTCAACTTAGTGTTTGATATTTATGGGAAGTTATTTTGTCCCATATTGTACTGTAGAGGATGCAAGTTGCCGGGTCAAAATTAAGCAATAAAGGGGGTGGGTCCGCATCCACTGTCATTCGGAATTAGTCCGCCCTATATCACAAAAATTCGACTCAAGTAAGTTCGGGAGAAAATAAGTCACTTTTCGTTTGATCTTCGGTGGTGTAATATTGTCGTACTTTCGACGTAGTAATTTTTAGTGTCACCGGATTTATTTGCGTTTTTTGGGATTTTCTACTAGAAGTTAGCTTATTGTCATTAAATTTCGATGTAAACTTTAACCCATTCAAATTATCGCTGGCAACTGACGTTTTCTTCACTAGTTTTCTTAAGTATATTTATCAGAAATAATTAACTTCATGTTAGTTAAGAGTACCGTATCTTTTCTGCCCCACAAGTAATCAGTTTCAATGTTTTGCTGTAAATGAATTTCTCATTAACGGACTAATGTTTTTGCTTAAGTACGGGACTACGGTCCATTTTTATTATCCTCGTTTAAATGTTCAGTATCCTTTTCTTCTTTGTTATAGCTTTAATCGATTATTTTTGTGTTTTTTTTGTAAATATAGTTTTTAAGTGTGGCTGAAAATTCGTGTCTTATTTATTTACTAATTAGTGGAGAGTCGAGTTGTTGTGGCTAGATCAACGTGGAGAATCCACAGGCCTGACAAAAAGGGGGTAAGTCTAAGAATTGTTACCTATCAGAGCGTATCCAGAATATATCTCAGAATTGTCCGCGTATAAGCGATATTAATACACCTATATAATACGCGGCACAATATCCAGAGCGATTAGGAGTATAGATTTTGACCCAGTGTAGATTGACAATCAGTCCTTGGTTAATAGTATAATCAATAAAAATGACAACCACCGATTAATGTAAACACCGCCGAGGGTGACTGTTACACGTTTCTAAAAACATACTATCAAAATTTTTAAATAGATATATAAAAATAATGTAGCAATGTAATCAGAAGGACTTCTTGATGTCTTCACAAGCACTTACTTGTCAAATAACGTAGATGTTGCTTGTTGAAATTCTGAAACACCCGGTTCACAAAACACTTCATAGTAAAATAATTATGTTTCTGACAAGAGCCTTTTAACAAATTACTAACTTTCAATTAAGCATTTGATGGAACTGCTCAATAAGAATTATCGGCAGTTGCTCCGATTCTGTTTCGTTCAAGCGAAATTAAAATCTTTTCAAATTTCTGCAGTAGTTTAGGAAACTTTTTGTACGATTGGCACGCAGACATATTTATTGATTACTGAGGGTGATACAAGGCAATTAAATTACGGGCATGCATGTTTAAAATGACTTTTTTAATTAAACCATCTGCATCTTAAAATTTGAATATAATTAAGACAATAAAGTTAAATATATTCGTATATGCAAACCTAATTAATCCTAGACTCTATGTCGCTGAAGTTATTCTCACAAATACCAAAACACTTGGGCGCTACACTCGCATACATGTGTATCGTCAACTAAGTTAGCATCATCTGGAGAAGGTTTAAAGAGTTTTAGTCACCAAAAAATTTGACAAGAAGTCTTTCAATACTGTACAGCACTTTTATTTGAAATCTTATCGCAAACACCTTAATATTGTTCATTACGATATGAGTAATACATTTTGACATACTGACAGAAATCCGCAGAAAGTGGAATTCCGCAATATTGTTAGTTTTTATAAAGAAACGGTGAAACATAATTAAATCTCATGGGGATTTTACACTAGAGTCAATGCAATTTTGGTTTTAATATAGTCCGCGCAAGAGACCTTTCGAAAATAAAATAAATCAATATTAATTTTGACCATGTACGGGGTTAATCACGGAAAGCAGGTATTATACGTCTCTCAAATTAAAATTATTGTTTTGAGTCATGACCTGCCCACAAAAATTAATGAATTATTTTTTAACAATGTAATTTTTAAATATTAATAACTCAAAAACGGTTAAAAATAACATATATAAGTGACATGTTTTTGAAATCAGAAAAAAAATACTCTACCAGAAGGTTTAAATAGATAGGGTGTCCCATTTAAGAAAATATAAATTTAATCATCATTTATCATTTTACGTTAAATTTTTTTATAACATTTTTGGATTCCTGAGAAAAAATCATTTCGAAATGATTAAATAGTTATTGAAATATTTTTTTATATAAGGTCGAAATTAAAGCCCAAAGAGGGGGCGTCCTTAGGGAAGCACCGTGTACGTCTTCAAGAGAATCATTAATTGTGTTTAAAGAATTATTTGAAATGACGAAGCTAAATTTTCCAAAGAAGGAACTGTTAACAGACGAAATGTACACCATTGGGCGCAACAAAGTTCTCATGCAGTGCTAGAATCAAATTTCCAAGACAAATTTAGTTTTTAACGTTTTGAGCTCACTAGTAGATAACAGGTGTAAGTATCATATCTATAAGGAAAATTTAAATAGTAATAAATACATGGAATTTTGCGAATAGTAGTTGTTACTTTTATTGATAATTTGTCCCAAAATATATATAATTCTATGTATTATCAAATGGATAATTGAAGTCCACATAATACATGGGCAGTGTATAACTAGTAGCATCGTTCAAGATGGGTGGCTTGGCTACCGAGGATCTTGGAGATGGCCAGCAAGGTCCCCTGATTTGACCCCCTTAGACTTTTACCTTTGGGTAATATCAAAAATATTGTTTATGCCACCCCGGGTACTATCAAAGAAGATCCGAAGAACAGGGTACGAGCTTCAATCCAGCAAATAAATCCCCACGAAATTCACCGGGCCACTGTAAGTGCCGTACATTCCAGGATATTGGCTTGTGTGGAGCAAAGTGGAGGGCATTTTGAACAGTTATTACGTTAAATATTTATATTCACTGTGTTCATTAATTTTGTAAATTTTGTTACAAAGTAAGTATTTGTTATAAATCTAATATAAAATGATCTCTTGTTTTTGATATTATTATCCTAATAATACCCAAATGATGATCAACTATCTAAATCATTGTTAAAAAAGAAAACAAGTTAAGTATGACTTGTAAAGTCGGGTACAGTTTAAGCTGACTTGTGTCATGACCGTTAAAACGTCTGGACTAAGATTTTATTTGATGCATAAGAAATGCCAGTAGTTCTCAAACAGTTGTCTCCTGTAACATCAATGATGTCGCTAAATAATTATAAACAAATAGGAAAGATGATATCATATACTGTTAAGATTATTAATGTAGAAACGTCGTCATGCTAGTGGAATTCTGATTATACACTGTCCTCCATAAAGTTGGCTACATATGGGAAAAATTTGTATTATTGACACTTGGCAGGACTGTAAAAAATGGTTGACGAAAAATGGGTGGAATTGTTAAAATATCGAACAAGTTTGTTAAGAAAAGTACATAGAATACAACAAGGACCCCATATATCAATTCTGAAGCAGATTTGAGGAAAATAAAAAAGTGCAAATTTTACTCCTACCATTAATTACTATATGAAAAATCATAAATTCTTGTGTCTATTTCACAAACATTTGATCAGTTTCGACCAAAACTTTATGTATTTTAGTTGAATAAAGGTATTTGCATCTAAAAAAAGAAACGAACCCCCAATACAGTATTTTTTAGAAATTTCAATAATACAAACTTCTCCCATATGTAGCCAACTTTATGGCGGACAGTGTAGGTATATAGGCTCGGGCACAAACAAAAGTGATAAAAAAGCCAGCAAGAACCACAGGGAGGTATGGTCATTTCTTGCCAGGAAAGGATAGGATCGTAGTATTAGTGGGGGAAATTATGTTAGTAAAAATAAAATAGTTCATATAATAAAAAAAAAATCTGAAATCTCTATGAGAATAACGAAAACTAAATTATTTTTCTTTTAGCGGTAATAAATAAAATCTTGGTTGACAAAATAAACATTAAAAAAATTAACAATAATTTTAAAACAAGTAAATTAAAACAAATCTGAAAGAAGAACGCATTGACACGTTTTCATAAACACTAAAACACTTGAACACTACACTTGAACAATTTACAACACGTTTTCATAAACAATACAATACTACACTTGAACAATTTATCTACTCGACGCACGTTTCACCATTTGTCTATTAATATATAACGTAAAGTCGATTTTATTAGAGATAAACACGCGCGTAGTAATAAAAGACACATTTTTGGGGAAAATAAAGTTTTAACAAAACTCGCGGCGCGGTTTAATAATAATAAAAAAAGTAAAAGTGAGGATCGAACTCGCAATCACACCATTAATATTTATTGCCGCTTGAGTATATTACCGATTGAGATAGTCAATCCGATGTTTATTCTATTCTAAAACGTGTAATATGAACGTATCAAAATATTGTAAGACTTAGTGGTCTGACATTGTTCGTTTGACGGATGAATATCCACTATTAACCACTTAAAATAACTTCAATATTTCATATAAAGACGTTTTTCATATTTAGTGTGGTGTTAGTTCACGGAAATAAATAATATTCATTGTCAAATCACACAGTTTGGGAATCGCTGAGCTTATGACTATGTTTCTCACTCCTCAGTGTACATTTCATATTTCCCTTTCAGAAGAAGTGGGAAAGAATCTTGGTAGACATACATTGACAATGTCTTTAGGCTATTGTTTTAAGTTTGTGTGCAAGAGATAGTGAAAATGTATGCGCAATATTAATTCATACATCGGTCATTTTAAACTAGACCCGACTCTATTGGCTACTAACAAATAGTGCTGACTTTGCATGTAAATTTCACAAAAACTCGTCCATAATAAAAAACCAAGAGAGATAGGTATAGGGAATGCTAATATCAATTGATGCAGAATTTAATACTCTATTAAATTATGTGAATATGTACAGGGGGTTCTATTTGAAAAAAATGACCATTTGATATTTGAACAGACACAGTGTTCGACTGTGAAAATTAAAGTCCCCTGCATAATATTGTGAAAACAACACCACTTTTTTTTATCATAGGGTGCTTCTATGAGTTTGAAAAGAACAGTTTTGAATCTGCTAGATGATAGAAGATATCGATTATCTTTTTCGCAAGGGTAGGAACCGTATCTGGAACAATATTATATATCTCGAAAACTGCCAGGTTTAAGAGCACACTATGTTACATAAATCTAAGCTAACATTTTATGAGAAATCCAAATACATAATCAAATACATGATGTTCCTTTTAAAATAACAAAGTTAGGTGATACATCCGGTGTAAGCGGAAGCGGAAACGACGCAGAGAAACATATGAAATTAGTAGATACTGAATGTAAACTCACATTATTTTGACGCATTTCGCGTATTTTTATACGGTGATAATAATATTAAATTTTTGAAATAATTTCATCATTGAGAGCGCACTTTTGGTGCAACATCAATGATCTTGATTTGCGAATCTGTAAACATTTTAGTTATATCAACACTGATGATGATGACATAGGAAGTAACATCACATGTATATTTTAAATGAAACACCCTGTATAACTTCACGGATTTAGATAAGCGTCCTCAATTCAGCAATAGAGGGTTTAATGGCCTCATTTCTTCTCGCTACTTGAGAAAAAACTAACCGCTGATTTCGTTAAAATCCTGCAAACGTCTTTTAAAGTACGTATTTAAACAGTCTCATTAATCATCCTGCAAAATTCTCTCATTGTTTTAAATAATGCAGAAGGATATAGTTCTTCTTTAGATAGACTAAATATTTTATACCTCATTTAGCTCATTCCGTTCATTCGCTAAATGGGAAAAGTTTCGCGATATAAATCAAATTATCTGGTTCTGGAGGGTTTTTCGGAATTAAGTTTCAAATTATAATTACGTTTACGTGTAGCAAGTTGTGAAATAGATTGGAAAATGTATTACCATTACGAAACCAGTTTAGATTGAAAAAAGACCAACGAATAAATAGTATGAATAATACAATTATTAAATGATTTTTTAATTTATTCGCTATATTAATTGGTCTCCTTGTTGTAAAGCGCTTTTTATAAGTGTTTATTTATTTAGAATAAGGATTAAAAACACTTGGTATTACTGTTCCACAATTATAATTCAGATTTCTCTGACATATGTTTCGGCCTTTCGACCATTATCAGAGTTATAACAACTAACCTAAAAGTGACCATTACAAGATATTTATAGGATTTGAGAGGTATAGATAATCTAATTAACATTTTATTACTTATTTCTAATATAGGTACTACTAGGAATTTAATTTAAATTTTAATTACTATCTGGGAATGTTTAATTACTTCCACATCCACGTTGTGGATTGGAAGTATAGCAATCGCAAAAAAATTTTCAATTTTTTTCTTTCTTGAAATGGGTTTAGAATGTCCTGAAACGTCGAGATTTTAAATTTGAGCGAAAAAAATTTCTGTCTGTCGGTCTGTCTGTAACTTTTTTTGTCCGCACGTTTTCTCCGGAACGGTTTAAGACATTGACTTCAAATTTTGTACACGTATCTACTATACCGAGATCTGGAACTGGATTGTTTTTTGAAGATATCCGGCGAAGGGTTGGGGGGTAAATAGGGGGAAATATGTAAAGCAAGCTGGTAAAAGTACAGAAACTTGAAATTTGATGTATCTACTACAAGCCAAGGCCTCAAAATTTTTTATAATATTTTTCATACCCCCACCCCCTCCAATTCATTATTAAAGGCGTTGATAAAATAAAATTGAGATATTCACTTAAAATTTGGTACACGTATTTATAATAATGACATCAGGAACTAGATTATATTTTGGGATTATTCTGATGAAGGGTGGGGGTTAAATAGGGGTAAAGAGGGGAAAATAAGTAAAGCAAGCTGGTAAGAGAACAGAAACTTGAAATTCGGTGTATCTACTAGAAGACAAGGCTTCAGATTTTTTAATAACATTTTTCAACCCCCCACCACCCCTACTCTATTATTAAAGGGGTTGGTAAAATGAAATTGAGATTCACTTGAAACTTGGTACACGTGTATTATAACGACATCTGGAACTAGATTATATTTTGAGATGTTTCCGTTGAAGGGTTGGGGGTTAAATAGGGGTAAATAGGGGAAAATAAGGAAAGCAAGTTGGTAGGAGTACAGTAACTTAAAATTCGGTGCATGTACTAGAAGCCAAAGCCTCAGATTTTTTAATAATACTTTTCAACCCCCCACCACCTCTACTCCATTATCGAAGGGACGGTAAAATAAAATTGAGATATTCACTTGAAAATTGGTACACGTATGTATTATAACGACATCTGGAACTAGATTATATTTTGAGATGTTACCGTTGAAGGGTTCGGGGTTAAATAGGGGTAAATAGGGCAAAATAAGTAAAGCAAGCTGGTAAGAGTACAGAAACTTGAAATTCGGTGTATGTACTAGAAGGGGTAAATGGGGCAAAATAAGTAGAGCAAGCTGGTAAGAGTACAGAAACTTGAAATTCGGTGTATGTACTAGATGCCAAGGTATCAAAATATTTATCATTATTAATAAATTATTGATAAAATAAAATTGAGATATTCACTTGAAATTTGGTATACGTATGTATTATAACGACATCTGGAACTAGATTATATTTTGAGATGATTCCGTTGAAGTGTTTGGGGTTAAATAGGAGTATATATGGGAAAATAAGTAAATCAAGCTAGTAAGAGTACATAAATTTGGGATTTGGTGTATATACTAGAAACCAAGGCCTCAGATTTCTTTCTAATATTTTTCAAACCCCGCCATCTCCGCTCCATTATTAACGGGATTGATAACATAGAATTGAGATATTCACTTGAAAGTTAGGACAATTATTATGTATTGTAATGACATCAGATTGAGATGATTCCATTGAAGGGATGGGAGGTGGCAGGTTATGAATAGGGGAAAATAAGAAGGGGAAACTAGAAACGTCATTTTTATCGTATATAGTGGAAACCAACGCCTCAAACTTTTCTATAACATCTGCCCCAAATATTATTAAAATTCCACGTACTAGAGTGAAAATCTAGTCAAGATGTTTCCTTTAAAGTGACTTGAATGAAAAATCTGGATGTGGAAGTAGTGATTCCTTAGGCAGCGGTATTTTTAGTATGATATCTATTATGGGGATTATGAAATCTAGTTTGTGTATTAGTAACGTCTGTTTATTTAAGGCCTTCTTGATTTCCAAAATTTCAAGCATGTCTAACCTATTTCCCGTATTGACATTGTGCAAAAGTTTAATACTACTACTGTTGAAAAAATGGTTTTTGTCAATATAATGTTCTGCGAAACCAGTTGATGTCTTCGCAGTTTTATTAATTACATACGAAATATTATTGTCCTCGATCACATTTTTTTCGTCAATATTTTTTTAATTGAACTGTTATGAACTTTTGGTCTATAACACAATTAAGAATAACTTTATTAACAGGATTAGAAATAATGGGTTGATTTGCTACATCAGTCCTAATTCTTTTCCCTTGTGATCTACACATGTGGGCTTTTATGTTTGTATGTAACTTACGAAATGCCGTGCGTGTCTCTATAATCCTACTGTATTGCTTCGCTTTTTGATTTTATCCAAGTTTCCACCCGCGGTTTGTTTTTAACTTAATTAATTATTTTGCACCGCTGACTCCGGCCATTTTACTTTAGTAAATTATTAAGTTAATCGCGCGAGCCCTCAAGAGAAAGAAAAAAACAATCTCCACCTACGCACTTGGCATTAATCGTAAGTAATTTAACGTAAGGCAAAGGGAACATTTCATTTCTACACGGTTATTTGTTGTCATTTTCCTGACCATAAACACTCGATCCGGTTACACATGAATAGGATTAAATGGGAGACATTGGAATGCCACTATAATAAAAAAAACATTTGCAACTTTCTTTTACTTATATCCTCTACTACTGAAAGATTTTGAACTTCTGGACACTGATATAAACAAACATGTTACTATACAGGGTATACGTACAAATATTGGCCCAATAGAAGTGAAAAAGTCTTATACTATTTTTTATTCGCTCCAACGTTTTGAAATAAAATATTTTCAAAAAAAACGATATCTTTAGACCAGATGGTAGTACTTATATACTGACTGGGTCAGTAACTCTTGCCAAATTAAGCCAAGTTTAAGGTCTCTGCGACCTACATCTCCTCTTTCAATATGTTCATTACATCCATAAGAAGTAATAAAAGTCGCAAAAAACGCCACCACTTGAATTACTGCTAACTGTTTTTCATAAGAAACGCCGCCGTTGTCGGCTCAAGGAGACATTTGATGTGTTTCTCGACGTTTCGTTATTTAGTTGTAGACTATTCCGCCATTTCCAATCATACAGTGTTGCCAATGTATTTGATTTGTCTAGTTTTTAGGTAAATTTGTAATAAGAATTTACATGACTGGATGTGATAAATAAGGCTGAGAATTAAGTATTACTGACATTAAATTAAATATCATTAATTTAATTACTGATGACTGTTAAACAATTCTGCTTTGTAATAAAGAGGAAGTTAACATTAACATGTATTTTTTGCAGTTAGACAGAAGTTTGTCTGTATGGGTGTGTAACAGCCCCCTTTTTGCTTTAATCTGGGGTTGTCGTTTTAATTGATTATACCCACGAACTTAATTTACCCCTTTCATAATTAGAAAAATTTACACTAGGACACCTTCAATCTACCAGCCGAATTTCCTGAAAATCTAGGCCCACCGTCGCACAGCAGGTCAATTTCAGGCATTTCTCGCCAAAACTCAAATCAACCGATTTTAACAGATTTCCGAGTAATGAATGACCAGTACCAACTTTCTCGTGCTCAGGCTTCATGGGTTTTGGGTTGTTAACCGGCAATAAAATACTTCTGACTTATAAAATGTACTACAGAATACCTTATAGTTATTGCAGAAAAAAATTTGTATTTGACACGAACAATTGCTAAAATTATAAACTTATACAAGCTCGCTTACTTTTAGAAAGTCTCTAATATTACATTGCCGACTTCGTTATAACATTTTAGGGTGTGTAAACAATCGTCCTAACTTTCTACGAAATAGCGCTATTTTATGGAAAATAATTATAATTTCTTTACTCCTGATAGCATTTGTTACAGGTGTCTCACAGTGAGACTATTTTGCGCTGTGTCTAAAATACGAACATCGTTTCGGGTAATTCTTGGTTGCTCAAATAATTGAAAATTTAAAATGATGGGATCGTTTGCTTCAAAAAAATTGTGATTAACTAAGGTAAAAGTGAAACTGTTTTATTAGTTTTAAATGACAATATGGCAATGCTGGAAAACCCGTATCAACGACACGACACGTGAGCACAATATCCTTGTCTCTTCGGTCTTCTGTTTATAGTCCTACTATCTACGTTGAAAACATTGTCTATTTCTGATTAGCTTCCCATAAAAAAATAGGATTAATTTAGGAAAAAAAAAAATTATTTTACCACTTTTGGGCCAACACCAGACAACCTGTGTATTATTATTATTAGAGAGAAGCACATATCCAACTTTATTTGGTTCATCTCTTTATGACGCCATTTATGTTCGACGTAGAACAAAAACTATATAAACTTAATTTTGTGAAAAACAGCATTTTCTTTAAGCTAAAATAATTAGCTATAAATAATCCTAATTTCTAATTTCTGGGAAAGTATTCTCGGCAAATTGCGTCATGGATACTTTAATAATACTTTCGAAGTCCATTAGGCCTTAACGTCTCATTTATGTATTTATATTTCATCTAGTTGCCAAATATTTGCTCTCCTATAAAAATTTAGTAGTTTTCTATATAGACGGCAACTTTATCTCTCTTCGCTGTATTAACGTTGTGTTCAGAAAAAACATACTTTAGTTGATTACTGAACACATAAAGTACAAAATATTGGGAATGCTCTACGAGCAGCACACAAAATTAATGCGTTTAGTTTCTAGTAAACCAATTCAGGGGTAGGCAATTTTTACAAATAAAAATTTTAAGTCGTTGGTAAGAGAAAAATGCACAGCACGCTTTGTGACTTATTTTCTTGTTACAAACAATTTATCATCAGTGAAGGAGTAGCACTATTGGACATTGAACACAAGGCAAACGGGTGAAGGGAATATATTCAAAATTGATTTAGTGACGAAGAACGTGAAATTAATAAATTAAACAAACTGAAATATGAATAAACGATTTAATGGTACAATTACAATGCTGCTGTGTATAAGTTGAGTTAAGCGCAGCGTTTCGATGTCAAAGCGTGTAACAGTTTATGTTCAATGTCTACTAACTCTACACCGCTCTCTGCCTCGAAGTCATTTCAACCGCGAGGGCGTTCCGTACTTTCACAGGCGATTTACTCAAAAACTGCTAGTCTTAGAAAAGGTTTCAAATGAAAAAGTTGCCTCCATTCTTTATCTTTCTTCTCTTTATACATGGTGCGCTTGTCGAAAGAGAAAAGAGTCTCTACAGTTATTAAAATTCTAAAGAGTTTGCTGACAATTGATTAATGCTGAATTATATAATAGTGATGAGGAGAACGTAAAGGATTTTTCAAAAAAAGCTGTTGCATGGCGAGCAATTGTTAAATTCTCCTTGTACCTCAATGGTGAATGGAGTATCTGGACAACTCACGAGACAGACAACACATTCCCCTCCAACCCTCCCATCATCTAAAATCCCCTTCCCCCTGTTGACATCTCTATCATCGTGGAGCACACGACACACTTAGAAGCCACAATTTTATCAACAGTAAAATCACAAGAGCTTTTTTTTATCGGATAAATTTCTCTTTGTAACCAAATAATTTTGGCAATCAGTTATTTTATAAGAAAAACTGACATGAAAAATTTTTTATTTCTACAATTATTTGAAGGAACAGTTATTAAAAACACAGCTTTTGAGGAACAGACATTTTTATCGGTGATAAAAAACGATGAACCTTTTTTATCGCTGTCAAAGTGACAAAAATGTGACAGTCAAGTAGATTTTTTTATATAGTAGTTAATTTATAGAATGAAATTATTTCCAGTACGGTTTTGTTTTGCTTTCCCTATATAGGTACTTGTGCTCATATTAAAATTTAATTACCTACTGTTTAATCCCCACAAATATCTCTGGTTTAAGGAACACAAATACAATACACTGGTACCTTAAAGTTGTGTAATGGCGATTATAACTGTAACAGAAAGGGATTATCCGACAGCCTACCACCGGCACCCCGAGCCATATATACTTTTTCAGTATAATGGTTAAAGTAATACATATATATATATATATATATATATATATGAATTATTAAAAGATATATTTAGATAATGAAATACCGTTTTCCAATATGATCATACTTAAACAAAATAAGGATATATTTGAATGGTAATAGGGTATCTGGGAATTATTATTTTTTTTTAAGTAACAGGGATTTAACTAGCATGAAAACATTTGACATAAAAACAAAACAAAGAAAATAATAAAAAAACAATCCCCTTAACAACAGAGAGATACAGGCCTTTTTGTGTAAAGTATCGATAACTTTTTTATTCCTGGCACGTGTGGAACCTCAGTTTTGTGACACTTCTGAGACAGTGTAAAACTAGTGAATGCAATGCCACGTTTAAGTGAAAGAGAACGCGTAGAACTTTTGATGATGGTTGGATATGGTGATAGGCTGAGAACTAAGGAACAACAGGAAGCATGTGATATTTTCAATGCCAAATATCTCGAAAAGCAAATTTCTATATCCACTGTAAATAGATTGGTGGCTAGATATGATGAATCTGGCAGTGTAGCTGACCTCCCTCGATCTGATCACGCTAGCATAAGCAACGAACCAAATTAAATATTCTTCTAGAAAGTGGGAAAACCACCATCTTTCGACAAAGTAGCTGGCTTTAAATCATAACGTGACTCAAACTTCTGTTGTACGTCTATTGAAAAAAGCAAAATACCATCCATACAAAGTACAAAATTGAATAACGACGATCCAGATCGGCGCTTACCGTTTTGTGAACAGTTGATGATCTTGTGCGACGAAAACCCAAATTTTTTTAAGAACATTGTTTTTTCTGATGAAGCTACATTTTCATTAAAGGGGACTGTAGATCGGCATAACTGTAGGTATTGGTTACGCGAAAATCCTCATTGGACTCAAGAGGCCCATACACAGCGACGAGGCAAAGTAAACGAGTGGGCAGGTAGGATTGGTGATCGTTTATTGGGACCTCTTTTTAAAGAAAATCTTACGGCCACAAGATATTTACAGTTTTTGCGACTTAAGTTAGTGCCAGCCTTAGCAGTTATGTTTCCGAACAATGAAGATGAAGATATTCCTGCTGAAAACGTCTGGTTTCAGCAAGACGGGGCCCCACCTCATTTTGGGATAGCAGTTCGTCAGTTTTTAGATGACACTTTTACTGGAAGGTGGATAGGTCGTCGAGGTCCGATTGAGTGGCCCCCGCGATCACCGGATTTAACCCCCTTAGACTTTTTTCTTTGGGGTTACTTAAAGTCAAGGGTGTATTTTAACAGACCGGATACCATAGAAGAATTGAAAGACAGAATTGGCTAGGAGATGAGACGAATTGCCCATGAGATGATTTAGAACAGCGTGCAAAGTGCCTACACCCGTCTTGGTCAATGCCAAATGGTTGGAGGGTCGCAATTTGAGCAATGAAGATGATTTTTTTCTCACAATTACTTATGTAAGGTATCAGTCAATAAAAATATTTTTTTCCAAAAGAATGGCTTAGGTAATATCAATTTTCTTCATATCACCAGAAAGCTAAAGGAATATAGCACCAAAAGCAGTAAACAAAAATGTCTGTTTCCGTTAAAAAAAATTATTATGACGTCATAGCTCAAAAACCAATGACGTCATAAATTTTGATATAGTGACAAAATGTAGCATTTACAAAACTAAAATCGACCTGTTCGAGGATTTTTTTGAAAAATGACACATACCAAAGATATGAATTTTGTGCGCTTCTTTAGGTTCACACTGTATATTAGAAGCCAAAGTTTGGAATTTTTTTTATGGCATCTGGTTTCTCTCGTCAACTGCAAGCAAAATACCCAGCAAGAAAAATACCCCAGTCCAAAATCAAAATATACGTAAGTCTCTACATATGATGTTTTTAATTTGTATATATAGCTAATCATTAAGAAATAATGGCCAACTTATATACGTATCGTCCAATCTTTAACTATGTTCAGTTCTTCTGCACATATCCTGCACATTTAAATTTCGTTATATAATTCTGTTATTCATCCGCTCTAATAACCCCGTCTTTGTGTTCGGTGATTTGGGATTGTGGTCACGTGGAAATGTCGTATGAACTCAGATAAGAGGAAGAGGATCTCATTAGTGGTTGAAGTGTCTGTATAATGTTCAGACGCGTCATTACCATGAAATACCAACGATATCCTTAATAACAGATAAGAATAAATTTATACCGAGTGGAATTTGTTGTCGGGTAGGGCCGACTGCGAATACCTCTGCGATTAACTACGTAAATATACATATAGTTAATACTCAATTTATTATAAAAAAAATTGAAGCACCATATCAAGGATAGTTAAAAGTACGTTCAATTTTGTTCTTTTTGTTATTCTTGTTTCGACCTTAATTGGAAAGCGGCAGTTGAAACTAAGTACTACAAAACAAACCAATATACAGGGTGTACAAAACATTCTCTCGCGCCTCTTTCTCATAACCCGCTGTAAAAAGGTCTTTTTTACTGAAAGACAGGGCACTTCCTTGCACTTCCACCATAAAGGGATATTTACCCGTGGAACGGTCAATAAATAAAAGTTCCCTGCGGCGAGCGAATGTATGTATGTCTTGACAGACAAACGAAGTGAACGCAAGCGGGCAGAAGAAGGTGTACACTGCTAGATTCAGAAACAGAAGAAACAGAAAACTTAGAAAAATAATAAATAAGGAGATGATGATAGATGGAAACTTAAAAGAAGCATGAAAACTTAAAGAAGGATCTTACAAACACCTACACCTACACTTGCCATCCTATATTCCTACCCCATGCGTCATGTGGCTCTCGTTGCTGACGACAAGCATGTCCCATCTCCAACCTGGCGTATGGCTTGGTTCCGGTACGCGGATTGGCCGTCCGTTGGGCGTGTTCGGCAGACCACCGAGCTGACAAATCAATCAATTAATCAATCAATCGAATGTATGTTAATTTTCTTATAGCCAACAACATTTTTTTTTGGTGATAGCTTATTTATTCGGATTAAAAAAAATCTGAATATGAAAAATCAAACCAAGTGCGAAATACTTATATAAGTGACAAAAAATGAAGACTGAACGAAATCATCATCATAAAAAAATCTCAGTATTTTTTACATAGATATTATGTTTGGTCATATAGATACCAAATGACCTTCTATACTTCCTTATTCAGGATCGGCATCGTTTTCCCAAACACCCTGTATATTGTAAATGTGGAGATACTTCAATATGATCAATTTTCATTTTCCATGATAATGTTCCTTTTGATAAAGTCTTTTTAGGCTTGCCTAACTTGTCTTTCAGTTTGTGCATAAATCGGTCTACTGGCAAGTTCAACTTCTAAACTGTTGCAATCCAATTATACCCTTTCAAATAGGATATTATTATCCAAGAGCAAAATTTGTTTCAAACTCAATTTTAGAGCTAAAAGCCAGTTGAGTGCCTATATATGAATTCCACTTTTAAACGCAACGTTCCTGTTTATATAGCGTGGCATTTTCATACTGACATTATCATCATCAAATTATGCTCTGTAATTTTCCTGAACCCTTATATTTAGTAGAATGATATATAGAATATGACTTGCGCGCATATTATCAAAGATTTATTCAGGTGACTTGATATTATTTCAAACCAAACACAAAAATTAGATGTCTATGATGTCTAGATTAACCCCGTCCAAATTCCGAAGTGGGAATGTTTGAAAATGTTGAAGTTGCTACCAACAGACATATTTTCAAGGAATTTTGCGGCGCTGATTCAACGTAATGGTCTCACTTCAAAAACTTCATAAAAAATAAAGGAGTACCGCCACCTACACATATTTTTAAATATATACCCTCCTTCGAATATTGACCGGATAGCCTAGTACCTTGTTCTTCCTCAATCGAAATGTAATGCTGAATAATGAAAATACATACAAAGTAATTAATAATAATGCACACCTATTTAAACTTTGGCTTATAATTTATCTAAGTTTATTTAATATTGTCTCTTATCACTTTTAAGAGTTGCAGTGGAGCACTGCTATAAAAAGCATTTTTCACTGTACCTAAAAAATCTACTAAGCACAATTTTATTCAGTATGTTCCAAAATATGGTGTAGTGACAAAATTCATAGAGAATTTAATAGTTTAGATACTTTTACCATAAGTATGAATAACGCAAATTTAGGGAGAATATTGGTCAATAATAAAGAAAAAAACCGCTGCCCAAGGAATCACTACGTCCACATCCAGATTTTGCATCCAAGTCACTTTAAAGGAAACATCTTGACTATACTTGCACTCTAGTTGTGGAAAAATATTAGAAAGAAATCTGAGGCCTTGGTTTCTAGTATATACACCAAATCCCAAATTTCTGTACTCTTACCAGTTTGTTCAACTTATTTTTCCCTTTTTACCTCTACTTACCTTACCCCCCCACTCCTTCAATGGAATCATTTCAAAATATAATCTAGTTTCAGATGTCGTTATAATACATACGTGTACAGAATTTCAAGTAAAATCTCAATTTAATTTTATCAACCCTTTCAGTGGTGGGGGGATGGAAAATGGTATAAAAAACTGAGGCCTTCGCTTCTAGTATATACCCCAAATCTTAAATTTCTGTACTCTTACCAGCTTGCTTTACTTATTTTCACTATTTACCCCTATTTAACCCCCAACCCTTCAACGAAATCATCTCAAAATAACAATCTAGTTTTAGATGATATGAGAAGGAAAACTACTTTGTTTTCTACCACTAAAATTTATTGTAACATACACGTTACTGCAGTTTCGGTACTTTAACGTACCATTTTCAAACGTTGATTTGAATCAACGTTTGAAAATGGTACGTTAAAGTACCGAAACTGCAGTAACGTGTATGTTACAATAAATTTTAGTGGTAGAAAACAAAGTAGTTTTCCTTCTCATATCGTCATGATTAACTATCACAAAGTAACGGCTTCCACAATCGATTTTTTCTAGTTTTAGATGTCGTTATAATACATACGTGTACCAAATTTCAATTTTATTGGAACATATTATACAAAATTTTGAGGCCTTGGCTTCTATTAGATACACCACATTTTCCAGTTTCTGTACTCTTACCACCTTACTTTACTTAAAGTAAACCTTCTTAAACAATTAAAAAATAAAACATCATTTAAAAACAATCCTTGCGCCACTAATGACCAACAAAATTTCTTAAACACATATATAATATAAAAGGTAAGTATTAAGAACTCATCATTAAATTATATAATCAAGTTAACTCCCATATCCTGGAAATTTCCGGAATTTTAGGGATGAAGTTCTTTGTAGTTCTCTTGCTAAAGGCTCAACAAGCTGAAATATATTGTTTTGGAGAATCTAGAAGCAGTGCTTTCTTAAAAGGAGCTTAAATGTTTTGAGATTTTTAGAAGACATAATTTTGGGAGAAGGTTGACGTTCAGTGTTCGACCTTCCCTAATCATACCATAATTATAAGATCCGCAGTTAGAAAATGTCTGCAATTTAGTAAATTGTAACATCGGATAACCAGAAATTCGGGATAAATTTGACTGAATGTATCATCATTCACACGAATGTATTCGCTTAGTCCGGACATAATATTAATAATAATAATAAAAATAATATTAAAGAGAACAACGTTGCCGAGAACAATAGGGGGTAGGGGACTAGCTGACCTCAATCACTTAATGTGGCAACGAATAAAAGGACTGCAACAGCATTTTTTATAAAAAACAAGACATAGCGCTTCACAATGCCATCGTACGAACTGATCGAGGTTTTACTCCACTGGATGTAAGAAACAACGAACCTAATGTTGAAGAGAAAATTGTATCTGATCAGTGAAAACTTAAGACCTTAACTCGGAAAGAACTACACGGTAGACACTTCTATCAATTGGAACAGCCTCGTGTCGACAAAAATGCGTCGCACAACTGGCTGTGAGGTGGCTACTTGTTCGCTGAGACTGGGGGATTCATGGTTGCCATACAGGACGAAGTAAAGCCTGTAAGAAACTATCTTAAGTACATCGTCAAAGATCCTCACATACGGTCAGATTTATGTAGGAGATATGGGACAGCATCAGAAACAATCCAGCATGTTATTGCTGGTTGTTAAGCCTTAACCAACACAGAATATCTCCATAAGCACAATCAAGTTGCTCGCATAATTCACCAATGCTTGGCTCAGACCCATAAACTTGTTAATACAGAGGTGCCCTACTACAAATATGAGCCGTGTAGTGTATTAGAAAATGCCACCTCCAAACTCTCCTAGGGTAGATCAATTACAACTGACTGTAGAATGCCGAGCAACAGACCAGATGTAATTATTCTCTCTAAGAAAGTCACCAAAATAACATATCTAATGGATGCAGCAATCCCAAATTCTAATAACATCCAAAAAACCATTGTAGGTAAAATTAATAAATATACAGATTTGACAATAGAAATAAAGAGAATTTGGAAACAAGAAAAAGTAATTTTAGTACCACTAGTCATGTCTGCAACTGGAGTAACGCCGCTACTTTTTAAAGACTCGTTGATGCAAATTGATTTACCAGAAGGGCTACAAAACATCATCCAAAAATCTGTGATTCTGAAAACGTGCAACACTCAGAAAACATCTTGCCCAATACTATTTTCTTGTCGAAAGGCCGAACATATTATAGTGCCCGTCGATACGAGAGAAAAGATAAATAATAATAATGATGTCGGAGGCCACGGAAAGACTGTCCAGCGTCGGGAAACCGAAAAAAAAAATGATAATAATAATAATAACATTATTAATCCATTTGATCATATTACCTGACATCGCATAGTCGAAATATTCTACAAATATCAGAATATAAAGAATAGAAATAAAATAAATAATAGATAATTGAACTTTGGTTAACACAGTTTCAATATATATACATATGTTACTTACAAATAAAAATATGGCGTGTACAACTAAGAATGAAACATATACAAAACAACAAACAAACACATTACTACACATTAATTAATTAAGAATAGCAAAATCACTAAATCACTGTAATATTCATTTAGAGAATAAATAAACGTCAAATAAAATTGTGGCAGCTACAATTCCCAGACATAAACTGGTCAGTACTGTAGAAACCGCCTTCTACTAAAAT
Source organism: Stenurella melanura (assembly GCA_963583905.1). Classification (NCBI taxonomy): domain Eukaryota; kingdom Metazoa; phylum Arthropoda; class Insecta; order Coleoptera; family Cerambycidae; genus Stenurella; species Stenurella melanura. Next base: position 20,252,619 of record OY757316.1, read on the forward strand.
GTTTTTAACTTTTTTTAAACAGTTTAGTACTGCTGACTTCACGCACAGTGTTGGGCAATGCAATATATAAACTAACGCAGTTCTACCATAGAGAATGATTATATGTTGTAGTTTTATAATTAGAAATAGTTAATAGTTCGCCATGTCTTATATTATAAGAATAGTTATTCGATATTTTAAGAACATCAAGCTTTGTGTAGTGGACATTAAACACTTAAATATGTAGACACAAGATAAGTTTAACATTGTTTTCATTGAAAATCGTTCTACAGCTTTCTCTAGATTTTAAATTAAATATTAAGCGAATTAGTCTCTGTTGTGAAACAAATACCGTATTTCTTCTCTTCCACAACCCCAACTGATAATGTTTCATGAAATGTGTGAGTAAGCCAAAGCGTAATAAATATTCATTAGACCATTCTTATCTACAGTATTCTTCATTTGGAGGATGCCAAAATATGCTTTATTTAATTTTTTGCATACCGTAACTATATGATTATCCCATGATAACTTCTAATCCAGTATATTTTGTTTCATCATCCAGTTCGATGTGCATGATTTTAAAATTAACTGGTAAATGATCTTCTAACATGAAAAATGCCAAAAAACTACCGTTTTTTGGTATTTAATATTAATTTATTACTATCACACCAAGCCCTTAAAGTATTAATAATATTTTTCCGCTGTAATTGAACTTCCTCTACACTTGCTGCCTTTGTTGTAATAGTAGTATCATCAGCAAACATAGTAACATGTCCAGCACTTTTTGTATAATTAGGAAGGCCATTTATAAATAACATAAATAATAAGGGCCCTAGGACCGAGCCCTGGGGAACTCCAAGTTTAACTTGTGAACCCTAGAACTCACATGACTGTAGTTTACTATTAATGACCCGTCTTTCATATAAGATAAGAAGTTCAAGGCAGTATTTCTAATCCCTTACTATATAAGCAAAATATTAGAGCGCATTTAATTTAAATAGATAGCTTGCACATGCCTTAAATGATACGGAAGTTAACAAACTAATTTCGGGAGCAATTTATTACTACTACCAACTAACAAGTTGCAGCAAACTTTAATTTAAACAGAATAAATGATTACGTGTCTCTTTTAAAACAAAAATTAAAACTCGCGGCACTCTAAGTCTCCAATACACTCCAACAATGTAAAAGCCAGTTTAGACTTCTTGGCTGCTATTTCAACTGATTTATATTCTTTATCTGAAAGTATACGATAAGGATTTATTACGCCATTTACTGTTGGAAAAACGCATTCCTTTATCCTAATAGGTACAAATTGCTGTTATCAAAAACGTATTTCCTTCTACGATAAATTTTGAAAACGTCAAAAAATGTCTTTCAATTTATTTTTCGTGGCCCATCGAGGGAAAGAAGCGAATTTTAAATTTCTTTGAGATGACAGAAAGTAAAATGTTAAGAGAAATTAATGCTTAATTAATACTTTATTCGTGGGAAAATAATAAGAAAGGAAAATGAAAATTTTAATCGCCTTTAAAAAACTAATAATTATGATATAAAATTCCACCACCACCCGGTTAACCGGACCTCATTTTCCAATGTCAGTATTCGGTACGGTTAAAAATACGTTTGATTTTTTTCTTATTTGTTTATTTTATTGGAACAATAAAAAATATTGGTAATGTACTTAATTTCAGTCACAAAATGTTAATCAAGTATTCACAGAATTTAAATATAAGGCAGGACTATACTTTCAATATGGTAGGTTAAGTTTAGAAGAAAGAAAGAAATAGAAATAAAAAGTAACAAGAACAATAAACATAGATATTTATTATACAAGGGAAAAAAGTATTAGATTTTAGCTCGAGGTTGTGTTTGTCTCCCGACGCGAAACTGAGAGTTAAAATCTAATATTTTTACCCGTGGATAATACATAATTTTTTTCTGTGGCGGGAAAAACGATGATTTAATATTGATAAAACATACTATTACAATATATTAGTCAGGAAAATTTTGAAGTTTTAAACTGGTAGGCTGTTGTACTTATAGCGACGTTGGATCAGCGTTGCTAAGGAAATGTTTAAAGTAATCAAATATCCGTCAATTTAATTCTGTGATTGGGTTTAAATATTTGCGAACTTAGTTAGCGAAGTTATTTATTAGATGTTTTGAATATTCAAAGTTCAAAAACGGACATTTCTGATTCAGAGTTTTCTCTTACACCACTGGAATTAGTAGAAGCAGCGAAAGCAGCATCACTAAAATTATTGCCAGCTAAATGTTATGAGTATATATTCGGGAAAAAAGTAATTTAATAAAAGGTGGCAGTTTGTTACCTGTCAAGAGGGATAAAATGTCAAACTTTTTCCCGTCACAGAAAAAAAATATGTGTAAAAAGAAAGAAAAGAATAATATTTAGAAAATATACATAAGGAGAAAAAGAAGAATAAAAAAAGAAAAACGTTAAAAAAATAATAAATGTTCAAACATTAAAAAAAAGCAGATATTTTAATATTAACGAATGGCACAATAAGGAAAATAATAAGAATTATAAAAACAGTAATAATAAAAAATGGTAGTAATAATATTGTCAAAAGAAAATAGCGCATATATTTAATTAGGTGAAGAAAAAATATATGTGTGGGCCATTCTCTGGGAAAATGCGACCCCCACTTTCTCCAAAATTCGGAGCTACAAAAATATTGTCACAGGGCATGCAAAAATTTTTTAAAAAAATTATTGACGTTGAATAAAATGATTTTTTTTCAAATTTTTTGACGGCATCGTATTTTTTGGGTAAAGCAAAAAAAATGCCTCTTGGGATTTCTCCTAATAAGTTAACCTGTTTCAGTAAAACTGGGTCAAAATATCTTCAATTTTAAAACTTTTCTAACTCCAAAATAACATACTTAATGAAAAATGTTTATAGAATAAAAATTATTTGTGAGAGATCAAAGTATAGCTGTGAATTTTTTCAGAATTTTTTTATCAATTTTTGGAAATCTTAATTTTTTGCTTTTTTCTTCCATCGCAATTATTGCTCGAAATTTTCAAAAATCGATAAAACAATTCTGAAAAAATTCACAGTTATTATTTGACCACTTACATACATTTTGTTCTATAATATTTTTTCATAGAGTGCGTTGTTTTGGAGTTAGAAGTTCTCAAAGTTTTGATATTGAAGATTTTTTGACCCAGCATTACTGAAAAAGGTTAACTTCTTAGAAAAAATATCAAGAGACATTTTTTTACTTAAGAAATAAGATGCCGTCCCAAAAATAAAATATGTTTTTCTATCTTTCATTCAACGTCAATTTTTTTTTAAAGAATTTTCTCTATTTTCCGATCTTTGCATGCCCTGCAACAATATTTTTGTAGCTCCGAATTTTGGAGAAAGTGGGGTTGCATTTCCCATTGAATGTCCCATGTGTAAATGTGTATATATGTTTGTATATGTATGTAAATATATCTAGATTTAAAGTAGAATGAGGATAATAATATTTGCCAAATTAGGACAAATGTACAAAGAGACTGGCAAGTTGGATTTAACAAGTGCCATAACACACAAACACATAAGTGTTCTCAGTCGATCACGCTCGAATGCAACTTCTACTCGGCGAATTGTTTCTATGTTTTTAACAGTATTCAAGTGTTTCTTACCTTTTATTGAGTACTTTGCCACTGAAAAATAGTTAGAAATTTTAATGGAAAAACCTCTACGTCAAATCCTTGAATACTTGATTGTTACAAAATCGCACTTCGTCTTTCTTATTTACCACTGTTATATCCGGCCTGTTGTTTGCTATCGGCTTATCAGTGAAGATTGTGGTGTCCCAGTATAAGCGGTGAGTATCATTTTCTAAAACAGGGAATGGCACATATTTGAAATATTGCTCACGTTCTTTTTTGAACTTATATAAAATTGCCAGCTCTTGATGGACAATGTTCGCTGTTAAGTTGTGTCGTTTGAGGTACTCAGTCGGCGCTAAAGGTGTACAGCCAGATATAATGTGCTCAATAGCTTCTGAGTGTTTGACACATTCGGCATAGATCGTTCTTAATGGCAACCTTATGGATATACTTAATGTGATTCCTTGTAGCAATAACGTTGTCTTGAATTGCCACAATGAATCCTTCAGTCTCACCGTACAGGTAATTTCGAAGCCATTCGGTGGATGTTTCCTGGCATGTCTTTAGGAGTTGGTTAGGATATCTTCCGTGCAGTGGCTTGGCCAACCACTTGTCTCTTAAATAGGTGACGTCTTGCAAATCTCTCCGCTCTTCCTCGTTGAGACGGACCGCTGAGTATTTATCTATTTCTATGATGACTTCATACAATTGAGACGAAGCAGCTTTCTCGCGGAAGTACTTCTTCATATTTTCAACTTGTTTATAGTAGAGTCTTTTGGTATCTACAAGTCCTCTACATCCCATATGTCTTGGCATATAAAGCCTTTCATTACAAGCTTCAGGATGATGCATCCGGTGTTCAGCTAACTTCACTCTAACTGTGCGGCTAAGTTCTTCCAAGTCAGTGTTAGACCATCCTATGACTTCAAATGAGTATCCAATAGTCGGTATCACCCAGGTGTTTATTGCTTTGATCTTGTTTTTTCCTGTAAGCTCAGTTCGTAGTATTTTTCTTAACCTGGTTTCTAACACTTTCTTCAGTTTCTGCTTTGTCTCCCTTTGATTGATCACTAGTACCCCACATATATGTATAAGTCATTGTTAAGATATCTAATGCCAGTATTTTCCAAGTTGTCATATTCTTTAGATCTTCCTCGAGGTGCTATTAGCTTTGCACATTTGTCTAACCCGAATTTCATTTTGATGTCATCACTGAAAGTCTGGGTTAGTTCGATCAAACGATTCAAGTTACTTTCTGGATGTGCGTATAAGTCATCTACGCAGAATAAATGACTTATTGAGTAGCAAATGTCCTCAGCTCTTAGCGCATACTATAAATTAGATCTTTGTAAGGCTTTAGACAGGGGATTAAGGCTTAGAATAAACCAAAGCGGACTTAGTGAGTCATCCTGAAAGATTCCACTTTTTATGGGTATTTCCTCTGTGATCATTGACGTATGACTCATGTTAATTTGTAATTTGGTTCTCCAAGTGCTCATACACAGATTTAGAAACTCTACAATCTTTTTATCGACTTTATATAACTCAAGACTCTCTAGCAACCAGCTGTGTGGCACAGAGTCCAATGCTTTTTGGTAGTCGATCCATGCAACAGAGAGATTACGCATTCGGTGTCTTGCGTCCTGAGTCACGATACTGTCTATAATCAATTGCTCCTTACAGCCTTGGGTCCTCTGTCTACATCCTTTTTGTTCCTCGGTGATCACTTGTTCTACAAGGTATTTGTTAAGTTTCGCAGCTATAATCGATGTTATGATTTTATAGAGAGTTGGCAAGCAAGTGATTGGTCGGTAGTTTTTGAGTTCGACGGTCTTCTCAGATTTCGGTACCATAAATGTAATACCTTTTGTTAAGAAATGAGGTAAGGCCTCTTGATTATTTATGACCCTATTAAGCTGTGCTGCTAGTGGTTTAAAAACTTGCACGTTCTTCCACCAGTGGTTATTATCATTATTATTACTATTATTATTATTATTATTTGTTCTCCAAAGGTTACCCTGGTATTCACATAGTTCTGATCGGTTATTATTATTATTCTTATTATCATTATTATTATTTCTGCTCCATGCGTGCATATGTATATGGGCATATGTGTATGCGTAACAATTAAATAATTTGTAAATTTATATTTTAATTATTCGGGGAATAATTTTGACATTCCTTTTTTTATTTACCTACCGTTTTTTTCTATTCAATATTCCTTCTCGCCCTACTACTGCGGTCGTGAAACAAGAAGAAGTGAGTCGACCTTCGACATTACAACACACGTGTGCGTTCAAAGCGTTTCTCTTAAAAAAATTTAAGTTTCTATGGGACATCTAAAACCAGACCATAGCTCCTCCATTTTGCATCCCCACAAAAGGTGAAGCAAAATCCGTTATTTTGCATTTTCTTGTCTATACTTTTTTTGTGAATGTTCGCTATATGAATTACATCTATTGCAACGAGACAAACCTTACCAGTCCTACAGTTCGCTTTTTACTTAAAATTATTCGAACGGAAAATAAGTGATTATGGATCAGTATTCAAGTTAATAAAAAATATTCTATTCTATTCTTGAATCGATATAAGAATGTATAATGGATGAATGCATGTGTGTAAAAGCGAAAGTATCTCAAACCAAAGCTTTAGAACAACGTTGTGAATATTATAGTAAACCTCTTACTTTGTAACAGATGTAACGGATATATATTGCTATCATTCTGCGAACTTTTCGTTTTTCCTTGTACTTTATATCCCCTGAAATTAGGCAATGCCTAAAATATTATTGAATTGCTAAAGCAGACCAGAAAATATTTACCCACTTATCTTTACGAGAATAATATTGCTCCTGTTCCAACTGAGTATAATTCGATATGATGAATTGTCTGACAAAATAACAAATATTTATTCTAGGCCCAATAAGAAGCGCAACTCACGAACTCATCATTAGTGAAGAATAGTATATAAGGGAGCAAATAAAAATGGTATAAAAGTAAAACAGCAAATAAAAATGCGTATATAAGTCCAAAATCTGTTTTAATCCCGACATATTCGGACGTTCCTAGTATTAACCTGAATTTACTAAAAGCTCTGAAATCAAGATTCTCAAGTTATCTACAAATTTATAAGGATGCATCGGATGCATCGAGCATTTCAAAAAAAGTAGGATTTGCTGTGCTGTCTATATTCCATCCTAACTTGAACACAAAATGAAATTGACAGAAAATACATATGTATTTGTTGGAGAAGCTAGAGCGGTTCTGAAAGCCCTAGAATATATTAAAAGAAATCAAGTCAGGCAATCAATACTAGAGTCGGGTACAATTTAAGCTGACTTGTGTCATGGCCTCTGAAACGCCTGAACTAAGATTTTATTTGATGCATAAGAAATGCCAGTAGTTCTCAAATCGTTCTGTTCTCCTGTAATAGCAATGATGTCGCTAAATAATTATTAAAAGATAGGAAAGATATCATAAAATGTAAAGATTATTAATTTAGTAACTTTGTCATTTTAGTGGAATTATGATTATACAGTGTCCGTCATAAAGTTGACTACATATGGGAAAAAATTGTATTATTGACATTTAAAAAAAAATCTATTGGGGGTTCTTTTATGCATGTCCAACAACAAAAAAATACATTTTGATACAATACATGTCATGTGATCACCGGTTTGGCAAGACTGTAAAAAATAGTTGACGGTGGTACCGAAAAATGGGTAAAATTGTTAAAATATCGGAAAATTCTATGAAAAAAAAGTGCATAGAATACAACAAGGACCCCATATATCAAATTTGAAGAATGAGGAAAATAAAAAAGTGCAAATTTTACCCCTACCATTAATTACTATATGAAAAATCATAAACTCTTGTATCTATTTCACAAATATTTGATTTCGACAAGAACTTTATGTATATTAGTTGAATAAAGGTATTTCCATGTAAAAAAAATCGGTAAAGGTATTTACACAGAACTTCTCTCTTTATTTGTGCATGGCTGTCACTCTAAAAAATTATTAATTGCGAATGACATTGAGAATAATAATCGGAATATACTTATCACTATTATTACAAAGAAAACCTGACAACTTTTGGTCAAAAAAATATACAGAGTGGTCATCCGACAGCAAAAATTCAATATTAAATGGCAGGTGCTAAATATGGAAGGGTTACGCAAATACCTTTACAATGTCCACATTTTTCAATAAAACTATAATAGGTGCATATGCCAAATATTATTGCCATCTGTCACATTTTCAGTTCTACATTCACGTAGTGGAGTGGAAGTATAGTAGTAGTGGTTAAAAAATTTCATATATATATATTTTTTTAAATAGGTTTAAATAATGTTATGAAACGTGGAAATTTTAAATTTGAGCAAACATCTTTTTTTCATGTATTCTAGTGGTAAAAGAAAAATTGATCATCTATTCTATAGTAGTGGTAAAAATCTTTTTAACAATTTTTTTTAAATTAAATTTAAAAAAAAATTGAAATAGGTTTAGAATGAGCAAAAACAATTTTTTTCCGTCATCAATCTTCTATTTTGTAGTGGGCAAATATTTTCAAATTTTTCGTTTTTTTTTTTAATTTTCATAAGTTTCTGGAATATGCGTAGAATGTCATGAAACGGGGAAATTCTAAATTTCAGCGAAAACAAAATTTTCCACCAATTCTATAGATAGAAGAATGCCATGAAACGTGTAAATTTTAAATTTGAGCAAAAAGAATGTTTTTTCATCTCTTCTAGGGGTAAAAATTTTTTCAAAAATGTTGGTAAAAACGTTTTCTATTTTTTTTTCTTCTGAAATAGGCTTAGAATGTCATGAAACAAAAATTTTTCATCTATTTATAGTAGTGGTAAAAAACAATTCAAATTTTCTCGAAATTTTCGATTTTTTTTTTAAACAAGTTTAGAATGCCATGAAACATGGAGATTTTAAATTTGAGCAAAAATAATATTTTTTTTCATCTATTCTAGTGGTAAGAAAATTTTTCAAAAGTGTTGGTAAAAAAAATTCTATTTTTTTTTTCTGAAGTAGGTTTAGAATGTCATCTATTCTATAGTAGTGGTAAAAATAATTTTTATTAGTTTTTTTTAAACTAAATTTAAAATTTTTATTTTTTGAAATAAGTTTAGAATGAGTAAAAACAAATTTCTTCCGTCATAAATTTTGTGTTTTGTAGCGGGCAAATATTTGCAAATTTTCCATTTTTTTTTATTTTCGTAAGTTTTTAGAATAGGCTTAGAATGTCATGAAACGCGGAAATTTTAAATTTGAGCAAAAAAAAATTTTCTCATTATTTATTCCCGTTAGACGGTTCACCCTGTATATTTTCTAGTGAAAGTTTAACCATTTCTTCGCTGACAGTAGCGTCAGCTACCTACCAAATTTGTCTGTTCATCGTCAAGTAGTTTTTTTAGTTAATGCACCAACAGACAGACAGACCTATATTTTCGTAGTCTATATTATCTGAAACGTGATAATCCGAAACAATCTCGAATACAATACTTCTCGAATACAATACTTCCCTTCGGTATGCGAGAGAACTAAAAGAAACAAACCACAAAAAATAACTTAAATGCTTCATATAAAGACCTTTTTCATATTTAGAGTGGTGTTGCTTCTCGGAAATAAATATTATTCGTCGTTAAAAACACGCAGTTTGAGAATCGCTGAGTTTATTACTATGTTTCTCACTCCTCAGTGTACATTTCATATTTCCATCTCAAAAGAAGTGGGAAAGAACCTTGGTAGACATGCATTGACAATGTTTTTAGGCTATTGCTTTAAGTTCGTGTGCAAGAGATAGTGAAAACGTATGTGCAATATTAATTCATACATCGCTCATTTTAAAGTAGACCCGACTCTATATACAGACTCTTTAAGCGTTCTTTTAATCATTAAAAGCAGGGGATTTAATTACATTCACAAAAATGCATACAGTGTCCGTATAAATCTCTTTCTATGTGAGTTAAATAAGAACAATTACCTTGTTAATTTTGTTTGGGTTGAAGCTCATGTAGGAATTCCTCATAGTGAATATATGGACAACCTTGCTAATTCCAATTTTAAAATAAGCCAACATCTTATGAAAATTATCAATTAGATAACCTTACGAGCCAGTACACCTAAGTTGTTAGCTATATTCCCAAATCACCATATTTTAAGGGCATTAACGATCCTAAAAAATTTACCACCATAATTTGCAGAATAAAGTTCGGTCACGCTTACTTTCCAAAACATCTGAATTGAATTGGTGTATTTGATTCAGATATCTGTAGTACTTGTGGTACTACGGGCGATCTGAACCAGATTTTCTTTAGTTGTCAGAATCACCAAATGATTATCGACGCAATATTAAATAACTTTGTTGATATCAAAGTTTCTCCACCAACTAATGATGCTATTTTAACATCGTTCTCCTTTATATTACGTTAGCTTCGTATTCCTTAATTGTCTCTCCTGTGTGATATATACTCGTTTTCCTTGGTCTACCTGTGTAATGTTACATCAAGAAATCTCCTGATAGACCTCTAGACGAGGAGAGGGTGTCCTTGTAAACTATCATCCCTGTGTATATTATATGGTTGAGTTGTCGTGTTATGTTAAGTTAGTTTAGGGAATTAATGAATGAATTGGGTAATAAATACATAATATGCAATTGGCAAATGGAGAAATAGAATCTCAAAAAAGTCCAAAATCAATTTGTAAAAGTTCAGATATTAAATGATAATAATAGTTGTGGAGTAAAATGTTTTACCATGTATTTCTTCTCGGTAAAAGACTTTTTTTTGTAACTTTGCCATAGAAGTATTAAAATGTGAAATAAAAATCACACACAAGTGCCCTCTTTGCAATTGTCCAGAGAATATGAATTAATAATCCTTTTTAAAATTAAATCCGATGAGACCCATGTGTAGAACCTCATAAGACGTATACGAAATACATGGGAAACTTTCTGGTCTTGAAGGTACGTGTAATATCAACCGATGTTGCTCATATTTGCAGATTATATTTTATGGATTTCAAACAACTGTGGGGCGTGAGACAAAAAAAATCGAAATTAATTTTTCACAGTAGGTATAAATTTAGGCCACCCTAGTTCACAGCCATTCATAATTTTATAATATTAGTTGAGATTCTATTATTAGGTCTAAATTTTACTTATTGCATCTTACCATAATTTTGTATGTCTGTTTTAAATACAAATTATTAACGTTATAAAGCAACATTTATCAGCATTTTATAATTGTACAATTTTTACTTTCACATCCACGTAGTGGATTGGAAGTATAGTAATCGTAAATTTTTTTTTTCTTGAAATAGGTTTAGAATGTAATGGAACGTCGAGATTTTAAATTTGAGCGAAAAAAATTTCCTTTCTGTCTGTCTGTCTGTCTGTAGTTTTTCTTGTCTGCACGATTTCTCTGGAACGGTTTAAGATATTGACTTGAAATTTTGTACATATATGTATTATAACGAGATCTGGAACTGGATTGTTTTTTAAATATATCCGATGAAGGGTTTGGGAGTAAATAGGGGTAAATAGCGGAAAATAAGTAAAGCAAGCTGGTAAGAGTACAGAAATATGGGATTTGATGTATATACCAGCATATATTTTCCATCCTCCCATCACCCCCACTCTCTTATTAATAATATTAAATTGAGATTTTCACTTGGAATTTTGTTAGACGTATGCATTATAACGACATGTGAAACTAGATTATAATTTGACATGATTCCGTTGAAGGAGTGGGGGTAAGTAGAAATAAATAGGGAAAAAAAAGTCAAGCAAGCTGGTTAGAGTACCAAAACTTTGGTGTATATACTGGAAACCAAGGTATCAGATTTCTTTCTATTATTTTTCAACCCCCACCCCCACCAAAAAAAATGTAGTAGGAAAAAAAATGGATGCTGATATTTACGTTTAATTTCCAAAGCCAACTTGGTGCATTCTGTTCATAGAGTAACAGAAATGCAGGGCATACTTCAACACCAATGTTTCTCATAGTCAGGCACGGATACAGCCCACAGAAAAGGTTGTGGTCACGGCCACCCGAAAATCAGCCAAGTGCGAGTCGAACTACGGACTCGCTTTTCCATTTTCTCACAATTAAGAATATTATGATTCATTATTAACTTTTGTTATTGAATGAAGGAATTAAATAATTTGGGATAAACAACATGACCACTGATCAGTGATCATCAGAAGAAAATTAAACAATGTTTAATTCCAAGCGATTTTTCGCTACTCGCCTCTTACGTTTCAATATATTTTTACTACTACTACGACAAGAATTTGATCACGTGGTTCATTTTTCGTTGGTCGCAGCGACTACCATGAAAGTGTACCAATATGCTCGCTCACAATGTGTGTGGGTGTGTAATACGCTGCGGTTTATTGTTTTTTAATATTTTTATTTTATTAAGGCATTGGATATAACAGCATATCGACCTCAATTAGGGTTGTGGGCATGCCCACCGTGCCCAGAACGGTAGATCCGCGCTTGCTCATAGTCTACTACTATCTCTTGTAATAAAACTGTGTATACTGTATCCCGAATATCTCAGGAACTATCAGTAGCAAGTATATCAAATATAGTATCGTTGAAATCAGAAAAAAATATAAATCTGATTTTTTTGAAATTATATAGGGTTGATCAGAAAATACGAAATACATTGCGATTTTGCGACCAATTGGAACCCAAATATTTAATTTGAATACGTATTATCATTGATACCATCACAATATTTCATTTCACACACAAGGTGTTTTTTTTCTAAGACATATTTTTCGCAAATATTTTCACCAATATTTTCAAATGTTGTGAACAGTTGTTGTTACTTTTATTGATAACTTGCCGCTAAATATGTATAATTCTATGTCTTATCAAATGGATGGTTGCGGCCCATATAACACATGGGAAGTGTATGACGAATTAGTAGCATCGTTCGAAGATAGGTGGTTTGGCTACCGAGGATCTTGGAGATGACCAGCAAGGTCCTCCTTAGACTTTTACCTTTGGGGTAATATCAAAAATATTGTTTGTGTCACGGGCTGCATTTCAGCAAATAAATCCCCACGTAATTCGCCCAGCAGCCACTGAAATTGCCGTAAATTCCAAGATATTGGCTTGTCTGAAGCAAAGTGAAGAGCCTTTTGAACATTATGCATTGAACATTTATATTCAAGTGTTCATTAATTTTGAAAATATTGTTCCAAAGTACTTATCTGTTAAAAATCTAACATAAAATAATATCTTCTTTTTGATGTTATTATCTTGATAATAAACAAATAATGACCAAATATCTATAGACTATTCTCGTTTATGATAAAAAAGGAAACAAGTTAGAAATTACTTACTTGTATTGGCTACTCACAAACATTGCTGACTTTGCATGTACATTTTACAAAAAAATCGCCAATTATAAAAAACCAAGAGAGATAGGTATAGGGAATGAATCAGCTGATGCAAAATTTAATACTCTATTAAATTATGTGAAAACATATATGGGGTTCCATTTGAAAAATTGATCATTTGACGTTTGAACTAAACAATGTAGGAATGTGATAATAAAATACCCTGTATAACATTGTGAAGACCACTTTTAGCTAAATGATAGGATACTCGTATGAGTTTGAGAATAAAATGTCTTAATCGGCTACATGATATAAGCTATCGAATTTTTTCCGGAAGGGTAGGAACCCTCAAAAATCTCCAACAGTATTATTTATCTGGGTAGGGTTTAAGAGTATATTATGGTACATAAATCCAACAAAGTTAGGTGATAAATCCGGTGTAAGCGGAAGTAACACTTGCATGAAAATATTTTCGTTAGATCCGTCATATCCAAAAACCCCCCATACCAATTTTCAAATTTCTAAAGTCGACAGATCCCAAGAAACGTCTAATGGCGGGTATAATCCTGTACTCCTGTGGTAGTTTTATCAATTTTGAATTTAGAACTATTATTTGGATACTGTTTGTTGAGTGTTTTTCCTAAATACACATAACTAAGAAACAGATAAATAACTAAATAAATATTTAACTATCTTACGTTGTTGTTTATATAAAATCAGATTTTTTGATTTTATCTCTATTACGATTTGAAATAAACTCAATATTAATTGTTTAAAAAAATTCCACTAACTTTGGTAATAAAAAATGTAAATAATGTTATTAATCAGAGCTGGACAGCTACACAAAAATTCATTAAAATTCAAAAATAATTTACAAAAAAATTTAAATATTTTTTTTTTGTTACATTACCAATTATTTATATCGTCAAGCGTGCCAAAAACGATTCATCAGACGTCCATGTTACCAGAACATATTTCTCAGATTTTTCCAACTGTCGTTCCGGGCAATTTTTTATTCAAAACAAGTTCAAAAGTTCGTTAAACTTTCAGAACCGCAAGCGAAAGAGGAACGATCTACGCACAACAAAAATCTGGAGTGCACTGAACAGGCGCCGGAATTGCCGGGACGTCCTCATTGCTAGCCAGAGCGACTCTTCCACCCTCGATTGCAGGGGGCGGCGTATGGAGGTGAAACTTTTATCTAACTGCGACTTTTTATTCGGACGCGTAAATTTTCGCTACTCGTGATTTGTTTTTCTGCGTGTGAAGGCGAGGAAGCAGTTTGACGACAAAATAACATATAAATGCAAACAGCTCATAAATAAGTAATGTGATTTTCCCACAGTTACTATTGTTTTCACCAACCCTAAAAATGTGTCCATTTCAACTTATCTCAAAATCGTTTTACTTCCACGTAGTGGAGTGAAAGCATAGTAATTGTAAAAAAAAATTCAAACATTTCTGCTATTGAAATAGGCTTAGAATGACATAAAACGCCGATATTTTAAAGTTGAGTAAAAGAAAATTCTGTCTGTCGGTAATTTTTATTGTGCGCAAGTTTTCTCAACGGCGGTTTAAGATATTGACTTGAAATTTGGTACAGATATGTTCCTTGACGAGATCTGGAACTAGATTGTATTTCGAGATAATTCCGTTGAAGGGTTGGGGGTTAAATAGGGGAAAATAAGTGAAGCAAGCTGGTAAGAGTACAGAAACTTGGGAATTGGTATATATACTAAAAGCCAAGGCTATAAACTCCTCCACCTCCACTTTATTATTAAAGGGGTTGGTAAAATAAAATTGAGACATTCACTTAAAATTTGATACACGTTGGTGTTGTAATGACATCTGATTGAGATGATTTCGTGGGAGGAGTTGGAGGGTTGATAAATAGGGAAACATAAGTATAGCAAGCCAATAAGAATCCAGCAACTTCATTTTTAAAAGCTTTTATTTAACTTACCTTGTATGTTAGATAGTATGTTTGGGTCCGATCTCGCAATCAAAACGGATCTTGGAGAGTAGTGTTCAATAGTGAATTCGGCGGAGCCCGGAGAGATTCGGCAGCGCCAAATACAGATACGACAGCCCCCTAATTTGGAATCGAAAGCGTCCAGAAGTGTCCTTGCTATTCGGTAGCGCCCGAATGTGGATTCGGTAGGGCCCAGAAATTGCCTTGGTATTCGACAGCGTCCAGAAGTCACTTTCTAACTCGGCAGCGCCCCAATATGGATTATGCCAGTGGCGGCCCATCAGGGATGGCAGGGTAGGCAGTGCCCACCCAATTATCTAAGAGCACCAAGGCCAAGCAGTACTTAGTCATAAAATTTTGCCGTTAATTAATTTTAATGTAAAAATTATAAAATTAAAAAATTATTTTTATTTATATTTTTAATATTTTACTACATATTAATCCGCCTCCGCCAAGTTGACATATGAATCCGCTTAATCTTAATACCTGGTCGCTTGCCGCTAATATTTTATATTAATTATATATTAATTGTGTTATACTATGTCTACGCATATACGTATCTAAAGGGGACGAATGTCTATGTCTTGCATCTTTGGGCGATTTATATGTAGGGAGGGCTTGCCACGTCTAAAGAAAATTTTATAAATTTATGAATAACGAATATTGAATTTAAAATGATTGAATAGAATATGTTTACGTTTGACAATATATTATCAAAATCAGACTGGAAAATGAAAAATGACTAATTAATAATGTGTTAAAATTGACTAAATTATTAATTAATTTCTTAATCATATGAGAATATTGATAATATCAAATATAATATTAAGTATGTACCTAATTTTCATCCTTCGAGCCGAATCCGACGCGCGCGAGGGATCGGTAAAAGTTTTCCAACTTCGGTTGTGAAAGTGCTTAACTCTATTATTATTAGATTATCCGATAACCGAAACCCCGGAAATTTCCTTGGTATTCGGCAGTATCCAGAAGCTCTCGAGGCTTGGCTGACAATTGGCAACGCCTATTATTAAAATTCTATGAACAATTTCCACATACTACAGTGTAAATATAGTCAAGATATTTTCCTTTAAAGAGATTTGGATGTAAAATCTGGTTGTGGAAGTAGTGATTCCTTAGGCAACGGTTTTTTGCTTTTGTTTTTATTAACATTTAATTTTAAGTTTCGCTGTAAAGAACATAGGAAGGCAGTCCCTTCAAATTAGGAAAAATAAAATAAATTCACCCACAGCTGAGATCTGTGGGTTGTCTAAACATAATTTTCACCCACCGCAAAAGAGCGATTTTTGAGAAACATATACATATATATGACATAAGGTGCTTTTTCGCCTTTTTTTCAATTTTGATGAACGATATCAGGAGAGCAAAATTGTGCATCAAAAAATTTCCTACCAATTTTGTCTCTACATTGTTTCGAATTCCACATAGTTTCGCTACTAAAGGGCGCGAAAAAGATATGTACATATATAGATTCTTGCACCTTTTTTCAAATTTTCGGCCAAAATTATGCATTTTCGTGAACTATATCAGGAGAGCATAGTTGTAGAGCATACAATTTCCTACAAATACTGTCTTTACGTTTTTTACAGTTTTTTTCGAATTCCGCATAGTTCCGCCGCTAGAGGGCACGAAAGAAATACTTTTGACGACAGATTCAGTATCAGCTTTTTCTAAAATATAAAACTACCAATTTTATTGCAATTTCAATAAAATTATTTTTCGTTATCACTGGCGCGGCGCAGTCGCCTAATTCTCTATTAGAAAAAGAATATCTCCGAAATGTAAGACTTTTGAGATATTTACGAAAAACAGTCTCAAGGTAACAATTTTTTATTTAACCCCCAACCCTTCACCGGAATTAGCGCAAAATATAACATAGTTCCAGATCTCGTCATCATACATATGTGTACTAAATTTCAAGTCAATATCTTAAGCCGTTCCTGAGAAAAAGTGCGCACAAAATAAGTTACAGACAGACTCACCAACCGACATACCGACCGATAGACAGATAGATAGAAATTTCTTTCGCTCAAATTTAAAATCTCGACTTTTTAATGACAGTCTAAGCCCTTCATAGGATTTTGCAAACAGCGGGAAAAAAAACTAAATGAAATACTATATGTAAATATATTAATGAAATCTTTGCATAGTTTCGATAACTTGACTTCTGGTTATGCTAGGATGTTAAAATCCTAAAATAAATGTGTCCAATTTCTTATTTTACATTCTCATTATAACACTAGCATCCAACATAGTCCCCTACGGCTATGCAGATTAAACTAGTATCCACATGACCCCCTACGGTATGAAGATTAAGTTAAAAATGAGAACAAAGGCCTAAAATGAATTTATTTACCTACCTTGTCTTAAAAATGTTTTCATTCTAATGGATTACATTTTCATAAAATCTCTCATTCAGTTTCTTGGAAATGCTTAGCCTTTGAACTCATCAGAAAGGCACAAAGCCACTCATAATGATGTTTCATGCAAGCCAAGGCAACATCCACGAATAAGTATGAACTATTTATATTTGACATTGACTAATAAAAAACAACAGATCTTCATCTATCTATTAGCTAACTAATTGGAGTCTATATACTCTATGCATGTTTAATTGTTTGCTTATAGCAATGAAACATATTCTTTGTAGGATTTTGCAAACAGCGTAAAAAAATTATCTATGAGAACTAAAAGAACAACTATATGTAAAAATATTAATGAAATCTTTGCGTCATTTGATCTCATTTTTAAAACTGAATCTTCATACCGTAGGGGTAGAGAATTCTCTCCACTATGTGGATGTGGAAGCAAAACATACGATTCCAGGCATTTCTAATATATTCTAACAGGTTCTCACTTTACGCGTATTTAGCTAGTTCTGCTAGTTCAATACGAATCAGAGTTGAACATCTCCGTCGAACATCAACGTTGATAAATTACATTAAAAGAAATAATAATTCATGTAATAAATATCGATCGTCCCTTTAATGCCCCAATTAGTATTCGGTATTCGTTAACCGCCGAAATTCAGTTCAGAAGCCTTTCTAAAATTTAACCTAGTTAGCTCTTTGATTATGCCGTTCAAATTATTTTACTTCCCGCTTCGGCGGGTCGCAGGAGAATTCTCGTGAGTCTGATTAGATTTATCCAGGTTTGTATTCTCGAAGTCACTCATGAGATTAGGAAAGGCAACATAGCATTTATTTTTATTTATTTTGGAATAGGAAACGACTGCTTGAATTATTTTTCGTAATATTGTTCAGGAAATACCGAAAATCAAACAAACAGAAATGAGAAAACTGGGTTTTAAAATTTTGTGAGTATCTCGGTATAATCGACTACCGCCTAATATATTTAATATAGCAAAAAAGAATAAGAAGTACACTATCAAAAATTTACATTTTTAAAACACATTTTAAGAGAATTCAATTAAAAATAATGATATACTTGACCACACACATTTAATGCACATAAAAAAAGCCATAAAAACTGACCCTAAATCACTGTCTCGTTAGCATAAGGAATATCCCGCAGAGCCGTAATTAAAATTTTTGTGCACAATAACAGTCGAAATTTAGACGTATTGTCTTTGGTAAATAAATACTTATTTGGTGGTGATAAATGAAAACATTTTACTCCCAAGTAACACAAGCAGCTGTAAATAAGTTGCGCTAACGTTTTAAAGTGGTTGCGACAACGTTGTGGCAACTAAAATGGTACAACATTTTTTGGCGTTTAAAGCAGTATAATAGCCACACAGTTGTGGTTAATTTGTTACAAAATAAGAAACATTACGGCTATTTAGATGTGAATTTTATTTGGAAGAAAAGTATATATTAAAGCTGGGTAACGGTTGTACAAATTTGTTCATAATAAACTATTTGGCTGTAATAATTTACTTCAATAACCATTTTTGGGATATAAATAAATTCAATAGTCCGCCATCTACCCGTTCCTCTCATAATAACTGTACAGGAATGGATGTGTGCTTAATTATCTAACCTATAGGTTAATACTTGAAAAAATATAAGCGAGTTTGATGATAAATCGTGAATAAAATTACATGCGATTGTCATTTTTTCGTGCAATATGGACGTTGTACTTCTGTATGTACGAAGAGCTTGAGAAATGTTCTGGTTTGAAAAAATTGTTAATATCTTCGAAATTATAGTTTTTAATTTTTTTTTCTTCGGAAAATTGTTTATTAATATTTACTTATAAATATTATGTCCACTAGAGACTACCTATTACAACACTTTTTTGCTACAAATTAATAACAAACGATAAAAAAATTGAAAAAAAATCAAGTACCTACTGTTCAAAATGGCTGCACTTCTGCAAGAAAATATGGCCGTTAAGGTGAGTGACTGCAGTGACCTGCATTGGAGAAAAATATTTCAAATAACAACCGTTAGGCAACTATATAGACCATCTCAACTATTTAGATTGTGTTTGGTTGCAAATCAATTACAGATGTTCACCGTGTTTATCAAAATAGCAACACATATGTAGGTTATGTACCTACTAGTGGTTTTGCTGCTACATTCACTGTACTTATTAAAGGCTAAATTACTTTATTTGTCAAATTATATATTGGTTGACAGCAAAGTAATCTTGCCTTTTTTGTTGCTGTTGTCTAAAGCTGTAAAAGCCAACCTACATCTACTAACGTGGAAAATATAGCTTTAGCTGTCACATTGCATTTTTTGCTGTGAAGTATATAATCCAGTCAAAAATTACAACAAATTTACAGCTGTTATTGAGCTGTTGCAATAGCCATGGAGAGCATATTTCTGCTGATCCAGTTGTCCAAATAGCAACTGCAGCCATTTGCTTGTTCAATTATGTTGCAGCAACATTATTGTAGCAAGGCTTTGAGGTTTTAAGGCCAAATTACAGCTAAACGGCGGTCATCACAACGTTCTCGCGGCCAATATTTAGCTGTGAAAACTTTATAGACCACACTGTGCTACTTGGGCTCTGTTTTGCTTGTGTCAAGATAGGAATAATATCTTATATATTTGTGGAGCATTGATTAATTCGATATTCCATAATACACTGACAACATTAAGTTCGACTCTGTCGTGGGTGGGGTTTACATACCTGCTGTAAACCGTTACATCCTAAAATATTTTCGGTAGGAGGAAGTCAGGTAACCAAATCAAAATAGTTTGAAATTATAATTGAAACATGTGTTGCGGGGGGATAGGCAAAAAGTAGGCCCACCAGGTCTGCAGCGATGATTGGGGCAGAGCTCAAGCTCGACCCCTAATCAACCGAGACCGTCATCTTTAGTCGAGAATATTGGCGCGCCGTTAATTTCTTATTTTAATCATGCCAAAACATACTTTACATGAGAAAAAATCGGCAGCTACTGGAAGCGGCTGGAACCTCCCCACCCGGTTGAAGTTAGTGATGGGCTGCTAAACAGCAGTCTGCTCCTTTTTAACTGTAATTTGATTCGTAGCAGGGAAGAGCCACGAGCTGCCGCGATTTTCTCTCTGTGGATGCATCTCTTTTAACCATAGGTACCTTTGACCTAAGGTTCAGCGCGGCAGCTCAACGCCCAGTCGAGTTTTCCGCGGGAAAAAGAGTCTTCCTTTCAGGGTCGGAAAACTCTTCCCTCCCGGAAAACTCGACTTGCCGTTGAGCTGCCGCGCTGAAAATAGATCAAAAGGTACCTATCGTTAAAAGAAAAGTATCCATAGAGAGAAAATCCTTGCAGCTCGTGGCCCTTCCCATCCACGTTCGGAAAACTCTTTCCCCCCGGAAAACTCGACTTGGCATTAAGCTGCCGCGCTGAAAATTGGAAGGCGATTAGTTTACACTGAATCATGATGATTACCACAACCCGAATCGCGGCAGCTCTTTACATGTGCATTTCAGAGCCGGATTTTTTTTTTACATCCGAAAATTCGATCCGGCAACGAGCTGCCGCTTTCCATCCCTGACAGGCCTCTTCTACTCCTTGAAACAAGATAATCCCCGCCAGCGGTGGCGCGGCCGCTCTTTACGTTGACGTTTCAGACCTAGTGTGAATCTGGGGTGCTAACTCTGGGCGCCAACTTTATGTAATTTTTTTCCTCATGGCATAAAGAGCTGCTATCCATAAGTCTACAAAACAAACACCGGCCCGTGTAGTATTTTGACATGAGATCAGACTTCCGTGTGATTTGATGTTTGGAACACCAGGAGAAGAACGGCGTTCTGTGTACAGCTATGTGAATGAAGTGAATAAGCAGCTAACAAATGTCCATGAGCTGGTTAGAGACCAAATCACCTTAGCTGGTGACCGAATGAGGGCTCGATATGATCGTAAGGGTGGTTCAGAAGGGTTCAAGGAGGGAGATCTGGTTTGGCAGTATAAGTGTACAACCCACAGCGAAAGAAAGGAAGGTCACCGAAACTTCAAACACCTTGGGATGGACCAAATACTGTTATTACCCGAATTAATGACGTCGATTATCGGATTCAACGAAACAAAAAGTCCAAGATGAAGATCGTGCATTTAGATAGACTGGCGAAATACATTGATGATTATGAATTGGTTGACCTGGACGATCGGGCTGAGGGAGGGGGTAGTGTTATGCATTACGCCCCCTTGGGACAGGAGGGTGATACGCCACTGGTAGAAGTACGTTTCTAGAAATCTACATTATTCTGGATCGCCGCCGAGAAGGGTACCCACACAGCACATGGCTGTCCGAGGGACGTACTATGGCAAAGACCATTTAGGATTTGGGCTTGCCTATGGACGTCCCAATATCCCAATATGTATGCTTTTTGGCACTCTTTTGGTCATCCCAATGTCACAACTTGGTACCAGATAAAGGCAATACGACGGACGTCCTGAAGGATGCCTGAAGCTCGTAACTAGGGACATACCAGGATATCCCGGGATATTTTGGGACGTCGTAAGTACTACGAAAGGGCATCCACAGGGACATTAGAGGATGTACAAAGTACCCACTGAAACGTCCCAGAACATCCTAATATTATATTTTCTTATATTTCAACATATTTAACCACCGCCAAAGAAACTACATTTTTACAAAAAGATAAACTAAAAATATTTTATATGTATGGACCGAAGTGCTACCTACTTATAAGTATACATAAGTAGGTAGCGCATAAATCCACATATATATTTTTTGTTCTTTGTAAAATTGTAGTTTCTCTGACGATGGTTAATACACTGAAACAATAGAAAATATTATATTTCTCATTTGAACTGACCAAAAAACCCAAGGAATTACTCATGCATCTAGTTACTTGATATAAACGGTCAAAAAAATAAAATCAGATGTAAGGACAGACTTTAAAAACAAACTTACATTTGTAATGTCAAACTACTTGGAAAAAATATAGAATAATAAAATAAGCATGTTGCACATAACTCCATAAATATTTTGCTTTTTGTCAAATTTTATTTCTGTCGAAGGTTAATATACATGAAAATGTAAGAAAATATCACAACTGACCGAACTATATAAAAAAATTACACATCGAAGGCATTTGAATTATCAGTCAAGAAATTAAAAACACCTAGGGGTTATAAGAAGATAAATATATTGAATATTTAAAGACAAAACTCATTTGTAACATCAAAAGACAAACTTCTTAGAAGAACATAAAATAAAATTTTTCAAATTATATAAAAACATATTTTTTTATCAAGTAATGTGTTATTACTTCTCTACTATATATCAGGATCAGGACAGATTTACAAATTAACTGAAAATTTATCCACGCATGTTCTGTCTGATACATATTTCCCTTAAGAGTGTAATGAAAGTTTCAAACAATTATCTTGAAGCAAAATTATTTTTACTTACCTATTTTCATACACTGTACATCGTCAAACTCCACAACACCAAGTACGACCTGGTTCACATTCTCTCTCCAACCTGGCTTCGTAACATTCAATTCTTGGGCCAAATAAGCTTCATTTTGTAGGTTTGTTGGTCATTGAAAATAAGGGAGTCAGAATTTTTGTTTAATGCCGTAAGTTTTCTATAAAGTTTCCTCTTTTTAGTTTCCTTTGGTATCCTAAAAGTTTACAAAATTGTATTAAATTTGGGAAGTTTTATAGGTTATGTTATTTTTACATGGCTTGTACTTACTTTATATGTGTCGAACAAAAAAGTCTCAAATAAAACTGAATTAAACAGATAAAACACAATCAAAAGTGTTAAAAATATTTCCTACAACCACTATAATAATTTATATTATTTGATGTAGATAAATTAACTGATATTCCAAGCTTGTTTTGAGCTTACACTAAAGAATACCAAATACAACAGAAAGTACAGGTTTGTGAAATTGGATATGGCCGCCGGAAATCGTAATGGCGCCTTATTTTAACATATATTAAAGAAATATATTGGGTCACAGTTTAAGGAGATTTAGGGCCCTCCACTGGACGTCCTTTTTCAATCCCGATGTCAATTCACAGTTAATGCCAAAATGAAACCAGTTCAGGATATCCTCTTGGCCTCCTTTTGAAGGATATCCTGGGATATCCTAAATGGGACGTCCATTTCACTATCTACTTTACGTACTGGGATATCCAGGTACTTCAATTTGACATCCCATATCCCGATTGTGCTGTGTGGGTATAGAAGACTTCTAGATGGCTCTAGTTTTTAGAGTATATAAGGTAAAACGCAAGGCGGAAAAGTAAGTTATGGAATGACAAGTGAGAGGATAGATAGGTATCCGAAGTAAATACAAAGTGAAAATATCAAGTAATAAACATTGTTAAAAATTATGTTAGTCAATAGCAGCGTATTTTAAATTAATAAAAGTATTGTTAAGTTCCAGTAAGTGATAAAATAATTGTGTTTAGTGTTTATCCCTTGTTATAATTATTTGGAACCCAGAGTGTTTCCTGGGTTTCCTTCAATAAGTTTATCGATAAATTCAGTAATGATATCAATCTGAATCTAGAAATCCAGCTATATTCTCGGTAATTGCTTTACAGTTCTCAATACTAAGACAGTTTCTAATTGCTTTGATGCAATTTCATGTTAAATATACTCAAACATTTGCATAAACAGACAACAGACCTAGGTGTATCACCCTCTTATGTACCTAATCAGTCACCTACACTGATTTTGTCTCCTTTTTATAGGTAGCTTATATAAATCTACAGACATATAAGATATAAAAAACTCGTACTTACCTACAATTTGTCTTCCTACTTCCTAGTACCTAACCGTTACTGATTGTCCATATTTTCCTACTGAAACTAGAGTACTAAATCCTACACTCTTCACTCACGAAATTCTTTACCGCGATACACCATACATTGCTAAAGTAGATTGAAAATTCGTTCAATCAACGTCATCATCTATATATACCACTATACCACGATTATAACAACGAGTTTCTTATTTTTTATTAAAATACAATAGTATGCATAAACTTTTTTATACTGTACACAGATCATATCATTCCGAATCAAATTTTCAACACTTCGTTTCTTAATTTAAATTTGTAAAGTTAACCTAAATCATTGATTAATTCCTAAATCTTACTGTTGATAATAAGATACATCTATTCACATCTTTTTCTATGTAGAAGATGTATGTATTCACACACATCAACTTCCAGATCTAGATTTTCTTGAGCGTAGGAATACCTATCAATTGTTATTTTTAGAATTGAAGAAATCTAGTTATCTACCCTGATCCAACGCCAGCTATCCATTTGTTATTATTTTTTCTCGTGCCGGTTAAAAGAGTGGGGCTAAAAGCTAGGTTAAACTTTATAGAGCGACAAATAAACCAAATAAAGAAATAAATGTGGTTAAAAACTTATAAGTGTTCAAATATCGGTGTTTATAAAGACAAACGCGGGGTGTTTCGCAGTGAACAAATGACAAAGTGAGAGTGAGAGCGCGGCGGCGTACCTATCCATTTGGAAATCCTTTTAGATATGCAGAATAGTTATAGGTACGTACTTCAAAAGAATGTTTTTATTCGTAGGTACTTCTGTCCATAGCTTTATTTATTTTACTATTTACAAAATAAATTAGGTATGGGAAATAATGTTACAATGTGGTTTAAACGAACTGCAGATTTTGCTAAATAAATTTTAGGATGTAGAGAACTGATGTGCACAAAAGGGGTATCACGTGATTTAACCATATTTGCCTTGAAAAAATTATTCAATGGCCAAAAGTGCATATTTAATTTCGATTTGGTGCCGGTTATTATGTAAAATGCCGACAATAATTGCAATTCGTTGAGTTGAATCTTTAAAACAGAATCGCAACTAACTTAGGCATTTAATTGTTGTACATATTTTACATAAACATATAAATTTATGAAAGACTTGGAATTTGTTGGAAACTTATTTCATATTTTTGAGTTTTGCGTGTTTTGACAGTTATTGCAGGTAGCAGAGGTTGCAGCACGAAGGTAACTACTAGCTCCCTCTGTTAGACAAACGCCTAACAACGGCACGGCAACAGAGTATAGTCACATATGTATAGCATGTTGCATAACAAGGACAATGTTTCTTAAAACTTGAAGACCTCAAGTTATTCGAAAAGATTTTTTGGAGAAGTATAGGTCCAAACTCGTTTTAGATATTCTATATAGTACGCTAAACTGCACTTACTACATAGATAAGCATTGTAATTTTCTGAATATACTTATGGTAGGATCCAGGGTGTTCAAAAATACATTGGTATTTTAAAATTCAGGCACTGTCGTTAATCCATGTCCATTGCACACCTATAGGTAATTATAAACTGCTGTCTTGTGGTCTTAGTAATGCCTCATTTCTAAAATCTGCATACACACTAGCAAGTTTAACGGAACAGAGATTAATTGCCTTTTTTGGAATGTAATCTCTTAAAAGTAAAAGTTAACTAACATATTTTCCACTAATTTAAAGCTAGGGCATGTTATGCCACTGCACAAGAAAGGTGATGTGGAAATAATAGACAACTATAGAGCAATGACTCAAAAGTTGTATATATCAAAAATATTCGAAAAACTTGTTCAGTTTACGATTATTTGACATCATTCAACCTTTTAAGTGAATATCGGCATGGATTCAGGCATAAATATTCAACCATGACTGCAGTATATGAATTTGTCTGCAATTCATTTATGAATCATTAGACACCACATCTGGATTCCTCTGGAATGAAAATAAACTTCAAGAAGAGCCTAATAATGGTCCGAGACCCATTGACAAAAACAAGTCCAACAAGTGGGGAAGAATACAAAATAGGAGACTACATCCTGAGAACCACGAATAGAATGAAATACCTATAGGAACATACCTAACGAATCAACTAAAAAGGAGGGAGACAGTAAGGGAAAGAATCAAAACAGCCTACAGAATCACAAGAGCTCTACTACCCTTCATTGAGGACAACAAATCACCATGGTGCCTAACCAAAAAGGTATACACGACCATCATAATGCCTACGATGATATATGGAGTCAAAAACGCAGCAACGACAAAGGCCAACAGAAGAAGCCTGAGAAGAGCTGAAAGGGACATTATCCAACTGCTACCAAAAACAGGAAAACCACGAAAACGACAGAAAACGTCAACATTACCAGAGGGAAGAACAATAATCAAAAGAATAGAATCATACGCAATGAAATACTGGGGACACGTCCAAAGACGGGATACGACACACCTACTGAAGAAAGCGCTGCGAATGAACAGCAACAAACTGAAAATAGGGAGGCCATGCTACACATGGATTACAACAATCGAGAGGATTATGGATAAGCTAGGAAAGGATTATACACACTGGGAAAAGTAGGCACAACAAAAAATGGAATACAATAAAGAAATATCAAGGATATACACACTGCCAGACTCAGAAACAGAAGAAACAGAAAACTCAGAAGTAGAATAGGAGAGAAGATGATCACAGACAGAAACTAAGAAGAAGCATATCACAAAAACCTGAAAGTAAAAAGAAGCACGAAAACCTAAAAGAAGCATCACACGAACGCCTACACTTTCCATCCGATGAAGACAGAAGGAAAACAAGAAGAAACATCTCACAAACACCTACACGCTCCATCCTATACTCCTACCCCATGCGTCATACGGCTCTCGCTGCTGACAACAAGCATGTCCAATGTCCAATCCAGCATATGCAGCTGGTCCGGCGGTATATAAAAGCACCGGGGGTTTGTTCCGGCACACGGTGGGATGATCGGTGGGCGATCGGGCTGCGTGGTGGAACAAATCTCCCTGCACCGGAATCGGCAGCAATGCCCACCTTACGCTGGCAAATCAATCAATCAATCAATTCATTTATGAATCATTAGACACCACATCTGGATTCCCCCGGAAAACTCGACTAGGCCTTGAGCTGCCGCGCTGAAAATAGGTCAAAGGTACCTATTGTTAAAATAAAAGCATCCACAGAGAGAAAATGGTGTCAGTTCGTGGCCCTTCCCTTCCACGATCGGAAAATTCCTTTTAAAAGTGGGTCATAAAGTTCCTATTGGTAAAAGAAAAGCATCCACAGAGAGAAAATCGCGGCAGCTCATGGCCCTTCCCTTCCACGTTCGGAAAACTCTCTCCCCCCGGAAAATTCGACTTGGCATTAAGCTGCCACGGTGAAAATTGAAAGGCGATTAGTTTACACTAAATCATGATGATTGCCACAACCTGAACCGCGGCAGCTCTTTACATGTGCATTTCAGAGCCGGAAAATTTTTTTACATTCGAAAATTCGATCCGGCAACGAGCTGCCGCTTTCCATCCCCGACAAGCCTCTTCTACTGCTTGAAACAAGATAATCCCCGCCAGCGGTGGCGCGGCCGCTCTTTACGTTGCCGTTTCAGACCTAGTGTGAATCTGGGGTGCTAACTCTGGGCGCCAACTTTATGTTAATTTTTTCCTCATGGCATAAAGAGCTGCTATCCATAAGTCTACAAAACAAACACCGGCCCGTGTAGTATTTGGACATGAGATCAGACTTCCGTGTGATTTGATGTTTATAACACCAGGAGAAGAACGGCTTTCTGTGTACAGCTATGTGAATGAAGTGAATAAGCGCGGCGGCTAACAAATGTCCATGACTGGTTAGAGACCAAATCACCTTAGCTAGTGACCGAATGAGGGCTCGATATGATCGTAAGGGTGGTTCAGAAGGGTTCAAGGAGGGAGATCTGGTTTGGCAGTATAAGTGTACAACCCACAGCCGAAAGAAAGGAAGGTCACCGAAACTTCAAACACCTTGGGATGGACCATATACTGTTATTACCCGAATTAATGACGTCGTCTATCGGATTTAACGGAACAAGAAGTCCAAGATGAAGATCGTGCATTTAGATATATAGACTGGCGAAATACATTGATGATTATGAATTGGTTGACCTGGACGATCGTGGTAAAGGAGGGGGTAGTATTATGCATTACGCCCCCTTGATACAGGAGGGTGATACGCCACTGGTAGAAGTACGTTTCTATAAATCTACAGAAAAAGATTGAGTTTCTACATTACTCTGGATCGCCGCCGAGAAGGGTATAGAAGACTTCCAGATGGCTCTAGTTTTTTAGAGTATATAAGGCAAAACGCAAGGCGGAAAAGGAAGTTATGGAATGACAAGTGAGAGTATATAGATATAGGTAGGTATCCGAAGTAAATACAAAGTGAAAATATCCAAGTAATAAACATTGTTAAAAATTATTTTAGTCAATAGCAGCGTATTTTAAATTAATAAAAGTATTGTTAAGTTCCAGTAAGTGATAAAATAATTGTGTTTAGTGTTTATCCCTTGTTATAATTATTTGGAACCCAGAGTGTTTCCTGGGTTTCCTTCAAATAGTTTATCGATAAATTCAGTAATGATATCAATCTGAATCTAGAAATCCAGCTATATTCTCGGTAATTGCTTTACAGTTCTCAATACTAAGACAGTTTCTAATTGCTTTGATGCAATTTCATGTTAAATATACTCAAACATTTGCATAAACAGACAACAGACCTAGGTGTATCACCCTCTTATATACCTAATCAGTCACCTACACTGATTTTGTCTCCTTTTATAGGTAGGTTATACCTATATATAAGATATAAAAAACTCGTACTTACCTACAATTTGTCTTCCTACTTCCTAGTACCTAACCGTTACTAATTGTCTATATTTTCCTACTGAAACTAGAGTACTTAATCCTACACTCTTCACTCACGAAATTCTTTACCGCGATACACCATACATTGCTAAAGTAGATTGAAAATTCGTTCAATCAACGTCATCATCTATATATACCACTATACCACGATTATAACAACGATTTTCTTATTTTTTATTAAAATACAATAGTATGCATAAACTTTTTTATACTGTACACAGATCATATCACTCCGAATCAAATTTTCAACACTTCGTTTCTTAATTTAAAGTAAAGTTAACCTAAATCATTGATTAATTCCTAAATCTTACTGTTGATAATAAGATACATCTATTCACATCTTTTTCTATGTAGAAGATTTATGTATTCACACACATCAACTTCCAGATCTAGATTTTCTTTAGCGTAGGAATACCTATCAATTGTTATTTTTAGAATTGAAGAAATCTAGTTATCTACCCTGATCCAACGCCAGCTATCCATTTGTTATTATTTTTTCTCGTGCCGGTTAAAAGAGTGGGGCTAAAAGCTAGGTTAAACTTGATAGAGCGACAAATAAACCAAATAAAGAAATAAATGTGGTTAAAAACTTATAAGTGTTCAAATATCGGTGTTTATAAAGGCAAACGCGGGGTGTTTCGCAGTGAACAAATGACAAAGTGAGAGTGAGAGCGCGGCGGCGAGGCGGCTTACCTACCTATCCATTTGGAATTCCATTTAGATATGCAGAATAGTTAGGTACGTACTTCAAAAGAATGTTTTTATTCGTAGGTACTTCTGTCCATAGCTTTATTTATTTTACCGCCATTTACAAAATAATTTATGGGAAATGTTACAATGGGATTTAAACGAACTGCAGATTTTGGTAAATAAATTTTAGGATGTAGAGAACTGATGTGCACAAAAGGAGTAGCACGTGATTTAACCACATTTGCCTTAAAAAAAATATTCAATGGCCAAAAGTGCATATTTAATTTCGATTTTCGGTTATTATGTAAAATGGCGACAAAAATTGCAATTCGTTGAGTTGAATCTTTAAAACAAAATAGCAACTAACTTAGGCATTTAATTGTTATACATATTTTACATAAGCATATAAATCTATGAAAGACTTGGAATTTGTTGGAAACTCATTTCATATTTTTGAATTTTACATGTTTTGACAGTTATTGTAGGTAGCAGAGGTTGCAGCACGAAGATAACTACTATCACCATCTGTTAGACAAACGCCTAACAACAACGGCACGGTAACAGAATATAGTCACATATGTATAGCATGTTGCATAACAAGGACAATGTTTCATAACACTTGAAGACCCCACGTTATCTGACAAGATTTTTAGGAGAAGTATAGGTACAAACTCGTTTTAGATATTCTATATAGTACACTAAACTGCACTTAGATAAGCATTGTAATTTTCTGAATATACTTATGGTAGGATCCAGGGTGTTCAAATATACATTGGTATTTTAAAATTCATGCAGTCGTTAATCCATGTCCATTGCACACCTATAGGTAATTATAAACTGCTGTCTTGTGGTCCTAGTAATGCTTCATTTCTAAAATCTACATACACACTAGCAAGTTTAACGGAACAGAGATTAATTTCCTTTTTGGAA
Organism: Stenurella melanura; assembly: GCA_963583905.1. Taxonomy (NCBI): domain Eukaryota; kingdom Metazoa; phylum Arthropoda; class Insecta; order Coleoptera; family Cerambycidae; genus Stenurella; species Stenurella melanura. The sequence continues at coordinate 20,283,333 of OY757316.1, forward strand.
CGTAATCTCTTAAAAGTAAAAGTTAACTAACATATTTTCCACTAATTTAAAGCTAGGGCATGTTATGCCACTGCACAAGAAAGGTGATGTGGAAATAATAGACAACTATAGAGCAATGACTCAAAAGTTGTATATATCAAAAATATTCTAAAAAATTGTTCAGTTTACGATTATTTGACATCATTCAACCTTTTAAGTGAATATCGGCATGGTTTCAGGCCTAAATATTCAACCATGACTGCAGTATATGAATTTGTCTGCAATTCATTTATGAATCATTAGACACCACATCTGGATTCTTCTGGAATGAAAATAAACTTCAAGGAGAGCCTAATAATGGTCCGAGACCCATTGACAAAAACAAGTCCAACAAGTGGGGAAGAATACAAAATAGGAGACTATACATCCTGAGAACCACGAATAGAATGAAATACCTAGGAACATACCTAACGAATCAACTAAAAAGGAGGGAGACAGTAAGGGAAAGAATCAAAACAGCCTACAGAGTCACAAGAGCTCTACTACCCTTAATTGAGGACAACAAACCACCATGGTGCCTAACCAAAAAGGTATACACGACCATAATGCCTACGATGATATATGGAGTCAAAAATGCAGCAACGACAAAGGCCAACAGAAGAAGCCTGAGAAGAGCTGAAAGGGACATTATCCAACTGCTACCAAAAACAGGAAAACCACGAAAACGACAGAAACCGTCAACATTACTAGAGGGAAGAACAATAATCAAAAGAATAGAATCATACGCAATGAAATACTGGGGACACGTCCAAAGACGGGATACGACACACCTACTGAAGAAAGCGCTGCGAATGAACAGCGACAAACTGAAAATAGGGAGGCCATGCTACACATGGATTACAACAATCGAGAGGATTATGAATAAGCTAGGAAAGGATTATACACACCGGGAAAAGTAGGCACAACAAAAAATGGAATACAATAAAGAAATATCAAGGATATACACACTGCCAGACTCAGAAACAGAAGAAACAGAAAACTCAGAAGTAGAATAGGAGAGATGATCACAGACAGAAACTAAGAAGAAGCATATCACAAAAACCTGAAAGTAAAAAGAAGCACGAAAACCTAAAAGAAGCATCACACGAACGCCTACACTTTCCATCCGATGAAGACAGAAGGAAAACAAGAAGAAACATCTCACAAACACCTACACGCTCCATCCTATACTCCTACCCCATGCGTCATACGGCTCTCGCTGCTGACAACAAGCATGTCCAATGCCCAATCCAGCGTATGCAGCTGGTCCGGCGGTATATAAAAGCACCGGGGGTTTGTTCCGGCACACGGTGGGATGATCGGTGGGCGATCGGGCTGCGTGGTGGAACAAATCTCCCTGCACCAGAATCGGCAGCAATGCCCACCTTACGCTGGCAAATCAATCAATCAATCAATTCATTTATGAATCATTAGATGCTAGTAAATACGTTCTCAGTATATTATTTGATTTAAGTAGCAGAGCTTTTGACTCTCTAATCATTAGTTTTTAATTAAAAAAATTGAATCAATAGGAATTCGGGGAAACCCTAGTAAGCGGATACAGTATTTCGTTACCGTTTATTACCAAAAATTGTTGTAAAATTAGACAATAAATACCGAGACAATTACTCTCAAAAAAAGGATATCGATATTGATTTACCTCAAGGTGCAGTCCTCTCTCCTTTTACTATTCACAACATTTATTAATGATTTGGAAACACATCTCAGTGAAGACATGAAATTAATTATATATACAGATTATGTTACAGTTGGACTTGTATGGCTGCATGACTCACCAGAAGAACTAAATAATTTTTCAAACAATTTAATAGCCGAATTCTCATCATGGTGTACACGTAAACATTTACTTCCAAATTTACATAAAACAATAACCTATATACAGTTTTATAAACGGCGACAGCCACCTGTTTTATATCTAATTATGAATCAAGAAACCACGATCGGCATCCATTAAATTTTTAGGTTTAGTAGCTGACGAAAATTTTACTTGGACGAATTAAAAATCTACACTCTTTTTTGCGTTAAGAGATCTGAAACTGACCTTATCGAGAGGACAACTAATAATGTATATTATGGACTCATGCATTCTCATGTCAGATACTTAATTATTCTCTGGCGTGCAGGTACAGAAATAGTTTTTATTTTACAGAAAAAAATCATTCGCCTCATGTCTTCACTCATGCCACTAGATTCATGTCGATAGCATGTCGACCTGTGTTAATAGAAAATAACATTCTAACCTTACCTTTAATTTTTGCACTTGAGGCAGCCGTTCTTGTATACCAAAACAAAAATAAATTTAGATTTAATTCAGATAAGCATACATACAAAACCCATGTAGCAAATCAGATTTCTATTAATAATTATAGCCTGCCACTTTTTAGAAAAAGTCTGTATGTCTCTTTTGGCAGCATTTTTAATCCACTTCCCGTTGAGATAAAACACCAACAGTATTTTTCTGTTTTTAAAAAGAAATTAAAAAAAATCTAATAAATAAATCTTATTATTCCATACAAGAGGTTTTTAGTAATGTACACAATTAACAGTTCTATTAAAAATATGGTATCATATTCTGTGTCATTCAATGTTCAGTATTTTGTAGTGTATAAGTAAGCATTGCGTGTTATTTACAATACTGTGTATTATATATTTTCTTATTATTTATTGTAATTTTTAATAACGTTTACTACTGTAACAATTTTTTAATATTATTTTGTTATTAGCGTGTGTTCAAAACTGACTTGTCACATCTATATAAATGTACAGCCGAGTGAATAAAGAATTTTATTATTATTATTATTAATAATAATGGCTAGCTAATTGCAGTTTATTTTGCAAAGCTTCGTGCCATTTTGAAGTCGTTTAAAAACATACAAAAAATTGCGTTTTCGCAAATAAATTTAGACTCAACTTGTGTCTGCCATGAGCCCTTACGACTGCAGTCATCCTTTTCGTCATACTTTTTATGATGACGTTAGCTACGAACTTTTTTGTATTGTGTGCAGGCGAGCATCGTCTTCGATCAAGAGTAATTTTTCTCTATGTGGGGCAGTTAAAGTGCTGCCATCAGTCACCAACAACTCTGTGCGTGCCCCTAAACATATTGCTACCCCACCTCACAACTGAGCCATAAAAAAATTTTATTGTTTTTTCTATTCTTAGTTACCAAAAATAAACGTATTTTTACAATAAGTTCTAAAGGTAAGTGGGCTGCCACACACACACCCCTGTTAAAAAATAAGTGAGTCAACCAGCGTCATAGAGTCGATGGCAAGCCGATCCTTTTTTGGTGGCGGAATGACAACACACTTGCTGTCCACTACAAATGCGGGCTTAATCCTGTCAATATTGACGGTTAAAACTTTAACACCTTTCAAAAAAGTCACTAACCTATCCGTACGAGATAATATCTTATAAGGGCTGTCGTACGAAAAAGCAAAAGTGGATGTAACACACTCTTTACGAACAAAAACAAAATCGCATGTTAAAATGTCAGAACTGACATTTATATTTAACATGAGAACATGGAGGAATAAAATTTAAATTAGGAACATTAGGAGAATCACATGATCTGGTAAAAAATTTGCCAGGCAATCTTAAAGTTTGACCGTACACAAGTTCAGCAGAAGAACACTGTAAATCTTCTTTTCGTATGGATCTAAAAGCTAACAATACTACAGGAAGTTCATCTGCCCAATGTTCAGTGTTTGCTCTAGCTGTTAAAGCAGTTTTAAGAGTCCTGTGAAAATGTTCCACTATACCATTACTCTGTGGGTGATATGATGTGGTACGAATTCTGTGAAACCCTAGAAATTTTGCAAATTCGTTGAATAGTTTGGATTAAAACTGTACCCCCTGATCTGTGGTAACAGTTAATGGTTCGCCAAAACGGCAAACGAAATTTTGAAATAAGGTACGGGCCACTGTCTCTGCCGTAATGCCCAGGAGCAGATACCCTTCCGGCCACCTAGTAAATCGTTCGATCACAGTCAGAATATAAGAATAGCCTTTAGAAGGAGGTAAGGGCCAACCTAATCGATGTGTGTGATCGAATCGACCTTTTGGAATTTCAAAATTTCCTGGTCGACTTTTTGTATGACGAGTGATTTTAATAGCTTGACAGTTGATGTATGACTTAGCCCATATATTACAATTATTCATGAATTCATTTTCGGCCAGAAATAATTTTTAGAAACCAAGTTCCTGGTGGCTTTAATGCCAAGGTGAGATAATCCATGAAATATATCAAAAATGGTTCATCTATAAATAACGGGAACATATGCAATTAAAGCTCAATATACTCTTTGCAAAAAACATCTAAAATCAGAGATTAAAAAATCTAAAAAGGCATATTATAATAGCAGACTGGAATGTTCTGACAACAAAATTAAAGAATCGTGGAGAATTATTAATGAAAACTTGGGCAGAAACCAAAAGCGTAGAACGGATTTTTCACTTAACGTGAACGGTGTGCATATTACCAATAATAAGGAGATCAGTAATGTTTTTGCAGATCATTTTTCAACCGCATGCAACAATATGGTTGCAAGTCACTTTCACACTAACTTATCAACTTCCTGTACTGTTGCAAGACATATCCAAAATACTATTTTTGTTCCTTACATAACTGAAACTGATGTTGCCAATATAATAATTAATATTAAAAACAAAAAGTCGTCAGGTTTTGATGAATTTTCTCCCAAACTGTTGAAGTCTGTCTCAAAATTTATTATACCTCCTTTAGCACACTTAATAAACCTTTCATTGGAAAAGGGTAAATTTCCTGATTTACTTAAATTAGCCATGGTGTTTCCGCTATACAAAAAGGGTGAAGTCACAAATATTGATAACTACAGACAAATATCTTTGCTATCTGAATTTTCAAAAATACTTGAAAGGTGTGTGTATAACATAATAACTGATTTCAATGATAAATACAACATTTTAACAATTAGCCAGCATGGATTCTGTAAAGAGAAATCCACGGAAACTGCAACAAATCAGCTATTAAATTATGTTTATGGGGAACTTGACAAAGGCAATTACGTTGTATCACTCATGTTTGACTTATCCAAAGCCTTTGATAGTCTAAATAGGCATTTTGTCTTAAAAAAGCTATACACCTTAGGCATTAGGGGAAATTTACTATACTGGATCGAATCTTACCTAGAAAACCGCGAATTATTAGTAAAAATAAATAATGAATTGTCAGATAGATTCCCTGTTACTCTAGGGGTTCCTCAAGGATCGGTCTTGGGTCCGTTGATTTTTCTACTTTTTGTTAACGATTTACCTCACTTTATTAGTAAAGGTAGAGTCACTATGTTTGCAGACGATACCACAATAACGGTAGCCGGCAAATCCCTTGAGGAAATTCAAATGAAAATTGTGGACACTTTTAGTGAAATGGATCTCTGGTGCCATAATAATTCTTTAATTCTGAATAAGCAAAAAACAGTATGTATAAATTTTCATCTTCAAAAGACTATTCCTGACATTCTTATAAAGGAGTCCCCTTATACCTTTGTAACTCATACTAAACTACTAGGCACCTGGCTTGACTCTGATATGAGTTTCCGCAATCAAATCACACATGTATGCGGAAGGCTGAATAAGGCCTTTTACGCGATTCTACAGATGAAGTCGTTCTTAACTGTAAAGTGTACAATAAATCTTTATTATGCTTTTGCTTACTGCCATCTCTCCTATAATATCATGTCTTGGGGTTCTGCCTCTGATCTCAGTAGAGTTTTGATTTCACAAAAAAGAATATTAAGATTAATGTTTAATTTGGACTACCGGGCAAGTTGTCGTCAAGTTTTTAAAGAATATGCAATTTTAACCGTGCCATCTATATACATTCTGAAATGTGTTTTGTTTACCAAGAGACACCTAATGGACTTTATACACCAACCCGATATTCACAGCTACAACACAAGAAATATAAACCTGCGATTGCCTACTTACAAAACAACTATGTTTCGTAAATCTCCACACTACAACTGTATCATCCTCTATAATACCTTACCTGATGACATTAAATTATTAGGGAACTATGCTACTTTCAAAAAAGGTGTTAAATCTTTTTTAGAAGTAAACGCTTTCTACTCCGTTAAAGAATTCTTGTTTCCAGTAGGGAATTAAGGCCTGCAGCTTGGGTTTATATGTTTCATCACTTGTAGCATATTTTATTTTATAATATAACTGATTTTTATTACTGATTATTTAATGTAACTGTTATTTATTGCTGTTTATATACATATATTCTTTTCCTGTAAATTTTTTTGTACCGTTATTTTATGACTTGCCTTTGTAACTTATGTTATGTTAATTTGTGGTTAATAAACTTATTATTATTATTATTATGGACGAAGTTTTGGGCGGAAGCTGACACACCAGATAAAATCATCTCTATTAGGAATTTTTTCCTTTGTTAACATGTAATTGCTATTAGTATTTGATTTTCAGTTAATAAAAACTTAAGTTCAGAGTCTCCTGTTTGAGCTTTACATAGTAAATCTAAATCAAAATTAACATCAATTAAATCAGAATTTCTCCCTTGAACTGAGGATGTATTCTGCTGTAGGGAAGATGTATCATATACACGTGATAAAGTGTCTGCTATGACGTTGTCGTTCCCTTTAATATGTTTGATAACGCACGAAAATTGTGCAATATATTCTAAGTGTCGAGTTTGATGTGGCGATCTGTCAGGTTTAGCAAATAAAGCTCGAGTCAAAGGTTTGTAGTCAGTAAAACACACAAACTCACGACTTTCTAGCATGTAGAAAAAATGTTTTATCGATATAAATAAAGTAAGTAATTCTTTATCATAAGTGAAATATTTCATTTAGGCAGCACAGTCAACTTACTTGAAGAAAAAGCTAAAGGAGCAGTGGCGGCTCGTGATATTGTCTGCAGAGGAGGCTTGATATTCTGAAAGACAACTGATGTGCAATATGACTACAATTTGTACATTTCCCCACCACCCCTGAGGTATTACAACGCCGCGTTACATTTTTTTACCGTGGGTTGTTCGCCAGGACACCGATTCACGACTTGAGAGAATAGAACTGATAAAAGAATAGAATGAAAAGGAAATAGAAAATATGATGAGATGAAAAAATCATTCTCATGAAATTCTCGTTCCTACGACTCGAGTATCGGTATCCAAAGGAGTCCTACTATCCCACTTGTAATTAAATTATATAACTTTTAATAAAAATAAAAATAGTTTTGGTAAAAAAATTAAAGTGTTTTTCTACAAACAAAAAATTGTATTCATTATCACTGCCAGGCGTGTAAAATTATAAGTTTTAATAGAAATTAAAATAGTTTTGAGAAAGAAGTTATATAAAAAAAATATTACCGCGGAACTCTATATTATGGAGAATTATAAAAAATATTTCCTAAAAAATAAATAACACAAATAAATACTTTTTCTAAAATAACAACTGCCTATATTAATCTCTGCTTTAAAGCCTGAATATTTTTATAAATGAGTGGTAACCTGCGATTTTTGGAACTAGCAAAATGGTTGATTATTTCATCATAAAATGAATCGCGTTTCCTCAATTCTGACAAAAAACGTTTTTCTATTGAAATAAGCGATACATTTGAAAGGCGGTCTTGACTCATTTTGTTTCTAGTAAAAATGTTTTTATGCGTTTAAGTGCTGAAAATGATCATTCTACAGAAGCTTACCGGAATTGTCTCAAAAAATAGTGGCGTTATTCAAAAAGTTCTCCAATTTTGGGTCATAAGTTTTAAAAAAATCTACCAGCTCTTTGAAATTTCCTTTATTGCACGATTCTCGTTTTTCGCCACGTCCACGGAAAGAATTTTCTTGTGAAGATAACTATATAACGGCATCTATTAACCCCTTTAATATTTCCCTATTCTCACAGACCTTTTCGTTAACATTTTCTATTTCTCTCTTATGTGCAGAATCCAAGAAATTTACAATATTTTGTTTACCAAACATTTCGAATTTAATGCAAGATGAAATGTGCTCCTGGGATTTTTCGTGCCTTTCTAAACCTCGCGACAAATTTTGCAAATTATTAAACCCGGCCCTGCCCAAAATTGAGGATTGATCATCAGTAAATAATAAACATCTCCAACAATATAATTTGTTTCTAACTGTTGATGCCGTTAACCACTCGACTTTTTTATAATTGTTATCACAAAACATCTCTTTTGTTTACCACTTTTAAAAACTAACGAAAGCATTGCTGGTGTAGGCCTGGCATTTCTTTTAATTCTTACCTTTTCGTCATAAATAAGAGTAGTAAATCCATTTAATAACAAATAATCCACCACGTCTGGACAACAAGACATGTTGTTGGGAATATTTTCACCTAGAGCACTTATTTCTAGCCCGCCTATCAAATGTTTTATGTATTTATACGTCAAGTTGTTCTTAACCGGCTAAACGCAACTGTCAGACGTCAGTTCGTTTTCTTTGTGAATCACCTGACTCTTGAATGACCTCTGTGCACATGCGCTATAAAGACCTGAGATCTGGAGGCTAGCCTCGTGCTTGGCTATTCCAAGTGTCGCTATTTTACACAGCGCAAAGAAATTCAAGGTCATTCATGTTATAAGTAAATGCGGTAAAGTTGGAAGCTATTTCGTATTAGCCTCCAGCGAACCGCAGTGTTCATTCAGTAAAAAACCGGCCGACCGGGAAATATGCATACAAAGACTATCCGGACTGTAACGTTATAGGTATGTTTGTGGAAAGGAAATGCAAAAATGTTATATATAAACTGAAAATTAATTAATGAATAATAAACAATAAAAAATATTGAAAATTGAGATATACCTAATAGAAATTTCTTAAGATATTACTTTTGAAGATATGGTGGTTCTTCCAAGGGGAGGCTCAGCCTCCCCTGACGAGCCGCCACTGTAAAGGAGTAATCACCCCACTGGCGTCCTGTTGTTCAAGAACTGCCCCCATAGAGAAGTTGGAACAATTAACCGTTAAAGATAAGCGTACATTATCTTCACAACAAGGATGAACTAATAATGTCGCTTTGGCAATAGCATTTTTAGCATTTACAAAAGCAATAGAACTATCGGTTGGCCAAGTGTCTATTAATTTAAATTTATTATGCGAAAGAGACGGTAGGAGTAAAATTTAATTGTTCATTTTGTTCTCCTTGACGCTAATCCATGCTTTCTCTACCATTAATGGAATTTACGCCAAAATGACTCTAATCCGTAAGCAAAATTGACCACATGCGCACTGTACATCATTCCAATTTCGGTAATCTCCGAGCGAAGGCTAATCACTGGTGATGGGGATAATCAGATGATTTTAGAAGTTTAATATCAGTATTTAGATATCTATAATCGGAATGTTCATCCGGTATCAGATGAATGTTTATTTCTTAATAAAATGTTGGTTTATGTAACAAATGAAATCTATTGAAGAAAAATATGATCTAGGAGGTAGATTATCTATAATTTTAAAAAATTAAGAATACATGAAATAAATTTGTTTAAATATTGTTTAAATGTTATTTGTGGCATTATCTTAATTTTCTTTTTCCTTCTTCAATTCTTTGGAATTCCTGCTACATGTATGTTTTCTTTTTAAGCGGTGCTCGGGGAATCTACAAAATATCACAATTAACCAGTATGTTACTGGTAAATAACCTCTACGCCTGTGACTTTTACGTCAAAGGATCAGTTAAAGGTTGCTTTTTTAAAATATTTATTTATTGCTGTGTATTTATCATACACAGCAAAAAAAGATTTCTCAAAAAAGCCTTGACAAAGGAAACAATAGATTTCCGAAACGTCGGCGAAATATTTAATTTCAACTTTTTATACTTATTTGTGTTGTTTATTTAAAAAAAAGCAATCTTTAACTGATCCTTTGACGTAAAAGTCACAGGCGTAGAGGTGATTTACCAGTAACATACTGGTTAATTGTGATATTTTGTAGATTCCCCGAGCACCGCTTAAAAAGAAAACATACAAAGTGCCAAAGAATTGAAGAAGGAAACAAAAATTGTTTAAAATCGATGATTACTTATATCCTTTGGTTTCCAAAAATGTATGTAACAACTAAAGAAATTTAAACAAGTTCCTATTCATCTGTGATACTGTAAGGATCAATTCAAGATCAGTTTCATATCAAAAGTTTTAATCTCCTTTTTACATTACTTGAATTAAATAATAAAAAACATATATTAGAAGAATGGCGAACTTATTTATTAAACAAAACTTCAGTTAGTACAAAAAAAAAATTAATTTAGTGCAGCAAATCTACTGATACATTTTTGTCTTATTTAAATATTTATAACTCTCGACAATTTCTGAACGCGGGTTAATAGCAAATCTCCTTGCTTTACGACGGAGTTGAATTGTGCGTTCTTCAAGTCCGGCCTGTTGGTTTCAACAATTCCACCCACTCTATCGATCTTACAGTGCAGACGACCAGCTGCTATAAAAGTGGACAGTTCCCTGCAAAACAAAAATTATCATCGTTTATAATGAACTTAATTGGTTTAATTACATCATATTATTCTCTAGTGTACACAACTCTCACGTATAATATCATTATTTGAGGACTGACAGTGGAAGTTAATAGAGTACTCTTTATGCAAAAAAGAATCATCAGAATTATCTTTAAGGATGTATAGGAGGTACAATCGGAAACAAAAGTACCAAAAATGTTTAATTCATTAATATCCGTGTCTGTTGTGTGATATAGATGAATATTATTGAACTAAACGATTATTTGAGTCAAATATTTATTATTGGGCAGTAATTTTTGTGCTTTCCAACGGTTTGTTCGTTTTATTTGCAAATTTTTAGTTTTTATGAAAGAAAGTTTTGATGCTGAAAATGCTCGAATTCTAACTTGGCCTCTAGATATTTTGACAAAATTATCAAGAAGGGTAATTACAAGATTTATATAATTAATATGAGTACTTTTTTATTATTAATGAAGAAATTAAATCTTTGATGAGAGAGTGAAATCATGACAACACTGTAATACTGTTCATTTATTATTCCTATGTTGGTACCCATGCGCAATGTACAGATTAGGAATATTTAATAGAGATGGGAGAAGCGGTCCCACTTCTGTAGCGTTACAAGTGCTTCGGTTCCAGAGAAACATCTCTACAAAATAAAGCTACTTTGGAACAACAGAAATGAAATTTTTTGCAAGTAACTGGTTATTTTAGCATTTCCTAGTGTGGCATTATGTTACCTGAAAACACCGCAACAAAACGTTACGGAAATAACTAGGTGGCTGCCTTGCCAGTTGTGTTAACTATATGTCACATATTATTACGACCCATCTCTAACATTTACTATAGTTAAGATTAAACAACTGAGATTGATTAGGTAAGAATCCATTGCGTACATGTCAAATGTTGAATATGCTCTTTTATTTAATTTAATTTTTGGAATAAAATGAGATAAACATAGAATAAGCTACCTTTCTCACTTGCACTGCTTATCCATAAAGACGAGTGACAAAGAAAGACAGATGTTATCACTAGACTTTGCTTTGCCATGTTGCCATGTTTCTATGATCGGTTAATCTATGTTTTATGGTGTTTTTTTGTTAATAATAATCTATTTCGCGAGAACCATTTAGTGAATGGTAATTAAACTCGACGACGTCTCCAGTTATTTACAGAGTTTGAAGACGCAGTACTGAACCGTTCTATTGGCTATTTTCGGCAAATCAGTCGATCGTCGGTTGACCTTCACGAAAGGGAAGAATTACGCTGTTACCATGATGTAATTTGCGGCGTGAAATGTAAATACTTTCTCTATTTATGACACGAGAAAGTAAAAATATAAAACTGATATAGATCAAGGTATATACAGGGTGTTCCAGAATTGAGTTCCCGGATGGGAACCTGTGATTCCTGAGTTCATATCGTTTTTTTCCTTCATTTGTATTTAACATTTACAATTCCAGAATAAAATGTTGCAATAACAGAAAATTACAGCTTATTCTAAAAAATACATTAATAACAAATGCCCCACGACATCCACCTATTTCTCTACACAAATTAATACTTTAAAAATTCTGTGTAATATCAACGAAAAATCAAGAGTTATCATTTTTTTCTCTGTATAGGTCATAGGCGCTTGTGAATCAGGAAACCTGTCGCGTTTGAGCAATAAAAGATACATAGAGTACTTTATAGAGACACAGGTCCCATGAAAACTTGAAAACTTTATCTTCAGTATAACGGACATTATTGGAATTTTTTTTTCTGTCTCACTTTAAGAGAATGTTCTTCCTCAGGGATGCATTTTTGGACTAAGGTAAGTTGGGTTATACGTCCCCAATATGAAGTCAGGAATCACAGGTTCCCGTCCGGGAATAATGGGACCCCTGTATATACCGAGATCTAATATATATCATGATACAGTGCGTGTAATGGCAAACTAGACATAGGAAGTAAGAATTGCAACATTTCGTGTACCAGTCGGCAATGAATAACTACAGCTGGGATACTTCAGTGGTCGGCGTGGCCTTGTACCGTCACATGTCTAATTCTCCGCTACACGCACTGCATATAACGCTTTATATATATCCTCCGAAGCCTGGTACTGAATAAATTAAGATGAATAAGCGATTGTAGCAACCCTCTTAATAATAATGATGAACTTATTTTAATATTGAGTGAATAATATATCCGATGCAAAAAAATTCTTATTGAATTAGTTAAATGAAGGCATTTCGATTTTTTCTTGGCTTTGAAAATGAAAAAAAAAAAAAAATTTCTGGAATGTCGGCATTTAGTTCATTAAGGATTGTGTTACTGCTTTATTATTAATATGAATAGAAAATTTATCGATTTTATTTTTTTTTACACTTTGTATATTACTTCGTTATTTATCAATGTATATGGCTTGTGTATAACATTTCTTGTTTTAAGCATCAATAAATATTATTAATATTTGTAGCGACCGCCTATTTAATTCCCCATTGTGAAGCAGCCTTACGGTCTGCCCTTGTGTACGCGATACTTATCCCATGTATAAGCTTTGCCTAAGTTGACAGATAGACCACGCGGGACTAATAATAACCGCGCTTTTGTATTCCTTTACCTGCTGTTATTTTCTTGTATTCAATTCACTAATTAATTAAAGTTATGTTTGGGTGTAATTAGTGTTTTATTAATTATCATCCTACATATTATTATTATGCAGTGATGACTTACTGATCAATGAAATTTACTGTAACTCCAAACGCCTCAGACATATACTGCAAAGTGAGCGACCTGTAGGACTCCAACAGTTGTGTGTATGCTAGTATTTTCATCTCCCTCACGTAGTAACGATAATGTGGGTTCAAGAAGTAATCCTTTCTTAAAACTGTTTCAACTTCAGCTAAAAACAGAAAATTTATAATGTAATAAAATATACAAATTATCTCGAATAGGTAGATAATATGTGCTTGGCCTGTTCATCTTCCTCACTGTTTTGGTAAAGCTCAACTTTGTGGTGCACATAAAAATCTGATTTTTTTATGCTTTACAGAAAAGAATAAAAACGAAAATGAGTGATAATTAAATGGCCTCATTATTTCTTTTCGTAATGTTACGCATTTGCTGGTAGCATGAGTAGCATGAATTAAGTAGCAGGGATGACACTCAGTATTAGCATGTCTCCACATGATTCATTCACTTTATAGAAACTTGTAATGTGTGTGCACCATCTCTAAGGCACTAGTTCGGCTGTTCTGGAAATTTGTTGGAAAGTCCAGCATGGGGATCGAGCCCTGGCTAGATGGTACTAGATACTTGTAGAAGGGTATGGATGAATGCTCGAAATTTCCAGATGCCGAAGTGAAGAGTAGAGTGAAAGTATCCAATAATAAGCATTGTTTAAGGCTGTTAATTAGTAAATGTGTGTTGTAAATAATAAACGTATTGTGAGGTTAAGTTTACAAGAAGTTATTGAATAAATATTGTGTTAGCAGGTTATCTCGTGTTATAATTTTTGAACCCATGGAAAAGGGTGGTTTCCAGGAGGCGGAAACCCATGACACTAATATTAAAATTCAAAGAATAAGATGTAATTTTTTAATTACCTAAATTATTGAAGAACTCTGCATACTGGCAATTATACAGAGAGAAGAGATAGTCTTTCACAAAAGGTTCGGAATGGAGCACCTCCAAAATTTCAGACCCTTTTACAACCTAGAATAAATAAAGACATGTATTATCACTTATTATGCAAGTTTTCTATAAATAGTTGGTACATTTTTCAACATTATAGTATCAGCCTTACAAGTAACGGTTCATTCACCCTGTATATTATAAATATATTTTTTTTAAATCCAACGTAGCTAAATAACAATACAATAAGAAACATAAGCAAGCAAACCATTATACTCTTTGCCAATTTACTACACTTTTTATATAATTGTTGCACATTTTATAGAATAATTCCGCATTTTTATCGTAAACTAAAAAATATTTGCGAAGAGTATTATAATGTTAGTTTGTATTAGCGAGTGACGGCCTTGTCTAACTGGTCTATAATCTTATCGCATTTGTGACAAATAATATGTAAATTTAAATAATTAATAACTTTTTATTTACTGATCGATTTTGTTCAGAAACAATAGGGTTCTTCCTCTAGCTAACACTAATTTACTGTCCAAATTTTACTACAATTTGACTTTTCGTTCTTGTTATCATGCTTACAAGAAACGTGACGGACGGACAGACAGATAAAAGGACGGACGGACAGACAGACAGACAAATGGAAATACAGACATTTTGAAAGTTCTTCAAAATTCGATCACCAACACAGTGATATGAAAATATTTTCTCTACATGCAATAGTACCGGTTTTAAAAGTGTGCCGATCTAAAGCAATATACTCTTCGTTTTGTATTTGTGAAGAGTATAATAATATGTACTTAAAAACAGTGAAAGAACCCAATAAACTGCAATTAAAGGAACATTACAAATTGTACATAAATCACCTAGATAAATTGTTTAATGAAAAATAAGCAAGAATACCACCTAAATCAAATTAAAAATAATTTAAATAATTATAAAAAAAATCTTAAAAATCATTAATGAATTTATTAGAAAAATAGTAATAATAACACAATACAGATTTATGAAAGAAAATTGCACTACCACAAAGAGTAAAGAAATCTTCGAAAGCTTTAAAACAATTGTTTTTTCCATGTCAACTCAAATATTATAAAAATTGTACCGAAAACTAAGAACACTACCAAGAAAAGAATGGAAATGAGTTGCGTTTTCGCTATTTTTAGAAACAGTACTGGAACCGCAAATATTAAGAGTCTGGGTCATAATATGTTTCTCCAGAAATAAATGGCATATAGTCATTCATCCAACATAAAAACAATATCATGTACAAAATTCTCACATTATCTAAAATTGCTGTGATTCTCCAGATGATTTTTTTGTAAACTGCTTGTTTAATATTAATGATACACAAAAACTCGAAACACCATTGGGGAATCACCAGCAGCAAAAGTAAAATTCAGTTTAGCTCCGTTATTTTTAACATTTTCATTATTGGTACACTTTTCTATTTTTGCCATTAAAGGAGATAACAAACCAAACCACAGCACGCTCTGTTGCATAATTAAAGAATGTACTTAAAAATTATGAAATAGCCTGGTATAATAGAACACTTTCATAGTTAAAAATCGAGTCGATTTGAACAATCACCGATTCAAATTCAAACTGCTACAAGTGAGGCTGTCATAGACAGGTCTCAGGAGTACTTCATTCTTAAAACGGATAGACTATACAAGGATTGCTTCAAGAAAACAATATGTAAAAGTTTATATTTACCTTATCACGTAGCTGATTTCTTGGCAAACTTATAATAGACGTATACACAGTATAACGAACAAAAGCTTTGTAATCCATTAACTCGTAGGAAGTAAACGTGCTGACAGTGTCTAGGAATAAGGTGGCAGCCGTTTTAAAATCCCTCACTGCCATACAGTAGGCTCCTTGGTACACCTTCAGACGATTTCTACGGTCCCAATCTCCTCCCTCTTCAATCAAACTGAAAAGTAATTCAAGACAATTTAACGTTAGTTTAATAAATAATTTTGAAGGTACATCGGTATTAAAAATCATGGTGATACCCACAACGAGCACATTCCCATCAAATTACATCTGATAAATGTTAGAAAGCATCTAAAACCATCCAAAGCTTAAAAAAAAATGTAAAATTGCATTATAAAAAATAGTCCTTAGATTGATCTAAAGTAGACGTATTTCAGATCAAGGTAAATATTGGTCGTAGCAGTTAATTTAATAGATATTATGAATTAGGTACATTATTTTAGATTGTGTAAAGTTGTTTAAAAAATCAGGTATTCATAAAAAATACATCTGCTGCGATCATGACTTAAATTTGCAAAAAACGTATTTTCATAAATTTGACTGTTGTTTCACTTCGAATGTTAGTCAAAGTCATGTACTAGTTTCCAGCCTTTTCGAATTCTTGTATTTTGTTCTATTACATTATTATAAGTAGCTAAAATAGTTTTCTTGATAATTTCGTGAGGCAATATGCCAAAAAATTTAATGTAATGTAAGTATGCAGAAAAATGTGCTCTTTCAAACAGCATTTTTAAAAATAATTAAAAATTGTCGATAACATTATTAACTATTTTTTTAGATAAACAAATTGAGAAATGCATTTAAAAATCAACATGTCTATGCGAATTCTTGTCACATGCTTTGTAAAGATTTTAAGGAATGGATTCAAATTTATGTGGTCATTGTATATTAAAAATAAAAATAGTGAGAAAGCCTATTGGGGTATGCATTTTTGTTTTAAATTTATAAATATAATAATAATAATAATAAAATTCTTTATTCACTTGGCTATACATTTGTATAGATGTGACAGGTCAGTTTTGAACACACGTTAATGACATAAAATAATATTTAAAAATTGTTACAACAGTAAATGTTATTAAAAATTCACAGCAAATAATAAGAGAATATATAATATACATCAAAATTAATAAAACACAATACTTATACACTACAAAACATTGAACACTGGACGGCACAGAATATGATGCTATATTTTTAATACATCCATTAGTTGCTTACATTACTAAAAACCTCTTGAATGGAATAATAACATTTATTAATTAGGTATTTTTTTAGTTTATTTTTAAAAACTGAAAAACTCTGTTGGTTTTTTATCTCAACAGGAAGTGCATTGAAAATGTTGGCACAACAGACATATGGACTTTTTCTAAAAAGTGACAGGTTATAATTATTGAAGGAAATCTGATTAGCTACACGGGTATTGTATGTGTGCTTATCTGAATTAAATGTAAATTTATTCTTGTTTTGGTAGACAAAAACGGCTGCCTCGAGTGCAAAAATTGAAGGTAAGGTTAGGATGTTATTTTCTATGAACACAGGTCGACATGAATCTAGTGGCATGAGTGAAAACATAAGACGAATAATTTTTTTTTGTAAAATAAAAACTCTTTGCATTTCTGTGCCTACACCCCAGAGAATAATTGAGTACCTGAGATGAGAATGCACGAGTCCATAATATACATTTATTAGTTGTCCTCTCGATAAGATAGGTTTTAGATTTCGTAATGCAAAAAATGCAGAGTGTAATTTTTTGCATACTGATTCTATATGATTCATCCAAGTAAAATTTTCGTCAGCTACTAGACCTAAGAATTTAATGTGTGTCGATCGTGTAATAATGTGTTGATTTATAATTAGATTTAAAATAGGTGGCTGTCGTCTTTTATAAAACTGTATATAAGTTGTTTTATGTAAATTTAAAATTAATTGATTACGTGTACACCATGATGAAAATTCGGCTATTAAATTGTTTGCAGAATTATTTAGTTCTTCGGCTGAATCAGCCACAAGTCCAACTGTTACATCATCTGCATATATAATTAATTTGATGCCTTCACTGAGATGTGCTTCCAAGTCATTAATAAATATTGTGAATAGTAAAGGAGAGAGGACTGCACCTTGAGGCAAACCGATATTGATATCCTTTTTTTGAGAGTAATTATTGTCAAGTTTTACAATAATTTTTCGATTGGTAATAAAAGACTTTATCCACTTACTGAGGTTTCCCCGAATTCCTATTGATTCAACTTTTTTAATTAAAAACTCATGATTTAGGGAGTCGAAAGCTTTACTTAAATCAAATAATATGCTAAGAACGTATTTATTAGCATCTAATGATTCATAAATGAATTGCACAAACTCATATGCTGCAGTCAAGGTTGAATATTTGGGCCTGAATCCATGCTGATGTTCGCTTAAAAGATTGAATGCAGTTAAATATTCATATACTCGTGACTGTACAAAAATAAAATATTTTTTTTTTTAAATGACTCTTTACTATCCGGTATCCAGTACTAGTTTGATACCCGGAGAAACCAGGTTTGCCTTAAAATGGGTCGAGTACCTGGTGTATCATTAACACAGATATTTAGACTTTAGTAAAGTTCGGCCTTTTATATATAGATATGTAAGGTTAATAATACCTATACAAAAAGAAGTGTTTATTTATACGGTGAAAATACTTGTTTAAAGTAATAAAACTCGTAAAAATTCTATAAAATAGAAAGAATTTTACTTAGGAATATGTTTGTTTGAAAATATTTGTATTTTCTGAGATACGAAAATACATTTTAAATATGTCTAGGGGGCCGTTCATAAAATATGGTCGCAAATAAGAGGGAGGGAGGGGTATTGCTTACCGTGACGAAATATAACAATGGGGAGGCGGGGGGTCTAAGGAAATGTGACGTTCGCAGTTCATCAATTTTATTTTAATTTTTTTCTTAACTTAGCAGTTTTTAAAATTTTTTCATTACGATACAGTCATTCTCAAGTACTTAAAAGCCTGTAAATATGCTATTTTTAATCACAAGAAATCGTTTATAGGGGGGTGGGCTAGCTTTTGTGACATAATATTTGTTAGGGGGGGGTCGCTGAAAGTGTGACTTAGCGTAACGAAACGCGAGGGAAGGGTCCAAAAAGATGAAATGCTGAATGGCGTATTTTATGGACGGCCCCCCTAGGATAAAATATGGACATAAATCTAGTGAACATTCAGATGTTACAAAATTTTACCACTTTCAGATGATTTTGGCAATTTTATATATTTTTAAAACGTCTAAGTATTCTTCGGGTTATAAAATTTTAAAGCAAAAACAAATGAAGTTTTTAAAACTATAGTCTAGGCAATTTCTTAGTCTACACACTGTGGACTTAGTATTATATTTGCTTTCCGATACATGTGTAATTTACATTTCTGTGCAAGTACCTTTTCGCCTTCTCTATATTCCTAGTAATGAGATCGTGATCCATAAAGTACAGCCCTATTCTAATCAAGTGGAAAATAATATCAAGCCGGTGCCCCAGCGATACAGTCTTATCGTAGGTCTGTCTGAATGTACTAACGGCATTGTCCTTATCACCTATGCGACTGTAATACTCGGCTTTCCTTAGATAAGCCTCCCTAACTTCCATCTCGCCCAGGTTTTTCTCAGCATCTTCGATCGCCTCATCTAAAAGCTTTACTTTTTCGTCGTTTTTGGTCTTAAGAGTTTTCAGCATATTTGCGTCCAGTTTCCATCCTGCATCTTTGCATATTAGTTCATACCAAGGAGCCATATCTGAAAGTTGTTAAATTAATTGAGGTTAAGTTAAATTTTATGATGATAAAGCAAATCTTGTTCACTGCACTGCGACGTATTTTCAGTATTTTCGTTTACTTTGTGGAAATTAAAAGAAATCAGAGTTTTAAAAAAGGCATTGTCATCTTTACATACCATCTTTCTTTATAGCTTCGGTGATTTTTGCATGTACAGCCCTGTCATTTCGATATTCCGGCAGGCTAAGAAGGAACTTATAGTGGGCTAATTCTAAATCGGGGTTCTTCTCAAGCCCCTGGTCTTCCAAGTTTTCTATCGGCATTTTGATTTATTTAAGAATTAACTGACAACGGAGACAACTAAAGTTACAAAGACGACTTATTGAATGACAAGACAAATCAGAGCTAGCATTTTTCGGGCAGTATTGTTGGCTGCATTGCTATATGGTTGAATTTTCACGAGGCTGCCACATAACCAGCGTAGTTGACGGTTGGTAATATTTAACATCAAAATAAACGCCTTCTACATAAAAAGAATCTAATAATAATAGTCACATAATCGTATGAGTGTTTAAACAATTAAAACTTTTAAATTTATAATTAAAATGAATGATTCAAATAATTATATATCAGTAAGTATTGTTTATTATAGTGCAGGCGAGTTAAATCTCGAGGGACCCAGATCTCAGAGTAACTGCAACCTCAGCAAAAAAAATAACCACTGGACACATTAATTCAATACAGATTAAATGACTATTTCCAATGATAAACAGTACTTATGAATACCTGGTGTAACAGGATCATGGTATACCCCCTTATTATCTTCTTTAGTTTTGAAGATAATTTATTGAAATTTAGGATCTACTACATACATAATAAGCGGCAGTTTTTGACATACAATTGATTTTTGTTCACTTCCGGTTTCGCTGGAATGACCCCAAACAAAGAAATCAAGGGGCGTTAGATCAGGTGACTTTGAAGGCCACCTCACAGGATCATTCGTCGAAATTACGTTTTCTCCGAATCTCCGTTGAAGGTAATTAATTAGTATACTTGAATTATGTGCCAAACATTAAAACCGAACCGCACTTGAAAGTTACTCTTCCGTCATAAATTTTGATTTTTTTGTGACCAATACTTTGTATTTTGTCGGTTGTAATTGGAGAGTTGCTTCTTCAGTTTTCCGAAAGATTCTCTCAGGAACAAAATCGCTTTCTTGCATTATTCACCAACTTCACAAATTTTTACAAATGGAATCGATAAATAATCAAAACTGAATAGTAACCATTCAACACCTTCCAAGTTTTTTAAAATTAATTTCAATAATTTTTGACGTTGCAGCCGCTGACAGAGCGAAATGTCAAATCATTTTTTTTTATGAAATCTGATGATTCTAAATGACCGTAATTGTGGTTAAAACGTTGTATAGCATTCGTGTTTTAATCTTGTTTTATCCACTCAAGAAAATTACAAGATAAAACGCTATCTAAAACACTTACAACACAATAAATAAATAACACTTACAATACAATAAATAACTACTAAAGCATTTTAAATTTTTTGAACATAGGAGTTTTTAATGTAGGCGTAGCTTTAATCCTCTTTCAGGGGGAGTTTTTTTTGGTGTGGAGTTTTTGCAATTAATTTAATTTTTTTTTTAATTTTAACTATTTATATTAAAAACGCCTTGAAAAAAAATTGTGAAAAAATATTTATTTGCATAATAACGCTTTTAACCCGCTTTTATGGGGGTAGCAACCCCTACATTGAAAAACGAAAGGATACCGTCATCTATATTTTTGATAAGCTTATTGAATCTAAGACCTTTGGTGTTCAATTATTTTATTCGGTAGAAAATTGCGACGAACGTAAAAATAGGCTAATTATTAAGGAACTCGTTCTTTTGGCGCCCAAGACCCGAGCTTCGCTAGCGTAAGTCTAAATCCATCGCTGGTTACAATGGAAATATTTATATTTATTACTATATCATATCAGCACTACTGTAATAGAGAAAATAAACACAATACCTTTCCTTAACTAAAATATACTTCTACTGGACTAAAACAATCTTTAACAATGTTTTATTACTTCAAACTTACACTCTGTATTTAATTCTGATTTCTAACCTCACTTTGTCGCTTTTTATCTTCTCCTTACCGAACTTCGAATTTCCCACCATGGATTTCGCCTTATATACTCTAAAGACGCTTCCAGAGAATCGAAAATCTTCTCCCACTACACTCCAGAGAACGCGATCTCTTTCTATACACTTCTAGAAAGCATACTACTGTCTCAGAGATAACGTGCATGAATGAATCCAGGCTTTGTATTACTGGTTGCCTAACCATTTCTACTTAATTTCAACTAGTTGTAATCATGGGCGTAACATCTCCACTTCTTAGGGGGTGTAACGTATAACAATAATATATAATTTACGAAAATGTATGCTTCGAGGGGGTGTACAATTATTCCTGGAAGGTGCCAGAGGGTGCCCGGCATCTTCGAGCTATAGGCCAGATTTTTAAATGAGGGGCAAATATTCATTTTGGCAGGCTTCTTTTGTATTGTGTAGGCTGTGAACATTGAATGGCGCTATAATGAAACTTCTTTTATATACATATTGCTTTATTTTAGGTATATGTTTTGGTACAAATATCGTTGCAATATAAGGTAATACATAATACGTTGTTAGGTTACAGTTAATGCTACAATAATATTGATCCCCTCTAAATGCAAACAATCACTATGGTTTAGTCTATGGAGTTTTCTAGTCCACTGTTCATGAATGATATTCTGGTGACGTACAACTTCATAATTATACGAGCCAACTGGGACTAAAAAACTCTTGTACAAAATATTTCGTCTAGGGTACTAACCAAAGTTTCGTTTAATTGAGCAAATGTGTGTACTGAGTGACAAATCCAGAATGATTTCCAAGAAGTGATATATTTGTGAAAGGACCTTGCAGTTTTTTATAGTAAAAATGGGTTTCAGTCGATTGTTCTGAAACTTGGGGAAAATGTTCTCCTGGGCCCCACGATTAAAATTCTCTTTGACCACCAGTCCGACAGAATTCAATATTTTGATCTAGAGGCGATTGAAACTGAACATCTGCGAAGGTCTGCTTAAATGTTCCATAAAAATGCTGAACATATTCAGGCTCATTTTTTGGAGAAGAGTAAGCATCTTTTGTCTCTTGGTGTTTTTTTTCAAAGTGCATCCTTCTCCAGGTAAAAAATAACAAACAAGAAAAATTGTTTTTTTGCAATTTTTTTAAGGGAAAAGGAAGCATTTTGAAGAAAAAGTTGGGGGGCATAAGATGATTATTTTTACCTTAAAAATGTTTTTTTACCTAAAGAATATGCCTGAATATTTTGGGATCTTTCTGAAGTAGAAAAAAAAAATTGAATCTAGGGAAATTGTTGGTCGAAATTATTTTTGTCTAAAAAATTCTGAAAACCGGCAGGCGTGCTCTTTGACCAAAAATAAGTAACTTTCGGCTCTTTACGTTTTTCTCTAAAATGCTTCTTTCACCCCAAACTAATTAATAAAATTATTTTTCCTTCAAACGTCTGGAAAACATGACATTGCTTAAAATACAGATGACTCTGCGTTGTCATTAGCAACGGGAGCTGCATTACAAAAGAGATCGAAACTGAGTAATTATGCTATGGGCATTCTGCGCCAAAATCCCATGTTATTTCTTATGGAGCTTCATTCTAGTCATTTTTTATATGCCACATGAGTTACCGATTTATAAAATGGAGCTAATTGAGGAGATGTTTAGTGAAATAATATGCTATGATAAATGTATATGTATGGGTGATTTCAACATAGATATGTTGAAAAATGTACCTGCCACACAACACTTTACCAATATATTGCAAATATTTAATTTAAACCAGTTAGTGACAGAACCCACTAGAACAACTGAGACAACTGGTACTCTTATAGATTTAATAATTACAGACATAACAACGAAGGCTCTAGAATCGGGAACAATTGACATGTCAGACTTGGGATGTGATCATGATCTAATTTACTGCACATTAAAAATGGAGAGAGATGCAGAGGGGGAGACAGTGAAAACATATCGAGATTATAGGAATATGGACATCGAACTTTTTTATGGGGATGCTGAAAAAATTAATTGGACTGATATTTATATGACAGAAGATGTAGATAATAAGTTAAAACTCCTTAATGAAAAAATTGTAAACATTTTTGATATACATGCTCCTCTTAAAACAAGTAAACTAAGACCAAGAAAAAACCTACCTTGGATTACATTTAATATTAAATGCCTAATGAGAGAAAGAGAAAAAGCGAGAAAGAAATACTTCAAAAATCAAACAGATGGAACACGTGCTTATTATCAACAGATTAGAAAAGAAGTGAAAAAAGCAATAAATAGAGAAAAGGTTGCATATTATGGACATAGATTTGGACAGCATCAAAACAAAAATTCAAACATCTGGTCAGAGGTACAAAAACTTGGAATAAGGAGAAAAGATTCAAATCTGGAGTTACCACCAAATATAAATGATCCTCAAATTATTAGCAACTTCTTTCAAACAAGTGTGACAAAAACTCAAATAAGCAGAGATATAATAGATCACTATAATGAAAAAGATGACATACCAAATTTTAGTTTTGAAATAATTGGAGCAGAAGATATAAAAAAGGCATTGTATAAAATTAAATCAAAATCGATTGGTATTGATGGGATATCAGCACATATGCTACAGCTGATTCTTCCTTATTGCTTGCCTTCCCTAACTCATATAATAAACATGTCACTAGAAATGGGTAGAATGCCTAAAGAATGGAAAACAAGTATAATTCAGCCAATTCCAAAATCAGATACAGTGAAGGAGATTAAGGATTTACGCCCAATAAATATTTTACCTGTTGAATCAAAAATCTTAGAAAGAATAGTGTATAATCAATTATATGAACATTTAAATATGTATGACTTATTTCCCTCACGACAGTCTGGATTTAGAAAAGGTTTTAGCACTGCAACAACATTATCTTGTATTGTAGATGATATTATTTCAGCAAAAGATAAAAATATGGCAACTATTCTAATACTTATGGACATGTCAAAAGCCTTTGACTCTGTGAATTTTGAACTTCTATTAGCTAAATTACAGTCTAATGGCATTAGAGAAAATGCATTACTATGGTTTTCAGATTACTTAAATGAAAGAAGGGTTATTACTAGAATTCAACAACAGAATGTTAATATTTTTTCACAACCATGTACTGTCGAAACAGGAGTACCTCAGGGCTCAATATTAGGACCATTATTGTTTAACGTCTTTACTTTTGATGCTTCTGTAATTTTAGAACATTGCAAGCTATATATGTATGCTGACGATTTTCAGCTTCTTTATAGTTTTACACAGGGAGACACAGAAGCGGCCATTGAAGTCATAAACAGAGACGTCAATAAACTTGTGGACTATATAACCAACATTGGCCTTCAAGTCAACCCCACAAAATCACAATTAATTGCATTTGGCTCTAAAAACTTTTTAAATGAAATAAAATTGAACTATGAAGTTAAAATAAAAGGTAAAACTCTAGAGTACAAAACAAGTGTAAAGAATCTTGGTCTAATAATGGATGAGAACTTAAATTTCGAACAACATGTGCAAAGTAAATTTCAAGTGTCTTTCATGAGACTGAAAGCTTTCTATCAATATAAAAATATTCTACCTAGGGACGTCAAACTTCTATTTGTTGACTCATTAGTGCTATCATTGTTTAACTATTGTGACTGTGTATATTACCCATGCCTGAAGGAAAAAACAAAAAAAAGAATTCAGAGAGTACAAAATGCAGGAATAAGATATTGTTTACAACTACCCAGAAGAGAGCCTACAAGTTATCATATAAACGAAATCAAGTGGATACGGATGGATGAAAGACAAAAAATTCATTTGTTATGTTTTGTATTTAAAATTGTAACTGAAAAAGTGCCTAAATATTTGTACAATAAGTTAAGATATAGGTCTGATGTACATGATATCACAACTAGACATCGGGATGATTTAGATATTCCACAGCATACTACAACTTTATTTCATTCAAGCTTTACTTACATAGCAACTAAAATAATTAATGCTCTCCCTAACAATTGCTTTAATATGAAAATTAATCAATTTAGGAAATATGCAAAACGTGAACTGTATAATTTAAACCTGTGAATTTTACTTAGTTATTGTTCTAAATTTGTGTATATTATTTGTGTATTTATATGTATTAATTATACCTATTATCATTTGACACTAAAGCCAAAGGGTGAAGTTGAAAATAGTCTGTATGGATGAACATTCACCTTTTATGTGTAGTAAAAAATTGATGCTTTTATCATTTTTGACCAATTTTCCCCCCACCACTTTTAGGCACCTTATCACTTAGATATATCTGTACAGGTCTGAACAGCTTTTAAAACGGTCCATATACAGGTCTGTACGCTTTAAAACAGAGTTTGAACAGATTTTAAACAGGTTTGTATACAGAATCTGTTTTAAAAGCTGTTCAGACCTGTTCACATATATCTAAGTGATGAGGTACCTAAAAAGTGGGGGGGGGGGGATTGGTAAAAAATGACTAGAATGAACCTTCATAAGAAATAACATGGGATTTTGGCGCAGAATGCCCATAGCATAACTACTAAACTGCGAAAAAAAAAAGAATTCGTAGAATTTTATTAATTAGTTTAGGGTGAAAGAAGCGTTTTGGAGAAAAACGCCAAGAGTCAAAAGTTGCTTATTTTTGTTCAAGGAACAGGCCTACTTCAGAATTTCTTAGACAAAAATAATTTCGACCAAGAATTTCCCTAGATTTTAATTTTTTTTTTTTACTTTAGAAAGATCTCAAAATATTCAGGCATATGCTTTAGGTAAAAATAATCAACGTATGCCCCCTTAACTTACTTCCCAGATGTTCAGTTTCAATCGCCTGTAGCTCAAGAAATCGAATTGGGTCGGACTGGTGGCCAAAGAGAATTTTAATCAGGGGGCCCAGCAGAACATTTTCTCCAAGTTTCAGAACAATCGACTGGAACCTATTAAAAAAAAACTGCGGGGTACTATAGAAATCACCGTAGTCTATGGACAACACAATGCGTAAATAAAAATAGTTTATATATGGATCTTGAACCGGAACTTTATAGTTGCTTTTTGGTTTTAAAAGGGTCTACCATCATTGCCATGCGTAATTTGCCCAAGAAACCAAATCCAGCGATATGTATGTGCTCTTATGTAGCTTAGTGAAGGAGTAAATAAAATATGTAGGTGTTTTCTCGAAATCCTTACATTTCGCGGAGTTGTCATAAAAAATACCTAAAAATAAAGCTTTTTTCAAACTTTCTTTTCTCACGAACTATTATAGATAAGGAGACGAAATATTACCTATTTTTCCCCATTTTAAATTAACACTAAATACTATTTTTAAAATACAAAAAAAAATATTCGCTATTTTCAGATAGTTATATAAGAGTGATCACTTTTGGATTATTCTCAAAAAAGAGCTAGTGAATACTTCTTTTATTCCTCAAAATAATATTTTAATCAAATTGGTGGAACATACTTGGTGGTACCCATATTTTATTTTTACCATTACAACTATATTTGTTTCCATTTACTTATATGATAACCCAAATACTGTTTATTATCTGTGACTGTGACATGAGACAAGATCTAACATGTTTGCCGCGTGACGATCTCGAGACAAAGCATGAATCTTGTGCGTGTTATAACCTGTTCCCGATTAGGAGCTACGAGACGTATCGGTGTGAGCATGGGGAGGGGTGAACCAATTGAATTGGTATGTGTGAGATTTGATGGGAAAGGATTAGTTTGCTTGCAGACATGTTAGTACCAGGACTTGCTGGACAACAACACATTCTTTTTGTTATTTTTGCGTTAAAAATATCGAACTGTAAAAATCCCAATGGGTAACAAATTATTATTAACGTTTTATGCTCTAAATTCTCTCAATTCAACTCTATTTCTTCAGGACCCTACTACAATTTTTACAGTTCAACATTTTTAACGCAACAAAAAGAATGTGTTGTCGTCCATCAAGTCCTTGCACTAACACGTCTGCAAGCAAACTAACCCTTTCATACTATCAAATCTCAGACATACTTTGACTAATCATGATTCAATTGATTCCTACCTTTCTATGCTCACATCGATATGTCTCGTGGCTCCTAATCGGGAACGGGTTATAACATGCTAAAGATACATGCTTCATAGTGATAAGTCGCTCACCTATTCACTGATTCCGCTTAGTTCGTTCAGCTCACCGAGGCGAGTCGTTCATAGAGAGTAGTGATGGGCAGAATCGGCGATTTTGAGAATCGGAATCCTTGGAACCGGATACTCTTGAAAATCGGAATAAGAATCGGATATTGGGAATCGGTTTTTTAATGGATGTGGTGGGGATTAAAAATAGACCGTTCAGTCTTCGACAGTGGTCAATAGTCAATCTGATATCATTTTGTTTATTAAGAGTGAGAATTGAGATATATTTTATTAGCCAAAGTAGGTACCTGTACTCTTATTTTTTTAGAAATGTTCTATATTTTTATACATATAAACATGTACGTAGAACGTATTTTTAAATGTTTTACTTTATTTTATTTATTTTATAATTCCTAATAAAAGAAATTAATAATACGACTCTGTCTTATTGCATTAAAATCTAATTATTTGAAATTCAACTACCCTACGAATTCTGTTTGTTTCCCTTCGATTTTTTTTTGCATTTTAAAAATATTATTTAATGTTAATTTAAAATGGGAAAAATATACAGATTCAGCAAATTTAGTTTAAGGTACGTAAACTTGTTTCTGCGCAGATAAACCAAGCCTTATCGTAGAACAATGCAGGGCATTGGTATAAAACAATAGCGCCATCGCTTGCCCGCGTCGAGTTGAGAACAGCGCACCCATTCTGCTTTTAATAGCGTAGCTGTTTAGACGTGTGGGAATAAAATAAATTAATCTCAATTTCGTTATTAAAATGCCGTGTTTATACAACTGCAGAAAAAGTGCAAATTGTGAAGTGGTACTTCGGGGGCCATTCCACTGAAGACACAATAAATTTATTCACTGTGACATATCAAGACAGACCAATACCCTCAGCTAGCATAATTTCATACTTTATTAAAAAATTTGAGAATTTCGGGTGTGTCGTGAATTATTGTAAAAAATGCTGTCAATCCGAACCCCGTCATCAACAAATGAGCGAAGAACGTGAAATTCGCGAAACTAATGTCTGTGCACTTGTTGAAACTAGTGAACCTTGTTCTAGCAGGAAAATTGCTGGTGAAGTTGACATGAAGAAATGAACTGTAAGAAATATTTTGAAGAGAAATGGGTACAGTTGTTTTAAAGTTCAAACAACGTAAGACATATTTCCCGAGGACAATTTCAAACGTATGGAATTTTGTGAAATCATGATAAATAAAGTGAATGAGAATGAACACTTCTTAAAGAATATATTGTTTACAGATGAATCATCCTTTTTATTACATAGAAAACACAATCCATCCGTAGTACGATATTGGTCTCGGAAAAATAAACATTTGAGTGTTGCTGTGCGAACTCAGTATCCTCAAAAGTTGAACGTTTGGACGGGAATTTTAGACAATCATATTATAGGCCCACTGTTAATCGATGGCAATTTAAATGGCAATAAGTATTTAGAGCTTTTACAAAACCAAATAATTCCTGCAGTTCAAAATTTTCCTGTCAACTTTGACGACATTTGGTTTCAACAAGACGGCTGCCCAAGTCACAATACCTTAACTGTTATTAATTTTCTGGAAAGAGCATTTCTCAATCGTTTAATAGCTACGAGGGGAATGATAAAATGGCCCTCCAGGTCACCAGATCTAGCACCCCATGATTTATTTCTGTGGGGATTTTTAAAGGAAACCTCGTACAAACATACGTTTGAACGAGCCAATAATAATTTAGTTGAATTACCGGAAAAACTTATCCAACTTTGTGCAAGCATTACTCCAAATCAACTCAATGATATGAGAGGTTCATTGTATACTCGGTATATCTATTGTTTGGCACAGGAAGGTGGTTTGTTTGAATCCTTACTTCATTAATTTATTGTTTGATAATTATTAGTCGATTTTAGTTTCTGAGGGTTATTTAATTTTATTTCAATGTTCTAATTTTGTAATTTAATAAGAATAATTTATTTTTTGATAATTATTAGTTGATTTTAGTTTCCGAGTTATTTAATTTTATATTAATGTTCTATTTTCATTTCGGTTTTAATAAGAATTATTATTTTATTCCCATAGCATTTATGGCTAAAAAAAACTGCGGAAATGCTTTCAATAGAAGAAATTATTTGTCAAAAATGTGACAAATACCTTCTTCGCTTTTGGCGAAGAGATATTGTCTCGTTTCGTATTAGAAATTATTACCTACGTCTGCACCCATCCTTAGTTCATGCCGTACTAAATTAAATTTATTGTGTGCCTCTGCTTTCACGATTTATAGAACTAACGGGGCGTGGTCAATTACATCGTTATTCCTGAACCCCAAACTGCATTTTCCGTTGATTTCGTCTCATTATTATAGTTCGCGAGAAAATGAAAGTTTGAAAAAAGCTTTATTTTTACTTATTTTCTATGATAACTCGGCGAAATGTAAAGATTTCGAGAAAATACCTACATATTTTATTTACTCCTTCACTAAGCTGCATAACAGCATGGATATCGTTGGATTTGGTTTCTTGGGCAAATCACGTATGGCAATGGTGGTAGAACCTTTATATGAAAACAATATGGCTTTTATAGCTAACTTTGTAAATTATTACTTCTTAGAATTCAACTGGCTGAACAGCAACAAAACAATCTTACTCAAATAGAAGCTGTAGAGTCTATTAAATGAAATAGATAAATACGTTTCAACATTGTATAATTCTTAGGCCGTAGTAGCTAAACATCATAGGCGTACGCAGGGGTTCTATGAGGATGTTTAACACCAACGACTTCGTCTAACATTTACAACTTGGCGCCCTTATATACCCTGCGTACGACCCTGCTAAACATTAATTAGTGTTACTGGGATTTTTTTACAGTGTTTATATTATTATTAATTAAGAACATCGTTTGCGGCATTCTCCTCGAACAAACAAAATGTAAAATTTAAAAGAAGGGAAAAGGGTCAAATATTTGGTTTAACAATTTTGTTTAATAACTTGTATATTATTAAGAATATATTTATATTATTTGTTGTTTTATTAAATCAGTCTTTAAGCATATATACAGGTGTTCAGTTTAAGGGAAGGTCACGTAAGTATTTGCAGTTTTCTTCATTTTAACCTGGATGATTTATGAATTATTTAGTTGTGCTAATCGTGACTACCAATAAAAAGGGCCTCTTGTAGCCCTCTGCCTTAATAACGAGTGACATTATTATGTCAAAGATGTTGAAAAAGTGGACAACTTTTTATGATTTTATTTCGGGTTTGTTTTAAAACATAATATTTGAAAAATAAGCGTAATTTATTCAGTATATTACACAGACGGATCTAAGACTCAGGAGGGAACTGGTGCTGGCATACACGGCTGCAAACCAAAGGCTCGTATATCGGTGCCACTTGGAAGGTATCCTAGTGTATTCCAAGCAGAAGTATATGCCATATTGGTGTGTGCAAGCGAGAATCTCAGGAGAGGTATCGCCAACAAACATATTTATATATGTAGCGACAGCCAAGCAGCCTTGAGGGCTCTTGTGTCAAACAAAGTGACCTCAAGACTAGTTTTAAACTGTCGGAATATTTTGAGAGAACTGTGCGAACACAACTCTGTCAAACTCATATGGGTGCCCGGTCACAGAGGTGTGGAGGGCAACGAAGAAGCAGACCGATTGGCGGGAGAAGGAGCAATAACTCCATTCCCTGGCCTTGAGCCAGCCTTCGGTTTGCCAAGAAGTCTGATTCAATCAGAGTTACGAGACTGGGCCACTGCAAGGTTCAGCAACTATTGGACCCAGGCTACTGGAATGAGGCAGTCGAGGCTCCATATAAAGGGGCCCTCGACTGACTCAACCATTAAGTGGCTGCTTGGGCTCGATAGAGAAAAAATGAGACGGATTGTAGGCTTGTTAACAGGACACTGTCCTCTGAACAAACATCTTCACACAATGGGGTTGAAAAACAGCCCTATTTGTAGGATGTGTGGAGTGGAGGATGAAACCACCACTCATATCCTATGCAATTGCGCACCCTTAGGTGCGTTAAGGTATAGGCATCTCCAAAGGCAGTTTTTACAGCCGGAGGAGTTACGGGATCAACCATGGAAGAGACTGCTATCCTTTGCGGAGAGCACTGGTCTCTTCTAGAAGATCCCACATGACGCGAATGCACAATGGGCCGGCAGGCCTGAGTGCTGCGGATTCCACAGATCTGCTCGCGCGATAAAAATATTCAGTATATTGAATCTTTAACCACGTGGGGAAACATTTTCTGCAGATTTTTTTCGCGGCATACCCTGGATTGGTTCCACTTGATGAACAAAAAACATGTGAAATTTCAAGGGAAAGGGTGTCCCCGAGCCCTTAAATATTAAAATAAAACATTTATGTATATAAAAAAATCGAGGTCAAAACTAAAGGATGAAAGGTTTTTCGCCTGCTGTTTTTCTTTAATCTTTGTCCATAGTGCGTCGTACTGAAAACTGTATTTATATAGATGGAAGTCATTTTGTCCAATTAATGTAAATAAACAACTCATCGGTAAGTTTTAGACTTCACGGACATCCATTGAAATACAGAATGCAGAGGTCCTCAAACGTTTTTTAGCTTTTCTCGTATTATTGACCTAGGTCAGTTTTGGAAGTGCCCCTAGAGAAAAGTTGTATAGGTTTTTTGTTGATTTGGTCAAGACAAGAACCTAATTAGGGTAATATACACAATGTGACCCACTTAAGATGGGAACACCCCTATATAATTGATGCTTAATTAACTTCAAACTTCGGTGGTAAGAAAAGATCGATAAGGTGAATCTTAGAACCTTGTTATATGTGATGCATGTCAGTAGCGTGCAATTTTAAGGGGGTTTAATAAGTCGATTTTTGAAAAAATAGTATTAGCGATTTTTTTAGAAAAAACTAGTACTACGTTCTTAATCAGCACCTTTAGAAACATCTTTGTACAAGATTTTATTGTAGTGGGTTCAAAGGTGTTTGAGATAATGGCCGTCAAAACACAATTTTTCGAGCAAAAACTAATTTTTATCAGGAAAACGAATTCTCAAATCAAACACATGTATTCTTTATTTTTTGTTCAGGGTAATGTATTGTACCAGTTTGAATTGATTTTAAAGCGAAATAATGATTTATTTAATAAGGCAAAAATTCTAATTCGTACATATCTACCATTTTTCGACAAAGAATTTTCAATAAAGATCTAAGTAAGCCATGAAAACAAAAGTTGTTGCAAGTGTCAATTTATTTATTTTTATCATTTTCACTACCTTTTATCATTTTTTTATTAATTTTGTTGTAAAATCAGTCTAGTACAATGCATTATCCCGAACAAGAAATTAGGATATTTTTTTGACTTGGGAAAAATTAGTTTTGGTTCAAAAAATTGTATATTTTGACAGCCACTCAAACACCTTTGAACCCACTACGATGCAACCTCGTTCAAAGGGGTTTCGAAAGGTGCTAATTAAAATACCTTACTAGTTTTTTCTAAAAAAATCTATAAGATCTTTTTTTGAAAAATCGACTATTCAAACCCCCTTAAAATTGTACGCTGCTGACATGTGTCACATACTACTAAGTTCAAAGAATCATCTTATTGATGTCTTCTTACCACCAAGTTAATCAAGTATCAATTAACGGCTGTACAGGGGTATTGCGATCTTAAGTGGGTTACACTGTATAACTAAAACAAGTAATGTGAAAACTCATTATGTTACTAAGAAGATGCATTGTATGTTTTTTTTGTAAATATGCTACATATTAGTGTATTATGGTGTTCATTATGGAACTTCTGTATGAAAATATTACTTTACGTGAAACCTGAAGTAATGTTGAAAACGCCAAAATTGATGTCATTTATTGGGTCTCCAAATTTTCATATACGTAATTAAAGGCAAGAAATTGGGCGCTATTATTTTCTGGCCACTAAGTAAATATGTTAATACACTGACATTCTATTTATTGCGTATGCTGACGAATAACCGGCAAATAATTACGTGACTTCACATATATTAAAAACGATTTATTTAGTCATCATATTTAGTCTTATTTTAACAATTTTGAAAAGGTCGGTTCGAAAGGGTCAGAGGCACAGCTTAGGAAAGGCATGCTGATATGATGAGGTTCTAGAGTTACATTGAAGTATTCTCATACTTACGTACAGTACAATGTTTAATATATAGCCAAGATAAGCGTTATGCTTAAAGATAGAAAGATGAGCAATATGGTTTTACAACTTTCGGAATCGCTTGACAATAGAACTGTACTAATAGTAGGGTTCGGATGACAGCGCTCTTTCGCGATTTCCGATTTTTAGTTTGTTTTTATCTTGCGGGCATTTCACATAGGAAAATGATACATCTTGTTAATGTCATGACGCTAAAAGTTGATGACATTAACAAGATAAAGAAGAAGAAATAAAAACATTCTTGCAAACGCGTCTGAGTCCACCCCTCGTAAATTTCGAAATACAGCTCTGTCATGCAAATCCTGTTCCGTTTTCATAAAACTTTTTGCATTGAGTTTCTGCAGAGTACAAAAAAGTTTACCCTTTAAAAACTGCCGCCTTTTACTTGGGAGTGATTCCCACCCCTTCTAGAGGGGTGCACAAAAAAGTAACGTAGTAACCACTGAATCTGATATAGAATCAAATTGTAAGAGAAGGGCGAAAAGGGCGAAAACAGTTTCAAAGGCTAAGCATTTCCAAGAAAAAAAAAAGATAGATTTCATGGAAATGTAATCCATCTGAATGAAAAATTTGCCAAAAGACGAAGTATGCAAATAAACTCATTTTAGACCTTTGTTCTCATGTTAACTAAATCTTCATAGCCGTAGGGGGTTATGTGGATACTGGTTTACTCTGCATAGTCGTAGGGGATTGTGTGGAAACTAGAGCTTAGAGCTGTGTATTTATCATACACAGCAAAAAAGATTTTTCAAAAAACCTTGAAAAAGGAAACAATAGATTTCCGAAACGTCGGCGAAATATTTAATTTCAAGTTTTTATACTTAAAAAGCAACCTTTAACTGATCCTTTGACGTAAAAGTCACAGGCGTAGAGGTTATTTACCAGTAACATACTGGTTAATTGTGATATTTTGTAGATTCCCCGAGCACCGCTTAAAAAGAAAACATACGTGTGGCAGGAAGTCCCAAAGAATTGAAGAAGGAAAAAAATATTTGATTATATCTCGACTGATAAGTGTTCGAGTGCCATTTTTAAACTATTCTATTTTTATAACTATTAGGTGCGCATAACTAAAAAGTGCAATATAATAACACAAACAGTAATATTGTAATCTCAGAAAAAAATAATGTTTAAAAAAAAAATTCTGTACAATGAGTAATTCTAAAAATATGGCCGTTTAAATATGGCACTCGAATTATAGCGGAGATACAATATTCAAAATGTTTTTTATCCTAACAATGTTAAAAATATTATAAAGAAAAATTTCGAGTTTTCCCGATGCAATTGTTAGGTACACGGTATCTTTAAGACAGAACAGTTCATCTACATTGGCGCTAAAAGTACCTATAATAAAGTGCCAACAATTGATAGATTTTTATGAAGTATCGTTTTATGTATTTAATTTTTGTTTACACTGCTCACAAGTTCTTTTATGCCAAATCATGTTTCTATCCATGCTGAATATAGAAGAAAAGTTTGTGGGCCATGTGGAAAGAAAATCATCGTTGAAAAGAAAAAAGTCAATAATTTCAGATCAACAGACCGCCAGGAACAGTTAATAAGAAAATTTGTTTATAAAAATTATAATGCGAAGGACGAAAGATTTCCTCTTAGTATGTTATGTTCGACTTGTCACATTTTAGCGGAACACGAAAAAGAAAATACAAGAAGGCCCTTACAAAGAACGTCAAATTACCAAAGTATTTTACTTCCAAAAGCTACAAGAGTGCGCAAATCTTCAACTAGTGATTTTCCTATTTGTAATTGTTATGTATGCTTCACCGCTAGATTCAAGGGTCATACTACTAGTAGTATGACTCAAGGGTGTTGGCACTTTATTATCAGACCACAAACAAGAAACTGAAATGATTTTAAATAATTCGATACACACTTTCCACTAATATTTTAAAATAATAAAAGTAGCAACAGATGAAAACGTTCGCTCTGCTGGTTAAAGAGAAACTGAAAACCGAAAAGTTAATAATGTAAAAGTAAAGCAGTAGAAAAATATATTGATATAGATATATTGTATCAATAACAAGTTGCGACGTGCCTTGTATTTGTTTATTCGATCAAGATACGCTAGGAAGAATACAAAACAATAAGCATATATGCTTAAAAATTCAGTCACATTTAGTTTTGGATCTTAAACTTCTCCCGATGATTACTTGAGAAAAGGATCAGCTTCAATTTCACCAGAAACATTTTTGGGTAATATAAGGCATAAGAAAGGTTCCCGTAAGTATTTTTTAGCGCCAATGTAGACGAACTTTTTGTATTAAAAAGACACCGTGGCTAGTAGAATGAAAATTAAATAATCGTGTTGGCTTGTGTTAATACCGATACAGTAATACATTAGTAACGCACTTTTGGTATTTTAAAGCCCTCATTTTAGAAAATATAAGAAGTAAAGTAACGTAAAGTAAAGAAGTAAAGAAACATTTACAAATAATAATAATGCAATTCTGTGAAATTAATAGTTTTGGAAGTATGGCTGTTCAAATATTAGGCTTGAACTTTGAGTTTCCAAAAAATATATTTAAATCTCAACTTTTTCGAAAATATCTGACCCTCACGTAAACCGTGCTCAGATTAGGAGTTCTTAAAATTGCCTTGAAAATATATTTTTTAAATTCGCTGTGGCATTAAATATACTTAATCAAATTATGACCAAAATAAAATCGATAAAGAAATACGAAATCCTTGAACGCATACAAGTCAGTGGCGGCTCGTCAGGGGAGGCAGGGGAGGCTGAGCCTCCCCTTGGAAGAACCACCATATCTTCAAAAGTAATATCTTAAGAAATTTCTATTAGGTATATCTCAATTTTCAATATTTTTTATTGTTTATTATTCAATAATTAATTTTCAGTTTATATATAACATTTTTGCATTTCCTTTCCACAAACATACCTATAACGTTACAGTCCGGATAGTCTTTGTATGCATATTTCCCGGTCGGCCGGTCTTTTACTGAATGAACACTCTGGTTCGCTGGAGGCTAATACGAAATAGCTTCCAACTTTACCGCATTTACTTATAACACGAATGACCTTGAATTTCTTTGCGCTGTGTAAAATAGCAACACTTGGAATAGCCAAGTATGAGGCTAGCCTCCAGATCTCAGTTCTTTATAGCGCATGTGCACAGGTCATTCAAGAGTCAGGTGATTCACAAAGAAAACGAACTGACGTCTGACAGTTGCGTTTAGCCGGTTATAAGAACAACTTGACGTATAAATACATAAAACACATTTGATAGGCGGGCTAGAAATAAGTGCTCTAGGTGAAAATATTCCCAACATGTCTTGTTGTCCAGACGTGGTGGATTATTTGTTATTAAATGGATTTACTACTCTTATTTATGACGAAAAGGTAAGAATTAAAAGAAATGCCAGGCCTACACCAGCAATACTTTCGTTAGTTTTTAAAAGTGGTAAACAAAACGGAGGGTTTTGTGATAACAATTATAAAAAAGTCGAGTGGTTAACGGCATCAACAGTTAGAAACAAATTATATTGTTGGAGATGTTTATTATTTACTAATGATCAATCCTCAATTTGGGGCAGGGCCGGGTTTAATAATTTGCAAAATTTGTCGCGAGGTTTAGAAAGGCACGAAAAATCCCAGGAGCACATTTCATCTTGCATTAAATTCGAAATGTTTGGTAAACAAAATATTGTAAATTTCTTGGATTCTGCACATAAGAGAGAAATAGAAAATGTTAACGAAAAGGTCCGTGAGAATAGGGAAATATTAAAGAGGTTAATAGATGCCGTTATATAGTTATCTTCACAAGAAAATTCTTTCCGAGGACGTGACGAAAAACGAGAATCGTGCAATAAAGGAAATTTCAAGAGCTGGTAGATTTTTTAAAAACTAATGACCCAAAATTAGAGAAATTTTTGAATAACGCCACTATTTTTTGAGACAATTCCGGTAAGCTTCTGTAGAATGATCATTTTCACTACTTAAACGCATAAAAACATTTTTACTAGAAACAAAATGAGTCAAGACCGCCTTTCAAATGCATCGCTTATTTCAATAGAAAAACGTTTTTTGTCAGAATTGAGGAAACGCGATTCATTTTATGATGAAATAATGAACCATTTTGCTAGTTCCAAAAATCGCAGGTTACCACTCATTTATAAAAATATTCAGGCTTTAAAGCAGAGATTATAGGTGGTTGTTATTTTAGAAAAAATATTTATTTGTGTTATTTATTTTTTAGGAAATATTTTTTATAATTCTCCATAATATAGAGTTCCGCGGTTATATTTTTTTATATAACTTCTTTCTCAAAACTATTTTAATTTCTATTAAAACTTATAATTTTACACGCCTGGCAGTGATAATGAATACAATTTTTTGTTTGTAGAAAAACACTTTAATTTTTTTACCAAAACTATTTTTATTTTTATTAAAAGTTATATAATTTAATTACAAGTGGGATAGTAGGACTCCTTTGGATACCGATACTCGAGTCTTAGGAACGAGAATTTCATGAGAATGATTTTTTCATCTCATCATATTTTCTATTACCTTTTCATTCTATTATTTTATTAGTTCTATTCTCTCAAGTCGTGAATCGGTATCCTGGCGAACAACCCATGGCAAAAAAATGTAACGCGCCGTTGTAATACCTCAGGGGTGGTGGGGAAATGTACAAATTGTAGTCATATTGCACATCAGTTGTCTTTCAGAATATCAAGCCTCCTCTGCAGACAATATCACGAGCCGCCACTGATACAAGTCTTGCGTTAGCTAAAAAAGGATTGTGTGCAGCTAACTTCATTAGTTCCACGCATCCATGCATGATGCATTACCAGAGTGTATAAAAAGGATTTACTTACGAGTGCAATTATGGATGGGATATAGTTTGTAAGTGGAACACTTTAGTTGAAAGCGTGATTGTTATTCCTTAATACCAGTTAATATGAACCAAGCACCAGCTTAATTTTTGCATCTGTAAAACAGATTGTGGATCGACTTGCTGTTGTAGAAAAGGCATTGTATTCCAGCTTGTTCAGTATGTAATGGAAGTAGTTGTATGAACACTTCATCCATTGAAACTAATGACATTGTTTGTAATGACAATTGTAAAGAAGTTGATGTTATGTAAAAAAAATATGAATAATTATTTTCCTACTAATTTTCGTTTCTTAATTTCATGTAAATCATAAAAAAGCATGTATGCCAATTACAGCAATTTTTACTTATCTTATAGAATACACAGCCACACAAAAAAAACTAAATTTCGCTTTCACCAAGGAAACCTAGTACACCCTAGGTTTTTGGGGTCACTGAATCCGAATCCGAGGTCGGTTTGTCGTTATCAGATCGCGTTAAGGTCATTTCAAGGTCAAATCATTAGATTTCGAGAGACAAATTTGAACAAAATTTGTATATAGGTTTTTGAGGTCGCTGAATAAAAATCCGACGTCGGTTTGTCGGAATCAGGTCGCGTTAAGGCCATTTCAAGCTCAAAGCATTAGATTTAGACAGAAAAATTTCAGAAAATTTGTGTATAAGTTTTTGAGGTCGCTGAATCCAAATCCGAGGTCGGCTTGACGGTATCAGGTCGCGTTAAGGTCATTTCAAGGTCGAATGGTGGAAAACCTGACAAAAATATTCACCTGTTATGTCGCAATTTTTCCAACTCTTTTATTAGATCATTAAGTTACTCTCACGTTGTGAACTTGGTCTATTTTTCAAATCAAACACATTTAATTTTACGAGCTATGCACATTGTCGAGCGTGTCCATATCTTGTAATCCAAAAATGGATTCTTTTGCCTGCCTGAACCATTTTGCTTTTCTAGACATTTGGTCGAAAATAACTTATTTGGACAGTGTCCGATTTCAATATACAGCTATTCTCGCAGCTTCAGCAATACCTTTTATGAGACCACTTTCAAGATAAAAATATACTTACGGTAGATCTACTCCTATTTATGACATCGTTCCTTTGTAAACTTTTTAAAGTGCATTTTGATTTCATTAAACATTTTTAAAAATGTTTAAGTCATTCCTTATGCATCTTTAAATTTTATAAAATTAGTCTTTACCTGCTGCCTCGTCAAGTGCGATGTCGGTGACAACTGTCCCGAAAGGGAATGTGTAGAATGATCCGCTCATCAGTTTATCGAGGTACAAATCAATATTTATGTATCACAAATCTCTGCTTATGCGTGAAATAACAGGTGAATATTTTTGTCAGTTTTTCCACCATTCGACCTCGAAATAATCTTAATGCGACCTCGGATTTGAATTCAGCGACCTCAAAAACCTATTTACAAATTTTTTCAAATTTATTGTCGAATCCTAATGGTTCGACCTTGAAATGACCTTAGCGCGACCTGATACCGACAAAACGACGTCGGATTTGGATTCAGCGACCTCAAAAACCTATACACAAATTATTTTCAAATTTTTCTGTCAAAATATAATGATTTGACCTTGAAATGACCTTAATGCGACCTGATACCGACAAACCGTCCTCGGATTTGGATTTAGCGACCTTAAAAACCTATTTACAAATTTTTTCAAATTTATTGTCGAATCCTAATGATTTGACCTTGAAATGACCTTAACACGACCTGATACAGACAAACCGATTCGGAGGCAGCGACCCCAAAAACCTAGGGTATACTAGGTTTCGTTGGTGGAAGCGAACATTTTTTTTTATATGGCTGTGATATTATACATATTTCTGTTCTTTGATGTGGCCATTTTAAACCTGCCATTTTTTAAAAACATATCACATGTTTGCAATTACCGACCGCACAAACAAATACAAACACTCTCAGCAACTAATTCTTAATAATTGGCCTATTACCAGCGGTGATTTAAAACCCTTGGAACGAAAGCCGACATTCTGCTCCTAACAATATTCTACATAGTCCTTAACCCCTTCATTGCCAACCAAATTTTAAGAAAAATGACTATAGCGCAAAAACTGAAAAATTTGTCAAATATAGAAGAAAAATCTTCTTACTTGGAGGTTTTTGCAGGATCCAATAACTTATCTAGGAACACAAAAGGTAATGTATGCAACCAGGCGTTGTGCTCAATGTTTTCACAACAAACGTATACGGAAGGGAGTTCGATTTGTATGTGGAGAGTGTTACGTTGGATTATGCCAAGATTTTTTGTTCTCTTAAGATCTCCATAAAACTTTACTACCGCACTAACTTTATTCACAACTTTCTCAAATTCTTCAATGTAGAAATAAATAACTTTGAGAAACAAAAAAAAATAAATAAAAAAAGTAGAAAGCAAAAGAAATTAGAAAAAGCGACATACTTTTTTCTGAAAGTATCCTGCATTATTTTCGTTGTAAACCTCAGTCATCTTTATATCTTTTACCTAAATATCAACAGTGAGACACTATAATTTACAAATTAGAACAAACTAAATGCAACTAGTCGTTTGTTCCTTTAATCTCTATCTATTAATTGACATATGCAGTATTTTACATTACATTTACAATAAACCCTAATTCAATATTTTACAATATTAGTAAAATATTAAATCATCCTGACTTTATTATATAGTTTCATTTTTGACTACCAATTATATACAAATTTTCGGTTGTATTTTTACAGTCTTAATTACAAGAGAACATTTCTCCTCTTTGGTTAATCCATTTTTGCAATAAGTGCGAATTTTCTAAGCATATGTAAAATATAACAGGACTAAATATAAAAATGGGGGGCCCAGCTCTTTCGTACAATTATGCACAATGTGCTAAAATATAGCTATATTTATTGGGAAAAATTTGTGGATGCCACAAGGGTCGGTATTGGGGTCTATTCTATTGCTACGTTTATATACGGCTTTGAGCTAACGTTTTTTACATATATGTCACACTATGATTCTGAATATCAAGATCTAAATACGCAAAAATATTGATATAAGTAAAATCAGAGTGCATCAATGTTATCAAAAATCTGTTAATATTAAATATCTATATTCAATATTATAATATAAAGCCATCAAGTATTGTAAAAATTCTTATTTATAAAATTATGTACAGTGTAAATAATATAAATAATGTGCAACAAGATTTTGTAAATGTACTAGTTTCAGAATGCAGCATTTTATTTATACGTATTTTGTGACCTTTGGTAATAATTATTTCATATTTTAAATCTATTTACAAAATTAACAGCAGATGAAAGAACTGGGCACTTTCAAGCATAGTTAGTACAAAATATATAAATAATTTACTTGTTTTGTGTGTAATATACATGGTCTAGTTCGACAAGTCGTACCTAGATTATCTGGATAATTTACAAATATTCTAAAAAACATGAGAAAAAAGACTTATTCTTCGAACAGTTTATTTGTTTCTCGAATATTACTCGGCCAATTTATAAATTTAGAAGAAAAGAACGCCTAATAAAAATAGATAATTTCCGTCAATTTTTCACTTTCATAGTGGATAGATATAGTGCGTTTTTGTGGAGTTGAAATCAATGGGGTCAAAAGCTGGAAGATATGACGTGCCATTTATTGTATTTTTTTCTTAAATATCCCTGGTTGTATAGCTTGTATCTTAATGGGGAAAACAGATTGTCTATAATGAAATTGAAAAGAAAACTAGATTTATCCAAACCTTCTTGATCAGTTCGTTAAGTTTAAAAGAATAAAAGTAATAGTGATAACTTAAACAATAACGCAAATACAGTGTGACCCATTTTGAATGGAAACACCCCTGTAAAAATGTGTTTATTATCTGACTTTAACGGGGATTTTTTTAAAAGATAGCCCATCGAAATCTCTATTTTGTGACAAAAATTTTGAGATAAATTTCAATTTTCAAGACCTACTATGATTTTTTTCAATGTCAAAAATGGATTTTTAAAAATAAAATCTAACTATACCACTAGATTCAGAAACAGCTCAAATGGGTAAATCAAAAATTTCGTAAAAAGATATTAAATAATGCCAGATTTATAACAAAATGAATGTACGTAATATTTTATAATAACTTTTACATGATATTTTATAAAAATCGAAGTAGCCCATGAAAAATAAACAGTAGAAAAGTGGATAATTTTAATAAATATTGTCTTTTTAACAAACATAATCATATTTGACTTAAAAACATGCATGAACAATTGAAAGTAATAATAATTAGGTATTTAATAAATAAAATAACAATACATTACAACATTGCACTAAAACTAAAACACGATAATACAATCCATCTTAAATTTTTGTAGCCTCTACAAGGCCGCCGTTTATTTCGATGCACTTGTCGAATCGTTTTTAAATATTCTTTAAGACATTCTGTAATTGTTGCCGGGTAACTTCTGCACAAGCTTGTCTTATTCTTGCACACAAATCTTCTCCATTACTCGGGCGTGACCTGTAAATTTTAGATTTTATTAAACCCCATAAAAAGAAGTCCATCGTTGTTAAGTCCGAGAATCGGGGTGGCCATCTAATTAACGGACTACTTCGACCTATCCATCGATTAGTAAAGTTAGCATTAAGCCATCTGGTAACCACTCTGGTATTATGGACAGGGTTGCCATCTGATGGAAAGTGTAGATTTACTCTTTTTGTATTGAAAGTTCATGTAGCATATTCGAAAATTCGTTTCTTAGGAACTGTAAAAACTGCATGCTATTCATATTACCTTAAAAAAAGAAAGGACCAATGATTGTTTCATTGAGTAGCCCACACCAAACATTAACTTTTTGGGAATATTGTCTTTTACAATTAATGACCCACTTTGTTTTTTTTGTATCCCAAAACCTACAATTTTGTGACGATACAACCCCATTTGTGGTAAAAGTTGTCTCATCGCTGAATAATGTAGTTTTCAAAAAATTTCTGTTATTAAGATACTCTCCTTGAGCCCAGAAGCAAAATTCCGTCCGTGTTTCATCATCACCAGATCCCAACGTATGCAAAA
The DNA here is from genome assembly GCA_963583905.1 of Stenurella melanura. Lineage (NCBI taxonomy): Eukaryota > Metazoa > Arthropoda > Insecta > Coleoptera > Cerambycidae > Stenurella > Stenurella melanura. The sequence goes on from OY757316.1 coordinate 20,327,399, forward strand.
ACTTGGGTTTGAATGGTTTTACCTTATTCTTTTTAAGGCATCGGCGAATATTTTCTCTAGGTAAATTCAAATCTAAGCTAGCTACTCTTACACTGGAGTTTGGATTATTGTTAAAATAATTTTAAACGGTCTGCTCGTACCTGGGTCTTCTATGTACATTATCCGTTCTTATAATACGCCTTGTCACAGCGTCACACTCATTAAAAATTTTGTTTATTTTAGAAAAAGTACTTTTAGTGATGTTGGGCCTATTCGGGTGCCTATTATTAAATATCTCACATACCTCTCCCAAAGTTCTGTCATTATCTCCTCTAAGGCGCACAAGTTCAATTTTTTTTACTACATTTAGATCATCCATAATTTTAAGTTCAAACTAATAAACTAATACTTTATAATATTATTATCAATTTTATAATTTCAATAACAATATTAGTACAGGCAATGAACATTTTGTAAAAATCTCACAAAAATTAATAGGAGGATCATCTACGGGATTTAAGTAGGTAAAACCTGTAGAATGGAATAATGCATTCTTTGCACTTCCAAGTTCCGGGAAAATTCAAAAAAATTTGGAAAAACTTTATGATTTTCGGTTTTATTGCTCTAGCGGCTAAAATAATAAAAGTACAGAAAAAAGTTTTCAACAAAATTTGTAGCTCGTCTCTATTTCCACAAAAAAGGTCTTTACGAATTTTTGTCTTACTTAAGCAGTTTAGGAGATAAATCCAGTTTTCCACTTATAGTTTTAAGCCGCTCAGAAATGCGCGGAAAATGAGAATTCTCTGGGAGTTTTGTACGACCGAACACATCGATCGATAATTGTGACCATTCAGAGCCGCTAAAAAAATGAAAACAACATAAAATGTAGAGGAAAGTCTCAGCTTTAATGTGGAACTAATCACAAAATTGATAAAAAATGTTATCATAGGGAAAAAGTGTTAGAAGATGGCTTAGTAAACTTTATACAGTTGATTTATTCATATCTTTGAGTTTTATGCATCCTGTCAATTTCTCCCGTAACAATGGGTGCTTTTTCACTGCATGGATTCGATTCCACGCGCTTTAGCCTATATTTTGTGAAAATTTCATTGAATAATGTTAAGAAACAAATAAATAAGTTGTATATGTTTTACGGTATTATTGTGCATTTTCTGAACGTGTATGAATAATGGAGATAAATTCAAAAAGTACTGCATGCATTTAAAAGAAACTCTTAAGTTATTCGAAAGAATATGTTTTATTGTACATATAGTCCGAAAATTATTCCTATTGCTCTTATTATTAATTAAGATATAGCGAATTCAACTTCAAAATTTGGAGGTGATTGATTGATGAGAAATATACCCTCTACTTTGACCGCAAGCCATATTTTTCCATCAAAAGTAATTGCAATAAAATGTTAATTGGATTAATATATTATAATATAAGAATATACGACCAAAATGAATTATCATTCTAACGACTCCCGGCAAGGATATGAATAAATCTGTGGAGCAACTGCACAAAGTTTACTAAGCCATCTTCTGACACTTTTTCTCTATGATAAAATGTTATATGAATTTTGTGATTAGTTCCACATTAAAGCTGAGACTATTCTCTACATTTTGTGTTATTTTCATTTTTTTAGGGGCTCTGAATAGTAAGAATTATCGATCGATGAGCCCGGTCGTACGAAACTCCCGGAGAATTCTAATTTTTCGCGCATTTCGAAGCGGCTTAAAACCCGATTTATCCTCTAAACGGATTAACTAAGACAAAAATTTGTAAAGGCCATTTTGTAGGGAAAGAGACGAGCTACAACTTTTGTTCGGAACTTTTTTCTCTGTTTACATTATTTTGGCCGCTAGAGCAAAAAAAACGAAAATCAAAAAGTTTTTCCAAATTTTTTTGAATTTCCCGGAACTGGGAAATGCAAAGAATGCATCATCTCATTCTCCAGGTTATTACCTATTTAAATCCCAGAGATGATCCTTTTATAAATTTTTGTTATCCTAAATGGCTAATTTGCCTGTACTAATACTCTGAGTATATGCGTATTTTAAAGATTTGACGTCTGACTTTCAAATTTGTTTTCCATGGCACCCTATTATTATCTGTCATTACTCAATAAAAAGACAATATTTTTTAAAACTGTCCACTTCATTTATTTTTATATTGTTTATTTTTCATGGGCTACTTCGATTTTCATAAAAAATCATGTAAAGCTATTATAATATATTACCTACATTAATTTTGTCATAAATCTGTCATTATTTAGTATTTTCTCACGAAATTTAGGATTTACCCATTTGAGATGTCTCTGAATTCAGTGGTATAGTTAGATTGTATAAAAAAAATCAACGCTAATCAAATTGATCTATTTTTGAAAAAAATCATAGTAGGTCTTGAAAATTGAAATTAATCTCTAAATATTTGTCATAAAGTAGAGCTTTCGATGGCCTATCTTTTTAAAAAACTCAGTTAAAATCAGATAATAGACACATTTTATACAGGGGCGTTTCCATTCAAAATAGGAGAATGTGCCTCTAATGGAGATCCTGACAGCAAATAAGTATGTCTGTACTCATTAATTTTCAATAAATAGTGGTGTATTTCTAATTAATTTATGAATTTATAATCTTTTTATACGAAAAATCTGTCATTATTCTTTATTGCAATTAATATTTTTTTTACAATTAATACCACACATATTTTGAGAGTATTTACAACACCAGTTACATGTATAACTTAGGTAAAATGCGTAATCCACTTTTTAACTAAATAAAGACTAATTTTAAAAGAACTGTTAAAAAATGTGGGCAATCTGTTGAATAATACAAGAATAACGAATATGGACGTTCAATTGAAACATAATTTAGTATCAGTTTTGGCAAAATTGGAAGTGCTACCTAAATAACTGGCATATCACGATTAATGGGGCGTTTCCATTCAAAATAGGAGAATGTGCCTCTAATGGAGATCCTGATACCAAATTTCCAGTTAAGATAATTATAACAACGACTAAAAAACTGTAGCAAAATCGAAAATTGAATCGTCGATTGTTATGTCAAGTAGTACAACGATGTTGTATTTTGAATTGTAATTTCTTTTATGTAATTTTTAGCAATAGGAACAATTTAAGGCCTACACCCGCAGTCTAGGACACTCGAGCGTTCGTTTCAGTATTTTCACGGCGCAATAAAATCTGCTTCATCAATTGTGACCCTTCAATTTAATCGTAAAATTGTTTTTTTTATAGATTCTAGTGGCATTACTCATTGCCAAATATTAAGTTAAAAAATTTATTTCAACAATTTTGTGAAATATTTGTATTAAAATTTTACTTTGTATTTTTTCTTTCAGTAAATGGAACAAAAGTTTTCGTTACATTAATAAGAGCACACCACCGTCCTCACTCCACTATAGTATGCAACTCTTATGTGGGGGTATGTAACACATGCCAGTCTATTTACTACGCAAAGAAAAGTTGCGCGTATATCTCAACTAAAATGTACAGACGATTGTAAATAATAGAGACCACACCATATAGTTACATATATTATTGTTTCCTCCTACACATAAAAACAATGAAGATGTTTTCAATACTAAAAGCAAGGTTCCCACTTACAACACGGAAAATAAAGAAGACTTAAACAATAACGTCTTACGGACAACCAACCAGGCTCAGCATATTTCTCTACATATTTTTTGACAAATTTTCTCCCAAAGTGAGATCCCTAAATCTTCTCCAATTCAAATATAAAATAAAAAACCAATTATTTACGAATGTACTATATAAGATCATATTCATAAAATTCAAATTCGTTTTTCATTATAAATTTGGTTTGTACATGTAAACCTTTATATACATATTTCCATGTCACTTTAAATTGGTTTTATTACAATTGTTATAACATGTGTGAGCACTCTGGTTTCTGGTATCTTGACAGCAAATAAGTATGTCTGTCCTCATTAATTTTCAATAAATAGTGATGTATTTCTAATTAATTTATGAAATTATAATCTTTTTATACGAAAAATCTGTCATTATTCTTTATTGCAATTAATATTTTTTTTACAATTAATACCACACATATTTTAAGAGTATTTACAACACCAGTTACATGTATAACTTAGGTAAAATGCGTAATCCACTTTTTAACAGGATTATTGAAGAATAATAAAATGTATGGCGGAGGTGTACGTGTTATGAGAGGTAGTCCTGTGTTAACTAAATAAAGACTAATTTTAAAAGAACTGTTAAAAAATGTGGGCAATCTGTTGAATAATACAAGAATAACGAATATGGGCGTTCAATTGAAAAATAATTTGGTATCAGTTTTGGCAAAATTGGAAGTGCTACCTAAATAACTGGCAGGAGAGATTGTGATGCGCTCAATCTCAATTACATTTAAAAAAATAAACAACTTTGAACAACTGCAGTTAAATATAAGCTAGGAATGAACTGAAAGCTTTCAGCGCAAATAAGAAACTTAATAACTTATCTGTCGAAAAAAACTCCCTTGCTAGACCATGTATATTTACATCGGACAAGAAATAAAAGGAACGTCAGACTTATATCCATGACTTGAGAAGAAAATCATATTGCGCACACAGATACAAAGCAGACAGCCTCATGCAACTTTGTTTCAAAGTGTAGAAAGCTACACAATAACAGAAATAGGATAAGCTGTGACACAAAAATCGATTCATTTTGTTTCTGCTTCCACAATTGCAAACGCGTATCATTGCAGAGTTTCTATTATCAGGTATATTGTTTCTAGTAGTTGGTTGTCAGTGGAGTGTAAGGAGTTGTTCGGATCAAATTTTCGGTTGACCTAATCTTTCCTATTCTTTCTTGGACGTTAAAGTAAGCACAGAAATTATTATTTATACGGAGATACTTAAAGTGTATATAGTCTAGACTGGTCCAAAAAAACTGGAGGTTGTCTTTTTCAAGTGTTTCACAGGCATACGTAAATATACGCCGAAAGAAATTATTGTTCTTTTTTAAATATTTTTTAAATTTTGAACAGATTGATGAAAATCCGTGATAATAATTGGGAAGAAAACTATATTAGTTTTTGATTTTCACTTTATTTCTTGTCAACTGTTTCGCCACACAGTGGCTTCTTCGGATGTTGAGTACTGGTATACTAATTTTACAATGCACAAACTGTATGGTTTCATACAATTTCGATCTAATCCTAATTAAAATATCATGGATAATCCTCTCAGCCCACTTTTATCCGAAATATTTATGGACTCTTTAGAAAACCAAATACATATAAACCCAGAAAGCAATAAATTTCTTTATTGGTATAGATATGTAGATGATATTTTAACTTGTTTCACAGGAACTAAACGACAACTCAACAATTTCCTAAATTTCATAAACTCACTCCACCCTAAAATTAAATTTACTCTCGAAACTGAAACCGAAAACACTATTTATTAACTTTCTAGATTTCACTATTAAAAGACTCAATAGAAAACACGATTTTTCAATTTTTCATAAACCATCCCACACTGACATAAGAATACACAACATCTCAGCACATCCTCGCCAACACAAAACAGCAACATACAACAGGCTTTTGACTGTTCCCTTATCGGAAGAAAATTATATCAAAGAACTACAAATAATAAAACAAATTGCATTCAACAATGGTTACAACCCCGAAGTAATAGACAATATCATTGTGAAAAAATCTTTCAATAAAGTAATTAAAGAAGTGTTTTCAACAATAAAAGATCGAAATACCAGTTTCAAAGTTCTCACTTACATCGGCTACCCAACAGAAAAAACTTCCTCTTAAAAAAAAAAACTAATATTAATCTAGCTTTCAAAACTAATAACATAATAGGAAAACATTTAAAAAATGCAAAAGGCAAAATTTAAAATAAATCAGGCGTCTATAAGTTGACTTGTGGTGCTTGTCCTAAGGTATATATTGGACAAACATGAAGAAATTTTGGTAAACGGTTATCAGAACATAAAAGAAGTTACATCAGTAATAAAACAGACTCAACTTATGCTAACCACCTAATAGAAGTAGGTCACGTATTCAACGAAGAGTTTAAAATTTTACACACTGAGAAAAAAGGGTTAAAACTCGATTTACTAGAATCTCTAGAAATAAATAAACTAAAGTCGTCTGATATTTTATTAAATGACCAAATTGAAACAAACTCATCTACCTTACTTTTATTTGCTTAGACTATTAAAATTAGATTCAATAAATTACCTAGAAATATATGTACCTTTCCATATAGCAACTAAAATTATATTGTACTTTTCCGCTTAGCAATTAAGATTAGGATTAGATCGAAATTGTATAAAACCATATAGTTTGTGCATTGTAAAATTAGTAAACCATTGCTCAACATACGAAGAAGCCACTGTGTGGCGAAACAATTGTCATATTGACAAGAAATAAAGTGAAAATCAAAAACTAATATAGTTTTCTTCCCAATTTTTTAGATTAGGTTTAGTCGTTTCAGCAAATTAATCTCATTGTTTGACCCGAGAAAAATCGTGAATATTTCTTATGGCCCTAATAATAATTTCCCCTACATAATTTATCCAAAGAAACACAACACAATGAGAAAAAATAAATTTCTTACTTTTTTTGTGAAAGATACTAGAACGACTTCAACTAATCGATAAAATATTTATAAAAACGATTTTTCTCTTCAATGTATTTTATATAGGTACTGGTGCAGCGTTTGAAAAAAAAAACAAAATTCGGTTTTCTTGGCATACATACAGGGTGTTCTGAAATACATTTGTACACCCTATATGTATAATTCAAACATTCCGAAAAAGCCCTGTAAAGTGATAATTATTCACTTAGTGAGAATGTTATGACATAAAAGCCACCACATTTCCTTAGAGGACAACTTCTAAAAACTTTTCTCTTTTTCCAAGAATAAACTTTGTATTATGCTTCATTTTGAAGCTGCTGTTTAAACCGTCCCCAAACAGGAATGAAAAGGTCTTATTTACCGTAACATTTACATATTCATGTCGGTTTCTCGAGCATCTTAGACATAAGGAGTCATATTTTGTAGTACGGTGGTCGAGTCATTTTCAAGTAAGTAAAAAATCTACATTTAAAAAATCTGTTGTTTCTCGCTTTTACTCGCGCACTTATACAATCTTCTCAGCTCTGCACTCCCCCATCGAAAATTCCATTATCATGGACCTGACACTTATCATCCATAAGTATGTGACAGATATGGCCGTTTTCGACTATGTTCGTCTTGTGTACTTCGCATTCATCCTTTTCTTCTATGTCTGCTCCATTCTTCTTACACATCACATGATGTCAGAGATTCAATGAGTCCATGTCGGAAATCTAGGGAAGAGAAAGGTATGGTGAAAGTTACCTGAGGCAACGAAATCTAAAAAAAATGTATAACATTGCTGACGTTTTAATGATTTTATGAATTTATGAAAAAATTATGTTGATGTGATTAATGTCAGAGGAAATGGGGGCATCCAAACCCCTGTAGATTATACCGGGTGGCCACGAGTCAATGTACGCCCCCAATATTTTGGTTGTTTTTGTATTTAAAAATTTGGTTATCGGTACACATAAATTAGACAATAATAAGCTACTTTTAGACTAACAGGAATGAAAATATCAAAATATCAAACATCAACTTGTTTTTCTTAAACGGAATTACTATATTTTTTTTATGGTTTCTCATTAAGCATACATTTCTAAGTGCAACAGTTTTTTCAGTTGTAAAAAATTCCAAAAAATAAGTGAGATACGAACAATTTTTTAATTTTTTCAAAATGGCCGCGCCAGATGACTGCGATGTAAGAAAATTACTAAGCAGCTATGGAAATTATTAGTAAGGTTGTAGAGACAAGTCTACAACCTTACTAATAATTTACTAAGAAGAAAATAGTTGTTTGAATTACTGATAGGTACCAGTATTTTTAGTTTTTTTTTCAAAAAAACGGAATTTCTTTTTCATTTTCATCTCCGAAGGGGTCCTATGGAATTTTTTTTTAATAGAACTTTTATTAATCAGAAATAATGGTTCATAAACTATAATTTTTTCGCCATTAATCATTTCTTAACGATATCCTTCGTAATAATAGAAGTATTTTTAAAAAGTAAGCGCCAACAAATTATTTTAATAAGGTACCTATCTACATTTAAATCCAAAATTGCAGATAGCCATGAAAATGACAGACATTCACAACAATTGAATTAGTCTTGACTTACTCACTAATTTTCTGAAGCAAGAGTATCAAAGTTGTTATAAACAACAAAAATAATATAAAATGGCTGAAAATGTTTCAAGAGATGAAAAAGTTGACATGATCATTATTTATGGAGAGACTCGACGTAATGCAACTAGAGCACAAAGTCTGTATGGACGGAGATATCCAAAAAGAAGACAACCTCCGAGAAACTATTTCGCCCGGTTGGAGCAACAATTTAGAACTGAACCTAATGTAGAAATTGAAGAAAGATTTATTGTGGATGAAGAAACGGAAATTAATGTATTGGCTTTAGTGCATGTTGACCCAACCATTTCGATAAGACAAACTGAACATGAATTACCAGTTTCCAAAGAATCAGCCAGAAATTTTTTTAAGAAACACGGCTATCGTTCTTATAAATATCAATTGCATCAATTTTTGTATGAGAATGATTATTATCAACGAATAATAACCTTTTGTAATTGGTTACAGTTACGCCAATTAAGAAATGAGAATTTTATCAAAAACATTTTGTTCACTGATGAATCGAGATTTACAAACCTTGGCTTATTTAATCGAAACAACACTCGATATTGGGCAATTGATAATCCTCACATTGTGAGACAGGGGCGGTTGCAGCAGCGGTTTGGCTTCAATGTTTGGTTAGGCGTATTGGGCGACCATATCATAGGTCCAGTAATTTTTAACGAAACTCTAACTGGACAACCAAGATATCTAGAATTTCTCCAGAATATAATAGTTCCACAGATTAATCAAATTCCCAATACCAATATTGACGAGGTTTACTTCCAACAAGACGGGGCTGGACCACACAATGCTATTATCTTAGGGATTACTTAAATCAATTATTTCCAGATCGTTGGATTGGGACCCATGGTCCAGTCAGATGGCCTGCAAGGTCGCCTGACTTAACCCCACTCTATTTTTTATTTGGGCGCATTTGAAAAATAGAGTCTACATGACTGCTCTAACCACAAGGCAAGATCTGGAAGAAACTAAAAATACTGGTACCTATCAGTAATTCAAACAACTATTTTCTGCTTTACAGACAAGTCTACAACCTTACTAATAATTTCCATAGCCTACTTAGTAATTTTATTACATCGCATTCATCTGACGCGGCCATTTTGAAAAAATTTAAAAAATGTTCGTATCTCACTTATTTTTTGGAATTTATGCTTAATGAGAAACCATTAAAAATATAGTCATTCCATTTAAGAAAAAACAGTTGATATCACTTCCGGTTCAACCGGAAGTGATATTTTCATTCCTGTTAGTCTGAGAGTAGCCTATTATTGTCTAATTTATTTGTACTAAAAACCAAATTTTTAAATACAAAAACAACCAAAATATTGGGAGCGTACATTGACTTGGGGCCACCCGGTATATGATTATTTGAATAATATTTATTTGTTTACGTGTATTCTAACAAAAAAAGAAGCGAATTCGTATTTACTGTAAAACAGATGCATGGTGGCGAGTGGTAGAGATCTGACGTGCAGGCGCCTATTCAAGGTCGCATTAAAATCGGCGTTATAGTCATTTTCAATTATCAAAAGTTTTTATGTATTAAAATTCGGTCGCCAATAAAAAAATGTTAGAGGAAAACGTTAGAATAATGCTATTCGTAATAGCACTAATAAACAACACCGAAAAATATCTACATATAAGAATTATATGTCAAAATGTAGAAATAATGTAAATGCTGTTGGCTTGGTACTAATTATTATTATAATAATTATCGGAACTGTTACTGTCTCATATGCAGATAATAAATAGTTTAAATTTACTGAAATTGTCCTTAATTCTTCAGTTTCTAAATATTTCCTTTATTCTGATCACACGGTTACAGCTTTTTTTACCATCTGGCGTTATTTGGCTAAATTCATATTCGGCTAAATACAGTATTGTTTGCTCCAACATTATTACTAACTGTCGCCGATATCAATTCGAATAGGATTTAAATCCGGGTGACAGGATGGCACGCAATTTGTCGCTTTTTATCATATTTAATAGTTTCGCTCAATTCAAGATTCATGTTCTCGTCAATTAACCACTTGGTCACGTGTGTCGTCCTAGAATTTGTTGACGGTGCTGGATTTGTCTACATATCATTGTCAAGTGCATTGCCAACGATGGTTACATAATTAGTTAGCAAATTAGAAAGTAATTTGCAATCAAACTAAGGATATTCTTGTTTCTCTAAAATACAGCAAGTAAGAATATATGCCTTAAATATTTTATTAATTAAAACTAATAAACATTTAATTATTGGCATGCCATTAACTAAACTCAAAATATAAGCACTAGATATGGTAAATCCCCTGAAGTCTGGAAAATAACTCTAGAGTGCCTAATTTAAAAAGGGGGGATATCAATGATAGATCAAACTATAGACCTATTTCCTTGCTACTTATGTTATCAAAAATCTTTGAGAATGTCAAAACTATAAAAAGCTCAGTACGGATTTAGAAGCAAACTGGACACTGGACACTACCCATGCTATACTCAAGTTTACACAAATTACACTGAATTGTTTTGAAAATGGACATTATTCAGTATTAATATTTTGCGATTTTGGTAAAACGTCTGCATATCCCACAGGATCATGTTGTTAAAACTATGTAAGCATAATTTCAGTAATCACAGTTTTCAAACATTTGAGCTGTCGTTATCAGCTGGCCCTTATAAATCAGGATGTGTGCAGTAAATTGTCAATTAAGGATGAAGTACCAAAGGGATCTATTTTGGGTCCTGTGCTGTTCTTGATTTATATCTCTAACTAGAATATCATTATTGTTGACGCTACAAATGTATAAGTTGTATATAATATGGTGAAACAAACATCTATCTATCTATTTATCTACCTATTAATAATATAAAGTTTAGCCTTAACGGTAAGACTATCTTTAGAGCCATAACAGCTCCTTTGGAGATATGGGCATATTGACAAAATGGCTTGTTTTGGTGATTTTATTGCACATAATGAATGAGTTACTGCGCAACCTACACCGTTCGCCATTATTCATCTGCTTGACAGTAAAAAAATGAATTAAAAATAGCAAGAAAGATATCAACCTCTACCAAAGGCCAGTCGCTCTCTGGACTTGATGGTCTTGAAGGCGAGGATGACGACACACTGACCACGCTTATGGGTGCGGCGGAAATCAGAGGGGGTTTTAGCGTTGGTCAGGCCACTGTAACCACTTGCCCTTCGGGTTCTGGAGACCAGCAATTGTCGGACAACCAACAGCCTATTATTACTGTTACTAGACCTATTAATAGGGCAAGCATTATGTAGACTTCTGCATTTCCTGAAAAAAAAAAAAAATAATAGTGTTATTTCTTCGATGAGACTTTCAAATGAATTGGATTTATCAAATGCAACCGAGGCATTCAGAAGATAGTCTGATGAACGGTAAAATCCAAAATATTCGATACAAACTATATTAAAATTTGTAAAAGTTTTACATATTTATTTGACATCTTTTGTTTATTATTTTCTTCGTTTGGGTAACCAACCCATATATTTTTATTCTTAATAGAATTCATTTCTTGGCAATAATGTCGTAGTTGACATTATTGCCAAATATTAATTTTTGTTGCTTCTAACTTAATTGCTTCTTTAAAATTAACCACACTGTATAGTTTTCATTAAAGGTAGAGCAGGACTCTTTTTTGGCAATAACGTGAAATATCAGTTAAAGATATTTTCTCCCCGCTTTTTAGTTATACCACCAACAGGCAGACATCAAAGCAGTGAATTCCTGTTTTCTTAAACACCCTGCATATCCAAGCGGTGTACATATATATATTTTTTGTATACTGAATGTTGTTTCGCTTATGAGTAACGATTACACAGGTTTGCAAAAAAAAGGTTGTGATCTGGCGAGCTAGACCATGATTCCTTATGTATTTTTGGGTGATGAAAACGGATTTTCAATTTAAAAAATTTTCTGCCGCGTAGATTTTGGCAATAAGAACGGGAATTTAGGTTATTATTGCCAAAACGGAACATTTTTTTAGTAGATCTATGCACAGATCAACAAAAAAAAGTTCTGTTCCCAGGACTAAACCTATCATTCCTTAAGTATTTTTGTGTGGTGAAACCGAATTTTCAATTTAACAAATTTTCTACCTCGTACATTTCGAATAAATCCCGGTTTTTATTGCAAAAATACGGTATTTAAAAGGGAGTTACTCGAAATCTACGCAGTATTAATTCTTTAAATTGAAAATACGTTTTCACTATCCAAAAATACATAAGGAATGATGGTCTGGATCGCCAGATCACAACCTTTTTTTTTGGTAAACCGGTGTTTTTCTGCTTCCCTTAAATGTGGAACAAGCCTGCAACTTTTTTAATCTTCGATCGATTTGAATAATTTCTTTGAAGGGTATAGTGATAAGAACTCTGTAGGTGTATTTTCATTGAAATACATGGCCTGTGAGGCGTTTTCTATAATTACAAACTACTAATTCATGTCAGCTATTGAAAAAAAATGTTTCGATAAATGTATGAAAAATAAATAAAGGAATCGATTTCATTCTAAATATTGTCTAAATGTTATTTGTGGCATTATCTTAATTTTTTTCTTTCTTCAATTCTTTGGGACTTCCTGCCACATGTATGTTTTCTTTTTAAGCGGTGCTCGGGGAATCTACAAAACATCACAGTTAACCAGTATGTTACTGGTAAATAACCTCTACGCCTGCGACTTTTACGTCAAAGGATCAGTTAAAGGTTGATTTTTTTTAAATAAACAGCACAAATAAGTATAAAATATTTCGCCGACGTTTCGGAAATATATTCTGTTTCCTTTTTCAAGGCTTTTTTGAAAATTCTTTTTTTGCTGTGTATGATAAATATACAGCTCTAAGAATGTTTGTTATATTTAATATTCATAGATACTTACTATTTACATAGAACTGTTGATATAGTTAACAGTTTTTTTAGTTTTTATACAATGTTAAGTTTGTGAAGTTCTTCTTTTAACATTGGCAACCAAGTTGTACAGGCATCTACGGAACAATTCGACACGCATGTATCCTAATTCAATAATATTATCGCGGATTCTTTAATTTATCTTTTTTTATTATCTGCCTCTTTTGTTAAAATTTTTGCCGAGTCCCAATTTATTCTGTGTCCATTCTCCCAAGCGTGTTCGCAGATCTGGGACCTCTGAATTTCATTTTTTCTTATATAATTTTGATGTTCGCCCAATCTTACACTAAAAGGTCTGGATGACTCACCCACGTATTGTTTGTTGCACTCACACGGAATACTATAAACGCAGTTTTTTGAATTTTGCTCGTGGTTCTTCGGTTTCGTCTTTGTCAGAATAGATCTTAAAGTGTTGTTAGGTCCAAGATCTGCAAACACGCTTGGGAGAATGGACACAGAATAAACTGAAACTCGGCAAAAATTTTAACAAAAGAGGCAGATAGTAAAAAAAGAAAAATTAAAGAATTCGCGATAATATTATTGAATGAGGATACATGCGTGTCGAATTGTTCCGTAGATATCTGTACAACTTGGTTGCCAATGTTAAAAGAAGAACTTCACAAACTTAACATTGCACAAAAACTAAAAAAAACTGTTAACTATATAAACAGTTCTATGTAAATAGTAAGTATCTATGGATATTGAATATAACGAACATTCTTAGAGCTGTGTATTTATCATACACAGCAAAAAAAGAATTAAAAAAAAAGCCTTGAAAAAGGAAACAGAATATATTTCCGAAACGTCGGCGAAATATTTAATTTCAAGTTTTTATACTTATTTGTGTTGTTTATTTAAAAAAAATCAACCTTTAACTGATCCTTTGACGTAAAAGGCGTAGAGGTTATTTACCAGTAACATACTGGTTAATTGTGATATTTTGTAGATTCCCCGAGCACCGCTTAAAAAGAAAACATACATGTGGCAGGAAGCCCCAAAGAATTGAAGAAAGAAAAAAACTATTTCATTCTGTTGGCGAAGAACTTTATGGTGTATGTGGCTATTTAAAAAAATAATTTTTTTTAATGAAAATAATTTTCTCTTTGTAAAATAAATGATGTTTCCATAACTTATCATCAAAAATCGTGTTTCAAATAATCAGTGTCAAAAAAAAAAAAAAATTCATTGCTAGCAAAAAAAGTCAAACTTTTGTATTTTTCATAAAACAAAATATCTTGAATTACATTATTTTAACATATCCTTAGGATTTTGCAAACAGAGGAAAAAAATTATCTATGAGGACTAAAAGAAAAACTATATGTAAAAATATGAATGATATCTTTGCATTCTTTCGATAACCTGACTTCTAGTTATGCTAGCAAATTAAAATCCTAAAATAAATTTCTTGTGTTACATTCTCATTATAACACTAGCATCCAACATAGTCCCCTACGGCTATGCAGATTAAACTAGTATCTACATGATCTCTGTAGCGTACTCATTTTAAGATAGAAGCTACATGTACATTTCATATAGAGCTCCCCAAAAAGAAATGAAAAGCGGTAACCAAGAAAGAAAATAAGAAATACTTCAAGAATAATATTCTGACAAAAAATTTATAAGATTTAATTTACTGTTTGTTTTAACTTGAAACAATATTATATTATTGTATTATACATTTGCAATATATGATAATTCAAGATATTTAATTTTATTTTATTAAATCTGTGGTTAACCTAACCACAATTGGTGACCCACAAGTTTCTAATTTTATTGTTAAATTACGTGAATATTTTGATAATTTACAATTTACTGCCTCAAAACGTCAATTTTGTCAAAAATCTTTTATCAGCTCTGATATTAACAATTGTACATACGTTTTCCTTCGAGAAGCTCGATTGAAATCTAAGTTTTCACCTTTATTTGATGGGCCTTTTGAGGTAGTTTCTCGAACTGATAAGATTATGACTATCCTTAAACGGGGTAAAGCTGTCACTGTCAGTCTTGACAGAGTTAAACCCGCTTATTTGTTGACTGATGAGGTGGATCAAACTTTTACTTCTTTACCTAAACGTGTTCATTTTGTTATTGATTGCTTGCGGTAATTTTTCTTTTGGCAGAGGGGTATATGTAGCGTACTCATTTTAAAATAGAAGCTACATGTACATTTCATATAGAGCTCCCCAAAAAGAAATGAAAAGCGGTAACCAAGAAAGAAAATAAGAAATACTTCAAGAATAATATTCTGACAAAAAATTAATAAGATTTAATTTACTGTTTGTTTTAACTTGAAACAATATTATATTATTGTATTATACATTTGCAATATATGATAATTCAAGATATTTAATTTTATTTTATTAAATCTGTGGTTAACCTAACCACAATCTCCTACGGTATGAAGATTTAGTTGAAAATGAGAACAAAAGCCTGAAATTAATTTTTTGACCTACCTTGTCTTTAAATTTTTTAAATTCTAATGGATTACATTTTCATAAAATCTCTCATTCAGTTTCTTGGAAATGCTTAGCCTTTGAAACGTTTTTCGCCCTTATTCTGAGCTCATCAGAAAAGCACAAAGCCACTCATAACGATGTTCCATGCAAAACCAAGGTAATATCCATGAATAAGTATTATGTTTGACATCATTATGAGTGGCTTTGTGCTTTTCTGATGAGCTCAGAATGAGGGCGAAAAACGTTTCAAAGGCCAAGCATTTCCAAGAAACTGAATGAGAGGGAGATTTTATGAAAATGTAATTCATTAGAATGAAAAAGTAATCCATTAGAATGAAAACCTTTTAAAGGAAAGATAGGTAAATAAATTAATTTCAGGCCTCTGTTCTCATTTTTAACTGAATTTACATACCGTAGGGCATCATGTAGATACTGGTTTAATCTGCTTAGCCGTAGGGGACTATGTTGGATGCTAGTGTTATAATGAGAATGTCAAATAAGAAATTGGACAAATTTGTTTCAGGATTTTAACTTGCTAGCATAACCAGACGTCAGGTTATCGAAAGAATGCAAAGATTTCATTAATATTTTTACATATAGTTTTTCTTTTAGTTCTCATAGATAGTTTTACTTCCACATCCACGTAGTGGATTGAAAGCATAGTAATCGTAAAAAAATGTTTAACATTTAACATTTTTTATGTTGAAATAAGTTTAGAATGTCATGAAACATAGAGATTTTAAATTTGAGCAACAAAAAAATTTTCTGTCTTTCGGTCTGTCTGTGTAACTTTCTTTGGTCCGTACGTTTTCTCCAGAACGGTTTAAGATATTGACCAAATTTTGTACACGTATATATTATAACGAGATCTGGAACTGGATTGTTTTTTCAACATATCCGGTGAAGGGTTTGGGGGGCAAATAGGGGTAAATAAGTAAGGTAAGAGTACAGTTGTATGTACTAGAAGCCAAGTCCTCAAAATTTGTTGTAATATTTTCCACCCCCCCCCCCATTATTAGAGGGGTTGATAAAGTGAAATTGAGATATTAACTTAAAATTTGGTATACGTATATATTATAATGACATCAGGAACTAGATTATGTTTTGGGATTATTCCATTGAAAGGTTGGGGGTTAAATAGAAGAGAATAAGTAAGCCAAGCTGGTAAGAGTACAGAGACTTGAAATTCTGTGTATGTACTAGAAGAAGAGGTCTCAGATTTTCTATTTTTCAACCACCCACCAACCACTCTATTATTAAAGGGATTGATAAAATAAAATTGAGATTTTCACTTGAAATTTGGTACACGTATGTATTATAACAGCATCTGGAACTAGATTATATTTTGAGATGATTCCGTTGAAAGGTTGGGATCAAATAGGGGTAAATAAGGAAAAAAACCGCTGCCTAAGGAATCACTACTTCCACATCCAGATTATTCGTCCAAGTCACTTTAAAGGAAACATCTTGACTATATTTGCACTCTAGTATGTGGAAATTATTGGTCATAGAATTTTAATAATATTTGGGGTAGATGTCATAGAAAAGTTTGAGGAGGTGGTTTCTGCCATATACGTTAAAAATGAAGTTTCTAGTTTACCGTACTTATTTTCCACTATTTACAACCTACCACCTCAATGGAGTCATCTCAAGCAGATGTCACTACAATACATACGTGTACTAACTTTCAAGTGAGTATCTCAATTTGATGTTATCAATCCCATTAATAATGAAGCGGAGGTGGTAGAGTTTGAAAAATATTAGAAAGAAATCTGAGGCCTTGGTTTCTAGTATATACACCGAATTTCAAGTTTCTGTACTCTTACCAACTTGTTTTACTTATATTCCACCCCAAATTAACCCCCAACCCTTCAACGGAATCGTCCCAAAATATAATCTAATTCTAGACATCGTTATAATACATACGTGTAGGAAATTTCAAATGAATATCTCAACTTTATTTTATCAACCCCTTTAATTGGGGTAGGGGTGGCGGGGGGTTGAAAAATATTATAAAAAAATCTGAGGAGGCCTTAACTTCTAGTACATACACCGAATTTCAAGTTTCTGTACTCTTACAAGCTTGCTTTACTTATTTCCCCCTATTTACCCCTATTTAACCCCCAACCCTTCACCGCATTTCCTGAAAAAACAATCCAGTTCCAGATCTCGTTATAATATATACGTGTACAAAATTTCAGGTCAATATCTTAAACCGTTCCGGAGAAAGCGTGTGGACAAAAAAAGTTACAGACAGACAGACAGACCGACAGACAGACCGACAGACAGACCGACAGACAGACCGACAGACAGACCGACAGACAGACCGACAGACAGACCGACAGACAGACCGACAGACAGACAGAAAATTTTTTTCGCTCAAATTTAAAATCTCGACGTTTCATGACATTCTAAACCTATTTCACGAATAAAAATTTTTGAAAATTTTTTTGCGATTACTATACTTCCAATCGACTACGTGGATGTGGAAGTAATAAGTAAAGTAAGGTGGTAAGAGTACAGAAAGGGATTTGGTGTATATACCAGAAGGGATGGCCTCAGGTTTTTCATATAATATTTTTCATCCCGCCACTCCCTTATTAAAAGAGTTGATAAAATTAAATTGAGTTTTTCACTGGAAATTTGGTACAGGTATGTATTATAACGACATCTGAAACTAGATTATATTTTGACATAATTCCGTTGAAGGAGCGGGGGGTAAGTAGGAAAAAATAAGTAAAGCAAGCTGCAAGAGTACAGAAACTTGGGAGTTGGTGTATATACTAGAAACCGAGACCTCAGATTTCTTTCTAATGTCCTTCTATGACCAATAATTTCCACACTTTAGAGTGGAAAAACAGTCAAGATGTTTCCTTTAAAGTGCCTAGAATGAAAAATCTGGATGTGGAAGTAGTGATTCCTTAGGCAGCGGCTTTTTATGCTGTTTGCCACATCCTATAAATAATATGTTGGGCCTTAGTAGCGGAAATACGGCTACCTTAAATAAGTAAATAATAACAAAAAAATTATCTTTGGTTTTGAAATTGAAACTTCCGGTATATGTAAATCTGGAAAATGTTAGAAAACATTTTTGAAATGGAGCCGGAAATTAAGTACCTACAAATCATATTTTTTAGATTGCGTAAAAATAGGATACCTAGGCTGGGATATAAATTTAATCTAACTATCTCTGTACAGTTTACGTATTGTATTCCATGGTCTAACAGATTCTACACGCGTGCCACATTCCTGGTAAAATAAATCATTTGCTAGTTCTCTTTCCTATGAATATTTCGTTCGACGAAGTTGAGCCATATATCACAAAGTATTCGAAACTTGCCTATTAAAAAATGTATATAAAACATTACGAGACAAAATGGATACTGATATATATCTCATAAAAAAGAAATATGTTACAAGTTATTCGACCTTGATGTTTTAGAAGGAAATTGTCCCGCACGCATCGAGTTTTATTATTCAATTTTTTGCCGGAGTCGCCAGGGTTGTACGAAACGTTAGGCGCAAAGGATAACATAGCGAGAATCTTCAGTCTTTAGTTCCTTGGTATGTCAGTTATTTATATGATAAAATGGTCTATGCATTATGTGGTGTGTGGATTGGTGTACTCCGTAAATAAAATAATACTGTCTCTTTTGGGATTGTTGTGACTTATGATGGTCGTTTATCGTTTAAACTAGTCTTCTAGTTAAAATAAATAGTCCAATGGTGGGTAATAATAATAACGCCCTTCCCATGAGTGTTGGATTAACTGAAATTATTTATTGCCGGGATCAAACAAATTGAAGCTGAAAGCTTGATGTTGATGTTCACGCCAATAAAAAAACATCAGTTTAATAGAGGAAGAAAAAATACAGAGTTTTAGTCATATATCCTGACTTTTGTATCAAGATAGTCGTATTAATATAATTGGTGCACTATTTTCTGAAAGTTTTACGTTAGAGGAAATACGTACCTTTAAGAAATATGTAAATAGTAAGTGTAAGAATAATAACTTTACGTAGACAACTTAATTACCTCCACATCTACGTATAGGCGAGTCTGCCTGGGGTAAAAAAGAGGTGATTTTACAAATTTTGTATGCCATTTGAGTTAGCAACGCATTCTTATAGGAAAAATTCCGCTGAACAAGATTTTCTTATGAAAAATTTTCCTAAACCGCGAACTTCATGGTCAAATAATTGTTTAAACAAAATTTTTCTCGTTTTTATTTAATAAAATAAAAACGGTTTGACGGATCCGAAAAAAACTAGATTCAATCGAAGCATATTTTCAATCCGCATCGTTTGGCGTCAGGCATAACTCATTTTGTCAACCCGTTCATTTGTTATAGCCAAAATAAATTTCATAATTAACAAATTGATTACTCCGAAACTAATGAGGTCAGGATATTGTTTTTTTCAAAATATATGCCTTTTATGCCAAAGAACATACCATATTTTTTTGCCTGATATCTTCAATACTTTTTGATGGTTTAAACAATTGGCATAATTTGTTAATTTGCAAGTAACTTTTTTTTCAAAAATTTGATCGACTTCAAACCAACTTTAAACGATAAATATTGATGTCGGGTATAACCCTCATAGTAGTCTGCACGAATGCAACTTTTTGCTTTTGATTAGTTAAAGTTTAAATTAATTTTGCAAATTACCGAATGCAATATCTCGACCCTGGGTAAGCGTATCGAAATGGGGTTTTGTGCATATAAAAGTGCTTGCAAAAAGGAAAGTTTTGAGACCAGAAAGACTTTGATCAGATAACCGGAACCGGAAATAAAAGTTGTGGCGTTGTTTTGGAAGGTTTTCACTCGATGTTAAAATATTGCCCAAGTATTCAAGTGTGGGCCACCCTACGAGCGACGTGGTTAGCGTCACTGGTGTAACCTGGCTAGCACAGTAAAGATACGGAGAGCTAAAGGGCATGGAGTTCAAGGCTTGGGCGCCATTGATTACTGAGTGTAATCAAGGAAAATTGAAGATAAAGATAAACTAAAGACAAAAGTTACATATGTACAATAGAACTATATTACAAAATATTATATTACAAAAACAATGAGCTATCACAGCATCAGCGATACTGTATAGCAAAATATCACCAAAATATGTACAAGGTAAACTATATTACAAGATACACTATATTACATATTGCTCAACAGCAAGATAAACTTCAGGTGTTTACGAGATAAAAAAATTATATTACAAAAGATACATCTCGTAACTTTACCTCAATACTAAAAATCATATATTACAAAAGATATGAACATTTACGAGATTTAAACCGAACTATAATACAAAGGTATCTCGCAAACGATCCGACAAACAAACTATATTACAGCATTAGATATATTAAAATATTTTACAAAGATAAGACAATAAAACTTAACTAATAGAAGATATGCTATTTCACTCGAACTTGATATTTATTTGAGCCTACCAGTATATAGCCTCCCCGCTACGTAATGCCAAATACTCAAAAACGGGACACCCCAAATTATATAACCACAAAAGATAATACACATTTCACCGCGCCCCGAACATCCGAATTCCTTTAAATAAATAATCCACATAAGTGATGCGACTTGACGAGTCAAATCTAGGAAATATCAGATCACACGACGCGTATTATGTGCAAATAACTGACGTGTCTAACCATTGAGACACATCTAAAACAAAAGTACTTTGACACAGCGAATTTGCGATACTGACAAAATTCAAACAATATCACGTTATCAAGCAACTACGATTACGTTAAACGTTGAATACAAGAAATCGATACTACGAAGAAATATTTGCTACAGCGAATTTAAGATATAAACAACTACGACGAAATATTTGTAACAACGAATTTAAGATATGAGTGACTACGAATTAATGTGTAGCACTAGATATGCGAAAATAATCCCCTTTACAGGTAATAATCAAAGGTACTTATCTTTTATTATAATATCCTGATGAGAGAAATTCCTAAGTATGCCCCTGTCCTCCGATGATAATAGATTATAACCGTTGGGTAGTTAAATGGTTCATGATCTCCATTTTGCTCTAGCGAGATGTCACATGTCGTACCATTCCACTTTGAAGGTTATGAAATCGTAGAGGCGTGCTATGCTCGGATAACATAAATAATTTCTTCGCCCAGGTTTTCGTATGCTTGATAGAAAATCTTAAGTAGGTGTTGTGTCGAAAATTTCATAATAAAGATAAACGTAGTATGCGCACGTTACAAAGTGACATTGCGAGAGAGGCTCTAATTTGTTTATTAACAACTTTTCGGACAAGAAGTTCGGTGCAAATGCAAGCTAACAAGTTTTTTCGTCAACCACAAAAAGTTCTACAAAAAATATTTAATCCCTGAAGAGTTATACACGTTTTTGACCCTTAAAAAATCTCTCCCGCAGTGTGAAAATAGTAAGTTTTGACGCGCAATGGGGTGGCTTGTTCGATCCTCGGTGTGGGCAATTTTTTTTTTGCCAAATTCGCTTTTTTTTCGTGCAATAAAATATTTCCTATAATAAAATAATTTTTAAATTGTAAAAAACGCTATAAATAATTATTATACTCTTCGCAAATACAAAACGAAGAGTATATTGCATTCGATCGGCACATTTCTAAAACCGATAATATTGCTCGTAGAGAAAAAATGTTCATATCATTGTGTTGGTGATCGAATTCTGAACAATTTTCAAAATGTCCGTCCGTCTGTCCGTTTGTCTGTCTGTCTGGCTGTCTGTCCTTCCGTCTGTCTGTACGCCCGTCACGTTTCTTGTAAGCACGATAGTTAACTAAAAACGAAAAGTCCGATAGTATTGAAATTTGGAGAGCAAATTAGTGTTAGCTAGAGGAAGAACCCTATTGTCTTTTAACAAAACCGATCAATTAATAAAAAAGTTATAAATATTTGAAAAAAATTATTTTGTAATTAAACAAAAAAATGTTTGAAAGTAATATCATTTACAAAAATAAACTGCGAAGAGTATCCTATAGAATGTGCAACAATTATATAACAGGTGTAGTAAATCGGCAAAGAGTATAATGGTTAGCTTGTTTATTCTTAAGAACTTCATTAAATCCGTAACTCTCGAGCTGATGCTGTGCACCTGTATCATATTTTGATACCTAAATATTAAAACATGTTATTCCGATGCGAACGGCAGCCGATTTTTGGTGGAGAGCACAAGGTCGTGGGTTAGGATTGTGTGTGGACACTTAAAGGGAGCCACCGGCTGTATGTTACGTAATATGATTTAAATAATTTTGCCAGCTCGGAACAAAATTAAGTTACTAGCAACCATGCGGATGGAATACTCAAAATATATCTGTGATGTCAAAACTCTACTTTACTCTATTAAATCTCAAAACTTAAGCAAATATCAGGAGTACCAGTGCAAATAATAAGAACATGTAGACATTAGATATTTATTACAACACACATGAGATATACAACAATAAAAAACAAGTAGTTTCACTATTATTCCCTAAACATGATCTGTATATGCAAAAAAAATTCAAAATTGCATGAATGACCCCCTCTAAAAATTACTTCAGTGATTTGACCCCTTTTTATAGAAATGCAACTACGGCTTCAAGTGTATTCTATTAAAAATACTTCATGTGTGACATAGTAGAAGGTAAATTAGTATCACGTGGTACCATGCGCTACTTGCAGTAAAAAATCTTAAGATATTTCATCATGGTAGGCATGTAGTTGCAAAATCGTTGTGTAATTTACTTTAATATTTCAACAAAAAATCACTGAATCAAACTATGATAATTTCTTTAATATTATATAACTAAAATGAAACAATAAAACCTGATTAGGGCCTTGGCGTTTTCTGCGACGACTGCAGCGTGACCTGTCACCACTTCCTAAGATGTTCTCGACGTTGCTTACGACTACGACTCTGCGTCACTCCTAAATCTCTGCCTAAATCTCTTGGAGACTGCTGCGGACAACTCTCCAACCAAAACTCTCTAAATGTCAGCGGGACCCACATAAAACCAAACATCTGAGTAATAGACTTCCTCCTATTACTCCTCTAACTACTGGGCCCCCTTACATAACCACAAATGGCAGCACCATTCATTCAGAACTTAAACCTCTCCAAAATATATGCCTATACCAAGTACAAGCCTCTCCAAACATAACTTATTTTCAAAGGGCCAGTCCCTCCAAACACTCTGTAATAATTACAATAAATAAGAACCAAATAAAATCCCAAACTAATTAAAATAAAAGCTTACCTCATATAGAGAGTATTACATAATCTCACGAAACACGTGGCGATCGTATTACGACAAGCGACAGAATTCCTTCCTGGAACTTACAAAATGCTTTTGGCAGGACGGTAAAGAAACACTGGGTATATCAAATCAAATCCCTTTTCAGTGTCAGCGATGTAAAACCCAAATTCTTCACTACAAAACCGGGACCGCCGCCATTCTGCTAATCTCGTCGCTGTCGAAGAACGACCCCCCAGCTGGAAATGTACTCTACAGTTCCCCTGTTCTCAGTGTTGCCAACTTGAGCATCTAGAGAACTCTTTCTCTAGCCAATAAAAATGCGCCAACAAAGGACTTTGCAATTTAAAGACTGAATTACACGATTATGTAATACTTCCACTACAAGAATACGTGAGTAACACCTCTATCTCGAAATTATGCTCAAAGAAAACATGTTTACTACCCACAATTTCTCATCAAGATAGGCAACCATCTACTATCGGATTCTAGATCGTGGGTTGCATACCAAAAAAATGAATTAATCAAGGTTAATTTACAGTATTCAAACTGAAATTATTAATGTAGCTTTTTCAAATGCTACACCCCTGCTTTGTATGCTTCACATTTCTTATAGTCGAAATCATGGAACGGTGGAATATTCTAATAGTTATTAGCGTTAACAGTTATTAATTGTAAATATTTGTAATTAAAACAATAAAAGAATAATGCCATTAAAATAGTTAAATCTTTTGATTATTTCTCATTTACAAATAACGAAGCGTGTGTTTTTTTTCATGAGACGTGAATTTTTTTTTCATTATAAGAAAAAAGTGAAAAACATATATTGTTTCTTTTTTATTTTTGGTCTTTTCTCGACAGGCACCCCCCTCAAATAAAGTAAAACAAGCCTTCTCACAAGAACAATCATATGTTTGTTGCAAGATAGCCATTTATTTAATGAAAATTGCAACAAAAAAATATATATTTACGACGTTTTTAAACATTTGTCAGAAAGTAAAGACATTCATTATCATAAAAAATACTTGGTTACATGAAAAAAATGCAAATTGGACGTAAAAAAATTTTTCCCACACCGAGAATCGAACCCGCCACCCCATTGCGCGTCAAAACTTACTATTTTCGCACTGCGGGAGAGATTTCTTAAGGGTCAAAAACTCTTCAGGGATTGAATATTTGTTGTAGAACTTTTTGTGGTTGATGGAAAAACTTATTAGTTTTCATTTGCACCGAACCTCCTGTCCAAAAAGTTGTTAATAAACAAATTGGAGTCTCTCACGCAATGCCACTCCTATTTCCGGTTCCGGTTATCCGATCGAAGTCTTTCTGATCTCAAAATTTTCCTTTTTGCAAGCACTTTCATATGCACGAAACCCCATTCCGATAAGCTTACCCAGAGCCGAGATATTCCATTTGGTAATTTGCTAAATTAATTTCAACTTTAACTAAACAAAAGCAAAAAGTTGCATTCGTGCAGACTTCTACGGGGGTTATGCCCTACATCAATATTTATCGTTTAAAGTTGGTTTCAAGTCGATCAAACTATCGAAAAAAAAAGTTATTTGCTAATTAACAAATTACTTATGTCAATTGTTTAAGCAATTAAAATGCATTGAAGATATCGGGCCAAAAAAAATTATGGTATATATTCTTTGGTATAAATGGCATATATTCTGAAAAAAACAATATTCTGACCTCATTAGTTTCGGAGTAATCAATTTGTTAATTATGAAATTTATTTTGGCTATAACAAATGAACGGGTTGACAAAATGAGTTGACCTGGCACCAAACGATGCGTATTGAAAATATCTTTCGATTGCATCAAGATTTTTTAGGATCCGCCAAACCGTTTTCATTTTATTAAATAAAAACGAAAAAAAAATTGTTTAAACAATTATTTGACCCTGAAGTTCGCGGATTAGGAAAATTTTTCATAAGAAAATCTTGCTCGGCGGAATTCTTCCTATAAGAATCCGTGGCTAACTCAAATGGTATAGAAAATTTTTGGGAAAAATCCCAGGCAGACTCGCCTAGTATTGGATTGGAAGTATAGTAATTGTAAAAAAAAATTAATTTTTTTTCTCTTGAAATAGGTTTAAAATGTCATGAAACGTCGAGATTTCAAATTAGAGTGAGAAAAAAATTCTGTCTGTCTGTCGGTCTGTCTGTTTGTCGGTCTGTATTTTTTTTTTGTCCGCACGTTTTTTTCGGTACGGTTTAAGATATTGCCTTGAAACTTTGTACACCAATATATTGTAACGAGATCTGGAACTCGCTTGTTTTTTGAACATATCCAGTGCAGGGTTGGGGGATAAATAGGGTAAATAGGAGGAAATAAGTAAAACAAGATGGCAAGAGTAGAGAAACTTAAAACATGATGTATATGCACTAGAAGTCAGAGCCTCAATTTTTTTTATGATATTTTACATCCCTCCACCACCCGCCCTCCATTATTAGAGATAAAAATTGAGATATTCACTTGAAATTTGGTATCTGGAACTAGATTATATTTTTGGATTATTCTGTTGGAGGGTTGGGCGTTAAACAGGGATAAATAGGGGAAAATAACTAAGGCAAGCTGGAAAGAGTACAGATACTTGAAATTCGGTGTATGTACTACAAGCCAAGGCTTCAGATTTTTCTTATAATATTTTTCAACCCCCCACAGGGTTGCGGGCAATTTAAGCCTGGCATCCCGCTACAATCTTATTCTATACCTCAAAACCTATATTATGACGTACGTTTTATTCATATATTCGATGACACAAAAAATCGTGAGCGGAAGTGACTTCAAAATTCCATGACGCTGGCAAAATTTTGCGTGGCTCCCTGTAGGTCTGTGCTAGTACTTACTCACTCACATAAAGTTTCTCATGTATCTTATTCATAGGAAATCGGTACAGCCGGCTCTCCACCTATATGTGTTTACTAGTGTTAATCGATCTGGAAGTAGATTGAATAGATGAGTTAGGAACCAACAGGCAGATATTTATCCTTCTAAAGTTTGAAAATTGCAATCAGTGAACATGATATTAATATATCGTGAAGATCTCCATCCATAACGATTTCTTGTAGCTGCTAATGAATCGTTACTAGTATAGACATAAATTGTGTACGTGTTAATTTTAATTTCAGACATCCCCAGATGATGGTAATTTTATTGTCGAAATCCATTGTCCAGTGTAATATTATTCGTGGAAGAGTTTTTAGTATTCATTAGATTTATATAGGCATTAAAGTCCTAGTTTACAATTGTGGTTATAATTAAAAAATGTATTCAAATTTATAACAAAATAGTAGTTGATTCTAAAGATACGCCAGTCTCATTAGTTTTCCTCTAATTCACAAAAGATTATTTAAATGTAAAAAAATATTCTATACATTTGTGTGGATTTGAAGTTCTTCAATGTGCTCTGGCTACTGGTAAAAGCGTCTCTCGAGTCATTTGCTTTTGTAGTAGTAACAAAACACCCTGCTTGAGAAATCTATTGAATTGTACTCCTGATTTTTCTCTCTTAATTTCGTGCCCAAAGGAGCTGCATTCAAAGGAAACAATACCGAGCCGAAGAGTGGATATGATAGGGAAATTATTTCATTGAATTTAACTTTTGATTTAGGTACTTAATTGAATTATTGAGGCAAAGAACGAAATTCGGTAAAAGTAGACCTAGCTTGAAAGAGAATTGAATTGCAAGAGAAAGTGGAAAGGTGAAAAGGTTGATCTATTATATATTTTTCCGAATATTTTTTTTACTATTAGAGCATATAAACCATTCTAATTTTACTTCCACATTCACGTAGTGGACTGGAAGTATAGTAATCGTAAAGTAAAATTTCAATTTTTTTTTTTTCAATTAGTTTTAGAATGTCATGAAACGTCGAGATTTTAAATTTGAGCGAAAAAAATTTTTCTGTCTGTCGGTCTGTCTGTCTATAACTTTTTCTGCCCGCACGTTTTCTCCGGATACTAACTTGAAATTTTGTACACGTGTATATTATAACGAGATCTGGAACATATCCGGTGAAGGATTGGGGGTAAATAGGGGGAAATAAGTAAAGCAAGTTGGTAAGAGTACAGAAACTTGAAATTTGGTGTCGAAATTTTTTATAACTGACCAACGCCTAGCCTGGATTTTGTAAAACTTGTATAATTGACCAATTTTGATACTTTTGATACCTAAATTAATGTTATTGAATTTTTACGTCTTGATGTCAACCGACGTCTAGCGTCGATTTTGCAAAACTTGTGTATGTGATAAATTTTGATACCTGGATTCATATTCTTGTATTACTTCCACATCCACGTAGTGGATTGGAAGTATAGTAATCGCAAAAAAATTTTCAAAAATTTTTATTCGTGAAATAGGTTTAGAATGTCATGAAACGTCGAGATTTTAAATTTGAGCGAAAAAATTTTTCTGTCTGTCTGTCGGTCTGTCTGTCTGTAACTTTTTTTTGTCCGCACGCTTTCTCCGGAACGGTTTAAGATATTGACCTGAAATTTTGTACACGTATATATTATAACGAGATCTGGAACTGGATTGTTTTTTGAGGAAATCCGGTGAAGGGTTGGGGGTTAAATAGGAGTAAATAGGGGGAAATAGGGGGAAATAAGTAAAGCAAGCTTGTAAGAGTACAGAAACTTGAAATTCGGTGTATGTACTAGAAGTTAAGGCCTCAGATTTTTTTATAATATTTTTCAACCCCCCACCACCCCTACCCCATTAATGGAGTTGATAAAATAAAGTTGAGATATTTATTTGAAATTTCGTACACGTATGTATTATAACGATGTCTAGAATTAGATTATATTTTGGGATGATTCCGTTGAAGGGTTGGGGGTTAATTTGGGGTAAAGAGGAATATAAGTAAAACAAGTTGGTAAGAGTACAGAAACTTGAAATTCGGTGTATGTACTAGAAGCCAAAGCGTCATATTTTTTAATAATATTTTTCAACCCCCCCACCACCCCTACCCCATTAATGGGGTTGACAAAATTAAGTTGAGATATTCATTTGAAATTTCGTACACGTATGTATTATAACGACGTCTGGAATTAGTTTATATTTTGAGATGATTCCGTTGAAGGGTTGGGGGTTAATTTGGGGTAAATAGAGGAATATAAGTAAAACGTTGGTAAGACTACAGAAACTTGAAATTCGGTGTATGTACTAGAAGCCACAGCGTCAGATTTTCTTATAATATTTTTCAACCCAACCACCCTTACCTACTCCAATATGAAAAGGGTTGATAAAATAAAATTGAGATATTCATTTGAAATTTGGTACACGTATGTATTATAACGACGTCTGAAATTAAATCATAATTTGAGTTGATGCCGTTGAAGGGTTGGGGGTTAAATAGGGGCAAATAGGGGAAAATAAGTAAAGCAAGCTGGTAAGACTACAGAAATTTGGGATTCGGTGTAAATACTAGAAACCAAGGCCTCAGATTTCTTTCTAATAATTTTCAAACTCTACCACCTCCGCTTCATTATTGATGGGATTGATAACATCAAATTGAGATATTCACTTGAAAGTTAGTACACATATGTATTGTAGTGACATCTGATTGAGATGACTCCATTGGTAGGTTGTAAATAGTGGAAAATAAGTACGGTAAACTAGAAACTTCATTTTTAACGTATATGGTAGAAACCAACTCCTCAAACTTTTCTATGACATCTACTCCAAATATTATTAAAATTCTATGACCAACAATTTCCACATACTAGAGTGCAAATATAGTCAAGATGTTTCCTTTAAAGTGACTTGGACGAATAATCTGGATGTGGGAGTAGTGATTCCTTAGGCAGCGGTTTTTTTACGTCTCGACGCTGGCTGACGCCTTGCGTCGTTTCAGTGAAATTTGTATTTGATTAATTTGGATATCTAAATTCATGTTCTTGCATTTTTACGACTCGACGCCGACCGACGCCTAGCGTCGTTTTTATAAAACTTGTGTCTTTGAAAAATTTTGATATCTAAACTTATGTTCTTGCATTTTTACATCTCAACGCTGTCCAACGCCTTGCAATAAGCCAAAGATATCAATACGTGCTACACGACTGCTCCCGGATTATATTTACTTACTCGAAAACTACAAATTGTACTACTCTGAATTTTTAACTGTATATCTAGAATAGAGTGCTCTTTATAGCGCTGGTAGTACCATTTCCCAAAAATCCTACTACAAAATGTACCACTATGAATTTTTCGCAGTGTATTAAGAATAAAGTTATCTTTATAGCACTGGTAGTACCGTTTCCCAAAAACCCGTAGGGGCGATGCAATAAGCCAAAAATATCAATACTTGGTACACGTCTGCTCTCGGATTATATTTTTTTACTCGAAAACTACACAGTGTACCACTCTGAATTTCTCACAGTCTATCTAGGATAAAGTGCTCCTTATAGCATTGGTAGTGTCATTTCCCAAAAATCCGCAGGGGCGATGCAATAAGCCAAAGATAACAATACCTGGTACACTGCTGCTTTCGGAATTTATTTTTTTACTCGAAAACTGCAAAGTGTGCCACTCTGTATTTTTCACAGCATATCTAGAATAAAGTTCTCTTTAAAGTACTGGTAGTATGATTTCCGAAAATCCCGTAGGGGCGAGGCAATAAGTCAAAGATATCAATACTTGGTACAGGGCTGCTCTCGGATTATATTTTTATTACTCGAAAACTACAAAGTGTGCCACTCTGAATTTTTCAAGGTATATCAAGAATGAAGTCTTCTTTATAGCACTGGTAGTACCATTTCCAAGAATCCCGTAGGGGCGATGAAATGAGCCAAAAATATCTATACTTGCGACCCGACTGCTCTCGGATTATATTTATTCACTCGAAAACTACAAAGTGTACCACTCTGAATTTTTTACAGTATATCTAGAATAAAGTGTTCTTTATAGCACTGGTAGTATCATTTCCAAAAATTCCGTAGGGGCGATGCAGTAAGCCAATGATATCAATACTTGGTACACGGCTGCTCTCGGAATATATTTTCTCTAACATCATTTCAGAAATTACAAATTCCACAACTAAAAATTGTGTCGGAACAAGTATCATTCCAAAGCACCGTTATGGTACAATACCGTACGGCTTTCGATGAATCACAAGCTGTTAGTGGTTCGGTTGCTATGGTTACGTCGAACAAAAGGTAGCTTCGCATTTGACGTTTTGAACAGTTTTAAAGTTTTTTTTTGTATACTTTCTAAAATCTTGTTAGAAAAAGTATAGTCTACACTACGTTTGGAATGGCATATTCTACATTCGCGAACCGTAGTCTTCGTCTTCGGCTCGGACTACAGACTTTTCGCCCGTGTGGAATTTGGGCCCTTCCATAACTTGTTATAAAATATACTATTCTGAGTCAGTACCTGCTCATCAATTTCTTCAATGTTATAATGGGGCGATGATCCTGATGGATCTATTGATAAAATACATCTCCGTCATTTGAATTTAATTCGGGAATTTCATTGTCTGTAGAACAATCGGCTCATTACATTATTTGTTTCTTGTGTATCTTGAACTAGTAATTCTATAAAACAAATTTATTGAGTATATTATATAAAATAATCTATGCCTTATGTTCTAATTCTATTTTTAAATGTCTTAAGTCGGTGAGTTTTATATCCTCTAGCCGTATCAATTCGCACTTCCG
Organism: Stenurella melanura; assembly: GCA_963583905.1. NCBI lineage: Eukaryota > Metazoa > Arthropoda > Insecta > Coleoptera > Cerambycidae > Stenurella > Stenurella melanura. The sequence goes on from OY757316.1 coordinate 20,358,949, forward strand.
CCCAACGACAAGTTTTCTTTTTAGTGTTTCTGCATTTCGTTAAATTTTAATAAAAATACAGTAACTACCTATACCTATCTCTACATAAATATGCATATGTATATACAATAAGTGAAAGTTCTACACAAGACCAGGTGGCCCAGAAAGTAAAGCCACCAACTGCAACTGTAAATCTCTGTCGTAGGTTCTCGTCCCAACAGCATTCCACTATACATTCAACAAGGTAAGTGTATGATGTCTGAAAGTTTCTCTAAGTATATTAGTACAGTAAAAAGTATAATAGTATAATATATTACTAGGAGTAGAACGCACTCTTTCTTTGCGTTGAGCCCAGGATTTGCAGCTGAGGCGAAGCCAAAGCTGCAAACTGGGCGAAATCCAAAAAAGGCATTCTACTCCGTGTAATGTATACTATTTTTTCTTCAAGCGTATTAAAATGCAAACATTTATTTATTTTATTTATTATAAATGTACAATTATTCAAATTGCAGTGTTGCATGTTGAAACCACTGGTCGATGTTTCATTGTCTATATTCATAATTTTATTGTTAGTTTCCTCCAAGTTGTTTGTTATGGTGTATTCTTCATTTGGAACAAATTCATTAGGGGTGCTCCAATTTGTACTAGGCTTATTATAATCGACCGGGGCTAGAATTCTTTTGGCTGTCTGCTTTTTATTCGTTATAGATTCCTCTATATAACCCTCAGCTACGGAACTTGACTTCCAGCCCCCATGTCTTTTTAAACAAGGAATATCTCCACCAATGTCTACAAGAATTGTTGTTGACGTTCGTCGTAGACAGTGACCTGTATATTCGGATGGATTTGACAAATTTAAATACAACTTCTCTTGCCGTATTTGAAATTTTATGTACGCCCGTTACTACTTTGTGACATTTTCCTTCTTGATACTTGATAAAAAATCGGGAGGGCTAGAAATCTTTCGGGCGAAGTTTCGTATACTGGCGGCATAAATTCAAGTAAAAGTCACCGACAATAGTAAACGACCGTGGCTTTTTAGTTTTTATATTTATAAGTTTTATTAAAAATAATGTTCCACAATCCTCGACATCTCCTACATTCAATTTTAATAGCTCATCACAGCGACAGGCGCCTGTGACTCCGAATATCAACATAACTTACAATCGATCGACAATTACCTATTTGTTCATTAGTAAAGGATGCTAAATTTCTTACCTCTGTAGCTAAATAAGTGTCATTGGGTGCATTTTGCAGAAAGTCGTCGAACTCTATGGGCTATTTGCCTCACTGTGCGTCGCGACACAGGCATTTTATTCCATAATTTTGAATAACCGTTTTTTTCAAGGCGACTCAATATTTTCTTTTTTTTTACAATCTAGAAATGATTGTGATTGAATGAATGAATGAATGAATGAATGAATGAATGAATGAATGAATGAATGTTTATTGATTTAAGAGACCTTATAAGATAGAGGTATAAAACAAGTCAGAGATGCACATCGTGCACACACAACAAAGACACAATAAAACATACAATATAAGAATTAAAAGAGTATAAAAGCACATCTTACACTAATAATAAACACTTTAATAAATCATTGCATATCACAATGGTTTAAGTATTCTGCTACACTATAAAACGCTTTTTCTATCAGTAACATTCTAAGGCTTTTCTTAAAAGAATATATATTTTCAATACATTTTATGCTATTAGGTAACTTATTAAATAGTTGTATGCCAATATATGTAGGGTTATTTTCATATATAGCCAAGCTAATGAATTGGTAAACACAACTCCTGACCTCTTCTGGTGTTATAGGTATGATAATGATTATTTGTCATAAATTTCTCATAATTAAGTTTTACAAATAACAAAATTTCCATGATATACATACAAGACAAGGCAAGTATTTTTAGTTCTCTAAATATGGGTCTGCATGACGTACTATTAAAAACATTTGCAATGCATCTCACAGCCTTCTTTAAAATTTTAAATAATCTGGTACTATGGTGTGAACGACCCCAAAATATTAAGCCATACTTTAATCGCGAGTACATTGCTGCGTAGTAATAAGGTAACAGAATATTTGAATTTCCAACCTGTTTTAGCCTATAAAGGGCAAAACAGACTGATGACATTTTTTTGCACAGTACATCTATATGCTGTTCCCAACTGAGACTATTGTCAATATGCAAACCTAGAAACTTTGTCTCACTGACTTGTTCAATACTTTTACCATTGCATTTCAAAAGGTAACTCTCATTTATCTGTTTTAGTCTCGGTGTAAAATGAACAAATATTGTTTTGCTAATATTTAAAAATAGTCTATTTGAGTTAAACCATAAAATAAATTTATTAAGCATAACTTGCATATTTTTGGCAGCATTCAAAATATTATCCTCACTACATAAATAACTATTGTCATCCGCAAACATAATTATATTGGATTGATTATTACTTATATCTGGTAAGTCGTTCACAAAAATTAGAAACAGTAATGGTCCCAGTACCGATCCTTGTGGTACACCATAATTAATTTCCAGTGTATGCGATTTTACGTTATCAATTTCTACTAACTGCTTACGACCCTTCAGATACGACTTTAATAACTCTTTCACTTTACCCCTTAGTCCATATGCTTCCAATTTTTGTAAGAGAAGGGCATGATCTACCAAATCAAAAGCATTACTTAAGTCCATGAACAGACCAAAAGTTTTTTTATTATCATCTATATTTTCATAAACAATATTTAGAAAGTCAAAAATGGCTGATGTAGTAGATTTTCCTTTTCTGAAACCGTGCTGTGTTGGGTTAAAAATGTTAAAAGATGATACAAAACAAATTATTTTATTATATAAGATCCTTTCTAATATTTTAGACAAGGTAGATAGAAGAGACACAGGTCTGTAATTTTCAACCAAATGGAAGTCGCCTTTTTTATGCAATGGAACTACTTTTGCTACCTTTAATATTCGTGGACCAAAGAATAACTTAATGTAAAAAATAGTACTGCATTATTAAAAATGTGTTTTTGCTAGAATATAGAATTGATTGAAGTTAGGTAGTTGGATATTTGTATCTATTTTTGACATTATTCTGCAAGGAAAGTAAAAAGCAGAAAACTATTTATTTCACCGTTCACAGCTACTAAGGTAACTATGTCCAAGTTTGACAAGAATATTTTTCTTCTAATGGATTCCACGAGAAACTTTGCAACGTGTATAAAATAACTTACCTACATTCTATATATGTAAGTTTTAGCATTTTATTATTCTTGTGTCCCAAGCGTGTGCAATGTCCCCAGTGATATTGTCAAGATAAAAGTATAATTTATAATTAAACTCTTCCTCAAAGTTCGGAACAAACTCTGTATTGGTTGGCGAGATCTGTTGCAATACATCAATATCTCTTTGGTAAGTATTTTTGATAAGCCGATAAAACCAGCGGGCTTTCCAACCGTTTTTCTTTTACAACAAAGCAATAAAAGTTTAGTGTTCGACTTAGGACAGGAATAACACGACGAATCTTTCTTGGTAGACAAAAAATATTTGTTTTGTCGTAAGGCAGTAAGGTTTCCGTTGAGATTGGTATACTTTAGCTAAGTATTACATAGTTTTTGCACGTACCAGTGAGGCAATATTTGGTGACGTAGTGTACAGTGTGAACCTAAAGAAACGCACAAAATTCATATCTTTGGTATGTGTCATTTTTCAAAAAAATCCTCGAACGGGTCGATTTTAGTTTTATAAATGCTACATTTTGTCACTATACCAAAATTTTTGACGTCATTGGTTTTTGAGTTTTGACACCATCATACATTTTTTTAAATGGAAACAGATATTTTTGTTTACTGTTTTTGGTGGTATAGTCCTTTAGCTTTCCGGTGATATAAAAGAAATTATATTACGTGAGCCATTCTTTTGGAAAAATGACATTTTAAGTAAAAATAGCTTACCTTTCGCAAATTCACAAGTAATGTTCCACTTTCTTATGGAATGATAAATCTTGTTGCTTACATTTTTGTTTTAACTAGCATGAAAACATTTGACATAAAAACAAAACAAAGAAAATAATAAAAAAATAATCACCTTAACAACGGATAGATACAGGCCTCTTTGTGTAAAGTATCGATAACTTTTTTATTCCTGGCACGTGTGGAACCTCAGTTTTGTGACACTTCTGAGACAGTGTAAAACTAGTGCATGCAATGCCACGTTTAAGTGAAAGAGAACGCGTAGATCTTTTGATGATGGTTGGATATGGTGATAGGCTGAGAACTCATCAGGAAGCATGAGATCTTTTCAATGCCAAGTATTCCGAAAAGCAAATTTCTAGATCCACTGTAAGTAGATTGGTGGCTAGATATGATGAATCTGGCAGTGTATCTGACCTCCCTCGATCTGGTCGCCCTAGCACAAGCAACGAAACCAATTAAATACTCTTCTAGAAAGTGAGGAAAACCATCATCTTTCGACAAGGCAGCTGGCTTTAAATCATAACGTGAGTCAAACTTCTGTTGTACATCCATTGAAAAAAGAAAAATTCCATCCATACAAAGTGCAATTATTCCACGAATTGAATGAGGACGATCCAGATCGGCGCTTACAGTTTTGTGAACAGTTGATGACCTTGTGCGATGAAAACCCAAATTTTTTAAAGAACATTGTTTTTTCTAATGAAGCTACATTTTTTAAAGGGGACTGTACATCGGCATAACTGTAGGTATTGGTCTCGCGAAAAGCTTCATTAGACTCAAGAAGCCCATACACAGCGACGAGGCAAAGTAAACGTGTGGGCAGATATGATTGGTGATCGTTTATTGGGACCTTTTTTTTGAAGAAAATCTTACGGCCGCATGATATTTAAAGTTCTTACGAGTTGAGTTAGTGCCAGTGTAACAAAAGTCAAATTAAGGGAGCCAAGTCCGGCCCTGTCGCAACAGAATAACCGTGTTCCGATGTTGGTAACATTCTAAGGATCGAGACTTTAGTAAACTATCGTAAAATACCGGTCATAGATACATCTGTTTTATGTTTCAAACTGAGTTATCTTAGAGCTTTGTTAACTTTACTCTTTATTAGGTAGTCGACGTTAGCCACTTGTAAACAATAAATAACCATCCAAATTATTTTATGTCCAATTCGCTTTTCTTACTTGAAGTTATGGACACTTGTTTAAATACGACCGCAACGGGGGGTCTAGTTAAATTTTCTAGACTAAGGAAGTTGAAATAGGATTCCAGAAACATATGTAATAGACTAAGATAGATAGACCAATTACGGCAGATGTTTTCCCCTATACAAAGGCAAAGTAAGGAACAAAAGGGGTTTTTTCCATCTGCTGGAGTGGTATTAAAATGTTAACTTAGGCCATATGATAAATGCCATGGTCCGTTAGGTAATTTCAAATGGGTACGGTTTAAAGTAAAGAACATCCTAATTGGTCGAGGGTTTAAAGTTTACGGCCCACTTTTGAAACGTCTTATCTCGATTGAGAGGATGTCGATACTCTTGGCTTAACTTCTGTTAGGTCATCATCTACCTATGGGGTATAGTAAATTCTCGTTTTACGAACCTTTTTCAATTTTAAAATTTAAGTACATTTGTTCAGTATTTTGCCGGTTTTGATAAGTAGAAAATTAATGTGTTGTAATTGATCTAGGAATATTCTGTCGCGATTCAGCTAAAGATTTGAACTTGCCGCGGACCATTTCATTTCTTAATATAGTGTAATTACTGTTTGTTAATTTATTTAATCGTGTTTAAGTGTTTGTGATTGTCATTTTCATTTGCTTTCATTTTCTTATGTAAATATAGTGGTTTAAGTGTTTGAGAAATCACGTGTTTTATTTGCTTGTCATGAAATTAAGTTCATTCCATATGCCATAAAGTTTGTTTGTGAAGTAACTTGGTTGAGGGATACCAAAAGGATATAAACTCCTAGAAGGATTTCGATGGATATACTATAATATCGACGGAGTCTGCAAAAGTAATTGGGACATTCCGTACTCTGCCAATGGTAATGTCTGATTAAATCATGTAATTAGGGGAATAAAACCCCAGTTATTACACCAGCCTTAGCAGTTCCGAACAATGAAGATGAAGATATTCCTGCTGAAAACGTCTGGTTTCAGCAAGACGGGTCCCACCTCATTTTGGGATAGCAGTGCGTCAGTTTTTAGATGACACTTTTACTGGAAGGGGATAGGTCGTCGAGGTCCGATTGAGTGGCCCCCGCTTTGACCGGATTTGACCCCCTTAGACTTTTTTCTTTGGGGTTACTTAAAGTCAAGGGTGTATTTTAACAGACCGGATACCATAGAAGAATTGAAAGATAGAATTGGCTTGGAGATGAGACGAGTTGCACATGAGATGATTCAGAACAGCGTGTCTACATTCATCTTGATCAATGCCAAATGGTTGAAGGGTCGCAATTTGAGCAATGGAGATTATTTTTTTCTCACAATTACTTATGTAAGGTATCAATCAATAAAAATATTTGTATCCAAAAGAATGGCTTAGGTAATATCAATTTTTTTCATATAACCAGAAAGCTAAAGGAATATACCACCAAAAACACTAAACAAAAATGTCTATTTCCATTAAAAAACAAAATATGTTGACGTCATAACTCAAAAACCAATGACGTCATAAATTTTGGGATAGTGACAAAATGTAGCATTTACAAAACTAGAATCGACCTGTTTGAGGATTTCTTTGACAAATGACACATACCAAAGATATGAATTTTGTGCGTTTCTTTAGGCTCGCACAATATTTGTTTTAGAATCGTGCGAAAGTCTACAAAGGACATGGTATATAATATTTCTATTATTATCAGTTTAACCTTTTAATTATATAATTAGTCTAAACTGGCAATTAATTTAATAGTAACTTTAGAATGACAAGTATATACAATTTTAAGGACCAATTGTACATAATTATCAGATTCAGTTGATAATTGCAATAATATTTTACTTTATTTTAGAGATATGTCTTAGTTGTATTAAAATACAATGTTGATATAACATTACCATGCCATTGTTTAAACATATTACATATATTTAAATATTTGATTATATTTAATCTTTATATTTTGAAAATACCCCAAATATAAGACAAAATAAAGACAGTATGAAAAGCCACAATGGAAATCTCGTCTAGACGCCATCACCACTAGGTCTTGACTCAAAGCCGCGCTGAATTATTTAATTTCTCTAATATTTACCCTAATATTTTCCTTTGCGAAACAAAGGAGTTTTAAAGCGAAATCACTACCAGCAAACTTCTAAAACATTTATCCGATAAAATTAAATCATAAATTTTAATTGAGCTTCAAACTTTTAAGACAACTCTTATTTGAAATTACGATAATTTTATGAGGAAAATCACTTTATTCGGTTAACGAGTTAAAAAGTGCCTTTTAGTTGGTCAGTTGGAAAAATAACAGAGATTTTAGGTTCTTTAAGATTACTTCTTGTGTTGTTTCTAATGTTTCGTTGGGATTTAATGTAATTTACTTATAAACTATACACAGTACTTATTGTGTCATGATTGTTCAGCAGGTGTATGAGCTAATCCCAGAAAAATTGATTGAGATGTGACTTTTTAAATTTTAGTGTATCTTCATCCACAAAAAATCCAAAGTTCAGGAGTAATTCAATTTGAAATTTATTCTTTTAAGTGTATTTTATCCGAATTTGTTATAAACAATATGTTACAAAGGATATATTATATACATATCTGTTGCAAGATTGAGTTTATTCAACTGTCCCATAAGCCATTTGAATGTACTAAAAAGTGTTAAAAACAAAATTGAATTATGTCTAAAATTTTTTAAGGCACACAAAAAAAAATAAGGTAAGTTCTTTAAGGGTACTATAACAGTTAAACGATCAACGAATTTACTTTTTTAGGGATTAGATCTGTTGCTATATTAATTTGAAGCATTTCTTGGGAAAATTGGGTGATTTTGCAGGTTTTGCAAATATCTTGAAAATAATCAATTTAGAGATGCAGGTCCTTATGAACATGAACGTGACTTTTGTTTTGGTCAGATTCGCGCGCAAGAACACTGCACAATTAATTTTGGTATGATTTTATTTTTACTTGGTTCGGCGAAAATATAACACCCTGTATCGATTTTACGCGAATAATTAAAAGTCAAAAATTCTGGAGTCACAATAATGACATATTACGGTTTACGTTCTAACAATACATTTATTTCTCACTAAGTATGTTTAAATTAATTAATTATGTTGATTGGTAACACTTTAGAGTAGAAATTTGCCTTTTGTTGTTGTTGTTTTGTCTCGTAGCTGGAACCCGAACTGACTGACTGACTTGATTCGACTCTACTTACTCGACTGAATACGTTGAGCGCGTCTCGGTTTATATAAGATAAATCAAAGCTTCTGGAAGTGTTCGAGAATCGAAAATTCCAGGCGTTCTAGTCGTTCTAGACGTTCCAGATTGTTCGCCATTCCCGAAAATTCGATCAGTACTGCCTCGTTCAGAGGAAGTGGCTTGTGTATAATCTTCAGCAGCGAAGGGTTGCTTTTCGAATTATTCTAATAATGTGAAAAGGGTTTTTTCTAGCTCGCGGGCTTTACAGAGCGACAGAAGGACGTTAATTCTGACCCGATTTAATTTATTAAAGAAAGGTACTTTGACACTTATACCTTTACAGGCAAGGACAAAATTATCTTGAACTTGCTTCTTGTGTATCTCTATAGTATATTTCTAGATAGAATTACCATTGCTTAAACGACATTTTTTCTCGAAAAATAGATTACTATGACTGTTAATATATCGGCTGATCCCAATTTAAATCGGGAATCCTCGTTAAAGCATACTACGCTTAAAAATAATGACTTGTCATACAAACATGTATAAAAAAATGAATGAACTTCAAAATAAAAGTCGATACAAAAGTTTTTTCTACCTCAAGTACGCATAAGATTTTGTATTCAAACTTAGTATGCTTGTAAAATGAAGCAAGCACATTATTGTATTAGTTGATGAACTTTCAAATAATGACGTATGACTTTATACCGAAGGTACATTATTTTTACTTTAAAATTCAATTCTGCAAAAATGAAATGGTTTAGAAAATGTTAAATTTATCAAAAACGCTGATATTTTTTTAAAATAAAATTTCACCAGTGGCGTACATACATTTTGTTTTGTAGACTGAAGGGTAGTCGATCAAAAAGAATAATCAACCAATAGTATATTTTTGACAAACATTTATTTTAAATAATGTTTTTACTTTAATTACATCTATATATCAAATTTAAATAAAAAACTTTAACTGATTCTAGAGATGTTGCAAAAAAATGTTTTCATCAATTTCGACATCTTCTATTTGGAAGCCACTCGTTTTACTCCCCTCACTTACTGAAGGGAAGTATTGTATTCGCGAAAAAATCATCCTCCGAGATCTTCACAGTTCCATGTTTCAGACCATGAAAGTCGACAGTTTTTCGCGCACCACAGTTACAAAATTCCATATTTCAAGATTCTAATTTTTGTTACGCAACCCTGAATATCCTGCTGTTGATCACAGTCCGAAATAAAATTAATAGTGATATACCTTTGGAAAAAAAAATATGTTTGCCCTATTCATGAGTTAAATTTTTTTATTAGCTAACTTGGACTCTTCATACTGTAAAAAAATTACCACTTTAACCTGACACGTTATTTTAAACAATTGCGCATTAGCATAGTTTTTAAAATGCTGTAACATTTTCTATGTTTTATTTTAGAAAAAAAGCTATTGCTATTTTACTGCAAAAGGAGCTTATTGTGAAATGATTTCAATCCTTTGGAATTCGAATGAAAACATATGAATTCATTAAAAACTTAACCCTTAACCGGTATGGCGGGGTCAATTTTGACCCGAATGAAATTATATCCTAAATTTCCGAAAAAAAAACTGAACACTTGGCAACACCGGGCTTTAGCTATTCGCTCTTATCGGCAAATAGCACATTTTAGTGTGGTTGTCGCCATTGAGTCAATATTGACGTTACTGAGGAAGGCGATTGGGTCAAATTTGACCCCACCATACCTTGAGCGGATATTGCTGGGGTTAATGCAAATATTCTGTATAACAGTGCCAATCCAGGATCTGACATGACACATCAGAAATTTCTCATCAATTTGGGACAAGAACTAATAAGAGATCACTGAGTAGTCAGACGTGCCCAAATGGTGAATATCCCCAGGGAATTAAAACAACTTATTCGACGAGTGGGCAATATCCCAGAAGAGGTTCATGAGAGGCCCCGTCAAACAGCTCCCAAGCGTGCAAGATGCTGTATCTGTCCGCGTACTGATAACAAACATTCCCTTGTATGTATAACGTGCAATAAACATATTTGTAAGAACCACTACGTTGCAACATTTCGATGTAGTATATGTATGGATTAGATTATAAACCTGTTTAAAGATGTTTGTTGGATTTTTTTTCAAAGCTCAAATTTGTGTTTCCTGTTTTTTCTTATCATTTAGAATGTTTTGAACAAGAAACAGTATTTTATTTTGTGATTTTTTCAATAATTTTATTTTTTTATTATTATTATTGCATTCCATGTACTTTTCAAACCACCCCTATATATTTTTTCTTAAATCTTTTTATAATGATTTTCTTAGCTTTAGTGGTAAGATAGTCATAAATATATTATTTTTCTCTAATTTGTGCATTTATTTTTTTATTCTTTACGATTAAAAAATTCAAGGGTCAAGTTTTACCCTGCCATACCTTAAATGTAAAAATTTTTAACCATACCAGTTAAGGGTTAAATTTAACGAACAAACTGTGGTTTGATTTCCACAATAATTTATTAAGAACCATGACGATTGTTTCGCCTAACAGGCTTCATCGGATGGTGAGTTGATAACTAACTTACAATCTATAAACTATCTCCTTAAATACTGAATCTTTGATAATGAAAGTAATTAGTATAACAAAAAAGAAGAAATACCTAAATAAATATATTTTCAGAATAATATTAACGGATTTCATATTATAAAAGTAATTAGCATAATAATTAAAGATACCTAATAAATACATTATACAAAATGTTAAATTTGGAATACATTTAGAAAAACTATACTACATATGCAAATCATTTCCAAGTAATGTAATCCTTTACTCTACGTGTAAAATTTCGAAATCACCCTTAAAGAAATGTTTTTCTTCTAATAAATGATTTGGATATGTAGAATAAGTTTTGTTCTTAATGTAACTATTTTTGTGCTCATAATGACCTTTCTTGAATCTTCTACCTGTTTGACCAATATATACCCCAGTGCAAGAACCGCAAGTCAACTTATAGACTTCTGATTTATAGTGTTTTTGGGTTTTGTCTTTATTATTTTTAATGTATTTTCCTAATGAATTATTTGTCTTCTAAGCAATATTCAAATTACGTTCTCTTAAATATGCCGACACTTTTTGCGTTGGGGAGCCTAAATACGTGATAGTTTTCAATTTTGAGTCGTTTTTCTTTTTGATTGGATATATTAATTCCAAGTCCTTATTATACTTCTTTTTTAGCTATAATATTTTCTGTTACGAGGTCAAACCCGTTATTGACAGCAACTTATTTAATGCTGTTATATTCTTGTGTTATATTCATTGTCCAATACCAACAAAAACTACAAAAATAGTGGATTTAAATCCGGGGACCGGGGAGGCCACAAAATGTGTCCAAAACGACCGATCCATCTCTGTGGATAAGTTTGGTCCAAGTAATTTTCCATACCTCGTGCGTAATTAGCTGGACAACCGTTAGTATAATTTAACGAATTGGGTGAGGTGTTCAGAAATTGCCCATTCTACAGCATGAAAAATAGCTGCGGCTTCTGCCAAACAAAAACTAAGTATAGGATTTAAATTAAAAGAGTTCTCATATTGTTTGGACGGGACATATAATGCTCCGCTTAATTTATCACTTGCTTTAGAGCCATCAGTATAAATTTTAATAGAATTGCTAGGGATTTTTGCGAGATTTTCACAGTAGGTATTATGACAGATACCTCACCGTCTGTAGGATAAGCTAGAATAAGAACATTTGGTTTAAGAAAGAGGGTATTGTATTCAATTTCGAAAATAGTTTTTTCTTTGGCATAGTTATGTGATAAATGGTCGAGTTCGTTACAATGTTCATATGCCGCCCCATTATAGGCGGGGATTTTTTTTTCGTAATAGGGATCACTTAAATTTTTTTACAAAATTATTGTGCAATTTTTCCATAATCAACTCACTAGATTTATTTTGTAAAATATATTTTAGTCCTAACAATTCCCTTCGACACAAGTAGGTACATAATATTGTAAGTTATGGCGAGTTACTTTATGTCGCCATCATTTATTTGACTTGGATTCCATTTTTTACTTTTACAAAATTATTACTCTGATTAAATAGTCTATTTATTTTATCAATTTCATTACGTTCGTGAAATTATGCACATTTTTTAATCTCAACACTGTTATATTAAATGCCAAAATACAGTTTTTGTATAGCTTGCTTGTACCATTATCCCCGACATATAAAGATACGAGTCGCTTTGTGTCCGAACATGACAGCAAAGTGCGAGCGGGAAAGCAAGGTCTGGGTAATCGAGCGATTGAGTAAGAATCATCTAGGTGTAAGAAAAGAAAACCCTTTTAGACCAACTTGGTTTTATATATACTAGAGGAACATGGACTTAAGATAAATGATGGACCTTATAGAGCACTCTAAAAAAATGAAATATGATGACGAGACAGCTGCGAATATGACCTGGCAGCTGTAGTGAACTGAATACATCATATCAGTTTTTTGAGTGACAGTGATAGCAATACTGTAATTTATCGACGACTCATAATTCTCTCCAGCGACTTTGGTCAATTTAAAATTAGTTTCTGCCCTTGTAGAACACTTGTCTTATATTAAAGCTGATGGAATTACGAAGTTCAAGTATTTACCTAGATATAATATTAATTTCGACCCTTGATGTTTATAAACATTTGGCGAATTTAACAAAAGAAAGTAATTAGAGCAAAAAACATATCCCAAAAAATGATGTATTTTCTGACGACATTTTGGAGGTCTAAAATGTAAAAAAATGATATTCTTACAACAGTTTTATAAAATATAAGTCTTGACAAAAAAAATGAGCCCCGGATGAGCCTTCATAGTTGACGGGAATTGGGTCAAACTGCATTAAACCTTTAAAGGTTTAATGCAAAGACCTTAAGGTCTTTTTTAAAAATAAATTGATTTTCTCATTAACGAAAAAATATTTTTCGATGAAACTCTTATGGTAACTTGAGGAATATAAGAGACATATTTTCTGCAAGTTGCAAGGATGTAAGAGCTTATTTTGTCAGTATTTTGCCATGATTTAAACAACTTATTAACCAATTTGGATCAGTAAGGTCTCAAATTAATCATTTTTACTTTTCTCGCATACCGCACTCGCACGCTCCGACATTTTTTCGGATTTTCACGTTTCAGATCATGTAGATTATGAAATTATGGGTTTTTCAATTCCGTCTGTCTGTCTGTTGATGCATTGATTAAAAAACTACTTGACGGAGAACAGTCAAATTTGGTAGGTAGCTGACGTTACTGTCAGCGATGAAATGGTTAAACTTTCACTGGAAAATATACAGGTTGGACCGTCTAAAGGGAATAAATAATTAAAGAAAATATTTTTTTGCTCAAATTTATAATTTCCATGTTTCATGAGATTCTGAACTTATTTCAGAAAAAAAAATTGAAAATTTTTTTAGCAACATTTTTGAATTTTTTTTTACCACTATTCGAGATGAAAAAAAATTGGCTCAAATTTAAAATGTCTACGTTTCATGGCACTATAAACCTATTTAAAAAAAAATTTGAAAATATTTTGGAAAAAATTTGTAGTCCTTTCTTACCACTACTATAAATATAATAGATGGAAACATTTTTTTTCTCAAATTTAAAATTTCTACGTTTCATGACATTCTTAGCCTATTTAAGAAAAAAAAAATGTAGAATTTTTTTTACCAACAATTTTGGAAAAAATTTTGCCACTAGAATAGATGGAAAAAAATTGTTTTGCTCAAATTTAAAATTTCCACGTTTCATGGCATTCTATACCTATAAAAAAATAAAAAAAAAAAATAAGAAATTTTTTGGAAAAAATCTAATTTTATTTTTACCACTACCTATTATGGAATTGATGGAAACAAATTTTTTTTCTCTCAAATTAAAAATTTCCACGTTTCATTACATTCGAAGCCTATTCCAAAAACTTTTGAAAATGAAGAAAAATAAAAAATTTGCAAATTTTTGCGCACTACAAAATACAATGACATAATAACATAATAACATTTTGCCGTAAGATTATTTATAATAAAACATAGTCAATATAAAAATGATACTTTGCAGGCCTCTGACGAACATCCTCTATAACCAATTTGAATAAAAATATTAAATATACAAAAATGTCTTTTCTACGATAGTTATTAAAAATGTTTGTCCTGTTGTTATATTATATTTATTTAATTAAATCAATTAGAAGTTAGCTTATTGTGTAAAGGCAGAACTGTTATTAGCATTTTATACAATAATAATATTTTAAACGATACACCAGCAAAGAATTACCGTCTGTCTTTATAAGGTCAATGGCATTTCAAGCAAATTAGTGCTAATATATTTTTTGCGATCACAGAGTTCTTGTAAAAACTTATAATCAAAACGCGGCTATGTTATTCATCTCTGCCTGTAGGCGGAGCGAAAGTAAATAATCTTAAGAAGTCTGATTCAAACAGGAGTAATGTTGCTTTAGGTCGGAAACCTTTTTCTGGCCACGACTGTACGTTATATTAATGTTTTGCAAAAATGTGTTATAACAAACAAATACTTAAATGATTGATATTGTCGATGACGTTAGCATGTCAACAACTAGTGCCTCAAGAATTACTGGATATTTAACAAGGCTCTATTAATTTTTTATTATGTAAAAACATTGTTCTTCTTAATTGATTTTAACAGGGCATTATAAAACTGTTAACTTTGTAATACACATTTGTAGCAATAATAAGCTTGTAAGAATAATAATTAATTTTTGAGAGCACAAAATGATAAAGTAATTTTCTTAAACTTTCAACTACTAGTATGTTTACTTTAGTCATTGAAAGTTTTAGCTAAATGTTTGGTTTTCTATCAGCTAACGCCCAAATACAAAAAGTAAGGATGATGTTATGGATATTACAAACCGAATATAAAAAAAAAGTAAAACGCAGACATTACTTCATATATCACATATAGGAATGACACCTACCCAGTTGCTTCCTGATTCCGTTCCCCATTTTGCTCCTCCATAAGCTGTTTATCAGTGTGGGATCGGCCCTCCTCCATTCTCTCCAGCCTGTCAGCGACCTGCGAACACCTCCAACACCTCCCGCAGGTATCGGACTCGGCGTGCTTTGGGGAAGACCGGCCTGTGGCGCGCCGTGGGCACCTTGTGGTGCTGGTAAACCTGTAGCTTAACAGAATGCGAAGTATCAGCAATTTTGTGTTAGTATTTATCAAAAAATAAATTGTATTTGCATAACCCTCTATAAATCCGGTTCGGAGGACCATGCAAACATAAACAATACATATTGTGTACTATGTATACTAAAATCATGTCTTTTATGACGAGTAGATGTAGAATTTATAACTTTTTCTGCTTATTAATTATTTTTAGTTGGTACACACTATATTGAACTCACCCATGATTGTCAAAAGGGCCAGCAAAAGTCCAGCCGTGAAAAGCCAGCCCATCACTGCCAGTCAAAAGCTTCGGAAGACACATGCAACCAGCATTACAATCACAATTGTCCAATTTCGAACTAACCGCAACACAAACGTCTATATTTAGTTGTGGATGAGCGCCTTTCAATCAAGCTCGAAGGCGTAATTTTCGTCGCCTCGCCGCAATTGCTTGTGGGAATAAATGAATGCACCGATCGCTTTGGAACAATTGTTGTGTCGCTGTATCTGAAACAGAAGGAAACATCATTCATTAATTCAGTAACTAATAGTAATGAAGCAAATGGAATGCTGTCACATTTGTTGTATACATACGTATGAAATTTAATAAATTGCCTGCTTTTTATATTCTGTGTACATCTGTACATAAAATAGGTATGAAGTTAATTCATTATCCCGGAATTAAAAAGACAGATGCGTAAAGTGTATATGAGCACAATTGAAATCGTATAAAAACTAAAAGCTGGCAAAAACAGTTGGCAACTCTTTATTGTACATGGGCGGAGGTAAATAGAAATGCTTGTCATAAGAAAATGTTATAATTTTTTGAAAATTGTATATATTTAATTATCTTTTGTTTACTAGATAGGCTGTTTTTGTTCATTTATCCAATAACATATTTTTGTAGTATTGTACCAGTTTTAGATATAAAGTCCAAATATTTAAATTTATTGGGTTTAGTTTTAAAGTTATCCCATACTATATTGAAATATGTTATTGCTCAGCAAGGAACAACGAGATGGTATGAACATATCCTTGCCGGGATGAGGGAATGGGACAGGTTAGATTGGCGAGGGGCAAGGGTGTTGAATTGTAAAAATAAAATTTAAGTTTCTTCTAAAATAAAAATAAAAATGTAAGTTTCTTAACCAAAGCAAAGAATTAGTACAACAAAAATAAATACTTATATAGATAAAACATAAATAAAAACAAAATTAAAATATGTCTCTAGAATAAAGTAACTTAAATTAAAAGTTCTTGTAAACTAAATAAAATATATTCCAAGAAATGTAACAATAAAAAAGTAAACTTCATACCTAATATAATAGCTAAATATTTTGTTCTGAAAATGTATATTAAAAAAGTTAAATGCTAAAAGTTGACGCTTCCGAATCTTCACTTTCTAAAAAGGAATCATATTATCCAGTTCAATTATAATCGACGCAATGGGGGGTAGTGTTGGATATTGATTTATTTTTTTAAATACATGCTTAACGCAATTTTTCCATAAATCAGTATTCTCGAGGTCATTTATTACTTCTCTTACATGATCAACTACTACCGCGCTTAACGTTGGAGAGTCATTACATTTTCGCAAACCATCTTTTGAAGTTGCTCAAACCATCTCGACAGGATTAAATATGCATAGTACACGGAGGTAACCGCAAAAGTGTATGACCGTGTATATTGGATAAGTCAATAACATATTCTCTTTTAAAATTCTGTTCTTTTATTCATTTCAGTAATTCGCACTTTATTAATAAGAAGAGATAATGCTTCTACATATATACAATTACCGAATTAGGCGGAATATTTGGTATAAAGCTGTTCCGAAAACCATTTTTTGCACTGCACTGGAGAAATATCGAGTCCACATTGACTAATGACTGATATAACTCAAACACCGACCGACCATTCGGACTGAGGAATACCCGGGTGCCAGCCAATCGTCTCCACCCGTCCTCAAACCCAGGCCAATGACAACACGTCGCACAAGTCAACGTTGACTGCTGAGAAACGATTTACAAGATTTTTTTATGCTAGTGGACCTGTCCGTTTTATTATCTTTAAACCAGTGCAGGCGTAGATGGTTCATTCAGGCTGATTACATTGCCAGTCTCGGACTCGCCTGCACAGTTTCAACTACTACTCGATTCTTGATACCATTGTTAAATACATAGGACAAAATATCAAGTTAAGTGCGCACGGTCCTGTGCTTTAACACTGACCAATTTCAATTGACTTCGTAAACACTTTAACTATTATCAGTAATTTTTACTTAGCAAGACAACATTTTGTATTTACGAGAGGAGAAACTTAAACAATATTTTTCTCTATAGTGTGCTCATCTTAGAATTTATTGAAACTTTAGTCGAGAACAACAAGGATCATTTATGGTCATTTTTTTTTTGTTACTCAATAGGAACCGTTCGAAAATTAGTTTTAAATATATTATGTACTTATGATTATCCATTATTAGTATTTCAAGAACCAGCGACACCCAAAAGTTTCTTGCATGTAAACTGATGAGTCATTCTTATAGGCCGAATCGGAAAGGTATCGAGACACTTTGTTGAAAATTATAAAGTGTTCCCTATTAGCGTTTCCTTGTAGTGAGGATTATTTAAAAGTCTACTTTTTATACAAATTTCAACTGATAGGCATCTGTGAAATATCTTCAATTGAGGAAATATAAGAATTTCGGTAAAATTGCCCGCTTGATGTACAGGAGTGATTTCATGTTAAAGCCGAAAGAAAAAAGTTAAAAAAATCGCTGCCTAAGGAATCACTACTTCCACATCCAGATTTCTCGTTCAAGTCACTTTAAAGGAAACATCTTGACTATATTTGCACTCTAGTATATGGAAGTTATTATATTAGAATTTTAATAATATGTGGGGCAGATATTACAGAAAAATTTGAGGCGTTGTTTTCTACCATATACGTTAAAAATGAAGTTTCTAGCTTGGTTTACTTATATTGCGCTATTTACAACCTACCACCTCCCACCCCTTCAACGGAATCATCTCAATCAGATATCCTTCCGATACATACGTGTACTAACTTTCAAGCGAACATGTCAATTTTATGTTATCAATCCCTTGAATAATGGAGTGGAGGTGGTGGGGCTGGAGGGATTGAAAAATATTAGAAAGAAATCTGATGTCTTGGTTTCTAGTACATGCACCAAATCCCAAGTTTCTGTACTCATATCAGCTTGATTTACTTATTTTGCCCTATTTACCTCTACTTTCCCCACACTCTTTCAACGTAATCGTGTCAAAATATAATCTAGTTTTAGATGCCGTTATAATACATATGTGTACCAAATTTCAAGTAAAAATCTCAATTTAATTTTATCAACTCTTTTAATAAGGGAGTGGGGATGGTGAGGGGATGGAAAATATTATAAAAAACCTGAGGCCTTCGCTTCTAGTATATACACCATATCCCAAATTTCTGTACTCTTACCAGCTTGCTTTACTTATTTTCACCTATTTACCCCTATCTAAACCCCAACTCTTCAAGGGAACCATTTTAAAATATAATCCAGTTCCAGATGTCGTTATAATATACACGTATACCAAATTTCAAGTCAATATCACATTTTTATTTTATCAGCCACTTTAATAATGGAGTAGGTGGTGGGTGGTTGAATATTGTAAAAAAATCTGAGGTATTGGCTTCTAGTACATACACAGAATTTCAAGTTTCTGTACTCTTACCAGCTTGCTTTACTTATTTTCCCCTATTTACCCCTATTTAACCCCCGACCTTTCAACGGTATAATCCCAAAATACAATCTCGTTCCAGATGTCATTATAATATATAAGTATACCAAATTTCAAGTGAATATCTTAATTTTATTTTATCAACCCCTTTATAATGAAGTGGGGGATGGAAAATATTATAAAAAATTTGTGGCCTTCTAGTACATACAAAAAATTTCAAGTTTATGTACTCTTATCAGCTTGCTTTATTTCATAGTCTATTAAAACCTCTGATGCCTTGGCTTCTAGTATATACACCAAATCCCAGGTTTCTGTATTCGTGCCAGATTGCTCAACTTATTTTTCCCTATTTACCTCTACTTACTCCCCACTCCTTCAACGGAATCATGTCAAAATATAATCTAGTTTCAGATGTAGTTATAATACATGCGTGTACAGAATTTTAAGTGAAAATCTCAATTTAATTTTATCAACCATTTTAGTGGTGGGGGGATGGAAAATATTATAAAAAAACTGAAGCCTTTGCTTCTAGTATATATACCAAATCCCAAATTTCTGTACTCTTATCAGCTTGCTTTACTTATTTTCACCTATTTACCCCTATTATTTAACCCCCAATCCTTCAACGGAATCATCTCAAAATATCATCTAGTTTCAAATGTCGTTATAATACATACGTGTACTAAATTTCAAGTGAATATCTCAATTTTATTTTATCAACCTCTTTAATAATGAAGTAGTGGTGGCGAGGGGTTGAAAAATATTATAAAAAAATCTGAGGCCTTGGCTTCTAGTACATATACCGAATTTCAAGTTTCTATACCCTTACTAGCTTGCTTTACTTCTTTTCCCCTATTTACCCCTACTTAACCCCCAACCCGTCAACTGAAACAACTCAAAATATAATCTAGTTCCAGATACCGTTATAATACATACGTGTACCAAATTTTAAGTGAATATCTCAATTTTATTTTATCAGGTGGGTGCTGAGGAAGCTATGAAAGAGTAGCAACCGGTTAGCTCAGGGCTGGTCGAGGGTTACTCGGTGGCGAGAAGAGTTATATATTTTTTGAACAATTATTTGCTTGTCAGATTAACCAAACAAAACTTTATTAAACTACAACTACACTCTTGCAAACTTTATCAGGAGGAAAAACAATCAAAATCATATATAAAACAAATAATATATTAACATAAGTATAAAAGAGTGAAAATTTTACAACACTTTACAAGTTATTAAAAACATTTATAATGAAATTTGATTTAATTAGTTAAACAAAAATTTAGTTTAAAAAAATATTAAATTTGTAGATTAACAAAAAAATTACAATAAGAAATGATCAACTGGTTTACAATTTTTCTTCTGACCAAAAGTTGAATTTTGCACACAAATTTGGGCTACTTAGCTTGGCGGAGACGTGGAATCCCGACGAGGTCTGATCCTGAAGATGGCCGCGGGTACCCGGGAAGGAGGATGTAATATTCAGGTCCTGACAACGCTGATTTCCAGGAGACGCTGCGCGTCGGAATAATATCCAATACTTTGAGGATAACTTCAAATATTTAATCTATGCCTTGTGCCTTGCTTCAATGGTGGTTTGGTCCAGGATTTTACATGAAAAAGGAGTAATGTAAAGAACCAGTTGATAATAGAAAAAAGATTTAAATTGTGGGAAAAAGAAGTACAAGAAAACTACATAAAACTATGGTGACGAAGGTCACTGCAAAACCAAACTAGGTATTAGCAATTTAACAAATAAAACCCTGAGCATTGATACAATTTTACTTCTGAAAATATATGAATAAGCTACTGATTAATATAATAAATGAAATGAATAAATGAGAAAACTCTACTCTCATGAAATTTTAGCCGTTCACAAAATAGCTGACTCGTTATGACCAAAAATTTGAATAAAGGTAACAAATTTTAGTACAAATGAATTAGAGAGAAAATATCTGAATTACTATCTGAAAAAAAACTAATACTGTAACAAATATAGCAAACAAAATTATGGGTTTAATCTCCCGAAAAATAAACTATTAAAAAATTATCTCTTGACCTCTTGTACTAACACGAGGTTAACTAAATGCGACAAAACGACTAGGTTTCAACTTTTAATGAGATGAGATTGTCTACACACGATTAAGAAACAAAGATTTTAATTTATCCCTTGAATAATTTCCGAGTTTAATCCTCGTCCACAATAATCTAAATAATAACAAAACACCACGGTATTGTGTCTCAAGCGACCACAAAATACAAAATTGCCGCGATAATTAATGGACGCGGAAATCGCACAAACATGTGCGTTAATAAAAAATTATTATTACACGGAATATCTTTTAATTCCCAAAAATAACTATATAGCAACATTAACTCAATAATATGACACCATTTAATAATCAAATATATTCAAAATATTAAAGGATTAAAGAAATAAACGTGAAAATCCGTTAAAGAATAAGTAAGAAAAATATTATTAAAAGATTTAGGCCTTGGCTTCTAATACATACACCAAATTTCAAGTTTCTGTACTCTTACCAGCTGGCTTTATTTATTCCCCCCCATTTACCCCTATTTACTATTATTTACACCCAACCCTTGACCGGATATGTTCAAAAACCCATCCAGATCTCGTTATAATATATGCGTGTACAAAATTTCAGGTCAATATCTTAAAACGTTCCGGAGAAAACGTGCGGACAAAAAAAAAATTACAGACAGACCGACAGACAGAATTTTTTTTCGCTTAAATTTAAATTCTCGACGTTTCGTGACTTTCTAAACCTATTTCAAGAAAAAGAAGAAATTCAAATTTTTTTAACGATAACTATACTTTCAATCCACTACGTGGATGTGGAAGTAAAATTGACGTGTTTTAGGATTTTACTCATAAATTGTAAATTACCTAGATTGTGATTTTATCCGTTACTTATGAACTCAGTGTATAAAAATTGCGGCAAATCGGCGAAGAGTATAGTAGTTACATTGTTATTATCATTATTTTAATTTGACCCTTACGGCACTTTTCGGATAACGGTAGTAAAGCAATTATTTCAACATCAATTGAATTTGAAATTAACTTTTACCGAATTCGTTTGACCTTTTCTACAACCTTAAATTCTGGGTAAATTCTGTATTTACAGTTTCCAGAATCCCTCTCCTATATAAATTGAATGCTACGAGTTTATCTACGCAATAACCAAGTAAACCACTGATTCCCCCATAAAGGGATCCGTTAGCTTTAGATACGACCGATCTAATTCTAATATTCCCCCAAATCCACCGTTTGGACAAGTCTCCTAAGCCCGATGGAAAAATAGAAGAGCGTAAGTCTCAAGGGCTGAAATCGAATACCAGGGCTTTCAATTCTCAATCACGTTTGTACTCGATGAGTAACTTACGAAAAACTGCTGCCAATTCAAGTTTGCGGGACGTTTATAGATGTCTTTCGACGGGATTGCTGTCGTCAAATGTAGATAGAATTACACCACGGGAACGTTTTAGTCGGCGGTGTTTGATCGTCAGCTGCGAGAATTCCGCAAGCATAAAAATAAAAACTGCTTGATGACGGCGCTGCTGCCAAGGGTCCATACGAGGTGAATATCAGATATCTAGCTAATGGAGAGTGAAAGATAAATGTTAGTGTCCAGCCTGTCTTGAAATTTAGTTTCTAGAGAATATGGGGATAAACTATGTGCTTGAAATGTGTAACAAAAGTACTGGTATATGTATAATTACTTGTCAAATTTGCAAGAAAATTAATTAAGGCAGTCAACCAGTTTCTTTCGTGGAGAGACAAGCTGAAATAGAATTCATTATAATAATAATAATACCTTTATTTTCCTTTCAGACAGTACAATCATTTATAGGAATCGTCACAATTTAGCATGCAATTATGCTACAAGAAATTCATCTAAAGTATAAAAACAATTGTTTAATAAATATAGTCTTAATTTTAGTTAAAAAAACTATTCACATTTTTTGCCTGTTTGATGTCGTTAGATAAACAATTAAACAGTTTCAGACCTAGACAGTTGGGTGCATTTATCGATATATTGTATTTATAATAAGGAACATGAAATTCTTCTTTTTGTCTTGTGTTTCTAGCATGAAACTTTGTATTCGTCCTAAATTTAGCCTTATTACTGTAAACATATACACACAATTCATAGATTAAGATACTAACAAGGGTTAAAACTTTATATTCTCTAAAAACATCTCTGCAAGAACAGGTACTGGAAATCCCTGCCATGTTTCTTAAAATTCGTTTCTGTACAATAAAAACATCCGCTGATAAGGTGGAGTTTCCCCAAAAGGCAACGCCATACCTTAGTCTGGACCCGACCTGTACGTGATATAAATTTGATAGTTGATCTTTTGATAGAATGGCTTTTAAACTTCTCATCAAATACGAGATCGAATTCAATTTTGATATTAACTGCTCACAGTGTACCTTCCAGTTGAGACACTCATCTAATGTTATTCCCAGGAATTTAATATTTTTACTGTTTGACAGAATGTTGTCATTAATTTTAATGTCTAAATCCATGCAACTTTTTTGTCGGTTGTGAAATCTTATATATTGGGTCTTATCTGCATTTAAGAATTGTTTATAAAAACAGTACCAGTTATAAAATTCATTTAAGGAAATGTTGCATTTATGCTCCAATAAATTATCTAATCTATCAGATATCAGCAGAGACTGGTCATCCGCATACATTATCAAGTTGGCGTCCGATGTCAAAGTATCAAGTTCGTTGGTATAAAGTAAAAACAGAATCGGCCCCAGAACAGAGCCCTGAGGGACTCCTAGATTATTTACCTTGTGTCCTGAGCTGACACTACCGACATTTCCATCGGAGGAATATGTTACGGATACATACAGTTGTCTATTTTTCAGGAAAGAGGCTATCCAATCCCAAGCTTCACCACGAATACCATAGGCATAAAGTTTTATTAATAATTTGTCATGATCGACACAGTCAAATGCCCTGCTGAGATCACAGAATATCTCAACAGGGCACTCACCAGCCTCGATATAGTCAATGAGCCTCTCAAAGAAAGCATACATAGCAGTGTGTGTGGATTTATTAGAACGAAAACCATGTTGATTTTCCGTCAAAATATTACTATTTTCACAAAAGTTCATAAGCCGATGTAAGAAAGCATATTCAAAAATTTTTGAGATACCCGACGGGATAGTTACAGGTCTATAATTTTCAACCATATTTGGCTCATGCTTTTTATATATAGGTACAACTTTACCGATTTTTAGGCTACTTGGAAATTTTCCAGATATAAATGATAGGTTTACTAAAAAAGTAATAGGTTGTATGATTACACCAATAATTTTCTTTACGATAAAGGAGGGAATCTCATCAGGTCAGGCTGAGCGTTTATTCTTTAATTTTAATTTTAGTAAATTGTATAGCTCTTCTTCTACAAAGGGTTCCAAAAAGATCGATTTGTTATGGTAAGGTACATTTTTAATAGGAGCGTTATTTGACGGTACATTATTGACAATATCTAAAGGTGCTTTTAAGAAATACTCACTAAATATGGAGGCTATCTGATCCGGATCATCACATAGCTCTCCGTCCTTTTTTATTGTTATGTTTTTGTGAATTTTCTCTTTACCCGACAATTCTGCTATCACCTTCCACGCAGCTAAAGGTGGATTATCTGAATTTATTATTTTATTTTGATAATACTGTTTTTTAGTATTAGTCATTATTATTTTCACACTTCCACATCCACGTAGCGGAGTGGAAGTATAGTAATCGTAAATAAATTTTCAAAATATTTTGTCCTTGAAATACGTTTAGAAACGTCGAGATTTAAAATTGGACCAAAAAAATATCTATAGCTTTGAACTGAACATGTGGTAGGTACCTTGTGAAACATCTAGAAAATAATTGTTAATTATAAATTAAACACTGCTTTTAAATGAATCAAACAATATGTTATAAATACTCTATATATGTTTCGGCTTATTAGGCCTTTATCAAAAGTACAAGATATTACTAAATTTAAAATGTGTTCCTTACTTATTTATACCTAATGGAAGGTATAAATTATTCAAAGCTTTTAATCTATTTATTACATGCAAATAGTTATATGATTCCTATCCTATGTAAATATACTACAAATAAGTTCTTAATATTAACTTATTTTTTCTAGAATGTTATGACCCATAAATAATGTTTGATCATTAGTTACATTTTTATGCTTTTTGACAGCTTTCATGATCTCAAATTGTTCTAGTAAATCTAACTTCTTTCCTTTATTTTCTGTATGGAGTAATTCGACTTCATTAAAATGAACAAAATGATTATTTTCTATGCAGTGTGTTGACATACCGGTGCTATGTATACCATTCGTTATTGATTTTTTATGTTCAGCGAGACGATTTTTTAATTTACGACCAGTTTGACCGATATGTATAGCATCGCAGTCATTACATTTTAATTGATATACACCTGTTTTTTCTAATAAATCTCTTTTATCTTTATTATTAACTAACATTTTCCCTAGATTATTTTTATTAACAGAAATAGTTTTACATCCTAGTTTTTCCAGTTTATGATTAATTTTATCGCTAATCTTAGGCCTATAATTAATACATTTATATATGTCAGTTCTTTGTGGAGTATCAGCATAACATTCTTTAAGTATCTTTTTCTTTTGTTTATGTTTTATTAATTTATCTATGAGATTTTCACTATAACCGTTGTTTCTAGCGATTTCTTTAATGGTGTTCACTTCTTTCATAAAATTATTCTTATTTAAAGGGAAGGTTAACAGACGGTGGATAAATGAATAGAAACATGCCATTTTTATTTGTGATGATATAATTTTATGTAAGAAGTGAACACCATTAAAGAAATCGCTAGAAACAACGGTTATAGTGAAAATCTCATAGATAAATTAATAAAACATAAACAAAAGAAAAAGTTACTTAAAGAATTTTATGCTGATACTCCACAAAGAACTGACATATATAAATGTATTAATTATAGGCCTAAGATTAGCGAGAAAATTAGTCATAAACTGAAAAAACTTGGATGTAAAACTATTTCTGTTAATAAAAATAATCTAGGGAAAATGTTAGTTAATAATAAAGATAAAAGAGATTTATTAGAAAAAACAGGTGTATATCAATTAAAATGTAATGACTGCGATGCTATATATATATCGGTCAAACTGGTCGTAAATTAAAAAATCGTGTCGCTGAACATAAAAAATCAATAACGAATGGTATACATAGCACCGGTATGTCAACACACTGCATAGAAAATAATCATTTTGTTTATTTTAATGAAGTCGAATTACTCCATACAGAAAATAAAGGAAAGAAGTTAGATTTACTGGAACAATTTGAGATCACGAAAGCTGTCAAAAAGCATAAAAATGTACAAGCATAAAAATGTACAATAATCAAACATTATTTATGGGTCATAATATTCTAGAAAAAATAATTTAACATTAAGAACTTATTTGTAGTATATTTACGTAGGATAGGAATCATATAACTATTTACATGTAATAAATAGATTAAAAGCTTTGAATAATTTATACCTTCCATTAGGTATAAATAAGTAAGGAACACATTTTAAATTTAGTAATATCTTGTACTCTTGATAAAGGCCTAATAAGCCGAAACACGTGTAGAGTTTTAATAAAACTTTTTGAAACATTAAAAAGCATAATTTCCCTGTATATTTAAATTAAAAGTATTTATATCTTAATCTATTTATGACTTAATCTATTTAAGAGTTAATTTAAAATCCTTAATTATGGCAAAGTTTGGAGTGGACCTAAACTGATTATGTAAATCAATGGATACTTCTTATCAATTTGTTTATTATAGGGGTATTCAAGAAATTTTGCTGGTCGTTCGTGGTACAAGGGTTATACTTGAAAGATTTTTTGATTTCTAGTTGTTCTAGCAGATCTAAACGTTTACCTTTTCTTACTGAATGAAGTACATTTATATTATCAGTATCTATGAAATCGTTGTTTTCAATACAGTGTGTTGACATTCCTGTATTTTTATTGTTATTTAAGACAGATTTTTTATGTTCTTTTACTCTGTTTACAACGCTTCTACCACTCTGACCGATATAGACAGCATTACAATCTTCACAATTAATTTTATATACACCAGATTTATCCATTTTATTTAGCTTTTTTTTTTTATTAACCAAAATGTTTCCTATATTTGTTTTGTTCACACTTATTGTAGAGATACCAAAATAGTTTAATTTTCTAGAAATTTTGTTACTATATTTCGGAACATAATTAATAAAACTATATTTTGTAGGTTTGTTAGGCAGAGTGAAAAATTCTTTTTGAAGCATTTTGCGTTGTTTGTTTTTGACCATGATCTATTAGTGACTCGTTGTATCCGTTATTTCTTGCAATTTGTTTAAATTCTCTATCAAAATTACTTTGATCTAAAGGGAAATTCGTGAGTCTATGTATTAGACCATGAAATGCTAAATTTCAGCTGATTATTATGTTTTTTGATATTAATATCTAGAAGGTTTAATTGACTATTTTGCTCTGATTCCATTGTGAACTGAATTTTACTATTAAAAGAATTTAAGAAAT
The DNA here is from genome assembly GCA_963583905.1 of Stenurella melanura. Classification (NCBI taxonomy): domain Eukaryota; kingdom Metazoa; phylum Arthropoda; class Insecta; order Coleoptera; family Cerambycidae; genus Stenurella; species Stenurella melanura. The sequence continues at coordinate 20,386,793 of OY757316.1, forward strand.
TAAGGTAATTACTTAGGTTCCTTTCTGTACCGGTCCATACACAAAAAATATCGTCTACATATCGAGTCCAATAAAACACATGTGTATTTAAACTGTTATTGCTACTAAAAATTAAATTTTCCAAGTTTGACATAAATATTTCAACTAACAAAGGAGAAATTGGTGAACCCCTTGATAGCCCGTTTTTTCACCATTAAACTGACCAAGGGGGGAAGGGAAATAGTCAACTAGGGAGATAGATAAGGAGAACGATAGAGAAGGAGTTATGGTAGTTATGGATAGAGGAGGGAAGTAGAGAAGGAATAATGTACAGGAGGGACGAGGGAGGTAGAGAAGGATGGACGATATAGGAAGAGAAGGCACAGAACTACTTACGAATAGACAAATATATCGATCATTGGTAAAATGGCCACAATAGAACAAAACAAGCTAACCATTACACTGTTCGGCGATTTACTGCATTTTTCATACAATGTTGCACATTCCATAGGATACTCTTCGCAGTTCTTTGTAAATAATATTAGTTTTAGATATTTCATGTCTAATTACAAAACATAAAAAAATAGATTTTTAAAAATAATTCAAATAATCAATAACTGTTCAAATTTCAGTAAAATGTTTAATTCTTAAGTTATCGTGCTTACAAGGAACGTCATGGGCGGACAGTCATACAGACGGACGGACATTTTGAAAGTTCAGAATTCGATCACAAACACACTGATATGATTTTTTTTTCTCTACAAGCAATTTTACCGGCTTTAGAAATGAGGATGGGAAGATGAGCTAAAAGGATAGGGGACCAATGTAGGAGAAAATAGGAAATATGAAATAAATTAGGAAGAGATCGAGCGGGCGCCCCCATTTTTTGTTGAAATGCAGGTAACCAATTCTAATTCCTCAAGTTTCATTTCTGGTGAAACTATATTAATTATGTTACTCGGAATGTTGTTGGAAATTTAAAATATGAAACTGAAATAAGATCCCAGATGATCTTTTTGAAAGGTTCTTGATACAAACAGACAGATATATGGATAAATTGAGATACTTCATTGGAAATACAGCCATAATGAATAATCAAAACATATACAGTTAAAATAAGTTATAAACGTCATTTAAGTATAAGATAAGAATAATTTTCTCTAGCTTGTTTTGTTTATCTATACTATAGTTTTTAATTTGACGAAATAATAGATATGAGAAAAAACATTAACACAACAGGCTAGATTGACGCCTCTACCTATACCCTACTCAATGTTTCAACACTATAACTGATATGATTCTTGTTTTCTGACAGGTATATATAGAGATATTTCATTGTCGATACAATTTATCTGCCACTCTATAGGTTAAAATAGTGATTGACTTATATTTACTTGAAATATACTACGCACTTACTACAATACTACGTATATTTTCATCAGCCCTGTTTGAGCTTAAAAGTGAATTATTTATTATTTGTTTGCTTATAGTAATGAAACATTTTCTTTATAGGATTTTGCAAACAGTGGAAAGAAAAGCTATCTATGAGAACTAAATATATAGTTTTTCCTTTAGTTCTCATAGATAGCTTTTCTTTCCACTGTTTGCAAAATCCTATAAAGAAAATGTTTCATTACTGTTTGAGCTGTTAGAAAACACATCTGCCCATTTTAAAAATCTAAAAATTGGTTCGTGCCACTTTTATTTCTCTTTGATATCTTAATATTTTTAAATCCTTTTTGTTATAAAAAGTCATTATTTCGTATAGATTTTGTAGGTGGTATTCTAGTTAGTCATTCATGAGACCCCCAAGAACTAAAAAAACATTAAAATTTTCAACAGTGCACTTAAACATTTCAATCATCGTAGAAATAGAAGAGGATTGACAAATACACTTTTTAGATTTGTAATAAGGCATTCATAAATTCATATCACATTATTAGATTACCGTTTATCCAGCATTTGCACATGGACCGAAAATCTGCATATGTCCCAATTGGTCGCATACGTATCCGAAATCTGCACACGGATCCAAAGTGGGTCACATGTGGGGATTTCGGGTATAAAAGCATAACGAAATTCAATGGCATTGACCTATAGCGTGTTGCGCTGGGTTAATAACAGTCAGTACTGTATTGCGACGTTATCACGACGGATTTAAATATGGTGATTGCTAGATTCTGCAGCGTGTTGCGCTGGGATCTCTTGCATTGACAAGTTATTTATCCGACGCCGGTGCGTAGCTAAAAGCGCCCCACGGATGCCATCGCTGCTACGTTGTCATCGTCCGCTTCGAAATCGTTTATGTATTGATTAAGGACCGTAAAAATACGGAAACTTGTGTATTATGTCATACTGCCATTATCTACCTGTTGATGAGAAATAAAGTATTTATCTGTATTTGGCCCATTTTATTTACTAAACTAAACACTGGGATAACATCTCCAAACCAGCTACCCAAGCAAAACACCTCACAGATTTTTTGGTGAATTTTGACAAGAATATAGGTTTCACCAAACAAGTTGGGGTTAATCTTTGATTTGAAACATATCAGATATTGTGAGACGTACTGAAGACAAACAAAAAGCTAGCTGAAGCCAACAATATAAGGAATTTTTTATTTCAATGTATCTCTGAAGAAGTTTACGCCTAGCAAAAGAAACGTTTATTGCCGTGAGTCCGCTTTCTTCCCACTGTGAGGTACTAAAAATACATAAAATAAACCTTAATATCAAGTCATCTGTTTCCTCCGAAAAACTGCTTATTTATTATTCCTAAGCATTGAAAATAATAATAAATTTCAGTTACATCAAAACATTTCCTTAATAATTAATGACCGTTTTCCCTCGTTGCCTTTCCAAAAGAAATATTGATGCCTCCAGAAGTGCCTGTTTATCAGCATAAAAAGCTTAATCCCATATAAATCTTCCAAATTTGGTGGTCCAGCAGTAAAATAAATATTAACAGTATATACTTTATACATAATATGTGTTTGGGGATTTATGGTTAAACGCTTAAGGGAAAACTTTCATAAACAAAACTAGGGGCTATATCAGTCTTTTATATGAAACTTGGAAAAGGAAATAAACTACTGTACAGGGTGTTCCGCATTTTCTTTTAGGGTCTACATGGAAAAATAGTATGAAAACTTTCTATGTATCGCCGAATAATTGCAACACTGAAAATTCGAGATCAATGTGAAAAGTTGTTTCAGAAATGTACTGCTTTACACGTATATACACCATCACATACTCATCCCTTTGAATCCCTCTTAAAAGAATAATCCAGACATGCTCCATTAAATAAACATAAGTTTATAACGTTACGTGTAAATGTACATTTTAAAATATTTTTAAACTATACCCCTTTGTCCCTTCTGCTACCACGTTCTTGACCATTTCCGAATATCTATTATGAGAGCTAAGATATTTGGACAACGCAAGGCTGAGAGACGCTGTATAAACATTTTCATCAAAGATGGCAGCCAGATTTGTTTCATCATTTTTGAATTTTTACGTCTGATTCGATGTCAACTTCTCCGAAACTACTAAACTGACAATTTTAATGAAATTCGGACGAAATTCCAATTTCGTCTAGTTTTTGAGAATCACTGTGCAGTAGTCGTAGCTTCATGAAAAAACTTCAATAAGCAATTATACCATATATTTGGTAAAAACAGAAACATTCTTTGAAGTCCTGTTCAATTATCATTAGCGAAATTTAAAATAATGAAAATCCAAGGTATACCCTGCAGAAGATTTCATAGAAATCGATGAAGCCCATTAGAGCAGTTATTGAACAAAAGTAAAAATATGCATGTGTCGAATTGAAAATCTCCTGCTTTTTAAAACTTTTTGAAATTTAGTAAGAAAGCCGCCGCCGAAGGAATCACTACTTACACATCCAGATTTTCCATCCAAGTCGCCTTAAAGGAAACGTTTTGACTATATTTGCACTCTAGCATGTGGAAATCAATGGTCATAGAATTTTAATAATATTTGCGGCAGAAAATACTAGCAAGAAATCTGAGGCATTGGCTGCTAGTATATACACCGAATCCCTGATTTCTGTACTCTTACCAGCTTGCTTTACTTATTTTTCTCCATTTACCTTTACTTATAAATAATATTAAATATAATCTACTTTCAGATGTGGTTATAATACATACGTGTACCACAAGTGAATACCTCAATTATCTTTTATCAACCCCTTTAATAATAGAGTGGGGGTGGTGGGGGGTATGGAAATTATTATAAAAAATCTGAGGTCTTCGCCTCTAGTATACCGGGTGAGTCACGAATTGCGCTCGCCCCGATATTTCCTAAAATATATGGAATAGAAAATTGAAATTTGGAGGCCTTATTACACGACTAAAATGCCATCTTTTCAATAAAAAATCAAGTTTGGTGCACATCCGGTTTGACCGGAAATGCCCACAACTTTCGATTTTTAAATGGAACACCCTATATATTTTTACATTTTTGGAATCTAGAGGAAATTTTGAATACAATACATCCATTTTGGTCACTTTTTGATAAACATTAAACATTTTATTAAAAAATCTATTTCTGAATCCAGAGTGCTGTGGTGCCCAAAATATATTTTAGTTCGTGTGTTACGTTACTATAAAAATAAAAAAGAGCAATATGATTGCATTACTTAATTCTCTAGAGGCGTTTAAAATTTTTAAATGTGATTTTTACCCACTAACTCGGTTTTTTTAAATGGGAATTTAATCGTTCACCAACATTTTTAAATACCTCATTTTCATACGAATCTAATGATACCAAAATTTTGAAAATCCGCTCAGAAATATTTGAGATTTCAGCCAAAATACAATGCAACCAAGCTTTTAAAAACATGCGGCTAATAGATAATAGATTAGTGGGCTTTGGAAACTAAAATGGCACATTTCTGTGTAAATCTGGTCACATTGGAAAAATCATAGTAGCCATTGAATGTAATAAAACAATATCAGCTGTCAGACAGATGCAAAATAAAGCGTTGCGGAAATCTCTTTGAGTAAAAATTAAAGAAAATGAATAATTTTAGTAGAAATGAAAAGGTCGATATGTTACTGATATATGGAGAGCGTCTCAAAAATTCAACTGCAGCTGCAGAACTGTATCAGCAACGATATCCCAACAGACGTCATCCAAGCAGACACTTGTTTGCGAGAGTGGAACAAGAATTAAGAAACGAACCCAATCAACAAGATGACCATCAAACATTTATTGTAAGTGAGGACAAAGAAATTGATGCATTAGGATTTGTGACGGTACACCCAACAACATCAACAAAGGAATTGTCAATGGAATGCGACATTAGTCAGTCTTCGGTTTGCAGAATTTTAAAGAAACCTAAGTTTCGGTCTTATAAATACCAATACACCAACATCTTTATGGAGATGATAACGACAGGAGGCTAGTATATTGCAACTGGTTCTTAAATGCAGTACAACAAAACCCAGGTTTTCCTTTTCATATTTTATATTCAGATGAAAGTAGATTTACGAACCAAGGTATGTTTAACAGAAATAATACTAGGTACTGGGCTCAAGAAAATCCGAGGTTGGTAGGGCGGGGGAATATTCAGGAAAGATTTGGGTTTAACTGTTGGCTTGGAGTACTTGGAGATCAAATAATTGGACCCATATTTTTTGATGGAACACTTACTGGCGAACGATATTTATTCTTTTTACAAAATCAGACAGCAGAATTTCTTGACTTACTTCCTCTTGCCTATTTACAAAGTCTGTTTTTCCAACAAGATGGTGCTCCCCCACATAATTTCAGAAGAGTGATGGAATATTTAAACAACTTGCATGGTGAACGCCTTATCGCAAATCAAGGTCATATCAGGTGGCCTCCGAGGTCACCTGACTTAACACCCCTCGACTATTATGTATGGGGCTCTCTCAAAAATAAAGTTTATAAAACTTCTTCAAATACCCGTGAAGAGCTGCAAAATAAAGTTGTACGGGCTCTTAATGAAATAACGCCGGCTGAATTGCGTAGAGCCATTCAAGCAACTGTACGCAGAGCCGAATTGTGTATAGAAAAAAATGGTGGACATTTTGAACAATATCTATAAATGTCAATTTATGGTTTAATTATATTAATTATTTTAAAGATACCTACTGTTACCTAGTTTAAGTTTAATTGTTCAAACGGAATTGATTTTTATTTATTTATAGGCCCGATATTTATGTTCATTTAAATAAAACTCTGAAAACCGAACTGATGTCACATTATATTGCAATTGTCCTTGTGGATGTAATTGTGTTTACCTCCACATACCTATGCTAAACTTAATTCTAACGTTCTTTGCGCTCACAATTATTAAATGTTTGATAGCTCAAGATTGCCTATAACTACACGAGTCTGTCTGACAGCTGATATTGTTTTATTACTTTCAATGGCTACTATGATTTTTCCAATGTTATTAGGTTACCAGATTTACACAGAAATGTGCCATTTTAGTTTCCAAAGCCCACTAATCTATTATCTATTAGCCGCATGTTTCTAAAAGCTTGGTTGCATTGTATTTTGGCTGAAATCTCAAATATTTCTGAGCGGATTTTCAAAATTTTGGTATCATTAGATTCGTATGAAAATGAGGTATTTAAAAATGTTGGCGAACGAATAAATTCCCATTTAAAAAAACCGAGTTAGTGGGTAAAAATCACATTTAAAAATTTTAAACGCCTCTAGAGAATTAAGTAATGCAATCATATTGCTCTTTTTATTTTTATAGTAACGTAACACACAAACTAAAATATATTTTGGGCACCACAGCACTCTGGATTCAGAAATAGATTTTTTAATAAAATGTTTAATGTTTATCAAAAAGTGACCAAAATGGATGTATTGTATTCAAAATTTCCTCTAGATTCCAAAAATGTAAAAATATATAGGGTGTTCCATTTAAAAATCGAAAGTTGTGGGCATTTCCGGTCAAACCGGATGTGCACCAAACTTGATTTTTTATTGAAAAGATGGCATTTTAGTCGTGTAATAAGGCCTCCAAATTTCAATTTTCTATTTCAAATATTTTAGGAAATATCGGACGAGCGCAATTCGTGACTCACCCGGTATACACCAAATTCCAAATGTCTGTACTATTACCAGCTTGCTTAACTATTTTTTTCCTTAACCTTTCCCAACCCTTCGCCGCATAAGTTTCAAATACAATCCAGTTCCAGATCTCGATATAGTACATACGTGTACAGAATTTCAAGTCAATATCTTAAACCGTTCCAGCGAAAACATGCGCACAAAAAAAGGTCAGAGGTCGACAGACAGATAGACAGACAGACATTTTCTTTTCGCTCAAGTTTAAAATCTCGACGTTTCGTGACATTCTAAACCTATTGAAACATACTCTTTATAGGATTTTGCAAACAGCAGAAAAAATAACTATCTATAACTAAAAGAAAAACTTTGTGTAAAAATATTAATGAAATCTTTGCATTCTTTCGATAACCAGAATTCAGGTTATCGAAAGAATGTAAAGATTTCATTAATATTTTTACACAAAGTTTTTCTTTTAGTTATAGATAGTCATTCTTTCTGCTGTTTGCAAAATCCTATAACGAGTATGTTTCAATACAATTATAAGCAAACAAATAATAATTCATTTTTGAACATTCTAAACCTATTTCAACAAAAACAAATTTTCTTTACGACTACTGTATTTCCACTTCACCATGTTGATGTGGAAGTAATTAAACAATTGATAATTTCTTGAGTTCTGACATGATGTTCCATATTAAATATAGAAATTATGAAACGTTATCATTTACTTACTATCTAAATAATATTTCTATAATGGTATGAATAATATCAAATATGAATTGTATTTTAATATTACTGTTTATATTGCAAGCGTCACTATTCGGAATAAGACCACGTATACATTATTGACTTTTCTGTCTGAAAACTTAACATTATTTTCCAGCGGGCTGGCAAGGGAAATACGCTTTATTTTGTTTTGCAATGAAAAAGATAACTTGATGCCGGCTGGTTTGATTGTTCAGATGAAATGTTTCAAAATAGACATCAAATCGCCCGCTGTACTTTGCAGAAGATTGCGCCTGATATTTTGAAACAAATGATGTCTTTACTCTTCTGTACTACTTCCGCAGTCAGCTCGAATATCCGGATTAAAACAGAGTGGATGCTACTTTCTTTTTCTTTTATAAACAACAAAAGGAAATGTGTCATATGTAACACGTGATGTCTTAATAAAAATAAATGTAGCGGTAATAGAGTGGTATTCTCATCACAATAAAATAATTCAATATTTAAGTTTCCTGTAAAAGTGACAAAGGATTCTCATTTGTCACTACCAGGAGAAGAACTCGCTTATCGAGTAAATTTGCATTTTGGATTTTTTTCGGTTTATATTATGAATAGTATAGTCACCAGCGGATTTAAGCTAAGATTAAATAATCCTTGTGAAAACTTTTGATTTTTTTGGTAGGTTTTTAGTAGTAGAAAAATATTTCAAAAAGTTTAATGCCACCGGGGTGGAAGATGAAACAAAATGGTGTCAAGCTTAAGAAATTTTTTTTTGGAAATGACATCATAGAGACGAAAATTAAAGAGCAGGCAAAATACAAAAATAAAATGTACTTACAAAAAATTCCGCCTATACAGAGTCATTCACGGAAAGTGGGTATTAGTCGTTTGCTGGGATCTGTCGGGTGTAGAAATTTGAAAATTGGCATAAGAGGGTTATTGGATATGGTGGATCTAACGAAAATATTTTCATTGATGTGTTACTTCCGCTTACACCGGATGTATCACTTTACTTTGTAATTTTAACATCCTGTATTTTATTGTATACTTGAAATCCTCATAAAATTTTAGCTTTTGTTTAGGTACCATAACATACTCTTAAACCTATTAGTTTTCGAAATAAATAATATTGTTGGAGATTCCCGACGGTTACTACCCTTCGAAAAAAAAATCGTGTAGTCGATTAAGAAAGTTTCTTTTCAAGCTCATACAAGTACCCTATGATTAAACTAAAAGTGGTCTTATGTTTTCAAAATATTATATAGGGTATTTTATTTTCACAGTCGAACATGGTTTTAGTTCTAACATCAAATGGTCAATTTTTTCCAATGGAACCACTGTATAACATAATTTAATAGGGTATTAAATTCTGCATCAATTGATATTAGCATTCTTCATACCTGTGTTTTAGTTCTTTGATTATGGACGAGTTTTTGTAAAATGTACAATATGTACATACAAAGTCAGCACTGTTTTTTAGTAGCCAATACAAGTCATACCTAACTTGTTTCCTTTTTTTATCATAAATGAGAATAATCATGTAGATAATTGATAATTATTTGTTTACTATCAAGATAACACCAAAAACAAGAGATCATTTTAGATTAGAATTATAACAAATACTTTGGAACAAAATTTACAAAATTAATGAACACATTGAATATAAATATTTAATGCATCAAAATGCCCTCCACTTTGCTCTAGACATCCCTATCCTGGAATTTACGGCACTTACAGTGGCTCGGCGAATTTCGTGGAGATTTATTTGCTGAAATGCAGCGCCTACTCTGTTCTTCAGATTTTTTTTGGTAGTAGCCGGGGTGGCATAAACCATATTATTGATATTACCCCAAAGGTGAAAGTCTAAGGGGTCAAATCAGGGGACCTTGTTGTCCATCTCCAAGATCCTCAGTAGCCAAACCACCTATCCTCGAACGATGCTAATAATTCGACATACACTTCTCATGTGTTATGTGGACCGCAACCATCCATTTGATAATACATAGAATTATAAATATTTAGGGGCAAATTGTCAATAAAAGTAACAACTACTGTTTGCAAAATGTTCGTGTATTTATTGCTATTTAAATCCTCCACGTAGATATGATAATAATAATTATTATTATAATAATAATTTAATATAAAGAATTAAAATAAGGAACAAGTATAAATAAATATAATATAAAACTAGATACAGAGAACAAATTTTATTGATTATAAAAAAAGAAAAGCGTAGCAAATAAACAGATAGTAAGTATATACCCGCATATGTTGTATTACTACAGAAACATTAAGATAGTACTGATTATAATTATTTATCGTTAAGGAAATCTGATACCACATAGGAGCATTTCACATATAAATAGAGTTTTAATTTATTTTTGAATTTCGAATATCATTGGGAAGGGCATTATATAGAGATATGCAGTTGTAAGACGATCTCTTATAAATACTTTTGTGATGCATTGCTATGCTCAAGAGATTGCCATGTCTTGTGGGATATTCGTGATAGTTTGACCTTCTTTCAAATAGATTTGTGTTATTTTTAACATAGGTGAGACATTTATAAATATAGATAGAAGGAGCGGTAAGAATGCGATTTTTAATAAAAGTGTCTCTACAACTGACATTTACTTTGAAGTCAAAAATGAGCCTAATTATTCTCTTCTGGCAGATAAACACGCTTGCACAGTCGGAGGCTCCACCTCATGCGAGAATACCAAAGGACATATGACTATAGGCCATGGAATAGTAAATGTTCATAAGGCTAGCCTGATCTAGAACTGATTTCATCTGTAACAGTGCAAAAAAGTGCTTTGTTTAGCTGATCACATACATGGTCAATATGTTTCTGCCAGTAAAGTTTATGATCCAAGAATACACCCAGTAATTTAGCTGAGTCAGAAACTATAAGTGTGTTGTAAATTGCGACGGCAAAATCGAAAATTCGGCTCGGCACGAGATAATCAAAAACGGATTTTTTGACATTTGTAACAGTACCGCTGTCAGGTTATGGACTAAACCGCCTCTCGCCGCCAAACGCAGCGCTCTCAGCCCGGCAGACTGATGGGCGGGTATTCAATGGATCATCGACAACCTATTAAGGCACATTGTGTCCATTTACAAATAGTACATGTCAAAATACAAAATAGATGACGGAAAAAATTGGTTTTGCTCATATTTAAAATTTCCACGTTTCATAGAATTCTAAACCTACTTAAAAAAAAATTAAATTAATTTAAAAAAAATACTGCTATAGAACAGATGATGGAAGCATTTTTTACCACTAGAATACATGAATAAAAAATTTATTTGCTCAAATTTAACATTTCCACGCTTCATAACATTCTAATTCTATTTAAAAAAATGATAATTTTTTACCCACTACTATACTTCCACGCCACTACGTGCATGTGGAACTGAAAATGTGACAGACGGCAGTAATATTTGGCATATGCACCTATTACAGTTTTATTGAAAAATGTACAGGGTGGCCATCCCAAGAAATAATTCAACCATGGTGGACATTTGTAAAGGTATTTGCGCAAGCCTTCCATATTTGGCGCCTGTTATGTAGTATTGAATTCTTGCTGTCGGATGACCACTTTGCATATTTTCTTGACCAAAAGTTATCAGGTTTCCGTTGTAACAATAGTGGTAATTATATTTCGATTATTATTCTCAATGTCATTTCGTAATTACCAATTTATTAGAGTGACCGCCATGCACAAATAAAGAGGAAACTTCTGTGTACATACATTTACCGTTTTTTTTTTAATGAACTTAGCGTGCATCATACATAATTAATTCACTTCAATTTAAAATGCAAAGCGAACTTTGTTCTATTAAATCGGAACATTAAAAATATATTTTGCAATATACCATTTTTATATGTAAATTTGTTGTAAATGCAAACGATTTAAATACTCGGGCAGTTTTTATGAAGGTGTTAAATTAAAGCACCTTATTTTCTTTCCACCTGAGCATCTAAAAACCTGAATCCAGCCACTGCATACAGACTCTATCCACCTTACGCCGCGCCACTTTAGCAATATATCTTCTGAGTTTAGAGAGTACCTGGAAAAGGCGAACTTGTTTTCTTTTACGGTGGATAATTCGTTTTCCGACAAATAATCCAATCCGGAAGTACAATCGCAAATAATTGTAATTAATTTTGTACTCACGCGACGTTTATCTTAGGTTTTACGTTATATTAGGGTACATGCGGCAGTGATATGGAATATAGGATGATTTTATTTGTAACATGATTATTATGCTGTCGATTGTATTTTCTTGAAAGAGTGTTGAACTGTTGTTGTCATATCCTTTATTTTAGCGAGTATTAAAACAAGGTATTTACTAGTAGTAAATTTCATCGATTAAGTTAGCATCATTAGTCTGAAATTTAATTATCTATTGATGATGCCAGTGTACCTAGTGAGGGCGCTTTTGTGTATGTCAAGTAGATGCATGGCAAATCTGAAAATAGAATGATATAGGCAAGCCATGAGTGCGTTTTGTGTTTATGTAATTTTTCATCCTTAAAATACGACGTTCATGTGCTAGGTCTAGAGATATAAAAGATTATGTACTTATTTTTTTTAAATTTTATTATGCTTTTAGAGCGTCAGAAAACGAGAATTTTTAAATATTCAAAATTAGTAACATTGAAAATATCAACTTTTTGAAAAAAGTTGTGTAACATTTCTTGTATGAAATCGGTGAAAATATACAAAATATACCAGGTGGAGCATTTCACTTGACAGACGCGAATAACTTGAAAACAATTTCGGGAGAAATGTTTCAGAAAATAGTTTCATCATTTGAAAAGTGGGATCTAATGACTATATATTTTTTTAATTTGGTGAAGGACTTCCAGGTTATCCGAAGATCCACTTTGGTTTTGTACCCTATTACCTCTATTTTTTTACAGATGCACATTCTGCTTTGAAAAATAAATAAATTTTGTTTCTACCATATTTGTTTGCGAGTAATTAAGCATTAAACGGGGAAGTAGCACATCCCTGTAACTACCACTAACAAACTTTAAAGAGATATAGCCATTAGATCCTATTTTTCAAAAGATGAAACTTTTGTCTGACCCATTTTCCTCGAAAATTCTTTATTTTCAAGTTATTCGCATTTGTCAACTAAAATGGTATTTAAAACATTTGTTTGATTTCAAAAATGCAATATATTGGCTCAGTGGCGTAGCGCTAAGGTGTTTAGCTTGCTACTACGGAGTCCCGGGTTCGAATCCTGGCCAGGATATGACTGTTTCGTGGCAGTTTTAATGTGTTACTGAGACGGCACCAGTGGACTGGAGCTCGGCTGTGGTAGATGGTAATATCGCAGAGAATGGTTGTTGTGTTGATGTGTACGTGTCCTGATTGAGTGGTGGAGTAGCATTAGCTAAACTCCGTGAGGACGTTAATAGAAAGTAAGGCGAATAAATTAACTAGGTGATAGACTTGACAGTTACTTGGTGAAAATCCATTATCACTAATAATGAAATAAAAAATACTAAACTGCCTTTAACGTTTTCACATATACCAACATGACTATCGTTTCTCTAAAACATTAGCTTCATTAGATGTGCCTACTTACACTACTTACAAATTGAACTTACAGGACCTTAAATCCACGAAATTTTATTACCTGAGAAGTATTTGGCATACAAATTATTATTATTTACTGATAATATAAAATTTATGCTAAGAAATAGAATTAAAATAGATTGACAAGTGGAAAATTGTTTATGTCTATTTGATCATTAGACAGACATTAGAGTTTCTATGCCTATTAATTTCTAACTCTCAAGTTACGTCAACTTTGACCCTACACTAGCTGTCTGAAGGATATCAGAATTGTCGTTAAATAAGTGCTTTTCTTCCAACAGGTGATTCTCAAAGGTAAAATTATTTTTATTATTCAAAAAAGATTTTTTATGTTCAATTACGCATTTTTTTAAATTTCTACCTGTTTGTCCAACTTATGTCTTAGGGCAAGTCCCGCAAGTAGCTTATATTATACACTCCCGACAATTCATCTGTTTCATTCTTATCTTTATTACTTTTAATAATAGAACCTGAAGTAATATTAGTTCTATAAGCTGTATTCAGACCTTGCTTCTAGTGGAAAAATTATTAGATAAAAAGAAAGTTAACATAATAGAAAACCAAGATATATTAACTTTGTTAGAAGTTTGTTGAAAACAATTTTCAATTTAACAATAATATGTATACTTGTACAGAAGGCTTAATTATGGGAAATCCCTTAAGCCCCCTGTTAGCGGAAATCTTTATGGATGATCTAGAACAAATTATTCATGGAAATATGCAGCTGCATAAAGGCTTTTTCTATTGGCATAGGTATGTAGACGATATTTTAACCTGCTCTGTGGGCACTACAAGGCAATTGAATAGTTTTTTAAATTATACTCATTCATTATATTCGAATATTAAATTCACCATGGAAATAGAAAATAGTAATAAACTTAATTTTTTAGATTTAGCTATAAATAGAGTCAACAACACACTCAATTATCCATTTACCACAAACGTTCACATACTGATACCACGATAAACTATATGTAATCACATCATATCCTAGACAGCATAAGCATGCAACTTATCATGATATGATACATTGTAGGTTATTAAATATTCAATTATCAGATTAATTATGAATTTAATAAAGAATTAAACTAAATTAGGCAAATCGCGGTTAACAATGGTTTTCAAGCCTCTTTTATAGATCTCATTACACAAAAAGCACTGCAATAACGCTGTAAAATGCAGTATATCCAACCTATAATGACCGCCATATTTCAAAATTGAATTTCAGGTCATTAACATTCATTGGCGACACATCCGAAGAAAATGGTAAAATTTTAAAGAAACAAGGTCAGAATATAGCTTGTAAAATTAACGAAACTTTAGGTTATATTATTAGAAACAATAAAGATAAAAATAAAAAAGAAGACTTGTCGGGAGTGTATCTGTATAGTATAGGCTAACTTGCGGTACGCCCTAAGATACATGTTGGGCAGACAAGTAGAAATTTTAAAAACCGCATGATTGAACATAATAAATCTTCTTTGAATAATAAAAATAATTCTACCTTTGCAAATCACCTGTTGGAAGAAAAGCACTTATTTAACGACAATTTTGATGTCCTCCCCTGTTAGTAGAGAGCTAAAGTTGACATAATTTGAGAGTTTGAAATTAATAGGTATACAAATTTGAATATTTTACTTAATGATCATTCTGATTAAATCGCCCTGTATAAGTTACAACCACAAAACATTAATCCCTGTATCTCAAAAGTGCACCGCCATAATCAGACAGTAATTCCCAATCAAATTCACCTACGTGCATGCACGAAACACTACCACGAGCTATGAAATATTGCCAGTCCCGGTTGAATCGTAATGATACATGGCTTGCAGCCCTAATATGTCAAAACTGTCACCATTAATCTGTCTGTCTGAAAATGTGTATAACTTCCTGGCTGTAAATTGGTATATATATCCTGCTCTGCGATTCGATAAACTGGTTGATCGGCAGGAAATCCTCGACAAACTTTCATAATGTTATTGAAAAGCTTCGAGATAAAATTGTCTCTTTCTTGCTTGAAACGGAGCGTCAATATTTGTTTAATGTGATTGAAAAATGTGACGGAAAATCCCATACTTATATTGATGCGTCGCGACGTGAGGCGGCGTGTGTGAACTGATAAAATTGACATACTAATAATATTGGCTTTAGGACGTATAAATGGAAGATGCAGTATTGTATTATAAAAATAGAAATATCTTGCGTTATTACCTATAAACATATTACTTCCACATCCAGGTAGTGGAGTGGAAGTACAGTAATCGTAAATAAATTTTAAATTTTTCTTTGATGAAGTGGGTTTAGGATATCACGAAATGTCAAGATTTTAAATTTGTGCAAAAAGAAGATATATTCGTCTATCTGTCTGTCGGTCTGTAACTGTTTTTGTTTGCATGTGCATGAGTACATTATAAATTAAAAGCTACCGTCTGATTGTTCATCCAAAGCCAAGGGGAAAAAGACACATCCATAAATGATAAACATATTTAAAAAGTCTTCGTGGGTGTAATTTAAACATGCTGGCAATTTTTAACATAACAGAATGACTGACATTGATGATTGTTTCTAACCATGGCTAAGTTGATAATTTTTACTAAAAATTGTAGAGTATTTAAGAAAATCGCGAATATCTCAAAAAGTTATAGTAACTTTAGCTCCTACAATGCTTATGCTAGAGAAAAAAGAATTTAATCTTACATAACATCATGTGGAAAATACAAAGTGTTCGATTTTAAATAAAAAACCTTTCGAGGTTTGAATTTGACTAAGTGTAACGTAAAAATGAAACACCTGGTATACTATTATGGAATTTATTTTCAATGTTGAATGTAGCTCACCTTGTGTTCCTTTTGCATGCCAAAGAGCAAATGAGGATCTCCTACACGGAGAAAGGTATAACGGTTCTTGCAAACCGTTGCACCTGTCAAATTGTTTATAAAATGTCAAATATCTCCGAAACTGGTGGGGTTAGAAATAGGGTGTGCTGCATGCTTGGACTCAGAATTATATGGTCATTTCGAAAAGTTGAAAATATATATGGTGTTCTATTTAAAATAAGAAAGTTGGTATCCACTTCTAATATAACCGGAAGTACCACATGCTTCTAATTAATTTGGTTAGATTGGCTATACTGACTTTAGTAATTACTTAAGTTTTCAAAATATTTCGTTGCATATTTTTCGCAAAATCAATAGATTCATTTCCCTGTGAGATACCCTATATACCGGGTGGCCACGAGTCAATGTACGCCCCCAATATTTTGGTTGTTTTTATATTTAAAAATTTGGTATCTGGTACACATAAATTAGACAATAATAAGCTACCTTTAGACTAACAGGAATGAAAATATCACTTCCGGTTGAACCGGAAGTGACATCAACTTTTTTTTTTTTTAAATGGAATGACTACATTTTTTGGTTTCTCATTAAGCATAAATTTCTAAATGCAACAGTTTTTTCAGATGTAAAAAATTTCAAAAATAGGTGAGATACGAACAATTTTTTATTTTTTTCAAAATGGCCGCGTCAGATGAATGCGATGTAAGAAAATTACTAAGTAGGCTATGGAAATTATTAGTAAGGTTGTAGACTTGTCTGTAAAGAAGAAAATAGTTGTTTGAATTACTGATAGGTACCAGTATTTTTAGCTTTTTTTCAAAAGAACCGAATTTTATTTTCATTTCCGTAGGAGTCCTATGGAATTTTTTTTAATGGAACTGTGCTATTTCTTTTATTAATCAGAAATAATGATTCATAACTATAATTTTTTCGCCATTAATCATTTCTTTACGGTATCCTTCGTAATAATAGAAGTATTTTTTAAAAATAAGCGCCAACAAATCATTTTAATAACTTACCTATCTACATTTAAATCCAAAGTTACAGATAGCCATGAAAATGACAGACATTCGCAACAATTGAATTAGTCTTGACTTACTCACTAATTTTCTGAAGCAAGTGTATCAAAGTTGTTATAAACAAAAAAATTAATATAAAATGGCTGAAAATTATTCAAGAGATGAAAAAGTTGACATGATCATTATTTATGGAGAGACTCGACGTAATGCAACTAGAGCACAAAGTCTGTAAGGACGGAGATATCTAGAAAGAAGACAACCTCCGAGAAACTATTTCGCCCGATTGGAGCAACAATTTAGAACTGAACCTAATGTAGAAATTGAAGAAAGATTTGTTGTGGATGAAGAAACTTAAATCAATGTATTAGCTTTAGTGCATGTTGACCCAACCATTTCGATAAGACAAATTGAGCATGCGCAGTTTCCAAAGAATCAGCCAGAAAAATTTTAAAGAAACACGGCTATCGTTCTTATAAATATCAATTGCATCAATTTTTGTATGTGAATAATTTTCAACGAAGAATAACCTTTTGTATGAGAACTTTATCAAAAACATTTTGTTCACTGATGAATCGAGATTTACAAACCTTGGGTTATTTAATCGAAACAACACTCGATATTGGGCAATTGATAATCTTCACATTATGAGACAGGAGCGGTTTCAGGAGCGGTTTGGCTTCAATGTTTGGTTAGGCGTACTGGGCGATCATATCATAGGTCCAATAATTTTTAACGAAACTCTAACTGGACCAAGATATCTAGAATTTCTCCTAAATATAAAAGTTCCACAGATAAATCAAATTCCCAGTACCAATATTGACGAGGTTTACTTCCAACAAGACGGGGCTGGTCCACACAATGCTATTATCGTTAGGGATTACTTAAATCAATTATTTCCAGATCGTTGGATTGTGACCCATGGTCCAGTCAGATGGCCTGCAAGGCCACCTGACTTAACCCCACTCGATTTTTTATTTGGGCGGATTTGAAAAATAGAATCTACATGACTGCTCCAACCACAAGGCAAGATCTGGAAGAAAGAGTTTGACACGAAATTGCACAAATAACACCTCAACAATTACAGAATGTTAGACTTGCAACGATAAGTCGCGCTACTCTGTGTATTAATCAAAACGGTGAACAGTTTGAACAATTTTTATAATGGTTTATTATAATTTAGGTTTTAAATGGTTTTGTTATTCTTGGTAATTTATTCATGGTTGTAACGTTATACCTATTAAAATTATTTCTTGTTTAATTTGTGTTTACTTTTTAAAAATACTTCTATTATTACGAAGGATATCGTTAAGAAATGATTAATGGCGAAAAAATTATAGTTTATGAATCATTATTTCTGATTAATAAAAGAAATAGCACAGTTACATTAAAAAAATTCCATAGGACCCCTACGGAAATGAAAATGAAAATGAAATTTTTTTTTGAAAAACTTTAAATACTGGTACCTATCAGTAATTCAAGCAACTATTTTAAGCTTTACAGACAAGTCTACAACCTTACTAATAATATCCATAGCCTACTTAGTAATTTTCTTACATCGCATTCATCTGACGTATCTCACTAATTTTTTGGAATTTCTTACATCTGAAAAAACGGTTGCACTTGGAAATTTATGCTTAGTGAGAAACCATAAAAAAATATAGTCATTCCATTTAAGAAAAAAAAGTTGATGTCACTTCCGGTTCAACCGGAAGTGATATTTTCATTCCTGTTAGTCTAAAAGTAGGCTATTATTGTCTAATTTATTTGTACCAAAAACCAAATTTTTAAATACAAAAACAACCAAAATATTGGAGGCGTACATTAACTCGTGGCCACCCGGTACATGCAAATTCCAATTTGTTTGCATTCCTTCTGAATGATTATAAATAATCAAATGAAATACATATTTCCATTACAACGCAATTGTTAGATGTCTCTTTTTGACGTGCCTTCGCTCCTCAAATCATCCGATGTTCTACATGCCATACCCGCTAATTTATTTCAAAGAGGATTACAAAACGAAACGAGAAAAGGAAAGATCGTATTAAAAATTAATTTAATTTCAGATGTGAAGTATTCACTTACAGCAACATGGGCCTTTGAAGCGCTACCAAGTCGAAACACCCCTGTGTTTGGAAATTCGTATTTATAATTCATTTGATCCTCTCGCGGTTGCAGAGAGGAAGATAGATAGATAGAGAGATAAAGAGAGTAGGCAAGTGGAGTCTCAGTTTCGGTTATTATTTTTTCAAACGGGCCTCTCGTACAAGTAGTAAACCTATCCAATAGCTATGCATAGCGGGTCGTTGAAATATTTCAATTGTTTATCATTTACGTTGACGTCATATCTCGGGGTATGTAGGGCACTCGTGGAATAGCGAAAGGTTTTTTTGTTGTACATATTGCCATAAAATTGTATGCAACCGCTAACAATGGAATGTAAATATTTTAACCAATTTTTTACGAGGTCGCTCCAGATTTGAGATTTGTATGAATGTACGGCGTGGTACATAAAATCGACATTTTCTAATTGCTTGTAACTTTTTCAGTATTCGACAAATAAAATAAAGTCTAGACTCAAATATTGCCTATGTCGGGTGCTTACGATAGAGTCGGGTCCAGTTTAAAATGATCGATGTATGAAATAATGTTGCGTATACGTTTTCACTATCTCTTGCACACAAATATAAGCACTAGCCTAAAGACATTGTCAATGTATGTCTACCAAGTTTCTTTATTACCACTTTTGAGACGGAACTATGAAATATACACTGAGAAGTGAGAAACATAGTCATAAGCTCAGCGATTCTCAAACTGTGTGATTTGACGAAGAATATTATTTATTCCTGTGAACTAACACCACTATAAATATGAAAAACGTCCTTATATGAAATATTTTAGTTATTTTTAGTGGTAAATAGTGGATATTCATCCGTCAAACGAACAATGTCAAACCACTAAGACATACAATTTTCTAGCATGTACATATTACACGTTTTAGAATATAATGAACGTTGGATCGCGTAGCTCAATCGGTAAGATACTCGAGCAGCAATAAATGTAAATAGGGTTGTTGGAAGTTCGATCATCACTTCTACTTTTTTTTATTTAAGCTCAATTAAAAGTTAATAATTTTATTTCTAAAATTTTTATTTTATTAAACCGCGCCGCGAGTTTTTATAAAACTTTATTTTCCCCAAAAATGTGGCTTTTGTTACTACTAGCGCGTGTTTATCTATAATAAAATCGGCTTTCTTACTTTATATATTAATACACGAATGGTGAAACGTGCGTCGAGTAGATAAATTGTTCAAGTGTAGTGTTCAGGTTTTTTAGTGTTTATGAAAACGTGCCAATGCGTTGTTCTTTCAGAATCGTTTTAATTTATTTATTTTAAAAGTATTTTAACTTTTTAATATATATTTTGTCTACCAGAATATTTATTTATTACCGCTAAAAGAAAATTTTTCTTCGTTATTCTCATAGAGATTTCAGATTTTTTTTTATATGAAATATTTTGTTTTTACTAACATCATTTCCCCTACTAATACTACAATCCTATCCGTTCCTGGCAAGAGATGCGCATACCTCCCCGTGGTTTTTGCTGGACTGTAACAATATTCGTCTTTGATTTCTATTTCTGATAACTCATTGTTATTGATTGAATTGGACAATTCATTTTTTGTTATTAGTTTCATTTGTGCCCGAGCCTATATATCTACAGTGTCCTCCATAAAGTGGGAAACATTTGTATTACTGAGAAGAGAGAAGAATAACTAATCAAATTTTTGTAAAATAAACAAGAATTTATGATTTTTCATATAGTAAATAATGGTAGGGGAAAAAATTTATTCGATATCTTAATAATTTGACATATTTTTCAGTGCCACCGTTAACTATTTTTACAGTCTTGCCAAACCGGTGATCACATGACATGTGTCAAAATGTATTTTTTTTTGTTGTCGGATAAATATAAACGAACCCCCAATAGAGTTTTTTAGAAATGTCCATAATACAATTCTTTACCATATGTAGCCAACTTTATGGCGGACAATTAATAATCTTAACATTTTGTGAGAACATCTTTTCTATTTTTTTATATTTATTTAGCGACATCATTGCTGTTACCGAAGAGAACTGTTTGAGAACTACTGGCATTTCTTATGCATCAAATAAAATCTTAGTTCAGACGTTTTAACGACCATGACACAAGTCAGCTTAAATTGTATCCGACTCAATTACTAGAGAGGAATACCTCGTTACTTCCCCCTCTCATCAGGCCGGGATGGCATATGCCACTAAATGTTTCTTCTTACAATAGTTTCAACTCTTTCGTCATTCGAAGAATATAGTTGTTGGCTGTGAATAAATTAAGTGATTAGAATAGAGCACTACTTGTCTTAAATGGTTATAAAAGTAATGTCTGACAAAATAAAATCTATTAGATTGATATCAAATCAGCAATATATTATGAGCATCTGTATAAGATACTAATTTTGCTAATTTCTTTAGAAACTGCCGAATATTGGAAAACTACGAACTGCTAGATAAAGTCTATTCACTGATAGAATCCCGGTCGTATAGTGTAACGAATATCGTCCGGAGCTCTATACTTCCTTGTCTTTATTGAAATATTATTTGTAACCCAATCTGTAATATAAGTTTTAATCTCTGTGGTGAAGTTACGACGGATATGCCGCATTTCTGCTGATCGACAGCAAATCAATTTACGTAACGCGTGTCGTCGTCGAATGCGGCTGGCCATTTCAGAGGCGGGTCGATTTTCTTGTAAGTCGGATATAGTATAGTGCACTTATTTTAATTAGTACCTAAAAGGGCAATTTTAGTCTTGTTTTATTGCTAAAATAGTAAACATGCATCCTGGTGAATTTTTAAATTCCCAATCACAGCAGTTAATTTTAAATTTGTTGAAATATTTTCAAAAGGAAAATGAAAATGGTGGATCTTTATCGTCAATAAAAGCTGTTCAAAGGCGAGTGGGTGAGGCTTTAAAAATCGATGAAAAGACTGTAAGAAAAATAGCTAAAAATGGTAAAGAAAATGTGGAACCTCAAGCTTCGGATAAACATAATCGTAAAAAGTTCACAACAGAGTTACACGATGCTGTAAAATATGAAATAGAAAATGTTATTTACGATATGGTGTCTGATCATAAATACATATTAGTGGCGATCCTTTTAGAAGAGTTAAAATCTAGGGCAATAGTTGATATTGGCCGTACCAGCTTATATAAAGTCATTAAAGTATTAGGCTTTTCCTGAGGGAAAAAATTACAATAGGAAAGTACTGTGTGAAAGATCACAAATTTATCTAAAACGGTTGGAGTTTTTACGTAAATACGTAAAAAATTTGAAAAATAATGACTCCAAAGATGCGTGTTCTTAGACGAAACTTGGAGAGGAGGACTAGAACGTTCTTGGCAAGACAATTCCAGTAAATCGAAAAGGCGTCGTACAGCTACGAAATATAAAGGATTTATAGTTGTACGTGTAGGATCTATCGGCTTTGCTGAAGAGGCGAGTTTAGTTTCCTCCACCAAGAATAAGTCAGCAGATTACCATGACAATACGAACTCTGAAAATTTTTAAAAGTGGCTGACAGAGAGACTTTTGACGGGTTTACAAAATCACAAGCATTGTTGTCTTAGATAATGCTAAGTACCGCTCTCGGATTGAAGAAAAATAACCACCGCACTTAAAGTCGAATTGCTCCAAATGGCTGGATTTAACAGAACAGAGCAACAGAGCAACACTATGTTGTCGACAATTTAACTAAACAGCATGGACGTGCAGTGCTGTGGCTTAAACTATATCACTATCGGTTCAACCCAATAGAACTTCTTTGGGGAATTACGATAAACGGAGGATTACGACAAACACATCGGAAAGATGGTATTAGTAACGAAGCCGTTCTTGCTATGTGGAGTGAGGCATTATCTCAAGTGCCGAGATTAATTTGGTCCAAGTGTGTACGTACATCACATAAATAAATTGTTTTAGAGGCATATGATCTAGAGGTTCATACTGAAGAAGTTATACCACTCATTATAAGTGTTAATAATGAAAGCGACGATGAGGACTCTGAAGAATTAGACACTGACAAAGGAAACTAAATTAATTTATTTATCTCATACTAGGTATTTGTATTTTACTGAAATATTTGTTTTATATATGGTTCGGCATAATTAGTATTAAGTATATATGTTTATTTTAAACATATATTTATTTGATAAAATTCAATTAATGAATAAAAAAGATTTAGCTGCAACTATTTAAGTGGGTTTATTTTGTATATCTGCTCTATCATATTTTTTACTTGAAACCGAAACAATTCAATATTACTGTTTTTTCATTTAACCTAAATTACTGTAAATTTACAATAGACGTATTATATATGCTTATAATTCAAATTCCTTTAAATAAATCTAATTAAATACACCAAGTAAAACACAAAACAAAGCGACGCCACCTGTGCATTCGAAAACATCAACGAACCTACGGCACCTTAGTTTGGGCGTTTGTGACGTCACACCGGGACTATCAGCGAACAGAGTTTATAATACTTTTGTCAGAGATAGAGTAACCAACATAAAAAGATGAAATAATTCAGGGAAGTTAATAAGACCATTTAAAACTATATTGGTACTACAAATCGTATTAAATGATACTTAATATACAAATATTATTAATTTTATTTTAAGTCAGCAGGTGCCAATAACTATCACAGTGCCAGGAACTGTCCGCTTGACTTGATAATGTCAGTGTATCCCATAGTGGTCCTATTAAATGAAGTTCCAGCTAATATTATGTCCTACTAGTCCAGTCGGTAAAGTAAAAAATACACCAGAAGTGCGCAAAAAATGTTATCTGAGATTTTCTTTCAGTAACTGTTAGTGGGATGATTAAACATCACAAAACCACAACAATCAGTTCTGGGGGTGTCGCGCAACCCCCCAAAACACCGCCTCTTCGGTCAAAATAGCCCTATTTTACTGATAACTCGTTAACCGTTGAAAATTGCTCATCATGAAAAAGAAAGCTTGATTAATTGCCTAAAAAAATTGTAATTTTCTTGTATATGCCATGGTTTTCGAGAAAATCAATATTGACAAAAAAAGCAAAATTTTTATTTTTAATGCGCGCAAATTTTCGTTTATTTGAAAGTTCTTGCACGCGGGGCAATAGAAAAAATGGAATTGCTCTAAAACTAAACAAGTTAGGAAGAAAAATCGAAATGGGTTTTCAAGGGATATAATATACTCTCTTGTATTGCCATTTTTGATGGCCATTGATATTTATTAGTATATAAAAATAACAATATAATATAGTTATCCCTTGATTTTTTGTACGTCTAACTATTCACAGGTCCATAAAAAATAACTGACTTTAATATAAGTTATAAATGCATTACCTTTTAGTTCAAGGTAGTACTTCAATGCAGAAAAAGTTAGGAGTAAAAATATTCACATTTATAAAGTTACCAGCATGTTGAAGTTAGCCAAAAAAATCCGAAAAAGGTTGCATATTCAATTCTTTGATGATATTTTTATGCAATTTTTTTACTATTAAATGATTAGAAACAATAGATATGATATATAAACTCAAGAAAAAAATTTTGAGCTCAATTTTCAAGATGTTTGCGTCTTCTTTTTATTTCTAGGAAACAATAAAAATTGGCCAAAATTTGGCTAATTTCAATAGGCTGGTAAATTTGTAAATGTGAATATTTTTATTCCTAACTTTTTCTGCATTGAAGTACTACCTCAAACTAAGAGATAATGCATTTATCACTTATATTAAAGTCAGTTATTTTTAATGAGCCTGTGAATAGTTAAAAGCGCAAAAAATTAAACTACATTTTATTGTTATTTTTATATACTAATAGATATCAATAGCCATCAAAAATGGAAACGCAAGATATATCGTTTAAAACCCATCTTTATTTTTCTTCCTAGCTTGTTTGGTTTTCGAGCAACTCAACATTTTCTATAGGCCGCGCGTAAAAAAATTTCAAATGAAGAAAGATTCCTACGCATTCAAAACACAAATGCTGCAATTTTTTTCGACATCGATTTTCTCGAATATCATGGCATATACAAGAAAATTAAAACATGACTTTTTTTTAGGAAATTAGTCCAGCTTTCTTTTTTATAACGAGCAATTTTTTGGGAGGTTTGCGCAGCACCCACAGAACTAATTTTTGTGGTTTTGTGATGTATAATCCCTCCACTAACAGTTACTGAAGGAAAATCTCAGATAGCATTTTTTGTTATGGAAGTCTTTATAATTATTGGACTAGTTAACCAGCATACCACTTTTCATTCCATTGAAGTCCCAAAGTTATAAAACGAGTCCATCTACGAAGACAGCTTAATTAAAATATCTGGATGTATTGTACATTAACTGTAAATTAATTAAAAACTTTTAAATTAAAGTTTAGTGGTGATGTCCGCTGGCAGATTTTTATTATAACCGTTTCAGATATCGCGACAGTTTATATTCTCCAAGTGTACCCATTTTCCGAGTTGTGTCCAGATAGCGTTCGGTTTGACACTAAAAATAACGTTTTTATGAGGGCTTTAATCATAGAGTTGACTTTTGGAGATGTATGGGGAGATACATATAAACGCGAAAATTTCCGCTCCTTCTGCTTCAAATTAAGTCGACACGTTGTTAAATTAGGGAGTTTATTGTCGGGAACATGTCGAAAACTTACAAGATAATTACATTTTCAAGGCAGCTCTTTTTTTGTTTATTTTGACTCTAGGTAGTTAGCTCGAGAGTTTATGTGTTTGTTAGATGCGGAAGTTGGAAGTAAAGGTGTGATTGTCAAAACTTCGGTTTAAGTAGATTGATTAACATTCTACTTGGAAAAGTTCTTGTTGGTGGTGATATATCTGGCTGCTGGAGACGCAATATTGGAAGAACAATGCATTTCAGGGAAGAAAATTTGTTAATTTTCCAGGATTTATATACAGGGTGTGTCAGGATGGCCTTAAACTATAAGCATTTCTGCAACTATCGTTAGAAAATATTGGATTACCAACCAACTTTCGTTGCATTGGTTTGCTAAGTCTAAAGTAGTTTTCACAGACACCAAATCACTTAAACACTACGCTCGAATTCTAGCACTCGACGTGAGTTTCGCCAATCATGTTGGTATCATCAGGAGATGATTAAAATTAACCGAAATTAAAAATGCTCATACTTGTCGGCTGATCAAAAATTGGGGCAACTGCAACACTGTTGTAGGGTCTTACAACATGGTATATGAACGATTTTGTGATGAAGAGTAGATTTATGCAAAGGGATTGTATAAATTACAATTTTGCTTATATTGACAAAGTGAGTCCGAATTCGTGGCATAAGTTTATTCTCGAGGTACCCAGTTTGAGAAGTTTAGAATCTATTTACAGCCTAATAATGACTCAGACAAGAAATTTAGAACTTTTTTATAAAGAAATATAAGCAAATATATTACAAGAAGGTAATTAAAGAGGCAAAGAAGTTGCATAATGCTCAGGTATATGAACGTTTGTGGAATAAGTCAATACGGAAATTAATTAAGGATACGGTAGATGGAAATAAGAATATAAAAAGGGCGAGTGAGATAAAGGTAGCGGACACAACTGTTCATGACGCCAAAGAAATCGCTAGTAGTTTTAATATATTTTTTTTTATAGAAAAGCCTAATAACTTGGATGCCATATTTTCTAGTCAAACTAATAATTTTAATTTTAAAATAGAAAGACTTATCCAGTTATGTTTCTTGAACCTGTTTCAGGTATTTCAGGTATTCAATATTACTAATGATTTGCACAAGTCTAATTCGTCCGGGCTGGATTGCATTTCTTCTAATTTATTAAAGTCTGTTGTAAATTTCATAACATATCTTTTAATCTTTTAATAAATTATCAATATCTGATGATCAGATATATTTTAAGTAGCTAATGCTATATCATTACACAAAAAGGGGACAATACTTGTATGTAGAATTATAGACCAGTATCTTTATTGAGTTCTATCTCAAAGGTACCGGAAAAAATTATGTTTGATAAAATAATGATTTTTTTTGCAAAGACTTAATATTTTAAACAATGCTCAACATGGTTTCATGAAGGGTGGGAAAACACAAGCAGCATTACTTGATTTGACAAGTAGATTGTATGACGATCTTGATTTAAATAAAAAATATTTCGGTCTATTCATGGATTCGAGTAAAACTTTTGATTTAGACAACCATGTTATTCTTAAACGAATATGCTCTTGGAAGCAAATTCAGATTAGCTCTTACTTATCAGGCAGGAAAAAGGTAGCTTGATTAATAGAATTAGGTCATACGAACGAGATGTTAAAATAGGCGTGCCACAAGGGTCCATTTTAGGACCCCTGTTGTTTTTGATATTCATTAATGACTTGCCAGAAATTGTTGAAAATAAAAATCTAATAATGTTTGCAGATGATAATAATTACTTATGAATAGACTCTAGCACCAAGAAATTACATACTATGATTAACTATTTTACCAACTGGTTCACATCTAATAAGCAACATTTAAATATATCTAAGATAGAGTTTATTAATTTTACTGCAAGGTCAAGCATAATCGATGAGTCACATTTAATTAAAATTGAGTCAAAATCCATTGAACAAGTAACCTCAATAAAATTTCTTGAAATATATAATTAGACAATAAATTTACTTAGCATTGTGTTACTCATTGTTTCGGCTCAGAGGTATCACAAGCATGTGTTTGTTTTGTTTTTTATCATACTCATGTTTTATCTAGGTTGAGGTATGGTATAATATTTTGGGGTATGTCGGGTCATTTTAATTGACTGTTCAAACTTCAGAAAAGAATACTTAGAACAATCGTGGGCGCTTCAAGACTGTAAACATGTGGGACCATTTTTAAAGAAATAGGTTTATTAAATTTACCCAGTCTAAAAGGATTTACAATAAAGTTATAAGGCAAGCAAAAAAGACGTATTTTGATAACATAATAAAAAACTCCGCCAATAGATCTAAAACAGTATGGAAAATAATTAACAACTCTGTAAAAAACAACTTCAATAAAAACACCAGCAAAACCGCCGAAATTGAAATCAATAACGAATTAAGTACAGATAAACCGAAAATCTCGAACGAATTTAATTCTTATTTAATAAATTTATCAAAGTCCTTTTACACCTTGCAAAGTAACACAACTGGAATTCCAACACTAATTGATAATGAAAATTCAAACCCAGAACCAGTCTCAATTTCGGAAATGGTTGAAACAATTAATAATTTAAAAAATTCAAATTCAGTAGGCCCTGATGACATTTCTACTAAAATAATAAAGCTCTGTGCCAACCATTAGCCGAACCATTAACACATATCATCAATCAATGTTTCAAGGAGGGTACTTACTCAAGTTTATTAAAATTATCCAAAGTTATTCCCTTTTACAAAAAAGGTGACAGCAGAAAAAGTTGTAATTACCGACCCATTGCAATATTATCAGTATTTTCCAAAATATTCGAAAAGTTATTGTCCAAACGCATAAAAATATTTTTAGAATCTGGCAACATTTTATCTCCAAATCAACATGGGTTTAGAGAACATCGGTCAACAATAAAAATTTAGATCAGGGACAGAAAGTCATCGCGTTATTCATAGATCTTTCTAAAGCATTTGACCTCGTGAATCATGACATTCTTTTGAAAAATATTGAATGTTATGGTATACGAGGCTTGTGTAATAAACTCCTAAAATTGTACCTAAACAACAGAGAACAGTTTGTAGATTTTCTCGGTGCTAAATCTGAGGAATTGCCTGTCGATATTGGCGCACCATAAGGTAGTGTTTTGGGTCCGCTATTATTTATTCTTTATACACATGATTTAGATAACTATTTATCCATATTTTATGGTGCTTTTACTGACGACATTACTATTATTGCAAGTGGTAAGGAAACAAATAATGCTACTAGCAAAGTTAATTAAAATCTACTCACGTTATCTCGTTATTTCAGCAATAAAAAACTAATAATGAACCAGGATAAAACTTTTATTATCATCCTACTGGAAAAAAATATACATCGAGTGTATTAATTAAACATAGCACTAAATCAATTCAGCAAGTAATATCACATAAAGTTTTAGGAATTCATATAGATCTATCCCTAGATTGGAAAACACATGTTGCATATATATGCAATAATTGCGCAAGTAATTGTTTTGCATTAAAACGATTGCGCCATATCACCAGTTTAGACACTCTTAAGACGTACTATTTCTGTAATTTCGAATCTCGAATTCAGTAGTATATAATAAATTAAGTGTAAATATAAAAAATATTGTAAATGTAAAAAAAAAATTGTCAACTTTAAAAACATTTCTTGTGGCTAATGCATTTTATTCGTTGGACGATTTTCTAAATCATGTCAATTAATGTATGGTTTGTGTGACATTTGTTATTGATAATTGTAATAATAACGAAATTATTGCTAATAAGTATTAATTTTTTTTTCGAGTGAATATCAGATTATAATATATAATGATTATTTACTTGTCCTATGTCATTTTATGATCACTTGGATTAATAAATCTATTCTATTCTATTCTATTTATATAAGAAATTCTCATTTATGTCGAGATTAGTAGACAGATAGATAGATAATTTATTAACCAATTAAAAAATACAGAATTGTACATTAAGGTAAGTCAGATCTACAATATTTAATATTACTATTATTACCAAAACTTTTTATCAATCAACTGTTTTCACGAGTACGATACCAGCTTTAATATGGATCTAACTGCTCCTTCACACAATTAAAAGTTATTTGAAAATGGCCTAACTTATGTGGGAATTAAATGTTTTAATGAACTACCACTTGAAATAAAAAACATTGCCAATAAAAGAATATATGAAAAGCATGTTTTAAATTTTCTGTTGGATCGTAATTTTTATAGCGAAGAATTTTTAAATTAATGTGCATATATTCAATTTATGTTTTAACTTAATTTGTTTGTTAAAATTGTGTAATATGTTTGTGTAAGATCGTATTTCACATAGGATTTTAATATTTTACCTTTATTATTAGTAAAGTGGTATCCTAGGAGCCACACACTGTTTGACATTTCTTATGTCAATGTAAATGGTCTGTCGGAATAAACAAATAAATTATTATTTTTATTATTATTGTTATTAATCGACAAGCGATGCACAAATACGATTTCATATCGTACCATCATTTTATATTCTTAATTTTGTGATTATACAGGGTGTTCCATTTAAAACTCTCGGAGCCATTTTTTTGATAACTAAAGGAGCTAAGTACTGGGAAAGATATTCAGTAGACTACACAAATGACTTTAGTTTTCAGTAAGAATGATATATCTACAAATTGGTATATAGAAGGCGATGCGATGCGACAAAAATTTTTGATCACAGGAACCTTCAAAAGTGGTGCTTGTGGTGGAACATTGCATTTTAAGCACATGTAAATCCCATATGCGACACTGAAAAGGACAGCGATATTTGGTGCAACACTAGCAGAGATATATCCAGGTTAAATAGCCGAGACTCATACACAGTAGGTCGTCAACTAAACAGTTTAGTTGCAATAAAAGATTGAATTTTCATAAAACGTACAGATTTCACTATTATTTTAAAATAAGACTTACAAATGATACAAATAGGTAATGTAAGGAATTATGCGATGTAGGTAAATGTATTATATGATGCAGATATTATAATTATACGATTAAAATCCTCTATTACCTACTTCAATCAGGTACTAAAATTCCGATTGGGATTATCCGAATCATCCCGAGCGTATTTAATCTTGACGTGTCAAATCCACAGTAAAAGTACGAGGTCATCGGCGGCATTTCTGCTAGATCAAAGGAGTGTCGCATATGAGATTTATATGTGTTTTAAGCAACTTTTACGATTTGAATAATTTTCGAAAAATCACTGGTTTTGAGATATTTGAGAATCAATATAGTTTTTTTAAGCAACAAAAATGCCTCAAGAATTGACTTTAGTGATTTCTGTTATTTCCTCATCTGTCTGCACAATTTCCTATAGATGCAGGGTAGGTTGTACTTCTGGGCTAATTTCAACGAATTTCTCGCACGGATATACAACGTCCATGCTGTTTACCGTAACCATACTTCCAACACAGGGAAAATTATCATTGTGCCCAGCGTGTAAAATATAAATATAGTTGTTATAATTCGAAAAATTAACGTTAGTGTCAAATATTCAGTCTTCTGAATTAACTTCATGCCTCTTAAATAAACACAAAATACGTACGTACTACAATAAATATAGGACAATAGCCTCAGCTCCCCATCTCGTAAAGTTCTTGCTGGCGACTAGCCAGAGTGAGCATGGTTTTCAGATTAACAAGTTTATTTACATCAGCCCCGTTTTATGTTTTTAATATAATTAAGGACTCCTATTAAAATTTTAATCAACACGTCCATATCCTTTTAATTCGTTTCCGAATAGGCGATAGTTTTTCCATTTTAATCAATATGGTGAAATTTAATATAAAAGTTTACTGCTGTTTTCTAGCTCGGCGATAAATTTTCATTTACGGTGTAATTATTGTTTTTGTGCGGTTTTTCGCTGTTGGAAATTCCTCACGTGACCTCCGGCATCGCAACTGAAAATTATTAGTGAATTAATACAGCTTCAATAGCTTCATACACGATGAATGTAGATACTAGAGTCACGTGCTCAGAACGATTGCTTCTTGTATTGGTCTGCTAATCACTTAGCTGATTAATTTACTTCCACACCCAAGTAGTGGAGTGTAAGTATAGTAATCGCAAAAAAATAAAAAAAAAATTTTTTCATGAAATAAGTTGAGATTTTAAATTTCAGGGAAACAAAGTTCTGTTTGTCAGTCTGTCTGTAACTTTTTTCTGCGCACAATTTTTCTGGAAGGTTTTGAGATATTGTCTTGAAATTTTATACACGTATAAATTATAACAAGATCTGAAACTGGATTGTTTTTTGAACTTATCTGGTAAATGGTTGGGGGGTAAATAGGGGAAAATACGTAAAGCAAGCTGGTAAGAGTATGAAAATGTGGGATTTGATATTGATATACCGGGTGAGTCACGAATTGCGCTCGCCCCGATATTTCCTAAAATATTTGGAATAGAAAATTGAAATTAGGAGACCTTATTACACGACTAAAATGCCATCTTTTCAATAAAAAATCAAGTTTCGTGCACATCCGGTTTGACCGGAAATGCCCACAACTTTCGATTTTTAAATGGAACACCCTATATATTTTTACATTTTTGGAATCTAGAGGAAATTTTGAATACAATACATTCATTTTGGTCACCTTTTGATAAAATTTTATTAAGAAATCTATTTCTGAATCCAGAGTGCTGTGGTGCCCAAAATATATTTTAGTTTGTGTGCTACGTTACTATAAAAATAAAAAGAGCAATATGATTGCATTACTTAATTCTCTAGAGGCGTTGAAAATTTTTAAATGTGATTTTTACCCACTAACTCGGTTTTTTTAAATGGGAATTTAATCGTTCACCAACATTTTTAAATACCTCATTTTCATACGAATCTAATGATACCAAAATTTTGAAAATCCGTTCAGAAATATTTGAGATTTCAGCCAAAATACAATGCAACCAAGCTTTTAGAAACATGCGGCTAATAGATAATATATTAGTGGGCTTTGGAAACTAAAATGGCACATTTCTGTGTAAATCTGGTAACCTAATAACATTGGAAAAATCATAGTAGCCATTGAATGTAATAAAACATTATCAGCTGTCAGACAGACTCGTGTAGTTATAGGCAATCTTGAGCTATCAAACATTTAATAATTGTGAGCGCAAAGAACGTTACAATTAAGTTTAGCATAGGTATGTGGAGGTAAACACAATTACATCCACAAAGACATTTGCAATAGAATGCGACATCACAGTTCGGTTTTTAGAGTTTTATTTAAATGAACATAAATATCGGGCCTATAAATAAATAAAATCAATTCCGTTTGAACAATTAAACTTAAACTAGGTAACAGTAGGTATCTTTAAAATAATTAATATAATTAAACCATAAATCGACATTTATAGATATTGTTCAAAATGTCCACCATTTTTTTCTATACACAATTCGGCTCTGCGTACAGTTGCTTGAATGGCTCTACGCAATTCAGCCGGCGTTATTTCATTAAGAGCCCGTACAACTTTATTTTGCAGCTCTTCACGGGCATTTGAAGAAGTTTTATAAACTTTATTTTTGAGAGTGCCCCATACATAATAGTCGAGGGGTGTTAAGTCAGGTGACCAAGGAGGCCACCTGATATGACCTTGATTTGCGATAAGGCGTTCACCATGCAAGTTGTTTAAATATTCCATCACTCTTCTGGAATTATGTGGGGGAGCACCATCTTGTTGGAAAAACAGATTTTGTAAATAGGCAAGAGGAAGTAAGTCAAGAAATTCTGCTGTCTGGTTTTGTAAAAAGAATAAATATCGTTCGCCAGTAAGTGTTCCACAAAAAAATATGGGTCCAATTATTCGATCTCCAAGTACTCCAAGCCAATAGTTAAACCCAAATCTTTCCTGAATATTCCCCCGCCCTACCAACCTCGGATTTTCTTGAGCCCAGTACCTAGTATTATTTCTGTTAAACATACCTTGGTTCGTAAATCTACTTTCATCTGAATATAAAATATGAAAAGGAAAACATGGGTTTTGTTGTACTGCATTTAAGAACCAGTTGCAATATACTACGCTCCTGTCGTTATCATCTCCATAAAGATGTTGGTGTATTTGGTATTTATAAGACCGAAACTTATGTTTCTTTAAAATTCTGCAAACCGAAGACTGACTAATGTCGCATTCCATTGACAATTCCCTTGTTGATGTTGTTGGGTGTACCATCACAAATCCTAATACATCAATTTCTTTGTCCTCACTTACAATAAATGTTTGATGGTCATCTTGTTGATTGGGTCCGTTTCTTAATTCTTGTTCCACTCTGGCAAACAAGTGTCTGCTTGGATGACGTCTGTTGGGATATCGTTGCTGATACAGTTCTGCAGCTGCAGTTGAATTTTTGAGACGCTCTCCATATATCAGTAACATATCGACCTTTTCATTTCTACTAAAATTATTCATTTTCTTTAATTTTTACTGAAAGAGATTTCCGCAACGCTTTATTTTGTATCTGTCTGACAGCTGATATTGCTTTATTGCATTCAATGGCTACTATGATTTTTCCAATGTTATTAGGTTACCAGATTTACACAGAAATGTGCCATTTTAGTTTCCAAAGCCCACTAATCTATTATCTATTACCCGCATGTTTCTAAAATCTTGGTTGCATTGTATTTTGGCTGAAATCTCAAATATTTCTGAGGGGATTTTCAAAATGTTGGTATTATTAGATTCGTATGAAAATGAGGTATTTAAAAATGTTGGTTAACGATTAAATTCCTATTTAAAAAACCGAGTTAGTTGGTAAAAATCACATTTAAAAATTTTAAACGCCTCTAGAGAATTAAGTAATGCAATCATATTGCTCATTTTATTTTTATAGTAACGTAGCACACAAACTAAACTATATTTTGGGCACCACAGCACTCTGGATTCAGAAATAGATTTTTTAATAAAATTTTTTATGTTTATCAAAAAGTGACCAAATTGGATGTATTGTATTCAAAATTTCCTCTAGATTACAAAAATGTAAAAATATATAGGGCGTTCCATTTAAAAATCGAAAGTTGTGGGCATTTCCGGTCAAAGCGGATGTGCGCCAAACTTTATTTTTTATTGATAAGATGGCATTTTAGTCGCATAATTTCAATTTTCTATTCCAAATATTTTAGGAAATATCGGGGCGAGCGCAATTCGTGACTCACCCGGTATAATAACGACACCTGGAACTGGATTATATTTTGGATGATTCCGTTGGAGGGTTGGGGGTTAATAGGGAAAAATATGTAAAGCAAGCTGGTAAAAAAAGTTTCTATAACTTGGGATTTGGTGTTTATACTAGAAGTCAAAGCCTTAAATTTTTTTGCATTTTTCAATGTACAGTGCATAGTTTTCATTTCCCTTATTAATAATTAAAATTGTTACTTTCTTCTGGATTATTGTAAGTACATTTTTACGTATGTATATTTATGTCTACACATACGGGTTCGGTTGCCTAGTGGTTTGGAGTGTTTAACTTTCAAACTGAAATGCCTAGCGAATATATTTTATGCCTTATAAAAAAGGCGCGAGTAGCGCTTTTTACCTTATCTTGCTTCTCGAGATATTTTAAAGAAATCAGAGAACTCGCATTTTTTTGTTAATAAAATTGTTGATAAAACTATTCTTGATCAAATAGTATATTACGTACCATGACCTGAAAAGTCACTTACTGTTCGCGGTTAGTAAATAGTTTTTTGTAATACCTGCGAAAATCAAAGAAAAGTAATTAATGAGTTAAATTTGAATTATTGGCAACTACCAAAATCAAATTTTAATATTTTAAATAAATTAGGTATATCGTATATACTAGAAATTAACAAAAGATAGCCTAATATATAAACAACTCGTTGAAAAGTCAAGTTTGACAAACAGTTTTTGAGGAAATACTATTATGGATATCGAAGAAGCTGCAAATATTGCTTGTACATCGCTTCTACCTGGGAAATATAAAAAAAGGTACGAAATTACATATGACGTATTTAGAAAGTGGTGCGACGCTAAATATGTGGATATTCATACCAGTGAGGCGGTTTTACTCGCATATTTTCTAGAAAAATCTAAAAAATATACATCTCCAGCCAGCTTATGGTGCGAATATTCCATGCTACGGCCAACCATCTCCTTAAATGATAATGTTGACATTTCAAAATATGCCAAATTAAGGGCATTTTTAAAAAACAAAAATATTGGATATCGCCCCAAAAAAAGTGAGGTGTTTACTATAGAACAAATTGTAAAATTTTTGAGTGAAGCGTCTGACCAAACATATCTGATGAAGAAGGTCGTTGCTATTATGGGAATTGCGGGAGCCTGTCGCAAAGATGAATTATGCAAGGTAACAGTAGACGATATTGTTGATAAAGGAAGCGTAATACTTATCAAAATACCTGATTCTAAAAATCACCTTTCAAGAAGTTTCACTATCGTAGACAATGACAATTTCCACTGTCTGGAATTATTCAGGAAATATATGAGTCTGCGACCAAAAAATTCAGAAAATAAAAGATTATTCTTGAGATATAAAAATGGGAAATGCGTTAACCAACCAGTTGGAAGAAATATTTTCGCTAAAATTCCGTCTGATATTGCAACATTTTTAAATTTGGAAAATGCAAAAAATTACAGGGGACATTCGTTTCGCAGAACCTCGGCAACTCTTTTGGCTAACAGCGGAGTCGACGTTCTTGCGTTGAAAAGGCACGGTGGGTGGAAGTCCTCGGCAGTAGCAGAAAGTTATGTGGCGGAATCTTTAACGAACAAAATACAAGTAGCTAACAAGATTTTCAACATTAGCAACCTAGAAGCCGGTTCATCTCGTCAAACATCTGATAATGATCTCTCGGACAATATGGAGAATACTCCACTAGATGGTCCTGAAGTAATTAAAGAAATACAAAAAAATTTAACATCAATTTTGACTGTTGATAATATGAATAATTGTACTTTTCACATTTCCATAAATAATAAAGATGCTTAAAATAATATCTTCATTTTTGTGTATGCATGAAATGTTTGGTTTCAACGATTGATTGTTTTTACCTAAAATTTCTGTTGATCTGAGAAGGTAAATAATAACTAGTACGTAATTATTCACTTACAGCCCAAATATATTTTAAACTACTTTTTCCAATTATTTTCTAGCAGAATGATGAATCCCCATAAATAAAGTTATAGGGGTTGTAGCCTGTTGGGACTAATTGGAACCCCAGCTGTCTAAACTTCTCTAGTACGATTGAACAATTAATTGATTGTAGCGGTGTGAAGATGAAGGGAGTGGAGAGAATTAAATAATTCTAAGATCTCTCAAGAAATTTGTTTTTTTTAACCATTATCAAGTTAAGATATATCTTGCTTTGCAGTGCAAGACGTACTAATTTATTTATTTTAGTTAAAAACGGCCAGTCAATATCACAATATCCATCATGAAAATATAAAATATTTATTTCAACGTAAAAACATCGGGATTTATGTTATATTATTACGTGACAAAAATGTATTCTTGATAGAAATCTCATTCCGATCTAAAATATATTTGCAAAGGAGGAAACAGGTTTTGTTTGCCAATACGGAAAGATAAACGGCTTACATATTTTTTCCAGAATTGAATTGTCATAGGACAACGCGATTTACATGGAAAATCAGGGAGTGATGATTTTTGTCATTTGCATATTGATGTATCCAATGAACAGATCTGGTCGATTGGGAATACGTATTTGAGTAATATTTAAATATATTTATTTTCATTTGCATCCTGCATTTTGTTTGCACAAGATGAATTATTATATTCACACATTTTTCCCCATAATTCTTCCCAAGTATTTATGTTATTATTGTATACTAAATACTTACAGCCCCAAAAGTGAAAATCCAAAGAATTTAGGTCAGGACTACGAGGTGGCCAAGTAAATTCACTTCCTCAACCGATTCAGTAATGTGGATAGTGCATATTTAAATGATTACGTACTTCTACTGAAAAATGTGCTGGGGCCTCATCCTGAATATACCACATGTTGTGTCTTAAATTAGATTTCGAGAAGAATGTTTTCTAGAAAGTCCAGATAGGATTCACCATTTAAATTTGGTGGCAACTCAATTGGCCCTAGTACGCAGTCTCCGATGGTAGCACACCACACATTTATTATAAATTCGTGCTGGAAGTGCTTTTCATTGAATAAATGGGGATTATCTAGTTCCCATGAATGACCATTTCTCCAGTTAAATACTCCATGTCTGGTAAAAGTGGCCTCATCCGTAAACAATATTCGTTTCATAAACATAGGATCATCATTTTGTTTGTTACGCAAAAATAATGAAAACTGCGACCTTTGTGGAAGATCACGAGGTAACAAATTTTGCACCGGAGTAAAGTGATATGGTTTAAGTTTTTCTTTCTTTAATAATCTATGAATTGATGACTGGCTTATACCAGTTGCTGCCGATAGCCGCCGCGTACTTACTTGCGGATCTTCTGCCACACGAACTAAAACGTCTTCCAGATCCACAAGTATTCTTTTTGGAGGACCAGCAAAATCACGTTTTGGTCGGAATGCACCTGTTTCTCCCAAACGATCAGAAAGGTTTTTAAATAACCTATGATCAGGCTGACTTCTGTTTCGATTCAGTTCTAAGTACCTTCGAGCTGCAGCACGACCACAAAAACTTACTTGCCAGTATATACAAACCATGTCTCTCATTTCAGAAGTATGAAAAATGTATGGCGAGGCATTTTTTATAAACCGATATTATAAATAAAGAAAAAACACAACACTTAATTCAATCATACTCTCCCCAACAACTAATTATTGTTTGAAATATTGATTATTTGATAGGTACTTTTTGTTTTTATGCCTACTTGATAAATATACTTTTTTATTTACTGTGATAATGCTATGTCACAACGCCTACTTTTAAAAATTATTATTTGAAAAGCTGGTCAATAATTTGCGTGCAACTTTTAATTTGCACTTTTCTCAAAATCTGTTGTATTTAGAGACAAAACGAATATGCCTTTTTTATTAAGAAATGATAAAGGAATACAAGGCTTATGCGAAATCTGAGGTAAAGGTGCGGGTGAAAAAGTTACGACCCTTTTAACTCATTAAACATAGCGTACGTAGCGCTAGAAGAAAGTTGAAGGTGTGATATGATTTCCCACTATAAATAACCCCCACTCTCCAATTTTCATAATAAAATGTTAAAAAATCATTAAATTACAAAGGAAAATAAATAATTTAATTTTAACCCTAATACCCTGTATCTTTTTACATATCAACATTTCATTAAGGCGTTATTGGTTAAATCTTAATATTTTGACTCCTACTGTCTACAGTTAAGTGTTGTACCATGGCTTGTGAATCACCCTATATATAGAGCAGGCATAGAATCTATTACAGTTTGCTTAGCTCCAGCCTTGAAATAAATAGCACTTATGACCAATTAGTTTTTGGCACTTATATACAATATTCTTTATGCCTGATTTTATTTTTGCGTTCAATTTTTAAAATATAAGATTTTTGATTTTGCTTATTAATTAAAATATATTGGCAATACTATTAACGTAAATCAAATAGTTCTCTATCGCTATATAATTCATCTGCGGGATATAATTGAGGACTGTTATATCCGAGTCTAATTATCCGTCTTTGAACGGTTTCCTTAGATGACTGCTTGTGATACCAACCCATGCCAAAGCATTTTTTTTTATTGTTCTATATCACAAATTCCATAAAAATACGTAAATATGGGTAGAAGGCATCACAATTTTTACACAATTATATTAATTAGGCTGTAATATTTCAGATGGCATTCAACAGTGACTCTTAAGTACTAATTTTTTTCTATAGACATTATTTCTAAGTTCTCTTGTTCTCGTGTTTTATTGATTTACAGTACTTGTATGTATTTTATATTAAAAAAAAATAGTATAATTCCAAGATCCTTTTCAACTTTCTGTTTAAAGGACTTTTATGACAAATCCTTGCAGAAGATGGCCACATCATCAGCAAAACCAACAATGCCTCCCGAACTAAACAAGTTAAATAGGTCTTAGTATACAACATAAATAATATAGTCCTAGGATCGTGCCTTGTGGTACACTATATTTTACAATTATTTTCATTAATAACACATCCACATACACAAAAAAAAATGTTCTGTGCAGCAAAACAAAATATTAATAAGGATTTGTTGCATTCTTTGACGTAGAATCCGAATCCGTAATCCAATCGTATCAATTTTTATTTTAGAAAATGTTGCACAAAGTCATAGAAATAATGTAGTAACTCTTAATGAAGTGTGAAAAATGATATATATTTTGTAGTCTAGAGTAGAGTAGATATAAATTCGAGCTATTGTGAGCTATTTCTATAAAATAAATAAAAATCCTCTCTTATTTGGGGGTGAAAACTACTTCTAAAACGCAAAAGGCGTAGGCGAGTGTGAATAACATGTACAAAGGCCAAATTTTTGTATCTCTTAGTGAGTTAGTAAGTTTCAAAACGAGGAAAAAATTCAGGCTTCTGTAGTTTTAGGCAGAGTGGACAAATATGGAGTGAATTCGATCCAACCACCGACACAGGACTAGAGACTACCCTTAAAGGTGGTCTTTGCTCATATGATGCATGTGGGTGCTATTGAAATTCGGAAAGGGTCAAATATTTGTAGCTCATTGTGCCAAATATATAAATCTGGTACGACATCCACCCAATGTTCTTACTAAGTATGGAGCAAGTTCACTAATTAAGCATTAACCAGTTGAGTTTTATTTCTTTTGTGTATATGGCATCTGGTTTTACATAAAGAGTTCTTTCAGTTCGATAACTCTTTAACAGGTGGTAAACAACATCGTATAATCAGGTCGTATAATCGGTCATTTGAAATATGCGGACTTTAATAAAAACGTCATTAGCTTTTCGAGATATTTACTTTCTGTCAACGCATTTCGTAGAAATGTAATCAGTTAAAGACACTAACATATTTATTAAAATTAATGTGCACAAATTGAAGCCGAAAGCAACTAAATAATGTTCTAACTATTTTTCTTTTTTTCTTTAGTTCCTGTCATTTAAGACAATATACTTCCTCTCTCCACTACCGCGAAACTATCTGCTTTGAACAAGACGCGTATCATCAACACCCCAGTCTGGTAGCCGACATGTCAACTTTACAGAAATCCGACTCACAGGCGACGGCGGCGTCGGCGTCGAAACATAAAACGATGGCTTGTTGTTGAAACTTCAAACCGCAAATCTGTTTGCATTAACAGCTACTGAACTTACACATTTAGGTTTGTGCTTGAAGTGGCGGATAATATTTCCAAAGAGATTGTTTAAAGGCGGAATGCGTTAAAAGCACTTACTAGCACAGTCATCAGAGATATTTACCTCTAAACAAATCGGAGGCTGATGATTCTTTTTAATAAGTTCTTAGGATGGTAATCAATAACATTATGTAAAATTTGCATGATTTCTAGATCGGCAACATTTAAAAAAAATGTTTTTCCGGTATTTTCTCGAAATTTCGAAAATGACTCGAGGTAGGAGAAAATAAAAAATATTTTTAGAAAGACCATACATTTTTACACTAAAAATGTATCTACAAAAATTTCGTCTAATGCCACGAACTTTCCATGAAAAATTAGTGAAATGGAGATATTGGATGAAGCGGGGTGCAATGTTGCAGAATCTTCTCTAAATATCAATTAAAAATGATTTCTTAGTGAAACTGAGCGCTCACTAATTAGTATGTTAGTCTGCCCATATTGAGTTATCAGTATACAAGACATCAAGTAATCTCACAGTAAATAAAAAATGTTAAAGGTTTTCATTTGCTTTATATCTGAATAATATATTTTAAGTGACAGCTAGTTACGTACCGTGCACAACGGAGCAAGGTAAAAACATGTCTTAATAAATTGCGATTTTATTGGAATTGAGATGACGCACAGTGGCCTAGAATCCCAGAATCCTGGCCAAGAATCGAAAAACCAAATTCGATATATTCTGTTTTAATTCACATGGTTTTGT
The DNA here is from genome assembly GCA_963583905.1 of Stenurella melanura. NCBI lineage: Eukaryota > Metazoa > Arthropoda > Insecta > Coleoptera > Cerambycidae > Stenurella > Stenurella melanura. The sequence goes on from OY757316.1 coordinate 20,428,834, forward strand.
AAGACTGAAAGGACAGCTACCTAGGTTTCTACCTGCCGTTGTACCTTAGTCGGAACTTGGCCATCTTCGAGTACTTAACGGTACGGGAGTCGGTCCCGAAATACTTAACGTGCGTATGTTGTGAATTTTTGTTATCACAGGGTGTGATTTTGTCTAAGGTAAATGGAGGTAAAGGTGGCTTCAGAGTGCATTAAGCATAAGGCGTATGGTGTAAGCGTATGCCATAACAGAAATAAACATACCCAAATCCGTATAAGCATTCATAGTGTACATAACATAAGACGTATGGCGTAAGAAATGGTTTATTTTTATTTCCTTATGTCTTATGCTTAAGTCTTATACAATCGGGTAAAAGCGTACGTTTTCGGGTAAATTCGCAAAACAGTTTCTCCACAAATCTGACATTTCAAGATAAAATATATTAATTTTGAATAGGGAAAAATTATTGGTGATAATCGCTTAGGCTTCTATTGAATGAAAATAATACTAAAATAGAATAAATCAACAAAATGTAAGTACTTCTGTCATGTAGATTTGTAGTGTTCTGCGCATGCACCGATCATCTTACGCTTACGACACTATGAATGCACCTCTCTAAAATTAAGTCATACGTCTTATGCTTACATCTTAAGGCTTAATGCTAATGCACTCTGAAGCCACCTTTACTCCTGAAGATGTGTAAAATATTATCTATGCATTGAAATTCAATATTTTGTAAATGTATATACCTGGTGTACACTAATGACCAGTGGAAGGGAAATGATATATAGTGTCTCAATTTTTCGTGAAATATGTTTCAGAATCAGGGAAGAGTGGATTCATTTTGAAATGCATAAGCCCATCTCATACACGCCGGAAGAAGCAGGGCGAGAAGGTATTTTAAAAATATCTTCCTCATAAATACCTAAGTGAACTCAACACGTCCACCAAGTTTGAAGAATTCGTGCAGTATTTATATTTTCAACCCTTATAACTCACCCCCAGGGGTTGATAATTTTATTGTTATTTTTCTCATAGAAATTTAGTAATCAAAAGTATGTAAACTGAGTTTCAAAAACACCGAAGGTTGTTTATACTTTTAAACCCTATGTTTCACCCCCAGAGGGTGTCATTTTTTTTCCTTAATAACTTATGCACAATAACAAAAAATTCTAAAATCTCTTGCATTTTGTAACATTTAAGATTTACTCCATTTCATATCTGATGAATTGCCGCAGGTCCTCAATAATGTCCCGTTTGATTGCACAAACCTTACTCGTGAGATATCTCCATAAATAGAAATCAAGTGGTATGGGACTGGAGAACTTGCCGGCTACTCAATTGTATCTCTTCTTCCAATCCACCTCTTTGGGAAAGTTTCATCGAGATAGAGGTGTTTCAAAATTTGATGAGCTTTGACCTTGGTATGCGCAGAGACATCATTTCTGCGATCGTCTCAATTACACAACTTCTAAAAACATCAGATTTAGGATTTGCACTTTATCCCGAGCTATCATTGTTTACAGACCTCCATTCCAACGCCCCTTTGAGATTAATTTAGAAACAGCGAATTTTGTGCATGTTATTCATCTAATCCCAACAATATGTAAGTAAACCATTCTATCAAATTTCTGTGATAGCTGAGTCAATGTTTTCAAAATGTACTTATGCGGAATAAACTCCTCCTTTTGCGCATCTCGCGGTTCATAAAGTTCTGAAAGTACTCTACTGTCGAAAATTCACAGCCTAGTGCAGTGCAGCACCTTCTTATTGATACCTAATCCTCTCGTTTGATAAGTTTGGATGTGACTGATTTGAAAATAAAGCCGCAGCGTGGAACGTAAGAAAGGTAAGATTTGTTGGTTCGATATGATTATAGTAGACGCATATCGATCTTATTGCTTGATCACCAATTATCCCAACTCACACATTTACTATTCGTGGATTTCCTGCATCCAGTGAGGGTTATCGTCAGCTCAATAATGACAGTTCTGCCAATTAACTTCACCATGTGAAGTGTACGTACACTTGCGTCCGGAATCGTATTCATTTCAAATATATAGGGCCATTTACATTAACATGCGAAAAATTATTCAGTTGGTTGTCCCCACAAGAAGAAGTAAAAAAATGGAAAATTTTTAAAAATTGAGTATGACTGTATCTTATTTTTTGTAGAGATGCGCCGCTTATAAATCTAACATTTTTGACGTTAGTAGGTGCAAACAAATCATTTCTCCTTCCTCTATACCGAACTCGGAACTGGCAGCAAAGCTAGATGGGGTAAAAGTGACTCAGTTTTGCAGGAATATTTTCTCTATTACAAATGCGCTGGCGCATTTCTCCCTATCGACACGATTTTAAACATTGAACGGTATCGAGAATTTTGAAATTTAAAGATGTACTATAAACGAAAGCAGCAGAAAAACAGACGGAAGCAATTAAAAGGAGCGGGACGACACATCAACGATTAAGATTGTCAGAGGAGAGGGGGGGGGGTTATATAATAAATTACCTCGGATGGCTCTAAAATTTTGTAGGGACTTTGCCACATGGAAGACTAGTACACCGTTTGACTTTCCTCATGTTGGTATAAATTACCATGTTATAACTAAGTCCACCATTTGTGAAGAGTGTGCTCTTGTTTATTCCTTGTGTTGTTTTTTTCTTTCTCCTTTTCGATTAGGTTAGAATAGACATAATGATTTTCGCAATACCTACGATCCCGAAGCCATTTCCTTAGGATAAAAGGAACTCCACCGTTTGTTCGCAATATTAAATTCTGCGATCCGAGTTATCCTCAGTTAATTCTTAATGCATCTGTGTCTTGTAAAGGTGCATATTTGCACTTTAAGTACTTTATATTAGTTGAAAAGGTTGAATTAACTAGATGATGTTGTAAGAGAATTAAATATTTTGTCATTTTTTTGTTTAAAATACACGACCATGCTTATTCTGTATGAGAATTGCACGGTAAGTCGCTTACAAACCATTTTTGTATTAATAGAAACAAATGAAAATATATTACCAGAAAATACTAGTAATTATTCAAACTTTTACAAAATACTTATCACAAATAAGTTTAAAACATATACCTTTCTTATAACAATTATAACAAAGAAAATATGCCCGTTATGAACAGTACAACTGTTATCATAATGTTATTTTTAATTTAAATTATCCTGCTCAATGAAACCCAAAGACAATCAAAACAAAAGCACTTACCGATATAGCAGTAACACAAAACTTTAGAACATCCACAGACACGTGTTTCTAGTATTTTCTGGTAATATATTTTCATTTGTTTCTATTGTTATAGAGCTTTTACAGTTCCAGGAAGTTGCATTTGCATATAATTATATTGATAATTATCCTTTACGGGGAATTTCCTATAATCTAATTTTAATTTTTAATATCCTGTTCTGGTAATCCTTTGATAGTTATAATACGAGTATTTGCTTACATATTTCAGTTGATTGTGAACTTTAGAAAAAGCCGCACCGAAGAGACATAGATGTCGAAACACGTGTCTGTGGATGTTCTAAAGTTTTGTGTTACTGCTATATCGGTAAGTGCTTTTGTTTTGATTGTCTTTGGGTTTCATTGAGCAGGATAATTTAAATTAAAAATAACATTATGATAACAGTTGTACTGTTCATAACGGGCATATTTTCTTTGTTATAATTGTTATAAGAAAGATATATGTTTTAAACTTATTTGTGATAAGTATTTTGTAAAAGTTTGAATAATTACTAGTATTTTCTGGTAATATATTTTCATTTGTTTCTATTGTTATAGAGCTTTTACAGTTCCAGGAAGTTGCATTTGCATATAATTATATTGATTTTTGTATTATCCTTATTTAAAATTAAGCTTGATATAGTTTAATGTCTTTCAGTGGGATATTCAAACCAAAAACTACATTTTAAATTGTGCACCAAAATAATTTTAGATCTCTTGTCATCACAGAAAAATACACCAGAAATATAACTAGTGGAGTCAGACAAGCAAAACATAAGGAATTGTTTCCAGTCTCAATATTTTTTTCTTAACATGTTAGTTACATCGAATACCATTTTGGTCGTTCTTTCTAAATAGAGGAGTATATCTCGGTATGTGTAGGTCCAAAAAAGCGAAAAAAATTGGAGCTGTACATTATGATATAGGCTATCAGCGGTTACAATATGAAATTTTTATCTGCACACATAACCTCAAAAAGAAAAAAAAATGAAAAACTGAAAAAACTGCTAAATTTTGTTTTTTTGTGTGAAATTTGATGAAATTGACAGAAATTATACTTTATAATGTGAGCAATAACTGGTTATATATCTAATACAAGTCTCAAAAATTGACTTCAAATTTGAAAATTGATTAGCCAATAACTTTTGTGCACCGCTTCGTTTGAGGTTTTTTTTAATGTAGGTTTTTTTACGCACTTCATGATGGTGAACAAGAAAAAATTTTACTTGAAAAAAGTGAAAAAGATTGTCAACTTATTCGAAAAATTTCTCTTTTTTTGTATTATTAATAAATGTTTACAACTTATGATGTAATCTTCGAAAGAGCATTAAAAAATCAATTATATGTAAAAAAAACATTACGCATACATATGAAAAGAATCGATTTTTTGTATTTTTCGTCAATTTTTTCGAAAAATTCCACTTTGTTTTATAAAAGTCAATTTTTTTTATTAATAATTAATTTTTGACATATGCTGATGTAATTTTTCGAAACATTTTTTGTACGAACAGCATTAAAATATTAAACAATTAAAAACAAAAGAATATTTATCATGATTAGAAAATCAAAATTGTCGGCACTGAACAGCATTTGAAAAACAATCTGCCATAGTTCAAACATGAGTTATAATAATTTGTCCCACTAGGGCTCGCGACTCGAAAGATTTTTCTTTGTCTGCTATCTTTAGATTTGTAGCTTGAGTGGCCTCGTGGTATTGTTTATTATTGCCTTGCAATAAATTAATATGTTATTCAATTAAGCTGATAAATTAAAATTATAAATTATCATGTATTATTCATTCAGTATTTAAAAGTTACGTAAATGTATAAATAAGTTTTATCAAAGAAATGTGAAAATTTTCGAAAAAACTGTCGAAAAAATACAAATAATCGATTTTTTCACTTTTTTTCAGGTTTAGACATTTTTTCTTGTTCACCGTCATGAAGTGCGTAAAAGAAACCTACATTAAAAAAAAGAGAACCTCATACGCTGCGATGGACAAAAGTTATTGGCAAGTCAATTTTTAAGATTTGTGTTAGATATTTTGAAATTTCATCAAATTTAACTTAAAACATCCGAAGTTATAACCAAAAAAGAAAAAAGCAGTTTTTTCAGTTCTTATTTTTTTTGAGGTTATGTGTGAAGATAAGAATTTCATATTGTAATCGCTGATAGCCTATATCATAACGAACAGCCTCAATTTTTTTAGATTTTTTGGACCTACACGTACCGAGATATACTCATCTATATTTAGAAAAAACGACCAAAATGATCGATTTTTTATAGAATGGCCGATAACTTCGTACCGCTGGTTGTTAGAGGTAGAAAATGTCCATATAGTATTCGAAGAGACTAGAAACAATACCTTTTTCACTAACATTTTAGGCCACTAAATGTAGAAACATTAAACTTCTTACAGGACTATTTTAAATTAAAGGATACACATTTTTACGTCATGAGTTTCCATACGTTTAGTCAGCTTGTTGCTGTAGATGAGTAGGCGCTATTATTATTAATGCATTGTTCATAAAGGCGTTAATGTACCTAATGCACTAGAGCAATCACTAGCGTAACGAGAGTGCATGTGATCAAAGTTAAAATTATAACGCAATGTCAACACATGTATAAATGTCATTTTAACTAGTGGATCGATTATATAAGGTGTCCCAACCAAAAGGAGACACCCGGAATATCTTTGGAGGTAAACATTTTCTGAAAAATTGGTGAAACACGTTGACCTTGTTTCTAAGGGAGAAATTATAAAGGTAAGCTGAGTCGTGTAATACATCTTTTGAAAGGTCTTTAAATTCTCTACATAACTGTGTATTGTATTTCTTTATCTTTTATCGATTCGTTCCTGAGAAATAACAGGTTCGGGAAATAAAAATAACAGAAGTAGTTTAAATTATCATACGTATTGTTCCTAATGACCCCCACCGAGTTCCAAACAGTGTTTTTTTTTCAATTCTGTACGAACATTACTGTACATATTAAGTTAAAAGTATTTTTTATTAAGAATGCATTTTATTTTGAGGATGAATTTCTGCAGTATTACCTACTTTACACTTCACACTTGTATACGCCTTTATTTTGTGATGCAGTTCTTATGTTTTTCTCTAATTTTAAATTTATGTACAAGTATTGTCCTTGAATTACCTTATACCGTGCATGTGATCTATTGGATCATTAAATGTATTCTATTTGATTCCATACTTTTCTATTTACTGTAATCGTAGAGAAAAAGTTAATAATAATAATAATAATAATAATAATAATAATTGTTCTCGCTCCATCTTCTAACGGCTTGTATATCAGCGCATGCGTAGAAGGTATGTAACTTTGGTCGGGGGTTACATAGCGGATATACCATCCTTCGGAGGGGATGTAAAACAGTCGGTCCCTTGTCTATTAAATGTTGGGCAAGTAAAAAATCCCTACTCTTCGAAAAAGAAGAGGTTCGGCAAAATTTCCAGGTTAGGGGTAGCTCGACACCTGGCGTCGGTGATTGGCCTTGGTAGCGGAAATAGGCCGACGTTAAATAAATGATAGAAAAAAAAAAAAAAAAATAATAATAATGGAGTTATTCCAAGTAATTTAAAAGACAGCTTGACCGCATTAAATATAAATGCTAGGTGTCGTGAGGGATATTCAAAAATCAGTGATCTTGAACACCTGTAGCATCGTCCGCAAGTTTCTCGCTTAGATATGACTGACTTATTGCACATCTTATCGTCAGGCCGATGTGCATGAGATAAAGTACCGCTCAGTGCGAGAGAAAGGAAAACATAATAATAGTAATAATAATAATAATAATAATAAGAACCTAGAAACACTGGGTTTATCGACTAAGCTGACATTCGCCTTTTTAAGGTCAGCTGGGCTAAAGTCGGAGACCGAGGGATTCATTGTGGCCTGCCAAGATGGTGTAATCAACACATTGGTTTACCGACTCCGCGTAATGTGTGTAGAGGTTCCTGATATTAACTGCAGGACCTGTCGTCAGGCGCCGGAATCGCTCATGCATTTACTATCTGCATGCCCGGTATATGCAATTTCGGCCTAGATCCATCGCCATAACGCGGCGTTACGGGTGCTGTATTAACACCTACGGCACTCGTACGGAGTAGACCAGACACCAGTGCTGCCTTACGTCCCCGGAGACATCGAGTCCGTTGTCGTGAACGAGAGGTGCCGAATTTACTGGAACTTCTCGTTTCCGACAATCAGGCTAATTCAAGCCAACAAGCCTGATATAGTCCTCCTCGACCATCAAAACAAAGTGATGTTTGTGATCGAGTTCTTAGCACCAGGAAAAACGGAGCAAATATCGTGATCTCCGGTACGAGCTCCAAGTGCTGTACCCAGGCTACTCGGTCAAGATGGTCGTTCTAATAATCGGTGTACTCGGAGGTATGAAGCCTACGCTGCTCTAGGAAACTGAGACCATACCAGGCTGTCGGAAATCAGCCAAATGGCTAGCAGGCCAAATGCAGAAAGCGGTCATCTTGGGGTCCCTTCGCCTACTTATGGCACACGAATATGAAATGTACAGTCACTAACCCCACAGGTCGTGGGGAGTGGCTGTTATTATCGCCGGCGCGGCTACCGTGTGGTATCGGTCGGAAAGCACGGAAGCCTTGTCCGGCAACGGTGAAACCGAAAAAAAAATAGTAATAATAATAATAATAATATTTTGATTGAATCCAGACAAAACGCTGAGAATGAGATTTAAAATAATAATAACAATAAATTACTTTATTAAACAAACAGAGTTTGTTTACATAGGCGAAGTTCAGGTGACATGTGACATACCACCTGCTCTGCCACTTAACCGTGACTACTAGAATTAAATACTTATATATAAAATACATTAAACAATTGAATGAACAATTTTTTTACGATCACCACACTTACACTCCTCTACTTGGATGTGACAGCAATTAATTATAGACTTTATGACATTGGCTAAAAGATGTAAATTAGAAAGTTTGAAAGTATTTTTTTTAAATTAAATTGTTAACACCATTTTTAAATTTATAACCTGTAGTATTCTTAAGTGGAAATGGTAACTTATTACACAGTTTATAAATATTAAAAGAAAAGCTTCGTTCATGCATAGTAGTGGAATGCGGCAAAGAAGAAATTAAGTATTTAAATCTAATATTGACATAATGAATCGAAATTAATTTTTTTCTACACCTATTTAATTATACGACAATTACTAGCATTTTTTTGGTGAAAAATCGTGCCTATAACTCACTGTAGTGAATTATCGATTCATAATGCACTGGCATATCCGGCCAATCACAAATACAAATTCAAAAATCATTGTTTCACTGATTCAATTAATTCATTAATCGCTCAGTAGATTTACGCCACTCGCCTACGGCTCGTGGGCTCAAACACCACCTTCGCGAATAGTGGCTGTCATAATCGCTTATATAATGATATATCATTATTATACAAATACGGTGGACTGCTAAGAATCATAATTTTTATTAAATAACACCAAATAATGCAACAGTCGCCTTTACGCACACGTAAACCACATACGAGATGAACACAAGAATTCTGAATTCGTTGTATTCGTTGACTGCCAGAATTAGTAAGACATAGGCCATATACTACATCAGCGAAAAAATGTGACAATACCAGTGCATCACATAGCATTTACCTGGCTGAAGAATTCAGTATCTACCTTTGTGTATAAATGAGTTTGCAAATGCTACTTTTGCGTTATTTGATACGTACTTAGAAAATGTTGGATCAGCATCTATTTCAAGTCCCAAATTCTTTGTTGAATTAACATATTCCATTTTGATGTTATTTAATGTTAGATTCAAATTAATTAACATTTTTTCACGTGCTCTCCTTATACGAAATAACATAATCTTATATTTGAAAGGATTAATACCAAGACAATGTGCATCTGACATTTTTATCAGTGATCTTAATTCTCGGATCATTACAACATTTGCCTCTATAACGTCCGTACTATCGAATGATAAATATAATTGCGTATTGTCTCCATAGAAATGTATCGAGCAGTTTCTTATACAGCTCATCAAATGAGAAGTGTACATTGTGAAAAATAGGAGCCCTAAAATTGAACCCTGTGGTACACCACGCTCAGTGTTTCTAGCAGATGACATTTTATCATTAATAATTACTTTTTGTTTCCTTACAGTTAAATAACTACTACTACAGCAGGACTATTAAATCCGAAATAATGCAGGATTGCTAGAAATAGTTTATGATTTAATGTGTCAAAAGCTCTAGTATAAGCCGAAAGAATCAGGGCTGTGACTTAAATAATTTTATTTTTTACACATCACATTTACCGAGTGGCATGTAAATACATAATGTTAGATGCGAGTGCCTGTTAAAATTGCTTGCTTCGGATTACGTCGTGTAACGTTGCTACACAAAAAAACAGCGCATTCTGTGCGCCCCATTAGGCTCTTTAACGGGGTACACATCACCTACATGTTTATTTATGTATGCATATGAAACTAGAGTGACTAGTCGGACGGTATATGATAATATGAACACGGATGACATCGCTCCAGATTGAAGGATATGAATTTGATTATGTAAAATTCGCACCATATTGCCTTTTTCGGGATATGCTGCAGTGGTGCACTCATACTGGAATAATTTCGAAATAGTCTGGAAATAAATATAGTGAGATATAAAGCGGATGGCTATAAGTAACAGTATATCCGACCATTCTTTTTTTCTTTTACTTCCCTCGCATACCGAGGGGAACTATTGTATTCGAGAAAAAATCACCCTCCGAGATTTTTTCGGATTTTCACGGTTCAGATCACGTAGATTACGAAAATATAGGTTTTTCAGTCAGTCAGTCTGTCTGTCTGTATGTTGGTGCATTAACTAAAAAACTACTTGACGGAGAACAGTCAAATTTGGTAGGTAGCTGACGCTACTGTCAGCGGAGAAATGGTTAAACTTTCATTGAAAAATATACAGGGTGGATCGTCTAAAGGGAATAAATAATTTAAAAAATATTTTTTGCTCAAATTTAAAATTTCCACCTTTGTATATTGCTTTAAAATAAGTTCTAACATTGATTACTTAAATAGAAAAGCAGATTCGCGCTTAATACCGCAAAAATTCCTGTCAGATCTATAACTAAAAAGCTGACAGTTCGACTCGGGTTGTAGTTGTTACCATGGTAACTTTAAAACACGCGCGTTTTTAAAAGTTGGATTTAAACACTCTGAGGCGTACTTTCAATAAGAAAATAGGGTACCAATAAAAGAAAATATTTTTTTTGCTCATAATCAAAATTTCTACGTTTCGTGGCATTCTAAGCCTGTTCCAAAAAATTTTGAAAATAAAAAAAAAATTGCAAATTTTTAAAAATAGGGGTGGTGTTACCATCAATTCCAAGACATATTTAGGTCTCGTGATTTCTGCTGTAGCACGGGACCAGATTTTTTCTGTAGAATACCGAGATACTCTCAGTACCAAATCCCGAGACTGGGAACCCTAATTGTTGGTAAGTGACTCGAAAAACATAAATGCAGATGATTATAGCTTAAATAACAATAGCATGAATTTAGTTTCCTTCTATGAAGAGGACGTTCTAGTAGCATTAAAAATAAACTAAAGCTCACCATGGGAACGGACGGCACTTGACTATAAGACGCTGTCGTTTTCCTGATATCTAGAAATACTCTAAAGTGTGTCCGGTTTATAGAACAGACAACAAAAATGTAACGTACAATGCATTCAGGTCTACCGATTCTCTTGTTCCGGTGTACCTCACGGGCCTGTTCGTTAACTACACCTGTTTAATATATTTATTAATCATATAGAGTATGAGCTCAATACCTATTTTTAACCGACTTTAGAAAAAAATGAAAATAAGGAGGCTCTGAGTTCGACCCGTATGTTTTTCATGTTTGTTCAAATATTTTTATGAGCAAGCGATTTATATGGAAGTGATACTTTCATCCAGCTATCTCAACTACAGGTGAGCAAAGAGAGGAAAACTAAGGGTTCTAATATTATTTTAGATTTTGGCGGATGCGCCAGGAACAAATCTCTAACAATTGGTAATTTAATATTTTTAGAGAAGCTAACACAGAATCTGGTGTCAAAAATTGAAGATTTAAAACGGCAAGTCTAATAAAAAGGGTGAAATTGTCTTTTTTTTTATTGAATATGCTTCGAGGAAAAGGTTACATTACACATTTGCACGTTTATGTGAGACTGTTCTCGCCCCACCAAGCACTCAGTTTACATATATAATTCTGTAATTTAATGCAATAACTGAAATTAAAAATTTTCTGTAGCATGTCATCTTCATCTGTATCTGCAATATTTCGTTCGCTAATATAGACTGTGATAATAACCTGTTTGTGAAAAAATCGTAATGATTTTATTTCAAAAATATTGATTGTTGAAATAGGTTTAAAATATCATGAAACGTCGAGATTTTAAATTTGAGCGATAAAAGTTTTCTGTCTGTTTGTCTGTTAATTTTTTTGTACACATCTTTTCTCTGGAACGGATGAAGGGTTGGGGGGTAAATAGGAGAAAATAAGTAAAGCAGGTGGGAGAACATAAATTTGGGACATGGTGTATATACTAGAACCGAAGGTCTCATATTTTTATAATATATTCCAGTTGATAAAATAAAATTTAGATATTCGCTTTAAATTTAGTACACGTATGTATTATAACGACATCCGGAACTAAATTATATTTTGAGATGATTCCTTTGAAGGATTAGGGGTTATATAGGGATAAATAGGGAAAAATAAATAAAGCAGAAATTTGGGATTTGGCGTATATACTAGAAGCGCCAATATCTTGACTGTGATGACGGTCTCGGATGATTAGGGGTCGAGCTTGAGCTCTTTGCCCCAATCATAGCTGTAGACCTGGACCTGCCTCGTAAGAGGTGGGCCCGCTTTTTACGACTACCCCCCTGCAAATGCAGACGGTGTAGGCGAAATTAGCAGACCTCCCCTGGTCCTAGCTGTTGGACCCTGTCAGCTGGGTCGTTTCTTCTAGCGCTCTTCTGTCTCGAGTTTCTTTCTTCGCTGGCATGTCGACTCCCGGGAGCGTCTTTCGTCTGTCGTGAGAGGGAACGGCTGTTGCTGTACCCTCTCGGAGTTTTGGGCTGTGTAGCTCTAGGATTGTGTTCGGCCATGGACGCTTGTTTTAGCGTCGGAGGCCATATACTAGAAGCGAGGGCTGAAGATTTTTTTATAATATTTTCAATCCCCCCTACCACCCCCATTTTATTTTTAAAGGTGTTTATAAAATATAAATGGGATATTCACTTGAAATTTGGTATACGTATGTATTATAACATCTAGAACTAGATTATATTTTGAGATGATTCCGTTGAAGGGTTGGGGATTAAATAGGGGTAAATAGGGGAAAATAAATAAAGCAAGCTGGTAAGGTTTCAGGGGATTTGGTGTATATACTAGAAGCCAAGGACTCAGATTTCTTTCTATTATTTTTCAATCCTCCACTCCGTTATTCAATGGGTTGATAAAATAAAATTAAAATATTCACTTGAAGGGTGGAACACGTATGTACTGTATTGACGTCTGATTGATATGATTCCATTGAAGGGGAGGGTGGGAGGTTGTGAATAGGGGAAAGTAAGTAGAGTAAGCCAATAAGAATCCAGAGACTTCATATTTGACGTATATGCTAGAACACAACGCATCAAATTTTGCTATGACGTATGCCCCAAATATTATTAAAATTCAATAACCAATAATTTCCACATACTAGAGTGCAAATATAGTCGAGACGTTTCCTTTACAGTGACTAGGATGGAGAACCTGTATGTGGAAGTAGTGATTCCTTAGGCAGCGTTTTTTTCATCTTCACTCTTGCATATGGTACTTCATAACCACTCGACTCTTGTTTACGTTCAGTAAGGAATAGACAAGTAACATGAATTAAAAACATTTTGCAAAATAAAAACAATGAGAGGCCTTAAAACAACTTACCTAAAGTTGGGATTTCGAATCCAAGTTCATTAATAAGCTATATAGTACAGGCAAATTAACAATTTAGAGTAACAAAAATTAATAAAAGGATTATCTCTGGGATTTAAGTAGGTAATAACCTGGAGAATGAGATGATGCATTCTTTGCACTTCCAAGTTCAGAGAACAATTCAAAAAAATTTGGAAAAACTTTTTGATTTTCGGTTTTATTGCGCTAGCGGCCAAAATAATGAAAGTAGAGAAAGAAGTTCCCAACAAAGTTGTAGCTTGTCTTTTTCTCTACAAAAAAGGTATTTACAGATTTTTGTATTACTTAAGCCGTTCAGAATATAAATCGAGTTTTCCACTTTTGTGAGTTCTAAGCCGTTTCGAAATGCGCGAAAAATGAGAATTCTGCAGGAGTTTCGCACGACCGGGCTCATCGATCGATATTTCTTAACTATTCAGAGAACCTAAAAAACATGAAAATAACATAAAATGTAGAGAAAAGTCTCAGCTTTAATGTGGAACTAATCACAAAGTTCATAAAAAATTTTATCAAGGAGAGAAAGTGTCAGAAAATGGCTTAGTGAACTTTGTACAGTTTATCCACAGATTTATTCATATATTTGCAGGGAGTCGCAATTGCAATTACTTTTGTGGGAAAAATATGCCTTGCGATCAACTTAGGGGGTATATTTCTCATCGATCAATCACCTCCAATTTTTTTTAGTTCAATTCGCTATATCTTAAGTAATAATAATAACAGTCTTAATTTTTGGATTATAAGTACAACAAAACATATTATTTCGAATGACTTTAGAGTTTTTTAAATGCGCAGTACTTTTTGAATTTGTCTACATTATTCATACACGTTCAGAAAATGCACAATTATACAGTAAAACATATACAACTTATTTGTTTCTTAACATTCTTCAATTAAATTTTCACGAAATGCAGATTAAAGTGCGTGGAATCGAATCCATGCAGTGAAAGAGGACCCATTGTTACGGGAGCAATAGGCAGGATGCATAAAACTCAAAGATGTGAATAAATCAACTGTATAAAGTTTACTAAGCCATCTTCTAACACTTTTTTCTCTATGATAAAAATTTGTATGAATTTTGTGATTAGTTCCACCTTAAAGCTGAGACTTTTCTCTATATTTTACGTTACTTTCATTTTTTTTTAGCGGCTCTGAATAGTAATAATTATCGATCGATATGTCCGGTCGTACGAAACTCCCAGAGAATTCTCATTTTCCGCGCATTTCGGAGCAGCTTAAAACTATAAGTGGAAAACTGGATTTATCTCCTAAACGGCTTAAGTAAGGCAAAAATTGGTAAAAACCTATTTTGTAGAGAAATAGACGAGCTACAAATTTTGTTGAAAACTTTTTTCTGAATTTTCATTATTTTAGCCGTTGGAGCAAAAATACCGAGAATCAAAAAGTTTTTCCAAATTTTTTTGAATTTTCCCGGAACTTGGAAGTGCAAAGAATGCGTCATTCCATTCTACAGGTTATTAACTACTTAAACCCCATGGATGATTCTTTTATTAATTTTTGCGAGGTTTTTACAACATTTTGCCTTAATTGCCTCTACTAATAAATAAAAACGAAAAAAGAGTTTACATCTTAACTCGACTGTGGACTCTGGGCTATATGAACGAATGGCATATCCAAAATAAGTCTCCGAAATTTATCGAAATTTCCAACCACCAAGTCCATCAGCCCTGTATGCCGTGGGGTGATAACATTTTAAAAAGGGATAGTGACAGATACCCTCTAAGGATGCGAACGCGGATGTGATGCAAGTGTCGTATCATCACAAAAGCAGAGAGGCGAGAGACAGCTTACCGCGTGGGGTTTGATTTCATAATTAAAAGCAGACGTGGGGAATCGCTGCATGTGACGAGGCACTAACTTGTCATTAACACGAAAATTCAATGATTTATCGCAAATTTGCAGTAAAATTTAATTTACAAACATGAAATATAGAGCTGTATTCATATAATTTAGGTCGTTATTTATTGCACACGTAATGTTTTTGTAGTCTAGGTTATTAATTAGACTGAACAGTCTTGTTTTGTGGAGAAATAATAACAGATGTGGATAGGTGCCCTATTCTCTCGGTGGTTTTTATTCAAATATACGCTACTAATAAATTATTTGTAAAAGTTTGTGAGTAATGGTCTGTTAGGGACTGCACCCGAGAATCGCGGATTTCTTCGATAAGTCCTAGTGCGAGGTTGTGTGTGTGTGTGTGGAGTAATCAATCATCATTTGAGGATGTTGGGAAAAACGTGCTCGTTTGATCTAATTGATGAAATGCGTTAATTAACGTATTTGGGTTATCGAACGATTTTTGTGATAATTATTTTCTGTGTAATGGGTTATTGATTAATTCATAATTTAAGAAACAATTATCAATAAACTAAGTGCCTCAAACTATACTGACAACTCCTAATATGAGATTCGGTAATACAGGGTGGGGGCGGTGGTGCAATAATGCGTCGAACCTTGATATCTCGAGTTCTACGATAGTTAGAAATTAAAAAAAAAAATAGTAAACTAGATAAAAAAAGTCTATAACTGGAAATTATTTTCGACGAAGTGCCTTTTTCTTAAATGGAATGCTATGTATATCGATACATTTTTGAATCGTCTTTCTAGGCTCTATTCATTCCTATATTAGTATTGAATATCTCCCAACCACTTGGATGTAATGAATTTTTTTGTTGACATAATGTAATCTGCAGATGGATATTACAAAAATCACCACAGTCACAATTATGGGTTCTAAGAAAAGCTTATGTGAATACCAGTAACGAGACATTTAGTTAATGTTTTCGAATCATTTTCATTTCCTAAAACTCTACAGGGTGACCAAAAATTATTTTACAATTAAGAACTTTTTAAGTTGAATTTTCTTATTTTTTCAAATGGACCACCATCTATATTTTTCAACGATGTGATGTAGAAATGAAAAACGAACATTTTTTTGTAAGTACTTCCCTATGGCTAATTGGAACCAATTTCGTTTTATTGAGCAATAATTACAAAATTTAAAAGTAAACTTAAAAAAAGGTTTCTTCAAATAACTCAGTAGAAAAAATTATAATAAATATTCCACATGTTGCCCATTTTGTTTGACACACATCTTTATGCGCTTTTGAAATGAGGTTCCCACTGTTCCTAAAACTGCCGGTATGATAGATCTAAAGGCAGTTATTATTCCTTCCTTCATATTTTGTACTGTTGTTATCGTGTCTCTATAAACAATTTCCTTCACGTATCCCCATAAAAAGAAATCCATTTTTGTAAGATCTGAGGATCTAGCAAGCCATTTATTCGGTCCATTCCTTCCAATTCATTGATGAGGGTAGGTATTATTTAAGTGGTCTCTAACTGCATTTAAATACTGTGGTGAAGCACCATCTGGTGCACATCCTGTTTAGAATTCTTTCAGGGAGGTTTACCAATAGTTGTGGCATACAGTTTTCCAAAAAATGAAGATAAATAGGTTCAGTCAATGTACAATCAAGGACATGTGGCACTATTACATGTTCTCCAATAATTTCTCCCCAAGCGTTTATAGACCATCTGTGTTGGTTATCAACTTGCATAAAAAAGTGAGCATTTTCCGAAGCATAATAATGGAAATTGTGCACATTAACACATCCATTTTTATGAAAATTTGCCTCATCATCAGTGAATAAAACATTATTGAAGAAGTTGACAACATCTTGCATTTTACCTCTGGCCCAATTACAAAATTGTAGGCACTTTTGAAAATCGTCATCAGATAATTCCTGGTGCATTTGAATATGATATGCAGGCAACTTATTTGTTTTTAAGATTCGACCCACCGTCTACTTATTCTTACTAATGGGCTCACTTCTCTTTGACTAACAAGAGGATTCTCATCCGTTGCCAGCACCACAGAAAACTCATTTTCTTCGTTCAGAATACGTTTTATTGTTTCACTTTTTTATATTCGACATTTCCAGTTTCCAGAAATCCATCGAGGAGGTTTTGGAAGCTGCTAACATCAGGAATCCTTCTTTCAGGATAACGTTGGTGACAAATTCTATTGACAAGTAAACAATTTCTGTCTGACTTGCCCAAAACAAAAGTCAAGTCTACAAGTTCCGCTTTATTAAAATTCATATTGTACAATTCAATATATTTTAAATTCAATACAAATTGTAACTAACGACCGATAAGTGTGATAAATGCTCCGTTGTACACGACAATTTATACCAAACTGAGGTTTTATTGCTTGTCGAATAACGAAAACGGCAAAAAAAATGCACAAAAGATATTACAGTAAAGACCTGTTAAATACTATTTACTCATATCAATGGACTGGAAGAAATGGTCCCACTAAATGGCCTCTTTCAAAACTGTATAAAGACGTGTGCCGATCAAAATGGGCAACACGTCGAATACCTATTATAAATTTTTCTAATGAATTATTTTAAGGGACCTCTTTTTAAGTTTATTTTTTAATTTGACACTTATTTATAAAACGAAAATGGTTGCAATTAGCCATAGGGAAGTATTTACGGAAAATGTTCATTTTTCATTTCTGCATCACATCGTTGAAAAACATACAGGGTGCTCCATTTGAGAAAATTTAAAAAAATCAATATAAACAGTTCTTAAGTAAAAAAATAATTTTTGGCCACCCTGTACAGTTTTAGGAAATGAAAATGAATCAAAAACATTAACTAGATGTCTCGTAACTGGCATTCACATTAGTTTTTCTTAAAACCCATAATTGTGACTGTGGTGATTTTTTTAATATCCATCTGCAGAATGTATTATTTCAACAAAAAAATTAATTACATCTAAAACTTGTTGGGAGATGTTCACTAGCTATCGTTGAACTGGAGATATCTAGGTCCGACGCACTATTGCCTCACCCTGTATAACAATAATACATGTGTCTTCTATTTAAATTCCAGATAAATTTACAATATAAATTATGCAAAAGAAGTGGCGAAGTTTAACAAGGATGCTATTACATATCACTTCGAGCTGTTATAGTTACATATGTGTAAAAATAGCAATAGAAAAAGAGAGAGAAAAAAAGAAAAAATATATAGAACTTAAGAAATAAAGGAAAAAAACTGTTTATAACATATTAATTATTTCTAGTATCTAAATTACAGGCTTTGACTTGTTTTCGAAATGATTCTAAACTAGTAAGCGATTTAAGATTCTGAGGTAGTCGATTAAATATTTTTACAGCGTTACACAGTATGAAATTAATGAGTTGTCATTTTCGAAATTCAAGCCCAAGCTCAATTTTTGACCAAATTGGATTAAATTAGGCACAAAATGTTGTAAAAAGCCGGTAATTTATCAGGTAACTGCTGGTTTTACAATTAAGTTATTATATGCCAATTGACAGCTGCCAAAGCCCCACGAAAATTTTAAAAATTTAAAAATTTTTAAAATGGCCAATATCTTGAACTTGGCCCACCAAAATGACCTTTACATTAGTCATCTGCGATCAAACAACCAGAAAACCCTGTATGTTTCATTGACATAAATATTTTTTATTAGAAATAAATCCATTAGAACTACTTAAAGTAAATGGCCAATATCTTGAACTTGGACCACTTTAGACTAAAATGACCACACTTGGACTACCTTTGGCTAAAGTAAATACTGAATTCGAAATCAGAGACCCGAAAAATATTCATTTAAGTCATGAGAATGCGTTAAACAAAAACATAGACTAAACAAATTTTAAAAATTTTAAAATTTTTAAAATTCTCTCGGGATCTTGGCAGTTGCCAATTGGCATATTATTTGTGAAACCAGCAGTCACCTCATAACCTACCAACTTTTTCGAACATTTTGCGCCTAATTTCATACAATTTAATAAAGAATTCAGCACGGGCCAGAATTTTGAAAATGACAACTCATTAATTTCACACTGGGCGTTGTAGCTAAAGAATCTTTCCAAACATGAGGTATTGCATCGAGGAATAGTGTATAAGGAGTTGTTTCTAGTTGGACGGTCATGAATGTTACTTGTTCTTATTAATTTGTCACGTAGATATTTGGGAGTTTTTGACATATCTACTTTGGGAACAAGACAAGTTATGTGAGCTATGAACCGCTTATCCAGGTTCATCTACTTTGAGTCATTGAGTTAACCAGAAATATGATTATATTTTCATAGAATATAACTATATCTAAGGCAACTGTTTTGTATTCTTTGAAGGCTTACTTTATCTTTGCTTAACAGCGCTGGTCAGTACACTACATGGCAATACGAGAGGTAGCCAAGAATTAATGAATCTATATAGCTCTTTAATTTAATGCCGGTTGTAGTTTATCTGTGTGCATATATAATACTTTAAGTCTACTGTAGGATTTCCCGATGATGCGTCTCACATGAATTTAAAACGGTAGATTATTATCGTCAAAGTATATTCCCAAGTTCTTACAATGCTTAGGTGGTGTTAAAGCGGCTCCATATAAATTAATGATAAAATTTGGGTTATTCAGAAGTGTGTCTCTGTGTGTACCAAATACTAATAGATGTTTTTTAGATTCATTAAGTCATGCCATGGGCTATATAGATAACAAAATTGAAAATTTCTGACTGAATCAAAATTTCGTGTGATGGAAGTACCATGGAAGTATTACAAATTAGAACAAGCTCTATTTGTCTGTTAGAAATTGCCATAGCTTAACGTTTGCATGTTCGTGCTTCATTTTTATGTATGGGAAGGTGCCAATTTTAATGAGTTAATTTTGTTGTGCTTGGCGATTTTAACCTCATATTTATGTATAATTTGGCTACAAAATGGAAACAGAAAGTGAAGAATCGAAAAATAAGTCACGATTGCGATATAAAGGTGGTTTTATATAAAAAAATTAGATGCGGGGAATTGAAGCGCGATCTGCTTCAGCAAAAAAAAATAAATACAGACAAGGCAATCGGGATGATATGTTGTAATCATTTCACTGGATACCTGCGTGGGATATTTTATAATGTCATTATGGCAGTTAGCTAAAGAAATGAAATGCGAATTCTGCAGTGACTCTTTTGAAAATGTCGAACAAGAGTCAGAGTTTGGTTCGTCGTCACTGTTTACAATCAGATGCAGCATACCTCATAAAAAACGACATCTCAGCTGGAAAAAACATATCAAATGGGCAATGGATACAGTGTATATGAAACGAATGTATAAAGTATGCTAAATTGTTCTTCTGTAGTCGATTTAGGTCCAATAATAAAAACGTTTTTACGTCATTTATGTTTGCAGGTGCATTACATATGAGGAATTCCACGCGCTTATTGAGACCGAGCGGTGTTGCTCTTATATTATCGCGGACAACACAGCTGTCACTATTGTGAATGCAGAACGCAACTATCTCAATGAAGTAATGAAGTTCTTTTGATAAATACGTGGTCAGTTTTTTGTGCGTTGCATAATATTCATTATTATATAGTTTTTCATTTTCCTGAAAAACTTTAAGTATGTCATTTCCCTTGTACTTTTTTCCGCTCATTCGTTGAGGTCCATCTTAAACCCGCTATTTATTCACTCTATTTTTTTCAGAAATATTGAAAGAATTTAGATAATCTTATTTTGGTTTAATTATTGTTGTCTCAAAATTTCATTGCATTTACTCATTTTCTAAATTTCAAGTGTATCGTCTTAATAGTATCAGCAGAACAACAACATGAAGTTGTATCATAATTCGTACTTAATACTAATATAGGTTACGATTTAATCACGTAAATTTTTATTTACACGAACATTTGGTTGTCGTGATAGTATAACGAGTGCAAATTGTGATACAAGTACACGAGACCGTAGGTCAAGTGTTTTCCACGGTTTGTTGTAAAATTTCCTTCACCTAAATACTACTAATAACAATTGGGATCCATAAAGTCCATGTTAACGTATGGAAATTCATCTTTTAATTGAGGCATTTACAACACTATGCCACTTTAAAAAGTCAATCCAGAATTGATGACGCTTGCTTTATTTCGACTTTCAAAACTGCACTTCTACACTCATAAATTGCTGCTGAAAAAGTTTATTGCCGAAGTTGCAGGGATATTGCACTCGAACGGTTTAAATCAAAGTTTGTTCGACGAAAAATAAATTCGATTTTATCTACGTTTGTGAGAAGAGTAGTGTGAAATGGCCGACAATCTAGTTCTATTATTCGGGGCTAGTCGACTTAAAATCACACTCTTTACAATTACACGGCGACTTTATTTTTATTTATTTGTTTGTTTCACTCTTGAACAAAATTTGTAATAAATTGTGTAACAAAGAAACCTAATTAAATTCACAACGAATGGTGGATTAAATAATAAAACCTGTGTAATGAAAGCATTGTATTAACAGGTATTATTCAGTACATAATAATAAAAGTAATGTACAGTGATAATAATGCACAGATTATATGCAGGATGAACAATTAATAATAGGTCATAATTCAAGGTTATATGAGATTGTGCAAAATGTTCCTAAAGGTACATAGAACAAAGTCAGGGTCATGGGAAGTGGTGCTTTTTCGATTTCGGGTTGTCAACTGGGACAGAAATTCGCTGTTTCCAGTCACCATCAGTTCTCTTATAAGTTGAAAAAGAACCGTTGGATTTTATATTTTAGACAATTCTAAGCATTTTTTGACTCTAGACAACTTTTACCTAGTCCCACTCTTCTCGAGATATAGCGTTTACAAAAAAAACGTGTGCTTATTCTCGTTTTTCAAAAAACTAGTATTTACGATTATTTTTGGACGTTTAATATGGACTAAAACATGAAAATTTTGAACAATTCTGAGCATTTCTTGACTCCTAACAATTTTTACATAATTTTACCATTCTCGAGATATTAGCGTTTTTTAAAAAGAGAACGTGTACTTAAAATCTATATTTTTGAGAAACTAGTATTTTTGATCATTAGCATGAATTAAAACACATGGACTTTATATTTCGGATAACTCTCAGCATTTTTGTTTCTTGACATTTTTTGCCTGACCTTATCGACGTGGATTGCGTTTTGATGGCGACAATCCCCCAGCACGAAATAATTAGCGCGAATGCTATTTTATTTCTGATGGGCGCCAGTAGTACCACGTTTAGCTGGTAGTGATCAGGTCGACTCTCAGATTGAGTCCTTTATGGACATGCACTGCGATCTTTAGCGCAGTCGAGGATTGTCCCCCGCCAACTGGTCATAAAATTTGGGGTCAAATTAAGAACCAAAATGTAGCCTAACAAAAATTTCCTAATTTAAATTAACACCCTCAAAATATTCCAGGCAATTAACTCTGCTCAAATGCCACCTAAATAGCTGCTTATTAAAAGGAAACCTGGATGCAAGCCTCTAATCTGCTTCAAAATTTAATTAGGCTAGAACGTTCACTTGGTACTAGACGAGAACGCATGGTAATATGTTCGTCCACCTAGGAGACTCAATGACTGGAGACGTTACTGGTTTATCAGAAAAATATAGTAAGTGTATCAGAAATCATCACTACTAAGTTTAAGTTCCGTTTTTATTCTCAGAGTGCCCATGCCTCAAAAATCTGTACGACTAGCCAACATCAGTCTTTCGTGAAAACCACATATTTGTTTTAATAATTGATAATTTTAATTAATAGATATTTTGAATCGTTACAAAGTTTAGATAAGAAACAAAAATTGAAGTAACATTGTAACTGGGAATTATACTAATTAGTTAATAAATGAATCGACGCAAAACAACTAAGTGACTTTAGAGAGAGAAAAAATTAAAATAGAACTAAGTAAAAAATAGCAATAAGCGTAATATAGAAAAAAGTTTAGTGAAAGGATAATTTAATAATTTAAAAAATAGAACATAGTCAGCGTGTGGTCCGTGATTGTCGAAAGGAAAGGAAAATTGGAATAGTCTCATCAAGTCCTGACTGCTAGCCTAGTGACACTATGTTCACTACATACCCTGTACACTTTTATAAATATATGTTTTAATTCACGGCGCCGATTTAGATAGCTTTTGTTTTGATGTGGGAAGCTGGTCCCGTTTCAGTCATAATAAACAACACTCCGTATAGGAATAAAAAAAATTAAAATAAAAGTGAAAAAATGGAAGCTAAGAACATTGTTTTCGGAATTCATTTCTTTGTTCGAGTCGACGTTGAGACGCTCTCAGCTCAAGAAAAATTAATACGTCTTTCTTAGATCCGACACAAATTATGACTCTCTTTAGAAATCGTATTTTTTAAAATCCTGGGCTTGTTGACCACCCTTGATTATTTTGTTAGACGACTCTCTGGCGCCAATTTCCATATTGGCTGGTAGTCAAGGGCTATGAATGTGCGCCCACTTGGGTGGTAGATGGGTCACTCGGAGCACCATACACCCTTAGTTTTAAGCAATTTAGCATTTGCCCTTCGCATAATGCTTTTTAGTGTAAGGGAATTGCCCACTTGGAACGTTTTCATTATATGGTTCTGGCGTTACTAATATTTATCATATGTTTGACTAATTTTAATAAGTTGATGTACAGGGTGAGTGGTGAATAAAAAATGTAACGTTAACAACCTCACCCTTTTCGAAATATAAGCGTATAAGGAACTACACTTTTTTATTTAACTTTTGTATTTAATTTTTGTATTTTTGAAATTTCCTTTTATCCAGAAACTATTCGTTCAACAAAAAAACATCGTGAGATCTTCTTTGTCTTAAATATCCTCTTCTTCAAGAAAGAATTTAACCTTGTTTGGCCTTATAAATATTTCTTGCAATTTTTAGAAAAACGGAATTTTCAAAATTTATTCTCAAATTTTATCAATGCGGCCCTTAGAGAGATATAAAAACAATTGTGTTTCTTAAGTAATATATTTTTTAAATAATCATATGTCGAATTTCAGCCGTTCTTGTTTTTTCGAGCTTACAGTACGTTTTCTTCTTTTGTACCGTCCTAAAGTTCCAGGATGCTACAGAATATATATAATTTAATTATGGGGTTCTTAAAACCACTATAATAGCAGATAATTTAAATTTATTTACTTTTTGTTCACAGAATCCTAGAGCTGCCGAAGTCCTCATTCCCACTCGAAGATTTATCAACCTGCCCTATCGCTACAGTATAAATATGAACAAAGTTTAAAACATACACCGAGCGCCATCTGTACTTTACAAGCAAACCCAACCAATTCTTAACGAATAGACTTGAATTAACTTTAAAATATACACCGAGCGCCATCTGTTATTCTACCAGCAAACCACCGGCTCTTACTAGTTAGAAATCTAGATAATATTGGTAAAAATTAAAGAATAAGCTTTAATTAATAATTTGAATCAATAGAAATTTAGTAACAAATAAGAATTATTAATGGGAAGTAAAATAGTGCAATAATTAAGTAGATTTGATAATAAAAACAGAATTTTAAGTAAACACTTTTTATCATTTTGCGGTTGGCAACAATTGAAAGCTATTTTAAAAGGAGACAATAAATTAGGCATTTCCTATTCTTGAAGCCAAGAACAAGACGTGCTTGTGCTGACTTGCCGCAGATTTAAAGCCTCAAATTCCTGGAGATAGGTAATTAAATAAACCAATATCTACTAAATTATAATCATTGACATTTATTGATTAATGTATATGTATTTAATTTGTAAAATCGCCAGCATTCAATCCGATGTTAAGGGATATTTAATAGGTTAATTTTTGAAGCGCTTGGGTAGCGATGCACGCGTGCCATAAAAAACAGCGTCTGTAGCTAAAATCTATGTTGGATAAGGAATTACATTTAATTCTGTTGCTTATTGTTAAGGGGAATTAATTGTGAATTTAAAGTTTTAAACGCGATTTAAATTTAGGTTTGGGCAATAGTAGAACGCGGTTTTTTAAATTTTGTAAGGTTATAAAAATATCTTGGAATTTGGTAGGGGAGATTTGGGCATTTTTAGAAGAAACGTTAAGGTCTTAAAGCATTACGTGGGGTATTAACGCACCCAGAGTGCCTTTTCAAACAGGTAAATGCAAGGTAGAGTAACACGATGGACTCTTTTAGGTGTGAGGTATTAAGTACCAGCCTGATGAGGTATTAAGTGCCAGCTTGAAGAGGTGGTAATGACCAGCCAATAATAAGCCTTGGGTGTCAATTTAAGTGACCAGCTTGATGGTGATGGTCCTGTGAGGATAACCTTGTTTAGTCCAGGAGGGAATTTGTTTGTCCATATCCACACATGTCACTGAATATGGAGCTTGAATAGCGACTATATAGTAATCAGTCTAAGTTTCAACTTTTATCAGTAAACGAAACAAACAGAGGAAGGGGAAGAAGAGATTTGAGTGGGACGAGGCGCTCCGGCAGCTTGTGAACAGGATCTGTGGTGAGAGTGTCATTCTCATTTGAACATCAACACGCTCAACTTCTTGTGGAATTTTTATTTAACATATAATTTTTAGCCTTCAGCAAATGTAAATTTTTATCTTTAACTTTTCATCGGCCGTCAGCCTTACAACATTCTTACTCCTACATATAATTTATGTAAGGAAGGTAGCTACCCTCTAAATTCAATTTTTGTTAATCAAATATCTAAATTTATATACAAATATTTACCATTTCAAGTTTTGTCTTTAAATATTAATATACAACTTATTTTTCTTACATTGTGTTTTGATAATAAATTTTCTAAAAACTCATGATACCTATGTAAACAATAAGGCCACTGAATAGCCACAGTTTTACATTTTGAAAACCAGTAAGGCATAGGTATTGAGCAATTGGCTATTGGCGCCTAACAAAATACTAAATTTTTATTAATTTTCGAACCACGACCCAGCCTCCACAAAATAAATGAGAACCGGGTAGTTTCATCTTTCCTAAACCATTCAGGGGCAGGAATTGATGTTACACTTTGATAACTAAAGTATAACAAAATACCTGTATTTATATTCGTTACATTTCATATTCAGTCTTGTTTATTTATACACGCATACGCTTTTGCTGTGTCACGTATATTTTTTCAGGAAATTATTTCACAGGATAGGAACATGTTAATGTTACGATCTAACTTAAACTTGTAATTTGAATAAGTATTGCCGTCGTCGAACAAGTAAAGATATTGCTCTCACCACCTGTCTGCTCCGCGCATTTATCATACCTCTAATGAATTTGTTCGCACCTTTATCTTAATAATCCCGACAATACACGAAATGACAACCGGTAATCCTCAACCCAGAGAACCGTCCTTGTGCTCCGAAGTTTTAGCCGTAGTCATTTGATGGAAATATATTACGACTTGTCTTCTATCTCTGATATTGTACGAACACTCGCTAAATTAAAAGGGACTCGAATCTCCTACTCTGATTGCATTTTTTGTTCTATGTTGCAAAGCTAACGAAGTTACGCGTTAAATTAGTATGGTTGTCGTTCACAGAACGAAAAACAAAAGTATTCAATTTTCTCACGAAGCGGTGAGTTTCATTTCAGTCGGTGTATTGTTTCACAATCAGGTGATACGGTTGGTCTTTTTATAATTTATACTGTATGTATGGTAGTAGTAACAAAATTTCCAATTTTTTTTAAATAGCTTCAGAATGTCATGAAATGTTAAGATTTTAAATTTGGGCAAAAGAAAGAAATTCTGTCTGTCTGCCTGTTGGTCCCCAAAGTAGCAGTTCAAATGCTTTTCAGATTTATTTAAGTTTTATCAGTGTTTTATAATGGACCACTGGTTTATGCCAGATTTATTAAATGACAAATGTACTTCAAGATAGTTTTGTCTTAAAGAAAGTTTTAAAAAGGCTGTCAAGAACTTACATTAAAACTAAATTATCTTTTAGTCTTTATTGGCTTATAATTGACTTATAAAGGTCTTTGTCAATCCTTCAATAAAACTTTATAGCTGTCCAAATACGATTAAAGTTTTTCGATTGCTACATTCTTTGGCACATTATTCAACAGTAGTGAAGATTGAAAAGATACAACTAAAATATATAAATATTATTCATATATCTGAATTTAGCTAATAATCTAAACTAAAACAAACTGAACATATAATAAATAAATATGAGCTATACATTTTTATGAAGAATTCACAGGCTATATTATAAATAATTAATTGCTTTGTTAAGTAATCATATTTGCATAATTTATCACCTTGCATGTATTGTATATGTTTGTGCTAATAAAATTAAATTATTTACGTATACATTTTCTGTATGCATTGAAATTACCATCAATATCAATCATTTGATTTATAACGTTTCAATATGTAATTTTGGAATGTTATTGACAACATGACTGTGTTCAAGTAAACAAAGTTAATTTGGCATGTTTCAGTGATTATGAAATATTAACCATAAACATGATATGACTGATATTGAGAAATATTATCTCTTGATGCGTCGAGTGATATACGGCATTTAAATTAAGTCCCCATATGAATATTCAGAGTTATACAGAGTTTAAGAAAAGTTTAAAACCCCGGCACAAAAAATTAAACCTTTAAAAAAAGTTGAAAAACCTCGATACAAAAAATTAAACCTTTAAAATAGTTGAAAAACCCCGACACAAAAAATTAAATCTTTAAAAAGGAATAAATAATTTATATTCACTACCTCCAAATACTGGTATTTCCTTTTCTGCAAATTTATTGTTGGATCGTGGATTAATATTTTTTATTTAGGTAGGTAGGTAGGTAGGTACATTATTAGTATTACTACAGATATCATTATTCGAAAACAAATCATAAGTGCATCGGGGTGCATTGTGATTTAAAAAAAAAATATGGTATTTAGCAGTGTAAAAAAATATTTTGTAATTTGACACTTTACAGAGGCGACGTCGCCATTGCCGAGACGGCCACTTAAAACGTTACTTTCAACATTAAATATCACATATAAATAATTAAGATATAGTGCCGGGAATTTCGTGTTCTTTGAGAACCTTTTTGAAAATTTATGTTATCTATAAAATTTCTCGATTTTTCATTTTTGTTAACTTAATTTGTGTGCAACTTTTACAACTTTTGAGGGCCTTTTTAATTTATTGTACCCTCTAGGGTATTCTGAATCGAATGAGCCGTTTACCGCATTTTTTTCGCTGTCGGATAAAATTCGTTTATATTAATTCCTTGCTTACACTAATGGACGTTAAAATCTTGCTAATACAATAAGTATAAAATTTAGTTAAAAATTCATGTCTATACAGGTTGTAATTAGTTTCAAGTAATTAAAAAACTATTGGTAGGGAACGAGAAGTCAAGCAAAAAAACCTTATATAACATGGGGTTTAAAGCTCATAGTTTTGGAAAAAAAATAAACAAAAATTTCCAAAATACTTATAACATTGTTTGAGAACTGCTGGCATATTGGGGTAGGATTTATTGCCTCGCGTCTTGTCGCACATGATACTCTGACATTCGTGCAAATAAGTATGGTGAACCTAAGAGATAATTAGGCCGCGATGGGGGTTATCGAAAAACATGCTGACAAAGCAGTTAAGAGCGACCGACAGAGGACATCGTTATGTCTTTTGCTTCATCGCGGCCAAATTATCTTATTACGCGTGCTCTATTCTCCCTTGTAGTATTCTCAAGTGATAATTTCAGTTTGTGTTGTTACTTGGTAAACAATGTACACACGACGTTCCTTGGTTTTGTCTGTTGCTTTTGTTCTTTTTGAATTTTGTGCCACTTGTGTTAAGATTTATTTTATTGACATCGTTCAAGTCGTTAATACTTGGTATGGAGAAAGTGGTGGAAATGCAGCTGGTGCGGAAGAGCTTTATCTTTTAAAGTTCTCTTATCGACGTCATCCTTGTGCTCGTACATTTGTTAGTATTGACCAGCATCCTTGAGAGACAGGTCGTCTCGATGGACATGGAGGAGAACGAGGCCCACAACGCGAAGAAAGGGTAATTGACGCAGAAGTTCAAATTTTGGAACTTGTAGAAGAGGATCCAACTTTAAGCACCCGCGATATCGTGAACCGCTGGGAGTATCCCATTTTGTGGTATGAAGGACATTGAGAGATATGAACTTACATCCCTATCCCTATCAACGTGTCCAAGCATTAGATCCTCGACATTTTGCAGAGCGAATGCAATTTTGTAGGTGGATATTAAGAAATGAGGATTTTTTAAACGTTCCGTGTTTCTCCGATGTGTAGTGTTTTACCAGAAATGGAGTGTTTAATTTTAAAAATATCCACTATAGGGCAGACGTAAATCCACGTGTAATAAGAAGGACGCATTTTCAACGGCAGTTCAGCGTTAATTTGTGGGCAGGAATTTGCGGTAATGAAATAATTGTACATCTACAATTACCCGCTAGATTAAATGGTGATGTATACTAAAAATGTTTGCAACGAACATCGCCAAATTTGGTGGAAGATGTAGCCGTGGCTACGCGCAGAAGAAAATGGTATTTGCACAATGGCGCGCCAGTCCATCTTATTCTGGCTGTTCGAAATTTTTTGAACGGAAAGTTTCCTTGACGATGGATTGGACGTGGCGGGCCAGTACCATAGCCTGCTAGAACAATGGGCTTGTTCAGCATTTTTTTTTATTTCATAAATCGAAAGTGCAAGTATAAATTAATGGATCTGCAAAAAATTAGAATCTTATTCGCACGTTTAGTATCTTAAAAACTATTACAAATCTCCATCTCGCGAAAATGGGGCGTGGCCAGGCGCTACGTCACTATACGCATAGACTCGGCGATCTCAATAGACTTGATGCTCCGTAATTGTTATAATTATAAGTTTTTTCGAAGTATTGTTTGTTTTGCTTACTACTTGACAGTAGGGGAGTACAATTTGGTGAAATGTCACAAATTACAATTTTCTCTCGCTCATGTCGGAATGAATTTTCGATTTTGGCATTGCAATTTACGATTAGGATTCATCGCCGACCTTCTCCTTTCCTTAGAGACATAGAACGAACTTTCACTTGACGTATTTTTTTAGTTACCAGGGTTTAAAAATTCCATGTTTTTCGACTTTTCAGGTTAAATTTGAAAGTCATTTTTCTTACGTTACTTACGTATATTGACGTCACACATGAGCGCTCGGTTTTTGCAACTATTACCAATTTCTACTCCTTATATCTCGAGAACGGAAAAGTTAATAATACGAAATTTTAAGTGTATAATGAGAATATCGAGTACTATATGAAAAAGTATGAAAATCATATAAAAAGAATATCATGAAACAAGCTCATTGCAACAACGTATTTTAATGTGCATAGAAACCACAAAAAATGATCCTAATTTACCAAATGTGTTGAACGGAGTGCGTATGTCCTTAGTTCACGTGCCGAAATGTGTATACGTGAAGATGGAGGTCCTTTCGAACAATTTTTGTAAAAATTCACTTATTGGGCATTAAGAGTGTTATTATTATTATTGTTATTATTATTATTATTATTCGCTGTCTTGTTTTGATCTGTTTATTATTGTTTACATTGATTTCCATAGAGATCAAAGACTCGATTTTTAGTTTTCGATACCTGATTGGGAAAAATTATGCGCTCAATTCGTTAAAAGTCAGATTTTTTCCTAATTTAAAATACACAACTATTTTCTGTTATCGTATTCCAATTTCATAAAATAATTACTAATTTTTTAAGCTTTTAACACAATGTTTACAAATGTTAATAAACCACTTTTAAATTTTATAAATTCATATAAACGACAATTAAAGCTACAATAACTTTGTTCCAAATTAAAAAACAAATGTAAACAAATCCTATTTAAACCCCTGCGGCCATGCTATGCTTGCGTTGTGCCGAAAGAGAAGGAATTATTTACATTTTCATAATTAGTGGTATAAAAAGTTCGGTACAAGTAATCCCATCAAAGTGCCACACTTCATCCAGCGGGAACACAAGTCGGGTATTACAGTTTTTCATTATTTCTAATATTCGAAACTATAACATCCATTGACCCTGAAAAACAGTGGTTCTCAAATGTTTCCTACCTTAACATTAAAATTTTAAACTTAGGTCAGTTTTTTTCAAAGTGCCTCTAGAGAAAAAAGTCATAGGTTTTTATTTGTCTAGTCGATCCCTATTACCAGTTATTTTTTAATGACATGAAACTAATTACACCCTGTATATATTAAAATTTCCCGCTCAATATCTGCCTCCAGATTCAAGTACAGATTTGTACAGACATTCTGGAAATAAATTATTTGGTTAGAGGTTTGTAAGCCCGATATCCTGGCAGTTTCTGGAATGTAACATGTTATGTTGACAATAATGAATTATCCATTTAGATAGTGTTATTTTAGACTTTTGGGTCTAATGCGTCATGATTCATTAGATAAATTAACAAAGATAATTTAACCACTTTTACTATAATATTACAACTCTAAGAGCCTGATTTGTAGTTGTATCCTTATAACATATTAATTATCAAATGTATTTTTTCTTAAAGTAACCTGAAAAGTAAGTCACCAAATCGACTGTATATCAATGTCTATTGGCATTTTGTAACGCCTACTCATGCGTATAATTAATATCCGTTGTGGAAAGAAAATGTCACTGGCTTGAACCATATCGAAAATTAAATTTGTCTGCATTGCGAAAAATTTAATATTCCGGGTGAGTCACGAATTGCGCTCGCCCCGATATTTCCTAAAATATTTGGAATAGAAAATTTAAATTCGGAGGCCTTATTACACGACTAAAATGCCATCTTTTCAATAAAAAATCAAGTTTGGTGCACATCCGGTTTGACCGGAAATGCCCACAACTTTCGATTTTTAAATAGAACACCCTATATATTTTTACATTTTTGGAATCTAGAGGAAATTTTGAATACAATACATCCATTTTGGTCACTTTTTGATAAACATTAAAAAATTTATTAAAAAATCTATTTCTGAATCCAGAGTGCTGTGGTGCCCAAAATATATTTTAGTTTGTGTGCTACGTTATTATAAAAATAAAAAGAGCAATATGATTGCATTACTTAATTCTCTAGAGGCGTTAAAAAATTTTAAATGTGATTTTTACCCACTAACTCGTTTTTTGTTAAATGGGAATTTAATCGTTTACCAACATTTTTAAATACCTCATTTTCATACGAATCTAATAATACCAACATTTTGCAAATCCGCTCAGAAATATTTGAGATTTCAGCCAAAATACAATGCAACCAAGCTTTTAGAAACATGCGGCTAATAGATAATAGATTAGCGGGCTTTGAAAACTAAAATTTCACATTTCTGTGTAAATCTTGTAACCTAATAACATTGGAAAAATCACAGTAGCCATTGAATGTAATAAAACAATATCAGCTGTCAGACAGACTCGTGTAGTTATAGGCAATCTTGAGCTATCAAACATTTAATAATTGTGAGCGCAAAGAACGTTACAATTAAGTTTAGCATAGGTATGTGGAGGTAAACACAATTACATCCACAAGGACATTTGCAATAGAATGCGACATCAGTTCGGTTTTCAGAGTTTTATTTAAATGAACGTAAATATCGGGCCTATAAATAAATAAAAATCAATTCCGTTCGAACAATTAAACTTAAAATAGGTAACAGTAGGTATCTTTTAAATAATTAATATAATTAAACAATAAATTGACATTTATAGATATTGTTCAAAATGTCCACCATTTTTTTCTATACACAATTCGGCTCTGCGTACAGTTGCTTGAATGGCTCTACGCAATTCAGCCGGCGTTATTTCATTAAGAGCCCGTACAACTTTATTTTGCAGCTCTTCAACGGGTATTTGAAGAAGTTTTATAAACTTTATTTTTGAGAGTACCCCATACATAATAGTCGAGGGGTGTTAAGTCAGGTGACCTAGGAGGCCACCTGATATGACCTTGATTTGCGATAAGGCGTTCACCATGCAAGTTGTTTAAATATTCCATCACTCTTCTGGAATTATGTGGGGGAGCACCATCTTGTTGGAAAAACAGATTTTGTAAATAGGCAAGAGGAAGTAAGTCAAGAAATTCTGCTGTCTGGTTTTGTAAAAAGAATAAATATCGTTCGCCAGTAAGTGTTCCATCAAAAAATATGGGTCCAATTATTCGATCTCCAAGTACTCCAAGCCAACAGTTAAACCCAAATCTTGTCTGAATATTCCTCCGCCCTACCATCCTCGGATTTTCTTGAGCCCAGTACCTAGTATTATTTCTGTTAAACATACCTTGGTTCGTAAATCTACTTTCATCTGAATATAAAATATGAAAAGGAAAACCTGGGTTTTGTTGTACTGCATTTAAGGACCAGTTGCAATATACTAGCCTCCTGTCGTTATCATCTCCATAAAGATGTTGGTGTATTTGGTATTTATAAGACCGAAATTTATGTTTCTTTAAAATTCTGCAAACCGAAGACTGACTAATGTCGCATTCCATTGACAATTCCATTGTTGATGTTGTTGGGTGTACCATCACAAATCCTAATAAATCAATTTCTTTGTCCTCACTTACAATAAATGTTTGATGGTCATCTTGTTGATTGGGTTCGTTTCTTAATTCTTGTTCCACTCTGGCAAACAAGTGTCTGCTTGGATTACGTCTGTTGGGATATCGTTGCTGATACAATTCTGCAGCTGCAGTTGAATTTTTGAGACGCTCTCCATATATCAGCAACATATCGACCTTTTCATTTCTACTAATATTATTCATTTTCTTTAATTTTTACTCAAAGAGATTTCTGCAACGCTTTATTTTGTATCTGACAGACAGCTGATATTGTTTTATTACATTCAATGGCTACTGTGATTTTTCCAATGTTATTAGGTTACCAGATTTACACAGAAATGTGCCATTTTAGTTTCCAAAGCCCACTAATCTATTATCAATTAGCCGCATGTTTCTAAAAGCTTGGTTGCATTGTGTTTTGGCTGAAATCTCAAATATTTCTGAGCGGATTTTCAAAATGTTGGTATCATTAGATTCGTATGAAAATGAGGTATTTAAAAATGTTGGTGAACGATTAAATTCCCATTTAAAAAAACCGAGTTAGTGGGTAAAAATCACATTTAAAAATTTTAAACGCCTCTAGAGAATTAAGTAATGCAATCATATTGCTCTTTTTATTTTTATAGTAACGTAGCACACAAACTAAAATATATTTTGGGCACCACAGCACTCTGGATTCAGAAATAGATTTTTTAATAAAATTTTTAATGTTTATCAAAAAGTGACCAAAATGGATGTATTGTATTCAAAATTTCCTCTAGATTCCAAAAATGTAAAAATATATAGGGTGTTACATTTAAAAAGGCCTCCAAATATCAATTTTCTATTCCAAATATTTTAGGAAATATCATGGCGAGCGCAATTCGTGACTCACCCGGTATAGGATGTTGAACCAAATATGCCTCAGATATAACTTCGCGAAAGAATCACTATCGGTACATTTTTTCCATTTTAATTACATCCACATCCACGTAGTGGAGTGGAAGTAAAGTAATCGTAAAAAAAAATTACAAAATGTATCTTGTTGAAATAGGTCATGAAATGCCGAGATTTTAAATTTGTGAGAAACAAATTTTCTGTCTGCCTGTAACTTTCTTTGTCCGCACGTTTTCTTTGGAACGCGAACGGTTTAAGATATTGACTTGAAAGTTTATACACGTTTCTATTATAAAGAGATCTGGAACTGGATTGTTTTTTGAACTTACCCACGGAAGAATTGGGGGTAAATGGGGAAAATAAGTAAAGCAAGCTGGTAAAATTACTACTACTATTAAATATGCTGATAAAATAAAACTGGGATACTTACTTGAAATTTCGTACACGTATATAAATATAACGACACTCGGAACCAGATTATATTTTGAGAAGATTCCCTTGAATGGTTGGGGTTTGAATAAGGGTAAATAGATGAAAATAAGTAAAGAAAGCTAGCAAAAGTACAGAAACTTGGGATTTGGTGTATGTACTAGAAGCCAAGGCCTCAGATTTAAAAAAAAAATTTTTCAGCATCACCCCTCCCTATCGCCCCCACTCCCTCCACTCGTGATTTATGTTCGATGGAATTAATCTACTAATAAAAATGACGTGTTTTCAAAAATTCATCTGGCTCCTGGACTGTTACGGTAATGAAATCAAAACACTCTATACATAACAAAAAGCTGGTAAGAGTACAGAAACTTGAGATTTGGTGTATATGCTGGAGAGACCAAAGACCCAGATTTCTTTATAAAATTTTTCAATCTCGCCGCCATACTCCAGAAAATAGAGAATATTACCTGGACAAAATAGGAAAATTTAGTTTTATAAGCTTACCTTATGTTTTTTGGGTCTCTGATTCCGAATTATGATCACTATAAATTGATTAGAGGAAGCCAGAAAAAAGCTAAAAACACTTAACAATTTACAAAAATTTTAGGGCAAAGTTTGAAAGCGCTTGAAAATCGGGAAGAAAATGATGAAAATATTTCAAATTGAAAGTTGCAAGGTTTATTTCAAGTCTTTAACTTAACCTAATTTTTCACTATTAAGTTAATTCCTCCGGTGTCGTTTTACAACTGTTGAAGGACCAGGCTCATTAAAGGCCTCAGTTTCTGAGCTAGAATCACTTTTATTAACTTCTGAAACACGGGGAAAAACGTCACGGTACTTAATGAAAACATATCCAATCTACCTAATTTTTCTTCTTTTAAAGAGACATAAAATTAGCCTTGGACTAGAGACTACGTGTTCCACACTTATTGCTTTCAACACGTTTTTACGCCTAAGACAGGTATGTAAATGGACTGAGAGGAATAGAGAGGCAAATGGAGGGAATGGAAAAAAATCAACTCACCTATCAAATTATCGGTGTTTTCTCTGTCTGATCTTTCCCTTGGGTTATCGTCAGATTGCTCCAATGAGTCTTCTCCCCTGTCCATCTCCTGACCTAACAATTCTAAATTTATTTCATCAGGGTCATCTTGATCATTCTCAGGTGTTGTTGTTGCTTTGAAGGCACATCACCGAACATCGCATCCCGCTTTTCCGGCAGCCGCGTACTGCTCGGCAACCTTTCTTGCATTTGCAAGATATGAACTTTAAAAGCTGCGGTGGAGCGGGAGGCATATAAGTAGTGACTGGAGATAAACCTGCGTGTGTTCTTCAGCTTTTAACTCGTTCCCCTGCCAAAGTTGCACCTGATGATATGTGCGGTATGAATGCAGTTCAGCTGTGGCTTCGGTAGGAGGCAAATTTGCAATGTTATGCTTGCTGGTGTACGCCATTCTAATAAAGGTTTTGCGCCTGAACGCATTTAATGCTGAGTTTGCAGCGCTGCAGCCATACAAGCGAAGCAGGAATTGATTGCCCGCGTTTGCAATGGCTTGCGGATCTGCGTTTGGTTTGAGGAAAAGCTTGGCGCATGGCAGTGTATCAGGATTATTAATCAATACACTAATAAATTTTCTTTTACCTTTTCCAAACAAAGCAGATACTGCCTCGCATCCGCTGAATGCGTGTAAAAATAGAATGTTTTCAGCAATTAATTTTTCCTCTAGGCTCAAAAGTTAAAAAAAAACTGCGGCGACACTTTCCCTCGGCCAGGCTTTCAAAAATAAATATTCGAGGCCTTACACAGATCTATCAAAAAACCAATAAATCTACGTCCTCGCCAACAATTATCACTCCTGATATATGTTTTGACGCCTCTCCAATAGCTGTTTTAACAATTAAGCAGTCCGTATCGTCCTTCGTTTGACGTACTAAGGTTTCGGCCTCAAATTTACTCTTTAGCGTCGATATGAGACGTAATTTTTGTTTTTGTTGGGGGTGGGGGGTTGACCTGATAAAGGCAAATTTGACATCAAAATGTGCCGTTCAAAAAAAGGGAGATACTAATAATCTAGGAAACTACCGTCCTGTGAGTTTGCTATCTGTTTTTTCTAAAATTTTTGAAACACTAAATAATGTATAACAGAATATACAAGTTTTTAAATAGTACTAACTTTTTCAATAATTTTCAACACGGATTCGTAAAGGATACGTCGACAACAACAGCTCTTTTTAATTTTGTCAGTAAAATATTGAATGCCTTGGATGATCAGGAGATTGCCTGCGGGCTATTTCTGGACTTATCCAAGGCATTTGATACATTAAATCATAATCACTTGCTTCATAAACAGGAGAAATCTGGAGTTCGAGGAACCAGTTTTCAGTGGTTCAGCTCATACTTGCGAGATAGAAGGCAGAAAACGCCAATAACCGTTAATGGGGCCAGACATGAATCTTATATCTTAAGTATTAATTATGGAGTTCCTCAGGGAAGCGCTCTAGGACCGCTTCTTTTTGTAATTTTTGTAAATGATCTCATCAATGTTGCAGAACCAAATATCAAATTAACAATCATTAATTTTGCAGACGATACAAACCTTTTAATAAAGGGTCATACACTTGAGGAAGTTACGAACGCTCTCTCGACTGTGGCAAAATGTAAAAGATTGGTTTTATACCAATGAACTTATACTAAATGAAGCTAAATCAAGATGTGTGATATTTGAAACAGATCGTTCATTATTAAAAGTACCAGAGTTGCTAACTGACAAGGTGCCAATTTCAACTACTACTAAATTGTTGGGTATAAATTTAGACAATATTAAATGGTTCCTGCATATTGATGAAATCGTGAAAAAACTTAACAAAACATGCTTTGCACTTAGAGTTCTATCACGTTCATTTGACACGCCGACTCTTAAAACAGTGTACTATGCAAATTTTTATTCCATCACTAAGTATGCAATTGAGGTGGTTCTTCGGACCTGCACAAAGTATTTAAAGCTCAAAAAGGGGCAGTTAGAATAATGTACAAATTGAAATTTTATGAATCGTTCCGCGAACACTTTAGGGAAAACAAACTGCTCACAATACCAGGACTATGTGTATACTCCTGCTTACTATATTTAAAAAATCATCAGGATGATTTCAAAACATTGAACCTAAATCATATCTATGATACTCGGCACAAAAGCAATTATGCATTTCCAATGCACCATTAAACTCTAACTGAGAAAGGACCATTCTATTCCGCAATCAAATTCTTTAATGTACTGCCTGATTTTCTCAAAAACAAAATTCTTCAAAAGGATTTCAGAGGGTATGTGTTCCAATATGTCTGTGATATAAAACCATATTCAATCCAAGAATTTCTTGATTTTTAATAATTGTAATTATTTTGAAGCTTTATCTTTATTACTCTTAGTGTAGAATTTTATCTTTTTATCTCTACAGTTTGTAAGTGTCATGTGTCTAGTTTATATCGCTTACCCCGTTGACCTGTTTTATACATATTTTTCTGTAATAATATGTCAAATGAAACTAAATAAAAACTGAACTGTACTGAACTGAAAAAATAAAAGGTGGCGTGTTCCAGGATTTTTCCCAAACAACACCCCCATCTTAGTTAATCTAGAAGGTGGTTTTTATGAGGACAAGAAAAATTGAAAAAAACTAATTTCGACCATGCTGTCGCATAGAGCATTAAAAGACGCTTCAAATGAAGAGTCGCTCGACCCACATTCCGTACTTAAATTCTTGAGTTAGGGGTTACTCGGGCTAGAAGGTTGATGTGTCACTGTCAAGTTTGATATCAACAGTTGTCCCCCAAAAATCAAGAATCGACCTGTGCGAGCGTTTTTTCAAGAAACTAGTCTGTGTCCCAAAACAGGTGTGTTTCATTTTCAATTGCCCACCATGTATAGTAAAATACAGCTTTCATTGTTGACCATTGCCAAATGCAACATTGTTGTGGAATAATTAATTTTTTTCATTTCAATCATAAAAAGAGTCATGATGTTTAACTAATTTGTTCCTGTATCTAAAAAGCCGGGTCTACTTTATATACTCGATTGCCCAGAATTTAGATACAAACCCAACAACAATCCTATCACAAACAGATATAAAAGGATTCGCAGAGCAGCAATAAAGCTTTAATTCTGGCGCTCTAATTAATTGCCAGAGACATGGTACATAGTACGAAACCAGAAATTACTCAAAGGACATGTCACACATTGCGACAAACTTTAGGTACATATTTAAAAGCGCCTAGTTAATTACCTTGCATTTAAAACAGTTAGTGGGCCATGAAAACCCTTGTAAATAATGTCTTACTGGAAAGAATCCAAACTGTCACGTCGATTAGAGCAGGATGCGCTATTAACTGTACGATGTATTAGAGCTAGTTACCAATATTATGAGAGCTGCAGTGCATGCCGCGTTAGAGTCTGCTTTTACTAGTAATGTTTCATTTCGATGCTGTGAATAAAGCATGAAATCGTACTAATTTGCAGTGTATTTGCATTAGGGAAGGATTGCACTTATTGCAAGAAGTTATATTTGTAATAACGCAGTTGATAGTTCCTAATTATCTCTCTGCGTCACATGAAGCAGAGTAATGTGTTTAGATACGTATACAGGGTGGGCCAATAGTGCGTGGATGGTCAATAGCTTCTCAACTGTTTGAAATTTAAGAAAACGCCTCAGATAAAAATTGTAGATTGTGGCATATTTTAAAATTATTTCAAAATCTACAGGCTGTTTCACAAAGAGGTGGCAGTTGAATATTTAAATGGAACGCTAAACATTTTATTATTTATTTCCATTTGACTTTTAATTCTCTCTCCAGGCAAATGTGGAATAATGTGGCAACACCGCGGTATGAATCCAAAGATGATGTATGCCTGGACAGAGAATTGAGAACAAAATATAAATACATAAAAAATAGACAGGTACTGGAGGCACCAAATATTTGCAAACATTCCTTTATTTGGTTATTAACTGGCGTTGTTACCTCTGAGTTATGCCACGCAGGTCTTCGGTCCGCGGTTGCTAGAATCTATACTTAACGACCTGCCAATGTGAGACTTGGAATTTGCGTATCCCGATAGCATTAAGTTTTCAACACTAATTTGAAATTTACAAAGGCATTTGCAATTTGAAGTGTTACGTAATTTCAGAAAATTAAGGGATTTCATTACTTGCTGATGATATCATTCTGTCTTCACAGATCTTAAAATCCCTTAAAATTAAATTGGAGTTATAGTTTGGCCTTTAAATTTAACAGTTATTGTGTTATTTTTTTAAAAATATCCTTATTGCTATGGAATATACTATATCGATGTATTGAAGTTGTTTAGATATGGTATTAGGGATCCTACCTTAGATTTTCTTATCCAGCTACAAAAACCATGCTCAAGTAGTCTATATGAATGAAACAAAGAGCAATAAATGTCTAATAAATGCCGGTGTACCACAAGGTTCCATATTAGGGCCATTAATTTACCTTAACTTTGCCGACGATCTCGCTTTACTTATATATTCAAAGTACAAACTTTTCATTTGTTCAAAAAAGTCCTCACTCGGTAAAAAGTATATCTAAAGATCTATATAAAGAGAAAAATCGGTTTACATTTAATAAAGAAATAATAATTATAGTATCATTTAGGTATAACGACGAATTTCTAGGAACAGATTCTGCTAAAATATTGGGTGTTACGTTTGACCGAAATTTGCTGTGCGCTACTCACATGGATCGTCTATGTGTGAAGCTTAATAAAGGTTGTCATGGCATGCGCTACTTAAAAAATCATTGCGGTAAAGATTCTTTAATGACATTCTATTGCACATACATTCTCATCTATTATGTTGTGGGGATTGAGTACTACTTATGTTTGTCGGGCATTTATTCTTCAAAGGCATGTCATTAGGATTATGGGGAGTTTTTATCCCCGAGATCCATGCAGAGGATCTTTTATGGCCGTAAAAATATTAACTATGCCTTGTTTTTACATCTATGAAACCTGTTGCTGTTTTTAATAACAAATCGACTTTTCTTACAAACCAAACGCACCACAATTATTCAACATGATTTAAAGGCCAGTTAATTCCACATCAGCATACTATTGTACCAAAAAAGTGTGT
Organism: Stenurella melanura; assembly: GCA_963583905.1. Classification (NCBI taxonomy): domain Eukaryota; kingdom Metazoa; phylum Arthropoda; class Insecta; order Coleoptera; family Cerambycidae; genus Stenurella; species Stenurella melanura. The sequence goes on from OY757316.1 coordinate 20,469,925, forward strand.
TTTACAACGGCTGTAAAATTTATAATCGTTTACCCACTGATCTAAAAAATGTAACAGTCTGTTTACTTTCAAAAAGAGAGTAGAGAATTTGCTAATCGGAAAATGCTTGTATGATGTTAATGAATTTTACTCGGTGTGATCATTTATATATTTATTTATTGCGTGTTTATATTTATATTTCTTGTGTAGTTTGTTATTAGTAAGTGTTATGTCTTACACAATTTTATGTGTATTTTGCTTTATATTTTAAATTGTATTATGCATATAATGTTGAAGCACTCCAGAATTACTTGTATGGTTATTCATTGTATTATTATTGCGCCTTTCAGGTTCCAATATAGAGAGTTAAGAAATATATGGCCATTTTGAAGCATTTTCTTGCATGTATATAAATACTTTGAGCTTTTATCTTAAATCTAATTGTGGCTGTGTGTAATCATTCATCTCATTAAAGCCTCAATTATTTTAATATGATGCTAATTATTATTTACATAATTAACTTCTGTGGCGTTAAGTTGAAAGTAAGCAGTATAAGGGTGTTTATAATTAATTAAGGTAGCGATTTAGTTAATGAAATTCGAGATGAAAAGTAATTATCGCTTCTTTTGTGTAGGTAGTGTGAAGGTAAAAGTGTAGCAGTTCAGATTATTAAGCCCTATGAAGCCATCAAAGCCAGTACGAAGTGAAAACTGTAAATGCGAAAATAAACTGTGAAGTAAAAAAATTCCCCAGTCGTTTGATGGTCTGAAAGTATTTAATACCGTAAGTCAGGATGAGAGAATATAAGAATACAAGAAGTATATTCTTTATGTTGCATCAGTCATATTTGAAAACTTATATATTGAACGTTATTGTTTTTGAACAAAATCGGTCAATAAATAAAAAAGTTATTAACTTTTTAAATGAAAAAACTTTTTTTGTTTTGTAATTAAACAAAAAATGTTTGAAACTAATATCATTTACAAAAAATCTGCGAAGAGTATCCTATAGAATGTACAACAGTTACATAACAAGTGTAGTAAATCAGCGAAGAGTATAATGGTTAGCTTTTTAATATTATCATGGTTAAAATGCTATTCTAGCTAAGGAAACATGGGCCGCCCTGGATAGCTTAATTATTTTGTACAAGGGATAAGTCAAACCCGATTTGTATTTTTTCGTTCTATGAATATTAGTCCAGTGAGATTGCCATTATTCATACATCCGCTTCTTTAATACTGCTATCAAGTCCTCATAAAATACTTTCTTGACTCCTGTGAACACGTCCATATTGCATGCTTCTTTGACAAGTAGATCGGCTTTGTCATTCTCTTGTATGCCACAGTGCGCCTTGACTCATATGAAATTGACAGATTTATTTCTGAGCGACATATGTTTCTTTCTAATGTCGCACATAATTTTGTTATTATAAAGTTTGAGGGAACGGTTTTCAAGGGTCTTCAATACTGACATAGAGTCCGTTAATATCAAAAATGTATCGTGGTGATTATCTGTTATCCAGTAGAGTGCAAACGAAATTGCTGAGTCTTCGGCAGTGTGTATCCATAGACAGTGTTCTTTTTTCAGCTTCGTTAGTTGTTGAGATATATACACCATATCCATCGATGGGTTTGGACCCGTCTGTGTATATATAGTAATAATTTACATATTGGTTTAATATAATCTTTACCTTTAGTGCATTTAATTATTGATAAATCCGAGTATTTGGGAAATTTAATATTTATCTCCTAAAAAATCGACTCATATGATATGTAAATAGGTAACGTCGAAGTTTAGCAAATGTGGTTCATGTGTGCTTGTTTCAATGCAGGCATCTGGTACTGGCGAAGATATTTTTTTGCCTAGAAACTATTAGTCAAGATGTGTGAATTTAAAATACTAATTTTCTCGACATATTTCTCATCTTCTTATATCTAAGAGAAATTTTTCTGATGGGTATCGTCTCAATGAATATTGGGAAGTCTCCAGCCTATGTGCAATTTTAGATTCTACGTATCGTAGCACTCACTTAATACCTCCTACAGTTTTACATACCAAGATAATTAGGTGGGCTATAAACTTTTAATTCAGCATAAGGCGGCTATGATGTTTGTCGGTCTATGCCAATATAGTTCATAAAAATTTTGAACAAAAAATACTGATATTAATCCTTTAGAAACACCTGATTCCGCAATGAATTTATCAGACTTGTTTCCATGTAACCTATTCCCTAAATATAATAGAGTTAGTATGGCAAACAGACGTTGTTGTGGGGCCAAAAATTGCTTTAGGACTGTCATATTGATATACTTGCGTCAAACAGCTGATGATAGCGAAAATATGGTTTCAGAACATAATGGTTTCTTGTGCTCTATATAACAACGTGGAAGAAACGTCGTTGATAAGAAGAAATCATGTACTTCATTGCCTACCACATATATGCACAAGTAGTCAGTTGAAGATGTATTTTCATTTCTTTTTTTACGCTATTTTGGTGGTAACGGTTTTCCAATTTGTGATATTGATATTCTAAACAGTACTGACTACGCAAGGCAACTCCATTGTTGCTAAACTTAACCACGCCTAGTGGTGTCGTTTTTATATATGTAAAAACACTCGTACTTATAGCATATCCTTTCCAAAGTATTTGAAATTTTTCACAAGTACTTTGGAACCGGGAAATGAGGAAAGTCGATGAGAGTTTTGCTATTGGTTACAGGGGAAATATAATGTAACTTGAATGCGGATGGGTTTTATGATTTTCTTGGGAACTAATTTTGGAACGCATTAGATGATTTATCTTTACAGAATCTCGTTAATTTAAAGTTTCAGTTAGATGGCTAAATGGCTCAATACATGTTTTGAACACCGATGAAAAGGCCGAAATTGCTCTTTGATTGAATGGCCGCTCAGATCCCCAGACTTGACACCACTTGATCTCTTTGCTGTTTACTAAAACAAGAAAATTAAAAATCAAGGCCACAAACTATATAACTGTGGGCTAAAATAATACAAGCCTGTGCAGAAATTACTCCAGAACAAATATGAAAGGTAACTATGAATGTACGCAAACTGATGGACAAGTGTATTGAATTAAATGGTAGTTTGGTAGAAGTGAGGAGAACCTTGTAGTTTTTGTAACGATATTCTCTATTTTCTTTTGTTTTAGTTTTGTTCTAAGTTTCTATTTCTTTTTGGGTTTGTCAAGAATAATAGTACTATAGTCTATACTATATTTGAATGTTTGTTCATAAATAACTTAACTTTTAGAATTTTATAAAAATGATAGGTATTATGCATTTTTAATTTGGCTACAAAATCGTTGTTACTTAAAAGTTTTGGATAAAATTTAATACACGCTCGTTTTGAGGAATGGTGAATTCAGTGTCGTGCACATAATTACTTCCACATCCACGTAGTGGATTGGAAGTATAGTAATCGCAAAAAAATTTTCAAAAATTTTTATTCGTGAAATAGGTTTAGAATGTCATGAAACGTTGAGATTTTAAATTTGAGCGAAAAAAATGTTCTGTCTGTCGGTCTGTCTGTCTGTAACTTTTTTTGTCCGCACGTTTTCTCCGGAACGGTTTGAGATATTGACTTGAAATTGTGTACACGTATATATTATGACGAGATCTGGAACTGGATTGTTTTTTGAGGAAATCCGGTGAAGGGTTGGGGGTTAAATAGGGGTAAATAGGGGAAAATAAGTAAAGCAAGCTGATAAGACCACAGAAACTTGAAATTCGGTGTATGTACTAGAAGCCAAAGCGTCAGATTTTTTTATAATATTTTTCAACCCCCACCACCCCTACTCCAATATGAAAAGGGTTGATTAAATAAAATTGAGATATTCATTTGAAATCTGGTACACGTATCTATTATAACGACATCTGGAACTAGATTATAATTTGAGATGATTCCGTTGAAGGGTTGGGGGTTAAATAGGGGTAAATAGGGGAAAATAAGTAAAGCAAGCTGGTAAGACTACAGAAACTTGAAATTCGGTTTATGTACTAGAAGCGAAGGTCTCAGGTTTTTTATTAGTATTTTCTATTTCTCCCCACCACCCCCACTCCCTTTTGGAGTTGATAAAATTAAATTTAAATTTTCACTTGAAATTTGGTACATTTATATATTATAATTATATCTGAAACTAGATTATATTTTGACATGATTGCGTTGAAGGAGTGGGGGTAAGTAGAGGTAATTAGGGAAAAATAAGTAAAGCAAGCTGGTAAGAGTATTGCAACTTGAAATTCGGTGTATGTCCTAGAAGCCAAGACCTCAAATTTTTTAACAATATGTTTCAACCCTTCCACTACCCTTACTACATTATTAAAGGGGTTGATAAAATAAATTGAGATATTCACTTGTAATTTGGTAGACGTATGTATTATAACGACATCTGGAACTAGATTATATTTTGGGATGATTCCGTAGAAGGGTTAGGGTTAATAGGAGTGACTAGGGGAAAATAGGTAAATCAAGGTGATAAGAGTACAGAAATTTGGGATTCGGTGTATATACTAGAAACCAAGGCCTCAGATTTCTTTCTAATATTTTTCAAACTCCACCACCTACGCTTCATTATTAATGGGATTGATAACATCAAATTGAGATATTCACTTGAGATTAGTACACGTATGTATTGTAGTGACATCTGATTGAGATGCCTCCATTGAAGGGGTGGGAGGTGAATAGTAGAAAATAAGTAGGGTGAACTAAAAACTTCATTTTTAACGTATATGGTAGAAACCAACTCCTCATTTCTATGACATCTGCCCCAAATATTATTAAAATTCTATGACCAATAATTTCCACATACTAGAGTGCAAATATAGTCAAGATGTTTCCTTTAAAACGACTTGGATGAAGAATCTGGATATGGAAGTAGTGATTCCTTAGGCAGCGGTTTTTTACTAAAAAAATCGCTAATATGAATTTATAAAATTTTACTCCTAAAAACTAATATAGTAGGACATGAATTTTGTAGGAATGTGGCGTTTTCTGCTTCAAAAATACAGTTCATCAAACTCTACAATTAAAACAACTGTAAAATCCACAATAAATAAAGATATTAAAGAATGACTCGAGAAAATGGGTCACACTGTAGATATATCCACTTCTCCCGCACCGACAGAATCAAATCCGTTAGTTTAGGAAACTATTTGGGTTAAATTAAACACACTCAATATGATAGCAAATGCCTCTCCGTCAAGTGTACAATACACTAGGAATTTATGGTACTACTTGTTGATTTGGGAGGTGAAAATTGCAGCGAATTTTATTAAAGCCACCTAATAGCCTTAGTAATATTCACCAGTTTGTGATAAGTGCTTAAAGTGTTCAAATGTGTTGCTTATATTAAATAAACATTTTACTGATAGTGCTAGTATTAATTTAGCAGTACTTAACACTTTACGACATTCCAGGATTGCAACAATGATGAGAGTGGAATTTAATAATGAATTGCAATCTGCATGTGTTGATTTACAGAGAGGATCAAACGTGGAATATTAATTTGTAATGTAGGTTGTTTAAGCCCAAATGTCTTGTTGCTGAAAGCAAGTTGGATAATTTTCTAAAAAATATCATCATAATTATTAACTGTGGTTTGAAACATTTCCTATATTTAAAATAAAATTAAAATGGTCCTTTCCCCATACAAAATACTTGGGAAACTTCAAGGTTTTGGAGGTAAATGTTAATATTAACTAATTTGACTCAAATCTGGAGGTGATACTTTTTTGGGACTTCGAACAAATTTGAAGCGTGAGACAAAAAAAAAATAATGTAAGGCTTTGAGTCATCCTAAATTGTACACCCTATGTATTTTTAATTAAGAACATACTAGGTTTCTTGTGAATTTCGTCAACTACCTCTCAAATATTATATTTATGTATTACTTAAATATTTTCTGGATTATATTTGAATAAGAAATAATACAAATACCTTACTTCATTTGATGCTTAACTGACGTCAAATTTAAACTAAATACTGGATATACATTTTTCAGGTCACATCCATGAGAAAGGAGCTATATTTATAAAATCCTACTTTTAGTGTAGTAGAACAATCGTATAACTTATTGTTGTCCAAGGACACGATGCACTAAAGAATTTGAAAATAACTCAAATATTCACTGAGTTCTCCAGACTTTAATCCCATTGAGTACATGTATGCTGAGATCGGGCTAAAATTTCTCCGAAATCACTAGACTTTAGTCCCATCGAGTATATGCAGGTTACTTTGAAACCAAATTTTCTGGAGCATTAATCAAATATATGATAAAATGTATTACCAGAAATAATTACTTGGTGCATAAAAACTGTGTAGGCATATATTACCATACTCTTCTATACAAAACGAAGAGTACATTGCATTTGATCGGCATATTTCTGAAACCGGTAATATCGCCTGTAGAGAAAAAAATGTGATATCACTTTTTTGATGATTGAATTTTGAACAAATTTCCGCATGTCTGTCGGTCCATTTGTTACGTTTCTTGTAAGCATGATAACTTAGGAACGAAAAGTCTGATTGTATTGAAACTTGGACAGTAAGTTAGTGATAGAACCGTATTGTTTAAGAAAATTGATGAGAAAACAAAAAAAGTATTAATTATTTTAATTTAAAAAAATTCTTGTGTGTTTTGTAATTAAACAAGAAATGTCGGGAACTAACATTTGCAAAGAAACTGCGAAGAGTATCAAATATAATGTGCAACACATATATAAAATAGCCAATAAATTAGTAAATATTGCGAAAAATATTCTATTTACTCTAGTTTTTTCCAGCATTGTTATAATTTCTATCATTTTATTAAATGAGTCATATTCATGCATTGCCAAGATGATTCCATTCTACCCTATTAGTTGAATGTTAGTTTTGCTTACAATTCTCTCTAATATTTTGACAAAAAACAACGTAAACATAAGCTAACAATATGGTAATGAAAAATGGTATATTCGTTCCATATTTACCAGATTTATGTAAATGTGGAAAAATCTAAATTTTTTGCAGATAATAAATACATTATTATTCAGCGAACAAAAATCAACCCCGACAAAACTCTTCTATTCTCTTTTGTCAGTAGAATCTCAACGAACCAATTTTACTTTTAATAGTTTACATCTACATCGCCAAGAACAAAATGCTTTTGAGATTCTTGACTTCATAGGACGGATGTCCAAGACGCTGTAATAATCTTGATAGGAGTGGTAGGACCCAAAAAATCACTTATTTAGCATCATTAGAGGTTCTACAGAAACAAAATTAATAATTCTATAAAGTTAATGTAACTATGTAAGTGAAAATAAATAATTCAATCCAACCTAGATAGCAGTAACAGAACAAAACATTCCTAATTTAAAATGAATACAGAAACAAATAGAGCAGGTGCTATAGGACATTTCGCTTGCATAATTAGGGCGACGCAATTTTCTTCAGAATGTGTTTTGTTGATCCTCTAGCCTGTTCCAATAAATCGATATCAAACTAAAAGTGAACTTTAAGTAATAGTTACTTTCTATAAATCTATTTATTCAGAGTAAATCTAATCACCAAAAGTACCTTTAGTTATCCGAAAAAGAATAACTATTAGTGACTTTTACTCATGTTATAAAAGTAATTAAGTTACAGTTACCGAAAATAACTAAATTACTAGTATTAGTTAAAAATAGCTAGTTACTGCCTAACTCTGAATGCTTTTAGTGTTGTTTTTTTCATTAACTTATTTAACGTCGGCCTTGTCTTTGAGGACATGTTGGAGAATTTGTGGGAAATCTTGGGGCATTGCTCCCCAACAAATATATTTGTTATACGTAGCGGTCATTAGACAATGATAGCATATGCCTCCATAGTTTGGTGGTCGAGAGGGTTGCAACAAACGACCTATGGTAAGCTCTCTGGATTGCGGAGACAAATATGCTTGGCAATAACTGTCACCGTCAGCTGGTATGGAAGTCCTCCTAGAACCACCTCCTCTCCATATTTACCTGGAGAGAGAGAAGGCAACACACAGAATTCATCAACCGTTAGCTAATATGCCGCAGTCTAGCATCATGAAGCACAACAAGCTGCTGGACGATTTAAACTGTCACAGCAGCCTGAGAATGCCTTCAGATGTGGTGCCTACTTTTATCAACCATGAACTGCTCTTTATGGGAGAGACGAATGAGACCGGAACAAAACCGACCTACAAAGAGCAAACAGTTATAAGTTCACCGACGGCTCCAAAACTCCTGAGGGAATTGGAGCTGGTATTTATAGTCGCAAACCAAAGGTAAGAACAACTTTGAACCTGGGTGATAATGCGACTTTGTTTCAGGCAGAAATCCATGCCACTGAGCTGTGTGCACGGAAGCTTGAACAGACGCAGCCTAGACACAGATCTCATTTGGCCAGATAAGGTGCGGTAATCAAGTTTATACGACCAGAACCGGCACTTGGTATATCTGCAAACTGTACCAAGACTGCTGCTATCCTAGGCTGGGCTGAATTGAAAACAATCCAGCACTGCCAGGAACTACCAGTACGAGTTCACTCAAAGGAGTTTACTACATACCTCTTAAAGTCAAAAACTAAAAAACAATTAGAGTTAAGTAGGCTACGCCTAAGAACTCTAATTGAATTATACACTGGGCACTGCAGACTAAATCACCACCTACACAGAATTGGACTGGTGGAAAACTCCGAATGCCGTCTGTGTCTGGAAGATGATGAAACAGCAAAGAACGTTCGGTGTACCTGTCCTGCTACAGAAAGAACCAGGTTCTCACTATTTAGCAAAGGGCGACTGGCGCCAGAGGACCTGGAAGGTTTCTCACCCAACAAAATTATCGACTTTGTTAAAAAGCTGTATCTGTTGGGTGAACTAGAACAATAGACCTAGATGGTCGCTGTGGAGGATCTGGTAAGAGCCTACTCGCATAACTTAACCTAACCTAAAGTCGGCATTTTTGAGCTACTATGACCCCTCACTGACGCCAGGAAACAAGATACTTGACTAACTTGAAGAATTTGCGGAACCGTTTCTCTATCGAAGAGTAGTCATTTTTTACTTGCCTAACACTTCATCGATAAGGGACCGAATGCTTTACAGTCCCTCCGGAGGATGATATAGAGCTACTATGTAATGCCCGCCTTAAATTGCATAGCTTCCATGTATACGCTGATTTACAAATCGTTCGATGGTGGGACGAGTTGGCTGTAGATATTCGCCTATCCAAGCACTAACCGCAACTGGGGTAACATTTCGTATCGAAGTACGAGTACAGACGCGTCAACGCTCATCCCTTTTATGTTGATATATTCATTAAAATTATGTTAAAATTGAATGTGTAATGTTCACATCACATAATAATGCTAGAGTGCCGTGATACCATATTGTAATATTTATCTGAGCAATTATTTAAAAGGAATACATTTGGAAGATATCATTGTGAAAATACAAAGCCTACACATTTGTAAATCTTTTAATGCAGCCCTTACGAAAGAAATTCATGTCATATTAAAGATAAGCAGTGTCACTCTATTTCCTGCTGCCTCGCGACAGTGAGTGACAACCACCTTCTCGATTGCAAGATATAAATTTATAAAAAGCAGCGAGTTTCAGCATTCAGATTTATTCCAAGTGATGTTCTAATTTGATTACTTAACTATACTCCCAAGGAACTTTAAATGTGGGCATTAAAAACCAAACAGAGTCGATGAAATTGGAATGCGATGGGGTGAGGGGAAAAGAGCTGGATTAAAGCCATTAAATATGTCTAGGGGTACAAAGTTTCGCCGATGAAACTTTGCCGGAAAGTTCTGCATTTTTATTTCAATTTATTTATGATATTCTTTATTTGTGCTTGTCACCAAGGTCGTGTAGTGTATACGTATTGCATTAAATCGGTTAGCTCTCTAGTAGTCGGTATATAAAAGTGATTGTACCGAATAATTATCACGAAGTTCCACAGCAAATTGGGGGGGCCGTGAAAGGTGTCTGATAACTTGGAAACATTTCCTACGCAATTCTTTGCGTAGAACTCAAATCTGGCTTTAAAATTTACCCATAACATCAAGATTTTGATTTTGATATTTGAGGTGTAACGACCAAAAGTGTCTCTTTTATGTCTATTTCAAATTTTCGAAAACAATCTTCGACAATAATGCCTTTAATCAAAATAGTGACACACATCCACACTGCTTTCGAGAAGAAAAATATCTTCACTGTTTCGTGACCTCTCGATGTCATTTGATTGCATGTCACACCAAATAAAATCAGAAAAACTAAATGATTATGGAATTAGGGGAGTAAGCCGCAATCTAATAACGTTTAATTTACCAAACAGAAAACAAATTACATGTTGTAAAGGAACGATGTCGACTGCACTGGCAGTTAAGGCAGGCGCACCCCAAGGCTCTATATTTGGGCCATTACTGTTTATATCTACGTTAATGATTTACCTTGTTATGTACAAATGACAAACACTATACAATATGCAACTGACACTACTCTATATTATAATATCGATGATAATGTCAGTAATTTGAATCGCATAAGTCAGGAGGCTACATATGCCGCAAAAGAATGGTTCACTTGTAAATAACTAATTTAAATTTTTAAGGTTAAGGTTACATCGTCTATTACCACCTTTCTCCTTCAAAATGGGTTTTCGACTGCCTATCTACGACTTTTCTCATGGAGTTATGGCTTTTTAAAGATGAATAAATTTGAATATTTATAAGAGTTGCTAAATCAATATCAGAGATTTTAAAGCGGCTCATCGAGTCACAGTTTCGGAGTATGAGTTGCAGTCTCTTTGTATTTTAGGCTAAAATTAACAGAAAATGAACTATTTAAGTCAAAAGGTGAAAAGGTATTCCAGTTTGTATTACCAGCTACCCCGGCAAAAAGTTAAGTGATCTAGGAATTAGGTAAATTTTATATGAATTGGTAGGTTTTTAGGCTGTTTATATCCCAATTTGCTACTTTTGTTTTGTTACAAGCTTTATTAGGTATTCAGTTCACAAGTTTGTCAGTCAGTTTATTGGTCAAATCTTGCCAACCAGTTTCGAACCAATTCCACTTGAAATTTTCTTTATATTACCAATGACAATACAATTATCTTATCAATATTTATAAGAGTTACTAAATGAATATCACATATTTTAAAACGATGGCTCTGCCAAATATAAAAGTCGGTATTCGCTGTGCTAATAGCTAAAATCTCTCTAGTCATTCATTCAATGAAAAAAAAAAGCGATGGCTCTTCGAGTCTCAAACTAAAATCATTATATCCCCCAACTAGCACAATTAGTCGCGGGAACGTAGCAATGACTATTCTAGGCACTTTAAAGTGTTTTGGTACTAGTCACAGGCACGTAATAGGAACGTTCCTAATACGTGTTTATGACCAAAATGGGGAATAATTTTTGGTGACGATAACATTCCAGCCACGTTCCTGGAACTTGTCTGGCTACGTTCCAATGACGTTGTTGCTCCGGAGCGGCGACGTGGCGGCGTAGACGCCACAACTTTCAGAAAACTTCACTACACCCTACTCTTTCAAATCGATGTTGCCCCTTCTTTATCTTGCAACCGATTTTATCATATTTATGTTTCATTCTTACATATGATTCTTGTTCTTGTTCATTTCCCTAACTCCCTTCCCTTAATAGAATATCAGAAAGTAATATTAGACAGCAAAACTTGTGCTATTTTCCAATGGTCTAAGGGTCGCAATTAAAACGAATGCAATTTTACTGACAAACATAATGATAAAACGTCCGAATCTAACCACTCGCCTTTAAAATTTACATTTTTTAATGAAAATATTGTTTTTAAAACATGTAATGTCATGCGAGAACATGACACACTAGATACCGAAACGTATTTTTTATTGTTCTTCGGAACTTAACATTACTTTTTATGTATTAATTTGTTGTATTTGGCGAAGAAATTGCGATAAATTAAATTTATTAGTCAATTGTGAAATTATGGTTCATGTGTTATAACAATGGCGTCGATAATTTTGGCCATTAACATGGCGTATTTCAGAAAATGTGACTTTAAGGTCGTTTTCACCAAGAAATGCGACTTGAAAGTAATTGCTACTTGGCGATAGTGACGAAAACTGCAAATACGTAACTTTAACGTTGAGGTCTAGATGAACGCGTTCCTAGCTTTTTTTGTTTATCATTTACCTAACTTCACATTGAAAAACCTATCAGCTGTCGCAATTTACTCGTATGCAGCCATATATCAACGACTTAATAAACATAAACCTTGTTGGTATAATATACTATTACAGTGATAGATAACATAGAAGAAAAGATAGGTGTAGTAAAACTGTGTTGAAATATTAAATTTTGTTGCCTTATTTTGAACATAAAATGTTGCATAGCATAATATAGCAGCATATAATTCTAGTCTAGGTTAAGCAAACATATTATATAGGTTAGGTTGTTGCATTAACTAGATGGTGAAATTTACTTCATGGTAAATTTCGAGGTGATGTGCACTTTGTAGTAGCCGTACACAGTTCTGTAGGTAGCAGTAACGTCATTAACACCTATGAATATTACTTACAAGTTCCATTACTTTAAAGAAATAGTGAAGGTTCCCAGAACGTCGCGGCAACTATTAAAGCTACTTGAAGGTGATTGCAACTTTGAAGTCACATTTCAATGATGCGAGTTAGTCGCTGCTACTATAGTTTACCACCTTCAAGTTCTGAAAACCCGAAAGTCGTCCCACTGGTAACTACCACGTTTTCATGTACCACGAAAGCTACGCAGAAGTTGCATAACTATAAAGTAATCGTTAGTGGTAGAAACTACGAGGCAGGGACTGTAGACTTGTCAAATGAAGTTATTTTTACACCAAAGCCGTAAATTTAGTCGCAATTCCGTAATGGTTATTCATACGAAGTTCCTATCTCAGTTACTGTCACTTTGGTGCTAGTTGGGCCATAGCATCAGTCATTATGACTTTGGATATCAGGTTCAAACTCACAGAACTTTCGCTTTTATATCATTCAAATGTGTTCGTTTTTAAAAAGCCATAACTCCGATAACAAAAATCGTAGATGGGGAATCGGAAAATCATTTTAAAGATAAAACATTACAGTAAAACTGGTTATGAATACTTAAAATTAAATTTATTTCCTTAATATCTTCAATATTATACTTTTTATAAGCTATTTAAGTTAAAAACTCAAAATAATAAAAATTCAAGCAATTGTTATTAAAAAATAAACTTTTAAATTAATATTAGAATAGGTAGTACAATACAATCAGCGGATATAAGCTGAAATATTCTCTATTTCTCATACATAACCCCAAATGTAGCCAAAAAAGCAATTTTTTAAAATGATTTATCCTCAGATAATTCAAAGTCATCTTTAAATAGCTGAATCTTGCGGATTCGTGTATTTATTTACATTTTGTAATTTATTTAAGATGTTTTGTTCTGTTCAGGTTTGGGCGAATGACTCGAATGCCTAGTTTCTGGGTAAAATTTAAGTCGCCTCAATAAAAGTTTTTCCGTGTTTTAGCCTACTCACTAATGTATTCTGATTTTCAACAGCTGTGAAATTTTTGTAAAACATGACGTCATCGGAAGTTTTTTAAAATTGATGACCCTATAAACGTTTTTATTCTTACATACATACCTTTCCAACAATGAGCAAAATGCATAATTTTTTTAAACATCACAGATGAATAGATCATTAAAAAACATTATTTGTCCAGTATTTTATTTTTGTTTTATGTTCTAATTAAAGGTTAAAAAAATTATTTACTGCAGCTGTCAATTGAACTACGTTTAAACGGAGAAGTTTCCGCGCTATTTCTGTGTGACGTCATCGGGCACATCGCACCGACGGAAAACGTATTGTGATTGCGAATATGTACACATTATTTATGTTGTGTTATGGAAAATACAAAGAAAAGTAGCTATAAATATTATATTGTGCCCAAATGTACAAATACTACAATAAAAACTCCAGAAAAGTTATTTTTTAATGTGCCTAGACGCAATAAAGTTAAGAAGAGATAGTGCGCAGAGCTATGAGACGCGACGACCGAAATGCAGAATTATCGTCATCCTCAAGATTATATTGCTGCCAGGATCATTTTGATGTAAATTTACCCATTAAAACTAATTATTTTATAATAATATTATGAAAATATGTACCTAACCCTAATATTATTGTGACAATTTGTTTACATATCATGGTGAATTTGGTCACTTTCCTATTTATAGGAATACAAAAGTTTACTAACTTCTGTTAATAGGAACCTTGAATTAACATGTATAAATGTATAAGAACGGTGGGAATAATGTAACTTCTCGACGTTCTACATATTATCCAGTTATATATTTATATATACCTATGTATGTCAACAGTTATTTTTACTATTAATGTACCTACCTACCTAAAAGTACGTACTTAGTAAGTGACGGGAGGTATTTATAATATAAAAAAGTAAAGCATTCTAAGATGAAAAATATTAATTAATATAACTTTAAAACATTGCCTTGTTTACCTATTTTGAGGTTAGGTACATAAATAATTTGTTATATTTAACTACAGTAAAAGGATAAAAATGGGCACAATTGAATTAATGTTTAGAATAATGAATGACACATACCTTGTTGCTTTAGTACTCCAATTTCTGCACTAATAAAATCAGTATTAGTAGCAAAAAAGTTTATCATAAACACATCAACAATGGGCAAATTGTCACCCTGGCCCCGTAAAAACCCACTGTCCGTCATTTTTACCACTTAATAATTGAAATAAATAAATATATGAATGATTTCTTTTATGAAAATATCAATACACATTTACAAAACACAAAACAATTTATGATTTAGCCCGTTGGCAGATAGACAACCATTAGATATTATGCCGAATGACGTCAGACCAATAGCGTGGTGTTTTCAGTCACGTGGATATGTTCCCATAAAATTTTGAATTTCAAAGTCGTTTATTTAGGCTACACATTTTTTTTATACCTTTTCTTCATTACTTTCTCAACTTATATAACATATATAACGAAAAAATAATAAATTATTGCATTTCTAAAATTCATGCATGTTGCTCATTATAATGATGGAGGAATTAAAAGATGTGCGATCTGTGGTATATTACAGTTTATCCAAAACTTGTCGGTATTAAGAAAAGCTGGTGCCCTTGTCGGCGCGGTAAAGAAAAAAGATTCCGACGTTTTTTATACCGACAAGGAGTTTTGGATAAAGTATAAGAATATTCAATAAAATAGTAGTAGTAGTCATCAGCATTGAGCCATCTAGCGCTACTGAAACCATATTCCAGAGAGTATGTATGCTAGTGAATTAATTATTATCGTGATTAAACAGTTTACTGATATATATTTGCCTATTTAATCCGTATTTGTAATTTGGAACTGCTACGAATTGTAATTATAGCGAATAGATTTGATCTGCGGAATTATCACTATGTTGGTGTTTTTTTATGAATTACCATAAGTACATTCTTAGCTTACATATTTACCTCAGAGTTGAAAAATGTGAGAATAAAAGGCACGAAAAGATACATAAATAATAAAAAACAAACAGTCGGCCACACTGAGCTAATGGAGTGAGTACATTCACTAGCCACAATCACCCCAAATTAAAAAAAAAGCTTACATATTCTTAGAGCGAGTTCCTGTATGGTTGGATTTTCCATTTAATTTTCATTGCAGCAGAGATAATTATTTTGTAGCTACTATTTAAGCCATTAAAGGCCGAGATTAACTTTTGTCTATATAAGCTATATTACAAACTTTACATACAGTTTAGAAATTGAAGAATCTTCTAATAGGGTTACTTTTAGCTTGTTGTCAGCAAATTCAAGACAACAGTAGGAAATTACCTATAATCGTGTTATGGAATGGTGCATAAGTAAAAATGTATCAAGCAAGAATAATGAAAATGAATTCATGGTGTACTTTGAAGATCAATCTAAAACATGGAAGTCTTCAACATTTTGGTCGAACTACGGTATGATCAAAGCGATGCTGTGTATGAGGAACAATCACGACATGAGCAAGCATTAGAGGGTTATTGCGTTTTTGAAAACGAAGACAAAGGATATAGATAAAAAAAACCCAAAATACTAAGTAGTAGGTGGACAATTTTCTTACGGAAGCACCAGACGAAAAGGATTTAATGTTAGGAATTTCTACGATTTTCTGAAATGGAGCTGGTCGTCACGAAGAAGTGTGCCACTTGACTTTAGAAGACATCGAAGATAAGGAGACTGTAATAGTTGCAAATATATCCGACACAAAAATGAAGGTAACGCAAAAGTTTCTTCGTGTAAATGATATTATCCATGAGCGACTGCTCATTAAACACGGAAATAATAGATATACAGAGAATCCAGTTGAAGTAAACACATTCGGAAAAATGCCCGCAGATATTGCTGAATTCCTTAAACTTCCAGATCCTCGCTTGTATATAGGATACTGTTTTCGCCGGCCTTCGGCTTGCTTGCTGATGCTGTTGCAAACCTTACAACTATTAAAGAGCATGGGGGGTGGAAGTCCAGTACGGTGGCTGAGGAATATATAGGAAAATCATTGGAAAATAAGAAAGCATTGCGATGAAACTTTTGCCAAATGCTATTACCACTGCCAAGATGCTGACCACAATGCCTTGCAAAGCAGTTACTGCCACAGGTGCAGCAGCTGCACCATCTAAATCTGATAATGATATTTCAGTTTCCGACTGTTCTAATTGTACCAAACACTAAGTAAATCTAAATGTAATCAACTGTTTTTGAAAATAAAGTTTATTAAATAGTTATGTGGATATTAAATATTAAATTTACTTTTAACACTGGTGTTAAAAGTAACTCACTTTTAACAGCGCTGTTATAAAATGACATTTTTAACATAGCAAACGTTAAAAAGACTACTTTTAGTAGTGTCTATACAGAAAATATTTTTTTTACTTATAAGAGAAGGCGATTGTGTCTACTCACCAATACTGATCATGCAGCTTTTATTGTGCAGAGCTAACTAGCAACTGACACTAATCTTATTTTAGTTCTATATTATTTACATTTGTCAGTGTTTTTTTGAAAAAGTGTTTCTTATATTAGGTTCGCATGATTTATAAAACGTTAATGGAAAATATTTATAGACGAAAAGGCTAATTGTGTTCCGTGCTTCCATTTTGTTTTTAAGTTACACTTACATCTAATGCATCGCATCTCGGTTCACAGAAACCGAAATCGATATGCACTTAATAGCTCACTGAAATTTGTGTCAATTAGCCCTTTGCTCGAAAGCCCTTATTAACTCAACCTACCTTTGGAAGTAGTAATGGAAAATGAATAACGATAAAGACGGCAAAAGAGGGCCGTTATATAAGTAATTAAGTAACCTCATCAAAGTTCCGTCGCCGGTGTACTTCCGTAAAACCAGCGCTGGCATTTTCAGATGATGCTTTTAACTGCGTTTGCTTTTATTTTCATTGGATTGTAAATTACCTATTTTTAGTGATTGTTTTTGCTCTTGCAAATGCATTCTCTCCATAGCTGATTGCATGTGCACGATAATTGCACAGAAAGTAACTAATCTAGTTTTCTAGAGTTAATTAGACATTAGAAAGAAATCGTAATAACCTACCTTGCCTGTTAATGATTTGTAATTCGGTTTAAACATGCTCTTATAATATTTATTATATCTTTTATACAGGATATTATGCCAAACTTTCCAAATACATTCTTCGATGAATTTGAATCCTTGTGTACCAGTCGATTTTGATTTTAACTCTAACCGTGGCATCCTCGGGATGTATTCCAAACTTACTGGGTGTTATTCAGATCCAATATATTGTATATACTCATTAATTAGGCATTGTTTTACTATGATAAAACCAATAAATACTTGCTTAAGTTTTGTCTTATCGCGTTCTAGATAAAACTGTCATTAAAGCTTGCGCAACACATTGAATGCACGTAATTAAAACAGCATGTGACAGAAAAATAAAAGCAATAAAAACTCTGAAGCTGCCAAAACCGTTAGTGTTAGAGTCAAAGTTGAACACAATAAACGTGGATACTTACGTAGATAATATCCTATGGCACTCATTCACAATATAGTCGAGGAAATGAAGCGGGAAAAAGGCATAAACTTCAACATGTAACTCCGTCCCACCTAATTTCTATGTGAGACGGTGCAAAATGTTCCTAAAAATGCATAGGACAAAGTCAGGTTAATGGGAAATGGTGCTTCTTCGATCTCCGGTCGTAAACTGGGACAAAAAAAATTTCAATGTTGACAGAAATCATTACATTTTATATTTTGGATAATTCAAAGCATTTCTTAACTCTTGGCATTTTTTGTCTAACCTCATTCTTCTCGAGATATAAGCGTTTAAAAAAATAAAACATGTATTTAGGCTTTTTTTACCTCCCTCGCATAACAAAGGGAAGTATTGTATTCAAGAAAAAATCACCCTCCAAGATTTTTTCGGATTTCCACGTTTCAGATCATGTAGATTACGAAAATATAGGTATTTCAATTCTGTAAGTCTGTCTGTCTGTCTGTCTGTCGGTCTGTCTGTCGTGTTTTTTTTTTTAATTTTAAATAGATTTTTTTTCATAAAATTGGTTTCACGTCTCGTGACATTCTAAACCTATTTAAAAAAAAATCGGTAAAAGTATTTACACAGAACTTCCCTCGTTATTTGTGCATGGCAGTCACTCTAAAAAATTGATAAGTACGAAATGACATTGAGAATAATAATCGGAATAGAGTTATTGCTATTATTACAAAGAAAACTTGATAAGTTTTGGTCAAAAAAATATACAGATTGCTCATCCAACATCAAGAGTTCAATACTAAATAGCAGGTGCTACATATGGCAGGCTTGCGCAAATACCTTTACAAATGTCCACCATGACTGAATTATTTCTTGGGATGACCACCCTGTACATTTTTCAATAAAAGTATAATAGGTGTATATGTCAGATATTATTGCCATCCGTCACATCAATCCAACATTCGCGCATTGGAGTGGAAGTATAGTGGTGGTTAAAAAATTTCATTTTTATTTTAATTTTTCAAAAATGTTAAAAAAAAAAATTAAAATTTTTTCTTCTGAAATAGGTTTAAAATGTCAAACGTAGAAATTTTTAATTTAAGCAAAAAGGAAAGTTTCCGTCTATTCTATAATAGTGGTAAAAGAAGTTTAAGATTTAAAAATTACATTTTTTTTTAAATAGGTTTAGAATGTCATGAAACGTGAAACTTTTAAATTTGAGTAAAAAAAGTTTCCATCTATTCTAGTGTTAATTTTTTTTCAAAACTGGCAACAAAATGTTGCAAAAATTTTTTTTCCGAAATTGGTTTGGAATGTCATGAAACGTGGAAATTTTAAATTTGAGCAAACCAAATTCTTCGTCTATTCTATAGTAATGATAAATAGATTAAAAATGTTTTCAAATTATTTAAAACATTTTTCAGAAACATTTTTAAATTTGTTTGAATAGTTTTAGAATGCCATGGAAACGTGGATAGTTTAAATCTGAACAAAGTAAAAAAATTCTATCTTAGTGGTAAAATTTTTTAAAAATAGTAAACAAAATTTCTAATTTTTCTTTTAAATAGATTTAGAACGCTATGAAACGTGGAAATTTTGAATTTGAAGAAATAAAAAAAAAATCCGTCTATTTCAGTGGTAAAAAAAATTTCAAAAATGTTGGTAAAAAAAAATTTCAAAAGTTTCAAAAATTTTTTTTCTGAATCAGGCTTAGAATGCCATGAAACGTAGAAATTTTGAATTTGAGGAAAAAAAAATTTTTTCATCTTGGTAAAAAATTTTTCAAAAATGTTGGTGAAAAAAATTTTCAAATTTTTTTTTTTTCAGAAATAGGTTTAGCGTGTCATGAAACGTGTAAATTTTAAATTTGAACAAAAAATTTTTTTTTATCTTGGTAAAATTTTTTTCAAAAATGGTGAAAAAAATTTTCAAAAATGTTTTTTCCCGAAATAGGATTAGCGCGTCATGAAACGTGGAAATTTTAAATTTGAACAAAATTTTTTTTATCTTGGTAAAAATTTTTTCAAAAATGTTGCTGAAAAAAATGTTCAAAATTTTTTTTTCCCGAAATAGGATTAACACGTCATGAAACGTGGAAATTTTAAATTTGAGCGAAAAAAAAATTTTTTCACTATTTATTCCGTTTAGACGGTCCACCCTGTATATTTTCCTGTGAAATTTCTACCATTTCTGCGCTGACAGTAGAGTCAACTACCTGCCAAATTTCACTGCTCTCCGTCAAGTAGTTTTTTAGTAAATGCACCAACAGACATTCATAGTAGTAATGGCGTCCGTTAAAAGTGTAAGTGTACAGAGCTCCAGCATTACAACATTTAAATGCTGTAAAACAAAAACGTTTATACATTTTGTGTGTGTTAGATGTTACAGCATCTATCATAAGTCATGTTTATCTAAATTTAAGAAAAATTTACGATTTATTAAGGAAAACAAGGTAATTTGCTGTGAAGATGGTAGCTATATTGACAGTGACAATGAAAAAAGTGTTCTAGAAAAAACCATAAACGACCTCACAGAAGATAGTAGTAATAAAAATAAATATATACAAAAAATTAAACGAGATTATGAGGCATTTGTACAGGAAGCGCTACTACGGGAAGAAGAAATGAGTGATCTAATTAAAACACACGAAAAAACTGTCGAGGAATTAAATAAGCAAATAAACCAATTAAATAAAATCCCCCATAAAATCAACAATGGTAAGGCTCAAATAGAAACAAATTCAATAGGTACTCAAACAGGCATTTTAATTAAAAAAAGTGTTTCTACCAGTACCGAAGTACATCATCATAATGACATAAAAAAGTCACCAGAAAACATTCAAACAAAAATTGTAATCGACAACAGGCAAGAAATCGCCAGTATAAATAAATCTGTAGTAGTACAGAGTGGCAACAAAAATGTAAACATTAACTTAGCAATTTCCGACAATAAAAGCAACTCGAACAGAACTACTAATTTAAATAAAAGACGTATTGTGTTACTTGTAGATGACGACATAACGTGGAATATTAGAAATTTATTGAATCTAAACTCCTATGAGGTATTTTCAGTAAGGAAACCTGGTGCATATCTAAGCCAAGTTATGGAAAATATGGAAACACTGACAAAGGATCTTACATTACGAGATTACATCATTATCATGGGAGGTAAAAATGACATAAATAAAAATAGTACTCCTTCTTTTCGACTGATTTGCAACACATTGAAAATGTGCACGCATACAAATATACTGTTTTCCTCCATACCCTATTGCCGTAACAGTGATTTTAATAGACACATTTTTAAGTTTAACTCCAAGTTGAATGACTTTTTGAACAAATTTAATAGATGTACTGAAAGCCACATTAGGTATGTTGAAATAAATAACACATACTCAAAGAAAATGAGTAAACATCAAGTGGCCTCTTATTTTGTAAGTGCTATTACAAAAAGTGTCCCAGTCAAAAACTTAAAATTCATCAGTGTTACAGACATTGGCAGTGACAGTGATGGTATAATTGACTTGACCAAAGAAAGTCAGATAGAAGCTGTAGAAATCAATAGCGGGAGTTCACGAATTCACGAAAGCACAAAACCCTATTTTGAAGATGCAGAGAACATAAAGCTTCCTGATCCATTCACTAAAGGTATTTTTTTAGAAAGAGAGCTAGAGCAAACGGTATTAATGTAGTTCATCAAAATGTGCAATGTATTAGTAATAAAATCTTAGATATAGAGTTATTTTTAAATAGTACTGATTGTGACATTTTTTGTGCATCAGAACTTTGGGCAAAGGAAGATCAAATCCAATCTTTAAATATTGATGGATACTGTTTCAGTAGCTATTTCTGCAGGAAAAATTTTAAAAATGGAGGTGTAGGTATTTATGTCAAAGAAAATCTAAATTACTTGAACCTAAATTACATCAACGATCTATCTATAGAAAAAGATTTTGAATGTGCAGCTATAAAATGCATGGTAAATAAAAATGAATATCTTTTAATTTTGACATTGTATAGAAGTCCTGATGGTAATATTCCCATATTTTTTTAGCAAGTTAACTGTTGCACTAGACTTACTACTGAAAAATCACAAACAACATAACATAATAATATGTGGTGATTTTAACATAAATTTCTTATTGCCCTCAAAAAACTGTACTGATCTATTAGATATCCTTAATTCATATTGCATAAAGCCAACTATTAATGAATGCACCCGATTAAAATCCTATATTGATAATATTTGTGTCAATCTCAGTGATAATTTATACAAGGGCTCTGTGGTAAATAATGGTATGAGTGATCACAATGCTCAAATACTATCTGTTTGCTTAGACAGTGATAAAAATATTAAGAAACAAATTAGGTATAGGCAATTTAGAAATCCTAATAATATTCAACACTTTTGCTCTCTACTTGAAAACGAAACGACATTCTAAATTCAAATACACAAAATGCAAACGATAAATTTAATATATTTTATGATATTCTCCTATATCATTTTGAAACAGCTTTTCCAGTAAAAACTATGACAATAAGAAATAATGGGAAACCTACAAATAAATGGCTAACAACTGGTTTAAAAATATCGTCAAAAAGATTAAAAGAATTGTACATATTAACTTTAGATGGAAATGATGATATAAAATCACATTACAAAAAGTACAAATCTATTTATAGACAACTTTTAAAAAAAGCGAAAAAGATGCATAATAATAATCTACTTGCTAACACAAAAAATAAATCGAAAATGGCGTGGAATATTATCAGGCCCAATAATAATGAAAATAAAAAAAATGACCTTATTTTAGATATAAATAATGTTCAAACAAATAATACAACTGTTGTTAGCAATCACCTAAATAGATATTTTAACGATGTTCCTAAATCGTTACGTCCTCACATAACACAAAGTACTGCCTTTGAAATTAGTATAGAACAAAATCCTCTATCATTCTTTTTCGAACCAGCAACAGAATTAGAAGTTTTATGTATCACCAAAAATTTAAAAAATTGTAGTTCGTCAGGTGAAGATAATATTAGCACAAATTTATTAAAAAAATGTATCATGCCAATTCTGAAACCGCTGACAGAACTCTTAAATTGTTCTCTAAGTGAAGGAATTTTTCCGGATAAGTTAAAAGTTGCCGAAATAGTACCACTCTATAAATCAGGTTGTAAGTTAAAAGTGGAACATTATAGACCAATATCTCTCTTAAGTCCATTTTCTAAAATCTTTGAAAAATATGTTGCAAAAAAAATTTTAAACTTCTTTAATAAGCACAAATTACTGAACAACAATCAGTTCGGTTTCCGCAAAAATCTCTCTACCACAAGTGCCATTATAAAATTTTTAAACAATTTGTATGAAAACCTAGATAGTAATAAAAAAAGCATAGGTATCTTTCTGGATCTAAGTAAGGCTTTCGATCTAGTTTGCCATTCTAGACTTATTGAAAAAATGGAGAGGTATGGTATAAGAGGTCAACTGGTTCAAAAGTTACTTAACTGATAGGACTCATTATGTAAAAGTTAATAATGTTAAATCTGATAGTCTATCGACCACAATTGGAGTACCCCAAGGATCAGTTTTGGGACCCTTATTATATATAATTTTCGTAAATGACTTTCTAGCTGATGCGATATTATTTGCCGATGATTCATCTTTCCTTATATCTGATCAGAAAGTAAAACATACTGTAAGCAAAGCTAATGAAACACTTTTACAAGCCCACCAATGGTTTACTGAAAACAAACTTGTTTTGAATAATAATAAATCCTTATATTTAAGATTTAACAAGCTGAAGACAACATATGACGAAAGTCTTTTAATAAAAACAAAAAATGGCACGATTAAACAAGAACAAACTGCTAAGTTTCTCGGTTTACTTATTTCTGACAACTGTTCGTGGTCTTCACACATAGAAAGCATATGTAAAGGAATTGCTTCAGTATGTTACTGTATTAATCAGTTACGAGATATGGTTGACCGGTCAGTGTTGGTTACTTACTATTATGCTCACTTTCATTCAGTGATTTCTTATGCCATTATTGCCTGGGGAGCTGCAAGTGATAGTAACAGGATCTTTAAATTGCAAAAAAGGGCAGTTAGATTTATTGTTGGATTAAGGAGGAGAGATAGCTGCAGGGATTTGTTTAGAAAATTGGGAATATTGACACTACCATGCATTTTCTTGTTCAATTTATTAATATATGCGAAAACCGAGTTAAGTACAAATACAATCAGTACTCACCATACGTATAGCACAAGAAACAGCTCAACACTCGAGATACCACTGCATAAGTCATCAAAATTTAAACAAAGCCCAAAATACTTGGCCATAAAGGCTTACAACAATTTACCTCCTAAATTAAAAAATCTTGATCTCAGGCGATTTAAAGCAGGAATTAAGATACTTTTAACAAATAAGAGTTATTATTCTCTAAATGAATATTATAGTGATGATAGTCTGTGATCTTGTTATTTCTTTTTTTAATTAATGTTTTATCTTTTGTATAACGTGTTCTTTTTAATTGTTTTTGTATGTTTTTATTCTTAATTGTACCCCCCATATTTTTAGTTATAAGTAACATGTATGTACTATCTATTTTATTTCTATTGCATTCTGGTATATGACTTATCCTATATCATGTAATGTGATCAAGTGGATGAATAAAATTATTATTATTATTATTATTATTATTATTAAAGACAGACAGACAGACAGACAGACTGGCGGAATTGAAAAACCTATATTTTCGTAATCTACGTGTTCTGAAACGTCAGAATCCGTAAAAATCTCGGAGGACGATTTTTTCTCGAATACAATACTTCCCTTCGGTATGCGAGGGAAGTAAAATATGAAAATTTAAAATAGAAAAAAATTTGAAATTTTTGTATAAAATGGATGATGGAAAAAAATTGTTCTGCTCAAATTTAGAATTTCTACGTTTCATGACATTCTAAACATATTTAAAAAAAAATGTTAATAGAAAAATTTAAAAAAATTGTGACCATTAACATGAACGTTAACATAAAATGGGTGATGGAAATTTTTTTTGCTCAAATTTAAAATTTCTACGTTTCATGATATTCTAAACATATCTCAAGAAATAAATTTGTTTTGAAAATTTAAAATATATATTTATTTTTTATTATTTTACCACTCAATAGAACAGATGATGGAAAACATTTTTTTCTTCAATTCTAAAATTTACACGTTTCATTATATACTTAATCTATTTCAACAAAAAAAAATGTTTTGAAAATAAAAAAAATCCCACCACTGTACAGTAGATGATGGCAAAAAGTTATCAGGTTTTCTCTGTAATAATAGGGCTAACTACATGGCGATTATAATTCTCATATGTCACCTCTTAATTAATAATTTTTTAGAGTGGCCGCCTTGTATGAATAAAGAGGAAAGTTCCGTGTAAGTACCTTTACCGATTTTTTGAAACTAGTGTTTACAACAATTTTTGGGCGCTTATTATGAATTAAAACATGTGGACTTTGTATTTTATATAATAAACGATCAAGAATGCTAGTTTCTAGAAAATACAGAAATTAAATACACACTTTTTCTTCTTTTTAACGCTTATATCTCGAGACGGGTGAGGTTAAGTAAAAAATGTCAAGAGTTAAAAAATGCTTAGAATTGTCTAGAATATACAGTCCACATGTTTTAATCCATAATAAGTGCCAATAAATAATCGTAAATAGTAGTTTTTTGAAAAAAAATCTTAAATATACGTTTTATTATTTTTAAATGCCTATGTCTCGAGAAGGGTAAGGTTAGGAAACATTATCAAGAGCCAAAAAATGCTTAGAATTCCCCAAAATATGAGTTCCACATGTTTCAATTCATAATAAATGATCAAGAATACTAGTCTTTAGAATATAGAGAAATTAAATACTCTTTTTTTTAAACGCTTATATTTCAAGAAGGGTGCGGTTTGTAGTGCAGCAAATTAAGACAAAAACCGGGCTTAGCTTTAGAATCGTTTGTAACAGGGCGGATTTTTTTCCGTTCTCTTCTAAACTGTGTCCATAATATATGATAAAAAGTCTTGCTAAAAATGCTGCTGTAATAGTTATTAAACCATATAGGCGTGATATTACGATTTTTCGCGAATAACGTAAAATTCAAATTTATCGAAAAAAACTGCTTACACCAATCGAAAGTTGGATAAATGTCACATCAAAAACGTGTTCAGAAGAGATTCCGAAGCCGATTACTTATTTTTTTGCACTATAGGTAAACAATGTCAAGAGTTAAAATGGTTAGAATTGTTCAGAATATAAAATTCAATTGTTCTTTTTCAACTCAAGAAAAAATTGTTGGTGATTGGAAATAGCGAACATCTGTCCCAGTTTACGACCGGAAATCGAAAAAGCTCCAGTACCCATGACCCTGACTTTGTTCTGTTCTGTAAAGACCAGGTGGGGCAGAGTCTTATGTTGGGGTTAAATGCTTCATTTCCTCGACTAATATTAGATTGGGTAGATTTCTGACCAGCTTAGTTTTGTAACAAACATTTAACAGTAATAAAGCTAATATTATCTTACCTCTAACCCAAAGTATATCCTTTAGTCAGCAGCGTATCAAATGATCCTCTACTGTGTTGTAGTTCAGCATGGGACTGAAACATAGCAAAGAACTTACATTTATTACGATATATTAGGAAACATGTGGACAATAATAATTATACCAGCAAAGACCATGCAGTTATTGCGGATTTATGCTTAAGACTTAACGGACAGCGGATTAACGAACTACTAAACTGCTGGCCACTCGAACTTACAAATAGAGACTTTTAGGCAAAATTTAAAGTTCAATATTTTCAACAGGAATGCAAATTTTTGAACGCGGCTTGCAAATTTTAAGAGCTAGATTTCTTCGGATTAAGCTGCATGACGTATATTTATCGTAGGACCATAAGTTTATTATATACGGGGTGATCAATGAAGTCATGCAAAAAATCAAAAAGTTTGTATGAGTGAAATTTCCGCAAAAAATTTTTTTGGTCGTTGCAATATGGTTCCTTACTAAGGTAACATCAATATCTCTAGACGGTTTTGTCAGTTTTTGGATTAAGGCCCTTAGGCCTTGTACACACCACTCAACATAAAATTTTGATACCGAAATCTTTAAAATGCTATAACTTGACATTGGATTGACGGTTCTTGATGATTTTTGCGGATTTGGAATCCTTATTTCACGTAGATTTTCTATGGTCTAAGCATTTTATTTGAGGGTTGAAATTTACACATTATACCGGGTCGATAATAAACAAAAACGTAGGGTACGACGCGCTCTAAAGTTTGGCATTATTTAAGTTTTTGTAAAAATAAATTCTTACCTCAAGTTGTTTTTATTTAATGTTCTTCTCACTATTCTGTCCGAAACTCACACTCCAGTTTGTTGTCTCAAAGAATCATTCAGTTTTACAGAGTTCTTTGTCCACCCCCATGCCCATAATAATGATCGGGTGTAATTTCTACGCGACGCGTCAATTTCAAAGTAGGCATTGGAAAAACAAATTTGTTGCTAAGGAATTAAAAACTGTTTACGTTGTTTTAGAAATAATCTGACATATTTCAATGTTATAATTTTGTAAAGTTTAATTAATATGAGGCGTTTAACCACGGCAGAAAGGGAAAATTGCATTCGACTTCTCAACGGAGGGATGTCAAAACAGCAAGTTGCGCACATTTACAATGTCAGCCGAAAGACAATTTATAATTTGAACCGCCGCGTCGAAACTACTGGTGATCATAATTATGGGCATGGGGGTGGACATACAAAAAAAAATAAACCAAAGAACCGAAAGAATTTTAATGAGAGAAACTATGCGGAATAGAACAAAGAACTCTAGAAAACTAAATGACTCTTTAAGACAACAAACTGGGGTGAGAGTTTCGGACAGAACAGTGAGAAGAACATTAAATAAAAATAACTTGAGGTGAGATTTTTTTTTTAAACATAACATAATGCCAAACATTTTAAATTATAGAGCCCGTCGCAGAGCAAAATGTGTGTGGTTATTACAACGCCATAGAGCGAATAGGCGGGCATGGGCAAATCGGCATGCGAATTGGGGTAATGCAGAGTGTAGCCATTGTTTATTTACTGACGAAACAAGATTTAATTTGTTTCACTCCGATGGCCGAATGTTAGTTTGGAGAAGGCCAAATCAGCGATATTTGGAGGAAAATATGGCCCCTCAAAAAGCATTTGGTGGCGGAGGTGTTACAGTGTGGGGAGGTATCATAAGAAATGGTAAAACCGAGCTATTCATTACCAACCAAACCATTAATGCTACTGTTTATCAGGAGGAAATTTTGGAACCTATTGTTGTTCCTTTTGCTCGACATTACGGCCCAGAAATTCTATTGGTGGATGACAACGCTCGACCTCACAGAGCGCGAAGGATCACAGAGTTTTTGCAGACACAAAACATCAATAGGATGGACTGGCCTGCAAAGTCTCCGGATCTTAATGTCATCGAACACGTTTGGTCTTATTTAAAACTTAAAGTAAGATCTCTTGATGTACCCCCTGAAACCTTAGAAACGCTCAGTGAGGCCATTCGTGAAGAATGGGAGAATATTCCACAAGATTTTATAAATAATCTTGTGGATACTCTACCAAATCGATGTCGGGAAGTAATATTCCGAGAAGGAGGACCAACAAAATATTAGCTTCTCTTTTTTTAAATTAATGTACCTAATTTTAATTAGGTAATTTTAATTTAATTTTAATTTAAGTTTAAATTAAATTAATTTTTAATTTTTTAGTTAAATTTTTTTTCAGTTATTAAAAATTACCAGAATTAGAATTATACATTCTTTAAGAATTGACTTTTGGTTGTTGTTAAGCAATGTTGTATATTGCAGAATTTAATGTAATAAACTTGTTCTTGTCGCTACGTTTTTGTTTAATATCGACCCGGTATAATGTGTAAATTTTAACCCTCAAATAAAATGCTTAGACCATAGAAAATCTACGTGAAATAAGGATTCCAAATCCGCAAAAATCATCAAGAACCGTCAATCCAATGTCAAGTTATAGCATTTTAAAGATTTCGGTATCCAAACTTTATGTTGAGTAGTGTGTACAAGGCCTAAGGGCCTTAATCCAAAAACTGACAAAACCGTCTAGAGATATTGATGTTACCTTAGTAAGGAACCATATTGCAACGACCAAAAAAATTTTTTGCGGAAATTTCACTCATACAAACTTTTTGATTTTTTGCATGACTTCATTGATCACCCCGTATATAATAAACTTATGGTCCTACGATAAATATACGTCATGCAGCTTAATCTGAAAAAAACTAGATCTTAAAATTTGCAAGCCGCGTTCAAAAATTTGCATTTCTGTTGAAAATATTGAACTTTAAATTTTGCCTAAAAGTCTCTATGTGTAAGTTCGAGTGTATTATATTTTGAATAAAATTTAGATTTAATAGATTTTCTTGTCCTTCGTGTGTTATAGATTGAACGTGTAGTTTCAAAGCGAAACGGGAATAACTACTTGCTATTGTAAATAAATTACAGATATGCATATGCACGAGGGATAACTAACTTTTTGCGAGCAATAAAATAATGTAATTAATTTCAGTTCTTCCGATTTTCCCACAAAACAAATCCTATTTTATCCCTCTCATGTGAAACGAGTAATTAAGGCCTAAACAAATGTCATAAACAAAGCTTCTAGGGATGAAAGAAGTTTACAAACACATCAAAGGCTTCCACGAAACGCTCAGCTCTCTAAATACATTCCCTAAATAATAGTATTATATTGAATTGAGAATAAGCCATATTGATATTTGGCAAATAAAATAAAATGCCTTGAGTGTAATTTTATCAGTAAAAATAACAAAATGATATTACATATTTTAGCATTTACTGTTTTTATAACGTACATATAGTGCACGTTGTTCTAAGAGTGTATTATTTTAGTTTAATATCGTATACCAAAAGTGGTACGTGCCCACATGCTTGCTACATTGAATATTAAAGTGCCCCTTGGGTAATAGTCTACAGGTCTGTATTTAAGAGAGCAAAGTTGTGAATTCACCTTCACCTGACGCGCTAAAGTTTTCAACTTGCGGTGCCACATATATATGAGAATAAAAGGACAACAATGTATATCAGGGTAATGAAGAAACCAAATGCTTTAACATATAAAGGATAGACGACTTAGAACGTTCAAGAATTGGCTTTGGGTGGAAGGGTTAAGGTCAGATTCGTTTTTTAAATTTAACCCCTATTGCCAATTCGGATTGTCTGACTAAAAATAAACTACTTTTGTTCGAAACATTTTTTTTGAAATTATCATTTTTTTTAGTTATCCGGCGAAGAATAATCATCATCGTCATCATCATAACAAATTTTATTTAAATTAATAATATGCAAACATTGCCTGCTCGAATCGCGATCCGGAAGCAACCAGACAACCACATCGCCCATCGTCGCGCGTCGAGGTGTACATAGGATTGGGTGGGTCACGGCCGGTTTAGCTCAATAAAATTAATACAAAGTTGAAACTTCTGCCGCCGGTGGCGGTTTAAAATTAACATTAAAATGAGTAATGTCTGCATTACAGATTTAAAACATTTAAAATTAACACTCTAAAAACTATTGGGGCACAAGATACTAAACACTATTCAATTTTGATTTCTGGCACTGGAGCAAAAACTTAGCGAAAAGACCCGTTCTATGCAATTGGACCCAACCCGCCAACCCGCCATCGAGAATTAATATTTTTTAATAGTTACAATTTTTTCGGCCTAAAATGAATTTAGAACAAAAAAGGACAAAATGACAAAAAAGACAAACAACTGACAAACAGACAAACGAGGAACAGGATAGATAAATATATAAAGGTGTGAAGGGAAAAGTGTGTGATAGAGAAAAGTTATGGTTAAGGAAAGTGTGGCTAGAGAGGTTGCCGGAAGATAGGCAACGCCTGGTATGGTAGGGGGTGTTTGATCTGGAATGGAGCATTAGGCATTCTGATTCTGGTTATGTTGCGTGTTAGCGGACTGTCGCCCAGTTGAAAGGAATAAAATTTCTGCGATGTTTCCCGTTAGTGGCGTTATGTTGTTGCAGCGATCATCTAAATCTTTGAGGGAGGTGTACCTGCTCGAATCGGAGATGAGGCGCATAAATTTATGTTCGAGGACCTGGAGTTTTTTCATTGTTGTGGCCGAGATGCTGCACCACACCGCCTGAGGAATAATCAAAATTTAAAAAATTTGAGATCTTTTTTTAACTCGAGAAAGAAGTTTGGACAAAGGTTGCAAGAGGCAAAAAAGTTGGAATCATCCCGGGAATATTATTTTTTTGGACGACAATGTCCTTTTTGATGTACTTGAAAACTCCACAATGCTCTTTTCTGCAAAGGGCATCGGACAATTCCGAAAAAATATGTTAATATTTTCCAGATGATTCCAAACTCTTTTGTCTCTTACAATTTTTGTCCAAACTCATTTTATAGTAATATCGCAATATTCCAAAATTTTGATACTTTCTCGCCGGATAACTGAAAAAATGACAATTTTAGAAAAAACGTTTCGAACAAAAGTAGTCTATTTTTAATCAAACAATTCGAATTCGCTGTAAAAAACAGGAGCTCCCATAAAAAATAGCGAATTTGACCTTGAATGACCTTCCACCCCAAGTCAAAGTGACATATACCGCCAAGCGGTCCCCATCCAATTCTACAACTTTTGTTTGGAACATTTTTTCGTAAAGTGCTTATTACTCGAGATATTTGAATGTTTCAGGTTAAAAAAATCACCTGGTATAGAGCAGGCGGTACGGGCGCATGAGTGTTGAATACATTTCGGACCCAGTTTTCTTGCTGGAAACAGTTCAGTAGACACTACCGATTATGAATATCCGTATTACCAGACAATCACCTAGTCTGATATTGTTTAAAAAATTTTGTTTATAACAAAAGGAAATATTACATTTTTTCAATTAAACAATTTTTTTAATTCTGTTTCACCAATTTCGTTTAGAGGCGTTTTCAATAAGAAATATAAAAAAAAATTAAAAACCATCTATTAATATTTATTATTATTGCACCATTTCTATTTATAACTTAATATTTCCTTATGCATTATTTATTAATTCCAGTAATTCTTGGATATTTAGTGGTCTCACATTCGGGTGTTGGATATTTCTTATGAACAGTCCCCGTATTTCCTACACATGATTACGGTCCGGGCTATAACTGGGCCAGTTAACATTAATGTTGTTGTCTCGAAACCAGTTAGCAGTAGCACCACGGTATGAGCAGTAGGAAAAGAAGTTATATTTTTGAAACATAACCTCATTAGGAAATAATTATGACACAGAAGGGAGCATAATTTTGTCTAATATGATAATATACGTTTCACTATTAAATCGTTCTTCAATATGCCACAAGACACCAGGACCATCGATATCCAGGCCCACGTATTAACAGAAAAGCTGCCACTTTTGTCCTTGTTTATTGTTATATTTCTCATTGAATCTAGTAATCGTGGGTGGGTAAACAGGAATACGAGCGCTATGTGTTGATTTAAAATATTTTCGTTTATAAAAACTACATTATTCCAAAAATCTACACCAAATACTACATGTTCTGAAGCAAATCCTACTCGAGCTTCTGTATGCTCTGCTTCAAATAAGTTTTTTTGTGCTGCTGGATGGCAGCGCATCCCAGATTCTCTTACTTTTCTTACTCGCCGCACGGTGGGACCAAACCGAACTTTCGCAGACAAATTAACTTTCTGAAGGCACCTTATAACCAAACGAGCTGATTGTTTTTTTATAATTCTCAGAACCAAATTTCTAAATGATCTCTCCAGGAGGAATTTTAATTTTCAGAATAAAAAGTGTCTAATTTTCCTTCCACATCCACGTAGTGGATTGGAAGTATAGTAATCGTAAAAAAAATTTTTTTTTCTTGAAATTACTTTATTTATTTAATCGTACATCATCCAACAGTACAAAACCATTTATAGGATGGAAATCTAAACTAACTTAACCTAACCTAACCTAAATAAGAAGTACAAGTAGAGATTATGAAGTTGGTTAGACTGTACGACAGTAGATAAAATTTCTGGCTGCTAGGCAAATATGTCCAATTCACTGCAATAAGTTTCATAACTAGTACATATATTAAACAGAGGACAAAACTTTAATACGTTAGATCTAGGAGTGGATAAATAAAAAGTACGAAAATGACGAGAATTAATCCGTGGGACATGGAAGTTCAGTTGGCTTAATATTTCACTACAATCTATTTTATTGTGCATAAGTTTATCTAGAAAACGCAAAGCAAAGGACTCATGCCTTTCGGAAAGACTAGTAATATTAAATTTTTCAAGTAATTGATTTTGAGAAGCTCCAGTTGGTGGATATGTACCTTCAGTTTAAAAATTTCAGGAAGCGACGCTGAATGTTTTCCAATTTATCGTTATGAATGTTATACCCAGATTGCCAGACAAGTGAGGCATACTCCAGTTTGGATCGGAAGAAAGCAAAATAAAGCATTTTTAAGGTCTTTGCATCGTTAAAGTCATGGCTGTTATGCAAGGTGAAGTCTAACATTCTGTTTGCATGCAAAATTACAGCATCAATATGGTTAGTGAACGTTAATTTGTTATCAAAGGTTACACCTAGGTCCTTGAATGTAGATGGTTTGTTTAGGACGTCACCATTAATATTATAATTATATATAATTGGAACTCCTTGGTTGTGTAACTCATAACATTGCACTTACTAACATTTAGGTGGAGATCATTTTCATCGCACCAAGCCGATAACTTAGTTAAATTGTTTTGAAGTTTTTCGCAGTCATTCAAATCATTAATCCTATGCAACATCTTAACGTCATCAGCATATATTAAGAAATATACGTCTAAGTGGTCACTGATGTAATTAATAAAAATATTAAAGAAGACAGGTCCAAGTATTGATCCCTGGGGTACTCCTGACGTGGCTCGGTATTCAACAGATTTGTATCCATGATAAGATACGTATTGAACTCTATCGGTTAAGTAACTATCTAGAAATTGAAGTAGACCGTCAGATATTCCAAATTTATCAAGTTTACAAAGTAGTTTACTATGGTTCAGTCTACCAAATGCCTTAGAAAAGTCACTGAATTTACCTGTATGTGAGAGTCAATTGATTCAGCAATGTACTGAGTAGCGCAAATTAAGTTCGTTACGGTGGACCTGCCTTTCATAAAGCCGTGTTGTTGCGTAGATATTTTCGGTTGGACATGTGCAGAAATATTATCATGCAGTAGGATTTCGAAAGCTTTGCCAAAGTTACATATGATTGTTATTGGTCTATAATTGGTAACATAATTTCTTTCACCTTTTTTATACACAGGACACACTTTGGAGTATTTCCAAATATCAGGAAAATAGCATTTCCTAAGGCATAGATTAAGAATTATGCAGAGGGGATATGGAAAAATACTGGCACAGTCTTTCAGTAGAAATGCTGGAATTCCATCTGGGCCCGCAGTAAGTTTAGGTTTAAGTTTTTTAACGCCATGCAAACCTCAGCCTCGGAAAAGAGTTTAATGTCCAAATATTTCAAAAACAAATGTTCTCAAGTAATGTTCAATATTTTGCCTTGACCAATATTGCTACTAATTGACCTTTATATTTCCTGTAAATTTCAAGGTAGAGGGATCTGTACTTCTTTAGATATGTTGTTTCAAAATTTTAGTAATTAAACGTTAATTGCGAAATGACTTAAATAAAGGTTGTTCTTCTTACACAGCCACTTCTGGGGAGAAATTCAATTTTTTTTTTACTTTGACAGTATACTTGACAGCAGACTTAACAGATGCCAGGCGCCAAGGTTGCATCATGAATTATATTCGCGATTCGTATTCTTCAAATTCCTAAACAGAGCATTTCTACGTTAAATCAGTTTTTTGTGGAGAAATTAAATGATTTGTGTTTTGACAGCAGATTTGGCAGCTGTCAAGTTTTAATATTTTATACTGAATATTCATTATTCAGCCATTTTGCTCATTAACGATTGATTTTACGCCAATTTCTTATAGAACCATTTCGAACCGTCTCGTCGAGGTGGATAATTTTGGTATATAGCTTTTTCCGAACAGACGAAGTTTAGGTTTTGATCCACTACGAGCTCTCTTATGAAAATTTGCTCTTGATCAGAAATCTCAATATGGTTTTTGTTCCTAACTCAGATACCATTGTACGAGAAATATACATATGTTGTATTTTGACAGCAGGTAGACAGCTGCGAACCATTAGAATTAAAATTTCGCCTCGAGGGATGGATTAGGAATTTAGTTCTGAGTATTAAAAAAAAAGAAAATCAGCTCGTTTGGCCGTAAAGTGCCTTCAGGTACTTAATTTGTTTGAAAAAGTTCGGTTTGGACCCACTGTGCACCGTCCACTGTAACATGTGGAATGCTTAATAGCATCCTTCGTTACACTATTAATATTTATTAGAAAAATTATAAGTGATCGGAAATATTATTCCCACAAACT
This sequence comes from Stenurella melanura, assembly GCA_963583905.1. NCBI lineage: Eukaryota > Metazoa > Arthropoda > Insecta > Coleoptera > Cerambycidae > Stenurella > Stenurella melanura. Next base: position 20,505,529 of record OY757316.1, read on the forward strand.
CTAGTACTAACAGAATGCACTTACTCTTTAGATTATGATGAACATACGTCATCTGTCAGCAGTTAACGCTCGCGAATACTAGATAGCGCCAGGGATGAGATTTCAACTAAGTAAAGCCGGGTGAAACTCTTTCTCGTTGAACCATTGAACTAATTAGACCTATTTATAATTTTGTTTGGCCTGTAATGGGGATGTTAGGATTTGAAAAACCTCGTGATGATCACATGAGGTAAGGTTTTAATTATTATACCGGTAAATGCCGTCTAACATTTGAAATATTGTTTTAGGTTTTTCTCATATTCTTATAAATTAAGAATTAATTTCTTAATAACAAAACTTATTCACGTCTAATGATTTTAACGTAGAAGTATTTCAACGTTACATTATTAGCTTTAAGCTAGATTTGAGATTATCTACATTCAATTAGCGATGCCTACTACGTTTTCCACTAAGCAAACAATATTCATATGAAGTCAACCTTTCTATACTACATTTTGAATTTGGATATACGAAAACATTCTAAGCGATGAGATTTTCTTCATTTTGTCTTGGCGACAAATCTTGTACGAACGTTTCTACGATTTCATAACCTCAAAATGGGATTAAGGCAGCGACATGTGAAACATAACTTTTAAATCCATAATCATCGGAGAACAGGATCATATTTAGGAATTTCCTTAATCAGGATAACAAAATAAAAGATAAGTACTTTTGATTGCTACATGTAAAAGGGATTATTTTCACATGATTGTAATTTTGCGTCATAAGAGCCAAGTGTGTAAATTTAAAATATGAGATTCAAGCTAAATCTATTATAATTTTTTGTTAGATTATATTTTAAATGCGCTGTTATAATTAATCCGTTGTCGTACATTAATTCATAGTTACTTATATCTTAAATTCATTGTCGCACATATTTCATCGTAGTATTAATTTCGTGGTTAATTTTATCGTGATTCCTTACTGTAAATATTTTATCGTAGTATTGCAATGCATTTCTGTTGGTAACATAGTAAGTCGTGGTTCATTTTTGTGGTAACGAGAGTGTTTAAAGTTTATGAACTTTGAGATAATGTTACGAGACATATTTGTTGTAATATAGTATTTTGTCTTTCGTAAAGGATCTCAAGTTCCTAATTTTGTTGTAATATATGATTTTTAATTTTGAGATAAATTTACGAGACTTATCTTCTGTAATATGGTTATTTTGTCTCTCGTAAAGGATCTTAGGTTTATCAAATTTGTGTAATATATGATTTTAGTATTGAGGTAAAAGTTACGAGACGTATCTTTTGTAATATATTTTTGGTTCTCGTAGACGCCTCAAATTTATTTTGCTGTTGAGCAAATTGTAATATAGTGTATCTTGTAATATAGTTTCCTTTGTACATATTTCAGTTCGATATTTTGCTATACAGTATCGCTGCTGCTGTGATAGCTCATTCACTTTTTGTAATATAATGATTTTGTAATATAGTTCTATTGTATATATGTAACATTTGTCTTTTGTTTATCTTTATCTTTAATTTTCCTTGATTACACTAAGTAATAAATGGCGCCCAAGCCTTGAACTCCACGTCCTTTTGCTCTCCGTATCTTTACTGTGCTAGCCAGGTGAAACCAGTGACGCTCACCACGTCGCTCGTAGGGTTGCCCACACTTGAACACTTGGGCAATATATTAACATCGAATAAAACCTTTCAAAACAACGCCACACCACCAAGATGACTCGATTCAGGAAAATTAGTTTCTTCGTCAACTTGAATAACTGAGTACAATGGATGTTCGCGTAATGTAAAGTATCCACCAATTGCAAAGATTTCTACTAATCGTGCTGTTTATTCCCCGGTTTTTTTAAATGTTAAATGCCGAATTCTTGTTAATGTTATAATATAGCGCAGCGCAGTTTGTATGATTGACCTACCACCTTGTGATTTAGCAATAACACCAGCTTTAACTAAATCACTTATAGGGGGCATATTGATTTTTACACACTTTAACAAATAAATGTCATAAATATTAAAGTTGAATGGACTAAACACTAAATTCTAGTAAAAATACGTTGTCCTATTATTTATTGTCCATAACAGTACAGGTCTTGATTTCGTGGTGGAATAGACAAACTCCACCAAGACGTAAATATAAATAAGGCGATTTAAAATTTAAAAAATAAATAAAAAGGGGAGTTCTGTGTATATACTTTTCACGGTTCTTCTTATATTTAGCCAACAGTTTTTAGAATTTTAAACCATCTAGTATTAGATTTTCCTGGAGTTGTGCCACCTTATAAGCACAGTAACTAAATGAATGTTTTATAAACACTCAATTTGAATACAATTATGTAGGTATAAAATAAAACGTTAGAAATTCTATTTATGAGGTACGTTTATATTCCACTTGGCGCGATGAATGTTCAACAGCTCTCTTGTAGCTTTATTTTCTTAGTTAAAATGCTTCCGATTACGCAGTAATAATTAATAATTCTTGATGTATTATGTACTGCTTTTATCCCAAGCAAATGTAGGTTGAAGCTGCACATTGAAATAACAACATGGTTCGTCTAACAGCGTAAATATGGGGCAAGTCTCATGACTTTACTCGAACGCAAATACCCTTTTTACGACGCCGTTGAGGCCGCCTGCCTGCTCGCAATAGCTGTGCAAATTGTTATCAATATTACGCAAGGCTGAATCAGGATCTGATGGAATTCAACTACGTGTGATAAGATTGCAAATTGCGGCGTCAGTATTTTTTATGTTATTGGGAAGAAGGCGGCTTGTTCTCGATAAGAGCGTTTGAAGAGTTAGAATAAAACCATCGTGTTTGTAGAACCGCCTCCCAGTACACGGAAGCGTAAATCTGCTTTACCTTCTCGCTTAATTGCATCGTTAGGGTTGCTGTGGGTAGGTAGACCTTACCTGCGGTCTTTAATTTGAAAATTTAATTCAAAGGCATATATGGGGTCAAAAGGGTTGGTTAAATTACATTTAATTTAATTTATTTTCAATGAATGTCGAAATATGCTGCTATTGTGACGAGAAATCGTTGTATATACTTCATACTGGTTGTCTGTTGGTAATGGAATTCTAGTCTGAATATAATTTATATTTATAATTTGAAGCATAGCAGCATTTTTTTTTAAAACCTGCTAATCACAGACACACAAAAGAAAGAAAAGTCGTGTGCGAGAAGGCAGACCCACGTGTTTTCATGCATTTTGACCTGGTGAATACGAATCCGATGCCTATTGGCTCTTGCATTCTTCCTAACCTCAGAATGGCCGAGAAATCTCAAAGAAGTAAATAAAAAGTTTAAATGAGCTAACCATGTTATTTATATTCAATATGTTCATTAATTTTGTAAATTTTGTTCCAAAGTATTTGTTGTAAATCTAATTATTTCTTGTTCTTGATGTTATTTATTTTGATCATAAACAAATAATTATCAATTATCTACATGATTATTCTCGTTTGTGATAATAAAGAAACAAGTTAGGTGTATTGGCTACTAACAAGTAATGCTGACGTTGCGTGTACATTTTACAAATTCGTCCACAATAGAAAAACAAAGAGATATATAGGTATGTGGAATGATAAAATCAGTTGGTGCAGAATTTGACACTCCATTAAATTATGTGAAAATATACATGAGTTCCATGTGAAAAAATTGACTTTTGGCCCTTTAAACTAAAGCAATGTTAGAATGTGAGAATAAAATACTCTGCATGATGTTTAATAATGAATTATTATTTGTTTGCTTATAATTGTATTGAAACATATTCTTTATAGGATTTTGCAAACAGCAGAAAAAATAACTATCTATAACTAAAAGAAAAACTTAAAATATTAATGAAATCTTTGCATTCTTTCGATAACCTAAATTCTGGTTATGCTAGCAAATTAAAATCCTAAAATGAATATGTCTAATTTCTGATTTGACAATTCTCATTCTAATACTAGCATCCACACAGTCCCCTATGGCCATGCAGATTAAACTAGTATCTACATAACCTACGATCATGAAGATTCAGTTAAAAATCCAAAGAAATTGTCTTGGTTTTGCATGAAACATCTTTATGAGTGGCTTTATGTCTTTCTGATGAGCTCCAGAATAAGGACGAAAAACGTTTTAAAGGCTAAGCATTTCCAAGAAACAGAATGATAGATTTCATGAAAATGTAATCCATTAGAATGAAAATGTTTTAAGACAAGGTAGATAAATACATTCATTTTAGGCCTTTGTTCTAATTTTTAACTGAATCTTCATGATCGTAGGGGGTTATGTAGATACTAGTTTAATATGCATAGCCGTAGGGGACTGTGTAGATGCTAGTGTTAGAATGAGAATTGTCAAATAAGAAATTAGACAAATTCATTTTAGGATTTTAATTTGCTAGCATAACCAGAATTCAGGTTATCGAAAGAATGCAAAGATTTCATTAATATTTTTACACAAAGTTTTTCTTTTAGTTATAGATAGTTATTTTTTCTGCTGTTTGCAAAATCCTATAAAGAATATGTTTCAATACTCTGTATGATATTGTGAAAATATAAGATAATTTTTAGTTATGTCATAGGGCACTTGTATGAGTCTGAAAAGAAAGTTTATAAATCGGCAACATGATAGAAGATGTCGATTTTTTTGGAAGGGTAGTAACAGTAGAAAATCTCCAAAAATATTAATTATCTAAAAATTTCGTAGGTTTAAGAGCATATTATGGTGCATAATCCTGAGCCAAAATTTTATGAGAAATCCAAATATGAATTAAAATATATAGTGTCCCATTTAAAATAACAAAGTTAGGTGCTGCATCCGGTGTAAGCGGAAGGAATATATGCATGAAAATATTTAGACCTATTTAACTGTTAGTGGAGGGATTACACATCACAAAACCACAAAAATCAGTTCTGGGGGTACCGCACAACCCCCCCCAAAAAACCATCCCTTCGGTGAAAAAGGCCTTATTTTACTGATAACTCGTTAACCGATGAAGATATAAAAAAATTGCTCATCATAAAAAGAAAGCTTTAATAATTGCCTAAAAAAATGTCTTCTTGTAATTTTCTTGTATATGCCACGGTTTTCGAGAAAATCGATATTGAAAAAAATTGCAAACTGTATTTTAAATGCGCACGAATTTTCGTTTATTTGAAATTTTTTGCGCGCGGCCTAGAGAAAAATTTGAATTGCTCGAGAACCAAACATGCTAGGAAAAAATCAAAGTGGGTTTTAAAGGGGATATAAAATACTCTTTTGTGTTTCCATTTTTGATGGCTACTGATATCTATTAGTATATGAAAATAGTAATATAATATAGTTACCTCTTAATTTTTTACACTTTGAACTATTCACAGGCCTATAAGAAATAACTGACTTGAGTATAAGTTATAAATGCATTATCTTTTAGTTCAAGGTAGTCGTTCAATGCAGAAAAAGTTACTAATAAAAATATTCACATTTACAAATCTACCAGCATGTTGAGGTTCGCCAAATTTTGGCAAATTTTTTATTGTTTCCTAAAAATAAAATAAAAAGGTCCAAACATCTTGAAAATTCAAGTCAAATTATTTTTTTTGAGTTTATGTATCATATAACTATTGTTTCTAATCATTTAATAGTTAAAATAAATAAAAAAATACCGTCAAAAATTGAGTATGTACCTAGCCTTTTTTGGATTTTTTTGGCTAACTTTAACATGCTGTAAATGTGAATATTTTTATTCCTAACTTTGTCTGCATTGAAGTACTAACTTGAACTAAAAGATAATGCATTTATAACTGATAGTCAGTTATTTTTTATGGGCCTGTGAATAATTAGATGCACAAAAAATCAAGAGATAACTATATTAAATTGTTATTTTTATATACTAATAAATATCAATAGCCCTGAAAAAACAGCAACACAGGAGAGTATTTTATATCCCATTTAAAACCCATTTTGATTTTTCTTCCTAGCTTGTTTGGTTTTCGAGTAATTCAATTTTTTCTATAGGCCACGCGTAAAAAATTTCAAATAAACGAAAAGTCGCGCGCATTAAAAATATAAATTTTGCAATTTTTGTCAATATAGATTTTCTCGAAAACCATGGCATATATACATGAGGACTTTTTTTAGGCAATTAATCAAGCTTTCTTTTTTATGCCGAGCAGTTTTTTATAACTTCAACGGTTAACGAATTTTCAGTAAAATTAGGCTTTTTTCACCGGAGGGGTGGTTTTTTGGGGGACTTGCGCGACACCCCCAGAACTGATTTTTGTGGTTTTGTGATGTTCATTCCTCGCACTAACAGTTACGGAAGGAAAATCTCAGATAACATTTTTGGCGAGCTTCTGGTGTATTTTTCACTTTACTGACTGAACTATTTGTAAACTGAGCAGGTCCCAAGAAACCTTTTATACCCACTTTCCGTGAATAACCCTGTATAACGTCACGTCAGAAAATTGCATTCAATAATTTTAAGAAATGGCGAAGGAGCCGGGGTAAAACTAGTATAGTAACTCCTCTATGGGGAACTTCATTGTAAGATGTTCCATCCAACAGGACCGTTCCCACTGATCCACTTCGGTCAACTCTATTTTGCATCTAATATCTCAATCTACATGAGGAAAACTCATAGATATACAGTGTGTTTAGGACAAAATGTTGCACTTTGTTATATTTTTTTCTATCTCTACTGCTGATACCAAAAAAACAAACGGCTGAACTAAATGATTTTCTCATTTTTATTATTTACATGGTTGTCTCAACAGGATCACTCTTAACGCATCACTATTGAAAAATATATTATTGTGTCTATAGTACCTGCGTTGTATAAGAGTAGTAGAGGACTTAAGCCGGAGCTGGATACTCCCCCCACCACTTTTCGTGACGTCATAGGTGGGCGGGGCCTATGTGGTGGGGTGGGGGGTAATTAGAGTGGTGGGGGGTAATTAGAGTGGTGGGGGTAATTAGAGTGGTGGGGGTAATTAGAGTGGTGGGGGTAATTAGAGTGGTGGGGGGTAATTAGAGTGGTGGGGGGTAATTATTGCAGTGGAGGGGGGTAATAAGAGTAATTGCATAACGAAAGTACTTACTGTAATTATTATGATGGAGGGGGGTAATGAGAGTAATTGCGTAACGAGAGTACTTACTGTAATTATTGTGGTGGAGGGGGTAATACCAGTAATTGCGTAACTAGAGTACTTACTGCAATTATTGCAGTGGAGGGGGGTAATAAGAGTAATTGCATAACGAGAGTACTTACTGTAATTATTGCAGTGGAAGGGGGTAATAACAGTAATTGCATAACGAGAGTACTTAGTGTAATTGCATAACGAGAGTACTTACTGTAATTGTTGTGGTGGAGGGGGTAATAACAGTAATTGCGTAACTAGAGTACTTACTGCAATTATTGCAGTGGAGGGGAGTAATAAGAGTAATTGCATAACGAAAGTACTTACTGTAATTATTATGATGGAGGGGGGTAATGAGAGTAATTGCGTAACTAGAGTACTTACTGCAATTATTGTGGTGGAGGGGATAATACCAGTAATTGCGTAACTAGAGTACTTACTGCAATTATTGCAGTGGAGGGGGGTAATAAAAGTAATTGCATAACGAGAGTACTTACTGTAATTATTGTGGTGGAGGGGGGTAATAAGAGCAATTGCATAACGAGAGTACTTACTGTAATTATTGTGGTGGAGGGGGTAATAAGTGTAATTGCATAACGAGAGTACTTACTGTAATTATTGTGGTGGAGGGGGGTAATAAGAGCAATTGCATAACGAGAGTACTTAGCGTAATTATTGTTGTGGAAGGGGGTAATTTGTGTGGTAAGTAGAACATAATGCTGTGACGCTGTAATCTTATTCACGGGAGTGGGGGTAACCCTATCCGTATAAAGGCAAAAGAGGAGTTAACATTTGATCATTGAATAGGCTAGGCTCCTATAGTAAATATTATTATGCATTCGTGTACGTCTTGTGGTAAAAGTTTTACGCGTGTCGACAATTTACGTCGTCATGAAAGACAATCGTGTGGGAATGATGGACCTCTCGCAAAGCGGCCCAGGGTTGATTCAACTCCTTCAACATCTGATATGCAAACATGTGATTGCTGTAATGTGACTTTAACAGCAACTCAGATGAAATCGCATAGAAGAACACTGCAGCATAGGACAAATTCATGTGCCCCTATGGTGGATGGTGTAGCTATTGTGCAATCAGCTTTTAAAAATAGAATTATAACATATCGAGTGCATTGTGAAAATAATTATTTAGATTTTACATTGTTCTTCAACGAAATCAGGCCAAAGATTCTAAACCTACTGGAGGAAGTGTTGAGGATTCATAAAACAGTGAAAGTAAATATGGAAACGTTCGCCAAGTACATTTTACCGACGCAAGATCTAATTGAAATGAAATCGTTTAATACTCCCAATAGTATTTTGGATGGATCCATGAATCTAAATGATGTTTTGGATAGTTTTGTGGATTCTATGGTTACGCAAAGTACTGAGTTCCAAGAACGTGATTCAGGTATGCTAATATTTTTTAAATTATAAAAAATAATGACTAATTATTATCTACTTTTTAGGTTGGGCCCTCGAACGAATTGCTTTTGTCGAAATTAATGTTAACAAGTACAGTCCTTTGGGTGGCTCATCGTACATAAAATTACCGAAATATATTGAAAATAAGAAGGCGGTAGTGAATGTACAGAATCAAGATCAATGTTGCTTTGCTTGGGCTGTGACGTCAGCGTTATATCCCGCAAATCACAATGTATCACACACATCATCATATCCACATTATTCGAGAGTATTAAATGTAACAGGTATGAATTTTCCGATAAAATTACGAGATATATCGAAATTTGAGGAAATGAATAATATTTCCGTTAATGTATATGGTTTAGAAGAGATGTTTGAAAATAATAGAATTAAGTATGAAGTTGTTGGACCTTTACGTTACTCAGGTAGAAAATTGTATACTCACGTAAATTTATTGCTAATTTCGAGTGAATGTGTTGGGGATGAGAATCACCGCTGTAGCAACGATTGTGCTAATAGTCACTATTGTTGGATAAAGGATTTATCTAAGTTAGTTTCCACCCAAGTTTCCGGTAACGATCATAAGAAACATTTTTGCGACGGTTGTTTACTGCACTTTAATAATGAACGCCACTTACTTCAACACCAGAGAAATGACTGTAATCATATTTACACAACAACACCCACGACTAAATTTCGGATTAACAAATTTGGTAAAGAAGTTGCTGAGAATATATTAAAATTTGAGAATATCGAGAAACAAATGCGTGTACCATTCGTAGTATATGCTGACTTTGAATCTATTTTGAAACCTATAAATACGTGCGAGCCAAACCCCGAACGTTCCTTTACAAATAAAACATTTAAACATGAGCCTTACTCCTTCGCTTATTACATTAAATGCTCCTTTGACAATTCTCTATCTAAATTTAATTTGTATCGGGGATGTGATGCAGCTCAAGCTTTTGTAACACATGTAGAGGCAGATTTAAGGAATATATATAATAGACATATGAAATATATAGTTCCAATGGCTGAACTCACAGCGCAAGAAAACGAAGACTTTCAAAATGCGACCGTGTGTGGTATATGTGGGGGGCTTTTCGAGGGAGAAGATATTAAAGTTCGAGACCATTGTCACTTAACGGGTAAAGTAAGATTCGGTGCTGCACATTCTGTCTGTAACTTAAATTACAAGTTACCCAACTTTATACCTATTATATTTCACAATATGAGCGGATACGATAGTCACCTGTTCATCAAAGAGTTGTGCAAATATAAGGATAAGGTTGGTGTAATAGCCCAAAATAAAGAAAAATATATATCCTTTACGAAACACATTTATATGCACGATTATGTTGATAAGAAAGGGGTTACAAAGAAGAAATATTTACAGTTACGATTTATCGATAGTTTTAAATTTTTGTCGGCATCATTACAAAATTTAGGCGCGAATTTAGATGACGATCAGTTGAGAACAACACGCAGTTTTTATAGTGATAATGATAAATTTAATTTAGTGAGACAGAAGGGGGTATTTCCATATAGTTTTATGGATAGTTTAGAGAAATTAAATGAAACTGAATTACCGTCTAAAGAGAAATTTTTTGATAATTTAAATAAAGAGCACATATCAGATGTAGATTATTTGCGGGCTAAGGATGTTTGGAGATTGTTTGAATGTCGTAGTCTTGGCGATTATTCAGATATTTATTTGAAATCAGACGTGCTTCTTCTCTGCGATGTGTTTGAAAATTTTCGGAGAATTTCTTTAGACAAATATAAACTGGATCCAGCCCAGTATTATACAGCTCCGGGGCTATCATGGGACGCAATGTTAAAATTAACCGGAGTAGAGTTAGAGTTGTTAACGGATATCGACATGATTCATTTCTTTAAAAGGGGCATAAGGGGTGGAGTAAGTCAGTGTTCAGAAAGAAAACATATAGCAAATAACAAGTTTCTGCCTAATTACGATCCCAATGAGCCATCATCATATATCACTTATCTAGACGCCACGAATTTATACGGACATAGTATGTCACAGATGTTGCCAACGGGGGGCTTTACGTGGTTGTCTGAGAGGGAAATCGGTGATTTAGAAATTATGGATATCTCGAGTAACAACCCCCACGGGTACGTCTTTGAAGTGGACATCCATTATCCAGAACATTTACACGATTTGCACTCAGACCTTCCCTTTTTAGTTGAAAGTATTGTGCCCCCCGAATCAAAATCAAAATTAACAAAGTTAATACCAAATTTGAATGATAAAAAAAACTATGTGGTGCACTACGTAAATTTAAAGCAGGCTATTAATAACGGGTTGGTGGTTACGAAAATACACAGAGTTCTTAAATTTAATCAATCTATGTGGTTAAAGAAATATATCGACTTAAACACCGAGATGAGAAATAGAGCAACAAATAAATTTGAAAAAGATCAATATAAATTAATGAATAACGCGGCGTTTGGTAAGACGATGGAAAATGTGGAAAACAGAACAGATATAAAGTTGGTTACTCATTGGGAGAGTATTAGACGCAGTATGGGTGCAAATGCATTAATAGCTCGTCCAAATTTTAAAACATGTTCGATATTCACTGAAGATTTTGTAGCGATCCATATGGGTAAACAAAAGATAGAATACAGCAAACCAATTTTTGTTGGTTTCTGCGTCTTGGAATTGTCAAAAACGGTGCTGTACAACTTTTTTTACAATGTGGTTAAAAGAGAGTTTGGAGATAAGGCTTCATTATTGTATACTGATACTGATAGTCTGATTATTAAAATTTTAACAGAAAATTTTTATGATTTTATGATAGATAACCATGACAAATTCGATACTTCGAATTATCAGCACGGTAATACATTTAATGTACCTAAAGGTCCGCCGATTTTAGGTAATTTTAAAGATGAGTTCCCTGCGGATCCAATAATTAGTTTTTATGGTACTGGAGCAAAAGCTTATTGCGTAAAATCGGTGGGTAATGAGCTAAAAAAGGCAAAAGGTGTGAAGAGATCCGTTATTCAAAAAGAGTTGTCAATAGATGACTACAGACAAATCGTTGAACAGGGTGGCTTAATATTCAGAAAAATGAATACATTTAAAAGTCAATTGCATGATATTTTTACCGAAGTAAAGAACAAAGTGGCTTTGTCTCATCGTGATGATAAGCGGTTTGTCATTCCCAACACAGCAAAGACATTACCGTGGGGTCACTCTGACATACAATTTTTTCAAACTGAGCAGGAACAAAATGTTCGGTGGTTAATGGCTGCTATTAATGATGTCCAAAGTAGTTCTGTTGAAATAAACAAGATGGATGAATTACTTGCAGCAATAGCGGAGTTAAGCCAGTAATATGATTAAAAGACGAACGTTCGTTTAACGTAAAGGTCCAGAATATTTTAAATTAGGTTTATATATGTATTTTTTCATAGAGATATTGTAAACTAAGTTTTGTTAGGCAAGTAATTTAACATTAAATCGTATTTAATTAACGTTCAGTTCCAAAGTGTTATAAGTTGTTACCTTTATGTATGTAAAAAAAAAACATCATAAGTTAATTTCACATTTAACATGTAATTGAAATTATATAATGTATGTGTACTTATATGTAATTAAAAATAAATGGGAACCCTGTTTTAATTTCTGTAACTATTATTGTAATAAAGTATTCGTAAAAATAATTATGTGTTGCTATTATACTTTACACCGGAATTCCTATTTGAAAGTAAATTATAGCCAGCGTGGTGCTTGACTTACGATGACGCGGCACTTGGCCTGGTGGTGTGATACATTTCAACCAATGAGCAGGAAACACAATTTCCCCTACTCTAAGAGTGGTGGAAATGGAGGGGTGAGCGTGGTGTATTTATACATTCTGGACGCTTCCAAAGTTCTCTTTGCCTTCAACTATCGACTGGTTCAATTGTGTGATCTGTGTTGTTGTGTTCTGTGCCAAGTTTCACTTGAAATTTTAAATTGTAAGTACATTTATTTGTTTCAATTCCGATCATTTATCTCATAATGGTGAGAAATACTGTTTCTGGTGGTAGCCGTAAAAAGACCAAAGAGTCCGAGGCTAGTAATGCTCAGAGGATGCTACAAGGTGTGGCATTCTTAACAAACTTCGTATCGGGCCCTGCTACCACAGTAGGTGCTTCAGTTACAACGACAACAAATGCTGTATATGCTGCAGCTCCAGCGGCTGGGTCTTCTAATAATAATGTTACACTGACACCGAGTGGTAGCGCAGCAGGTCCGACACCCCTAGAACCTGGTACTGGAAGTATGGGCCCGACATACAGCATAGCAGGTAGGCCGGGATTGGGGATAAATATAATTTCCGATATTAGAATCCCGGCTCCAAACGCATCATCTTCAAAAGCCACACCTAATGCAACCTCTAGCGCTAGTACTAGCACTGGTATTCATTGGTCAGTTCATGGCAGTCAACAGAGGCACGCTGTAAACCAACCTGACGCGGACATTCATCCTGTAATTCATATCTCCGACGACGAAGCTAGAGGAATTCATTCCGAATTCGCAGATGATTTACAGGATCGTGAAAGCGATTTTCTTGATGCTGAGGAGCTCATTCGTTTAGATGCAAAAGTGAAAGCATCTAAAAGGACAGCTTCTGCATCGAGGAGTCAGGATGGGCGTCGCGTTACCTTCCAACCCTCTTGTGCATCTATATCGTTGGTTACTAGTGATGACTCTGAGGACGACTTTGTGAAACCGTCAGGAATCAAAAAGCCCAAAAGGGGTGCTATTCATAACGATGACTCCGATAGTGACTTTGTTGTTAAGCCTAAAGTTAATGCAAAAAATAGTAAAGTAGAGAAATCTAATAGCCGTAAAACAAAGTCATCATCGACGGCATCTGGGAGTGTTCGGGGCAGGGGTCGACGTGGTGCAAACCCCAACACAAAGTCGTTGTCATCGGCATCAGGCCGTGGTCAAAGAAAGGTGGCTACTCCACTAACACCGGACTTTTCCGACGCTTCACGTAATATTATTCAATACAATATAGTTGCTTTAAATACAAATTTACCCGAACCGTTAATCCCTATCCTCAACGATCCTCCTAGGCCTGTGATAAAAACTGTAGGCAGAGGTGTAGGAGGAAAGGGTAGATTAATGAGCCTTAATGGTGAGGTAAATCGCGACGTGGCCAATAGTCCGGTTTTAGGCGGTAGATTTGACGACGCCGCATTAGAACAACCAAGCTGTTCTAATGCGGTGCCGCCACAACCATCCTCAGGTGGCAACGACGCGTTAGAAGAAGCTGGCACTTCTAACGCATCGGTGCCATCACCACTCCGAGCACCAAGTCAGAATTCTACACATTCTGACATAATGTTCGGGGCGGTACCACAGCTCGAACCTGTGGAGGAAATCGCAGAACTGGATGATATTCAAATTGAAGCATTATTAAATATCCTTTCACCAGTTCCACCTATTCAGAATCCCTTAGATTCTGATTCGGATTGTGATTTTCTTTCGCAGGTGGCGGACCGGCATTTGTTTAGAAGTGCCTTTAAAAATCTCAAAGATTTAAGGGCACAAAAAAAACAAAAGTACGATGAAGATGTAGCGGCGTGCGCTAATGATGATTTGTTGCAACAGCAGGCTAAGGCACAGGAAGCCAACGTCGAAGAGCGGCTTCAGCAAGCTGAAAATTTAAACTTGGAAATTGAGAGGTTGCAATCTCAAATTACACGATTAAGTTTAGAAAGGGAACAAATTATCATTAGCGCAAATGCAGAGAGGATTGATGCCCAACATATAATGGAGGGCGTCAATAATCGCCGCAACGCTGCGGCTAAGTCCCGTCGAGAGCTGGAAGGTCTTGACAATAAATTAAAAGTTCTTGGCCAGAACATATAAATAAAGGCAGAGAGGTTATATTTTATAATTCTATAAAAAAAAAAAAATTGTACATGTAGTAATTATTAGGTTTATTTTTTTTTTATTAGATAGTGGTACATCTTTTATAAAAATTATATATAATTTTGTCAAAAGAAATCTGTTTAGTTATAAGTATCATTAGTGTAAGTTCTTATATCTGTTTAATTGTAAGCAATATCAGTGTGTGAAAATTTCTTTTTTTAAATATTAAAAAAATAATAAAAGAGAAAAAAATTAATGACCATAGAAAAATAAAAAACCCAACAAAATCTATTTAGTTGTGAGTATCATTACTTTATCTATTTATTTATTATTAATGTGTGTAAAATAATTAAAATTGTCAATAAATTAATTTTTAAAATATGTATTTTCTTATTACTGTAGTCATTCACCCCTCCCTTTACCACCCCTTCCAAAATTTTTCCTTGTTACAGAGTTACATATTAAACGCAGAAACTCAAATGAAGAGAAGTATACTAGTTTCTCGTCCACTTTATTTTACGCTTAAAATAGAAAGTAAAAAAAACAAACATTTTCATAAATAGATCTATTTATTTACAAATAATAAAAACATTTATATAAATTATGTACAAGAGAAATAACCTAAGAACTAATCTATATATTTATTTACTTACAACTCTAATATAGTAAATAATTTATAACACAAATTCGCCCAGTTCTTCCTCTTCGGGAGAATCTTCATCAGTCTCGTAATCCGAGTCACTGGCACTCATCGACTCCGTCTCCAGCGACCAAGCTGACGGAGAAGAGGGTCTACTTGGTGGCTCCACTTCCATGGATGGACTATTCGGCGGCTCTGCATCCATTGGTGGTAATGTCCCCCACCAATCGCTACTATCTGGACCCTCTTCGTGTTCCAGATCTTCTAGATAGTGCATTTGTACCACCCAATTGCTACTATCTGGGCCCTGTCCATTATATGATAGCCCCAACATCACATCGTATTCCCAAAAAGGTGTTGTTGACTCTGTGGAATCGCTGGAACTAACTGCATTGTCTTGGGAAGCCATTTGTTTTCACAAGCTTTGCAGTTTTACTGAGGTTCAAGAGACGAGGAGTTTCTTATATTAACGCACCCCACTCCAACAAACCCTACATTAACAAGAGTGGGTAGTAAGTTTCTTACAGACGATTTTTTAAAGTATCAGTCATCAACAAGATAAACAAGAGTACATGAGGCTGTAAGTGGATTTACCCTCACTTCCCTCAGCGGGTCACAATAGAAAATGCTGGGTGTGTAATCAAGAAATTCAGTTTTTGAGGTAGGGATTTAATTAGGGTGTTTGATCGTTATTGTATTATTGTTGTTCCAAATAAAATATATTTCAATAATGAATATTAAACACTTAAATAAAGCACATTAGTGTAGTATAAATATTTTTATTTCTGTATTACTGATACATAAGTAAATAACATGATTATGCATATTTTACATTATTTAAAGTTTAATAAATTATACAACATCCAATTTGTCAATCCAAGAATTGTGTTCTTTGGAAAGTCCAAGCCATTTGACAAATATTTTGTTTCCTTTTCTTCTTAAAACTTTCTCTACTAGATATATATCGGGATATTTAGTTTTTTGTAACTCCATTTCATAAAAACATCCTTTAATTGGTTGTCCATACATATCTTCAAGCTGGTAAGTTGTTGGGTTAGTTATGTTTATTTTGACAATTTTGAAAAGTTCGGTTGAATAATTAACTGTAAAACCTTTTTCAAATATGCCTTTGTATGCACTTATTCGAACTACATCACCAATATGAAACTTGGGTTTTAAAGCAATCCTAATGTGATTATATGCATCCAAACGTGTGGTTGGCTTAACATCAGCAGGTTTCATGCCAATAGTTCGATGTGTTTTATTGTTGTACTTGTTTGTAATGTTGGATAGAATATCGAACCATTTGTATTTACCTCTGGCTGAGAATTCTTTATATAACCAATTTTTTAATGTTCGTATCACTCTCTCCACAATTGCAGCTTTTTTTGTACTATATGTAGAGTAATGATTAATGGCATACTTTTTCATTAAAGTGGAAAAGTTTTTATTGTAAAATTCCGTACCCTGGTCGCTTTGAAGATTCTTAGGTGAGTAGTTCGATTTTTGCAAAATGCTCCTCATACCCTTCGTAATTTCTATACCCGTTTTATTTCTTAAGGGTCTTGTCCACACATATTTCGAATAGCAGTCGATCACTACGAGGATATATCGATAACCTTTATTAAGGTTCGCAAATGGCTGCATTTCAGCCAAATCCATTTGCCATAAATCGCCATAGCCCTTGATAATTGTTCTTCTTCTACGAAAATTTTTTCGGGGTAACCTGTGCAGTTCCTGCACAACGGCCTTCTTTGTAGCACTAATTTCCATGTTAACTTATTGGATCCAATGGGTGTGCAGAGAATACACTAAGCTGTTACATGTTTGCCGATAGACTAATTTCTAATAAGTTAATTCTTCTAATTTATTAATTTTGTCAATTATTTTCTGAAGCTCTCTAGCTTGCTGAGAAATTGAATTTTCCACTGTTTTATGTTCCTTATCAATATCCGCTCGTATTTGTTCATTAATATACTTTTTCATCTCTGCAACAACCCGTACATTTCCTTTATCAATTTTTTTCGGAATGTCCTCATTTACATAAGTTTTTGCAGTAGCAACAGCTAACAAAACTTGACCATTAACGTACTTTTCCATTGCCGTAATAATTAAGTTAGTGGCCTCATCCATAGCCTTGCGGATGTCTGCAAAGAAGGTAGTAAGTCGCTCTTCAACATAGTTACGTGTTACACCATCCTGACTATCCACCGGTTCTCCAATGTTCTTTAAACGTTTATTCTGAATATCGAAGTGATTATCTGCAGTGAGCTTAAAGCCAAGACCTGGTGGACCGCGCACGACTAATGATTTATTAGCGCCGCCTCTTCTGCGTCCAAATTTATCAATTGTGTTGTGACCAGGTAGCATTTCTAATTACATCTGATCTGATTTAAGCATTTCACAGTATATTATACTTCCCCATTATAATTTTGTTAATAGATTATTTTTTCTTCTCTCATTTCCTCCAACAAACTAATTATTTCATTATTAACACCACTGTTACCTGCCATTTTTGAGCTATACAGCAGACGTAGACGATCTACCAGCTCTTTTGGCTTATTCCAATAAACATAATCGACACCTCTACTATTGTATATTTTCTGAAGTGGCATTTGTGGAAAACCCAAACCGGTTCTCGATCTCGTCACTATTGTAGAAGATGTTAGTGGTTTTATAATATAACTGAATTTCCTCCATTTAGTTTTATTCAAACCATTTTTTGCATCATAATTCTTATATGCCGCTCTTGTCTTTTTTAATATTTCACCATATATTTGATACTCTTCGTCACCAATAGATACTTCATCACTGCGTAGTATTGACGGATACTTCATAAATATTACATCATACAACTTAGGACTGCCAGGATACGTTCCCAATGCCTTAGTACCATACCACAATGTAATGTCCCCATTAGAAAAGCGCACCTCGGCGTTACCCATTCGTAGTTTGCCTGTATGGGGATCTAGACGTACACCGTATACAGTGTCATATTTATAGTGACCGGACTTTAAATTATCTAAATGTTGTTTGATCACGTCACATTTCTTTTCTGCACTACCAACGGATCTTTCTGAACCTGGGGTACTCATTAATGACGATCTTGGTGGTGTTTCCATATAATATGCTTCAGTTGCACTATTCTCCCCATCTTCACTGCTACCTTCAGATGTCGCGTTAAGCGTACTGGTACTAGCTTTTGCACTGCCTTGAGATTGCGTTGATTTTTGTGTCGGTGTTGGCGGCGCCTGGTTATGTGATTTTACCTGTGAGGCAGATATTACTTTTAAAGGTTTTGTTATGGGTTCATAAACCTTTTCAAGTGCTAATTGACTCTCAACATTTCTACGCTTCAGTGAATTAAATTTTTTACGCACAGAATCAGTAGCTTCAACTAGTTGTCGTTTGAGGTTTACTTCCCTTGCCATGTCTCCATCGATATTGCTATTGTGTTTAATCTTCATTTCCAGTGTCTAACCTCACCGATGTAATCTCGATGCTGTCTACAGGCCGATTGAATCTTTAATTCTAATACTTTACGGATATATGAAACTATCAAGTCCTTTCCTGTATCTACCCTCATTCACCTCTCTATCCTTATCAATTACAAGAAACCCATATTTGTCTTTCCAACACTCTACACACATTTCTTGAAATTGCTTAAAAGATATGTCTGGTGAGACATGGTCGGAGAAAATGTGATGTAAGTTCATATCATCCTGTCTGAACATCGCTATAAAATTAGCGTTGTCCCTAACAAGTTGCTTAGGTATGCGAGAATATGTTTGTGCCAAATAAAAACAGTCTACATTTCTATGGCGACCCATTGAGAAAAAGGTGCGAATTATGTCTTGCTTTTCACATATAACATCATCGAATATAAATATAGAATCAGGCTTGGCTTCAGATGGTTGCACTATTTCCGCATTATTATTAAAGGTGTAAAACCCCAATCCCTTAACTGGTGTTAATATGTTGCGCAAGTACTCATACTTGGGTTGATTTAAAGACTTTGAATATAGGTATATATTTGCGAAACGTAATCCAAGGGGGTGAGTAATTAGAGATATCATTAAGTTCGTCTTGCCACAATTACTTGGACCAATTAGAAGTCCACGAACAGTTGACGGAAGTAGTGACCCATGGCGCGATTCGATTTGTAATCCACATCCTACTTTTTCGTCTAAATTGTCTATAGGAAACTTCTGTCTCTGCTTTACAATACGCATTGTACCACGGTTGAAGACTATATAAATAGATCTATGCATTACAATTGTTATTTAAATGTTGTCAGTCAAGCAGCGCACAAGTAAGAACCGCCGTTTTTTAAAGGTCGGTAAGGGGGTAGTAAATTCCCTAATAAATAAGCTTCCATTTGAACTGCATTTACCCGGTGGTTACCAGTATTGTGGTCCAGGCACCAAATTAAAAAAAAGATTAGCGCGAGGCGATCCAGGTATAAACAAGCTCGACGCTGCATGCAAGCAGCACGATATTGCATACGACCAAAACTCGGGCGATTTATCAGCTCGACATAGAGCAGACTATCAACTTGAACAAGCTGCGTGGAATCGAGTTAAATCCAAAGAAGCAAGTTTAAAAGAAAAGGCTGCCGCGTGGTTGGTTACGACTATAATGAAGGGAAAACAGCGTCTTGGAATGGGATGTAGATCAACAAAATCTCGTAGTACAAAAAGAAAAAATATAATTAAAAAGAAGAATAAAAACAGGAAGAACGTTAGAAAGGTAGCCTTTGGTGCTGGGATAGTACGCAAGGTTCGTGATGATCTGCGTAAAACTGGTGGTAAGCGATCTGTAGCTAAGGATACTAGAAAAGTTATGCAAATAGCGCTTCAAGCTGCACGGCGACACATGAGATCAGTTGGTGGAAAACGAAATATTCGTACGCCTCGCATAATACCGATTCCGAAAGTTGGTGGAATTCTACCTTTAATACCTATTTTTGCGGGTTTATCGGCGTTAGGTAGCTTGGCAGGATCTGCAGCTGGTATAGCTAAAGCTGTAAATGATGTGAAAACTAGCAGAGAAGAATTGGCAGAAAAAAGCCGCCATAATAGACATATGGAGGCAATTGCTATAGGGAAAAGTGGTAAAGGGCTTTATTTGAAACCATATCGTAAAGGACTGGGTCTCTATCTAAAATCACAAAGTTCAAAAAACTACTAGACACCCTACCTCGAAAACCTCTCACCAACATCGATCTCAAATATTATGTTGAGAAGATGAAGGTGCCCCATTTTCGAGGTATATTTATGCGCGACACTTTACCAAATTCCGGACCGCATCGTAATGAATCCGCCATCATAAATTTGGATACTATAGATGGTCCGGGAACGCATTGGGTGGCATATAAAAAACGAGGTAGTTTGGTCACATATTTCGATAGTTTTGGAGATTTGCCCCCACCAAGAGAATTAGTCCTGTACTTGCGCAACGGTTCAAGGTTTACGGATAAAATCTACTATAATTATGAGCGCCAACAAAATTTCAACACAGTGTGGTGTGGCCATTTGTGCTTAAAGTTTCTTTCTTCAAAAGTTAAATAAAACTCTTCAAATGGCATGTGTGACCCCATCAATGGATCGAGAAGCAATTAAACGGATGGGCCACTCGTTGATTGCTTTCTCTAGACTACGCAGCTTGCTGAAGATGAGTAAACAGCAACTTTCAGATATGCCTAAAGAAGTAATAATTGCATGTGTCCCATATGAAATTGCATTAGTGTGGGATAAATTACCCAAACATCTTCAGGATGACATTGATATTTTAAAATATCAGTACTGTCAAGAACACTATTCTAATCAAGACGAAAATAATATTGATGTTAACGATGGTCCATCGCCTCGAAAAATATTTTGCTGCTACTGTAAAGTGGACGAGGTGAACGTGGCGTCAAAAAATGATGTGAGTATATCTCCATCACCGCCCAAAAAAAGAAGATTAATCCACGACTATTGCTGCAAATCGCAATAAAGACATGCAACAATCTCCAAAAAACGTCAGTCATGTCACACACTTTCACTTTATCAAGCCGCTCAAGCGTGCTCAGTGCAGAGTTTTATCCACCGATTGAACTAGATATAGGCAGTCGATATGGTCTGGGATTAACCGGATTTTATTCATACAACTCTATATTTAATATAGACGAGACGAACAATGGTTTCTGTTATAGGACTTCACCGAAAGCAGCTCCCACATTTCTCCACATACCGTACGGAGTCTATGAAATTGATGAAATATATAATGCAATACTGAAAGCTATGCCAACTAACAAAAATGAAGAAAAAGAAAAATTATTTCGACTGCGAGCAAACAATAACACAATGAAATGCGAGATAAGATCAAAATACGAAATTGACTTTACACAAGCAAACTCTATTGGTAGTCTGTTGGGATTTCAGCCGACATATTTAGAACCAAACAAGACTCATGAGTCAACACTCCCCATTGATATAATGAAAGTAAGAATGATACGTGTAGATTGCAACATTATTTCCGGAGCGTATCTGAACGCTCTTAAATCCCACACACTCTTTGAGTTTGATATTGATGTTGAACCTGGATACAAACTTACCAGGGAGCCAGCTAACATAATATATTTACCTGTTAGACCTGAAGGACGTCAGTTTATCGACAACATTACTCTACGCATATTGGATGACAACGGAGATTTAATTAATTTTCGAGGTGAAAAGATTATTGTGAAGCTAGAATTGAAACAATTTTAATATTAAGAGCAAAAAAAAATGGGTTTTCGATATAATCAGGAACGATTAGCACACTGCCGATATAAAGTGCTTAACGATAAAAAGAAGAGTGATTGTAGAAACCCATTCATTCAGCGTATACCTCTTAAACAGTTAAGACATAGATTGTCGGTAAAGGACCGCGCATTTCTTCAATCTATTGGGTTAGAACTGAGAGAAAATTAAATAATAATGACAGCTACTACATCTAGTGAAAAACTTGAAGTGTTCGACGAACCTGTGTTTGATCAGTCACTTATCAGTTTACATGAGCATACGTATAAACCATATGGGTCACCATATTATAGAAATTCTGATGAAATACGAATCCCTATCAATTTTCATGACCTTATACTCGACATTGCAGAAAGCTACATCTATATAGAAGGGAAATTTACACCTAGCGATGTTACCAAGCGGTGTTATTTATCCAATAATGCTCTAGCTTTCCTCTTCGAAGAGATTAGGTATGAAATGGGTGGCGAGCAAGTGGCTGTAGTTAGGAAGCCTGGCATCACTACCACAATGAAGACTATGGTATCATATGGACAGACACATCTGCGATCACTATTAACTACGGGTTGGGGCCTCAACGAACAGAAACAAGATATTTTAGATAGTACTAGTCATGTGTTTAGTGGTAGACTACCCCTTAAATACCTTATGGGTTTTGCAGAAGACTACACCAAAGGTATTTTAAATGTCAAGCAGGAATTAATTTTAATAATAGCTCGCTCATTCAAAGATTCCTACATTGGGGAAGTTGATGCAGATTTAGAAATTAACAAAATTGAATGGAAGATTAGACATATTGTGCCTGAGGATAGACAAAAGCTTAAACTACTAAACAGAATTAATAAAAGTAGTAATAATGCTAAAGTTAAGATGGCTTATCGTATGTGGGATCTCTATGAGCTACCTACTCTGCGCGATACTGCTTCTGATGTTTGGGCCGTTAAAACCACTAACAGTCTTGAGAGACCTAGATACATAATTATTGGATTTCAAAACAATAGTCACTCCAATGATAGAAGCAAAGATGTGACAAATTTTATACATGCAGATATTAATAATATTCGACTATATCTAAATGCCGAAGTATTTCCTTATGAGCGCTGGAACTTAGATTTTGATAAGAAATTGGACTCTGCAGCTTACTATGCCTATGAGAACTTCCAGCGTAGTTATTATGATAAAGATATGAGTGAACCTATGATGGATCTTGCAGAATTCAGAAAATCTCCATTATTTGTCATAGATTGCTCCCACCAACCGGATGCAATGAAATCATCCACCGTCGACATAAAGATAGAATTTGAAACCAGAAAGACGAAGTTCCCCGAACAAACTCGTGTGTATGCACTTATACTTCACGATACATATTTAAGCTACAGTGCATTGGATGGTTCAGTTCAAAACGGTTTTCTTGCTGCTAAGTAAAAAAAATATTTATTATGGAGCAAACAAAAAATACAGTTCCTATGCTGATAGTTGACTTACAAGGTTTTCAATGTAAAAACAGTGAGTTCATAGTGAAGGAATTGGCTGCTGTGTGCTGTAATACTGAACAACAAGCACATTACTTTTTCAAACCACCATATCCATTCTCATCACTTGCACGTGACAGGAAGATGCAATACCAATGGTTGGAGAAAAAATACCATGGTTTAAAATGGAGCCACGGATACATTCAACTGACAGAATTACCACTGATCCTTCAGCGACTTTGCCAGAATGTAGTTAATAATTATCAATGTCAATTACTATTAGAGGATGTCGTAATTGTATGCAAAGGCAGAATGAAGAGGAATTTTCTACTGCAACATCTAAGTCGGAATAAGATTATAGACTTAGATGACTATTTGCCCCATGCTCCCAGCCTTAAATCATTGAACATACCAAAATGTCTAGAACATTTTCAGTACAATAATATTACTCATTGTGCTCTTGCAAATGCTCATTTTCTTAATAGAAGTATTATAGATTTAAATATAAAATTACAGTGAGACTGTTTAAGTGTAAGGTATATTTTTCTAGATATGTAATAAAAATAGGCAATAAAATAAATATAATCTTTTAATGTGGTTTTTATTTATTTAACTTCATGATATAATTGTAAAAATAATAAATATCAATGAGATATTATACTGTTTATTACACAATTATTTATTTACAATAATATAACTTAAAATAAATATTATTTGTCTTCATCATCAAGTTGATGTTTTTCAATAACTCCAACTGGTAGGTACTTCACTAGGTCATACAGGAAGCGTTTTAATTTCATTCTAATCATAGACTCACAAAATTCATCTAAACTTAAAATGCCTCGAGAGTATTTGTCACATAAATTTGCTCCAGATTCATATGTATTACAAGCTTCTTCAACACGTCGAACTTCTTCAACATCCCAGCAGATATTTATATCGTAGACTAACGAATGCTGTGCATCCCTCCTTAAGTCCCATAGTTCACAAGACAAGCTTTCGATGGCTGATTTAATGTCTTCTGCCCTCACCCATCGTTGAGCTGAATATTGCATCCACATATTTTGTTGGTATCGGTTAAACTAAAAGCAAACAAATATATTAGAAATGCATATAAAAACTCTAAATTATTCACTTACTTAGGTAGGGTGTGAGCGCTATTTAAAACTGATGGAGTTATATTGTACAAATCAAGTTATTACCATTAACCAAAATAATAACGTTCCCATATTTTCGAATGAGATAGCAATATTACGCTTTATAGTACTCCTACCATTCTTTCTAACTGTATTTTATTATCTAGTAGAAAATTAAAACTAAGAACTAAAAAGTAACTAGTACAATTATTGTTTTTAAATTAATAACCTAAACGTATCATTGCACTGGATTTCGCTCCCACATATACTGGAGGACGCTGACCTAAATATGTCAACGTGTATTTACCACCCGATGAATTAATCTTATTGATTACATCTTCACTTATATTTTCTACAACTCGTTTGGGTAAAAATGATTTGAAAGTTGTTATTGTACTTTCCTCAAACAAATTTACGATGATTGATTTTCCAAACCGCGTATTGACCACTGACATTTTCTTTATGACATAGGCTTTGTCTTTAATTAATGATGTAATAGGCTTTTGCTCCAAAACCTCAGTACTCTCACTAATTATTGCATTAAGTGCTAATAAATCTTGTTCCGAAATTTCCATGGTTAAAATGGATGTGTACAGTGAAAGAACCGCAAAAAGTAATATAAAACTATTGCTCACTTGAAATAATTGAGGTGGTTGCACTACACTCACTTGTTAACTATTGAGTAATCAGAGATAGATTTGACTTTTGTCATACTATCACAGGCCATTTATAGTAATAGATCTGCCCCACTACAATAATTTTCCTTTCCCCCACCACATTAATTGCCTCCCACCACTGTAATTACACTTATACAATTACTCTTATTACCACCACCCACTATGCGATGCCCCCACCACCAGTGTATGTAACGCTCTAATTACCCCCACTACCATGCCAATTATCCATCCCCACCACAATAATTACACTAAGTACTCTCGTTATGCAATTACACTTATTACCCCCTCCACCACAATAATTACAGTAAGTACTCTCGTTATGCAATTGCTCTTATTACCCCTCACCACCACAATAATTACAGTAAGTGCTCTCGTTATGCAATTACTGTTATTACCCCCCTCCACTGCAATAATTGCAGTAAGTACTCTAGTTACGCAATTACTGGTATTACCCCCTCCACCACAATAATTACAGTAAGTACTCTCGTTACGCAATTACTGGTATTACCCCCTCCACTGCAATAATTACAGTAAGTACTCTCGTTATGCAATTACTTTTATTACCCCCCTCCACTGCAATAATTGCAGTAAGTACTCTAGTTACGCAATTACTGGTATTACCCCCTCCACTGCAATAATTGCAGTAAGTACTCTCTTTTCGCAATTACTGTCATTACCCCCCTCCATCATAATAATTACAGTAAGTACTTTCGTTATGCAATTACTCTTATTACCCCCCTCCACTGCAATAATTGCAGTAAGTACTCTAGTTACGCAATTACTGGTATTACCCCCTCCACTGCAATAATTGCAGTAAGTACTCTCTTTTCGCAATTACTGTCATTACCCCCCTCCACCACAATAATTACAGTAAGTACTCTCGTTATGCAATTACTGGTATTACCCCCTCCACTGCAATAATTGCAGTAAGTACTCTCTTTTCGCAATAACTGTCATTACCCCCCTCCACCACAATAATTACAGTAAGTACTCTCATTATGCAATTACTTTTATTACCCCCCTCCACTGCAATAATTGCAGTAAGTACTC
The DNA here is from genome assembly GCA_963583905.1 of Stenurella melanura. Taxonomy (NCBI): domain Eukaryota; kingdom Metazoa; phylum Arthropoda; class Insecta; order Coleoptera; family Cerambycidae; genus Stenurella; species Stenurella melanura. Next base: position 20,531,724 of record OY757316.1, read on the forward strand.
TAGTTACGCAATTACTGGTATTACCCCCTCCACCACAATAATTACAGTAAGTACTCTCGTTACGCAATTACTCTCATTACCCCCCTCCATCATAATAATTACAGTAAGTACTTTCGTTATGCAATTACTCTTATTACTCCCCTCCACTGCAATAATTGCAGTAAGTACTCTAGTTACGCAATTACTGTTATTACCCCCTCCACCACAACAATTACAGTAAGTACTCTCGTTATGCAATTACACTAAGTACTCTCGTTATGCAATTACTGTTATTACCCCCCTCCACTGCAATAATTACAGTAAGTACTCTCGTTATGCAATTACTCTTATTACCCCCCTCCACTGCAATAATTGCAGTAAGTACTCTAGTTACGCAATTACTGGTATTACCCCCTCCACCACAATAATTACAGTAAGTACTCTCGTTACGCAATTACTCTCATTACCCCCCTCCATCATAATAATTACAGTAAGTACTTTCGTTATGCAATTACTCTTATTACCCCCCTCCACTGCAATAATTACCCCCCACCACTCTAATTACCCCCCACCACTCTAATTACCCCCACCACTCTAATTACCCCCACCACTCTAATTACCCCCACCACTCTAATTACCCCCCACCACTCTAATTACCCCCCACCCCACCACATAGGCCCCGCCCACCTATGACGTCACGAAAAGTGGTGGGGGGAGTATCCAGCTCCGGCTTAAGTCCTCTACTAAGAGTTATTGTGATCCAGGTATAAATAGGACTTGCTGCAATTATTTGGCGGCAAACTCTATTATTAATTCCTCGTTAAGGCACATGGGAGTAATACCGATTGCAAATCAATTATTCCTTTTGACAAATACATGCATATAAGTTATAAACCCATAAACAGAATATTATTAATGACTGTTATAATACGAAGTTAGCACAATATGTCGAATTACTTTCCCGATACTAGGAAGTACTGACTTTAAGCATTTACAGACTCAAAATAAATTTGCCAACCGAATTAACAATACTTTTCTTTTAGACAGCATATAAGCAAGTAACTGGGTGTTACAGAAAACCGAGTCGATGTTCATGAAGGTGCAGTGAAAATTTTTATGTAAAAATCCTCCTTACTAGCTGAAAAGTACAAAGTATAGCAGCCAGAAGTCGATCCCGGGGAGGGAAGCTTGGGCGGGCGGTCAAACGCCTTAATTTTTAATTAAAATAAAGTCTTTGAGTGCAGCTCTGAAATGATGTGTAGTTATAGTTTTTAACTATAGAAATATATAAATAAATAAATAAATAAATGGGATGTAATTTTAGGACAAGAAATATCAGCCCAAAAGCTGAAAACAAATTAAAAAAAGTACGCCCGTACAGGATTCGAGCCGAGTAATCCGCTCTGAATGTCGTCGTTTAACGCGATGAGCTACGGTCGGGGTGGACTTGAAATTTCAATTGGTTTCATCGGAAAAAGCAAAACATGAAATTTTTAAATGTTCATAACTAAATAAATACATCCTACATGTAGAAGCTCTAGAACCCCCACTAAAACTCAGAAGAAATTTATTGAGCTAGAAACTTTTGTTAAAAGTTAATATTAATAATCCTCCACTTTTAAAAAAAATATCAACACTCAATACCTTCGAACTACAAAATAAATATTGAATTAAAAAAACTCTCTACCTCTCGTGTCTGCATTCCGTGAATGCTCCTATTTCGTCTCAAAAATTCAAAATAATACTATCCACTTCAATAACTTCAATTATTTTTCTCTGTTTACCGATCTGACAGTATATGTACCACAATGTAGCGAAAATCTGAGGATGAGTATAAACTCTCTAAATACAACACTCGGAAAATTTCCAGATTCCGAGCTAATATACACAGATGCTTCCAAGTCTTCTAGTGGAACAGAGTGTGTGTGTTATATACCTTCTAAAAATATTGAGACCAAAATAAAACTTATGCAAGAGTGCTCCATTTTTACAGCCGAAGCGACAGCCATCTGTGAAGCCATCAAGTTTATACAAACCTCAGAATTTCCGAAAACTGTTATCGTTTCTGATTCATTATCGGCATTACAAAACACCACTACTTTTAGAATTAATGATAATCCCCTTATTATATATTATATATTAAGAACTTAGTTTGAAATGTCTTTGATGAAGGAAAAGAGTTATATTTTATATGGGTAAAAGTACACATAGGATTGAAGGACAACGAATATGTTGATTATCTAGCCAAGAACAGCATAGATGTAGGAATCCCCTCCAATTATAAATTATGTTTCCCAGATGCAACGAATATACTAAGATCTAAATTAAGAAATCATTGGGATTATGTGTGGAAAGAATCAACCTTTATAAAACCAAATAAATATTCGTTAATTCAATCTGAACTGCCTCATGACTTGTGGTACAAAAAATATAAGCATTCAAGAAAATATATTACAACGATCATACGTTTAAAATTTAGTCATGCATGCTACCCTGCACATTTGTTTAGAATAAACGTTTATAATTCTGATATTTGTGAATATTGTAACATTACGGGTGACCTAGATCACATATTTGTTGAATGTAAAAAGCACACAGAAGAATCTGATAAGCTATATACTTAATAACATAATAAGAAATGGCAAAATCTCGACACCCTGTAATATACTTCATCTGTTATCCTTAAATAAGAAAAATATTTTTAATTATCTAATTGAATTTTTGGAAGAGACGAAAATTAAGTTATAGGTCAGTAGGTTAGCCTTGTTCCTTATGTTATATATATCTTCCTAACCGTGGTCTTGTGTTGTGCGTCAGAAAAATGTCCTGATAGACCCCTGGACGAGAAGTTTGTGACCCATGTACATCCCTTGTCTTGTGACTGTGTGATTGACATATATGTCATGCTTGTTATTGGTTAGGTTCTTCTTCTTCTTCTTTTAGCGGGGCGCTTGGAGATCGCCGCACTCAGGCCTTGCGGCCCATTGTGCTACCGCTAACAAATTAGGGAGCTCCCCCGTACAGACCGGATTCCAGCCCAAAGGCTGAAATCCTTCCCACGGGAGAACTCCTTATTTCCTCCAGCATTGGAAAGCCAGTGCCGAAGTGTTTGTGACTCAGGTTCATCAGTCCTGGGCAAAAAGTGAGAACGTGGATGGAAGTCTCCTCCTCGTCCTCACAGAACCTGCAATCGGGGTGGTCAACCACCCCCATTGTGTGTAGGTGTTTCCTAAAAGAGCCATATCCGGTCAGGAGGCCTGTTACGGCTCTAATTTGCTTTCTGCTTAGACGCAGAAATTGCTTTGTTCTCTCCGGCAAGGGTCCTGAGATTAGGAGCTTCGCTTGCCGGAGTCCAGGATAAGAATCCCAGAGGTCAATGAACTGGGAGCGAGTCCAGTTATCTATTAACCTCTTGGCTTGGGATCTAGGGTAGCCGAGAGCCGGCTCCGGACCGAGCAGAGGTTTACGAGAGCCCCATCTGGCCAGAGCGTCGGCCCGCTCGTTACCCTCAATGTTGCTGTGTCCAGGCACCCAGAGAAGCCTGACCCAGTTTGATGAGCCAAGTTCGCAGAGGGCCTGTTTGCAGTTTTGGACCACTTTTGACTTGGTCCGATTCGATGCAAGGGCCTTGAGGGCCGCTTGGCTATCGCTACATATATATATGTGTTTATTGGAGTATTCCTTTCGGATATTCTCCTGTGCGCAGACCAAAATAGCAAAGATCTCGGTCTGGAATACCGTGGCGAATTTGCCCAGGGCATAGGAAAGCTCAGCCCTGGGCCTTTCCCCAAATATACCCGCTCCGGTACTTTCCTCTAACCTCGATCCGTCTGTGAACCAGACAATATCTGCAGGCCTTAGTATGTCCTCGAGTTGTCTCCAGTCTTCCCTTTTCGGGAAGACTACCTCGAAGGGTTGTGCGAAGGAGAAGGAAGGCATCACGTCGTCACTCCTGGCCTCCAGAAGTGAGTGGGCTCCTATCGCATCAGCTAGGGCCCTTGTGTGTCCTGATTATTCTCCTCCTTTCATCCACTGACCTCCGCATTCCAGTCTGTAGGCCGCTTTCCGAGCCTCGGCCACAATCACTAGGTGAAGGGGCGCAAGGTCCAGAAGGACCTCAATATTGGTTACGTTAGTATTTTAATTATTAATTTGTATTTATTCAATTGTAGCTGGCTGTATGGCTATAAGCCTTTATGACAAGAAAAAGAAAAAAAATAAACAAATACATCAGCAGGAAGGCTTCGTAATGCCGATATCGGAAGATCGAAATTGACATTTTCACTGCATCGTTAATTGCATAGGTAAAATCGAAAATTCGACCCGCCAGAAGTGAACGAAAAATAGTATTTTTTGGCATTTCGCGAATTTGATTTGTTTTCTGTTGCAATAATATCACTGGTACATCAATAACAAGAAAATCCAGAGGAATAGGGAGACTTTAAATATAAAAACAAAATCCTTTGACCAATGTCAAATTTTAGTAATTTGAACAATTTTCTTACAACTTTACCGACTAGTGGCAACGTTTAATCCCCGACCTATGGTTCTGGAAATAATTTTACGCATTTCTATAGTTAAAAGCTATAACCACACAAATTTTCAGAAATGCACTCAAAAATTTTATTTTTATTGAAAATTAACGCGTTTGACCTCCCCCCACGCTTCCCTCCCTGAAATGGACTTCTGGCTGCAGAGCTATGTACTTTTCAGCTAGTAAGGAGGGTTTTGGTATAAAAATGTACACTTCACCTTATCATTTTTAATTTACATAGCCAGACTTTAAGCTATTAGGTTGAAAATAGTATAGTACGACGAATCACAGGGTTATCCATAGGGACTCGTCAACCAATTTTTTTTGTTATTATTACTACAATCGTTTCAACCCAAATCAAACCTTCCAAACATATTCTATTAGGGACGGTAATGCTTTTGTGCTAGTCGATGGTTACCATCGCTATAATCCTAGCATGCAGTTAGAGATTAAATATCTCCGAAATATGTCCAAAACTTATCATGTGTGTCATGCACATCTGATTTGTTTCACATACTTATTCAGTTAGACATTTGTTTATTTCTACCATTATACATATTGAACTTCAATGTACTCAAGAGTTAATTCAATCCATTGAATTCTTTTGTTTGCAGGTGAACACCTTCTGCGATTCAAGACCCTATACAGAACTCTAACTTCAACAGATTAAGGTAAATAGAAACTGTATTCACTCATTTCATAGTGATACCGATGAAATATAAATGCATCTATAAAGTCATTATTTAGGGATAAGCGGCAATATGCTGCTGAAGTGGTAATTTGATAGTTTCATGATAATAATAATTTTAAACAATTCAGAATTACGGTTAGATATTGTCATATTTAGATATCATAAAAACATTTGTTTTTCTAGAGTCTCTTACTTCTGACGTATACGACATGGACTTGGAGTTGGACAGGACTATACAAAACAAATAAATAATTTCTATTTCCATTTGAACAGAGGTGCAAAAATCACTAAATGGTAATTTTCTGAATCGCTGTTCACAGTAAGAAGCGGTACTTTGGTAATTTCATGATCAATAACTAATTTTAAACAATAGAAGTCGAAATTATGTTTTTAAGTTAACGAATTTAACTTAAATTACCAGGGCAAAGTGATTTTTCCTGCGTTGGTTTTTCATGCAGTCTGGTAGCTTCAACAAAGAAATGTAATATATGCTTTACTCTTATGACTACATGAATAGTAACAAGACGGTCTAGCTCTATAAAACTATGACAAATTATTCTAATAACAATTTATCTACCACTTTAACGTAAAAAGGTATTGATAGTGAAAGACTTAATGCCAATGCGGACTATGCGAAGAGAATATATTATCGTGCAGATTTCCAATAAAAAAATAGCACAAGATCTGCATAAATAATGAGTAAAGATGCCTTTATTGATTCTTAATAAATCTCTTACGTCCATTTATACATTTCACTTGGAAATAAGAAAAACAAGTTTGTTGAAGAAAATAGGCCAACCAAAACTTGACGTGATAGAATACTCACATTAGTCTCCAGCTTTTATCCTTGGTTTTCTAGCCCATACGAGTGGCTACTTAAGAAATAGGTGTTGACAATCAGGCATAACACTAATATTTATAACCTGTAATATGAAAATGTTTGTTTGAAAATATTTTTAACACCGTGCCAATTCACCTGAGACCAAGTCTAGAAGATTTAAATTTAGTTGGGAATTTAGTGCTTGCTAGGATGCATTTTAAAGGTGAGGGAGCATAGTTATCTAAAGGATATAAAAAAACGAGAAACAGATTATTGCGTAAAATTATCCTTTTTTTGGCATTAGGACAGTGTCCATACAGCCAGGAACTACGTTACTATTACGTCACATTTCTAAACCAAGGAAAAAAAACAAAAAATAAATTACAAAAGCACATATGCCAACTAAACAACCTTTTTTTTTAACATCTACAGGAAAGTACAGGGTCACTCGCTTCTCGCCCAGGGGTAACATCTACAGGAAAGTACAGGGTCATTCGCTTCTCGCCCAGGGGTCATTCAGGGCTTTTAAACATCAAAGACACACAGGTGGACCACGGTTAGTTTTCTACACAAGTAAGGTTGAAAACAAAGGCAGCAAAACTAACCTACTCTAAAGTTTTATATTTGTTTTCCTTAAAAACTGTATTATGCAAATGATAATATCTTCCCTTTGCAAAACTAATAGATATTTTTATACTTACAGCCTTTCCAAAATTATTTGAGCCATTACACCCAGAATATTTATATCAATAAAATAGAATAGAATAAAATAAAAAAGAATAGAATTTTCTGTGTTATGCTGGGAAGTTGGCCCTGTGGACCTCAAGATCCTCACTTACTGATATATGTCATCTTTCACCCCGCAGAATTTCACCTGTACGACTTCCAAGCCAAGGTCAGACACTTCATATCTTCATTTATATTTTGTAAATATTTTCCCAGGCATTATAGGTTTTTTATAGATTAAATATCGTGTGCCTTCTGCAATTCTTATCTGAGAAATTTTTTTGGATCATATTGTATTAATAGAGCGAATTGAGAATAATACAAATATACTTTATTTATGGCACTGTTTTGTTTTTAAATTAGCTTACTAGCAGTACTATATATACTCACCGTAAAACATTTCATTTATACATACATAAAAGAGAAAATTCTCCCAATATTACTTTATTTCCCTCGGGATGTATTGAAAAATAACATCCCGTTGCCAACAGGAGTAAGTATTTGGTAAATAAAGCGTCTCTTATGATCGACCAAACGAAAATAATACACTTACAAGGAAGATATGATGAAAAAATATTAACACGAGGAATTACTTGCACTGCATTTACACTATTTGTAAAGGTACATTTTCCAGTATACAGATTCGGAAATTGTAGTTGGTAATATGTAAACGTATATCTGCGCAGGCAAACCATGCCTTGCCGTAGATGAACGCAGGGCATTGGTATTCGTTCATAGCACCACTGCTTGGCTTCGTCGTTGATCCCACGCATTCTGCTTTGTGTTAACAAGAAATTAACGAGAATAACATTTCATAGGTAGTGTAAACAACAAACAGAACCGTATTAAAAAAACCCGCAAATTAAATGTATTTTTAATATACTCAGGTTACATATTTCGTAGAATAGAAACAAATGGTTTATTTTAGGATATCATTGCACATTTTATATTCAAGGTAAATAGACACTGTTAAAACTTGCATTTATTGAATTGAACATTTATTTGCGTTATCCAGATAGACCGTCTCGTCGGGGTACAAAGTTCTTATTATTTTAATTAGTCCGGGACTAGCAAAACCACCATATTGTTACTATTTAGCCACGCCTACTGATGCCGTTTCTGTATAGGAAATTTGTATAGGATGTCGTCTGCCTACCTTCTAACTCAATGACTGCGAACTACAATTTCTGAATCTGTATATAAATGTTGCCATATAGGAAATATTAATGCAACTTAAAGGTAGTTAAATTAAGGTAAATGTAGTTGATGCCAAGTATTTAAATTTAAGTTTTAGTGCAAACACGTCAAGTTCTAAATTGATACTGTCAAGTAAAAAAGGTCAAGTGCACGGTAAAAATAATAGATGTTCAGTCAATATATTATATGTTCGGTACACATTGTTTGATGATCGATTAAATAATGGAATATTAGCAAATTATATTAATGTTAGGTTAGGTTAGGTTAGGTCAAGTTCTAAATTGATACTGTCAAGTAAAAAAGGTCAAGTGCACGGTAAAAATAATAGATGTTCAGTCAATATATTATATGTTCGGTACACATTGTTTGATGATCGATTAAATAATGGAATATTAGCAAATTATATTAATGTTAGGTAGAAAATGTGAGCTGCATGGTAAAATTAACAGATGTTCGGTAAACATTCAAGACATGAAAAATTGATATTGTGGGATGCTCAATAACATACTGGAAGTTCAATAAAAATGTAAGAAATGTCAGCTAGATAATGTGGATGCTAGACATGGTTAACTTAAGAGACATTTGCGCTGAATCCGACAAGTCATACCTGTTTGATGATTTTTAATCGATTGTGTGTACTTTGTTTGTTGCAACGATTTTGATCAGAGGTTACTATTTTACTACATGTCTGCATTAAATACTTACCATAATATTACTTTCACATCCAGTGGATTGGAAGTATAGTAATGGTAAAAAAAAATTCAAATTTTTTTTTTCTTGAAATAGGTTTAAAATGTCATCAAACGTTGAGACTTTAAATTTGAGGGAAAAAAATTCTGTCTGTCTGTCGGTCTGTCTGTCTAACTTTTTTTTTGTCCGCACGTTTGCTCCGGAACGGTTTAATATATTGGCTTGAAATTTTGCACATGTATAAACTATAACAAGATCTGGAACTGGATTGTTTTTTGAACATATCCGGTGAAGAGTTGGAGGTAAATAGAGGTAAATAGGGGGAAATAAGTAAAGCAAGCGGGTAAGAGTACAGAAACTTGAAATTTGGTGTATGTACTAGAAGTCAAGGCCTAAATTTTTTTAATAATATTTTCCATCCCCCCACCACCCACCATTCTATTATTAAAGGGGTTGATAAAATAAAATTGAGATATTCACTTGAAATTTGGTACACGCATATATTATAATGACGTCAGGAACTATATTATATTTTGGGATTATTCCGCTGAAGGGTTGGGGGTTAAATAGGTGAAAATAAGTAAAGCAAGCTGGTAACAGTACAGAAACTTGAAATTCGGTATATGTACTGGAAGACAAAGCCTCAGATTTTTTATAATATTTTTCAACCCCTCCACCACCCCTATACCATTATTAAACGGGGTGAAATTGAGATATTCACTTGAAATTTGGTACACGTTTGTATTATAATAACATCTACTAGAACTAGATTATATTTTGAGATGATTCCGTTGAGGGGTTGGGGGTTAAGTAGGGGCAAATAAGGGAAAATAAGTAATGCAAGTTGGTAAGAGTACAGAAATTTGTGTACATACTAGAAACGAAGGCCTCAGGTTTTTCCATGCCCCCACCACCTCCACTCCCTTATTAAAAGAGTTGATAAAATTAAATTGAGATTTTCACTTGAAATTTGGTACACGTATGTAATATAACAACGTCTGAAACTAGATTATATTTTGACACGATTCCGTTGGAGGAATGGGGGGGGGGTAAGTAGAGACAAATGGGGAAGAAGAAATAAAGTATGCCGCAAGAGTATAGAAACTTGGGATTTGGTGTATATATGTAATTTTCACATACTAGAGTGCAAATATAGTCAAATTGTTTTCTTTAAAGGGACTGGGACGAAAAATCTGGATGTGGAAGTAGTGATTCCTTAGGCAGCGGTTTATTATTTACGTAACAGGCAAGATCAATTAAATTATGAGTAGTAAATATTTTACAGTGCATAAAAAAATTCAATTCCTATAATGCTTCATGTGCAAATATATTATTATACTTGGCTTTAGAGAATCTAGGCCTGTAATAATACCATTCAGTTTTTATAAATCTGCACCGTTTTTTAAGTTTTGATTCTTACAAATGGTCCGAGTAACAACGTGGTTTTCGTTGTGGAAGATCTACTATAGTGACTGTAATAACATTTTATAACCATATTATTCAATATACAGAGGCAGTGGAATGCATGATTGTTGGAATATTTTTTAATTTCTACAAAGCATTTGACTGCATCAATATACAATATTACTAACTATGACTAATATGGGATTAGAGGACAAGGGCTAAACTGGATCAATTCATATTTAACCAATCGCCAATAGTATCTAGTAGTGAAAATATGGTATACAGAGCCCATTCTGAATGTTCACTTTTAAGTATGGAAATTCCACAGGGTTATATGTTAATCATATTATATGTTAATGACCTTCATTGGATTGTATGTAATAATTTCTTGTTAATGTATGCTGATGATCATTCTAAACTTCAGATTTTACGCATAATGTGTAAGTAAATGTAATAATGTTATAGAAGAAGTATATAGATTTTTCAATCAACATGAGTTGTATTTCAGTGCAGTTAGAATTCAGTTGCCTCAGTTTCACAATAAACAGGAGAACTGCAAGTCCACCTCTTTTCAGGTCAACGAGTCATTTATAACGGGTACTCATGAAAGTATAACATGTTAAGTTTTACATATTGATTACTGTTCGAGTTGAAAATCACATTGTGAATATCTGATTTCCAAGTTAGCATCAATTACGTTTTTGTTTAATAATATTAGGACCATTATCAGGGAACAATTACTTGGTTTGCACTAAGCCCAAATGAAGTCTAGATTGAGGTAGTACAAGCTTAATGAAGGAAATATGCAATAGCGAAGCTCTAGAAATATCTAGAGTTACGCATTGTCTCTGATATTACTAATCATTAAGTTACATGTAAATCAGGTAACTAAATAGAGTCTCTACATAGTCCTTGCTTAATTAATTTGTTAGAAGTTGTTAATGAGATATAGGTAGTTAAGTCTCCCTCTTATTTACACTAAACCGGATTCTGTTTGAAACAAAGTTAGAAGCAACTCCGAATATGTTTTCCACCTGGTTCATACAAGATTCAACGCAAATTTATTAGTTTTCGTTAACGCGTTATGTCAAATAGTTATTACCAGGAATTAAGGCAGGCTATGCAGCTTCATACAAGCCTAAATGAAACACCTGTGGTGCTTTAGTGCCGTACAAATGCTCCCAAGTTACTCACTTTGTCATATTTTCTGTCCAGATTTAATTAAAATTATTAATAATAGTAATATATTTATTCCAAGAGACAATTTATTTACACTAGTATAGGAACAGTCGACAGTGTGGACACGTTAAAATACTAAAATTTTATGTAAAATGCAACGTTAACACAAACATATTACATATTTCAACACATGCAAATTGATTATTAATTTAACATACATACAGGGTGTAATCAGTTTCATGTCATTAAAAAAATTGGTAATGGGAACCGACTAGACAAACAAAAAACCTTTATCACTTTTCCCTCTAGGGGGCACTTTGAAAAAAAATGATCTAGGTCAATATTATTAATATTATGGTAGACAACTATTGAGAACCACTGCTTTTCTTAGTCAATGGACTTCTAATTTGTAATTATACAACTTTTGAATTGTCATAAAAAAGTGCTCGCCGGCACACGCGGTGGTCTACGGTGTCAATGGATCATCAATCGCCTTTGATGGACCGCCCCAACTGAACTGAGGCAAGTATAAAGAGGTAAATAATTCGTTCTCTCTTCGTGCACAATTGCAAGCAAATAATGGCCATAGAGGTTTAAACAGAGCATTTCTTTACATGTGTGTTTTTTAATTTGGAACAAAATATTGGATTGTTTATAATTTAGAAAATTTAAATGTGGTTTACTAACATTTGTAACATAAATGAGTGTCCTTTGTTAAAAGCTTACTACCTACATAAATGATTCAAAATCTCTGCATCTGCATCAATACACAGTTCGGTACGTCGAATAAGGACATACGCACTGCGTTCAACACTAAACACTAAACTATCAACTAACGTTGTTAATAAAAGGAAAATAAAATAAAAACTTGGTACAAAAGCCAAAAAGGAATACAAAAAATACGAACAAGTAAGTTGTGTCTGTACGTAATCAACAATTTGCCAACTTGAACGGTAAGTCAATAAAATAAATCTTAACTATAAATACACAATGACGCGAAATTCAAAAATAAGAAAAACAACGAACGGCGGCGGGTTGGACGTGTGTACATAACGAAACACCCACAGTAACTAAAATATTTCACAAGGGAGAGATATAGTTTTCTTCAGATCAGATCTAGATCTAAACCTACCTCAATATTCCAGCAGTTCTCAAAAAATTTTATTGAAAATTTGCGGAATTTTTGTTAATTTTTTTCTCCAAAACTATGAGCTTTAGAGCCCATGTTATATAAGGTTTGTTTGTTTGATATTTTTTATTTCAAGAAACAGTATATTAAAGTATTTATTTAATTCCCATATGGGTTTGGCTGTTTCCAAATAACTTTAAATTATGAGAAAAGATAGTTCAATCCTTATTGTACTTTGTAAACAGTTGTTTGATGAATATTTTTAGCAAATATCTTTGACATATAGAAAAATTTTGTATATAAACACGGTAAACTGAATAAACCTGAAAAAAAAAATGGTCCTGCATACTTACTCTGCCGATATCACTTGATATACCCTAAAATATACCATAGCTCAACTAGATAAGCCACGACAATGATAAATAGCTACACAAATGGCCCTACTAGTAATTTCTCTGAACCAAAACAATGTGTAACTTAATGAGGAAGTTTCATAAAAAAATAATATGATTACCATTTTTTTTATTCAAGAGCATTATTTAGCTGTTTCATTTTTTTTTCTTTAAAATTTATTAAACTTATTTATGATTGCATGTGTCTTTCCCGACTTCATCCAAATATAATCACTAAAAGCTAAGTAAATGTAAATGAACTGAAAGTTACTCAACGTTGTGGTTATAATTTCTTGAGGTTATGTAATTCACGTAAATAAGTAGTTGAAATATACACGGTTTTATAGTAAAATCTCTTCCGAACAATTTTTAAAGCAGAAACAAGATGTAAAAATGGTTGAAAAAAAATAATAAAGATGATTTCCATATCATGTACAAAATAAATGATCCAAGCGGCAGGTAAATTATTGTGAGAAGCACACCACCTCGCTGACTTTTTATATACGTTTCAAGACCCCCCCCCTCAGTATCCCAAATGCACAAAATTCTGTATTTTTTACATTCCGAGAAGGGGAGTGCCTAACAGGTGCAAAAATTGTGTTTCAATTATTTCGGCTTCTATTTTAGCTATGACACCAGCCAGCGTAGAGGCCGCTTCGTAAACTTTAACTTTGCTTCTCATAACTGTCGTCGTAACAGTAATGGTTATCGATTGGGGGTGGGGCAAATTTTCTCGAAGCAACTGTTTTTTTAAATAAAATTGTTTATTCTCAACGTGCTTTTACTATTTTAACCATTCTGTTATCATTTTATAACTTTATAACGTTAGTAAAGGCTAATGTTTAGGAAGTTAATAAAGTTAATAATTAATTGTTTGACTGTTTAACATTGTGATTTTTGCATGGTATGAATGTGCAGATACACAAATGGAAAACATCGAACAAGGACCAAAACGAACTCGAAGATCGCAGTAAAAAATTACAGAGTAGCAACAGTAACGGAATCGTGGAATATACCACCACGTAAAAATAATGGGCTTGGGACGCTACCTCTGTGGTGGTGTGGAAAAGAGTCAACATGAAATGTATATTGCATTTTAATGTTTGAGTAATATGTATGTATGTTCAAATGTAAAAAAATGCGAAGAAGCGCGAAATAAAATTAATACACTAGCACAGAATAATTAAATATGTATTCGCATTAACTAACTAACCCCTGAATAAATAATAAAAATGAGTTCATATAAGTATAAAAGAGTAAGAGCACGTTGAAAACAAACGACTTGATTAAAAAATAAATTGTTGCTCCGGAAAAGTTTGCCCCACCCCCCAATCAATAAACGTTGAGGAGCAAAGTTGTAGTGATAGAAGCGACCTCTACACTGTTGTCGTCGCTTTTCACTTAGCTTCAATAGTATCCGAGATAATTGAGAAACAATTTTTGCAATTGTTAGGTCCATTCTTCACCCCCGCGGGACTTGAGAAATATAGAATATTGTGCATATGGGATATTTAAAGGGGGCTTAAAACGTATGTAAAAATCAGCGAGGTAGGTGAGTTTCTCACAATAATATAGGGAAATCTCCCTATCGTCTGGACTACAAGAACTTGTCTAGAGATCCCATATGACTTCCAGAATAAACTAAAAAAAAAAAAATCCTTGTTTCAACACAATTCCTTTTTCACGAAAATTGTCTCTTATTTTCGTTCACTATAAATGCTGCCAAGTTACCCACTTTGTCATATTCTCTGTCCAGGTTTAATTAAAAATAGCAGCTTATTACGATAAAAGAGTTCTTTGGAAGACATAATAAACCGAGAATTTAATTGGTTTGGGACCTAGATATGTGACTGGCTAGGGATGTATTAATTACTGTAGCTTTTAATTGCTAGGATATGAATGAGAAACCTAGATTAAGTGTGCTGTGAATGGGCTGTAAGTCTAGCGTAATCGGATATAATAATTGTACGTCAGAAGCTTCACAGAACACGCGAATGTGTTCAATAAAATAATGAGGCTGGCGTCGAAACGTAAAGGCTCGAAATTTCGATTCTGAAGCGTGACTGGGTGAGTATACAAGTTTTGTCTGTGCACAATAGTTAAAGGAATTCTTCCAGCTGATACAATGTGACCAACTTAATATCGCAACACCCCTGTATACCTGTTAATTGATGCTTGATTAACTACAAACTTGGTGATCAGAGAAGATCGATAAGGTGATTCTTGGAACTTAGTAATATGTTATACATATCAGTAGCGTGCGATTTTAAGGGAGTTTGAAAAGTCGATTTTTCAAAAAAAGTATTAGCGATTTATTAATTCGAATTTCGGTTTCATGATATATGATCATGAGCGACATTTAAAACACCCAGATACCAATTTTAAGTGAGATCACTTCTCTGGTTACTGAGATGTAAGCCCCAACACTTAATTTTTGAACTGATTGTGCATTTTCTGAAAATTCACGAGACGTAGACCAAGTAAATATAGGTTTTAACGGATATAAATTAGTGACCACAATGTTTTCGCAGCTACTTTGGGAGAGGTAATAGGAGGGACTTCTCATTTCGTGAGTCAAAGAATATCATTTGCATCATCGTTTTTTATCAACAATTAAAGCGGAAAACCAGTTTTCTTAAAATACTGGAAAAACTATCGGTCGTAGAGGTAAGTGAAGTATAGGTGATTTGTGCACAATTAAAAGCCCTGCATTATGAGACTTTCCAAATTAATATCGCTCCAGCGGCAAAAAAGTAATAACAGAAAAACCTGCAGTATGTATTAATTAAGTTATGAGTTCTCATAAATACCGTCATACTATCATACTGTCAACTTCATTGCTTATTTTTGAGAAAAGTAGTATAGAACTGTGAAAAGCAATAATCACAATTTTGGTTCTGGTTTTCCGCAAAAAAAATCCATTTTCTTACGGGCTATTGTCAATATATCGCTTCACATTGAATGAGAGAGCACAGAATTTTACAGATTTGTATTTA
Organism: Stenurella melanura; assembly: GCA_963583905.1. Classification (NCBI taxonomy): domain Eukaryota; kingdom Metazoa; phylum Arthropoda; class Insecta; order Coleoptera; family Cerambycidae; genus Stenurella; species Stenurella melanura. The sequence continues at coordinate 20,547,461 of OY757316.1, forward strand.
CCACTCCTTGTCTACGGTCCATATGGATTTGATCCGCCTGTCACATAGATATATAGGTGGGATTAGATGCTTAGCGAATTTAGTTTGTCAACACCTACCTTGTTCAGAGATTTTGTATGCCATAAAACATAAAACAAAAAATACGTATGAACTATTTGTATCGTATGATCTGTACGAGGCAGTGCAGTATAGCCAGGCAGCGTTATAAATTACTTAATTCTAGTGAATATTTGAACAAATTATTAGTTTTATTATTGTGTTTGAGTGATTTTTTGCAACTAATTGTTTAAAATGGCATTTTGGAGGCCTTACGATAGTAGTGTCAATGAAACTGATGATTTTGATACAGAGCCTGTACAAGCGGAATTTGAAAGTAAGGAATTACATGTTCAAACTCAAAGGGTTATTTTGAACATTTACTCATCTTTAAAAGGCGAAAATATTGATTCTTCATATAATCAAATTGTGAAGAGGATTGTGAATTAACCAAATTTAGCCGTACTACAACTTATAGGGTTATTAGAGCCGGGGATGTAGTTGATCATTCTATTAAACGGAAAAGAGTTGGACTAAAACTTGACAACGCGTCCAAAGATGTCATTCGTCGATTTGTATATGACTTTTAGAATGAACAGAAGGTGCCCACATTAGAAATGATTAGGGATAAGTTACGCGACTATCCAGATTATAACTATAAATCATTAGATACTATGCGAAACGTTTTGCTCGATTGCGGTTTTAGGTACAAAAAATTGGACAAACGAATGGTAGTTATGGAATCAGCACGCATCGTTGATCATCGACACGAGTACCTGCGCAAAATAAAAGAACACCGAGATGCAAATACAGACATAATTTACCTTGACGAAACATGGTTTGACACCCATCATGTAGTTCAATACGGTTGGGTAAATACCACCAAAAGTGCTCCATGTTCTAGGGCAAAGATAATTATAATTCTACGTGTTGGAAGTATATCAAGCAATCCTCTGCCGACTACCACGAGCATATTACAGCCGAATTATTTGAGAAGTGGCCAAAGGAACAGCTGTTACTAAATATCCCACCAAATTATGTAATTGTTATGGATAAAACGTCATACCATTCACGGCAACACACGAAAATTCCGAACACCAACACAAGAAAAGGCGATGAATTTATGAAAAGTAAAGGCTTGGAAATACCAAAAGAAAACACAAGAAAGACTTTGTTAGAACTGATTGGAAAGCAAAATTTTAAAAAGAAATATGGCGTTGAAAACATTTTTGAAGCACACGATCATATTAGTTTACGTCTGCCTCCATATTATTGTGTTTTCAACCCCATTGAAATGGTGTGGGCTGATGTAAAAACAAGACTAAGTCAATATAATCAATTCCCACAATTAAGTGAGTCTGTCTTAAAGAATATAAAGATAATGGTAGACAAAATAGGCAAAAGCGATATATGGAGGAAGTGTTTATCTCATGTGATAAAAAAACAAAATGAATATTCTGTACTACCACCTATTAATCAAATTATTATTAACGTAAATACCGATTCAAGTTCTGAAAACTCTGATAGTGACGAATGAAACATTGTTTATTTAAAGTTCATAGTCAAAGCTTTTTTGAAATTTGTTTATTTAACGTCGACCTATTTCCGCTACTGAGACCAATTACCGATGCCAGGAAACGTGTTCCCCCTTTAAAATTTTGCCGGGTCTTTCCTTTATAGAATAGTAAAATTTTTCTACCTGCCTAACATCACGTTACTGCAAAGTTCATAGTCCTTGACCTAACATTTAATAAACAAGACAGTCGCTGCTTTACACCCCTTCGGAAGGATTATATACCATCTATACCACTTCCGCCTAAGATTACGTAACTTTGCCGCTAGAAGATAGAACGAGGGGTAGGTCTTTAGACAATAGACGTAGCCTTAATATATCATTTATGTGACCTACCAAATATGATAAACATATTTTTTCATTTACCACTTCTATTGAATAAAGGTATTATAGAAATTCCTTTCTTTAACAATTGAAAAATAATTATTTAGTATTTAAAGTACTTTTACATTTCTACCCCCTATGTCCCATTAAGGAGATGCCGACTTTACTTCGAGTTTTCGTTTTTATGCTGTCCCAATTGCAGACCATAACAATTAAAGACGTTACATAATTTTTTAGCATTTATGTCATAGACAGTCTCGTCAAAATTAACATAAGAAACTATTAATTGCATAAATGAAAACCTGATAACTTATAAATATATCTATTTAAACTTTTTCTTATATATTTGTTGTATAAAATACTGATTAGGTTTATTTCATTGTTATAGGGAGGAATTGGTCTTATTGAAAAGTGGGTTTACAGTATCGGATGGGACGACGGATAACGAAAATTTTGAGACCTATGGCCAATTTTATGCATATTTATGGAGGTTGCAAAAAAAAGCGAATTATATTTTTTATCATTTCCAATATAAATAACCTAAAAATTACTTGTTCACTTTCTAACTTCTAGTTTTAGAGCCATCCTATATTTCTCTTCTCAGATATAAAGTGAGACTTGTTGCTTCCAATCCACAATTCCCAAGATTAATTCCCGACCAAGGAACTGGAAGATCGAAGATGAGATTGGGCCCAGTAAGCTAGATGCTTGTAGGGTACCTGTATCGGTTTTCCGTAATCCAGTAGCCTCCATGTTCAAGCGTAGCATTACAGAAACATGTTATAACATATTTACGAGAAATTTTACCTCTCGGTCAAGTTTAGCGATCGTAAGTCTAATCAACACTTCTAAAGAAATAAAACTATCATGAAGGACGGAAGCATGGAAGTCCTGTATAGAATGCTTGACATAATATTGTATAGTTTATCTCAGACTTATCGTCCGTATAAAAAATATCGAGATCTTTGATCTTTACCGCAAAGTCAAAGGCGAGGACACTTTTTATGCCGCCTAGATAAATGAGAAGAAGTATATCTTCATTTACCACTTTGTCACCCTTCACAACACCTGCTATTTGGTTTAATAGATATGGTGTGTGTTTAATATAGATTTGTTCATAAGTAACATTAGCTATACACCAGGTGTAACCAAATCATGATACATCCCCTTTTTTCCTTTAGTTTTGAAGACAAATGATTGAAATATGGAACATCCTATTCAGCATAATTTTCTGAATTCAATAGAATAGAATAGAACATTTATTTTTAATTTTAGTATAATATAATAGAATAATTGTAAGGCTTTAATTGAAAGATAAATGCAAGTAATCTACAAAAAGCCAAGGCTTAATAGTAGACAGTAGATATCGGCTAGTGAGTAATAAATATTGTCATCTGAAAGACGGTATTATTTGAAACATAATCATAAAGCTCAAAATGTGTAAAATTTAAGACTTTCTCGCAAGTGTAAACCTTATAGTGTTTGTTTGATATTTAAACAAGAAAAATTATATATTTTTAGACTGGACAGTGTTTTAGAGCGAATAACTTATTTTGAAAACATACACAAACATATGTAAAATTAACTTAAATAATTTGAAAATAATGTTTCTAGTTATAAATGTAAATAAATAAAAATTAAGATTAAAATGGATGCTTACTCTATAAATTAATATTTTGCATTATTTCTTATTATTATTATTATGAATTTATATTATAATAAATGTTTTTGAGATCTACCATTTGAATTTTTAAACGTGGCTGAAGACTGAGTCATTGTTTTATTATTTTTTTAATACATCTTCAGAATTTATTGCTTTAGCTCTCTTGAAATTGGGTTATAAAGTTTAGGGCCAAGATATGTAAAACATCGCTGCGATTTGGTTTTATGTCTGGGTGGTGCTATTGTGGCGTTAACTTTATGACGTGTGTTATAATTATGGTTAATATTAATAAGTTCTGTATTTATATTGCCATATTAATATGGTTTGGCAATATTCCGTATGTCAAATAATTTAGTTTTCAAGACACACTGTGTCTTGGGTAAGTCGATTTTAAATTAAATAGCTTTTTTATTATTAATTTTTTGATATTTTGCAGATTCATTATTATATTATTCATGAATCCTAGTAAATGTAACGTAATGTCCTTTTCTTTAAAAACATCACCTTTTATTTTTGATTACAGGTTAGATAATGTCATACTTCAAAGACCTATAACATTTCGCGACCTCGGCGTAACTTTTAATAGTAAATTATCCTTCACTGATCATATCGATACCATTGTGTCCGAAGCCTCCAAAGCCCTTGGATTCATCGTTCGTACTAGTCGAGAATTCACTAATACTGATACTCTGAAAATTCTTTATCAATCCTTCGTCAGATCGAAACTTGAGTACGCATCGCTAATTTGGAGTTCCAGTTATGATGTTCACAAGAATAACTTGGAGGCAGTTCAACGTAGATTTCTTAAATTACTGTGGTTCAAATCCGACGGTACCTATCCAGTGATTGGTTTTCCGCACAGTAACTTGCTTGAAAGATATTCTATGACTACTCTTGAGGATAGGCGTACTTTTCTCAAGTATTTTTATTTAAATTACTACACAATGATTTTGACGCACCCGAAATAATTAGTAAGCTTAATTTTCACGTTCCCAGATTAATCTCTCGTAATCACCAAGTGTTCTATTTACCTACGCCGCGTACCAACGTACTAAATAATTCACCTTTATATACGATTTGCAGTACTTCTAACAAATTATGAAACGACTTCGATATTTTTAATTGCAGCCTTAGTGACATAAAACAAAATGTTCTAAATTAAATAACCAGTGAGTGTCTTTGTTTTTCTTAATTTGCTTTGAATCACATATGTGTATATATGTATATATAGTTTTTATATTTAAACATTTCCCATGTTATTTTTTTCTCTTTCTTCGTATCATTAGTTATTCATAGTTCGTACATTTAAGTAATTTTTTTCTTCATTTTACTTTCTTTCTATGTTGTTGTATATTATGTAATTAATGCTTTGTATGCCTTTATTCCTGTTCTGTAATTGGGTATCTTACCTGTTGAACAGTGTATGCAATAAATGAATTATTAGTAGCGCTACCGCAAGCCAAAAGTCCGTAGACTAAATGTGATTCCACAAGTGAGTGGTATAGAATTTTCATCTGATTCATCTGAAGTACCTAAGTTAACTATTTGAAATTACATAACAAATACCTTAGCTTTTTTGCGATGTATTTTTTGTGTACGTCCCATCTCAAATTACTTTCTAAGTATTTCACATGTTCTACAGATTTAAAAGTGAATTATTATTTGTTTGCTTATAATTGTATTGAACCATATTCTTTATAGAATTTTGCAAACAGCAGAAAACATAACTATCTATTAGAATTAGAAGAAAAGCTATGTGTAAAAATATTAATGAAATCATTGCATTCTTTCGATAACCTGAATTCTGGTTATGCCAGCAAATTAAAATCCTAAAATGAATTTGTGTAATTTCTTATTTGAAAATGCTCATTCAATAACTAGCATCCCTACAGTCCTCTGCGGCCATGCAGATTAAACCAGTATCTACATAACCCCTTACGGTCATGAGGATTCAGTTAAAAATGAGAACAAAGAATTCAGGTCATCGAAAGAATGCAATGATTTCATTAATATTTTTTACACAGAGTTTTTCTTTTAATTCTCATGAGTGGTTATTTTTTCTGCTGTTTGTAAAATTCTATAAAGAATATGTTTCAATATGCTCTACAGATGTCAACTCTGTATTTAAATTATTTGTTTTTAAAGTGATTTTGGCCAAAACAGGTAAAAGTGTTTTATATCATGCAAATGGTATGAAATTAGTTTTTGTATAATTGATGGTTAGTAGCCTCTCATTGAACCAGTCGAGTATTTTGGGTAAATCAAGCTCTACTGGTTTGTTCAATGATTACCAGTGCTGATCACTATAATAGCCGTATCATTGGCAAAACTTAACAGTTCCTTTTGTTTGTCTTTAAATAGGTCATTTAGGTAAATATGAGATGTTACTACACTGTCTTCGATTTGTTAAGTAACGCTCCATTAGTTTATATGGAGTTCCTCTAAAGCCGATGTTTTCCAATACATTGAGTAACTGAATGTGGCTGACTGTATCAAAAGCATTTGTTAAGTCTAAGTATACACATTGAGCTGGAGTTTTTTTCATCTATTGCACTGTTTATGTTAGAAATTAACTTTGCGATTGCGCCATTTGTTGATCAATGTGCTCTGAATCCAAATTGGTTTTCTGACAAGATGCTATACTTTGCTAGGTAATTTTGAATACTATGTTAATGAATTTTTTCAAATATTTTTTAGCAAAATTTGATATTAACGAGATAGTCCTATAGTTAGTCATATTTATCTCCTTTTTTTTGTAATGGTTTGATTACGGCTACCTTAAAGGCGGTGGGGCATATACCTGTTTAAAATGACCTGTTTATTAGGTACGCAAGAAGGGCTGCTATCATATTTAGGTATTTCGGATTTAAAGGTGTCGGTTCCTGGAGATTTCTTATTTTTTGAAAATTTTATAATTTCAAGGACTTTATATTCGTTTGTTTCAGGAAGGAAATGGAATTATATCAAACATCAGTATTAATTTTTAGTTAATTTTTAGTTTTCCATTTAAGTGTACCATGAACAAAATGGTTTTTGGGACAAAACACATTTTCTTCAAGTGGAACCATATTGGTACAGTGGTACCACTCTTTAATACTGTTAATAAGGAACTTATTTATACGCCTTATTAAAATATGTGGTAAGTACAATCAAAATTAGTTAATAGAAAATAAGAAAGGTAATTGTAAGAAATAATTCTATGGTGGTTTGTGAAGATATTTACGCAAACATATTTGGTATACTTTATTTATTATTTATTTTCTTTGGTCGGATGATCTTTTTTTAATCAAAACTTATCGCGAAGTGGAAGATGAAGTTGAAGAAGGAATGATGAATTATAGGATATTACTCTAAACTATTAGAGAACATGATATCCATTATGCCATTATTATATTTTACTACTGTATTGTATTGTTTATCTATTACATATATTCCTATAAAAGATAGTTGCTAATATCAGACAAAATGTAAAAATTTGCGTTTTATATCACGCAAAAATGAACTGATTCCTGTTTGCGTTTAATTATGCTATTGGTTTGGAGATAATTTAAGCGAATGATTAATTTCCATTCTAATTTTAGATTGATAGGTAATTAAACCATACGTCCAACCATTTTAGCAAATGTTTGCTATTGATTGAATCGTAAACACATCACGTATTGTTTAAGTTCGTTAGTGGCTTTAGTCGAAAAGCTAGTGAAATTTTTTAAATATTTTTAGACAATTTAAGTTGAGGTTTGTTTTATTACCTTAGTGTTGCTGATCGATCATAGATCTGCACGCCAGTGGCAGATCTGCAGGGGATGTTTAACCCATTATAGATGTAAAAAAATAAATACACTAAGACAAGGTTTTTTAATTAATTTCATAAGTCTGTTTGTATGTCGATCAATCTGTTTTCACTATATCTGTACAAGACTATTTGACGAAGAAAAATAATGTTTGGTAGATAGTTCACTCTATTGCAGCAGGACATACATTTAGGAGAAAATACCGGGTGAATAATAAAAGAAATGCGTTAGAGAATAATAATATTTGACATATAGGTAACACAGTTCTTAAAAAAGAAACCTGCTTTACATTTAGTGACAAATATACTGAATGGTCTTCCTAAAATTAATTAATTAAAAAACAATGATGGTGTAATAATGCTTAGAATATAATTGATACTTTAACTGAGGACAAAAGCTATTATACTTTTAGTGAACATTATAATGGATGAACAATTAATAAAAAAAATCAAAAGTGCTAGATAGAGAGAGGTATTCTATATGTATATTTTATACTCTTTTGAGCTTCGACTAATAAAGTTGTAACATAATAATAATAATAATAATAATATAAAACATACCATAAAAACCTTAATTATTTTTTAGAAGTTCTAAAATATGTTCAAAAAATTAAATAATGATAATATTTATTTACACACAGCAATTATTTTGGAACAACGAGACAATGTAGATTAATAAATAATACTCTATAGGTCACTAAATATGTGCTTCAAAAAAATATACTTGAAATAAAATTACGAAGAAATGTATTCATGGTTAAAAAATACTTTATTAATGGTAATTTTTTTAAAAAGTTCAACTTTAAAAGTTTTTTAATACGTAACTGATATGAAACATTTTTGCTTAACACTTTTTGCTTAATTTTGTCGGTCTGTTTGTACTTTTTTGTCCGCACGTTTTATCCGGAACAGTTTAAGATATTGACACGTATGTATTATAACAAGATCTAGAAATGGATTATTTTTTGAACATAACAAGAGTACAGAAACTGGAAATTCGGTGTATGTACTGGAAGCCAAGGCCTCAGATTTTTTTATAATATTTTTCAACCTTCCACCACCCCTACTCCATTATTAAAGGGGTCGATAAAAATCAAGATATTCACTTGAAATTTGGTACACATATCTATTATAATGACATCTGGAACTAGGTTATATTTTGAGATGATTCCGTTAAAGGATTGGGGGTTAAATAGGGGTAAAAAGGGAAAAATGAGTAAAACAAGCCGGTAAGAGTACAGAAACTTGAAATTCGGTGTATCTACTACAGGCCAAGGCCTCAGATTTTTTATAACATTTTTCAACCCCTCCACCACCCCTACTCCATTATTAAAGAGTTTGATAAAATAAAATTGAGACATTCACTTGAAATTTGGTACACGTATGTATTATAATGACATCTGAAACTAGAATATAATTAGAGATGATTCCGTTGAAGGGTTGAGGGTTAAATAGGGGTAAATAGGTGAAAATAAGTAAAGAAATCTGGTAAGAGTACAGAAATTTGGGATTTGGTGTATATACTAGAAGCGAAGACCTCATTTTTTTTATAATATATTCCATCCGCCCGCCATACATCCCTCCATCACTAAAAGCGTTGATAACATTATATTGAGATTTTCACTTGAAATTTTGTACACATATGTATTACAACTACATCTGAAACTAGATTATATTTTGACATGATTTCGCTCATGGAGTGGGTGGTAAGTAGAGGTAAATATGGAAAATAAGTTAAGCAAGCTGGTAAGAGTATAGAAACTTGGATTGGGTGTATATACTAGAAGCTAAGGCCTCATATTTCTTTCTGATATTTTTCATTACCTTAGTTATTTCATCATAGTCGTCATGGACGTCCTTAACGTTATCACCAATATTGTTATCTTCGCCGCCGTCAACATCGTTATCATCATCATTATCATATTCGTCATTGTCATAATTATCGTTGTCTTCATTATCCGATTCATCGTGTGAGAAAAATTAAACAGTTGTACAGTGCATTCAAAATTGCGAATTTTAAGATATTTAAAAATTTATGGTTACATAAATTTCATCAGTATTTTCCTAGCTGTACAATAATGTCACTTAACAGCGATGGTAGTTCGTCACCATGAAACCTATAATATTTGTAGTTTTTATCAATATTTTTTCAGTCATCATCACGTGGAATCAAAACTGTTAAAAGCACATATCTCCAAATAGTCGTGATATACGCAGCTTAAGAATTACAAACAGATGTCAACCATCTGCATTATATTAGTATGACTGTAGTTCACCTGCTCACTTTCAGTGAATTTCGTAGTATGTACCTACTGGTAGAAAATAACCTATTTTTCCATCTACTTATTTTTGGCCATATTTTATCATGTCCTTGGGTCTAAGACTGCGATACCCACCTCACCATGTACTTTTTGTTTAGTTGTGGGCTTTATATTGTATTATATTGTTTGTATCGAAAAGTTAGTGACAACGTATTAAATTTAGGAAGTAAAAACGAGCAGAACATTATTTTCGCTGTATTTACGTGAGGTGCACAGTCTGTGTTTCACCACTGTCACAGCTTTAGAAATGTGACATCCCACTGGCCACTTATAATAATTTTTATTTGCAAGGTTCGTACCTACTTATTTTTTATTCAAAAGTATTAACACAAAATATCCCTCTCTGTTTAGCACCTTTTACTTTTCAATAATTTTTCACATGACTATCCTATACGTATTTTAAGTAAAAGCATACCATGTTTTCTTCTTGGTGATAGTGATAAGTATAATCCAAATATTACTTTCCTCCGTCGTATATTTTTTGTTAAATGTATGGCTCCTTTCGTCATTTGCCAACTATTATTTTTCAACGTAAAATATTATTATAGAAACAGCACCAACAGGCAGACACTGTATCGATAGGCGGACAAACGGACTGACGGAGTTGAAAGATCTTAATTTCCATAATCCAGTGCAGGAAAGAAGTTTCAAATAATCTAAGATTCCTTTATCTCCGTGCGTTTTTGTTAAATTGAAATACACTTTTGAACGTAGAATTAGTTTTAAAACAAATTCCGCTCAAAAGAAGAAAGTTTATTGATAATCGAGAATTGTGATATTCTCGAAAACGGCTTTAACGGTTTTATTAATATTTGAATCACCCAATCAAAACAATATTCTACTTCACTTCTCAGGATAATCTTCAACTACACATCCGTGATTGAAGAATTTAGTTATGTATATTTAATAAAAAGTTACAATTTCTTTATACGTTATTCTAGTTGACCTCCATACACCACAACATCTGGTTGTCTGTATAGTATACGACTTCCTCGGAGTTTTCAATTCAATTCTAATCGTTCTGTACTGTCCTGAATTGTACATTTCCTTTAGATAAACTAATGTGGACATTATTAGTGACAAATTAAATGTTAAAATTATTTGCAATTTGTTTCACTTCCAGTCTGCTTGATATACAATTCAGTAGCAGCCTTTGTTCTGCAATGATATAATTGCTTGAAATAATTGTTTCGTAAAGTGATTTCATCCTATACTTTGTCCTAATATACATACTAAAAGCGCTGTTAATTGCAAACTGTTTTGTTCGCAAACGCTCATTCCCCTTTAGCGACGTTTAAATTTGTTTCCATGAAAAATGATTTATAGCTAGGATACACAGCTCATATATATATAACGCTTAAACTTAACTCCTTAATTACATTTAATTGGAAATTTTACGCAGAATTTAATTTCATAGTGGGTGTAGAATCTATCGGTGTCTGCCTCGGAGATGTATTTATAATACACTTCTGTTAGTCATGAATCCTTTAAATTTGTCAAAACTAGGGAGGAGAAAAAAGTAGTAAATTCTTTTTTAATACAAGAAATAATCAGAGTGTTGCTGGTATGAATAAAAATAAATTCTTCAAAATAATTTTATATACATAATCCTAAGGAAGAACCTCTAAATAAGTTAATATAGTTAGGGAGTGTATCATTTAGAGCCATTTGGTGGTATAAGAAGTTGCAGGAAGGGAATTAATACGTAGAAGAAGATCAAGAAGCAGCAGGAGATGAAGAAAATCCTCTTTAGCCCAATTTCTCCTCTTCGTTTCTCTTTTTTATCATACGAAATTATGTATATGAATGTCTGGTTGAGTACTTTCCAAGATAAAATCGCTATTTTGCTTTAGACAGTTACTCAAAGTCAAATAGTTACTGCTTCTCACATACTGTACCACTATGGACATGTTTGAAAGCTATTCATGAACAGATTAGTTATTAGCAATAACTATAACCCTCAAATAGCAATCCTTTAATTACGAAATGTCTCAAACAGGCATAGGCTATTCATATCAGCATATAAGTAAATTTGATGCATTAGCGCAAGCCTTACCTGACATTGAAGAACCTTTAGCAGAAGCTGATAAAATTGCAAGAACTGTTTTATCCTCACCGTAGCGCTGCGAGTTAGATCGGGTTGTACAGCGAGCATGGCTGATCACACTGTCTGTCATGTTGATACATTAATTATAGAGTGGTTTACATTGCGCTTCGCAACTGCTTGACAAAGAGGATCGAAGATAGGTTATTGAACGCTTCTTTGACAGCCAGGAACGTTACTAAAGCCAGTTACTTCTGCACTAACAGTTTCTCAGACAAGTAACTGGTGAAGAGCTGCCTCTGCAGATTGGTTGAACATGCTGATCGGGGTGAGTCGGTAATAGCACCAGTGTCTCATCTATATTATTTTACTAACCTTCCCAATATCATCAAAGGAAAGGATGCCAGACTTATTGATCTAACTACCTTAGTCTTGCCATATATATAATATGTCTTTGACGTGAAAGCTACTTTCTTTCCTGACACAAGAATATATTCCAGAACCAGACAAGATCGAAATAGACGATACAGGTGATCCAATAGTACCTCCGCTGCTTGTTGTATTAGACCTAGATAGAAAACGTCAAGTTAAGGCGATTTGAATAAATCAAATGTATACATGGCGCATTGCCTCACGGTCTTTGCCCGTTAAGGACCAATCTATAGACCTGGTGTTGTAACGGTCATGTTTTGAAATAGCACTCAGTACATTAAATTAAATAAAAATATGTTTAAAATTTGTGTATTGGTAAAATTATTTTGCACGATAGTATAACTTTAACGTGCGCGCAGGTATAAAGACCGTTTGACCTTTAACGCGTTGCGGAGATGTAACGTGAAGAGGCGATTGTTTGCTTCAAAGAAGGTATATGTTTTTGGTTTAAGGAGTCAAGTTTTGGCCTCGGGCCGATACACCACGGGAGAGGTGAATTTGACCTCTCCGATCTAATTAAGTGGAAATAATTCGAGAAGTGGTCTTGTAGCATAATGCTAGAGGTTTGGTTGTTTTAGTTTAAAATTAATAGAAAGCTATTCTTTTGTAAGATTTTGAGTATTATAGTGAAGTAACAACGTTCTTGTAATCTGTGCATTGCAATAATGTGAAAATATTCACAAATTGTTTCCTTTGCTGTTTGCCATGTCCTGTTAAGCTGCTGTACTTTTAGTTACGGAGTGCTATCCCTCCATAAACATTTATGTACTCAGGGAATAAACTGTAAGTTATTTATTTTATGTACTATTAGTGGCTAAGGCTGTGCATTTGTAGAGACAATATGTTCAGTGCCGTTAATGAACCTGTATCGTGATTGATTTTTATTCCCCATCTAACTATAGTGACTGAGATGAGTAGACAATTTGATCGCTTCCATGTTAGTAGCGGACATTTGCCGCGTGGACTTGATTTGTTGACAATTTCGATGTCCCAATAGGCATAAATAAATAGTGGCCTAGTTAATGTGAAATCGCGAGTAACATTTAAATCGGCGTAGGAACCAGAGAAAAGCCGTTACGTGTAGCAGCAGTCAGTATTTACATCCCAAATCCTGTATGAATTAGGTTTTGAAACCTAATAAGGGTTAATTACTGTATGAAATATTGATTAACGTTGTTTAATTAAATGAACTAATTCTTGTTAACTTATCTTTTTTGTACTGTTCTTAGTAATTTAAGTTAGTTAGTTAGGTTTTCGTATTAAAGGTCCTTGAGCTCAGGCCGAGTGATACAATATAATGTATTTATCTAATTTTGCTTATTAATAGATTATTTTGTTTTCGTGTTGTTTAATTTTGATAATTTATAAATCATTCAAATTATGATAACTCGGTGTTTCCTTATTTTGCCGGGCCTAGTTATAGTTTGAAGTGATAGGTCATATCTGTATTAGTTGTTTTCCCTTACGCAAAATAAGTTGGCGTCCAACTATACTGTTTGTTGAGTTTCTTATAGCCTTATATTTTCTGCTCAGTAATATTCTGTTAGTGACTATTTGCCAAGGTAATTGATAAGCCAAGCTATCAAGGATAACCTGCACCCTGATGTGCTCTATTGTGAATTATAATTATGATTGCGGAGTCAATATAACAGAAAAGCAAGGTTATAGTGTAATCAAGACGTGATGATAGGATTCTCGAGAGTTTAACGTAGTCTAGCTACTGCCGCTACCTCTTCAATAGTTCCACGAAAGGCTGTTTGGCTTTTAAATTTTTGCTTGTTATCTATGTTATCTATCTATGTTATCAGGCTTCTATTTGTACGTCTTTCAGCTGGGAAATTCTCAGCAATATTTTAACTAAAATTGATGTATCACAGTTTGTTTGAATCTAAGAGACATTATATGCTGCAATTTCATATGTGTGACTGTCTGCACGCATCTGGCAATCACGCAACATGACAGATATAACCCATTTCAATAGATAGTATTCTACTATGTCTTCTATGATGGATATACCCTAGCTTGAATATAGTGTATTCTATCATGCTGTTTTATATACATGCCAAGTTTGAAACAACAATTATCTTCGTAATCGTGGTCTACACATACAAACATACAAGCATTTATGCGATAATTGAGTTCAACTTATGATGAGACTTTATGTAAAATTTATTTCTACATTAATTGCACAGCTATACAAAAAAGTCTCGTGTGCGAGCTACTCGAACCCATCTGCCCGAAGTATATTGGCCCACTGAATACGCTCCCGAGTTCCGCTTAGCTCCAATTTGTCAGGATTTTTCGTAAATGTGGGTCAAAATTTGGCCATTTTGAAATGCTTCAGGAATCGCAATGTGGACCATTATTTCCCATATATTTTTACACGCTAAACATGATTCCGAAGTGTACTTGGCCCCAGCACATGATTATTCTCCGCAAACGGCCGAGAGTAGCACAAAATTTGGCAACTTCAGATTCTCTCCGGAATCACTGAGCGGACCATGGTTTTTCCTGTATTTTTATCCGTTGAACACGATTTCTAATTTTGTTCGACTCCATCGTGCCAGACCAAATTTTTATCAATTTTTGACCATTGGCAGAGAGCCCTGACACACTTTCCCTAATTTTCGGAAAATGCTGACGTGCTGGAGCCAAGCAGACTTTGGAATCATGTTCAGAATCCATGGTATACCACGGTCTATACTACGATTCTGAAAACATTCGAAAATGGAAACATTTTGACCCATTTTTGCTCATTTATAAAAAATTCTGACTTGGTGGAGCTAAGCGCATCTCGGAGGCGTATTGGGCGAGTCAAAATACTTCGGGTACGTGAACTCGAGTTGCTCACGCACGAGACTTTTTTTGTGAGCTGTGTTTTTATTATTAAACATTTTTGTCAAGTTGTAATATACCTATTTAATTAAATCAAGTAGGTGTAATAAATATGAAAAATCTTAATTAAAAGTTTCCTAGTTCAGATAACGTAAATATTACAATCCTTTGTTTTATTTTCAATTAATTTGAAAGTATAGTACCATATGAGATTTTTTTTTTTTTGGCATTGGATTTCTCCATTAGCCAGATACATATTATGTATTTACTGTTTCATAACTAACCTAACACGACGACGACCCAACCATACGATATACACAGGATAATAGTTCACAAGGACACTCTCTTCTTGTCCAGGGGTCTGTCAGGATATTTCTTATATAACATTACACAGGTAGACCACGGAAAGGGGGTATATAAAACAATGGGAGAGACAATTAAGGAATACGAAGCTAACCTAATATGGAACGATGTTATAGCAGCAGTTTAACTGTGTTCATGAAATTAACCAATA
Source organism: Stenurella melanura (assembly GCA_963583905.1). Classification (NCBI taxonomy): domain Eukaryota; kingdom Metazoa; phylum Arthropoda; class Insecta; order Coleoptera; family Cerambycidae; genus Stenurella; species Stenurella melanura. Next base: position 20,562,993 of record OY757316.1, read on the forward strand.
CGTTGTAGACTTGTATATTTTTTAAGGACAATAGGTGAGTAACATTAGTTGGTAAAGGGACTTTGATTTCGACTAAACTATTTAGCATTGCATTAATAGTCGTTTGGTGATTCTGACAACTAAAGAAAATATGGTTCAGATCGCCCGTAGCACCACATGTACTACAGATATCTGAATCAAGTACACCAATTCTATTTAGGTGTTTAGAAAAGCAAGCGTGACCGAACCTTATTCTGCAAATTATGGTGATAAATTTCCTAGGGGCGTTAATGCCCTTAAACCATGGTGATTTGGGAATATTACTAACGATTTGTGAGTACTGGCTCGAAGGGTTATCTAATTGATAGTTTTCATATGATCTTGACCAATTGTTAAATGATTTGTGCCTGAATGTATTTATAGCATCCGATAGGCATGTTTTAAAGTTGGAATTTAAGTTAGATATGGCACTTTCTTTAGCAAGGTTGTCCACATATTCATTATGAGGGATTCCTATATGGGCTTTAACCCATACAAAATTAACAAAAAATGTATTCTTATGTAATTCACATAGAAGAAGATTTATACGGAGGATATATGCATTTTTGTGGATGTAGTTAAGTGCCCTGCTTTCAATGCTTACAAGAACGCTTAAGGAGTCTGTATATATTGTTGCATGCCTAACTTGATTTTCTTTAATATATTCTAGGGCCTTAAGAACCGCTATGGCTTCTCCAACGAATACAGATGTATTTTCAGACAATTTCATTTTGTATTCAAATTTTTTTAATGGAATATAGACAGCACATCCTACGTTTTCTGAAATTTTTGATGCATCTGTATAAATTTGTAAATAACTTGAGAACCTTGATTCCAGATCTTTTAATAAATTCAAGTTAATTCTAGGAACATCCGAATATGTCGGGATTAAAACAATAGGTTCATAAAATAGGTCTTGATATTCTAAAACCCCATATGAGATGTTAGATATTAAAATTAAGTTATTCCTGTATTCACCAGTTTCACGGAATGCAGAACATAAAGGCGGGGAATTCTTCTTCGTCCAGTACTTATTAGTTAAGTCATAAGTACTTAATTTAGAGATTTTCAAAATTATGGGTAACTGCTTATATTCAGCCTGCAGGATATATTTTTCACTAAGAAAATGCCTACGATATTTTAAGGCTGGTTCCTGCGTTTCTACATGGAGGGGAATTACAGGGGTAGATTTCATTGCTCCTATACATATACGTAATGCCTTGTTTTGAACAGTGTCGACTCTTTTTAATATGGACTTACTAGCTGAACCGTATAAAATGGATCCGTAATCGATTATAGAACGTATATAAGATTGATAAAAAACCAGAAGCGTATTTGGATCGGCTCCCCACCAAGTACCATATGAGATCTAAATAGAATGCAATAGAAATGCCTTACTCTAGAATTCTGCATTTACTACAGTGTATTTTCATTTATCTCAGTTAAATAGTGAGCACAGAGCTGGTATCCAAACCAAGACAAATTAGACATTGCATAACTTTCCACATCTTTTTTATTACACACAATGTACCGATTATGATTTCTATATCCCCAAGATATTTTAAAGTAAAGTGTTTCATAACAAAGTAATCATATAAATCTCCGCGGACCGTATCCTTTACAAATCCCTTTGATAAAATTTAGATGTGTCAGATATCATATCTCGTCTCCCCCGACACACAGGAACAAATGCAATGGTAAGAATAACAGATTCAAAAACAGAATTCCTTTCTAGTAAGTTCTTTGAGTTCTATTGTGCTATTGTGTTGGACATTTGGGAGAAAATCTTCAAGGGACAACCGTATTGATTAAAAATGTGTTTACTTTCATCATTCGTGGTTTATGCTGACATGAATTAATAGAATAAACTTTGGTTGCAAGCAGCACCCAGCGTTGCAAACAACACCTATGCTGGAGTTTATCGACGTGATTTCAGAATCTTACTTTTATTAAAATTAATATAATACAATAACATGTTTATTTGCAAAAATAAAAAACAATTTACAAGAAAGACAATTTACAGGTAAGAGAAAAATGTTGTTATTATAAACATAATGCATATAAACAAGGATACAAACTATAATACAAATAAACTAAAGAACCCACAAAAATTTTGCTCGTGGGCTTCACAATACTTGAAATAAGGAAAAATATTATTATGGTACCTATAATAATTATTACATACTCACATACGCTCATATACATACACATCTACCATTCACTTATATATTTATAGTCTCCAGAAATTTGAAACATTAATTGTATCTCAAGAGGTCTGGGACTTGCGCGAAAAAATAAAAAATATCTCAAAACTAACTTGTTGGGAGGCTATAATCCATTAACAATAAATTAGGCACGTACATTATTAAAATAAATGTGTAAAATTAAAATTAGTATTAAAAAAATGTAGTTAGTTAAATATTAGATATATCTCGACTTTCTCTCTATTCTAAACTGTATCTTATTAAGTGATATTTTTTAAATCAATAAGTCGATGAACATCTAACCTATTTTCCTCACATATCCATTTTTTTACTTCTTTTTACTTCCACATCCATGTAGTGCATTGGAAGCATCGTAATCGTAAAAAAAAATTCAATTTATTTTTTCTTGAAATAGGTTTAGAATGTCAAGGAACGTCTGTCCGTCTGTTGGTCTGTCGATCTGTCTGTCTATCGGTCTGTCCGTAACTTTTTTGTCCGCACGTTTTCTCCGGAACGGTTAAAGATATTGACTTGAAATTTTGTACACGTATATATTATAACGAGATCTGGATTGTTTTTTAACATATGCGGTGAAGGGTTGGGGGGTAAATAGGGTGAAATAACTAAAGCAAGCTGGTAAGAGTACAGAAACTTGAAATTTGGTGTACTTACTAGAAACCATGTCCCTAAAATTATTTATAATATTTTTCTTCCTCCTCCCACTCCATTAATAAAAGAAAATTTAGATATTCAGTTGAAAGGTATACATATATATTATATTGACATCAGGAACTAGATTATATTTTGGGATTATTCCGTTGAAGGGTTGGGGGTTAAATAGGGGTAAATAGGGGAAAATAAGTGAAGAAACTTGAAATTCTGTATATGCATTAGAAGCTAAGACATCAGACTTTTTCTGTAATATTTTTTAACCCCTCACCACTCCTACTCCATTATTGAAGGGGTTGATAAAATAAAATTGAGATGTTGACTTAAATTTTCTACACGTATATATTATAACGACATCTGAAACTAGATTATATTTTGAAAAGGTTCTATTGAAGGGTTGGGGGTTAAGAAATCAAGAAGTTTGGTGCCAAAGAATTTAGAAAAGATAGTAATGACAATTTTCAGACGAATCGGACAATAAATGATAAAATGTTTCCGGCTAATCGTGCCGCCATTTTGGTACTGCCATTTTGAATTTCTCAATCACGATGTCATATTCGTAATCAGCGATGTCGAAAACCCGCGCATATCGAATTTCAGTGGAATCGAACCGGAAATAAGGACATTATATTAATGCAATTTTCGGTAATTTTTTCACATCCTGTATATGACGTAAACGTGAGGGTTTTTAAGACCGTACCTTACTCGGCCGGTAATTTGAAAATATAAAACATGAATTTTTCGAACGTTCATAACTAAGTGAATACGTGGAATGAAATTTCGTTTTAGGTTTCCATGGAAAGAGGAAATTTGGAGTTTTATTTCGATACCAAATCATAATGCTGGAACCGAAAATCCGTCTCGGAAGGAACTGGAAAAACATGGAATTTCAAACGTTCGTAACTAAAGCTCGTTTCATGTCTCTGTCGAAAGAGGATGATCGGCGATGTGTCGACATCGTAAATTGCAGGGTCAAAATCGAAAATTCAGCTCGATTCAAACGAAAAAAACGTTTATTTCTTGACGTCTAGTGAATTTTGCGTGGAATGAAAGCGACTGAAAATGAATTTACACTCCTATCGCGACACTTTGGAAGTTGTTTATTTTGAGTGGAACTAAATACGTTTCATGAATTTAGGCATGCCGTGATTATACGAAATTATGGTCAAGGCTTCACCTACTATAAAAATTAAATATGTTAGAATATTAAAATAGAAATCAAAACACTTTTGTAATATGATGCTAATGAACAAAATTAACTATACTGGGAAATGACTGATAGAAATGACATCCACTCTGGTGGTATATGAAGACATAATGACTCCCCTCTAAGTGGAGGGAAAGAGTGAGGTTTTTCTTTGTACTCTAACATCATTTCATTTTTCTCAGTCATTGAGACCTTTTTCGATTATCTTTTACTTTTTGGTGTTTAGATAATATTTTAGTTATTTGATTTTGTGCCGCTATACTTTCAGAAATACCTATAGCAAAATACAATACATTTGCTGACATATTTTTAGACGATGGTATGTGCACACTGTATTGCATTTTATATATTATATTATAGGCACTAAAAATATTTTCATTCATATTTTATATCATGATGTTTTATTTACAGAATAAACAATGGTGTATTCAAACTTTTAGTATTATTTGTTTGCCCGGGACCCGAGGAATAAAGCCAATAAAACTATCATCCGAGAAATAGAAAAATTCTTACAGACGCGTAATAGCGGATTGAGACGGTTTCCTCGATAATAAAATAAAACGTGTTCAAACTGAGAAAACGGCTCCGAAGGCAATATTTGGCGTGAAAAATTGTGTTTATGTGACCGTTTACTTAAGTTTCCAAGGCTTATAATACCCTTCAATATTAGCTTTAAACAATGAAGAAACTTTTTACATGATGGAATTACAAATGCTGTATTTGTTTACTAGTTTGTTTTTTCCATTCGGTACCAGCAAAACCACATATTTTAGTTAAAATATTAGATAACACCATCGAAACCACTGTTTATTGAAAGCAAAGACTCGAACAGATGCCTAAATTTCAATGTATTAGCGTTAAGAAAGGCGCAGAAATAATTTCATAAAATGGAGAAATTTACACTCAATAAAAACTGATCTATATTAGTAATAATTTTTATTAACCCATTTTATCATATTACATGACATAGGATAAGTTGTAATTTTCTACGAACAGCAGAATACCAAGAATAGAAATAAAATAAATAATACATAACTGATTCTTGTCAACACCGTTTTCATGTATTAGTACAGGCAAATTAACAATTTAGGGTAACAAAAATTAATAAAAGAATCATCTCTGGGATTTAAGTAGGTAATAACCTGGAGAATGAGACGATGCATTCTTTGCACTTCCAAGTTCCGGGAAAATTCAAAAAAATTTGGAAAAACATTTTGATTTTCGGTTTTCTTGCTCTAGCGGCCAAAATAATGAAAATAGAGAAAGAAGTTCCCAAGGTCTTACTTAAGCCGTTTAGAAGATAAATCGAGTTTTCCACTTATAATTTTAAGCCACTGAAAAATGAGAATTCTCCGGGGGTTTCGTACGACCGGCCTCATCGATGTTAATTCTTACTATTCAGAGCTCCTAAAAAAAATTAAAATAACATAAAATATAGAGAAAAGTCTCAGCTTTAATGTGGAACTAATCACAAAATTCATAAAAAAATTTGTCAAGGAGAGAAAGTGTCAGAAAATGGCTTAGTGAACTTTGTACAGTTGATCCACAAATTTATTCATATCTTTGCTGGGAGTCGTTAGAATGATAATTCATTCTGCTTGTATATTCTTATATAATGATATATTAATCCAATTAACATTTTATTGCATTTACTTTTGTTGGAAAAATATACCTTGCGATCAAAATAGAGGGTATATTTCTCATCCATCAATCACTTCCAAATTTTGGAGTTCAATTCGCTATATCTTAAGTAATAATAACAGCACAGTCTTAATTTTTGGATTATAAGTACAATAAATCATATTATTTCGAATGACTTTAGAGTTTTTTAAATGCGCGCAGTACTTTTTGAATTTGTCTACATTATTCATACACGTTCAGAAAATGCACAATTATACAGTAAAACATATACAACTTATTTGTTTCTTAACATTGTTCAATGAAATTTTCACGAAATATAGATTAAAGTGCGTGGAATCAAATCCATGCAGTGAAGAAGCACCCATTGTTACAGGAGAAATAGGCAAGATGCGTAAAACTCAAAGATGTGAATAATTCAACTGTGTAAAGTTTACTAAGCCATCTTCTAACACTTTTTTCTCTATGATAAAAATTTGTATGAATTTTGTGATTAGTTCCACATTAAAGCTGAGAGTTACTTAATATAAGTCATATTTTCTTACGTTATCAACAACACTAGTAAGTAGGGAATCAAAACTTGCACTGTTCATTACAGTTATTGGAGGAATGCAGTACTTATTCTGTCTGTCAGAAAATATTAGTTGCTTAACCAAATAATCTTAACGTAATTTTGAAACGTTTCAAATTAAAAATAGGTACATACTCGGTACATACTCAATTCTCGAGACCAAATACTTAATCATTGCTGTCGTTGAAGCACATGTTACTTTATAATAAGTTAATTTAAATTTAAAAAAGAGCCGAACGTAATGTGCGTCTAACGAGAATGTTTTGCAGATCCAATCGCTCAAGGAACTGATTATTGGGTGTCCTTTTTGTGGAGTAGACATCATCTAGTAAAAAGCAGCTGATATAAAGAACCTTCGTTGAACTCGTTCGACCAATGTTGTATGAGTTATGTTTGAATGAGACTCCACATGACACATACTCAAGTCTTAACCTTACAAAGATAATGAATAAAAGACGCAATGTGGTAATTTGTTTAAAATCGTTGGAGTTAATCAAACCAAATCCTTTATATGCACTACTCTAACATTCACTAATATGGTGCCCGAGACTAAGCTCAGAGTCAGAGACGCTTACTAAATCTTGGAGATAAGCAAACCTGTCGAGAATTCACCGTCAAGTAAATAATGAAACTTTTTGTGACAAAGAGACACGCTGTCATACATTTACCGGCAATAGCGAAAGTTTGTTATTACAACACCAACTGTTGAGCGTGGGAATGTTCCTTTGAAGGTTCTCACAATCATATAGAGGAGAAACTATACAATATAATTTAAAATCATCGTCATACAGGAGGTGCTGAACATTAATGGCTTTGGTAGCGTCCTTAATATATATTATGAAGAATAAGGGCCCTAAGATTGATCCTTGGGGAACACCTAAAGTTTATGGAATGGCGGACATATTTATCAGTTGGAGCTGTACTTAGTCCAACTTTATTGAGACTATTTAGGAGCAGTGCGTGGTTAAGTCTATCTAATATCTTGGAGAAGGCAGTGTAAATAGCGTCTATCTGACTTCTGCTATAAACAATTTCAGATATGAATTGTGTTATACACACAAAATTGGAAACTGTTAATCGACCCTGCATGAAACTGCGTGGTTCTGATATAATTATAATCTCAAAATCCTTACAAATGTTTAGTAAGAAGGCTTACGGGTCTGTAACGTCTTTCTTATGCTGCTAAATTGAATCAAAATCAACGTATGCTCATTTTGTGAAATAAAGATGGAGAATGTATTATAATTATGTTGTGTAATTATATTTACTCATGTCACTGTTTGGCTATTAGCCAACTACGTCTTCGTGTTTGTATTACTTCCATTACATTTTCAATTTATCTCTTTGACTAGTTATTAAATTAGGCGGATATAATACTAATTTCACAAAATAATTCAATTAGCTGTTCGTGACAAGATACAGAATTTGCAACGTGATGTGGTAAAGGATTAGAACTGTGTGAAAATCAATTCTCTCAGATCGTAAATACTAACTGAATTTACAATTGCAGCAAAGTTATTGTACAGTGAAGTTTGTAAGATCTCCAGGTCGCTATTGTGCCTATAGCACAATAAAACTAATTTTGTTTGGCAGTTTCACAGGTTCAAATAAACAAATGCGATAATCTACCACCAAACAGAATTAGGCTCCGGCTAGCCAGTTTTATAGGAGGCAAGGGCCTGGGTAAGCGTCAACGACAACTTAAATAATAAGGCCAAGAGCGATTAAATTATAAAAAGTCTAAGTTAGAAAATTTAATTTAAGTGTTTAAAATCTAAGTTTTGTATTCAAAAAAATATATTCAAAAGTACCTTGGGCGCCAAAACCTAAAGGAGGTTTATTAAAAGGGAAGATACGTCACAGACAACACACAGAAAAATGACAGGTAAAATTGAAGTTGATTTAATATCAATCAACATATATAAATCACGGATAAGTAAATAATGACATCAAAACATTTGAACAACAGACACGTATGAAAAATTACTAATACAAGAAATATGGGTTAGTCAAATTTAGAGGTAGGGTTAAAATGTTACGATAAAAAAATATAAGTTACAGATAACTGTACGGTAACGGTTATCACCAAATTAGATAAGAAAAAAGTTCTAGCGATAAACAACAAGATAATATCTTAAGCAGTTTCGCAATAAGCTACCAAATATATTCACTAAAATTTTAACTACTCGCAATTACATAAAGTTAATTCGGGGTAAAGGTACGAGACTATGAATTTCTCATAACTGGCAACCTAGATTTATATATAAGACAAACTATCGAAATAGGGAGCAGTTCCCTTTTTGCTAGAGATTTTTGAATGTGTTGCTAAACCTGATGACAATTTAATAATTATCATATGACATATCCCAACCGCCAAGAAAAATAAGGTACAATTTACCGGGCTATATAAAATGATAGCAAGTGGGAATTATTAAATCAACACTAGAGATGACATCTAATTAAATTTGTACTTAAACACATTCATTAAACTGCTCGACAACAATAAGAAGAAAAGGTAGCCACGCCTTGCTAGAGTGAGAGAAATTTATATAAGATTAGTAAAAAAGTGACACACAAGGCTAAAATAATGGCGCTTAGCAACTAAACTATAAAACAATTTTGTTTATCACTAGAAACTTCACTTATAGACACTTCTAGAACTCTAGAAACTTATTACTAACAATTAGGCAATCCAAACCACGTGACTTTCAACATGGCGTTGTGGGCAAACATCCTGCAAACGTTCATTTTCGTTCGTTAAAAGAGTTTGTTTTTCTATTGCCTTGGTTTCGTTTCCGCAAGTTAATAAGAAATAAACCCCTGTTTGCCCACGTCGGCCATTTTGAATTACGTTTGACAGGTCGTTGGATTGCCTAATACCCGAAACTAACCTAAAATTTACAAAATCTCAAAAAATACATGCCTATCGGCTACAGATAATATGACCCCATGGTCAAAATATCACGATACGATACGATAAGATACAAACTAACGGTAAAACTGGTAGGTATAAACCAAATAAACCAGAAAATAAGAAAATATTTATGGGGTTAAATAGCGTAAGGCTATAGAACTGACCGGCGATTTTATGGCAGCACTGAAACACAAAATCGTCTCACGGACTAAAAATTAATGAAAACTTCATTAACAATGCTGTTTCTTACGGTCTAAAACCTTATCCGACACAACTACCATGAAGTTAAAAATAGCAAAACTACACAAATTTACGTATAGGCTCATTACTGTTACATTTGTGGTTGGTAAACATGAAATTTTATTTAATTTAATATCCCGTCTAGCGGCAGTTAATTACATGAAGATTAACGAAATTTTGTGGAAAGAAGTAATAACAGTGTACTTAGCTTATGAAAAATTTCCTGTTGGTACTTGGCATGTAGCTGGTGATATTGTAGTAGGTACTGTTGTCTCTCTCATACACGTGACATGAGTGAACGGTGACTTCCAGGATTCTCCAAGTGCGGTATTCATAAAAACAGCAGAAAAAATTCAAGAAAAACTTCCTCGTGATGGTTGATCAGGCCATTCGAAGAATATCTACATCGCTGGATAATGACCTTGGCAGAATATGTTACGATATGTTGTTAAAACTTCTAAAATGTGTCCATCAAGCAGGAAAACTTCAAAGGTATTAAAATACGTAAATCGGTAAATCGATAAACTGGGAAACTTGTAAATTAATCCCTAATTTAATCAGTAAATGGTGAAATCGAAAACTTTAAGAAACATGAAACGAATTTAAGTAGGTTTAAATTTTAAAAAACTTCATTTTAATCTTGAAAAAAATAATAAATAGGAATAGTCATAAAATAGCTATATAATAAATCGGAATATATCAGAAAAGGTATATCAGATAAATCAGAATAAATCGGGATAAGTCGGAATAAATCAGGAAATATCAGAAAGTATCAGAAAATGTCAGAAAAGGTACATCAGATAATATCAGAAAATATCGGAAAGTGTCAGAAAAGGTACATCAGATAACATCAGAAAATATCGGAAAATAAATCAGAGAATTCAATCCATAATCTAAAAGGAAATGGGAACGTATTAATATCAATTTAGATTAAAATTTGAGACAAACTACTTACATTCAAATATCCTTTTTAAGCGACTGAATAATAAAATTTAAGCCGGTAGGTTAAAACATGTCAACCGCTCGAAAACCAAACAGTAAGAGAGCGTATTCGATTTCACTCGATACAATATTTTAAATCGTTCCGATGGTGCTGACATCTCGTGTCTAGGCCTATCACTTATTTCAACACGGAAACGGTTTCTACAATCCATTAGAGATGGAACATTAACGGAGTGTTGTTACAAGTTGAACTGGAAAACGGAATTTATCTCCTAAACGTAAGACAAAAATTGGTAAAGACCTATTTTGTAGAGATAGAGGCGAGCTACAAATTTTGTTGAAAACTGTTTTCTGTATTTTCATCATTTTAGTCGTTAGTGCAAAAAACCGAAAATCAAAAAGTTTTTCCAAATTTTTTTGAATTTTCCCGGAACTTGGAAGTGCAGAGAATGTATCATTCCATTCTACAGGTTATTAACTACTTAAATCCCAGAGATAATTCTTTTATTAATTTTTGCGAGGTTTTTACAACATTTTGCCTTCATTGCCGGTACTATAATGAGAAAGAAAACATTTTTTTTATTTTAAAAGTCTTTAAATTGCATTATAAATAAATTGCTCTTACAAAAAGAAAAATTAACACTCTGACCACATGGAGGTGGTAGCTGACATATAAATCTTGAAGATAATTGGGAAGAAAACTATATTAGTTTTTGATTTTCACTTTATTTTTTGTCAACATGACAATTGTTTCGCCACATAGTGGCTTCTTCGGATGTTGAGTACTGGTGGAACCAGTAGATGGATAGATACATAGATCTTTATTGGTCATATAAACACAAATTATGCTTTGGCACGTCAAATAAAAATATAGCAAGAAACCAACAAAATAGTGGTTGTCTTAGATAAAAAATTATACAATAAATAAAACAAATAAATAACACATAGAGTAAATAACAATAACAATATAGCACATAGAATAACGAACAAATAATCATGATCATACAAGAGTAAGTTTATAAAATTAAACGGGAAAAATCAGTCAACAAGAATTCGTCAAAATCATAGAATGCATTATCAAGGAGGAATCGTTTAATTACGTGTTTGAAGCGAGTACAATCAAGAGATTGTACAGCGTTCGGTAACACATTGAAAAATTTTACTGCATAATAGCATGTCCCGTTTCTGGTTTTTGAAAGTCGCAAAAAATCCAAATATATATTACCCCTATACGAGTTGAGTACGTATGAACAATGGACACTTTCACATGTTATGTAATTGTTTAAGTTATTTTTAACATGGACAAGGTACTGTAGAATATAAGCACAGGGCAAGGTAAGTATCTTAAGTCTTTTAAAAGCATTCCTACAATCATCCCTATATGGTAACCCAGCAACGACTCTGACAGCCTTTCTCTGCAACGAAAAAACTGTTGAGGTATGTGCCGAGTGGCCCCATATTAATATGGCATAGGTGATGGAAGACTGAATTATTGCGTGATATACCATTAGAACCGTTGATTGTGACAAACAATTTTTTAAATTGCGCAATAAGAAAATATTACGTGATACATTCTTGCAGATGTAGGACGTGTGTTCTTCCCATGTCAGCTTACTGTCTAAAATAATGCCCAAGAATTTAACGCAATTGGAGGTCATCTGTACAGAGTGCTGTCGTAACGAAAAAATCATAGTCTGTCTTATCATTATTTAATACTAGCTTATTTTTAAAAAACCAGATATGAACCATGGACAGGTTGTTTTGAGCCTCTGATAATAAAATATTACAATCATTATGGGAATGTCGTGTCGTCAGCAAAGAGAGTGAACTTTTTTTTCTTCCCAATTATTATCATGGATTTTCATCAAGTAACGGCCCAATCTGTTCAATGTTCAAAATCTTGAAGAATAAGCTTCATAATACTTTTTTATGTGGAAATGAAATGAGCGGTAAATAGTTAAAATATACATGTTTTTAGTACAACTAGCGCAGGGCAATTCAATAGAAGCTGGCCTGAAACGAAGAAAAATGACTCTTGCCTTCTTACCTCCAACAAACAATGCAGCACTACAGCGTTTTAAAAAAGTTCAAACAATGGTTGAACGAAAATTTATTACCACATGAATAGGGATTGATGAAAAAAGATGTATTTTACCCTGTATACATAACTGAGCCTCCAGCTATTGAGACGCTGTTACAAAGTATATTTTGCAGCTGCAACGTGGCTGTGAAAATCTATGTGGTTGTAGGAACACTGGCTTATACTGCAGCGCTACCTGCTTAAATTGCAGTGGAGTAGACTCGAACGTCCTCAAGTAGATGCTGCGGCTGCACATACGTCAAAAATTTTTGAAAATGAAACTGAAACCGCAGAAATTCCAGAAATACAGAATATGTATCCGAAGTAGAAGATTTTCCTTAAATTTCTTGAATATATGTACAGTTTCATTCATGGTTTAATTTTTTTATTTTTATTTCATAAAAATATTTTGTAAATTTATTAAAATCAATGTTTACCCAATAATTTTATACTTCTTAAATAGACACATCATCGATATTACAAGGTAATTTTTTTCCTTAAAAATACTAGAAATATAATTATAAAACAATAGCAGTATTTTATATTAGACAAGCCATCGCAAATTTCTGTAATCTAACGTTAAATTTGTAACTTCCATGCTTGGAAATTGTGAAAAAGGATGTATTTGAAATTTTTTAAATCAATTTTTGTATATGCTAGGGGACTCCATAATTTATAAAAAAAAAAATTAACGGCTTTATTACAACAGATCTGGTTAAACCTTCAAATTAAAATTTGTATTTTTTCATTTTTCGAAATTTCATTTTTTAATTTACCCGCTATAAGAAACCACGTGATCAATATTAACCAATCACACGACGAAACGGGCTTCATCACGTGACCCATCAATCTTTTAAGAAGGATATCCAAAAGACCCCAAAAAATCTTTTTCTCCCGTTAATTTTGTAATATTTAACATTTTTATCCGCCATTTTAATTCTGCCAAATTGAAGCTCAAAAAATTAAAATTAGATTCTGAATCAGCATACCCAAGAAACCTATTTTCGAAATCTTTCATCGATTTGTATTTAAGATATTCAATTTTACAACTAATTTTGCACTTGTTAGTTGTTATTAAACAAATGAACAATTAGAACCCATTTTTTAGAGGAGACGTTTTTCACTGACACTATTTAGAAGTAAATGCAAAAGGCTTCATCAAAAAATATGGATCGCGGAATTATTCCGAAGTTTAGGCCTTTTTTTCTAAGATGACTCACCTACTTGGGATGTTTCTGATTTTGAATAAAATTAACAAACACACATTTTAAAAAAATCATCAAAATCCTGACTAAGAAGTTTTGATGATTTTTATTCTTCATTGATTGGACTAATTGCATATCTATTGAATCTTCCTTGATATCGATAAATCATCTTGCAGCTTTTTTTATTTCAAGGTATATTTTGCTTATTCTTAAGTCAATTAAAATTTGTTCATACAATCGTAGATTCTAGGTATATAAAGCTAGTCAATTAGGTGTCGAATTGATGTCAAAACCTCATCAAGTGTTAATAACAACATACTATACATTCTATGCAACTAAAAGAAGATTTATAAATAATTTTATATCTTTTGTCGATTCTATGTCGTGTCGACGTAAACTTTACTTAAGTTTAGTAAATTTAAATTTTACGAATAAATTTATTATGTATAATCTAGGTAGTCCTGACGTCAAATTAAACCAAAATATTTACTGGGTATTCATCTCTTATATGTTAAGAAAAAGGCTTATTAAATTGATTGCTCGTGATATTCGTGTACTCTTTTGCTTTGCTTCTCTATCCGATAAAGATACAACAAAAAAACTGTCCTCATTTTTTAACTCCAGCGTATATCCTTATCTGTCAGGTTAGTATCAATTTCATAATTTATATTTCATGTTTCTCGGTTATCCGTCTTTCCTGTCTTACAAGATATTATTTAACCCCCGATAAGGGTCTTGATTTCCACTCGGTGCATAATTGGGTGACGCAGAACATCGACCCTAGCTTAGGTCAGATCGGGGATGTTCCTAAGGGCGCAACTGGTAGTTTAATTTTCTGTCTCAACTGAACCCAGGCCTTGGGTCTGATCCGTAAACGCGGTATAGATATCTTCTCTCTTAAAACTTCGCAACAATTCATATTGTACTATGTAAGGTATGTTTGTATGTACAGCAGGGCCGGAAAGAAGCAAAACATGATTATAAAATAAATAATTTCAAATATCTCTAATTTGCAATTTAGTCGTTTGAAGATTTAATTATTACCGCAAGTTAAAATCCTTGGTAAAAACAAAAGCGTACGCCCTGTACGTTGTCTTATTCATTAATAGTACAGAAAAAATAATTTTCAGATATATTGAAATACATGACTGACTGAAAGTTTATAACCGTGTAATAAGTAATGTATACAAAATTTAATTGCGTTTTTATACAATAAAATTGTTTGTCCACGACTATTAAATAATGTACTCATTATGTATGTGATTTCTCAAGGATAATGCTATCCATTATTCCCTGCAGTGAATAATGATTTCATTATTCACTGATTGCAGTGAATAATGAGGACAGTCAGTTGTTTATAAGAAATGACATTAGTGGCTTTTTACTAAAAATTTAAAATGTCAAAATTGCAGCAACCAAAAAACAAGTGTTGTCTTTCTATGTTTTCTAGGAAGCACTCAAATGGTACATGCAGAAGAGGTACTTTAATGAACAGTCAAAAGCTACATTAGTAAGTTTTTTCAAAGCATCATCTACTAGCAACACGCGGTAATCCCTTGTTTTTGAAACCATTTAGCTACGTGTCTACAAACTGTATTATTTTATTAGTAAGCCATGCCAATGTGTCAAAGCGTATTCTGTAATTAATTTGAAACGTCAAAATTTGTGCGATTTCAACGCCAACGTTATTTACAATAATTTTACATATTAGGGACTCAAGAAGAGTAATATAATTAAATAAATTGATACTGACAGTGAAAACGAGATTTCTTTGACATCGTCGGAGATAACGGAAGCTGCAAAAATCGCCCCATTAAACTTGTTACCCGAAAAGTCGAAAAATTATGTATGGTGACTTATGAATCTTTCTTAAATAGGAGAAATTAAATGAAGATGAATTAAATAAATATTAAAGTTTTATTTATTAGTCGTGGACAAAGTATAGTATTCTACTCGCATATAATGGCTATTATTCATTCTGGTGATTTACCACACTCGCCTGCGGCTCGTGTCTTAAACTTCACCATCGTGAATAATAGCCATCATTATATGCTCGTTGAATAATATACTATTTTAATTTGGTTGTTTGTCCGTTGCTATGCAATAAATATGAACCGAGATACAATTATTTCAATAGGCGCATGATGCTTTTATTTTAACTTTATTCTTATAGAAAAACGTATTTACTTGAACATTACTCAGACCCTAATCTTTTTATCAAAATATATTACTTTTTACTACTGGAAGTATAGTACCTAATCACACAGAAATTTTCAATTTTTTTTTCTTGAAATAGGTTTAGATTGTCATGAAACGTCGAGATTTTAAATTTGAGCGAAAAAAAAAGAAGTTCTGTCTGTCGGTCTGTTTGTCGGTCGGCGTGTAACTTTTTTTGTCCCCACGTTTTCTCCGGAACGGTTTAAGATATTGACTTGAAATTTTTTGAAGACATTCGGTGAAGGGTTGGCGGTTAAATAGGGGTACATAGGGAGAAACATGTAAAGCAAGCTGGTAAGAGTACAGAAACTTGAAAATGGATGTATGTACTACAAGCCAAGGCAACTAAATTTTTTATAATATTTTTCAACCCCCGACCACCCCCCTACTCCTTTATTAAAGGGGTTGATAAAATAAAATTAAGATATTCATTTGAAATTTGGTACACCTATGTATTATAACGCCATCTGGAACTGGTGTATATTTTGAGATGATTCCGATGAAGGGTTGGAGGTTAAATAGAGGTAAATAGGGGAAAATAAGTATAGCAAGCAGGCAAGAGTACAGAAATTTGAAGTTCGGTGTATGTACCAGAGGCCAAGGTCTCAGATTATTTATAATATATTTCAACCCCCCAACACCCCTACTCCATTATTAAATTGGTTGATAAAATAAAATTGAGATATTCACTTGAAACTTGGTACAATTCGGTGTATGTACTCAAAGCCAAGGTCTCAGATTATTTTTAATATCTTTCAAACCCCTCTTCACCCCCTCAATTATTAAAGGGGTTCATAAAATAAAATTGAGACATTCACTTAAAATTTGGTACACGTATGTAATATAACGATATCTGGAACTAGATTATATTTTGAGATGATTCCATTGAAGGGTTGGGGTTAAATCGTGTTAAATATTGTTAACTAGGGGAAATATGCAAAGCAAGCTGGTATGAGTGCAGAAACTTGAAATTCGGAGTATGTACTAAAAACTAAGGCCTCAAATTTTTTTATAATATTTTTCAACCCTCCAATACCCCTACTTCATTATTAAAGGGGTTGATAAAATAAAATTGAGATATTCACTTAAAATTTGGTACTCGTATGTATTATAACGACATCTGGAACTGGATTATATATTGAGATGATTCCGTTGAAATGTTTTGGGTTAAATAGGGGTAGAAAGGGGAAAATAAGTAAAGCAAGCTGGTAAGAGTACAAACATTTGGGATTTGGTGTATATACTAGATACCAAGGCCTCAAATTTCTTTCTATTATTTTTCAAACCTCAGCACCTTCACTCCATTATTAATGGGATTGTTAACATAAAATTGAGATATTCACTTGAAAGTTAGTACCACATCTGATTGAGATGGTTCCATTGAAGGGGTGGGAGGTGGTAGGTTGTGAATAGGGGAAAATAAGTAGTGTAAACTAGAAACTTCGTTTTTAACGTATATGGTAGATACCAACGCCTCAAACTTTTCTGGCATCTGCCCCAAATATTATTAAAATTCTATTATCAATAAAATCCACATTCTAGAGTTCAAATCTAGTCAAGATGTTTCCTTTAAAGTGACTTGTATGAAAAATCTTGATGTGGAAGTAGTGATTCCTTAGGCAGCGGTTTTGTGTAGGTTATCAAAATATTTTCAATATGCTTTTTAATTTAATTTTTATTTAATTTAATTTTTTCTTAGATAAAACAGTCTATTTTATGACAAGACATATCTAATTATGTCGTACTAACTGAAGCACAAAATAGTAAAATAGAGGAGAATATTTTATTGATTAAAATTAAACAATCTATGACAGGTTATTTAATAAATCGGTTTGATTAGGGAATGTTTAATTTTCTTCATTAGTGAATTAATTGCAATTATGAAAGTTGTTTGTCACCCTTTGTATGAAAAATTACTAATTTTGCAACAATTAAAAACAGTATACTTTTCGTTTTCGTATTTGCAAAGAATATAATAAATAAACATTATACAGTTGTAGTTTTTGACGAAACTGTACTGTATTAAGCAACAAGCACAAAATAATGCTCATTTTGCACTAGTATGGAAGTTTCATATGACTGCAAAATTTCCATTTTGTGCGAATTGCACAAAATATTTTTTCAACGACAACATACTGTTCCCGTTTAATATACTATAAACATATATATACATATAAATGCAAACTGATGACATTTCATTATTCCGTCGCAGGCCGCCATAATCTGTGATAAGCCTCCTTCATCTTACAGTAGTCAAAGATAAAATATTTCATATCGAATTTATTGCCTAGCAACCGATGCGAAATGAAATTCTGTACAAAATGTAATCGTTTCTGATTGAATTTGCGATCGTTAATTTAAGATTTTTCGTGGTTGTCGTAGCAGAAAAAAATTATCTTCAGCTGTATTCTATTCTGCACATAGTCCAATAATTATTAAGATTTCCATAACAAAAAATGTTATCTGGGATTGTCCTTTAGTAACTGTTAGTGGAGGGATTATACATCATAAAACCACAAAAATCAGTTCTGGGGATACTGCGCACCACCCCCCCCCCCCCCAAAAAAAACCACGACTTCCGTGAAAAAAGACTGATTTTACTGATAACTCGTTAACCGTTGAAAATATTTAAAAAAATTGACTAATTGCCTAAAAAAGTTCTCTTGTAATTTTCTTGTATATGCCATGGATTTCGAGAAAATCGATATTAAAAAAAATTGCAAAATTTTATTATTTATTTAAAAATTTTTACGCGCGGCCTCTAGAAAAAATTGAGTTGCTCGAAAACCAAACATACTAGGAAGAAAAATCAAAATGGGTTTTAAAGGGGATATAAAATACTCTTTTGTGTTTCCATTTTTGATGGCTATTGATATCTATTAGTATATAAAAATAACAATATAATATAGTTACCTCCTGATTTTTTGCAATTTTAACTATTCACAGGCCCGTAAAAAATTACTGACTTTAATATAAGTTATAGTTTTAGTTCAAGGTATTACTTCAATGCAGAAAAAGTAAGGAATAAAAATATTTACATTTACAAATTTACCAGCATCTTCAAGTTAGCCCAATTTTGTCCAATTTTTTATTGTTTCCTAAAAATAAAAGAAGGACCCAAACACCTTGAAATTTTAGTTCAAAATATTTTTTTTACTATATCATCAAAAAGTTGAATATGTGCAGCCTTTTTTGGATTTTTTTTTTGGCTAACTTTAACATGCTGCTAAATTTGTAAATGTGAATACTTATTTTTATTCCTAACTTTTTCTATATTGAAGTATTTTACTACCTTGAACTAAAAGATAATGCATTTATAACCTACAGTTAGTTTTTATGGGCCTGTGAATAGTTAGATGCAGAAAAAATCAAGAGACAACTGTATTATATTGTTATTTATATACTAATAAAAATCAATGGCCCTCAGAAGTGACAACAGAAGAGTATTTTCTATCCCCTTTAAAACCCATTTGAATTTTTCTTCCTAGTTTGTTTGGTTTTCGAGCAATTCAATTTTTTCTATAGACCGCGCGCAAAAAATTTCAAATAAACGAAAATTCGCGCACATTAAAAATACAAATTTTGCACTTTTTCTCAATATCGATTTTCTCGAAAACCATGGTATATACAAGAAAAATACAAGAGAACTTTTTTTTAGGCAATTAGTCTTTGATTAGCAATTTCTTTATGTCTTCAACGGTTAATGGGTTATCAGTGAAATAAGGCTTTTTTCACGGCAGGGGTGGTTTTTTAGGGGGTTGCGCGGCTCCCCCAGAACTGATCTTTGTGGTTTTGCGGTGTATAATCCTCGCAGTAACAGTTACGGAAGGAAATTCTCAGGTAATATTTTTTGCGAGCTTCTAGTGTATTTTCTACTTTACCAACTGGACTAATAGGCAGATAAAGTTTTCATTTTCTATAGGAAATTCGAATATATAATGGAAGAATTGTATATATTTTTCAATTAGCCGTTCTTGTGTTTTAATTTATTTTCTCCACAGTATAAAATAAATTCTTAGAAAATTACAACATTTAAAATCATTGTTTTTTTCTTATTCTAGATTATTCCACAAAGCATATTGCATCCGCCCTACGTCATTTCTTTCACGTCGCTGTTTGTTGAAGCTTTAGTGGCCAAAAGTGTCGGCTTACCGCACCTAAGCTTTTAATTTAAATAAAATAGAGTTAATTAATTTCAAGCGTCCTTGTTTCATGAAAACTCTTTATAGTTTCAAAAGTTTATGTAACTACCTTCCGCTGGGCTAGATAAACGCTTTAGTTTATGCTCGACTGAAGCCAGAAGATTACATAATATTTATTTATTCTAAGTGTTTCAATTGTCTAAACAATTCCAAAACGAACTCTATTTGTGTCACTGGCACTAATTCAAAAATATCACGTGTAACTAGAAATACATAATGGTAAAAATTTGAAGCGAGTGGCGCCAAAAACTCTTATATTTTAAACTGCTGTACCCTTAATAGTGTCCTCTGAATATCTTGTTGCGTTTATATAATAATAAAAGCAAAATATGTCAATGTTATACATCCATAAATATTATATTAAAAGCGGAAATTGGTCTTCAACTAATAACAAACTGGCTAAAACAAAATCTATTGACACAAAATATAAACAAAACTAAATTTATAAACTTCTCCCCAACTATTGCTGGGAGTTAGGATGGGTAAAAGCTGTTATTTTTATTACCACATCCACGTAGTGGATTGGAAGTATAGTAATCTTGTATTAGTATAGTATTCTTGAAATAGATTTTTTAATAATAGGATTAAACTGCATCTGCTAGTAACTCATGTCTAATTGTTTACATTTGCATTCCTTTCTAATTGCATGAGGTTTGTGTGCCCTCCAGATGCCACAATGGACCGTATTGCCGATCTAGGTAAACGAAATTCATAGCGCCTCATAAGACTAATACACAGCCTTTTATAGGTTTATAGGGTTGCATAATAATCGTTTATTGACTACAATTATAAATCATAGGCGTACACAAAAAAATTTAAAGGGGTTGGAATTAGTAAAAGTCGATATTTTTTACTACATAAATTATATTGTTTTTTGTGTTTATAAAGATAATAAATTACAATTTGCAAACTAATATGTTTCCCAAATAGTTAAAAATACTAACATATGGACACATAACAATTATAATTCCTTAAAATATTACAAGATTTACATCATAAAAAAAACTACCCTTAAAAACTAATGTATTTTAACAAGCTAATTAGTGTAATCAGAATCATCACTGTCAGTATCAGATTCTGTAGAATCCTCTATGATGTATTCGTGCGCGGCCTCAAAAGTGGATGGATTATTGGTATGAGATTGTGATGGAATACTTGGACATTTTAGGAGATTTAAGACATCAGAGGAAATCGCTCCTGTTAATTTTTTAGAAAGGGTTCGAAAATTGTTTATTATAGGATAGGAAGTTACTAAAAGCATTGTGAGCGGTTTGTGGAAATACGAGATGTTTTTATGGTGTGCGATTCCCGAAACCTCCTACAATCTTTAATTCTTTCTTTCATGTGCCTCTTCTGACAATTGCCCTATGGGTAAAATACTACTATTGATAATGGCGACGCTATGCATAAAAAGTTTGTGCACAGTAACAAGCATGTAATACCATGTATAGAGACGTAAATACATTTCCCTAGTTTCCCTAATATGTTTTTCAAATTCATCCATATTTACTTCATAGCCTGATGATAATGCTTGAAGTATAATCCCAAATCTACTAATAATGTTTTTATCCAATCCCGTAATATCGGCAGATTTTTCGGCATTTGCAAAAAAAAACGTCGAGTAGTTTTTCCATCATTTGTGGAGCCAAAACCTGGTTTTGGCCTATCTACTTTTAAGCCCATGTCTTCTTTAAATCGATTTTCAATACGTAATTTTCTTTGCTTGACACTTGTTTGGTCAGATTCATCTTTTATTTGCCATTTTTTTAAGTCAAGTCTATAACTGATATGTAGGAAACATTCGAAACATCCGATCCGACAATGTAACGTAGATAGGTCAAAACTATAATGTTCGCGTTTGCCTTCTTTACCCCCTGCTGATAATACGTTCATTTCTTTAGGCGTGGCTCCATAAATATGGCAAGATTGGCTAGAGCGATGTTCCGTTAAAGAATTACAGACTTTTCCGTCAATCATTGTTAACATCATCTGATGATGGACACTTATCTCTGAATCTCCTATAATTATTTTGGTTGGTCGTAAATGAACTATTTGATCTTTAATTAACTGGGTTTCACCCCGGATTAATTCATCAGTTTCTTTAGCAAATAAAAACTTTATTGGACGACACAATCTCGTTGAAAAAGATCTTGTATTTTGGTACACACTTATATCTTTATCGTTCACCAGACTTAACTTAATTGGAACAAAAGAAAAAATGAATAAGTATTCATCATCACTAGTCGCGTCAGAAAATTTTTGTTTATAATGACTATGGCCCGAACTTCCTTCACAACCCCACTTAATAAAAACATTAAAATTAGTAATATCTGATGATACTAAACGTTTGACTACATCTTTTTGAACACTGAAAAATCTGTTTACAGTTAAATCTAATATAGCTTCAACGGATACATCAGCAATGCTTTCAGTTATTTTCATAAATTCTTCAGCAGGACAACAAGCTCTTTTTGACTTTTGCAGACTATAATACGAAGGATAAAGAAAATGACCTACGTTCGTAGACGTTTTCCTCTGTAATTTATAAAAATGCTTGGTTTGCTTACCATAAACATATATAGCAAGTGCTTCGTCATTACTCAATGCACGCGTTTCATTTTTTTGGTATCGCAATGTTTTTATATTCGTTGCTCTTCTAGGAGAAGCTGAACATAGCTCCTTAATAATATTAGCAGCATCTCTTTTACCTGAAAAACGAACACACACCTCAGCTGCATAGGTCAATTCGTCATACGAAGTCGAGTCTAACAAATGTTGAACTTTCCTTCTTTTAGTTTTCACGCTCGATTCCTCAAGACTTTTTAGTGGGCGACCAGAACTTGTACCACTCAATATCGATGGCTGAACTTCATAAGTAACTGCTACGGATTCGATGTCATCACCACTTAACCAGTCGTCGTATTTTTTAAAAAAATGTTCCAATTTTCGTGATGATTTTTTCCACCGTTCCTAAATTTTTGAAGACCACAGAATTATATTAGCTTTCATACTCCTTCTGCTGTTTTCACTCAAATCACTAATTTTGAATTAGTTAATTACTAAATTTAAAAGTTGTTCATGTTGAGTATTTTTATTAAAACCTCGCCACATATCGAAAAACTGTCTTCGCCACAATGTATGTCGTGATTCTGAAAAAAATTAAAAATATGTGTTATCGCAAAATATCGAAAAAAATGCAAAACACAGTTAAAAACTAAAGACTGTAGCCTGTAACATAAGCCAAAAAACAGTATGGAAGCTCTTGGAAGTGATAAAGTTTCAGCATGCAGAACTTTCAGAACTTTGTTATTTTGCTGAAAAAATATTTTAAGGCCTATAGTTTAACTTTATATGAAAGATTTACGAAAGGTAATATCTCAGACATAGTAGACTCTTACCTATAGTTGTAACACCCATAACACAAATTATTACTAGAATATTATATCACAAAATAACTTTGAACACATGCACCTCTCGCTACGGTTGCAAACGAAATGATAACAGGTACGAAAAATTTAAGGGCACTTTGACTACCTGCAGTTTCGTAAGTACTTAAAGCAGGTAAATAATTCCTGGAACATAATTTAATTAAAGTGTTCTTAATAAGTCTACCTGTTTTTTATATGATATTTTGACCTGAATTTTGTCCACCTAGAATGGCCATACGGTCCACAGTGAGACGGCGGTGTCAAACTCCGGTGACCGAAAATGATCAATAAACAAAAATTAAAAATTTTTCATAAACATTAATATAATGTAACAAAATTAAAAACAACTTGTTTCTACACTTATTGGGCTCAAATGTCACACTGAAATTTGCTGAGATTTATATTGATGTAGGAGTAAAGATGTCACCATTATTTATCTTAATATTAAGCGTCATAGGCCTAGCTGCGCCGTGGGAGGGAATGAAAAACACCGTGTTATATCAAAAAAAAATTAATCATCCTATTTTCACCTCAATTTGACCCTAACGTACATCAATCTTACTTGAATATCTCTTAAGTATACGCTTCCCTAACAAGCTCCGTTAATGTAGTTTTGAATGGTCTTCAATTAATTTCTATTGCCGTTCCTCCTCCAGCTAACCGTATAATCTGATGTTTACAAGATCCAATTTGCTGTCAAAAGGAATAATATGAATTAAGCCCGAACAACAGATTGTTAAGATTAAGTTAGTCATTTGTTTGATGCTGCAGTCACACTTCATCTAAGCTCAAAGCAGTTCAGATCTAAGCCATTCAGGTTTATTTCGTATCCAGCGAGTTAATTCGAATTCGCTCATTAAGAAACTGAGGGACGGAACTTATGGAATAAACTTAGATGAATATGTTCAAAGTTATGTCTTATAAACTCTTATTTATAATAATGAAAATAATGAAGTTCTTTATTTTCCAGTAGAATGACAGACGGAAAAATCTCAAGTTTAGTTGGACATAAGTAAAATTTCGAATTGTTACCAATCCTCTACTGGCTAATTTCGGCGCTAGAGGGCGCCGAAGAAAAAATGTATTTTTGAGAAAAATAAGTGGTGCGCAAGTTGCGAAATTACGGTCTGTCAGTTGACATTTCGTAATGAAACTTTGACATTGGCGTCAGCTCTGAGAGTGGTTAGCGAGCGAAAGTGGTTAGTTGAAGATTTAGTGTCTGTAACTTCTTTAATCTTGTTTTCTTCTTTTTTGAACTGAGCTTTCAGCACAGTGCATATACCAACTAAATATGGAATATAATTTTGCAATAAGAATAGAGTGTTTCATCTATGAATACAATGGATTACCGAGACAAATGGTGCGTTTGGGCGAGGGAAAAAGGGGGGTTGCTGAACATCGTCCAATCGAATTGTAATTGACTCAAATACCAATTACGGAACAAACAAAGATTTGCCACAACTGTGAGATGAGTATAGATAGTATAGAATATAGACTTGAACATCTCATCAGATTTTCTTTAGAAGGTAAAGTTGATAAATTTCTGAAGACTGGCATCTTTATACCTGAAGGTGTAAGAATTTGTGGAGGTCATTTGGCCGATGAAGGACTCTCTTGCCACTATTATACAATGGACTTAGAGGTATTACCAGACCATTTAATTTAAAAGGAAGTGATTTAAAACATTTTCTAAATATAGTGCGGAACACTGCCATGAGATATAAATCTATCAATATATTTGAGAGAATTTGAAGATTTAACTCCAGTAAACAAAGTACAGTTTAGGGGACTTTTTGAATTTTGCGATCGCGTCATTATTTACCCAAAAATAGAATAATAACCAAACAGGATTTATTAAGCTTGGCAATTCCAAAAGTCCGTGTTTCATTAGTAGAACAATTTGTGCCAAATAATTTGGGTTTACGGCACATAACCAGGGACCAATACGTTGCTCAACATGTAATAGATTTCGCAAACGCTCTGTACAATCCCGAACCAGGAAATCGAAAAGTAATAGCATATATTGACGGGGCATACATAAAAATCCCAAAAGCAGAGCTTTCCAAGTGTTACATCAGTCGTATTGCACACATGAGGGATATCATCTTCTAAAACCAGCATTAATCGTTGCTCCCAATGGACATATACTCGATGTTCATGGTCCTTAGTTTTTGGACTCTAGAAATAATGACGCGGCAATGTTGAGGCCCGAATATGAAAGGGATCTGATTGGCTTAAGAAACTGGTTTGAAGAAGGTGATGTTTTTGTGCTGGATAGGGGATACCGCGACGCGAAGACTTTTTGGGTAATCTAGGCATAGAAATCTAAATCCCTGTAGTCCTTGCTCGCTGACAGCATCAGCACGGAAGAGGCATCCGGTTAAATGGATCGTGGAAGCAAGAAACGGCCATATTAAGAGTATTTTTAAATTCTTCAGAGATGCAGTACCAATGCCACAAGTCCCCCATATTAGAGTTTACGTCAGAATAACATGTACGATCATTAACAGATATCATGAGCCAATTAATATGGAGGGAGCAAATGCTGTGCTGGCTCGTAGAATGTTAGACCAGGCAAATGAAATTAATACTCTTCGACTTAGAGAGGAAGAAGAGAGACTCCTCCAAAGGCGGGGTAGATGGTTACCTATAGAGGAAAATCAGGTGTTCGATTTTCCACGCCTTACATTCGAATATGTGAGAGATCTAACATTCGGGATTTTCCAGATAAAACTTGCCCCATCCTGTGTACAAGACAACAGACAAGATATTGGGAAAATTTTATTTCAATTTGACGATCACATAAATGAATCAGGATCTTAAGAATCAGAATAAAATCAAGGCATCGCAACGCTGTTAAGTATCAGCATTGAATTCACTACAATGTCAATGGTGAAGACGAACCAATAATCTTTTACTACTGTACTTGCAAATCTGGAAGTCGTACATTGGGTGCATGTTCGCATATAGCTAGCGCACTTTGGTACCTTGGATATGGTAGTCATGAAGAAAATGTAAAGTATCCTTCGACACATCTGCTGTTCGACATTACTGATGCTGCAAATAGACCTAATCCGAACCAAGAGAATCAAGAGAGTATAATAATATTATGGTTAAGTACATTGTATATATGTACCTACTTATGTATTACCCATTATATAGTGCCGTTTCCATGTTGTATTAATTATATTAGGTTATACTAAGTGGTATAATTGTGGCATCATTTCGTTGGCTGACCCTATATAATTGTCATATAGATTACATATTGAACCTTAATCTAAGCCTAAACATATTTACTAATATAATTTGAAAAAGTTTCATTTTTTCTCAAAAATATTTTTTTTCTTCGGCGCCCTCTAGCGCCGAAATTAGCCTGTAGAGGATGGTAACTTTTTAATGATTTTGGATCAGAATGACTCGGGCTGCAACATATAAAAAATACAATTTGACAAGAAGCCTATTTCAACTATAGAAGTGTGCGGTGTCCTTTGAAAAAAAAAATAGAAAGTTATGAGGAAAATACTGGCAATCATCCCTATAGTCAACTACACTTTAAACAGAAGAGAGCGTTTATAACATATAAACTAGTGTTCACATTGCATATGACTAAGTTTAAAATATGAATTTGATATTTTAAGGGAAGATATTGCAGAAAAACTGAAATTTATTATTTTCATGTATATATCTCTTATTATTCATTTTCTGAAATAAGCTTTTATAAAATACTACCATTAGAGACAACTTTGGACCACCTTGTATGTATGCAAAATATCAAGATAATGGATCAATTGGAACTGGTTTCAAATTTATTTGCAAGATTTGAACTGACTGACATACATATGAAGTATAAAAAAAGCTGGTAAAAACTCATAGGATTAGTCCACATTTAAGTGCTACACCCTGTATGAAACTAGATTATTTTCTTATCACAGCAAAAAAATCAATTCATCAGTGTTTACACTGTCTAAATTATGAATATCTAATAATAATAAAGTTCTGGAGGCAAAGTATATAAAACATCACCCATGCCGCTGCATGTTGCGTGCATACCTACTTACATATTCCATTTGCGGAAGTTGTACCTACAGAAAATAGCCGTAGGCCAGGAAATGCCTTCCATTTCCTGTACAGCTCGGTAATTTAATTAACAAGGTGCGGCGTAATAGTATTTCGTCGGTTCCTGGGGTTTTAATCGAACTCCTTCAGGTATCTCCGAAACACCAGGAAGACGGTAAACAAGGATGTTCACTAACATTCAAGGCATTAGCTAGAAACTGCAATTTTCCAAGTACACAAATTGGTGTTCTACAAAAACAACAGGCTGTCTGTGTTGCTCTAGGTGTGTCGGTTATTGATTATATTTAAATAATACATAGTGTAAGTAAAGTAGTTGAAAACTCACCTCAATAAGAATTGGCAAGGGTAGCCCATTTTTTTAAATGACTATAAAAATACTATTGAAATTTTGTTTAAAACAATGTGCGAGTCCGAAAATATCATTTTAATTGTTTCTTTTTCTTTAGAAAATTGTGCTATGACAATTTTGTTTGAAGTTAAACCTAAGCTGTCAGGTAGTTATCAAGTGATTTGTATTTTTTTTTAATTTTGTCGAAATTTACTTCAAAAACAAAGTTCAATATTTTTTAATAATACTGAAATTTTGGAGTCTAGGTTTTTGGACAATTCTGAACAACTTTCATTAACAAAGTTTTTCGATCAAAAAATGCCTTATATGATTTCTTTATTTTTTCCATTTATTTTGGTACCGCAGGTGGCTTTGCATTTGTAAGACGCGAATGTTTTTTTGGTCATAAGTAGATCCTAATTTGTTCTATCTTTTGGTAAAATTTGGTTCAAGTCGACAAAACATGAAAAAGTTGTTCCGCTTTTAAATGGTTCACTCTGTATGTCCGTAATGGCTTAAATTTTTTGCTACAGTGTATTGAATTTTTTTTTAAAACGTTATTACTTCCACATCCACGTAGTGGCTTGGAAGTATAGTAATCGCAAAAAAAATGTGAACTTTTTTTTTTCCTGAAATAGGTTTAGAATGTCATGAAACGTGGAGATTTTAAATTTGATTTAAAAAAAATATGTTCTGCCTGTCTGTCTGTTTGTCTGTCTGTCTGTCGGTCTGTCTGTAACTTTTTTTTTGTCTGCACGTTTTCTCCGGAACGGTTGAAGGTATTGACTTGAAATTTTCTACACGCGTATATTATAACGAGATCTGGAACTGGATTGTTTTTTGAAGATATCCGGTGAATTGTTGGGGGTTAAATAGGGGTAAATAGGGAGAAATATGTAAAGCAAGCTGGTAAGAGTACATAAACTTGATGTATGTACCTGGTAAGAGTACAGAAATTTGAAGTTCGGTGTATGTACTAATAGCCAAGATCTCAGATTATAATATTTATTAAAGGGGTTGTTAAAATAAAATTGAGATATTCACTTGAAATTTGGTACACGTATATATTATAACGACATCAGGAACTAGATTATAATTTGAGATGATTCTGTTGAACGGTTGGGGGTTAAATAGGGGTAAATAGGGCAAATTAAGTAAAGCAAGCTGGTAAGAGTACAGAAATTTGGGATTTGGTGAATATACTAGAAGCGAAGGCCTCATGTTTTTTATAATATTTTCCACCAACGACTCAAATTTATCTATGACATCTGGCCCAAATATTATTAAAATTCTATGATCAATAATTTCCACATACTAGAGTGCAAATCTAGTCAAGATGTTTCCTTTAAAGTGACTTGGATGAAAAATCTTGATGTGGAAGTAGTGATTCCTTAGGCAGCGGTTTTTATATTTCAAAATATAATAATTCAATAACCAGATGTTCCTTCTTTAATGTAAGCTTTGTTAAGCTCAATTTCATTAATTAGTTCAAAAGTTATAACAAATTTAGTGTAGGGCACTCGAGGCCGCACACGTTTCTCTTGCCGTACTGATGTGTCGCCGCGTTCCATTTTCGTGCATTAAACAGAAACATCTCGAGCCTACATTTTTGATAGTACAAAATGCTTCATATGCATCTTTTATGTGACATTTCCTATATTTTTGAATGGCACAATTCGTTTTTTCAAGAATAAATTATTTTAAGAGATACTTGGCAAAAACTGTTTTCTTGCAACTAATTTGTTTAATAATAAATGACGCTAAAGGACTATTGTTGGTAACTTTTGGTATATTGGTCTTGACATGGTTAGCGATGTATTCTCAAAAGCTACCGCCTCGCGAAACTTGTCCGAAGTGAAAACCTCTATTGACACCACTAAGTCTATTAATAAATAATTTACTTCTAAATATTTACAAAATGGCAAAGTACCAACTGAAGCAAATGCGTGGCAAATTCGTGATTTTCGTAACCTTTCCAGTAATCGCAATCGCTAATAATAACATAAATCAAATTCTACAATTATTTGTGCTATGGCCGTTCTAAACAAATTTATTACTCGATACAAAAGCCAAGCGGGTATATTTTCACAAGTGAATCTTGCGGAGTAATCGGAAAGGGACCGGTAAACCCAACTTACCCTTTTAGTTAATTTTGAAATAGTCCCACGGTCACACCTCACTTGTTTCCATCCTGACAAACCGAATTAAGGGAATATTCTAATTTACTGTCGCCTGAAGCTACGTTAGAGACACTCAAAGCCTTTACCAGACAAACAGTGCACAGTTATTAAGTTTCTAGGACACTGTTCGACAAAATAGAAACCGATCGAATATTAAGTATATCGAAATCGTTAATACAGAAGTAATAATGTGTGTAAATTATATAAATAAACAAACTAACCAATACTCCTTGCCGATTTACTGCACTTGTTGCACATTCTATAGGATATTCGTTGCAGTTTTTTTGTAAATAATAGGAGTTTTTAGCCATTTCTTGTTTAATTACAAAACATAAAACAGAATCAATTATATTCCCAGAGCAACATAGTTACCTCAGTGAAAAATTAAGCTATTTATAGCAATCGCATAGTGGAGGCTATTGAAGACAGAATGCAGCTTGACTCAGTATATATACCGATTTTACAAAACCCTTACATCAAGTAGATCATACTATTTTATTAGATAAATGTAAAAACATAAGTGTAGTGGTTCCCTCATTCAGTGACTTCGTAGTTATTTAAAGGATAGAACTCTTACAGTTAAAATTGAAGCTTATAAGTCCCTGACGTTTTGCCCATCATATGGTGTTCCCCAGGAGTCTCACTTAGGGCCGATTTTGTTTTTGCTATTGTTATTATATAATTCATATAAAATTGTGCAGATATAATTTTTATGTATGGTTTTTGCAATGACAAATATTTGTCTTTGCAACGACGATAGGAGAGCTGCAAAAAGTCAGTATCGAATATGTTTTCCAATCACCAGTTACTAAATATTATTTTCTACACTGTACTTTTTACACGATTGCTAATATCTACCAAAAAATTATATGCAGGGTGATGTTATCGGCACTAAGTGTAACGTTATAAAAATTGAGTGAGTATAATATTTCCATCAAATTTGTTCCACAGTCTCGTACTAAAATCGTATATTAGTGAAAGAATGTTTAAAATCAACTGTGAGGATCAATACTATGAACTGACACCAATGAAGGCTGGTGTACCACAGGGCAGTGTTTTGGGTCCGCTGCTGTATTTATTATACGCAAATGATATCCAGTAATTGAACAAACTATAGTTGCCACCTTTGCTGATGACACGGGAGTATTGGCAGTTGATAAAATTGAACAAGAAGCTAAAGAAAATCTCCAAGAAACTTTGAATATAGTTAATGCATGGACAAAACGCTGGCGCCGCATTAAACTTAACGAAAGCAAATCAGTGCACATGAACTTCACAAATAGACGCACTGAACAGACCACTTTCAACAATCATACAATTCCCTGTGAAAACACGGCTAAGTATCTATGTGTGAACCTGGATGCCATGCTAAAATTTAAGAAACACATAAAGCAGGAAGAATATGAATTGAATCTTAAATAAGTAGAGAAAAGTATACTGGCTGCTAAGAAAAAATTCTGAGCTGTCTATTTATGACAAATTAATCCTATACAAACAAGTTTTAAAACCTGTGTGGACATACAACATCCAACTCTGTGGCAGGTAACATTGAAATAATCCAACGTTTTTAAAATAAAGTATAGGGCAATGGCCAATGCTCCTTGGTATCTACGAAATAGTGACCAGAGATCTGAGTGTGGAAACGGTTGCCGACGAAGTCAGAAGATTTGCAGTCATAAAAAGCGACTTCGAAATCACGTTAATATCAAAGCATTCGAAATGCTTAATCAACATAGGATAAAAAGAGGACTCGAAAGGACGAAGCCTTTTGATTTAATCTAGTGGGTGCAAAAGCAGAGTATTATGCGAGTATGAAGTGCATCTTGATAAAATAATCTGAGGACACCATGGGATAACCTTAGTAGTTATTAAGATATTATCAGAAAAATGTTGCTCGTTAATCTTAGTATTTAGGTTAGTTGTAGAAATACCCAGCTCGGTGGCGCAATGCTGAAGGTGTTTGGCTTGCGACCACGGAGTCCCGGGTTCGAATCCTGGCCAGGGTATGGATATTAGTGGCGTTTTATCATGTGTTACCGAGACGGTAGCAGTGACCTAGACCAATGTTGGGTGGCACAACATGTCTAGTCGCTGTTATCTCTCCTGAGTTCGAGTCTCAGCTGCGGTAGATGGCAATATCGCCGGGAATGGTTGTTGTGTTGATGTCTATGTGTACGTGTCCTGGTTGAGTGGTAGAGCAGCAATAGCTGAACTCCGCCAGGACGTTAATATAAATAAGGCATTAAAATAAAAAAAAAATAAAAATATGCATTTGAATTTTAAAAAAATGTACCAAATATGTACAGGGTGTTCCACTTAATACTTTTACGGGCATTTTCTTGATTACTTGAATTTTATAAAAAGTATTCACTAGAATATATAAATAATTATTTACAAATCTACAATGAATCTCAAAAAGCTTTAACATTCAAGAAGAAGTTAGGCGTTAGGTATACAGAACTCGGCTATGTGCGCTCCACCTCTCATTATAAAATAGTACTCTAAATCCTGTGTAAAAATTTTTTGGTGAAAACTTTTGTACCCACTTATTCTTCTCGTTTCACTGTAATCCCAGAAAAAAGATGTAAATGAATATTTCTGCATATATTTGTGTCATTAGAAAAATTGCAAAATTACATGCGATTCTCGATTAAAGCAGTGCTGTTATACGCGAAAACAATGTAAGCACATTAAACTACAATTTCGTATCATTTGTATTTTTAGTAGTTTCCTTAATATTCAGCTATACTTTCCAGCGCTGAATACTGCTCCAAAAGCGATATAACTTGGTCACAATAGCATATAGACGCAGCTTGTTTAGCTTTTAAAATTAATCCTGGTAATTATTTCCTAGGGTATTAAATGTTTATCTCAATTTAAAAACGTTGTAATCTTGCAGTAATTATCTCGATTAACAAGGCTCTTTTAACATTTAATCGATTTTAGTGCACTATTATTCATATATCCACGTTATCTTATTAGAAGTAGGTAGCTCAGTAAGTTAACAAGTTTAATTGATATTTTTAATTATTTGTTAGCTTTACCTAGTCTCTCCCTGTCCAGTTCTTTGGTTCCTACGGCGACCAACGCCATGGATGTCTGACTGGCCCCGGTATGGAAAATTTTGTATGTTTAACGTTGAATAAACTAGTTTTGATTAATTGATTGATTGATTGATTATTCTGTTACGTTTGGCTTTCAGATTGCCGTATCTAGCGAAACGGGTTCAAACCCCGCTCGCTCGCTGCGAAATAATTACAAAATTACCCCAATTAGTAGTTCGGACTCCACTATAAACTGTAGGGCCCTGTTTGTCTTTTTCTAATACAAAATCACCCTTAATTTTCAAGGAGTTATCCCTTTGTTTTGAGAAGCTGTCGAGAAAATGTTTTTTTCTTAAGTTTATGGAAAACTTAAATCTAAAATTATTCATTTGAAACATTTAAGGTAGACACAGAAGCTAGAAAAAAGAGGCAGGTAGTAAACAAATACAGAATTATACGCATGTATACAGTGGTAGAACCGAAAAGAGATAACTGCGCCGAGAGATTATAAATAAATAAATAATTTTCTTATTTAGCACAAGCTAATTTTATACAAAAATGTTTAAAAATATACAAAAAAGAGAGGTACGTGGAATACATAGAACAAACGACTTTAGATACAAACGTATGCAAAGAAAAGGCCTAAAACATTTTATATAAGCTCACACACTTAATCGTGACATAAATTCATTACTAATTTTGTAAATAACCCAACAATATGACCATCTTTTATCCGGAAAAACGTTAAAAAGTTTCAGACCGTCACCAAAGAGAGATTTCTACAATTTACTGTATCTTACGAATACGGGTGTTTTTCAGATCTTACCACTAGAAAATTTTACAAGTACTCTGGACGTTTACCTTTTCAGTGTTTTGCCTCACGGACAACTATTTCAGTGATATCAATACGGTTAAAATAGGGGTATATTTATCACAATTCAATATTATTCTCATAATTTTCATTTGAATAGGAAATTAGCGAAGAAATACACTAATGAAAATGCGGTGACAGAATTGTGTTGCATATTAACAATTTACTCCATTGTGACAGATTCTTAGAAATACGATAGAAAATACTCTATTTCCCTATTTTTTTACAAGGATAATCAACATTATGAGAAAAGGTAAGTTGCTGATCCATAACTACTCCCAGATACTTTACCTCAGACACTACTTAAATTTTATTATTTTGTATCTAAATATTAATTCATTTCCGGAGTATTTTTGGCAGTTACGTTTAGATCCAATTAACACACGTTTTGTTTTGGCCGAATTCAACTTTAATTTATTAACACATAATCAGTTATACAAAATATCAAGCTCTACATTTAAAGTTTGCACTATATCTTTCAGTTCGTACCCTGACACAGATATTAGTGTATTATCTGCAAATAAAGTACCAAACGCATTTTTGAAAATTATACTAATATTATTTATGTACAGCACAAAGAGAAGTGGCCCTAGCACACTTCCCTGCGGGACCCCATATATAATATCCACCGAATTTGATATTTTGTTATTAACTTTAGTTTTGTAACACCTATTTTCTAAATAACTTGCTGTCCACCTTAGAGCATGTTATACCATATTTCTGCAATTTCCACAATAACTTAGACCTATCTATCGTCTCAAGATCGCGCTGCAAGCCACCGAACACACTCAGTGTAACCACCCCCTTACCTATGTGTCTCCTCCATTGTCTACACACGATTCGTAACGGTGATTCACAGAACTAATGGAGAGAACTTAATAGAAATATGTTATCAACACTTGTTAAATTAAAATGGGTTCTACAAACACAAGGATACTTAGAATCAGTTTTCTCCTAATATTGACCTCGCCCCAACTTTACTAGTGACAAAAACTAAAATAATTTTAGCTAGTACCATTTAACGAGTGTATTTTACATTGAAAAAGTCAGCCACTAGCCATCTGCTAAGTAATTTATATTAAAATGTAATGTCTCTGAGGGTGGTGTAATATACCGAAACGTTGCTTTGGGAAAAAAGCGTATTTAATCAATTGAAGAAAACCCTGACTGAAATTAAAAGTTTTTAATCGACGCTCAAAAGGAAGGTATAGGTACTACATACGATGTAGAATTTGTTTATTTAATTTATTTAACAGTATTATCCAATATCTCATTAAATTCATAACTAAATTAACTAATAATTTGTGACATTCTCCTATTTCACTTTAATGTGATTAGTTTTGAAATTAATGCATGAATAAATAATTCATGTGCATAATGCAAAATACATGTATACATTTAGATGCATGCAGACATATTATATACGACTACAAGCATTAGATAAATTGGAAGATATTATTTTACAGGTATCGAGTACAGAAATATGTATTAATATGTACGTTCTTCTTTTTCTTCACAGAGTCTTGACGAACCTTTTGTAAGGCCATGCGTGATACTTGGTCTCCTACTGCAGTATGGCACGTTTGTCAGCAACATGTCAGTACTCGGGGTTGCCTGTTTGACGTACGGCACAAAAATTTGAACAGAATTGTAACGAACTTGCGAGTTTAGATGGTGACTGGTGAATGTACAAATTTGTGGCCAAAAATAAGGTGTGACCGCATGACAGAAACTGAAGTCAATACTGAGATTTCGACGAGACTAGCTACAATAGATAAAAACGTTAATGTAATAGCGGACACTACCTTCAGTTTGAAAGGCATCGGTCTTTCGATTGTAGAAACGAGTAAATTTAACATAAAAAAGTACTTAGTTTATAATATTCTTCATATCAGCAAGACAGAAGATATGAACTACAAATCTCCCTAGACTCCCTTATAGATAATAATAACAATGAGTCGTCTTTATTAAAGCAAAAAAATACAATCCCTTTAATTTAAAGGACAAAGTTTAGCTCAATAGCGGCTGCTCTACCACTTAAATACCATTAGAAATTTATGACAGAAATGCTTAAGTAGATACTATGAAATTATTCAAGTAACAGTAATTTGACAACAATAATAATAACTGACAGAAAACAAAGTTAGAGTTATACAGGGTGTTTCAAAGTTAACGGTGCATACGTTACTTCTGGATAGAGGGCACTTTGGCGGTTCTAAATTACCCGGCATTAATGCATCCATCGTCGTTCCTTACTGAGATACATGATGTTTTATTGATTTTGGCCAAATCTTTCTTTGATCATAACTACTGAACCACCTTGTATAATCGGTTCATAATTAGAACATATGTTTATATTTTTTTGATAGAACTTCATAATAAACCAAAAAGAAATCCAGGTCCGGCTTAATAAAAAAATTGACAATATGTTATATGACAACATTTCGTAGATCTATTTCGATATTCGAAAAGAGCGGAAAAAACTGAATAGAACAGCTCACTTAATTTGTTTGCGCATTTCATTCATCAACCTTGATTACTTGCCGTTAATTCAAGTTTACTACAATGGTCCAGGCGGTTGGAACTTGAATATTTATTTAAGGGTTAATTAACAAAAAGATTTAACTTGCAGCAGTGACAATTCTTTCACTTCTATACTAGGTAAGTGAACTATTGTAAAATAATTTTGAAACCAATGTAGATTTGCGCACATAAATCAAAATACTACTTAATTTTGTGACTCTACATTTAAAAATAATATTGTTATTATTATTATTATTGTTCAAAGAACACGCCTACCGGTTTTCAGAATTTCTTAGACAAAAATAATTTCGACCAAGAATTTCCCTAAAATTTTATTTTTTTCTACTTCAGAAAGAACCCAAAATATTCAGGCACGTTCTTTAGGTAGAAATAATCAGCTTATGCCCCTTCAACTTTTTCTTCAAAGTGCTTCCTTTTCCCGTAAAAAAATTGCAAAAAATTATTTTTTCTCTTTGTTATTTTTTTCCGGGAGAAGGAAGCATTAAAAAAAAACGCCAAGAAACAAAAGATGTTTATCTTTCTCCAAAAAATGAGTATGAATGTTTTCAGAATTTTTGTGGAACATTTAAGCAGACCTTCGCAGATGTTCACAGTTTCAATTGTCGCTAAATAAAAAAATCGAATTCGGTCGAATTGGTGGTCAAAATGAATTTTAATCAGGGGGCCCAGGACAACATTTTCCCCAAGTTTCAGAACTATCGACTGAAACACATTTTTACTATAAAACACTGCGGGGTCCTTTATACATTTCAGCAGGCGACTTAAGCCGGCATATATAAAAAATTGATGCAATTTATCTGGAGGTAGCTCGGAATCTATGTCGCCTCTATAGGTTGATACTAATGCATTGATTATTGTAGTGCACTGATTATTAACTTGTTTTGCATCATCATACTCTTTTTCCAAATTTTCTTTATTTTCAGATTCTTTTTCTATTTGTTCATCATCGCCAGATTCACTAGAATCATTTCCTAATGGTTCTTCCTTTTCGCAGTCCTCGTCACTGGCTTCAAAATTAAAATTTTCTCAGTTGTTTTCTCGGGTTTTCTAGATTGTTCTGTCTCAGGTTCTTGAATTTTCGCATCATCATTATCAGTAGATTTATTTTCATTAATGTGAAATATACCGAAAAGCTGATTCGTCATCTGGCACGTGCCGACTGCCGAAACTTAAATAGTAACGTCTGAGGAATTGCCAAATTGGTCTGTTAATTGATTGCATCTTTTTTAATGAATCTGTTTATTGATATAACTTATTATTATTATGCATGTGTGTACAATAACAATAAATCCGTGAAAGTAATAAATACATAACTACAATAACTGTTCAAAGTGTCCTCCATTTAGTTGAATACATTTTCTTGCTCTAGTAGTAATATTTCTAATTGCACGTCTAATCATATCTGGATTATTTCTAACTCGTTACTAACGCGTTCCAAAAGTTCCTCTCTGCTATTAATGGCTACGTCATATACCTTTGCTTTTAAATGTACCCAAAGATAATAATAAACAGGATTGAAATCCGATGACCTTGAAGGCCAATGATGAGTTCCATTTCGACCTATCCACATATTTGGGAAATTGTCATTTAGGAAATTTCTCACAATATTCTTAAATGGGGTAGAGCGCCATCATGGGGTAATACATTCCCGCAATATTTTCATTTTCCAATAACACGGATCAAAAATTTTGCAAAAAGTCTAAATAAAGTTCAGCTAATAATCTATCAGGGAGGATATATGGCCCAATAAAATGATTGTTGAAAACACCGCACCAAATATTAACAGCAAATCGATGTTTGGATTTATTCTGTCTTACAGCATATGGATTCTCTTCGGTCATCACATGGGAATTTCTTAAGTTATAAACACATTCTCTTCGAAATTGTGGCTCATCTGTAAACAGACATCTGTTAAGAATTCCTCGATTCCGGATAATCCAGTTATAAAATTTTACCGATGAACTTCATCCCCTTTCTCTAACTTCTGAACCTTTGAACATGAATTGGATAGATATTTTTTTAGTGTTTTGCAAACACTGACATGCGGAACACCTACAGCATGACCCACTCTTGTGCTAATTTTTGGATTATTAGCAACAATATTCAGTTTATTCTCACCTACAGCTAAAGGCTGCCTTACTTGATGCTCATTTAAGGTGGCCGCTGGATACCGACCATGATTTTTAGAATAATTGACAACTCTATCAAAAGTTTCATGATCAGGAAATCAGCTTCCAGGAAATCTTCTTTGATATTCTCTCACAGGAGCCCGTCCACTGCCATCACAAAATCCGTACACATAGATTATATCCGCATATTCACCATATGAAAATCGGTAAGAGATATTATGTACTTTGTAACGTGGGTAATAATATTAATGCAGATAACAAATATTTTAGAATAATAAAACGCAAGTATGTCGAACCAGTAAATATGGACTGTCAAATACTAACATTTTCAGCACTGCCTACTTGACGACAAAGCAGCCATGTTGTAAAACCGTCTCTTAAGTTTTAGTAAATGGATTATTCGAAATCAAAGCATTCTTAACAGATGTTTGTTTACAGATGAGGCACAATTTACAAGACATGGTGTCTATAATTTAAGAAATTCACAGGTTTGGACAGAAAAGAATCCACATACTATAAGACAGAATAAATCCCAACATCGATTTGCTGTTAATATGTATGTATTTTGTGCGGTGTTTTCAACAATCATTTGATTGAGCCACATATCTGCCCTGATAGACTATCAGGTGAACTAGATTGTTCTTAAAATTATTTTGCAATACTTAACTAGTCTAGGAGTGTAAGAATTGTCACTGCTGCAAGTTAATTTTTTTTTAATTAAACCCTGAAATAAATATAAGTTCCAACAGTCTCGATCATTTTAATGAAATTGGATTTACGGCAAGTAATCAAAGTTGGTGAATGAAATGCGCACACAAATTAAGTGAGCTGTATTCAAGTTTTTCAGCTCTTTTCGAATATCAAAACAGATCTACAAAATTTTGTCATGCAGGGTGGTGTTTTGACATACAATATATTGTCAATTTTTATTAAGCCGGACCTCTATTTTTTTATTATGAAGTTCTATCAAGAAAAATAAGTGAAACATACATTCTAAATATGAACCGATTATACAGGGTGGTTCAATAGTTATGATCAAAGAAAGATTTGGCCAAAATCAATAATCCTGTATCTCATTAGAGAAGGACGATGGATGCATTAATGCCGGGTAATTTGGAACCTCCAAAGTGCCGTCTATCCACAAATAACGTATGTACCTTTAACTTTGAAACACCCTGTATAGTACAAAATAAATTGCGCAAAAAGACAAAATATGTGCATCAGTGTAATTTGATCAAACGTATGTTTCAGCATGCATATATTTTACAAAGGTTTACACATAATCATATGCATTATTGCTTGAGTAACGTTTTTAAAATTTTGTACTTAAAAATCGAACTGTACTTTAGTTATTGCAATGCGAAATTTCTTGATTTTCTTCACCTTTGTTGTTAATTTTGCAATAGTAAACAATTTTTGAGAATTTTCGCAATCTTATACAAAATTTTCTTAGTGACAGATATAATCAGTATTCTTGATTTGATTAGAGGCTTATTTCACGAGATATTTAAGAAAAACTAAAGAAAACCGGGGTTTCACTTTCTACTTTGCAATAAAAAGCCATGTTCCATATATTCTAATCTATAAAGAATAGAGGGTTGTTGTTTATGTATTTTTTACCTATTTTTAAGCAAAAAATTGTAACGCTTAAAAGGATTTCCGATTTAAAGTCTAATTTACCCCGCCTAACACTAATGTATTGGCCAAATATTTTATTAATAATACATTAGGACGTATTTGGACTTTCTGTGCCAAGAAATCGAACCCTTCAAATCTCTTAAAACCACCCTGATCCTCTATTGATATATTTATTTTTCATATTATTAGATTATTAATATTTAATGTCACGTATCTCGAGTATCTTGCCAAAAATCAATATTATTTATTACAGAATTTCTTATCTCAACTGGGATTTTATTGTTTTCTTTTAACTGCGGTGTCCCAAAAGACAAAATCAATTAAGTTTTTCGAACAGATTCTTCCAACTAATGCTTTATAAAATTCATTTAGTAATTTATTTCCCTCCACTAACGTAGGTTAGAAATATGTCTCCAATGGATTTCCTTCGTCATTAATAATTTTAGGGCAATATCGCCATAAAAACGTCCAACTTTGTTGATACAACGACCGCGAGGTTTCTGCGAGATCAGTATTTATTCGAACATTTCTCGAAATCAACAATATTAAGTTATTGGTCGACATCAGAAGGTAAAAATTGTTGTGCAACTTTTACGAGCCATGTGGTTCCGTTGAAGTTTAGATTTCAGTGAATACACTGGGGTGAAAACTTATGCTCTTTTATTAAAGGGAAGGCGAGTTTCAAACTCTTAAAGTTTGCAGTCCTGCCATACATTTACATGGAAAGTGCAGGCAGAGAAAAGTTTGAAATGTAATTAGTTTGAAAAGGTGTATCGCGAAATTTAATTTTTACTGCTTTTGCAGCCGTTAGCATCGCATTAAAAATTACAACAGAATTTTCAGTTGAACGTAAGTTTAGTACAGAAACTAATTAACATTTTAGTTGTGCGGATAGTTATAGAGAATGTGAAACGTCTACTGTATACGTAATTTATTTATTCTTCTAATTTGGGGGTGTGTACAGTGGATCCACATAGATTTTATTTGACCACTATACATATTTAATACATTTGTGGCAAGTCACAGCTTAGTACAGGTACCTAGTATAAAGAAATAAAAGTATAAATATAAAAAATATAACAGAAATATATACAGATGAAATAATTACATGATACAAACATAATAAAACAATACAACCAAAGTTCATGTACACATGCATGTGCACAGCTCAGTACAGCACGATTAATGCATATCAATAGTTTAAAAACATCACATTACATTCGCATTAAGATATTCATCCACGAAATAGAAACAGTTTCTCAATAAAAAAGACTTAATTTTAGTTTTAAAATTCATATTATTTAATAATTTCCAGTCACTAGGTAATTTATTGTATAAATTGATGTCCAAAGAATTGCTCTTTGATTTGGACAGCCTATACTTAGGAATATATATATTATCTTTATACCTAGTATTATGAGAATGCACATCGGAGTATGTCTGCAGTTGACTTTTTTTACTATGTATTTCTAGTAAGCTATTGTAAATGTACAGGTTTGGCAGTGACATTATTTTTAATTTAATGAACAATGGCTTACAGTGCTCAAGGTAAGGAACGTCAGCAAGAATCCTAACAATTCTTTTTTGAAGTATGAAAACTCTTTGTGAATGACTAGAGTTACCCCAGAGTATCACTCCGTAGTTTAAGTGTGAATGAAATAAGCCATAATATACTGCTAGTAGAGTGTCTCTATTGATAAGTTTACTCAATCTTCTGATGACAAAGATTGTGCTAGATAATTTTTTGCATAACTGGTCAATATGCACATCCCATTTCAGACCGTCATCAATAGTTATACCTAATAACTTAACGCTGTTACCCTTATTAATAGTCGAGTCTGTACTTATAACTAAACTTTGAGTTTTATTTTTGTTTAATTTTAATTTATTTGCAGAGAACCATTGTTCAGCTTTTTCTGTAGATACTACTACTTGATTTTCTAGTTCTTTTATATTTTTAGAAGAGTTATTTAGGGTCAGATCATCAGCAAATAACGTACATTTAATAACGTCAAGGAATGAAGGCAAATCGTTAATATAGACTATGAAAAAAATTGGGCCTAATACGGAGCCTTGCGGAACTCCATATTTATTGATTTTAATGTCAGAGCTTTTATTATTAAGAGACACACATTGCCTTCTGTTTGCAAGATATGATCTAAATAAAGACAAAGGTAATCCTCTAATACCATAAAATTCTAGTTTCTGGATTAATATT
This sequence comes from Stenurella melanura, assembly GCA_963583905.1. Lineage (NCBI taxonomy): Eukaryota > Metazoa > Arthropoda > Insecta > Coleoptera > Cerambycidae > Stenurella > Stenurella melanura. The sequence goes on from OY757316.1 coordinate 20,605,557, forward strand.
TCGTGAGAAACGCAATCAAAAGCTTTACTTAGATCACATAGTGTAACAGAAGAGTAAAGACATTGCTCGAGTGCTGCAATTATATCGTCAATGACACAAGAAACTGCTTTTGTTGTGGAGCAGTTTTTCCTAAATCCAAATTGACAAGAATTTAAAATGTTGTTCAATTCTAGGTATTTGACCAGTCTTATTTTCAAGAGAATTTCCAAAATTTTCCCAAAAATGGGTATAATGGATATAGGACGATAATTATCGAGAAGAAACAAGTCTCCTTTTTTAAAAATTGGTATGACTTTGGTTATTTTAAAAGCATCAGGAAATATACCTTTATCGAAACAAACATTGAACAGATTGCTGAGAGGTACAGCAATAATGTTGATAGTTTCTTTTAACATGGCAGTATTAATACCGTAAATATCAAGTGAGCTGGTATTTTTTAGGGACGTAACAACATTTATGACTTCTTGTGGTGTAGTTGGATATAAAAAAAAAGAACAAGATGGTTTTTTTACGTTACTTAGAAATTCTGTAGCTTCGTAACCCGTGTCTGTAATGGAATTAACGATACTGTCAGCAACAGTGACAAAGAAGTCATTAAAATCATTATTTGTTAAGTTTGTATTTGTCACATTTTTTGCCACATTTCTTTCTGTATTAACTATATTCCAACTAGCCTTAACTTTATTTTTCGAATTTGCAATGTATGCACTGTACGCATTTCTTTTAGTAACCTCGATAGTTTTTTTATAATAACCTCTATATTTACAGTAGGTATTTTTGTCCTCTTCAGATTTAGATGAGTTATATATTGTTTTTAGTCCCGCTAATTTATTTCTCATTGTTCTAAGCTCTTCACTGAACCAACGAGGTTGTAATTTAGATTTAGTTGTTGAAATCTTAGACAAAGGGAATAATTTTTCAATATGGCTCAGGTAATTATTTACAAGCAGATTTGCACACCCATCGATATTATCATGGGATATAAAAATGAAGCTAGTCCAATCAAGCGCATTAAGGGATTTTTTCAATTTGTTGATCCTACGAGAAGTAATGATTCTTCTGAAAGCATCACTGGTGTGACTCTTTCTTTCCACAGTATTCAGTAGAAAACACTGAGCGTAGTGATCCGATAGACATGGATCTATCACACTGGACGTAAAAGCAGTCTCATCAAAGTTAGTAATAATATTGTCAACACAAGTTGATGATCTATCTGTAACTCTAGTAAATTCACAAATAGTAATATTTAAACCAAAAGTGGAAGTTAAACAAATAAACTCGTTTAGATTGGCCGTTGCCCCCCTAAAGTTAATATTGAAGTCACCAGCCAGTAAAATATTTTCATAACTATTTGTACAGTACTCCAATAGCTCAATTAGTTTATCATGAAAATTTTCGTAGTGTCCCATAGGGGATCTGTACACTGCAATCACAATACATTTCAAATCAGTCAACTCAGTTGCACAAAATTCTGCTTCAATATCAACGCAGTATTTATTAACGTCAATGGTCTTAAATGCTAAATTATTTTTTACATATATTACTACACCACCATGAGAATGACTGTTGCGTATAAAAAAGGATGATAAAGTGTAATCTAATAACTTAATAGATTTTAGACATTGTTCGTCAACTAGCCAGTGCTCAGTTAAGCACACAACATCAAAGTTTTTATTGTCCAAAAAGAGTGTTAATTCATCAACTTTGTTGCTGAGACACTGAATATTTAAGTGAAATAGAGAAAAATTAAATTTTGCACACCCACTATTAATTTCTTCAGATATCATGTTTATTCCGCTAATGTTATCTGTGACAAGCGCGGGTATAAAAAAGAGTCATTAATTTGGTTGGTACTTGTTTCATCTGAAGTATGGTTAGGTGCATCGTTTGTTTGTGTATACGATGTGAGTTCCATTATTTCCACTAAGTCTTCTTCACTGGTCCTATCTACACTTAATGGTTCTTTATTTTGTTGAGTGCTTGATGAGCAGTCTTCAGTTTGAATGCAATGGAGTGTGGGTACAAAAATCAGCGACTTGGGAAGAAAACTGTGCTTGATAATAATATCTGATATGTCATTTGTATATGTATTCTTATTGATTTTGTAGGTTTCCTTATTTATTTCGTAATATTTTACATTTCCTTCTGTTACTTTATTTAATTTCACTAAAAAGTCATTGAGCTTGCAGTTATATTTATAAATACTGCTATTTATATTGACACTTTTTGTAAAAGGTACCGATGAAAAAATTATATTCGTGTGGCTACATTTTTTTAAATTTTCACAAATTATTTTAAAAGAAGGAAAAGATCTATTTAGAAGATCGTTTAAACCAGCCATTACAATAATAACATCTGTCTTTGTTAAATTTTTAGACAGACTTTGCATATTTGCTGTTACTGCAGAAAGTGAGGCCCCGGGTTTAATGACTGAGGTAACCGTACAGTTTTTCAGGTTTTTTCTTAAAATAGAGTTCATACCTTTACCCAACTGGTCTGCGAGAAGTAGAATTCTTTTTTTGCCATTTAGTGCACCTAGAGAGGTTTTGCTGGGTCTAGTAATTAATTTATACTTTGCCGTTTTACATTTGCTAGTTTCTGCCGCTTGTCCTGTTTGTATGTTCACTCTGTATGTAGTTGTTTTATCAGCGCTGTTTATTTGGGTACGTAGATCACTTGTAATATTTTTCTCCTCCGTTGTGAAGTTGGTTGATGTAGTTGAATTTCTCGTACTTTTTGTTGTCTGCGTGCTGATACTTTTTGTTATTTTTGTTTTTGCTTCGTCAATGTGCTCGTTTAATATTTTTATCTGTGACTTCAGTTCAATAATAATTTTTTGTTGCTCCCTTATCAGTTCGTTCATATCTTCTTCACATTTCAATGCTTGTTCAATAAATAATTTATTTTCGTCTTTTAACTTTTTCATATGTCTATTTTTAATTTCCCCATCTTCCTGGAGTTCGCTGATTGTCTTTTCTAGCAGACTTATTTCCACTTCTTCCTCGGTAAGTCCACTTTCGTCAATTTTGCAACAAATAATTTTATTTCCTTTGACAAAGCGAATTTGATCTTTATACTTAGGTATGCAACATTTGTGTACAATACTGAAACATTTTACACACACGTAATGAATGAATTGCTTAGTTTTACAGCACTTAAAATTAACTTCACAAGAGCTCTGAGAACTACCGACACTTCGATACGCCATAGCTGAGCCACAGTGAGCCCGTAACAGTGAGCACGTTTCTCTGTATACAGCACGTTAAATTCTATGGCATATTACATAACACAATTATCGAGCCCTAAAAACATAATCTAATGGGATTAGGTTCGGAGATCTAGCTGGACATTCTATTGATCCGCGTCTACCAATACATCTGTCTGGGAAAAGTTCATTTAAATAATTACGCACGGTTACTGAATAATGTATATTGAGCCATCTTGTTGAAACCATGAAGTTTTCCGGCACATTAGGGCTTTCGCCTTTTAGATACAGTACGACAAGTTCTGGGATTATGTTTTGTTGGAGTGTCTCCAAATATTTTTTACCATTTAATGACCCTTGAATTAAAGTGGACCCAAAATTGTAGCCCCAATATTTCTAGTCCACATTTTAACTTTCTATGGAAATTTGGTATGTTCCTCTATCAATCACTGGACTTTCATGTGACCAATATTGAGAGTTTTGTCTATTTACAGCGCCATTTAAACATAAGCTGGTCTCACCAAAGAAAAGTGCAGTGTTTTTTTACACACAACAACCAATGAACTGTTATATCCAAAGCGAGGTCAAATATATTCGTACCCTATGGGAAATGTAAATAACCCAAATACAAATTATTTAAGACTTAATAGATGGAACAGGTTAGTACTGTATTAAATCTATAAATTTAGAATACCTAAAGAAAAGTAGTAACTTAAGTTTTATTTAACTCATATATTGTACAATCTTATATACTTTGTTTCAACACTAACTTATATATTTAACTTTACTCCATACTTACTCTTTTAACTTTTTTCAAATAATTTCATGTGTCAATTTGTTTATGCAGGGTGTAAGTAGTTTCATGCCATTAAAAAAACTGGTGACAAACAAAAAACCTTATAACATGGGGTCTAAAGCTCATAGTTTTGGAGAAAAAAAATAATCAAAAATTTCAATTTCAATAAAATTTTTTGAGAACTGCTGGAATATTGAGTTAGGTTTAGATCTAGATCTGATCTGAAGAAAACTATACTCTAAGTCTCCCTTGTGCAATATTTTAGTTACTGTGGGTGTTTCGTTATGTTCACACGTCCAACGTCCGTTCGTTGTTTTTGTTATTTTTGAATTTCGTGTCATTGTGTATTTATAGTTAAGATTTATTTTATTGACTTACCGTTCAAGTTGTTAAATTCTTGATTACGTACAGACACAACTTGTTCGTTCTCTTTGTATCCTTTTTGGCTTTTGTACCAAGTTTTTATTTTATTTTTCTTTATTGACAACGTTAGTTGATAGTTTAGTATTTAGTGTTGAACGAAGTGCGTATGTCCTTAATTCGACGCGACGTACCGAACTGTGTATTGATGCAGATGCAGAGATTTTGAATCATTTAGGTAGGTAGTAAGCTTTTAACCCAGGACAATCATTTATGTTACAAATGTTAATAAACCATATTTAAATTTTCCAAACTATAAACAATCCAATATTTTGTTCCAAATTAAAAAACACACATGTAAATAAATGCTCTGTTTAAACCTCTATGACCATTATTTGCTTGCAATTGTGCACGAAGAGAGAACGAATTATTTACCTCTTTATATAGGATTACATACCTATGCAGTTACAATAGGTTTACGATGACGAATAATTCTATTTATTACTGAGGGACAATTTATTTATTAGATTTTTTGAAGATTTTTTCATAATTCTCTTTTTCCTAGAATTGAATTAGGTATAATTTGACCACCTAAAGGTATCCAAACTTCTAACCCTATCGAAATTCCATTATTAAATACTCTTATTCTTGTAACTTCCGGATTGTTGTAAATGTACTATTCTGTCGGAAGTTATCACTTTCCAATTTTTGCACACCCTGTAGTCGAACTTGATGAAACTAATAAGCGCCCACCGCCGCCTAGCCATAATTTATAGTTTCCAAAATATTTCGTAAAATTCGGTAAAAGAAAAAAGCATAAATTAAGTACAATGAATCCGGAATTATTGATACTAATTGGTACACGAAAGAAGTTTGGTGGCAAAGATATTTAAATTATAATTCACACATTCCTACCAATTACAAAAAAAGCATTATCAAAAGCCTAACAGATTGGACGATTCAACTCTCACATTCAAAATATAGGAAAAAAAACAGTGTTCAAAACAAATTCCTATCCTAAACATTTGCATTAACCAATATTTAGAAAAAAGTACATAAAACCTATAATAAAAATATGAACCAAACAAGTAAAAATAATAACTACGTGTCCATACCTTACATACCAAAAGTATCGGAGAATACTTTAAATATATTAAAAAAACACAATATAACACTAGCGCATAAACCTTACAGTACAACAAAAAAATGTGAACTACAACCGAAAGATTAAACTATCGCGATTTGCAAAATAGACTGTAATAATTGGCCAAACAAAACAGTACTTGCATAAACGAATATACACACACAAATGTAATATAAAAACATTGAACCAAAATTCGACAACTCTTACCAAACACGCTTTACACCATATAATCATAGCTTTAATTGTGACAACACAAACATTTTAGAGAAGGAACTAAATTATCATCGAGGAACAATACATTAAATGTTCCAAATTGAAAGACATAACAACGCAATAAATAACCGCACTGATTTGGAAAATGTAAGCGAAACATAGTTTAACTTATTAAATTAACTAAAAAAGGAATATTATTATAGGTACGATGTATATTTTTACATATTTCCATCAACTCCTCAAGATAATTCGTAAGATATCACATTTCACACCACCAGCCATAGCGAAAACTTCAAGTCCAACATCCATAAATTAAATTGTAGTAATAGTAACATAAACAAACCCTTAAGTATAACACAGACCAGAAAGCAGGTAATATATTTTCAGTATTTAGTTGCGATAAATCACTCAACAGAAATAGACATAAAATGTTAAAATAGTGTAAGGACATTTTTAAAATCACAATGGTTGTAAGTAATGAATATCAAAGTGTAAATTTACATAAAACAATCGAAATCTATTACAAATATTGTTGATTTTCGTCTGATGATGGTTAATAAAAACGAAACGCAACGAAATACGAGAATTTTCATTTAGGATAGTATAGTAGTATACTATTTATTTATTCAGCTATTTAGCTATTTTAGTACACGAAATGTAAACAGACGAAAATAGTTATATAAATGTGAATATAAAGGTAAAAGATAAAAGATAAAAAGTAAAAAGATGACCCAGAGATCCTATTATATATACATCAAACTAGGTACAGATTAATGATTGAACAACATTTTAAAAAAATGCATATATATCGGATTGAGAACTTCCTTTTTAAAATGTTTTAAAGTCAGTTAAAGAAGTAAATATCCCTCAGGGTATCCCTTAGAATAAAACGCGATGCTTGGACATCTCCTTGTCAATGTAATAATCCTAAGGCTGTAGCGACCTCAATATGTTTCAAAGTTGTTACAACTTTAGTAAGGGCGACATTGTAACTATAACAACTTCTAGGGATTCGAGAGTTTTATGGGATGATGTTTAAGCAGCGATGAAATCGTCGGTCTTTAGTCATAAAAGCCGTTTGAACCGTCCCAGCAAAAACGGCGAACGATATGATGATCCCGGGTAGTGGTGAGTTACAAGCTTGACGCATTACTTGGACCAATTTAAGTATACAATAATTGTACAAACAGTTACAGTTGAGTTCATGTCTGGGCGTATGACATAATTGCAGTCCCAGCTGACCTACTTACTTACTAGTGAATAGGATATCACTCTGAAGATTTAAAAAAATATATGAAAAATACAACGTTTATTAAGATTTTCATGACATGTTTCGGCCTCCCAACCATTGACAAATATTTCTTTAAAATTAAACTAATAATAGTAATAATAAGCATAAATAAGTCGCCTTCATAAAAATTTTAAAATTTGTTTTTCTTTATGCCACCACAAAGAACATGAAAACAACTGTAATCTGAAATGGAAATTTTTTATGTACGACTTGATGCCCATAAACAGTCGACGATTCGATTTTCGATTTTGCGATTGTTTCTTAGTTATTATATATAGTTATTCTAAACATTTTAACTTGAAACATGGCTTGATGATGTAACACCACTGTGGGTATATTCTTCTAAAGTTTCGTTACAATATGTGAATTAATGTTCAAGTTATCATCAATTGTTTCAAAATGTCTTCCTGTTTTGCGACTTGGTATATTGACCAAGAAGTTTCGGACAAATCTAGATTTTTCCGCAATTTCTTGAACTGTTTTCAGCAAATTCCAGCAATAAAATTGCTATATTAGGTTTTTTCACTATGTGCAAATTTGCTTTTTTGATATTATTAAAATGAAGTACTTGTTATACTAAAGCACTTATTGACATTTAAACAGAATTCTGTTGTCCATCAAATTAAAATTTCACCAAATAAATAACATAAAGTTTTAGTAAGTGAACGAGTACGCAAAACACGAGGAGACGTCATCAGTTATATTAGTTTCTAAAATCGCGTTTAAAAATTGTTAAACACAATATTTTATTCACTTTACTTACCTTTTACACGTGATTAAATACCTACCTACCTAGTACGGGATTTGAAAAAGCTACTTTAGGAAATTTATCTGCAAAATAACGTGTTTATACCACAAAATGACACTGACAATATAACTGATGACGCGTAGTGAATTGATGTAGTGTTTTGATGAAAAAATTTCAATACAAAATGAAAATGGCTTATTTTAAAGTATTGTTCGACTGTTTCTCAAAATTTAAGTGTTCTTAACTATAATAAAGCATTATCTTCACAGTGAAAATGAATTTACAATTTGTGAAAACACCTAATTTTTTTCTAAGCGATTTAGACCCTTAGATTTACTCCACTATTATATATTTAATACTTTTCTTGACAACAATTATAAATTAAAAAGTTGGACGTCTAATTTCGTAAATATAAAGTTTGTTAACGTGTGTAAGAAAACTGTTGTTTTTATATCTCTATATTACAAGTATTTTTTTAAAGATGAAGGTAGAACTCTTCCAATTTTACCTTGGTCGCATCTCATAATTGGTCATCACAAATTGGGTTATTCATCTTACGTGGCATTCCGTGCGATGTAATTGTTACGGCTGTTAGATTTTGGGAAGTGGCTCTCGAGATGTTGAGGGCTATAGTGAGCTGTTTATGTAATCTTGATGTGCACTTGTTAAATCTGGTAAATGGTAGTTATAAATCAAGCGATGCCTCTCTGGCATTCAACCCTTGCTGGATGTGCTTTATTAGCCGCTCGATATAAACTCTGCAGTGCACTCACTTACACCATTTTCCGCTGCTCCGGGTATTTGTTATAAAATTCTACTTATATATCAAAGGAGACATACACGATAAATTTATTTAACATATTCCTGTCGAGTTTTAAGTGCACTGAACCGTGTAACTTTTCATTGCATTCACTTTTTTAACGCAGTGTAATAAAATATACCTTAGATGATTATAACACAGATTTGAGTTAAGTGCAGCAAATGCATTCATCGGAATTATATAACTCAGAATATAGCCTGCTTGGTCGAGAGTCAAGTTCACTTACATAAACTTATAGTTCTCTATAAACAGAGTGTTTCACTTCTCGTGAAAACACACCTGTATCTTCTTTATTCGTGGCCAAATTAATTTCAAATTTTTATCACATATATGTGATAAAAATTTGAAATTAATGACTTGACACAAATTAGTGACTTGACACAAATTCAAACTCTATAGAGTTTGAATTTGTGAACGCGGGTTCTGAAAGTAATCTAGTCGAATTTAGTATCCCATGAACTTTGGAAGGGTATACGTCACTAATAATTTCTACACGCAACGGGATTAATATCTCGTCAAAAGTTAGTTAGAAGTCATTTGCCACATTTTTGACAAATAATTTCTTCTATTGAAAGTATTTTTGCAGATTTATTTTTAGCCATAAAGGCTATGATAATAAAATAATAATTCTTATTAAAAACGAAATAAAAATAGAGCATTAAAATAACATTAAACAACTCACAGAGATTAAAATCAGATAATAATTATCACAAATAAATTAACGAAGAAAGGGTTCAAACAAACCACTTTCTTATGCCAAACAATAGCCAAACCGATTATACAATAAATCTCTCACATCATTGAGTTGATTGAGGTAATGTTTGCACAAAGTTGGATAGATTTATCCCGTAATTCAACTAAATTATTGGCTTGTTCAAAGGCATGGCATGTTTGTACGCGGTTTCCTTTAAAAAGCTCCACAGAAAGAAGTCATGGGGTGCTAGATCAGGTGACCTGGGGAGCTATTTTATGGTTCCCCTGGTACTTATTAAACGATCGGGAAATGTTCTTTCCAGAAAGTTAATAACCGTTCCTTTATTGTGACTTGGGCAGCCGTCTTGTTGAAACCAAATGTTGTCAAAATTGACAGGAAGATTTTCACCTGCAGGAATTATTTGGTTTTCTAAATATTTATTGCCATTTAAATTGCCATCGATTGTATCAGTGGGTCTAAAACATGGTGGTCTAAAATTCCCGTCCAAATGTTCACCTTTTCCCGACACCAATATCGTACTACGCATGGATTGTGTTTCCTATGTAATGAGAAGGATTCATCTGTAAACAATATGGTTTTTAAAAAGTTTTCATTGTCATTTACTTTATACATCATGATTTCACAAAATTCTATCCGTTTGAAATTGTCCTCGGGAAATCGTTCTTCCGTTGTTTGAACTTTAAAACAAGTGTACCCATTTCTTTTTAAAATAATTCTTACAGTTCTTTCCTCCATGTCAACTTTATCAGCAATTTGCCTGTTAGAACAAGATTCACTATTTTCAACAAGTGCGCAGACATTAGTATCTCGATTTCATGTTCTTCGCTCATTTGTTGATCACGGGGTTCGCGTTGAAAGCATTTTTTACGGTAATTCACGACAAAACCGAAATATTCAAATTTTTTAATAATACGTGAACTTGTCTCTTCAATGGAATGGCCCACAAAGTACCACTTCAAAAAGTGCAGCAGTTGTATAAACAGCCGGCATTTTAACGAAATTGAGATTAATTTATTTTATTCACACTTCTTTACGGCTAGGCTACTTAAAGCAGAATGCGTGGGATCAACGACGAAGCCAAGCGATGGTGCTATGAACGAATACCAATGCAATGCGATGCTCTACGGCAAGGCGTGGTTCACCTGCGCAGATACAAGTTTACATATTACCAACTACAATTCCGAGTCTGTGTGCAATTTTATAAGATGACTGTATACCACACATAAATGTCGTCCAGATCTAAAACGCCAACCTACTGCGAGAAAAAAAAAATCGGAATTTTCGAGAATCATGTAGGCTTAGAAAATTTTGTTAATAAAAGTTGTTCAGAATCCCGGGATACATCCTCTTTAAAAAAAAGTTCTGTTTCACTTCTTACAAAGACAGCCCTTTATCTTTTTCATTCGTGACCGAATTTCAAGACTAATTTATTTATATTTTTTATCAGTTATTACAGGTCCATAAAGCGGCTTTGTCGAACACATAGAGAGAACTTTTTCCAACAAATGAAAGTCGTGCATAATTATTATTAAATTATGTATTAAATAAAAGATGAAGAAACAGTGTTTACAATGAATGACTAAAACGCCACTTATTTACTATTATATTTGGCCCCATTCTACTAACCTACCCTCAAGTGTGGCTTCGAGGGCTATTTCTGCCGAATGAAGGCTAAGAAAAATCTGAAAAAATTCAGGGGTCCGTAGAAATTGTAAGAAATCATTCGCGTAAATCGGAGGTCGGTGCATGTCTTGGTTTTCGAGATATGGCCAAGCGAAGAGACCGAAAGGTGAATATAGAATTTTCTTACCGCTTCTCGAGGTCATATCTCGAAAACGAAACGAGATACAGAGCTACGGTTTGCGCCATTCGATTTTTCTCGCCGTCCTACAGAATTTTGTAGATGCTTTACCATAGAAATTTTGCAAAATAAAAGTGGCGGCAAAAATCTGAAAAAACTCAAGAGTATGTAGGAAGGGGGGAGAAATCCGAGCTCTGTATCTCGTTTCGTTTTCAAGATATAGCCTAGGGAAAAGGTAAAAAATCGATTTTTACCCTCCGGTGATTTCATGCGGCCATATCTCGAAAACCAAGACACGCTGCGACCTCCTATTCGCTCCAATCGATTTTTCACGTCTCTCTACGTACCACTGATTTTTTTAAAGATTCTTGTTAGCTTCCGTTTGGCAGAAATGATCCTCGAAGCTGGGCCGTGTCGCTCGAGAAGCGAAACCCCCGGACCTCTCAGTTTGGCGGCCGATATATCACTTAAGAAGCGTCGAAAAAATATCATGCCCTACATTATCGGATTGAAAATTGAATTTGTAATCGATCTAGTACCAAAAAGAGGGGGGGTCATTTGTGTTTAGAAAAAGTTGCAGCGATTTATGTGGAGAGATGTTGAAATCGCTTGAATTTTTTGAGGTCATGTCAAAATCCTGATATGATGGGCTTCAATAGATCCCGGATTCGGATTCAGTAACCCCAATAACATTTTAAAAACACGGTCAGACACCGAGGCCAGAAAGAAAATTTTTCTTTGTGTGGCTGTGTTGTTGTTTTAATTGAAAGAAATAATATCAGACAGAAAGATATTTATAAAACTACAAGGAGGATAAATAATATCATCCCTTTGTATACACCCTAGGTAGATAAAATAATTTCGTTAGATGCCTTTTCATTAGTAACCGAGATGTGTCAATTATAGACTTTTTCCGATTACGTCATTTTCAGATAGAAATTAAAAATCGTTTGTCCACGAGTATTAAATAATTTACTCATTATTTATGTTTCCTCAAGGATAATGTTATCCATTAGTCCCTGCAGTGAATAATGATTTCATTATTCACTGATTGCAGTGAATAATGAGGAATGTCACTTGTTTATAAGAAGTGACATTAGTGACTTTTTACTAAAAGTTTCAAATGTCAAAATTGCAGCAACCAAAAGAAGTTTTGTCTCTCTAAGTTTTCTAGGAAGCACTCAAATGGTACATGCCGAGAAAGTACTTTAATGACCACTCAAAAAGTACATTAGTAAGTTTTTTCATAGCATCATCTATTAGCAATACGAGGCAATCCCCAACATTGTTTTTGAAACCATTTACCTACGTCCCTTCAAACTGTATTATTTTATTAGTAAGCCATGACAATGTGTCAAAGCGTAATTCAGTAATTGATTTGAAACGTCAAAATTTGTGCGATTTCGACGCCAACGTTATTTACAATAATTTTACAAATTAGGTACTCAAAAGAGTAATATAATGAAATAAATGGATACTGACAGTGAAAACGAGATTTCTTTGATACCGCCAGAGTTAAAGAAAGCTGCAGAAATCGCCTCATTAAACTTGTTGCCCGAAAAATCTAAATAATGAACATGACAACGATTTTTTTTAAATAGGAGAAATGAAATGAAGATGAATTAAATAAATATTAATTATTTAATAGTCGTGGACAAAGTATAGTATTCTACTCACATATAATGACAATTATTCACTCTGATGATTTACGACACTCGCCTGCGGCTCGTGTCTTAAACTTCACCCTCGTGAATAATAGCCATCATTATATGCTCGTTGAATAATATAATATTTTTCCAACACAGGGATAGACTATGGCTATTACTATGGTGATTTTATATATAGAATGTGATGTATTACACACTCGTGAGAGAATAATCAAAAAGTCACTAGTGAGTAGAGAGAGAATGTAGAAATAGCTTTCAGTTCAATCAGTTTTCCATATTAAGAAATATCAATATGTTTATAAACCTTTAAAGATGACTTTAACATTGAATACCTTGTCCGCATTGAAGAAGCTGACCACTTTTTCTGTACCCTAAGAAACAAGCCAGCATTATATCTTCATTTATACCAATAACACCTTTGTATTTTGCTCAGTTATATTCGCTGAAATCTTTGCCAACAAAGGTGAGATTTCTTAGCTAGCAAATTTAAAGAAAATTAATTCTCTTCTTTTCTAATTCCTTACGATACGTACCAATTTTCATCCATCGTTCACAACTAATGATTATTTTTTACCTTTATTTGTTATTTATGTGTATAAACTACACCATTCAACAATCAACATCATAGCAACCATTTCATTACCTACCCAATTACAATTTTTATAAATAATATAAGAATTAGATTGTCAAATGAATTATTGTCAAATTTCAAAAAATATTATTCATATAAAATTTTATTAAAAGAAAGTGTTGGTTAAAATTTTGTATTACGCAAGTGTGTAATTGCACATTGGTGACCTAATGGTCTCGTGGTTAACTTTTTCTTGCGTGACAAATGTGCATAATTACACACTAGTACAATAAATAAAAATTTTTGCAAACCCCTTTGAAAGGGTGTAGCTGGACAGGAAAGGCTTATTTTGAACAATATTATATGGAGAGCCCACCTTCATTTTCCATAAGGAATTGGTAGTTCAATTTTTTGTACTATATCACGAGACAGCCTGTATGTGTGTTTTGTACACAAAGTTACCAGTTACTTCCACATCCACGTAGTGGATTGGAAGTATAGTAATCGTAAAAAAAATTTCAAATTTTTTTTTTCTTAAAATCGGTTTAGAATGTCATGAAACGTCGAGATTTTAAATTTGAGCGAAAAAAAAATTTTCTGTCTGTCGGTCTGTCGGTCTGTCGGTCTGTCTGTAACTTTTTTTGTCCGCACGCTTTCTCCGGAACGGTTTAAGATATTGACTTGAAATTTTGTACACGTATATACTATAATGAGATCTGGAACTGGATTGTTTTTTGAAGATATCCGGTGAAGGGTTGGGGGGTAAATAGGGGTAAATATGGGGAAATATGTAAAGCAAGCTGGTAAGAGTACAGAAACTTGAAATTTGATGTATGTACTACAGGCCAAGGCCTCAGATTTTTTTTAAATGTTTTTCAACCCCCACACCACCCCTCCTTCATTGTTAAAGGGGTTGCTAAAATAAAATTGAGATATTCATTTGAAATTTGGTACACGTATGTATTATAACGACATCTGGAACTAGATCATATTTTGAAATTATTCCATTGAAGGGTTGGGGGTTAAATAGGGGTAAATATGGGAAAATAAGTAAAGCAAGCTGGTAACAGTACAGAAACTTGAAATTCGGTGTATGTGCTAAAAGCCAAGGTTCCGAATAGTTATATTATTTTTCAACCCCCACCACCCCTACTCAATTATTAAAGGGGTTGATAAAATAAAATTGAAATATTCACTTGAAATTTGGTACACGTATGTATTATAACGACATGTGGAACTAGATTATATTTTGAGAAGCTACCGTTGAAGGGTTGGGGGTTAAATATTGTAAAATAGGGGAAAATAAGTAAAGCAAGCTGGTATAAGTACAGAAACTTGAAATTCAGCGTATGTACTAGAAGTTAAAGACTCATTTTTTTTAAAATATTTTTCAACCCACCCGCCACCCCTACTCCACTATTAAAGGAGTTGATAAAATAAAATTGAGATATTCATTTCAAATTTTGTACACGTATGTATTATAACGACATCTGGAACTAGATTATACTTTGAGATGATTCCGTTGAAGGGTTGAGGGTTAAATAGGGGTAAATAGCGGAAAATAAGTAAAGCAAGTTGATAAGAGTACAAAAGCTTGAAATTCGGTGTATGTACTAGAAGCCAAGGTCTCAGATTATTTATATTATTTTTCAACCCTCACCATCCCAGTATTAAAGGGGTTGATAAAATGAAATTGAAATATTCACTTGAAATTTGGTACACGTATGTATCATAACGACATCTGGAACTAGATTATATTTTGAAAAGCTTCCGTCGAAGGGTTGGGGGTTAAATAGGGGAATATAAGTAAAGCAAGCTGATGAGAGTACAGAAACTTGAAATTCCGTGTATGTACTAGAAGCCAAGTTCTCGGATTATTTATATTATTTTTCAACCCCCACCACCGCTACTCCATTATTAAAGAGGTTGATAAAATAAAATTTATATATTCACTTGAAATTTGGTAGGCGTATATATTATAACGACATCTGGAACTAGATTATATTTTGACATGATTGCGTTGAATGAGTGGGGGTAATTGGTGGTAAATAGGAAAAAATAAGTAAAGCAAGTTGGTAAATGTACAGAAACTTGAAATTCGGCGTATGTCCTAGAAACCAAGGCCTCATATTTTTTAGTAATATTTTTCAACCCCCACCACCTTTAATCCATTATTAAAGGGGGTTGATAAAATGAAATCGAGATATTCACTTGAAATTTGGGACACGTATAACGACAACTGGAACTAGATTATATTTTAAGATGATTCCGTTGAAGGGTTGAGGGTTGAATAGGAGGAAATAGGGGAAAATAAGTAAATCATGCTGGTAAGAGTACATAAATGGACGGCATTAAACAGAAAGGAGCCAACCCACAAAATTTAAAAAATTTGTTTCTTAATTTATTTAAATGTAGAATATAGTAATGTGTGTTCAGCTGAAGAAGTCCAACTCATTTTCCTTTTAAGAATTTAATGGTGTAGTTTCAACATTGTAATTAAGATGCAAAACCTTTCTTTGCAAGCTTGTTTCTTGATTTTAGCTGGGGGTGTTGGTTCCTTTCTGTTTAATGCTGTCCAAATATGGTATTTGGTGTATATACTAGAAACCAATGCCCCAGATTTCTTTCTAATACTATTCAAACACCACCATCTCGGCTCCATTTTTAATGGGTTTGATAACATAAAGTTGAGATATTTACTTGATAGTACACGGATGTATTGTAATAACATCTGATTGAGATGATTCCATTGAAGGGGTGGGTCGTGGTAGGTTGTGAATAGGGGAAAATAAGTAGGGTAAACTAAAAACTTCATTTTTAACGTATTTGGTAGAAACCAACGCCTCAAACTTTTCTATGACATCTGCTCCAAATATTATTAAAATTCTTTGACCAATAATTTTCACATACTAGAGTGTAAATCTAGTCAAGACGTTTCCTTTAAAGTGACTTTGATGAATAATCTGGATGTGGAAGTAGTGATTCCTTAGGCAGCGGTTTTTTAAAGTAGATGTACTGCATTAAAACTGCCATAAATCAATCAAAAGTATAAGGTTTACATCTACTTGTTTAAATTATTCGTAAAAATTGTTTTTTATGAACAGTGGCTAATTTTAAGTGGCGCAAAACTATTTATTGCATATTCCAATATTACATAATTTCAATAAATCGAATAGCCTGATTAATGTATTTGATTCATATTAAACAGCAAATAAACTGAGCATTTTATGCCAATGGTTTATGAATAACGATGAAAATATTTATTCGTGTAGCGACGTTCATGTTTTATGACCAGCGCTGTTTCCCCACAGAAAAATATATTTTAATAGTACCCTCTATATTATAGCCCCAGTAATATGAAATGGATATTAAAAAAGTAATAAAGCATGCGGGTAGTAGCAAGCAATTTTAGATTTATTAAAAGTTGAATTTATCTGTGTGTAAAAAGTCGAAAATTTATTATTACCGTTAAGTTGGCCTGAATATTAACTTCGAAATTGCGAAATAAATTTTATTATTGCCTTAGGTACCATACAAGGTGTTCTAAAATTGTCTTCCGATATTTCTGTGGCTGCTAGTGCACCCAAAAATAATGGTAGTCTTTTATACGATGTGTCCCCGGAAAAATGATATTATAGGTGTAAATAACCCTTATTTTACTATGAACACAATTTTCTGCATTCTGCTCTATTTTCAGTAAGTTAGAATTTCGAAAATGTATAGAGGGCGCTGATGGCAGCGTAAAAATAAAATTCGCTTCAGGTAAACTGACATTTCTGTGCTAGATATTGAAATATTTTATAAGAAAAATTCGCTATAATTAAAAAATATAACGTTGTACCAAATTTGATAACTGTACAAGGTGTAGTCACGTTTCCTCTTAGGTTTCATGACAGACCTTGATTAAAAAAATAAATAGATACAAAAATATGCATATAGTTATCGAATTCGCTAAAACGTCATATTTTTTAATTTTGAACAAGTTTTCTTATAAAACTTTGCAATATCTAGGCACAAATGGCAGTTTAAAGCGCCCTCTATATATTTTTGATATTATAACGTACTGAAAATGGGTTTTGGGTCAAGCAAGAGCAGAATACAAAGAAAACTGCTGCCTAAGGAATCACTACTTCCACATCCAGATTTTTCATCCAAGTCACTTTAAGGGAAACATCCTGACTATGTTTCTTGCACTCTAGTATGTGGAAATTATTGATCATAGAATTTTAATAATATTTGGGGCAGATGTCATAGAAAAAATTAAGGCGTTGGTTTTTACCATGTACGTTAAAAATGAAGTTTCTAGCTTGCTCTACGTATTTTCCCCTATTCACAACCTACCACCTCCCACCCCTTCAACGGAATCATTTCAATCAGATGTCATTACAACACATACAAAAAACTTTCAAGTGAATATCTCAATTTCATGTTATCAGTCCTTTTAATAATGGAGTGGAGGTGGTGGGGGTGTGGGGGTTGAAAAATATTATATTATCTAGTATATACACCAAATTACAAGTTTCTGTACTATTACCAGCTTGCTTAACTTATTGTTCCCTATTTACCTCGACTTACCCCCAACTCCTTCAACGGAATCATTTCAAAATATAATCTAGTTTCAGATGTCGTTATAATACATACGTGTACCGAATTTCAAGTCAAAATCTCAATTTAATTTTATCAACCCTTTTAGAAGTGGGGGATGGATGGAGGGGGGATTTAAAATATTATAAAAAGAAACTGAGGCCTTCGTTTCCAATATATACACCAAATCCCAAATTTCTGTACTCTTACTAGCTTGCTTCACTTATTTTCACCTATTTCAACGGAATAATCTCCAAATATAATGTAGTTTCAGATGTCACTATAATACATACGTGTGCCAAATTTCAAGTGAATATCTCAATTTCATTTTATGAAACCCTTTAATAATGGAGTAGGGTTGGTGGGTGGTTGAAAAATATTATAAAGAATCTGAGGCCTTGGTCTCTAGTACATACACCGAATTTCAAGTTTTGAACCCTTAACAGCTTGCTTTACTTTAATTTCCCCTATTTACCCCTACCTAACCCCCAACCCGTCACAAACATATAAATCCGTTGAATTTTGAAATATGGAAATGGTATGTTTGAAATTATTTGATAAAAACGTCAAAAAATACCCGAAATAGCCAACATCTCAAAATGTGTCCAATTTTGGTCAAAATATCTATTATAATCGTAATTAGTGACCCAAAAAACAGTATAATTTTATTGGATTTTGTAATAAAGATATGTTCTATTTGAAATAATTTGATAAAAACATCAAAAAGTACCCAAAATTGACTAGACTGGAAGGTTTAATGGGAATTGTTTTAAGATTTTGCAGGTCAGATTTAATTTTAGTCACCTTTCAGTAGTACCAGGTTGTAGCGACAACCCTTCTATGTAATTTTTTTTAAATGTTAGCTTTCGTTGCGAATTCAGTCCAAAAAAAGTCCATAATTTCCCACTGTACAGCCCCTATAGAGATATAAATATTTGAGTTTCTTTAATGGTATACTTTGAAAAATACCGTGTGGCAAAAATTTAATGGCGTCATCATCGATAAAAGTAAAATTTTGAGTTCCACAAGGCTCCGTACTAGGACCACTATTATTCTTAATTTACGTAAATGATCTACCTAACTACGTTAAGGACACTTCGGTTGTACTATTTGCTGATGATACGACCTTTATAAACATCAACCAATATATTAATGATTTACAACATGACATGCAGCGCTCACAGTCGCAAGCTTCTGATTGGTTCAGAGCAAACAAATTAAATTTAAATGAATTTAAAACACAAAGTATGATTTTCTCAACTCGGAGATCTTCTTGATAATCCCGATAATATCAAGTTTCTAGGAGTAATTGTACACGGTAACCTGTGCTGGGATCAACATGTGGACTATCTGGCTAATAAATTGTCGAAGGTAATTTATCTGGTTATGAGTTGCCTCTGAGTGTGATAAAAACGGTTTATTTCTCGTTGTTTCAAAGTATTTTTTCATATGCCATAATAACTTGAGGACACTCAGCTCATCAGAACAGAATATTTTCACTTCAGAGACGAGTTGTGAGAGTAATGTTGGGTTTACCATTTAGAGAGGACGTCAAACAAAAATTTAGTGAGTTGAATATCTTGACTGCTCCTAGTTGTTTCATTCTCGCAGCTCTTATGCATGTAAAAAAAATTAATGACTATGCTTCACATGGTGAAATTCATAATAATGATACTAGGCAGAGAAATGAGGTTCGGTTATATTTTACTTGGTTAGAAAAAAGTCGTAATGCAACAAATTACTATGGCCCAAAACTGTTTAACAAATTGCCACTCAATATCAGAGTGTTGCCGGAAAATAAATTTCATTATAATAGTAAGCAAATTCTGCTGCAGGAAGCATAGTATTCATTTGATGCCTATTAATTTATGTGGTATTATCATGTGTTAAATTATTTTCAATATTTGTTTACCGCTGTATTATTATATTATTTTTTTTACAGTTTCCTGACGCTGGACGGTCTTTCCGTGGCCTCCGACACCACACGGACAGAGTGTCGGCAAAATATCTACAACCACTCCCCACATTCCACGGGGTTAATGACTGTAGATTCCAGAATCGTGTGCTCTAAGTAGGCGAATGACCCCAAGATGACTTTTTGACAGGCCGGCATGATCTTAAGTTCCGAGAGCAGCGCAGGCTTCATACCTCCGAGTACACCGATTATTTGGACGACCATTTTGACCGAGTAGCCAGGGTACAGCACTTGTAACTCGTACCGGAGCTTATTATTATTATTATTTTCGTTTTTTTCTGGCCAAAACCTTTAATAATTGGACTAATGTCGGTTATTATTAAATCTTGCTTTCCAAAATATAAAATTCTCTTTATGTTATTCGAATACTCGCACAAAAGAAACTAGATTAAATAAAAATTAACAAGAGTGGCCTTTGTGTGGTGTCACGTAGGAACAATATAACGCAAGCCTGGGATTCATTTAATATTTCAAAGGTAGCCGTTTAACTTAAATACAAGCAAAACCTTCCTGAGAGACAAAGGACTCTCTGTAAGGTGTGTAAATACTTAGGATAAGGGATACATCCTGATAAATGTTTCAGAGGAGTAGTCTGCACCCTGATAAATATTTCCAAGATAAATGTGTGCAGAATCCATTAGGAAAAATCGACTGAAGCAAATATGTGAATAAATTGAAAGTACATGATACACTTTACAATCTTTGAAATGGGTTGATATACAAATTTGAAATATTGGAGGCTTGTCCATATAAAGCTAACGAATTGTAAAATACAGAGTATCCGCTGAACATGTACAAGTATCTTGAATGGTGATATATTGGCCTAAAGAAGTAAAAAGGTACTGAATACACATTTTCTCCAGTGGCGATCTATGGTGAACGAAATATAAATAGGTATTAGTTCTTTCTCTTATATATAGCGAAATTCTTTGTAGTGGTCGAGGTATACAATGAGCAGGTACAAATCTTCTGAAGAAAATTTGTATGGGGATAGAGACAAATATATTAATAAACTTTTAATGCCCTTGATATGGTAAGTTGTGGTGGATAAACTCCTCGATGAGCTGAGTAGTTCTGGCTTCAACGTTCAGGGTTATGTTGATGACATGGTTATTACTGTGAGGTAGGCACGAGGTTATGATCTCAAATCTCATACAAATCGCCTTAAACATAACATCCAAATGGTGTTCGCAAGAGGACCTCAGCGCCAATCCCAGCAAAACAGTTATTCTTTCGTTTACCAAAAGGAGAGAACTAAGTTTAAGAGCACATATGTTAAATAAAACAGTGCTGAACTTTTCCGGGGAAGTTAAAAATCAAGGAATAATTCTGGATCAAAAACTTACATGAAACTCACATTTAGAAAGAACAGTTACCAAAGTCACTGCGGCTATTCGGACGTGCCGCAGGCTATTTGGTAAGACTTGGGGTCTAATACCAAAAATAATCTACTGGTCTGAACTTCCTGTTATGAGACCCATGGTAACATATGCATCATATGTGTGGTGTCCAAAAACTGAAGAAAAACTAACACAGGGAAAAATGTAGAAGTTGCTGAAGTCTTTGCTGTTTACAGGAGAATGAGTCCCTGTCCCACAGTAGCTATGGAGGTAGTGCTGGACCTACTTCCTCTACATCTGCTTGTAAGGAAGGAGGTAGCACTCCCCTAAGGCTACAGCAGGTTCTCTCTTTTATGCTAGGCGATCTGGTTGGTCACTTAAGGAATCTGGTGTTAATCCAATTGAAATCCATAACCAAACTCACTGACTCAATGTCAATCAAGCTGAACTTTGATTGTCCGTTTGATGTGCTAATTGAGAGCCGTCAGATGAGTAGAGTCGAAGCCCTGCATTTGGAGAAGGGGTCATTCATATGGTACACAGATGGATCGAAGATGACTGAAGGGGTCGGCGTGGGTAGGCTATCCAGATGCAGGCTAAATTTTGTGATGTTTTGTGGAACTGGTTCTTGTGTCATTTGCATCGGAAAATACTTTAATGTATCATATATCCAACCCCAATCTTCCACTGAAATATCTTGCTTTCCCAGCCACAACTGTATTTGCAAATACACGTGGTTTAAATGTTGTTCTGCTGTTTGACCGTAGGGAACAATTATGCTAAATTAACGCAACATACGTGTAAGAATTTAAGTTACTTTTCTTTGTACCATACATTGCAAGCATACACTTTATACCAGCAATGATGATAGCTGTTACATCAGCATCTTCTTTTTTAAATAAACTTTTGCAGCCTCTTGTAAATCTCTGCTACTTTCAATTCTTTTGGAGAATGTATTCTTTCCTCTGTTAAAACTTGCTGATATATCCAGCTAAATCTTGTACAAAAATAACATCACTACAATTGATACGCAGATTGCAGGCTGTTAAAGAAAAATGATTTTAGTTCTCTTTATTTTTGGCAGGTTAAAAAAATATATCTATATCACAAGAACCTAAAGTTGTTAATTTGATGCATTGAAAGCTGTTGTAACTGCTAACACATCAGCATCACTTTCAGTTTGATAATAAGGCACATTATTTGCAACTAAAGTTTCGTTTAAAATATCAATAAAACGACTTTATATTTTTAGGTGTGAGACTTTTTGAAACAGTCAAGTACTCGAGAACCAACCTCTGTCTGATCCGTTTGGCGCAGAGGTTTTTTCATTAAAAATTTTTAAATATTTTTCAGTGGCAAAATACCCAATAAAAAGTAAGAAAATCTGAATATGCCACAAATAAACAATTACAGACAATATCTGTTTAATATAGTTGGGAATTAGCATATGGGAGATGTTTACATTTCCTTAACTGATATAAAAAGTTGAAGTGGCGTATGCCGTTTAAAGTGTCGAGTTTTTTGTTTTCGATTAGACAATCAGACCGACGCGCGACGCTGCAGGTATATATAATGTGCGGCCGAAGTCCGGTGTTTTTTATCCACGAGTTTCAGTAAACATCTCTTACATCTACTTGCTCAACTGTACCAAATAAATAATTTCTCCAAACCAATAATAAATTATTTATTTGTTATTTTATGAGTTTTATGCCATACTTTTTATTTCTTACCGCAATAGTAGGTATTTGTTTCCTATGAATAATTTATTTATTTGCTTATGCGAATGTGAATCATACAAAACATTATATTTATCCGTGTGTGAAGACCGTCTCTGGCATAACTACTTTTGCGCCGGGCTCTGGTGATAAGTCTAATATTGAAAATTACAGACCTGTAGTTATCCTGTGTAACTTTGGTAAACTCATTGAAATTGTCCTATTTGATATAATCTCTTTTTATGCTAAATCTCATGTGGTCAACACGGGTTTTTGGCTGATAGATCTACAATTACCAACTTGGTAAGAGTTACAGATTTCATCGCAAATATACTACATCATGGTGGTCAAACATATATAATTTATACAGACCTGCCTAAAGCATTTGACAGACTGGATCATGGGCTTTTATCACAAAAACTATCAGTTCTTGGTTTAAGCCTTGAGTTTCTAAGTTTCTTTGAGTTATATCTTTGTAACAGAACATTAAATGTGAAGTATCATAGATTATCTGGATTATCATCTATTGAAGTGTTAGAGACATCAGGGCTCTGTTTTGGGCCCACTGTTGTTTATAATTTTCATCAATGACATTTGCCAAGATATACAAAGTAAATGTTCTCCTATACGCTGATGATCTTAAACTGTTTGCATCTATTAACTTCAAAGAAGACTGCAATCGATTACAACGCGACCTCACAAAAATAAATTTATGTTGTGAAAATAATAGGCTACCCTTAAATACATCAAAATGTAATGCGATGCCATTTACAAGAAGAAAAAGCTCTATAAACTTTTCCTACAAAATAGGCAATGACATGGTAACCAGATGCACTGAAGTCAAGGATCATGGAGTCATCTTTGACGTAAAATTAACTTTTACTGCCCACATAGATCACATAATTGCTAATGCCTACAGAAATTCAGGCCTCATTATGCGAAATTCAAAGCACTTTAAAGATATTTCCACACTTTCTCTCCTATTTAATGCTTTTGTACAGCCAAGACTGGAATACCGTGGTATTGTCTGGAATCCACAATACAATATTCACATTCTTAATTTGGAACGGGTTCAGAGAAGGCACGTTAAATAGCTCTCCCTTAAAGCTGACGGAATTTATCCTCTCAAAGGCACGCCACAATCTGACTTATTAGCCAAATTTATTCTAAATGACTTAGCGACACGTAGGGTCTATTTTTCTGTTTTGTTTCTATATAAACTATTAACAAGTCAGATTAACTACCCGGATATTCATATTTCGATACATTTCCATCTTCCATCTGTTCAGACTCGCTCATACGCCCTATTCTACTTAGGTACGCCGAGAACAAAATAAATATACTAAAATCTTCTCCTATTCATAATATGTGCTAACTATTTAAGCTATTCGTCGAACTTTGATATTTTTAACTGTAGCACTAATAATGTAAAGCAATTTATTCTAAATCGCCCTTAAAGTAACCTTTAGTTCCTACTATATTATTGTTCAGTTCAAACTATTTTCTCACATTACTATATACTTTACATTTTTAACTTAATAAGAATTATTCG
Source organism: Stenurella melanura (assembly GCA_963583905.1). Taxonomy (NCBI): domain Eukaryota; kingdom Metazoa; phylum Arthropoda; class Insecta; order Coleoptera; family Cerambycidae; genus Stenurella; species Stenurella melanura. The sequence continues at coordinate 20,630,054 of OY757316.1, forward strand.
CTGTAAAATATTTAGTTTTAAGATTGTACTATGTACTGTGTACATATTTTATTTGTATATTTCCTGCCCTGTAATTGAATGCACATCTGTCTGGGCAACTGTATTCATAAAATAAAATAAAATAATACTATTGAGAATACTCTCACATTTAGATTATACTTAGTTGATTAAGAAATATTGTGTTCTTGGTCCACCATCTAGCATGCAAATTATTGGCCTCTATAATAATGTAATTAAAGGTCTCCCCGCTTCAAGTTGTTTTCTTTTCCGTTGCGAAAATGGGACGGTTGAAAAGTATCAAAGTTGAGCAAGTTGAAAGTCATAACGAGATAGATTAATATGCAAACACGTAAAGTTCTGCGTCATTAGCGGTAATATAATTTTAATCGCCTTAACTTGGTGGAATTTTAAAATTTAGAGCCAAAGAAGTAGAAAATAAATAACACGTAAAGCTGCTAGGAACTAGCTAATAAATATCAAAACTTCGTAAAGCTTAGCAAATACACGACGCTCGACACTTTTTTCGGCCGAAGAAATATAAAATAGAGGATTGGCCTGTGATATTTTCGACTCAGCGGTCAGAAAGAAATACGGCATCATGTTGCCATACTCGTATACAATCACGGAGATGACTTTTATGCGATGTGGTCTGGTGTATGCCTTTTCCATTATTTAGTGCTTTGTTTGGGTCTATCTGTTCTCACCGATTTTAACTACATAGTAAAATAGAGGAAAAATAACGTTTTCGGTTACGGATTTCAAATCGAAACAAATAAAAAGGCATAATGAAAACAGATCGGGCTCAAAGCCAATTTATTTAGGTTGTAAATGGAAAATGTGGCATGGCATGGTATATAGCCTTGTCGATTATGTAACAAGTTGGTAATATAGGTCTGTGAAAAATTAACGCATCCATGAAAATGTTCACTGCAGAAGGCCCTAATTACTACAATTAATCTCGATAAAAGATACGACATCCAAGTTAGCAGCATTAGTATACTAATAGAGATTTTAATTTAGAGAGATGGCCATAGAATAAAACAGAATGTATTAACCTTCAATATTGTCAAAAATTACAGAAATTGTTTCGTAAAAATTAAACAGAAGCCCCGGCAAAGGAATCATATACCAAGTATTAAGAATATAATAAATATGTAACAAGAATACAAATATTATACAAATATAAAACATAAAAAGTAAAAATAAATCACATGATAAACATTCATACGATTATACACTAAAATAATACAAAAATTATGTTCCGATTACGAACATTGGTCAAGAGCTTGAGGTACAGGAATTAATCTACGCTGTAGAAAGAGCCTTCTATCAAATAACTTTTCAGCACATTTCGAAATAGTTTAATTTTTGGTACCTAGTTTTAAATTTATTGGGAAGTGTATTGTATATATGAGTACAGCATAATAGGGAGATTATTTGTATTTACTAAGCATATAATTGTCGATATTTTATTAGCTCCACGGGAATTATATTGGTGTATGACTATGTTAGAACAACCTGGCACCAACCTTCTTGGTTGGGGGTTGAGCTACCTGACCAGGCGCGTCTCCAGGTGGCGGATAGGAGAACGGCCAGACTTCGCAAGGAGTAGGGCTAGCGCTGGCCATACCGTCGGGAGACAGGGCTAATAACCCAGTCCATCCTGACTAAAGCCACGCCGCGGACCAGCTCACGACTCACACCGTAAACCGTCTGGAGGTGCAACGACCCTCTGGCCAAGGTCAGGGGTACGTGTCTCCAGGGGGCACGGGGGCCTTGGCTTCATTGCCCGGACCATGTGGATGAAGTACCACTATAAAAACTTACCCAATCCCAAGGTATTGTGCGCGCCGAAGGGATGCATGGTCGGAGGGATGTTCGGCCACTAGCGACAAACCTCGGGGCACAGGGCGCACCCCGTTGTATAAATGCCTTCCACGTACGCAGGGGGCTCCGTGCGTGGCGACCACCCTTTCCCCCTTACTCGTGGGATCAATTATGGACCATCAAAAATCAAAAACAAAAAAAACAGAGGGGATCTCCTTGGGGAGCGGTCCTTCTGCAAGGGAAGGGATCTCCCTGGAGAGTGGCCCTTCCGTACAGGAAGGGATCTCTCTAGGGAGTGGTCCTTCCAAGCAGGAGGGGGTCTCCCCAAGGAGCGGCCCCTCGAAACAAACAACAGTGCAGGAAGTAATGGACTGCACTGGTAACAACAAAGCCAGCACCAATCAAGTAGCCCAGGCAGACTTGACAATGGCGGGTGGCTTAAAAACAAAGCGTCCTTCGGGAGCCCAAAGACGGAAGCTCGCGAAGGCGTCAAAGATGGCTGCAGGTACGTGGACGGTCGAGAGACCACGACCACGCAACCAACCGCAGCCAAAAAAAGGCAGGGAGGTCGAACTGGCAGGCACATCCAAGAGGCCTAGACCGGACTCCAACTCCCCTACCAAACCTCATCCTAAGAGAGTCAGGAGCGCCACGGCGCCGTCTGTCTCTTTTAGGGATGCCATGACAGGTATCAGGATGTCTGTCATTAATGTCAACCATCCTGACATCCTGCTGAATCAGGAACAAGCAGACCTGATTCAGTCCAAACTGGTGGAAGCATTGGACGCCATCCCTCGCGGGGTGGCGGGCCCGAAGTTCCAGCGGTTTCCAAAATATGAGGGGGGGATCCTCAATGTAGTTTGTGCAGACCCCCCCACCGAAAACTGGCTCGTGGAGGCAGTACGAGGGATGAAGGAGCTTGGGGAGGGGGTGTCCATCACTGTGGTGGACACCAAAGACCTTCCCAAGCGACCGAAGGTCCTCGTCTACATCCCCGAGACAGTAGACGAACCAAGGGTCAGAGACCGGCTCAGGAAACAAAACGAAGACCTGAGCACGGAACAATGGTCCTTGATGAGCTGCAAAGTCGAGGAGAAGGGGCAAACGCTGGCCTACTCCATCGACGAAAGGTCGTTGAAGGCACTTGAAGGAATGGACTTCAAGGCCTACTACTCCTTAGGAAGAGTCTCTTTTAAAAAACTAAAAGAGAAAACCAACACCCCGGATGAAGGTGGTGCAAGTAAACCTGCACCATAGCAAGGCGGCAACGTCGGTCCTTGCTAAGGTCATGCAGGGGTGTGATGTTGCACTGATCCAGGAACCCTGGGTCTACAAGGGTCAGGTAAGAGGCTTGAAGGAGGTCGGTGGAGAACTCATCTACAGTAGATCCACTGAGACTCCCAGAGCGTGTATTCTTGTTAAAGGTAAGCAAGCAGTAATGTCACTAACCAATTTCTGTTCCAGGGATTTAGTGGCAGTCAAAATCAGAGGATCATGTGGAGGTATGCCGAGAGAGTTAATTCTGGGCTCTGCGTACCTTCCATATGACGACCCTGAGCCACCACCAACCAAGGCCGTGGAGGAACTGGTGAGGAGCTGCAGAGGAAGAGGATCTCAGGTCATCATCGGGTGCGATGCAAACGCGCATCACACAGTCTGGGGGAGCACCAACACCAACTTAAGAGGTGAGTCACTTTTTGAATTTATTATGGAATACAATTTAGACATAGCAAATGTAGGCAATACTCCGACCTTTGTAACTAGACAAAGGCAAGAAGTGATAGATATAACAATAGGAACAACTCACGCGTGTAACCTAGTCAACAACTGGCACGTGTCTGAGGAAGAGAGCTGCTCAGACCACAGACACATTCGATTTAACATAACGGGACTGAACCGTGTAACCGAAATGTATCGTAATCCCCGCAAGACGGACTGGGAAGGATATAAAACAGACCTCGCCCGGGAACTTGAGAGGATAAAGACGAACATTAGCAAAGAAGAGGATGTAGAGATGGCTGCGGAACAAATACAGAACGCAATTATCTCTGCATATGAGGACAACTGTCCTCTAGTGGTAAGGAAATCCACCAGGAATGTGCCCTGGTGGAACAATGAACTTAGCAACATGAGGAAAGAAGTGAGAAGAAAATTCAATATCGCAAAAAGATCAGCCAACTGGGATGAATACAGGACCTCTTTGACTGAGTACAACCAAGCACTGAGAAGGGCCAAGAGAGAATCCTGGAGGAGACACTGCGAGAGTATTGACAGTATCCCGGAAAGTGCCAGACTCCAGAAAATTCTCTCGAAGGACAATCATTGCTCAATAAACTCCCTCCTAATGGAGACAGGAGAATACACCAAGACAGGAAAAGAAACCATGGAGGAACTGCTCCGTGTGCACTTTCCTGGATCTAACATTATTGAACAATCACTTGAGGAGTGGCTAAGAACAGGACTGGTGACAACTGGAATCAGGGCCACCAGGACAGACTGGTCAGTAACCAAAAAAGTGATAGATCACCAAAATCAAATGGGCAATAAACTCATTTGAGCCCTACAAATCTCCGGGTCCGGACGGAATTCTGCCAATAATGCTTCAACAGGGTAAAGACCTGTTGGCATCTAAGCTCTGCACACTGTACAGAGCCAGCCTAGCGCTGGGATACATACCAATGAGGTGGAAACCAGTTAGGGTGGTATTTATACCAAAGGCAGGGCGGAACTCGTACACCCTAGCCAAGTCCCTAAGACCCATCAGTCTTATGTCATTTCAACTTAAGGCGATGGAAAAAATGCTCGACAGGCATATTAGGGATGATGTTCTGGTTAGAAGTCCATTACATCAGAGCCAATTTGCATACAGAGCAGGCATGTCTACAGAAACAGCACTTCACCACCTAATTCAGAAGGTGGAGAAGGTTCTGGAACATAAGGAGGTGGCACTGGGTGCTTTCCTCGATATAGAGGGAGCATTTGATAACACCTCCTTTAACTCCATCATTAGAACTGCAAGAGAGCGTGGCATCGAGGACACCTGCTGCAGGTGGATCGATGGCATGCTCAGAGGCAGGATGGTATTCACCACTATGATGGGTGAAAACCTAGGCGCGTCAGTTGCAGGAGGCTGCCCGCAGGGGGGTGTTCTGTCCCCTCTGCTATGGAATCTTGTAGTTGACAGCCTACTACAGAAGCTCACAGTTGAGGGATTCGAAGCTCAAGGATATGCTGACGACATAGTCATCATAGTTAGGGGAAAGTTTAACACCACAGTCAGGGATCGATTACAGATGGCACTGAATATGGTTAAAAAATGGACCGATGATGAAGGGCTGAAAGTCAGCCCTTCAAAAACCCACATCGTCCCATTTACCAGAAGGAGAAGTCTGGAGGGCCTAGGTCCTTTAGTTCTTCAAAACACACAACTGCAGATGTCGGGAGAGGTTAAATACCTTGGAGTCACTATAGACTCCAAGCTTACCTGGAACCAACACCTAGACAGGATAATACATAGGTCGGTAGCCACATTGGCAACCTGCAGGCGATCATATGGCAAAACATGGGGGCTCAGGCCTAGTGTATTGCATTGGCTTTACACTAGTGTTGTAAGACCCACCATTACGTACTCTGCTCTAGTCTGGTGGTCAAAGACAACTCAGACTACTGCGGCGAATAAGCAGAGCCGGGTACAAAGACTGGCCCGCTTAGGAATCACAGGTGCTATGAAGAGCACCCCCACGGCAGCCTTGGAGACCCTATTAAACCTCCCCCCACTTAGCATAGTGATCCAGGGAGAGGCCAGAATGGGGGCATATAGGCTGCAAAACTCAAATACCCCGAATCTAAGATCGGGAGGACATTTGAGGATAATAAACACTGTAGAAGACCCTCTATTGAATATGAGGTCAGACTACATGGTACCAAAAATCACCTTTAACAAGCCCTTCAATATCACCATTGGAGATAGGAAGGACTGGTCAACAGAAGCTCCTGACATACTACGAAAGGGCCTAACCTGGTATACTGACGGGTCTAGGACAAACACAGGAGCTGGAGCTGGAATACATGGTGAAAGACCCAGGGCAAGTATAAGTCTTTCCCTTGGGCAACACGCCACTGTATTCCAGTCAGAAATTCTGGCTATACTCGAATGTGTACGCGAGAATGCAAACCGACAATATGTGAATCAGCAGATCTCCATTGCATCAGACAGTCAGGCAGCACTTAGAGCACTAGCCTCTAACAGAGTGTCATCCCGACTGGTATGGGACTGCCATGAAGAGCTGAAAATTCTGGGCGAGCAGAACAGAGTCAAACTACTCTGGGTGCCAGGACACTCCAGAATTGACGGCAATGAAAAAGCTGATGAACTTGCTAAACAAGGGGCAGCTAACATATTCTATGGCCCAGAACCCGTGCTGGGCATTTCTAAAAGCTCAGCCAGAGGGGTGATTAAAGACTGGGTCAAGAGTAAGCACAAGAATCACTGGAGGAACATTCCAGGAAATCGACATGGAAAAACACTTATTAAAGGTCCATGTGCAAAACAAACTGAAGAACGGCTCAAAATGAACAGGACGCAGTTAAGACTAATAACAGGACTTCTGACGGGACACTTTCCTGTAAAGAAGTACCTGAATACAATCGGCAAATTCGACGGCAACCTAGACTGTAGGCTATGCAGCAAGGAGCCGGAAACGGTCGACCACATCATTTTTTACTGCGAGGCATTGGCTCGCAGAAGATATGGCATCTACGGGCAAACACGAACAGACCCGGAACTTATCAGCACCCGTCCGACCATAGACCTGTATCATCTGATTAGAGGTACAGGGGTACTGGACTGGGCGGAGTGAAGCATGGCAGGGAGAGCACAATAAGCCCAGGAGGCTGCAGTGCCCTCGGAGTTTTCTATTAACAGACGAGCCCTGGAAAAAAAAAAAAAAAAATGTTAGAACAAAAGTTCCCTGATTACTGTGCATGAAACAAACAATTTTAAATAAAATATATACAGGGTGTGGTTATAATTCTTCTCTTTCTGAAAGTGTCACAGCAGGTCTGTCTGTACGAAAGATTAAACATTATTCTGATTACACGCTTTTTCATAACAAACACTCTATGGATTTCTTGTGACTTACCACAGGTAACAATGTTATAGCTAAGTCTTAAGCAGATGAAGGAGTAATAAGCTGTGAGTAAACAATGTTCATCTGGTTATTTTTTAATATCATGATGATTTTAATATGATTTTGTAAATTTGCTTTGGCACAATTCAGTGGTTAATTGTTAGTCAGATCAGAATGGGTAAAAATAGAAACAGTTCAGAATAAATTTACTTCAAGGTTAGGTAGGCTTTGCCACTAAGTGAAATACATAACCTCAATTACTATAATCAGATCTCGAAATGAGGACACTTTTCTGTCTTTGTCAACATCCGTCACTGGCAAGTAAACTTATTTCAATATCTATAATATGAATATATTTCATTATAAAATATGTATGACAAACTAGTATATGTCTTCCAAATTTGTATGTGTGGAAGAAAAGCCAGTTATGCTACACAAATAACCTATTATTTGCAATTTCAAGACGCATTTTGAAAGTACTTTAACAACACACAATTCGAAAAAAAAAAGTTTTTGCTACTGTTAGAACACGAGAAATTCAATTAATTAATTGAGAATGGCTATACTCAACAGTACATAGCCATTTTTTAAGTCATATGTCCGTTAGTGTATAGTATTTCTATTGTCAATGTGAAAATTCAGTAAGAAGTATTGCTACCAACATAAGTCATTACAAAGCCTATTTGTGATAGAATATTACCCGAGATCGCGTACTTGAATATTGCAAACGATACCCGTATACGAATATAGGTCACTAGATATGTTATGCTCTTACCTCAAACGAAGTAGTCGTTTTTTTATCTGGCTCACCATTGCAAATCCCTTGTTGTAACTTATAGGCTCCTGGTTCATTTTTAATATTGCCGGTAGCGTAGCCATAGGTTAAATGATGTTTATTTATTTTTATTGAATCATTTATGGAGTTGTTCATTAAACTAACATTTATTATAAATTCACATCATGTCTATGAATAAATCAATAAAGTAGTAAAACAATATTTAATGCACTTATGGCATCACTGGTGTTATGTTATGATTATGAACCATTCCTTTGTCGGTTTCTTATTAATTTCAAACTATATCAGGGTGATTCACGTAGGCCATTCATTAGAAGTTTTTCAACTTGCAGTTGGATTAGAAACTTGAAATTTGGTATGCAGCCATAATCAATCATGCCCGTTCTAGCTAAAATATTTTCAGTCCTCCAACTATACAGGGTGTGCCAAAAATTGGTACCAACTTTCTTATTTTAAATGGAAACCTATATTTTTCTTTACATGGTTCGATTGGTCTTCTAATTCTGAGTGTAGAAAACCTAAGTTATGTTAACTTATCTATTACAATTTTTGACATATGTCCAATTTTTTGAAAAAAATTGCCGCTGTAGTAGTTTACGAACAAATTTGTATCTTGCAAACCTTTCAAAATTATGAAACCAAATTTGTGAAGCAGTTAGCTGGAAGTCCAGGCTAACTTTTGATGTCCCATCAGTGGTCCCTTTTTGTACCATATGGGCACAGTCGATTTTCAAATGTCGCAATCAGAAATTGTCAAAAAGTAAATTTTTTCAAATGGCACCTACTATTTTTTTCACACCATTCGAAATAAAATTGAATTTTAGAGTGAGTTACTTAAGCATTCCCTATACCTAACTTCACCCCATATCGAGTTATTCAATAAAAATCAAGAAATATTTTATCTTGCCGAGAGATTCCTTACTTCATCAAGTATGCCATGGAAACAAAAGACAGTTGTAATAATTTTTAAAGAAAAATGTGGATTCTTATTTAATTACACACAACACCAACAAATTATTATTAACGAACAAGAACAATGTTGACGAAATTCGGTCAGTGAAAACGGTGCACACATTGAGCATTAGTATTGAAATAATTATTTTGTTAATATGTTGATAGACATACACAATGTTAATAAAAGTGGTCCTAAAATTCAATTTTGCATTGGTTTCTGACGTCAGAAATGGTAGGCGCAAAGATGTGCTACGCAATCTGTTGAAAGTAGAATAATAGAATATTTGAACAAAAATATGGTGGTCACATTGAACATTTACGTCAGAATTTCGTCAGCATTGTTCTTGTTCGTTAATAATAATTTATTGGTGTTCTGTGTAATTAAATAAGAATCCATATTTTTCTTTCAAAATTATTACAACTGTCTTTTGTTTCCATGGCATACTTGATGAAATAAGGAATCTCTCGGCAAGATAAGGTATTTCTTGATTTTTATTGAATAACTCGATATGGGGTGAAGTTAGGTATAGGGAATGCTTAAGTAACTCACCCTAAAATTCAATTTTCTTTCGAATGGTGTGATAAAATATAGTAGGTGCCATTTGAAAAAATTGACTTTTTGACAATTTTTGATTGCGAAGTTTGAAAATCGACTGCGCCCATATGGTACAAAATGGGACCACCGATGGGACATCAAAAGTTAGCCTGGACTTCCAGCTAACTGCTTCACAAATATGGTTTCATAATTTTGAACGGTTTGCGAGATACAAATTTGTTTGTAAACTACTACACTGGCAATTTTTTTCGAAAAATTGGACATATGTCAAAAATTGTAATAGATAAGTTAACATATAACTTAGATTCTCTAAACTCAGAATTGGAAAACCAATCGAACCATGTAAAGAAAAATATAGGTTTCCATTTAAAATAAGAAAGTTGGTACCAATTTTTGGCACACCCTGTATAGTTGGAGGACTGAAAATATTTTAGATAGAACGGGCATGATCGATTATGGCTGCGTACCAAATTTCAAGTTTCTAATCCAACTGCAAGTTAAAAAACTTCTAATGAATGGCCTACGTGAATCACCCTGTATAATGTTGTTGCATTCATTGAACAACCAGCCTTGTATCTTCCCCTTTTTTGCTTTATATTGCTCTTAGATTTCATCTTTCTTTTTCATCAGTTTCCATCACATTTTGTCTTGATTTTATTTTTAGATCAAACTAGTTATCTTTATGCTTTTATAAAAATTACTTTCCACTTATGTCTCGTAGGTAGTTTGATCCGAATTCAATTTCATTTACTTAACGTATTAAAGCTGATTATAAATGATATGTATTCTAATTATGTTCTATTGATGTGTCTATATCCGACGCGGCCTTTGTATAAATATTATATAAATTTGGTGTTCATTCAAAATCAACAACCTGATATATAATGTCCGCTTTCAAATAACCTAGCATCATCAGAATTTAAAACTTTTACGGTAAAGTAAGTTGTATTTATTTAAAACAAATAACTGTTCGATAAACGTGGTATAAATATTTACCGCATCTGCCAAAAAAAGTGTTTATTATATTTACTAAATTAGGCAACAAAATAAGTAATTGGATTGGTTCCCTTTTAGATAAAGTTTATGGGTTGTTTTATTTCAACTTCGGCCATAATGCAATTCCGATACACTTTAAGTCGAAGATTCAATTTGAAAATAGCCACCACCAATAAATAAAGCACAACCTCAACAAATCGAGTAAGTTGACCTTAAAGTAGTCAAATGTTTATTTTGTAACACAATTCCAATCCTAAACGTTAAAAATAGTACAAAAAATATAATTTTCAATTACATAAAAATACATGACTGGCTATAACTTTGCAGTCGTATGGTTAAACATGTACAATTGACGAAAAAAAATTCACTCCTTCGAATATGTTGATATTTTTTAGTAGGTGTTTCACTATATGAAAATTTGCCTTTTTGACATTACTAAACTGAAATACTTATTATACTGAAACGTTTTGATATCTATATAGCATTTTATCTGCAATCAAATAAAAATTTCAACAAATAAATAACTCAAAGTTTTAATAATTGAACGAGTATGCAAAACACGCTATGATTGACGGCGACGTCATCGGTTTTATTAGTGACTTAAATGGCATTTAAATAGTGGTAATCACAGCATTTCATTTGCTTTATTTACGTTCGACTTGTGATTAAATAAATAGAGTCTAATACGGAATTTGTAAAAGCTACTTCTGGAAATTTACCTGCTGTAAAAGTGTTTTGGTACTGTCAGTAAAATTCTTCCAGGTTTGTTCTTGGATGTTTACTAACAATGCAACTAATGACGCCATGAGTGCGAGGAGAAATAATATAGTAATTTTGGCGGTAAAATTTCAATTCAAAATTAGAATGGCATATTTTAAAGTATTATTGGACTGAAGTGTTTTTAACCATAATCAAGTATTATCTTCACACTCAAAGAGAACTTAAAATGAGTGAAAACACCTAATTATATCGAAAGTGAATTTACTTAATAAAAGATGTTCTATATAGATTAGGAACTGTAGAATAGAATAAGACCTGCTTCAAAAGCAGTCTGAAGAGTCAAAGTCTGTTTTCTTAACCACGACCTAAATATAAAGTCGAAATAGCTGTATAATATGCAGTAATGCGGCCCACCTTGTTGTATGATTACGAGTCGTTAGTTTCACATAGACAACACGCAAACTATGGGAGGTATTTCTGCAAAGACAGTTAAGACAACTCATAGGAATCGAGTAACCAACACTGACTTTTTTAGGAGAGTTTGAAACTGAAGTATATAGAAGTCAATATGAAAAGCCCTCCTACGTTAGCTTGATCATATAACGGGCATGGAAGACCATCGACTTCTTAAGTGTCTTTATGTGGACAAACGATTGAAGGTCGACGAAAGCAGAGAGAGCGAAGAAAAATATATAAATACGTTGTTCATAAAGACCTTAAACACTTAGGGGAAATTTGAGACGGATGGGGCAGCGTAGCGCATGATTACAACAAACCTTAAAAAGCCGCCCCAAACAAGAAGAAGGCTATTCAATATTGCTTACCACAGTTCTCATTATTATGTAACTAAGTTTTTAAACCACGGAAAGGGGCGTTTAACTCATCCCCTTATCGTACTGAAAATTGTAAAATTCTTAGATTTTTCCAAGTTGTTAGTTTCCCAAAATGGTGGGTTCAGGGTATAACGTACCAACAGCTTTTGATATACTTTACTGATTTTCATCTAAATAATTGATAATACGTTGTTCATTCCATATTGAATATGGAAGGTAATATTAGAAACATAATTTAAAGTACATTTGATTTCTAAAGCGTTACAGAATGGACACAGAACAACTCTTAACTGTCGCAATGATATAAATAATACGATAATATCTTTTATATGCAACCATAGGTACATGAACACTAAAAGTCATCGAAAATTTATGGGTTAAAAAGTTAATCACCACATTAGCGCTACAGCCATCGATGGGCCTTTGCATGCTCCAGAATTTCCTTGCATTCGTCCCTATACCATATTTTTCATCTCTGTCCTCTTGCATCAACGCTTCTTATGTCCTCTTCCAAGTCATCTAGGTATCGTAGCCTAGGCTTCCTTTGCGTCGTTGCTCTATTGGGCTTTGGAACATACTTGTTTTTACAGGGACTCGTGACTCCATTCTGAGTGTCTAACCCACCTCAGGCGGCTGAATATAATTGTTTTTACGATATGTGGGTCTTTGAGAGACTGTATAGTGTATAGTTCGAAGTTGTAGCGCTTTGTCCTCCATCATCCACCGTACATTTTACGTAAAACTTTACGTTCGAAACATCAAAGCAGCTCCTTACTGTTTGTTGCTATAGTCCATGTCTCGGATGCATACGTCAGTATCGGCATGTATAATTTGCATTTCGTTTATGAAAATATGTTCTTTTTCTGTCTAAGTTATAGTATAAGGTTGAAAAGGTTCCTTATTTTAAAAATTCCGAAAATGATGCCCAGTGCAAAGTGTATTCTGTATGGCCTAATTTTGTCATTAATATCATTTGTACGTAGCACAAGAGGAAAAGATCCCAGGACAGAAACTTACTTGATACCAGAAATCATACAGTATAAAAGACAGATATTCCACTTTTTATTTTGAGTGAAAATTTTGAAAGGAGAAGGCTTTCTTAAATAATATAATAAACATAGTAGAGTTGCATAATGCTACTTCATCGTACCTTTAAATCAATTAGTGATAATACAACTAACTTTTCAGTAGCCATTAATCATCCGATTTATCTATTTTGAAGCGGAATACGTCTAAAGCCGAGACCATTAAACAACTCCTTGAATTCATCAGACGTCGGCTGTACTGATAGATTTTATCAAAGTGAGTAATGGTAAAGTCTATGAAAACAAAATGAAAACTATTTCAAAAGCAAAATCTCGAGTGATTAAACGTCATGTCAATTTTAAACTTACTTTTATTGATAATACTGTTCTTCAATTGTATTACATAGATCAGATTTAATCCGTGGCTTTTGCCATGCTGATATTAAATATTCTCAATAAGCATGTAGCCTCATATATCACTTACGTATTTTATTTTGAAAACCAAATGAAAAGTTACTTATATGTTTTACTTCTCTCTAATACTTTAATTTTAAAAGATACCATTGACATATTTTTACACCCACTTACTCTTCTTATCAATGCGTGCATTAGCGAAGGGCACTTCCCAGACGTTCTAAAAGTCTGGCCATGGCTTTTCCTCTTTTGTAAAAAATGATGTAAATGTTATTGATGATTACCGTCCCATCTCTATTATCCCCATTTTCGGAAAAATTATAGAACTTATTCTTAAAAGAAGACTTGCAGATTACTTTCAGAAATTACAGAAATAAGATTTTATATTGTCGCCAATATGGTCTTAGAAATAAATGCTCTACTACTATGGTAGTTTTTAAATTAGGGTGTGACATAGTGGGTGACCTTGAGGAGAGCAAACATATGTCTGTTAGCTTGTGCAATCTCTCAAAGGCCTTCGACTGTGTCTCACATGAAATTCCATTAGAAAAGATGAGCTCTTATTGCTGTTCGATGCCTGCCTTTAAATCTTTTCTATTCCTATTTTAATACCAGACAACAATGTGTCTCTGTCGATAACATAAACTCAGAGCTTCTTCCGGTCAAGCATGGGGTGCCTCAAGGCGCTGTCTTCGGGCTCCTGCTTTTCATATTATATGTTAATGATTTTTTCACTTTACGTCACCTAAGAAATGCATGGCTTATGCCGACGATACATCCATTATTGATTTTAATTTTAACATTGACAACTTAAATGAGGATGGCACTAGTTCCACAAACCAAGCTAGCGCTTGGTTTTCTTCAAATAATCTTAAATGAAATGAAGAGAAAATACAAAATATTGTTTTTTCAACAAATAATACACTAATGAAAGGTAACAACGTCAAAATTCTTGGCGTTGTTTTGCGCGATTCTCTTAGCTGGGCCAGTCATATGGAACAATTGTCACACAAATTATCAATTTCTATTTCTATGTTACGTAGGCTGAAAACTCAACTCTGTTCTAAAACTTTAAGAACATGCTATTTTTATTATTTCATGCTCATATTAACTATGCAGTTCTCCTATGGGGTGGTTCATCCTACGCAATAAAAATTTTTCGTCCTCAGAAGAAAGCACTCAGAATAATTGTTAGTGCTGATTGGGGAGAGATCACTGTTCTCCAATATTTGAAAGTCTTGGTATAATGTCTGTTCCTTCCCTCCATATTTACACTACTTTACAAAAAATTCACAAGAATGCAGTCATTTTCTACAAACTCTGATTTTCATTCTTACGGCACCATGTCTGGCAATCAACTCAAGTACTAAATCACAGAAAAATTTACTAAATCTTCAGTTATATAATCATATACCTAATGACGTAAAATCACTTAATTCTAACAGTTTCAAATCCACAATAAAAAAATCGGTAAAGGTATTTACACAGAACTTCCCTCTTTATTTGTGCATGGCGGTCACTCTAAAAAATTGATAATTACGAAGTGACATTGAAAATAATAATCGGAATATAGTTATCACTATTATTACAAAGAACACCTGATAAGTGCTCATCCAACAGCAAAAGTTCAATACTAAATAACAAGTGCTAAATATAGAAGGCTTGAGCAAATACCTTTATAAATGTCCACCATGACTGAATTATTTCTTGGGATAACCACCCTGTACACTTTTCAATAATAGTATAATAGGTGCATATACCTGATATTATTGCCATCTGTCACATTTTCAATTCCACATACACGTAATGGAGTGGAGATATAGTGGTGGTTTAAAAATTTCATTTTTTTTCAATTTTTCTAAAATGTTTTTAAAAAAATTTTTTAAATTTTTTTCTTCTGAAATAGAATGCCATGACACGTGGAAATTTTAAATTTGAGCAAAAAGGAAAGTTTCCTTCTATTCTACAGTGGTATTTTTTTTTTAAATTGGTTTAGAATGCCATGAAACGTGAACATTTTAAATTTAAGCAAAGAAAAAAAAATTCTATCTATTTCAGTGGTAAAATTTTTTTCAAAAATCTTGAAAAAAATATTGAACATTTTTTTCTCAAATAAGTTTAGAATGTCAGTCATGTCAAACGTGAAAACATTAAATTTGAGGGAAAAAAAATTCCATCTATTCTAGTGGTAAATTTTTTTCCAAAATGGTAAAAAAAATGCAGTAAATTTTGTTTTCCGAAATAGGTTTGGAATGTCATGAAACGTGGAAATTTTAAATTTGGGCAAAAAAAATGTTTTCATCTATTCTATACCCAGTAATAAATAGATCAAAACTGTTTTTAAAAAAAAATTTTTTTGCAAAAAAATTTGTAATCAAAATAATTTTTAAATTTGTTTGAATAGGTTTAAAATGCCATAAAAACGTGAAAATTTTAAATTTTAATAAAGAAAAAAATCAGTGGTAAAATTTTTTCGAAAATAGTCAAAAAAATTTTCCAAATTTTTTTTTAGTATGTTTAGAACGCTATGAAACGTGAAAATCTTAAATTCGAACAAAGAAAAAACATTTTACATCTATTTTAGTGGTAAAAATTTTTTCAAAATTTCAATTTTTTTTTTTTAAATAGGTTTAGAATGCCATGAAACGTGGAAATTTTAAATTTGCACAAAGACAAAAAATTTTTTTAGTGGTAAAAAATTTTTCGAAAATGTTGGTGAAAAAAATTTTCAATTTTTTTTTTCTGAAATAGGTTTAGCGTGTCATGAAACGTGGAAATTTTAAATTTGAGCAAAAAAAATTTTTTTCATTATTTATTCCCTTTAGACGATTCACCCTGTATATTTTCCAGTGAAAGTTTTACCAGTTCTTCGCTGACAGTAGGGTCAACTACCTACCAAATTTGACTGCTCTCCGCCAAGTAGTTTTTTAGTAAATGCACCAACAGAGACAGACAGACAGACAGACAGACTGACGGAACTGGAAAACCTATATTTTCGTAATCTACGTGTTCTGAAACGTCAGAATCCGAAAAAATTTCGGAGGGTGATTTTTTCTCGAATACAATACTTCCCTTCGGTATGCGAGGGAAGTAAAAAACACATCTTAAACTAATGAAGAATTCTTGAACACACAAATTTGTAATTAATAAGCATTTTATTCTTTTATCCGGCTGCTTGATGTGCTCTGGTCATTCTATCTCATTTTGGAATTTCCCAGGTATTTACCCCGTCTTTTCTAAACCTAGTATTTTTTTATTTTTGTTTGTGACGTACATATTTATATATATATATATATTATTCTTGACAGGGTTATTAGTACAAGCAAATTAACAATTTAGAGTAACAAAAATTAATAAAAGGATCGTCTCTGGGATTTAAGTAGATAATAACCTGGAGAATGAAATGATGCATTCTTTGAACTTCCAAGTTCCGGGAAAATTCAAAAAAATTTGGAAAACTCTTTGATTTTCGTTGTTTTTGCTCTAGCGGCCAAAATAATGAAAATAGAGAAAGAAGTTCCCAACAAAAGTTGTAGCTCGTCTTTTTCTCTACAAAAAAGCTCTTTACAAATTTTTGTCTTATTTAAGCCGTTTAGAAGATAAATCGAGTTTTCCACTTATAGTTCTAAAAAATGAGAATTCTCCAGGAGTTTCGTACGACCGGACTCATCGATCGATAATTCTTACTATTCAGAGCCCCTAGAAAAATTAAAATAACATAAAATGTAGAGAAAAGTTTTAGCTTTAATGTGGAACTAATCACAAAATTCATTAAAAAAATTATCAAAGAGAGAAAGTGTCAGAAGTTGGCTTAGTGAACTTTGTACAGTTGATCCACAGATTAATTTATATCTTTTCCGGGAGTCGTTAGAATGATATTTCATTTTACTTGTTCTTATATAATGATAAATTAATGATATATTAATCCAATTAACATTTTATTGCAATTACTTTTGTTGGAAAAATATGCCTTGGGATCAAAGTAGAGGGTATATTTCTCATCGATCAATCACCTCCAAATTTTGGAGTTTAATTCGCTATATCTTAAGTAATAATAATAACACAGTCTTAATTTTTGGATCATAAGTACAATAAAACATATTATTTCGAATGACTTTGAGTTTTTTAAATACGCGCAGTACTTTTTGAATTTGTCCACATTATTCATACACGTTCAGAAAATGCACAATTATACAGTAAAACATATACTACTTATTTGTTTCTTAATATTCTTCAATGAAATTTTCACGAAATATAGATTAAAGTGCGTGGGATCGAATCGATGCAGTGGAAAAGCACCCATTGTTACGGGAGAAATAGGCAGGATGCGTAAAACTCAAAGATGTGAATAAATCAACTGTATAAAGTTTACTAAGCCATCTCCTAACACTTTTTCCTCTATGATAAAAATTTGTATGAATTTTGTGATTAGTTCCACATTAAAGCTGAGACTTTTCTCTACATTTCACGCTGTTTTCACTTTTTTTAGCGGCTCTGAATAGTAATAATTATCGACCGATATGTCCGGTCGTACGAAACTCCTAGAGAATTCTCATTTTCCGCGCGGCTAAAAACTCATAAGTGGAAAACTGGATTTATCTCCTAAACGGTTTAAGTAAGACAAAAATCTGTAAAGACCTATTTTGTAGAGAAAGAGACGAGCTACAAATTTTGTTGAAAACTTTTTCCTGCATTTTCATTATTTTAGCCGTTAGAGCAAAAAAACCGAAAATCAAAAAGTTTTTCCAAATTTTTTTGAATTTTCCCGGAACTTGGAAATGCAAAGAATGCGTCATTCCATTCTACAGGTTATTAACTACTTATATCCCAGCGATGATTCTTTTATTAATTTTTGCGAAGTTTTTACAACATTTTGCCTTCATTGCCTGTACTATATATGACAACTTAAATAATAAAAACAAATGTATAGGGATATTTTTAGATCTTAGTAAAGTCTTTGATCTTGTTGATCACAATTCACTTTTGCAGAAATTAGGGAATTATGGCATTCAAGGTATATCATTAGAATGGTTTAGGAGTTACTTGCATGGCAGAAAACATTATGTACAAGTAGAAAATATCAAATCCAATCAAATGGAACTTACAGTGGATGTACCACAAGGGTCTGTCCTGGGGCCACTACTCTACATAATTTATGTTAACAACTTTTGTAGTACTTTTTCCATTCCTTTTGCTGATGACACTTTACTTATTACAGCCCACAGACCTGCTGATTTAATCTCAAAAGCAAACGAACACATAGGCAGTGTTCACGATCGGATTACCGAAAACAGCCTAATACTAAATATAAGTAAATCCATATTTATTCAATTTAATAAGCCCAAAATATCTAGCAATTAAAGTGTACAATAAACTACCGAATTCGTACAAGTCTATAGATGAGAAACATTTTAAAATAAAAATAAAGCATTTATTGAAAGCCAAATCTTACCATTCTGTTAATGAGTACCTTAATGATATTTTATAATTTTTACATTTTGTATCATTTAATTTTAATTTGTGATATGTTTTGTATATTTTAATTTTTCTTATTACTCTTCTCTGTCTGTTTATATATTGACACTGTTGTTTCTTAAGTTTTCACGGGTGTCGAATGAAGTGTTGGTGTGCTTCTGTGTTTCCCGACTAGTTGATAGGCTCCTGTGGGAGCCGTAGTTGTCTAAACCACGTTTCGGTAGAATATTATAAGCCATCATCAGGTTCTCGCCGAAAGCTGCCTACTGCTGCTTCTCGTTGCTCGAACTATTTATGTATATATATTTTTTTATTGTTGGTCAATCCTTTTATCTCTAGTTGTTTTATATATTACCTTGTAATACTTTCTCTATTGCGCTTTAACTTGCCAAGAACGACTTTGCAACTTGGTCAAATAAATCTAATCTAATCTAATCTAATCTCAAACAATGGTGCCCATTTTGAAAATGTTTCCCATTTGTTATATTTACCCTTGCTCAGCTGGTCTGTATTTATAAAAATACTCTACATGTCGCAATTCTTAACGCATCCACTTGAAATTTCTTTAATTACCTCGTCTACTGCAAAACTAGAAACCTACTGAATATCATAAGAATTTGTTGAGTAGAGTAATTGTTATAAATAATTATTTAACATCGTTTTCGCCAACCATTTCTCTCGTTATTGGTGTTTAATGGATAAATAATAAGTCAACTCAAAACCAGAACAAAGAATTGGTCTTAATTTTTACCATGTTGACACTACGTATTTGTTAAGCAAATATGTTAATGTGATTTTAAGATGTCTAGATAAAATGTGGGAATTTTTCTGTCTGCCTCCTTAATATTCCATGTCTCACATTCGTCAATAGCGATAGAGAAAACTAGATAGTTCGCAAGTTTAATCATTATATGTATCGTGGTGTTTCCGTCACTCCAAACTATACCGATCCTTCTATCTATATTCTTCGTCAAATCTCATACTGCGAGTAAGAGAGGTTCCGGTGTTGCCGCAAGGGCCCCAAGCCATCTTTTTTACTACCTCATAATCACATGTCCTTAACGTGCCTGGATGGCTTTCATTTGTTCAATCTACATTCATCATTATTGTTTCGTTGTAATTTACACTCAAACCGTACTCAGAGCTTATTGTTTGGATGTTGTGGAGCAAGTGCATGAGCTCACCCTCGTTCGCTTCAACCAAGTGGTGTCATCCACAAGCCTCTAGTTATAAACCCTACATAAAACATATGGCAACAAAAAAATATAAAGGATGAAAGCAACTATTTCATTTGAATTTTTTCTGAGATAAACGGTTTTCGAGAAACTCTCATACGAAAAATGTTCATCGCGGAACTAATGTAATGCATAGCACTATGACTTATCTTGTTGTCTAAAATCAAATTCCGAGAGACAACACGTGACATACGAAACAATCTGTATAACTCTATATATTTTTTGAAATAATAAGTAGTTAACGGCACCCAAGTTTTATATTTATAATCTTTTAAAAGTTGCGGTAATAAATTTCTGCATTGCAAATAATATTAAAAATAGGTATATGCTACCAACGAAGAAGGAAGTATCCCTATTATTGATTGTTTATCTTTTAAGCTTAGCAAGGCAGTAACCACCTTATTTAAGGCCAATAATTTGCGGATCATTTGCCTCTAATGTTTTCTGATATATATAAAGTCTTGGCTAAAGGACAAGTCTTAAATTTGCTTTAAGGCGGGAGTTTTGGTAAAGTTGATTCGGAATATGTTGATTATTTGCCAAGATTTTATCTTGTAGGATATTATAAACCCATTAATCTACATTTAAATCATATTCAAATACCACAACATAATGACGTAAAATCATAATAATGGGCTTTCTGATAAAGAAATGTTTCAATCTTTTAATCTTTCAATTCCAATAGAATATCAACGTCGACACTAAATACAGAGTGAACTGTTTACCTTAGAGATGAAAAAAAACGTTCATGTTAAAATGGTATATACTTAAATGTATGTAATATTGTTGATATGGTCCATTTTTGGATCTTAGAAGTTGATAAGCCATTTTTTTATCGTCTTATTTATATTAACGTACTAGTGGAGTTTTAGCTAATGTTATTCCACTACTCAACCAGGACACGTACACATAGACATCAACACAACAACCATTCTCTACGATATAGCCATCCACCGCAGCTTTGACTCGAACTCAGGATAGATAACAGCGACTAGACATATTGTGCCACAAACAGCGGTCTAGTCCACGGCTACTATCTCGGTAACACATTAAAAACGCAACATACATACCCTGGCCAGGATTCGAACCCGGGACTCCGTGGTCCCACGTCAAACGCCTTAGCATTACGCCACCAAGTCGGTATGTTTCAATGTTTTTTGGTAGAAGTATAACATTAGTACATTATAAAATGACGTGTTTGAAGGTAGGGGATGCATTTCGAGGTTCCAAGTTGCTCTAGGGGGTGAAAGCGAAGAATGTCTGAATTTTTGCAATTGTACTAATTGCCTCTATGTACATACAGCTATTATTTTAGTGGCTTGGAGTATATGCCCTCGGCGCAATGGATTATATGCTGTATGGGATGCAATTAACTAAGCGAGTAACAGACAATAATTAGAATATTAATGGAAATAATATGTTGCTTAGATTGCTTAGTACACAAATATTTTTATTCAGCTAATTTGAAAGAAAATTCACGAAGTATATTGCATTTGATCGTCACATTTTTAAAACCGATAATATCGCTCGTAGAGAACGAAATTTACTGTATTGGTGGTCGAATTCTGAACAACTTTCAAAATGTTCGTCCGCCCATTCGTCTGTTTGTCTGTCCGTCTGTCCGTCACGTTTCCTATAGGCACGATAACTTAATAATGAAAAATCCAATTATATTGAACTTTGGACAGTAAGTTAATGTTGGCTAGACCAAGGGGTCTATTATTCATGAACAAAATTGATCAATAAATAAAAAAATTATTAATTATTTAAATATTGTCTAAATGTTATTTGTGGCGTTATCTTAATTTTTTCCTTCAATTCTTTGGGACTTCCGGCCACATGTATTTTTTTTTAAGCGGTGCTCGGGTAATCTACAGAGGTTATTTACCAGTAACATACTGGTTAATTGTGATATTTTGTAGATTCCCCGAGCACCGCTTAAAAACAAAAATACATGTGGCAGGAAGTCCCAAAGAATTGAAGGAAAAAATTAATTATTTAAATTTATAATAAAATATTTTTGTTTTGTTTTGTAATTAAACAAAAAATGTCTAAAACTAATACTATTTACAAAAAAACTGCGATGAGTGCTCTATAGTAGGTATGTGAATCAATTATATAAAAGGGGTAGTAAATCGGCGAAGAGCATAATGGTTAGTTTGTTTGTTTTCTAAATTAGTTTTAATGCTTTATCAATTCTTTGTTCCGATCCACTGTAGACTTTCCATACCCAAACAAATACTTTTAAAAAATTACGAAAAAATAAAGTATTTTAGAGGATATGGTAAAATATTGATAGAAAATGACAAGAATTAAATTTGTCTAGCGTAAAAGAAATCGAACCGTGGCGTGGTGTTTGAGAAATAATCTGTGGTAGTGATTTATCACAATTCACCAAGTCTATTATTATATTGCTTGCGTGTAGGATTCCATTTTCGGAACTGAAATTTATATAAGTAAGATTCTTTGTATAAGTATTTTATGCTGTGTTCTCCAAGCAGGATCATTAATGATCTAGTCAGTTGATATACCGAGCGGCCCAGACCCTAAGGATACTCTTGTAACTTTGAATCAACGAATTAATTATTTTCAAACTTAGTGTAATGGTATGAGAAAAAAATCCAATTACTTGATGTAAAAAGCCAAAATGGCCGACTTTCAGTTTGCATGCAGATTTCATAAAAAAATAAAATTTTAAATGGGACATGTGTATACATACAGTGTGAACTTAAAGAAACGCACAAAATTCATATCTTTGGTATGTGTCATTTGTCAAAAAAATCCTCGAACGGGTCGATTTTAGTTTTGTAAATGCTACATTTTGTCACTATATCAAAATTTATGACGTTATTGATTTTTGAGTTATGACGTCATCATATTTCTTTTAATGGAAACGGACATTTTTGTTTACTGTTTTTGGTGGTATATTCCTCTAGCTTTCTGGTGATATGAAAAAAATTGATATTATATAAACCATTCTTTTGGAAAAATATTTTTATGGATTGATACCTTACATAAGTAATTGTGAGAAAAAGATCATCTCCATTGATCAAATTGTGACCCTCCAACCATTTGGCATTGACCAAGACGGGCGTAGACACTTTGCACGCTGTTCTGAATCATCTCATGGGCAATTCGTCTCATCTCCAAGCCAATTATGGCTTTCAATTCTTCTATGGTATCCAGTCTGTTAAAATACACCCTTGACTTTAAGTAACCCAAAAAAGTCTAAGGGGGTTAAATCCGGTGAACGCGGCGGCCACTCAACCGGACCTAGACGACCTATCCACCTTCCAGTCATCTGTCATCTAAAAACTGACGCATTTCTATCTGAAAATGAGGTGGGGCCCCGTCATGCTGAAACCAGACGTTTTCAGCAGGAATATCTTCATCTTCATTGTTCGGAAACATAACAGCTAAGGCTGGCACTAACTCAACTCGCATAAACTGTAAATATCTTGCGGCCGTAAGATTTTCTTCAAAAAAAGGTCCCAATAAACGGTCACCAATCATACCTGCCCACACGTTTACTTTGCCTCGTCGCTGTGTATGGGCTTCTTGAGTCCAATGAGAATTTTCGCGTGACCAGTATCTACAGTTATGGCGATGTATGGTCCCCTTTAAAGAAAATGTTGCCTCATCAGAAGAAACAATGTTCTTTAAAAAATTTGGGGTTTCATCGCACAAGGTCATCAACTGTTCACAAAACTGTAAGCGCCGATCTGTATCGTCCTCATTCAATTCGTGGATTAATTGCACTTTGTATGGATGGTATTTATCTTTTTTCAGTAGACGTACAACAGAAGTTTGACTCACGTTATGATTTAAAGCCAGCTGCCTTGTCGAAAGATGGTGGTTTTCCTCACTTTCTAGAAGAATATTTAATTTGGTTTCGTTGCTTGTGCTAGGG
Organism: Stenurella melanura; assembly: GCA_963583905.1. Classification (NCBI taxonomy): domain Eukaryota; kingdom Metazoa; phylum Arthropoda; class Insecta; order Coleoptera; family Cerambycidae; genus Stenurella; species Stenurella melanura. Next base: position 20,653,924 of record OY757316.1, read on the forward strand.
CGACCAAATCGAGGGAGGTCAGCTATACTGCTAGATATCTAGCCACCGATCTACTTATAGTGGATCTAGAAATTAGTTCTTCGGGATACTTAGCATTGAAAACAACACATGCTTTCTGATGAGTTCTCAGCCTATCACCATATCCAACCATCATCAAAAGTTCTACGCGTTCTCTTTCACTTAAACGTGGCATTGCATTCACTAGTTTTACACTGTCTCAGAAGTGTCACAAAACTGAGGTTCCACACGTGCCAGGAATACAAAAGTTATCGATACTTATCGATACACAAAAAGGCCTGTATCTCTCTGTTGTTAAGGTGATTGTTTTTTTTATTATTTTCTTTGTTTTGTTTTTATGTCAAATGTTTTCATGCCAGTTAATACAAAAATGTAGGCAACAAGATTACTCAGTCCATAAGAAAGTGGAACATTACTCGTGAATTTGCGAAAGGTAAGCTATTTTTACATAAAATGTCATTTTTCCAAAATAATGGCTCAGGTAATATCTTTTTTTTATATCACCAGAAAGCTAAAGGAATATACCACCAAAAACAGTAAACAAAAATATCTGTTTCCATTAAAAAAATTTATGATGGCGTCATAACTCAAAAACCAATGACGTCATAAATTTTGGTATGGTGACAAAATGTATCATTTACAAAACTAAAATCGATATTTATTTATGTTGCAAATAATAATTTATATTCATCTATAAGTTCATTAGTAAACTTGTTCAGAAGAAAACTCTATACTTAGCAGTAATTTTCCGTTTCCTTTTAGTAGCTGTCTTATGGGCGTGGACAACTTAATTAGTGGATGCAATGCACTTAACACCTCTTAATGTTTGAAAATGTCAAGGCACACGGAGCTCAGAAGCTGAAGAACATCAAACGGAGGCTGCGGTCTGGCCATAATTCAACATCCGGCGACGTTATAACGTGTCGCCAAATATGCTCATAGCCGTAGATGACTTTAGTTCATTCAAAAGTAATGTCGTGTAAAAATTAATTGCAGTATGATATATTTAACAAAATTGAAGTAATTTACCAAAAAAATGTAAGCATATTACTGGAAAATCACGTCCATGCCCTGTAACTTTCATGTCTAATGATATTTTCCTAACATGGTAATGTTATTTTAATGAGTGCTTGCTAATGCTATAAATCTTTTTTTACCAATATAGTGCATTATGTAAAAAAACCGGTGCACCTCAAGGGTCCATACTCGGTCCGTAGCGCATTTCAATTTATGCAATTAATTTGAATAACTTGAATTATTACAAAATTCACTTATGTACAGATGACACGTAAATCTACTACTTTTTTTCCTGTTTAGAAGTTGGAAGAGCCAGTTTTCATATAATTGAAGATATCAGCAAAGTTACAGCCGCACCTCAAGGTCACTATTAAATAATTAAACCAGGCAAGTCGGAAGTGATAATAATTGGATTCAGGAAACAAGTAAATGCTGTTAAACCTTATTAAATATTATTGTACAGAACATCGTGCTAAAGGATAGCTATCAGTTTCAGCGCAATTATTGACACCGATTTTGCATTTGAAAATCATATCAAAAAGTTGTTTAGAAAGGTTATTTGCCTCAAAATATATGGAAATAGGCAATCTTTTCCTCAAATAACTAAAACGGTGTAACTCTAGTTCTATCCCCTCCTAATTATACAGATTCTTCAAATTGTCCTAGTCTGAATGGGCTAGATAAACGTATGATACAAGACCTGCAGAATGCATGTCTTAGATTGATATGTGGTATACCTATAAATCAAAGAACATCACACAAATTGCTTGAAGTAGTTAGCCACGCTCTTCATTTTTCCCAAGTTCTATTATTAACCGTGACAGATGATAAAGTCGCTTGGAATGGTTATGTGTCTATGTATATGCATCCATTCAGATGAAATATCTATTACTAAATTCCACAAATAAGTGAAGCAACAGAATACAATATAAATAAATAAATAAATATTACCTTGGGAAATGATACGCGCCTGTGTACAATGTAGCAAAATATGAAATAATACCGGCGTCTACGAATGTAAAATGAAGCCAAATTAAAAGCACGTGAATAAAATTGTATTAAAGTTCATAAAGACCTACAGCCTGAGAATTACGAGAACTATATCCTTACAACTAAAGCTTCGTGCGCTCAAAATAGCCCTTAGAGAGTAATATTTAATAAATGCATGAAACGCTGCTATATAGAATGTGTTTAATGAATTCTCTACTTACTCATAAGTGTACACACTAGTTAGAAGGACGTGATGAAATGTTTGACAGTTTACTTCAGTAGTCACAAACAGTAGATATTACTTCAAGAAATATGTTGATCCTTATATGCAGAAATTGTTTATGAAATATTGCCGACCTGCTCCAAATATGACGAAGTTAGGAAATATTACTCTAATAATTGGCTTAATCATAATTTTGTTACTATGAGATTCTAGTTTTCTTGAATCTAGTATTAGAAACTGAAAATACAGCAGTCACCCTGGCCTGCTTTAATGGCACATACAATAAGAATATAATGAAATAAAAAAATCACTGCAATACATTAAAAATACAGGTCTTTCATTTTTGATATGGTACCGCTCGTTTTATTTATTTAAGTATTATTTAACCAACCGATATCAAGTAGTAAGTATAAGAAGTGAGAAGAGTAAAACGAAAATTATCACATATGGAATGCCCCAGGGCACTGTTATAGGACTAATATTATTTCAGATTTACATCAACGATGTACTTCGGTTAAGAATCCCTTGTAAGGTCTCCTTCTCGGACGATACAGTGTTATTATTTAATTAGGTGAGCTAGAAAAAATGACGAAAGGCCGAAATAAGATTATGGTAAATTAAAAACTGGTAATATAAAAACTTACTCATAGTATATCAAACAAAAATAAAGTTCAGTACATTTTTCTTAATGCATTAGGCTAACCTAACTTTGAAAAAATAATATGCAATAATTGTAATGACTTTATCAACTACAGCAACTTTCAAGAATTTATAGAACTCTCTCATATCATTAAATATCTAAGGCACACGCATAGATATTCTAACAGGTGAATTGACAAATTATACCAATTAAAATAAATGCTAAAATTGAAATAATTAATATTTATAAAGCATTATGAGGATCTCTACTGATAGATGATATAGAGTTTTGTATACGTTCAGTGACACAGAATTATCAAGAACTCAATTAACTAAGGACCTGGGAGTATTATGCGACTTCAAACTGGACTTTACAGAACATATAAACTCATCCACAAATTCGGCACTAAAATTACTAGGCTTTATAAGAAGAAATTGCAAACAATTTTCTAATATAGATGCACTTAAAACGTTGTGATTCTCAATAGTACGATCAAAACTTGAGTATGGTGAGATAATCTGAAACCCAATTTACAACGTTCACTCACAAGTAGAAGAGAAAATTCAACGATTTATGAACTAGTTTTCAGAATTGATACGAAGTATCCAGAGCAGGAATATCTGTTACTGTCAAGATTACACATGAAATCATTAGAGAATAGAAGAATGCTAATTGCTTTAGTATTTTTACATAAACTACTTAACCATTTAATTGACTGCCCAATACTATTATCAAAAATTAATTACAGAATCCTGCGATTAGGAGTACGTCAATATATTCCGTTTTATTGTCCCAATAGATATACAAATATTGTCAAAAAGTTTCCCGTTTACTCTACTATGGAACTATATTATTAACTTAGCAGTCAATGTGATATATTTATCACACGGTTAAGTCAGTACATCAAGAGCGTTACGACAGTTTATTGAAATCATCAGTATTATTTTGAATCTGTTATGATGTTTTTAATAACAATTTGATTGTTCTTTACAAGCTATGCTATAATTTTGTTATTGTTATTCTTTGGTGTTTGTTAGTTACTGCATAGACAGTACTCGTTCCTAGTACAGTTCTTAGTATCATCACGTGTGAAGCTGTAATGGTCGAGGCCAGGCAACCTTCTTTAAATTTTAGCAGACAACTCCTCGGTGATAAATTCGTAGTTAAATTGAGAGCAGGGAATGATCACTTTTTATTAAAACCATTATACAACTTATTGATTCAGAACGTCACTGATAAATATTGGAATAAAAAAAGTCTCTCCTGTTAGCGGAGTCTTAGTAATAGTAGTTCATAGTGTTATCCTCAAAAGTTCAGCACCCTTTATGTGTACCTTGAACCATTTTTCCACATCTGTATGGTCACGTTAGTAATCAAAGCTCCATTTAGCGATAACGAAGCAGTTAATTGAGTCTTATTTAAAAACGTCGTTCAGCAATATCCAGAAGAAATGCAAATTTATACAGACGGGTCAAAAACTGAGAAGGGTACAGGTTGTGCTATTTCTATTTACGAGCTTGAAGTCTCAATAAATCTTAATTTTTTTTTCAACAGAGGCTATAGGCATTCTTAAAGCTTTGGAATACTGTAACCTGAATATAGTCCGGCAGAATTTTATTATTATATCTGATTCTCTTAGCGCACTTACTGGTCTTAATCATATAACCGTTAACTCTTCTCCCTTACTCACAGACATCTTAAAATTGTATGAACGACTCTCTCTTCGTGGTTATAAGATAACTTTCCAATTGCCGACTACAATGATAGATGCTACTGTATATCCTATAGCGATGTAATAAGGACTCTGAAGGAGAGCATCAACCTGAAATGGGATACGTCCTATAAGAATTTACATGCTGAATATCCGACAAATAGTTGTTTATTAAACCCACATATTACATCGAAGCGTTGGTATGACAATGGAGAGGTAGAAAGAAATACGTATACGATAATTACCCGCCTACAGTTTAATCATGAAAGATTCCTTCTCATCTATGTAAGATTGGTGTTAAATAAAATAACCTTTGCGAATGTGGAAGTCCAGGCGACATCAATCACATTTTCCTCGCGTGTCTTAGATATAAACAAGAAATTGACATGTTTATATAAAGATCATTGGACAAAATTTTGGTCATGCTCTTAAGTATGAAATATATTTTAAGCCATAAAATGAAGGATGTATATTTTTTTTATTTATAATGGAATTTATAAAAAGATGTGACATTTAAATTTAATCAACAATTAATAAAACTTGGAAGGTTTGTCGTTTAGGGAAATCGTTTGTTGTGTGATCCTTTTTATAAATCTCTGATTAAACCTTTCTATCCGTGGTCCATTTCATGTTCGTACTTATAAAGTCATCAAGACGGACCCCTTTATGTGAAGTGAGCGTCCACTGTTCTTTAGGATGATTTTAAAATGTTAGGAAACGTCTCGTTTGTGAGAGTCTTGGCTAAAGGAGTGTGTCCAAGGCCAGCATTATAAAAAAATATATCATATGTGACGGACATTGTCCTGCAATTGGATTACTATGTTGTGCAAAAAATGTATTATTATTAATATTATTTATTATGTAATATGGGAATGTGCTTAGGAAACTACATAAAATAATTTAAGTATTTTTCAAAATCATATTTTGAGAATTATGTTAGATAAACCAAAAAAAATATTCTTGAACAAAACACTTTTAAATTATAATAATATTCTCTGTGCATTAGTTGCTATAGATGACTTAATTCCAGAACATCAGTTTGGATTCAGGCGATGTTACTTAACAACACAACAATTTCACCGGATCGTGAATAAAATTAGAATCTGCGTGGAACAGAAAGAAATGTGTTCTTCCATATTTCTAGACGTGCGGCAAGCATTCGATAAGGCCTGGAACGAAGGTCTTCTGTATAAAGTAAAAGTGCATATGCCCAGCCAAATATATCTAACTCTGAAATCTTGCCTTAGCGACCGATTTTTTCAAGTCAAAGTCAAATCCTCATTATCCGAATATCATCCTGTCAAATCCGGTGTCCCCCAGGGTAGCGTTCTGGGACCCTTCCTTTACCTACTTTATACATCCGACATTCCCATTGCTGAAGATATCACAATGGCCACATTTGCCGACGACACCGCTATCCTGGTATCAGACCTATATGCCGACAGTGCCTCACAAAAACTTCAGGATCTCTTGAATGAGCTACAAAATTGGTTCGATCGTAGTAAAATAAAAGTAAATAGTGAAAAGTCAACGCAAGTCACCTTCACTACTAGGCGAACTACTTGTCCTCAAGTCCAAATTCAAACCAAGAGAAATCAGTTACAACTAAAAGTTAAACAGATGAAGTGGATGATCAACAGAAAATCTCAGCTATCACCAGAAAATAAATTGTTAATTTATAAAACCATCTTAAAACCCATTTGGGCGTACGGAATTGAACTGTGGGGATGCAGCAAGCCTTCAAACACAAAAATTTTACAAACATTCCAGTCAAAATATCTGCGCATCATTACAAACGCTCCCTGGTATGTACCCAACGCAACCCTCCACAATGACCTGAGAGTTCCATTTATAAAAGATGTCGTAACTGCATATCCCAATAAAGCAAAACAAAGAAATTATGGACACAAAAGTCAAACTGTGAGTCAACTCTATCAGCACCCTCTACAAAATAGAAGACTCAAGAGATCCTGGCCCGAAGACCTTGTTGAATAGGTAGATATGGAGAACCATTGATGGATGGTATCCCAACAAGCAAAATTTAAATGTTATACAACTATTTTGTTTTAAAGCAATTTTATAAATGTAATAAAATAGCAATAAAATAAAACTGTTGTAGAAATGACAATTATAAAACAAATTTGTTTGTTGGGACCCAACACAAGACAACAATCTATCATATTATTTACTAATTACTCTATTGAGCAGTTTGTTGAGTATATTGTAAATTTCTTTAATAAAATTTAAAAAAAAAGTTTTTTCTTGCTTCTCTATGGTAAGTTTTGGAGAAAATGCTACGTATGAAAATACAACTTATCACCTAATGACTCGTTGAGAATACGTTTGAAAAATTTATGTGTGTTTACTAAGTTACCGAGTTTAAAATTCATTCATAAACAGTTTCTTGATTATTTTCCATTCGCTTTGACTTTGAGGCGCCTCTGGAGCAAATATGCGGCTTTGTACGTGACGAAATTATCCGGACCGGAGACCTTTTAAGCATAATAATATCCCATATGACATAATTCACAAATAACTATCTTTTGCAGCAAAATGAAATGCAAAATGTACGGTTGCAAATTGAAAATTGTTTCCTACCTCCTGAATATGAATGTTGCCCAAGGCGACGTTTGAATTTAATGAATCAGTTTACGAATGGCTGGCAATTTCGAAATCAATGTATAGTTGTGGTGTACAAGGGGAAATCATGATTAATTTTGTTCCTCTCCCTGTTTGCAATATATGGCTAGTCTGTGTTTATTCAATATTTGTTAATATCAATAACTTTAGTTATCTATTGGAATATTGTTTAATTAACACATAGAGTGGCAAGCGACGATCAACGAAATTGTAAAGATAGGCTGACTTAGAATATTCTAGAATTTTTACTTGTTAGCATAACCAGAAGTCAGGTTATCGAAAGAATGCAAAGATTTCATTAATATTTTTATATATAGTTTTTCCTTTAGTTCTCATAGATAGCTTTTCTTTCCACTGTTTGCAAAATCCTATAAAGAATATGTTTCATTACTATAAGCAAACAAATAATAAATAATTCACTTTTAGATAATTCATTTTATTCTATAACTGAGTTCATACTTTTTTTACTGCCAAAGTCACTTGACTTCTTGACTAATAATTTAAATGTATGTTTTCTGTTTTTTATTCTATTATTTTTCTATTGTGTCATTATCTGTATAAATATTGTGGGAGATTAATGTATTTACACTATTTTATGTTTTTCTCTTTAAGCCATTGATATGGCATTCTACCAACAAGTCTCATCTATAATTATGTATTATAGGTAAAAGATCAATAAAGGCATTTATTTACTTATTATTTATGTCCATTTTAAGCAAAATATTATTTAAAAATCATTCAAAAATTAGTTATGATATTCCCTTAATTATTCTCTTTTACTTCTTGCCACATATATATTGACTTCTAGATAATAATAATAATAATAATAATAATAATAATATTTATTTTACTCAAAAGTAAAAATGATAAAAATGAGCTGTAGAGCTCTTCTTCTATCTAAGGGAAATATCTAATATTACAAGCAATATATCAAGTTGTGTTCTCCATTTAAGAATTTTATACTAATACATGATACATTTTATAATAATAACAAAGTTTTTCTTTTAGTTATAGATAGTTATTTTTTCTGCTGTTTGCAAAATACTATAAAGAATATGTTTCAATACAATTATAAGCAAAAAAATAATAATTCATTTTTAAACATGCATAGAGTACATAGGCTCCAATACTAGTTAGCTAATAGGGTAAAGTTGTTTTTATCAGTCAATGTCAAATATAATTATTTCACACTTATTCATAGAAATTGTCTTGGTTTTGCATGAAACACCTTTATGAGTGGCTTTATGTCTTTCTGATGAGCTCCAGAATAAGGGCGAAAAACGTTTCAAAGGCTAAGCATTTCCAAGAAACAGAATGATAGATTGCATGAAAATGTAATCCATTAGAATGATTTTTTTTTAAGACAAGGTAGATAAATAAATTCATTTTAGGCCTTTGTTCTCATTTTTAACTGAATCTTCATAATCGTAGGGAGTTATACTTTTTTAATCTGCATGGCCGTAGAGGACCGTGTGGATGCTAGTGTAAGAATGAGAATTGTCAAATAAGAAATTAGACAAATTCGTTTTAGGATTTTAATTTGCTAGCATAACCAGAATTCAGGTTATCGAAAGAATGCAGAGATTTCATTAATATTTTTACATACAGTTTTTCTTTTAGTTATAGATAGTTATTTTTTCTGCTGTTTGCAAAATCCCTTAAAGAATATGTTTCAAGGTAAATGATCTTCGAGGTACCAGGAAGTTTTGTATGTATCTTGTATTATTTGTCTCGTGAAGTTAATTTGCGTTTTAAGTATTGAGGTTCATCATAATGAATTATTCGCCTTATGAGTGTAAACATGTGTAATCGTCTAAGATTTCCATATTTAATACATCATGTTCATTCAGATATGGCGACATATGTTGTCTATACGGAATTCAGTAAATATAACGCATACATGAATTTTGAAGTTTCTGAATTTTCTTTTTTGCTGCCGCTGACAATAATTTCCTATATACAACATCACCATAGTCAGTTAAAGATAGTATGAGACAGTCACAGAATTTTGACTCGTTGGACATATCTTTCGTAAAACTGTATTATTCCTTCAACCAATATGTTAATTCCAGTTCGGTAATAAGAATTCAAATTCAAATCAAATACATAAGATTTGGATTTGAGATTACCCATAATGGTTAGAACTAAAGTAAGTGCAAGGATATGAAATTACAAATTTAAATTGTTATTGAAAGTTGTATTGTTATAATATTCTATAGTATCATCATTTACGGTATTATTATTAAAATCAATCAAGGTCGTAAGGGGCTATATGAATTATAGTGTGCCGGGCCGTCGAGAGAACATCGGGGCCCGGGGGTAGTAACATATAACTCCCAGCAATCTTCAATATAAATTTTCGAAGAAGGGGGGGGGGGGCATTTATGATAATAAACTATTTATCTCTATCGAAATATTAAAGAGCAGGGAGTGATATTCCTTGAAATTAAATATTTATCGCTGAGGACATTTTGAAGAGCGGGGGAGTGATATTCCTTATAAATCAATCTTTTTATCACGGGGTAGGAATTTTAAAGAACGGAGTGAGGATATTCCTTTCCTTAACTACCTCGGGTAGAACCCTGGCCCTCTAAACACCGCCAAGCCCCCTCAAAAAACACAGGGCCCGGGGGGAAACACCTCCGACCCCCACCCCTCTCAGCGGGCCTGCTAGTGTGATAATGAGAATGGTCAAATAAGAAATAGATACATTCATCTTAGAATTTTTTAATTGCTAGCATAATCAGAATACGGATTATAGATAGAATTGGTAACGACTGGTAATAATTAGTTTACTGTTTTTACTGTTAGCCAAATCCTATAAAGAATATTATAACATTAGCTGTCAGTACAGGCAATGAAGGCAAAATGTTGTAAAAACCTCGCAAAAATTAATAAAAGAATCATCTCTGGGATTTAAGTAGTTAATAACCTGTAGAATGAAACGATGCATTCTTTGTACTTCCAAGTTACTTATTATTTGTTTGCTTATAGTAATGAAACATTTTCTTTATAGGATTTTGCAAACAGTGGAAAGAAAAGCTATCTATAAGAACTGAAGGAAAAACTATATATATAAAAATATTAATGAAATCTTTGCATTCTTTCGATAACCTGACTTCTGGTTATGCTAACAAGTAAAATTCTGATTTACCATTCTCATTTTAACACTAGCATCCAACCTAGTCCCCTACGGCTAATCAGGCTAAACTAGTATCTACATGATCCCCTACGATATTTAAATTCAGTTAAAAATGAGAACAAAGGCCTGAAATTAATTTATTTAGGTACGTACCTTGACTTTAAAAATTTTTTCATTCAAATGAATTACATTTTCATAAAATCTCATTCAGTTTCTTGGAAATGCTTAGCCTTTGAAACGTTTTTCGTCCTTATTGGGGACTCATCAGAAAAGCCTAAAGCCACTCATAACGATGTTCCATGCAAAACTAAGACATTTTCCATGAATGGTATAAAATAATTATAATTGACATTGACTGATAAAAAAGAAACAACAGATCTTCACCTATCTATTAGCTAACTAGTATTGGAGCCTATATACTCTATGCATGTTTAAAAGTGAATTATTTATTATTTGTTTGCTTATAGTAATGAAACATTTTCTTTATAGGATTTTGCAAACAGTGGAAAGAAAAGCTATCTATGAGAACTAAAGGAAAAGCTATATATATAAAAATATTAATGAAATCTTTGCATTCTTTCGATAACCTGACTTCTGGTTATGCTAACAAGTAAAATTCTGATTTACCATTCTCATTTTAACACTAGCATCCAACCTAGTCCCCTACGGCTAAGCAGGCTAAACTAGTATCTACATGATCCCCTACGATATGTAAATTCAGTTAAAAATGAGAACAAAGGCCTGAAATTAATTTATTTACGTACGTACCTTGACTTTAAAATTTTTTTCATTCAAATGAATTACATTTTCATAAAATCTCATTCAGTTTCTTGGAAATGCTTAGCCTTTGAAACGTTTTTCGTCCTTATTGGGGACTCATCAGAAAAGCCTAAAGCCACTCATAACGATGTTCCATGCAAAACTAAGACATTTTCCAAGTTACGGGAAAATTCAAAAAAATTTGGAAAAACTTTTTGATTTTCGGTATTTTTGCTCTAACGGCTAAAATAATGAAAATACAGAAAAAAGTTTTCAACAAAATTTATAGCTCGTGTCTTTCTCTACAAATAGGTCTTCAATTTGTGTCTTACTTAAGCCGTTTAGGAGATAAATCCAGTTTTCCACTTACAGTTTTGAGCCGCTCCGAAATGCGCAGAAAGTGAGAATTCTGTGAGAGTTTCGTACGACGGGACATATCGATCGATAATTATTACTATTCAGAGCCGCTAATAAAAATGAAAGCAATGTAAAATGTAGAGAAAAGTCTCAGCTTTAATGTGGAACATATATTTGAGTTTTATGCATCTTGTCTATTTCTCCCGTAACAATGAGTGCTTTTTCTCTGCATGAATTCGATTCCACGCACTTTAATCTATATTTCGTGAAAATTTCATTGGAGAATATTAAGAAACAAATAAGTTATATATGTTTTACTGTATAATTGTGCATTTTCTGAACGTGTATGAATAATGTAGACAAATTCAAAAAGAACTGCGCGCATTTAAAAAACTCTAAAGCCATTCGAAAGAATATGTTTTATTGTACTTATAATCCAAAAATTAAGTCTGTGCTATTATTATTACTTAAGATATAGCCAATTGAACTCCAAAATTTGGAGGTGATTGATCGATGAGGCATATTTTTCCAACAAAAGTAATTGCAATAAAATGTTAATTGGATTAATATATCATTAAGTAAGAACATACAAGCAAAATGAATTATCATTCTAACGACTCCTGGCAAAGATATGAATAATTCTGTGGATCAACTGTACAAAGTTCACTAAGCCATCTTCTGACACTTTCCCTCCTTGATGCAATTTTTTATGAATTTTGTGATTAGTTCCACATTAAAACTGAGACTTTTCTCTACATTTTATGTTATTTTCATTTTTTTTTAGGGGCTCTGAATAGTAAGAATTATCGATCGATGAGCCCGGTCGTACGAAACTCCTGGAGAATTCTCATTTTTCGCGCATTTCGAAGCGGCTTAAAACTATAAGTGGAAAACTCGATTTATCTTCTAAACGGCTTAAGTAAGACAAAAATTTGTAAAGACCTTTTTTGTAGAAAAAAAGACGAACTACAACTTTTCTCTATTTTCATTATTTTGGCCGCTAGAGCAAAAAAACCGAAAATCAAAAAGTTTTTCCAAATTTCTTTGAATTTTCCCCGGAACTTGGAAGTGCAAAGAATGCATCATCTCATTCTCCAGATTATTACCTACTTAAATCCCAGAGATGATCCTATCATTAATTTTTGTTACCCTAAATTGTTAATTTGCCTGTACTATTGGATTGAACGAATTATTTGATTTTCTTATTTAATCCTTAAAAGTGACCCATCATTCAAATCTCCTGCGATAACGTACGTAGTGGAATAAGGGTTACCCGTCTATTCACATAATGATGCATTTTCCGGCCGATAAAGTAATGGCCCTAGTTTTGGGGATGTAGAAGTAATTCTTTAACCAGGCGATCTACAACTAATCACTATAATGCGCGATTAAGATTAAGTGGGGTGGAAACTTGGAAAAACAAGCTTTGCCAGGCATGAATTTACAAGAATCAACTTCAATTCAGAATCTGTCGGTCGAATTATTCAATTCATTGACCATATTTATTAGGGACGGCTCCTAGTAAGTGTCATTTGTTAACTAAATACCTCCAAAAAGCTATATTTTCTAGCATTTCACTTATATGGAGACTAAGATGACTATTATATTGCTAATAAAGGTGCTTTTTCTGAATAATGTTTGTCGTTTCCTTTGAATTCAAGTAAGAAACGGAAAATGTTTCTAGAAATATAATTTTTTTAATATGATGTCTATTTTTCAGAAGTTGTTTATTTGTACACTCGTATGTTAAGCAAATTTTTTTAAGTTTTTAATTCACTAAGCTGCGGGTTGTATGTATTAGAGTTATAGACCATGCAAATTAGGGCCGATGGATGATGCGTTTACAGAATAACTTAAGATCTGAAAGAAGGTAATGAGCTGGAAATTATTTACTTGGTCCGTAATCAGATAACTGTCACTAAGTATTATGAATAAAACAATTCAACTAACTGCATTCGCTGATGTTACAGATGTTATGAGTAGAAGTGGAGCGGCCACTAAGAATATGAAACCTGAAAATGATACTACTACTTTATTTTTCATAATGACCACGTTAAAGTTGTATAGGAATAGTCAAGTTACAACATATACCTTAAGAACTAGATAAAGAATCTCATACAGTGTAAAAGCATTTTGACAGCAAAAATAAATTTAACTTAGTTTTAAAATTCAGTACGTTTCTAGCTATTTTACATTCAGAGGGTAAGTTATTATACAATTTTGGTCCCATTAGTCTAATTCACAAGTTCAAAAATGTGTTAATTCTTCAAATACCTCCTAAAAATATGAGCGATAGCTCATTGGATTCGGAATGACGTCTAGAAAAGTGTATTAAAATGTTTTATTATCACATAAAAAATTGCAAAAGTTATAAACAAATTAAGATGAAAAAAAACTGGCATTTAGTTTTTCGCTTATAACTCAAAATCTATAAGCGATAACGTGAATCGGTAAAAGAGATTCTTAAAGAGGAGGAAATTTCCAATAAAAAAGTCCTGACTTCCGGTACTCTATCTCCATTATTTATCATTTTAATTTAACGCTGAAAATAGGATTCCGCGCGACTGCTGCAGGTTGCGAGCGCCGCCTCAAAAGAGAGTACATCACATAAAATCATTTTTTTATACTATTAAATATCAATTAACAGTTTTGAAAAAATTAAGGTGTATTCGTAACACCTCAAAAAATAAGGTCCCGTTGGAAAAAAATGTTGAAGTTTATTTTTCAACAAGTGAGGCCATTGTTAACTAACAAAATTTTATGGGACCTCCGTTATCATTTAAATAATTGGCCTATAAAATTTTCGCTTCTTGGAGCCCTTCTTATAGATATACTTAACAAGATCACATTATAAAAGTTTTTAAAAAATGTTTATTTTGTTTATTACAATCTATTAGAGTAAACAGAAAATTAAAAACCAAAGAAAAGTTGTACAAAATTATTTTTTTCAAATTCGTTATCATATTACTCTTTTTACATTGAAGAAAGGCATTCATTATCGTCAAAAAATGATTTTTTGCGCCATTTGTTTATAAGTCGTTTATAAACAAATTGACTAGTTTTAGGTACATTTAAAACATTTTTTTTTTCAATTTTGTTGTCTTGAGAATACTATGATTTTTAAATATTTTTTTTTTTCTTAAAAACATTATCTTATTGTTTATAATCGTTTTCTTTAATTATCCATCATTTGAATAATTAGTTAAGAAATAATTTATTTGAGCCCACCAGTATATAGCCTCCCCGCTACGTAATGCCAAATACTCAAAAACGGGACACCCCAAATTATATAACCACAAAAGATAATACACATTTCACTGCGCCCCGAACATCCGAATTCCTTTAAATAAATAATCCACATAAGTGATGCGACTTGACGAGTCAAATCTAGGAAATATCAGATCACACGACGCGTATTATGTGCAAATAACTGACGTGTCTAACCATTGAGACACATCTAAAACAAAAGTACTTTGACACAGCGAATTTGCGATACTGGCAAAATTCAAACAATATCACGTTATCAAGCAACTACGATTACGTTAAACGTTGAATACAAGAAATCGATACTACGAAGAAATATTTGATACAGCGAATTTAAGATATAAATAACTACGACGAAATATTTGTAACAACGAATTTAAGATATGAGTGACTACGAATTAATGTGTAGCACTAGATATGCGAAAATAATCCCTTTTACAGGTAATAATCAAAGGTACTTATCTTTTATTATAATATCCTGATGAGAGAAATTCCTAAGTATGCCCCTGTCCTCCGATGACAATAGATTATAACCGTTGGGTAGTTAAATGGTTCATGATCTCCATTTTGCTCTAGCGAGATGTCACATGTCGTGCCATTCCACTTTGAAGGTTATGAAATCGTAGAGGCGTGCTATGCTCGAATAACATAAATAATTTCTTCGCCCAGGTTTTCGTATGCTTGATAGAAAATCTTAAGTAGGTGTTGTGTCGAAAATTTCATAATAAAAATAAACGTAGTATTCTTATCCCAAAAAGTTATTAAGAAAACGTATATAAAAACGTAGTATCAACATAGAACGTAGATAATTTTGCTTAAAGCAAAGGTGTAACATTAAGATCACTTCGACGTTGAAATGAAATTTGTAATTATATAAAAAAAAAAAATAATAAAAAACCTAAAACAATATGTTTAAATGTTAGATGGTATTTAACAATATATAATTATTTAACTATTACCTTATACGTCTATAAGGTTCCTCTCTACTAATATCCAAGTTAGGGTCTTACAAAATTTCTATTACGTCCACCTCGAAGGACGGCTCGAGTGAAAGAGAAGGAATTTAGTCGCAGCGTATTGTGACATATGTTTCGGACCGACAGTAACGTGGCTCCGCCCCAAAAAGTAGTTCTGTTTAAATTATGAAATATTAAGTTAGCTAAAGGATCTATATTGTTACTGATAGTTCTACGTTTCATGTGACTATCCGACTTTATTATAAATACTCGACTCAACTTCATTTTTCAGTCAGTTTGATCTATTTATTTAATTTAATTTGAATAATATCGAGCGTGCGCTGTTTAATATACTGATGCGTAAGCATAAGCTACTACCAACCTCTCATCTGTCCAGAAATGTTCGTTACAGTACCAGAGCATAGGAGAATAAAATGTTTGATTATTAAAATTTTTCTAATAATTGTTAGAAAATGTAACGAAGGATGCTATTGCGCATTCCGCACGTTACATGATATAACTTTAAAACTATTAGAGATATCACAATAGATATTCAGATCGTTTTTATAGAGGATAATCTTTAAATGAGTTGACTTCCAAGTTTGTAACTATTATTAATCAGTTATTATACGCATTTGTTTATAAAAATTAGGGGCTCCAAGAAACGAAAATTTTATAGGCCAATTATTTAAAGAAAAATTTTGTCCCCAATGATAACGGAGGTTCCATAAAATTTCGTTAGTTAACAATGGCCTCACTTGTTTAAAATAAACTTTAAAAATTTTTTCCAATGGGACCCTTTTTAATTGATATTTAATAGAATAAAAAAATTATTTTATGTGATGTACTCTCTTTTGAGGCGGCGCTCGCATCCTGCAGCGGTCGCGCGGAATCCTATTTTCAGCCATAAATTAAAATGATAAATAATGGATATAGAGTTCCGGGAGTTGGGACTTTTTTATTGCATATTTCCTCCTCTTTAAGAATCTTTTTTCCGATTTCCGTTATCACTTATAGTTTTTGAGTTATGAGCGAAAAACTAAATGCCATTTTTTTTTCATTTTAATTTTTTTAATATTTTTATAACTTCTGCAATTTTTTATGTGCTAATAAAACATTTTAACACATTTTTCTAGACGTCATTCCGAATCCAATGAGCTATCGCTCATATTTTTAGGAGCTATTTCAAGAATTAACACTTTTTTGAACTTTTGAATTAGACTACATATAATTTGAGGAATTGTAACTAAATCTTGCATAAGGTATTCGAAACCTTGCTACACGTATTTACGTTATGAATATTTTCATTCGCAGTAAACACATTCTTCTTTTAATAAACATAAACACACATTTCGAAAATGTATAAGCATGGTGAATTTAAAATATTATACTCTTTACTAGAAACACGAGCTATACAATGCATTATCAGTTTTTGAGCAATGAAAATATTCTCTGATAGAGTGGAGTTTCCCCAGAAGCCGACACCACACCTTTATTTATACTCCACCTGGGCATAGTGTAAATTAACAAATTGCTCCCTGGTAAGCGCTATTTTAATATCATTAAGTAAAAATGAAATTTATGCTAGATTGGAAATTAAATATTCACTATAGGATTTGCAAGTCAAACACTTATCGATATGTAAACCTAAAAGTATTATACTCTCATGGGTACTCGTTATAATCGACTCATTGACCTCAAAAGAAATAGACTCTCATTTTCTCTGTTTGTTATGAAACTGAGTTAACTGAATATTGTCTGGATTGAAGTATAACTGATGTTGATTAATACCTTATCTACAATATTATTACTTTGTAACACATTATGCATATGATATGAAAGAATTGCTCGCACAAGCTGGTTCATATAGAGTAACATCACTGTTTAGAACGAGTAGATAACACAGATCATTCTGACAGTAAGTTCAGTGATGCGGTGCTAAGGCGTTTGGCTTGCGACCACGGCATCCCCAGTTTGAATCCTGGCCATAGAATGAATGTTAAGTGGCGTTTTTAATATGTTACCGAGGCAGTAGCAGTAGGCTAGACCGCTATTGAGTGGCACAACATGTCTAGTCAAGGCTCATAAATTTATATCCAAAGATATACACAGAGAAACGAAACTACGCTTCCACAAAACTCTATTCAGACTCATAGGATATTATTGCTCTGAAATTCGAATCATATCATCAACATGACATTTAGTAATGTGGTCAGGATGGAAGAAAACTGAAGACTCTTAAATTCAAGAATGCAGGGAAAATGAATAGACAAATTAAACGATGGGAAGATGAAGTGGATGAGTATTCCTTGTTGGAATTGGTTTAGAATGTCACGAAACGTCGAGATATTTAATTTAAGCGAAAAAAATATTTCTGTCGGACTGTCTATCTGTAACTTTTTTGTGCACATAATTACTCAGGTACGGTTTAAGACATTGACTTGAAATTTGGTACAGGCATGTATTATAACGAGATCTGAAATTTATATTTGAGCTCATACCGTTGAAGGGTTGGTGGTTATATAGGTGTAAATAAGTAAAGCAAGATAATAAAAATCCAGTAACGTGGGACTTGGTGTAAATACAAAGGTCTCAATTTTTTTTAACGGTGTTTGGAACAACATTATAATATGAACTTATTCCTCTGAAGGGTTGGGGGGATAGGGCAAAGAAAGTTCTGTGAATCAACGAATTTGGGACTTGGTATATGTTACTAGAAGCCAAGGTCTCTTTGTTTATGACGAATGCTATCTTCATCATAATCTCCATTCCGTAATTAATGGGGTTCACAAAATAAAAAAAATATAGATTTGAAATTTGATAAATATATGTATTATAACGAGATCTGAAACTAGGTTACAATTTGAGCTTATTCCATTGAAGGGTTGGAGATAAAGGGCTAAGTAAGGCTAAACATGTACACTAATCCGGTAAGAGTCCAGGAATTTGGGATTTGGTGTATATGCTGGTAGAAAAGATCTCAATTTTACTTCCCTCGCATACCGAAGGGAAGTATTGTATTCGAGAAAAAATCACCCTCCGAGATTTTTTCGGATTCTGACGTTTCAGAATACGTAGATTCCGAAAATATAGGTTTTTCAATTCCGTCAGTCTGTCTGTCTGTCTGTCTGTCTGTCTGTCTGTCTGTCTGTCTGTCTGTCTGTTGGTGTATTTACTAAAAAACTACTTGACGGAGAGCAGTCAAATTTGGTAGGTAGTTAACCCTACTGTCAGCGAAGAACTGGTAGAATTTTCACTGAAAAATATACAGGGTGGACCGTCTAAACGGAATAAATAGTGAAAAAAATTTTTTTTTGCTCAAATTTAAAATTTCCACGTTTCATGACGCGCTAAACCTGTTTCAGGAAAAAAAAATTTTTGAAAATTTTTTTCAAACATTTTTGAAAAAATTTTTACCAAGTTGAAAAAAAATTTTTTTTGCTCAAATTTAAAATTTCCACGTTTCATGACGCGCTAAACCTATTTCAGAAAAAAAAAAAATTTTGAAAATTTTTTTCAAACATTTTTGAAAAAATTTTTACCAAGATGAAAAAAATTTGTTTTTGCTCAAATTTAAAATTTCTACGTTTCATGACACGCTTAACCTATTTCAGGAAAAAAAAAATTTTGAAAATTTTTTTCCCATTTTTGAAAAAATTTTTGCCAAGTTGAAAAAAAAATTTTTTTGCTCAAATTTAAAATTTCCACGTTTCATGACGCGCTAAACCTATTTCAGAAAAAAAAAAATTTTGAAAATTTTTTTCAAACATTTTTACCAAGATGAAAAAAATTTGTTTTTGCTCAAATTTAAAATTTCTACGTTTCATGACACGCTTAACCTAGTTCAGTAAAAAAAAATTTGAAAATTTTTTTCACCAATATTTTTGAAAAAATTTTTACTACTAAAATGAATTTTTTTTTACTTTCTTCAAATTTAAAATTTTCACGTTCATGGCATTCTAAGCCTGATTAAAAAAAAAAGTTTTTTGAAATTTTATCACTAAGATAGAATTTTTCTTTCTTTGTTCAGATTTTAACTATCCACGTTTCCATGACATTCTAAAACTATTCAAACAAATTTAAAAATGTTTTTGAAGAATTTTTTAGAAAATTTGAAAACATTTTAAATCCATTTATGTATCACTACTATAGAACAGACGAAAAAATTTTTTTTGCTCAAATTTAAAATTTCCACGTTTCATGATATTCCAAACCAATTTCAGAAAAAAAAATTTGCAACATTTTGTTACCAGTTTGGAAAAAAATTTAACACCAGAATGCTCAAATTTAAATGACATTCTAAACCTAGGTATTTCAGAAAAAAAAAATTGAAAATTTTTTTCACCAACATTTTTCAAAAAGTTTTTACCAGTAAAATAGATCAAATTTTTTTTTATTTGCTCAATAAAATTTTCACGTTTCATAGCATTCTAAACCTATTTTAAAAATACATCTTTTTTAATTTTTAAACTTTTTTTAGCACTACTATAGAACAGAAGGAAACTTTCCTTTTTGCTCTAATTTAAAATTTCTACCTTTGACATCTTAAACCTATTTCAGAAGAAAAAAATTTGAAAATTATTTTACCATCTTTTGAAAAATTTAAAAAAAATGAAATTTTTTAACCACCACTATACTTCCACTCCATTACGTGAATGTTGGATTGAAAATGTGACAGATGGCAATAACATCTGGCATATGCACATACTTTTATTGAAAAATGTACAGGGTGGTCATCCCAAGAAATAATTCAGTCATGGTGGACATTTGTAAAGGTATTTGCGCAAGCCTGCCATATGTGGCACCTGCTATTTAGTATTGAACTTTTGCTGTTGGATGAGCAATCTGTATATTTTTTTGACCAAAACTTATCAAGTTTTCTTTGTAATAATAGCAATAACTCTACTCCGATTATTATTCTCAATGTCATTTCGTAATTATTATTTTTTTAGAGAGACTGCCATGAACGAGGGAAGTTCTGTGTAAATACCTTTACCGATTTTTTTTTTATGGCATTAGCCATCCCCACTCCATTATTAAAAGGGTTAACAAAACAAAATTATGATATAGACTTGAAAAGTACCTACACGTATATATTACAAGGAGATCTGGAATTGGGTTATTCATTTGAAGGGTGCATTAAATAAACGGAGAACAGTAAAATTTGGTAGCAGTAGTTGACGCTACTGCCAGCGAAGATATGGTTAGACGTTCACTAGAAAATATACAGGATGGACCGTCAAAACAAAATAGATAAGGAAGACATTTTTTTGTTCGCTCAAATTTAAAATTTCCTCGTTTCATGACATTTTAAACCTATTTTAAAAAAATATTGAACACTTTTTAACCACTGCTATGTGTTGGCAATAATATTTGGCATATAGTTAACACAATTGACAAGAATATATTATAATTTTATTAAAAAATACACAGAGTGGTCGTCCTGAGAAATAATTCAGCCACGGTGGAAATTTGCATCAGGTCTTTACGCAAGCCATCCATATTTGGAACATTTTATTTAATATTGAATTTTCGCTGTCGAATGACCACTCTGTATATTTTTTTGACCAAAAGTTATCAGTTATCAGGTTTTCTTTGTAATAATAGTGATAGAGTGATGAATAAAACGTGTCAACCTAATAGTTAGGAATTCCTACAGTATAAACTGATTATTAAGTATGTTTTAAAAATAAAATAAGCTGCTTAAAATACCCAGGACTATAACGTCCCTTAATGTATTCCCGTACTGCTGTATTGTCTCTGCTTTTTTAAATATTGAACCGGTCCCAGCACAGCGCATAATGCTCTACGTGAACTAACCATTAAAATAAATATCATCAATAAATTAGTTGTTAGCATGTTGTTCGTTGTAGTTTAGCTCTGTTCTCACCTCTATAGAGTTTGAGTCATTGTTATTATTTATGGAACAAAACGTGCAAGACGTTGTGTATGGAGCGAATTTTTGTAATTACTTATACTTCTCAACTACTCGAATAAAAGATTATTTATAAATAATAATAATAATAATCGTTTATTTTCCAAAAGATCACATTGGAATAGGATTAGTCACAAAGGATAATAGAGCACTTCACTAGTGATTAAAACAAGATAAAGAGACGAAACAGAGAAAAGACATGTAATAAGTGTAAATATGTATAATGTAATATAGTATAATATAGCATAACTAAACTATTGAAACCACCTACTAATTTTTCAAATATTCATCAACTGAATAAGAACATTTTTTGAATCGTTCTTAAATGTTTTTGTATTTCCAATACTTTTTAAGAAATTTAGGATTCTATTATATAATTCTGTTCCCATGTATTTTGAGCGTTCTTTATATTTTGATAACATATATGCGATTCTTTAGAATATAAATACATGGAAATGTGAAAATGTTTAGATCTATAAACAGATTCCTACAGGACGTATATTTAGGTACTCTCATAATGCTACCTACAGCTTTATTTTGAGGTTTAAATATTCTGTCAAATTGACATGATGAGTCCCAAAAAAGAATTTCGTATGTTGCCCTTGAAATAGAATTTGTATAATTATGTGCCAAGACAATTTTCCGATTTGATATTTTGAATAACCTGTACAATCCATAACAGACGGAATAAAGTTTTTTGGCTGTCAATATGTTCATCCCAATTTAATGAATGCATTCTCTATGAATATAGAAGAATATAGTATGATAGACTTGTTCTATAGATTTGTCAGCTATTTTTATTATGTGAATTTTATCACATACATTATGTTTAGAAGAAAATATAGGTAGTTAAAACGGTTTTGGATAAACTTAAGAATGTCTATTTGATTTAATGTGTTTAGCAAATTTTGTTAGCGAAGTTTGTACATTAGATACGGCTGTTTCAAAAGATTAGCTACATCACAAGTAGGAATTATCCGCAAACATAATTAAAAAATTGTCAAGAAAGCCATGCAAATCGTTGATATAAAGCAAAAATAGTAAAGAACTAAGAACAGAACCTTGCGGAACTCCAAACTTAATATTACATTTTTCCGATTTAACTCCACTTTTACTACTTGAGTTTCTACTTATAAAGCGGGACATCACCCAGTTATTTAGTTTGCCTCTTAAACCATAATTATTCAACTTTTGAAAAAGTTTTGCGTTATCAAAAGCTTTGTTTAAATCCATAAAGACTCCTAAACATTTTATATTTTGATATAAGTTTTCATACAAATTATTTAAAAATGTATTATGGCGGTCTCAGTTGTGCAATTGTTTCGAAAACTATGGCTGCGAATCTGAAATAATATTATATTTTGTAGCAAATTCAACAATTCTATTGAACATAACCAGTTCTAATCTTTTAGCAATACTCAACAGAAGAGCAACTGGTTTATAATTTTCAGACAATGCATTATCTCCTTTTTTATATACTGGAAAAACTCTTGCTGACGTTAAAACAGATTGAAGCATTCCCTCTGAGCGTGACAAATTGATTAAAAAAGTAAGTGGAGGTACCAAATAGTTGACGGACTCTTTTATCGAATTAGCTCTAAAATTACCTAAGCCGGAAGAATTTCTATTTTTAATTTCATTATAATATTACAAATTTCTTATTCCGAAGCAGGTTTTAAAAACAGAGTGGGATAATTTAAATTTTGATCAAAATTGACCAGTAATATTTTCACCAAGGTCATTATTTAATTTAGCTGGCAGATCTATGCAATATTTATTTAGATGTTGTGCAATAAAATAGGGATCAGTTACCAAATTGTTATTAATTTTAATTTCAATAATGTCATTTCTTGTTTTTTTATTATTCAAGTTATTGTTAATTATTGACCAAGCAACTCTCGATTTACTGTTAGCTTGAGAATAAATTGAGTCATAACACTTTCTTAGAAGCAACTATTACTTTTTTGTAAATATTGAATATTTATTAAAAAATATCGTTAGGATCATTTGTTTGTGCTTTTATCTGATGCAATAGTTACAGCTTTTGTGATGATATTTTAATGCCTTGGGTTACCCATCCCTTTTTTACATTTACCTTATGTTCTATTTTGATAAGAGGAAGACAAATATCGCGATAATAAATTAATGTATTAATAAAATTAGTTGTAAAGATTGTTCCACGATTCCTTAGCTAGGTTATAAAAAAATTGTTTCTAGTTTTCTTCATTATACAGTCTGGTATATCTATAATCTATAGTCTACGTTAATAAATAAAGAGTTTAGAACATAAAATGAGTTTTATAGTCTACCATACATTACGAAAAGAGCTAATTTAAGCAAAGATTTTCATTATCTATTTGAATAAGAATTGTTAATGGACCTGACGCTGGACCGTCTATGATGCCTGTCTTGGCTGTAGGGCAAGCCTGCATTTTTCATAAAATAATTTTCCCCAGTTCTTTGAGAAAATAGCTTTATATAGCCCTTGCTATAAATAGTGCTGGACACGGTTTTATTTATAGTGTCACTGCAATTACGTTGAAGGTCTTCTAACATTCATAGGTCAGATCGATACTCGGGAGATCTCTGATGGAAAATTATGTAAAAATAAGCTCTGGATAATTAATAACCATAAATTTAGCAGTGTTTTATTTCAAAATGACTGTGTAATCACTTTTATGTGCTAAGTTAGACTATTTTAGTTTTTCAGACATAGCTGTAAATGTTGTCAAATCTTCTCTTGCCAGTCGCAGTCAGATACATTTTATTGAAAATAATTATTCTTGAAAATAGCTAGTTTCACCAGGCGTGCTTCAAGGCTCCGTGCTGGGGCCATCTCTATATCCCATCTATACAGCAGATATGTTTGTAAACTTAGAGCACTGTGTTCTGTGATGCACAATTTTGTTTCTCATTCGATTCTAACAATTACCCTCCAACTACAAAAATGATAAATATTGACTTAACATAACAGATTTACAATATGAGACGATTTAAAACTGAACCGAAATTAATCTACGGCAAAAGCTTTCACTTAAAATATGTATTACGAAATGTTATGTGAAAATATATTATAAATATTTTCTTAGACAATTACAAGTTTCCAACAGCAGAAAATACATGAAATGTAAGTTTACACAGGCATATGTTATTTTCGATTTACTAAAAATTGGTGGTTGGTGGAGCTAAAAGGACATCGGATTCGTGTTCAGCACGTCGAAATACATAGGGACTGCTACGTGGCGTACCAGGTTCATATTATTTCTGTGTTAGATACTGATGGAACAAATGAAACTTTGAAAGTTGACGAAATAAATTCATATGTTTAGTCTTTACTAACGGGTGGTCCCTGGGAAAGAAGTTTTGGAAATGTTGTTGTTTTGTAACATGTATAGCTGGCTGTGGATTTTTTTGTCATATTGTCTGTCGTTATATGCCATTTGGTAATCATGGAGCAGTGGTCCGGTGAGCAATAAAATCGTATTATAAAAATAACGACAGTGTAGTTGCTGTGCAGCGGCAATTTCGACTACGCTTTAAGATATCTCGTCACAGTAGAATTCCATCCGCTCATGCCATAAAGTTACCACAAGATAATCAATAAATGCCTTGCAGATAGTATTCCTGTTCACATTATCTTTTTTTCCTTTTTTTGCCTTGGTTTTTCCTTCACCCAATGTCACCGAATTAAGGCAAATACCACTACCACTCTGCTGTACCCGTAGCATTCCCGGTCAAATATTTACATACTTGGCTTTACTAAAATAAACATTTAACGCTAATAACCATAACAAGTTCTTAGTTCGGTATTACATATTTCTTTTTTTTTCTTTTCCTCTATACATATTATATCATTTTTATTTTTATTTTGCCTTTTTATTTTTTTTTATTTTTTTTTATTTTTTTCTTTTTTACCTTTTTTCTTCCTTTTCTTTCTTGTTTTTTTTCCTTTTTCTCTGTCTTTTTTTTATAACTACAGATTTAACAAAGAAATTACACTATCATATTACTACTCCAGTAGAGTTTACAAATTCGAACAATGCTTGATATGCTGGCAAATTTTCCGAGCACAGGATATAATTCATGTTCATTGGCAACTGGAGCTCCAACGTAAGGAGCTTATCCATAAGTTGGGCTCGTGCTGCTGAGTACAGTGTACATTAAAAAAAATGTGATTTATATCCCCCACTCTTCCACACGAACATAAGTCATTATTTATAATTTTTATTTTATTCAGATGATACGGAAAACGACGATGATTAAATTTTAGTCGAGCTATTATGGTATTCATTTTTCTTGGTACTGCTACATCATGATACCATTTGTGTTGCAATATACCCGGGTGTATAAGGAAGTAATTGGTTGGCCTTTCTTTGTAAGCGTTGTTGTAAATCCTAGCCCAGCTTGACATTATATCCTTTTTAAATATTGGAAGTACATCTGTCACCGGAATTTCGTTTAACTCCTTATCATAATCAGTACAGGCTCTCTTCGCAAGTAGATCGACCTGCTCGTTATAAGCTAGTCCTGTGTGTGCCTTTATCCACATGAAATGTATTATATACCCCCTTCTATGTAAATCGTGATATGTTTTATTTATATTCATTATTATGGGCGAGGTAATTGTATTAATTTTTTCTAGGCTTTTAAGTACCGACATGGAATCGGATAGAATTAGACATTTTTTAATATTATTTTCTGAAACAAATAGTAATGCATCCAGAATAGCATACGCCTCAGCTGAGAAAATAGACGCTTCTTTGGGTAGATTAATTCTTTGTTGGATTTCTAATAAGGGAATTACATGCACATCCAGTACCTAAATTACTTTTTGAGCCATCGGTGTATATTTTGGTAAAGTCTTCAAAATTGCTCATTTGTTCCAGTAAAATAAATTTATTGATGGTGCTACTATTGTCCGCAAACTTGGGAAAGATTACCGCTACCTGAACAAATAAACTTGTCCAGTCTAAACAACCAAGGGTTACTGGTGCCTTTATAATTCTATGGTCGAATTTGGCAGTATCGGTAAATGCGCTAGATAATGGAGGGGAATTCCTTTCCCCCAGTACTTGTTTATGAGATCATGTCTTGTTAGGTTATTGATATTACCCAAAAATTGATCTTGTTGCGCCGTCTTTAACTT
The DNA here is from genome assembly GCA_963583905.1 of Stenurella melanura. Lineage (NCBI taxonomy): Eukaryota > Metazoa > Arthropoda > Insecta > Coleoptera > Cerambycidae > Stenurella > Stenurella melanura. Next base: position 20,680,722 of record OY757316.1, read on the forward strand.
CATTATAAATTTTTTGCTTAAATATTCTCTTCTAAGACGTAAAGGGGGTTCCCATATTTCAACTCTGAGAGCTTCTATCGGCGTAGACTTCATGACGCCAGAACAGATACGTAGGGTTTTATTTTGTAAGATATCTACTCGCTTTAGTAGGCTGTCACTTGTAGATCCGTAGAAAATACACCCGTAGTCGATGATAGACCGTGTCATTTCACATTATCTCCAGGCGTGGAAAGATTGAATGGCCCCCAAGGTCGCCAGACCTTACGGCATGCGATTACTTCTTGTGGGGCTACTTGAAGCATAGGGTTTTTGTGGACAAGGCAAGAAATATTCAGGAATTGAAAATAAAAATCCGTCCATGAAGAAATTGTCAATATTCCGTGTTGCATCGTTTAATAGAAAATTTCACCAATCTTATTCAAGAGTGCGTAGAGATAAAGGGAAGATATTTACCAGAAATTATCTTTAAGAAATAAAAATTACGTAGCCATTGTTATATCTTATTTTAAATAAATAAAGTTACTTTCAAAATTATGATGTTTTTAAAACTTCCCGTTCCCAGGGACCACCCAGTATAATTGTTGATTTTCATTTTTTCTGGAAAAATTCGGTGAAAACGCTCTTTACGGAAAAGTTGCAAATAAAAATGTCTTGTATTTCGATGATACTTTTACCCGAATCTTTTCAGATTTCTTTTTTCAACTTTTGCATTTCCCTTTCCCCACTTTTAGGAATATTCGAGTGGCCATATATGGAAAAATATGCATGTTTAAGAAAAATTCGCAAGAGTAAAAACATATTATTTTGGGTCAAAAAAGGTAAATATGTTTTTTCATTTTTGACCTAACTCTACAAGTTAAGGACCCCGCCCCTTCCGAGCATCTCCTACTCTAATCATTTTTTCAACTTTTTAACGTCATTACAAACACATTACACAAGATTTCATAAAAATCCATAGGTTTAGCACTCAAACTACAGGTGAAACCCGTTTACTAACTACCCATTGACAAAAACTTTGTGATCGTCAGTTAAGCTTGAAAAGTGGAGGTTCTTCTAAAGCTATAATCTCAAGGTCCGTCTATCAGCAGGGTAATCCGGGTTGCAGGGAGGCCAGGGGGAGGGAAAAAAGAAACAGGTGACAAAAAATTCTGAAAGAATTTAGACATGTTCTATGACTAATTTTAAAATATTTTTGTTATTGCGGATTTCTTTATAATTTTTCGGGCAAAAAATTTGCAAATTTCAGTTTCTTTAATATTAAGATTTTTCAGTCGAAAAGATTCACCAAGTAATGTAAACATTTTCCAAGAGCAAAAATGTCTTAGAATCAATCATAGAACACGTTCAAAGTTTTTCAGAATTTCTTGTCACTTATTTCGATTTTCCAAAAAATCGGAAAATTAAAAATGCAAAAAATGTAGCCAAGAATTCTGAAAAAAAATTGCCATACTCTATGATTCATTGTAAGATCTTTTGTACCTAAATATTTTTTATATAACTTCTTTTCGAATAAAAAAAATCCTAATCTTGAAAAAAATTTTTTGCTCGAACAGAATCAAATTACATAAAAATTTCGTAACGTCAAAAAAGTCTTAAAATTAATAATAGAACATCTCCAATTTTTTTTTAGAATTTTCTGTCAACAGGTCGGCTTTCCGTACCCCTGCCCCCCCCCCCCCCTGCAACCTGGATTGCCCATAGGCAGACGTTGAGATAATGGCTTGAGAAGTACCTCCACTGATTTTCAATCTTAACTGTTGATCATAAAGTTTCTGTCGATGCACAGAGAAAAATGTGTGTGATATTTTACCATAATTGTAGAAAATCGTACTCCAAATTGGTCTTAAAATGGTGACAGGAACAATTTGTGCAAATAAATAATACATTTTTGGGGCAACGATTTTGTACAGTTTATGTATTAACATTGTTTGAAATTTTTGTACAAACTTAAAAATCACATAAATTGTGTGAATTTTTTAAATATATTCTGAAGGTTTCCCAAACAAACATTCACATCTAAACCTCTTCATTTGTAAAACATATTTACAAAAGATTGTGCTCTTAAGTGACACAATGTTTATAGATTTTTAAGAGAATGTGTTTTTAGTTTTCCATAATTTCTAAATGAGAAATCCACAAATTGTATGTTTATTTTGTCAACTTTGTAATTCATTTTGCACAATATATACACTTAATTCAAAGAAGCTGTTCAGTAATGTATGAACTGGGGTTACTTTTGCACAATTTATTACTCTATAATCTCCAAATTATGTATATATTTTTTGGTTCACCGTGGACTCATTTCACACACTATATGTACCCACTTCATTTTAATTGTATTATTCTGTAACACAGACTGTGAAATATTATTTCCAAAATTGGAAGTATTCCTAAAGGATTTCAATAAAAAAAATTAAAGAATAAATATTTTATTTTAAGAGAACAACAATACATAAAAGAGCATACATTCATATATTATCATATGGTAAATGAAAACATTCTATTTTTTTAAATAAAAATAAATTTTATATGCATAAAGTTCTAGTTGAAAAGAAGTAGGTGACTTACATTTATGCTTAAAATAAATCCATTTAATAATTCTAAATTGGAAGGCTTCCAGCGCTTCTTCTTTTTAGCTTCTATTAACGCAGTTTGTAGTAATAAAGCTTATGTCGTAGTCACGTCATATTCTTAAAAAAAAAAAATAACATTTATCAGTTCATCACCAAAATCAAATGTATTGCTTACCATCAGAAGTGTTATCTTAGTTTTGAAGCAGTTCTTTTACAAGTTTGGGTTTAGTTGTTTAGGAACAGCTTTCTGTCGCTTCGCATAAGAAAACGAAATGACTCTCTAGCTGTAAACGAAATCAAGTATTAGAAGATAGGTATCATGCATTCTTCGCATATAAACAAGAAACCATTTTTATATTTATATGTTAACGAAGTTAATTTAAGAGAACATATATGCAAATCTGTAACTCTGTGTGAAGTATACTTACCTGTGTGAATGCTGGAATTAGATCTAGGAAACCCCACTCGGTTAATAAGTTTTCAACAAATTTCATCACAAATGTAAGTACTTGTATAATTCGGAAGTGTACGTCTTCACTTCACGAAATACCACCTGGATCTGATGCGTAATTGCCTGCGCGTATATGCGTATCGTGGCCGGCGCGGTCAGTACAATTTTGAACCAATAAACTTTACGTGAAACAAATTAAACAATTATACAAAATTTTAAAACAATATCACCAAACTGATTGTGATAGTATGTCATTAAATTGTGCAGTTTGTGCGGGCGGCATAGATTACTATTATTGTTCAGCGGAAATAAATATATTGGGACTCCTACTTTCACAAGTTTGTCAACAACCGTTTATAAAATAAAATAACATTTTTATGTTACACAAGTTGTGCAAATCCTTTAAACAATTACTTAAAACTAATTGTAAATAGAATGTCAACAGAATATATAGTTTGAGGATACTATTAACAATTAATTAAGTTAAATTTGCTATGATTTGTTAGAAAAGATAAATAAATTTAACTCTAAATTTCGTCAATTTGTTGGTCGAAGTTTCCAATAAATTCATCGTAACTAAATCTTTATATTGGATAAATAAAGCGCACAAGAATTATGCACAATTAAAATGTATAAAACTATATAACGTTGTGCCTTAAAATTTTACAATTGTTTTAAAAAATGCAACAAGACGTTGTTCCACAATATTGTGCAAAATGTTCCAAAGCGATTTCTCTCTGTGTGGGCTCTCGTAATATAAACTGCGTGAAACTTACTATTATTATTTATTTCTAACAACAGTATTGTTGTTTATTTTCCATATCTGGATAAAGCACATTAAACTGTTTACAAAAAAATGAGATCACTGGCTTCAGTATATCTCTGAACGAAAGGGTTTCAACATGATTGTCAATTTGGGTGGCTTCACCTTGAAAGTACTTACAAGTTACCTGTTGATGTTTGTTAAACAAAAGCAAGTCGAAGATATATACATAATGTAAATTTAATATCTACTGATATTATGACTACAGAATAAAATGTTTTTGAAATGTTTGTACTCACAGCGGCCATAAGAAAAATCATTTTGTGCCTGGGTAGAATTTGTTCACAAGTTCACCATACCAATGAAGGAAAACCTTGGAATTGCTCTTAAAATTTAGTATTTATAGAGTAAAAAAAAACTTTGAAAAATAGAAAGTTTTGTGCCAGGTATTTTTAACAGACATAGATGTGGCACAAATGTTTTTTCTAAGAGAAAAATGTTTAAACTTTAATTTTGTTGCAGTATGAAGCTGTTACTCGATAGGTAAAGTAATGAACCAGAAAGAAAACTGAAAAAGTTTTATTACAAAGCATTAGAACAAGATTTAACGAGGCACAAACATATTTGCTGTGTAAATACTAAATTTGTATAGTGATTCCAAGCTGTTACCCCATTGGTATGTTTGCTGTACGAAAAATGTTCCGGATAAACCACTTACAAAACTACTAAACAAATTCTGCCCAGACACAAAATTATTTTTTATATGATCGCTGTGAGTACCAACATTTCAAAAACATTTCATTTCAACAATGCATATTCATATCTGTAAAACTATATAAAAAACGGCTGCCTAAGGAATCACTAATTCCACCCCCAGATTTCCCATCCAAGTCTCTTGAAAGGAAACAAGTCCCTTGAAAGGAAAACATCTTGACAAAAATTTGCACTCTACTACGTGGAAATTATTGGTCATGGAATTTTTATAATAATTCGAGGGAGATGTCATAAAAAAATTGGAAAATATTATAAGGAAATCTGAAGCCTTGGCTTCTGGTATATACACCAAATCCCAAGTTTCTGTACTCTTACCAGCTTGCTTTACTTATTATCCCTTATTTACCCCTATTTAACCCCCAACCCTTCATTGGAATTAGCGTAAAATATAATGAGTTCCAGGTCTTGTCATGGTACAGATGTGTACCAAATTTCAAGTGAACATCTTAAACCGCACAAAAAAGGTACAGACCGATCGACGCCGACGAACAGACAGAATTTTTCTCTCTAATTTAATATCTAGACGTTTTATGACGTTCTACGCCTATTTCAACGAAAAGGAAATCGCATTTTCTTTAGGATTACTACACTTCCACTCCACTAAGTAGATATGGAAGTAATATATGAATATTACATGCCTAGGTATGTACATACTTACGTAGTTATGTGCCTTTATTATTTATTATTGGTCACTTTTTATTATTGTTGTTATTGTTACTGCTGTGTAAATACTCAACTGGTTTTATCTACTTAATAAAAGAGCTTCTTTGATTATATTTTAACTGTATATGTCGTAGAATAGCTATCGAGCTAAACTTCGCCTTTTAATTAAGGAAATTGCATTTCTTTTCTCCAATAATGACGATTTATTACTATTATTAATAAACCTTTATACCATCGATTTATTTAATGCTTATTAATCCGTCACACTGAGGAATAATAAATGGTCCATTTTTAGTGGAACGCTGCTTTTAATGACAGAAGCAAGCTTTAAATAAAATTGTTTAAAAAAACTTGTCCTGTCGTACTTTTTATTTAAGAAGTCCCGCTAATGGTGATTACGGGTTTATAAATTAATTTTTAACAAAATAGGAACCGGCCAAAAACATGCTGGGTACGAACAACAGAGTTCTGAAATGCTGTTTTAGAATTGAATTGTGCACATTTAGTTATGGAAACTGCCGTCTCTGTCTCCTTTTTGCTCGTTCTATATAGGTAATAACAACGGGTTTTAATAATTTTTATAGGAAGTGAATATGTTTGGGTGTTCATTATAATTTTCATCGAGAATACTTCTTAAAAGGCTAAAAGATATCAGATTTTTTTTTAGAAAACAGAGTGGAAAATTAAACAAGGGAAACAATATAAATTACTTTGAAACCCATATGATTCGAAAAGGAAACTTTAAAATCAAAATCTGTTTAAGAAACATGAACCTTATGTTCAAATATCAGTTCAATGATATTTCACTCAATAGAGTGCGCAAAAAAAAATCACCTCTGATGTTCACATAGTGGATGTAGCATAATTCTTTTTGTCGAGATCTTATTTTATGCCTGCGTTATAACTATCTATAACTGTACAAAATTTCAGCCATGTAGTCCCAATGCTTTCTGTGGAAAACTACCTGTGACATACAGACGAAGGGACAGACGCACATGATGAAACTATAAGGGTTCTAAGGAACCCTAAAAATGGATTAATCACTTAAGGAAACACTAAAGGAAGAAAGAGGAGGAGATTCGCTATGTTTTTCTGCTGTAAAATAAATTGGCGAGTAGAAATGAAAAAGAACTATTATAACTTTTTCATGTTTAGCAATGGGTAACATCTATACCCCACGTTCCATTCCCCGCTCAGTAAAGTAATTGGCTAATACTTTCCATGACTATTCTCCAATGTAAAGACAGTTTCGTATAAAATCTATAGTTAACAAAATAATGAATGTCTGTATAGAACAAAAATTGAAGAATTATTAGGAAATAAACTATTTAACAAATTTAAATTGCAAATTAGCATCAAAATTATAGACATGTAAATAGATTATTATCGATACTTCTTCCAACATTTGGATTAAGTTACCTGATATTAATTTTTTGTGATATTTCTGTATTTATATAATAACAAATCTAATCGTCTAATTTTTAATTACCATTAAATTCTTGTCTGCTGTTTTACATCAAGAAATTACTAAATATGCTCACGAGATTTTCATAATAATATGTTTAATCCCATCAGACTCCAAAACAGCCTCAACATACCAGATGAATTTATTTCAATGGCATTAATGAACAAATCGCAGATGTAAATTGCTTTTAAATCCTCTAAAAGGCCGACCGACAATTTAAAAAAAAACTAATCATAACTGTTATTGATTTTAATCGTCAAACACATGTTTACATTTAATATACGTGTAATAATTATCTATTGAGTCAGCTTTTGTGTGTATAGATATAGATACATTAATACATTGCTTAGTTTCACGTTTATGACCTAGGCAAGTACTCAAATATTTATTAACGGTACGTTGAAATCGTCCAATGCAATATTAATAAAATGTAAACTGTAATTCAGACATGGTTGTTGCTTAGGGAATTTGGAAATACAAGAACATTTATGCCTAGTGTCGCTAACAGTAGTATATTATTATGACAGACACTAATTGTTTAGGACGTTGACCGAAAACGAAAAAAGCGGTGAAAATTCTGATTTTTATCCAAACGTAACTAAATCATCTACTCACTACAATTGGAAGTAAATTTTGTATCTTCGTTCAACTCAGGTTCGCGATTTAAAGCTGTTCGAAATATTTACACTTTTTCTGTGAAGTGCTATAAAAAACTGTGCCGCCTCTGGAAAGGGAGGTGATAAAGAGTGATGAGTGATGAACTAATGAATACAGAACAGTACTGAAGTAAGAGCAGAGAAGAACAGTTCAAGGCTCATTAAAATTACTGAAATGTAAGTACAACATAACATTGTAAATTCGAGGAATATATAAATTTAAGTTTGCTTACACACTTTATTATAAATAGGTGAAACTACAGTCCATTCAAACACCAACAAAAGCTTTAATACTATTTTTTTGTTTCAGTTGGCAAACTTGAATAAATAAATAGAATACAACAGCTTCATGGCTTAAATAAGGTAAATGATTTTTAAACTTCTATAAAGCAGCACGAGAGATATCTCGAACGATAGTTTGATATTGGTGAATCCAGGATAGATCCCTGAAATCCTGATAGACGGCCAAAGATGCACAAAACCACGCTTTAACGTATATGCTAACAATAGAAACACAAATATCGCAGAGGATGTTTTCTTCTTCAATTGATGATTCGAATTCATTCCGGAAGTGAAATATTTTTTTCCACATCTAGGTAGTGGAGTGAAAGTATAGTAGTCGTAAAAGGAAATTCAAAAATGTTTCTTTTTTAGTGAGTAAATACCTTTTGCCATCCATTTCGCATAATGGACGACTTCTGGAACGTTAAATTATATTCCCCGGCGACTTGATGCTTCTCCGAGAAATACTGCTGTGAATTCGAGAAGTTCTCTATAATCGTCTCGTGGTTGCCTTCCCTCTAACGCGATAGGGCATTACGCTTTTAGTGTTTGTAATGAAGCATTTCTTAATAAAGAAATTGCAACGCAAACCGCCGTTTATTTTTATATTTAGAATATTAAGATTTTATATTGTAGGTACAAAGTGTAAATAATTGTTGTAATTTGATTATGTACTTAGAGATATTAATTATTAAGTAGAAATAAACTAGTTACGAACTATTGACCCGATTTGATTCCACGGAGACAAGCCAACGGCATTGGCCTCCTGGAGTCACTTCGCTCAGTTGTGTCTACTTGGTAGATATAGCTAGAAGTAGGCAGGAAACCGCTTGTCCACCAAACCGACTGTGAGGAAGTAAGTAGCTGGGATTTTGGTAAGCAACTTGGCTGGTGCGAAGTGCCGTAATTATAAATTGTATGTTCCACCAGTCAGTCACGTCGGCCCTCTGGACACCCGAAACATCGTCCGTACTGCCGACCAGTGTATTTTATTATATTAGTACATTGAGTGTTGGGGCACTGAACACTAGCCAGGTTACGAATAACGTATTCTTGTATAAATTGTATTGCATGAACTGTTGAATATTGCTACCTCCCGCCTGGTAACCGTACCGTACCGACTGTATTATTATCCCTGCCCTTCTGCCGCTCTCTCGCTCATTGCCTCATTACTGATAATAACCGTTTAACCGTCTGTGTCACAGTAGCTAGAATCATATCACCGTAGCCTTGCTTCCAGTTTTAACCTCTTGGTTCTCTGTATAGTTGAAGGTATAAATAATAGTATTGTAAATAGTAGGTTTAAAGGGACAATAAATATTTTTTTTATCTAAACTAAACCATGCTTTTTACTGTGTGTGTGTGAAGTCTACTATCCCTAGACCCTCTGGACATACCGTTTCTTCACTGTAGCTATCCCAGCCCTACTGCAACAGGCTGCGTTAGGAGGCTAGTGTGGGACCTTTACACCACGTAAAAAACTGTAAAGGTGGCGCCCGAGCTTACCGTTCACCGACAGCACAAAGCTCGAGTGTCAGAGTGTGACGGGTGAATAAAACGTCACATGTTTTCTAACTTTTTCAATCAATTCCGTGTTGAAAATTCTAGACATTTATTTGAGATCAAGAGTTCTGAAACATTTTGAAAACCTGTACATTTGGGCTTGCCAATTTATTCATTTTTAGTTAGAAAACGCTTTTAAGAACAATCGCATGTATTATTATGATGCCTGCAAGACCCCTGCTGCTGGCTGTCTGATCCCCTAAAATTGTCATTCTTACCACCTCCTTCTGCGTTCTTTCTCCAAGGAGCTGGAGTTTCATGGGCTTGAATATTACACGACGCTTGGTCTATTAGATTCTACTGATTACAATTCCATATTAAACATTTGGATTTATCTGAGACTTAAATGATGGATTTAAAGTTATGGCGGAGGATCCGGTGACACTAGAATGTTAACAAGAGTAATTCTTTTTTAGTTTTATTTCATCATACATCATCCAACAGTACAAAACCATTTATAGAATGGAAATCTAAACTAGCCTAAGCAGACATAACCTAAATAAGAGGTATAAGTGGAAATTATGAAGGCGGTTGACTGTAAGACAGTAGATACAATTTCTGGCTGCTAGGCAAATATGTCCAATCCTGTAATGAGTTACCTAACTAGTACAAATGATATTAAACAAAGGAGAAAACTTTAAAACGTTTGATCTAGGAGTGGATAAATAAAAACTATGAAAATAACAGTAATTCTTTTTTATTTTTAGTTAATCATACATCATCCAACAGTACAAAATGATTTATATGATGGAAATCTAAACTAACTTAACCTAACATAACCTAAATAAGAGGTATAAGTAGAAATTATGAAGGCGGTACGACAGTAAATACAATTTCTGACTGCTAGCAAATATGTCCCAATTCACTGTAATGAGTTTCATAACTAATACGAATAATATTAAACAAAGGAGAAAACTTTAAAACGTTTGATCTAGGAGTGGATAAATGAAAACTATGAGAATAACGAGAATTAATCCATGGGACATAAAAGTTCAGTTGGCTTATAGTCGCATCATTTTAGCAGGAAAAATCTGAAAACCTCTAAAGAAAAACGTACAGGGTCAGTTGACTGAATTTTTGTTGCAAAGTGTTCAGAAAGGCATTTAGAAAAAACGGTACCTTTTATTTTTTGGCGGAAAATTACAATTCCATATTGAACATTTAATTTTATCTGAGACTTAAATACTGGATTTAAAGTTATGGCGGAGGATCCGGTGACACCAGAATGTCAACAAGAGAAATTATTTTTTATTTTTATTTAATCATACATCATCCAACAGTACAAAATGATTTATATGATGGAAATCTAAACTAACTTAACCTAACATAACCTAAATAAGAGGTATAAGTAGAAATTATGAAGGCGGTTGACTATACGACAGTAAATACAATTTCTGGCTGCTAGGCAAATATGTCCCAATTCACTGTAATGAGTTTCATAACTAGTACAAATAATATTAAACAAAGGAGAAAACTTTAAAACGTTTGATCTAGGAGTGGATAAATGAAAACTATAAGAATAACGAGAACTAATCCGTGGGATATAAAAGTTCAGTTGGCTTATAGTCGCGTCATTTTAGCATGAAAAATCTGAAAACCCCTAAAAAAAACGTACAGGGTCAATTGACTTAATTTTTGTTGCAAAGAGTTCAGAAAGGTATTTGGAAAAAACTGCACCTTTTATTTTTTGGCGGACATGTTTCTTTTAATTTTTTTTCCGATAATTGGCCAATATTAATGGCCAATTTAATTAACTTAATTGAAAAATTCGTTATCATACACAATATACCATAAAATAAGACGAAAATGGTTAACCAGGAGTTTTTGGGGTCGCTGATCGCCAATCTGAAGTCCAATTTGGGAAATTCAAAATGGTGGACCGGAAATCGGGCCATTTTCCATAAGAAATGAGAATGGATATCTTCCTTGACAATCTGTACTAGGGGGTTTTCGGGGTCGCTGATTACAAATGCGAGGCCTGATTTGATAAATTCAAAATGGTGGACCGGAAATAGTCAATTTATTAGGAAAAATTCGTATTTTTTTCGTTCGTGGGCTGAAAATGAGTAATCGGGGGTTCTTGAGGTCGCTGATTACGCAGCACAGGTTCAATTTACGAAATTCAAAATAATGGACCGGAAGAACAGTCAATATCTCCGGAAGACCTCGTATTTTTTACTTTTTTGGGCTGAAAGTATGAAAGATACGAGTATTTCCTGAAAAATATACTACTCCAGGTCTGCCAGTTTGAATTCTTCCAAACTGGACATCAGATTCGTTATCAACGATAACGAGAACCCCCGAGTTCCCACTTTCAGACCATAAAAGAAAAGAATAATAGTTTTCCGGAGTTTTCCGTTTTCCGGTCCGCCATTTTGTATTTCGTAAATTAGACCTTTGATTCGTGATCAGCGATCTCAGAAACCCCCGAGTACTCATTTCAGTCCAAAACGAAAAAGATATGAGTTTCTCTTGATAAATTGACTCTACTTTCGGTCCGCCATTTTGAATTTACCAAATCAGACCTCGGGTTCGTAATCAGTAACCTTGAAAACCCCCTAGCACAGACTTTCAAGGCCAAGATATCCATTCTCATTTCTTTTGGAAATGGCCCGATTTCCGGTCCGCCATTTTGAGTTTCCCAAATTTGACTTCAGATTGGTGGTCAGCGACCTCAAAAACCCTCGAGTAGCCATTTTCGTCTAATTCTATGGCATATTATGTATGATAACAAATTTTTCAATTAATTAAATTAAATTGGCCATTAATATTGGCCAATTATTGTCCCAAAATTTAAAGCAAACGTTTCCGCCAAAAAATAAAAGGTAATATTTTTTCTAAATGCCTCTCTGAACTCTTTGCAACAAAAATTAAATCAATTGACCCTGTACCTTTTTTTGAGGTAAAGTGCCAAAATGACGCAACTATTAATATTTCACTACAATGTATTTCATTGTGCGTAATTAGAAAACTAGAAAAACTAGAAAACTATGATCTAGAAAACGCAAAGGACTCACGCCTTTCAGAGAGGCTAGTAATATCAAATTTTTCAAGTAATTTATTTTGAGAAGCTCTAGTTGGTGGATATGTACCTTTAGTTTTCCAGTTTAAAAATTTCAGGAAGCGACGCTGAATGTGTTCCAATTTATCGTTATGAGTGTTCTACCCAGATTGCCAGACAAGTGAAGCATACTCCAGCTCAGATCTACAGAAATCAAAATAAAGCATCCTTAAGGTTTTCGCATCATTAAATTCACGGCTGTTATGCAAGAGGAAGCCTAACATTTTGTATACATGCGAAATTACAGTATCAATATGGTTAGTGAAGGTTAATTTATTATCAAAGGTTACACCTAGGTCCCTGAAAGTAGATGATCTGTTTAGCATGTCGCCATTAACATTATAATTATATATAATTGGAGACTCCTTGGTTGTATAACTCATAACATTACACTTATCAACATTTAGGCGAAGATCATTTTCATCGCACCAAACCGATGACTTAGTTAAATTGTTTTGAAGACTTTCGCAGTCATTAACGTCATTAATCCTATTCAACATCTTAACAGCAACAGCATAAATTAAGAAATATACATCAAAGTGATTTCTGAAGGCGTTAATAAAAATTATGAAGAAGTATTGATCCCTGATGTACCCATATTTTCTGCAATAATAAACCTACATTTAATGTAATAATAAATTATAAAAATATAATGAGTTTTTACACTAGATGCAACATATACCAAGCAGTCAGTCTTACAACGTCCTTTTCTTTTGATTTTATGATATGGTTCACGGTATACTAACGCTAGTAATATAAAAGGTGCTTTATATTCAAGCGTTCCAACTGCTGCTCCCAATATAAACATTTATTTTCGGTATTTTCTGGCTACATTATTTTTATAAACCAGATTTTCTTCGAATATCCATCCTAAGATGCTTTTACTGGGATTAATCCGCAGCAAAAGTCCCTGTAAGTGTTAGTAGAAAAACGTGTTATTGTGTCAAAACTGCCTGAAATCGGAGCATACGGGATCGTGGGGATATGGAAGCTGTATTCCATTTACTTTACTCTACTTTCAGTTTATCCCATTACTGTTCGGATCATTAAAGATGGGACAAATTAAACTCCTATATATTTTCCAGTTTAAAGGTCAATTATATAGAGGGTTTATATATTTTACTTTTTCCGCTACAAAGTAATACGAGACACAAAGAAAGTCAATTGATATTTATATAAATTCTCCAGTTTTAGCCAATCGAGTTGTTTAATTACTTCCACGTCCACGTAGTGGATAGGAAGTATAGTAATCATAAAAAAAAAAATCATTTTTTTTTTTCTTGAAATAGGTTTAGAATGTCATGAAACGTCGAGATTTTAAATTTGAGTGAAATAAGTTTTTGTCTGTCTGTCGGTATGACTGTCTGCCGATCTGTCTGTAACTTCTCCGGAACGGTTCAAAATATTGACTTGAAATGGATTGTTTTTTGAAGATATCCGCTGAAGGGTTGGGAGGTAAATTTGGGGAAATATGTAAAGCAAGCTGGTAAGAGTACAGAAACTTAAAATTTGATGTACATACTAGAAGCGAAGGCCTCAAATTTTTTTATAACATTTTTCAACCACCCACCCCTAGACCATTATTAAAGGGGTTGATAAAATAAAATTGAGATACTCATATGAAATTTGGTACATGCATGTATTATAACGGCATCTGGAACTGGACTATATTTTGAGATGATTCCGTTGAATGGTTGGGGGTTAAATAAGGGCTATCCACAATTAGGTTAAGGTTATTTTTATCAACGTATCGTTAGATTTTATTTCGTATATGCTCTTATCGTGATTTCTTCCTACCTAGCAAAGCGGTTACAGCGAATTAATTTCAGTTATAAAATTATTGCCAAGAAGTAACTCGGACTCCATAATAGACTGTAGGACCTCGTTTCTCTTTACCCTGCACAAAATCCATGATTTTCAAGAAGCTACTTCGGTGACTTGAGAAGTGGTTATGACAATTTTTTTAAAAACACTAACTTTAGCCTTGTTGTTCTGTATTTTGTCTGTTTTATACTTTAGGACTGATTCTACATAATTTAGTTTATGTATGATGCTCACACTATTTTGTGACTTGCCAGGAACTGTTTTTAATTCTTGCTGGTATTTTTTCTCGCTTTTCAACAAGACCTAGTTCCTCCACTGTCCATATGAGGTAATGTTGATATAGAAACGAAATATATCGACATTGCTTCATTGTGGAGAGTTTTGTTTAAATACATCGTCGCGCCGTGACGTAGACGAATATTAAACTAACGTATATGCATGGTTACAACCTTATCGAGTCATTATAAACATAACTTATGCTAAAATATTTATATTTCCTCCGCGACCACGACGAGAAAAGCAAAATGTAAACGGTTTATAGTAAATCAACCTTAAAACATGTTAAATAATAAAGAACTCTGCTTTACTAGACGAATATGCAAGAAAAGTAGATTTACCTCAGAACTTTTAACCCTATGGAGAGTCGTTAAAAAAACGTACAAAAGAAAAAATAAACACTGTAACCAGTGATGCTGAAATATTTATCGGGATTCGCGTGGCAAAATTGACAGTTTTTGTGAAAGGCTCGGAGGGTGGCGGTATGAGTATTTCTTTGTTTAAAATCGTATTTATCACTTTAATGAAGTTTGTCAATACAGCTCCAAATATACAATGTAAATAAAAAACAACGTATAAGAAACATCATTTTGAATTTATTAAATGATAATATGAAAATTCAAGTTTTGGAGAGAAAAGTCGCTATCACAATTGGTATTTTCACATTATTCTATACCTTTGTCTCAAATGGTGATCTTTATTTGTAATGTATTTGAGTATGTAGCTGTTGTAAATGTATAATTAAGTAAAACGTTTTTAATTTCCTAGACCCGAATAAGAAATCTGGTATCAGAGACTTGTTAGTCTTTAACTTTTACTCTTGGTTCTTTTTATTAGTTGACAAATAATATTTTTTTTTTCCTTCTTCAATTCTTTATGACTTCCTGCCACATGTAGGTTTTCTTTTTAAGCGGTGCTCGGGGAATATACAAAATATCACAATTAACCAGTATGTTACTGGTAAATAACCTCTACGCCTGTAACTTTTACGTCAAAGGATCAGTTAGAGGTTGCTTTTTTAAAATAAACAACACAAATAAGTATAAAAAAGCAACCTCTAACTGATCCTTTGACGTAAAAGTCATAGGCGTAGAGGTTATTTACCTGTAACATACTGGTTAATTGTGATATTTTGTAGATTCCTCGAGCACCGCTTAAAAAGTGTCCAATGTGCATTATTCTAATTCTGCTAAGTTATATTGAAAAATGTCCTACTTTTTAAGGAAATTTTGACCATACCAGTTTTAAATCCATTATATCTTGGAAAATATGTATACCAAAAATTCAAACATTTTTTTTGTTGAAATGGGTTTGGAAATTATGAAACGTCGAGATTTTAAATTTGAGTCTGTCTATCTGTTGGTCTGTCTGTCTGTCTGTAACTTTTTATTTGTGCGTACGTTTTCTTTACAACGGTTTAAGATATTGATTGAAATTTTATACACGTATGTAGTGGAATTATGCAGTGTTTTGGCGGTAAAGTTTCAATTCAAAATTAAAATGGTATTTAAGGTATTATTTGACTGATTGTCAAATCATCATGTTCACACTCAAAGATAATTTAAATTTTGTGAAAACACCTAGTTTAAAAATGTTGACATTTTTACGATGGCACTAACTATTATCAATGTAATAATCTCAAGAAACGAGACAGAAATATAATGTTTATACCTGGTTATTATTATCTTAAAACGTTGCAATTAAAGTACACACAGATACATCTTTAAAAGAAGTACCAAGGAAGTAACAGATAATATTGTTAAAGATCACCCACTCTATATACCACCTTGCTTTTATAATTGTATTCTACAACGGTTATCATTCCCTTTACCGTTTTTTGTGGACTTTACCCATGACCTTTACCCTATCCTAATTATTAGCGGATTCCCAATTATACAGAGATTAACTCGTTTTTATTCGTTAGCCCCTTTATTAATTCCCTTTGCATTTTACCAACTTTTTCCTTAACCGCTCCTTTGGCCTAATAACCCGAGGATGTTTTTCTTTCTAACTTTGACTGTCTCTAATGAAACGAAATTTAGTTTTTCATTTATTTCTTGCTTATCTCTCGACCTCTACCATCTAAGATCTCGTTAGTGTAATGAAGATTTATAAAACGGTGGCGGGATACGCAATGTTATTGTTTGTGTTGTGAATATTAAATAAGTAATGTAGGTATTAAGCTGTTGTGGTGTACGGGATAGGGGAAGCGGGGATTAGTAAACCGAGCGGTGTGTATCTCCAAGGAGATGGCGCATATAATAATCTTTCTTAATTGTTTATATACATGACGAACTTACTTCTTGGTAAACTGTAACCGAATTACAGACACGTTTTCCCTTTTTAATGTAGTAGCTCCTGCGTTAATTGTCAGGTATCATGTACTTATTCATTTCGAAAATGTTTATTCAAAAGTTGGTAGATACAACTGTCTGATTATTCGAATTAGTTGTACTAAATCTATTGATTTTTCTGTGCGGCAATTTTATGATTTTAGTTTTAATGTGTAACTGATCTTGCTTTTTGTTATATTCCCCTCGCAGAAAATTAATTCAAATATACAAATTAAAATCCTTTAATATTATAATAAAACATATTTATAGAAATGTTGTATGCCTCTGCCTATCGATCACTCTGTTAACGAAATGGCACAATTGCAATATGCATTATTCCACCACGTTATTTTATAAATTTTCCAAATTTGAGAAAAAATTGTGACAGAAATGTTCGTGTTTAACAGAAATATTCACACTCGGCGGTAGCTGACTGAAACTTGTATCTGTTTCATAATAATCTTATCGAAAACACATCAAGTATAGTATTTCTATTTTCAGTTTAAAAATTCAGTCTAATGCGTTGCTACCAAGATAAGTCATTACAAAGCCTGTTTGTGATAGAATAATACCCGAGACCGCGTACTTGAATATTGTAAACGACATCCTAACGAATATAGTTAACCAGATATGTTATGCGCTTATCTCAAACGAAAGTAGTTAATTATTGACCTGGCTCACTATTATAAGTTCTCTATAAGCTGTTGGATCATTCTTAATATTGCCGGTAATATAGCCGTAAGTTAGATGATATTTATTTACTTTTATTGAATCATTTTGGAGTTGCTCGTTAACTGGTTAAACTAACATTATTTATTATAAATAAATAATGAGTTATAAATATTTGCAACAATTAAAAAGTGATTCTAAAAATTGTCGGTCGACGTTCATGCCATCGATCGTATTATCGACTATTCCTTTGTCGGTCTTTTTTTATGATTTTCAAACTTTAGATAAACTATACATTTCAATGTAAAATTGATAGACTACTTAATCTACGTAAAGTTCCTTTGAATCTGAGACACACTATACCGGGTGAGTCACGAATTGCGCTCGCCCCGATATTTCCTAAAATATTTAGAATAGAAAATTGAAATTTGGAGGCCTTGTTACACGACTAAAATCTTTTCAATAAAAAATCAAGTTTGGTGCACATCCGGTTTGCCCACAATTTTCGATTTTTAAATGGAACACCCTATATATTTTTACATTTTTGGAATCTAGAGGAAATTTTGAATACAATGCAAAATCTGTTTTTCCAACAAGATGGTGCTCCCCCACATAATTCCAGAAGAGTGATGGAATATTTAAACAACTTGCATGGTGAACGCCTTATCGCAAATCAAGGTCATATCAGGTGGCCTCCTAGGTTACCTGACTTAACACCCCTCGACTATTATGTATGGGGCACTCTCAAAAATAAAGTTTATAAAACTTCTTCAAATACCCGTGAAGAGCTGCAAAATAAAGTTGTACGGGCTCTTAATGAAATAACGCCGGCTGAATTGCGTAGAGCCATTCAAGCAACTGTACGCAGAGCCGAACTGTGTATAGAAAAAAATGGTGGACATTTTGAACAATATCTATAAATGTCAATTTATGGTTTAATTATATTAATTATTTTGAAGATACCTACTGTTACCTAGTTTAAGTTTAATTGTTCAAACGGAATTGATTTTTATTTATTTATTTATTTATAGGCCCGATATTTATGTTCATTTAAATAAAACTCTGAAAACCGAACTGATGTCTCATTCTATTGCAAATATCCTTGTGGATGTAATTGTGTTTACCTCCACATACCTATGCTAAACTTAATTGTAACGTTCTTTGCGCTCACAATTATTAAATGTTTGATAGCTCAAGATTGCCTATAACTACACGAGTCTGTCTGACACCTGATATTGTTTTATTACATTCAATGGCTACTATGATTTTTCCAATGTTATTAGGTTACCAGACTTACACAGGAATGTGCCATTTTAGTTTCCAAAGCCCACTAATCTATTATCTATTAGCCGCATGTTTCTAAAAACTTGGTTGCATTGTATTTTGGCTGAAATCTCAAAATTTTGGTATCATTAGATTTGTATGAAAATGAGGTATTTAAAAATGTTGGTGAACGATTAAATTCCCATTTAAAATCACCGAGTTAGTGGGTAAAAATCACATTTAAAAATTTTAAACGCCTCTAGAGAATTAAGTAATGCAATCATATTGCTCTTTTTATTTTTATAGTAACGTAGCACACAAACTAAAATATATTTTGGGCACCACAGCACTCTGGATTCAGAAATAGATTTTTTAATAAAATTTTTAATGTTTATCAAAAAGTAACCAAAATGGATGCATTGTATTCAAAATTTCCTCTAGATTCCAAAAATGTAAAAATATATAGGGTGTTCCATTTAAAAATCGAAAGTTGTGGGTTCGTGACACCAGGTATATAAATTAATATTTACATAACAGACAAAGATTTAGAAAAAAATCAAATTCGGCAATATAAAAATATCTTTATTTTGTCTAAAGCTATAATTGGTCATATAATATAGATATCGAATGATAAATAATGCTAGTTTTAGACATTTTTAATTTAATTACAAAACATAAAAAAAATATGTAATTTTTTTTTTTGTATTTGAAAAATGTATAACTTTTTTATTTATTGATCGATTTTGTTCAAAAATGGGATTCTTCCTCTAGCTAAGACTAAGTTACTGTCCAAATTTCAATACAATCGGGCTTTTCGTTCTTAAGTTAGCGATCACCAACACAGTGATATGAAATTTTTATCTCTACGAGCAATATTACCGGTTTTAGAAATATGCCGATCGAGTGCAATATACTCTTCGTTTTGTATTTACGAAGAGTATAATAACGGATGAGTGTCAACGAATATCTTGCCTGCATTTAAAAAGTGCTGATATCACCACTTGTCTCAGCCGAAGATAAATAAATAGCGAAGGAATGAGTATTGTTAGTGTTGACCGAAAGAGTGTCAACACATACACCAAGACAGGACACCTTACCTCGTCTGCAGCAGTACCAAAAATCATGATGTATTGTTGAGTAGATATTTTTTTGTGTACTTCGTTTATAATCTACTGGAAATAAATTGCGGCTCTCTCGGGCGAAGCACTTTGCTTTCTTGATACACAAATACCTATTATAGTTTCATAAAAAAACTCTCTCGCCCATGACTTCTAATTAGTGTATTTCGTGAACAGTGTTTTGATTTCAAAATTGGTCAAAAATATAACTCTGGAAGTGAAGTAGACACGATTTTGTGAAAACTGATATCTATTTAATTCCCAAGGCGAAGTTCAAAACCATTGTTGAATTTTAGCTCCACTCTCCTTCACCTTGTGCCATACTATTCTAAGTTATGCAGAAAATTATCTTTGAGTATCAGAAGCACCCTAGAGCACATTGTATTACAGTTATCTTTGTCTAATTGAGTAGCTTCTCTTGATCTCTACTTAACTGCCTTGAAGGAATCACGCAGACTTAGAAAGACATAAATCACACAAATAGCTATAAATATTTTTGTCTTGTCAGAAAGTTAGAAAAATCAAATTTTTTGGGCAATGTTACAGAATTAATATCATATTTTGTATGAAAATGTTTAGAATGTAACAATAGGAAAATTTTGCAGATACTGATTGC
Source organism: Stenurella melanura (assembly GCA_963583905.1). Lineage (NCBI taxonomy): Eukaryota > Metazoa > Arthropoda > Insecta > Coleoptera > Cerambycidae > Stenurella > Stenurella melanura. The sequence continues at coordinate 20,701,072 of OY757316.1, forward strand.
TGGCATAACCACAGTTCAGGTTATCGATAGAGTCCAAAGATTGGAATTCATGTTTTTATAGATTACTTTTTCCGTTGTTTGCCAAATCCTATACAGAATATGTTTTATTATAATCGTATGCAAAAAAGAAATAATTCACTTTAAAATAGGAGCTGTAATCAAAGCAGAATTTCTAGTTTTTAAATATTTCTAAAGTCCCTTAAATTCATTCTAATTTAAATATCTTAAAAAACTTTATATTTTTTGAGTTTAGCAAGCAATTAAGCAATTCAACTCCCACGTAGTCTGCAAAATTAATAAAAGATGTTTTTTAGGCTTTGATGTTTCCAGCAGCTCATGTTTCATATTCATGACGGATTTCATTAATTAAGTTCAAAGTTCTATAAATAAAATTTATGAAGAAGTCCAATAATTATTCAACTTATTCAAGTTACAAGTATATGAATTCTTGAAGTATTTTAACAGTGTATGTGATAAGAACTTTAATTAAATATGTCGAATAAATAAAGTCATATTAAATAAATTATTTGAAATAGTGTATCTGGCTTTCAGTAAGACGTTTAGACTTGTAAATCCTAAGTACCAAACAATTTTTGCATATATTTATACTTCTTTAATCTATCTAGTCAAAAGAAAAAAAAAAGTGTCAATAGAAATTTTTAATACAGCTCATATACGTGCAGGTGTAGGATAGATTCGTATGCCATTAATTACGGGTCCACCCCTTTTTATTACTTTTATAAATGATTTCTCTAAGTAACATAAGCAATAGTGTATAAATATGATGTATATATTATAATAAACGAGTAGAAATTGTGATAGGGCGTGAACAACCACCAATAACTCGAAGAAGTTGCTTCGATTGCGGCATAATTTAATTGGTATTACTGATATTAATACAATCCAGATATATTATTTTTATTCAATAGTTTAATCACCTTAAGACAAGCTTAAAAGCATACCACTCCCTGAAAATGTAATGCAACGTAGAATAAGTAATATGGCAGTTGATATTTGTGACCAGTTAAGCGAGAAAGTCAATAAGAGCACACACATTCCTTTGTAGTTTGACGAATCAACTGACATTTCAGGTTGCCCGCAATTCGTAGCTTTTATACGGTTCGAAGTAGATGAGTGTATTATAGTAGAGATTTTATTCTGCAATGCACTTCCTACGACCACTACCGGTCTGGTTTGTATTTGTATGAAATTTTGTTAGAAAGCTGTGAATTATATTAAAGGTAAAGCCTTACAAAGTCGACTATTCCAAAAAATGTATGAAGATATGGGTTCACTTCACCAAGATCTCCTTTATCACACAAAGGTCAGGTGGTTATCCAGAGGAGAGGTATTGACAAGCGCTCTGGAACCCTTTTTTGTAACCCTGACTGATTGTTAAAACTAGCATATCTTGCTAATATTCTTACACATCTTAATAATTTAAATACGAATCTATAAAAATTATCCATGATTCATATCTCTAGAATCAATGAGGTTTAAATCATTCCCATCCGTTGAAATGATTGTGAAAGAGTCTTCAGTTGATCAAACAGTGGACGTTAGTTGTTACATTCCTAACATGGTTGTGGGTTTACAAAATAGCAACTATTGAGTTACTTTCCAGAGGAATCTCATGCTGGTGATGGGCAACGATGGACACTAAGTCCTCTTCTAGATAGGTCAGTAGAATTGACTGATCTGAATATAAGCCTATATGGGAAATGCTATTTTAAACACTTTTTATTCTTATATTTTTTCAAAAAGCTTATTTTACGAGATATTTGCATTTTTTGCTAAAAAGAATATATATGTATATATAAGAACATGTTGCGGCATGTTTGAGATTTTTAAAGTATTTTTCCCGTGATGTTTTTACATAAAGAGTCCAAATATCCCAAATTATCCAAAATTTTCTCATTTGGTCGATATTTTGAGCTTCGCTTACTGTACTAACATTATACATTGTATCCCTTTTCACTTCCATTCTGTAACTAGATTGACACACGTTGTATGGTTGTATACTAAAGTAAATAAACATAAATGATTGAATTAAACAGGTATACTATGTTTAAAATACAATATTATACACTAACACTAGTAAAAGACAAATGTTTTCTAACATGAAATCAGTTTTTGAATTGGAGACTGGTAAATGTTTTTAATTTACTCATATGTGAATTTACTTGTGTATATGTTATGTATATTGGTTGAATTACTTTTCACATATTCCGTTCCTTAATTATGAAGTTCGTATCTTTCTTAGTTTATTTTATACACCTCCACTTTGCCTTGTGTTTGTTGAATAAGACCACAAGTTTATTTACAATCTTTTACTGAACATTTAATTAATTTATTATATTCATAACTACTTTCTTTATATTCTCCTGACATTTATAATAAACTTCCAAATGAATGTCAAAGAGCAAAACTTAAGAAGTTTATTCATTAATTTTCAAAGTTAAATAAATTATACAGTAATTATCACCAATAAGAATTTAAATACAGCTTTTACTGAAAGAACACATTAAAAGTAATTAATACCTGGTAATTACTTGATGAAAATTACGTTTAATATTCAATTGTTAGCTTTTTCAAAGATATATACACACTAGTTTAAACCATAAGTGTCTCACTGCCCACAGAAGATATAGTATCTACGAGCAAACACAAGCAGATCCGGAATCTACAAGATTACCTAACAACTAAATTATATTCGTACAATATGTTAAAATATTTATCACTATATGGTTCATTTATAATAAATTATTGAAGAATGTAATATTTTTCTTTATGGGATTTTGCAAACAGCCGAAAGAAAAACTATCTATGAGAACTAAAAGAAAAACTATATGTAAAAATATTAATGAAATCTTTGCATTCTTTCGATTACTTGCATTTTAGTCGCCTCATTTTAGCATGAAAAACCTGAAAATCTTCAAAATTGAAGATACAGAGTAAACTGATTTCATTTTTGTTGTAAAGACTTCAGTAAGACATTTAGAAAAAACAGTAATTTTTATTTTTGGTCGGAAATGTTTGGTTTCATTTTTTGTCTAATAGTTGACCAATTTTGATGGCCAATTCTATTAAATTAATTTAAAAATTTGCTATCATACACAATATGCCATAAAATTAGACGAAAATGGTTAGTTGGGGGTTTTTGGGTCACTAATTACGAATCCGAGGTCTAATTTGGTAAATTCAAGATGGCGCGGTGGACCGAAAATAAAGTCAGTTTATCAGGAAAAACTCATATGTTTTCGTTTTTGGGCTGAAAGTGGGGGGTTTTCGTGGTCGGTGATAACGAATCCGATGTCCAATTAGAGTTTCAAAATGGTGGACAGAGCCAGATCCTCAGGAAAACCTTGCATTTTTTCTTTTTTAGGCTGGAAGTATGAAAACTACGAGGTTTTCCTGAAAAATATATTACTTTCGGTCCGCAATTTTGAATTTTCCCTAAATGGACATCAAATTCATTATCAGCGATAGTTAAACTCCCAAGGTTCCCACTTTCAGCCCAAAAAAGAAAAAATACAAGGTGTTCCGCATAAACTGACTGTTCTTCCGGTCCGCCATTTTGAATTTCGTAAATTGTACCTCGAATTCATAATCGGCGACCTCAAAAACTCCCGAGTACAGATTTTCAAGGGCAAGATATTCATTCTCATTTTTTTCTGAAAAATTGATCGATTTCCGGTCCGCCATTTTGAATTTCCCAAATTGGACTTCAGATTCGTGATCAGCAACACCAGAAATCTCCGAGTAACCATTTTCGTCTAATTTTGTGCCATATTGTGTATGTGCCATATGAATTTTTCAAATAATTTAATTAAATTGGCCAATTATTGGACAAGAACTAATATCAAACATTTCCGGCAAAAAATAATAGGTACTGTTTCTTCTAAATGTCTTTCTGAACTCTTTGCAACAATAATGAAGACAGTTGACCCTGTACTTTTAATTTTAGAAGTAAAATGCCAAAATGACGGGACTGTTTATATATTTTGTCAATAAAAAGAAAGAAATTCGGTTAACACTAACTAGTTTTATAATAGCCCAGTCGCGCGCCTATATTCTTGACTAAAGATGACGATCTCGGATGATTAGGTGTCGAGCTTGAGCTCTTTGCCCCAATCATCGCTGTAGACCTGGACCGGCCTCGGGCCTACTTCTTCGCCTATCCCCCCCGCAAATGCGGACGGTATTGGCGATGTTAACAAACCTCCCCTGGTCCTGGCTGTTGGACCCTGCCAGCTGGGTCGTTTCTTCTGGCGCTCTTCTGTCTTGGTCTTCTTTCTTCGCTGGCATGTATAGGCTCCCGGGAGCGTCTTTCGTCTGTCGTGAGAGGGAACGGCTGTTACCGAGCCCTCTCGGAGTTTGAAAGGGATCTGGGAGTGTTGACTGGTCGGAAGTCCTGGGTGCCAATTGGCATCATGTGCTCCAATGTCGTCGGAGGGAACTATGAACTGTGTAGCTCAGGATTGTGTTCGGCCAGAGACGCTTTCTTAGCGTCAGAGGTCGGCACGGGCTAGGGTAAGGGAACCGAGCTGGTTGTTTGCTTGGATCTTTTTGGTTGTCTGGTTGCGGTGTGGTTTGCAGATCGGACTGAAATAGATAAAGGGTTAGTTACACTTACCCATTATGCAGAATCTGGAGCTTCGGTCTCTTGTGCATCGGAGCGTCGTTGTCAGTCATTACAGATATTTGCCACTAGACAAATCGGAGGCGGATGATCTTTTTTCAATGAGTTCTTTGGATGGTAAGCAATAACATCGTGTAAAGATTGCATGATTAAACACTGCTTTCAGATGAATCAAACAATATATTATAAATACTCTACATATGTTTCGGCTTATTAGGCCTTTATCAAGAGTAATACATAGTGAATACTCACTATGTAAAACTTTTGATAAAGGCCTAATAAGCCGAAACATATGTATAGTATTTATAATATACTGTTTGATTCATCTAAAAGCTATGTTTATTTTACAATTAACCATTATTTTCAAGATGCTTCACAAGGTACCTACCACAAGTGCAGTTCAGTATATTAAAATAAAATTAAAAAACTATGTTCTTTTTTTGGTTGTAGAAAATAAAAAATGTACTTGGCGTGCGAAAAACTAACACGAATTAAGAAACTAAGAAATTATTTTAACGTATTCTCACCTTCCTTATATATGATAATCCGTAGGAAATGTTCGCACTTTTTTTGGTCTACGGAAAACTTTCGAGAAATATGTCTGTTTGACCCTTATTAACTTACATTTGCTTATGTTAATGTACTTAGTTTATAAACACTACTTCCGAAATTATTATAATTTCGTTATTTCAGAATTTGTGGAACAAATATATATAGATGTTATCGAAACTCAGAGAAAAAATGATTTAGATACATAAAACAAATTTAGTTATAAAGCAAAAGATACCACTTTTCAAATATAAAAAAATGTAATTCTAGATATTTTTTTAATAGGCAGGGAGGAAAGAATACTAAAAAATAAATTTTTGGTCCATAGGCAAGATTATTGTCGCTTTGTTTTAGGGTATAGTTGAAAACCCTAAGTTTGCTTACAAATTAGTGAACCTACATTTCCTTTAGAAAAATTGTTCGTTATGAAATTCTCTAAAATGAGCACCGATAGAGGTCGCTAGGTGCTATTATTAACTTGCAAATGGCTTCCAAAGCTTTCAAAACACGTTATTTTCACTATTTCTTTACTCAAAAATAACTGCACATAGAGGGCTAAAAGATCTTGAAAAATTTCAGCAAGATCGGTTTATTATTTTTGGGTAAGTAACAATCTATTTTTTAAATTCTTAATTAACAATTGTGCCATTTTTTCTAAAATCCATTTATAATTTGGAAACTCATTTAGAAAATTCAAACACCATTGAGAAATGATATCCGTTGGAATTTTTGAAAAATAGCAATTTTGGCCGATTTTATGAGGTTTTCTATGCGTGAACCTTTTTATATAAATAAACAACTTTAATAATAAATTTTGACGATTATTTTTCAATACTGGTAAACAATCAAGGACTGAAATATTTTTTTACTGAAAGTACTAGTATTAAAGTTCATCCTCTAAAAATTTGATCATTGTACGACGTATAATACGCTCTCACGAATTAAAAAAAATTATCTCGCCTCCTGCACATGCTAGGACAAACTTTCTTTTTATTCGCAAAAAAATAGCTTTTTAGATATGCAAGAGCAAAATCTCTAAAGGTAAAATAAACAAGATATTTGTTTATTTATGTTGCGATAAAATGGTTCACGCGTAGAAAACCTCATAAAATCGGCCAAAATTACGATTTTCAAAAATTCCAACGGGATGTCATTTTTCAATAGTTTTTTGAATTTTCTAAATGAGTTTCCCAATTATAAAAGGATTTTACAAAAAATGGCACAATTGTTAATTTTGGATTAAAATAAAAATAGATCGTTAATTACTCAAAAAGTAATAGACTACATTTTTAAAAAATACCAAGAAGAAAAGTTTTTGGTTTTTTATTTTGATGTTGTCAGTCTGAAAATGATGCAAACTTTAGAAGATCTTATTAATTACACTTCGGAAAACTCATAAAAGAATAAATAATTTGCCGTGTTGGAGATTTATAAACAAAATTGGCTACTCCTCCTGGGCTATAATGTCTCTGAAGTTATCAGTAATTATTTTCACATTTTTGTATCTATGCGTTATTTACCATTTTTTGCTTGTGTTGCACAAGCATGTATTATGCCTTTTATTGCAAGTGAATGGCCGCGAGCTAGTATTGTTATCGCAAAATAAAAACTTTTTACAACATTATTTTATCAGGTTTTCTACACTGGAAATGCAAAAATGCCAAACATTTATCTGCATAACACGGTAAAAAAATCCATTGGTTGTTGGGATTTTTATTGTGATTTTTTGTGCAATAACTTCCTCTGCGTAATTTTCGTGTTATGTGGTGCCTACGTTTAATTTCGTGTATTATCTATTGAATTTATTTTATATACGGTGTGCCTAAATTAGAGACACGTTGTTAACTACTCATTATTATAGATAATATGAATTTAATTAAATTGGAAATGTTTTAATTAAATTGAAACACTAAATTAAAAACTGAGATTTAACGTTTCGGTTTGTAAGAACCATCAAGCTATCAGAAGGGTTGCAGCTCTTTTATATTAGCAGCTAAGTCACGGATTTGGAGATGTTTTAACAGTTTAGGTCAACGCTTGCAAGTCAATTTTGAACCAGGTTTACTTGATTGTTATCTTGAAATATTGCCTACATAAGTAGTACCGATGACATTGTTGGTATATTGTTGGGTATATTGCCACTCAAAAACGTTTAAAAATGTTAATGAAAAAACCTCTGCGCCAAACGGATCAGACAGAGGTTGGTTCTTGAATGCTTGACAGTTTCAAAACGTCTCACGCCTAAAAATATGTAAACTAGAATAACGTTATAAACTAAAAAAATGAAAATGAAAGCTATTGGCAGTTAACGTTTCCAAAGAGAATCTACTTCCGTTCTCAAAACTGATTGGCCGTCAACCATAACAGTTCTTTGTTCATGTATTTCCATGATCACGTGAGACATTAAATTATATTTATCTTATTTTTACTTACTTCGTCTCTAAGAATAGACAACCAGCTAGTAAAAAAATCTATTGAATAATTTGAAACGCATCTATCCTCATTTAATGAAATAATCGCGGATTCTTTAAGTTTCCTTTTAGTTCCGTTGCTCTCTTTTTCTAAAATATTCGCCAAGTTCCATTTAATCCTGTGATTATTATCCCACGCGTGTTCACAAATTTTCAATTTTTCAAATTCATAAACCTGACATTCCCTTAAGACCAGTTGTGAGTTCAATTAATTCGCCATGTAGCAAACTCTCAAAATATTTATTAAAAATCTGAAATCCATTATCAGGTTCCTCCTAGTGTTATATTAAAAACAGCAAACATTTTTTGGAAAAGCTGTCAGAAAATCATTTTAACAATAATAATCTAATGGTCAGTTTTGATGTAGTAAGCCTATTTACAAATGTTCCTGTAGATAAAAAATTAGTAATAATTGCAACAAGATGGGAATTTGGCGACTAGAACGGGAAATTATTTTCGAACATACATATTTTAGTAAATGTTTAATTAATATACGCTCAGTTACAGCTAGGCAGTGACATAGGTTAGGTAGTATTATTACACTAGGTTAAAAGTAATCAAAATACTCATTGATTTATGCCAATATATCAATCATATATTAATAGTTTTATAAACATATTGTAAAATCTATGTTTTTTGACGATTTAAAATATTTCCCTTCAACTTTTTATTGATTTATATCTTACTTTTGTTAGGCTCAAAAGTTTGTAACGAGTTTAAGTGTTTATCACATTAATAACAACAATCAGAGGTTTGTATTATGAAATGCAGGCGTAATAGTAAATCCAATAAAAAGATAATACTGTGAGATCATTTCAGTTTCCATTTAATTTAAATTGCGAGCAAATATGCAACATAATACGCTCCGAATACTTTATATAGCTATATACCTAGTTTGGTATCTGTTCTGATTCTTACAATTATAATTACAGAGGTTCAAAATATTGATAATGTACACAAATAAAATACCAGTGAAGGTAAGTGAGCTAAAACACAACAGAATTAAAAAAAAAAAGCTACAGACAGACCGACAGACAGACAGACAGAAATTTTTTTTTCGCTCAAATTTAAAATCTCGACGTTTCATGACATTCTAAACCTATTTCACGAATTAAATTTTTGAAATTTTTTTTGCGATTACTATACTTCCAATCCACTACGTGGATGTAGAAGTAATAACACATTTTTAACAGCATTATCTACCATCATTGAATGTTTCAAATTATACATATTATACATAATTATAAGGGTAAGTATGAATAATAATAGTCTTATAGTTTAGATATAAATTTTATTTACAAGAAGGGTCACAATGGATCATTAATTTTATGCTATATTATATTTTTGAAAAATCATCCAACGATATAGTTTCAATCTCTCACTTTTAAATCATATAGGTTGGCTCCATTAATACATTTCAGCTTAGAAATGTAATGAGGGGACTCCTAAAATGTAGAATATAAATAAAATTATAATAAATTCACTGAAATTCACTTACCATATCGAAAATTAATAACTTTTGACAGGTACGCAAGATAACACGCCGGTTGAAAAACACAAATAAAACACTAAATTAAAGTCAGATCAATAAATCGCGAAATGTATAATAGACGAAAAACACCCAAAATTGACGTGACACGAAAAAAACCTTTAAAAAAGCACTACAAATTCTTTAAAAACTCGAATTAATCAGAAAGCACACAAATGCAAAACTAGGTCATTACCACCCAGGCAACTTTGGCGGCCATGTTGTGACGTCAGCTGCTACTGCTGTATTGCAATGATTTTCGTTTTATAAATAAATGTCAAATTCAAGAATAAGCGTAAATGTATGTTAGGAACGAACAAGGTATGTACTGAAGAGATAGCTGTTATGAATCTAGACTTGTTCTTTGATAGGAGAAAAGGCCGTGTTTGTATCACCGGCGACTTCGCCCAAAAATTGAAGAGTCAAGCATAATTGAGTAAGTTTTATATGAAATGTTAGATCTTTAGGCTGTTTACATTGCAATTCGCCACTTATTTTGTTACTGGCTTTTATTCAATTTTACATATTTTTCAGTCAGTTTCAGTCAAATCTTGCAAGTTTATTTCGAACTACTTCCATTTGATCCATTGCCTTGAAGTTTTGCGCGCATATGTAGTACCAATGACAATACATTTATCTGTTGACCATGACCCGATGCGGCAGCCAGAATAGTCAACTCACTATAGGAATCATCAATGGTTAATATTATACATACCTTGACCAAAACTGAAATAAGAAAATGCAAGTCTAACAAATTTTTAAAAGCAAGCTTTTATTAAAATATACTAGAACGATGAAAACTTTTTTTTTAGATTTGGTTTCGGCAGGGCCGTAGTAGACCCAGTGCGGATCAGTGAATGTTAACAAAGGTAAGTTAAAAATTCACTGGGCCCATTACGGTCATGTCCCCATCAAGTCACATAATATTTATTTTCTTCGTTTTAGTACATTTTAACGAAGTTTGTTTTAAAAAAGATTTTACAGTTAATAAGATTTACTTTCTTCGTTACAGGCCTAATCTCCCTTCCATTATATTATGTCTCGTTAATCATGGCACAGAATAACAAAACAATCAAAACGGAATTTTTCACGGACAAGAAGTTTCGCGCATTTCTAGACGCGCATCCAATTCGCCATATTCCTGGAATAACACAACAGATAATCCGGTGCTATATACAGAGTCACCAAATGTACAATCATTTTTGATGAACCAGGAATAAATAATTCTATACATTGTTTTATCATAACAGAATAATGTTGATGCAGTATATTTTGCAGCAAACAAATGTGTTTAGGAATTCAGTATTTTGAAAAATGAGAGGGTTGGTTACCTGAGAAAAATTATGTACTGAAATTAATGTTGTAGGTCTCAAAACATATTTTATTGAACATTTCAGTTCAGCGTATTACCAAAATAACTAATTAGTACCACTATTCAAATCACTTACAAAATACAACGGGATATTTACTACTATTTAATTAATAACTGAGCCCACGAGCTGTAGGCGAGTAGCGTAATCATATGAGTGAATAATGGTCATAATCGTGAATGTAATACTATGCTTTTTCTATACCTAATAAACAAATAAATTAGACTGAAATTTAACAACATTAATCGGTACTACTCATAAGAACTACAAACGTTGGAAAACGTAAACAAACAATATGGCTATACACTTGTTCGTCACTGTTAGCGAGTTGATTGTCAGCTCGCAGTCGAAATAAAATATCTTTGAATCAGTAAATCAGTGATATTTGTATTTGTGATTGGCCGAATGCGGTGAATTATGAATCTATAATTCACTAAAGTGAATTATAGGTACCATTTTTCACAACAAAATGCAAATAATTGTCATATAATTAAACAGGTGTAGAGAAAATATATAAATTTATTAATAAAACAAGATATACATGCAATTATTACACGACATATATAGGGATAGAGTCGATCGTATAGAGTGAAAATATGCATTTATTGTCTCATGAGATTAACATGACAGAGTTAAAGTAGCCATCTTCAACAGTTTTGTAGTAAAATATTGTAATGTCGTTAAAAGCATTTAAAAGATCCTCCACAGAATAGAATCAATTTTCTATTGCTGAGATCATATTAAAGAATTTTGTGAAATGACATTGTTTTACATTATATGACAATTTATTGTATAATAAGGCACTTTGATAAAACGGGTTGTTTTTATGAAGTTCATGTAGGTGTACGGCATTTTGCAAGTCATTCACGCCCTTTGTGTCATAATTATGTTTATTTACATGCTGTGTAATGCTGTCAAAATTTGTTTTTATGGAGCCTGTAACACTATATACATATGTAGAAATCAGACATTGTTAGTACTTGATCCACTTTTTTTTACAAAATTAGTACAATAAAATGAGAAGTTCAGTAGTAACATAACAAGACAACTTTTAGAAAATTGAGAGACAGTTATTTTTTATTTTATAAAGTTTCTTGAAAATAATTGAAAAGTATATTCTACAAAATTGAATTACAAAGTCCTTTCTAAATGCGGACCCGACTACAATAGTACAGAATACGCCCCTGATCTGTATTCCAACAAGATGGACGATTCTAGAATTAAACTATATATAGACAATGCTGAAAGATTCCCTTCTGATTGTTTTATAATTTTGTGATTATAGTCTCTTGATTACCTTCAAATTATTGTAAATATTTGCCATTCAACATTACAAACAAAATACTCACACTAGTTATGTATGCAGTATAGTAGGTAATTAACTTGCATGAATATAATTGCCTTATTTACCTTTCCCCCAACCAGATTTTGTGTACATCCCTGCTATAATAATTTTCGTAAAATCCAGCCTCATCTTCAGTGATTAATGTAGCGGAATTTCGACGGGTATTATGAGTTGCATTTAAGTGTTTGACATCCTGTCAGTCACGGTATTTAATGGCTATCATCGCAATATTAAGGTTAACATGTCACAGATCATTAATTATTTGGAGGCTTGCTACATTTCTTTATTAGATTTATTGAAATATCAACTGGAAAGTACTTCAATTTATTAAAACTTTCGTTTCGGAAATTAGTCAGGGATTAATGTTTATCCTTGGATTAAAGCGTCTTCCTGAGAGAATCTTGTTATTTATGAAACATTGAAGTATAGAAATATAGACCATTTTAATTTAACATTTGATTTATGTTATGAAACATTTTTGTATTAAGTATTTTAACTGTTTTTTTCCTGAACATAGATACTGAATTAACATAAATAATAACAAAAAATACCAAAAATGTCAGTTACTGACAGTTAATTTTTTGTTTTTCCTCTAGCTCTTTGGCCTTGGAAACTTGTCCTTTAGCCAACTGACAGTTAAGAAAGTCTTAAAATTGCAGGTAATACTACTTGCTTATTTGGCAAATATGTCTTTTAAAACGGGAATGTCTCCAGAATCTTTAAAAGTGGGTAAAGTAGAACTAATATTTAAGAGAAATGATCCTCACTCTTTAGAGAATTGTAGGCCAGTAACTATCCCATTTAGTTCAATTCTGAACGTTCGTCTTTAAGAATGGTAGTTCCACGGGGCGCAATATTAGGCCCTATGTTATTCATATTATATATTAATGAGTGCGATTGGATGTTACGTAATAATTTCCTTTTAATGTGTACTAAGAATCCTTCTGTAATTATTTCAGATCCTATGCATAATGTGTTAGAAAGTAAATATAGTAATATTGTACAAATGGTATCTACATTTTTCAGTCAACATTAGTTGTGCTTCAATGCAGATAAAACTCAGTTTCACAATGGATAGAAAAAATGTGAGTCTTTTTCTTTTCAGGTTAATGAGTCGATAATAACAATTTGAAAAAAGTTGTCCGCGGATGGTTTTCTTCCATTATCTCCATAATAGATCAAGGTGAAATGCAAATATCTATATGCATCAGTTACTAGTAACCATCTCTTCATTATGGCATAGACAACGATATAGGTTCCTACTTGGGGCAGTCTACCGTTTGAGCACGGCGAGACACTTGTATTAAACATGTATGTTTCCTCCTCTCATTGACTTTATTACGTTTATAAATAAGGACATTACTTTACACTACTGGCGCAAAGGTTTACCCACGTTAAACTGTTTCACTACATCACTTCTCTTTTCTTTCATTCATTTAATTATGGAAATATTAATTATCTAGACATAAAATATTCGTCGATTTATTGGTCGATTTGTTCCCAATTTTACATCTCGTATATTTATTTAGTTACCATACAAACAGTTTATTCAGCTAAAAAGACAGGAGCTTGAAAATTTCTGCCAGCCATCACAATTCACATTGGCCAGCTTAAGTCGAATCATTTATTTATTTATTTATTTATTTTATTTATTTTATTACGGCAACAATTTACAAGTTGTACATTTTTTATAATTATCTAGTTAATCTATTTATTATTAATTTATAATTCAATTTATTAACATTACGTGTTATGACACCTGAGGGGACCTCGTGTTGTGTCTAGCAGTATTTAACATTTTGTTCATGCATTATTATTATTATTACTATTTTTTTAAATCTTTTTACATTGTGGTTGCATTTTCTATTACGATTTATAGTTATAATATAATATAAAGACATAATACAATATAATACAATATAAAGTGAAATAATTAGACAGAGGAAGACAAGGAGAATTTATAATTAATTATATTTAAAATATATTATTTTTATTTTCGACTTGGTTAGTTACAAGAGTCGGTAGTTACGGGGGATGGATTTGTTTTATTATTAGGCCAATAGTTGGAGGAGTGTGGTGTAATTGTCTGTTATATACTTTTTACATGTCCTTTTGAATTTCTTTTTATTATGGACTTTAATATATTCAGGTAGTTGGTTGTATAGTTTAATTCCATTGAATTTGATTTGCTTCTGACATATTGTTTTGTTGTATTTTGGAGTTTGATACGAGTTTTTAGATCTATTTCTTGTTTCATATTGGTGCTTTACCGGCGATCCAAATGTATGTTTCTTGTTGTGAGTATAAACTATAGCCGCATGCATATACAAACCCTTCACACTTAGTAATTCATTATCAATAAATATATTTCCACAGTTGTCTCTACTTTTCCTGTTAAAAATTGTCCGTGGTATATAATTTTGTGTTATCTGAAGAGGCTGGAGGGTTGCACTGTAGGCTGATCCCCAGACGCTAATACCATACCTAATTAGGGATTCCGCTAGGCTGTTATATGTCACTAGGAGAGTCTTTCTATTTAGTATACTTTTCAGGTTATAGAATTTATATATTAATTTTCTTAGCTTCCCGTTTAAATATTTAATATGATTATCCCATTTTAGGTGATTATCGAAAATAACGCCGAGGTATTTGATAGTTGTGGTATTTTGAATGTAAGTATTCGTTTCTCTATCTATAAGAATATGTTGTACCGTTTGGGGTAGTCCTGCCTTCGTTGGAGAAAAAGTCATGAATTTAGTCTTTGCTATATTCAGTTTTAATAAATTGATATCTAGCCAGTTTTTGACTTTACTAATTGCCTCAGCCGCCTTTTGTCGCGCTAAGTTCCAGGTTTCTCCCGAACATATCAATACGGTGTCATCTGCGTATGATATGATGTTGCATCCAAAGTTTTTGTTCAGTAAGCCATTGATAAAACAGCAGGAATAAGGTAGGACCTAAGACTGTCCCCTGTGGAACTCCAGTTTTTATTATTTTCCTAGTGCTAAGAGCGTTGCCAATTTTTACTTGCTGGGGTCTATTTGACAGATATTGTTTTAATAAGTTGTAGGCAACACCCCTAATTCCCATCTTGTTTAGTTTTACCAGTAACTGGCTATGCGACACCGTATCGAAGGCTTTTTGTAAATCCAAAAAGATAGCTATGATTTTTTCGTTCTTTTCAAAATTAGTTGTAATTTTATCTGTTAGTAATTGGAGAGGATCTTCTGTGCTTAAGTTTTTTTGGAATCCATACTGATTTTTTGAGATAATTTTATTTTTCTCAAGATATGAACGAAGCCTGTGGACATTTTTCGAAAATTTTTGCGACATTATTAATCAACGATACTGGACGGAAATTTGTCATGTAATTCTTGTTACCATTTTTATAAATTGGAACAACTATGCTTCCTTTAAAGGCTTCAGGTATATCTGCGTTTTTGAAGATAAGGTTGATAATATGTGCTAGAAGTTTACAGATGTGAGCCGATAGAAGTTTTAGTGTTTTTAGCGTTATTCCATCTTTTCCTGGAGAGGAGGAGTTTTTGAGGGTGCATATTATATTTTTTATTTCATTATCATCAACGTCTTCCAGGAACATGGAGTTTAGATGCTGGCTTGTGTTGTCGTTTAAGGTCAGATTTTGTGCGTGAAATTAAAGTTTTAAATAAAATATTTGCTGTTAAGTATTAAGTTCGAAGCACTCTTTTGTGTCACATCTCTCGTGCTCTCAGATACTAGCAAACTTTTGTTAACAATTAATTAAAAGTTAAACTTTGTCTCTAGCAGTCCTATCATGCAAACAATAATTTAATGCTAACAAAAACGCGTCCTAGAATTGAAATTATAATGGATGGTGTAGAAAACAATTAGTTGCATTCACACACGAGCACTGCAAAGCGAGAGATTTACCACTTGAAATTAATCTTTAAAGTTGTTTTCATGCCACTGTTAGCATCTCTAATTTAATGCCATAAGATAGCTGTGGATATATAGTGGAGCGAAATTGAGAATAAAAGTCTCTCCGTTCTCGAGAAAAAAAAAATTGGCGTAGAACCAGTTCAGACCTTATAGGTTTTATAAAGTGAACAATTTTACATAAGAAATAACTATTTACGATATTTTTTTGTGGTACTGACATTTTTTATTTCGAAAAAACTTCAGAAATTGGTTGTTTAGAAGATTCGTGTTTTTTAAAATTAACATCCTCATATCTTCAAATCTAATTGGGCTATCGATCTGATTTTTTTTTTAAATTCAAGTACACACCCAAGCGCTTCCAACGGTGTTTTTGTTTATATCAATTATTGTTTATTATTTTCTTTAAATAACAATGAACTTATTACTTCGCAAAGAATGCACTCATATTTTCACTAAGCGACAAACTTTTTTATTTTTGCAAATTATCATATACATGTAGCGGTGCAATTGAAGCCAAGATATGGGACAAGTTTTTGAAAAAAAAATTTTTCATCTAGGACTTATAGTTTTTTATTTATGAATATTTTTGTAACGCAGTAGCTATGTACACCGGCAGGCGTATGACTACCGGTATCCAGTACTGCGTCCGCACGAACGGAGCGCTAAATATGATTGTGCTGTCGTAATAAAATAATGTGAATTCGTATACATCGTGGATGTTGTTGGGTGTAATACAATTTTCTGAAGTTACTTTTAAAAGAGTTATTATTTATTCATAATGGAGTGTATTATGTTATCATTAATATCTAGTGCCAAGAAAAGACAAGATGACTGTGGAAAACAAATTCTACTTCAAAGCGCTGGTATTTTGAGTGGGGAAATTAAAGTGAAATATCACGTAGATTGTCGCTAAAGTTATACAAGTCAACAAAATATGACTGCCCAGTCGACTAGTGGTCGAACCTCTCAAAGTGTAAAACCTATTTCTGTAACACGTCACTCTAATTATTCTCCTTACAACATCCGATCTATGTGCTTGATTTGCAATAAAAGTGAAACAGAGAACAAACGACAATTAGTATCAGTACAAGCAGGTAAATCCATTAAATCTTATGTAAAAATCTGTTATAAGTACTTTTAGGAGCCGGAGGGTCTACTTATGCAAAAATTATGTACGCTGCAGAACAACGAGACGATATAGGTATGATTGCCAAATTAAGTGGCTATGAAGATATATTTGCATATGATGCAAAATATCATAAGAGCTAACAATAATCCGGAAACTACACACTTACCCGATAACTTTGACAAGTTTAACTCGTCATCAAGTAGTAGCGATTTTAAAGAAAATTTCAAATTCAACTGCTCTTCGGAAATACTGATTCTTCTCAGAGTAGCATCGATCCTACGCAATTCAATGCATACATTTGATTTAAAAAGGCAGGGATTTCCCGCACCGGGTGATATTAATAAAGCAAAGTTTGAAAATCAGGTTCCAAATATGTTACTTCTTTTCATACCTTGGTTAATAGATGGTAAATTATTTGCGGAGTAAGCAGTATTCTATTCAAAGTTATACTGAGTTTTACTTTTTTTGTGTATTGTGATTTAAATTCTAAAAAAAATTTTAACAATATGTACTGAAATTGCAGATGTATGCATCAGTTAAAAATATGGTACTCCAGTAATGATCCAAATCCGCTGCTTGAAGCTACCGAAGGTTGGGGGTGGACTTTAATAAATGATTGTTGGAATCCTGTTTTTTTCAAATCAAAAACCTATTCCAGATATTGTACGACAATGTTTAAGCCTTTATTGTTCTGATAAAAATTGCAATAACAAAAAATGTAACTGTGTGAAAGAAGGTCTAAAATGTTGTAAGCAGTGTAAATGTGTGGTATATGCAATAATTGTGCAGAATGTATGGTTGAATTTGAGGATGATGAGGATTTTTTTTAACTATCGCTAAAATTATAAAAATTATAAAACAATAAATATGTATGTTAAAATGACCTGTGATTAAAATTTATACTTTCTACTTAGACAATATTATATTTATGTATTAAGCTAGAAGGGTAGTTCTTTTGATTGGTTCTCCAATAATGAGTATTTTAAAGTGTTTACCTGATTAATGTATTTGCGTGACCATATTTAGGCTCCAATATACACAAAATAGATCATTTTATATTAAATAAAAGTGTGAATTTAAACAAATTATTTTCGACATACTTTTTTACTTTAAAATGCTAGAAATTCTGTCATGTAATTCAATACTTCGTCAGTAATAACTAGAAGAGTAGTTGTTTTGACTGGTTCTCCAATAACGATAAAGTATTTATACCTAACTAATTAGTATATTACCGAGACCAGTTTAGGCACCAATATTATACAGAAAATAGGTAATTTCATATTAAACAGAAAAGTTTATAAGTTGAAATTTGCTTAATACCTAAATAATATTTTCTAATGATTAAAGTAAATAAATAAAAAATAATTACTTTCTACTTGTTTCCAAATTTTTGTCTATATTAGTCGTAATATTTCATATTGCAGTGACAATCACGCGCCTTCCGAGTGTATGCCATATGTTACTGCGTCACAAAAATATTCATAAATAAAAAACTATCAGTCCTAGATGAAAATATTTTTTTTCAAAAACTTCTCCCATATCTTGGCTTCAATTGCTCCGCTGCATGTATATGAAAATTTGCAAAAATAAAAAAGTTTGTCGCTTAGTGAAAATATGAGTGCATTCTTTGCAAAGTAATAAGTTCATTGTTATTTAAAGAAAATAATAAACAATAATCGATATAAATAAAAACACCGTTGGAAGCGCTTGGGTGTGTACTAGAATTTTAAAAAAAAATCAGATCGATAGCTCAATTAGATTTGAAGATATGAGGATGTTAATTTTAAAAAACACGGATCTTCTAAACAATCAATTTCTGAAGTTTTTTCGAAATAAAAAATATCTGTACCACAGAAAAATATCGTAATTGCCCATTACAGGTCCCAAATAACCTACTCTACAAAATCTATAAACTTTCATCTGGTTCTACGCCAAAAAAAATAAACGACACATTCCTGGGTCGATTTCGCTCCTCTAATAGTCAATGTGAAGCTTACTTCGTGTTCTAGTTGATAAGAGAAACAATAGCTCGACTTGCAGAAGAAGAATTCATGTAGTTCGCAGCCTGAGCTTCAGGTCTTGCTAAACTGCGGTGTAAATTGACCGTGAACTAAATTCTCGAATTTTAATAAAAGTTGTAGTTTGTGAATTGCAGTGACATGCATAAAAGTATTTCTAAATTATTTTGTTGCACTACTTTTAGAATGTCGAGATTTCAAGTTTGAGCGAAACCAATTTCTGTCGATCCGTCTGTCTCTCTCTTTTTTTGTGCTCATTACTCTGATATGGTTTAAGAGATTGGTATGGAAGTAGTGATTCATTAGGCAGCGTTTCTTATGGGCTACGTTGCTTTACAGGGAAAAATTTTATACTAAAGAGGTACAAGGTAGTATTGCAAAATAAAATATAATGAAGATGATATTGCTTACATATTCAATATTTTTTATTGTTGTAATCATGTCGTAGCTTCTTTGAGTGATGTCTTGGTAACAGAACATTGAACGTGAAGTATCATAGGTTTTCATCTATTGAAGTGTTAGCAGCATTCCACAGGGCTCTGTTTTGGGCCTGTTGTTATTTATAATTTACATCAGTGACATTTGTCAAGATATACAAAGTAATGTCCACCTACGTTGATCTTAAACTGTTTGCGTCTAATAACTCGGAAGGAGACTGCCATCGATTAGAATACGATCTCACAAAAATGAAGTCATGGTGTGAAAACAGTAGGCTAACTTTAAATATATCAAAATGTAATGCGATGACCTTCACGAGAAGAAATAACTCTATAAACTTTTCCTACAAAATAGACAATGATATGGAAACTAGATGCAATCAATTCAAGGATCCTGGAGTCATCTTTGACTCAAAATTAACTTTTACTGCACACGTAGGTCACATAATTGCTAATTCCTACAGGAACCTAGACTATATTATACGAAAATCAAGGCACTCAAAATATTTCCACACTTTTTCTCCTATTTAATGCGTTTGTGTGGCCAAAACTGGAATACGGTGGTATTGTCTGAAATCCACAATATAATGTTCATATCTTTAATTTGGAACGGGTTCAGAAAAGGAACGTTAAATATCCCCCTCCAAAGCTGACGTAATTTATCCTCACAGAGGCACGCGATAATTTGACTTATTAGCCAGATTTAATCTAAATGGCTTAGGGTCCATTTTTCTGTTTTGTTCCCATACAAACTGTCACATATTCTTAGTACCATACATTTCAATGTTCCATCTTTTCAGACTCGCTCATACATCCTATTCTACTTAGCTACTCTAAGAACAAATGAACTAAAATCTTCTCCTATTCACAATATGTGCTCTAACCGTTTAAGCTATTAGTCGAACCTTGATATGTTTAATTATAATACTAATAATATAAAGCAATGTATTTTAAATCACTCTTAAATTAACCTTTAGTTCCTATTGCATAATTGTTTAGTTTAAACTATCTTATCACATTACTTTGCATTTTCTATTTTTAATTAATAAGAATTATTTGCTGTAAAATATTTGGTTATAAGTTTGTACTCTGTACTGTCTGCATATTTATTTGTATATTTCCTGCCCTGTAATTGGATGAACATCTGTCTGGGCAGCTGTATTCATAAAGTAAAATATCTTACACACGAACATATGCACAAATGTTAAGTACTTATTTATGTTTTAAAAGATTTTAATGGTTTTTCTGTATTTGTTTTAGGTATTTTATTATAGTTTTATAAAAGCATTGTGTCTCATGGAGAGATGTTCCATGGAGCGGCGCAGAATTAAATCATTTTTGACTAGTGCCCAGATTAGTGAAAGCGTAGGAAAATTCATATCTGTGTATATATAGCAATCTCCTAAATGTATAAGAAAGATAACGTCAAAAACTAATTTTGGAAATGATTCTTATTCTTAATTTTTGTCTTACAAATGTTAATATTCATCGATAGAAATGCCACAGAAAATGATGCCATATGAAATAAGAGAACCAAATACTGCGTGATAAAGAATGTTTAAAGTGATAATATTTGTGACTACATTTACCACTGCTCTCAAACTGTAGCATGCATCTCTATTTAATACTAGAATATGATTTTTCTGATTCATCTGACTGTTAAAGGTAAAACCAGGCGAATTAATTTTGCCTGCCAGTCACATTGAAATTTACCGAATTAATACACACTTGTTCTTATTCTCTAGTTAAAATTCACACAATACATCTCGTCAATATCAATTTTAATTCTACTTGAAATACACCAGTCATTTATATTCTCCAAATATCCATTTACTATCTACAAAATCTTTGACTAATCTTTTTTTTTTATAATAGGTACAGTTGTCAGCAAAGTGTTGCTGATAATTCCACCACATTTGAGCTTACATCATTTATATAGAGCAGAGAAAATATTGGATCAAGGATTGTTCCTTGAGGTACCCCACTCTTATTTTTAATCCACTTTCAGTGCGAAAAATATTTTTTCTTAGAATAGTGCGTTATTCTCTACAGGCCTATAAAAAATAACAATCTTGTCTTTTTTAAAAATCCCAAACCAGCCATCTAACAAACTATCTTTAGTAAAATTTTCCGCTGAATCCGAAAATGATACAATGAAAAAATTTTGACGTATAGATTACACCCTCAATTCTCCCACAAAAATTCAAAAATCCAAACTGACGATCCAACCCACCTATCTTCAGTAAAATTTTCCGCTGAATCCTAAAACGACAAAACAATATTTTTCTAAAGTACGGATTCCCTCCCCCCATACACCCTCAATTCCCCCCAAAAATAAAAAAAATCCAAACTAACCATCCAACCCACCTATCTTTAGTAAAATTTTCCTCTGAATACAAAAACGATAAAAATAAAATTTTCTGACGTATGGATTCCCCTCCCCCATGCCCCCTCAATTCCCCCCAAAAATTGAAAAATCCAAACTGGTCATCCGACCCAACTGTCTTCAGTAAAATTTTCCGCTGAATCTTAAAACGGCAAAATAATAATTTTCTAAAGTACGGATTCCCTCCCCCCATACATACTCAATTCCCCCCAAAAATAAAAAAATCCAAACTAACCATCCAACCCACCTATATCTTTGGTAAAATTTTCCTCTGAATGCAAAAATGATAAAATTAAAATTTTCTCACGTATGGATTCCCCTCCCTCATGCACCCCCAATTCCCCCCAAAAATTGAAAAATCCAAACTGGTCATCCAACCCAACTGTCTTTAGTAAAATTCTCCGCTGAATCCGAAAATGATAAAAAAGAATTCTGGCGTATGATTCCCCCCCACACACCAAATTACACCCTAAAAAAAACAAAGTGAATTCACTTCAGAAAATTTTTATATTATCATTTTCTGATTCATCGGAAAATTTCACTAAAGATGGGTGGGTTGGATGGCCAGTTTGGATTTTTTTAATCTCTGGTGGAAATTGAGGGTGTTTGTGATGGGAATCCATACGTCAGAATTCTTTTTTTATCATTTTCGGATTCAGCAAAAATATTTACTAAAGATGGGTGGCTTGGATGGGCAGTTTGGTTTTTTCAATTTTTGGGGGGAATTGAGGGTGTATGGGGGTAATCCATACGTCAGAAAATTTTCATTTCGTTATTTTCGGATTCAGCGGAAAATTTTACCAAAGATAGGTGGCTTCGATGACTAGTATGGATTTTTTTAATTTTAGGGGGAATTGAGGGTGTATGGGGGGAATCCACACATCAGAAAAATTTATTTTGTAATTTTCGGATTCAGCGGAAAATTTTACTAAAGACAGGTAGGGTCTCGTCTAAAAAAACACAAGATTTTTTTTTGTAGGCCTGTCTAATCGTCGTACTCCATAGTATAGTATTATATTGTGAATTTAAAAATTCGGGCTGTTGTGATAGTTTAAATAGATAATTTACATCATGCCTTCCAATTAACATAAAGTAGTAAAGCGATAAACATAATATTAAACATAAACATAAACACCACACATAGTAGACAACCCCCAAATCCAAAACCTCTCATAGACATATAATAATAATTAGTATCGACGTTCATCACATCGCTCGCATTATCAACTATTCCTTTGTCGGTCCTTTTTTATGATTTCCAAACTGACTTTAGATAAACTATACTCTTATTTTAAAACATGCGTATTTAATACCACCAAACGCAATAATATAAATTCTCTAGCGTAGCGGGTCAATAAAAATTGTCTACAGAAGATGACTCACAATTGTGCATTTTTACTATGAAACTATAAACATAATATCTGGATATTGGTAGTAGACAACTTTTTTTATTTCAGTCTGATGCAAATTCGTACGTAATTGAATAAAAAGTGAAGCAATTAATAATGAATAATTATATTAAGAAGCTATTTTGACCGTTTTTGTACAGATGCAGACGTGCCAACCGTAGCAGCCCGTTAATTAATCAATTTATCCCAATTAGTAATTCACTTTGCAAATCCCTTAAATCAATACGGTAACTCGATCTGGGCTGCTGCTTCATGGATATCCATTTATTCATTTTCATTTTTATCTCTGTTAATCACACGCCATCTGGATACTAAAATTTATTGAGGTAGATTGAGCTTTATTGGCACAGTTACGTAAGCGAATATGTTTCATATTTGAACTCCGATACGATTGGTATCTTAATGCTTAGAGAAGCTTTTGTGAACGGAATCTAAACTTCTGTATTACAGTAACGTTATCAATAATTGCAGTTATGGCTTGCAGAATAGAAAGGCGATAGAATGTTAAATTTTCCCTAGAGATTACTATACGATCAGTAAAGTTCAACTTAGATATTAATAACACTACGACGGCTTAAACTTGACCAACATGGAAAGCTGAATTACGTTTAAATATTTAATATCAAATTATTTATTTATTTATACTGCATACAAACAGACGTTGTCCACTTACATGTATACAATTAGGTAAAAATATAAATATACAGGAATAAACCATATACAGAAAATATTAACTAAAACGAATTAAAACAGATTAACATACAAAAAGTAACATATAAGCTGTATATCACAGATGGGGTATAGCTCGTTTTTATTAGTATTAAAAATATGTATATCGCAGTTTCTTAGAAAATTGTTTACAGTAAGTAAATAATTATCAATAGGGGAATTTGTTTTACATATCTTGAATACATTATCTCTAAGTCTTAACCTAATATCTGGTATGTTTATGTTTATGGCTGATAATATATTTGGTGCAACAATGTGGCCATGTAACACGTTAAAATTGAACACAATTTGGGCATTATAGCGACGTTTACTTAAGAGTGTTATGTTGAATTCAACTCTGTCGTTCATATGATATTATAAAAAGGATATGTGCCATGTGTTTTAAGATACATGAACCTTAAAAAAATGTTTTGTATTTTTTCTATCAGTGTGTGTGAGAGCCCTAGAATTCCAAATAATACAACAGTATTCTAGTCTGGAACGCACATTTGAATTATACAGTATTATGGATGTTTTATCACTAAAATCTTGACTGGCTCTAAGGATGAAACCGAGTTTTCTGTAGCATTCAGCCGTTAGCTTTTTGATGTGGTCATTAAAAGTAAAGTTCTTAGTGAATACTATACCCAGGTCTTTAATTTCCTCTAACAGTTCAAGTTGAACACCATTCAGAGTATATACTCCTATCAAAGGGTTCTTCTTCTAAATATTGTCTAAATGTTATTTGTGGCATTATCTTAATTTTTTTCCTTCTTCAATTCTTTGGGACTTCCAGCCACATGTATGTTTTCTTTTAAGCAGTAACATACTGGTTAATTGTGATATATTTTGTAGACTCCCCTCGCACCGCTTAAAAGAAAACATACATGTGGCAGGAAGTCCCAAAGTATTGAAGAAGGAAAAAAAAGGTTCATCTTCCTTGTGTAGGATAGGACTTACATTTAGTTTCATTTAAATCCAGGTCATTATCCTCACAGAAATCAGAAATGGTATTGACATCATATCGGAGCAAATCCAAATCTTCATTAGATCTTATCGTGAGATAGATTTTTAGGTCATCTGCATATAGCAGAAATTTGGAGTACTTAATATAATCTGGTATGTTGTTAATGAAGAGCACAAAGAGCAGTGGTCCTAATGTCGAGCCCTGGGGTACACCTGAGGTAGAAATAAAGGTATCTGAATTGTTATTGTCAAATCTCACAAAATTAGGGCGGTTGGTTAGATATGAGTTTAGGAATTTCAACAGGTTGTTGTTAAAGAAAAAGGACTTTAGTTTCTTCAGCAGGATATTATGATTCACTCGATCAAACGCCTTTGCTAAGTCAGTGTATACCGTGTCAATTTGATACTTGTTTATATCTTTGGCTGTATACTCGCAAAATACCGACAAATTTGTGGCGGTGGATTTCTTGTTGACAAAACCATGTTGTTCTTCCACAATTATTGGCGATACATGCGAGTACACTCTGTTATGTATCACGCACTCAAACATTTTAGATGGCAACGGCAGCACCGTAATAGGTCCATAGTTTGTTATTAAACTAGTAGTGCCAGACTTATGTATGGGAGTTATGCGGCCAATTTTAAACTTATCGGGAAAAACATTGGTTTCTAGGGCTATGTTAAAAATAGTCTGTAGCGGCAACGCAAGCTCGTCAGCATGTGTCTTAAAGAAATAGGAAGGCAGCGCCATCCATACCTATGGCGGCTTGGGGTTTCAAGGACTTTATTGCATTTCTATTGTGCTTATGTCATGAATGTTAAGGTTATCCAGGTTATAATCTTTGCATTTTGGATCCTGCGGTGATGGAGTACTACTGCTATAAATAGATTCAAAGTAGTGTGCAAATGCATTGGCAATATACTTTCCATTTTCAAGAGAACCGCCATTATACGAAAACCTAGGTGCAATACCTGAGTTTTCTTTTAAATTTTTGATGTAATTCCAAAATTCCTTTGGGTTATTATTTCTATCGCTTTCTATATTTAGGATGTAATTTACATGAGTGGTTTTGATTAGATGTTTAGTTTCCTGTCTCAGGTCACGGAACTTTTGTATGTATTCTGGGTTTTTTTTCCATTTCTTGACATACTGCTCTTTGATTTTTATCTTTTGAATAAGCTCTGTAGTAAACCAAATGGGATATTTTTTTAAATTTGAAGGTTTCTTGTGCGGAATAGTTTGATCTAATATAGGATATAACATATTGTAAAACTGATCAGTACATTCGTTCGAGTTATTCGATGTGATGATATCTTCCCAGTTACACTGACTTAGCATCTGATATAAACTGAGGTAGTCACCCTTTTTGAAGTTATAATTATGGAAATTTCCAACATCGTTATCACTAATAGTGGTTTTACTAATATTGAGATCCTGATCTCTAATGGGGGATGATACGGATCAATATTCACTACAGGGGTTTCTGACAGCGATACTTCTGCTTCAGTCAGATTTGTTAGGACTAAATCAAGTGTATTATGTACATGGTTTAAAACATTACTTATTGTGTATAGATCATACTTGCATAGGATACCCCGTATTAATTTGGCCTTGCGGGACCCATTTTCAAAATCGTAAGAACTGACATTGATTTCAGGAACCTCCAAACCTGAGTGAAAATCCTCATTTTCAAACGAGTCCAGAAGTCTCTCATACACTGACAGATTAGATCCCGATTTAATACACAAACAGCAAAATGTAATAAAACTCTTTTTCATTTTTATCGTGACACATAACCACTGAAAATCAATATCGTCGCTCCGACGTTGCTTGATAGTGTATTTTCGTAAAAATCATAGTCATTACACAGCCACACACAAAAAAAAATTCTTTCTGGCCTGGGGATCTGATTATGTTACTATATGTTTTTGGGGTCGTTGAATCTGAATCCGAGGTCTACTTAACTGCATCACATCAGGATTTTGCCATAACCTCAAAAAACCCATAATTTAAGCGATTTCGACATCTCCTCACATAAATCTCTCTAACTTTTTCTAGACAAAAATTACTCCCACTTTTTTGTACTCTATCGATTGTAAATTGAATTTCTAATCTGATGATGTGGGGCACGGTATTTCCCAGAGCTTTTTAAGTGATATATGGGCCGCCAAACTGAGAGGTCTGAGGATTTCGCTTCTCGAGCGACACGGCCCAGCTTCAATGGCCATTTCTACCAAACGAAAGGTAGCAGAAATCTGTAAAAAATTAGGGTTACGTAGAAAGACATAAGAAATCGATTGGCGCAAATCAGAGGTTGGTGCGCGTCTTGGTTTTCGAGATATAGCCATTCGAAATCACCGGAAGGTGAAAATTGAATTGTTTTACCGCTTCCCGAGGCTACATCTCGAAAACAAAACGAGATACAGAGCTGCGGTTTACGCAGTTTTTTAAGATTTTTGCTGTCACTTTCCTTTTGCAAAGTTTCTAAGGTAAAGAAATCTAGAAAATTTAGAGGTATGTAGGAAGGCGGGAGAAATCGAATAGAGTAAACCGCAACTCTCGTTACGTTTTCTAGATATAGTGTCGGGAGGCGATAAAAAAATTCGATTTCACCTTCCAATGACTTCGAGTGGCCATATCTCGAAAATCAAGGCACGCTTAAATTATATGGATTTTTCGAGGTTATGTCAAAATCCTGATGTGATGGAGTTAAGCAGACCACGAATTCGGATTCAGCGACCCCAGTAATTTATAGTAAGCATGAGCAAATTGGTTTTGTCTAAAAATGCTACTAGGGATACTCACATTTATATCTTGATATGAGTCCAAAAGTACTTGTGTTGTATCTACGAGTGTTTCTTTAATTTTGCGTATATTGACATATCGTTAATGCACTACTTGAGACTGAACACAGCCACTAATTAGCCCGAATGCCTAAGTAGCGAATAAAGGAAATTTCCCATGTGGAATTCCTAACAGTTATGGCTAAATGACTTGTTCAAGTTGATTACTGTCCACTATCAAACTATCGTTATGATTCCTGTATCCCGACTAAAATGCTGAGTCCATTGATGTATTGCTGCATATTACGAATCGATGTCAAGCATTGTCCATAGCCGACGAGTTAGATGCTATGGGCAACCTATTCAACAGCTATTCTGTAAATATTAGCTGGTACCTCTAGCGGCGGCTGGGTGAAATGAGGGTTTATTGGGGAATTTAAAGTATGCGTCAAAAGAAGTTAGACGAAATGGCCAAGACCAATGAGACTGAGAGGGAAGACAGCATAATGCCGCAGGTTAGACGAGGATAGAGTAAAAGCTACACATGATTGTAACTAGCACCATAAGAATGTCAGGGAAAAGAACAGATGCAAACGACCATATGGCTTTAACAAACGTCGGCTCACACACGCATTTCTACGGCTGTCGCCGCTTCTTCGTCCCCAGTTTCCAAATTTTCCCTTCATAACAGGTATTCTCTACATTACCCTCATAGCTTCATATACGTTGTCCGTCCAGCTTCTTCAAGGCCTCCCTTTTTTTTTCTCTCAGGTGGCACCCACTCTAAGATTTTTCTGGGCCATCTATTTTCCGGCATAATTTTGATATGGCCAAACCAAATCAGTTGTTTCCGTTAATAAAGTATATACATAATCGTATCTAAAGATAAAGGCGTTTATTCTAGTTTTAAAATTCCAATAATATTGTTGGAACGTGATCTGGAAATAAAATGTAAAGCATTTTTTCAGTTTAAACTCAATATTTTTACTTGATGACGTTCTCGATACGAGACATCAACCACCCATCCACAGAATGCTTCACAAATTAATGCCACGGTATAGTTTTCCTCAGAAGAGGAATTCCCCACTTTTACCGTCCCGATAACATCACACATAGCAGGCTTATCGCCAGGATTAAGTTTTTGTCTACGTGCTTGAGGCAGCAATCTTTTTGGTGGTTCTGTTGTTAACCTACAACTTTTTACCATGACGGCGTTCCCCAAATTTGCAATTTATTTCAGTATATAATAGTGATCTTATTTACCAATTAAAAAATAGGTTTGAATAATCATTATTGTTAAGTGCGATGTAATTATGGCTTGTTTAAATTTCCTTCTTAGAATATCGCCAAAGAAGATGGCCGAAGGTCACTTAACACCAATGAAACTTAAATGGGTCCACCGAGAGTGTCTCTTCTAGTATAGATCTTCTGTGATAACACATTAAAAATATCACTATATATATCTCAACCCTAGTCGGGATTCGAACCTGGTACTCCATGGTCCCAAGGCTAAAATGTAAACACTAAGTTCGGAACTGTGTCGAAACTTATGGAAATGTAAGTGTTCATTATCACTTCATTATGACATCTCGCCCAGTCATCCTCACCCATAAAAAATCTCAGCCATTTTGTGACAATCATTCAATTTTTTTTATATTTGTTAGGTTCTCCCTAAACTGGAAGAACTTGTGGGTTTTAAAAATTCCTTAATTTTCTCGATTAGTAAAAAATATTGCGGAATTATTATGCAACTAAAAAAAAATATCTGTTTATATGTATCAAATTCCGCATGTCTACATCAACAAAAACATAAAACAGATTTTTATAGCGCCATGTATGACCCATAATACGTCGCTGAAAAGTAACAGATGATTCAGAATTGTCGACCAAAAGCTCATATATTTCAAGAATCTATGCTGTACTATATAAAAGCATACGCGAGCGTAGATGTTGCATCGTAATTTATTTGTATCCAGGTTTGTAAAATAGTGACAGTTTTGCGCTGTGCATCCATATATCTTACCTTATAAGACGACGACGGCGCGCAGCAACCAACTGAGCTGCAATAGAAAGTTCAGTATTAAAAAGACATAATAAATAGATGTGTATTTCTGACTGATTTTGTCCAGAGCGTTGAAAATTAGATCTGTGGACTTTGCTAAAAAATCCCCCATGTTATTTCATTTATATATCATTTATATACAAAATAAATGAAAATGCAACAGTTTTCTATCTCAATAATTTTCTTTATAGCTTAAAAGAACCTAAAGTGAGATTTTTCGTTGATTAGAAAAGATAAAAGTTTAAATGGGTGTGTTTTAAACAGAATCTATGGCTAATATTACAATGTTTTAACATATTTTCTCGATCACAGTGCCCCTTCACATTCTTAAAAATATTAAAACTTCATAGATATAATCTATTATTTTGAGCAATGTCAAAAAAGGAATCTTTTGTAAAAATTCCAAAATTGGATTTCTAAGAACTTAAAGAAAATACTAAATCACATTGCCACAGTCCGAAAAAAAAAACACAAATGTTGCCTATCGTCCTAATAACAATATACCATACATAATTCGCACATAGAGGTAGTACCATAGAAAATTAAATTTCGAGTATTTTTCATAACTTTTATAAAGCGGTTAGGAGGACCCCTAACCCCACAAAAAAAATATGAAAAAAAAGGAAAAGTTTTTTCTCATATTCCAGTAGAACTTTTTTTTGGACAATCCTATGATTTCAGTGAATTTACATAAGTTTCACAATTCTTGGTGTAGGCAATTATTTGCAACCTCCAAAGCTCACTTACATCAGCATTGCATTTTTACTTCCACATCCACGTAGTGGATTGGAAGTACAATAATCGTAAAAAAAAACAATTTTTTTTTCCTTGAAATAGGTTTAGAATGTCATGGAACGTCGAGATTTTAAATTAGAGCTAAAAAGAAAATTTCTGTCTGTCTCTCTCGGTCTGTCTGTCGGGCTGTCTGTCTGTCTGTAACTTTTTTTGCCCGCACGTTTTCTCTGGAACGATTTAAAATATTGACATGAAATTTTGTACACATATATGTTATAACGAGGTCTAGAACTGGATTGTTTTTTTTTAACAGATCCGGTGAAGGGTTGGGGGTTAAATAGGGGTAAATAGGGGGAAATAAGTAAAGCAAACTGATAAGAGTACAGAAACTTGAAATTTGATGTATCTACTAGAAGCAAAGGCCATAAATTTTTTTATAGTATTCTCCATACCCCCACCACCCCCCACACCATTATTAAAGGGGCTGATAAAAAAAATTGAGATATTCACTTGAAATTTGGTATACGTATATATTATATTGACATCAGGAACTATATTATATTTTAGGATTATTCCGTTGAATGGTTGGGGGTTAAATTTAGGGTAAATAGGGGAAAATAAATAAAGCAAGCTGGTGAGAGTACAGAAACTTGAAATTCGGTGTATGTACTAGAAGCCAAGGCATCAGATTTTTTTATAACATTTTTTAACACCCCACCACCCCTACTCCATTAATAAAGAAGTTGATAAAATAAAATTGAGATATTCACTTGAAATTTGATACACGTATGCATTATAACGACATCTGAAACTAGATTATATTTTGATATGATTCCGTTGAAGGAGTGGGAGTAAGTAGAAGTAAATAGGGATAGATAAGTAAAGCAAGCTGGTAAGAGTACAGAAACTTGAGATTTGGTGTATATCCTAGAAACCAAGGAATCAGATTTCATTCCAATATTTTTCAACCCCCCACCCCTCCACTTCCACTCCATTATTAAAGGGATTGATTACATAAAATTGAGATATTCACTTGAAAGTTAGTACACGTATGCATTGCAATGACATTTGATTGAGATGATTCCGTTGAAGGGGTGGGAGGTGGTAGGTTGTGAATAGCGCAAAATAAGCAGACCAAGTTAGAGACTTCATTTCTAAAGTATTTGGTAGAAACTAACGTCTCAAATTTTTCTATGATGTCTGCCTCAAATATTATTAAAATTCTATGACGAATAATTTCCACATACTAGAGTGCTATATTTGCACTCTAGTATGTGGAAATTGAACATGAGAAAATTAGTGGCAAATTTTGTGTGGGTTGGCTTTTGGTAGGCTTCTGAATAGAGAAAGAATTTTTAATATTCTTTCTCTATTCAGAAGCCTACCAAAAGCCAACCCACACAAAATTTGCCACTAATTTTCTCATGTTGTAATGATCATTTTCAATCCATTTAAATAATTTTAAATTTTTCCCTACCTAGAAGTTGAAAATGTCCCACAGTATAGTCGTCTTCATTTTCTGAGTGCACAGTAATGAGAGGCCAGCAAAACCGGCCATCAAAATATCAAAGTCGGCGCTAACAAGGTACTGCAGATCCGTACTTCAAATTTTTGAATATTCGGATGAACAAAATGATACTTGTGTTTTCGGTAGAAACTTTGTGACGTTTCCGGTACACAAATTTACTCTTTTGTTCGTCAAGATAGAAATATGTTATGCATTGGCGGACGCATTGCCCGTCCTTCGCGGTATTGAAAGGAAATTCAAAGTACGGCTCTGTTTATCTGTTCCCTGGGTATGACGTCCTAGTTAGGAGTGATTCGCGGAACTATATCACAAGAGCTAGAAATCCTAATTAAAAGAGGCGTGGTTCCGTTTATTTCTTATTTTAAGCATGCCATAACATACCTTAAATAACAGTAAGGATGCATTATTTATTAAGTAATACATTAAATTTATTATTATTTATAGCGTAGGAAAATGAAGCATGCCCCAATCTCCCCTTATCTTAGTTTGCTCGACAGCTTTGAGCTTCTTACGTGCCGTATAAATATGGAGTGAACTATACGCTGTTTCAGTAATTATTGGAATCCTATTAACTTTTAAGGGTTTTTAGCTACTATAAAAAGAAAGTACTGAAATTACTATTAACCCAGTTCGGTGCAGACGATTGAGGCAAATGGAAACGAAATCGAAAAAAAAAACATGATTACATCACGTTTAAAATATAAAATGCTACGTGACGAGTGCCTGATTTGATTGCTTGTAGCTCCGTCGTAGTTGTATCTGAGTTTTTATTTCCACATAAAAAGTTCCGGAAAGCCTCGAGGTTGGTAATTATTTGAAACAAAAGTTGCGCGGCCCCTACACAGAGTGGATAGAAGCACACTTTGCCTATACGGTTTGAAAATTTGCGAATTCGAGATTTTATTAAATTAATTTTTTATGTGCTTTCTGTGTGTATTATGAATTTCAATACTCATTCAACAACTACCACGTGTTATTTAATTGAAATTAAAATATATCTTAGTATTTTTATGTAATTGTTGCACATTCTTCAGCATACTATTTACAGAGTTTTTGCTAATAATGTTAGATTTAGACATTTTAAATTTTTTGATGGCAACTGAGCTTAGGTTTCAAGTCCAAAACTTCACCGTCCGACCATCATCCATTTGTAAAAACGTGTTAGTATCTAAATATAATGTGTCTAGCTAAAAATAAAAGAAAAGTAAACATTTAAGAAACATTTAAATGATTAATAACTCTTTACTTATTGATCGATTTTGTTCAAAATCAATTTGGACACTTCTTTCTAAGTTATTGGACTTACAAGAACGTGATGGAAGGTCGGAAATTTTGAAAGTTATTGAGAATTCGAACATTATCAAAATTATATCAATTTTTTTCGACTAGTGATATTTCCGGATTTAGAAATGTGCCGATCGAATGCTTTCGAATTTGCGGTTGTTTTCCTTTATGGAAAATAAATCAGTGAGCAAATATTAGTCCCAGTAAACACACATACGTTTTTAATACGTATTCTCGAGGTGTCATCGGTTGATAATTCATCTTATGTTAGAAAATCAACGGTTCTTTTATGGTTGGAAAAATAACGGCCTATCGAAACGTTTAAAACACATATCTTTTTTACGAAAAATGTTGGCGGTGCTCTTGGCAACATTATATTAACGTTATTTAAATAGTTAAAATAAATTCGTTTTGTTAAACATTCATAAAGCGTTCACGTCAACTGAATTCTTTGAGATTAAAAAAACGTTTTTGTAAGGTAAACGTTTGTAGTTAATAAACATGTCGAAGTAACAGTAAAACATGTAAAATAATTGTATAAAATAACTATGTGGATTTTGCCTTGTATTCGTTAAACTTATACCATTCACACGAATAATAGACGAAGAATATCTTTTAGCGAAGAGTCGCCATGTTATTGTTGATTTTAATAAACAAGGCGTTCCATACCAGTGAATGAGGTGATATGGAGGTTATCGAATTGTTGATGCTTTAATATATTTCTGTTTTTGTACTTTTCCTGAAATCTCTTGTGCGTTACTAAAAGAATTATATAAACAAAATGTGTTCTTTGGTAGTCTTATTTTTTAAGTGGGTTTTATATGAGTGTTCTTTTCAAATAAAAGCATTATTTAAACTCCGTTGTCTCCTGACAAATAAAAACATAGTTTTGTGAACACTTTTCATTCTCAAAAAATTTAAGTTAATTTTTTTATGATGCTGACAAAAAGAAAATGTATTGCAGACAGTTGAACAACTCTCAGAAAAAGTTGTTCATTTAATGTAGGTAAGTAAGACACTTAGCGTTATCCACAACAGATTTTTTTGACAGTTTTGCTTACAAGTCGTGTTTGTTACAAAACGCATTTTACAAAATATAAAGAATTAAGGTAGCTGATTTTCAATAATTTGTCTGGGATGATCTAAGCGACTTATGGAAATTTTTCGGTTAAAAGTTAGTTATTTTACTCATTTTGTTTTTTTTTCTGGCAAACCGGCTACCGTACCTACTGAAGTTCTGAAAAATATGTTTTTAACAAACACAACCTGTTAAAAAGAATGTACTATACCATATTGGAAACTACATTAAACGGACAATTTTTTCTGATAGTTGGTCATCCTTCTGTTGTACATTTCCCACCCTCAGTATCACTTAAATGTGAACTAAACGTTTTTGAGAATAAAAAATGTTGAAAAAACTTTTTTTAAATCTGACCGATGATAGCTGAGGTTAAAAAATGCTATTATTGAAAAAGCACACCAACTTAAAACCCTCTTAAAGAAGAAAATAAGTAAATCATACATTTACTCTTTATATACTTTTTAATGACACTATGCGATTTCAGGAAAAAATACAAAAATTTTGTTAACTTTAACTGAGTATTCAACGATGGTTTACCATCGTTGAATACTCACATACATGATAATTTTGATTGGAAATTACTTCCCCCATCACCTCATTTTGGTCGTTATAGGATACCCTGTATTCTATAATATACAAGGGTGTAATTAGTTTCATGTCATTAAAAAAACTGGTGGTAGGGAACGACAAGACAAACAAAAAAAACCTTATATAACATGGGGTCTAAAGCTTACAATTTGGGAGAAAAAAAATAAACAAAAATTTCGCAAATTTTCAATAAAATCTTTTGAGGACTGCTGGAATATTGAGGTAGGTTTAGATCGTAGCGCGTGTCTTTGCCTTATACTCTGACTCTCCCCTGTGCAATATTTTAGTTACTATGGGTGTTTCGTTATGTACACACGTCCAACCCGCCCCGCCGTTCGTTGTTTTTGTTATTTTTGAATTTCGGGTTACTGTGTATTTATAGTTAAGATTTATTTTATTGACTTTACCGTTCAAGTTGTTAAATTCTTGATTACGTACAGACACAACTTACTTCTTCGTTCTTTTTGTATTTCGTTTTGGATTTTGGACCAGGTTTTTCTTTTATTTTTCTTTATTGACAACGTTAGTTGATAGTTTATTGTTTAGTGTTGAACGGAGTACGTATGTCCTTAATTCGACGTACCGAACTGTGTATTGATGCACATGCGGAGATTTCGAATGATTTACTTAGGTAAGCTTTTAATCCAGGACACTTATTTATGTTACAAATGTTAATAAATCACATTTAAATATTCTAAATTATACACATTAATCCAATATTTTGTTCCAAATAAAAAGACACACATGTAAATAAATGCTCTGTTAAACTTCTATGGCCATTATTTGCTTGCAGTTGTGCAGGAAAAGATAACGAATTATTTACCTCTTTATAATTGCCTTCGGTTGAGGCGGTCGGTGACCCAAACAATGCCTTTGCTTTGATACCGCGTGTGACGTCGAGGACTGCACTTTTTTATGACAATTTAAAAGTTGTATAATTGGGAAGTACAAGTCCTTTGACCAAGAAAAGCAGTAGTTCTCAATTATTTTCTACATTAATATTAAAAAAATATTTAATATGTCAACCGAGGTCAGTTGCCCCTAGAGGGAAAAATCATTTTTTGTTTGTCTAATCGGTCCCCATTACCAGTTTTTTTAATGACATGAAACTGATTACACCCTGTATTATTATTACATATCACATTATTAAAGTATTACATTATTCTTTGTAATGTATCTGTATAATAAACACATACTTTTCTTTTTTTACTTTACCTCCTAGCAATTACCATTGCAAAACTAACATTTTTTTAATTAATATATCATTCTTATTTATAAGTATAGAGTGTGTTCCGGAGTCGACCGTCACCACTGAAGTTTCGGTAATAATTTTCAATAGAGACATGGTTAAAGGGGAGATAGTTTTATTATATTTTGCCACTGCTTCATTAAAAGAAATAGAATCATTAAATCTTAATATTCAGAAATTGTTGTTCGTTAAGCTCTGTGATACTAATTTCTAGACTTATAAAAGTAAAATACTACTAAGATACTCTTCAAATTAACACATAGTCCATTTTCTGTGGATTTTATCCCAAAGAATTGTATAGTCATCGCACTACATATGTACGCAAAATTTCAAGGCAATAGATCAAAATGATTGAAAATTGACTTGTAAGATTTAATCTAAACTGACTAACAAACAAAACAATAAAAGCTTGTAATAAATATTAATTATTGTGTGAATCACATTGTATGTAATGCTTGTACATAAATATGTAGGAGTTATAAAAAAATTCCTCCTAGCATTATTTTCTTATGAGCTTCACTTGTTTCCTGATGTCATGATAGCTCTATGTAGTTTTATGCTCTCCCCGTAATAATACATCTCGAGTGCCACCAATAAATCTTTTATTCGCTCATTTCGAACTCCTTCCTGCAGCCGTTGCTCTACTTTTTCATTTTTTAACAACAAATGCACCGGCTCCTTGTTCGCTTACATTAAAGTATTTTTCTCAGAGCAATCTGGAGCTGAATATTTTATCAGTTTTAGGTTTGGCGGCAGAGCCAAAAGCCACATCGCGGTTCCATGTGTTATAATTCTTCTCCTTGGAGGTTTCTATCGGTGGCTAAAGCTCTAAGTAAATTTCAATCGTTTCTAGTGGCTTTTGTAAGATTTCTGTTCAATATTTTACTCCTATCAAGAATTGCATAGCGAAAAATATGGAGGCGATAGATTATCCCGCTAATGTCTCATGTTTTATTCGCCTTCATTGTTTGTTTTATCTGTAAGAGCGCAAGAAATTTACATATGCAGGTGACTGAAAATTGGAGATGTTTTAAATTAATGGACTTAAATTCTGGGGTTTAATTAAGATATATGATCGATTGGTAACAGACAGTAGGTCTAAGAACTCATCAAAGTACGAAACACTACGCAAGGAAACTGTTATAATTTTCTCCAGATGATGTTAATCTTGTTGGTGAAATTTGCGTAGTTTATAATATCCGAGTGTCATGTTCAAATGCTTGTGAAGCTTACTTCACGATGCATAAACATTTACAATTAGAAGTTGATGGTGTCTTCAGTAATTTACTTGACATACCTATGCTTACCGCTTTATTCTGGCTTTGAATTAAATACTAAACTAATGAAAGTTTTCTTGGCAAAGGAATTTTTTTGTCCCGTTCAGTACTCATAATCCAACACAATATATTAAAAAGGCTTTTGGTTCACTGCAAAATTAGCCTGATTTAATTTATTGCATACTGTGTGTTGATTTTGGACTTCCAGGTTAAATCTGTCTCCAAGGCAATTTCTAAAAATTTGCTCTTGTATGAAAAATAAAGGCCCTAGTGCTAATTCCTGAGATACCTCTCGATATACATTAAAATCTAAGAAGTGGGTACCAACCCTCATTATTTTACGATTTATTAAAAGGACATGAATCTATTCCAGAATGCTCATTATACTGAGGTTAAAGAGTTCAGATTTAACAAATATGATCCACATCCAAGGTATCAAGTGCCTTGTATAGGTCCAATTGTAACATTAGCACTTAGTTATCTTTATGCATTACTGCAAACCGTATCAATCAACTGAACGTCTAGCAGTCTCTACTGATTTACTATCACTAAAATGATGTTAACATGATTTGAGAATATGGTGTTGTTCGATAAATACTGGAAATGAGTTGTAAATAACTCTTTCCATACTATTTTCCTGTTCATCGACTTTCTGCTGAAATGGCATTGTCGACAAAAAATTCTACCACGTCCTCGCAAGTTGCGATTTGGTACATTAGGTGACAGATTGATTCTCATCCTTATTTTTTGAAAACACTCTGGCTGGTGATATTTACTTACAATTTTTTCAGCAGCACACTGCGTGGCCTGTATCTGAATGTACTTAAGATTTTTTTTTATAGATGGATAGGAAGAAGACATTTGTGCCCCAGATAATGCAACCACCACAGTTGTAGCAAGATTTGTTGTAATTTGATATCTTATGCTGATTTTGATATATTTTTTTAAACAATTGTCTAAAGTTCACAGTATATTTTCATCCGAATTTTCAAAATCTAAAATAGTTTTTTTTTTCAAGATGAGAAGTTTCAGAAATACCTCGGTGCAACATATCCTAGCATCCATAACTAGCACAATTATTCGTGGGAATGTAGCAATGACTATTGTAGGCACTTTAAAGTGTTCTGGTATTAGTCACAGGCACGTAATAGGAACGTTCCTAATACGTGTTTATGACAAAAATGGGGAATATTTTTGGTGACGATAACGTTCCAGCCACGTTCCTGGAACTTGTCTGGCTACGTTCCAATGACGTTGTTGCTCCGGAGCGGCGACGTGGCGGCGTAGACACCGCAACTTTCAGAAAACTTTACCACTCCCTACTCTTTCAAATCGATGTTGTCCCTTCTTTGTCTTGCAACCGATTTTATTATATTTATGTTTCATTCTTACATATGATTCTTGTTCTTGTTCATTTCCCTAACTCAGAAATTTAATAGAATATCAGAAGGTAATATTAGACAGCAAAACTTGTGCTATTTTCCAATGGTCTAAGGGTCACAATTAAAACGAATGCAATTTTACTGAGAAACATAATGATAAAACGTCCGAATCTAACCAAGCGCCTTTAAAATTTGCATTTTTTTAATGAAACTATTGTTTTTAAAATATGTAATATCATGCGAGAATATGACACACTAGATGCCGAAACCTATTTTTTATTGTTCTTCGGAACTTAACACTACTTTTTATGTATTCATTTGTTGTATTTGGTGAAGAAATGGCGATAAATTAAATTTATTAGCCAATTGTGAAATTATGGTTCATGTGTTATAACAATGGCGTCGATAATTTTGGCCATCAAATGGCGTATTTCAGAAATATGACTTTTAGGTCGTTTTCACCAAGAAATGCTACTTGAAAGTAATTGCTACTTGGCGATAGTGACGAAAACTGCAAATGCGTAACTTTAAAGTTATATTTACCACAAATCTGCGAATGGAACTGTAGCATCACTTCAAAGTCGTAGCAAAGTTGTGACTACCACAAATTATCTCTTCAAAGTTGCCACTGCTACTTCATGGTTACAATTTTCCCGATATTGATTCGGAACGTACGTGTTAGCCGTACGTTGAGGTCTAGACTGAACGCGTTCCTAGCTCTTGCTGTTTATCATTTACCTAACTTCACATTGAAAAACCTATCAGCTGTCGCAATTTACTTGTATGCAGCCATATATCAACGACTTAATAAACATAAACCTTGTTGGTATAATATACTATTACAGTGATAGATAACATAGAAGAAAGGTAGGTGTAATAAAACTGTGTTGAAATATTAAATTTTGTTGCCTTATTTTGAACATGAAATGTTGCATAGCATAATATAGCAGCATATAATTCTAGTCTAGGTTAGGCAAACATATTATATAGGTTAGGTTTGTTGCATTAACTTTATCTATGGTCAACATTGGGAACTAGATGGTGAAATTTACTTCATGGTAAATTTCAGAGGTGATGTGCACTTTGTAGTAGCCGTACACAGTTCTGTAGGTAGTAGTAACGTCATTAAGACCTATGAATATTACTTACAAGTTCCACTACTTTAAAGAAATAGTGAAGGTTCCCAGAACGTCGCGGCAACTATTAAAGCTACTTGAAGGTGATTGCAACTTTGAAGTCACATTTCAGTGATGCGAGTTAGTCGCTGCTACTATAGTTTACCACCTTCAAGTTCTGAAAACCCGAAAGTCGTCCCACTGGTAACTACCACGTTCCCATGTACCACGAAAGCTACGTAGAAGTTGCATAACTATAAAGTAATCATTAGTGGTAGAAACTACGAGGCAGGGACTATAGACTTGTCAAATGAAGTTATTTTTACACCAAAGTCGTAAATTTAGTCGCAATTACGTAATGGTTACTTATACGAAGTTCCTATCTCAGTTACTGTCACTTTGGTGCTAGTTGGGATGTAATTTTCAATTAAACAAATTGTCGATAACGTCATGACTTTTACGCAAATTTTTGTATATTTTAATATGTATGCAATAATAATAAATTTTTAAATAAGTTTTTTGTATCTTGACTATCTTCAGTTTACTAATCGTATTTTCTTTACTAAATACTTACAAACATAAATATTAGTAAAACATAAATCAACAGCAATAAAACAAACTTATTTTCTTTCGTTTCTTGTTTCTCAATATTCTTCCGTTTAGCCGACCGGCAAATACTTCCTGGATCTTGTATTCACGAAACAGTATTTTAATATTTCAGATGAGCAAATATAGCGTAGTATTTTTAAGAGGAAGCCAAATAGCGCAACAAATAATTTCATATCCTAAACATCCAACATATACCCTCATATATGCCTCAGTATACCCCAGATATGCCTCAGTATATACAAGTAACAAGCTTGATCCATTTTAAATATGATTATATTATTTTGGATCTGCAGCGTGTGAACGTTACACCTATACTGCCTCATGTGCATGCGAAAAGAATGTGTAGATAATTAGAAAAAATCGGTAAAGGTATTTACACAGAACTTCCCTCGTTATTTGTGCAAGGCGGTCACTCTAAAAAATTAATAATTACGAAATGACATTGAGAATAATAATCGGAATATAGTTATTGCTATTATTACAAAGAAAACTTGATAAGCTTTGGTCAAAAAAATATACAGATTGTTCATCCAACAGCAAAAGTTCAATACTAAATAGCAGGTGCCACATATGGCAGGCTTGCGCAAATACCTTTACAAATGTCCACCATAACTGAATTATTTCTTGGGATGACCACCCTGTATATTTTTCAATCAAAGTATAATAGGTGCATATGCCAGATATTTTTGCCGTCTGTTATATTTTCAATCCAACATTCACGTAATGGAATGGAAGTATAGTGGTGGTTAAAAAATTTCAATTTTTTTAAATTTTTCAAAAATGTTGGTAAAAAAATTTTCAAATTGTTTTCTTCTAATATAGGTTTAAAATGTCAAACGTAGAAATTTTAAATTAGAGCAAAAAGGAAAGTTTCCTTCTATTCTATAGTAGTGGCAAAAAAAGTTTAAAATTTAAAAATTGTATACGTATTTTTTAAATAGGTTTAGAATGCTACGAAATGTGAAAATCTTAAATTTGAGCAAAAAAAAATGTTTCCATCTATTCTAGTGTTAAATTTTTTTCCAAATTTATAACAAAATGTTGCAAAAATTTTTTTTCCGATATTGGTTTGGAATGTCATGAAACGTGGAAATTTTAAATTTGAGCAAAAAAAATGTTTCGTCTATTCAATAGTAGGTAGTGATAAATAGATTAAAAATGTTTTAATTTTTTTTTTTATTTTTTTCAAAAACATTTTTAATTTTGTTTGAATAGTTTTAGAATGCCATGGAAACGTGGATAGTTTAAATCTGAACAAAGAAAAAAATCTATCTTCGTGGTAAAATTTTTTAAAAATAGTAAGTAAAAAAAATTCAAATTTTTCTTTTAAATAGATTTAGAACGCTATAAAACGTGGAAATTTTAAATTTGACGAAATAAAAAAAAATTCCATCTATTTTAGTGGTAAAAAAATTTGAAAATGTTGGTGAAAAAAATTTTCAAAAAAATTTTGTTTGAAACAGGTTTAGAATGCCATGAAACGTGGAAATTTTAAATTTGAAGAAAGAAACAAAATTTTTTCATCTATTTTTGTAGTAAACAATTTTTCAAGTGGTAAAAAAAAAATTGAAATTTGGTGTAAAAATAACTTCATTTGACAAGTCTACAGTCCCTGCCTCGTAGTTTCTACCACTAATGATTACTTTATAGTTATGCAACTTCTATGTAGCTTTCGCGGTACATGGGAACGTGGTAGTTACCAGTGGGACGACTTTCGGATTTTCAGAACTTGAAGGTGGTAAACTATAGTAGCAGCGACTAACTCGCATCACTGAAATGTGACTTCAAAGTTGCAATCACCTTCAAGTAGCTTTAATAGTTGCCACGACGTTCTGGGAACCTTCACTGTTTCTTTAAAGTAGTGGAACTTGTAAGTAATATTCATAGGTGTTAATGACGTTACTACTACCTACAGAACTGTGTACGGCTACTACAAAGTGCACATCACCTCTGAAATTTACCCTGAAGTAAATTTCACCATCTAGTTCCCAATGTTGACCATAGATAAAGTTGATGCAACAAACCTAACTTATATAATATGTTTGCCTAACCTAGACTAGAATTATATGCTGCTATATTATGCTATGCATTTTATTTTTTTTGAATTAGGCTTAGAATGCCATGAACCGTGGAAATTTTAAATTTGAAGAAAAAAAAAATTTTAGTAAGTGTTGGTGAAAAAAAATTTACAAAATTTTTTTTTCCCGAAATAGGATTAGCGTGTCATGAAACGTGGAAATTTTAAATTTGAGCAAAAAAAATTTTTTTCATCTTGGTAAAAATTTTTTCAAAAATGTTGGTGAAAAAAATTTTCAAAAATTTTTTTCCCGAAATAGTATTAGCGCGTCATGAAACGTGGAAATTTTAAATTTGAGCGAAAAAAAATTTTTTTCACTATTTATTCTGTTTAGACGGTCCACCCTGTATATTATCCAGTGAAATTTCTGCCATTTCTGCGCTGACAGTAGCGTCAACTACCCACCTAATTTGACTGCTCTCCGTCAAGTAATTTTTTAGTAAATGCACCAACAGACAGACAGACAGACAGACAGACAGACAGACAGACCGACAGACAGACAGACAGACAGACAGACAGACAGACAGACAGACAGACAGACTGACGGAATTGAAAAACCTATATTTTCGTAATCTCCGTGATCTGAAACGTCAGAATCCGAAAAAATCTCGGAGGGTGATTTTTTCTCGAATACAATACTTCCCTTCGGTATGCGAGGGAAGTAAAATTATCATCAAGCCAGAAAACTGAGTTAAGTTAATGCGCGTATTAAATCAGACATATTATGTATAGTTAATCCAATTATATCGAGTACGGGAATTGACAGTGTAAGAGATAAAATATAAAAGAAGTGTATTGGAATGTATCAACTTTGAGGAAGCAACGAAGCCCTAAGAGCTTGCGGTAGGAAGTCTCTCTTATCTTATAACTACGAAGTCTTTGCATTAAAAAGCTTCCGTATAGAAATGAAAATTGTTGGAAATGCATATCATATTAAAGGCGAAGTTCTAGCCCAGTACGACTATAAACAAAATATTCTCGTACGTAATATCGCTAGACAAAAAGAACGACTAAAGGCAACACAGTCCATAAAATACTATATGGACAACTAGAGAAGAGAAACTGGAAGTATGTA
The DNA here is from genome assembly GCA_963583905.1 of Stenurella melanura. NCBI lineage: Eukaryota > Metazoa > Arthropoda > Insecta > Coleoptera > Cerambycidae > Stenurella > Stenurella melanura. The sequence continues at coordinate 20,744,797 of OY757316.1, forward strand.
AAGGATTCAACGAAACACCAAATTAAAAACAAGGAATATTTTCCTACTGTAGAAAGAATATAAGACAGAAATACAAAGATAAGATGGAAAACAATTAATAGGGAAAAATTTTGCTGGCCAACAATGAGTTCAAAATTGAAAATAGTGACGAGGAAAACGCCGATGCGGAAGAAATCACCCATGAGCACATAGTAAATACGAACAATTAAAGAAGATAATGGCTGCAGAAAAACCACAACATATACTAAGTACATGATGATAAGAACATCATAGGAAACACCTTACACCACACGGAAATGAAAGCTCGCTAAAGAATACAATAAAATAGCAAATGACACCTGAAACATCTCAAAAGAAGGAATACAATAAAGAAATATCAAGGATATACACATTTCTGGATTCAGAAACAGAAGACAGAAGAAGAATAAACAAGGAGATGATGATAGACGAAAACTTAAAAGAAGCATCTCACAAACACCTACACTTCCCATCCACTAATATTATTTTTGTATGCTAACTTTATTACGTGGAACAAATACGCCGTAAATAAATCATTTTGTTCTGCCAATTAAATGGATATGTAGCATATTCTTATTTTAACAAAATAATTATTTGGGTGCAATCAATATATTAACGGGTACTAAATACACTGCTGGCCACTCGAACTTACACATAGAGACTTTTAGGCAACATTTAAAGTTCAATGTTTTCAACAGGAATGCAAATTTTTGAACGCGGCTTGCAAATTTTAAGAGCTAGTTTTTTTCGGATTAAGCTGCATGACGTATATTTATCGTAGGACCATAAGTTTATTATATACGGGGCGATCAATGAAGTCATGCAAAAAATCAAAAAGTTTGTATGAGTGAAATTTCCGCAAAAAATTTGTTTGGTCGTTGCAATATGGTTCCTTACTAAGGTAACATCAATATCTCTAGGCGGTTTTGTCAGTTTTTGGATTAAGGCCCTTAGGCCTTGTACACACTACTCAACATAAAATTTGGATACCGAAATCTTTAAAATGCTATAACTTGACATTGGATTGACGGTTCTTGATGATTTTTGCGGATTAGGAATCCTTATTTCACGTAGATTTTCTATGGTCTAAGCATTTTATTTGAGGGTTGAAATTTACACATTATACCGGGTCGATAATAAACAAAAACGTAGCGACAAGAACAAGTTTATTACATTAAATTCTACAATATACAACATTGCTTAACAACGACCAAAAGTCAATTCTTAAAAAAATTATAATTCTAATTCTGGTAATTTTTAATAACTGAAAAAAAATTTAACTAAAAAATTAAAAATTAATTTAATTTAAACTTAAATTAAAATTAAATTAAAATTAGGTACATTAATTAAAAAAAAGAGAAGCTAATATTTTGTTGGTCCTCCTGCTCGGAATATTACTTCCCGACATCGATATGGTAGAGTATCCACAAGATTATTTATAAAATCTTGTGGAATATTCTCCCATTCTTCACGAATGGTTTCACTGAGCGTTTCTAAGGTTTCAGGGGGTACATCAAGAGATCTTACTTTAAGTTTTAAATAAGACCAAACGCGTTCGATGACATTAAGATCCGGAGACTTTGCAGGCCAGTCCATCCTATTGATGTTTTGTGCCTGCAAAAACTCTGTGATCCTTCGCGCTCTGTGAGGTCGAGCGTTGTCATCCACCAATAGAATTTCTGGGCCGTAATGTCGAGCAAAAGGAACAACAATAGGTTCCAAAATTTCCTCCTGATAAACAGTAGCATTAATGGTTTGGTTGGTAATGAATAGCTCGGTTTTACCATTTCTTATGATACCTCCCCACACTGTAACACCTCCGCCACCAAATGCTTCTTGAGGGGCCATATTTTCCTCCAAATATCGCTGATTTGGCCTTCTCCAAACTAACATTCGGCCATCGGAGTGAAAAAAATTAAATCTTGTTTCGTCAGTAAATAAACAATGGCTCCACTCTGCATTACACCAATTCGCGTGCCGATTTGCCCATGCCCGCCTATTCGCTCTATGGCGTTGTAATAACCGCACACATTTTGCTCTGCGACGGGCTCTATAATTTAAAATGTTTGGCATTATGTTATGTTTTTAAATAAAAAAATCTCACCTCAAGTTGTTTTTATTTAATGTTCTTCTCACTGTTCTGTCCGAAACTCTCACCCCAGTTTGTTGTCTTAAAGAGTCATTTAGTTTTCTAGAGTTCTTTGTTCTATTCCGCATAGTTTCTCTCATTAAGATTCTTTCGGTTCTTTGGTTTATTTTTTTTGTATGTCCACCCCCATGCCCATAATTATGATCACCAGTAGTTTCGACGCGGCGGTTCAAATTAAAAATTGTCTTTCGGCTGACATTGTAAATGTGCGCAACTTGCTGTTTTGACATTCCTTCGTTGAGAAGTCGAATGCAATTTTCCCTTTCTGCCGTGGTTAAACGCCTCATATTAATTAAACTTTACAAAATTATAACATTGAAATATGTCAGATTATTTCTAAAATAATGTAAACAGCTTTTAATTCCATAGCAACAAATTTGTTTTTCCAATGCCTATTTTGAAACTGACGCGTCGCGTAGAAATTACACCCGATCATAATTATGGGCATGGGGGTGGACAAAGAGCTCTGTAAAACTGAATGATTCTTTGAGACAACAAACTGGGGTGTGAGTTTTGGACAGAAGAGTGAGAAGAACATTAAATAAAAACAACTTGAGGTGAGAATTTATTTTTACAAAAACTTAAATAATGCCAAACTTTAGAGCGCGTCGTACCGTTTTTGTTTATTATCGACCCGGTATAATGTGTAAATTTCAACCCTCAAATAAAATGCTTAGACCATAGAAAATCTACGTGAAATAAGGATTCCAAATCCGCAAAAATCATCAAGAACCGTCAATCCAATGTCAAGTTATAGCATTTTAAAGACTTCGGTATCCAAATTTTATATTGAGTAGTGTGTACAAGGCCTAAGGGCCTTAATCCAAAAACTGACAAAACCGTCTAGAGATATTGATGTTACCTTAGTAAGGAACCATATTGCAACGACCAAAAAAATTTTTTGCGGAAATTTCACTCATACAAACTTTTTGATTTTTTGCATGACTTCATTGATCACCCCGTATATAATAAACTTATGGTCCTACGATAAATATACGTCATGCAGCTTAATCCGAAAAAAACTAGCTCTTAAAATTTGCAAGCCGCGTTCAAAAATTTGCATTCCTGTTGAAAATATTGAACTTTAAATTTTGCCTAAAAGTCTCTGTGTAAGTTCGAGTGGCCAGCAGTTTATTTGTTAAATTGAAAAAATAAAGTAAAGCCTCATATTTCTCTCAGTGTAGCCATAATTGCCAAAATATGTTTAATATACGCAAATATGCTATGCCAATATAAAGAACGAATCATTTTTATTCGTCTGCACAAAGAGTTGAAGAATATTTTGTCGTGCTACTTTATTTTAGTTCTATACGAGTTCTATTTGCACATTCATAAATCAAAGTTGAATAGTAAATATGTCTGAGATTGGGTTACACCACTTTCACATAAAGCAAATACATAAAACATTTTTTTTTATTCTCTAGTAGTAGACGCGGATATTAATGGTTTAAGAATATCGATTTCTCTGAAATTCTGCTCGAAAGTCGAATAACTGCAGATTGGATAACTAATGCTCAATTATATTTTCATGTAAAGTTTGGAAATAGCATAAGGACGGGATTTAAATGTTGATATATTATTTAAAAAAACCTGATTAAGGTGAAGATTCGGAGAGATATTGGTCCCACATCCGATTTTTTACACTTTTTGCAAATACAAAACGAAGAGCATATTTCATTCGATCGGAACATTTCTAAAACAGGTAATATCGTTTGTAGAGAAAAAATTGTTATATAGAATTCTGAACAATCTTCAACATGTTCGTCTGTCTGTCTGTTCGTTACGTGTGTTGTAAGCACGATAACTTAAGAACGAAAAGTCCGATTGTATTGAAATTAGAACAGTAAGTTATTTTTTATATATTCACTCGCACAATTGATACGAACCTTCTAAGACTCCATTTTTCAAAATCGGTTTGATCTCGGGTTGTTCATTACTAACTTTAAAAGTACTGCCAATAAGTATTATAAAAAAATAAATATTAAAAAATAATAATAAAAATAGTTTTTAAAAGTTAAATGGGAGATAATCTAATAATCAGCACTTATTTCATTCAAATCGTCATTGAATCTACTCGGCATTTTTAAAACCAAGTTCCAGTGGGTTTGAAAGATTTTTCTCCCCCCTGATACCCCTAATCAGTCGTTGAAGGTAATTGAGGCAAACTATTGCCCTTGGAAGCAAATCATATAATTTTTCGATGGCATTTAAATCGGGAGAATGAGCCTGTGAAGTTTACACATTAAATTCCTAGGTTTTCACTGATGACCATGATGTCTTTAGCTATAGATATTGGAAACTATTAATTGTCATTTACAATATGATCTACCAAAATTAACTTATGGAGTAAATAAAATAGACTACCATTAAATATATCAAGTTAATTGATGCAATAATTTTACAGATTCCAGAGAAGTGTTGAATGATTGATTTTCCTGCGAAAAGTGGGCATTGCTGCCGATTCCGGGCATCCACTCTGGAGGTTACTCTGGAGGTTCTTTCCAACACGCAGCTTGATGGTCCGCCGAACACGCCCAACGGACCGACTGCATATGCTGGGTAGGACATGGGACATGCTTGTTGTCGAGAGCCACAAGACCCATGGGGTAGGAATATAGGATGGGAAGTGTAGGCGTTTGCAAGATGCTTCTTTTAAGTTTCCATGCTTCTTTTAGGTTTCAATCTATCATCATCTTCTTATTTATTCTTCTTCTTATTTATTCTTCTTCTAAGTATTCTGCTTCTGAATTTAGCAGTGTGTCCGCTTCCGTCCATAGATATATGGTTTCCATGCTTCTTTTAGGTTTCCATCTATCATCATCTTCTTATTTATTCTTCTTCTAAGTATTCTGCTTCCGAATTTAGCAGTGTGTCCGCTTGCGTCCATAGATATATGGTTTCATGTTTCCCAGAAATCTACGTTTTAGCTCGCCGCAATGAGCTTTTATTTATATTAACCGTTCCACAGGTAAATATCCATTTACGGTGGACGTGCAGGGGGAGGACACTGTCTCGTGATAAAAAGTGCTTCTTTCGGCGGTTATGAGAAAAAGGCCAGAGAAAATTTTTTGAGAACATATTTTGTATACCTTGTTCTTGAAGTAGTCAGTTCCTTTCGTAATTCAGTACAAATATTTAGTAATTTCCGTTTTTCTGTTCCGGCTATTATTTTCTATATCATTTGGAACGCTCTATATATAAGGCAGACGCCAGTTCCTCTAACGTGAGAGGCATCCCAGTATCCGTAAATAAACCCAGTATATGGACCTTGTGACAAGGATTAATAAACTAATAAATAGAATTTAAAAAATAAATAAAAATAAAAACTTATCTTTTCATCCTTTGCTTACGTTACTACTTCCAGTCGTTAGAGACCAGCCCATTGCCCTTCCCTGATGGTGTATTATATTGCCAGATATTTGCTCTATCGCACTAAACCACTTGTGAATGGATACTCGTTTGTCTTGGCATAGGTATAGGCACTTGCTTTATTTGACACTATTAAAAGACTGTAAGACTGTAAAATTATTAATTCCATATTAACTTTGTTTTTCTATTATGGCGTTTCGCGCAGAATATCTTGATGTACCGACGGCTTAAATTATATCTAGTTTAACGTGGTTTTTATCGCTTTCTTAGCTTTTTTTTTCGGGAGCGTCTTACAGCACGTCTATACACGAGGCTAGGCCAACATGTCTCTTCAGGTTTCAGAGAAATGTTGGGTTAAAAATTAACCTTAGCGCACTGATAACATCTACAAAACTCTAGGCTTTATTATGAGATACTCTCTACTGTTTATTGCTTTTATGAGGCCAAAATTATAATATGCTGGTATTGTTTGGAATCTACAATACCGACCGACTTAATCGAAATCGACTTGAATTGTGTCAAATATCTCGACACCCATGAGAGACCCATGATACTTTATATCCATACGAGTCTCTTCCAAAGGGATATCCTTTAATGTTATAGTATACAGGATGTTCAATTTGACAAAAATGGGAAATGGTAATGTTAGCGTTACAGTAAACTAGAAAACGCTTCATAATTTTTGGCGTAATCTAGATGTCCAGATATTGTACAGTTACATCACAGTAAGCTCACAAAGTTGACACATTCTTAGTACCAACTCACCCATTCGTGGTACCAACCTAACACAGGCCCAACAAATTTCATGTCGTTCGAATCGTCTTTAAAAGTACAACTCAATTATGTAATAATATATCTAATGTTCCATTTAAAAACATAAGGTTATAACGTAACGCCTAAGTAAATCACCCTGTATATTTCAAAATATTTTCAAACTGTACCCGTTTATGCCCTCTACCACGGCGTTTCTGAAAATTTTCTATAAGAGAGCCAGAATATTTGAGACATCATGTATAATTATTTTCTCAGTTGACTGGTGATTCGTACAAACAAAAGTAAACTAGAGGAATTTTCTCAATTATCCTCCGAGTCCTGGGGACATTCTTCGTTAAAAAAGCGCTTTTACAACGCTTTACTTCTCTATTGTCTACTTGAAACTTGAAGTGGATGATAAAAATAAAGGTCCCTTGTTTAAATAAAGTATGTACACTTTTTAGTGGTACAATTTACTTATACGAAGGAAATCACATTTGCAAATTATAAAAAGAGATTTTACGCCAGTATGAATTGCCGCACTGTCTCCTGTGTGCCTGTCTCTAGCGATTTTTTGTGGTAAAATCCCAATTACTTAATTCGAATTTGATTATGTAAAATTTAATTTGAGCTGAAACTGCTGTGTTAAATGCTGAAAAACATTTTATATTTCGGAGATAAAATTAAAATTATCCAGTCCATATCTCATGTTTCTAATATAAAAATTCACTCATTCATTAATTTTTTGCTTAAATTTATGACAGGAGAAAAATGCTTAGATACGAGATACATTATTTGTAAATGTCCGCAAAAATTCAATATACGCTTTTTGCAGTATATTTTAACATTGAATATAGACGATGTCTGGAAAATATAGGTACGTAAAGCATTGTAACATTTTCTATATTTTTTGTTTTCACATCATGAATTCAATATAGTGAGTACGTATACGTACTTAACCTGTTGTAAATGATAAACGATATACGAACACTAAAAGGATAAATTTCCTGGTTTTATTGCCCATTCCAACTGCTTGACTTTTGTAGTTGTCATTAATTTCCGTAAGTTAAAAATAAAGCGACATGTCTTTTGAGCCGCTTTTACTTATTTTTTAAATGTCTTATTTATATCAACACCTTGGCGGAGTTTAGCCATAGTTAGTTCACCACCCCTGTCGAGAATGTCCAACAATTTATCTACCTGGGTAGCATTATAAAAACAGCAGGAAGAACGAACATCGATATCGAAAATCGCATTAAACAGGCCAAAAAAATGTTTGGCATGCTTTACAAAGTTTGGAGATCAAGAACATTTTTAACTAGAACAAAAATGCACCTCTTTAACACGTTAGTAAAAACAATATTGCTCTATGCCTGCCAGACTTGGATGGTAAATCAACAAATAACACATCATTTACAAACATTTATTAATAAGTGCCTCAGAATAATATTAGCCATCTTCTGTCCAAATACAACATCAAACCAACACTTCTGGAGCTTGACCAATCAACGACCAATCTATACTGAACTGAAGCTGAGGAAATGTAAATGGATAGGACATATCTTGCGACGAATCCATGAAAATACAGCAAGACAGGCTTTAGCTTGGAACCCACAAGGATCTCGCAGACCTGGCAGACCAGCTAACACCTGGCGCAGGACCATAGACAATGAATTAAAATCGACGGGGAAAACTTGGAGAGAAATAAAAGCCATAGCTGAAAACCTGAAAACAGGACGCGATTTACGGAGGCCCTATGCTCCAACTAGGAGTTCAGGACATATGTATGTATAATTCACCGTTAAACCAGAACACGCACACACCGACAGCAAAACAACAACCATTCCGAACTATATTACCACTTGCCCCATCTGAGATTCGAACTCGAGATAGATAATAGCAAGTAGTGTTGTGCCACTCAATCTGTGTCTGTTCCGCTGCTACCTTCTCGGTTACCGAAATAACCAAGCTTTTTACTTTTGATTATTTGGAAAAATCAAGGGTTATAAAGGGTGTAATCAGTTTCATGTCATTAAAAAAAAACTGGTAATGGAAACCGACTAGACAAACAAAAAACCTTTATGACTTTTCCCTCTAGGGGCACTTTGAAAAACACTGATCTAAGTTAACATATTTAATATTATGGTAGACAACTATTGAGAACCACTGCTTTTCTTAGTCGATGGACTTTTACTTCCCAATTATACAACTTTTAAATTGTCATGAAAAAGTGCTGGCCGGCACACGCGGTGTCAAAGGATCATCGACCGCCTTTGATGTACCGCCTCAACTGAACTGAGGCAAGTATAAAGAGGTAAATAATTCGTTCTCTCCTCGTGCACAATTGCAAGCAAATAATGGCCATTGAGGTTTAAACAGAGCATTTCTTTACATGCGTGTTTTTTAATTTGGAACAAAATATTGAATTGTTTATAATTTAGAAAATTTAAATGTGGTTTATTAACATTTGTAACATAAATGAATGTCCTGGGTTAAAAGCTTACTACCTACCTAAATGATTCAAAATCTCTGCATCTGTGTCAATACACAGTTCGGTACGTCGAATTAAGTACATACGCACTTCGTTCAACACTAAACACTAAACTATCAACTAACGTTGTCAATAAAGAAAAATAAAATAAAAACTTGGTACAAAAGCCAAAAAGTGTATTCCTTTTTGGCGAACAAGTAAATTGTGTCTGTACGTAATCAAGAATTTGACAACTTGAACGGTAAGTCAATAAAATAAATCATAACTATAAATACACAATGACGCGAAATTCAAAAATAACAAAAACAACGAACGGCGGGTTGGACGTGTGTACATAACGAAACATCGACAGTAACTAAAATATTGCACAAGGGAGAGTTAGAGTATAGTTTTCTTCAGATCAGATCTAGATCTAAACCTACCTCAATATTCCAGCAGTTCTCAAAAATTTTTATTGAAAATTTGCGAAATTTTTGTTTATTTTTTTTCTCCAAAACTATGAGCTTTAGACCCCATGTTATATAAGGTTTATTTGTTTGTCTTGTCGTTCCATGCCACCAGTTTTTTTAATGACATGAAACTAATTACACCCTGTATTTGAACAAGTTAAAAGTAAATATTTTCATACCATCGGCACGCAAACTTAATATTCAAGAAATACAATACAATTACAATTAATACAATATTTACTTTACTTTTTAAAACGCAATGGATATATTTTCTTTAATTGGGGGTGGTTATATCCTTCCTTAAGAATGGTTTATTTTTTACGTTATTTGTAAAGCAAGCTGGTAGGAGTACAGAAACTTGAAATCCGGTGTATGTGCTAGAAGCCAAGGCCTCAGATTTTTTATAATATTTTTCAATCCCCCACCATCCCTACTCCATTATTAAAGCGGTTGATAGAATAAAATTGAGATATTCACTTGAAATTTGGCACACCTATGTATCATAACGACATCTGGAACTAGATTATATTTTGAGATGATTCCATTCAAGGGTTGGGGGGTATTTAGGGAATATAAGTAAAGAAAGTTGGTAAGACTACAGGAACTTGACATTCGGTGTATGTACTAGAAACGACGGCCTCAGATTCTTTTATAATATTTTTCAACCCTACAATACCCCCTACCCTATTATTAAAGGGGACGATAAAATAAAATTGAGACATTCACTTGAAATTTGGTACACGCATGTCTTGTAACGACATCTGGAACTAGATTATATATTGAGATGATTCCGTCGAAGGGTTGGGGATTAAATAGAAGTAAATAGGGAAAAATAAGTAAAGCAAGCTGTTAAGAGTACAGAAATTTGGGATTTGGTGCATATACTAGAAAATAAGGCCTCAGGTTTCTTTCTGATATTTTTCAAACCCCACCATTATTAATGGGATTGACAACGTGAAATTAAGATATTCACTTGAAAGTTAGTACACGTATGTATTGTAATGACATCTGATTAAGATGATTCCATTGAAGGGGTGGAAGGTGCTAGTTTGTGAATAGGGAAAGTAGTAGGGTAAACTAGAAACTTCATTTTTAACGCATATGGTATAAACCAACGCCTCAAACTTTTCTATGACATCTGCCCCAATTATTAAAATTCTATGACCAACAATTTCCACACACTAGAGTGCAAATATAATCAAGGTGTCTCCTTTAAAGTGATTTGGATGAAAAAATCCGGATGTGGAAGTAGTGATTCCTTAGGCAGCGGTTTTTTATTCCTGAGTTTAGCAATAAATACTAGAATTTTTGTGGTGAGTATATATGCAAGTAAATCAGGCCTAAATAGGTGATTCCATAGGACTTTGACGCGCTTAACGCAGTGCCTTTACCCATTTTGCTCTATAAGGTCAGCATTTTGAGAAAACGTAACTTCAAACTGGATAGACTAATTATGAAACATATTTCTTATAGAATTTTGCAAACAGCAGAAAGGGAAACTATCTATGAGAAATAAAATAAAAACTGTTTCTAAAATTATCGATTTACAATCTTTGCATTCTATCTGTAACCTGAATTCTGGTTATGCTAGCAATTAAAATCCTAGAATCAATGTGTCTTTCTTATTGGACAATTTTCATTCTAACACTAGTTTGTACACAGTCCCCTATGGCCATGTAGATTAAATCAGTATCCACATAACCCCCTACGGCTATGAAGATTCAGTTAAAATGATAACAAAGACCTAAAATGAATTTATTTACATACCTTGTCTTTTGAAAAATTGTTCGTTCAAATGGATTACATTGTCAGGAAACCTATCATTCTGTTTTTTAGAAATGCTTAGCTTTTGAAACGTTTTTCGCCCTTAGCTCATCAGAAAGGCACAAAGCCACTTAAACAATGTTCCATGCAAAAACCAAGACAATTACCAACTTTTTTGACATTGTTTGACATTGACTGAATGAAAAAAAAACAGATTTTCACCTAGGTGTTACCTAGCCGTAGGAAGTTATGTTGATACTGGTTTATTCTGCATAGCCGTAGGGGACTGTGTAGAAACTAGTGTTAGAATGAGAATTGTCCAATAAGAAAGACAAATTGATTTTAGGATTTTAATTGCTAGCATAACTAGAATTTAAGTTATCTAAGGAATGCAAAGTTTGTAAGTAAATAATTTTACAAACAGATTTTATTTTAGTTCTCATAGATAGTTTTTTTTCTGCTGTATGCAAAATACTATAAAGAATATGTTTCACTTGTAAGTATAAGCAAACAAAAAAGTATTCACTTTTAAACGTGGATAGACTAATATTTTCTATACTATTTTAAAAATATAATTTCATCCATTTTGAGGTTATGTTTTTCAAAATGCTGACCTCATAGAGCAAAATTGTGTTCAGCGCATCAAAGTCGATACCACGAAAAAAATATATATATATAATCCTAACAGAACTGCCGCAAAAAATATTGAAGTTATGGTATTATTAAACGCTACTTAGCTGAACGACTGGATAAAATACTGACCTACCCCTGTACGCGCAGACCTTCTGAATCCTAGACCAATACGTACCAAGCAAGTGGCAATCATTTCAAGTCGTCAGTTTGTGATTTAATCAGGTTGATAGTGGGTGTTTTTTGTATTTTAGTGCTGTAAGTGAGTTTCAAAATGAGTATATGACATGAGGTAAAATGGATACGACGTTGTCAAAAGTGTGTATAGGTCGGCGGACAAAATTTCTAACAGTTATTGTAACATCAGGTATGTACAAAATTTATAATAATTTAAAGCAAATAAAAAATTGAAAGTAAACTTCTAACTTCAAAGATAAATTACGTTAGGTCAGATTCTTGTCATTATCGATTTCTTTTTTGTGGAGTTTTTGCATTTCACAACTATTCATTCAATATTAGCTGTTTTCCAATTTTTGTTGTAGTCAACCATAATAACAGTGGCGTAAAAGTGAAATTTTTGAAATTTCTTGGAGTGCTTCTTTTAAATTTTTTCTTTGCGCTATTATATTTATCTGGACCCGTTGTATATCCCATTAAATTTTTCCGGATAAGTTCTGAATCACCCTGTATATTCAACCACAAAAATTCTAGTATTTCTTGCTAAACTCAGAAATAAAATAATGTTTGCGCCATCTATAGTTGTGTTTATTTTACTGTCAGTATTGATTTTTGAAGATTTTGGAAAGCTCAATAAGATGGCCTGGCCCGCTTTACTCAATCTTGTGTCGTTGCCCAGTTATTAGGGCACCAATATAGGCAGGAATGATCTTTTTAGCACTTTTAGGTCAAGTTTTTTCAAAATTGTGACGTGATGGCGCAACACGGCCAATGGTATCGTTTTCAGTACGTCAAAGACCTTCGGAGTCACCTATTTGGGTTCAAAGAAAAGAAGAAAAGTGTCTTTTTTGCAGGTTGGTGTTATTATTCTCATGCATCATGTTTTAATCAATAATTCTTTAAAGTGACCACCCTGTGTAAATAAAGATGGAAGTTCTGCCTAAATCAAAGAACTTATATAAATAGAAGCAGATACACATTTACAAATGTGTTGACAACATAGTTCAGACATTACATTTTATAATCATCTCTTTCTTTATGACCAAAATTACTATAGCCCCATCTTCGTTGCAGCCACCATTATTTTGACGTGACAAATAAATGTAAATATAACCTTAATCGCCCAATTTGTGAAGTATTTTGATCTGTAAATAAACTATTTTCAAGTGCTGAGGAGCCAAAATATGACTTAACAAAATTGCATCAAATAACGTTTATATGCTGTTTCTCTAATACGACGACAGTTTAAAGGCAAAATATGTGTGGGACTTCAACCTATTCTGTGCTGTATCACGACCAGCTGTATACACTGTACTTATATACATATTTATTTTCCTAAAATTAACACTTTTATTTATCGTCAAACTACAGCAATACAATTAATTTTAAAAGGCCATGGATTCGGAAAAAGATGTGTACTAGAGTCGAATTAACTAGACGTTGATTTACTTAATAAGCCGGTTCAGATATTTGTTTACATCCCTTACGAATCAGAGAAGAAGTACCTAACTAATTTACAGGAAATCATGCGGCAGTTTATTTCTTAGGATTTGAAGTAAACGGCCCCCTGGTTAATTTACATTTTGACATATTGACCTAGACCTTTTTTATTTAAAAAAAATATATATACTTAGCTACTGTGAAAAAAATAAAATTACTTACCAACTGTTCTTAATTCCTACAAGGCTATGAGTAGTTGATTGTCTAGTAAAATGGAGTTCTACCCGGCCACAAATTGAACTGTGAATTTGAGCATCTTCAAGGGATGTTAAGGGGCAAGGGAAAAAACAATCCTTTACAATACTTATATATTTTTGTACACAAATATTTGCACTTGCACTAAACATGAAAATAATTTAAAAGTTAGTTGTGTCAAACATGATCAGCTGTTATTAAATAACTAGATTTAGACATATTATGTCTATGCTACACTCATATACCGCAGCCTTGGAAAGGCTGCAACAGAGATAGCGTTATAGGCAATGTTGTATCTTAGAACGAAATGGTGAGAAAAAGGTATGTTGGACATGTTGGCAACAGTATCGTATGACTTTTATACTTTATCTCTGCTTCTATTTATATACATTCTTTGGTCTAAATACCTTCACCGATTATTTTTATCAAGGTGGGCTGTTTGGATTTAAATTAGTTGTCTTATAATGGGCACACTTGCCATTTTATATAATTTTTTCACACCAAAATGTACACGTAAACATTTTCATAATTACGTCTGGTATAATTCTCGTTAGCTCTGTACTAAAATTGTTATACATCTGTGAAAACTCTCGCAGCTTTTGGTTCCGGTAGACGTTAATAATTTCATTCTTCGTATAATCTAGTCTACTACACTAGCACGGAGCGCGGCGGTGCGTCGGTCGGAAATTTAACCACTGTTTCCGTCGGAAATGGGGCGATTAATGTAGACTAAAATATTAAAATATGGCCTAGTGAAATGGCGTGGGCGAACATACAAATGGACCCAGATGCAGGAAATACCAAGGGATTGTTTTAGGGAAAAAATTCAATAAAATACCGGCTCGCGACGTTGTAAAATTTAAAATTTAAAGGCTGCCTCGCTATAAAAAATATATGAAGTAGATCTGCTTCCAATTCAGTCTCCTGTATCGCTATTTGTTTTATAGGCCATTACTAGAGCAAGAGCAAAACTTGCCATTTATAATTATTGTCCGATAATTCTTAACCTCCTAACATTTCGTTATCTTCAGATTTCAGTTACTAACAGAGACGTCGATGCCCACATTTGAATTATTGTTTCTGCAAAAACAATTATACAATGTGTAAATATAGGTGGGGAGAGCTGAACCAGGATTTCATCGAGGCATGAATATCTCGATTATTTTTCAATTTTTCCATTACTAATGACATGCCTGACGTTACTAAATAGGTGAATTCGTTAATCGAACATGTAAAAATCAATGATCCATTTTTTTATAGCGGCACGTCAGTTTCCTTATTATTATTCCATTAAAGGTAATGTTAGATAATGTAGTAGGAGAATGTACAATTTTCCTACACTTGGAAAATATTGTCATCACGGCGCGTCAATTTCCCACATGCTTTTGATGCCAGAGAACCTAGAAAAAATATTAACTGACAGTTCTCAGAGGAATCGGACAATAAACGCTAAAATGAATTTCATTCGATTTCATTCTCGTAACCTGCTACTTCAATAACCCCCACATACCGATTTTCATCGGAATCAGACAATAAATTAAAAAAATTATCTGCCATTTTGGTGCCGCCATTTTGGGTTCATCAATTCCAATGTCATATTCGTAATCAACGGTGTCGAAAACCCGCGTATTCATTTTCAGCGGAATAGGACGACAAATTAGGAAATTATTTTAATGCAACTTTCGGTATTTTTTTCACATCCTGTATGTAGTGGAAAAGCGAAGATTATCAGGATCGTGCCTTACCCTGCCGGTAATTTGAAAAGAACCCCGCACGGAACATATGGAAATTGGCCCCCGGTTAAAGTGTTTGATACTCGGGGATATTATCCAAATATCGATGTTGATCAAAAGTCTCTATGGGCTCAAGGTCGGAAATTGGACGGTTTTCCAGATATCGGGGGTGTAATGGGGGATGCTCATTTCTTGTGGGAAGTGGCCCCCGCTCCAGTAAAATTCGCTGGAATCGACATATGTTATTCCTCTTGACTTGATAAAAATTCTCAGGGGCACAAGTTTGAAAAATGGATAGTTTTCTAGATATGGGGGGTGCAAAGCGGGGCGCTCATTTCCTTTATAGAAAGTGACCCCCAGTGAAATTCACTGGAATCGACATATGTTGTTCCTCTCGATCTCCTGATCAAAATTTCTCGTGGGCACAAGGCCGGTACATGCACAGTTTTCCAGATATCGGGGGTTGTAAAGTCGACTTTGAACCGCCGATATCGAAAAAATTGTGCATTTACCGACCTTGTGTCTATGAGAACTTTTGATCAGGAGGTCGAGAGGAACAACATATGTCGATTCCAGTGAAATTCACTAGCGGTCACTTCCTATAGAAAATGAGCACCCCCTTTGCACCTCCCATATCTAGAAAACTGTTTATTTTCCATACTTGTGCCCCTGAGAATTTTTGATCAGGAGGTCGAGAGGAATGACATATATCGATTTCAGCGAATTTTACTGGAGCGGGGGCCACTTCCCACAAGAAATGAGCATCCCCCTTTACACCCCCGATATCTGGAAAACCGTCCAATTTCCGACCTTGAGCCCATAGAGACTTTTGATCAACATCGATATTTGGATAATATCCCCGAGTATCAAACACTTTAATCGGGGGCCAATTTCCATATGTTCCATGCGGGGTCCTTTAAACAGATGGAGTTTTCAAACTTTCATCACTTATTTGTAGGCCTGCGGTTCATCACGATTTAAACGCTTAGAAAATGACAGGGGGTACTAAATTTTTTGAAACAAGTAATATGGATAAAACGTTTTGGGATTAGTTCCTTAGATGTCCCTGACAATGTTTATGGAAAAATTTGTTCGATTCATGCGGGCCTATAATTGTTATAAACAATTAATTTGTTCACTAAGATAAACATTTTCTTACTGACTGGAAATAATTTTTCAAAAAAATGCTTCCTAAAAAAGTTACGGCCAATTTTATGTCGGAAAAACGCGAAATTCTTCGACTTTCAAGAATTTTTTTCTCGTTGGGAATTTTTTATTTATTTCGCAAAAATTCGTCACGCATTTTTAACTTTTATTGTTTTCAAGAACCGCTAAAAATTAAAAGAATTTTTTTAGATAAAAACAGATTTTGTGAAAAAAAAGACATGTGTTGTTTTTTTATAACTGCATGAAATTTATGTTGAATAAAATGTTAATCGCCAATGTGAAATTTTCAAAATAAATAATCTTGACCACGGGATTTTTTTTTATGTTGAGAATAAATCAATTTTTACTTTTGTAATTGTTATTTGTAAAATTAATAAATATTTATTTATGTAGCCAAACCAGTGAAATGGATGATAAAATCAAGACTTCCACATAACGTTCCAGGTCAAATGGTGGCAATAACCGAAAGTTATTGCGTTCCGAAATCAATGTTTTTGACTGGGATAATATGTGCTGCGCGCAAGTCAAACACAAAGGCGTCAAAAAATTATGTCGTTCTACTGGTAAAAAACATATTGAAGATATAATAAAAGTATGTGATGTAACCGGAAACCTTGTTGTGAAGGTGCGATTACACGCGCGCACGAACACAGACGAGTTTTTTTTAAAATAAAAATTCGCGTTCTTTGAATGAATCTCTACAATTCTGTTTTTGTTTCATTTTTGTACGTGTAAAAATGAGAAAAAGTTCTTGAAAGTCGAAGAATTTCGCATTTTTTCTACATAAAATTGGCCATCACTTTTTTAGGAAGCATTTTTTTGAAATATCATAAAGAATAAAAAATGTTTATATTTGCCGATTTTTAGCAATTATATTTAGTCACTAATTTTTTTTTCTTAGTGAACAAATTAATTGTTTATAACAATTAAAAACGAAGGAAAAGTAGCGTTTCTCGTAAAAATTGAAAGACAGGGATTCATCAAAAATTCATAACTAAATAGATACGTCGAGTATGACAGCGCGATAACGTCTCTATGGAAAGAGGAAAATTGGCGCTCTATTCTGATTACAAATTGGAGTGAAGAGTGTAAGAAGAATTGGCTATTTGGACCTATCAGAAAATATTGTAATTTAACTTAAAAAGTTGAAAAACAGGAATTTTGAAACGTTCGTAACTAAATAAATATTTCGAATGGAAGCTCGTTCTATGTCTCTATCGAAAGAGGAAGATAAGCAATGTATCAACATTGCAAATTGCAGTGTCAAAATCGAAAGTTCAGCTCGACATGAATGAAAAAAATTCACAGATCTTGCTTCTCTCGCAAGTATCTTACGCGCATTGAAAATACCAGATGCAACTATAATGCTCTCGGAGTCCAAGGATCGATGGCTAGGATGTTAGGTATTTTCAGCATTTGCATTAGGTACCATTATCGATTAGTGATAAAATTTAAAAAAAAAACTTTTATCAAATTTGATAATACCACTTGGGTTCATTGTAATTGGACCCATGTTCATTGATAAACATTTTTTAGATTAACCCAGCTATCATCTGTCAAATTTTGTCATAAAGCTTGTAGAACACCCTGTATAGTGCTTTTCTACTGTACTTTTTTATATCACACTTAGGTGTGTTTGATAATTTTATTTACATAATTTTAAATATATTTGTCAATACGATCGAATTAAGCTAGTCCATGTTTTATTGGGTTATTTTGTTTTTTTAATGTTAATTTGAAAGTGGCGGTATTCTGTAAGAAATGACGTAAGTTATGTAAACTAAGTGACATACGATATGGCAGTGTCGGCATGTATCACAGGAGACCATTAAGTTTAGGAGTGTTTATGTTTATATTTTAGTTTCGCGATAGTCTGTAATGAAGTGAGAGTAATAACAGAATTGGTTTGTGACAAGCACAAGGCACATGGTTAAACTGACGCAATAATTTTCACTGCTTAAATTGTTATTGAAACGCGATATCCCCAACAGGTGTTGAGTGAACGGTACGGTTACAAGCGCGGCGCAGCGGTCTCGACAGAATCTGTCGCTCTCGATACGTTTTTCGTAAGATGGGTCCTATATCATGCACCCAGTACTATTTTCAATTATAAAAATTGCTATTTCTAGATGTCTAGTGAATTTTGCGCGGAATAGAGACGACTGAAAATTAATTTTCACCTATTAGTTTATTGTCATTTGAAAAAGTGGTATGGGGAACGACCAGAAACACAAAAACCAACATAACTGTTTTCCAGGGGATCTTTGAAAAGACTGACCGAGGTCAACAATTTGAACAGTTACCTACAAAAGTTTGGAACTTCTGACTTTTGTATGTTGATATAATACGTTATGAGAGTAAGAATAAAAGCTGCTAGTATTTCCGTATTGATGTTTGTCTCATTTTAATTTTTCTCTATTTCTTGTTATTGATTTAATTACCAGTAAAAATGGTGAGAAGTTCTCAACCAATTTTGCTGAAATTTCTTTTTATATTTTCTTCTAAAACTATGGGCTATGGGTCTTCTTGATTGTTGTTATCCACGTGTACCATGATCTTATTATCTTTAGTTTGTTGCTGTCCAGTAATACTGTTCGGGATCTCGCAGTTTGTCCAGTCAGTTTCAAATTGTTATAGTTTTGATCATTTGAAGATAAAATAACAAATAATAATTAATTTTAAAGGAACTGTACTACGAGGACATTGGTGTAAAGCTAAGGACTGAGACAAAATGGGCGTTTTTCGAAAAATGTCAGTTCTTGCTAGCTGATATCTCGAAAGTGATTGGGAATAGAAAAAATTAATAGTGCCAATCTTGTAGAACTTCATTTTGAATGAAGTAATCTTTTCGCTGTGATGCACTATTTTTGAGACATAAGTGAAAAATTTAAACAAGGCGCCTTCTACGTGTCCCCCCTGCACCCCGCTCACCTCGTAAGTCAGGGAACTTTCAGTATGCTTACCACCTGATTACTCCAAACACAGCCCTGAAGTCAAAAATTCTGTTTCCGACCATGTATTCTACACCTGATTCATTGACTGGTCCTCGGACGGGGCTAACTGTAGCAATTTGAGGCAGAATTAACAATTTGTATCCTCGGGGTATGGAGTTATCCAATAATTTACAGTCATGCAGTCTTAGTCATTTTTTGACATGCAAATGTACTGTGCACTATAACTAATGCTCCAGAATGTTAGTCCATAAAGAGCACAACAAATTTGCAAATGTCAGTATGGTTTTGTTTCTAGACATTCTGTCGACACCAGCTTGTAACACAATATTTGTTTGATAGCTTTGGTGAGGCCTAACAGGCTGCCACCATAGATGGAGTCAGACCGTCGGGCACGCTATACAGCAGCAGGAAGCCGACTAGAACATGATTCAAAAACGTTACGACTACGAGGAAGATTTGCTTCAAAACAAATTTTAGTGATCACCGTATTGAGTCAAAATTTGACCCACTCTCTCCCATAATTTACATAACCAGCTGCAGGCATCACTACGTGCATTTATATGTAACATTGTATATATGTACCTGAAATAGATGGCTGATTATTTATTCTGTCATTACATTTTCGCTGCAAGCAATATACATTTATTTTACATTCTGTTCTGACGTATATTTTGCAAACTAATGTGTTTTTATTGAAACATTATGATTAGTACCTGTTATTATTTAGTTAATTAAAATATACCAGGATTGCATCTGTGTGCATTATAGTTATTATCGATTTTGTAGATTTTGTAGATATAATTGAATTTAAAAATGTTACTGAAATGAGGCTAACTCAGTGGTAGGTACCGTCGTGAGAAAAAAAAAAAAAAAAATTGGACAACTATTTTTCTCTAATGTAAGTCTGTCTCTATTTGAATATGTAATGAGTAGCCAAAATAAAACAGTTGGCACTTTTATTACATTTTTTATTGTAATGCTGTAGTTATTGCTAATA
Organism: Stenurella melanura; assembly: GCA_963583905.1. Classification (NCBI taxonomy): domain Eukaryota; kingdom Metazoa; phylum Arthropoda; class Insecta; order Coleoptera; family Cerambycidae; genus Stenurella; species Stenurella melanura. The sequence goes on from OY757316.1 coordinate 20,765,143, forward strand.
ATATTCTTTATCTGGAGACAAAAAGATTTGCGAGCGGTCAGTTGAGCAAAGTAACCGTGAAATAGTGTTATATGGCCGTCCCTAAAGCTTTTTATTTCCAAATATGTGAATTTAAAAAAACAGTTTTTATTTTTTAGTACATTTTCTTAAATAAAAGCTTGTTTAAAATACTTTTCTTGTATAACTTTATTTTTTAATTTACAGTCTTTACTTATTTTGTAGACAGACAGACATTTTACTCTCCAAACCCTTTCATTAGATACCCATATCAAGAGATTTGTCAAGAAAAAGGTAATCCGCCATCTTGGGATGTCCGCCATATTGGATTTAGATATACTTAGATAAATTAGATATACTATATTGCATTGCTAACGGGCTTATACACGTTTGCAAAATTTCAAGGCTCTAGCTTAATTAGAACTAGACGAAATTTTTATTGTAAAATTTGACCTAACATGCACACTAACAAACTAACTAACATGCAAACAGGTGAAGTTAAATAAAAGCTTTTAGAAAAATTATGTTCAAGAAAATACTAAAAAAATATATTTTTTTACTTTTTTAGTACATTTTTTTCAATATAAGTTTTATTTAAATATGTTTTTTATAAAATTTTATTATTTACTTTTTATGTCTATGTTTATTGTACAGAGAAACAGACAGACAAAACCCTTTCATTTGATACCCATGTCAGGGAAGTGGTGGAGGAAAAGGCAATCCGCCATTTTATTGCGTCCGCCATATTGGATTTATATTGGTGTTACATAGCTTATCACATATGACTCGTCAAACCATTTCATTTGATACCTATATCAAGGGGGTTGTGAAGAAAAAGGTGATCCGCTATTTTAAGACCTGTTATTATTATATTGGATTTGGAACGATATAAGATAAACCAAATTACATTGTCACCGGACTTATACACGTGTGCAAAATTTCAAAGCTCTAACTTAATTAGAAGTAGTCGAAATTTTCATTGCAAGATTTAACCTCAACATGTGTAACCTTGCCTCCGTAAAATTTGCACGTATCTTCTACGGTTCTCTCGGTGTTTTGGTTGCACCGTCTCTGCACACTTTTTTAAATGCTTTTTTACTTACTATCTACGTTGGTTAGACCTGAAAGTTTTTGTTATTAACTTATTATACTCAGTTTGTATTTCTGAACATTTTCTCATACATTTAAAATATTTTTAGTTAGTTAGTTAGTGTTGTCGATGCGCCATCTCTCTTTCTTCGATGATGCATTAACACGCTGTCCTGTTTGTGCAAGAAAACATAAGATATCCATGACTTCACAACAATCAAATAATAGTAGAGGTCGCTTGTTTCGCCCGCCATGTTTAGTTTCGTGTTTTGATTGTGTATTGTCGTGCCGGTTAATAAGATTTGCAAATATTATCCAGCATATAATGTGATTTGTTTTCCATATATTTGCATTCTATAGAACATTGAGTGGGTATGTGACTGTGCATCGTATTGTTAACGTGTTTCTCAAACTTTGAAGGTATGTGATAAATTCTGATAATATCTAGAGCCTTGTTTACATGTATAGGTTCATAACTACCCACTTTGATGAATTTAACATAGAATTTCTGTTTTAAATGGATTTGTATAATATGAATTCTTAATACGCGAAGAGAAATATACTTTTATAGTTATATATATGTTTGTTAAAGTGAGGTTATGCTTCATGTGAAAAATTTTAAAGTGTGAATTATAATTATTTATTCACGACTTCACAGCCGTGTTGTGATATACCTATATAAAGTACTTAGGTAGTTTCTTCTACCTTCATTAAATATGTTTTTTTAAGTCATATATTTCTTCTTACATAGATGTCTACTTAAGTAAATGTAATGCTAGAAAATAGTAATTTTATATAGGTACTTAACTTGTGTATTTTTTGAATCATAGGTATATTTTAGTGTTCCAAAAATTTGTATGCTCATAATTTTCTCTTTTCTTTCTAGGTGATGTCACTGTGATATTGAATATTGACTAAATGTGTAGTGTTGTTTCAATTGTGCTTCCTCAGGACGGGCTGCCCAAGGGAAAGATGCTAAAGGTAAATTTATAAAATTGTACTTAGCAACATTTACTAATACAATGTTTGCTTTGTTGCAGGTAGGTTCCAGGATAACATAGGATAGTAAACGGACCACATAAGGTGAGGTATTTTTCTTTAATTACGTATATAAGTCGTAGGACGTAGAAAATTACGAGCTGTATGCCTTCTGTTCAATAATTATGTAGGTACTTAACTAAGAACGATGTAAGATAAAACTTAGTATAGTTTACTTCAGACTTATTCGGGGTACCTATAAAAAACCGCTGCCTAAGTAATCACTACTTCCACATCCAGATTTGTTGTCCAAGTCACTTTAAAGGAAACATCTTGACTATATTTGTACTTTAATATGTGAAAATGATTGGTCACAGAATTTTAATAATATTTGGGGCAAATATCATAGAAAAACTTCAGGTGTTAGTTTCTACCATATATGTTAAACATGAAGTTTTTAGCTTTGTCTACTTATTTTGCGCTATCACAACCTACAACCTCCCGCCCCTTCAATGGAATCATCTCAATCAGGTCTCATTACTATACATACGTGTACTAACTTTCAAGTGAATGTCTCAATCTTGTTATCAATCCCTTTAATAATGAAGGTTTCTAGTATATACACAAAATCCCAAGTTTTTGTACTCTTACCAGCTTGCTTTACTTATTTTTCCCTATTTACCTCTACTTTCCCCCCACGCCTTCAACGGAATCATGTCAAAATATAATCTAGTTACAGATGTCGTTATAATACATATGTGTACCAAATTTCAAGGGAAAATCTCAATTTAATTGTATCAACTCTTTTAATAAGGAAGTGGGAGTGGTGTGGGGGTGGAAAATATTATAAAAGAAACCTGAGGCCTTCACTTCTAGTATATACACCAAATCCCAAACTTCTGTACTCTTATCAGCTTGCTTTACTTATTTTCTCCTACTTACCACTATTTAACCCCCAACCCTTCAACGGAACCATTTCAAAATGTAATCTAGTTCCAGATTTCGTTATAATATATACGTGTACCAAAGTCAATATTTCAGTTTTATTTTATCAACCCCTTTAATAATGGAAAAGGGGTGGTGGGGTGTTGAAAAATATTATAAAAAAATTTGATGTCTTGCTTCTAGTACATATACGGAATTTCAAGTTTCTGTAGTCTCACCAGCTTGCTTTACTTATTTTCCCCTATTTACCCCTATTTAACCTAGAGTTTCTGATTTCCCGACTTTTTTTCATTCCCGGGAATCGGGAAATATAATTTGCCGTTCCCGGGAAATAATAAGGTAAAGGCACCAAAGGTGGACATGTTAAGGATACATTTTATTGTGACAGTTTAGTAAACGCTACTAAAAATATTTTGAGCATGGTAGTGGATAATCTCAAGGTCTATTTTTAGGGAAAAATGTTCAGTTTTGAATATTATTAATTATTTATAAAAAAAACTTAAAAATACCGACATAAAACAAGGTGAATGATGGAGAGATAGAAAGAAAATTGATGCAAACAACAACAATCAATAAAAAGTGTATTTAAAGAACATTAGAATAGGCAAAAAACATATTTTCTCCTTAACATTTAACGAACGAACCCATAGTGGACATGATATGTCCGCATTGTGGACATGGTATGTTCACGATAGGTTCCTACTTTTGTATACTAATGAAACTTATAGCCACACTTAAATAGCATTAAAATAACATTGTAACCATGATAAAATAAGTTAAAAGTCAGTTATCCCTAAAGTGAACATGCCATGTCCATAATAGGTACATTAATCGTTTAATGTTCCTAAAGATGACATCCCTTTATCTAACTTTAAAATCATTATTCAACAAGAATTCTACTGAAAGGTAAGTAAAATGAACTAAACTTTGTGAGAGTAATATATCATATTTTGATTATTATTAAAATTAAAACATCAAACAGGAAAAAAGTCAATACTTACTTGTTAATTTCTTTGTAACAACCACTTGTAAAAACAATCAAAATAGTGCAACATGAACTTAAATTATCACTGTTCAAAAGAGGTGATGTCTAAAGGCGCGGTAGATGTACCGTGTTAAGAACGAAGTTATACAGTGGTGCCAAACTATTTCATTTGTCACAGAAAGCTGTAGTTGACTTATTTCAAGAAATTTAAAAATGAGTGTCCACTATAGGAGCTATGTCCATTATTGGTGACTTTACCTTAAATTTTTCATATTTTCTTGAAAAACACAATTTTTTTGTTTCAAAATGTCACATCATTCAAATATTCATTTTTTAAATGTTTGTTTTCTTTTTTTCCTTTGGTGAAAAAATAAATCCGTCAGTTTTGTTTTGCTTTATTTATAATTAAAAAGACACAACAACACTAACTACAGGATTTTCTTACTTTTTATTGGGTATTTTGCCACTGAAAAATATTTTAAAATTTTTAATGAAAAAACCTCTGCGCCAAACGGATCAGACAGAAGTTGGTTCTTGAACACTTGACTGTTTCAAAAAGTCTCACACCTAAAAATATATAAACTAGAACAATGTAATAAACTAAAAACTAAAAATGAAAGCTATAGGTAGTTAACGTTTCGGAAGAGAATCTACTTCCGTTCTCAAAACTTTTTTGGCCGTCAACCATGATAGTTCCTTGTTTATGTATTTCCATAGTCACGTGAGACATTAAATTATATATCTTATTTTTACTTACTTCGTCTCTAAGGATGGGCAACCAACTAGTACAAAAATCTATTGAATAATTCGAAATGCATCTATCCTCGTTTAACAAAATAATCGCGGATTCTTTAAGTTTTCTTTTTGTTCCGTTGCTCTCTTTTTCCAAAATCTTCGCCGAGTCCCATTTAATACTGTGATTATTATCCCACGCGTGTTCACAAATTTTGGTAGATCCTCTCCCGAAACGTTAACTACCTATAGCTTTCATTTTCAGTTTTTAGTTTATTACATTGTTCTACTTTATATATTTTCAGGCGTGAGACTTTTTGAAACAGTCAAGTGTTCAAGATCCAACCTCTGTCTGATACGTTTGGCGCAGAGGTTTTTTCATTACAAATTTTTAAATATTTTTCAGTGGCAAAATACCCAATAAAAAGTAAGAAAATATGAATATGCCACAAATAAACACTTACAGAGAATAACTAACTACAGGAAATAACACAATAACGAAATAAAACATAAATGCCGTCCGACGCGCACGCTCCGTAAAATTTCGGAGCACGAAATTTAATATTTTTAAAACTTATTTTTATATCCACGGGTCCGGGAAATCCCGACTGTTATTTCCCGGGAACGGGAACGATAAAAAGTGACTTAATTCCCGGGAAATCCCGTCCCGAGATTCCCGGGACAGAAAGAAACACTAATTTAACCCCAACCCTTTAACGAAATAATCCTAAAATACAATCTGGTTCCAGATATCAGTCTGTTATATACGTATAACAAATTTCAAGTGAATATCTCCATTTATTTTTATCAATCCTTTTAATAATAAAGTGGGGGGTGGCGAGGGATGGAAAATATTATAAAAAATTTTAGGCCTCGGCTTCTACTACATACACAGAATTTCAAGTTTCTGTACTCTTACCAGCTTGCTTTACTCATTTTCCCCTTTTACTCCTATTTGACCCCCAGCCCTTTAAGGGTATCATCTCAAAATATAATCTAGTACATACACCAAATTTCAAGTTTTTGTACTCTTACCAGCTTGCTTTACATATTTCCCCTTATTTACCCCCCAACCCTTCACCGGATATGTTCAAACAACAATCTAGTTCCAGATCTCATTAAAATATAAAAGTGTACAAAATTTCAAGTCAATATTTAAAATTTCCACGTTTCAAGACATTCTAATCCCATTTCGGAAAAGAAAAATTACCAACATTTTAGAAAAAAATTTTATCACTAGAACAGATGGAAAAAAAATTACTCAAATTTTAGATTTCCACGTTTCATGGCATTCTAAATCTATTTAAAAAAAAAATTGAAAAAAAGATTTTACCACCACCTAGTAAATAGACGAAAAAATTTTTTTTGCTCAAATTTAAAATTTCCACGTTTCATGATATTCTAAACCTGTTTAAAAGTGAATTATTTTTTGTTTGCTTATAATTGTAATGAAACATATTCTTTATAGAATTTTGCAAACAGTTTTTTCTGCTGTTTGCAAATTCCTATAAAGAATATGTTTCGTTACTATTCGAAACCTATTTCAGTAAAAAATAGTGTTGAACATCATTTTGAAAATAATATTGACCATTAGAATAGATGGAATTTTTTTTCTTTGCCCAAATGTAAAATTTCCACGTTTCATGGCATTCTAAGCCTAGTTAAAAACATTTTTTTTAGATTTGAAAACTTTTTATCACTAGATACTATAAAATAGATGGAACATTTTTTGCTGCTCTAATTTAAAATTTCCACGTTTCATGACATTCTAAGCCTACCTATTTCAGGAAAAATGGCATTCTAAACCTATTTAAAAAAAAAATGAAAATATTTTTTTTTATCACTACTATTTATAGCATTGATGGAACAGTTTTTTTTCGCTCAAATTTAAAATTTCCACGTATCATGACATCCTAAGCCTATTCCACAAACTTTTGAATATAAAAAAAAATAAGAAATTTGCAAATTTTTTTCCAAAGTAGATGACGGAAAAAAATTGTTTTTGCTCAAATCTAAAATTTCCACTTTTCATGACATGACATGACATGACATGACAAAAAAAAATTAAACATATATTTACCACTACTACAGAATAGATGATGAAAAAATTTTTTTACCACTAGAATACTTGAAGAAAAAATTTGCTCAAATTTAAAATTTTCACGCTTCATAACACTCAACCTACTAAAAAAAAATGTAATGTTTTAACCACTACTATAGTTCCACTCCACTACGTGAATGTGGAACTAAAAATGTGATAGATGGCAATAACATTTGGCATGCACCTATTATAGTTTTATTGAAAAATGTACAGGGTGATCATACCAAGAAATAATTCAACCATCGTGGACATTTGTAAAGGTATTTGCGCAAGCCTTCCATATTTGGTATATGTTATTTAGTATTGAGTTTTTGCTGTCGGATGACCACTCTGTATATTTTTTTGACCTAAAGTTATCAAGTTTTCTTTGTAATAATAGTGATAACTATATTGTGCTTATTTATTCTCAATGTCATTTCGTAAATAATAATTTTTAGAGGGACCACCATGCACAAATAAAGAGGGAAGTTCTGTATAAATACCTTTACCAATTTTTTTGTGTGTGTGCCTGTGTAATTTGGAAAAGATAAATTACTCAGTGTACACACACGTGCTACATCTCTTCATGCTATCGGCCGTTGTATTTACAATAGGTATTCGTAAGGTGACGTCCTTTGCTGTCTTTAGACTCTCATTAACCATGTTTTAACCCATTTGGTACGATGTTTCATTCTTTTCCCTTTTATTATTATTATTGCGTAAGCTATTAATCCGATCATTAAATTAGAATATTAATAATATATTTCAAGAATTCTTTAAGATCATCATCATCAAACAATTTATTAAAATTCAAAAATGCAACATTGCCTCACCGGATCGTGATCCGGAGCCAACCAGACAACCACGTCGCATAGCGCCGTGGTGTACGTAGCGTTGGGCGGATCGTGACCAGCTCGGCTTAATAAAATGGACAAGCAAGTTAAAACCCCTGCCGCCAATGCCGGCTTAAAATTAACATTAAAATTACACTATGTCTGCGCAGCTGGCTTAAAATACTTAACAATACCACAATAGAAACTAGAGCACAAAACACTGATTAAATTTTGGTTGCTGGTGCGGGAAAAAGTTCAACAAAAAAAACCGTTCGAAGCAATTTGGGGTTCCATCGGTCTACCCGCCGCCGCCGTTACGAAGGTAGGGAAGGCGAAAAGTTAGGATTTCTAACAGTTACAATTTTTTAGGAATTTTGTCGGTCTAAAATGAATTTGAAACAAAATAGGACAAAATGACAAACAGAGAGGTGAAAGAAAAGGATTGGAATTGATAGGTGGGGAAAGTCGGAGTATAGGGTGAGAGCAAGTTATAGTTAGAAAAAGTGTGGCTATAAAGGCTGCCGGAAGATAGGCAACGCCTGATATGGTAGGGGGTGTTCGATCTGGAAGGGAGCATTATGCATTTTGATTGGCGATGTTACGTGTTAGCGGACTGTCGCCCAATTGAGTTCAGTAAAATTTTTGGGAGATTTCCCGGACGTGGTCCGCTAGTGGCTTAGTGTCATGGTGATCTTCAAGATCGCAGATAAATTGGCCAGATTTAATTTTAAAAAATCGTTTGTACGATACTCACGTACAGGAATTTTTAAAATTCATCTGCATGTTGGCTTTTAAAGAAAAAGAACGATTTAACTGTGAGATTTCTCTTAGCAATTATATACGATAATTTGTTACAACTTATCGCTGCAATACATATTTACATGCATACCCACTTGAGTGTAAAGTCTGTTATATTAGATCTGTGTCTATACTCTACAATCAGAATTTCCAGATTCCTCCTATCGTTTCCCTTGACGCCTCACGCGCTCTGATTTGGTTAGTAGACTAATAGCCCAATAGATTTACACTACATTTCTGATGATATTAAAGCTAAACGCCACGAAGCGCCACTGAGCTATTTACCTCTCCTGTTGCTCTATTTATTTATTAGAAGTGTAGCATATTTCCATGGCAAAGCTATACTAATTTTATGCCTATGTAAAACCTAATTAGCCACACTAAATTAGGAGCCTGACTCGACACAAAGTGATTACATTAAAGTTCCTATTAGATTATGCCACAAAGTGCAAGTTTTAACATTTTATATGTTTCGGAAGCTATTGCTGTTTGCTAGTTTATGAAATGTTTGTTCCGGCTACATGGCAGGAGCTTTTAGATAATAAAAATTGTCGAATTTTAACACAATTGCAACTTGCTGCGGATGCGAAATTGCTGCTGATTGCCTTCCATCTAGTTTAAATAAAATTTGAATTTGAAATTCATACGTTAGTTCGAAGTACCTATTAGACCAAGAGCTAGCGACACTCAAACCGTGCTTATTCCATTGTGAACAAAAAAATTACAGAATGTAGTACTAACATTGTATAATATGAAATCGCATGCCTGCCTGCTCGGATCGGTTGCGTTTATAAAAAAAAAAAATTGTTGCGTTTTCAAAACGTATTAATGGTCTCATAAAATTTTTGATACAGCTGCTAGACACACTACTAAATACGAATTCAAGTGCCTGCCAGCCGGGATCGGTTGCGAAATCCCGCCTGCCAATTAAAAGCCAGTCCCAAAAACTGCATAATTTGGCTCATCGCAATGTGCACGAAAAAATTTTACGAGATAGTTTAAAGCATTCAAAATTCATTTTCGAGTGCCTGTCTTGTCAATCATGTTGTTTTAAGTACCTGCCAGCCCCTGGAAAGTCGCGCGCTCGGCGTCGTTGAAAGTTGATCGGGGTCATTTCAATGTGCACCAAAATTTAAGAAAAGCTAGAAATTAATTTAGATGCGACTTAAAGCGTTTGCCTCTCCGAATATAATGCACAATGCCGCCTTCCAACTCTCCAAGGCCGCACGATCTCGCTTAGCCCCGGTGACATATTCTTCAATGTTGTATTATTTTGTTATTATTTTAAATGTATAATACATGTTGAAATGAAAAATAGGGTATTTTGCAAGAGAAAAAAAGGATTTCTCTTATGGCGTACTTCAGTGCATAAAAAGTAATGGGTGCTTTTCCCCTTCAAAAAATATTATTTACAAACTTGTATCTTCATCAATTTTTGAGATACTACAAGAGAAAATACGTTTCCCTTTTACAAGTGTTTATTTCTACAAGAAAAAATTATTAAAAATTCATTCGCTCAAGTATTCCTCATCAGATTCTCGCTACTATCAGTTTCTACCCCATCGCCGTCATTCTCATTTTCTTCAATGCTTGCGACGTTTTCCGGCTGATCCGTTTCTTCTGTAAAATGAATAATTTATTAATATTACTTAGCAGCAGCGAATGCGGAACTAATACCTTGAATTGATGTCTGAGGCTGGATGATTATGTTTTGGACGAATCGTGGGACTTGGTCTCCTTCGAACCAGTTGAACGTGTACTTTCCATTCTTTTCAAGCCATCCGCAATCAGGAGGACAAAGAGCCGTTGGTATTTTTATGTACGCATTAGTTCACATTTGCGATGTAGGTTGCTCGCAAAACTTGCTGTTGAAGCTCTGCCTTACAGGGGGGAATAGTGGATTCATCGAAATTTGTTGCATTTTTCATGAAAATTTTACACACATGACTGACCTTGAAATGTTTTAAGAAAATTGATAAGCGTGCCTCGTTAACATTTTGCACGTCTTTCACGCTGTGCAATTTGCATACGAACTCTTCGATTTTTTCGAAAACCGCGTCGTCAATTACCCCATTCAAATTATCAAGCTTTGCAAAAGCTAATTGGTGTTCCTTTTAATTTTGCAATATTTTGAAACCTCTTTTCTCTCCTTAATGAAAAAAGATGGATTGAAGTCACAACCTGTCAAAGCATGGAATCCAGGTAGTGATTTGCATAGATCGGGACCCAAGTGTGAATACAATTTCGTTACATCAACGTAGCGTTGAGAATTCGATACGCTAACATTCATGTAAATCTTTGTTCTCATTTTTACGTGTTCCATGTTTGCAAGCATTGATATAAGAATGTCGGTGTCTGAACATCTTACGATGACGTCTGAATCTTGATTTGCATTGCAAATATGGTATACGATTTTCGTGTCAGCCTCCTCGTACTCTTCTCAAGACAATTCTTCAACAATTGTTGGAACGAATTTTCCGTTGACAACTTTAAATTTGTGACACTGTTTCGCGTTAACATACAGCATTTTTGTCTTAAAATTCATCGCGTACTTGTCTTTCGACCACTCTTTGACAAAAAATTCAATCAAAGCCTTTTTAAAATGTATGCTCTTCAAATCTTTTGTAAAATCGGTGTAGTGCTTTTGCTCAGAACCTGAGATTCGGAATTAGCGATCTTCTGTATTATCTCGAAGCAAATGCTCATTATCTTTGATGGACGGACTGAAGTAAGAGTCGAACATTACCGCTATTTCTTTCGCATTGTGGTTCAGAAAAACATTTAGGCATTTGCTGGCGATTTTCCCATACTGAACAGGAATTTCCTTGATTGTATGAAGAGCAAAAACAATGATCAAAGACCACGAGATGGACATTACTTGGCTCACAACTTTTAATTTGTAATTCCAATGACTTTATAAGCGCAGACTTGGCTTTATGTATGGAACCGTCTACGTGATACAGCGAAGGAGGCATCGGTGTCAAGGGATACTGGAAAACCTCAGGTCTAATAATCAACTGTCACCCCTAAAAGCCTACCAAACAATTCTCTCTGCATCTTGAACTTTTCCTACAACCCTATTTTTTTTTGCTGCGCTTTCTTCATTGGTTTCTCGAATCTGTCTTTGTTTACGCTACACTCCTAGATGAATTTTTTGCGTAACTCATTGTGTTAAGCACGCCATTGAAGTTTAACTTATGATTTCGGCGACACTTAAAACTGTACCCGCACTTCGTTGAAGCCGATAACGTGAAAAATACCAGATTCTGGTCTTGTACTTCGCAAAAAACACAGAATTTCTCGTTTTCACCCATTTTCTAATTTCATATAAAAATATACGTCTACGCACTCGAAACATTAGTTGCGACTGTGACTATTCAATCTGTTATATGAGTGGTGTCCGTATTAATTTTGAGGGAAGGGGCGAGCAAGGCTGCGCAGCCCTGAAGAGCTGAAAGGCGGCATTGTGCATTATTCGGTCAACTTTCAACGGCGCCGAGCGCGCAACTCTCCAGAGGCTGGCAGGCATTTAGTGCAACATGGCCGACAAGGCAGGCACTCGAAAATGAATTTTGAATGCGTTAATCTATCTCGTGAATTTTTTTCGTGCACATTGCGATGAGCCAACTTCTGCAGTTTTTGGAACTGGTTTTTTAATTGGCAGGCGGGATTTCGCAACCGATTCCGGCTGGCAGGCACTTGAATTCGTATTTAGTAGTGTGTCTAGCAGCTGTATGAAACATTTTATCCACATTGCGATGAGATGAATAAATACGTTTTGAAAATGCAACAATTTTTTTTTTAATAAACGCAACCGATCCGAGCAGGCAGGCACGCGATCTCATAATATACAATGTTAGTACTACATTCTGTAATTTTTTTGTTCACAATGGAATCAGCACGGTTTGAGTGTCGTTAGCTCTTGGTCTATATATGCATCTGTAATTTTTTACGCCAATTGAAAACTGACTTTTGAGTATTTGTAAATAAACTACCTCACACAATGGCTATTGAGTTTGCGCTGAACATTTCTCTGTTTAAAATTTTTCGCTGAAGATATGAAATTTTTTTGATCACATAAATTGGTGGAAAATATCGACTTCGCAACCTATAGTTTCTCAACACGATAGGATGCCGAAACAAACAAGTCGCAGAATTATATTTTGCTATAAATTTGTAACATTTCCATTTTTCCTTAATTTCACAGTTGTCCAAGCAATATGAATTAATAATTCTTTTTCGAATTAGACCTCATAAGAACTATTGAACCTCAAAAAGACCTCATAATGGTAAAAGTGAAGTGTTTAAAAGGCTAAGTATTTCCAAGAAACAGAATGACAGATAACTTCATAAAAATGTAATCTATTAAAATGAAATTTTTTATGACAGAGTAGGTAAATAAATTCAGTTTAGGTTTTTCAGGTTATCAAAAGAATGAAAATATTTCAGTAATATATTTTTACAGATAGTTTTCTTCTTAGTTCTCATATATAGTTTTTCCTTCTGTTTGCAAAATCCTATAAAGAACCAATTTGGTTTTAGAGAAAATATGTCCACGGAACATGCTGTACATTAGCTGGTAAACAATATTGTAAATCCTAAATCAATCGAGAAAACGTTTAACTGTTTTTTTTAGATCTCGCGAAAGCGTTCGACACCGTTATTCACGAAATCCTGTGAAAACAATTAGAAGTCATCGGGGTTAGAGGTATTACTTTAGCTATATTTAAAGACTACTTATGTGACAGGCAGAAAACTGTAAAAATTAATATAACGCACAGCAACCCATGACTAGTCACGATGGGTGTGCCGCAGGGGGCGGTAATAGGTCCAATATTATTTCTAATCTATATGAATAATATGTCCAGACTAAAAGACACAAATAGTTGTGTAATATCATATGCGGATGATACAGCTATAACTTTCATTGGAGATACATGGGAGGAGGTCCACACTAATGCAGAAAGGGAATTAATTTTGTGAAATAAAAATCTTTTAAGTCTTAATGCAGATAAAACAAAATTTATGACGTTCTCTTCTACAATAAAGGATCAACCACATAAAGGCAAATTAACAATATACTGTAGCTCCTGTGACAATACTCCAAACTGTACTGACTTGTTCTGTTATCCATAGTGTAACCTTAATCAAATATTCAGGAATAATGATTGATCAATTATTGCGCTGGACGGTACATGTTCAATATACCGTAAAGAAACTTAGAAAATAAATTTTTAAATTTTACCAATTAAGAAATATTCTAAATAATAAATTTATGCTTATTGTGTACGACGCTTTGGCAGAATCTATTTTGAAGTACTCCATAAGCGTTTGGGGTGGCCGCTATAAAACTCTGCTCTATAACTTAAGGTTGTTCAAAACACTTTAATAAAAATTATGCTAAAAAGAGATACACTATACTCTACGGAACTGTTGTATATTGAAATCCAAATACCTAGCATAAGAAAACTATAGATTTATCACTACCCAATGTGAAGCCATTCGGAACAACCCTGGAATGCTATTACAGGATCAGCGATCCAACTTATCTCGCTTACGAAAATGTATTCTTGTACAGGGTGCTCACATCGAACATTTATTGTAGTTATTGTAGTTATGTGTGCATTGTAGTAGTTGTGGTATATAGTTATGTGTTGACGAAATTGTCACTCTTTGTCCCTTATCAGAATATATTTTTTAGAAAAGTGTTTAAGAAATTTAAAAATGTGACCCTAATTTTCAAAAAAATTTTTCAATATTTGGGGGTAAAAATCATTAGTGGTCTTCCATCCCTGGCTTCCTAGATAAGATACGAAGGGCGCCATATTTCTGGAATAATATGTACACAGTCCAAATTTTATTAAAATCGATAGCACGGTTTGGAAGTAATAGGCAAAAAACCTCCTTGAATATCTAACCTTTAAAAGGTGATATCTCCGTAGGGGGAACACCCTAAGAAAAAGGAATTATAGGTACTTTTAATGTTATTTTGACCCAAACAATACGTCCCCGAAGTATTGCCCCATATTGCCAGGACACCCTGTATATTGATAATTAATAAGTTCCTTGGTATTTTTCAATTATTTTTTGTTACGTACATGAATTTTACTTACTAATAATCTAGTTCTATTTAAATAGTTGGGGAAACATTAAAATATGTGCAAATATGTACAACTTTGGAAATAAATACCACAAGAGTGAAACTGTGAACATATTAGGTTTATACCGGTTACTTCCATCTAAAAATAAGCGTGCCAGGAACATTTCATTAACAATAAAGTGCTCGCATTATAGCCTACAAGCTTTAGCATGCACATACATTGTCAACAACACATATTAGTGGTGGCAGGTCATCCAAACGTGTCTAAGTAGTAAAAAGCCACGTTTACCATGTTTACCAAAATACAGAATGTCAGTGTTTTAACATGCAATAGTTGGATCTATACAAAATTGCATTCAAAATATACCTGAGTTTCTCTACAGAATTACCAGAACCTAAACATTTTCCTCCCATTGTTCCACTAAAGAATCGTAAGCAAATTAAAGTTTCATATTACTGGAGGGCTTTCTCGGCAAGTGCAACATTTATATGGCAGTAGCGTGAACCAACATGCCGCAAAGTTGTACTGTTTGTACAATATGTACGAACTACACTGTGCTCGTGTGATCTACTTGATTTATTAACATCAGTGTATAATAGTATAGGAGCCAGCGTACAATTAACTGACACATTTTATCAGCTAAAGACATGATCAATCCTTTGTATACACACAAGATCTTCGTGTTAGATAACTACAAGTACTTAGGGCTCCAGCAGCGACTTGGAATCAGGGACACCGACTTTAAAATAAGTTGAACACAAAGTAATGGCCAGGGTTGGGAAGATCTGCAAGACATACGTCAGCTCTAGAAACAAAATAGCCGCTATCAATTCATGGGTCATTCCAGTAGCTGCCTATACCTTTGGCGCGGTCAGATGGTCAGACACTGAACTTGAGGCTTTCGATAGAAAGATTAGAACTACTCTCTCGAAACATAGAATCCACCATCCAAGAAGCTCCATGGAACGGCTATATCTACCTCGAAATAATGGGGGGAGGGGCATAGTGACTTTACAAAATCTATGCAGAACCCAAGAGAAACGCCTGAGAGAGTATTTTTTAATACAAACAGACCCAATGCATAGAGCAGCTTGTACCCAGGACCTAAAATATATACCTTTACAACTGGCAAATGAATGGCTAATTACTGTTAAAACATGAGCAGAAAAGGTTCGTAATTGGAAAGGAACATAATTACATGGGCGCTTTGTCAGCAAAATAACATCTGATGATATGGATATGAAAGATTCTACTGAGTGGCTTCGTACATCCGGGCTGTTTGCAGAGACAGGTTTTATATTCGCGATACAAGATCAAGTCGTAAGAACTCGGGCATATGAAAAGCATATTATGAAATTGGATACCAGTGACAGATGCCGACTCTGTAAAACTGCAGTGGAGACAATTCAACATCTCTCAAGGGCATGCCCGATACTTGCTCCTAATGAATATCTAGTAAGACAAGACTCAATCGGGAAAGTAGTTCACCAATCACTGGCGAAGAAATATGGATTTACCGAGAAAGAAACTCCTTATTATAAGTGCAAACCGGAAACATTTCTGGAAAACGAAAATGCCAAAATCTTGTGGCACATGTCTATGATAACTGATAGACAAGTTGAAGCTAATCGGACAGATTTAGTAGTGTTCGATAAGAGGTTACAAGCAGCTACCATAATCTACTTTGTGATACCATCAGATGACAACATCTTACGAACAGAGGTGGAAAAACGACGAAAATACCAACCACTCTCAACAGAACTTTAGCATATGTACCGCCTCGATGTAGTCAACATATTGCCAGTGGTCATCTCAACAAATGGGTTAGTTAGCAGGAGCTGGGGCGGTGTTATGAAAGATCTTAACAACTTTCATAGGAGTGGAGGAGAGTTATCAAGAAAGCGGCATTACTTGGAACAGCAAATTTGATAAGGAAAGTTCAAGACTTTTGATCACCTCGTTGGTACAAGAATGATAGTGCTTGTATAGCTCCCAATCTTGGGAGCTTGGGAGCTATACAGAACCAATCAAAGAGAGTTCAAAAAACTAGTCAGGCAGAGACAAAGAGAAGCATGGAGAGCCTACTGTGAGGAGATCTAGGATTACTCGCAGGCTGCTAGGCTACATAAAATACTTGCCAAAAACAAAGACAATCACCTAGGTCTACTGAAAAAGGATGATGGTACCAGTACCAACGACCTACATGAAAGCCTAGAGTTGCTTATGGAAACTCACTTCCCAGAATCTGTAGTGACAGATCGGAAGGAATGGCCAGATGAAACCGACACTCAACCCACCGAACTGGATTGGCAAACTGCCAAACAAATTGTGAGTGAAGACAGAATTAAATGGGCAATACTGGGCTTCTCCCCCTTCAAATCGCCAGGTACTGACGGCATTCATCCAGCCCTTTTACAATGGGGTCTGGATGAAATAGTGCCGCACCTGACAGCAATATTTAGGACGTGCCTAGCACACCTTTATATTCCGAAGGTGTGGAGAGAAGTCAAAGTAGTGTTCATACCAAAGGCGGGAAGAATAGACTATACTACCCCCAAAGCATACCGACCCATTAGCTTGACCTCGTTCCTTCTCAAGGCGATGGAAAAGCTATGTGAGCGATACTTGAGGGATGTTGCAATCACTGCTAATCCTACACATCCCAATCAGCATGCATACACCCCGGGCAGATCCACCGACACCGCCCTTCATGCGGTTAGTGGTCGGATTGAAAAGTCTTTGGACAATAAAGAGTCCACCCTGGGTGTCTTCATAGACATAGAAGGCGCTTTTGATAAAACCACCTTTCCAAAAATTACAGCAGCCCTCACGAGCAGGAACGTTTCTCCGATCGTAAGTGGCTGGATATCCAACATGCTCTCAAAAAGAGCGGTACAGATTAACATGGGAGACATCGCTGTTAGAGGAATGGTTGCAAGAGGCTGTCCTCAGGGGGGTGTCTTATTACCTCTTCTATGGAACTTAGTTCTTGACAGCCTCCTGTGCCGCCTCAACTCCGAGGGATTCCACACAATTGCATACGCAGATGATCTAACGATACCGCTTAGTGGTAAATTCGAAGGAGTCCTCTGTGGTCGAATGCAGATGGCCCTGAGAATAATCGAAAGATGGTGCAGAGAACACTCTCTGTCGGTCAACCCCAGGAAGACAGAGCTGGTCCTCTTCACAAGGAAAAGGAAATTGGGGGCAATGACGGCCCCCGTTCTCCTAAACACCACACTAAATTTCGCATCAGAAGTAAAATACCTTGGAGTAACTTTTGATGCCAAACTAACCTGGAATCTTCATCTAGACAGAAGACTAAAGAAGGCTTACATCTCTTTTGAGCAGTGCCGCAGAACCATAGGGAACACCTGGGGAATGAAACCCAAAGTGGCTATGTGGATTTACACTGCTATAATAAGACCGATGATAGCCTATGGAGCCATCGTCTGGTGGCCTAAGAATCAGCAGACTGTAGCGAAACGTAAGCTCAGCCAGGTACAACGAGTAGCCTGTTTAAACACAATTGGAGCCATGAGAACGACACCAACAAGAGCAATGGAAGTGATGCTGTGCCTGCCACCATTAGACATATATCTAGAAGAGGTGGCCCTAACTACTATGGCACGTCTCAAATCCGTTGACATACAGCCAAACATAGGATGTGGAGTGACCAGATGCCGGCTGTGGAATGAGGCAATTAAACAAATGCCACTTCTGCAGGTACGTGCAGATGGTATTTCTCCACAGTTCATCTTTGATAGACCCTATGAAATACACACCAACAGTAGCAATGAGGCTGTCAGTGAAGGAACAGTTAACATCTTCACAGACAGATCGAAAAAGAAAGAAGGAACAGGTTGTATACTCCAGGAACCTGCAAATTCAAATTAAATGGGCTATGGACAAACAAGCCAGTATAATACAAACAGAACTGGCGGGAATAACCATAGCCGCAAAAGAAATTTCCCGTAGACAAATAACGGGAAAAACAATAAGAATCTACACTGATAGTAGACAATCACTACTGGCCCTACAGAGACACAAAATAACAACAGGGTCAGTATGGGAATGCCATCAGGCACTCGTGGGCGCCTCCAGCATGAACAGTGTCATTCTATGCTGGGTCAAAGGGCATGCACAGTGCAGAGGCAACAGGGAAGCTGACAGTCTGGCTAAGAAGGCAGCCAGTCTAAGTATACTTGGACCTGGCCCTTCCAACATACTGCCGACCTCAGCAATAATGCTAATGATTAAAGAAGACACCCACAGAAAATTTAAAAAACTGTGGGATGAAACTCATAGTTGTCAGTTGGCCAGGGATCTGCTTAGATACCCTGACAAGGATACAACGATGATCTACCTGGGAATGTCCAGGAAGAACCTGCGCTTCGCGACAGGAATTCTTACTGGTCATTGCCAGCTGAGGAAGCACCTTTATAACATGAAGTTAATTGACACACCCCTATGCAGAGGTTGTGAACAAGAAGACGAGACTGTCCAACACGTACTCTGTGAGTGCCCGGCAGTCTCCTCTAGCAGAGAGTCCATTTTGGGAGAACGTTGGCCTACTTTGGCCGACTTGAGGGATATTCCCCTAGGCAGCATCACAACCTTCTTCACAAGATTAGGATGGTTGGAGGCCTAGGTGGAATCCTGTATCCCTCGGGAGGATGTACAAGGGACCCAATGGGGCCTAGGTGCTGCGGTCACCTAAATGTGACTGCCCTCCCACAAACTCCAAACTCCAACTCCAATTCCAACGATAGTGCTTGTGGCTCAGTGAGCCCAGCACTGTTATTAAGAAATTGATTAAAGGGACATTATATTAATAATAATAATAATAATAATAATAATAATAAAATGGTTTCATTTAGGAATAAATATAAAAATACAATACATTCCTAAATTAAGGCGAAGTCTAGCTTAATAACTACTCAACTTAACATTTTACTTTATAATAATAGTTTATAGCTAATCTAATCTAATATAAACTAAGCAAATAAAAATAAAATATACATAGACACATGTACATACGTACATACATACATACATCTTAATTTATAAACGAAATTAATTATTTAAAAAAATGAGCTTGACATTTACTAATCATGGCTTAAAAGAACATTTTTTGGCCTGTTCACATGACGTATTAAAGGATATTAGAAAATAACTAATTTCTACTTAAATAGATGACAGAAATTTCAAACAGAATGTATTCGAAAAAGCCAAGATCCCTCCACACGCCTCGTGTGACATATTTTTAATATTTTGCATTTCTTGGTTATTATATATGCTGAAAGTTAGGGAAAAGAGGGATTATGGCTAATGTTGTAAGCTTCAAAATATATATTTAATAACAAAATAAATTAATTCTGCCACAAGACGAGTCTAAATGGATGCCTTGTATAATTATTTTCTTTTTATAAAAATTGTGTTTCGTAAATCTGGTTTAGATGTAGCTATTTCACCACTCAACTAGGACATTTTCCATTTAAATATTTGATTGCCTATTAAATACATAATTAACTTAAGCTAGGGTACTTCATTTCTGAATACTGCATACATAGATATAAAATATAAATACAAAAACATCATTTATAGTTTATCATAGATAAAAACGCAAACGACGTGAGTCGTTGATATGACTGGGGTATCCTTGAAGCTTATTATAGTTGAGAAAATCTGATATAAAATATCTCTTTCCATTTATATTTATTATCTTTAGTTTTTATACCTCCGGTTAAAATACATGATTATAGTCCTGGCCAATGTAGGGGTGGAGCGAAAATTACTATTAGGATTATGTCGGAAAACAAAAATAAAAAGCTACTTAAAAAGATTGTCAATAGATAAAATAGTGTGTTTATGAGATTGCGAACTGTGTGGGAAAATAATTTTGGGTCTATCGACGAGTAGGGGGCATGGTGAGGTAGTGGGTAGGATGTTGGTGGGTTAGATGTGGTTTGGAGGTTAGTTGTGTCATGTGTGGCGTTAGTCAGGGTCACCGTCTTACAAAGAAGACGGGTAGTCTTTGGGGCATTAACGTATGTCTGTGTGGTATGCACGTACGTTTGTTATGTCTGCTGTCAGAGCCGATAGCATTTTGTTGGTAAGAAACTCTTGAAAGGTGTCATCGATGAAGTCTCGAATCGTTATCAGATTCGTCGCCCAGTAAGCGTAAAAGTTTGTTTTGCGTAATTTGTAACCTCTTACATTGACCGGCGGAGATATTATTCCACGCCAGACAAGCGTATGTCATTAACTGTCGAAAAATGACTTTATAGAGAGTTGATTTATTTTTTATGGATAGCTTGCTCTGCCGGTTTACAAGAGGGTACACTTTATTGAGTGCTGTGTATGTTCGATTTATAGTCTGTGTGGCATGAGGAGCGAAAGACAGCCGTTTGTCCAGGGTTACTCCTATGTACTGTCTTGCACTCCTCAATAGTCCGTCCGTCTATTTGTAGTTTGTAGTTTGTTAAAAGTCTTTATGTTTGTAAATTTTCTGTTAAAGTTGATGGTCTGAGTCTTGTCGTTGTTGATGCCAATTTTCCATTTTTTGAAGAATGTTTGGAGGGTTTGCAGATGATACCGCACTTTTTGCGTCGCAGTCTGCGCATACAACGACTTTGTATATAGTACAGTATCATCTGCGTAGAGAAAGATGTTCGAATTTTGATAGGATGGGATATCAGATATCAGATGTATAAATAGAGGTTATATAGGAGGGGAGAAAGGATTTCCCCCTGGGGGACACCCGCCGATAATCGTTTATACGATGAATAACCGTTATTTACTCATACGGAAATATATCTCCCTC
Organism: Stenurella melanura; assembly: GCA_963583905.1. NCBI lineage: Eukaryota > Metazoa > Arthropoda > Insecta > Coleoptera > Cerambycidae > Stenurella > Stenurella melanura. The sequence continues at coordinate 20,786,507 of OY757316.1, forward strand.
TAATGTAAGATTTAAGCAGGGCGAGTATGTAATTGGGCAACTTCAGGATGCTGTCAAGCTTGTACAGTAAACCGTTAAGCCAGACGGTGTCCTGTGCCCTCTCTATGTCGATGTGCAACAAAACTGAGCACTGTTTTTTCGTATACGCACGGTAGGTGTCTTGCACCATCTTGCATATAGCGTGTGTCATACTATGTCCCTTCCTGAAATCGAATTGAATATTCGGTATCAGCCGATTTTTGGCTACAATTTTGCTCAATATTCTGATATTAACCCTCTTCGATAATTTGGAGAGGGTATTCAACAGACATATTGGCCGGTAGCTTGCAGTGCAATGGGGCGGCTTTTTCGGTTTCAGAATTGGGACGATAATACCTGACTTCCAATCCCTTTGGAAATACTGCTGTTTTAGGATAGAATTTATAATATACGTTATTTGGCAGATCCTTACTCAACTAGGACACGTATACATAGACATCAACACAACAATCATTCCCTGCGACATTGCCATCTACTGCAGCTAAGACTTGAACTCGGGAGAGATAATAACAGCTAGAATTGTTACGTTACTCAACAGCGTAGACCGCTCACTACTACCGTCTCGGTAACCCATTAAAAACGTCACTAAACATCCATACACTAACAAGGATTCGAACTAACACTTAGGCGCTACACCACAGAGCCAACAGTTTTTAATAATGGAGTCAAATACTCCTACATCGATTTCTTCTATCTGATGGTTTTAGAAAAAATTCTTCTCATCGAATTTCATCCTTTAGCTTTTTTACTGTTATTGTGTTCAACACTGTGTCTTATATACATTCAACCTTTTTCTATTTAATATATATATTTTATTTTGACAATTCAATTAAAATCAATTTATTCAGCTATTATAATTGTCACATTTGATTCAAATATTACACTAGAAAATGAAGTGCCTAGACTTCAGTAAGATTTGTGTGCACCTAAACTCTACGTTGACAATATTTATTTATTTCGTGCGTTGGCAAGAAAATGTTCCTTGTATTCTCCTATTATATTCTACATTTATGTGTCAACACGTAGAGGACAGAAATCAAATAAATAAAGAAACAAGTGAATAAAATATGATGCCGTAATAAAAAAAGTCTCTATCTGTATAGTAAGTAATAACACTGCAACAGTACTACTGAAAAATGTACGATTCAAATGACCTAGAGGCACATTCATTATTTAAATTGATATTGTTTTAGACAGCAGTGAAAATGTATATTTAGCCATTCTTAAATTGGAGTACTGCTATTTAGCATTAAACTGAATTAAAATGGATTTAAATAAAATCGCTTTTAGTCACACGTCGTCACTTTTTCATAGTCCTGTTAAAGTGATATCTTTTTAAATAGTAGTTTAAATGTACATTCGACCATTCTTTAATTAGATACTGCTATTTGGCATTAAACTTAATTAAGATGAATTTAAATAAAACCTCTTGTGGTCAAAAATGATTGTCACTTTTTTATTAATACAAATGGAGCCAACAAATTATCTGAATGGGAAGAGAGCCAGCACAGTGACGTCAATTTGCCGTTATCAGTTTAAGGTCAGTATCGGTCTACGACGTTATTTGCTAAATAAATGACGTCAAAATTACGTAGTACGTCGCAGAGACCTTGACATAACGTTCTTATGACGTCATTCTTGACTCGTAAATATATCGGATCTTAAAAATACGTCATAATTAAGTCACATGTTTTGACGTCATACACTGGATTTAAAAATGACGTCAAAATTACCTCACATTTTAGAACGTCGCAGAGACGTCGTAGAGAGAACGTTGTTATGACGTCATTATCTGACGTCATACACATGACGTCAAAGTTACTTCATATTTTAGAACGTCGCAGAGACGTCGTAGACAGAACGTTGTTATGGCGTCATTTTGAGACATTTTCTGACGTCATACACTGGATTTAAAAATGACGCCAAAGCTATATCACATTTTAGAACACCCACCACAGACGTCGCGTCGTAGGTTGAAAGTTGTTATGACGTCATTTTTAAGTCACGTTTATGTTTTGGGTATTATATAAATACATATAAACGGTTAAATACACTTTTTTATATTTTCATCTTTTATATTAGAGCTGCCTTTATATACTAGCTGTTAGCTGTATTGAATCACAATAACTCCTTTGTTCCTACTCGATCGTGTAAGTAGGTACCACAGCTACATGTGAAATCTTTACCACATGTATGCCATGTAATTTTTATTCTACCTCTATTGGGTATTTTAAATTTAAACAATAGTGCGTCTCTACCACAACTGCAGTATACATCTTTATCGCCACCTTATTGGAAATAGGTCTAACAACCGGTAGCTGACCGCTGATCTATTTCCTTCAACCTTAACATACCTATTATAATATGTATATATGTATTTCAAAGCGCAGGGCGAATTAAACAAAAAACGGTTATTAAAATGGCAGTTTACCACCACTATAGCAAACATTAGAAGATTAACTCTTATCTTTGACTATAATGCAAAATAAGAGTGCTGCCATCTACATTAAATGACAACTCACTTTTTTCTTTTAATTTTGCAACATCCAACTCCCTTTCATGAATAAAGAATATTTTTAAATAATTTTTAACACCCATATGAACATCATATCCATTGCTTATTTGAACAACATTCACTATTCACACAACGTAAGTATTTTATAGAAATTTTCCACTGCACTTGATTTTATTAATGCACAAATTGTACACGGTTAAGGCTGAAAGGAAATATTAGGTTTAAGCCGGATACTCAACTGCAAGCAATAAATACACTCTTTAAAGCAAAATTGACATGAACAATAGCTCAGAGGAAGCGTAATGGACTACCAAGCGAGAGGCTGATGGTTCAAATCCCAAAGCTGAAAGATTAAATAATGTTCTCAAGTAACAAAACATTTTTATTTGGGCCCGTATTGGTCAAATCAAGGTAATAAACGTTATATTGACGTCAGCATTGAACCTTGATAGTATGTCAAAATTACGTATGAAAAGGGTTATTATTTGGGGCCGTACTCGTCAAATTAAGGTCATATTGAACGTGATTGTGACGTCAGGATATGACGTAATTATATGACATTAGATCGTCATTTAGATGTACCTTGAACGTAGTTATATTGGGACTTATAACGTAAATTATGACAAATAAATTACGGCAAATTGACGCCAGTGTGCTAGTTGGGTAGATACGTATATATTATTTGACAAAATATTTTATTTCTGTAGTATGTACAATTGTATGTAACATTCATTATATTTTGACCCCCCCCCCTTTTATTTCTGTTTTTATTTTTATTTTTACTCTTGAAGACTGTAATAATAAAAAAAAGTGCTAAGTATGTAGTAAGATGGTGTTAGATGTACTAATGACTTAATTTTCTTCTTAATTTAAAGCTAATCAGCCTACCTTTCAATTAAAATAGGTCCGAAAAGGGCCATGTTAATAGACCTCTGTTAATTTCTATGTTAGATGTACTAGGGACTTAATTTTTTTTAATTAAAGTTAAAGAACCCACTCTTTGATAAAAAGTGATCTGAGAATGGCTAAGCTATTAATTTTTTTAAATTTTCATTTAAGATTAAAATTTACGTCTAGTAGCGAAATCGCTGTCAACGTTCGCTTCGCGGCTAACTTCTATGTTAGATGTAGTAGAGACCTTATTTAAATTAACGCTAAAAAGCCCATCTTTCGATTAAAATTGGTCCGAAAAGGGCCAGGTTACTATTTTATTTTCAATACGAGTTTTACCTGAAAAATACGCGTTGGTCATCAAAATTATTTTGATAATTTGCGGCTAATAGCCTTCTTATTATCTGTTGGGTCATAATTTGTAGGTAAAAATGTTAATATTATTATTACCTACGAATATATGTATTCAAAAATGCAAACAAAAAAAAATTTTTTTCACTGCTAGTTTCGCTGCTAAAATCAGTCTCGTTCAAATAAGATTCAACAAATATTTAGAACACATCAATATTAATATGTGATTATTTTAAGATTTTCATGTTACTATTTTATGAAATTAACTATTAATATATAATGTATTCATATCTTAAGTACCCAAACGTCGCTTCTAGTCGGGTTGATATGCAGAAACATAAACAATTTAAGAAAACCTGCAACGAAAATCATAATTTATAATTAAAAACTGCATTAAATCTAAGCAGAACAGGCGGTCTTTCTAATATTATAGGTATTATTCTCCACCAAATAAATTTGATAGGGGATTATGCTGCTATTGTTGTAATGGAAATTGATGGTTGAGTTTAATAAAGAAAAAGTTACGTTGAAGAATGCTGCAATTTACGTAATCGTTATAGATAATGGCCCTAATTCCAAGGAATGGGAGCTAACAGAATAAATCCTTAAAAATGAATTGATTTTTAAGGTTTAAGAACCTAGGGGGATATTCAGTGAATCTTGTTGGGTATTAGAGCTTTGGAATTGCCGACAAAGGGTCAGGATATTGCAGACAAAGGGTGACGACGGAGTTTCTTATGTGTTAGAGTTGTGGTAAATAATCCTAGTTAAATAAATTTATTTGATAAATAAAGAATCATTTACTTAGACCAACTATTGCTGGTATGGCCTCCTGTTACATTTCGTCCATATACATGGAATAAGTTCACGAACTGCACTTACAGATACAGTAGCGATAATTAAAGGGTTTTCATACTATTTTTATTTTTATTTACAATTGCTATTGAAAATTGATTTGCCTCCGTCACTTAAATTTCTTTAAATCCATTCGTCGACTAACAGCATAGAGCCCTACTGAATTTTAAAATTATCCGTTGAGTAGTTTAATATTATAAATATCACATACATAAGTAAAATTCAGAGATCGAAAGACAATGTTCCCATGTATCTGGAACCGCTGAACACTAATTTGAAGTCCAAACTGGAACATTTCGCGCTGTTTTTTTTTAATCTTGAGGAACATATTACGGATACACAAAAAAATTCCAGAGATTAGAATATCATATTTTGAACCGCTGAATAGGAATTTGAGGCCAAATTGCAAAATTTCCCTCAGTTTAATTTTCAGCAAATCAATTTATTATTGTGCAATGAAACAACAATTTTAAAATAATTTAATAATAATACAAATGTTTCTTTAACGTCCTAAAATAAATATTTAGTTTTTACGAAAAAGTAATATTACAACCAATTAATGTTTGTGATTGAGCTTTATTATGATTAAATTGAATTTTGTTTATTATTTAAAATAAACTGATTTTTAAATAAATAAATATAATAGGAAAACATGATGAACAATAAATGCATTTCAAAAAATAACATATTTATTCGTGAAGGTGAAAAAAATATTCTACATTATTAATTTTAAGAAGTCTATTCTTCAATATTAATGCTTTCGATGGCAGTATCAACTTCGTTGTCGATATCTTTATCGACATCTTTTGATATTTCTGGTACATTTGCATTATCGCAGTTAATTCCTGCACGTTCCTTACAAAATATGGAGCATTTTATGCCAAACTTTCTGCAACCACAATTTCCATGACAGCCCTTTAAACAGCCACATGATATTTTTTCAAGTAAAGATTTCCTTGATGGCAATTGGCATCAATCCATTGTTTGTTTTCTTCCAACCCCATTGGAGGGGATTTAACATTTCCCGTCCATTATTGGATCTGTAAATATGTTCGCTGTTCATGTAATCTAGCAGTATCAGCTGTTGGATGTAATTGTGATAGTATAAACGTCGCATTCTTCGATAATCGTTTAAATAATTTTCTAAACCTATTGCAAAAAAAATTGAATTTTTTTTTTAAATCTTTTTTTTACCACTACTATAGAATAGATGAAAAATTTTGTTTGCTCAAATTTAAAATTTCCACGTTTCATGGCATTCCAAACTTATTAAAAAAAAAATTAAAATAAAAAAATATATATTTGTAATCCTATTTTTTACCACTAAGTACTATAGAATAGATACAAAAAATTTTTTGCTCAAATTTAAAATTTCCGTGCGTTTCCATTTTAAACGTATTTCAGAAAATAAAATTTGAACATTTTTTTAGCAATATTTCGGAAAAAATTTTATCACTAGAACAGATGGAAATTTTTTGGTCAAATTTAAAATTTCCACGTTTCGTGGCATTCTAAATCTATTTAAAAATAAATTTTGAACATTTTTTTGAAAAAATTTCTAATCTATTTTTACTTAAGTACTATAGAATAGATGGATTTTTTTTTGCCCAAATTTACAATTTCCACGTTTTGTGACATTCTAAACCTATTTCCGAGGGGTCAGCCACTTCGAGAATACCTGTACAAAATGTTAGGAATACAATGGCAATATTTTGGGAATATTGGGAATATCGGGAATAATTGGAAATACTAGGAAATACGCGGAAATACTCGGGAATGCATTGAGAATATTCGGAAATATCAGGAAATACTCAGGAATAATTGGAAATAACGAAGAATAATCGGAAATATTCAAGAATTGACACGTTCGTGAAAATTCGTAGAATCTCGGGACGCGGCGGCGGCCGACGATCTACCTTCCGGTACGTTTGCGAGGAACTCGCGCAAACTATCATTAGACATCACAGTGAATTAGAGTGTTTTATGTGTTCCTGGATATTTTGATATTAATAATTTTTACCTGGAGGCATGGAGATAAAGCAGAGCCATTTGACGGCAACAAAATAATTTTTACATAAAAGATAACAACTGTTAGTGGATAAAATTCAACTCAAAAATATTAAGTAATAATATAATCATATTATATTAAACAGAATTAAAACTAAATATAACTTGCAAACTATAAAAATTGCTTCTTCTTGTATTGTAATACTCTCGAAGTTCTAGTTCAAACATTAAATGAACCTATTAACTCTGCACACCATATTTCATTTTTCAAGTTGCCAATTCTGTTTACCGAAGGGAAGTATTGTCTGTCTGATGGCGCTATATCTATACAATTATTTAACGGATAAAATATTTGGTACTATTAGTGAAAAATATACAGGGTGGAAAGCTTTAAAAAATAAATAATGTGTTATGCGACAACGAAATCAAATAATTAAGCTCGTGTTTGTATTGTGATTTTATTGTAAACTGAACACTATAACACTGTTATATATGAACCAAAATATATTTGAATATTTCCGTTACACCTGCGACAGATCAAAAATTAAAATTATTACATGTCGGTATAGTAGTATATCTATTCTACCTACAAAACAAAGATCAAGGATAAGGCTGCATAGATTGCAAACAAAGAGGACGGAGTAGGAGGTTCAATTGCACTTAACATAATGAATGAAATGTGACAGGACAACAATAATTTGCACAATTCCCACGGAAGATATCTGCTATACTTTTAATAAATAGTTAATAGATCTTAATGTTTATTATTTGATGATGGGATTAATTATTTGCCTATATATAAGGTGAGTCAGTAGTGTGTGTATGGTCAAAAATTGTTTGAGATCAAGAGTAGTATATTTTAAAATAATATTTAAATCTACAATGTGTTTCAAACTAATACTAGGATTTTTTAAATAGAATACCCAATATTCTATTATATATTTGTATTTGACTCTTAATACTCAATCCAGGCATATATCATTTGGACTTGCACTGACGCATTGCCACTTTATTCAATTTTTCCGAAAGAAAAAAAAAATATGTTTGCAACAATCAAGCGAAATATCTGCAACCACTTGAGTCATTTTAGCGTTCATAACTCGGTTCATAATGACACTATCTTTTCCGCAAGTTTACCTTCTTACCAGTGTAGATTTCACATGTTTATTTTAATAATTACTAAGTATTAATTTCGGTATTGATTATAAAACGCCCAGTACGCCTACAAATTATTTTCAATACAAAACATTTTAATGGAAAGTGTTAAAGACAGGTACAAAAAGTGATACTAAATATTGAACTTTTCATTGCAGTTTCAAAATTAATGACCGACTGGTCATGAATTGCTTGCTTCAAACTTTTCTGTTAATTAATCAGTTAATAATAATAACGACGAGAATAATAGTATCAAAAAATTGATGATATATTCAAAGTCCTAGTACATGAGAGAATTAAATGGGTACAAAAAGAAAAAAATTTAAACAATATTTCACTTATAGTCTGTCCAAAGTCAATTTGAAATTCGTAAAAAATGACCGACAAAGCGCCGATGCGACGTCTAATCTGTGCCGCCGTCAAAGTACCGCTGCGTTAGGCCTAAAACACACTAGGCGGTTTTCGCCGAATCGGCAGCCGACTCGACACATGCTGCAATAGAAACAAATGGAGCTGTTCACACTATGAAGCGCTGCGAGAAAGCAGCATCCACCATCGCGCGTACCGTCGTTCGATTCATGTGCCGAATCGTTTTTATTGCTTCGAGCGGCGTATGCTGCATTGTAAACAAATGGACCTGTTCACACATTCACTTATTTGTCGAGCGGTTTGAGCTTGCATTGAAGCCAAATTGCACGTTAAAAGTATTGTATTTACGCATTTAAAATAGATCCCATTACTGATACTGAACTATTAATAAATGTAATTCAAGAACGACCTGCTTTATGGGATACGAGAAACAATAATTATGGTGACAGAAATAAAAGAAAAGAACTGGGAAGAAGTAGTTACTATACTGTTTTATTATATTGTTTCTCATTCGGTTATTCTTCTTTATTAAATCATTTTCCAAAATATACAGTCATTCGTAAAATGATGTTTTCGACATTCTAATGAAATTGAAAAATATCATTAAATATAGTATTAAATAAACTTTTTGTTTCGAGTTCTTTAACAATAGGATGTTCCCCGATGCGCCTATGATTTTTTTTTATTTTTGATGGACAGTATAATAAACCTAACAAAATTAATTCTTTCTTTGAGTCAGACAAATTCATTTTTGTCCCTGTATTATCAGCACTACTGAAAACAGTGACAACGTTGCCTTCCTACGACAAGTGGTTAACCGCTTAGCACCGCTTAGTGTGTTTTGTAACAGGCGGCTGCCGATTCGGCGGCCGAATCGGCGAAAACCGCCTAGTGTGTTTTAGGTCTTAAAGATCAACGTCGTTTTCTCAATTGATATTAGAAATTCTATACTTTAGTATAAAAGCAAATTTTTAGTGATAATATTTCATGTTATGGTCCATCCTTGACAAAATTTTAGAAGTATTTTTTACAAGGGGTGCAAGTTTTCTTTTGGAAATGCAATCTGTATGTTACCAAGAAAGTAGAGTGAAGTTTGGTCCAATTTTGGAGGTTTTGTAAATTGAGTTTTAATTTTAACAGACGTGTGTTGGTCTCGTTTGTTTTCAATATCTCGGGTTCGATTCATCGGATAAGGCCTAACTCAAAAATCACAATGTTTGTAAACAGATGATGAACAAAACGACATAGGTCTAAATCCTATCAATCATTTTGTCTTTTTTTGCGAAAAAATGAAAAGCACAAAAGTGTCTAATTTTACATAGGTAAACCGAAATTATTTAAGAAATAATTATAGATCTTGTAGATGTAATCTGTTATGGAAAATTACAAATAAAAATGTTTATTTTCCTTATACGACGAGATTATTAAAAAAAAATTAAAGCTTCATAAAAATTGCCATTTGGTTACACCAAGATTTTATTTCTTACAATGTGTTCCACTTTTCATGGTAACATTTTCATAGCTCAGTTATTGGTCATCTAATTCCTACCAAATTTAGATCAGTATCTATACTTTTGAGTAAAACAAAACCTATTTCTGTCATTAGCGTGAATTTTTATTAAGAAAAAAAATTGGTTTTTCGAGGTCATATTAGGCATTTGTTTACTGTAAAACTAATGAAATATTATTAATCAGCATACTTTAAAACCCCCATATCCAAAATTCAATGACATTTTGATATATTGTTTTTGAATACCCCCTTAGATTTACATTTTTCAAAGTCATTCCCATTTTTTATTTAAAATCACTTTTTGTACTACCCACTGCTATCGTTACTGTCTAATTTTGTAAGCCAAATTAAGAATTTTCGAATTTGAAAGTATTGACGACATGTGGTAGTAGAGAAAATGATTTTAAATAGAAAATGAAGAATGACATTTTTTCGAAAAATAATTTGATTCCAAGTTATTAATTATCTAATATTTAATATATGTCATTTTAAAGGGGCTGTAATTCGAAAATCAAAAATCAAAACGTCTTTAATTTTTTGATATAAGTGTTCGAAAACATGCTGATCAATAATATTTGACTAATTTTTCAGTAAAAAATGTCTATGACTTTACAGAGAAATCGACCCTCTTTTTCTTAATAAAAATGCACGCCAATGTTACGTTTTGTTTTAATCTGAAGAGACATTTTAAAGCTCCTCAATACCGATTCAAATTTGGTTGACGTTGGATGAATAATAATAACTTTTTGTAATATTTTATAAATGAAATTTTAAAAATTTACGCTGCTATTTTGACACTGCACATTTAAATAACCTAAACTAACCGAATTTGCTCCTAGTAGGTAATTTAATTAGTATTTTTTGTTTGTTTGATAATCAGAACAACAAGCAGAATTTGTCTTGTTACTATAGTACTCGCAGGCAGCCATAAGAAGTGAAATTTCAGACTGCACCTACACATAATTTGTTTTTATTGTCGAATGTATGTTGGGTACGATTGGATTAATAAAGATCTAGTGCATCGCTTAACTAATATAGAACGTTTTAAATCTGGGAATACAGGAAATACTTAGGAAATAATTGGGAATGTTTGGAAATACTCGAAAAAGGTTGGGAATAATTGAGAATACTTGGAAATAACTGAAGATATTCGGAAATACTTGGGAATAACTGAGAATTGGCGGGAATACTTTGGAATAATCGGGAATACTTGGGGAGTAACTGAAAATTCTTGGGAATACGTGGAATAAATCGGGAATAGAGGGTATTCCCGGAATACCTGTACAAATTTTTGGGAGTGGTTGACCCCTCGCCTATTTCAGAAGAAAACATTTTGAAATTTTTTTTACCATTATTTTTGAAAAATTTTTTACCACTAAAATAGATGGAAAAACATTTTTGTAATCTACATGATCTGAAACGCAAAAATCCGAAAAAATCTTGGAGGTACGCGATAGAAGTAAGAATTTTAACCGCTGCTATACTTCCACTCCAATACGTGAATGTGGAACTGAAAATGTGACAGATGGCAATAATATTTGGCATATGCACATATTACTGTTTTATTGAAAAATGTACAGGGTGGTCATCCCAAGAAATAATTCAACCATATTTTTTGGCGCCTGTTATTTAGTATTAAATTTTTGCTGTCGGATGACCACTCTGTATATTTTTTTGACTAAAAGTTATCTTAAAGAGGGAAGTTTGGTGTATATACCTTTTACCGATTTTTTTTTACATGCAAATACCTTTATTTAACTAAAATACATAGTTTTTGTCGAAACTAATCAAATATTTGTGAAATAGACACAAGAATTTATGATTTTTGATATAGTAATTAATGGTAATAGTAAAATTTTCACTTTCTCATATTCACTCACTCACTGATATCTGCTTCAAAATTAATATAATGGGTCCTTTTTCCTAATTAAATTTTTCGTTATCTTAACAATTTGACTCATTTTTCGGTACCACCGTCAACTATTTTTTACAGTCCTGCCAAACCGGTGATCACATGACTTGTGTCAAAATGTAATTTTTTGTTGTCGGACATGCATAAACAAACCCCCAATAGAGTTTTTTAGAAATGTCAATAATACAATTCTTTCCCATATGTAGCCAACTTTATGATGGACACTCTGTATAATCAGAATTCCACTAAAATGACGAAGTTACGAAATTACTTAACATTTTATGTTAACATCTCTACTATTTTTTAATAACTATTTGGCGATATTATTGCTGTTACTACTGGCATTTCTTATGCATCAAATACAATCTTAGTTCAGATGTTTTAGCGGCCATGACACAAGTCAGCTTAAATTGTACCCGACTCTACCTAGGATGTCGTAAGAAGAAGCTGTGGACGAATTACTGGAAAAAGAAAAAAAAGTGAATTTTCGTAAATTTTTAACTTGGTTCCTTAATTATTTTAATACTAAAAATAGAAAAAAAAAATCAACAACGTACTTGGATGGGAAATTTAATTTTCTACAAAAAGTATTCTTGAAAAAATCTCCAAATTATTTTTGAGTTATTTTCAAAAATTAAAGGATTTGCCTCTTCGGATGGCTCTCACAAACGCACTACGGAATTTGTAGTAGCACTTTGTGATCTTATCATTTTTAGGTGTTAAACTCACATATTAAACAATAAAAACCCTTTAACGCAATTGTTCCTTTCTACCCCTTAATTTTGAAGATATTCAATAGCCTATGAAAAGAAACTAGAGTACACATTATACTCTTCGCCAACTTATTGCACTTTTTTTTATAATTGTTGCACATTCTATAGGATACTCTTAGCAGCTTTTTTTCTAAATAATATTAGTTTTAGGCATTTTTTATTTAATTATAAAAAAATGTATCCAAACTAAAATTATTAATAACTTTTTAATTTATTGATCGATTTTTTTAAAAAACAATAAAGTTCTTCCACTAGCTAACACTAATTTACTGTCCAGTTTCAATACAATCAGACTTTTCGTTCTTAAGTTATCGTGCTTACAAGAAACGTGAAGGACGGACAGACAGACAGACGGACGGACGGACATTTTGCAAGTTGCCCATAATTCGACCACCAACACAGTGATATGAACTTTTTTTCTCTACAAGCAATATTACCGGTTTTAGAAATGTGCCGATCGAATGCAATCTACTCTTCGTTTTATATTTCCGAAGAGTATAATAAATATCCAATACAAGGGCCCCCTAAGTGTCCAGATTTAAATAAAATGGATCTTTCACCCTAATTGGATTTTTAAAACAACATTTATGTATTATCCTGTAGAGTCTAAATGGCTGGACCATACTTGAAAGACAAGAATGAATCTTAACCGCAAAAATAGCATTAGGTATATGAAACTGGCCGATTTCCCATCGTCTTCGGTTTATAAAATAATTACATATTAGTATACCCTTATATATTAAGTGTCTGTCCCAGTCATTTACCGTTGCTTTCATTATGTTATTGCTTTGAAGTTATGGTGCAATACTATTAGTCGTTGTTTTTGTGTTGTGTCCCAGACCCATTTTAATGTCTGGAAAGACGGAGAACAGGTAAAACGAATATGAATAGGAAAAGCAAACAATAAGAAAAATGGTCAAAAGTTTTTGATATATGACGATAGAAGAGGATGGCGGTGGTGTAATGCAAATAGCTTTAGTTAAAGAGCATGGGCTCGTTAATGGGAGTATTTAAAATTATAACAGATGGGGAAGTAAAATAATTTCTAGCAGTTCATAATAATAACCATTTTCCAAGAAGATAATGGGCTGTCGCGAGATTGATTTTAATAACAATACAATTAGCGCAACAGCGGGAATTGAAGTTCTGCCTGAATATAATTTGAAACGTAATTATGATCCAGTAAGGCTTGCTGCGATGCACAGTGGTCCCAAATCGAGATTTTTGGTTAAAAAATAGCTGGAGAGCGCAAACTTTGACGGAAATTAACCATTTTTTTAAATTAAAGCTAACCGAAATTCTGACAAATCCTCGGAGCCCGAATTTTGAAAAATAATTTACCCTTTTTATTATTTTAAGTTAAAGTCCAAAACAAAAATTTTTAAAATAATTTTTGATATAATATACTGAACAGCTTCATACGATAAAAATATCGAATCCATGAATATAAGTCAAATGTCAGTTTGGCAGCTATCAATTGACACCTTTTTGTATTTGACAGGTGATTTTGCTTTACTATAATTTTTAACTAGCTTTAATTATTTAAAAAACTTCGTAGCAACTCTTTTTGTCTGAAAATTGTATAGGGCATATGCTATTTGACAGCTGTCAAGCTGTCATTAAATGTCTTATGCCAAATTAGGCATTAAATTTTGGTCTAGTGACATCACCACGATGACTTATGATATTCAGCTTCAGGGACTCGAGATTTTCTTCATAAAGTCATTCAGTGTATTATAATAAAAATTATTAAAAAAATATATTTTCTTTGGCATAAGACATGTACTGACAGTTTGACAGCTGTCAAATGACATATGACCTATACTTTAAAATTTTCAGACAAATATTTTGCTTCCAAGTTTTTTGAATAACTAAAGCTAGTTAAAATATAAAGCAAAGCAAAATCAGCTGTCAATATAGATAAAAAGTGACAGTTGATAGCTACTAAATTGATATTTGATATATTCGAGGACATATTCGTGGTTTCAATATTTTTATCGTAAACAACTATTCAGTAAGTATATTATATCAAAGATTATTTAAAAATTTGTTTTTTCGCATAATACTATAATTGGCAGCTGTCAAATGACATACGATTTTGCTTTACAATTTTCAGACTAAAATAGTTGCTTCGAAGTTTTTTCAATAATTAAAGCTAGTTAGAAAGTAAATTAAAGTAAAATCAGCTGTCAAATTAGACAAAATAAGTTTCAATTGACAGCTGCCAAATTGACATTTAACTTATATTCGTGGATTCGATATTTTTATCGTATGAAGTTATTCAGTATAATACCGGGTGAGTCACGAACTGCGCTCGCCCCGATATTTCCTAAAATATTTGGAATAGAAAATTGAAATTTGGAGGCCTTATTACACAACTAAAATGCCATCTTTTCAATAAAAAGTCAAGTTTGGTGCACATCCGGTTTGACCGGAAATGCCCACAACTTTCGATTTATAAATGCAAATGCAACCAAGCTTTTAGAAACATGCGGCTAATAGATAATAGATTAGTGGGCTTTGGAAACTAAAATGGCACATTTCTGTGTAAATCTGGTAACCTAATAACATTGGAAAAATCATAGTAGCCATTGAATGTAATAAAACAATATCAGCTGTCAGACAGATACAAAGTAAAGCGTTGCGGAAATCTCGTTGAGTAAAAATTAAAGAAAATGAATAATTTTAGTAGAAATGAAAAGGTCGATATGTTACTGATATATGGAGAGCGTCTCAAAAATTCAACTGCAGCTGCAGAATTGTATCAGCAACGATATCCCAACAGACGCCATCCAAGCAGACACTTGTTTGCCAGAGTGGAACAAGAATTAAGAAACGAACCCAATCAACAAGATGACCATCAAACATTTATTGTAAGTGAGGACAAAGAAATTGATGTATTAGGATTTGTGATGGTACACCCAACGACATCAACAAGGGAATTGTCAATGGAATGCGACATTAGTCAGTCTTCGGTTTGCAGAATTTTAAAGAAACATAAGTTTCGGTCTTATAAATATCAAATACACCAACATCTTTATCGAGATGATAACGACAGAAGGCTAGTATATTGCAACTGGTTCTTAAATGCAGTACAACAAAACCCAGGTTTTCCTTTTCATATTTTATATTCAGATGAAAGTAGATTTACGAACCAAGGTATGTTTAACAGAAATAATACTAGGTACTGGGCTCAAGAAAATCCGAGGTTGGTAGGGCCGGGGAATATTCAGGAAAGATTTGGGTTTAACTGTTGGCTTGGAGTACTTGGAGATCGAATAATTGGACCCATATTTTTGATGGAACACTTACTAGAGAACGATATTTATTCTTTTTACAAAACCAGACAGCAGAATTTCTTGACTTACTTCCTCTTGCCTATTTACATAATCTGTTTTTCCAACAAGATGGTGCTCCCCCACATAATTCCAGAAGAGCGATGGAATATTTAAACAACTTGCATGGTGAACGCCTTATCGCAAATCAAGGTCATATCAGGTGGCCTCCTAGGTCACCTGACTTAACACCCCTCGACTATTATGTATGGGGCACTCTCAAAAATAAAGTTTATAAAACTTCTTCAAATACCCGTGAAGAGCTGCAAAATAAAGTTGTACGGGCTCTTAATGAAATAACGCCGGCTGAATTGCGTAGAGCCGTTCAAGCAACTGTACGCAGAGCCGAATTGCGTATAGAAAAAAATGGTGGACATTTTGAACAATATCTATAAATGTCAATTTATGGTTTAATTATATTAATTATTTTAAAGATACTTACTGTTACCTAGTTTAAGTTTAATTGTTCAAACGGAATTGATTTTTATTTATTTATAGGCCCGATATTTATGTTCACTTAAATAAAACTCTGAAAACCGAACTGATATCGCATTTTATTGCAAATGTCCTTTTGGATGTAATTGTGTTTACCTCCACATACCTATGCTAAACTTAATTGTAACGTTCTTTGCGCTCACAATTATTAAATGTTTGATAGCTCAAGATTGCCTATAACTACACGAGTCTGTCTGACAGCTGATATTGTTTTATTATATTCAATGACTAGTATGATTTTTCCAATGTTATTAGGTTACCAGATTTACACAGAAATGTACCATTTTAGTTTCCAAAGCCCACTAATCTATTATCTATTAGCCGCATGTTTCTAAAAGCTTGGTTGCATTGTATTTTGGCTGAAATCTCAAATATTTCTGAGCGGATTTTCAAAATTTTGGTATCATTAGATTCGTATGAAAATGTTTGTTGAACGATTAAATTCCCATTTAAAAAAACCGAGTTAGTGGGTAAAAATCACATTTAAAAATTTTAAACGCCTCTAGAGAATTAAGTATTGCAATCATATTGCTCTTTTTATTTTTATAGTAACGTAGCACACAAACTAAAATATATTTTGGGCACCACAGCACTCTGGATTCAGAAATAGATTTTTTAATAAAATTTTTAATGTTTATCAAAAAGTGACCAAAATGAATGTATTGTATTCAAAATTTCCTCTAGATTCCAAAAATATAAAAATATATAGGGTGTTCCATTTAAAAATCAAAAGTTGTGGGCATTTCCGGTCAAACCGGATGTGCACCAAACTTGATTTTTTATTGAAAAGATGGAATTTTAGTCGTGTAATAAGGCCTCCAAATTTCAATTTTCGATTCCAAATATTTTAGGAAATATCGGGACGAGCGCAATTCGTGACTCACCCGGTATATAAAAAGTTATCAAAAATCTTTCTTGGCCTTTAACTTAAAATATATTTTAAAAAATTCAGGCTTCGAAGACTTGTTGAAACTTTGGTACTAAGCTTTAATGTAAAAAATTGTTCACTTCCGACATGATTTGAGCTCTTCAGCTACTGAAATTATTGAGCGAAAATTCATATTAATTGTTTTGTTATGGTTCTACTTATGTACTCTTATAGTTTTTTTAAATATACGCACTAAGAAAAAAAAAAGTTATGGCCAAAAATGATAAACATTTCCCTATCGGATGTCTCTTTCTAGGGAATGGCCACCTTAACTTAAAAATGAAGGCTTCTATAGTTTTTTACGTTGAATTATTACGAACGTGTATCCTGTTAAGTATTTTTTGTAACTTGTTTTTTAAGTGTTTTTGTAAAGTTGAACAAACAATAAATAACCATAAAAATATATTTTAGATTGACATCTGAAAACCATTTTTTTTTTTTGGAAACATCAAAACTAATTAAAAGGAGATTTTTAAAATACTGCTAAAAAATTCTGTTTCTTAATTGATTTTTAACTTTCAAAATAATGAAGGTAGACGTAACAAACTGAGATATATAGGTTCTGCTATGTAGAATGAGTGAGTTGTATTTGAAAATGTGTACCTGTAGAATTTTGGCAAGAAAGCATTTGTTTACTAAAAAGGCACTTTTTTGAAAATTTATTTCTACAAGCACTGCATTTTAAACTTAGATACATTTTAGGGTCTTTTTAACAGAAGTGAGGATAATCAAATGCAACAATCTACACCTGAAACTTTTGAATATTAGCATTGGTAGTATATCATCTCTGCGTGGAAGTACACAAATTGTATACAATTTAAATAAACTCTGAGAAATAGTGAGGAAGTTGTGGCCAAAAGAAACGTTGACCATAAGCAGTTAAGCACCCTGTACCTCAATATTTAAGCGTTACAATTCAGTTTCTATTATCATTCACGAATAGGCAACGGATCCTCTATCATCCTGTAGAGAAACGATCAGAAACTGATTTATCTAAATTGAGTATTCCACCCGGCACTGGCAACAAACGTACAGCTATTACAGTTGGGAATATATCGATGCACTTCAGTCTTAATTAGTCTATAATTATTATCAGGAGCATACAATGCGAGCCCAGCGCTCTAATAGTAGACGAGGTTAAGTGACGTCAGTACCAGGTATCACAAATTCATATGTCATTTGTGTTCACTAGGACACCTGTTATGTTTTGAAATGTATGCCATTTACAAGTTGATGGAATAGAAAATGCAAATGAAAAGTAATGTGTTATACAGGGTGTGATTTTACAATGAAATCTGACAAATAAAAGTTAAATTCTAACTCTTGTTAGTTTTGATGCTCTTAAAAAAAATATGTATCCAAAAAATGTGAGGATGAACAAACATGTCATTGGCATAATTGCAAAGGGCGGGAAATGAGATGAAAACAGAAGGGGGGGGGCTTAAAAACTTTTCGTTTGATCTGGAAATGACCTAGTTTTGTTCAAAACGCCTAAAAAATCAAATTGATTTATTTTTGTCAAAAGTGAAGGGGGCCAAAGACCAACCTTAGGGACCCCCCTCCTTTGGAAGCTAGTTTCAGCAATAGAACTTATGGTATCAAGATGTATTCCTTTAAAAAGACTTTGATGGAAAATATTATAAAAAACCTGAGGCTTCTAGTATATAGACCAAATCCCAAATTTCTGTACTCTTACCAGCTTGCTTTACTTATTTTCCCCTATTTCCCCCCTACCACTATTAACCCTTCAACGGAATCATCTCAAAATATAATCTAGTTCCAGATCTCGTTATAATACATACGTGTGTTAACCTTTAATGGAGTAGGAGTGGTGGGGGTTGAAAAATATTATAAATAATTTGAGTCTTTAGCTTCTAGTACATACACCGAATTTCAAGTTTCTGTTCTATTACCAATTTGCTATACTTATATTCCTCTATTTACCCCTATTTAACCCCCAACCCTTCAATGGAATCGTCTCAAAATATAATCCAGTTCCAGATGTCGTTATAGTACATACGTGTACCAAATTTCAAATGAATATCTTAATTTTATTTTATCAACCCCCTTAATAATGGAGTAGGGGTGGTGGGGGGTTGAAAATTTTTATAAAAAAATCTGAGGCTGCGGCTACTAGTATACACAAGTTTCTGTTTTCGTACCAGCTTGCTTTACTTATTTTCCCCTATTTTCCCCTATTTAACCCCAACCCTTCAACAGAATCATCTCAAAATATAATCCAGTTCTAGATACCGTTATAATAGTTTCGTGTAGCAAATTTCAAATCAGTATCTCAATTTTATTTTATCAACCCCTTTAATAATGGACTAGGGGCGGTGGGAGGTTGAAAAATATTATAAAAAAATCTGAGGCCTTGGCTTGTAGTACAGACATCAAATTTCAAGTTTCTGTACTCTTGCCAGCTTGCTTTACATATTTCCCCATATTTACCCCCCAACCCTTCACCGGATATTTAAAAAAAAACAATCCACTTCCAGATCTCGTTATAATATATAAGTATACAAAATTTCAAGTCAATATCTTAAACGGTTCCGGAGAAAGCGTGCGGACAAAAAAAGAGTTACAGACACACAGACCGACAGGCAGACAGAAAATTTAAAATCTCGACGTTTCATGACATTCTAAGCCTATTTCAAGAAAAAAAAAATTGAATTTTTTTTTTACGATTACTATACTTCCAATCCACTACGTGGATGTGGAAGTAAAAATACACTTTATAAAAAACATGTTCCACTATTGCCCTGAAAAAACTAATTTTAATTGTTGAATATACCGATTTTCCAGTCATTTTCTTGGATGGGATATGTTAGTTTTCTACGAACCCCTCTCTCTTCCGTCGTTCATTTTGTTATAATATTTTCGGTAAACCTTCTCATTCCCTCTCAAAAAATTAAAGTGTTCAATGGTGCTGAAAGTAGCATGATTTCTTTTTTCAAAGAAAAAAAAATGCATGTACTTAATATAAAGCATATCTTGTCTCTTGTCTGGCAAGTTTGTTGGCACATATTGTTAAAGGGAATGCCATGTGGTATTCTGGCATACAGTAGATATTTGCAAAGTATTATTTAAAAATTATCATTGATTGAGTTAATAAGCAATTTAATTGGAAATAAAGAAGCAGCATATATGAATTCATTTTAACAAGCTTATTTTAGTTTTTTTAAATTAATTTTTATAAATTATAATGAAGCAAAATGAGGAAAATACTTGTCTCTTGTATTTGTTTAAATTGAAATTATATTCTATTGTCTGATATTTGCATAAAATTAAAAATAGAGCAGTAACTCGGAAAAATGTAATTTTAATTCATAAAATCTCTCCATTACATTCTCACTCTGGATATTCCTACAAATTGTACATGGAGCTTTATTTAATACATTTAATTAATTTGTTTAATGTATGCTTATGCATATGTGTATGCGTCTGCATGTATGCATATATAAAAATATGTATGTGTTAGTATGTATATTATATGGTACATAGGTATACACTTAATAATTATTCTAGTTATTGTATTATATATTAGAAATTATTATTAATTATACTGTAATAATAAAAAACAGTAGGACATAGTTGCACACAAACCTCATTTGGGTTTGAGCACCTCATTTTCTAGTGTATTACTATAAACCAAATGTAATAATTATAATAACTGAATAAACTGAAACTGAATCATGTAGCAAAAATATTGACATGATATTTTGTATTTTGATTAGGAATAATAAAAAAACTTTAAGAGCAGTCTGTAATTTTATTTTGGATATTTGATGAAACACCACTTTAGAGCATATTAATTCATTAATATTTTGCTTAACATCTTAATTTGATACAATTTTATATTTATTGGTATTTGGTACAGAACTTTTTTATATCAACATACCATTAATTGGATCATATCTAAAGCAATTTAATTAATCAAAAAAGAAGAAAACAAAATCAGTTTTGAATGCCGATACACAGAGCTAATTCATATCATTCGAGAAGAAGCTGTAAATTGACCTCATCATTTTTATACTTTTATCTGATGTTGCATCCTTAACTTTGGCCTTTGCATGTCTCCCCCCTCCCCTGCTAGTCTCGCCGAGCCGGTACAATTAACATTTTTTACTTACATCTAATTCTAAAGCGAGCACATCTTCAAAATTTCCCGAAATCCAACATGCAATCAGTTTCCCGTCTTGCGAGCTGGTGAGGCTCGACAGGTTGTTATCCACGCGATTCTCTCGGGGAAGCCCGAGAGTGCAACAGCAAGAGCAAAGTCCCGGAACGTTTGGAGAACCGGAGAGCACTGTCCTAGGCTAGCCGGGCGTGGGGTTCGCGCATGTTCGTGCCATCTCCGGGATCACAGCCACCACACGGAGTTTACTAGGTAGTACGCTCATTAGGGGATGCTAAGTGCAGTTTTTGATTGATAATTCGCATTCGGATGTGGGTGGGTTGGGATGAGATGCAAGCGGATGTCGGGTATTTTTTATCTGTACTATACTAGAGACTGGATAATCATAGTTTCTTGAATGTTATTCGTAGTCAAAGTTTTCAAAATAATTTCTCTCACTAAAAAAATATTTTCGTGGTTCTCAAGGCGGCTCAAAGGAGGGAAAAGAAACTTATGAAGCACGGGATTAAATAGATTATTCCCCCTAGAACGGTATCAATATCTTGCGGTACTGTATTGGTATCGATACATAAATTTTACATACATATTGTTTTTGTAAGCTTTAAGTTAAATTTTGGTTAAATAAATTAATACAAATCAATTAATGTTTTGCTAAGTAAACATGTAATATACATGGTAACTTAAAAGACCTTCTTAGTAATGAACAAAGTACATTTTTTAAAAAGGTTAGCCAAATGCTTAAGGAGGTTGAGGCGTTAGACGAAAATAATGAAAAAAATCTGAAATCAAGTTTTTTAAATAGATTTTTATGTGACACAATTTTCTATAAAAATCCAAAGTCATTAGGAAACTCAAGTTAAAATAAAAAAAGAAAAACGTTTACATGTAGTCTTGTGAAAAATATGTCAACCCAGCATGCACACGCTACATTTTAATTTATAGCAAATAACCAAATAATGTCAGCAGTTCCAAAAACTAACTATGTTAAGCATTGATGTCTTATGCATATTTTAATATTGTTTCCAGTTTAATTAGGAGTCTTTTAGTAAACAAGAAAAATTATTAAACGTTTGTGAATTGTCAAATTTCTCTTTTCGTTAATGATTTTTAACTCATTTTTCAATTATTTAATGATTTAATTTTAATTTTTATTGCTTCTCATTTTTTTTTTAAACTATTTACTGAAACAAATTTGTAAAATACTCAGATATTTACATAAATTTATTTTTTTTAAATAATAATAATAAAAAAAATGTTTATTACTCCTCTTAATGTTACAATATACAAGTATTTCAACATTATGAGATCGTCAGGTAAGATAAGTAAAATATAGTACTTAATTAGCAATTGAAACAAATAAAGTATAAACAATTGTAAGTCGAAGAGTGATACAGACATACAACAATAAATATACATACAATAAAGACGTACAAACATATCGAACATTATGACGTGGTATTATTATTAAAAAAATCGTCTATTAAATAATAGAATTTACATATTAAACATTTTTTAACTCTGCTTTAAATCTGGACCATATTCTTTATAGGATTTTGCAAACAGCGGAAAGAAAAACTCTCTATGAGAACTAAAAGAAAAACTAAAAAATATGTAAAAATATTAATGAAATCTTTGCATTCTTTCGATAACCTGACTTCTGGTTATGCTAACAAGTAAAAATTCTTATTTGCCATTCTCATTTTAACACTAGCATCCGACATAGTCCCCAACAACTAGGCAGGTTAAACTAGTATCTACATGATCCCCTACGAAATGTAAATTCAGTTAAAAATGTGAACAAAGGCCTGAAATTAATTTATTTACCTACCTTGTCTTTAAAATTTTTTTCATTCTAATGAATTACATTTTCATAAAATCTCATTCAGTTTCTTGGAATCCACAATAAGGACGAAAAATGTTTCAAAGGCTAAGCATTTCCAAGAAATAGTGAAATAGATGTATTCCAGTATGTAGAAATAATCTATCATAGAATTTTAATATAACATTTGATATCGTCCACCCCAATAACTATGCCACTTCAATACCTTTTTGACTGACAGACCGACCGACGTTTAATAGGGATGACTGGATTTGGCATGTCATAAAAGAAATCGAAACCTTGGCTTCTATTATATACATCAAATCTAACGTTTCTGAACTCTTACTAGCTTGATTTACTTACTTTCACCTATTTACCTCCCAATCCTTCAACGGAATAAACTTAAACATCTATGGAGTATGGAGTTTGTGGGAGGGCAGTCACAAAGAGTGACCGCAGCACCTAGGCCCATTGGGCCCCTTGTACATCCTCCCGAGGGATACAAGATTCCACCTAGGCCTCCAACCATCCTAATCTTGTGAAGAAGGTGGTGATGCTGCCTAGGGGAATATCTCTCAAGTCGGCCAAAGTAGGCCAACGTTCTCCCAAAATGGATTCTCTGCTAGAGGAGACTGCCGGGCACTCACAGAGTACGTCTTGGACAGTCTCATCTTCTTGTTCACAGCCTCTGCATAGGGGTGTGTCGTTTAACTTCATGTTATAAAGGTGCTTTCTCAGCTGGCAATGACCAGTAAGAATTCCTGTCGCGAAGCGCAGGTTCTTCCTGGACATTTCCAGGTAGGTCATCGTTGTATCCTTGTCAGGGTATCTAAGCAGATCCCTGGCCAACTGACAACTATGAGTTTCATCCCACAGTTTTTTAAATTTTCTGTGGGTGTCTTCTTTAATCATTAGCATTATTGCTGAGGTCGGCAGTATCTTGGAAGGGCCAGGTCCAAGTATACTTAGACTGGCTGCCTTCTTAGCCAGACTGTCAGCTTCCCTGTTGCCTCTGCACTGTGCATACCCCTTCAGCCAACATAGAATGACACTGTTCATGCTGGAGGGGCCCACAAGTGCTTGATGGCATTCCCATACTGACCCTGTTGTTATTTTGTGTCTCTGTAGGGCCAGTAGTGATTGTCTACTATTAGTGTAGATTCTGATTGTTTTACCCGTTATTTGTCTACGGAAAATTTCTTTTGCGGCTATGGTTATTCCCGCCAATTCTGTTTGTGTTATACTGGCTTGTTTGTCCATAGCCCATTTAATTTGAACTTGCAGATTCCTAGAGTATACCCCACAACCTGTTCCTTCTTTCTTTTCGATCCGTCTGTGAAGATGTTAACTGTTCCTTCACTGACAGCCTTATTGCTACTGTTGGTGTGTATTGCATAGGGTCTATTAAAGATGAACTATGGAGAAATACGATCTGCGCGTACCTGCAGAAGTGGCATCTGTTTGATTGCCTCATTCCACAGCCGGGATCTCGTCGCTCCACATCCTATGTTTGGCTGTATACCAACGGATTTGAGACGTGCCATAGTAGTTAGGGCCACCTCTTCTAGATATATGTCTAGTGGTGGCAGGCACAGCATCACTTCCATTGCTCTTGTTGGTGTCGTTCTCATAGCTCCAATTGTCTTTAAACAGGCTACTCGTTGTACCTGGCTGAGCTTACGAGTCGCTACAGTCTGCTGACTCTTAACCCTCCAAACAATGGCTCCATAGGCTATCATCGGTCTTATTATAGCAGTGTAAATCCACATAGCCACTTTGGGTTTCATTCCCCAGGTTTTCCCTATGGTTCTGCGGCACTGCTCAAAAGAGATGTAAGCCTTCTTTAGTCTTCTATCTAAATGAAGATTCCAAGTTAGTTTGGCATCAAAAGTTACTCCAAGGTATTTTACTTCTGATGCGAAACTTAGTGTGGTGTTTAGGAGAACGGGTGCCATCATTGGCCTCAATTTCCTTTTCCTTGTGAAGAGGACTAGCTCTGTCTTCCTGGGGTTGACTGACAGAGAATGTTCTCTACACCATCTTTCGATTATTCTCAGGGCCATCTGCATTCGATCACAGAGGACTCCTTCGAATTTACCACTAAGCAGTATCGTTAGATCATCTGCGTATGCAATTGTGCGGAATCCCTCGGAGTTGAAGCGGCACAGGAGGCTGTCAAGAACTAAATTCCATAGAAGAGGTGACACCCCCCTGAGGACAGCCTCTTGCGACCATTCCTCTGACAGCGATGTCTCCCATGTTAATCTGTACAGCTCTTTTTGAGAGCATGTTGGATATCCAGCCACTTACGATCGGAGAAACGTTTCTGCTCGTGAGAGCTGCTGTGATTTTTGGAAGGTGGTTTTATCAAAAGCACCTTCTATGTCTATGAAGACACCCAGGGTGGACTCTTTGTTGTCCAAAGACCTTTCAATCCGACCACTGACCGCATGAAGGGCGGTATCGGTGGATCTGCCCTGGGCAGCATGCTGATTGGGATGTGTAGGATTAGCAGTGATTGCAACATCCCTCAAGTATCGCTCACATAGCTTTTCCATCGCGTTGAGAAGAAACGAGGTCAAGCTAATGGGTCGGTACGCTTTGGGGGTAGTATAGTCTATTCTTCCCGCCTTTGGTATGAACACTACTTTGACTTCTTTCTATAATACATGTGTGTACCTTTATTTTCTTCGTTATTTTTTTGGTATATTGATAAATAAATACTTTTGCATATATCACAAAGCGAGTGTTCAATAGTATTCGTATATCTGAATATATGGATATGAGTGTTGGATTATTTGTAATTCACCCAGCAGAATCCAGTACCAAAATTATATTTTTATGTCAATTTCATTGAAACTGAAAGATGGTCATTTTGTCACTTTAAATTACATATTAATTTTTTTCGTCTCATACCATTACACCAAATTCAAAGATAATTTATTCGCCCACTCAATAGTCACAAGAATGTCCGTATGGGCTGGACCACCCGGTATATTTAAAGTTTCTTTACAAGATAAATGTGTTAATACCTAGCTTTACCTCTCAATACAGACAACAGAGAACTGATATTGAGTCTTGAGTTTATTCCTCTAGCGATTTACTAAAGTCTGAGTTGAATTCAATATCACAGCGAAATGAAACAATATATACACAAGGTATATTTAGATATTAATGTCAATCTTCTAGTAAAGTAAACTTCATATTTCTAAGTCAGATAAAAAATTTCAAAGCTTTTCCGCCTATTACCACTAGGATAGAGCGGGGCATGGATTAAAATAAGAAATTAAGGGAAACTCGCCAGTATCAGTTATAATTTCTAATAAATTACATCACTCACTCCTCAAATATTTTACGATCTAACGGCCACTACTGTTTACTTAATTTTTTACACGCATACATAATGTTGTAAAAGGGCAAGCAGAACGGCACCAGGTATTAAGCAGAGACGGACCACAGTCTTTCGCGATATTTCGAACGAGTTTTGTTATATTTAGAATATATAGGTTATGTGCTTCATACAATAATACAGTGTGTGTTTCAGTGTTTACATTTTGTTTTGATTGTGAGTGCCTAGAATGTATAATACTTTAACAGTGAGTGTCTAGAATGTATAATGTTCAGGCTTTGGGAAGATCCTCAACCTAGCACCAGCAGAGAATTTGACGAAGATATGGGAAATGGTATTGGCTCCCAAATTACAGAGAAAAGTTGTAGACAATGTTTATGCGAACATACTAAAAAAGTAGTTTTAAACGTTTATAAAAATATGAAAGAAACTGAAGGTGAAAAAGGAGCCGTGGAAAAAACGGCCTACTTAACAGAAATTTCAGAACGGTCTATCTATAGAATAATTAAGGATGTGGTACCTAATCGAAAAGTTAGATCAGATAAAGGAGCAGCACGAGCATTAGATTCGTCTATGGTGAAATTGTTAAGAGATTTAATTTATAGCAAGTATATGGAAAATGAGGTACCAACGGTGGAATCAATACATATGGAACTGAAAACAAATGGTGCAGTGTCAGTTAGTCAAGCAACACTTCGGCGCTGGATAATAAAGATAGGATTTAGGTTCAAGATTATTAATAAAAGGTCAGGTATTATGGAAAGCTTCAGAATTGTGCAGTGGCGTAATGAATATTTGGAAAATATAGAAAAAATTCGAAATGAACAACGAGCTATTTATTATTTAGATGAAACTTGGTATGATACCCATGATACAGTGACAAAAGGCTGGATAGATGGTTCAAAGAAATGTAAAGTTGATATGCCTGCAAATAAAGGAACCAGATTAGTAATTGTACATTGTGGATCAGAAAATGGATGGGTGCATAATGGTCTCAAATTAAGTGGAAAAAAAATGGAAGAATCAAACGTTGACTATCACCAAAACATGACTGCGGATATTTTTGAAGCATGGTTTCAGACTTCATTGCTACCAAATATAGAAGAAAACAGCGTAATTGTTTTAGACAATGCTTCGTATCATTCGCGACAAATTGAGAAAATACCAAATACGGGAACAAAGAAAAAAGATATTCAAGAATTTCTCCGAAAATATAATTTGGAATTTGAAGAAAATTTTAGGAAGAAAGATCTTTTGGAAATTGTTAAGAAGCAAAACTTTCCAAAACAATATGTGATTGATAGCATGGCTAAAGCTCAAGGACATACAGTTTTACGGTTACCCCCATATTTTTGCATTTTTAACCCGATAGAACTAATATGGAGTCAGCTGAAAAGAAGTATTCGCAAAAATAACACCTCCCCAAATTTGATGCCAAAGTAGTCGACCTTATTAAAGCTAAAGTGGGAGAAATAACACAAAGTAATTGGAAAAAGTGTATTCAGCATGTCATTAAAATTGAAGATGAATTTATTAAGTTAGAAAAAAGCATCAGCCCTAATCAGGACCGTTTAATAATATCTGTAGATTCAGATACCGACGATGATACCGATTTAGAAAGTGGTTGTGAAGTGTTGAGTGAGTGTAGTGATTATAGTTTTAAATAAAATGTTATATGTGATTTGATTTAGTGTACATTGTTAATTTATCGTTTCATTAGTGTTTTACATACGCGCAAATGCAATATAACGTGATTTTTATTTATTATATTATATGTATACATATTTTATTTGATAATTATTTATTTGTTTCTTTTTCAGAACTAAATTTATTTATTTTATAGTTAGTTATTTGCTGACCAGAATTGAATTTATTTATTTCAATTATTTGTTTGTTTTCTAGAATTTTATTTATTTATTTAATCTGGGTTAATTAGATTACGGGTTATTGACATAAATTCAATATTTTCTTTATTTAATGAATTTAACAATTTGCTTTATTTCTTTGACCTATTTTAATGATATCGATAACCTTAACTCTGAACCCACATTTTTTGGCAAGGAATTGCTCGTACCTCCTCGTGATCCTTGCTGGGCAACAATAATAATTCCATAGGTATGTTAAATTATTATTGGCGAAACTGAGCAACAAAAGAATATTTGGTATAATTTTAATTTAGACTAATAAAATTCATCAATGCTCCACCAATATATCAAATATTATTCCTAACTTAACACAAGCAAAACAGAATAATATTTTTAAATTTATCGTTATCGCTGTAACAAATAACTATTTATTTATCAACCATACATTAAATTAATTAGATTGTAACTCACGGCACAATACTTTTAAGTACGGCCCTGAGCCGCAATAAATTACGTCGGCTTTGACACTTTTATGGCCGAGTTTTATGGCTTTTTTTTGGGTTTCTCGCGCCGTGTTCACTCCTTTGTCGGGAATTTTTTATTTGACTTAGAAATATGAAGTTCACTTTACAAGTAATGAACATTTAATTCGCGACTAAAGGAACCAGTTAATAACTTTCTTGTCTTAATCGATTATATTATTCTAATGTTGGCCCTTATGGAATTCCACAGTCTATGCACCTTTCGAGTGGGTTTTCATGTCGTGTGAGTGCTCGTCCAGCATATTTCCGGATTTGTTCATTAATGCTTGTTTGCGATTTCGAAAACTAGATCAAAGCTATATATATAGTTTGATCGATTCCGTCTAAGGTTCATTAAACTTTCTCATCCGAATCCGCCCTATTAAACGTCTCAATGGCCCAGTTAAATTCATGAGGTTAAATGGTTAGTATGAAAGTCATTGGAAACATTTGTCTCAAATTAAGCAGCGCTGTAATTGGATCAACGTGCTTATCAAATAAATAGCGAGTATACACAGCTATTTGACTGGAAGCGTGAGCAAATAAGAAAACCGATTTACTGGTTAAGTGATAGGGTGATTTCAGTGGTTTGCTAAATAGTAGTAAATAAGGTCCCTTAAAGCTTGTAACGCCCAATTAAACAGTGAAAATAAGAATTAAAATTTTTTAGAAACATCAAATAATAATTTTATGGAATTTCTTACTGCTTTCGAAGATAGCTTATCTCGTTTTTCACTAACTGGCAATAAAACTTTTTGTGGAGGAGACTTAAATATAGATATTCTAGACACAGAAAACCAAAAAACTATCCACTTTAATGACTGTGTAGAATGTTTCAATCTAGAACAAATTATTAATACTCCTACTAGAATCACACAAAATTCTAGCATTAATCGATGTTATATTATTACCTGCACATACAGAAATTTATGCAAGTGGCATTAAGGAGACAAACAATATTTCTGATCATTCTATAGTCTTTTGTTGTTTAGATAACAACGTACTTAAAGATTGTCACCAAAATATTAAAATTAGAAACTTGAAACGTATAGACAGAAATATTTTAAATGATTTTTTAGTAAATGCTCCGTTTAAAAACAAAATTTATATGAACAACGTAAATGATAAAGTTGATTACATGGATAGTTTATTAATCAATATTTTTGATACACTAGCGCCCCTAAAAAATGTTGTTATAATGATCAGACTTAAAGATCGTGCATTTAGTAGGTATAAAAGAACCAAGGCTGAACTTCATTGGAATTATTACAAAGATTTAAAGAATCAAACAAATATAGCTACACGCTACGAAAAAAAATATTTGGAATTTTGCATTAATAATAATGCTCATAATAATAATTCTAAACTACTGTGGAAAAAATTAAATGAGCTTAATATTTACAACAAACCTGTGACAAATTCACTGCCACAGCACTTAAATAAACCCACAGAAATTAATAACCACTTTTACAATTTTCTTCAAATAAAACACCAGATTTGGAAATCTTACAATTTTACAGTAATAATTTTAAAACCAATTTTAATTCTTTGTTTAATTTTACAACAGTCTCAACTGAAACCGTTAAAATATACATGATGGAAATAAAATCTTTTGCCATGGGTGCGGATCAAATAAACCTAGAAATGATTCTTTTATGCTGCCCACGAATTTTAAATTTTCTTAAACATTGTAAATTCATGTCTGCTTGACGGTGTTTTTCCTAACAGCTGAAAAATTTCTCGCGTAACACCTTTTCCAAAAAAGAAAGATGTTCCGTCATATAATGATCTTCTCCCAATAAGTATACTTCCAGTCCTATCTAAACTCATTGAGAAAATTATGTATTACCAGATACGAGAATACTTGAATACTTACGACATTCTGCCCCAAAATTAATCTTGGTTTCGCCCAGGCTTTAGCTGTGCTACAGCGCTGTTAAAAATAACTGATATCATTGGGGCTACAGATCAGGGTAAAACTACGGTACTGACACTTTTAGATTTCTCGAAAGCCAATTACAATTAGTCACGAAATTTTGCTGTCTATTTTACACTTCGTTGGTTTTTCAGTGCTATTAGGCTTTTAGATAGTTATTTAGTCAGTAGAGTTCAGTTTGTAGAAACTGATATAGGTCAATCTTCCAAAGGTAGTGTATCATATGGTGTTCCGCAGGGCTCAATAATTGGCCCACTTTTGTTTAGTATATACACGTGCAATTTAACGTCCTGTCTAAAAGAATGCAAAGTACATCTTTATGCAGATGATACAAAACTTTGTTATTCATTCTTACCAGATAATGTAGATGTAGCAAAAAATATTGTAAATGATGATTTGGAACACTTGGTTGCATCCTCCGAACGCCATAAACTTCATCTGAACCCAACGAAATTATCAGTTATGGTATTTGGCAAATATCGACGACAAATTGAGAATGAGTTTGTCATTAAAATTGGAAACGAGACTTTACAATGAGCGCAAAGTGCCAAAAACTTAGGACTAGAATTAGATACAGATCTTCGTTTTAAAAAAGATATAAAGAAAAGAATTCAAAAAGCCTACTCCTCATTAAAAATGTTATTTCCAAACCGTCACTTAATCTCTCAGTCCCTTAAAATAAAACTTACAGATTCTCTTGTTTTAAGTCATTTTAATTATTGTGACGCTATATATGGACCGTGCGTAGATAAACTAGACATTAATCGAATAGAAAAAGTTCAAAAGTCGTGTTTGCGGTTCATATATGGCATCAGAAAGTTTCATCCAGTGTTATATAAATTAAAAGACTCAAATTGGCTAAGCATGCAAGATAGATGAAAACTCCACTCTACAGTCTTGTTTCATAACATTATTTTAAATCAATGTCCCCCTTACTTGTATAACAAAATAAAATATAGAACGGATGTCCCCATACCTTAAATTTAAGATTTAAAAAACTCATTACTCCTCCACCTCACAAATCTGTAATATTTAAAAGATGTTTTACACATAATGTTTATATTCTTTATAATAATGTACCAGCATCCTTGAAATCCTTAAAACTAAACTCATTTAAAAATCAGTTTAAGAAAATTCTTTTTAATGCCTGACATTAAACTTATTTATTACGTTCTTCCTCGTATTGGCTGCCTATCTCATTTTCCCCCTTTCTTTATTTTCAGTTCACAAGGACCTTAGTTTCTATTGTTACGCGAGTATGATTTTGAATCGCTGTATATGTTCATGTATTTGTAATGTATCTGTGTCACTGTTGGAGCTGAACTTTAAACTTTTTTGAATTGTTTTCAGCTCCATTTTGCAACTTTATTGAATTAATTATATCATAATGTGCATATACTTTGATTGCAAATAAAATTATTATTATTATTATTATCTTTAATTTTTAATGAGGACCTCAAATACATTTAGAAAATGATATTCGACCAGAATATTTATTTTTTAAAGTTTGTTCACTTACTATTGAATTAGCGAGTTCAGTGGCTTCAGTGACTTCGTATTTGCTTAAGCGTTAGAACTTCAATAGTAAAGATAAAAAATTATAAGTTGCTATTTTCCTATTCATTCGGTGTCCCACAAGGATCCCACCTCAATGAAACCGTTCTATAATACTGTCTCCAACAGTAGTTTCCTTGAGTACATATACGCTGAATAAGAATCCTCTAAATAGGATACAAATAATTTATTACTTCCACATCCACGTAGTGGATTGGAAGTATAGTAATCATAAAAAGATTTCAATTTTTTTCCTGAAATAGGTTTAGAATGTCATGAAACGTCAAGATTTTTAATTTGAGGGAAAAAAATATATTCTGTGAATGGTTGGGGGGTAAATGGGGGGAAATAAGAAAACAAGCTGGTAAGAGTACAGAATCTTGAAATTTGATGTGTATGTACTCGAAGTCAAGGCCTCAAATTCTTTTATGAAATTTCCATCCCCCCACCACCCCCACTCCCTTATTGAAGTACAGGTAAATAGGGTAAAATAAGTAATGCAAGCTGGTAAGAGTAAAGAAACTTGGGATTTAGTGTATATACTGGAAACCAAGGCCTCAGATTTCTTTCTAATAATTTTCAACCCCACCACCCCCACACCCCCACCACCTTCACTCCATTAGTAAATGAATTGATAACATAAAATTGAGATATTCACTTGAAAGTTAGTACATGTTTGTATGGTGATGACATCTGATTGAGATGATTCCGTTGAAGGGATGGGAGGTGGTAGGTTGTGAATAGCGCAAAATAAGTAGACCAAACTAGAAACTTCATTTTTAACGTATATGGTAGAAACCAACGCCTCAAATTTTTCTATGATATCCGCTCTACGACCAATAATTTCCACATACTAGAGTGCAAATATAGTGAAGATGTTTCCTTTAAAGTGACTTGGACGAGAAGTCTGGATGTGAAAGTAGTGATTCCTTAGGCAGCGGTTTTGTATCAATCTGACCTACCTTAAAACAGTCTCTAAAAATTATCAAATAAAGGTAGTAAATCTACTGCAACAGCTATTCTTGAAATCAAATGCAAATTTAACGGAATAATGACGAAATAATAACGCTCTCTCTTTACACGAGCATTATTACTGACAGTACCCCCTCCGCCTACTAACAATGTTGCTCAAATATCTAAATATCCAAATACGCTTCATTCCCGCTCCATTACTTGTTATCATTCCACTTTAATAACTTTACACGTTCATTAATATTGTCATATGTGACATTAATACTGAACATGTAAGGTGCCCTTAAGGTTTCTATTCTATCTGTATATCTCCCTCTCGACCTACAATCCGAGCATTGCAATAATGCTTTTAAACGTCAGTTGATATAATTTATTCGCATATTAGATGTTCGCATTACGATGAATTGATCTATACGATTTGAAAACACTGAGAAAATTTATTTTGTCGAACAGCTGATGTACATGTAGTGCTTTATTGTCACTGTCAACTTCGAAGTTTATTATTATTCCCCAGTTATGAGTTGCAGTTTTATACCTTACGTTTAACTTTAACTAAAGTCTATTTTTAACTTAATTGAAAACTGTTAGGATTGAGACCACGGAGTCCCAAAGCCTAGCTAGGGTATAGAAGCCTAGTGACGTTTTTAATGTATTATCAGAATTACGTTTTCTGAGTTCGAATCTCAGCTGCGGTGGACAAAAATGTCGCAAGAAATGCTTTTTGTTGCTGTGTGCATATTCTGGTTAAGACAAGTGGTGGGATATCTACGACTAAACTCTGTCAAAATATCAATATTAGGCGTTAAAATAAATTTGAAATAGAAGATATCATGCAAATAAATTAGGCCAGCGAGCTTAAAAAATACGTTTATTTTATTGGCGACTGGGCTTCTCTAATAAGAGAAATAAAACAGTTTGTTAAACAATCTTAACAATACCCTCTGTTACAACTTAAATAATCATGTCATAATTTAAAATCAATCAATATATAACAATTACATATCACAGGATGATTAAAAGTATTTAAATTAACTATTTTAAGTAAGTGTCACTTGTGTCTACTGAAAATATTATCGACCGATTAGAGTTTTAAGTTTCTGTAATATTATGTTTCCAGTCCTTGGTCCTCTGTTTGCGATTACATCTTCCTTATATTTTTTCCATTCTTCAGTTCTCTTTTGACCATGCGGAGCCCATGTCCTTGTTGAGAAGGTTTTGCAGAAGATCTGAAAATTAAATAGAATTAATAATAGAAATAAAAAATGTTCGACAAAACAATCTGTCTTCTATGAATATCTTAACAACGTCGAACTTTGAAGAAATTAAAACAACTTGATGTTTAAAGAAAAATGCCAGTTCTATATAGCTAATAAGTATGTCATAGTTGTAACACAATCGCTATATGCACAATATGGATTTAGGGGAAAACATTCGTGTGAATCAGCGTTACAGTTTGTGTGGAAAATGGAGGAAAGACAATGGTGAGGGGACGGTTACGCTGAGTGTGTTCGTTGACATGTAGCGCGCCTTTAAGACGACAGATTTGTCTAGGTTATTGCTGAAATTACAGAAATATGATATAAAATCGGCTGCTCTAATATGGATATCAAGTTATTTAGAAAATAGCTATTACAAGACTAAAGTTAATAAAAAATATGAAACTCGGTGGATAGTATATATGGAGTTCCGCAGGAAAGTGTGCTAGGGCCACTTCTCTTTGTGCTATACACACATGATATTAGTAAATTCTAATAAAATTCGTTTGTTAGTTTATTTGCAGATGATACACTAATATATGTGTCAGGGTACGACTTGAAAGATATTGTGCAAACTTTAAATGTAGAACTTAATATTTTGTATAACTGGTTATGTGTTAATAGATTAAAGTTGAATTCGGCCAAAACAGAATGTATGTTAATTGGATCTAAACGTAATTGCAAAAAATGCTCCGGAGATAATATTAATGTATGTATAAAAAATTAAAAAATTAAAGTGGTGTATGAGATAAAGTATCTTGAAGTTATTTTGAATTAGCAAATTAGCTCTTCTCATAATGTTGATTATCTTTGTAAGAAAATAGGGGAAAAAATTGATTTTTTCTTGTCTCCCGATGTATCTGCAGCCGATAGTACATATTTTCAGATCATTAAAAATAAAAAAATTACACACGGTCCGTTACAAAAAATTCAATAATGACTATACCTGAGGATATGGTAATAAGAGTTGATTTTTGTGAATTGTATCTTGAACGAACCAAAAATGCTCCAATTTTATTAAGTAAAATACTTTTTACTGGCGAGGCTACATTCACACAAGACATGTTTAATTCTTGGAATATGCATTACTGGGCTGAGGAATATCCTAATGCAACAATACAAACCCATTTTCAACATACTTTCAAAGTAAATGTATGGGCAGCAACTCTAGGAATTCGTTTTTTGGATACAATATATTTCTTGAAAATTTAAATAGCGATATGTATTATGATTTTTTGGAAAACACCTTGCATGAAATGCTAGGTAATATTTCACTACGAAAGAGGAGAAGTATGTTTTTTGTGCGAGAAGGCACAACATCGCATTATACCACATGGTTACACAACCACTATCCTAATATATGGATTGGCTGGAGTGCAGATGCACCGATTATGTGGCCTACTCGGTATACTGACATAACTCCTCTTGATTTCACTATGTGGAGTTATCTAAAATCACTAGTTGATAATACTCAAATTGACACGATTGATCAGTTGAGAGAAGAAATCGATCAAGAGTTTACAATGCTACAGAATGATGAAGAAATTTTACAGGGTGTTCAACATTCCTTAAAAAAAAAGGCTTAGATTGTGCATAAGGGAAAATTTCGAACATTTTTCTAATTGATATTGAGCTATTTTCTATGCTTAATAATATTTCAAAGCATTCTTTATGTGTAAGGGAATTTATTAATAAAATGTTATAAGTGTGCCTTGTTTTGTCACAAATTACTTTGTTAAAATGTTAGTTTGTTAAAATGCAATAATAATAATACCTTTTTTGTTTCTAATAATCCGAAAGTTTTTTACAATTATTTTTAGAAAAAAATTAAAAAGTTATGAGGAAAATATTTTTATGAATTACACCCCATTGAAACTGGAGACTGATACGCCCATGACAGTAATAGCTGAAATTAATTAAGTACCAATGGTTAGGCAACCAAGAATACACGCCATCATCTCTTCTGGAAACTTGTAGAAAGAGATAGAGTTTTCTGGAGTGTGGTGGAAGAAGATTCTCGATTGTGGTCTTGATAACTCAAGGCAATTTCAGAGTATATAAGGAGAGATTCCATGGCGGGAAGGTAGAAGTTCTATTAAAGTGAAGTTTGTTAACGAAAGTGAGGTTAGAAGTATTGTCACTCTGTAATCAGTAAATTATTAAATAAAGTGTTAGTGGTTTACCCCTTGTTAAAATTATTTAGAACCCTCGGATTCATACAGGGTGTTTCCTAAAGGGTGAAAACACGGATCAATTGATGTCAGAAGCAGAATTTTAATGAGAAGATTTTTCGGAAGTGTTCGAGAAGTTTTGGACAGTGTATTCTCGGGAAGTAGTGCTAACACAGTGGACTGATTTACTGGACGTTGTTCGTGGGTTATTTTAGAACAGGAAAATAGTGTTAAGTGCATTTTTTTGAGACATTTTTGGAACATTTTATTTGGACATTGGTGGTTAAGT
Source organism: Stenurella melanura (assembly GCA_963583905.1). Classification (NCBI taxonomy): domain Eukaryota; kingdom Metazoa; phylum Arthropoda; class Insecta; order Coleoptera; family Cerambycidae; genus Stenurella; species Stenurella melanura. The sequence goes on from OY757316.1 coordinate 20,823,512, forward strand.
GACAAAGACTCTAGATAAGACTTTCTCGTGCCGTTTTGAGGTTTTTCTGGACAGTCCCATTACGGATAGTGACGTAATTGTTAGATTTATTTGATTCCAACGTACTCGTATGCCTATAACAACCAGAAGTATGGCAACCGAAAAGCAATTACAGAACTTATTTGCACAATTCCAGGAGGCAGTTTGCGGCGGCAGCGAGTGCACACAACTGGAATGACGAAGAGAAGGCTATGGCGTTATTCGTGGCATTAAGGGGCCAAGCACTGGAAATACTCCAGACAATCCCAGTAGAGCAACAGCAGAGTTTTAAAGTTTTAGAAGCTGCCCTGGACTTACGATATGGTGAACAACATCTTGCCCAGGTGTACCAGACCCAGCTGAAATCACGTGTTCAAGAGGCTGGGGAAACCTTGCAAGAGTTCGAAGCTGCCGTGTGGAGCCTGGCTCACCTGGCTTTTCAAAGTATATAAGGAGAGATTTCATGGCGGGAAGGGAGTAGTTCTATTAAAGGGAAGTGTGGTAACGAAAGTGGGGTTAGAAGTATTGTCATTGTATAATCAGTAAATTATTAAATAAAGTGTTGGTGGTTTACCCCTTAAAATTATTTACCCACGGATTCATACAGGGTGTTTCCTAAAGGGTGAAGACACGTAACAATATTAACAATCACACCCTAAAACTACACCTTAAACAGAAGAGAGGATTTTAGTGATACCATGTAAACTAGTGTCCAGATGGGCTATGACTAAGTTTAAAATATAACTTTGACATTTTTAAGGAGTCGGAAGATATTGCAGAAAATCTGAAATTTTTCATCCCCCTTTTAAGGAACATGTATTATCTCCCTTATTAGTCATTTTCGGAAATAAGCTTGTATATTATATTTATTTAAATAACAAATTTTACCTGCGCTTTTAAATATTAATAATAATATTTTTAGTACAAATGATAGTAAAAGTATATTTTTTATCGTTTTAGATGTTAGCAAGATTTTTGATACCTTGAGGTCGTGCAATTAACTAAAAGAGAGCATGAATTATTAGTCTCTGGCATACAATATTTTTGAATTTTTTAGAATTCATATCTCTAACAAGCGACAAATGATCATTAGTAATGGTCAACTGTTTAATTATATGAGTAGTAATAGAGGAGTATCGGAAGGAACTATATTAGGCCCGCTACTGTTTACTATTCACGATGCTGATTCTAACACTTATCCTTGTGCCAATAATTATCATGACTTTAGCCATGCAATCGATGGAAGAAAACGTGTAACTTAATAATTGCAGCATCCACCAATATGCAGATCACACGCAAGTCTGTTATTCATTTAGACTTAAAAACCTTGACAACGCTCATTCAATAAAATTAACTTTTTACCACATTACTTATCGCTGAAGCACACGATTTGATGTTAAATCGAGCAAAAACCTCGCAAGGAAAATCAAATAATTATTGAAAATCCGAGGTGTTAAATTAGAATTAAAATTACATTTGAAATAATACATTCTTCAGTTCTTTGTTGATTTCAGTTATAAAGTGACTTGGAAATTGCTTTTGAAGTTAGATAAAATCTTAATGAATCCTTGAATAGGAAACGTTCACGCTACAATCTTTAGGTCACTTGTCATTAGGTCTAATTCTTTTTATTTTACCTTTCTCGGTCCGTATTCCCGATTAGCGTATAGGTAGTAGAAGAACCAGCCTATCATTTGAAGGACGCCTGCTCCCAGTATACACCATCCAATCGCTAAAAAAGAAAGATAGTATTAAATTTTTATTTACCGTTGGGGGAAGTTTCATAGAAATAAAAATGTAATAGATCATTTTACGAATATTGTTTCCAACTTTTGTATCAAAAATTGTCTGTTTGAAGAGCCCAGTCGAAATAGGCGTTACAGTGGCATAAATGTATCAAATATTTAAATTCAAGCCAAAATAGATTTATTATGAGCTATAAAAAATAGTTGACCCCAGTCCGGAGTCAGTCAGACAAGTATAAAAGTTCAAGATTATATTAAAAAGTGATTATAGTTGAAAAAGAAGAGTTTTTTGACTTGCGATATAGTGCATTCATTATGTTCTTCATTAATTTAATGTTGTTTGGGACTGAACCATCACCATGTTTGAATAAATGTTCTCAGATTTGACCTTGGTGTAGTTCACTAGTGGCGTCAAGCCATGGAAATGTTCATTTAGGTCTCATCGGAAGGTGTATCCTGATAAATTTGTGATGAGGGGAAATCATTCGTATTCCAAAATTTTTTATATTTTCGTGAACGATGCGCTGCGCCAAATTTTTACCGCATGTGTAACATTTGCATTAAATATAATGGTGTATATTAATTTTTTGTTTTCTGTTAGATCTGTGCTATAACTAGTGGATGTAAACTCTTGGACGTATGCTAGAACCAACCATTGAGTAATCCATTTAACGCAGGCGTTTATTTCATTACAATTTTTGAGTATTTTTGCAAAAGTGGTAGAATAGAAAAAAATGGAAAACTAAATATTATAGGTTGAACGTCAGTCCTTTATCTAAACGAACACAAACGTACTTGATTACTCTTGACTTAAGTTGGCGTTATGATTTTATATTTAGTGTAATTTTGTATGGCAGTTATTAATTGAACATCAGTCATTTCCCCAAATACTTCACGCACTTTCTGGTTGGAATTTCGTTACTTTTGACCAATATTGTTATGATTTTATTTTTACTATGGTTTTATATGAACACAATTGCTTCCGATTCCTGACTGTTTACCGAATTCTTCCACGGGTCATAATACTCTATGGGACGAACCATATAGGATTTGAGTACCATGTTGGCTTCCCTCGTATTATGTCAGTGCTTACGGGTATATCATCAGAGTACTTGGCCAGTTCAGTAGCCGGGAATGTAGGAAAATGAGACACATGAAGATGGTACAACCCTGGGGCAAATATCAGCCAATGCGTGACGCTTGCCTCTTTTCCCACTATGTAGATAGTAGGTATCTGCACTGGTACTGGTACTTGCAGTGTTTTGTCGGTCAGGTATGAGAGTATTAGTGTTGCATTGTAACAAGAAAAATATCAACTATTCATCGGTACCCAAGTCTTTCTCCACATCTGAGAGTACCATGATGGGATGGTACTTCTACCGAAATATTGTACTTGCACGCCGCGCGCCGTTAAGAATTCTAACCGACAGTTATTGGTTAAATAGCGAAATATATACAAAATAGACCATTAATTGTCATCTAAATAATAGGTAGTATGAAAATTATTTAACTTTAATTTAATTACCATTGCATACACTTACCAGAAATGCCATCGGGATAGTAATACGAGTAGACTCCATAAGTCAATGGCTCGAGAGTAGCAATGAAGTAAACGAAAATCACTATTAATAAAATAGGCATTATAACTCCCCAACATATTCTCCAATAAATTCCTACTTTACTCTTCGTCATAAATTCTAAATCTAAGCAGAAGTTATCAATGCCTAAAACACACATAAGTTTAATAGTTGGTTAACAAATTACAGTATTTTTTAACTTACCATACAGCCACGTGACTGCAGTAACCTCGAGAATGACAAAAACAAAAATAATGAAAGTTCCTCCAAAATGATCCACAAGATCTAACATGTATTGCCCTCCCTAAAATAAAAATATCCGACGTTTATCTTTTACGTTCTAAGCATTGATAATACGATTCATTTTTAGTTTTTAGCGAAAAGTTTATTAGAATCCCACTTCTGAAATAGGTCAAAGGTTGAGGATCGAACCAGTACACGAGATACAGTCAATGCTGGTATTTTCTTAAACACTTTATGTCAACTTACCGGTGTCACATACATAAGCCCAATCAAAAAACAGGAAGAAGCCGTAAATACTGATATCTGCCAGTGTTTAATTTTCGGAAAGGCATCACTGAAGGCTGTGTTCAGAGTGCTCTGAAGAGCAACCAAACTTCCAACTCCTAACACGAACAGCATGAAGAAGAACAGAATGGCGAACAGCTGAAATCAAATATGCATTTTAGGTCTAGTTGTTTTTGGTGGTGTGTTGAATTCCAAAGAAGTAAATATTGATATTTACCCAAGGTGCAAAGCTAAATTTGGAGATGGCGTCCGGATATGAAATGAACGCAAGTCCTGTACCACCGCCAGCGGAAATCACCTCGCTCGGATCAACACCCATTTCATATGCCAAGTTACCGAGGATACCGAAAATTGTAACTCCAGATAGCAGAGATGTGAATGTGTCCAAGGTGGTGACCACGAGAGCATCCCTGAAACATTTAAAATATATTTTAGCAAATAGCAAAATAACGTAATACAATTTTTCATATTTTGGAGCCTCTCCTACCCCTATGTAATACTCCGTTTCTAGAAGTATCTGGTGTTCACCCCACCTCTTTTTCGCCACTTCGGGACGAGTTAATTTCAAAATAAATAATTCCTTCATTTTATCATTACGTATTTGTTACCTTTGTTTGCTTTTATAAAAATACATTTTATTTTACATTATTCTTTCACCCATTATATTTGAATGGAAAACTGTCGCAAAACAATGTAAAAAATGGCTAGTTGAAAAACACATATTAGCATAGCATGCTAAAGATGGATGTAATAGCCCGGGAGGAAGCGACAGTTTTCGTGAATCATTTCTATAAAGCTAGATTTTTTTTCCAAAGAGAGTTTAGATAGTATCTATAATGAAGGTGCAATTCTACCAAGCTCTTAGTGGTGCATAAATGAGTAAAAAATTAAACAACATGCAGCAAAAAAATAGATGGACGAAAATTTCGTTTTTCGAATTGTCACGAATTGTCAAAAAACGACGATTGCCTTCGCTCCTGCCGGTCCCAATTTTCGATTTTCGCCTCGCGACTCACGTTGCACGGCCATTGCCGACATTCTCCTCGTCATCGAGTCATAGATCGGGTCTCCGATCGCCGTATGTATTCAGTTCTTACGTTTGAAAAATTTACTTGCGGTCGTGCTAATCGGCGACTATTTTTAAGTGGTTTCCCGAGTTCGAATCAATCAAACTCACGAGGCGTACTACTTTTTATTCATTTGTTTTAATTTAGTCAGCCAAGGCCTACCTGGTACATTTTTAGATTTTGATTCTAACAATAATTGCAAAGGAAAACGTGGATGAATATTGTGTTTTTATCTCTAGGTTCGAATGAAAATTTTAAGTAATTTCGAAAAATGTGATTTTATCAACTTTGAATCTTTTCCTAACATAAGTCAACGACAGAAAAAAATCAATTTGTATTTATTTTGAATTATCTAAGGATGTTAGAATAATTTCAGGTAGGTCAAAGCATACTAGATTAAAAATTAAAATTGTCTATAAAAATTTTAAAATGACGTAAAGAGGCATGGAATTAGCCCACTCGTTTGCAGAATGATCTCTAAATTCCAAAAATGCAAGAATATTTAGGGTGTTCCATTTAAAAACCACAAATTGGGTCACTGCCCAGTCGTATATATTTTTATTTCGCTCGGTAAAAAAAAAGAAATAGCAGCCCCAAAGTGATTGCGTTTACACCCTGTATATATTTTTTTCGAGCTGATTTTTCTGTAATAAGGATTTAGAAGGAAAGTTTGGGACTACACTTAAAAATTACAATATTTATTTATTTTGCATTTCCTATATATAAACATTGTTAATGCATGTTTTTCTAGTCGTGTTTGTCAAATATAAAACAAGAGCACAACAAACTTTAATCAAACTGATAAGATATTTCTTAATATTGACTGTAATAAATAGTAGGCAGACATCCTGCACCTAAACATACACTCGGTTTTATTGGACTTGAATTTTTCCTTGAATAACCTAATTTCTTTATCAATTATTGATGAATGGGTGTTAGAATTTCAGAATATTTTATATGTTTTACCTGTTTATATTGTGTGAAAAACTGTTGTAAGATGAAAACATAATGATTGATCCAAATCCTACGTTTAGGGAGAAGAAACATTGTGTAACAGCAGCATACCAAACCTAAAATATATATTAAAATCTGTTAGATTGGATCCTAAAGAAGTTTTTTCGAATTTTTAAATCTTTTACACTCTAAGTGCCTACAGAACGATACCAATCAGGAAGGCAGTGTTTTTAATTTGGACAAGACATACTGATGTACTCTGACGACCCTCTGGTGCATTTTTGCTACTATTTAGAACTCAAGAAAATCAGAAACTAACATTACTTGTTTGTGATCAAAGTTAACTTTTATTTTGATATCAGAATACGGGCAATTTTTTTATTGATAAACTTTTTGACTGACTTTTTTGCTGTTGATTTATAGGTTCAGTTCTCTTGTTTGCAGAAGTTTTTTAATTAAGAAATAATTTTATTAAATTTTACGCTTTCGAACATTTTCCTACAATTGTTCGTGACTTTCAAGGAATTTACAACAAACATTGTCATCGTAACTTCTTGCTGTACTGAGCCAGGATATAATGAGCCTCACATTGTTGTCAGCAGATGCCTCGTAACCATAACGATTACTTCATATTCTCCATAAATATATACATTCAAGTGGCTGTCCTGTCAATGAGCAGAATTCCCAGTGAATGTACTCGTGTAAACAGCCTGGTTGTTTATTCTTCTCTGTTGCCGCTAACAAATAATATAAGTGTATTTATATACACAGTTTTCTCAAATCATACCCATTGCGATGATTATTTATTTACAAGTGAAAATATTAGGAAACATTTTAGCGGATGCTCAAAATTTAATATTCTTATTACTGCAAATTGGGTGTGAATTAAAGAGTAATCAACTTACACTAGCGTCTTTTAGACGTTCCCAATCGGTTTCGATGAAGTAGTACATTCCATCTGCAGCACCGTCCAAAGTCGAGGCTCTTATCAGCAACGCGATCATTATTACGTACGGGAATAGGGCTAGAAAGTAGGATGCCTTTCCAGAACTTTTCACTCCTCTCATTGACACCAAGAATGTTATGAACCAGGACAATAACAGGAAGAGGCTGAGTCTCCATTCTGGAGCACCAATTCCATCGGTGATATCATCAATTTCTTTTAATACCTCTCTCCTGAAACATAATAATAATAATAATATAGTTAGTATATTAAATGCAGTAATAGGCTATATTATATGGTTCTGTGGAACACAGTGACTAAGTGACCAATACTACTCCAAGTTTGTTTATTTATTTATCTATTTAAATTATAATATCCAACGAGATTAATGTCCAGTTACAGATCAGATGTTAAAGCGGATTATATGGACACAAATAATAATATTGTAATAAAAAACCTTTTTGAGAAAATAATTCATGCTTGGGTATATGACTATGTAACATCCTGCAATCTATTAAACAAAAACCAACACGGCTTCGGGCAATAACACTCAACGATGACGGCCGCTTAGGAGTTCGTTTAATTTATTTATGATTCACTAGATGATAATAAATACGTTACTACCATATTATTTGATCTTACTAGAGCATTCGATTCGGTAAATCACGGTTTCCTTTTGAACACAAGCCGAAACCCTAGGAATTCGTGGCAATGTTAATAAGTGGATAGAACCCACATCAGCGATAGGAAAATTGTTAAAATAGACAACAATTTCTCCAGTAAGAAAGATGTTAGTATCGGTTTACCACAAGGTGCGGTTCTCTTTCCCACTATACAAGAGGTTTTTGAAAATAGTGGTGACGAATAAATCATTATTGTATAAAATATGTTACACATATAAATTGATTTAATATTCTAATACTCTTATTAAAAATTCTCACATTTTACATATATGTGTCTGTTGCTTATTTGTATTATTAGTCCACTTTCAAATATAGATACACTTATTGTTTGTATATGTTCTCCGTTTATTTTACAAGGGAAGATTTTATTCTACAAATTGATAATTTATATTTTGTTAATTGTATTATTGTCAGTAATAGTACTCATCATCTGTATTTCCACATATGACTTGTCACACCTGTACTATTGTATAGCAAACGTGAATTATTATTACTATTAATCACAAATCTTAAAAATGTAATATATAAATTCAGAGCCATAATTACATTATGTTATTAATAACAATAACAAAAAGTAATGGTCCCAGAGTTGAACCATGCGGAATTCCCGATGATTGTTAAACTTATTCAGATTTAAATCCACGATATTGAACAAACTGTGATCAATCATTAACATAAGATCTGAAGAGATCAAGCAAACCTCCAGACGCACCACGTGCTCAAGCATTTATAACTGTGACAATTAGAGCAAGGATCTTTGGTTACATTTTTCTTATCCCTTACCTGAAAAACATTTCAGAAGAACTGATTGTGCCGGTACCCGTTGAGGTGCCATTATTACCTGAGGAATCTACACAGACTAGGTTGTTTGATACTAGGTAATCATTCCATGAATCTTGGCATGTAGCCCATGGGAAATTAGATGTAAAGGAATTCACAAAATAGAATAACGTAATGGCCATCAAACTGCAATAGTATGTTCCTACACAAGTGGAGCCAATAAGTTGGCCATATCCAATGCCTGAAAATGGAATTAAATCAGTTAATAAATTGTTAGCAAATTAATATTTTTATTACTAAATCATTTATTTCACTTAATTCTTTAAATTGTTAAGCGACGACCACTCAAGAGGTTTGCCGGCTTAGAGTCCCCTTACTGGAGTACTTCTTTTATATTTTCAAAAATTTTTTGGCAGATATTTTTCATTCTAAAATTACCTTTCGCTAATTTTTTCTGGAGTAACTTTTAAAAATTTAAATATTTTATTATTTTCTCTTTTTTCGGCAATGATAATTACTGAATATTCCCATAATTATTATGGGAATATTTTTTAAATTTATTTTCAACTTTTCAGCAGGTATTTTCCATTCCAAAATAACTTAACTCGACTAAGGTTTAATAATTGTAAAATTTGAACGATTAGCCCCATTTCTTGGCGATAATCGCTCAAATTCGTGTCATTGTATTCAAGAATGTTAACGTCTTAGTAAAGGAGATGCAGGCAATAACCTAATAAATATAATAATATCAACGGGAGATAATGTGTTTTTCATTCAAGAATACATAAAAGTATAAATCGACGCATGGAACACTGCACAATTATGCGAAAAAATACCGCGCCGCGACTCTAGCATATATTCTGCTGATAGTCTATTGGTTCTACTGTGAACACTGTAAAGTACAAAAATTAAGAACAAATAATTGTCCATTATTTTGCACTCATTTTTCATAATCTGAACAAGAACCTAAATATATTCTTCATTTAAAAATAATATTCCAATTTTCTCCACAAATACTTATAGAGCTTCATCCGCCATTTTGATAAAATGGCGTCCATTTGTATTTTCTCGGGAATATCTCGTTGTTATTGGTGGAACAGTAAATACTATAGAGTAGAAAAATTAAGAGCAAATAACACAGCCACACACGAAGAAAAAAATATTTTTAACCTGGGGCTCTGACCATGTTTGCTATATGTTTTTGTGGTCGCTGAATCCGAATCCGAGGTCTATTTAACTCCATCGCATCAGGATTTTGCCATAACCTCAAATAACCCATAATTTAATCGATTTTGACATCTCTTTGCATAAATCCCTTTAACTTTTTCTAGACAAAAATAACCCCCTCTTTTTTATACCATATCGTTTGCAAATAAAATTTTTCGCTTCTCGCGCGATACGGCTCAGCTTCGAGGGCCATTTATGCCAAACGAAAGATAGCAAAAATCTGGAAAAATTCAGGGGTACATGGAAAACATAAGGAATCTTTTGGCGCAAATCGTAGGTGGGTGCGGGCCTTGGTTTTCGAGATATGGCCGATCGAAGACACTGGAAGGTGAAAATTAAACTTTTTTACCGCCTCCCGAGGCTACATCTCGAGAACGAAACGAGATACAGAGCTGCGGTTTACGCCATTCGATTTCTCTCGCCTTCCTACATACCTCTGAATTTTTCAGAATTTTGCTGGCATTTTCATGTTTTTTGCAACATTTCTGAGGTAAAGCATCTAGAAAATTCAGAGGTATGTAGGAAGGCGAGAGAAATCGAATAGAGTAAACCGCAGCTCTGTATCTCGTTTCGTTTTCCAGATATAGCCTCTTGAAGCGGTAAAAAAATTCAATTTACACCTTTGGTGACTTCGAGCAGCCATATCTCGAAAACCATGGCACGCCTCGACCTCAGATGTACGCCAAACGATTTCCTACATCTTTCTACGTGCCCCTGATTTTGTTCATATTTGTGTTAACTTTTGTTTGGCAGAAATGGTCCTCGAAACTGGGCCGTATCGCTCGAGAAGCGAATTCCTCCAATTCCGATTCGGCGACCCCAAAAACATATAGTGAACATGGTCGGATCCCCAGGCCAGAAGTATTTTTTTTGTGTGGCTGTGTAATTCTTTAAAAATCTAGACTTAATTAAGTTATTCAAACACTCTATAAATCATTTTGTATACTAATGGAAAAATTAAAATAACAGGATTTCCCGTATGAAAGGCTTAAATATTCATTGGTTCTGTCCACAATTTATAAAAAGATACATTATTTATAATTCAGTTCATTATGAATTGGTTTCATTATTTCCCGAATGTTAAATTAATTTGACTGTGGTGTAAGTTATGCAACTCGTTTAATAGTACATTGTATTCCTGGTTGCAGAATATGTTATCCATAAAAACACTGTCAAGTAAAGTCAAATGTATTTGTGTATTTATTTACACACCCGACTGTTGAATGCTTAATTTGGTAAAACAGGTTTTCTTTTTAGCTACTTCTTGAAATTTATATATGAAATGTTTGGAAGGGTCTAGATTTTTTCATGTAACATGCAAGTCGATAAACCTTAATGCTCCAGCAAAATTGGGGAAATTATAGGGGAAAAATACTCATGAAATTTCGATCAGATACAATATACTTCTTTGTTTTTGTATTTTGTATATTACTAAATACGGAAAAAATTTACGTACTGGGTGTGACACGACCATCGTACACACCCTCTTTTCTCCTTTAGTTTTGAGAATAAATTTGAAACATACCATTTACAATTATTTTCTCTTAGTAGTTAGCTCACATTTTAATAAGGCATGCAAATAAATTCTGTATTAATAGAAGGTATAAATAAATGGTAGGTACCATTTGAAAAAAAATGTGTTTTTTTCCTAAAAGCCATTTTGATGAAATTTATTTGCTCATGAATCACATAATTTAGTATTTTCGAGATGATTTCTATTTTTATAGCATTACACGGGTCAATTAGAATAAACCGAAACAGTCATGGCACACTTAAATGAAAGACTAAAAATTAAATTGAAATAAATATTGACGTTTGAAATGTAACTAATGTGGTATCATTGAATTCAACAAATTACGCAGAATTCAAACATACAATAACATACAGCGTGTTCCATTTGAAAATTAAAAAAGTTTCTGTGACTTGCAGTGAAATCGGGTGAGGAGAAATGTGACGTTTCTTGAGTATATAGGATGTGCCCAACTTCTACCATTTATCTTGAAAAATAAAGAAAGAGGGACACGCCTTTTTCTGTTGCATCCGGTATAGCAAAATTATGTGTTACTGTTCATGTATTATATGTCTCACAAAGAAGCACTTAATTTATTTAAAAATTATTTACAAAATCGGCAGCAGAAAGTCTGCATTGAACAAAACTGCTCAGAAGACATAGTACTAAGATCACGTGTACCACAAGGTTCTATCCTGGGACCATTTCTCTTTAACCCATACATCAGTCGGTTTATTTCATGTTTGAGACATTGCCAAATTCATTTATACGCTGATGATACTAAGCTTTATTATTTATATAACACTTCTGACGTTAATGATCCCTGTCAACGGTAGAAACAAAGATTTAAAATATTTTTCAAATGTATCAAAAGACCACTAAGGTATCCTATTACTAATACCAGCATATCTTGTGATTTAATTTTTGGTCCTAAAAAATCTCGACAACTTGTTAAAAATCGGGTTCAAATAAATGTAGTTCACGAAAACCTTGAAATAGTCGACTATGTTAAGAACTCAGGTATTATTTTGTCAGTGGTCTCCGATTTGAAAAATTTGTAAATCAATTTACACAAAGAGCATATAATTCTATAAAAGTAATTTACGGAAATAGGCACTATTTATTTCAAAAAGTCAAAGTGATGTTGTGTGAAAGCTTAGTTTTGTCTCTGTTCGATTTTGCTGACTACCTGTATGGCCCTAATATAACTACTGTATACAAAAACAAAATATGAAAAATTCGAAATTCTTGCCTCAGGTTAATTTATGGTACACGCAGGCGTGAGAGAATACCTATCGTACAAGTTAATGGACATGGGTTGTTGAACATGGAGAATCACAGACTATTTCATCCAGATTGATTATATCATCAAATGTTAATAAAAAATTTCCTGACTACTTATATAATAAAATAAAGTTTCGTACCGACATACACAACCTTAATTTAAGGTTCAAAGGCCTTTCAACTCCACCTGTCCATCGAACAGAGCAATTTAAACGTTCTTTTAGGTATCAGATTTGCAAAACATATAATTCTCTACCCGCAAACTTGAAAGGAATGAACGTAAATGGTTTTAACAAGAAATTAAAAATATTAATTTGTAATTAATATATTCAATGTCATTAGCCCCTTAGTTTGAGTTGAAGGTTTCCTTTTCTTTGTATTTATCATAGTAGTAATTATTTTTAATTTGCTTTCATTGAATGTAATGCGCGAATTAGGATAAGTGGAAGAGCAGCTTAATTATGTAAGTTTTTATATTTTTGTTACTGCTTTTAATATCTGTTAAAGTATTGCTGGACGTTATTACTTTACTTCTAAATAGTTTTGCAAGTAGAATAGCTATGGGGATGCTAGGACAAAATCCCATGTTATTTTGTATGGAGGTTCATTCTAGTAATTTTTTTATCAATTTACCAGCACTTTCAGTTTCCGCCCTCAGGAAGGCCCTATTGGGTGAGCGGCGTAAGATCCTATTGGTCGAGGGGTAAATTGGCCAAAAATGACTAAAATGAACCTCCATAGGAAATAACATAGGATTTTGTCCTAGAATCCCCATAGCTATACTAATTTTGTGAGTATATTCTTTCATATGGAAAATAAAGAGGCTGTTATTATTATTATATCATGTTTACTTATCAGAAGTTTGAATGATTGAAAAAAACTTTGTAAACAATAGTGGTTACTAACCTTTCAAGATAGGCGACAATTTTTCGTACATTTTCACATTGCCCCTGCTAGAGAACTGTCCCAGTGCCATTTCCATGTAATACAAGGGTCGACCGATGACTGTCAGAACAATTATGTATGGAATCAAAAATGCTCCACCTCCATTTCGGTTTGCAATGAACGGGAACCTCCAGATATTTCCCAGTCCCACTGACATCGCAATGCAGGACATGAGAAACTCAATACTGTTACCCCATTGTGCCCGCTCCTCTCCTTCTTCTGCTTCTTTCTGAAATAAAATAAATACTTAACAAATATCGTAGTTTTGAAGGTATGGCTTATCATTAAGGTAATAGGTAGCAAAAAGTTCATTTAGGTTTTTGCCTTTGTTGTTTTGTGATTTTGGATAACTTTTTGCAGTAATTTCAAAATATTGCAAATTGTCTTTTTCTCTTGATATATTGAGCCGCCATCACAAGCCAGAATTTATGCAGATCCATGAAATAGGGTACCTCGATGAATTGTACAAGCGACCAAAATTTCACAAAAAAGTGCTTGGTCTTCAACTGCTTAGCAATAATGCTTTTCTAATTATGACTAGTTAAGTTATAAAAGGTTTTGAGCTCGAAAAAAGACGAATTATCGAGGTTTGGTAAATATTTTCAAAGGATATTATTGCTAACAAAATTTTACATTTCTATAGGGGGCGCTTCGTTGAAAGAAAATGAGGCTGAGTTTTTAAAATACGTTATGAGTGCCCTCTGCGGTATTGTACGCAACCCCTGTTGATCAGCTGATTTTACTGACTGTCATTTGTTCATCTCGAGGTGCGCCTGACCGTACAAGAACTTCAAAATTTTTGAGCAAATTTTTTTGTTCTTTTTTTAACTAATTTTAATTCTTTCATTATTTATTTAGTCTTATCTATTGCATTTAGTATCTTAGTTTAGTATCTACATTCCATTCGGTAGCTTAGTGAGTGTAGTAGTATTCTTTTTTTTGGGAAGAGTAACTTGTTGGTGTATTATATCACTAAGAAAGTTGAACTTCGCCCCTTACTTCCAAAAACATGTGCGACATGCAGCTGTATTTCATTCTCTTTTGAATTAGAATTAATAAGGACGTTTATTATTATTATTTTTATATATTTATACATATCTCAACCTAAGCATTCGTCACAGGAAAGTTATGTAAAGTTTTAATTTTTAAATAGATTTAAAATATAACGGCGTTATAGTTTAGCTTATCTTTGAATATTTTTCAAGTGACAGTTCTTATTTAAGGTTTCATATTTCTTGAAGTGAAACATTGTTATTGCTTTTTATAATTTCGGTGTGTCCGTCCGGCGTCCGTCTGCTCGTCGTCACAGCCCTTCCATACTGTCATTTTTGTACCTACTGAGATGAAATTCGGTATACAGCTGTAAATCAATTGATGAGCCAAAAACAAAAATGAACAGATTTAAGAGGAAATAACTTTGGTCCCTCCTCCCATACACTGGAATGTGAATTCAAAAAAATTACAATTACTCCATCAAGTGGAGTATCAGTGGATAAGTCTTTTAAAATGCAACACAAACTTTTTTGATACATAATTTTATCCTTTCAGTCAGAAGATGTTTGTTTTCAAAGTCGTTATCAGTCTCGCGCTCTCGAATAACTATATCGATGCAAAAATTCTGAAAAAAATTCCGAATGTAACTCTTTATTAGCACTTTACACGAAAATTATAATAGACGCCGTAGAAAAAGTACTTTCTGAAAAAAATTGAAATTACCGTGTTTAGGGAACGAGCAAAGTCTAGATTAAATAGCTCTTAATACATGGTTTGTATAACATAATGTTGAAGAGAATGTTAATGAGTATAACTACTTAACCCTAACCCGGTTTTTTATTTAAAAAAACCAAAGATGTTAAAGAAACACTGCCACCTCAATTTGTCATAAAATTCATATTTTTTCGTCCTGTCACCTGGACTATACGTATTTTTATGCGTATAGTTATCTGCGTATATATACAATTATGCACGTACACGTACAAATGCAATTAAGATACAGTAAGTTTTACTTAAATTAATATACATAATCTCGGGTAACATTTTTTTAAAATAATGTTTTAATATTTCATTATTTCTTTCTCCTCTTATTCAATTCTTATATTTTAAATCGACAATACCTGTGAAAATTCTTGTTCTTTGTACTAGAATATAAATTTTGAATTTTCTTTTAAATAATGATATGCCTTTTACGTCTTTAATTACGTTTAGAGTTGAACTATATAATTTGGAAGGTAGGAAGTAGTTTTTAACATTGTCTTATGTTATTATACTATTCGCAAATACAAAATGAAGAGTATATTGCATTTCGGCACATTTCTAAAACCAGTGATATCGCTTGTAGAGAAAACAATTTTATATTATTGTGTTGGTGGTCGAATTCGGAACAACTTTCAAAATGCCTGTCCGTCTGTCTGTCTGTCTATCTGTCCGTCACATTTCTTGTAAACACGATAACTTAACAATGAAAGTACGATTTTACTAAAATTTGGACAGCAAGTTAATGTTAGGAAAAGGGGACAACTTTATTGTGTTTGAACAAAGTTGATCAATAGACATAGAAGTTATTAATTATTTGAATTGAAAATGAATCTATTTTTTCATATTTTGTAATTAAACAAAAAATATCTTAAACTAATGTTATTTACAAAAAATGTGCGAAGAGTATAATGAGTATAATAAGAATATAATGTTTGTATGTGTATATGTCTGGTATACCGGGTGAGTCACGAATTGCGCTCGCCCCGATATTTCCTAAAATATTTGGAATAGAAAATTGAAATTTGGACCGAAACTTTTGTTTCTTTAAAATTCTGCAAACCGAAGACTGACTAATGTCGCATTCCATTGACAATTCCCTTGATGATGTTGTTGGGTGTACCATCACAAATCCTAATACATCAATTTCTTTGTCCTCACTTACAATAAATGTTTGATGGTCATCTTGTTGATTGGGTTTGGCTTGGATGACGTCTGTTGGGATATCGTTGCTGATACAGTTCTGCAGCTGCAGTTGAATTTTTGAGACGTTCTCCATATATCAGCCACATATCGACCTTTTCATTTCTACTAAAATTATTCATTTTCTTTAATTTTTACTCAAAGAGATTTCCGCAACGCTTTATTTTGTATCTGTCTGACAGCTGATATTGTTTTACTACATTCAATGGCTACTGTGATTTTTCCAATGTTATTAGGTTACCAGATTTACACAGAAATGTGCCATTTTAGTTTCCAAAGCCCACTAATCTATTATCTATTAGCCGCATGTTTCTAAAAGCTTGGTTGCATTGTATTTTGGCTGAAATCTCAAATATTTCTGAGCGGATTTTCAAAATTTTGGTATCATTAGATTCGTATGAAAATGAGGTATTTAAAAATGTCGGTGAACGACTAAATTCCCATTTAAAAAAACCGAGTTAATGGGTAAAAAAATTTTAAACGCCTCTAGAGAATTAAGTAATGCAATCATATTGCTCTTTTTATTTTTATAGTAACGTAGCACACAAACTAAAATATATTTTGGGCACCACAGCACTCTGGATTTAGAAATAGATTTTTTAATAAAATTTTTAATGTTTATCAAAAAGTGACCAAAATGGATGTATTGTATCCAAAATTTCGTCTAGATTCCAAAAATGTAAAAATATATAGGGTGTTCTATTTAAAAATCGAAAGTTGTGGGCATTTCCGGTCAAACCGGAGGTGCACCAAACTTGATTTTTTATTGAAAAGATGGCATTTTAGTCGTGTAATAAGGCCTGGAAATTTCAATTTTCTATTCCAAATATTTTAGGAAATATCGGGGCGAGCGAAATTCGTGACTCACCCGGTATAACCATATTTATTTTAGATATTGATTCGGAGAATCGCGGAAATTTTTGTATGAACACTGGCCTTACTATGTTTATACAGACTAAACGGGTATCATATTATAGGAGGTCCCATATAAGCCTCATTTGTTACTAAGACAACATATATCTTAGCCACCGGAGAAGTGAGATATCTGCATTTTTAGGACGGTAGCCTGAAAATGCATTTATGTTTATTGCTTACTTATTGAAAGATCGTAAAAAGGACTTTTAATTATTTAAAATAAAATATGAAGGATCCAGACGAACGGTTATTAGGTTAAGTGAAATTTAGATGGGAGGAAGAGGGCCAATAATGCCGGTTTTTGGCCCCTTTTAGTTTTTGTCAAAAGTTTAGAATTCTTTTTATTATGCATTATGCAATATCTAAGCGATTCCACCCTAAACGGAACCACGGTGTGTTCCTGGGTAAAGTTAAAATATTGACGTAATTCAAGATAGTAAATTTTAAAGATTTTAGCAATAATTAATCTGTTCGTAAGATTAACAGGTATAAGGAAAAAAGTGGATTCCAATCATGCTTACAATAATATGACAATAATATGAGGATGTTTCATATAGTGGGAGGGAGTAAAAAAGGATTTAACGTGATATCTTGTCTGGCGATGAAAAAAAAAGACTATAAAAATACTTTTTTATATCATTTTATACCTTGTAGCTGTATGCTGATGGCGAAAGTTGGGGGTGGGTGCCTCAGGGGATTTGGCATAGTTGAAAAAATTATTTTACACCTGCTAACAGTATATAAATTGATGTTAGTGGGGTGAGAATGTGCTTTTCAGTGAGAGTAGGGTGCAGTTTTTTCAAAGAAAATATAATTTTCAAGTACAGAAATATCTTGGTGTGACTGCGACAGTCAACTGGTCACTCAATAATATAAGGGGGGTACATGGAAAGGGGAGGATTGGGACAGGTTCCGTTTGGGGTGGAGTGGCTTAGATATTGCACATAATAATGAAAACAAATTTTTGACCTAAATTTAATTAAAGCCGGTCTTATAGGCCCTTCTCCTTTTATTTCATAATATTTGGTGATCATTTTTTTTAAAAGTGGTTTAATATTTTCAATATTTTTTTTAAATTAGAACTGTTTGAAAAGGTAAAAATGTTCATCTGAGGCATATTTTCGCCCCCACACTCCAGCCATGAATAAGAGGACGCAAATTTTTCAGTCGCTTATTGGCGTTGATGCAGTCGTGTTTAAAACTCGATTAAAATTAATATATAAAAAATGTTTTATTACATTAACTAATAAATAATTAACTTCTGTTTTCAAAACGTATTGTCATGTTTTATCGGAGCACATGTAATCCTTATTTGTCGTTACATTTAATAAAACAGTTATCAGCCACATCTAATATTTGTTTAAATTGTACTGAAATGTTTATTAATTGGCAATATTTCTTAATAAATTACTCAATTTGTGTATTGAACTGTTTATCTGCTATTTTTAATAATATTAATGATCTCGCGAATATAAATTATCTTATCAAGAGCTTTAGAAGGTGTTAGTGTACGACGGTAGATCCCAAGATAATACGTAGTAGACAATTGATATATTGAGGACCTCAAAAGGTATAGTCGGATAAGCATCATTTTATTATACTTATAAGCGTTGTTTTTTTAATTATTCCTGTTGACTGAGTGTTGCTCCCTGCCTAAAGAACTAGTGAGTAATTTCAAGTCTCTACCCCCTCTAGTACGGGTACTACCCAAAATAGGTACTTATAATGGCATTAATTCAACAAATGGCTCTGAAGGGGCACAAATAATACACAGCTTTCAAACAACGAAAGTGATATACATTCCAATATTAACATATGTAATTTGTTTCTTTAAATGTTTTCTTAACCGCTTCTCAAGTCACCGAGATAACTCCTTCAAAATCCAGAATGATTTTGTGTTAGATAAAGAGAAACGAGGCCCTACAGTTTATAGTGGAGTCCGAACCACATCTTGAGGATCATTTTATAATTAAAATTATTTCGCGGTGAGCAGGGATCGAACCTGCTTCGCTAGGTATGCCAGTATGCAAGCTAGATGCTCAAATCAAATCAAACATATTTATTAAAAATTAAGAACAATCTGTCCCACCCGAACACCCATGTCAGGAGCCAGCCCAACATCTACAGCGATAAATGCCATAGAACTTGTAAAGCTGGACTGAGTGAGGTCAGGAAGGATTACAAAAAATTATTAACTAATACCAACTCCTTTTACAAAAAGTAAATTAAAAGGCAAGTAAAAATTAAGGCTTATCTAACTATGTAAATTTAAAATAATTTGTAAATATATAAGTAGTATAAAGGTATAAAATATTAATAAAATTGGTTTTACGGGAAAATTATTAACCAAAAAACCCGTTTCAGGAAATTCAACAAAGCTTTAATATACCGGAGAAAAGTATAATGTTGACTAGCATACAGTTTCCTTATCTACAAAGGAACTGCTCGTTGCAATCGTAATTATTACAAAAGTTAATAATTACAGATTATTTCTGCTATTCAATTTTGCATAAGGTAACTAATTGTAATTAAATTGTACTGTTTATAATAACAGTGCATTTACTAAGCGATGACTTCTCCTTGTCCTTGAATTTAACTAGACAAAATACCTTAATACCTCACATTATTTGAACTGGAAACAATTTCACTTCCCTAATGTTACAAAATTATGTAAAAATATGTTATAAAAACTTTGTAGTAATAATATTAACAAAAGGAAAAGTATTTTCAAGGAGCCAGACTTTTTAAAAAATCAATTATGAAAGCCTTTGTGATTGTTAATCATGATGATATGAAAATGTACACTTTGCTTTGCTTTCTATCATGAATTTAAATTAGTGATAGAAGGCAATGTAAAGTCTCCTTTCCGTTATCAGTAAAAATTTAGTTTAAGAACATTACGATATCAAGGATGCGGATTATTGTATATTCTTGTCACTATAACCATAAGCCTTTAGTACATTTTAGATATCAGGAAATTTAATATTTTTCTATTTTATGTATTTTTCTGCTTTTCCTTTTAACAACATGGCGCATAATGATCTGAGTCTTTCTAATAATTTGTTTATTTATCTGTAAAGTGGAAACTAAGTGCTTACCTCTGCAGGCACGACGCCATTTCCTTTTTCCAAATCGGTGGATCCTTTTTCAAATGCAGGATTGTCAAATCCGTTTAACTGAAATAAAAAAAAATGTTACTTTTAAATTCTGTGTTATGAGGACGTAAAAATGATAGAGAATCACTTTTAGTTTCATAATAGGGTGTTTGCATTTAAAAAAAGTATATTTTTAATAGGCTCATTATGTTCTTCAGTAAAAGTTAATGGGTTTTGTGTGGTTTCAGTTTTTCTTTTACGCCCGATAAGTTTATTTTTGAAAATTAAATTTAAATAAATAATCTTGTGTTGTAGGAGAATATTAAGAATATGTGATGAATTTTGGAACTAATACCTCAGCAAGAGAGAAATCTTCTCTGTAAATTTCGATCAAGAAAAATTGCGTCTTCTTCTTCCAACATTACGCAAGAAAAAAGTAATATTTTGAGGTTACAACATATAGAAAACAAGTAGAGTTTGAGATTTATCCTTCGGTTTTGCGTTTTTGTTTGTGCTAATATAATAGTAAAAAATGGAAAGTGGCTATGAAAAAGAATGTTTCAACAACTTGCCATAACTTTTAATGAATATAATTCATGACTTTTACGCCAATAACATGGATTTTTTAGCTCCTGAAGTGAGAGGTGTAAAAGAATCGCGTATTCATTCTTATAATCAGGTGTTTTCACAAATTTTAAATTCACTTTCTCTGCGAAGATAATGCTCTATTATAGTTAAAAACACTTGAATTTTGAGAAACAGTCCCAATAGTACCTTAAAATAAGCCATTTTAATTTTATATTGAATTTTTTTCGCCAAAAACACTACATCAATTCACTACGCAGTCATGGCGTCATCAGTTATATTGTCAATGTCATTTTGTGTTATAAACACGTTATTTTGCAGATAAATTTCCTAAAGTAGCTTTTACAAATCCCGTATTAGGTAGGCGTTATTTATTTAATCACATGTAAAAATTAAGTGAATAAAATGTTTTGTTTACCAATTTTTAAACGCGATTTAAGAAAATAATATAACCGATGACGTCACCGCGTGTTTTGCGTACTCGCTCAATTACTAAAACTTTATGTTATTTATTTGTTGAAATTTTAATTTGATGGACGATAGAATGCTGTTTAAATATCAACAAGTGCTTTAGTATAATAAGTACTTCATTTTAATAATATCAAAAAAGCTAATTTGCACATAGTGAAAACACCTAATTCTTTAATTCTTGTGTTTCTGTACAAATGTTTGAATTTATTATTTTTAATGTGTGTAAAATTTATATTTATATTTGAATGGTTTAGTTCATGTTATACTAGTGAAGAGTAGACATCGTTTTAGATAGAGAAGAAATTAAAATTGATAAATGTCAAGGAAGTAAGAAAATGAAATACCAATATTGAAGCCAATAACTAAGAACAGAGATATACTAAGTTAAATATAAATAAATTTATTAAATTGTATCAATAATTTTGGAAATTTGAAATTTGGGATTTGGAATCGGAATTGGAAAGAAAACATAAGAGTATTGAAAACATTTAACATTTAAGTAGAAATTTAAAATTGGAAATTATGAAGAATAGAAGTCCAGTAAAAGGTACCCTTGCAAGAAAATATTTTTTTTTTGTATTTGGTATAGAAATAAATTGTTTTCTTAATAGTTACTTAATAAATTTTTAAAACTGAAATATATTCAATCCTTTATTGCCCGGGAGGCAGCGACAGTTTTCGTGAAATCATTTCTATAAAGCTAGATTTTTTTCCAAAGATAGTTTAGATAGTATCTATAATGAAGGTGCAATTCTATCAAACTCTTAGTGGTGCATAAATGATTAAAATCGTAAATAAAAGAATAGATGGACGAAAATTTCGATTTTCGAATTGTCACGAATTGTCAAAAAATGACGATTCGCCTTCGCTCCTGCCGGCCTCAATTTTCGATTTTCACCTCGCGCTTCACGTTGTACGGTCATTGCCGACCTTCTCCTCGCCATCGACACATAGAACAGGTCTCCGAACGCCGTATTTATTCGGTTCTTCTTCTTCTTCTTCTTTTAGCGGGGCGCCCAGAGGTCGCCGCACTCAGGCCTTGAGGCCCATTGTGCTACCGCTAACAAGTTAAGGAGCTCCCCTATACAGACCGGATTCCAGCCCAAAGGCTGAAATCCTTGCCACGGGAGAACTCCTAATTTCCTCCAGCACTGGAACGCTAGTACCGAAGTGGTTGTGCCTCAGGTTCATTCAGTTCTTACTTTTGAAAATTGACTTGGCGGTTGTGCTAATTGGCAACTATTTTTAAGTGCTTTCCCGAGCTCGAATCCCGCCCGGCGATACTTTTTTTTTTCG
This sequence comes from Stenurella melanura, assembly GCA_963583905.1. Classification (NCBI taxonomy): domain Eukaryota; kingdom Metazoa; phylum Arthropoda; class Insecta; order Coleoptera; family Cerambycidae; genus Stenurella; species Stenurella melanura. The sequence goes on from OY757316.1 coordinate 20,846,090, forward strand.
TTTTCAATTTTTTGGCAGATATTTTTGATTCTATAATTGCTATTCGCTCCGATCTATTGCATTTCTCTGAAAAGTTTTGCATTTTCCGCCGCGAAATATTAATCTGCACTATTTCGATTAAAAATCAGAAATTTCCTTACCGAAATATATATTATAATGGAGTAAATTAAAGCTTATTAACAGATCTATAAAAATACTCTGTTCATTAATACTAATGAGGAATATAATGGTCGAGATTTAACTAGGTATTGCCGTGTTTGCAACGTCTACCAAAGATTTAGCCACTCTATAGCGGAGGTAGAATGTGATTTTTAATTCAAATAGTGCAGATTAATATTCCGCGGCAGAAAATGCAAAACTTCTCCGAGAAATACAATAGAACGGAACAAATTGCAATTATAGATAATATGTGCCAAAAAATTGAAAACGAAAAAAATATCCCCGGGCGGGATTTGAACTCGAGAATTCACTTAAAAATAGTCGCCGATTAGCACGACCGCAAGTAAATTTTTCAAACGTAAGAACTGAACAAATGCGGCGATCGGAGACCCGTTCTATATCTCGAAGGCGAGGAGAAGGTCGGCAATGACCGTACAACATGAATCGCGAGGTGAAAATCGAAAATTGGGGCCGACAGGAGCGAAGGCGAATCATCATTATTTGACAATTACTGACAATTCGAAAAACGAAATTTTAAATGTTTAATTTTTTTATTGATTTATGCACCACTATGAGTTTGGTAGAATTGCACCTTCATTATAGATACTATCTAAACTTTCTTTGGAAAAAATGTAGCTTTATAGATATTAACGCGAAAAATCTGTCGCTGCTTCCCGGGCTATTATACAACGGAATAATTAGGCCACAAGATAGTTTGAAAACCGACTACTAATTTGGAAGTTATCCCATAGAGGGAGTTATTTGAAAGTAAATAAAAAGATTAGATATAAAGTAAATTAAACTTAGTTAAATAAAAGAGTATTACTAAATTATTATTCTATTTTCATTCTTTCATATATCATAACATATCATCATATCATATATCATCAACATATAACATCATAACAACTTCGAAAAATCAAAAATTTTTAATGACTCCCAACATGGCTATCGTAGATGCAAATCAACAATTACTGCTGTAATAAACGTAGTAGATAAAATAACTGAGGCATTTGATAATCGTTGAAATAATATGTTGCGACTTAAGTAAAGCCTTCGACACCGTCGATCACAAAATACTTCTAAGCAAACTTTTCTATTATGGAGTCCAAGGAAGTCCTCACAAATTAATAAGGTCATACCTAATGAATCGAAATCAGATGACCAGCTGGAAAGGAGAAATCTCAGAAACAGCCGCTATGACACAAGGCGTCCCTCAAGGATCGGTGCTTGGTCCTATACTATTTATAATATACACTAATGATCTACTGGCAAATATTAACGTCTTTGGAGCCAGTATTTATGCAGATGATACTACTTTTTTATGCAAAGGTGAGAATGGAAATGACCCCCCAGTAGAAGAGGTATTGGCACAGGCAAATGTCTGGTTTGCAGCCAATCTGTTAGTATTAAATCAGGCTAAAACTCAAAGTCTAAAAGTGACTACAACAAGCCGAGACCAAAAGTCAATAGACTTTCTGGGGATAAAACTAGACAGTACATTGAATTGGAAAATGCATCTAGAAGAGCTTAGCAAAAAATGAAGTACCGCTCTACATATAATAAGAAAATTAAAAAAGGTTTCTACTCATCAAACGGCTAAGATAGCATACTTTGCCAATTTCCACAGCATTGCAGCCTATGGAATTTTGCTATGGGGAACAGCATCAGAAGTCCATAGAGTATTTATCCTTCAAAAGAAAGCTATAAGAACATTATGTGAGTTAAGTTATAATGAAAGCTGTAGGGAATCCTTCAAACAACAAGGCATACTTACCATCCCAAGCCTGTATATACTGAATTGCCTCAAGTATGTACATATGAATAAAAGAAAATATTTGCACAATTCTGTAAATCACTTCTATCCAACTAGAAATAAAGATCAGCTACGGGTACCCTTTCACAGATTAGCAAAAACGCAAAATGGATTAGACTACTGGGGATCAAAATTGTACAACAAGCTACCCGAAGTTGTGAAAAAGCAAAATGCCATGCAGTTCTCCTCGTTGGTAAAGAAGAAACTTATAGAAAAATGTTGTTATTCAATTGATGAATACTTACTATGTGATTTTTAAAGTTTATAATACTATCTTGACCAAATATTATAGTATGCTACTCTTTTTCTTTCTTCACTTTTCTTTATTATATTGTTTGTCTATATTTTTTTATCGTGTTTGTAATATTTAATACGATTGTCATTTATTTATGCTTTTTTTATTATAATTTTTATTATAATTTATACACTGTGTTGACGCTTCTTGTAACAATCATATTACAGAATACAGCAATATTTTTATTATTATTATTAACACATAATAGTAAACATAATAATAGGTATACAGGGTGTCCCAGAATTGAGTTCCCGGAAGGGAACCTGTGATTCCTGATATCATATTAGGCCTGTATAACCCAACTTACCTTAGTCCAGCAATGCATCCTTGAGGAAGTACATCCTCTTAATGCGAGACAGAAAAAAACATTTTTTCCAATAAGTTCCGTTATACTGAAGAAAAAATTTTCAAATTTTGATGGGAGCTGTATCTTTATAAGTACTCTTTGCAAACTTGACAGCAACCAAATGTCTTTTATTTTCTTTTTTTTTTTTATAATAATTAATATTTGATTGGCTGTATTTTCTTAATCGCCCGATAAAATTACGAAATACTTGAATATTTTTGCAGAGCATTGAAAGAGCTGCAAAAAGGTACTCTTAAAATTTATTGTAATATTAATCAAAATACGAGGAATTATAGTTTTTTCCTCCATTTGTAGTTACCATTTATTTACAATTTTAGAATAATAACAGTAATAACAGAAAAGTACAGTTTATGCTAAGAAATACATTAATAACAAATGCTCCACATGACGTCCACCTATTTCAGTACACAAATGAAAACTTTTAAAATGCTTCCAAAATTGTCGATAAAAAATCTAATATAAATTTAATGCTATATTTATCTAAAGTCTTGATCCTATTACTGACTATATTCTTTACAATCGGTAAATTAGTACTTTGTACTTTACGTCTGTGAATACTAATTTATTGTACCTATTGTTATACGTTGTAAATATGACAGAAGTCACTTGTTTTAGTTTTCTGTAACTCTGTCTAAATTGTCTATTTTTACTCTCCTCTAAGCTTTTAGCACAAGTCAAAGTTGTACTCTATGCTATTTTATTCTATTCCATTTTCATAAGTGCAGAACTTCTTAGCAGGTTAGAAAAGTCATAAACGTAATAAACTAATAACAAAGCCTGCGAAAACGACAAATTTAAGAATTCTCCAGTAGGAATGATGGGCTTGTGTGTTAATTATACAGGGTGATTCACGTAGGCCATTCATTAGAAGTATTTCAACTTGCAGTTGGATTAGAAACTTGAAATTTGGTATGGAGCCATAATCGATCATGCCCGTTCTATCTAAAATATTTTCAGTCCTCCAACTATACAGAGTGTGCCAAAAATTGGTACCAACTTTCTTATTTTAAATGGAAGCCTATATTTTTCTTTACATGGTTCGATTGGTTTTCTAATTCTGAGTTTAGAGAATCTAAATTATGTTAACTTATCTATTACAATTTTTGACATATGTCCAATTTTTTGAAAAAAATTGCCGCTGTAGTAGTTTACGAACAAATTTGTATCTCGCAAACCTTTCAAAATTATGAAACCAAATTTGTGAAGCAGTTAGCTGGAACTCCAGGCTAACTTTTGATGTCCCATCGGTGGTCCCATTTTGTACCATGTGGGCGCAGTCGATTTTCAAATGTCGCAGTTAAAAATTGTCAAAAAGTCAATTTTTTCAAATGGCACCTACTATTTTTTTTTACACCATTCGAAAGAAAATTGAATTTTAGGATCAGTTACTTAAGCATTCCCTATACCTAACTTCACCCCATATCGAGTTATTAATAAAAATCAAGAAATGCCTTATCTTGCCGAGAGATTCCTTATTTCATCAAGTATGCCATGGAAACAAAAGACAGTTGTAATAATTTTTAAGGAAAAATATGGATTCTTATTTAATTACACACAACACCAACAAATCATTATTAACGAACAAGAACAATGTTGACGAAATTCTGTTAGTGAAAACGGTACACACATTGAGCATTTGTATTGAAATAATTATTTTGTTAAACTGTTTATTTGTTGTTATTTTGTTGTTATTATTTATTATTGCAATACGATTTTTGAATAAAAATTAAAAAGAAATGATTGTTTCCAAAGCCTACTACCCTTGAGAAAAAAAAACAATGCTTTTTTCAAAAAATGCCAATAACTCAAAAACGACTGTAGATAGACATACAATGTTAATAAAAGTGGCCCTAAAATTCAATTTTGCATTTATTTCTGGCGTCAGAAATGGTAGGCGCAAAAATGTGCTACGCAATCTGTTGAAAGTAGAATAATAGAATATTTGAACAAAAATATGGTGGTCACATTGAACATTTACGTCAGAATTTCGTCAACATTGTTCTCGTTCATTAATAATAAGTTGTTGGTGTTGTGTATAATTAAATAAGAATCCATATTTTTCTTTAAAAATTATTACAACTGTCTTTTGTTTCCATGGCATACTTGATGAAGTAAGGAATCTCTCAACAAGATAAGGTATTTCTTGATTTTTATTGAATAACTCGATATGGGGTGAAGTTAGGTATAGAGAATGCTTAAGTAACTCACCCTAAATTTCAATTTTCTTTCGAATGGTGTGAAAAAAAATAGTAGGTGCCATTTGAAAAAATTGACTTTTTGACAATTTTTGATTGCGACATTTGAAAATCGACTGCGCCCATATGGTACAAAATGGGACCACAGATGGGACATCAAAAGTTAGCCTGGACTTCCAGCTAACTGCTTCACAAATTTGGTTTCATAATCTTGAAAGGTTCGCGAGATACAAATTTGTTCGTAAACTACTACAGCAGCAATTTTTTTCCATTTCAAATAAGAAAGTTGGTACCAATTTTTGGCACACCCTGTATAGTTGGAGGACTGAACATATTTTAGATAGAACGGGCATGATCGATTATGGCTGCAAACCAAATTTCAAGTTTCTAATCCAACTGCAAGTTGAGAAACTTCTAATGAATGGCCTACGTGAATCACCCTGTATAACAAAAAATACAGATATTTCACTTGAAATATGCGCCGCGAAACAAAGTAAAATATGAGTTTCAAGATAGACATGACAAGATATAATGTGAAGGCTGAAAGAGAAACACCTCCATTAACAAACGTCACCCCTATACAGGGTGTAATTAGTTTCATGTCATTAAAAAAAACTGGTGGTAGGGAACGACAAGACAAACAAAAGAACCTTATATAACATGGGGTCTAAATCTCATAGTTTTGGAGAAAAAAAATAAACAAAAATTTCCAAAATAACCTAGTTTGAGAACTGCTGGCATATTGGGGTAGGTTATATTGCCTCGCGTCTTGTCGCACGAGATACTCTGACATTCCTGTAAATAAGTATGCCGACAAAGCAGTTACGAGCGACCGACAGAGGACATCGTCATGTTTTTTGCTTCTTCGCAGCGTGCTATCTCTCCCTTGTAATATTCTCAAGTAATAATTTCAGTTTTGTCCTTACTTGGTAACGAACTTCGCATGACACGACGTACCCGTTCCTTGGTTTTGTCTGCTGCTTTTCTTCTTGAATTTTGTGCCACTTATGTTAAGATTTATTTTATTGACATTCAAGTCGTTAGTACTTGGTTACGTAAGACACTACTTCTCGTTCGTGCTTTTTGTGTTACATTTTGGATTTTGGACCAAGTTTTTCTTTTTGTTTTCTTTATTGATAACGTTAATTCACAGTTTAGTGTGGTGTTTTAAAAAGCAGATTTTGGACATTATGGGAGATTACACTTATCCAGAGCTCGCGGATGTGGACTTGGTACATGGAGAAAGTGGCGGAAATGCAGCTGGTGCGGAAAAGCTTTAGAACAATTGCAACGACGTATTTTAATGTGCATAGAAACCATAATAAATGATCCTCATTTACCAAATGTGTTGAACGGAGTAAGTATGTTATTAGTTCGATGTACCGAAATGTGTATACGTGGAGATGGAGGTCATTTCGAAAAATGTTTGTAAAAAATTCAAAAGAATTGTTCAGTTATTGGGTGCTACCTATTGGGCATTAAAGATATGATTATTATTAAAGACTTGATTTTTAGTTTTCGATACCTGATTGGGAAAAATTATGCGCTCAATTCGTTAAAAAAATCAGATTTTTTCCTAACTTAAAATACACAACTATTTTCTGTTATCGTATCTCGGACGTCTAACTGTTCGTTTTCCAATTTCATAAAACAATTACAAATTTTTAAAGCTTTTAACACAATGTTAGAAATGTTAATAAACCACTTTTAAATTTTATAAATTCTTATAAACGACAATAAAAGTTGCAATAGCCTTGTTCCAAATTAAAAAACACATGTAAACAAATCCTATTTAAACCCCTGCGGCCATGCTATGCTTGCGTTGTGCCGAAAAAGAAGGAATTATTTACATTTTTATAATTAGTGGTATAAAAAGTTCGATACAAATAATCCCATCAAAGTGCCGCACTTCTACCGACGGGAACACAACTCGGGTATTACAGTTTTTTATTATTTCTAATATTCGGAACTATAACATCCATTGACCCTGAAAAACAGTGGTTCTCAAATCTTTCCTACCATAACATTAAAAATGTAAACCTAGGTCAGTTTTTTCAAAGTGCCCCTAGAGAAAAAGGTCATATAGGTTTTCTGTTTGTCTAGTCGGTCCCAGTTACCAGTTTTTTTTAATGACATGAAACTAATTACACCCTGTATATATAAAAAAACAAAAAAGTCTGTTTGGGCAAAGGATACAATTACTATTTATGTAAAGTTTTTAAGGTTGTTCTGCTTTTATTTCATTTGTTCCTTTCAACAAAACTGATTAATTCGATCGAAGTAATCATTAAAAATAATTGCGCTCGACTTTCGATGTTTTATTGCATTGCCGACGGTTTCGAAAATATTCACAACCTTAGGGTATATTCGTTAAGTAATTTAAAGGCAATTTGCAACTAGTAAACTTCGCTACTAATTATACATAGTTATAGAGAAACAGAAAAAGCATCTATCATAGGCAAATTGCTGATGTAATAGGAAACAGTATGTATTAACATTCTTAGCGGTTTGTGAATAACCACGATTTAAGATACCCAATCTCCATTTTGACGTTTGTATATTTTGCAATTTTTTAAATAGATAAAAAGACAAATGGTACGTTCAGTTGAGTTTTAATTTAGAGAGATCGCCATGTGAGTTAAACTTTGTTATTTTCTTTGATAATTGAATAGTAAGTGCACCAAAGAATATGCGCATTTTGCAGAAACCCGTCGTGCGTAAGTATATTTTGAAATAACCAATGAGCGCTTGGATGGACGGGTCTGGCGTTGTGCTTAAGTATGTTTTGAAATTGCGCCGCCTGGACTCTTCTTATTAGCTTGTTGTACTTAATTTCCCCAATTTATACCCCCCTCCACCCCTTTAACGGAATCATCTCAATCAGCTGCCATTACAATATACACCTGTATCAAATTTCAAGTGAATATCTCAATTTAATTTAATCATTGGAATAATGGAGTGGGGAGGGTGGGCGGGGGGAGGTGCAAACCGTTATAAAAAAATCTGGCGCCTTGGCATCTGGAAAATACACCAAATCGCAAGTTGCTGATGGAAGTATTCTGCATAGAAAAATCAAGTTATCGTCGTTACTGATTAATTTAAATTATTATATATTTACAATTATTCTATAAACACGAAAAGTATACCTATAATCAATCCACCTATGCATAGTGAAAAATAATATATGGTATCAAGTTTACGTCTAAAAAACCATTCGTTTGAAGGGGAGAAAAAAATACTACCTAGTTGACATTGGATACAGTTTAATACAAGTCTTAAGATAAAAAAATGTATTTATATCGTTGTTGTTTATTACTGTATTAAACGAGTTATATTGGGTTACCAGAAAATTAATAATGTAGCATAGTTATAAACCGAACAGATAACGTAATATCTGATGAAGTAGCGGCTGTCATTTAAGTTCTCAAATCGTTGATATTGTTGTTTTTTTGGTAAAAAAATTAAATGTGTTTAATATTCTAGTAATTGCAGAAAGGACCTCGCATCAAATACACGGTAAATGTTATACAGTCGTTTAACCTTAAACCAGCTGAATGAGCAAAATGCATAATTTTTTTAAACATCACAGATGAATAGATCACTAAAAAACATTATTTTTCCAGTATTTTATTTTTGTTTTATGTTCTAATTAAAGGTTAAAAAAAATTATTTACTGCAGCTGTCAATTTAACTGCGTTTAAAGGGAGAAGTTTCCGCGCTACATGTGTGGGACGTCATCGGGCACATCGCACCGACGGAAAACGTATTGTGATTGCGAATGTGTACACATTATTTATGTTGTGTTATGGAAAATACAAAGAAAAGTAGCTATAAATATTGCATTGTGCCCAAATGTACAAATACTAAGTACAATAAAAAATCCAGAAAAGTTATTTTTTAATGTGCCTAGACGCGACAAAGTTAGGAAGAAATGGTGCAGAAGTATGAGACGAGACGACCGAAATGCAAAATTATCGTCATCATCAAGATTATATTGCTGCCAGGATCATTTTGATGTAAATTTGCCCATTAAAACTAATTATTTTATAATAATATTATGAAAATATGTACCTAACCCTAATATTATTGTGATAAATTGTTTACATATCATGGTGAATTTGGTCACTTTCCTATTTATAGGAATACAAAAGTTTACTAACTTCTGTTCATAGGAACGTTGAAGTAAAATGTATAAATGTATAAGAACGGTGGGAATAATGTAACTTCTCGATATTCTACATATTATCCAGTTATATATTTATATATACCTATGTATGTCAACAGTTATTTTTACTATGAATGTACCTACCTACCTAAAAGTACGTACTTAGTAAGTGACGGGAGGTATTTATTATATAAAAAAGTAAAGCATTCTAAGATGAAAAATATTAATTAATATAACATTAAAACATTGCCTTGTTTACCTATTTTGAGGTTAGGTACATAAATTATTTGTTATATTTAATTACAGTAAAAGGATAACAATGGGCAATTGAGTTAATGTTTAGAATAATGAATGACACATACCTTGTTGATTTAGTACCTCCAATTTCTGCACTAATAAAATCAGTATTAGTAGCAAAAAAGTTTGTCATCATAAACATATCAACAATGGGCAAATTGTCACTCTGACCCCGTAAAAACCCACTGTCCGTCATTTTTACCACTTAATAATTAAAATAAATAAATAAATGAATGATTTCTTTTATGAAAATATCAATACACATTTACAAAACACAAAACAATTTACGATTTAACCCCTTGGCAGATAGACGACCATTAGACATTATGCCGAATGACGTCAGACCAATAGCGTGGTGTTTTTAGTCACGTGGATATGTTCCCATAAAATTTTGAGTTTCAAAGTCGTTTCTTTAGGCTACACATTTTTTTAATACCTTTTCTTCATTACTTTCTCAACTTATATAACATATATAACGAAAAAAAAAAAAAAATTATTGCATTTCTAAAATTCATGCGTGTTGCTCGTTGTATTCTTTGGACAATTCCGAACAAGAGTTCTTACGTGCATTAGGTCGAGGAAGTCCATGGATTTCAAAGTCAGATAATGATTATTTATATACTTGAAAGTTTTTAACTTTCCAAGTGCAATAACAGTTCAGTATTGAAATTTCAGAGGAATTTACCTCAACAAAAGTTGTAAGAATATGAGTAAGCTGCCTTGTGATGACCTTGACTTTGACCTCTAACAATATTTTCAAATTGGTTTGATCGTAAACTCTTTTTACGTCCCTCTCATACCTAAGGGAAGTATTATATTCGAGAAAAAATCACCCTCCGAGATCTTTTCTGTCTGTCTGTCTGTTTGTTGGTGCATTAACTAAAAAATCTACTTGACGGAGAGCAGTCAAATTTGGTAGATAGTTGACGCTACTATCAGCGAAGAAATGGTTAAAATTTCACTGGAAAATATACAGGGTGGACCGTCTAAAGGGAATAAATAATGAAAAAAAAATTTGTTTGCTCAAATTTAAAATTTCCACGTTTCATGGCACGCTAAACCTACTTCAGAAAAAAAATGGTAAAGATGTTTACACAGAACTTCCATTTTTATTTGTGCATGGCGGTCACTCTAAAAAATTAATAATTACGAAATGACACTGGAAATAATAATCGGAATATAGTTATCACTATTATTACAAAGAAAACCTGATAAGTTTTGGTCAAAAAAATATACAGAGTGCTCATCCAACAACGAAAGTTCAATACTAAATGACAGGTGTCAAATATGGAAGGCTTGCGCAAATACCTTTACAAATGTCCACCATGACTGAATTATTTCTTGGGATGGCCACCCTGTACATTTTTCAATAAAAGTATAATAAGTGCAGATGCGAAATATTATTGCCATCTGTCACATTTTCAATTCCACATTCACGTGGAGTGGAAGTATAGTGGTGGTTAAAAATTTTTATTTTTTTTTATTTTTCAAAAATGTTGGTAAAAAAATTTTCATAATTTTTTTCTTCTGAAATATGTTTAGAATGTCATGAAACCAGGAAATTTTATAGGTTTGGAATATCATGAAACGTGAAATTTTAATTTTCAGCAAAAACAAACTTTTCATCTAGTCCATAGTAGTGATAAATAGTGGAATAACATTTTTTCTAAATTTTATAAAAATTTTTCAAAAAAATGTTTAAATTTTTCAAAAATATTTTTAAATTTGTTTCTGTTGAAATAGGTTTAGAATGTCATGGAAACGTGGAAATTTTAAATTCGAACAAAGAAAAAAATTTTCCATCTATTTTAGTGGTATTATTGTTATTATTATTATGTTGAATTTTTAACTGGAAACCGCGATTCGTCAACATTTTATGTGGAGAATATACAAACACTGGCGGTTTTGGTTCTGATTGAATAATATCGTGATTTTATTTCGGTCAAACAACGGATACTATGGAAAATCAAGCAGAGAATAGTGATGATACCTTTTCATTCTCGGCAGCGATTTTCTCTATTAGAGCAAAAAGAAATTGACTATATTTAATCTCTGTACGGCACCATGTAAATGCAAATTATCCCGTATTGTAGCAATACGTTGTTCAAATAAGCATTCGCAGTTGGCCACGCCCGACTTCTACTTTTATTCGTTTGTAAATGTTACCAGGCAACTAAAAAATAGGACGACTTTTAAGCTTAATATATCAATCAATATTCCGTACCCTTGTACCAAGAACATATTCCACTTTTACTTTTTATTGTGCTTTGTGATAACTAGCCTTGATAAGAATGTAATGTGAAATGTACTGTTTTTATTATAAATATTGCTTAAAATACAATAAAAAATAATCCTATGTTTATAAATGAAGTGTGTGTTCTAGGAGAACCGTTAACCCCTTTTAAGGTGTGAGGTTTTATTTATTATTTAAATTCTGTCTGGGTCGTTGCTATTAGCAGATCTTGAATAAGAAATCGCTGCCTAAGGAATCACTACTTCCACATCCAGATTTTTCATCTAAATTACTTTAAAGAAATCATCTTGATTAGATTTGCACCCTAGTATGTGGAAATTATTGGTCATAGAATTTTAATAATATTTGGGGCAGATGTCATAGAAAAGTTTGACGAGTTGGTTTCTACCATACATTAAAAATGAAGTTTTTAGTTTACCTTACTTATTTTCTCCTATTCAAAACCTACCACCTCGTACCCTTTCAATGGGATCATCTCAATCAGATGCCATTACAATACATACGTGTACCAACTTTCGAGTGAATATCTCAATTTTATGTGTATTAATAATGGAGCGGAGGTGGTGGGGTTTGAAAAATATTGGAAAGAAATCTGAGGCCTTGGTTTCTAGTATATACGCCAAATCCCAAATTTCTGTACTCTTACCAAATTGATTTACTTATTTTCCCCTATTTTTATAATATAATCTACGTTTACATAGTATTAATGAATGTGTATCACTGATGCGAAAATTCAAGAACAAGTGAAGAGAACTTTGATTTTGAAACCAGTGATGAAGACTGCGAAAATGAAAGAACCATTAGAAAACGATTCTAGTGAATCTGGCGATGACGAACAATTGAAGAAAAAATCTGAAGATGGGGAAAATTTGGAAAAGGACTATGACGATGAAAAACAAGCTGAAATTTAGCGCACTGCAGTAATCAACGACTAGTATCAACCTATAGAAACTATATAGATTACGAGCTATCTCTAATCAATGTTTGATATATCCCCAGAGGGAAGGGCTTAAATCGCTTACTGAATTGTAAAAATGTATTCGCAATGGGTTGCAGGCGACGTTTCCGAATGTTGAAACCCTATTGCGTATTTACTTGACCACTCTGGTCAAAACGCACTTTTTCGGCACTCAAAAGAATTAAGAACTGCCTACGAAGTACTTCGGGGTAATAACGACTACAAAATTTATCTATCTGTTTATTGAATCAGAGGAAACACGAAACTGTGATTTCAACGTTCAAATTCAAAATTCAGGAAAAAAATAATATGATAATATGTATTTGATACTGTTGTCAAAAAAATAGTTTAATAATATACTTGCCTTTAAATCTTTAGATCTGATATATTTTTTAATTGATGAGTTTTTCAGCGAGGGGCTCCCAAATTTGACAGCGCCTAGGAGTTCAATTTATCTAAACACGCCCCTGTTTAAAGCCTTAATAGTATATTATTCAACGAGCATATAATGATGGCTATTATTCATGAGGGTGAAGTTTAAGACGCGAGCCGCAGGCGAGTGTCGTAAATCACCAGAGTGAATAATAGCCATTATATGCGAGTAGAATACTATACTTAGTCCACGACTATTAAATATTCAATAAATTAAAATTCACCTTCATTTCATTTCTCCTATTTGAGAAAGATTCATATGTCATTATATATAATTTTTTCGATTTTTCGAGCAACAAGTTTACTGAGGCGATTTCTGCAGCTTCCTTTATCTCTGGCGGTGTCAATGAAATCTCGTTTTCACTGTTAGTATCCATTTATGTAATTACATTACTCTTTTTGAGTGCCTAATATGCAAAATTATTATAAATAACGTTGGCGTTGAAATCGCACAAATTTTGACGTTTCAAATCAATTACAGAATAACGCTTTGACAATACTGTCATGGCTTACTAATAAAAAAATACAGTTTGCGGGCACGTAGGTAAATGGTTTAAAAAAAACGTTGGAGATTATCGCGTGTTGCTAATAGATGCTTTGAAAAAATCTTACTAATGTAGTTTTTGAGTGTTCATTAAAATACCTTTTCGGCATGTAATATTTGAGTGCTTCCTAGAAAACTTAGAGAGACAACACTTGTCTTTTGGTTGCTGCAATTTTCAATTTAAAATTTTTAGTAAAAAGTCACTAATGTCATTTCTTATAAACAACTGACTGTCCTCATTGTTCACTGCAATCAGTGAATAATGAAATCATTATTCACTGCAGGGAATAGTGGATAGCATTATCCTTGAGGAAACACCTACATAATGAGTACATTATTTAATAGTCGTGGACAAAAATATTAACTCTGCCTTGTTCATATATCTATAAAATATGTTGCTGTTTTCAAAAACAAATCAACTTTTCTTACAAACCAAACACACCACAATTATCAAACAAGATTTAAAAGTCAGTTAATTCCACATCAGCATACAAGAGCATTGTATCCAAAAAGTGTGTTTTAAAACGGCTGTAAAATATATAATCACTTACCCACTGATTCAAAAAGAAGATAACGAATTTGCGAATTGAAAAGTGCTTGTATGGTATCAACGAATTTTACTCAGTCTGATCGTTTATATACTTATTTATCGCGTGTCTATATATTTTTTTGTATAATTTGTTAATACGTAAGTGTTATACCATTTTAGGTGTATTTATATTTTAAATTGTATTATGCTTATGCATATTAGCTTAGAATTTTGACGCACTCCTGGATTACTTGCACGGTTATTAATTAATTGTATTTGTGATTGAGAAATAAAGATTAATATTATAATTTTTTTTAAACGCGTTAGCAATGCTGGACAGTTCTCCCGTGTCTCCGATATTCTCACGGGAGAAGCGCCAGCGAATTATCTACAACCACTCCCCACATCCCGCAGGGTTAGTGGTTGTAGATTCCAGAATCGTGTGCCCTAAGTAGACGCAGGGACCCCAAGACGACTGCATTATTATTATTATTATTATTATTATTATTATTATTATTATTATTATTATTGTTGTTAATAATTTACTATTGACGAAATCCTAAAGATATAGAAAATTTACAATTTTAGTACGTATAGGTAGACCTCTGGTGAAGGTACAGTACAAAGTACAAACAAAAATGTAAAGTAAATATAAGTGTTTAACATGCAGTGCTTATGAAATTTTATACTAAATTTAAATTACACTTTAATTTAAATTACTGTCGATTTTGAAATGTCAATAGGTAATTATAATAAAGTTAAAAATCCTTGCGCTAGTTCCTTATTACAAAATAAAACGCAATTAGATATAAAGTTTGGTTTGTAAATTAGTTTTTCGGCTTGTTTCTTCACAGTAATTTTGAAAGTAGCAACCTATGCCGCTCCAAGAAATTAACACTCTTATTTCTGTTAATGGAGTAGGCAATTATTGCTCATTTAGTAAAAATATCGACGACATTTGTATTCTTTTTCATAATAAACCTTGTCGATATTCAAAGAAACTACGAGCTTGGTAATCGTAATATTTTTGAATCAAAAAGCATTTCGTATTTTTCGAGAAATACATTTTGAATTGAAAAATAAAAAAATAGGTGTTCAGTATTCTAAAAAATGCTATCCAATGATATCAAACTCGACCCAATACCAAGCGCTGCCTGGAAGTGGGGCGGGGAGCAACTACGGAATCTTAAATGTAATAAAAAATGTTTTACGTTTTCAAAGTGTCCTTACCCCAACCCCAGCGATGGATGGGGGGTAGGGGGGTCGAGTTTGATATCATTAGATAGCTTTTTCAAAAATATTCAACACGTACTTTTCTTTGTTTCGATGCGATGTATATTTGTTGAGATATTTCACCATTGCAGGACTTCTTATTCACCCACTTATGCCCATTTTTGACGGCACGTATCTCTGATATGAAGGATTTTTAGACCCAAGTTTCGTTTGAAAGTTCGATCAGGAAAACTAGAACCGTCACCAAAAAATGCATGGTAATGTAAGTGTGTATTTAGCAATATAGGATGTCGACGGCTTTAGCAAGGTCTCTAAATACACACAGTAATAGTGCACTACTATACATATCGGGTGTTAGAAAAGTATGGGAACGGTGAAAAATCTCGAACAGTTTGCATCAAATCGAAAAATAAAAAAATACGTGTCAAAAAGTTTTCAAAAAACTATCTACTCATACCAAAAATGACCTCCCCACCCACCAACCAGGGGGTGGGGCGAGGGGCAACGTTAAAATTTCAAATGAAAACCCCTATTTTTTATAGCGGAATCGGATTCTACGGCAAAAAATACGTAAGTTTTATTGAGGACATTTTTTTCGATTCTTGCACGGTGTCGCTGTAATCGCAAAAAATGAAAAGAATGCATGACTGTTTCAAGAGTAGCGTCTTGTGCCCATAAAAAAGTCCAATTTAAAAACTGAAAAACACTTATTTGTTATTTTTACGAAATCTATCCAAAGACATTGGATTCGACTCTTCCACCCCCAACCCAGTGGGTGGGGCGGGGGACAACTTTGAAATTTGTAATGAAAATCCCTATTTTTTATAGCGGATTCGGATTCTACGACCAAAAATACGTGAATTTTATAACGGGAATTTTTTTTTATTCTCGCAAGGTGTCGCTGCAATCGCAAAAAATGTTACAACTCGTAGAAATTTCACAAAACAAATACTGTTATTAACAACACTTAAAAAAAAATTCATAAAAATCAAGATATCACAGATATTGTTTTTCAAACTGAATGTTTTTTTGTCAACACGAGTAGCTGTATTTACAAACTTATGGAGACTTCAGGTTTATTTCAATTTTTTGCGATTGCAGCGACACCTTGCAAGAATTGAAAAAAATGTCCGATATAAAATTCACGTATTTTTGGCTGTAGAATCCGAATCCGCTATAAAAAATAGGGATTTTCATTACAAATTTCAAAGTTGTCCCCCGCCCCACCCACCGGGTTGGGGGTGGGAGAGTCGAATCCAATGTCATTGGATAGATTTCGTCAAAATAACAAATACGTGTTTTTCAGTTTTTGAATTGGACTTTTTTTATGGGCACAAGACGCTACTCTTGAAACAGTCATGCATTCTTTTCATTTTTTGCGATTACAGTGACACCGTGCAAGAATCTAAAAAAATGCCCTGAATAAAACTTACGTATTTTTTGCCGTAGAATCCGATTTCGTAATAAAAAATAGGGGTTTCCATTTGAAATTTTAAAGTTGTCCCTCCCCACCCACTGGGGGTGGGTGGGGAGGTCATTTTTGGTATCAGTAGATAGTTTTTTGAAAACTTTTTGACGCGTATTTTTTTATTTTTCGATTTGATGCAAACTGTTCGAGATTCTTCACCGTTCCCATACTTTTCTAACACCCG
Source organism: Stenurella melanura (assembly GCA_963583905.1). Classification (NCBI taxonomy): domain Eukaryota; kingdom Metazoa; phylum Arthropoda; class Insecta; order Coleoptera; family Cerambycidae; genus Stenurella; species Stenurella melanura. The sequence goes on from OY757316.1 coordinate 20,862,986, forward strand.
GTATATAGCTTCGTATATGAGCGATGATAAGCTGAGTATAATGTGTTGTAACGATTTTCCTTCTTTTCGTGAATTAGAAAATATATAAAATGTCTTTCTTTGTCTAAATGCAGAAATTTTCAAGGCTCAAAATGATTTATGATTTCGATCTAAGGTTATAACAATATACTTCCAATTTAGTGAAATTCTGAATATGAAACAAGAATGATCTGCGAAAGAATAATTAGATGTTGTCATACAGTACGTATAAATATTGAAAGTTAAAAGTAAAAGCATCTTAATCCTTAAACTCATTATTAATTCGTTCAGTATCCATAATAATATTTCTATAATTACCAATTGTATTGCTTGGTTAATTTTTTCTCATGTAATTTTTACATACGCAAGAAGAATGCTTAATTGTTATGGTTTGTAAAAGGTCATTATAATCATTTCCGTATTTATATTGATTAATGTTATTAAAACCTTTTAAGTAATGCAGAAATATGAACCTTGGGGTATCAGGATCATTTTCTTCTCATTTAAAAGCATAGAAATAATAACCTTGTGAGTATCTTATTTAAAGTTATTAAACAAATAAATGTATCTCAGTAGTCAGCTTCTGTGACATATTCCAATATTTCTTTCATAAATAATAAGACTAACCTTGAAGCTTGGTTAATTATTTCCTCATCCACGTAGTGGATTGGAAGTACAGTAATCGTAAAAACATTTCAATTTTTTTTTTCTTGAAATAGGTTTAGAATGTCATGAAACGTCGAGATTTTAAATTTAGGTGAAAAAAAATTTTCTGTCTGTCTGTCGGTCTGTCTGTCTGTATTTTTTTTGTCCGCACGCTTTCTCCGGAACGGTTTAAGATACTGACTTGAAATTTTGTACACGTATATATTATAACGAGATCTGGAACTGGATTGTTTTTTTAAGATATCCGGTGAAGGGTTGGGGAGTAAATAGGGGTAAATATGGGGAAATATGTAAAGCAAACTGGTAAGAGTACAGAAACTTGAAATTTGATGTACGTACTACAAGCCAAGGCCTCAGATTTTTTTGTAATATTTTTCAACCCCCACTACCCCTAGTCCATTATTAAAGGGGTTGATAAAATAAAATTTGAATATTCATTTGAAATTTGGTACACGTATGTATTATAACGGCATCTCTAACTGGATTATATTTTGAGATGATTCCGTTGAAGGGTTGGGGGTTAAATAGGGGTTAATAGGGGAAAATAAGTAAAGCAAGCTGGTACGAATACAGAAACTTCAAATTCGGTGTATATACTAGAAGCCAAAGCCTCGAATTTTTATATAATATTTTTCAACACCCCACCACCCCTACTCCATTATTAAAGGGGTTGATAAAGTAAAATTGAGATATTCATTTGATATTTGTTACACGTATGTACTATAACGACATCTGGAACTAGATTATATTTTGAGATGATTCCGTTGAAGGGTTGGGGGTTAAATAGAGGAATATAAGTAAAGCAAGTTGGTAAGAGTACAGAAACTAGAAATTCGGTGTATGTACTAGAAGCTAAAGACTCAGATTTTTTATAATATTTTTCAAGCCTCCACAACCCCTACTCCATTATTAAAGGGGTTGATAAAATAGAATTGAGATATTCATTTGAAATTTGGTACACGTATGTACTATAAGGACATCTGGAACTAGATATTATATTTTGAGATGATTTCGTTGAAGGGTTGGGGGTTATTTAGGGATAAATAGGGGAAAAAAGTAAAGCAAGCTGGTAAGAGTACAGAAACTTGAAATTCGGTGCATGTACTAGAATCCAAGGTCTCAGATTATTTATAATATCTTTCAACCCCCCACCACCCCTACTCCATTATTGAAGGGGTTGATAAAATAAAATTGAAATATTCACTTGAAATTTGGTACACGTATGTATTATAACGACATCTGGAACTAGATTATATTTTGAGAAGCTTCCGTTGAAGGGTTGGGAGTTAAATAGGGTTAAATAGGGAAAAATAAGTAAAGCAAGCTGGTATGAGTATAGAAACTTGAAATTCGGTGCATGTACTAGAAGCCAAGGCCTCAGATTTTTTATAATATTTTTCAACCCCCCACCACCCCTACTCCATTATTAAAGGGGTTTATAAAATAAAATTGAAATATTCACTTGAAATTTGGTACACGTATGTATTATAACGGCATCTGGAACTAGATTATATTTTGAGATGATTCCGTTGAAGGGTTGGGGGTTAAATAGAAGTAGATAGGAGAAAATAAGTAAAGCAAGCTGGTAAGAGTATAGAAATTTGGGATTTGGTGTATATACTAGAAGTGATGGCCTCAGGTTTTTTATAACATTTTCCATCCCCCCCACCACCCCCACTTCCTTATTGAAACAGTTGATAAAATTAAATTTAGATTTTCACTTGAAATTTTGAAAGGATTGCGTTGAACGAATGGAGGTAATTGGTAAATAGGGAAAAATCTGCTAAGAGTACAGAAACTTGAAATTCGGTATATATCCTAGAAGTCAAGGCCTCAGATTTTGTATTAATAGTTTTCAACCCCCACCACCCTTAATCCATTATTAAAGGGGTTGATAAAATTAAATTGAGATATTCACTTGAAAGGGACACGTATGAATTATAACGACATCTGGAACTAGATTATATTTTGAGGTGATTCCGTTGAAGCGTTGAGGGTTAAACAGGAGTAATTAGGGGAAAATAAGTAAATCAAGCTGGTAAGAGTACAGAAATGTGGGATTTGGTGTATATGCTAGAAACCAAGGCCTCAGATTTCTTTCTAATATTTTTCAAACACCACCATCTCCGCTCCATTATTAATGGGTTTGATAACATAAAATTGAGATATTTACTTGAAAGTTACTACACGTATGTATTGTAATGACATCTCATTCCATTGAAGAGGTGAGACGTGGTAGACTGTGAATAGGGGAAAGTAAGTAGGGTAAACTAAAAACTTAATTATTAACGTATATGGTAGAAACCAATGCCTCAAACTTTTCTATGACATCTGCTCCAAATATTATTAAAATTCTATGACCAATTATTTCCACATGCTAGGGTGCAAATCTAGTCAAGATGTTTCCTTTAAAGTGACGTGGATGAAAAATCTCGATGTGGAAGTTGTGACTCCTTATGCAGCGGTTTTTTTGTCCGTGCTAAATATCCTGCAGTTCCGGGTGACGAACAAGCAATTACTTTCAACAAAATCACCATTAAATAAAAGTGGTTACATTGCTCATAAAGAAAAATAGAAATGGGTCAAAATTATTTGTCATAAAAACTGTTACAACATAAAAAGTTTCGTATATATATCTCAGCTCATAGGGATACTCTTGTAACTTTTGAGTGGACGAATGAATTATTTTCAAATAGTGTATCAAGATTAGACAAAGTTTCCAATAATGTGAAAATGGCCAACTTCCGGTTTCAAGACAATTTACATGAAGATGGGTAGATGATTTACATTCAGAAAGATGTAAAGAGTGAAATTCTGTAGGTTGTGAAAAATCATGTTACGAATTTTTACGTCTATCTGTCTGTTGGTACTATATCTTAAAAACTGTTGGACGGAGGACAGTCAAATTTGGTAGGTAGTTGATGCTACTGCCAGCGAAGAAATGTTAGACTTCCAGTCGTAAATATGCAGGGTGGACTGTTTAAAGATAATAAATAATGAATAAATGTGACGAAAGGAAGTAACATTTGGCTTATAGTTCACACTGTTTGCAAAGAAGACTCATATTATACTTTTATTGAAAAATATACAGGGTGGTCAATCTAATAAATAATTTAATTATGGTGAAAATTTGTAAAGGTATTTACGCTTTCCATATTTGACACCTTTTATTTATTATTTCTTGTCTCTATCGGATGACCACTCTGTATATATTCTTTTACCAAAAGTTATCGGGTTTTCTTTGCAGCAATAGTATTCCGATTATTATTCTTCTATGTCGTTTCTTAATTAATATTTTTTATAATGATCGCCCTGTATAAATATGGCACGGAACTAGGTTTGTCGTTGGTAACACTATTCTTTTGATATTAAAGGCGTGTTTCTTGAGGAGAGAAAAACTTATGGATTATATTAGTCCTTAAAATCTGAAGTAAACTTTAAAAAATCAATAAAAAATTTATATTCCTGGCACATATTTAATTTTTAAATTATGTCTTTCAATTCACAACGTTCCAACGCAAATAATACTGAAATAAAAAAAGTTAATAAATTTCCTTTTACGATTGTTTTTATTGATTTCCATGTACCAGTTAATTAACTTGATTTCATAACGAACATTAAAACTAAATGTGAAAATTAATTTGTGCTCAACACATAAAAATATAATTTTTGAATAGTGAATAAGAAATTTTTTTAAACAATTTTTCTCTGCTGCTCTATAAAAAAGTACAAAAATATCATATACTTAAGTAATTATTAAGATTTAGTCTACTCCTAAAGATGGCTGGTCAAATTAGATGAAATAGTTTCTTTCTACAAGATGTTCCAAGCATACAGTTTGAATTAAAATATAACTAAATGTACGTGTACATAATTATCAAAAGCCCCCCCCCACTCTTCTCGTAGTTCCTAGACGTTCAAAGATCTGAATGAGCCTTGCAATAACTTTTGTTTTCATGGCTTACTTAGGGCTTTATTGAAGATTAGTGATGATTATTAGTACGAATTAGAATTTTTGCTTTATTAAGTAAATAATTATTTTCTTATAAAATCTGTTCAAACTGGTGCACTACATTATTCAGAACAAAAGATAAAGAATACATGTTTTTCATTTGCGAATCCATTTTGCAGATAGTAATTATTTTTAGCTGAGAAAATTCTATTTTTGACGGCCCCTATCTCAAACAATTTTGAACCCACTATCATATAACCTTGTAAAATGGGGTTTCTAAATGTGCTGATTAAGGTGGCCATTCTCTAGAAAAAGACATCTGATAAGGAAATATTTATTACTATTGCCCATATCTTTTTTTCTTGGTATGTATACATAAAAAAACTATCAGCACACCTAAGTAAAACCATAACATGACCATTACTATTACTATATTTTCACTCAATAATTTCAGTGGTTTGCAAAATAGCTAGATTTAAAACTAAGAAATAGGAAGATGTTATGATTTTTTAATTTAAATCTAGCTATTTTGGCAAGCCATTGAAATTATTGAGTGAAAATTCATAGTAATAGTCTTGTTACGGTTTTACTTAGGTACTCTTATAGTTTTTTTGTATGTATACATACGTACTAAAAAAAAATCGGTAAAAGTATTTACACAGAACTTCCCTCTTTGTTCATACAGGATGGTCACTCTGAGAAATTATTAATTAAGAAATAACATGAGAATAATAATCGCCGTGTAGTTAGCCTTATTATTACAGAGAAAACCTGATAATTTTTTCCCCTGCCTGCTCTATATACCGGGTGAGTCACAAATTGCGCTCGCCCCGATATTTCCTAAAATATTTGGAATAGAAAATTGAAATTTGGAGGCCTTATTACACGACTAAAATGCCATCTTTGCAATAAAAAATCAAGTTTGGTGCACATTTGGTTTGACTGGAATTGCCCACAACTTTCGATTTTTAAATGGAACACCCTATATATTTTTACATTTTTGGAATCTGAAGGAAATTTTGAATACAATACATCCATTTTGGTCACTTTTTGATGAACATTAAAAATTTTATTAAAAAATCTATTTCTGTATCCAGAGTGCTGTGGTGCCCAAAATATATTTTAGTTTGTGTGCTACGTTACTATAAAAATAAAAATAGCAATATGATTGCATTGCTTAATTCTCTAGAGGCGTTTAAAATTTTTAAATGTGATTTTTACCCACTAACTCGGTTTTTTTAAATGGGAATTTAATCGTTCACCAACATTTTTAAATACCTCATTTTCATACGAATCTAATGATACCAAAATTTTGAAAATCCGCTCAGAAATATTTGAGATTTCAGCCAAAATACAATGCAACCAAGCTTTTAGAAACATGCTGCTAATAGATAATAGATTAGAGGGCTTTGGAAACTAAAATGGCACATTTCTGTGTAAATCTGGTAACCTAATAACATTGGAGAAATCATAGTAGCCATTGAATGTAATAAAACAATATCAGCTGTCAGACACACTCGTGTAGTTATAGGCAATCTTGAGCTATCAAACATTTAATAATTGTGAGCGCAAAGAACGTTACAATTAAGTTTAGCATAGGTATGTGGAGGTAAACACAATTACATCCACAAGGACCTTTGCAATAGAATGCGACATCAGTTCGGTTTTCAGAGTTTTATTTAAATGAACATAAATACGCAACGCTTTATTTTGTATCTGTCTGACAGCTGATATTGTTTTATTACATTCAATGGCTACTATGATTTTTCCAATGTTATTAGGTTACCAGATTTACACAGAAATGTGCCATTTTAGTTTCCAAAGCCCACTAATCTATTATCTATTAGCCGCATGTTTCTAAAAGCTTGGTTGCATTGTATTTTGGCTGAAATCTCAAATATTTCTGAGCGGATTTTCAAAATTTTGGTATCATTAGATTCGTATTGAGGTATTTAAAAATGTTGGTGAACGATTAAATTCCCATTTAAAAAAACCGAGTTAGTGGGTAAAAATCACATTCAAAAATTTTAAACGCCTCTAGAGAATTAAGTACTTAATGCAATCATATTGCTCTTTTTATTTTTATAGTATCGTAGCGCACAAACTAAAATATATTTTGGGCACCACTGGATTCAGAAACATATTTTTGAATAAAATTTTTAATGTTTATCAAAAAGTGACCAAAATGGATGTACTGTATTCAAAATTTCCTTTAGATTCCAAAAATGTAAAAATATATAGGGTGTTCCATTTAATAATCGAAAGTTGTGGGCATTTCCGGTCAAACCGGATGTGCACCAAACTTGATTTTTTATTGCAAAGATGGCATTTTAGTCGTGTAATAAGGCCTCCAAATTTTAATTTTCTATTCCAAATATTTTAGGAAATATCGGGGCGAGCGCAATTCCTGACTCCCCCGGTATAAATAGTGGTAGGGGAAAAAGACTTTTTTAATTTTGAAAATTTTTTATTGTTGAAATATGTTTAGAATGTAATGAAACGTGGAAATTTCAAATTTGAGGAAAATAATTTTTTCACCCATGTATTCTATTGTGGAGGTAAAAAATAAAAAAAAAATATTCTTTTAAAATTTTCTAAATAATTTTTTTCTTGAAATACGTTTAGAATGTCATGAAACGGGGAAAATTTAAAATTGAATCAAATAGAATTTTTTTCCATCGTGCGTTTTATAAAAAATCAATAAAAAAATCTTTTTTGAAGTGTGTTTCGAATGTCACGAAACGTGGAAATTCGAAATTTGAAGAAAAACATTTTTTCTTCATCTGTTTTTTTGTAGTAGTAAAAAAATGATTCTTTTAAAATTTGCAAGACAATTTTTTCCTTTGAAATTTGTTTAGAATGTCATGAAACGAGGATATTTGAGTAAGAAAAAAATTCTTTCCATCATCTATTTTATATAAAAATTTCAAAATTTTCAAAATTTCAATTTTTTTTTTCTTTTTTAAATTTTCAATTTGCTTTTTAAATAGGTTTAGAATGTCACGATTTTTTTATGGGCCTGTGAATAGTTAGATGTACAAAAAATCAAGAGATAACTATGTTATATTGTTATTTTTATATACTAATAAACATGAATAGCCCTCAAAAATGGAACACAAGAGAGTATTTTTTATCCCTTTTAAAACCCACTTTGATTTTTCTTCCTAGCTTGTTTGGTATTCGAGTAATTCAATTTTTTCTATAGCCGCGCGCAAATAATTTCAAATAAACGAAACACAAATTTTTCAATTTTTGTCGATATCGGTTTTCTCGAAAACCATGCATATACAAGAAAATTACACGAGGGACTTTTTTTAGGCAATTAGTCAAGCTTTCTTATTTATGATGAGCAATTTTTTTATTTCTTCAACGGTTAACGAGTTATCAGTAAAATAAGGTTTTTTTCAGGGGTGGTTTTTTTGGGGGGTTGCCACTGATTTTGTGGTTTTGTGATGTTTAATCCTTGCACTAACAGTTACGGAAGGAAAATCTCGGATAACATTTTTTTGCGAGCTTCTGGTGTATTTTTTACTTTACCGACATGACTACAGCCAGGCAAGTTGCAGTAGATAGAAGAGATCTTAAGCTTCATTTTAAAAGAAAAATCAAGGAGGTGCTATGAAGTTCACTTTCATAAAAAAAATAATTTATAACAAAAGATCTGTCAGAAGTTAATTGCCTAACAAAAACTGTCAATCAGATAAATTTTTTCAAAAATGGTTCATTGTTTACCACAAATTGCGAAAATTTCAAGCAGGTGTTGTGAAAAGTAGAATCGTCTTTTTAGCTAAATTCAAAAATTCATGAGAAATAACAATTAACAAATTTTCACTAGTCTGGCGGGCGTAACATGATTTTTACATGTTTTGCAACCATGTTCACCTTTTAAATTTGAGGTTTTCGATAGGGTAACTTTTTTGTCATGGGAACTTGACCTATTGAACAATTCTGTTTAACCGAAAATTCACGGAAACAGTAAAGTGTGATATACCGTTGAAATATGAGTAACATATACTTTCGAAAAGTATAGAACAAATGCCTACCATGTTGACAAAGTATAAGTGTCAAAAAGGCACTAAACGACACCTGATCTACACCAGTACCTCTTCAGCTAATATCACACTTGTACCAAATTTCATTAAGATCCTTTCGCTAATATCGGCGCTATTGTGTCCCCATACATACATACATACATAGAGACATTTTTTTTAAACCACTTTTTCGAGTTCCTGGGACCTAAACACAAACGATTTCAATTATATTAAATCGATTGCAGTACCCTCCTCATTTTTATCATTGGAGAGATTCAGAATGTAACAAACTTGCCGATAGTATGCTCTACATAGCACAAAGAAACCATGAGAAAATATAATTATGAGCATAAACTCAAAAACAAACTACTACAATCAAAACAAAGAAATTACTGTCCCAGTATTATATATATACAGCATGAAGAGTTATGTACAAATAAGGACAGCGGGAGGACTAAGAGCCACAGCAATATGGGAAAAGAGAGGGACAACGGAAGTAAGCAGAAGAGCTGGCAGATTAGCAAATGAAGCCTGCCTACAGATGGAAATAAAGAAAGAAAAAGTAGGATTGACGATAAAACAAATAAAAGAAAAAAGAAGAAACGAAACTGAGTAAGTGGCAGCAAGACTGGTCAGTAAATTCCAAGGGCAGGAATGTGTACAAAATTATCCCCAACGTAGGCGTGAACCTAGTAAACCTGACATGGAAGACAACGCAACCGATCACGAGACATGTACATATATTAGATTATCATAGGAGATTTAACCTTTGGTCTGTAGAGGAACAGTGCCAATGGTGGTGGTTATGGACAAAAGACTAGAAGACACATAGTAGAAGCATGCAATTTAAACAAGCAGGAAAATGCACGAAGACTCATGGCAAACTATCTTGGAGCCATAGTAAAGGACTACTCCCCCCCCACCAGTATAATAAACAAGAAACACAGACATAGACAAACGAAATCAGGTTAAAAAATGGGGTAAGACATGATATGTGATGATGAGACAGAGACGAACAACAAGTCCCTGGTTTGGGATTCCGCTAGATTGAGCCAAGGGTTGGTAAAGTGCTTAATGCCGCAAGGTAGGGGAGTCATCCCGCAACTATAAAATCTGTGTCTCAGTATGCCCTACATTATGGAGTAGTGCTTATACCTGTATAATTTGGACTTGTCAACCGATTCACCCTTGAAGTATACCCGAAAGCAAAGATTTTTTCTTCATTTCCCCCAAATTCTTCCAGAAGCACTTTTGTTAAGTTTTTGACTTAATTGGCTTCAGGAGAATATATTTCATGCGGATGTCAATACTTTCCCTACACCCTGTGTATGGGCAATTATTTAGGTCTACGATTTCAGTTATAATTGTTAATAAATCTTTAATTTTCTTCGCCGCCAATTGAAATTTATTTTTAAAAATTCTCAAAAATTTTTAGTAGTAACCACCCACGTTTTAACCACAACTGCAATAAGGGTATTAATTTAGGACTTTGCCGAAACTTCAGTTTAAACCGAAATGATAACTGAAATGTATACCAAGAAGATTATATAAATAATTGATATATTATATTCCTTTGATGAGAACTCACAGAATCACAAAAAGATATCACAATATAATTCACTATTTAAATCACCCACCTTCGTTTCACCGTTCATTGTAAGTCGGTGTGTTTGGTCTGACACACATCGATGACTACTCGCTCGCACCACTGATATTGTACCTCAATGATCTTACCTGTAATTGAAATTTATATGGTGGTGGGGACACGTAAGTCTGCCAATATCAAATTTGTATTTATTGTAATTCATCATAGCGTCAATATAATCTCTTTGACTAGCAGGCTCACAAATTAACTTTGACTTGGGAATTAGAGCAAATATGCGCACGCTTTCGATTGTATGTCGAAGAATTTGGTGGAGGCACAGGGTGTTATCGGTAATATGAAACGTGAAGTCAATTTTTGTTAGTCCATTCGTATCTCCCAATATATTGCAACAATTACAGAACCCAGAAATAACACATTTCCCATAAAAGACAAAAAAACTTGTTTGCAGATAATTTTCAAAAGTGCAATAAAAACAAAAAGTTTGTTATCCTAAAGTAAGTTTTCCATCCAACTACGTAGATTTAGTAGTGCACTAAATTCAGAAAAATTGTTTTATTTTCTAGAAGGAACTACCTTGTCTGTCGACTAAAAAGGAAAATTTGTTGAAGGAATGATTTAAGACAATTTTTTTCCATCACCAACTTTTTGTTTTTGCGAACACAATTCTAATTGTGATTTGGTGTGTTTTAAATGTACATATTACGTAAATGATGGAAAAGCTATATGTAATTCAGCTAGGAATTTCTTGGAGTTATAACCTGGCTATCGATTTATTAAGAAGAGTTTAGTGATTCCTAAGTTTTTACAAGAAATTAAGTTTAACCAAAGATTTTAAACTTTTATAATATACATAAAAACAGCGCTATGTTTCCAGAAATCCCTTGTACCATTCTACTTTTGTCCTTAATATGCGACGGTCTTCTTCTGTGCTACACAAATATCTTTATAATTATTTCCTCATCTACGAAGTGAAGTGGAAGTACTTACAGTAATCGTAAAATAAATTTCAAAAATTTTTCTTGTTGTAATGGGTTTAGAATGTAATGAAACGTCGAAATTTGAAATTTGTGCAATAAAAGATTTTTGTCTGTCTGTTGGTCTCTCTGCAATTTTTTTTGTGCGTGCATTTTCTCTGGAACGGTTTAAGATATTGAAATTTTGTACACATATGTATTATAACGAGATCTTGAACTGGATTGTTTTTTGAACATATGCTATAAAGGGTTGGGGATAAACACGGGAAAATAAGTAAAGCAAGCTGGCAAGAGTACACAAAGCGATTTAGTGTATATATTAGACGCCAAAGCCTCAGATTTTTTAATTATTTTTCATCCTCCCCGCTACCCCCACTTCATTACTAAAGGGCTTGATAAAATTAAATTGAGCTATTCGCTTGAAACTTGGTTCCCGTACATACTGTAACGACATCTGAAACTTGATTATATTTCGAAATGATTCCGTTGAAGATATAAAAAATAAATAAAGCAAACCGGTAAGAGTACAGGAACTTGGAATTCGGTGTATATACTAGAAGTCAACGTCTTCAGATTTTTTATAATATTTTTCAATTCCCCACCTCCTCCATCTCCCACTCCATTATTTTAAAATGATTCCGTTGAAGAGATTTGGGGGTAAATAAAGGTAAATAGGGAAAAACGGGTAAAGAAAGCTGTTAAGGGTACAGAAACTTGAGATTTGGAGTATATACTAGAAGCAAAGGCCTCAGAGATCTTTATAACATTTTTCAACAGCCCCCCCCCCCCCAACTGTAGCCACCTCATTGTTAAAGAGGTTGATAAAATGAAATTGAGATATTCACTTGAAATTTGGTTCACGTATGTATTGTAATTACATCTGATTGAGATGATTCCGTTGAAGGGGTGGGGGAGGGGGTTGCAAATTGTAAAAAGTAAGTAGAGAAAGCTAATACGTGTCAAGAAACTTAATTTATGGTGTATATGCTAGAAACCAACGATTTTCTTATGACATCTGCCTCCAGTGTTATTAAAATTCTATGACTAATTATTTCCACATACTAGAGTACAAATATAGTCAAGATGTTTGCCTATAAAGAGACTTGGACGGAGAATCTTGATGTAGAGTAGTGTTTTCATAGACATCGGCTTTTTATATTATTCTTAATGACCAAATTCTGGCTGGCTACGCAAGTTCCGAATTCTGCAACAGCGGTTTGTTAAGGATCTAGTAACTGTGGAACGAAGGCCTGCATCGCATAGGTCAACTGTAACAAATCCGGCTGTTAAGTAAATAAAGAAATTTTACTAAACATTTAGTGGGGAGGTTTCAGGAACTGCCCATTTTTGTGAACTGATTCTTGCAAAAATTGGATGGAACCACATATCTGACAAATAAAGCATTTTAAAACATATTTTCATATGTTTAAAACTGTAGGAGTATTTAACATAAGACGGACCTGTATGTAAGAAATAATAATCATAATAATAACCTGGAAAATGCATTGTTTTTTTCTCGCAATTGGCATATGGAGCATTATTTTGCATACCTAAGTTGTTTACAAGAAATGTGTGAACAGTAGTATGTCAGGCATGTCAAATCACATTAAATGCTGGATTAATATCTTAAGTCATGAAAGATATTTGAAGGTCGTGTCATGGATCATTTTAAAATTTTAGCAAAACATTTGGCTTATAGCTGATTTATTTCTGAAATACATCTTAAAAAAACAATGAATAACATTAAAAAGTATCGTTTGCATTCTCATTATTCTAAGAATTACAGAAAATAGTAAATATTGAATATTTTCGTTTTCTTTCATATCGATATATAAATAAATAAAATGTCGTACAAAACTCTATTAATTAGGTTTTGTTTTTGAACACAATTCTTCAATCAAAATAAAAAATCATCGCACCGGCCATATTTTTTTGCATATACTGTGAAGAATTCTTACTCCATCACCATCAACTAATTTAAGTGTTGTTGCTATATACCGATTCAATCCATAATTTTGCGGTCCCAAAAGAATTAAGCACATAAATCTGTAAACAGACCTCATATAATAACAAGCTAACCATTATACTCTTCGCCGATTTACTACACTTGTTACTACATTTTGAAAAAAAATGTAGTATACGTTTAGCATTTTTCCGGTGCACCATCGAAACCCGAAAAAAACGTCGGATCGATTTGAAAGTCATATCTATCGATTCGAGAGCGAATTTAGAAAATTCCGTCCGTCGGTCAGTCGGTCGGTCGGTCTATCTGTCTGTCTGTCGGTCTGTCCGTCACGCCCAGCCCCCTTAATCCGTTTTCGGATTGCGATGTAACTTGGGTGGTTAATAGGAGGTCTTTAGAAAACCTTAACGCCGGAAGCTCGGCTCCGTTCGGAAACCGGAAGTACCCGATATAGACGTTTCGAGTTTTCCGGGAGAAATTGAATAACTCGATAACGGGTAGTCGGATCGAGACGTTTCAAAAAAGAAATGGTGCCGCTGGCGAAGCTCTACAAATAAGTATACCAGAGGCTATGTCGAAAAACAAATGAAAATTGATTTTTTTTGCAAAAAACTGGTTTTCTCGAAATCGGGCTAGGAAGCACGATAACTGTCCAGAATATTGATCGATTTCGATGAGACTTGGTGGGATCAAAGGTACCCGGCCACAAATCAAGCCTATTGCTGGCAGCCCAAATCCGTTGACCGCAAGTATGTTTTCCAGGGCCGAGTATGATTTTTCGAAGAAATTAATAACTCCCGAACCGAAGGTCCGATTTTGATTTTCAAAAATGGCAATTATAGGGCTCGATTAGGTCTATTAGTTGACGTTTGTGAGAAATTTGAGAAAACAAAAGCGAATCTACAAATCCTGGAAAACTTGATTTTTTTGATAAATTCTACAAATCCTGAACAGTTTCCTAATAAAAATCGAAAATTAACTATTCCGTCGATCGATCTCTATAACCAGTATAAGGCATGGACCTTTGTGGACAAAAAATCTGAAATATATTTTTTTCGAAAAACTTTAAATAAACGAGTTATTTACGAAAATGCATTCCATAGAATTATTTAAAAAAATATTACAAATTGATAAGTGATAATGTTATATTTAAAATATCATCATTCATTTAGTTATTTTCATTTACTAAATAAATAAAAATAGAACCGATGCCCTCTCCGTGTTTCAAAATGTAGTTAGCTTTTACTTTAGTCAATGCAAAAAGAAGAAAAAAAGAAAATTAAATCATGTCAAAGCACTGAGACATCTTGCGACCCTCTGCTGAAAATGTGAATCATCCCCACAAATTGAATAAAAAGCATATCAAAAAATTATTAATAAAACTTTATGCCTATGGTATTCGTGGTGGAGCTTGGGATTGGATAGCCCCTTTCGTGAAAAATAGACAACTGTATGCATCCGTAACATACTCCTCCGATGGAAATGTCGGTAGTGTCAGCTCAGGACACAAGGTAAATAATCTAGGAGTCCCTCAGGGCTCTGTTCTGGGGCCGATTCTGTTTTTACTTTATACCAACGAACTTGATACTCTGACATCGGACGCCAACTTGATAATGTATGCGGATGACCAGTCTCTGCTGATATCTGATAGATTAGATAATTTATTGGAGCATAAATGCAACATTTCCTTAAATGAATTTTATAACTGGTACTGTTTTTATAAACAATTCTTAAATGCTGATAAGACCCAATATATAAGATTTCACAACCGACAAAATATTGCATGGACTTAGACATTAAAATTAATGACAACAGTCTGTCAAACAGTAAAAATGTTAAATTCCTGGGAATAACATTAGATGAGTGTCTCAACTGGAAGGTACACTGTGAGCAGTTAATATCAAAATTGAATTCGATCTCGTATTTGATGAGAAGTTTAAAAGCCAATCTATCAAAAGATCAACTATTAAATTTATGTCACGCAGAGGTCGGGTCCAGACTAAGGTATGGCGTTGCCTTTTGGGGAAACTCCACCTTATCAGCGGATGTTTTTTTTGTACAGAAACGAATTTTAAGAAACATTGCAGGGATTTCCAGTACCTGTTCTTGCAGAGATGTTTTTAGAAAATATAAAGTTTTAACCCTTGTTAGTATCTTAATCTATGAATTGTGTGTATATGTTTACAGTAATAAGGCTAAATTTAGGACGAATACAAAGTTTCATGCTAGAAACACAAGACAAAAAGAAGAATTTCATGTTCCTTATTATAAATACAATATATCGATAAATGCACCCAACTGTCTAGGTCTGAAACTATTTAATTGTTTATCTAACGACATCAAACAGGCAAAACAGTTTTAAACTAAAATTAAGACTATTTTTATTAAACAATTGTTTTTATAGTTTAGATGAATTTTTTGTAGCACAATTGCATGCTAAATTGTGACGATTCCTATACATGATTGTACTGTCTGAAAGGAAAATAAAGGTATTATTATTATTATAATTACAAAATAAAAAAAATTGATGTAAAAAATTAATAACTTTTTTATTTATGGATCGATATTTTTTAAAAATAATAGGGTTCTTCCTCTAGCTGCCACTAACTTACTGTCCAAGTTTCAATACAATCGACCTTTTCGTTCCTAAGTTATCGTGCTTACAAGAAACGTGGCGAACGGACGGACAGACATACAGACAGACAGACGGACAGACAGACAGACAGACAGACAGACAGACGGGCGGACAGACAGACAGACAGACAGAAGGACCGACATTCAGAATTCGATCACCAACACAGTGATATGAAATTTTTTTCTCTACGACAAATATTACTGGTTTTAGAAATGTGCCGATCGAATGCAATATACTCTTCGTTTTGTATTTGCGAAAAGTATAATAATCCAGCAAATAAGCCGGAAAAGATGCCAAATGTGTAAAAGTTGGGAAATAGCACCAATTTCAAAAATTCCTTCTGCGTTGTGTTCCTTGAACCCTCAGAATCATTCGTCACGACTAACATCTTTGCGGACGGACAAAATGGGGTAGTTATAAGGATTATAAGCCCCAAAAATGCCCCAAATCTCCATCCGGGGGTTTCCGAGGTCGCTGATCACGAATCTGTGGTTCACCTTGGGAAATTCGAAATAGCAGACCAGAAGAAATCGACCCTTTTTTTTGGAAAGAAAATCGAGAATGGATATTTTTACATTGAATATTTTCATTTTTAAAGTTTTTTAATTCAAGGCTTAATTTTTGGGCTTATAACCTCCATAACTCCCCTATTTTAATCCGCCCACAAAGATGTTAGCGGCGACGAATGATCCTGAGAGTTGAAGGAGTACAACGCGAAGAAGTGTTTAAAGTCGATGCTGTTTCTCAATGTTTACACAATTTCCGTCTTATTTACTAGATTACAAATAAAAAAAACTCAAATTCAAAGCCTAGACTGTCCAGAAGAGGGTTGTTACACACTTGAAAAATGCAGACAATATCCAATAACGTTACTGGGAACTGAATCCAGTACACGAAAGATAGTGTGAATGTAGATAAACCTAGTATCGTTTGGTCTGAAGGACACGACAAGGATTTTATATAATTTAGGCCGAAGCCGAGGCGCTGCTACGATACTTATCAACTCTACTCACAAGGGGGATTCAAGATACCGTTCAGACTCCCCAAGACGAAAATAGACAAAATTATACTTACTGTGATTGCTACATTTTGCTCTCTCCGTCGAAATCTTATGTCGGGTAGTGCACTTTTAATGAATATGTCTTATAATTAGCACTTTCTCAGAAACGCTTCTTAATAATTAAGACCGTAGATGGTTTCTATGAGTATTCGGACAAGTACACAGACTTGGCGGGATCAAAGGTGACCCACGGAAAGTAATTGTCCGACTGACGCCACACGCCGGTCACAAATCTTATAATTAGTGGATCAATAAGAAATCGAATTCAAAGTATATTCTCATTTATTGAAATAATTCATAAAATGTAAAACATATAAATATTCAATACTTAGCTAATGTGTATAAGGCAAACATCAAAGAGCACCACCACTCGGCAAGCCGTTACCTCCCGTAGTAGTGTAACTCATCCAACGCCGAGAGAACTATGACAATCGACTGTAC
Organism: Stenurella melanura; assembly: GCA_963583905.1. Lineage (NCBI taxonomy): Eukaryota > Metazoa > Arthropoda > Insecta > Coleoptera > Cerambycidae > Stenurella > Stenurella melanura. Next base: position 20,880,332 of record OY757316.1, read on the forward strand.
AAAAAGATTCAGACTCCCAATTAGTAATATTTGTAAAATGTATGCGAAACTTTTTGAAAATTACTCACTTTGAATTTTGCACTAAAATTATCGAAATGATTGTCAGGATGCTTAAAGAAGCTATCTATATGAATTCGATGGTTTTCCTGCTTTTATAAACGTACTAACGACATCGAACACAAATATCCTTTTTTTCGTCGACTCGCCTTCGAGCGATTAGTATGGCATTGTCCGCCTGAGCCGGGAGAAAAAGCAACTTGGGTTCATCGGAATCGACCCTCCGACTTTTTAACTATTTTTATGTACGTTTTTGGGGTTTTGTATGAGGCTTATGCTCCAACCCTTTGAGGAATATTAAATTATGATTTTGGTTTTTATTGGAAAAACCGTCCCATTGATTTGTTCCTAATTGTGACGTTTAAAATAGTTACTCGCTACATCCTGACTGAGGATTTTGACTTGTGAACCACCAAATTCGTGGTACTTTCGAAAAATTCATCACGAGGAGCGGTTTTCTGCTATATTTACGTCTTGTTATTGTATTTTTATAAAAATAAATTTTTGAGATTTAAAAAAAATTAAATTCGTTGTACTTTCGGAAAATTAGTTCTGCGGAGCAGTCTTCCATCTCTCCGTGCAACTTGTGGAGTACTTTTGAAAATTCGAACGACGGAGCCCAAAGGCGATTGACCATCGTCCTCGAGATGAAACATTTTTCTAAGTCAATATTTTGGTCATTTTGGTGTTTAGAAGTCTTTTTACTGGTTTAAATATTATTTTTTCATGGGATTTTTGTCTGAATTTACTTTTATAGTAAATTGGATATTTTTTCAAATGGATCGTTTTCCTTGGTACAATAACATGAACAGCAATATCAGGTCTTCCCAATTTCCCCTAAAAATACCCAATAATGACTAGAAAATAATTACTATCTAGCAATCACTCTAAAATAAATAACATGGCGCAAACTTATTCAACCTTGGTCATAATAAGCAAATTGGTTAGGCAATACTTTTTTTAATTAAAATTGTATTAATTAATGCATCAAATACTAAATTGTTTATGTGAACTACTTTCGAATGTTTTAAGTGATTTCGTTTTCTCGTTGTTTGCGAGCTGTAAGTAGTAGCAGCAAAAATAATAGAGGTGTTCTTAGGTTTAGGTTTTTGTTGGCAAATTTTATCAAATTAAAATTAGAAAGTATCGAGAATACGGAACTTTTTCATTTTGGAGTTATGTGCGAAGATATCTTATGTAGGTACTCATTTTCACATGTATAAAATTTATCTATTTCAAGTAGTAAGTTAATATTATTATAGTACTACTTGTCAGTAAGAAAAAATGCATGTTGTATTATTAAGTGTTATACTATATTATTAAAATCCTTTTTTTCAAATAGGGGGTCTTTGTGATTAATAGCGATAAAAGCGAAAATAATAATAATAATCGTTGTTTATTCTTATGGCAATATATGTTACATAATGAAGCGAAGTTTAGCCCATGAAATATTATTTTACACTTAACATCTGCAAAAGAAATCGCCGCCTAAGGAATCACTACTTCCACATCCAGATTTCTCGTCCAAGTCACTTAAAAGGAAACATCTTGACTAAATTTGCACACTAGTATGTGGAAATTATTGGCCATAGAATTTTAATAATGTTTGGGGCAGATATCATAGAAAAATTTGAGATGTTGGTTTCTACCAAATACGTTAAAAATGAAGTTTCTAGCTTGGCTACTTATTTTGCGCTATTCACAACCTACCACCTCACACCCCCTCAACGGAATCATCTCAATCAGATGTCATTACTATACATACGTGTACTAACTTTCAAGTGAATATCCCAATTTTATATCTCTTTAATAATGGAGTGGAAGTGAGGGGGGGTTGAAAAATATTAGAAAGAAATGTGAGGCCCTGGTTTCCAGTATATTCACCAAATCCCCAGTTTCTCTCTACACTTACCAGCTTGCTTTACTTATTTCTCCCTATTTACCTCCACTTGACCCCACTTCTTCAACGAAATCATGTCAAAATATAATCTAGTTTCAGATGTCGTTATAATACATATACAGACTGTCTATTTTACGAGGGCCACACCAAATATCTCGCTTAATATCTATTGTAGAAGAATAAAGTTTTAGAAACAGTTATCCCATTTTTTGTGAGCTATATTTCAGTAAAAAGAAATTTGAAATCCATAGCCTACTTTATGAGATATATTACAAAAACCTGAAAAATAGGAAAACCACAAACGGTTATAGCTTCCTTATTTGAGGAGATACGAAAAAAGTTAAAGGAATGAAAGTTGACGGCAAAGACAATAAGAATAATAACGTGTAACAAAAAAATCGAAAAATGCAGTTGGCTTTGACATACGCTATTGTGCAAAAATGAAAAATACATATCTCAAAGTAGGCCATGACGCCATTAATTCCGTTATTTTTTTCTCATTCCAACGATATAAAACATGTCACAGAAATTTTAACCGATAGTGTCAATATTTAATATTTTACGAATACCACAACTCATATAATTGAATCGTAATAATCAGCTGTGCCATAATTAGTGAAAAACAATGTATACAGTTATTAATAAATTTGACAGATTGTCACTGTTGTATGTTGTATGTTGCGTTGTCGAGTTCTAAGACAAATTTTATATCAGTAATTATGGTGTACACCAATAATAACAAATTCGATATGATTAGCATTTATTGTCAGTGCAATTTTGGCGCTGAGATGGCAGTCACGGTTTACGGAGATAGATTTCCAGATGCTCCGCAGCCAAATCGAACTATGTTTAGGAAGTTAGTTCAAAATCTAAAAACGCACGGTTCATTTTCAAAAAAAGTCGTAAGGCGAGCGCATGTTGCGGATAATGTAAGAAAAGTGAATAGAGTAATGAATTATGTTAACCAAAATGAGGAAACCTCTTTGAGACAAATTCAGAGAAACTGTCGCATAAAAAAAGACAGTGCAAGAAAAATATTGAAAAAAAACGGATTTCGATGCTACAAAATGAGGAAAGTTCAACATTTAAATGAGGGAGATAAGCCAAGGAGAGTAAGATTTTGTAGATGGTTATTAAATAAGAAAAGGAATGACGCGCTGATATGTAGCAAAATTCTTTGGTCGGACGAATCAAATTTTTCTAATAATGGATTTTTCAATAGAAATATGCATTATAAGTGGACACGAGAAAATACACATTGGTGCAGAGAGACTGCTTTCCAAGAAAGATTTTCTATGAATGTTTGGTTGAGTCTTTTAGGGACTAAAGTAATTGGACCTTATTTTTATGATGGCAAATTAACCGCTCGTAGATACCTTAATTTCCTGCAAAACGAATTTCAAGATTTTCTTTATGAATTAACAGTGGCAGAAAGATTAAATTATTCATATTTTCAACAAGATGGGGCTTCACCTCACACTGCTGTAATATGTACAAATTATTTAAATCAAGTTATGCCAGATAGCTGGATAGGCACCTATGACCCATTCTATGGCCAGCTCGATCACCAGATATTACTCCCTTGGATTTTTTCGTCTGGGGTTACATTAAAGACAAGGTATTTCAAACTGCCCCTGAAAATATTGAGGACATCAAAACCAGAATTCGAAACGCATGTGAGGCAATTACTCCTGAAATGCTCCAAAATGTAATGCGTGACGTGTCTCGTAGAGCACGTTTATGTGTCAGAATGCATGGTGCACAATTTGAGCATTTGTAGTTAGAAAAATAAAAACACACAATTTCTTTTCAATATAGTAGTAGGTAGTACTGTTATACATAGTTTTTCGTTTTTTTCTTTGGATGTTCGTTTTGTACTTGTATTTTTATTTATGAGATATTTATTGGTTTGTATTAAATTGTAATAAATAATTACGGAATTATAATTATTATAAAGTGAATTTTTACTATTATGGCACAGCTGATTGTTACGATTCAATTATATGAATTGTGGTATTCGTAAAATATTAAATATTGACACTATCGGTTAGAATTTCTGTGACATGTTTTATATCGTTGGAATGAGAAAAAAATAACGAAATTAATGGCGTCATGGCCTACTTTGAGATATGTATTTTTTATTTTTGCACAATAGCGTATGTCAAAGCCAACTGCATTTTTCGATTTTTTTGTTACACGTTATTATTCTTATTGTCTTTGCCGTCAACTTTCATTCCTTTAACTTTTTTCGTATCTCCTCAAATAAGGAAGCTATAACCGTTTGTGGTTTTCCTATTTTTCAGGTTTTTGTAATATATCTCATAAAGTAGGCTATGGATTTCAAATTTCTTTTTACTGAAATATAGCTCACAAATCATTATTTGTGAGCTATATTTTAGAAACAGTTATCCCATTGGATAACTGTTTCTAAAACTTTATTCTTCTACAATAGATATTAAGCGAGATATTTGGTGTGGCCCTCGTAAAATAGACAGTCTGTATATGTGTACCAAATTTCAAGTGAAAATCTCAATTTCATTTTATCAATTCTTTTAATAAGGGAATTCAGTGTGGGTGGTAGGGGGATGAAAAATATTGCAAAAAAACCTGAGGCCTTCGCTTCTAGTATACTTCTATAAATACCACCTTGTAGGCTGTAATAGTCAGAACATAATTCCATTTGTTCACAATATTTAATTATGATAGCTTTTTAAATTTAGTAAGAATGTGGTGATATCTTTGCAGGTTGTATGTGATTCTTCATCGTGAGTGTTGAACTCGTATGTGAGTCTCTACAACATGTAAGGACCTCACGTCCATACATGTATTCTCCTTAATTAAAATTAGAAACCACCACAGGTTTTGTTAATATATTATTTAAGAATTATTTAACAGTTCTTTATTGGTATACAGCAACTTTAAGGCTTATATTTTTGCAATGATCTGTGGTGTAATACTTAATTTTGTGTATAATAATAGGTCTAGACCATGTTCATGGTTACGAGGAAAATTTTCGTAGTTTCTTTTGATTTAAAAAATTTTTGTATCATGATTAAAAGAACAGTATATACTTATGCATTATTATTTAAATCAGTTGCAAATTTTTGTGTAAATTCTCAATTAGTGGAAAATTATGAGTACCTACCTATAAACTTTATAAACTAGCTGATCATCACCAGCGTAGAGACATTAAAGCGACTGTGTAATTAATAAATAACGAAGAGCTTAAGGTAGAACCTTGAGGCACTACTGCTTATAATGTTGCATAGTCAGAATAGCGGTGCTCCACATTTACCTTCGCTGTTGTTCTGCTCAACTAGAATTTAATAGATGTACCCATGAACCCTCGTCCTCATAGTATTTCAATTTTTGTTAATAACAGAAACGATTTTGTTTAAAACATGTCTATCTCTGTAAAATGCTACTCATCGGTTCTATTCATTATTACGATCTCTTTCGAGTCATATTTTCTGCTTCATATATATAATAATTATAATAATAATAATAATATAATAATAATAATAATAATAAAGCATTTATTATTTACCCAATTTGACAAATTTAACAATAGTAAATTATACATGTTTACACAACAGGTAAATAAAAGGCGAGTAGTTTAGTTTACTGACAAGCCAGTAAACTGTTCTTCCACTATTGCCTATAAATAATATCAGAGGTAGATAAATTAAATAAATATAGGTACTCATATCGAAACAATCATAAAAAAAATTTAAAAAAAAACACATCAAAGTAGAATGAAAAAGAGGCAAACTAGAGCTGAAGGAGGGAGGAGAGTAGGAAATGAGAGGAAGAGAAAGAAAAGAAATTAGAAAAAAAATGAAACAGAGAAAATTAAAGAAGGAACAAAGTTTAAAAACAGAGAAATTACGAGAAAAGGTAAGATTTTATTATTACTGATTTCGCATTAAATATTTTTTAAATGTTTTTTTAAAACTTCCACACGAAAGGGTGAGTCCATTAAAGGGTAGAGTATTTATAGAAGCAGCAATGTTATAAGAGAATGACCTTTTGAATATTTCCTTACGGTGTTGTGGTATGGTGAGAATATTTCTTCGTCTAATATTAATGTTATGAATATCATTTCTAAAAGAGAGCTTGTTGAGGAGATAAGGTGGCGATCTAAACTTTAAAATTTTATGGAAAAAACGAGCCATGTGAAGTTTGCGTCGATTGTACATGTTCAGCCATCCTGCAGTTTTCAATTTACGAGATATTCTTTGACGGCGTTGAATTCCAAAAATTAAGCGAAGACAAGCATTTTGTACTTTTTGTATGCGCCGGGTCTCGATGCTGTCAATACAGGGGCCATAAACCACATCGCAATGATTAAAATGGGACAAAACTAGAGAATCACATAACATTTTTTTTACTTCCATGCTTAAAAATCGTCTCTGGGAATATATCATTTTTAGTGCAGCGTATGCTGATCTTAATTTACTCGTAATATGCTGTTTAAATCTCAATTTATAATCAATAATAACACCAAGACTTTTAGAGCTGTTATTGAAGGCAATTGTATCATTTCCAATCTGTATATTAATTTCTCTCGACACAAATTCACGAGCATTGTCATTGCAAAATATTATAGCAGATGATTTACTAGGGTTAATTTTAAGTAGATGATCAGTAGAAACTGACACCAAATTCTTTATATCGCTGTTAATTAAATTCCTATATTCCTGTAGATCTTCAACATGAAATGAACAATAAAGCTGTGTATCTTCAGCACATAAATGGTAATTGCAGTGTTGCAAGGATGTGTGAAAATTCGATGTAAAAATTGTAAACAATAACGGTCCAAGTATACTTCCTTGCGGTACACCTGAAACTACCGTTAGTGGTTGTGAAATATTATTATTAAGTACTGTTTGTTGAATTCTATCCGACAAGAATGACAAAATTAGACTGGAGGAATTTCGTTCAAAGCCACAAAAGTGTAGAATTGAAAAAAGTAATTGGTGATTTATCATATCAAAAGCTTTTGTATAATCTAATAATATTAATACACTTATTTTGTTATGGTCAGTAGCTCCAATTATGTCATCAGTTACGTCTGCAAGAGCCGTAGCACAAGAGAATCCAGATCTAAATCCCGACTGCTTTAATGGTAGAACATTGTTGAGATTCACAAATTCTCTAATTTGCAATTCTAAGATTTTTTCAAAAATCTTTGATAAGACAGGTAAAACACTAATGGACCTTAGGTGACTCAATCGGCTAGGTTGACTGATTTTAGGTAAAGGAAATATTAAAGCTATTTTCCAAGCTTTAGGAAAGTAGTGTGTATTTATACATACATTATATATGTGAGTTAAGAATGGAACTATATAAGGACAGCATAAATGTATTAAAGATATATTTAATTTATCATATCCATAATTATATATATATTTAATTTATCATATCCATAAGCTTTAGATTTTATGTTTTGAATGATTTTAATTACATCTATATCAGAAATAAGTTTAAAAGAAAATAAACCATCTATGCCTTCTTTAACATTGGTATTATAAAAATTTATTAACTCGTCTTTAGGTCTATCATTATTATTAGAGGAATTGATAAAACAATCAATAATAGTGTCCACATTACTTAACTGTACAGGTATATTAGCCTTTTGATTTTTAGCAATATTTAATTTTTTTAATATAATATCAGTGTCAGAAATAAAGATAAATATAGTATTATTTTACAGAATGGTTCTCGAGCTATGGCATGAAAGGTAAAAAAAAGTACCATTTCTTATTTTTGTTTTCATGTTCCCCTATGAATTTGTTTCTATAAAACTAGATGAACTTTGCTGACAAATGGAGGTTGCGAAATATTTTCTGTTTTTCATACAGTATTACTCTCATCGACTTTAACAATCCAAACAAGCTGTTCGACTACCGATCTACGTACCGTAACATCTTTGTCACCAGATTTAAAAAACCAGAAGTGTAATATAATAATTGCTTTCACTTTACCGCAAAATTAAATTAGTTTGGTTCCAAGAAAATATTTCTAATGAATTTCTAAAAGCTATTAGAATCAAATACTGTTTTTTGAGATTTAAGTAAGTGACGTCTTTGTAAGTAATGCTAGAATGTTTCTCACTCTTTATCGTAAAAAATTGTCAATAATACTACTTCCGAAAGACCAACTCTATTGTGTGTTAGTATGGTTACTTGATAAAAATCTATTAATTATTATTATTAGATGTAGAAGACTGACAAAAAGACAAAAAGTATGAAATAATGAAATTATGAATCAGAAATTTTAATTGATAATGTTGAAACCACAACTATTTTTATGGGATATGTGTATAGTAGGAGGGCGGGCCGAAAACGATTGAAAAAATTTTTTTTTGAAATTTGATTTGGTATAGCAAAAAAAAGTTGTAAAATAACTTTAAAATGTCCTGTATTTTTATGAAAAGTATTAAATGAAATTTGGCCGCGCCCCAATGGCCTTAAAATAAAATTTTTGTAAAATTACTATTCTGGATCTGGTATAGCCGTAAATACTTTTTAAATAATGGGTCTAAATCACCAATCAAATTTCATAATTTTATCTTAATATTTAGCCGCGCCCCAACCTAAAAACATTTTTTACGCTTCATTCCCATTTAGCCCGGTCCTGGTAATAACTGCCTATTGCGTCGTAGTTACGAGTGTCGACCAGTATGTATGTGGTACAATGCAAGTATAATGTGTTTATTTAGTTTCACGTTAAGTGAGCCTTCTGAAACCTTGGTTGTACTGACAAATTTTATTATGAAAGTCTGCTCGTCATTATGCTACTATGGAGCGGCGACATTTATGGAAATCGATCAGTCTATCCAGAGAATTTCCAAATGAAATAGAAGATTATTGACAGTGTTATTAGCACAAACGCTTATTTTGGACACCCCGAAAACATTTTGTTAACCATGATCACAGATTTTCGGAGTCATGTAAGAGAACTTGGGATTTATCGCATTTTGAGGGCTAGGAATTCGAGAGATTCAAAAAATGTAAGAGTGTTTAAAATATCTGCTTTCAACTAGAATGCTAAGGACTATATCGATTTAATTGACTGGAACAAATGTACCATAACCGAACCGCCTCTTGCAATGACCATTTCTACCGTCGATTTAATGACAGCACTTCAGAACAAATCTGCCATCACTATTAAACAATTTCCATGCCACACTCAAGATGTCGAGTGATGCGTAAAGATCACCACTGAAGCTTCAGGCAAAGTTTGTAGTCGTGACTCAAGAGACGGGTACATTCGCGTAAAATTTGGTGTGAGGAGTGATCTGCCATCTTTTGAAACCAAAAATCTATACTACACTATAGATCCAAAAAAAAGCAAAACTGAGTAATAAGTAAGTTAGATCTACGATTAGAATAAGTACAAGTAGTCGAAAAAGGAAGGGAGGTGGGAGGAACTTGGTAAGCAGCCACCTCCTCGCGGTGAGTTCTGGGTTGAGTAATTGATAAAGTATGTATATTATATTAAATAAAGACAATCAATACAATAATATTAGGCAGCCTATCACTTACACAAACGAAGAGCTGCTTTTATATATTTTAAGGGCCCTGGGGCGCGGATAAAATTCTTTTATTTCTTTCATATTTTTTTTTGTTACTGTATACATTGATTCCTAACTTTTTGACGCTATAACGAAAACAATACGTGACCTTGAAAATTTGGCCCTTTTAAGGCCCATGGGACGCGGCCAAAAATTAAGCGAAAATTAAAAGAAAAATTTAGCGAACATGTCTTTATACCCTTCAACTTTTTATGACTATACCAAATTAATTTTCCGAAACAAATTTTTTCGGCCCGCCCTAGCACTGTATAGTAATACACACGTGAATGTGGAAGTAATTCCACATCCACATAGTAGTGGACGTATGTATTATACCGAGGTTTGGAGCTATATTTTATTTTGAACTTATTTTGTTGAAGGGCTGGAGGGTAGATAGGTGCAAATAAATAAAGCAAGGTAACAGTGCGAACCTAAAGAGACGCTCAAAATTCATATCTTTGGTATGTGTCATTTTTCAAAAAAATACTCGAACGGGTCGATTTTAGTTTTGTAAATGCTACATTTTGTCACTATACCAAAATTTATGACGTCATTGGTTTTTGAGTTATGACGCCATCATAAATTTTTTTTAATGGAAATAGATATTTTTGTTTGGTGGTATATTCCTTTAGCTTGTAGCATTTGAAAAAGCTACATTAATAATTTCAGTTTGAATACAGTAAATTAACCCTGATTTGTTTGAGTATAGAGGTATTCGATAGTAAATAGTTGCCTATCTTGATGAGAAATTATGGGTAGTAAACATGTTTTCTTAAAGCATAATTTTGAGTTAGGAGAACTGAAGAAGGAGATCTCCAGCTGGGGGTTCGTCTTCGACAGCGACGAGATAGCGGATTGGCGGCGGTCCCGGTTTTGTAGTGAAGAATTTGGGTTTTACATCGCTGACACTGAAAAGGGATTTGATTTGATGTACCCAGTGTTTCTTTACCGTTCTGCCAGAAGCATTTTGTAAATTCTAGGAAGGAATTCTGTTGCTTGTCGTAATCTGATCGCCACGTGTCTCGTGAGGTTATGTAATACTCTATATGAGGTGAGCTCTTATTTTACTTAGTTTGGTGTCTTATTTAGTTCTTATTTATTGTAATTATTACAGAGTGTTTGGTATAAGCACATGTTTGGTACAAGCATACGTTTGGAGGGGCAGCATATATACTTTGGAGAGGTTTAAGTTCTGAATGAATGGTGCTGCCATTTATGGTTATGTAAGGGGGCCCAGTATTTAGAGGAGTAATAGGAGGAAGTCTATTACTCAGATATTTGGTTTTATGTGGGTCCTGCTGACGTTTAGAGAAGTTTGGTTGGAGAGTTGTCCGCAGCAGTCTCCAAGAGATTTAGGCAGAGATTTAGGAGTGACGCAGAGTCGTAGTCGTGAGCAACGTCTAGAACATCTTAGTAAGTGGTGACAGGTCACGCTGCAGTCGTCAGAGAAAACGCCAAGGCTCTAACCAGGTTTTATTGTTTCATTTTAGTTATATAATTTTAAAGACATTATTATAGTTTCATTCAGTGATTTTTTGTCAAAATATTAAAGTAAATTACACAACGATTTTGCAACTACATACCTAGCATGATGAAGTATCTTAAGATTTTTTACTGTAAGTAACACATGGTACCACGTGATACTAATTTACTTTCTACTATGTCATATGTGAAGTATTTTTAATAGAACATAATTATTTTAGATCATTCTGTAACATTGTAGTGCACACAGCGAGCATTGCGAAAATTGGCTCACTCCTGTTTGTTACGTAATATTTTATTGATGAGCTGTAATTTTAATCCATTGTGAATCTTTAACTCGCTGTTGTGAATCTGAAACTCATTGTTGGTATCATTTAAGCCGTAGTTGCATTTCTATAAAGAAAAGGTCAAATCACTGAAGCAATTTTAGATGGGGTCATGTACATATCTTGAGTTTCTTTTGCATATGTAGATTATGTTTAGGGGACAATTGGGAAACTGTTTGTTTTTTATTGTTGTACATCTCACTTGTGTTGTAATAAATGTCTAGTGTCTACATGTTCTTATTATTTGTACTGGTACTCCTGATATTTGCTTAAGTTTTGAGATTTCATAGAGTAAGATAAGAGTTTTGATATCATAGAGATATTTTGAGAATTCCATCGCATGGTTGCTAGTAACTTAATTTTGTTCCTGGCTGGCAAAATTATTTAAATCATATTATGTAACATACAGCCGGTGGCGCCCTTTTGAGTGTCTGCACAATCCTAACCCACGGCCTTGTGCTCTCCATCAAAAATCGGCTGCCGTTCGCACCGATGTAACACGTTTTAATATTTAGGTATCAAAATATGTTACAAGCTTTCTTATGATATAAAAAAATCATATTACCTGAGCCATTCTTTTGGAAAAATTACATTTTATGTAAAAATAGCTTACCTTTCGCAAATTCACGAGTAATCCTCCATTTTCTTATGGACTGATAAATCTTGTTGTCTACATTTTTGTTTTAACTAGCATGAAAACATTTGACATAAATACTAAACAAAGAAAATAATTTAAAAAAGCAATCACCTTAACAACAGAGAGATACATGCCTTTTTGTGTAAAGTAGCGATATCTTTTTTTATTCCTGGCACGTGTGGAACCTCAGTTTTGTGACACTTCTGAGACAGTGTAAAACTAGTGAATGCAATGCCACGTTTAAGTGAAAGAGAACGCGTAGAACTTTTGATGATGGTTGGATATGGTGATAGGCTGAGAACTCATCAGGAAGCATGTGCTATTTTCAATACCAAGTATCCCGAAAAGCAAATTTCTAGATCCACTGTAAGTAGATTGGTGGCTAGATATGATGAATCTGGCAGTGTAGCTGACCTCCCTCGGTCTGGTCGCCCTAGCACAAGCAACGAAACCAAATTAAATATTCTTCTAGAAAGTGAGGAAAACCACAATCTTTCGACAAGGCAGCTGGCTTTAAATCATAATGTGAGTCAGACTTTTGTTGTACGTCTATTAAAAAAAAAAATGCCATCCATACAAAGTGCAATTAGTCCACGAATTGAATGAGGACGATCCAGATCGGCGCTTACAGTTTTGTGAACAGTTACCTTGTGCGATGAAATCCCAATTTTTTTAAAGAACATTGTTTTTTCTGATGAAGCTACATTATCTTTAAAGGGGACTGTACATCGGCATAACTGTAGGTACTGGTCACGTGAAAATTATCATTGGATTCAAGAAGCTCATACACAGCGACGAGGCAAAGTAAACGTGTGAGCAAGTATGATTGGTGATCGTTTATTGGAACTTTTTTTTTTTTTAATCTTACGGCCGCAAGATATTTACAGGTTTTGCGAGTTCAGTTAGTGCCAGCCTTAGCAGTTATGTTTGCGAACAATGAAGATGAAGATGTTCCTGCTGAAAACGTATGGTTTCAGCAAGACGGAGCCTCACCTCATTTTGGGATAGCAGTGCGTCAGTTTTTAGATGACACTTTTACTGGAAGGTTACTAACCTATTTTTTACATAAAATGACATTTTTCCAAATGAATGGCTCAGGTAATATCATTTTTTTTATATCACCAGAAAGCTAAAGGAATATACCACCAAAAACAGTAAACAAAAATGTCTGTTTCCATTAAAAAAAAATTATGATGGCGTCATAACTCAAAAACCAACGACGTCATTAATTTTGGTATAGTGACAAAATGTAGCATTTACAAAACTAAAATCGAGCTGTTCGAGGATTTTTTTGAAAATTGACATACCAAAGATATGAATTTTGTGCGTTTCTTTAGATTCACACTGTATGTAGCTATCTCCTAGACTAAGACGAACGTTGCCAGTTAAATAAAAGTTCTTAAAAAAATTGTTTAAGTGCGTTTATATAAAAAGAAATCGGCTATATCTTAATTAATTCTATGTGTCATAGACTATAATGGTGATTAGCATGTAGTAAACTGAAACGTTACACGAAAAAAAAAAAGGTTAAGTTCACCGAAAAAACCCTAAGAGTTCAAGAGTCAAGAAAATAAAACATAACTAACGCGGATAAATATTATATAAGTTTAAATTATTTTGAATTTATAAGAACAATAAATTGTGCTCCGCATTGGTTCCTCAACTTTTCAGCTATACTAGTATATATTTTATTGGAAACTGCGATTTTGTAACAATTTAACTTGTTGATCTTATGTATGACATTGAAGTATTGATCGAGTATTAAGTCAATTCCGGTATATTGTAACCTTAACACAATAACCAATCTTCTCAGGTAAAAAACTCCAAAGCCAATGGACCGTGTAATATTATGGCGTAGTCGGGATATGAACTTGTTATACATCTGAAGTAGACATTCCGATTTAGTTTTTATGTTAATCATAATAATAATAATAATAATAATAATAATAATAATAATAATAATAATAATATCTAGAGTAAGTATTATACTCTTCGCCGTTTTACTGACGTCCTTATATAATTGTTGCACTTTCTATAAGATTCTTCGAACATTCTTTGTAAATAACGTTAATTTCAGACATTTTTAATCTTATGATCCCAACTTGATTGGTGAAACATTCGTTAGTATAAAATAAAGTAGAAGCAACTATATTCAACCTATTTGTGTCTCAAATCCGCCAACCTTAGTAGTACAAAAATTTGCCCTTACAAATACCTTTGTATATAGGATTACGTCGTAGTGGGTTCAACGGTGTTTGAGATAGAGGCAGTCAAAGAAATAGTTTTTTTTACTAAAAATAACTTTTATCTGTAAAACAGATTCTCAAATTAGACGAGTAAAATGGGAAGCAAAGTCGCTTAGTTTCCGAGAAAAAAAAAAGTGGCGTAGAACCAAACCAGACTTGGTGCGATTCTTTAATTAGGTGATCGTGTACATGAAACCACTTTTCACGACATTTTCTGGTGGTCAGGAACTTTTTTATTTTGAAAAAACTGTAAAAAAATTATTTTTCCTTGAAACATGTTTTTTAATGTCCCCACCGTTATATCTTTAAAAATAATTGTGCTATGGAACTGATTTTTTTTTAAAATTGAAGTAGACACAATAACGCTTCTAACTATGTACAATGTGATTATAAAATATATATTTTTTAATTGTTAAAATAATAGCAAACTTAAAGTTGTTATTTTCGTGAATGTATTTTTCAGCAAGCGAGAAAAATTTTTATTTATGAAAATATGTATATACATGCTGTAAACAAATTGAAGCCAATATATGAAAAAAGTTTTTAGAATCATAATTTTTGATGTGCAGGTCATAGGATGTAGTCAGCGATTTTTTTAAAACGGGCTAAAACATATTCTTGCGCGCCCGGCTCTCATTATACTGCTTACCGCCTGCGCACTACGGGTGTTGTGTACTAATCGGGCTTTTATTAACAGCTCCAAAATAGGTACGAACCTAAGGTATAAACCTACCTTTTGTTGTTTTAAGGTAAAAAATATTTAAAAGCAGGTAAATATAAATCATTCTTATTAAGTAAGTACCTACCTAATAAGTAGATTATTACACATTTTTGATTGAATTATACCAAGACGCGGGAATAAAACAACTTTATTTTTTTTGCAACTATTTTTCTATTGACAAATTTGTATTTAGTTACGTAGGCCCTGCGTTAAAAGCATTCTAGTTCGTCTGTACATTCATCGAAACCTTTAAATAACAGTATTTCAAGTACGACATTTACACTCATTACATTTTAGGCCTTCTTTAACACAATCATATTTTTGATTTTCACAATTTTTATCTGAACAATAAATACTTAATGAATGTATTGTCCAAATATCGTCACTTAAATTCCGTCCTGAACCATGTGCATTTATAAGTGTAGTTGGCATATTGCTTCTGTACGATATTCTAAGTTGATACATAAATGTGGAATAGTTAACTAAATGTATTAGATAGGAAATCTATTATTTAACTATATATGTTTACCTTAAGGGGTGGTTAAAAGGTGCCTTCAGTTGAAGGAAGCTCCGTTTGTTGTTGTTGCTAATTTGATCCTTAGGTCGTTTAATATCTGAATTTGTTAATTTTTGTTTTTGTACAGTACTAGAATCAATTTTGTAAAGATTTTTAAAGCTTCGTCTTTAGACAGCAATAGCAGTTCCGATAATTTTTGAAAAACAACAATATTCTTTAAGAACATCAAACGCAGATTTTTTAATTTAGCTTTGTACATTGCATGCAAAACCGGCCTGGTATCTTCCTGTTCGCTAAATAGATTTTTGGTCATTTCTGAATGACGTTTATGCAGTCAAACTACTTTTTCTGTTAATTTAAATCCTCCATCTTTTATTAATATTTCGTATTCGATTAAGTACTGTGCAGCATCTGTTGCAAATCGGCGCGGCGCGACGGCACTGTATGATTGCAAAAAAACGTTCATGTTTTCAAAACTTGTCTACCTATACGACAGTCTATATGATATTTTAATTAAATTCCGTAATTTAAAATATTATCTTTTCTGACACAATATTTCTGCGATGTCGTCTTGTTTCAGCACTAGATATTAGTGACAACAAAACTTGTATCTTAGGTCTTGGTACCACAGATTTGTTATCATCCCGCGCAGTTTTCTTACAAAAAATGCACTCCATTATTTTAGAAAACTAAATTGCGAATATTCTACAGCATCGCATTTATTTAAAAGAATTTATACGTATACTCTATATCCCGCAAACTACTAATATACGATTCAAATGTATTGACCCCTCATTTTAACCGCGAATATCTCAAAAGTGGCGGACCAGAGAAAAGTTGAAAAAATATGTGTTCATTATGTGTCTATTGTAAATTATTCACTGAAGTTTGAATAATGTACATTGGACGGTTTTGAGGTTCTGCTATGTTATATTGAAAAATGCCCTATTTTTTAAGGAAATTTTGACCATACCAGTTTTAAATTCATTATATCTTGAAAAATATGCCTACTATATGAATAATATTTTAGATACCGATAAAGCACGGCATTTTTTGTACGAAGAAATTTTTTCATAATTTTTTATTCTAAAATTTGGCAGTTATTGTCAAAAACGTGACCTCATCTTTATTCGGCTATTTTTCAAGGTATTTAAAAGATTTTTAATAAAATAGTTAATTATATAAAATGTAAGCATTTTCAGAAAAAAGAATTGGTATATATCAAATATTAATTTAGTTAGCAAGTGCAATAGATAATATTGCAGAACGCGGGCAATAATATTATCTATTGCACTTGATAACTAAATTAATATTTGATATATACCAATTCTTCTTCTGAAAATGCTTACATTTTATATAATTAACTATTTTGTCAAATTTTTTGTAAATGCCTTGATAAATAACCGAATAAGCATGATGTCACGTTTTTTAGAATAACTGCAAAATCTTAGAATAAAAAATTATTTTTTTCTCGTGTATTTTCCTCGTACAAAAAATACCATGCCTTATCGGCATCTAAAATATTATTTATATAATAGGCATATTTTCAAATATATAATGGATTTAAAACTGGTATTATCAAAATTTCGTTACAAAGTAGGACATTTTTCAATATACCTTAGCAGCACTCCAAAACTGTCCAATGTACATTATTCAAATTTCAGTGAATGATTTACAATATTCATAATTTTTTCAATTTTTTCCGTTCCTCCGTTTTTTAGATATTCGCGGTTAAGGTGAGGGATCAATACATGTTTATAGTATATTAGTTAGACGCATCTTATCCTACCTTCCATACGCGGTGTACGTACCTAGATTGTGAGCCGCAATAATATATATGACTAATTTAGCGCGCTTTAAAAAAAATCGCTGTTGCCAAACGATACACATTGGGAAAAAAACAATTATATCAAAAACTTTTCTAATGTTTGGGCTACATTTGCTTCACTGTAAGTGTATAAAAATTTTCAAAAATAAAAAAGTTTATCGATTGGTGAAAATTGTAATACGTAAAATTCAAATATCTAGTTTTCCTAATTTTTAAGGAAATGAAAATGCGAAGTGTGTAAAACCATTAGTACAGTTAAAAGCGCTATTGTGTGTACTTTAATTGAAAAAAAAAAACAACGTCGATAGCAACATTAGTTTTGAAGATATGACGGTGGAAACAGAAAACAACACATTTTATTTAAAATACAATATTTTCCCTTTTTTTTTATTTAAAAAGGTCCAGACCACGAAAAAATGTCGTGAAATACGATTTCATATGCCCAGTGACATGCTTAACAAAACCTACCATGTTTGGCCTAGTTCTACGCCAGAAAAAAGATAGAGTCTCGAATTCGCTCCTCTAAATGAAAAGAATGTATTCTTCATTTCTTGTTCAGAATAACGTACTGTACTAGTTTGAATTGATCAGATCTAGTTTCAGTACTTCCTAAACGCTCAGAATCTGTTTACTTACTTACCCTAAAAAGATTTGCAAACAGTTTATTTACATGTTGAAATTAGTATTACAAACTGAGTAAATACATACGACTTAATTATAATTATTTGTTTAATATGTAATAATATTCTTATCAGTAAACTACCTTTTTTACGTTTTAAAATTTTTACTTCCTAATTCTAGTGTATTTGTTTATAAATGTAAATTATTATAATTTTAATCTTGTTAATACCCACTAATACATATTTATATCTTTAGTAAATAATAGAAACTATGATAAGTATACTTACTATATTATTCTCAACTTCTGTCGGTTAAGTTTTTTGTGGGGTTTTTGTTATTTTCATGCATTTTTGTTGTTTAAATTCCGCATACTTACCTAGCTATTTTTAGGTATTAATTGGTATATTCTTTATTGGAGTTAAATACTACGAATACGCCGGCTGTTAAAAATACGATGGTCAATATTTAAACATGTGATATATTGAACAAAAGGAAATAAAAGTCTTACCATTTCCGCCACAATCTCATTGCTAGTAGCAATTGAATAAAAATTAATTAATTAATTAATCTATTTAAATTACAATGTCTAATGGGTCTAAGCCCCAATTACGGAATATAATACTTATGGTATAGCAGCCAACGTGCAATCACCTGATACATTTGTAAAAGCTAGAGACATTATTAGTCCTGTTCCTCAGAACTTGGCAGACAGAAGAAGTGACATGAGAAATTTTTTTGGTGGTGGAAACTTAATTAGATAACTCTTGAAAGTCGACATGGTGGAAGCATTTGTGTATAAAATTGATATTTTTTGTTTCGGTTACTTATCACTCAGTGAGTACAAAAATATGATTGTTATACATATCTGTTGGTGGGTTTCCAGGGGCAGAAACTGTTAACCTGCGAGATATTTCACTTTGTTTAAAAGTGAATTATTATTTGTTTGCTAGTAATTGTAATGAAACATGTTCTCTATAGGATTTTGCAAACAGCAGAAAAAACTATATATGAGAATTAAAAAGAAAAACTATCTGTAAAAAAATATATGCATTCTTTCCATAACTTGAATTCTGGTTATCCTAGCAATTAAAATTCTAAAATGAATTTGTCTATTTTATTTAACAATTCTCATTGTAACTTATGTCCCCTACGGCTATGCGGATTAAACTAGTATTACGTAACCCTCTACGGTCATGAAGATTAAGTTAAAAATGAGATCAAAAGCCTAAACTGAATTTATTTACCTACCTTGTCTTAAGAATTTTTCAATCTAATGGATTGCATTTTCACGAAGTTATCTACCATTCTGTTTCTTGGAAAAACTTAGCATTTGAAACGTGTTTCGCCCTTATTCTGGAGCTCATCAGAAAGACAAAGCCACTCAAACTCATTACAGTTTCACTGTGAATTACATTTTTTTATCGATTAATGGCCACTCAGTAATTACGGAAATACGATTGGCATACATATCGGTTGGTGCCTTTCCAGAGGCAGAAACCGTTAATCTGCAAAATATGCCATCTACTTGATTTCTAGATCTAGATCTTCAGAAGTATACTGAATTTTTCAACAAGGTGGTAGTAGAATGTTATAATATTGTTATGAATTACACCCCCTTGGAATTGGAGATGATACGCCTATGCCTACTAATTGTGACTGGGAGCTGTCAGAATAAAATGGACTTTTCTGGAATATTGTTGGAGAAGATTCTTGAGTGTTTCTAGATGGATCTAGAGAGTCAAATTCGGAGTATATAAGGCGCGATTACCAGCGCGGAAGGAGAAGTTTATTAAGAAGGCAGTTTATAAAAGTGAACAAGTTGAAAAGTGAAAAGTGAGGTTAACTATTAAGTAAACAAGTATTGTACAGTCAGTAAATTGTTAAATAAAGTGTTAGTAGTGTTTATCTCTTGTTGAAATTATTTAGAACCCACGGATTCATACAGGGTGTTTCCCAAAAAGGTGGAAATCCGTAACAATATGAAACCAGGTGAAGATATTAAATGTTCCATGTAGAAATATACATGACTATATTGACCATGAATAATTACTACAAAAACTTTGCAAAAATTACATAGCTACACAAAAAAAATCTTTCTGACTTGGGGGTCTGACCATGTTTTCTATTTTGCCGTAACCTCAAAAAACCCATAAAACAAGCGATTTCGACAATCGACATCTCTTCACATAAATCGCTGTAATCTTCTCTAGATGAAAATAACCCCCTTTTTTGTACTAGATCGATTAAATTTCCAATCCGATGATGTGGGGCACGATATTTTTTCGGCGCTTTTTAAGTAAGATACCTCGAGCGACATGGCCCAACTTCGACGGCTAGTTCTGCCAACAGAAAGCTAGCAAAAATCTGAAAAAAATCAGAGGTACGTATATAGAAGTAAGAAATCGATTGGCTTAAATCGGAGGTAGGTGTATTCCTTGGTTTTCGAGATATGGCCGCTCGAAGTCGCCGGAATCTCGAATTTTTTTACCACTTCCCTAGGTTATATATTGAAAAGGAAACGAGATACAGAACTACGGTTTGCGCCATTCGATTTCTCTCGCCTTACCACAACCTCTGATTTTTTTAGATGCTTTACCTTAGAAATTTTGCAAGAAGATTAAAGTGCCGGCAAAAATCTAAAAATCTAAAGGTATGTAGGGGAGATAAATCGAATGGCGTAAACAGCAGCTTTGTATATCATTTCGTTTCCGAGATATAGCCTTGGGAAGCGGTAATAAAATTTTATTTTAACTTTCCGGTGACTTCGAGTAGCCATATCTCCGAACCCAAGGCACTCACGGACCTCCGATTTGCATCATTCAATTTCTCATGTCCTTTTATATTTTCCTAAATTTTTTGTGATTTTTGGTTAGCTATCGTTTGGCAGAAATGGCCCTCGAAGCTGGGCCGTTATCTTACTTAAAAAGCGCCGAAAAAAATATCGAGCCCCACATCAACAAATTGAAAATTTAATTTACAATCGATCTAGTACAAAAAAGAGGGGGTCATTTTTGACTAGAAAAAGTTGCAGCGATTTATATGAAGACATGTCGGAATCGCTTAAATTATGGGTTTTTTGAGGTTATGGCAAAATTCTGACGTGATTGTTAAAGACCTCAGACCCCGAAAACATATAGTAAACATGGCCAGATGCCCAGGCCAGAAAGAATTTTTTTGTGTGGCTGTGTTATCTTTAATTTTTTTGATTTTTCTCTAATTTTACTTGTACATAAAGGGATAATTTGGTTATCCAATGGTTCACTATTTGGTGGTGCACTGTGCACTGCTTTTTGTGCTCTGCGCTTAAAAATAATTAGCATAGAGTTGACAATTTTAATCGGATTGCTTACCTGAGTTCGATTATAACTCATACTGGATGACGTTGAAGAATATGAAAAACCTTGAATTATATGAGAACAACATTTTTTAGGATTATTATGGCATGGTTTACCTTTAATGGATTTTAAGTAATTTACAACTTTTTATAGTAAACTATCTTCCCTCTTAAAAAGCTATAATAATTATAATCGATTTCTCAGCAAAATTGTGTTAAAAATGTTACATTCTGTCTCCTGTGCTAGCGAATTTAGATACGATCTTCCCATCACGAGAATGCAACTTAGGGCAAGTAAGTAAAAATAAACACGTTTTCGGAGAACTACAAAATTGTTAAGCGGCCACTTAATTGAAGGACAAAAACACGCAAATCATCGTACAGACAAACTACTTTTTGAGCTAATGTCTGCTTCGCTAAATTGTTCAGTGGGATACTTGAGTGGCATGTACTGTGAGGCGCAAATTAATGTGGACGATGTAACTTAAAACTTCTCAGCATTGTCGTCACTAAAATATATGCATATTATTTATATAGTTTAATAAATTTTGTTTAACTGGATAAAATTATATCAACGCATACTGAGGCGATATTTTAAAATAATATACACGGTGTTTCATGAGGAACTGTACAATTGTACATACTTCCAGGCGCAGTAGAGGACCACTTGGGTATTCAGGAACGGTCATTGAAATTTTTCTATCGCTCTTAATTTCTGAGATACAGGGTGATAAACGGATATTGGCCTAAATTTATTTTGGCCATAACGTCCTTACTATTGATCGGCCTTTGTTTAAATTTTAAACACTTTATACACTTATCCGCAGTTGATAGATTGCTATTTTTTTTTTTTAAATTCCAGTGCCGGACTGTTTAATTTGATTTTTCCGATACCTGTAAAAAAGTTCACCCTGTAACACTTCTTTTAACATTCAGGTGCCAGTTATAAAAGACCATACATCACTAAAAATAAACATGTAATTAGATTTTTTTGTTGTACCTTTGCTGATCTTTTTACAAGCGAATTTGGCAAAAAGGGGATTTTAAAGAAAAAATAGCTTTATTTGCTTACATTAATTGTCCAAGTAATTGAAAATAGTCAATTCAAACTCGGTAAATAATGTTCAATATTGACAAAAAATTAAAAACCAAAGTTTTATTTCAGTTCCAAAGAAAGTATAACTAGGTACATTTTATAATAGAAATCACTAAACTGTTTTCTTTTTATAATTACATAATTATTGGTAGTCATAGATAGTTTGACATTTCTCTAAATAAAGAAAGATTACATCCGTATCATATACAGCAAGTGCAAGGGCTTCAACAGGATGACAATGTAAATAGGCTAGAATTTTGCCAGTGGATTATTTATCACAGACCGACTACATATCGAACTTCATTCACAGACGAGGCCCAATTTATACGGGATGTAGTATTTAATTCAGAAAATTCGCATAACTGGGCCGAAAACAATCATCTTGCTATAATAAGTGAAGCCTCAACATAAATTCTCGGTAAATGTTTCGTGTGGTATGATTAATTCACATTTACGACAGAACAATTAAAGTAGTGTAACATGCGGAATGCTCAATAGTATACTTCGTTACACTGTTAGTATTTATTGGAGAAATTATAAGTTATCGGAAATATTATTCCCACAAACTTTAGTACTAATAGAGTGCACTTACTCCTTATACTATGATGAACATACGTCATCTGTCAGAGTTAACGCTCGCGAATACTAGATAGCGCACCAGGAATGATATTTCAACTAAATAACGCCGGGTGAAACTCTTTCTCGTTGAACCATTGAACTGATTAGACGTATTTATAATTTTGTTTGACCTGTAATGGGGATGTTAGAATTTGAAAAACCTCGTGATGATCACATGAGGTAAGATTTTAATTATTACACCGGTAAATACCATCTAACATTTGAAATATTGTTTTAGGTTTTTGTCATGAATTTTTCTTATAACATTTTTTCTCATAATCATAATTGTAAATATACGTAATTTTCTCATAGAGTTCTCTCATGATTATAAGTTTTTCTTATAATTTTTTCTAATTAGTATCTTTCTTATAAAGAATTACTACTTAATAATCAAATTTAGTTACGTCTAATGCTGTTAACGTCGAAGTATTTCCACGTTACATTATTTGCTTTGAGCAAGATTATCTACATTCAAATTTTAAGACTTACTACGTTTTCTGCTAAGCCAATAATATTCATATGAAGTCAACCTTTCTATACTACATTTTGAATTGGAATATACGAAAACATTCTGGGCGAAGAGATTTTCTGCATTTTGTCTTGGCGACAAATATACGAACGTTTCTACGATTCCATAACCTCAGAATGGGATTAAGGCAGCCACATGTGAAACATAACTTTTAAATCCATAATCATCGGAGAACAGGACCGTATCTAGGAGCTGTCTCCATCAGGATAACAAAATAAAAGATAAGTACTTTTGATTGTTACCAGTAAAAGGGATTATTTTCACATGATTGTTGAGCTGTAAGAGCCAAAAGTGTCTAAATTTAACATATTCTATTATATTTTTGGCTATTTGCGTTTTAAATCCGTTGTTATAATTAAACCCATTGTTGTATATTAATTCGTAGTTCCTTATATCTTGAATTCGTTGTCGCAAATACTTCGCCGTAGTATTGTTTCGTAGTTGCTTTTGTCGTGATTCCTCAGGATTAATATCTTATTGTAGTACTATAATGCACTTTTGTTGTTAATACAGTAAGTCGTGGTTCAATTTTTGTTGTAACGGATGTGTTTAAAGTTTATGAAGTTGGAGATAAGGTTACGAGACATATTTTTTGTAATATCGTTATTTTATCTCTCGCCAAGAATCTCAAGTTTACCTAATTTTGTTGTAATATATGATTTTTAATATTGAGATAAATTTACGAGATTTATCTTCTGTAATATAGTTATTTTGTCTCTCGTAAAGGATCTCAAGTTTATCTAATTTGTGTAATATATGATTTTAGTATTGAGGTAAAAGTTGCGAGGCGTATCTTTTGTAATATATTTTTGGTTCTCGTACACGCCTTAAATTTGCTTTGCCGTTGAGCAAATTGTAATATAGAGTATCTTGTATTATCGTATATTTTGTAATATAGCTTCTTTTGTATATATTTCTGTCTGGTACTTTGCTATACAGTATCGTTGATGCTGTGATAGTCCTTTTTTTGTAATATAATATTTTTGTAATATAGTACTATTGTATATATGTAACTTTTGTCTTTTGTTTATCTTTATCTTTAATTTTCATTGATTACACTAAGTAATTAATGGCGCCCAAGCCTTGAACTCAACGCTCTTTTGCTCTCCGTATCTTTATTGTGCTAGCCAGGTGAAACCAGTGACGTTAACCACGTCGCTCGTAGGGTGGCCCACACTTGAACGACTTCGGCAATATTTTAACATCGAATAAAACCTTTCAAAACAACGCCACAGTAGTAAGCTACATCATTTAAAATACGAATTAATATTTTTTTCCCAGTTGCCTGAATCGATGTTCGATTACATTTTGTTGCCATTCCATATAATTTTCTTCTATTGCTGTCAACTTAATTGACCCACATATTCTCCCGACAAGACTAACTACACCGGTTTATTTAGATTTCTTACAAAATATTTTACCTGGTTCAATGCAAGTTATTAATGTAAGAGGACAATACTTTCAGCATGACGAAGCTCCTCCTCATTTTGGTATTGAAGTTGGAAGTCATTTGGATAATGAGTATCCAAACAGATGGATTGGACGGGGGTACCTCATTCTTGGCCGGCTAGATCACCAGATTTCAACCACGTCGGTTATTTGCTAAGGGGATATCTCAAACTGAAGTCTACAGTGTCGCACTATACTATGTGGTGGCCAAATTAGAGACAATCCTGCACAGATTAGAAAATCTATTGGCAATTTAAATAAACGTCAATATGAATATATGGAAGCTGGAGGTTCTCATTTTGAACATTTTTTAATTATTTGTAATATTTTTAAATAATTTATGTAACCATTTTGAATTATTTGGAGAATTAATGTAAACGAATAAAGCTGTTTATATTGAAATTCCCCCTTTTACCAAATTCAATCGATTCCAAAATCAAAAGTGCGACAAAAACTCTAATTACATGTTTATGTTTAGTGATGTATATTTTTATAATTGGCACCTGAATGTTAAAAATAATGTTACACTGTGTAATTACTTATAATACATTATCCCCTGTCATTAAAATACACGAATTCAAATGAAATATTCATTTACACGCTGATTGAATTTCCTATTCCAACCAGGAAAATGCAACCACTAAGGATCTATTAGAATTTATTTTATATTGTCACTACTCTTTGTGGTAATTTAAAGTAGAATCGCTGTCTGTTTTTAAATATACTGAATAGTGGTTTATGCAAAATAAGAATCGAAATAGGTGCAAATCTTGGATACTATATTAATATAAGGTGATACTATTGATGAAAGTGGTTACACTAATTAACATTAATTGAAATACTACTTTTTGAAATTATTTTATAACTATTAAAAATATATATATTTACGACAGAACAATTAAAATACGAATTGATATTTTTTTCCAGTTGCCTTAATCAATGTTCTATTACATTTTGTTGCCTTTCTATATAATTTACTTCATTTGCTGTCTTTCGCTTAATTCCATTTGTTGTTTCTAATCATTTCTTCCTTTAGTGTACGTCTAGAGCAAAATCCACATCTAGTTTTAATGTATTTTCATTTAGTGGAATCTTTCTTTCCTATAAATTCAACTCTCTGCTTTTGATCCTAATGTTTCTTCATTTTTTCATGTAAATATTGTAAGGCACATGTATATGTAATCATCTTATAGCCAAGTATTGTCAAGTTGACTCCAGCAGTACGCAAGCTACCGAACGGCTTACCTCAAGACGGTAAATCTGATCCGCTGTTTGTTCTCAAATAAAGGCCACGTTAATCTAAATAGCCTTTAGGGTAATCTGGGTATACTCAAATATCAAGTTGAAATTTCAACAAAATAAGTTGAAAGTTGAACATGGTAAGCCAAACATTTTAATGTACTGAGTCAAAATATTAATTCAACATGTCGAAGTTTCAACTTAAGCTATCATGTGTGACAGGAAGCCGGAGCAGGGATTTACAAGATAAAGCCAACAACAAAAATCCCGATAATCCTAGGATAATACGCCACAATATTTTAGACTGAAGTGGCCGCAAAACAATGGTGCCCACAGAAAATAATCAGGCAAATAATTGTCAACTAGTGGATTGTCAGCTAACTATAATTAGTTGGGGAATATGTAGCGTTTTATTACTAATTGATTTTATTATTAATTATTACAATTCAAAATGTGCCGCTTGATTATAGCTTATAGTAATAATAATTGTGAGATGGAATTGTTCTTGTAACACTCACACTCAAGATTTGACATAATAGTATAATTTCTCATTCCAGCAAGACTGAGTATAATGTAATTCGATTCGTATACGATAAAATTAATAATACTAAATGTAATTTACCTCAGCCTTATATAATTTAGCTCAGTCAAGTAAAGCTAGCCGAAGTAAGTCTCGCCCAGACAGTTCGGTTTAGAAGAGGCTATCCTCGAACAGACCGGCAAGGGCAAGACCAGATCGAGGTAGCCAGTAGCAATGCTAAAATTCTCAACTTTGTCATTTAGGTTTCCTCTCACCCTATTCACAAAATGTCATTTCAATATTGTGGAACTTAAATAATGCTGCTAAACTTTGTCTTTGTCATTTAATGTATAAATAAATTACATTGGTACATGCAGCAATGACGCAGTTTAATAATATACAGTAGGATCACTTCGTCTTATTTTTGTCCATGCCCTCCACTCTTGCCACCGACGCGTGGGCTACACTCAGTACGAAACATCATTTAGTTTTCGATTATAGCGCGCGAATAGAAAAAAGATCAATTGTTCAAAAGTTGCAAAATAAGATTACCTGTTGTGTTATTTGTTTTCGTATTCAAAAGATCAAAACGATTGGCAAAATGAGTAGTGCAAGTTATTTAAATTATTAAGGAATTCATTTAATAATACCTCCAGCTGCTTCCAGTGCAATTTTTTTTAGAAATCGTACAAATCTATTTAAATAAACCATTTGATTCATTACATTATTATTATGCGTGTAACAAACACTATGACAATATTCTTTAATGTTTGAAATTGTTTCGTGATTATGTGAATTTTGTGCTATGATTATATTACAACATAGGACATAACCAATAAATTTGACATTTGACGGTGTTCGCTACTCGATTTTAAAACTGGCGCCATTCCCTTCTGTGCGCGTGGTCTTTGCGCACTCGGTCTTGTCTGGAGCATAAAAAACGAAACCAAGTCCCATTTTCGCTACATAGAGTAGGTAGGGAGTGAGTATACTGTATATTTCTCTACTGTGTCAATGATAACGATACGGACAGCCTTTTATTCACGAGCAGAATTGAGTAGTTTTGTATTTCTTTCTAAGGCAAAATGCTTTATTATCTTCTCTTGGCGTCTCCTCTATTCTTCTGCGGACGATTTAAGAATTCTATTTCCCTTACGTCTCATTACTTTTCTGTTATAAACCTCTTCGAAATACACTCATTTGGGATGATACATTCTTCAACAAATTATGCTGTTATACATTTTCTGGTGTTGTATAATTACTGTTTCCAGTCTTCTTAAAATAATTGTCAGTCTCTGGGGTTTTACTGTCGAATTAAATCAAATGCTTTGTCAGACTTATTTTGGGTTATTTCAAATACGACATAGTTAGACCTGAGACAGTAAGAAAATAAAGGCAGTGGGTAAAGATCGGCCTTTTTTCCCTAATGATAGTCTTGAAAATTAAAAGTTTAGCAGATTAGAGTTCAAAAATACAACTTAACATACATATAAAATTTATTCGAAAAATGTTACAGTAAGTTACATAAAGAACTCCTTCAACAAAGCATATCTGTTGATTATTTGTGGTTTATGACGCATATTTTAGAGACTGTTCGGAGCTTTTAGAAGAACCGGGTATGGTACCTAGAAGGCCTCCTAATTTTTTAAACAAAACTGTTTCCAACAGATGCTAACGAGGTACGTCTAGTTACAAAAAGTTCGTTGGGAGGTAGAGGCAGTGAATGGACAGCTCATGAACTGGAGAGCTTTGGATAATGTAATGATAATGTAATATATAGATACCTTATATTGGAGACTACTTGAGAATGGTGCTTATCAACTTACAAGTGTTAAAAACGTCGAAGATGACGAATTCATCACCCAACATATGCTTCATCTAATTAAGGAGCCAAACCTCTTAAAGCAGGTGGTTGACGAAAATGGCTAGACAAGAAAAAAACATTGTGGACTAAATTAAGTGACTCTGAGCTTTGAAATTTCCCACGATTAACATGAAATGAGCACGATACTTAACTTTTGCAATATATCAGCTCAAGCAAAGCAAATCTTATACCCAAGAACACCTTAGCCAATCAGGTATGTACTCCCTTTACTTACACCGAGAAGTTGAGACGCTTATTCGGCTCCAGATAAGATCAAGACATACAAGCTCAAAATCAATGCCAAGTTGGTGCCAGAGTTGTCGGTAATGTGCACATGTCGCTTCTGTACCTTCGTACTTCGGTTGCTGGAGCCGTAATACAACTGAGGTTAAAACACCGAGTCTTGATTATGCCGATACCGTTTAAGGTGCTGGTACTGGATTTTTCTATTGAAGATTGAGACAAAGAAGCGACGAGGAATCATAATAATAAATATTTTTTAAATCAAGTCATTGTAATAAGTTTGTTTTGGTCTGATTTTTTTTCCGCAATAAAACGTATCATAAATCTTAGTTATACTATATTTTATATTTCACAGAGTAAAAAGGTTAAAAAAGTAATATTATAATGATAGGCCAATGGGCGAAAAACGACCGATCTGTACCCACCTCCTTTGCTTTACCATGTTGACTCCAATTAAATACCCTAAAGTTAACTTGTTGACTTTTTACGTTTTAGTAATATGTCGTTGACTAAGCACCTTGCTAAAGTCAATACAGACTAACTTAATGCTTCTCAATGTGCGTATCTGACATAGGATTAAAAAAAATTCCAGTGGGGCCCCATTAATTATTTAAAATTTAATACCACCTGAATTGATCGAAACAATAAAATTCTATTTATTGTACACTATAAATCAATAACGCATTAATCATTTGCTAATTGACAATGCACAGACAAAATAATTTATCTTGAGGATTAGACATCTCTAAATGTGTGAGTATTTAAGTCAACTGTGGTTATCGAAAGTATTTGAAAGATGAAATGTCCCTCTTTGTAAGATCCTGTTGATCCTTGTTAGTGGTATAAATGAGTTGTGGTATTTTCCGGTAGGTCTAATACATTTGTAGGAAAATTGTTGCACCATGCTTGATGAATACTAACTTTAGGGCGCTTGACATCATTTATAGGACAGATTGAGTAAAAGTTTTCCAAACTGCAATGAAATATCGCTGCCTAAGGAATCACTACTTCCACATCCAGATTATCCATCCAAGTCTCTTTAAAGGAAAACCTCTTGACTATAATTGCACTCTAGTATGTGAATATAATTGGTTATAGAAGTTTAATAATACTTGAGGCAGACGTCATAAAAAATTTTGAGGCGTTGGTTTTTAGTATATACTTCAAATATGAAGTTTCTGGAATCTCATTAGATTTTTTAAATTTTTTAATTTTTTAAAATAAAAAAAAAAAAAAATCCCTTATTTATATTTACCAGCTTGCTCTACTCATTTTCCCCTATTTACCTCTACTTGCCCCCCATCCCTTAAACGGAATTTTCTCAAAATATAATCTAGTTCCAGATGTCGTTATAATACAAACGTGTACCAAATTTCACGTGAATATCTCAATTTAATTTTAACAGCCCCGTTAATAATGGAGTGCCGGTGGCGGAGGGGTTGAAAAATGTTGTAAAAAATATGAGGCTCTGGCTTCTAATTTTTACAACAAATCCAAGTTTTTGTACTCTTACCAGCTTGCTTTACTTATTTTCCCTTCTTTGTCCCTATTTAAACTCTAATCCTTCAAAGGAACCATCTCAAAATATAATCCAGTTCCAGATGTCGTTATAATACATACGTTTACCAAATTTCAAATGAATATCTCAATTTTATTTTACCAACCCCTTTATATAATAGAGTGGGGGTGGCAGGGGAGATGGAAAATCTGGGGCCATCGCTTCTAGTATATAGACCGAATCTTAAGTTGCCAGCTTGCTTTACTCATTTTTCAAGTCCATATCTTAAACCGTTCCAGAGAAAACGTGCGGACAAAGAAAGTTACAGACACACAGACCGACCGACAGACAGAAATTTTTTTCGAAAAAAACAATAATTTTTTTACGATTACTATACTTCCAATCCACTAGGTGGTTGTGGAAGTAAAATAAATTTTCTGGATTCAGAAAAACTTTTAATTCTCCAAAAGGACACTATTCATTTGTCGAATCCGGATTTTTTTTAAAACTGCAGTAAAATTCGACTATTTTGTCTATTCAGGAAGTATCCTCAAATTTGCTAATAAAAGTCTAATTACGATTTCGGAACATATTAATTAATCTGAAGGGCGTTCTTGGCATTTGTATTTTGCATTTACCTGCACACAACCCGTTAAAACTATTTCGTATGAACTCGTTGTTTACGTCAACACAATGTTTTGGAAGGAGTCCTCTTCATCGCCTAGCCATTAGTTTCCTCTAACCCTTTAACCGTTTTATATCCCCTTATCTCTGGGTGACCAAAAATGGTAGGATGCGTTAGAAGACAATACTGGCTTTAGATGACGTAGACGTCAAGGAAATCGTAACAAAGGTCTTCATATCTACAAAGTAACTTTTAGAGTAATAAACAAATAAACAAGTTAACCGTTATACTCCTCGCCGATTTACTGCACTTTTTATATAATTGTTGCACATTCTATAGGACACTCTTCGCAGTTTCTTAAAAATTTTTAGTTACAAATCTCAAAAAAAAAAATATGTAATTTTTTACTTCCCTCGCATACCGAAGGGAAGTATTGTATTCGAGAAAAAATCACCCTCCGAGATTTTTTCGGATTCTGACGTTTCAGAATACGTAGATTCCGAAAATATAGGTTTTTCAATTCCGTCAGTCTGTCTGTCTGTCTGTCTGTCTGTCTGTCTGTCTGTCTGTCTGTCTGTTGGTGTATTTACTAAAAAACTACTTGACGGAGAGCAGTCAAATTTGGTAGGTAGTTAACCCTACTGTCAGCGAAAAACTGGTAGAATTTTCACTGAAAAATATACAGGGTGGACCGTCTAAACGGAATAAATAGTGAAAAAAATTTTTTTTTTACTCAAATTTAAAATTTCCACGTTTCATGACGCGCTAAACCTGTTTCAGGAAAAAAAATTTTTTGAAAATTTTTTTCAAACATTTTTGAAAAAATTTTTACCAAGTTGAAAAAAATTTTTTTTTGCTCAAATTTAAAATTTCCACGTTTCATGACGCGCTAAACCTATTTCAGAAAAAAAAAATTTTGAAAATTTTTTTCATTTTTGAAAAAATTTTTACCAAGATGAAAAAAATTTTTTTTTGCTCAAATTTAAAATTTCCACGTTTCATGACGCGCTAAACCTATTTCAGAAAAAAAAAATTTTTGAAAATTTTTTTCAAACATTTTTGAAAAAATATTTACCAAGATGAAAAAAATTTGTTTTTGCTCAAATTTAAAATTTCTACGTTTCATGACACGCTTAACCTAGTTCAGTAAAAAAAAAATTTTTTTTCACCAATATTTTTGAAAAAATTTTTACTACTAAAATGAATTTTTTTTTCTTTCTTCAAATTTAAAATTTTCACGTTCATGGCATTCTAAGCCTGATTAAAAAAAAAAGTTTTTTGAAATTTTATCACTAAGATAGAATTTTTCTTTCTTTGTTCAGATTTTAACTATCCACGTTTCCATGACATTCTAAAACTATTCAAACAAATTTAAAAATGTTTTTGAAGAATTTTTTAGAAAATTTGAAAACATTTTTAATCCATTTATGTATCACTACTATAGAACAGACGAAAAAATTTTTTTTGCTCAAATTTAAAATTTCCACGTTTCATGATATTCCAAACCAATTTCGGAAAAAAAAATTTGCAACATTTTGTTACCAGTTTGGAAAAAAATTTAACACCAGAATGCTCAAATTTAAATGACATTCTAAACCTAGGTATTTCAGAAAAAAAATTTTGAAAATTTTTTTCACCAACATTTTTCAAAAAGTTTTTACCACTAAAATAGATCGAATTTTTTTTTATTTGCTCAAATTTAAAATTTTCACGTTTCATAGCATTCTAAACCTATTTTAAAAATACATCTTTTTTAATTTTTAAACTTTTTTTAGCACTACTATAGAACAGAAGGAAACTTTCCTTTTTGCTCTAATTTAAAATTTCTACCTTTGACATCTTAAACCTATTTCAGAAGAAAAAAATCTGAAAATTATTTTACCATCTTTTGAAAAATTTTAAAAAAACGAAATTTTTTAACCACCACTATACTTCCACTCCATTACGTGAATGTTGGATTGAAAATGTGACAGATGGCAATAACATCTGGCATATGCACATACTTTTATTGAAAAATGTACAGGGTGGTCATCCCAAGAAATAATTCAGTCATGGTGGACATTTGTAAAGGTATTTGCGCAAGCCTGCCATATGTGGCACCTGCTATTTAGTATTGAACTTTTGCTGTTGGATGAGCAATCTGTATATTTTTTTGACCAAAACTTATCAAGTTTTCTTTGTAATAATAGCAATAACTCTACTCCGATTATTATTCTCAATGTCATTTCGTAATTATTATTTTTTTAGAGAGACTGCCATGAACGAGGGAAGTTCTGTGTAAATACCTTTACCGATTTTTTTTTATTTAAAAAAATTTATTTATCAATCGATTTTGCTCAAAGACAATAGGGTTCGTCCTCTAGCTAACACTAACTTCCTGTCCAAATTTCAATACAATTGGACTTTTCGTTCCTAAGTTATCGTGCTTACAAGAAACGTGACGGATGGACAGACAGACGGACGGACATTCTGAACGAATTCGATCACCAACACAGTGATATGAATTTTTTTCTCTACGTGCAATATTATCGGATTTAGAAATGTGGCCATCGAATGCAATATACTCTTCGTTTTGTATTTGCGAAGAGTATAAAAACCACATATTGGAAATAAATCGGTTTCTAACCTAATCGTCTGGGTTCTGTTTGTTGGTTAAACTCATGCTATGTAATAATCAATCTTCCGTGCCGTATTACTTAGTCAACAAGTCATAAATTAATCGTATCTTTCAAGACACGTGCTAATCGAGCACGTGCTAATATCATTTGTCGAGGAATAATAGAAAACATGCTTGAAAACAAAATGAAAGTATTATCCATATAGAAATTAATTTATTAGTCATTACAAAATATAGGAGAATAACAACAAATACAATAAACATTATAGAAAATAACATGTTCCTGTAAAGCAGGATTAAGTGTAACTTAAGATATTTATTTGTGTTTCCCTTGGTATAATAAATGATGATAACTGACACAACTAAGTTGTTTTTCTACAATACTAGTTATAGGGAGGAACTGCAGGATGTATTGTAACGATGAATTCCTTTTTGTTTATTAATTACCAGTTTTAATCAAAGGTTAGTACATACTAACAAGAGTAAACGGGATTCATCATTACGAACAAATCATCAACCGATATCCATGGGGATATCGGTAACTACGAAAATGCACAGACCTAGCAACCCACTAATATAAAAGCCGATGCACGAGCTCATTCTTTGATTCTCATATCGCCGAGAATAAATAAAGTTTCGTGACTGCTAACCTCAGATATTGTCGTGACATTGCATAAGTGTCACCAGCTTGGTAGTGAGAGACTCGGACTAGTGGGGTTCTCGAATCAAGCCTAGTCCGAGAGACGACGTACACTAGTACACTTCGTGACCTTCTGACCCAGTCTAAGCGTGCGAAAGCGCCGTCACCTCATAGGTGGTGAGAGGTTTTGTACTCAGAGCTGAGGGAGCTAATTAACTCTAGCCTGATCTGAGGAACGCTTGACAGGTGTGTTGGTCCAATTGTGTACGACGTTCACAGCCGCTACCATAAGCTGGAGAGTTTTTATGCGTTAAGCGTCAGTATCTGAGCCATAGACGTCACGGACTTATATTAATATTTTAACGCCGCGTATTTTTTCTGTCAAAGTGACAAGCGTCACGGCAACTGAATTTCATATCGACAGATGTCAATATTTTAACGCCGCGTGTTTTTGTTAAATAAACTTTGTTAAATCGAAATTATTCTCACTGACTTTTATTGAACCTTGGAATTACTCCACTGTTTGTTACCTGAGCACAATAGTTATAAACTATTGTAAAATTATGAAAGTAACGTTATAGTATAATTGACAATTGTATAATGCATAGGGTGTGTCACGACAACTTTAAACTATCTTTATTTCCACAACTATTAAGAATAGTGGGAGACCACCACTTCCGGTTATACCGTGGGTGATATTAGCGCCTTGTATTCCGAAGGACACGACAAACTTTATATGACAATGCCGCAAATAGTGCCTTCTGCTTCTTCTCTCATGGTGGGAGTGGTAAGGATCAGAAGGGACATTTCTACTTATCTTCGATTGATGCTATGCTGCTTCTCGTATCATGACTACCATTAATACGCTAATCTGATTTTTTCTTAGAGGTAACCTGTAGTAGTTTCTTTGTTCTAATCGATACTGAACAGACGTGAGAAAATATCTGAAACTCTTGATATCAGTTGCCAATTCGAAACACAAAATTGCACGAAGGTTAAACTTAAAGAGTAGGTAGTCAATGATAGGATTTTAATTCGTTTAATACCAATTTTTGTTGATTGAAAGCTTAATGTATTGTATTAGGTGGAAAAACTAAAAGTGCATTTGGCTGATTATATGTAATAAGTTAGATTAGCATACCACCCATGATAAGTGGATCACATCCAGAGGATTTTTATTCTTCACTTCCAAACCGACGAAGTTATTGTAACAATTGACTGACACAAAAATATTCAAATGAAGAATGTGTTAAATTTTGAATTGGTGTTGGAAGGATTTGACGTCCACGGTAATAAATGCAGTGGAAATTTCAAGTCTCTTGTGCTCAACTTTAAACGTACTTAGGCTATTGCATCATTCGTTATGGCGAAACACTTGCAGTTGCTTTAAAAAGTCAGATTTCAAGGTAGTTTCTAAAAACTATTTCTAAGGTCACATTTAATTCCAGTTTCTAGAATAGTAATTTACATTACAAGACAGAAAGACGTGATTTGAAGGTCAGCCGAAGCAGATTCTGTGAGTCCTGGAAGCTTAGGGAGATATTTAAAGCACTGTTTTTTACTCACGTAACGTACAATATTTTTTTTCGACTTCACTGTGATACAAAATGAATGTCTTATTACTTTTTTAATAAATTTTATAACAAATGCAATGGCAAACGATAATAACTAACTAATTAAAATATTTTTACGACTAATAAAAATTGAAGTTGTATAATAGTGTCGCTATTATACAACTTCAATTTTTATTATTTCTTAATAAATTTTCTAAGAAAGATGTAACTACAAACAATAATTAACTAGAGGTATAAATTATTTTGTAATATTTATGTTAAGTACACAGTTATGAACGTTAGATATTTGAAAAGAAGAATTTTCATCTATTTGACACTTATCCCAACAATTAACACGAGTTCGTTTCCATAGCAACAAGAAAGCAGTGCCACCTATACCTAAAATTCACGGCATTTCTTACCTTCATTGATCGGAAAAGAGAAAAACAGGGAACGGTAATAGTAATTTGCGTTACAACGTTACAAGACCGGAATAGTATAATGTGTATCTAGTAGTAAAAGCAATACATTCCCGGACGACGATGTAAATTGTTGGCCGAGGCGTCAGCCGAGGAAAAAACTTTCCCGGACTGTTTTTTAATGGTTGCTTAACAACGGGCTAAAAAATACTTTCCTGGACTGTTTTCTAATGGTTGCTTAGCAACGGACTAAAATACCAGAATAGAGTATTTTGGGATCTGAAATTGCGCCGAGGAAGTAGTCCTTCTGGACCGATTTCAGAAAAAGGCTTTTGCTGATCTTTGATGCCCACTTCCCGGTCTAGTCCGGGAAATGTTAATTTCTCTCCGAAAATTTCTCCAGAAGGGTGTATTTTCTGGTCGGTCAAAAAAAAGTATTTTCAAAGTTAAACGTTGTGGTTTCTAAAACGTTATTTTTCAAGAAGAGCTTAATTTCCTTTGTTGAAAACATAATCAAAGGCGTTCTTACGTCTTTTGCATAAGGAATCCCTGTTCCAAGTGCAAATCTGTTGTTCCTTCACTCTTACCGAGTTCTATGACAATAACAACTTCATTACATTATAATAATAGTAATAATAATAATAATTAGATTTATTTACATCAGAGATTGTAGGTTTACAAAATATTACAAATCAAGAAGCATTAATATAATTACATACACACACAAATCTACACTGTAAATAAATGTAAATACTCAAAAAGTGACTTAACACTTGTTTCGAGTTATAACTGATGTACAGTACAATTTATCACAACCATAAAACACAATAGTAAATCACAGCAATAATAAATCACAACAATAATAAATCACAACAAACAATAAATCTAAACAGAATTATATAATATGTAATAATAATGTATAAAGTATAAAGTATGAAGTATAAAGTATAATGTATAAAGCAGGTACGTGTCTTTTTTTTAATACACATAACGTACACAAATAGATTAAATATCTGTATACTGTACCACGCTTTCCTAAATCACACTTACACAACAGCTGTACAGAGCAACACAAACAAGGGCAAGTATCAGAAATCTTTTCTTTGGTTTTTAGTATTTTTACATTTTTAGTTGATAAATATTTTTTATGTCAATAATGTCATTTATTATATTCCTTGGACTTTCTATTATATGCTTCTTTAATAATTTTTTAAACGTGTTTATTTTGGTTATGTTTTGTAACTCGTTCGGTAATGAGTTATATACTGTTGGGGCTAAATAAGTATAAGACCTTTGTCCAACTGTTTTCGTCATAAATGGTACAATATGTTTATTTTTTTATCTAGTATTGTATACATGAGAGGGTAGAGTTCCTATATTTTGGGTAAGTTGGTATTTAACGCTTATGTTGTAATAATACAATTGCCTAATGTCAAACAATTTTGCCTCTGTGTACAATAGATCTGATGAATATATTGAACTCTTGCCTAGCATTATTTTTAAGAATCTTTTTTGTAGGGTTTCAAGAGGAGTTAAATGAGTTTTAACAACGCCACCCCAACCAAGTATGCAATAACGTAAATGACTTTCCACAAGTGAGTAATACAGTATTTTTAATTGAAAGAAATCCAGTATATTTTGTAGGTACTTAAATTTGTAGGTGATAGTTTGCAATTTCTTTATTATGTAGTTTATGTGGACGTCCCATCTTAGATGGGAGTCTAGGAAGGCACCTACGTATTTTATGTTTTTTTCAGGTAATACAGTACATAACGTTCCTCGTGTATTTATTTCAAGACATTGAAATGTTGGTTGGCTAGATTTATTGCAACTAAGCGGTAGGTAGTGCGTTTTATCAAAATTTGTTGTTAATAACCTGTTATCAAACTAATTTTCTATTAGACTTAGATCATCCTCGACTAGTATCCTAAAGCCTGTCCAAGAGTCTGCCTTATAAAAAATGGCAGTATCATCAGCGAAACCCACAATTTCTCCCCTGCTCCCTAATGAAGACAACCCATCTATGTAAATCGAAAACAGAATAGGTCCCAAAACTGTACTTTGCGGGACTCCGTACTATACTATCATTGACTCACTTAATTCATTATGGGATCTACTGGAAATATAACTGTTGAATAGTTTTAGTGTAACATCTCTAACTCCAATGTCTTCCAGTGTTTGTATCAATAATTCATGGTTAACCGTATCGAACGCCTTCGATAAATCTAGAAATATACACAAGCCGGGCTTACTTTTATCCAGAGCGGAGTAAATCTTACTAGTCAGTGATAATGCATCTTGTG
This sequence comes from Stenurella melanura, assembly GCA_963583905.1. Lineage (NCBI taxonomy): Eukaryota > Metazoa > Arthropoda > Insecta > Coleoptera > Cerambycidae > Stenurella > Stenurella melanura. The sequence continues at coordinate 20,918,793 of OY757316.1, forward strand.
TGGATACGTTCTTTTTAAATCCGAATTGATTGTCCGAGAGTGGTTTATACTTATATATGTATGCCGTTAATCTTTTTTTTATTACTTTTTCAAATAATTTCGATAGGTGTGTTATGAGTTATATTGGCCTATAGTTTGACACTATTTCTTTGTTTCCTTTCTTATATACAGGAATTATTACAGACTCTTTAAATACCCAGGGCCATATGCCAAGTGTCATGGATGTATTGAAGATATATTCTAGCGGTTTTAGGATATATTCTGAAACTAATTTTAATACTTCAGCTTTTATGTTGTCTAGACCAGGGGATTTTTTATTTTTTAGTTCATTTATTAGTTGTTTTAGTTCAAATGTGTCTGTAGGTGAAAGTACCATAGAGTTTTGGTCTGAGTTTTTTATAATTTTGAAGTTAGGATCTTTAGTTTATTTTATTTGCAAGATTTTCTCCCATTTTGGTAAACGTTTTGTTAAATTCATTTGCCATTTCTTTTGAATTTGTGATTAGTTCACCATTTTCATTCTTTATTGAACTAAATGCGTTGTTTTTGCGTTTGTTTTGCTAATTTCCCGGACCATTTTCCAAAGTCTCTTTGAACTTGACTTGTTTTTGTTTATTTCGATTTGTAATATTCATATTTAGTTTTGCTAATTAGATTTGTAAGCCTATTTTTGTAGGTTCTGTATTCTGATTTTAAATAGTCATTATTAGGATTTTTTTGTACTGTTTTATACATTTCGTTTTTTTTATGTATGGATTTTATTAGCCCACTTGTGTTAATTTTGTATTTTTCCTTTCAATTTTTATGAGATTAGTTGAATCATTTAGTGCTTTTGTAACAATACTAACAAAATTTTTTGTTGCAGTATCAACATCATGCTGTATATACACAGATTCCCAAGACTCTCTACTTAGAGTTTTCTGAAACTTACCATAATCTACATTCCTCATATATCCTTCCCTATCATTCACATCTCTTTATTACAGTGCAATATAATTTGTAACATTGTAGTAATGTGATCTGTGATATCATTTTGTAATATTATTGGTAGTATTTTTTCATTTACATTATGTCTGGATCTAATAAAAATATGGTCTATACAAGATATTTGATTTCCCTGTACCCTAGTGTAATTACATTGCATGAAACAACCTGTATATTTTAGATTCTACTATTAATTCTAATGTTATTCTATGTATCTAGGCATGATCTAAACCATTTTTATTATCTATGGCAGACACAGATGTTCCAAAAATTAAGAATATGTTAAATAGATATCAGCTTAGTCAAATTGCAGGAAAACATGTATTTTCAGAATTATGGGATTGGAATAAATAAAAACAGAACCCAAAGTAATTATACAGGATTTGCAACAAACACCAGTAAACTTAACATTTGAAGAATATGCTAAAGAGTTTTTCTTTCTGTATGGAAACCCCAAGTTGTGTTATTTTCTTACAGCGACAGTGTAGTACTGGTTTTGAGCTATTTACTGTTATATCAATATAGAAAATTTAGAGTGCTATCAAGATATTTACAAAAAATATATTTGCAGATTATTTTGTCAATTTTTGCAAGATAGAAAGAAGATATATACGTCGAAAAATGTGGAGCGTTATTTGGTACCCTAAAACCTACCAAATGTAGTAGGTATTCATCCGTGACTATTTTAGGGTGACCAGACACTATCCTTAATCTTTATTACATTAGGCAATGAGAACGACTATTATGTTGAAATCTTGAAACAATCTGATTCATTTGTATTATTTAACCTCAGAATGCATGCTAAAGTGGCCGACATGCCTATTAATAACACCTTGCATATGAGACAAATCATATTTAAATGTCCAGTGTCGCATCTCACAAATGTCTGTAATTTTATTCAGATAAATCCTACATTAAACTAATGATTGATGGCTTGCTTATATCTAATCAGAGTTCCTAGAAAAATTACGTCGAATCTATTTATCGATTTCAGGATGTTGCTAAAACACCTACTTATACAACAATGGAAGCTAAAAGAGGATAATTTTTGGTAAATTATATGATTTTTTATATCTTTGAAAATAATATAAATGGATTATTCTGTTGATGTTTTGTTTATAATGCCATCGTTTATCGAGCTCTAAGGTCATCCGACATCTTTATAAACGAAACGTGTGATTTTCTGTGGCATTTTTTGAACGTACTTGGATAGTAGTTCCAATATTTGATACCATGAACACTTTTTAATGATAATGAATTCATTCCCCAACAGAATCCTCCAGTTGCAGGACAATTTTACAAAATAAAACTAAAATATATAAATGCAAAGTATACAATATGAAATATAAAATATAAAAAATAAAACTATAAAAAAAACTGTATAAAAAGTATAAAAGAAACAGTATAAAATATAAGATTATAAGATATAAAAGTGTAAAATAATTATTTCATTTAGAGTAGCTTAATATTACGGTTATGTATTTGAATGTATGTTACAATCTAGTTCGAACACATAGTTTTATGGTCTTGGAGTAATTATTTAAAGAAAGACTAAACAAACATGTCACAATGGTCACCAATAGAGTTATATATTTCCATCATGGAATAAATGGGTGATTTAGCAAGGATATTTGTTCTTTTAGATAGTAGGTAGTGCAAAAGTAAAGGTTTGACGAGAGCCTACGCGTGGATTTCTAAAATTAATTTGAGATAGGAGTTCTGGACAATCTATTGTATTATTGATCAGGTTGTAAATAAACATTAAATTTGACATAATTCTTCTGTTTTCTAATGAATCCAAGTTAAACCGAGTTACCATTAAATAGTTTGGATGTCCCTGTTCGGGGTATTGGTGATCTATGTTAAAACATAAGTATTTAAGAAATTTCCGTTGAACAGATTCTAATGATGGTGAATATTTCTCATAAATTATTTTGCATATAAAAAAGCGCTAGAAAAACTGAAGATTTATTTGGGGTACCCATATAGCAAATATCGACACCTACTTCCTTGAAACAATTAGCAACTGATAATATTCCCTCTTTAAATGCCTCTTCGAAAAATTATAACCGCGTCTCTAAATTGTCAGTATATTATCAGAACATGCGTGGAGTAAATAGCAAAACCACTCGACTATTTAATGCTGCCAATTCCAGCGAATATTCTGTCATTGCGGTCACAGAAAGCTGGTTAGAATCAGGAGTAAATAGCTCAGAGTTATTCGATCTTAATAAGTATTGTATATATAGATGTGATCGCGATTTTATTAATACCAAATATACACGAGGCGGGGGGGTCATGCTTGCTATTGACGCCTCTCTCTGTTCTGCTGACCTAAAATTAAAAGCAACCACACTTTTCAGAGAATTACCCTTTATTGACATTCTTGGAGTTCAAATTAAAATAGATTTTTATTGCTATTATATAATTGTAACTTATATACCTCCCAATACAACCCTTGAATGTTATGACTCGGTATTTGAAATTATTGCTTCACTGGAATTTATTCGTAATAACAATATTCTATTTCTAGGTGACTTTAATTTTAATGAATATTCCAGTTACTTACTCTCGCTAAAGCCTACAAGTCGTCTTATTTCTCTAATCAACTTTAGTAATTTTCTAAATTTAGAACAATACAATTATATAAAAAACAAAAACGACAGCATTTTAGACTTAGTTCTATCAAATATGAACTGTGTAGTAGACAAAGCTCCCGACATATTAGTTCATGAAGATATTCATCATCCAGCACTCCTGATACTATTTAATGTACATGAAAAACATAAAAATAACAAGAACACCGTTAATCTGACTTACTATAACTACCGCAAAGCCAATCTGATTGACCTCTATCAAACTTAGCAGATATTGATTGGTATTTTCTATTCAATATTTCTGATGTAAATTATGCCTTTGAACAGTTTTATGAAAAAATATATGCCGTTCTTGAGTCAACTGTTCCAAAAACTGTAATCAAAGGCAAGAGCTACCCTCCCTGGTACAATTCTAATATAATTAAAAGTATTAAACTGAAGTATAGAGCATGGAGCGATTACAAAAACCTTGATGATCCTCTTGCACTCGAGGAGTTTAAATTATTAAGAACTTATGTCAAAAATCAGGTTGTTAAGTTTACTAAATTTTCGAACACCTAGACCAGGTTTCAGACAAAACACTTTATTCTATCTGCCGACCCCCAGAACTAACGTACAGAAATTTTCGCCATTGTACAAAATGTGTGAGAACCATAATAGTCTTCAAGGCCAGTTTGATTTATTCCACTGCAATGCAGCTGAGATAAAGAGATTAACTGTATAAATTAAAACACGTTACCATATTTCTATTTACTTATATTCTTTTAATATTTTTTAATATATTTTATATGTACTTATCATCTCCTGCCCTGTAATTGGAATGCTCTGTTGGGCAGTGTATTGTTAAATAAAATAAAAATAAAAATAAATAAATAGGATTCCATATTGCTGAACCATACTCCAATTTCGAACGCACAAAACATAAATATAATGTTTTTAGTGCTTCTATATTAGTAAAATCTTTTGAATTTCTTATAATAAAACCGAGTGTTTTTAAAGCCGACTCAGTAATCGAGTTAATGTGTCCTGTGAATTCCAATCTCGAGTCGAACAGTATACACAAATCTTTAATACTTTCACAACGAGTTAAAGAGATGTCGTTGAAATTATATGAATATTCAACCAGATTTGCATTTCGTGTATAAGTCGTAACTTTACATTTAGATACATTCATTGATAATTTATTCACTAGGCACCAATTCTCAACGGCATTTAATTGTTCTTGTAATCTTGCACAATCCTCTATGGTAGTGATTTCACTAAATAATTTCAGATCATCCACAAAGAAAAATTTGTTGCAATTCAGTCCATCACATAAGTCATTAATAGATACCGAAAATAAGAGTGGACCCAAATTTGAACCTTGAGGCACGTCGGATGTTGCGACATATGTATTTCATTTAAAATTATTGTACTGAACATATTGCAACCGGCTTTGTAAGTAAGACTCAAACAATTTAACAACTGTATCACTAAAGCCAAAATTGCCAAGTTTATTAATTATGGTCGATGCGGTCAAAAGCCTTCGAAAAGTCAGTGTACGCTACGTCCACCTGCCCTCGTTTGTCTAGTGTATTGGAAATAAATTGAGTTAGACACGCTAAGTTAGATATCGTAGAGCGTTTTTCCATAAAGCCATGTTCAGATACAGAAATTAAATTTTTTACAGCTGGATATATTACATTATACACCGACACCTCGAAAACCTTTGCAAAATTTGATAAAATAGAAATACCTGTGTGGTTAAGCACATCACTTATGTCATCATTTTTATGTACCGGACAAACTCTTGCCAGTTTCCAGCATTCAGGAAATATTGATGTCTTTAGCGATAAATTAAATACGATCAACAGCGGAGTAAAAAGCACATTAGAACAGTCCTTTATCAGGAAGCTAGGAATTTGGTCAGTACCGGGCGTTATTTTATTTTTTAACTTTTTCATGGCTTCCGATATATCAGATACTGACTTTTATAAATGTTATGCTTTAACAGTGGCAAATTAATATATCAACAAATTCGTCAAAAAAATTGAACTGCCATTAAAAAAGCGGTTACTAAAAATTGTGAAATAAAACACCATCGCCCATATAACTGAACCTTACTTCCTACTATCGATATTAGAGAGTTGTTGAGCATTCAAAATAACGTAACGTTATGAAGATACGATAACTTTATTTCAATACGTATTTGCAAATAAAGTGTTTTCAAAAAGAGAGTTGTTGAACAGTATTGACTTAATCAGCAATCGTTAATCGTTATCGTTGACAGCCTAACCTAACCCTACTTTTGTATTTTCATTGTTTGGATTATTGCATATTTATATAGTGAATATTACACCTATATATTATATAATACAATATGGATAATGCTATTCAGATTGTTATCAAGCATAGGGGTCGATAACAGAACGATGTACCGCGCGCATTTAAAAAACCCTAAAGTCATTCGAAAGAATATGTTTTGTTGTACTTATAATCCAAAAATTAAGACTGTGCTATTATTATTACTTAAGATATAGCGAATTGAATTCCAAAATTTGGAGGTGATTGATCTATGGGAAATATACCCTCTACTTTGATCGCAAGACATATGTTTCCAACAAAGGTAATTGCAATAAAATGTTAACTGGATTAATATATCATTATATAAGAAAATATAAGCAACATGAATTATCATTCTAACTACTCTCGGCAAAGATATGAATAAATCTGTGGATCAACTGTACAAAGTTTACTAAGCCATCTTCTGACACTTTCTCTCTTTGATAAAATTTTTATGAATTTTGTGATTAGTTCCACGTTAAAGCTGAGACATTTCCCTACATTTTATGTTATTTTAATTTTTTTAGGGGCTCTGAATAGTAAGAATTATCGATCGATGAGCCCGGTCGTACGAAATTCCTGGAGAATTCTCATTTTTCGCGCATTTCGAAGCGGCTTAAAACTATAAGTGGAAAACTCAATTTATCTTCTAAACGGCTTAAGTAAGATAAAAATTTGTAAAGACCTTTTTTGTAGAGAAAATGACGAGCTACTTTTGTTGGGAACTTTTTTCTCTATATTGTCATTATTTTGGCCTAGAGCAAAAAAACCGAAAATCAAAAATTGCTTTAAAATATTTTGAAAATATCTATGCTGTTACGGCTGCTTGTGGTACTTAATGCTTTTAAGCTCTCTTCTTGAGCTTGAATTCGAAGTCCTTTTTACCAACAAATGCGGATCTGAAATTACTATTGAATTCTTTAAAGATTAAAAATACGTGTTAGCGATGTGTTAGTAAACACGTCATGGACATAATATTTTATAACTAATTAAATATTATTGCCTATAAAATCAATGTCTTAACAATATATTGCAATTTTATGCTCTTTTGTGACGTTTGAATTACACGTAGTTTTAGATATAATTTTTATGCCAGTTTCATGATGCATTATTTGATTAACTATGATAATTTATAACCCCATTGATATCAGACATTGCTTTGGATCAATACTGAATGATTTATATAAATTCATCAATGGTATACCTGGATAAGTGTAGGTAAAATTGCCCCAGAACATTTTGAATCAAATTGGGTGTCAGTAGTAACCCCTGTTCCTTAATAAATATATTTTTTTTAATTTTGATTTTTGATCTCTGCATGTTTTGCGTTAATTGTAATGAAAACATTGATATATATTATCAATCATTTAAAATTTTCCAGTTTTCACAATAATATCAAAATAAGTAACCTCAAAGACCCCTTTTTGTACATATTACATGATTCTCTAAACTGCAATAAAAAAATGAAAATGCCGCCACGTCGGATTTTCCAGTTTTCACATCTAATTTGTAATCAGTGATCTCGAAATCCCCCATGGAGTCTATTTTGAACCATTCAGATAAATAATTGAGCATCTAGAAACACCTGAGAATACCTATTGGGACAGAAAATACAATGTTCCAGGCTTTCTATATGTATTAAAGACAAAATGGAAAACTGTGTCAAAATTCCGCACAAAGGGATCGAGAGGGAGTTATATGACTAGTATTTAAAAACAGGAAACTTGAATTTATCTTAAAAAACCGCTGCCTGAGGAATCACTACATCCACATTCAAATTTCCCATTCAATGCTTCTTAAAAGAAAACATCTTGACTATACATATTTGCGCTCTACTCCGTGGAAATAATTGGTTACCCCTTCAATGGAATTATCTCAATCAGATGTCATTACAATACATACGTGTACCTACCAAACAAGTGAACATCTCAATTTTAATTTATCAACTCTTTTAATAATGAAGTGGAGGTGGAGGGGAAAATATTATTAAAAAATCTGAAGCCTGGTCTTCTAGTATATACACCAAATGCCAAGTTCTTATACTATCAGCTTGCTTTACTTATTTTGCCTTATTTACCCCTATTTAACCCCCAACCCTTCAACGGAATCATCTCAAAATATGATCTAGTTCCTGATGTTGTTATAATACATACGTGTACCAAATTTCAAGTGAATATCTCAATTTAATTTTATCAACCCCTTTAATAACGGAGTAGGGGTGATGGGGGATTGAGAAATATTATAAATAATCTGAGACGTTGGCTTCTAGTACACACACCAAACTTCAAGTTTCTGTACTGTTACCAGCTTGCTATACTTATTTTCCCCTATTTACCCATATTTAACCCCCAACCCTTCAACGGAATCATCTCAAAATATACACCAGTTCCAGATGGCGTTATACATAGGTGTACCAAATTTCAAATGAATATCTCCATTTTATTGTATCGGCCCCTTTAATAATGGAGTAGGGTTGGTGGGGGGTTGAAAAATTTTGGGGCCTTGGCTTGTAGTACATACATCAAATTTCAAGTTTCTGTACTCTTACCAGCTTGCTTTATATATTTCTCCTTATTTAACCCTATTTAACCCCCAACCCTTCACCGGATATCTTTAAAAACAATCCAGTTCCAGATCTCGTTATAATATATGCGTGTACAAAATTTCAAGTCAATATCTTAAACCCTTCCGGAGAAAACGTGCGGACAAAAAAAAAAAAAAAGTTACAGACAGACCGACAGACAGACCGAAAATTTTTTTTTCGCTCAAATTTAAAATGTCGACATTTCATGACGTTCTAAACCTATTTCAAGAAGAAAAAATTCTTAAAATTTTTTTGCGATTACTATACTTCCAATCCACTACGTGCATGTGGAAGTAAAATTGTAGAAATGGTACAGTTTTTATCAATTTCATCGGAAATCTCTTTATGTTCCGACTTCATATATGTACTATTTCTACATACATTCATTTTCATATTTGAAAATATGATAAATACATTCTTAGAGCTGTGTATTTATCATACACAGCAAAAAAGATTTTTCAAAGAAAGCCATGAAAAAGGAAAAAGAATAGATTTCCGAAACATCGGCGAAATATTTAATTTCAAGTTTTTATACTTATTTGTGTTGTTTATTTAAAAAAAGTAACCTTTAACTGATCCTTTGACGTAAAAGTCACAGGCGTAGAGGTTATTTATCAGTAACATACTGGTTAATTGTGATATTTTGTAGATTCCCCGAGCACCGCTTAAAAAGAAAACATACATGTGGCAGGAAGTCCCAAAGAATTGAAGAAGGAAAAAATGATAATACAATAGCCACATATTTCTCGTTTCAGCTTTGTTGAGCTTAATTTCATTAATTTGTTCAAAAGTTACAAAAAAATTTGTGTGGCACATCCGAGACCGCGCACGCTTCTCGAACCGATTTCTGTGTCACCACGTTCCATTCTCGTGATTAAACAAAAAAATTTGGAGCCTAAATTTTTGATCGTACAAAAAAACTTCGTATAGTTTATTGATACATATATTTTTATTTTTCGAGTTATTGGCCAAGAACCGAATTTCGGCCAATATTTTCGGTTTTTTAGGGGTCGCCGGCACGTTACAGCTGTAAACTGTTTTATCGTATTCTACACCAACAAAAATACTTATTTTGAAAAATTCAGCCATATGACATTTAGTGACCGGTTTTAATCAATTTCTGTCTCTGACAATTGAGATCTTAATAATCAAACAGTATACATTTCCTACTTTCATCTTAATAAATATCTCATTCGATCAGTACACATAAGCAATCAAATCCCTAATGTAATAAATTGATATTACACTAATCAATCGTAATGATTTCGCTAGCCACTTGGTAAGCAAAATTGTTTTCACGATTGTTTCATAAACCCGTCTCATTGCACCGGGGGACTTTTTTACACAGAATAAATAATCATTCTGTGTAATTATTGTAAAATAATTGTTATAAGTCAATTAATTAACATGTGAAAGTTTGGAGGCAAACTACATTGTAATTACCACAGCTATTGCTACTGGGCATTTATCGCAATGAAGGAAAATTAAAGGGCTCTGTTAAAACATGCCGAAATGAGATTAATGTGGAGCATGACGTTTTATGTTATTTTGTAGCGTATGCATTATTGTTTTTCCTAATTTACTGGCGACGTGAATCAAAGAAAGTTACTGATTTACTGCGGGGTAATTACCAGAGATCGGAAGGTAGGATTACATTCCTGAGACGACTTTTACGTAAAAATATTATAAGTTTAACATATCTGAAACCAATCCCAAACATTATAAAGGCGAAAAATTAGTAAAAGTTTCATTTTGGTCTTATTCAATTTAATGCTTTAAAAAGTGCCACGGTGGGTACTAGTTTTGTAAAATCATTTAAAACAATTCTTTACTTTAAAAGTGAATTATTTTTTGTTTGCTTATAATTGTAATGAAACATGTATTCTTTTTAGGATTTTGCAAACAGCAGAGAAAAAACTGTTTATGAGAACTAAAAGAAAAACTATCTTTAAAATTATTCACTTGAAATCTTTGCATTCTTTCGACAACCTGAATTCTGGTTATGGCAATTAAAATCCTAAAATGAATTTGTCTTTCTTATTTGACAATTATTATGTGGAAACTAGTGTTAGAATTAAAATTATCAAATAAGAATTGTCAAATAAGAAAGACAAGTTCATTTTAGAATTTTAATTGCTAGCATAACCAGAATTCAGTTTATCGAAGGAATGTGGAGATTGTAAATTAATAATTTGAAAGATAGTTTCTCTTTTAGTTCTCATAGATAGTTTTTTTCTGTGCTGTTTGCAAAATCCTATAAAAAATACTTTACTTTAAAACAACGTTTTTACATAAGTTAAAATAACGGACTAAACCTACAGTTACCTGAGTACGCCTGGAGAATATTATAAATAAATTAGCAACATTACAAATTTGCACCCAATTTTGTCTTCCCTAAAATTTGTTTACAATCTGAAATTAAATTGGGGCATGGCGTGTCATCTCCTAACTTTACTCCAACGTACACAAATATCTTCTTGCATTTAAATTTAGCACTTTCCGTATAAATTCAATATCGGCTTTATACTTAACTGACTTTCGCTTTATTGCTTTGTTTTACATATTTCATTATATGTAAATAAAATAATTGATCGTTGTTAAAATCCCCACATTTATATATACGTATATTATGTGTATACCACGTGGGTGCATTATTCTAAAACATTTGAAGACGGTAAGGTAGGCGAGAAAAGTGATATGAGAATTTTTCCTAGTGATGAAAAATTAATTTATAAACGAAATTAATTATTTAAAAAATAATCAGCTTGATATTTAATAATCATGGCTTAAAAGTAAACAGCTTGCAAGTTCAAAAAGTCTGCCGCTGGACCTCCAGTAACTGGGATGTATACCTGCCTCTGGACCTTCACTAACCGGCATGCATGACCATGTCAAATTCAAAGGCTAGCCTTGTAATTACAGAAGCTATCAGGACAACTCCAGCGATAGCAATGGAGCCCATTTTGAACTCACTCCCTTGCATATCGAGGTGAAACTGGAAGCCAAGAGAGGAGCAAATAGGTTTTTCAAAAATGGAATGTGGAACGAGACGGGCCGGGGGTGGGAGCATGCAAAAGCCCTGGGTCTACCGGTAAGAGACCGGGTCATCATTCAATCAGAAATTGACCCGTCTGCAGGTTCACTATTCCATACTCAGTTGTGTTTCTCAGTCAAGAGGACTGGGAAGGCGATATAGATAGTCTTGGAGGTCTCGAATGGACTGCTCTAAGACACAGGAGGGAACTGGTGCTGACATACATGGATACAAACCAAGGGCTCGTATATCGGTGCCACTTGGAAAATATCCTAGTGTATTCCAAGCAGAAGTATGTCATATTGGTGTGTGCAAGCGAGAGTCTTAGGAGAGGTTTCGTCAACAAACATATTTACATATGCATCGACTGAAAGGTAGCCTTTAGGGCTCTTGCGTCACAAAGTGACCTCAAGGCTGATTTTAAACTGTCGGAATTTTTTAACAGAACTATGTGAACACAAGTCTGATAAACTCATATGGGTATGACGACATAGAGGTGTGGAAGGCAGATTAGTTGGTGGTAGAAGGAGCATCAACTCCTTCCCCTGGCCCTGAACTAGCCTTCGGTCTGCCAAGGAGTCGGACTCAATCAGAGTTACGAGACTGAGCCATGGCACGATTCAACAAGTATTGAACTCAGGCCCCTTTTCATTTCTACTAAAATTATTCATTTTCTTTAATTTTTACTCAAAGAGATTTCCGCAACGCTTTATTTTGTATCTGTCTGACAGCTGACATTGTTTTATTACATTCAATGGCTACTATGATTTTTCCAATGTTATTAGGTTACCAGATTTACACAGAAATGTGCCATTTTAGTTTCCAAAGCCCACTAATCTATTATCTATTAGCTGCATGTTTCTAAAAGCTTGGTTGCATTGTATTTTGGCTGAAATCTCAAATATTTCTGAGCGGATTTTCAAAATTTTGGTATCATTAGATTCGTATGAAAATGAGGTATTTAAAAATGTTGGTGAACGATTAAATTCCCATTTAAAAAAACCGAGTCAATGGGTAAAAATCACATTTAAAAATTTTAAACGCCTCTAGAGAATTAAGTAATGCAATCATATTGCTCTTTTTATTTTTATAGTAACGTAGCACACAAACTGAAATATATTTTGGGCACCACAGCACTCTGGATTCAGAAATAGATTTTTTAATAAAATTTTTAATGTTTATCAAAAAGTGACCAAAATGGATGTATTGTATTCAAAATTTCCTCTAGATTCCAAAAATGTAAAAATATATAGGGTGTTCCATTTAAAAATGGAAAGTTGTGGGCATTTCCGGTCAAACCGGATGTGCACCAAACTTGATTTTTTATTGAAAAGATGGCATTTTAGTCGTATAATAAGGCCTCCAAATTTCAATTTTCTATTCCAAATATTTTAGGAAATATCGGGGCGAGCGCAATTCGTGACTCACCCGGTATAGCAGTTAGTGTTTGAAGATTAAATATAAAACTATTAAAATTGGATCTTTACTTTGTTTCTTTCACACACAACGAGCTACCAATATTTTACCTGAGGTTAATAAAGAAGATTTCAAATTATATGGATATTACATGATAATTGGCACATCTCTAGCGGCCATTCTGTATGACCAATATGGCCCAATTTCAATAAGGAAAATTTCCTTTAATATATTTAGCAAGAAAATACAAGTTTTGAGTCTATCGAAACTTACAGTGTTTAAAGAAACGGCCTACACACATCCATCCTCACAGAAATAGTTTTTATTCGATATTTCGTTTCAGACGTTTATGAAATGAATTTCTATACAACATTTTCTTTCCACCATGACCTTTAAAAAATTGTCTCCTGTTCTAATATAAACTTAATCGATTAAATCAAGTGAGTATAGAAGCACGCAATTTAATATAATTTTATGAGTTCTAGGAGGATAAAAAGTGGATTTTTTTGTTCTTTCCATAAAACACTATTACCGACTTGTTAATATAAGTAGGTCATAACCATAAAACATAATATCAATAAATGAAAAGAAAACAAAAAAAATAATCACGTACAATTAATTACTACAAATAATGGTATTGTCATGATATCTGTTATAACAGTTTAATTTACTGTCGTCACTGTGATATTGCATAAATACTTTCAGGAAACACGGGTTTTTACACGCAGCTTCGGTCTCATTAAAAAATGTTCAAGGGTTTTTAATTTATAATTTTTCTCAATAATGATATATAATTGAAGCTATCAGAATGTGAAATGCGAAAACCACAGTCATACCAGTAATTATAGGAGCCCTTGAAACTGTTAAGAAGAGCCAGCCAGAGTCTGCCACAACTGCGCGGTCAACCGAGCGTGCAGGGAGTGCAAAAGCTCCTACTACTGGTAACGGCGCATATTTTGAGAATAATATTGGAGTAGAAGTCCTTGTGATTCCCTATTGAGATCTCGACTCTGAGCTGTTGAAGCAGGCTTTACCAATGTCGCCGAAAGTGCTCAAAGACCTGGAACGGTCTCCAACGGAGCTGAGTTCCGTAGTGTAACCAAGGGTTTGGTGAAAATTTCCCTTTACAGCGGAATGCGTTAAGTTAATAACAACAATATTAGTAGGTAATAAATTCCTGGGTATACCAGAGTGCTATTCTAAAGGATTTTGTCCAAGTTACATGCAGAGTTTGTAATTCCCATCTTGATAGTTTATATGCATACCCTTAGCATATTTATTGTCTAGTTCATGCAGTGTCATCCTATATTACCGGATACAATGCAGATCTTAAGGTAATCTACCACTAGCCTCTCGACAGGCTTATGGCGTTGGTCAAGGTCTGGTCGTGTGGTACGTGTCCCAAGAACTCAAGTGATTTGTAAAGAACAAGTGTAAAATATGAGAAGGAAAAACTACTTTGTTTTCTACCACTAAAATTTATTGTAACATACACGTTACTGCAGTTTCGGTACTTTAACGTACCATTTTCAAACGTTGATTCAAATGAATGAATTTACAAAGGGTTGTGTTAATTTATACTAAGTACCTAATTACATTATTCTGGGTATTAATTTATCAGATATTAGAAAGCAATAAATATTAAGAGATTTGAATAAGTAATAAATTATGTAAATAAGTTTATAAGGGATTATTTTAATGCATTAAACAGATATTAGAAAGCAATAAATATTAAGAATTTTGAATAAGTAATAAATTATGTAAATAAGTTTATAGGGGATTATTTTAATGCATTAAACAGGGTGGATTGATATAGGTCCAACTGGTCATTTAGAAGTTTATTTTCGGGATTTTTGTTATATTTGTTAATTTCTATTGATTCTAGTAAATTGAATTTAAAACCTTTATCTTTCACATGTAATATCTTTAGGTCGTTTACATCCGGAAATTTGTGATTTGTTTCTAAAATATGATTTGCAAAGTTTGAATCTGTTTTTTGGAAATTAAAACACCGTAAATGTTCTTTATATCTAATTTTGAATGAACGACCAGTTTGACCTATATACAAGGCATTACAATTTTTTTTTTTTTTTTTTTTAGGGGATCGGTTTTATCCTTAGCATTGTACAAAATATTGGATAATTTGAAAGCTGGTCTAAAACTAACTTTCAGGTTATGAGTTGACAAAATGTTACCAATTCTCTCAGATATGTCACCGTAGTATGTTAGGGATACGTATTTTTTACTGTTACTACTTTTAATATGTGGGTATATACTGGAACAAGCTAATTTAACACAAAGAAAATGCACCCATAAGACCAGTAGTTTCGTATATTAATAGCCCTACAGAAAAACTAGGTAAAAAAGTCAATTCAATTTTTAAAAATCTCACTAAATTCAAAGCACAACACGCGGTTAGAAACTCTATCGAACTCACGGAATTATTACACGATAAAGTGATTCCAGAAAATAGCAAGTTAGTATCTTTTGATGTTTCAAATATGTTTTCCAATATTCCCACTGCCGAATGTAAATCTTTAATAATCGACATTCTGGATAAATCACAGATAAATCCAATAGTAAAAAACGAATTAATATTAGCTTTAGATTTATGCATTGACCAAAACTATTGCCAATATAACAATAAATATTACATTCAGAATATGGGGTTAGCTATGGGATCTCCATTGAGCCCCCTTTTGGCAGATATCTTTATGTCTCACTTAGAGGAAAAAATTACCAATTCTCAGCTAGGAAAAACACATATAAAATTTTGGTTTAGATATGTAGATGATATATTAGCCTGCTTCACAGGTACACAGAGACAACTAAGTACATTTCTAAATTACATAAATAACATTCACCCTACTATTAAATTTACAGTGGAGACAGAGAAAGATAATAAAATCAATTTTCTGGATCTAACCCTAACGCACAAAAATAAAATTCACTTTAATATTTATAGGAAGCCAACTTTTACAGATACTACAATCTCAAATTATTCACGTAGCCCTAAATCTCATAAACTAGCAGCATATAGTTCCATGATTCATAGAGCTTTATCATTACCTCTTTCAGAAGAAAATTTAAGAACAGAATTAGATACCATAAAGTCAATAGCCCTAAATAACGGTTTTCAGGAAAGAACAATAGTAAATTTAATTAACAAAAAACAATTTAAATTAGCTTGTTCCAGTATATACCCACATATTAAAAGTAGTAACAGTAAAAAATACGTATCCCTAACATACTACGGTGACATATCTGAGAGAATTGGTAACATTTTGTCAACTCATAACCTGAAAGTTAGTTTTAGACCAGCTTTCAAATTATCCAATATTTTGTACAATGCTAAGGATAAAACCGATCCCCTAAAAAAATCAGGAGTTTATAAAATTATATGTCCAGATTGTAATGCCTTGTATATAGGTCAAACTGGTCGTTCATTCGAAATTAGATATAAAGAACATTTACGGTGTTTTAATTTCCAAAAAACAGATTCAAACTTTGCAAATCATATTTTAGAAACAAATCATAAATTTCCGGATGTAAACGACCTAAATATATTACATGTGAAAGATAAAGGTTTTAAATTCAATTTACTAGAATCAATAGAAATTAACAAATATAACAAAAATCCCGAAAATAAACTTCTAAATGACCAGTTGGACCTATATCAATCCACCCTGTTTAATGCATTAAAATAATCCCCTATAAACTTATTTACATAATTTATTACTTATTCAAAATTCTTAATATTTATTGCTTTCTAATGTCTGTTTAATGCATTAAAATAATCCCTTATAAACTTATTTACATAATTTATTACTTATTCAAATCTCTTAATATTTATTGCTTTCTAATATCTGATAAATTAATACCCAGAATAATGTAATTAGGTACTTAGTATAAATTAACACAACCCTTTGTAAATTCATTCATTTGAATCAACGTTTGAAAATGGTACGTTAAAGTACCGAAACTGCAGTAACGTGTATGTTACAATAAATTTTAGTGGTAGAAAACAAAGTAGTTTTTCCTTCTCATATCGTCATGATTAACTATCACAAAGTAACGGCTTCCACAATCGAAGTATAAAATATATTAAAATTACTTCTCCCTAACAACCCAGAAGTTGATTACCACATAAAACTCCTAGATTCAATTGAAAGAAAATATATACAGCTTTTGATTTAATTGGGACTATCATATTATTTCTTAACAAACTTCTACTTCATTCAAGTAATTTTCCATATCCACCATGTTTGAATCATCAGCGTAACAGACCACATAAATTTCTGGTATTTTTTTGCAGGGAATTAATGATACCTATCATTGGTAAGCAGTATATAAAACAATAGTTCCAGAATTAAGCATTGAGGAACTCCTTAATTTTTTTTTACATCTAACTTATATTACCGCCCTAGCGGAGTTTTGTCATAGCTATTCCACCACTCAACAATGACACAAAAGAGCAGACAAGTACATAACAACCAGTCGCTGCGATATGCAGCAATTGTAGCTGAGACTCGAACTAAGGAGAGAACAGCGACTAGGCGTTTTGCACCATTCTATCTTAGTCTAGACCACTGCTGCCGCCTCGGTAATATATTTAAAACGCCATTAAACAGCCATATGCTGGCTGGAAATCGAACCCGTGGTCTCAAGCATACGCTACTGATCCTCTGAGCCGACAAGTTTTATTCTTAATTTCATAGACCATTTCTATAAATCTAGTTTTGTTGTCAAGATGAGACAAAAATATTTGCAGAGCTATTCCTTGGTCAACATATCGCGTGGGGTTAATCCTCGAAATGACTCGTAACTAAATTTTAATTGTCTAGCATTTTAATGATAGATAGGTATTAAGTTTAACCTAGACAGATTCGCTGTTAAGTTAAGAAACCGAGGGAGTGGTTACCGTTTCGAGATACATGGCGCGCCGACGCCGTTGCTGGCCTGAATGCGACCACTTACAGTTTCGTACGGGCCGGTCATAGAACTGTAAGGTAACACTAGGTCTATAGGGAATAACCGGCGCGGTATAGATAAGACTAGGGAAGTGGCACAATAAGCCCATATGGCCGCAGTGCCCTCGTAGTCCGCTTAACAGGCGGACCTTACAAAATAATGCCAAAAATTGTCACCTAGGTAAAAAGGGATTTTGTCAGAACAATGATTGAGAATTGCGGCGGCGTCGTCTAATTAAAGGAGATAATGAAACCGCATTAGTAAAAAACACGTAATAGTACCACTGGAATCTAATGTTGACACTCGGTCAGGGTCGAATGTAGTAACATTTTAAAATGAAATAAAGGTCACTTTATCACGTTGTGTGCCTTAGTGATGCACACGGTACATGCCAATTTTATGCCATCAATCCTTAACTTTGCTTGTTATGTACGATTTAATATTATATAAAAATGATTTATTTTATTGGAAAACATGTTTTTGCTCATTAGTTCTGCTTGCAATAAAACTATGTTGAACAGGGGGACGTAAAATATTTTTTGCAACAAGCTTGACAGGGAAATTTAAAAGTTGTAATTGTCATTTGAATTACCTTTTTTGTATATTTGCTAATTTTTGTATTATTCTAGTCTAGTCTAGTTTTGCAAATATTTATTATATTGTTATTTATTATTTAATTTCTATTTATAGTATTTCATGTACGCCTTAGGTAGTTACAAAATAATTTGAAAGAGCTTACACACAAAAGCAGGTGAGATTTCTTAGTTCTGAACAAAAATCTGCTATTACTAATTTCAATGTGAAACATCGCACATCGTAACAGTTGACCTTAGGAATTATAGATATTCTTATGTTATCATTGTCCCCTGTACTGTATAAATTCGGAGCGTCATCGTGAGCACGAGATTCTTAATTATTGAGTAATAATTTTATTTGTTTTCATTTCCACATCAAAGGGAGCAATAAAGATTCCCTCTAGCAAATATTTACCGAGGAAATAAATATTAAACAATTAAACAATGTTAAATAATGAAGGGAATTCTCATGCTAGTCGTCTGTTACTTTGTACACGACGCTACGTTATATCTAAATTGGATATAAAATACCTAATAAAAGTGATTAATGAGAACTGTGTTAAAGATATGATATTAAAAATACCCCAAGGCTTTGGATTGTTCACAACTACACGTGCATGCTAAGAAAACGTTTTGAAGAAAATTTAAAGGGCACATAGTACTTACGTTTTGATATTTTGATCAGTAAAAAGTGAGAACTCAGTTTTTACAGACATAGAGGTTCCACACATTATATTGCCATACTTGATTTATCAAATTATGGCTTCATTTGGTGTGCTCATGTTATATGCTTACATTATATACATTACTGTGAAACATTTATATATTGTAACATGCTTAATGTCTAGTTTGTGTGTTAACTACTATATCTCGTTGAAGTAAAACTAAATACAATTTTTCATCATTTTTACTAATCTTTTTTTTAATTTATTCGTGGCGATTTAATATTTTAAAGTTATCATTGCAACACTTTTAGAGGCATCTATTTATATTACGACTACATGTCAAGTGAAGGCAAATACTGTAAAAATATTTGCGCCCTCCTCATTGTAGCCAACTGTTCACTTAATGGTTCAAGGGTCTGCAACAATTTTGATGTTGGGAACCGATGTCTTTTTGTCAATAATTTCTCGGTTTCCGACTCCAAGAATGACGTTAATTATATTGAAACATATGCTTTATAGGATTTTGCAAACAGCAGAAAAAATAACTATCTATAACTAAATTGTGTGGATGCTAGTGTTAGAATGAGAATTGTCAAATAAGAAATTAAACATTCATTGTTAGGATTCATTTTAGGATTTTAATTTGCTAGTATAACCAGAATTCAGGTAATCGAAAGAATGCAAAGATTTCATAAATATTTTACACAAAGTTTTTCTTTTAGTTATAGATAGTTATTTTTTCTGCCGTTTGCAAAATCCTATAAAGAATATGTTTCAATACAATTATAAGTAAACAAATAATAATTCATTTTTAAAAAATGACGTTAATTTTTTACTAATTGGTAGTATGTCATCTAAACTTGTAATTTGTTTGGTACACTCGTCATTTTTAAAACAACTTCTATCTAAATTAGGTAAGGTTAAGTTGGGTTAAGTTAGGTTAGGTTAGGTTAGTCATTATTAGCAACACTGCGCCAACACAATCAGTAACGCGAGTTTCTAGCAGTCAGTGTTCAGCTGTAGCTCTGTGTGCTAAAGGTTAAGTGCCTTGTACTTGGTTCTGAATTTTTGCTGTTTTTATAATATAGGTGTGTTTGTGCTGTGGAAGAAAAACGTGGCGTAAATAATCCAGACGTTTATTATTACATTTGTGGAGGACGAGCAACGGAAAACCAAACCGTATTGGTAAAAAATGCATTTTATGCCTAATTTTGGGTAAAATTAGGATATTAGGATAAGAGCCCATGGTGCCACATATTACTTACTTTGTTTGTGCAACTGTCTTTAGAAATTGAACCAAAGCAAAGTCGAAAATGGGTTATTGCGTTATGATTTCAATGGTGTGACTTGAGCCAAAAAATCATACTGATGACTATATTTTTGGGAAAGATGAGGTAACAATGCAGATTTTGAGAAAAATTATCGGGGATCGTCAACCAATGTAATACAAAAAGTTTCACCCCTCACCTTCATTGCAATTCTTTTCGTGGGCGTGGAGTTGAACTAGATCTATTTTTTAAGGAAGTTGGGAACTCACAGATAAGATAAGAATGATAAGATTGAAGATACCTCAAACCTCAAATTAAGATTATTAACCTTTATAATATGTGCATCTGTTTAAATACAAACTTACCTTTCTACAGTTGCATATGGATTTGCAGTCCTTGAAACAATGATATTGGAACCTATTTTAAAAAGTTCTTCGAATGCTGCCGCAGCAGACATGTTGGTGAGAACTAAGATGACCTTTTCAAGTAGACGCTCCCATTCTTTTGGATTTCTTCTGGTGAACTTTGTATTTGGAACGGGTTTATTGGGCACTTTGGATTCACATTCAATGGACTTTCGTAAAGGATCTTGATAAGTTAACTGTACGTTTACAAAATATACATGAAATAATGTCACAGTATGGAACACATCAATATTATCTTGTATTCTTGGTGAGAACATATTTGATATTTAACAGCACAATCATTTCAGTGTGTGTTGTACAGCCCAATTTGATAACCCTGTCTCTTGCTTGTTAGAGCACAGGGCGTTGCATTTACAAGAAAATGTGCATAGATCTGATTTGCTGAATATTAAGTAGGTAAGAATTTATATCTTAAATTTTCTTTGTATATGCCATAGTGCATGTGTCTCAAGGTTATCTAGAAAAACTGTATGGTTCAACCAGCCCAGAAAAATTTAGTATAAGCTACAATTTTTGGTATGTTAATTATGCACCCTTTATGATAGTATTCCGTCAAATCCACTTTGTTACCTCGTTCTCGCGTAAATTTTCATCTTTGCGTCTAATTCGCATACATTATTAACCAGAGTTTTATGATTTAGTAAGAGACCTTAACCTCTTAAACGATGTTGTGGAAATGCCATGATAGGAACATACCTTTCCCAGGAACATCAGCTACTTTCAAAAGAGATACTGAAAAGTCAATAAATCAAGGAGAGTCACTACTTCTGGTGCATTGACTATGAAAAAATAATTTCTGTTTCGGTTTCGCCAAGAGTTTTAAAAGAAGTTTTGTTGCACATTGACAATGTGATACCCTTTGGTTTCAGGTGTTCAATTATCTTCGGATGACGGAAAACGATTGGAACTTTCTTTAACGAAACTACAGGATCATAAGTTGACGATTTGAGGAATTTTAAATTTCTCTCCATGCTGCTTAGGCAACAGGAGAAGTAAAAAGTGTCTATGTTTGAGATATACAGGCCTGTTAGGTGCTATCTGAAGCCAGAACTAATATACGCGTGAGCTTAAGAAACGGGGACTGTTTTAAATATCTTTGCAAACAGATTTTAGGTCTAAGAATCGCCTCTTCTTGTAGTACGAAGGATAAGATTTTGTGTAAATAGGGTCTTAGAACATTACATTGCTGAAAGAGAGCCTGGAATTAATTTCAAAATAGTGTAGGTCAGGAGTCGGAATGACACGCAGGTATCTGTTACTGGGACAATATAGTCCCCCCATTTCGAGGGTGCGATTCTGGGGTCCAAAAAAGTTTTTGACCTCGGGTATCGCCCCCCCCCCAAACTGCCCCAAAACCACACTTAAAGTCTTTTTCCCTGCGCAGACATCAATCCAACCCTGTATTTTGGTGAATTGGCCCTCCCTATAATTTAAGGTGGTAATTCTAGAGAGGGATGACTCCCATTATCTCCACTCCTCGATTCAACCCCTATAGGGCATGGATTTGTTTGTTAGGTAAAAAATATTTGAAATTCTTAAAAAGGGGTTTGTTGGAGAGAAAATGAAGGTTATAACCAGGGGTGGTTACAACACCTCCAAGTGGGGATTTTTTTTGTAAAAAACATTTTCAGAGAGGAGGCTTGATGGAGAGAAGATGAAAGGCGACCAGGGTTGTAACAACCTTCAGGAGTAGAGATCCACGTCTGGAGGGTTTGTAACCACCCTTGGTTATAATCCTGGTTACCATCATCTTGCCTCCAGCAAACCCCCTTTTTATAAATTGTAAATATTTTTTATAAAAAAAAGAATCCACCCCCCTCGAGGGGTGTAACTGTAGATGAAGCTGGTATCGTATGGTCTAATGGACACGACAAGGAAATTATGGCCGGATTCGTGCCGTCGGTACGATACTTATCAACTCTACTCACAAGGGGGATTCAAGTTACCCTTCAGACTGCCCAAGACGAAAATAGACAAAATTATACTTACTATGATTGCTACAGTCTGCTATCTCCGTCGAAATCTTATGTTGGGCGGTGCACTTTCAATGAATATATCTTATAAATAGCACTTTCTTAGAAACACTTCTTAATAATTAAGACCGTCGATGGATTCTATGAGTATTCGGACAAGTACACAGACGTGGCGGGATCAAAGGTGACCCGCGGTAAGCAATTGTTACTCACGCCACAGAATCGCACGTCGGTCACATGTTATAATTAGTGGATCAATAAGAAATCGAATTCAAAATATATTTTAATTTATTGAAATAATTCATAAAATGCAAAAAATATAAATATTCAATACTTAATTAATGTATATAAGGCGGCAAACATCAAAGAGCACCACCACTCGGCAAGCCGTTACCTCCCGCAGGAGTGTACTCATCCGGCGTCGAGAGAACTATGACAATTGACTGTACAAAAAGATTCAAACTGCTTTTTAGTAATGATTGTAAAATATATGCGGAACTTTTTAAAAATTATTCACTTTTAATTTTGCACTGAAATTATCGAAATGATTGTCAGGATGCTTAAAGAAGCTATTTATATGAGTTCGATGGTTTTCCTGCTTTTGTAAACGTAGTAACGGAATCGAACCCAAATATACTTTTTTTCCGTCGATTCGCCTTCGAGCGACTACTATGGCGCTGTCTACCTGAGCCGGGATAAAAAGTATTTTGGGTTCGTCGGAATCGACCCTCCGACATTGAATTTTTTGACTAATTTTTTGTGCGCTCTAGTGGTTTGGATAAGGATTATCCTCTCCCACTTTGAGGATAATTACATGGGGATTTTGATTTTTATTGATTTATTGATTTTTTCCTAAATTTTTACGTTTAAAATAGCTACTCGCTACATCCTGACTGAGGATTTCGCCTTGTGAACCATTAAGTTCGTGGTACTTTCTAAAAACCAAATTCGTGATACTTTCGAAAAGTTCGTCGGGCGAAGCAGTTTTCCGCTCCGTGCAACTTGAATTTTTTTAAATTTTTTGAGTACTTTTGACAATTCGAACGACGGAGCCCAAAGGCGATTGACCGTCGTCCTCGAGATGAAAAATTTGACTGTCAATATTTTGGTCAATTTTAGTGAAATCATTTTTTACGCAGATTTAGATTTAATGTGATGCCAAAGGTTCAAATAACATTTTTTCATGGGATTTTTGTCTGAATTTACTTTTATAGTAAATTGGATATTTTTTCAAATTGATTGTTTCCTGGGTTCAATAACATAACCACCACTGGTTATAACCCTCGTCACCTTCAGCTTCCCTCCTACAAACCCCCCTTTTAAAAATTGTAAATATTCTTTACAAAAAAAAAATCCACGCCTTGTAGCAGTTGAATCGAGGTGTAAGGATGATGGGGGTCATCCCTCTCTAGAATTACCAGCTTAAGTTATGAGTAGGGCCAATACACCAAAATACAGGGTTAGATTGATGCCTGCGCATGGAAAGAGACTTTGAGGCTGGTTTTGGGGCGATTTCGGGGGGTAGAACGGTTTCAGCACTCTCAGTAGCAGATACTTGCAATTTTCGAGCAAAATCCGGTCTTCTGACCTTCTTCCACTAAAAAGGGAATGAAAAATTCGTGGGAGATCACAAAGTTAAAAACGGCAAAGACGTTGTCAATTATTTACTGTAAAAAATTTACACGTTTGGCTTACATGAGCTTGAAGATGTATTTTTCTTCTCCTATTTAGATCAGTTTCTCGAAAATATCAGGGATTAGCGAAGAGAGTGAAAGGTTCCATCAAGATATAAAGAATATAGAATGATGTCACCAAGGCCAATACATGGAGTCAATGATCATAGATTACTGCTGGATATTGCGACATGATCTAGTCTTGAGAAGTCATACTAGAAAATCAAGAATGCACCTAGTACCTGTAGATGTCATGTACATAAATAGAAAAACCATGCACGTAAATCTGTTAATAGGGCATATTAATGTTCCTGTTGCTATCAACAAATGAAATGCACAGCACTGTCATTCCTTTCTTTGCAATTTGTGAAAAAGCCTTACTCGATAGACAGCAATTACTCATAACCGCATCAAAATTACCTAAAATCAGTTATTAAAAAGTAAACGTTTTTCAAAAAATTTCGTTTTGTAGACATTATTTCTATAATTATACCAAATGTCTAACTTTTGGAAAAAGTATGAAATTTCTTGTGAGATAAATAATGCAAGTTATGCAAGTAGGTCAATAGGTTCGGGCCTACAATTAATCGAATCATAATTCCATCGAATCTAACATGCAGTAGACGAAAATCGTTTAGTGGCATTTTTAATGCAGCTGTGACACTATATGTCTAGTCGCTGTTGTTTCCGGTAAATAACAATATCGCAGTTAATGGTTGTTGTGTTGATGTCTATGTGTACGTGTCCTGTTTAGATGGTGAAATGGCTATTAGTCCATGAAAAAGTTGCAAAAACATCAAAAGTGCTGTGACATGAACGAGACCTGGATATCCACCCTTTTTCAAGGGTGCTAAATACGATGGTGATATTTTTAATCCTGCCACCCCTTGAGAACTACCCCTAAACGCAAAAAATCACCCCTTTTCACGCTTTTTCCATTCTAGCCATGCGAA
Organism: Stenurella melanura; assembly: GCA_963583905.1. Lineage (NCBI taxonomy): Eukaryota > Metazoa > Arthropoda > Insecta > Coleoptera > Cerambycidae > Stenurella > Stenurella melanura. Next base: position 20,944,233 of record OY757316.1, read on the forward strand.
GGTTTTTCGGATAGGTCGTATGGACCTTGACCATCCAACATATTAACCCTCGGGGGTTGAAACTACCCCCTCCCCTAAAACTCAAATCTCCCCAAAAATTTGAAAATTGATAACAATTTGTTTCTATTCGTTTGCAAGGGTGCACAACACGATAGCAGCATACGTTTCTCCCCTACCCTCCACTAACCACCCCCAAGTCCTCGAACTACCCCCATTTTACATTTCTGGCTACTGGGCATGTGGGGAATCGTTGGATCGAGGTTTTTGACAAGATTTCAGCATTGTAAAGCAAGTTGAGCGTTGAGACATACAGTCATCCCCATGGTTGAAAACGACCCCCTCCCCTAATACTAAAATCATCCCAAAAATTCAAACTTTGAGAAAACTGTTTACCCCCGTTTTCGAGTTTGCTCAACACAATGGCAACATAATTTCCTCCCCCACCCTTCACTGAACCACCCTTAAATGACCTAAACCACCCCTCGTAATATTTCTTACTACTGGGCATGTGGGGACTCGTTAGATTACGAGGGGGTGGTTTTGGGAATTTGAGGGTGGTTCGGTGAAGGATGGAGGAGGAAATTAAGTTGCCATCGTGTTGAGCACCCTCGAAAACGGGAATAAACAGTTTTCACAAAGTTTGCATTTTTGGTATGATTTTAGTATTAAGGAGGGGAGGGTAATTTTTAACCGTGGAGGTGACTGCGTGTCTCGGCACTCAACTTGCCAATACCAAAATCTTCTCAAAAACCTCGTTCCAACGATTCCACACATGCCCAGAAGCTAGAGATATAGAAAGGGGGTGGTTTCGGGGATTTGGGGGTAGTTAGTGGAGAGTTGCTATCGTGTTGAGCACCCGTGCAAACGAATATAAACAAGTTGTTATCAATTTTGAAATTTTTGGGAGATTTCAGAATCAGAGGAGGGGATAGTGTCAACCCCGGGGGTTGATAATACGCTGGATGGTCAAAATCCACACGACCTAACCGAAAAATCTGATCCGACAAGCCCTCGCATTCCTAGAATGAAAGACATGCAAAATGGGTTGGTTTCTCGCGTTATGGGTATTTCACACGCGGTGGGGGCCTAAAAAAATATCACCATCATATTCAGCACCCTCGAAAACGGAGGGGCATCCAGGTCTTGTCCTTCACAGCACCTTTCAAGTTTACCCCTTTTTGCAAATTTTTCATGGACATAGCTAAACTCCGCCAGGATATAAATCTAAATAAAGCGATTAAAAAAAATCTTAAAATACAATGTTTCATCATAAGCTCCACTTTTCAAGGTTTCTGTGATCGAAACGTTTTTTTTTAAATCGCAATACTACAATTTGTAGAGAGATCGTCTTCACTTTAAACTAAAGTCATTTACATAGTCTAATGAATATCTTTTACATAATTTAAATATTTCTGTTACCGAGGAAATAGTCCAGGGAGTTTTAAGTGAAACATCCAATAGTTTGTGAGAGAATATTGTTTTTTCTATTTTTGCTCGCCTTATAATGAAATTATAATGGAATCTCTGGGTTTATTTACATAACCAAAAGTAAAATATCAGCTTAAAAACTCTCTTCAGAATTAAAAACTGAATACCTACTAAAAAAAATAAAATGGTTAGTAATTGTTAGCTGAACTCAATTTTGAATGTTAAATTCTTCATATCACAAAAACATAAGTGACAATGGAGACAATTTTATTATACATACACAGAGTTGTAAACGTTTGTAAATGGAGTGAGTCTAAAGAACCTGAGTTGCAATTGTATATTTACTTTCATTCTAATGACAAATACTTATTATCGTTATTTAAAATATACCAGAGAGAACATAAGTAGCTGATAACTTATGGACTTGAAATACTAGATTACTGTAATAGTGTATTAATTATTCTCGCTGCTAATAAAAATGTATTAACTGATACATATATCAAAAAATTATATTTATGGCAAAAGCTAATGCCTGGCAATTCTTATGAGGTAATCACTATATACGTGGGTTACTTTTTAATACTTTAATTAGGTCTTTATTAATTTAAGAATGTTTTATCTCCTTCGGCGATCTTAATCGGTAATCTAAATCCGACTTTATTGAATGTATAAAGACAACAGAGATTATACTTCTACAAAGTCGCTTATCAAACTTTTTGTATTTAGATACATATTTTAAAATTGTTAAATTATAATTTATTAAATATTAAGTAGTTCACTTATGACTGTATGGTAAAGTGTACAACAACCTCGCCCACTGGGTCAGGCACCTTGTGTTTGGAATTCGAATAATGTTCCGAATTAATGAAAATTGTGTAAAAATGCATAATATTGTCTAAATGTTATTTGTGGCATTATCTTAATTTTTTCTAATTCTTTGGGACTTCCTGCCACATGTATTTTTTTAAACCTGTGCTTGCAGAAAATACTGTCAATTGCAAATATGAGAATTGTCGAAAAACACCAATGCCAAGATCAGCAACTTGTCAGTTGAGCAAATTTTTGAGATATCGTCTTGAATTTTACTGCCCTCGCATACCGAAAGGAAGTACCTATTGTATTCGAGAAAAAATCACCCTCCGAGATTTTTTCGGATTCTGACGTTTCAGAACACGTAGATTACGAAAATATAGGTTTTTCAATTCCGTCTGTCTGTCTGTCTGTCTGTCTGTCTGTCTGTCTGTCTGCCTGCCTGTTGGTGCATTTACTAAAAAACTGCTTGACGGAGAGCAGTCAAACTTGGTAGGTAGTTGACGCTACTGTCAGCGAAGAAATGGTAGAAATTTCACTGGAAAATATACAGGGTGGACCGTCTAAACGGAATAAATAGTGAAACAAATATTTTTTTGTTCAAATTTAAAATTTCCACGTTTCATGACGCGCTAAACCTATTTCAGAAAAAAAAAAAATTTTGAAAATTTTTTTCACCAACATTTTTGAAAAAATTTTTACCAAGATGAAAAAATTTTTTTTTGCTCAAATTTAAAATTTCTACGTTTCATGACACGCTTAACCTATATCAGGAAAAAAAAATTTGAAATTTTTTTTCACCAATATTTTTGAAAAATTTTTTATTACTAAAATGAATTTTTTTTTCTTTCTTCAAATTTAAAATTTCCACGTTTCATGGCATTCTAAGCCCGATTAAAAAAAATTTCTTGAACATTTTTTTTTACCATTTTTGAAAATTTGTTTACCACTAAAATAGATGGAATTTTTTTTTATTTCTTCAAATTTCCACGTTTCATAGCGTTCTAAATCTATTTAAAAGAAAAATTAGAATTTTTTTTTACAATTTTTAAAAAATTTTACCACTAAGATAGATTTTTTTTTCTAAAACTATTCAAACAAATTTAAAAATGTTAATGAAGAATTTTTAAAAGAATTTGAAAACATTTTTAATCCATTTATGTATCACTACTATAGAACAGACGAAACAATTTTTTTTGCTCAAATTTAAAATTACCACGTTTCATGATATTCCAAACCAATTTTGGAAAAAAAAATTTGCAACATTTTGTTACTAGTTTGGAAAAAAATTTAACACTAGAATGCTCAAATTTAAAAGTTTCACGTTTCATGACATTCTGAACCTAGGTATTTCAGAACAAAAATTTTTGAAAATTTTTTTCACCAACATTTTTCAAAAAGTTTTTACCACTAAAATAGATGAAATTTTTTTTATTTGCTCAAATTTAAAATTTTCACGTTTCATAGCATTCTAAAAATATTTTAAAAAATACGAAATTTATAATTTTTAAACTTTTTTTAGCACTACTATAGAATAGAAGGAAACTTTGCTTTTTGTTCAAATTTAAAAATGTTAAGGTCATTCAAGGTCATATTCGTCTTTTAAAGGGAAACGGATCTGAAAAAATCTTGATTCAATCGAAAGATATTTTCAATACGCGTCGTTTGGCGCCAGGCACAACTCATTTTGTCAACCCGTTCATTTGTTATAGCTAATATAAATTTCTTAATTAACAAATTGATTACTCCGAAACTAATGAGGTCAGGATATTGTTTTTTTCACAAAGCATGCCTCTTATACCAAACAATATACCATATATTTTCTGGCCCGATATCTTTAATAATCTTTGCTTGCTTAAATAATTGGCATAATTTGTTAATTGACAAATAACTTCTTTTTCGAAAGTTTCGTCGATTTCAAACCAACTTTAAACGATAAATATTGATGTCGGGCATAACCCGCATAGAAGTCTGCACGAATGCAACTTTTTGCTTTTGTTTATTTAAAGTTTAAATTTTGCAAATTAATAAATGGAATATCTCGGCTCTGGGTAAGTGTATCGAAATGAGGTTTGTGCATATAAAAGTTCTCGGAAAAAGGAAAATTTTGAGACCAGAAAGAACTTGATCGGATAAACGTAACCGGAAATAAAAGTGATGTTGCGTGAGAGGCTCTAATTTGTTTATTAACAACTTTTTGGACACGAGGTTTGGTGCAAATGAAAGCTAACAAGTTTTTCCATCAACCACAAAAAGTTCTACAAAAAATATTCAATCCCTGAAGAGTTATACACGTTTTTGACCCTTATAAAAATCTCTACCGCAACGTGAAATTAGTAATATTTGATGCGCAATGGGGTGGCGGGTTCGATCCTCGGTGTGGGCAAATTCTTTTTGTTGTCAAATTCTTATTTCCTATAATAAAATTATTTTTAAATTGTAAAAAACGATATAAATAATTATTTATTCTTCATTAGAACTTCATTAAATCCGTAACTTTCGAGCTGATGCTCTGTGCACCTGCTTTGTATGCTCTACATTTCTTATAGTCGAAATCATGAAACCCCCCTCAAATAAAGTAAAACAAGCCTTCTCTTTCACAGAAAGTAGTAAAAAAACAAAAACTACCGACAAACCCTCGTTGGGCTGAACAATCATATATTTATTGCAAGATAGCCATTTATTTAATGAAAATTGCAAAAGAAAATTATTTGCATTTTTAAAAATGTCTCAAAAAGTGAAAATATTTATTATCATAAAAGTACTTGGTTACACGAGAGAAAGCAAATTTGACGAAAAAAAAATTTGCCCACACCGAGAATCGAACCCACCACCTCCCATTGTGCGTCAAATCTTACTATTTTCACGTTGCGGGAGGGATTTTTTTAAGGGTCAAAAACGTATAAATGTTCACACATTGGATATTTTTTGTAGAACTTTTTGCAGTTGGTGGAAAAACTTGTTAGCTTTCATTTGCACCGAACCTCGTGTTCAAAAAGTTGTTAATAAACAAATTAGAGCCTCTTACGCAATATCACTTTTATTTCTGGTTCCAGTTATATGATCAAGTTGTTTCTGGTCTCAAAATGTTCCCTTTTCCAAGCACTTTCATATGCACAAAAGCCCATTTCGATACGCTTACCCAGAGCGGAGATATTAAATTCGTTAATTTGCAAAATTAATTTAAACTTTAAATAAACAAAAAAAAAGTTGCATTCGCGCAGACTTCTATGGGGGTTATGCCCTACATCAATATTTGTCGTTTAAAGTTGGTTTGATGTCGATCAAACTTTGGAAAAAAAGTTATTTGCTAACTAACTAATTATGCCAATTGTTTAAATAATCAAAAAGAATTGAAGATATCGGGCCAAAATATATTTTTTTTATTTTTTTATTTTATTTATTTTAACGTCTTATTTATTTTAACGTCCTGGCGAAGTTTAGCTAAAGCTATTCCACCACTTAACCAGGACGGCGAAATGAGATACGATATATGGCATATTCTTTGGTACATTAGTTTCGGAGTAATCAATTTGTTAATTAAGAAATTTATTTTGGCTATAACAAATGAACGGGTTGACAAAACGAGTTGAGCCTGGCGCCAAACGACGCGTATTGAAAATATCTTTCGATTGAATCTACATTTTTTCGGATCCATCGAACCGTTTCCACTGTATTAAATAAAAACGAAAAAAATTATGTATAAACAATTATTTGACCATGAAGTTGACAATTTCAGAAAAAATGTTTCGAACAAAAGTAGTCTATTTTTAGTCAGACACTTCGAATTTGAAATAAAAAATAGGGGTTTCCTTTTAAAAATACGAATCTGATCTTGAATGACCTTAACCCTTCCATGAAAACAAAAAAGCCGCAGTGACTCCAAAATCCTTTCTGAGTATTTAAGAAAAAAATTCAAATCGATATCTCAAAAATTGAGCCTCAGAGCGAATTTTGTCCATTCTGCCACATTGTGCGCCGTAGTGCAGGAGCCTGCGTGTAATTGTGTGACACATTTTCACAAAACATGATGAGTCCTTTGTGTTAGAACATGGCAGACAAGAAAAGTGACACGAGACATTTCTTACTGGTGGAATCTTCACTAAATAACCCAAAATGTATTTTATTGTTACATTGTATAATCTTTTAATTCCAAATAAACATTATTATTATTATTATTATTATTATTATTATTATTATTATTATTATTAAGTCGTTACAAGTACCTGTTTATATCAAGCGATTTTTTTATCGATTACTTGTCACTTAGTGAATACAAAAATACAAAAGGCATATATTTTGGTTAGTGGAAGTTCGTCGACACACATTCTAAACCTGCACGCTATGTCTCTATGCATGACAAAGAAGTATCAAGTTGATCGATTACTACTTAGTTATTACAAAAATGTAATTGCCGTATCCATTTATAAATGGGTACAAACTTAATCTCTCCAATGGTGGAAAAGTTTCCCATGACAGACACAGGCCAAAGAGTTTATTAACGAATGATCTGGAAGGACGCCACACATTTCTTATGGGAAGTGGCACCTGCAAACTGTCAAATATCGCTTTACTTTTGGCATCGAAGTTGGAATCAGCGACCATAGAAACCTCCCTGTATACCGGGTGTAACAGGATCATGGTATTCCCCCCTTTTGTCCTTTAGCTTTGAAGATAATTGATTGAAATTTAGAATATACTACATACATAATAAGCGGCACTTTTTGACATACAATTGTTTTTTTTTTCTCACTTCCGGTTTCGCCGGAAGTGACATTAACGTTCGATTTTTAAATGGAACACCCTGTGTATTATTACATTTTTGAATTCTGCAAAATTTTCTGAATCCAATGATGCCAAATAAGTGATATTTCAAACATCAATTTTTTTTATAATATAATTTTAATTTTCCATTTAAGTGTGCCACGACGGTTCCGATTTATTCTAAATGATCCGTGCAATGCTACAAAAATCGAAATCCCGTTAAAAACACTAAATTACGTGATTTATGAGCAAAAATAATTCACCAAAATTGTTTTTGGGGCAAAACTAATTTTTTTCAAATGGAGCCATATCGATACCATTGTACCTTTTATTAGTACTATTAATAAGGAATTTATTTATATGTCGTATTAAAATGTACGATAAATACAAACAAAATTACAACTAAAAGAAAATAAGAAAATACAATTTTGTTCTAAATAAATATTAAGAAGTAACTAAGGTGGCTTTGAAAACAGTGAAATATTTAGCTTGTCAATCATTTGTTGGTTTAACGGTGTTTTTATTGTGTCCTTAAAAATTGTTTAAAATTCTTGTTAATTGTGTTCAAAATGCCGCAAATTTATACAAGAGATGAAAAAGTGGACATGTTAATTATTTATGCTGAAAGTAAAAAAAATGTAATTGCAGCTATGGACCTTTAAGGCCGACGATAACCTGATAGACAATGTCCAGCGAAAAATTATTTTAAACGTGTTGAAAACCAATTCCGAAGAGAGTCCAACAGTGATCCCGAAGAAAACTTCATTAGTGACTAAGGAACGGAAATTTGGCTCGAGTAGAAGTTGATAAGACTGTTTCTTTAAGGCAAGTTGGGTTTGAATTGAACATCAGTCACCAAACACTAAGCCGAATTTTGCACAAATACCATTATAAATCTCTTAAATACCACCAGCATTTGTACGAAAGTGATTACGAACGTAGAATGGAATATTGCAATTGGATTTTGTATAATAACATGCAGCCAAAGAATGATTTCTTGGGGCTGATTTTATTTTCGGACGAGTCAAGGTTTACAAATTTGGGATTATTTAACCGATAAAATACAAAATATTGGTCACAAGAAAATTAAAATTAATTACTTGAGGGTAACTTTCAAGTGCAATTCGGTTTCAAAGTTTGGCTTGGAATAATCGGTAGTAGAATCATTGGTTCAATAATGTTTGAAGGACCTCTGACTGGTGCCAGATACTTGAGATTCCTGGAAAATGAGATTGAGGACATTTTAGATGAGTTGCCTTTAGATTTAGGACAGGAAATGTATCTCCAACAAGATGGCGCTCCTCCCTATAATTCAAGGATAGTAATTGATTACCTTCAACGGAGATTAGGAAAAAACGTAATTTCGACTAATGGTTCTGTGAGGTGGCCTCCAAGGTCACCTGATTTAACGCCCCTTGATTTCTTTGTTCGGGGCCATTTAAAAAATATTGTCTGAGCAACTGCCGTTACAACTCGTGAAGACCTGAAGCTACGAGTAAGACGAGCAATTAATAGCATAACGGCCCAGCAATTGGCGAACGTTCTTTGAGAAACAGCCATGCGAGTTCAGAAGTCTTCTAACCGATCATTTCCTATTAGACATTTGAGTCTAAAGGGTCCGGCAGGTGATACAACATGCAGATTCTGCCAAGTGGCAGTGGAAGCCTCTGCCCATGTACTATGCCATTGTGAAGGCCTTGCTGAACTGAGATTCCAACTACCCGGCGAGGAAAAGCCAAGTGCTCATAGGTATATTAAGGAGTCCTTATCAAGGCTGTGGAGTCTGATATAAAGGATAAAGCTGGATAAATAGCGCTAAGGGAAACAGACAGGATCACCACAACAGATCCATGGCGATCGCGATTTAAAGTATTGTAAACACGCAGAATAATACTGTTACATTAGTAATTAATTTAGATTGGGTAAATTAAATAAAATTCAAGAGTTTGTGTTTCCCATTTGAAATTTGTATCCAGGTAAATGTGAAACCAACAGAAAATTTAATATTTCACTATTTATTGATTGTAGTTGAATTTCTTCATTTCATGCATAAATAAACTGTTGTCAGATAAAATGTTAGTCTATTTATTTTTTTCTCTTCGGGAACTTTTCTTCTTTTTGTTGTCTAGCCTATTATTCAAGTAAACGTACAACTAACTAACAGGAGATCTGTTGTTTCATTGTTTATTGATCTTTTTATTTACAAACATTTTTAAAGCGCCATGCCATGACTAATATTCACATCATGGAATTAAGCTATCAAGATATAAAATAAATAATAAATACAAAGGGATATGAGAATATATTACATGACAATCATTAATTCGTACTTTCGTAAAAACTGATTTTGTGGAATTTTTTAATCTCAACTCACATATTGACATTAAATAGACATATTTATTGCTATATTTATTTACGTCCATATAGATACCCCACTCGCTGCAAAACATGATCGATCTGGACTTTTGGTTGCTCTTTCGCAGTAAATGCCAAGGGCTGAACAAGGCTACTGTGTCCTGGTGGTGAAAACGGTCATGTGACCTGGTAAATTCAAACTTAAAATTCACATCGATGCTTTGTTGAGATTACTTGCTTGCAATGTGGTATATATTTCCAGATGTCAAGAATAGTCCAAAAAGTCCCTGCCAGCATTTTCTGTCGTTAGGTTCGGCCCTAGACCCAACTTTCCTAATTCTCGGAAAAACGGCCAAATGGTGCTTTTTAACGAAAGGGGATTGGGATTTATCTTAAACGTGGTGTTTCTAAAGCTAACGTGCCATTGTCAGCATTTGTGTTACTGAAAGAGTTAATATGCATAAAAGGGGTTTGCAACTTGGTCAAAAATGAATTTTCTTTGCCAAGGGTTTAAAGTCTGAACTAATAGTCAAAAAAAGGGTTTATTCCTCTAAAAATGTTCGTTGAGTCTTAGCTAATAGTATCACCCTTTTAAGAAATTGTTATCCAGTAAGTGTCTAATTTAAGCAAACTATGGATATAATTTTAATTATTTTGAATTTGTTTTTACTGAATTCCGGAGTTAATATAGAGGTGAATGGGGCAAAACTACTGGATCAAAAATGCTTGCAAGGGTAACACTATTAGTTAACAACCATATAAACACTCTAAGAGGAATAGAACTTTCTTTTACTTTTGGGTCCGATTTTATTATAACTTTGGCTAAAATCACCTCACTTTTGACCAAGTTACAAAACTCTTTTTTGCATATTGACCCTTTCGCCGATGCTGGAAATAGCACCTTAGCTTTAGAAAAACCACGTTTAGGATATAACCCGAATTTGATTGAAAAGTCTCACCATTGAAGCATTTTGCCGAGAGCTGGGATTTCCGACAGTTGGGCCTAGAACCGAACCTGATTCCTGACAGGAAACACTGGCAGGGATATTTTGAATTGTTCTCGACATCTGGAAACAAATATCACATTGCAAGCACCACACTCCCCTGCTCCTACTGACAAAGAGCGAGCAAGAAGTCCAAATCGGTTATTGTTTGAAGCAAACGGAGTATCTAATATAAACATCAAACCACACATGATTATCATACCTAATATTAAACAACCTAAAATCCTTACTAAACTTATTCTTTTCCTATAAGTATACAAAGCTTATCTACAATCCATCTCCTATTTTTCAACATTCGCACTTGTTTAGCCTTTGCTTTGAACTCCTGCCATCTTTTGTTTTTGTTTAAGTCTTTGGGTCCCCAACTGTCGTGCGAGAACAATGATTTCACAGCCTGTAAAGACATTTCACTTTTAGTAAATAACAGTAACGAGAGAAGAATCATTATTACCTCGTTACAATCTTGTTCCTTTCTTCGTTTGAATAGTTCAATGAAGGACCACAGTATGGGTTGAATGACTCCGAAACCTAGTAGGGCCCATCCCCATGCTGGAAAAGTATCAAATTGTAAGTATTGTTGTTATGAGTTTGATTAGTAGGTAGGAGATGCAGGAAAACAACTTAGTTTGCATTATTTCTGGTAAATCAATTTTAAATATTGCCGATAAATCTGTTCTTGGGTAATTTCGAATCTGAACTAAAGACACGACACCAGTCTTATATTCTTAGAGGCATAGTACAGGAAGAGATTGAAGAGAATGACTATAACTCGAAAAAAAAATTGTGCAGACTTTAAACTTTGGTTATGTGTTTAAAAGACGCCAAAGTTCACGAAACAAACAGATTTAGGAGTTTTTCAGATCGGGGGGAACCTATATGGGGTAAAGAGCGGTATTTTAAATTTAAAAAATCGATTTTTCTCTATTTTATCAGGAAGTATGGCATTTACAGAAAAATGTTTCAAATAAATATGGTTTCTGGCAAAATTGTATTTAATTTGGTGTTTTTAAATTAATTTTATAGCAATAATTAACCGAAATATAACATTTTCCGATGAAGGTTGAAATTCAAATGTTAATGAAGACATTTACTGATAATAACATGATCGTCGATCAAGCTTCTGATGATGCCGGTAAATTGATTGTTGATACTGCCATTATCAACTCCAAATACATTAAAGCAACAATAGTTGATCGGTTTGTTCTTCTAATAGCATTAGCTCCTGAAAATACAGACGTAATGTTTTACAAACCAAAAATTGGTAGAACAAATTTTTTTTTTAACTTTTTTTTTAACTTTAACTTTTATTCCCAAGAAACTGTACAGTGTATACAGGGACTAACATAATGACATACACATACATTTTTAAATGACAGTATATGAATAAATACTACAAACAATTCTTATTTATTAAAACTGTATTTATCAATAGATTTTCAAGGAGAGTACAATAATATAACAAAGTGGATACTTTTAGCTCACGTGATAAGTGGCGCAGTGCTAAGTTGTTTTGCTTGCGACCACGGAGTTCCGGGTTCGAATCCTGGCCAGGACATGGATGTTTAGTGGCGTTTATCATGTGTTACCGAGACGGTAGCATCATCTTTAAATGAGGTAAGGATGTAAAAAAAATATAATACTAGACGAACACAGATTTCATGTTTCAACATTCGCTTTAAAAAAACGCTAACTTGGAATCACTGCCTCCATCGGCTACTGCTGCAGCAGTATGAGTTGTGACTCATACAGAACACATTATCAGGTGCAAAAATGTCTTGGCAATGAAAGGTTTCCTGAAGAGAGGGGATGGGAAAAAAGAGGAGATATTCTTCAATCAGTCCAAACCACTTTAGATGCTGCACCAAAGGACATTTTAGATTTAATAGCATATGTGTGTAAAGGAAACTGCTCCAGGTATCAAAACAAATGCATGAAATCAGATTTAAAATGTTCTGTAATGTGTAAAATTTGCGACGGCTCTGAATGTAGTTATTGCGAATCTCAAACTGCAGCAGTGTATAACGTAATAGACTTTTTTCAAGAAAATTTTGATGCGATAGTGATTTAAAAGAGCTTGAACAACATTTATTTGAAGTACTTTTTTGTAAATGCCATATTTCCCAAGATAGAGAAAAAATTATTTTTCAAATAAAAATACTCCTTTTTACCCCCTACAGGTTCCTGCGGTCCGGTAAAATTCCTAAACTTTTTTGTTTCGTGAACTTGGCCTATTTTGAACTTATAAGCAAAGTTTAAGGTCTGCACATTTTTTTCTAGTTAAAGTAAAGTTTTCCTATTAGTATTTTAACAATACTTAATAGTTAATGGTGTATAGATTTAAAATGAATTTACGACGAACAAAAGCTTGATAGTACTAAAGATATTGTGGACTAATTTTATAACTTTATCTTTATCTGATGCATGAGTAATTGTTAATATTTTTTCAGTTTTTTCAGTTCTCAGTTATATATGCAAGCATTTGAGAGGAGTGTAGTTTTTTCTGCATTAATAAAGATTAAACTAAAGTGACTACTGACTTAATGCACTTATGGTAATTTGTGAGATTACTTTTTGTATTTTATACAAACAAGAATCTTGTTGTAGTCAATCCGGCGTATCAAAAGGGTCATCTGTGCATTTTGAGTAGGCAGCGATTTTTTTAACCACCACACATGTGTGAGGACACGGTAGCGCCGAGGCTAGTGAATGAATTTTGATGAAATTTGGTACAATAGTGATATTAGTATCACACATGATCTGAAAAGACTCTGGTGCAGATCGGGTAATGTTTAGTGCCCTTTTGACACACAACTTTTCTTATCTTCCACTTTGGAATGCGTTTCTATTATACTTTTCGAAAGTAGGTATTATTTTTATATCAAAGATATATCAGACTTTACTCCATTCCGTTCATTTTCCGTTAAAAAAGGATTGTTTCGAGAGTCGTTTCGAATATTATATTTCATCTACGTAGGCTAAACTATACCGTACTTACGTACCGTACAGTATTCGAGCTTTGAGGTTAACAAATTCAATTGTTTTAATAAGTAACACAGTGTTTTGAAGGTTAGTCTAAGTCTGAAAGCCGTTTCGATTTATTTGCTCGTGATAAGTAACCATTTTTCGGGATGAAATTCCTTCCCATTCGGCCGCCACCTTGAGAATAAGAGTGTTATAATTTGTTTTAATATATCTTTGCAACAGTGAATCTCACACAAAAATTGTAATAAGTAATTTTGTAGATAATAATATTCTAAACAACTGTTTAACTAGTAACTTTTTCACTTAGCATTAATAGTAAGATTTAGACTCACCATAGACCCCGCCCTACGAAACCGAAAAAAGAATCAGTGCCTACCCAAAATGCACAAATAGATGCCTTCAATATAATTGATAATTGAAAACTGACCATAGCCGTGTAACATTTTGAATTCCGCAGGGATCTCTTGTTAAGCCCGTGTTGTTTTACATAATTATAAACAGTATTCAAAGACAACTATTTAAATCTGTTAAGTTTAAAAAAGGGAACTAACTTACCTATTACATTGGTAGGGTATGGTTTTTTCTCATATGTGAGTTCCTCCAGGGTAATAATAAAGTAGAAAAACACTACTATAAGAATTAGTGGAATGACGATACACCAGCATATCCTCCAGTAGGCTCCCGGTTTCTTCTTTAGCATGTACTCTATATCCAGGCACACATTTTCTAAGCCTGAAACATATATTTCTGTTCAATGTTCTAAATATGGCACAATATTTACTTGTTTGTAGATCTAAACTAATCTAATTTTAATACGAATAAAAATACTTTATGCACAAAAATTTTAGTATATTTAGTTATCCTCGACATCTTCGTTTTATTTTATTATTTTTAATAAACCCCAGTAAGAAACAAAAATACATCTACGAATACGTGTTTCAGAGAAATTGCTATTAGTAAGTCAAAGATAGAGAAATCCACTTCACAATACACAGAGTATTTGCACTCTCGTACCTCATGTGCCACCTAAAGCACTATGCTACGTTGATGAGCAGCAATGTGAGGACCCTCTGTTGTACTATGTAGCACGTGAAGCAGTTTGCGTTGTTACTAGCCGATTAGAACATACTGCTTTATAAACACTGTATAATTATGCACTACTAATCTTGTTTTAGGAACACTTACACAGCCAAATGGACACCATTTGTTAGCTGGATACGAGGTACGAATCTTGTACAAAAGTGTGGTGACTTTCTAAAACATCTTACCAGGCATAGGGAGCTAAATTCTTATGACTTCCCGACTGGGGTCCTCCCAGGGTATAAGAAAGAAATGAACTGGCTGAAGTGGATCACATCATAGGCTTAATGAGTGAATTTGTTTGTTTGTGTTTAATTAATCATACGTTTTGGCAGGCGACTACAAACCTAGAAAACCCATGACATTGATTGGTCCTGTAGAAGGCCTCACCAAAGAGTTTAACAAATAGAGGAGACAAGCTCCATAAGCGTAATGTATAAGCAGCGGTAGGCTGTAGGCTTCTCATCCTTCTCACACAGTTCGTTCTCTCTTTGTCGCACAGTACATGAGGGGAGGTGACGATTGCAATACAATGACAGTATGATAGATGACAATAGGTGTATAGTATACCAACCTGGGACTTATGGGTGACTATGTTTTTCTACAAACTTTACAAGTATAAACCAATGTACAAAAAAATAATTAATTAATATACAAATTAAATGTGATAAACAGATTAAATGTTATAAACAGAAGAACAATTTGAGAAAACACGTGTAATTGTAAATAAAGCAGAACGATATTCAAAACAAAGATTCAAAATTTGCGAAATCAAAGCGCGCCGGGTAAGGCTGTGTTGCTTTGTAAAACAGAGTGGAGAGAGAGGGTACGAGGTGTGCGACAAGGACGAAGTGCCTACCGTCTCCCAGGCAACCAAATCGCGACTACCGGCAAATCGACGGCTTGTCTTCTCTATTTATTAAACTCTTTGGGCCTCACCCGTTCAGACTGTAGGCGTGAGAAATAAATATTCTGCGCGTCTAGTCTTGAGGCAATCTAAGGCTATTTGATGCCTGAAGTCTGAAATCTAGCTAATCTTGGTACCACTATATACATATATGAATTGATTTGAATTGACGAACATCCTCTTCATTAGAAGATCGAAGAGGTTTGGAGAGGGAACAGGTAGTGTAATTGGATTGAGCGGACCAAATAAGAGTAGGTAAAATGAATTTGTCTGCAGAGATAAGCTCCTCCACCTACTAATGGTGAATATAGCACGCCTGCAGACAAGCAAGTAAACTCAAATCCAAAATATAAGCAACATATGCGGCTTCCTTTATTCTTTTTTTAAATAGGTGTTCGTTTGCAAGCGCTTGGCTCTCGAGGCGGCTCTCTTTGTGATGTAATTCTTAAGGGATGCCGCTTTGAATGTTATATTTTGCACACAACTTTAACCCAGGATTATATCAAGATATTTTATCAAACATTGCCAAGATAGGTTTCTAAAATTATACCTCAGTCTGTTTTAATATTGAATATTTACTTGAAACAAATATTAGTGACAAAAATTATACTCACCATACCACCACATAAGAGACACAATTTCAATAATTGTCAGGACGTAGAAGATGAACGTGCCACCGAAGAAATCCACCATGGTAAATATCCACTGGCCACCCTAAAATATTGACAATGGAAGTATTTTATCAAAAAAAATCAAAAATTATAATATGCACAAACGTAGTAACTCTCGTGGTTCATGGCAAGATTCACATTATGTTTAGGCGGTATGTTCTAGTAAGTGAAAATATCCTTACTTACCGGAGTAATATAAACCAATCCAACTAGAAAGCCTCCAGCTGCTGTAACTAAAGAGACGTGCCATATTTTTAAATGAGGGAAAGAGTCCATAACTACTGTAAAAGCACAACCCTTCAGAGCTACGAGACTGCCGACTCCCAGAATAAACAGCATGAAGAAAAACAGCAGCGCAAAAAGCTGAAAATCGTCAAAAAATAAATTAATATACTGAAAATTTCTAGTGGCATCCGTATAAGCACAGTAGTGCAAAATAATTGAAAAAGTAGCACTCAAGATCATTTAAAATATATTTAATTGTACGCCACTGATATTTGGTTGAATGTACTAAAATTGAACCGCATGGAAATTTGTATAAATAAAACTGATGGAAATTTCAACGACAGGAACCCAACTTCACGTTTTATTGGAATTTTGTCAAAACTTTCTGGTGATTCCATACCCCATTATCATAGGGCTCAATAACGACTGCTCGCGTCGATGTCCTCCCAAGTTTCAAACGCTTTATTTTATGAAAATAGAAGCCAACGGAATTACCAAGTTCCTTGTTGGCAAAAATCATACCTTCAGTAATATTTAATTGATCAATTTAAAATTTCAACAAAATACAATGCTTACAAAGAAATATAATTTATGAAAAAGAAATACTAGAGTTAAAAATATTTAATACCTAATCTAATAATCCCAGAAAAATTTATTTTTTTATTTTATTTATAATTTTTTGTTTTGAAAACAACAGGCCATGTGAAATAAAGTTTTAAACAAAAATGTGCAGAATTTTATGATGAATCCAACGATATTCAAATTTATAGGTATTGGTTGAAAAATTACCTTATAAATGTGCGAAAATATAAGATCGACCTTTTTCAATTTGTGTAGTTATATACGTTTTTTCTTGAATAGCACGTGTTACGATCTGTTATTATTTACACTGCACTCTTTATACCGGGTGAGTCACGAATTGCGCTCGCCCCGATATTTCCTAAAATATTTGGAAAATTTTATTAAAAAATCTATTTCTGAATCCAGAGTGCTGTGGTGCCCAAAATATATTTTAGTCTGTGTGCTACGTTACTATAGAAATAAAAAGAGCAATATGATTGCATTACTTATTTCTCTAGAGGCGTTTAAAAATTTTAAATGTGATTTTTACCCACTAACTCGGTTTTTTTAAATGGGAATTTAATCGTTCACCAACATTTTTAAATACCTCATTTTCATACGAATCTAATGATACCAAAATTTTGAAAATCCGCTCAGAAATATTTGAGATTTCAGCCCAAATACAATGCAACCAAGCTTTTAGAAACATGCGGCTAATAGATAATAGATTAGTGGGCTTTGGAAACTAAAATGGCACATTTCTGTGTAAATCTGGTAACCTAATAACATTGGAAAAATCATAGTAGCCATTGAATGTAATAAAACAATATCAGCTGTCAGACAGACTCATGTAGTTATAGGCAATCTTGAGCTATCAAACATTTAATAATTGTGAGCGCAGAGAACGTTACAATTAAGTTTAGCATAGGTATGTGGAGGTAAACACAATTACATCCACAAGGACATTTGCAATAGAATGCGACATCAGTTCAGTTTTCAGAGTTTTATTTAAATGAACATAAATATCGGGCCTATAAATAAATAAAAATCAATTCCGTTTGAACAATTAAACTTAAACTAGGTACCAGTAGGTATCTTTAAAATAATTAATATAATTAAACCATAAATTGACATTTATAGATATTGTTCAAAATGTCCACCATTTTTTTCTATACACAATTCGGCTCTGCGTACAGTTGCTTGAATGGCTCTACGCAATTCAGCCGGCGTTATTTCATTAAGAGCCCGTACAACTTTATTTTGCAGCTCTTTATGGGTATTTGAAGAAGTTTTATAAACTTTATTTTTGAGAGTGCCCCATACATAATAGTCGAGGGGTGTTAAGTCAGGTGACCTAGGAGGTCACCTGATATGACCTTGATTTGCGATAAGGCGTTCACCATGCACGTTGTTTAAATATTCCATCACTCTTCTGGAATTATGTGGGGGAGCACCATCTTGTTGGAAAAACAGATTTTGTAAATAGGCAAGAGGAAGTAAGTCAAGAAATTTTGCTGTCTGGTTTTGTAAAAAGAATAAATATCGTTCGTCAGTAAGTGTTCCATCCAAAAATATGGGTCCAATTATTCGATCTCCAAGTACTCCAGGCCAACAGTTAAACCCAAATCTTTCCTGAATATTCCCCCGCCCTACCAACCTCGGATTTTCTTGAGCCCAGTACCTAGTATTATTTCTGTTGAAGATACCTTGGTTCGTAAATTTACTTTCATCTGAATATAAAATATGAAAAGGAAAACCTGGGTTTTGTTGTACTGCATTTAAGAACCAGTTGCAATATACTAGCCTCCTGTCGTTATCATCTCCATAAAGACGTTGGTGTATTTGGTATTTATAAGACCGAAATTTATCTTTCTTTAAAATTCTGCAAACCGAAGACTGACTAATGTCGCATTCCAGTGACAATTCCCTTGTTGATGTTGTTGGGTGTACCATCACAAATCCTAATACATCAATTTCTTTGTCCTCACTTACAATAAATGTTTGATGGTCATCTTGTTGATTGGGTTCGTTTCTTAATTCTTGTTCCACTCTAGCAAACAAGTGTCTGCTTGGATGACGTCTGTTGGGATATCGTTGCTGATACAGTTCTGCAGCTGCAGTTGAATTTTTGAGACGCTCTCCATATATCAGTAACATATCGACCTTTTCTACTACTTTCTACTAAAATTATTCATTTTCTTTCTGTCTGACAGCTGATATTGTTTTATTACATTCAATGGCTATTATGATTTTTCCAATGTTATTAGGTTACCAGATTTACACAGAAATGTGCCATTTTAGTTTCCAAAGCCCACTAATCTATTATCTATTAGCCGCATGTTATTAAAAGCTTGGTTGCATTGTATTTTGGCTGAAATCTCAAATATTTCTGAGCGGATTTTCAAAATTTTGGTATCATTAGATTCGTATGAAAATGAGGTATTTAAAAATGGTGGTGAACGATTAAATTCCCATTTAAAAAAATCAAGTTAGTGGGTAAAAATCACATTTAAAAATTTTAACCGCCTCTAGAGAATCTAGAGAATTAAGTAATTCCTCTAGATTCCAAAAATGTAAAAATATATAGGGTGTTCCATTTAAAAGTCGAAAGTTGTGGGCATTTCCGGTCAAACCGGATGTGCACCAAACTTGATTTTTTTATTGAGAAGATGGCATTTTAGTCGTATAATAAGGCCTCCTAATTTCAATTTTCTATTCCAAATATTTTAGGAAATATCGGGGCGAGCGCAATTCGTGACTCACCCGGTATAATTGTTGCACATTCTAGTTTTAGATATTTAATCTATTTACAAAATATTAAAAATAGGTTGTTAAAAATTTAAATAATTAATAACTTTTTTTATTTATTGATCGATTTTGCTCAAAAACAACAGGGTCCTTTCTCTAGCCAACATTAACTTACTGTCCAAATTTTAACACAATCGGTCTTTTCGTTCTTAAGTTATTGTGCATACAAGGAACCGACGGATAGACAGACGGACGGACGGATAGACATTTTGAAAGTTGTTCAGAATTTATTTTTGTACGAGCGATATTATCGGTTTTAGAGATGTGCCGATCAAGTGCAACATTCTCTTCGTTTTACATTTGCGAAGTATATAATAATGGAACTTGATTTTAGTATGTAGTAAGTTTTGTGTGTCAAAAACCCGTTGTAAAAAGTAATGCAAGGACATGCAAGCAACTGAAGACTGGTTGTCTAAGATTTAATCTTAGACAACGAGTCTTTGTTGCTAACATGTGGGACAGGAAATGAATACTCGCTAAAAAACAGCACGAATCAAAACGATGTCAACAACACTCCGGCGCATCTTGTCGTGTCTCAAATGGATTATTAATAAAGAATATTTCCCTTAAAGATTTTTATCCAACATAAAAACCAAAGAGAAGCTCACCGAATACCTCGCCAAGAAAGTTCAGAATTGATAAAGATTTAAGCATGATGTAACTTCATATATCCCGCTGGTAAAAATAGAGGGTAATAATCATGATGAAGCTGATACTATTCTAATACTTCGTGTAACTCATACAAATTTCTGTTCACAGTCCGTATACAGATGTGTTTGTGCTTCTGGTTAGTTTTTAAGAGCAATTACCAAAGAAAGTTGTAAGGGTAACCAGCCGAGGAAAAACTGAAAAAGGAATAGATATAGGAAAAGTATCGGGCACATGCATAATAAAGTTTTCCCATGCCTTTGCTGAGACACATACAACCGGCAGATTCTCAAGATTTAGCAAAGAATTTTGCACTAAAGTGTTTTTGTATCTGTAGGAATCATCAGCAATACTGAAATTGCTTGCATTGTTGGGAACTCTAAATGCAACTACCACATAACTTGAAACAATTTCCACGAATTAGTATGTTTGCTCTAAAAAAATGAATTAATAGAGAAGGTGGAGTTTTCCACCAAAAATCAAGGAGATTACCTACCACCCATAGTTGATGGGTTTGGGGTTGATTGTTATTTTATTTTAGGGTCCATTATATTGCAACAGTATGGAGAAGTGCGAATGAAAATAGCCAACATTTGCTAGTCTCTGCGGGTGGAGAAAAGTCACGGATATTTAGAACCAGTCTCCATGCTTAACCCACACGGCTTAAGAGCTGAAAAACTAACATTGTCAAATCTTTTTTTTTTTTCGAGGGGAAAAACATTTAAAAGGTTCCCTACACTGATGGTCCGGTGTGCAGGGATATGTGAGATTTCTGCTCACTAAAAAACCCCCCTCTTCCTTCTCCGGAACTGTAATTAAACTTTTCTTCGGAGGCTAACGAGTTCTATGGGATTAATATCCGTGCTTCTTCTTCTTTTGCCTTCATGATGCTGCAGCACATGGTGTTAATTGCCGACCATTTCTCAGCGGTGGCAAGCATGTTTATCATAAAGTTTTGTGGCGTGATTGTCAGGCCAACATTTCTGTTTGCCGTGTTTCTCTCGTCATTCCACCTAGGGCAGTGGAACATTGTGTGTTCCAGGGTATCCGGTGCTGGGCAGTAAATACACGTGTCTGCTTCCCGCTTGCCGATTCTATGTAAATAGCTGCCGAAGTTGCCGTGGCCACTTACAGCCAGTTTTTCAATGTCGAGTTAACTCTTGTACTGGGGTTAACTCTGGATTAAGCGCACTGTTGCGTATTTCAAATGCGAGTTAACTTGAAACCTCGAGTTAAATCGAGGTTAAGATAACTCTAGACGAGGTATGAGTTAATTACAAATTTCGGCTTAAAACTAACCTAAAATTATTTTATGGTGTAAATAAATTATGATATTTTTCAAACACATCATGGATTATGATTTTAATGTAAATGCTTACAGCAGTGATGAGAAAGCTAGAAGACCCAAGGTAATCAGATATAGGCCAAACGACATGGAAGAATGAGATCGACACGATTTTTTTTGCGCGATTTCATTTGCATCCAAGAACTGTAGATAATATATTAAAAGAAGTGCAAGATATTATTTCGTATTCTACGAATATGTATTTGTTATCTTGTGTTGTATAAATATTAACATGCAATGTTTATTTTACATGAGGGAACTGGTTCCCTCTCATCCTATGCTATGTTGTGGAGAATTGTTGTAGCCGCAACTGTCTGTATGGTATCCATTTTAATGCGCAGCCTTAGTGCTAATGCTCCTCTCCACTGTGTTTCTCGTTCTGATGTGGGATTAATTAAATAAATTCTCAGTATTATTTCTGATCCACACAAGAGGCGTCATAAGGTAGGGTTTCACAGGATGGCCACCCACTATTGCCGATCAACAGACCATCATTAAAGTGACCTCGTTAAAAGAAATTGTATAAACAAAAATATAAATATTACATTTTACAAACAATATCACAGAAAGTTAGGTTAATGTAACATTTTTAACAGAACAGAACCAAAGATTAGAGAATTAACTCCTTAATCTTTGACAGAACTATACAAGACATTAGAATACTTGTGTAAAATTCCGAAAATATGGTTAAAATTTATACTTCTCATGTCAACATAACAAAATATTTCACACAACTCGAGTTAACTAACTCAAATGAGAAATAGTAATGAAAAACAGTTGTAACGTTAACTCGAATTTAGCCTCGAGTTAACGTGCGAGTAAGAGTTATCTAACTCGAACTTTAACTCAACATTGAAAAACTGGCTGTTAGCGTTTGAGTTAGGTGGTAATTTAAATCTCCGTGTTTTCGGGAAGTCCAGGCTCTTACGTCTGGGATAAGGCGGTACGTCTATCTGCCATGTTCAGAGGTGTCCCATCCCTCCTGCCAGCGTTCCGTCAGATGGTTTCTGTAAACGATCTTCGCATCTTTGTCTGCTCCGTGGCTGTACGCGCGCTCTTTGGCGAGCAAATCGGCGGGTGGGACCGCCGATATAACTTGAAGAGCCGAGGCGGAGGTTGTCCGGTAGGCGCGGCACACCCTTATCAACATAAGACGTTGTGTCTTCAGTATCCGGTTGCGGTTACGCGCGGTCTTTAATGCGTCGACCCACGTCGGGGCGGCATACAGTAAGATGGAATTTGCCACGGAGCTCAAAAGTTTCCGGGCATAGGTCTTGGGCCCTCCAATGCGTGGCATGATCTTGCGGAGGGCCATGGCCGCTTTCTCTGCTCTGTCGGTGGCGTATTCGACATGCCGGTTCCATGACAACTTTTGATCGATGAAAACCCCTAAGTATTTTATAGCTGGTTTAGCGGCCACCACCGCATCAGAGACGTTGACGCTCATGTTGATAACATGTTTGTGCCCGGTCAGCGCGACTGCTTCCAATTTCTCAGGGGCAATTTCTAGGTTGTGGTTGCCCATTCACCGGTTTATTGCACGTATGGCGGCTTCGGCCTTGGTCGTAGCACGCTCCTCCGTTTTGTCTATGACGATAACGATAAGGTCGTCCGCGAACGCAACGAGTCGACAGTCGTCAGGGATGTCGGGGCCTTTTAGCTCGAGGATGCCATCGTACAAAACATTCCACAGGAGTGGTCCCAGGAACGACCCCTGTGGAACGCCGCACGTGACATCACGGACGTGGTCGTCGATGATTAAAGATCTTTCTGTGAAGTAGCTCTTCACAAGTTGTACCAGGTACGCTGGTACCCCTTTGAGTTCTAGCGCTTCAACAATTGGACCCCAGGGGGCCGTGTTGAAGGCATTCTTCACGTCGAGCGCCACAACTAGGCAGAGCTCTCTTTGCCTCCAGTTGCCTGCGTTTGCGGAGCGTGCGACTCTTATGACTTCCTGGATGGCGTCGGTCGTGGAGAGACCGTCTCTAAAGCCGAATTGACTGTCAGAGAGGCCCCCTCTCTGGTCAAGTTCCGCGGTGAGCACGTTCTCGAAGTAAGCTGTGTGATGGGTGACCGCTAGTTTAGCCACCTCAGAACATTGTCAAATCTAGCTGCAAGAAGGCGAACAATGATGTGCTCCTGAAAAAGAATGAATAATTTGCACAGAAGCCTGTCAGTGTTCCGCAGGAAACTTCATTTGTGCAAATACTCCAGTTTTAGTAACTTCATCGATCATGGAAGAATATGAAGATAAAGTAGGTAAAATGTGGTATTTTTACTTTAACATATTGCGAATAACCAAAAATATTTTATAGAAGATGATGACAATTAAAAATGCAAATAAAAATGCAATTTAGGTCGTTAGATTATACAGATTCGGAAAATACAGTTTAGGGTATAGGAATAAAGATGTAATTGACCACGTGCCGCTAGTTCCATAAATCGTGAAAGCAGAGACACACAATAAATAGAATTTAGTACGGCATGAACTAAGGATGGATGCGGACGTAGATAATAATTTCTATACGAAACGAGAAAATATCTCTTCGTCAAAAGCGAAGAAGTTATTTGTCACATTTTTTACAAATAATTTCTTCTATTGAAAGCATTTCTGCAGTTTCTTTTTTAGCCGTAAATGCTATGGGAATAAAATAATAATTCTTATTAAAACCGAAATGAAAATAGAACATTGAAATAAAATTAAATAACTCAGAAACTAAAATCAAGTAATAATTATCAAAAAATAAATTATTCTTATTAAATTACAAAAATGGAACATTAAAATAAAATTAAATAACCCTCAGAAACTAAAGTCAACTAATAATTATCAAACAATAAAGTAATGAAGTGAGGATTCAAACAAACCACCTTCTTGTGCCAAACAATATCCAAACCGATTATACAATGAATCTCTCATATCATTGAGTTGATTTGAAGTAATGCTTGCACAAAGTTGGATAAGTTTTTCCCGTAATTCAACTAAATTATTGGCTCGTTCAAACGCATGTTTGTACGCGGTTTCCTTTAAAAAGACCCACAGAAAGAAATCATGGGGTGCTAGATCAGATGACCTGGGGGCCATTTTATCATTCCTCTCGTAGCTATTAAACGATTGGGAAATGCTCTTTCCAGAAAATTAATAACAGTTAAGGTATTGTGACTTGGGCAGCCGTCTTGTTGAAACCAAATTTCGTCAAAGTTGACAGGAAGATTTTGAACTTCAGGAATTATTTGGTTTTGCAAAAGCTCTAAATATTTATTGCCATTTAAAGTGCCATCGATTAGCAGTGGGCCTATAATATGATTGTCTAAAATTCCCGTCCAAACGTGCAACATTTGAGGATACTGAGTTCGCACAACAACACTCAAATGTTTATTTTTTCGAGACCAATATCGTACTACGGATGGATTGTGTTTCCTATGTAATGAAATGGATGATTCATCTGTAAACAATATATTCTTTAAGAAGTTTTCATTCTCATTCCCTTTATTTATCATGATTTCACAAAATTCCATTCGTTTGAAATATTTATTGCGTTGTTTGAACTTTAAAACAACTGTACCCATTTCTTTTCAAAATATTTCTTACAGTTCTTTCCTTCCTGTCAACTTCATCAGCAATTTGTCTGCTAGAACAAGGTTCACTAGTTTCAACAAATGCACAGACATTAGTTTCGCGAATTTCATGTTCTTCGCTCATTTGTTGATGACGGGGTTCGGGTTGACAGCATTTTTTACAATAATTCACGACACACCCGAAATTCTCAAATATTTTAATAATGTATGAAATTATGCTAGCTGAGGGGATTGGTCTGTCTTGATATGCCACTGTAAATACATTTATTCCGCCGTTTTGGAAAAGATATTCTTTGCCACTAAAAAATTTAAAACATTTCTGACATGGCCTGAATGCAATTTTTAACTTAACTGCGTGCCCGACCAAACTCACCTTGCGCATCATAATATTCTTCCACAATACCTGTAGCGCGCCATGATTTTTAAATTTTAGAGCATTATTGTTTAACTAATACTCAGTAAACTGTATATCGTTGCATTCAGCATTAACTTCTACACATTCTTTGTTTAAACTGTTTTTCCATATAACTTATTGTTTTTCAAATGTTTAAAAAAGTTAGAAAATCAAAATTTTACGTTTTTTGGAAATTTCTCAGTTAGATATTAAACACTCTTAAATCTGGTATTTTTTATAGTAATACATATACTTTTTGAAGTATTTCCTTTTTGGAAATAAAAGATCGGACAACTACGACGGGAGATACGATTTTTTTTCAAATCGCCCTATCCGCCATCTTGATTTATATATTTCTAGAGAAAAATTCATTTTTAGAAATGCCGACATGCCACTCAGTGTTCCAGTAGATCCAAGTAACCATAAAATAAAGAGTTTTCAAACTTAGCAGGACATCGACAATCGAACCATATGATACCAGATTATAGTTTTTTAAGAGGGTGGATCATCATAAAGTTTTTAGGATCAAATTTGAACGGCCTGCATGAATATCAATAATAAGTTATACAATTCATAGCCGCCACGATTTCGCATTAAAAATGTTATACTGCGCAATGCAGTTTCCTTAACCTTTCAATTTTAAAAGGTTAAGTTTCGTTAATCAGTAAACGAATGCTAAACTTACAATTAAACATTGCGAAAAATGGTTAACTATTATTTAAATATATACACCGTGATTAATCTAAACTAGACCAAATGGTGGACTAGTCTGCCATGAAGAAAAATTAATCTCATTGCCAACACAACCGGCTTCTTTAATAACTTTAATAATTTTTGTTTAAATGTAAATCTTTTCCAACGCTCTATCTTTATGTTATTGTGGCCTGGACACTGATTTTTATTGCAATAACGATATTTTTTAGTAGAAGTACAATTTTAGACAAATTATAAAAAATCAAAGATGAAAATTACAAAAAACATTAATTAAAAGAACTTTCCGATTGCTAAAATATTAAGGCCTGTAGACTTATAATTTTAATGGCATAGTAGGGTTTCGTCACACTGTGCGACGCAACACCATGTTACCCATAGCAACGTCGATAAGATGTAGAATTATTACTTGTGTCATATTTCTAAAATTGTTTATCATTTTGTTTTGGGCTAATTCTAATGAATCTCCCTGGAACTGTCCAGTAAATCATAAATCATCATAACTAATTTTTATATGAATGTATATAGGGTTCCCGGATCCCTTCCATGTTGATGGTTAGATATAGTTGACTTTTTTAAAAGAAAAAGACAGAAACATCAGCTATTACTAGCGATCAACGAGAAAGATAATCGTCAAACAACACTTGATTTACACGTACCCAGGGCACAGCTTCGAATCTGGCTATCGCTTCGGGGTATGAAATGAAAGCAAGTCCCGTTCCGCCAGATTTCACAACATCACTAACATTAACGTCCATTTTAAAGGCCAAGTTTCCCAGTATTCCAAATATAATCAGACCTGCTAGAAATGAAGTGCACGTGTCCAAAGTTGTTACAACCATCGCATCCCTGAAAAAACAAAACTTAAAAATATTTACGAAATTCCACAATAGATTTAGTATACAAAGTGTCCAATATACATGGAATATTCCAGATACTTTTGACACTTTTAACTACATCAAGAAAACATTGAAACCTTATTTTTCAAAATACTGCGATTACAGAAACCAGTCCAGCTACTTAGACATAGAAAACTTTGTTTGTTGCTCTTCTTCAAAACTTTTCTTAGAGGAAATTTTTCTAATTTTGAAAAATAAAGGTACTTTATTAGTGGTGATTTTTACAACTTTGCTTATAAAACACCCTGTAGAACACCAAATCAACTCATTTTTGGTATACTTTAATTTTACAACAAGCAGGACTCAATCCCCAAATATTCCGAAATTCAAAAATTTTTAGTCCAATACACCTCTTGTTTCATCTGTCCTGGGACACACTGTGTATACGAAGTCGGAACATAAAGAGATTTCCGATGAAATCGGTAAAAGCTCTACCATTTCTACAATTTTCGAGATAAAAATCTGGAACCTGGAGCACATTACTCTTGAAGTAATATATAACAGGATATGATGGGTGAAAGAAATCTTGAAATTTTATTATTGAAGATATACACTTCCAAAATTTCAAAATTTTGAGAAGGTGGTAAAATTTTATATGTATAACTAACTTTAACCACCTATTACTCTGGTTTAAATCGCGTTACTAGATTTCTGTAGGTTCGATTTTTAAAGCTTAAAATGTGTACTTTAAGATGCTTTAAGGGGATTTAACTTAAAAAATAAATTCACCCGCTTATACGAATCATAAGATTCTCTATTGAAAACATTATATTTATCTGTGTGTGAGGGACCGTCTCTGGCGTAATCACTTTTGAGCCGGGGTTTGATAAATAACTCTTACTTAAAAGTACTTACCTGTATACATTATGACGGAAACTGTTATATGATGCATACATTGTAACTGATCCAAATCCTATATTTAAGGAAAAGAAACACTGTGTTACGGCTGAGTACCATACCTGGAACAGAACAGTAATTCTGATTTAGGCAACCAGATAAGCAGAATCAATATAATACAATCATTTAAATAACTTAAATATACAATATATTTATTTCTATCTAAACGCTTAGATATAAACAGCGTTATTTAGAAAATAAGTATCTATTAAACAACTACTGCTGGAAGTTTTTTTTTGAACATATTTAAAGAATAACATTATTGTAAAATACATTTAAGAGTGGGTATGCCGTCTAAAAATCAGAAATAAATTAGTCTAAAACGCCGCACCGTCCGCGACAAATTATAATTAGACCATTGTAATTTCGAAATTTGTACAGGCAAAAAATAGAAGAAAACATATATCAATCTAGGTTTGTATCGTTTTAATATTTTGAAAAAAAAATGGTATCAATTAATAAGATTTGTTTTAATTAGCAGTAAATTGCGAGATTTTATGATTTTTTTTTAAATATTTAGAATCAAAATATGAGAAAAATGACTCGATACAAACCTTCATTCATGTTTTTTGTGTATCGTACTATTTTTATTTTTCCAAAAAACATAATACTTTTTGCAAAAACATGTATAGCACGGAACCGTGCAAAGGCACATTTTGCAACAAATGTTACACTGATACGAGCTCCCTCTGGATTTATTATTGTTTAAGCTCCGCCCTTCACCCAGAATTATTTTGTGAATGAGAAAATATAACGAGGGAACGAAATAAGAAATTAAACCAAACCACTTCTAATAACACGGGACGCCCAATAAAATACCAAATTCCATTAATTTACTATTATACTTAACAGGTACTCTACTCTTTGTTATACCACAAGTACGGAATTATAACAATATAGTAACTAGTTATATGTAGCCATCCATGCACTAACAATAATGTGTAATTGTATTTCAATTCTTCTTTTTAAAATGGTGGTATGCTGGTATATTTGAAAACATTTATTGGACAATACAATTGATACTAAATTTTAAAGATGTGTTCTTGTCGTAAACACATGAATATAGAATTATAAGGGGCGATGCGATTTGCAATGAAATGAGTTAGAAACACAAAAGTACTTAAAGCGCACATTTTCCCATTTTCTCATCAAGTCACACGTTCAGTTTGTTGCATTAGACCAAGCAACGGGATTTTTTTCATAATAACTTTTATTTCTGGGAAAAATAGAATGAAATGTTTGGGATAAATACTGTCGGCAGTAAAGTTATCTATCGATCTGTCAAAATAATGAAATCTAGGCTCAAAATGTAAAAAGAAACAGAGAAACCAACTTACTCCTTTAAACCCGAAAATATTTTCCAGAAAAAAGCAACTTTCGTGAAAATTTAACAAATCAGAGCTAAAAGTATTGTCCAGAAGGTGATGTGGACCGATGTTGAAAATATTTTCTTATTGAGATCGCGCACCAATGTAGACGTTCTAAGACTCAAGTTGCAGGTTTTTATCTCTGCTTTCAAAATTTGTAGAGAAAACATTTTTGAATACAAATTTTAGCCATCTTTTTTACTTTCAAAATTTTTCAAATTTTTAGAATCGCTCTGACATTCGTATTTTAAAAAAAAGCACTATTAAATTTCATTGATACAAATTAATTGATGCTTTGGATTTTTAAAATCTAACCAGTAAAACCAGAGATATCCATATTTTTGAGAAATAACCTATTATGTCTAAAGTTATTAATGATATTTTGATGCGGGGTTTAGTTTAAAACATCTATCATTTAACTTTTGTCTACTATAAAAGCAAATTTGTAAGTTCTCTCCATCCATATATTTTTTAAGAAAATATGAATAATAATTCGTAAAACTAAGTGTACACCAGACAAGTTATTTTATATAATATGTGCTAATATGTGATATGTGCTAAGTATATAACACTAGTTCCTTGGTGAAATCGAAAACTACTACTCCTAGAAAGTAAAATTTCAAATAAAAGGTTGCCTCTATCCTTAATCTTTATTTATTCTCGATATATTTACTTGTTACTGACTTCGAAAAATTGGCATTTGCTTGCTACATTTACGTCTGCAAATTTCAGGTTAGGGTTGTAAAGAAATTCTTATTTTATACTATATACTATCAAAACAGTACCTGAGAGGTCAACCACTTGTAGAAATTACACGAACTGCCGAGACTGCCTTGCCTGCGGCGCCTGCGTAACTCCAACCAGCCGCACTTGCGGGGCTCTCAATTATATGACCGCCACTGCCATAGCTGTCGACAGCCTGCCTAAAATTCGGAAAACGAGTGCCGACGGTGGTTTACCTCTCGATAGACAACTACTGAATTTCATAATGATCCGTTGAATAGTTTAATGCTTATAAATAATTACTTATCACTGACTTTCTGCGAACCGTTTCTCTTATTCTCGGCATCTATTGGATGTATAACAATAATAATTAAAATAATTTTTTTGTTTAACTTGCCATAATTCAAGAAACGAAAACATTAATGGATCTCAATTTTACTATGTCATCACTACATATTTATTAATGAACTGTGGTTATATGAAGGTCAAATTTTAATAATTGTGAAAAATACGATTTTTTTTCAAAAACCATGTCGATAAAATGTGAGTATTTGCAAGGATCAGTTAACGAACGGAAAACCCTTTAAGTCTATGCTGAGAAGAAATAAAGATGGAGACACATTTTTTATTTGAAACTGTTTTTCTGAGTTTAACAGTTTCTAAGAATATCGCGTATAGACAAATTAGACCAATAAATAACTAATACTATACGCATAACACTTATTGGATAAAACAACTTGAGTGGTGTATATTTTTTATTTTAACAATGGTTGCTAATTTTTGTTTATTGGTAAACTGCCATTATTTGAGGGAGACTACAAAATAAAAATTCAAGAAGTCCTGAGGAATCAACTGAGGATCCAAGAGTTTAAATTTTGATTTGTTGAATGATGTGACCGCTAAAGCTTTACACATACGAAAACTAAACAACATTAAAATGTTAAGTTTTCCATTTAGTTATAAACAAGAATTAGTATTATAATAACAAACAAGACTGCAGCTACGCACACGTATTTCGGAGTTATTGCTCTTCATATATGGTACATGAGGTACGAAGGTACAAAATAGAGTACCTACAATATACTGTGCTTTCCTATCTTTGTTGGTCTTGCTTTCAACAATATAACAATATTATTTATGCCATGCTACGCTGATGAGGAACAATAACTCTGAAACGTGTGTCCGTAGCTGAAATATTGCATACCATTAATTTTTGTTTATAATTCTTATCGGACCTCATCAACTCTCATTCTTTTTATTTAGTATTATTATTTCCTTATTGATGATTATTATTAATTAATGCAGATTACTAATTATTGAATATCTTTTCCATTATGCAGAAATATAGATGTTATATGCTGAGTAACTCAAAATCTTTATGAGATAAGCGATAACAGCTTCCTAGATAAAACATTCCCATGTGAAACGCTTGCATAGCATTAATTTCCGAGAAATGCTTATGCCAGCGTCAGCAAATAGGATGTTATAAATACGACTCACGACGTTATCAGAGTCAGTCAACATATTATATTGTAACCAGTTCATATAGCATTATATACAATTGTATAAATAATTAATATTTTCAAAGTGAAATAAAAAATATTGTAATTGTAACTTTTTTGTAAAAATAAAATTTTTTAAAAAGTGAAACTGAAAATAAGTGATATAAAAGTGGCGCAGTCGGTAGGATCTGGAAAAACACCTGGAAGAAAAGCCTAACTGACGAAAACCTCCCCGAAGAACAAGGAGCACCCCAAAAAGGGCCTAACTTCAGGAAAGGATCGCCGGAACAAGGAGACCTTTGACAACAGGTGGCGGATTCCAATCCCTTAAAACAGAAAAAGGACCAACGTCTAAATGAAGATTTACGTGTAAGTACTTATTGAATCATTCAAGTGCAAAACTTATTTTAATTATTAATCGTACTATTTCTCGCTCGTTATTGTGGTAAAAACAGTTCTGTTGTCTCTGAATTATAAGTAAAATAAATAAGTCCTCAAAATTCAAATTAGTTTATGCCAGTAACCACTAGAAATATGGCTCATCAACAGCAGCAACAACAACAACAACAACAACAACCAAATGAACCTCAACCAGATGTTGTTGAACCGTATAAGTTGAGTGAAATATTTTCAATTGTCCCAGAATATGACGGTAATCAAATTAATTTAAATACATTCTTAAATTCATGCAAAATTGCTTACGACATGTCAATTGGCAATCAAACGGTTCTTTTAACCGTTCATGTAAAAAACAAATTAAAAGGTCGTGCAGCTGAACTAGTGAACTCTAGAAACCCCACTACATGGGACGAAATTAAAACACTCTTAGAAAATCATTTCGGAGATAGTAGAGACCTTACTTCACTAATACAGGATTTGCAAAGGATGCGACAGCTCCCCAGTGAATCCCCGCTTACTTTTATTGCACGCCTACAAACCCACGAAGCAAAAATGCATGCTTCTGTTCAAAAACAAAGACTAACGGCGATGCAAAAACAAGCTCAAATACAGTTAACTGAAGGTATGGTTTTGAACACCCTACTCACGGGATTAGAACCTAAGATCGCGCATGTTGTTAGGGCTAGTGATCCCCCAGATATGCTAACGGCAATAGCGAGAGTTCGAAGGGAGCTCCAATTAAATTATTTTGAGACACAAAAAACCAATCGTAACAATAATGCCATTACACCTATGCGCAACCTAAATTCACCTTTAGCAGCAAAACAATGCTCATTTTGCAAACGCGCGGGACACATCGCAAACGAATGCCGTCAAAGACAACAAAATGTTAGACCTCCAAATTTTGGCATCCCCCAAAATTACCCTAGGCCTAACTACTATAATCAAAATCCTGGAAATTTGCAAAATTTCCAACAACAAAGACCAAACTACTATAATCAAAACCCCGGAAACTCACAAAATTTTCAGCAACAAAGACCACCGGTTATTACACCAAACCCAAATTTTAATAATGCGAGACCCCCTGCGATTCAACCGAATCCGAACTATTTTAAACCAAATGTAAATAGGAAAACGCTTCATTTCAATCAAAATACTGAATCCGAAAATCCAGAACAAAATCAAAATTATTACTCTGACAACTCGTACGAAAATAGTAATGAGGGATATTATACTGATAATGACCCCTACGTGAGTCCGAATTATTATACAGCTAATACTTCGGAATATAGCAGCACTAATGAGGATTATTATACTGCTAATAATCCCTCCGAGAATTATTACACAGAGGAACCAACTTTCGACGCAACCCCTGTATACAATCGGGATTTTCGATCAGGCCCTCATGCCCAGTCGGACCCACCGTATCACAAAACCAGGGACTCCAATATGACAGTATTGCAAACCCAATTCGGCAACATGAACTTGGACAATTTCAACCCGAATCTCAATTTCCCGGAACAACAGTTTCTATAAGCCCCTTGTTGTCTGTCAAATCTAAAAACTTATTTTATATCTATGATGCTACTAACACGCATAGACTATTAATCGACTCGGGAGCCGGATTGTCTATATTTAAACCAAAAATTTGTAGAAATTATAGTAGGAGATGTCCAGAAAATGTTACGATCCAAGGCATAACCGAACAAAAAATAATTATTAATGAATCTGTTTTTATCCCATTTGACAACAACGAACCGTTCAAAATTTACATATGTGATCTCGACATAGAATTCGATGGACTCTTAGGCTCTGACTTCTTAGAACGTTATGATTGCATGGTGGATATAAAAAACAAAAAACTTATAACAAATTTCAAAACAATTCCAATCCATAAAGTCACAGATCAGGGTCTATCAAATGTACAAAACTACCCAAACCCGGACGCTCAAGATACTATTCGTAACATTTCAAATATAATTTCAGTTGAACCGCGTACGGAAGAAATTACCAAACTCAAATGTCATTTAACAAACACGGAAGCTATACTGCAAGCTACCGAAGTAGACAAAGTAAGACTTCCGAACGCGATAGTCCAAATAAACGACAAAGGCGAATTTATTACCTCTATATTAAACGCAAACGCAGTACCAAAAACTGTAAATTTTTCAAATATAAAATTAGAACCGATCCAAAATTTCTCATTAAATAATATAGGCGAAGAAAACTCCCAAATTTGCCTCGACAGACAGTATGAAATAAAAAATCAACTCCGTCTGGACCACCTAAACGAGGAGGAAAACGATTTAATAACTCAACTTTGTTTAGAATTCGCGGACATCTTTTATCTTGAAGGCGATCAACTAACCTTCACTAACGAGATTAAACACGCGATAGATACCAATGACGCGAAACCAATTTTCACGAAATCGTATCGATACCCTCAGATACACAAGGAAGAGGTCAAAACGCAGGTATCCAAAATGTTAGACCAAAATATTATTCGTCCCTCAAATTCCCCCTGGTCATCCCCAGTGTGGGTCGTCCCTAAGAAGCTCGATGCTTCTGGTAAGCAAAAATGGCGTGTAGTCGTGGACTACAGGAAACTCAATGATGTAACTGTAGGAGACAAATACCCCTTACCAAATATCTCTGATCTCTTGGATCAATTAGGCAAGTGCCAATACTTTACAACATTGGACTTAGCATCTGGGTTCCACCAGATAGAGATAGATCCAAAAGATATACCAAAAAGCGCCTTCAGTGTAGACAATGGACACTACGAATTCGTTCGTATGCCTTTCGGTCTTAAAAACGCCCCGTCCACCTTCCAGAGAGTTATGGATAATATTCTCATGGGCATACAGAACGAGAGATGTCTAGTCTACATGGACGACATTATCGTATATTCCCCAACAGTCCATGAACACATTTCTCGCCTCACAGAAGTGTTCAAACGTCTTCGAAATGCGAACCTAAAAATCCAGCCTGATAAATGCGAATTTCTTCGTAAAGAGGTCGCATATCTAGGTCACCTCATTACCAAAGAAGGAGTGAAACCTAACCCCGATAAGATTCAGTGCATTCAAAATTTTCCACAGCCTACTAACCAGAAGGAAATCAAATCCTTCCTCGGTCTGGCAGGTTATTATCGCAGATTTATAAGTAATTTCGCAAAGTTATCCAAATCTCTCACCAAATTGTTACAAAAAGATGTTCCTTTTGTTTTCGACTCAGAATGCAAGAAGTCTTTCGAAGAATTAAAACAAGCCCTCACTTCGACACCAGTTCTTATCTATCCAAACTTCGACGAAACATTTCTACTCACCACTGATGCAAGAACACTTTGCAAAGCTGAGACCAAATACTCAACTATCGAGCGCGAGCTTTTAGCCATCGTATGGGCTGTAAAACACTTCCGTCCATACATCTTTGGTCGAAAATTCAAACTAATAACCGACCATAGACCACTAACGTGGCTTTTCTCAATAAAAGACCCCGGTAGCCGCCTAGCACGTTGGCGCCTGAAACTCGAAGAATACGAGTATGAAATTGAATATAAACCCGGTCGCATTAACAAAAACGCAGACGCTCTTTCCCGCATAAAAATAAACCACATACAAAATTTTTCTAACTTTCAAGCGGAATCCAAATTATTAACGTACCCTATCCAAAGGCCCTCAACTTCAGCAGAACCCGATTCTGATGATCAAAGTGACGCTACAGAAACCAACGAACAAGAAGACACCTTAAGAGAATTCGAAACTTTCATAAAACTGTACAAAACAAAGTCGCTTATCGACTATTCCAAAATTGAATTCTCGAACGGGCAACTCCTAGACAAAACTAACAAAAATATCGTGACCTTTTTCCAACAAAACAATCTCAAAGATTTTCACTACAAAATCATTGAAGATTTGTTCGAAGAAAACGCAGACTTTCGGAATTTAACAATAAATAAATTATCCAGTAAGTCGGTGCGACATAGAAATTACTTTA
The DNA here is from genome assembly GCA_963583905.1 of Stenurella melanura. Lineage (NCBI taxonomy): Eukaryota > Metazoa > Arthropoda > Insecta > Coleoptera > Cerambycidae > Stenurella > Stenurella melanura. Next base: position 20,980,288 of record OY757316.1, read on the forward strand.
TCGTAGCTCTACCGTACGACCCCGAAACTGTAATCCAGAACCTGTTTATCTCACTGTACAACGGTCGGGAAGAATTCGATGACTCCAAAACGTATCATATTGAAAACAATATCGATCTCCCCATCCTCGAAATTTTGTCATTTCTCCTAGCGGAAAAAGACGTAAAACTCAAAATATGCCAGAACGTTACTAAGACACCTAGTGATGACCAAATTCCGATTATTATCGATCAATACCATACTGGCAAAGCTCATCTTCACCGCGGAATAAATGAGACCATTAGGCGCATTCGACAAAAATACAATTGGCAAGGACTGACAAAGGATGTCGAAAAATTCGTAAAAACTTGCAAATGTTGCCAAGAAACAAAAATCTGTCGAAAAAACCTAGACTCACCCCTAGTAATTACGGAAACGCCTAAGTCCCCTTTTGAACGTATTAACATTGATCTTCTAGAAATTCCTACAAGAAATTACGCGCTTACAATACGCGACGAACTGACAAAATTCAGCCAAGCATATCCCATCAAAGATAAATCAGCGAAGTCGATTGCAAACACTCTACTCGTTTACTTCCAGCACTTCGGAACACCTCTTCGAATTCACTGCGACTTCGGTCGAGAATTCGATAACGCCATTTTAAGAGACTTATGCCTCCTCTATGACATCAAAATAACACATTCTAGTGTAGGACACCCACAATCGAATGGTTCCTTGGAAAGGTTTCATGCAACCTTACTAGAAATGATCCGAATACATATGACGGAGCATCCTGACGAACACCCCTTCAACATATTACCTTACGCGATAATATGCTATAACACCTCCACTAATAAAACTCACGGATTTACACCCTACGAGTTAGTCTTCGGACACACGTCTAGCAGACCGCCCGAGACACTCTATAATCAAGAGGAACTAGTCACGAAATACGTCAGAGACTTAAATAATCGCCTCTCTCATTATTATAAAGTCGCACGCGAAAGGACTGAAAATCAAAAACAAAAAGCAAAGATTCGATTTGACGCCCATGTTTCAAAAGAAACCCCCGAATATCGAATTGGCCAAAAGGTATATGTAAAGGAATCCCAAATTACCGATAAATTAAGTAATAAATTTAACGGGCCGTTTGAGATTCTAGAACTGCATAAAAACTCAGCCACCCTCCTTAACAAAAAAACAAAACAAAAAACTAAAGCCAATTTTGACAGGTTAAAACCATATTTTGAAGCCTAAATTGCCTTACAGGTTCACCTTGCTGATCGGAGCAGCCATATCCCAGTACCAAATAACACCGATCAATAACACCGTCGGAGTCTATTACCACGATGAAACAAGGATAGTAATTTCTAATGATAAATGGACTCTGCTAGTCCATAAAAATCTATCAAGCCTTGAAGAAGCCTTCATCAACAACAACAAAATTTTAAAATCAATCGTCGATATATTCGCCGTTGACACACGTGAAACAAAAGAATTCCTAGTCAAAGTCAAAACGCACATAACGCTTCTAAACCAGATATCGAACTCCCTTAATGTAAAGTTTGAGGAAGTCTTTGTTAGCACTAAACGATTCAAACGCGGTATACTAAACGGAGTAGGTAGCGTTTTCAAAGCCATTACCGGTAATTTAGATGCTGAAGATGGACAATTCTTCACAGACAGTATCAATAAATTAAATAATGACCAACATCAAATAGAAAACCTTCTAAAAAATCAAATATCTGTTACCTCTACCGTCATAAAGACTTTTAATGAAACATTTCAAGACATGCAAACCAATATAAAAACCTTTAACGAAGACATGAGAAAAATTCAAATTGCATTACATAATGTAAATGATAGAGTTGCACTGGTTCAAGCCGAACTAAAATTTGTTGAAACATGCGAAAAACTAACTGAAAGTTATCTGTACCTTCAGAATAACTTAGATGACATTTTAAATTCAATTACCTTTGCCCGTCTAAAAATAATACATTCTTCAATCATTACACCCGAAAGTTTGATTACCACACTTCAAAAAATCTCTCAAAATCTAGTTAAAAACAATTTACCCCTTCCAGTAAAATATTCAGAAATTCCCCAATACTTGGAAATTATCGAACTGGAAGCCTTTCAGTCAAAATCAGATCTCGTTTTTGTCTTAAGAATACCATTAGTGGAACAACAACTCTATACTTTGTATCATTTATACCCCATCCCGATTCTAGACAATAGAACTGGCCTACACCACGTTTTGTCATTTTCTCAAAAATTCATTGCACGTAACGATGATTCTTTAATGTACATCCCCGTCAAAGATCTGAGCACATGCAAACAACTAGATGCTCGCAAGAAGTTATGCTCTGACCTTTATGCCTACCCGATCGACAGCAGTGCAGCATGCGAGGCCCAGTTACTAAAAAACTTCAGGAAAGTTCCCGAAAATTGTGAAAGTTCTCTCGTGTACGGACAAGGTTATAACGTTCAGAAATTACAAGACAATGTGTGGTTAGTAATTGTTTCTGAACCCATTCACATCACCATAAACTGTAATCAAATGGACACAAAAATCACCAGTGTTAATAAGAACTCTATATTAAAACTTCATCCGGACTGTTACGCGTTTGTCGGTATAACGAAAGTGCAAGCAGAAGGCCGTAATACTATCAACATTACAGACAATTCACACCCAGTGATTATACCCTATGACTGTTGTAGTGACATCCCCGAAAAAATGCAACTACCCAAATTGGAACCTCTTCAATTCGACCATTTAAACGTCGAAAATCTGGATATAGCCAACCACAAACTCGAACAATATTCCAGAGACTTGGATAAATTAATAAACGAGCCATTTATAACTAAACACTTTTCTATGAGCATGTACATAGTTATTGGTCTCGGAATCTGTATCCTCACCTCCTACATCGCCTGGAAGTGCAAAAGAAGATGCTGTCCCTGTAAGAAATCCAAAGACGCAACTCCTAACGAGATGCTGAAGAGAATCAACACCCTCCTGAGAAGAAGACCCCATCTACACACGGAAGAAGAAGAAATGCCCGATTTTCCCCAAAAAGTCGGCGAATAACACCGACTTTTCAAAAAAAAAGGGGAGTTGTTATATGCTGAGTAACTCAAAATCTTTATGAGATAAGCGATAACAGCTTCCTAGATAAAACATTCCCATGTGAAACGCTTGCATAGCATTAATTTCCGAGAAATGCTTATGCCAGCGTCAGCAAATAGGATGTTATAAATACGACTCACGACGTTATCAGAGTCAGTCAACATATTATATTGTAACCAGTTCATATAGCATTATATACAATTGTATAAATAATTAATATTTTCAAAGTGAAATAAAAAATATTGTAATTGTAACTTTTTTGTAAAAATAAAATTTTTTAAAAAGTGAAACTGAAAATAAGTGATATAAAATAGATATACTCGTATACTCCATATTACAAATTAAAATTCTAGGGAAGCATAATACCTAGCCGTTTAAATTATAAATACTGTATCTATTGAAGTAATAATATGTTAAAAACGCATTTAGGTTAGAATGATAGGATAGATGTGTCGGCATAACCTTTGAGCTTTGGCAGGTAGAATTTATATACAATCATGAAGTAATTACGAGCTTATACGTAAGTTGAATCACGGTCATTCATTTCTATTTACTACTACATAGTACTATAAATACATAAAATAATATTTTATCGTTTTTAAAGGACCGCCCACTGGAGTTTCCCTTTCACCTCCCCTGTTGCAAATTTTAGCAGCTTGTCGAGGCATACCTACTCTTAAGGTGGCCATTTCCTAGAAAGAGATATCCGATAGGGAAATATTTATTATTTTTATCAATAACTTTTTTTCTTAGTATGCATATTTAAAGAAAACTATAAGACTACCTAAGTAGAACCACAACAAGACTGTTACTATGAAATCTCTCAATAATTTCATTGGATTGCAAAATTATTGAGTAAGAATTCATAGTCATAGTCTTTTTATGGTTCTGCTTAGCTGGTCTTATAGTTCTTCTAAATATATGTACGAAGAAAAGAAAAGTTATGGCCAAGAATAACAAATATTTTCCTATCGGATGTCTCTTTCTAGAAAATGGCCACCTTAATGCACGTTATCTTAAAATACACAAAATAAATCAATGTTATTGCAAGAACGTGTTTTCAGTATCTAATGTTATTAATTTTTAACTTTATTTCTGACTAAACATTTACTTAATAATGCACAAAAACTTCAAAAAATAAATAACTGACTAGTTATTTATACCAACCTTGGCACTTAAAAGCATCTCCCATTTTGGTTCTACAAAATACAGGATACCGGTAGCTGAGCCATCCAATGTGACCGCCCTGATCAAAAGGGCACCCAGAATAACATATGGGAAGATAGCCAAGAAGTATGATGCTTTTCCGGATGTCTGGACACCTTTCGCACATACTGCAAACGTAATGATCCAGGATACAAGGAGGCACAAGGTTAAACGCCACTCAGGTGCGCCGATACCATTGCTGATGTCAGGAGATTCCTTCAAAACTTCTATTCTGCAACATTTAAATTTCATATGATATAGTGTAAGTAGGGTAGGTATTCTTCAAGGCCTAAGCACGGTGCAAAAACAAAGGGCCGCTTAAATGTTGCCAAACAATTCTGAAAAAATTCAGGTAAGTACATTTTCTGGGCAAAAACAAGCAACTTTTGTCTCTTGGACATTTTCTCCAAAGTGCTTCTTTCTCCGGGAATTTTTTTTTTTTTAAAGTCAAAGACCTTTATTTATTAGTGTTTTAGAGAAAAAGTCCAAGAGTCAAAAGTTGCTTACTTTTGCCCAAAGAACACGTCTGTTTTTAGCTGAAAATAATTTCAGACAAGATTTTCCCTAGATTTGTTTTTTTTATCCCTGTTTTGTTTTCCTTGAGTAAATTCAGGTGTATTCTTTACACAAAAATAAACAACTTTTGCCTCTTGGACTTTTTCACTAAAATACTTCCTTCTCTCCTCCACCTCCCCCCCCCCCCAAAAAAAATGAAGTTCTACAATAGATCTATTTTCATCAGCCTGAAGGTCTCCGAAATACGGGCCAACACGATATGACGATGACCCACGAGAAACGCCGAAATTACACGTCTCATTGAATATACGAACGACTCTACTTCAATCGAGTTTCTTAACAGTGTCAACTTTATCGTGTATAGAAAATTATATAGTATATAGTAGGTATCTAAAGTATAGTAGGTCTAAAGAAATTTTGATCGCATTGCAAAAACAAGAGTCGTTTTCTAGAGTACCTCATGCCAGAATTACAAAAAAATTCTCTTAAATGCTATCAAGGGAAAGAAGAGGCTGACGAGTTATTTGTTGACATGGCTGTTAAAGATAACACGAATTTACAAAATGTTATTGTAGCGGAAGACATCGATGTGCTAGTAATTTTGACCGACAGAGCAAATGCTGAGGAAGAAATTTATTTCTTCAAGCTAGGTAAACAAAACGTCGTTGTAGCAGTGTATTCTTTCAAATCTTTAGAAATGGACTAGCCAAACTGCTCAAAATTGATTATATTTGCTCATTGCTTTACTGGATGTGACTCAACCTCTGCGTTTTTCAATAGAGGGAAAAAAAATCGTTGATATTTTAGAAAATCGACAGGACGCAAGAGATAAAGCGCAGACTTTTTACAATAACTTTGCAACCGTTAAGGAGATTTTGCAAGCTCGTCAGTACTGTACTGTTATGTTGTAGAGGTGTTTTAAAATCGCGTGAGCTGTGACCTTCATATGCGCAGAGCCAATCCCTCCTGTTGACTCAGTCACACTTCTTAAAGATATTATATTTATTGTTAACAATTTATCCCGAGCTCTTGTTTATGTATACAGCAAGGCAGCCTCCAGTGTCTTTAAAAAAAATACTTACAACTTAGAATAAACTTTGCCTTTTGCGCATTTCGCGGTTCATGAGATTCTGAAACACCTCTACGGACTTGGGAAGGACGCTCAATTAAGTAAATTAAAAAAGGTGAATGACTTACCTGCATATCTCGAAAAAAATGAGATATGAATCTTTTATAAAGACCACCACGAAAAGAAATGCAGTTAAGTTGTCCTCGCTCGTTGTTGTTTCTTTAAATGAGCAGATGAAAAAGGTTTACTTGCAAACCCACTTATGTGTTCATGTATAACATGCAGCGGAGACAATTGTCAAAATAGTGCCCCAATTATCGACCAAGAGGAGAACGAATAGGAAGACGAGTATGAGGCGGACGTGGAATGAGGACGAAGAGTAAAAGGAAGACGATAGTGCAGAGGATTTTTGATTATTTATATGTTTTTTGCAATAAAAAGGAAATCTTGCAATAAAAATTTAAAAAATTAAAATCCATATAAAAATAAAATTTTTATTTTCATGCAAATCGGTGATATTTCATCATTCCAAGTTGCTAAAGAACATTTTGAAGATATATTTTTTTAATTATAACTGCTCTAGGGGGTGGCTTTTTAGGACGAAACTGTTTAAAAAATCATAAATTATGTCCCTTAATGTTTTCGAATAGAGGTAGTTTTCTCCCCTAAAAAATAAAAAGCAACCCCCGGCACAGGGACAACTTTGAAGTAGAGGGTAAGTAGAACCTAAATCCAAATTTTTGTACAAATCAGTGCTGTATGGCAAAATTATATGGTATCGCCGTATTTTACCATGAATGACTGGACTACCAGTAATTATTTTAGCGTGCAATGGAACGCATAACGAATACAGTTATTTGAGAAAAAATGTAAAGAAACTGTGAGATGGGGGGCGACATAATCCACCTCAGAATCAAGAATGTATCAACCTAAATTGTAATAAGTAAATAAACACAAGTGTTAAGTTTGAGATACTTTAGTTTCGTCATACCATATTCTAGAATATTTTACTAGTCTGAGAAAAAAATGTGCTTACCTGAACCAAAGCTCTGCAGAACTAATTGTTCTGTTCAAGTTCGATCCTTCAGCTTTTGATGCGATACAAGTCAAATTTTGGAGGAAACTGTCGTTAGCCCATGCCGGGTCACATTCTGACCAGGGAAGGTTGGAAGTAAATGAATTTACCATATAAAATAGTGTTATTGCCATTAGAGAGCAGTAATATGTAGCTACGCACACTGTACCTATTAGTTGTCCATAACCCACACCTAAAATTGAGAATGAGTGTGATTGTCAGCAGTTTGTACGCTATCCGGAAAATGCAACAAATGGGGCGATCTCTATATTGGTATTCCTTAAAATGTGTGAATCCAATTTGCCAGAAGTATGCTGTGATTTTCTTAAGTTACTTAGATTTTTACAACTTTATCTCAATCAAAATGTAGCCCTCTGCGCATCATTACTGAATACTTATAGACTTCTTTCCAATAATCTACACCCTCGAAAGTTTTTGGGTAATAGTTAAAATATAGTTGAATATGAAAATCTGTTCTCAGTTGATCAAGAAAATGTTAAGCATTGTAAGAAATGTGTACAGCATGAAACAGAAAAATCGATGAAATATTAAGAATACAAGAGGAGTATCTCAGTTAGTATAAATTGATCAAATTCTCCTGATTGGGTGTAGGCCTAAGCTTGGGCTTTTTTTGTCTCTGTTATTTGTAAGTGACCCATTAATTACTATCAAAAATTAAAAAAGTTTTCAGTCTATTATGTTCTAATGATATCACATCCCATTTGGGAAAGACACAAACATTAATTCTACTTTTAAACAATTCTAATACTTTGTCGACACTTCAACAAGATAATATACAGGGTGGCCCATTAGTGCGAGGAATATCTGGCTTACTATAAGAAACATGAAAAAATGTTTTCAATAAAAGTTATAGGGCTTGCTTTGTTCTCTATTTTTAAAACACTGGGAAATACACTTTAAAGCGGGACAGCTTAAAGGTCGAATTTTTTAAATGACACACCCTAGATATTTTTACGATATTGATTTTAGCGTAAAATTTTACGTACGGCACTAATTTTTTTTTCAAAATGCTGCAGCGTTGAAAAGTTATTGTGAAAAATATGAAAATTTTCGCAAAAACCGTGCGTCACAAATATCATCAAAAAAACTGTGTTAATGATAGTTAAAGGAAAAAATTTAGTAAGTGCAAATGTAAGAGTTAGTTGAATTATCTGAGAGGAGCTAAAGTTTATTTTTATATACAGGGAATATTATTATAGGGGCATCAACTTGCCAATCTTCAAACATCAAAAACTTCGTTTTTTCAAATGGAACACCCATTATATTATTCCACCATTTTGTACAACTATTTTATTCCTTCAAATTTGCTATCATGATATTAGTCCTTAAAATTTATATTTTTTGAGATAGTCTCATTTTAGTTGATAACTTAAAAATAATTGCGTTTTTTCTCAAGTAAGCTAGGACTTTGACGTTTATAGCAGTATAGTCGATAAGACAAATAGTTACTGTCACATAATTTCGTACCTGTGTAATTTTATTGTTTGAAATAATCAATATCTCTACAGAAGAATTGACAGATATGGTTTTTGTACTGGGAGCAAGTGATAAAAACGGTTTACTTGCGACAAGAACTTATGGGCAAACATATCCAGGTAGAAGGAAACCCAGGAAAGAAGCTTTTGAAAATTTACTACAGCGGTTTAGTCGAACCGGAAATGTCGCATATGAAAAAACAGAAAGAACCAAGACTGCATTAACTGAAGAAAATGAAGTGACTGTTCTGTTAAAAGTTACAGAAGATCCTCCTATCTCGACTAGAGAAATATCGAAACAAACTGATATAAGCCGGACTGTCGTCCAAAGAATTTTAAATAAAAACAAATTCCATCCGTACTATATACAACTAATGCAGGAGTTATTAGATGATGATTTCGAAAAAAGGGTAACATTTTGTGAATGGGCTCAACAACAAATTCTTCAAGATAGAAATTTTTTTAATAATGTATTATTTGCGGATGAATCGACATTCCACAAAAATGGGTTTGTCAATAGACATAATTTTCATTATTATGGAACCGAAAATCCACATTTTATACGGAGTACCAGTCAGACAAGATGGTCATTAAACGGATGGGATGGCATAATCGGAAATCATGTCATTGGACGCTTTTCTTAAAGAAGAGTTGGCAGTTAGTAAATCATTTACCTATTCCACTTCGACAGAGAATGTTGTATTTAGATGACGGAGCGCCAGTCCACCATACGGTAGCTATTCACACACATTTAAATCATGAATTTCCCGGAAGATGGATAGGTAGAGGAGGGCCTTTGAAGTGGCCACCTCGCTCACCTGACTTGACAAAGATGGATTTTTTGTCGGGCTACGTCAAATATCAAGTATACAAAGCACCTCTAACTACAAAGGAGGATATAAAAGTTCGAATTAGGTAGGTATTCCAAAACATTAGCATCGAGTCGAGCTTTTAAAGACCGCCTGCATTATTGTCTAGAAGTAGCCGGTGGTCGTTTTGAACATTTGTTGTTGTAGTTGTTTTACGCGTTTTTCTTCTGGTTACCGTTGTGCTTATTTTTAAATGATTTAATTGTTTACATTATTCTCCACCTTTAAGATTCTGATAAAAAATATAATTTTGAATCATTTAGTTTAGATTTTTATTTTCAGTTTTAAGAGCTGAAATTCGTAAATATCAAAGTCATAGCTTACTTGAGAAAAGACGCAATTATTTTTAAGTTATCAATTAAATTGAAAATATCTCAAAAAATATTAATTTTAAGGACTAATATCATAATAGCAAATTTGAAGGAATAAAATAGTTCTACAAAATGGTGTAATAATATACTGGGTGTTCAATTTGAAAAAACGAATTTTTAGATATTTGTAGATTGGCAAGTTGTTGCCCCTATAATAAAATTACCTGTATATAAAAATAAACTTTAGCTCCTCTCACACAGTTCAACTAATTCTTACATTTGCACTTGCTAAATGTTTTCCGTTAATTATCATTAACAAAGTTTTTTTGATGATATTTGTGACGCACTGTTTTTGCGAAAATGTTCATATTTTTCACAATAACTTGGTAACGCTGCAGCATTTTGAAAAAAAATAGTGCTGTGCGTAAAATTTTACGCTGAAATCAATAGTGTAAAAGTATATAGGGTGTGTCATTTAAAAAATTTGACCTTTAAGCTGTCCCGCTTTAAAGGAACACCCTGTGTATTTCCCAGTATTTTAAAAATAGAGAACAAAGCAAGCCCTCTAACTTTCATTGAAAACATGTTTTCATGTTTCTTATATTAAGCCAGATATTGGACTTCCTCGCACTAATGGGCCACCCTGTGTGAGTGAGTAATTACTACCACAGACATACAGGGAGGCACTTTTGCATGTAAGCAAATTTTTCCCGCGTTATGAATTTTGACATCACTTCCGGTCACGGCTTTTTGTGTCATCGAATACATGAATAAAACTTACGTCAAAATGTAGGTGTACAATGAGATTGTAGTGGGGTGCCAGGCTTAATTTGCCCACAACGCTGAGGCACCCTCGATTAAAGTACTTTTTTTCTGTGCTTTCTTAAGTCATCGAATACATGCATTATTATTTTTTTAAGTGAAAGTACAAGCCTTCTAGTTATTTAAAAAAATAGGCTGCCTCTTCTTATTTGCTCGTATCCTCCCATTTTGACGTCACTTCCGGTAATGATAGAATCTCTATTAAAATACGGCATTATTGGGTGGGGTGGAGCAAATAAATGCAACATCAAACCTTTAATACAAGTCCAAAAACGATTTTTAAAAACTATGTATAAGAAAAGTTACCGATATCCTACAGATTTATTATACAATGAATCAGAGGTATTGCATATACGGCAAATCTACAGCGAAATAATATTAAATTATCATTATAAACATTTTGACAGAGATCAAATTATAGACCACAGATATGACACAAGACATCGTGCCCAACAAAACATTAAGGTAAATGTCGCACAAAAGACTATTGGAATGAAAAATTATGTATACTTGGCACCCCGAATATTTAACATTCTTCCAGATGATGTAAAAAATATAAATTACTTCAAAAGATTTAAATATGAAGTTAAAAAATGGCTACTTAAACAGGACTATAAACAAATTGAAAGGCTGATTGATACTGGACAACTCTAATAAAAATAGGATCATATTACGAGAACATATATTAAAAAAAAAAACAATAAAAAAAATGTTTGAAAATAAAAAAATTAAATAAAACATAAGTAGGTGCATGAAATTATAATGTGGGGTGTATGTGTATGTGCACAGGGGTGTGTTGTGTGTGTGATATATGTGAAATGGCATGTGGATGTATGTATGCATATTAATATATAAAATATATTTGCTAAATTTCATTACGTATCTAAGAAATTTGTTATTTGATGATAATTTGTAAAAAAAAAAAAAAAATTAAAAAAAGAACGCTACTTGTGAAGCGAACCCCTTGGCTGCGATCGTAGTAGAATTACAACCCTGAATTTATCTGATTCGGGACAGAACAGTTTGTATGATTGCCAAAATTAATACAAGGGGAAGTGTTACACACAAGTCAAAATTTCGTTGACTTTTGTGATATCGAACTTGTACACTATATAATGGAAATGTTCCCTCGTTTCAAGCTCCTGGAGCTTACACGAGGTACCTATTAATTATTTATAATACAGATTATACTCTACCATACTACTACTACTACCACTACTACTGTATATAAATATGCCTCTTTGTATTATTACTTTGTATTTATAAATAAATAAATTATTATTATTATTATTAATATAAAACTCCATGACGCGGGCAAAATTTCCTTATACGAAAAGTGGCTCCCTGTAGGTCTGTTATAGTACGGCCGTCTCTCTACCTATAGTTACCTTTCAAAATTGGTGCTAAGCTCTCGAACATCTTTACGTTTCCTCTACTGCAGAACTGACCTAGGCACATTTCCAAGTAGTACATGGGCCTCCCGAGAAAAAGTAGAACTAGAATATATGGGATCAAAAAAGCACCCCCTCCATTATCGTATGCTACGAAAGGAAATCGCCAAATGTTTCCCAACCCTACATTCATGGCAATACATGACATCAGAAACTCCACGCTGTTCCCCCATTGTGCTCTGTCTTGTATTTGGTCGTCTGGGCCACTGGCAAACTCTACAGGAGGTGTTGCCTAAAATTATATAAATATACTTCTGATGTTAATTGGTAGGAGGGTTTAGCAGACCTAACTGAAATTTACTTAACTCTACATTGTACTACTTATTATTTCGGAAATATTTAAATCTAGTTTGTCCTAAAATATGAATGAAACGAGAATGGATATATTTAGCCTTGTCGTTCACCACACCTAAACCTATTAGATCATTTTTTCCAGAACTAGTGAAAAACTCGGCAAATGGTTGTGAAGCAATAACAAACAACCTCGGCGTTGTTGAATAAGTCACTAATATAATTCATGCCAACAGCTGCACCTAAATAGAAGAATAATTTTTGTTTTTCTTTGTTTAATACATCGGAGTAAGTTTAATAATCACCTATGTTCTTGGTGCAAGCTACTCTATGGGCAGTGACGCAAATTCAATATTCAAGTTCAAATATTTATTGGTCCTTGTTGATCATGTACATGATATAGGACAGGTCATTTAGGCACAATTTTAGGTTACATAATATAAAAAAAACTTATACTAATGGCCAATATAGTATTATACACAATTGTATAAGAACAAATTAAAAGTTTAGTATCAAAGTTTATAAATACATGTTAATTTGTTGATTAGACTTAACGTTATATATCGGGTGTTAGAAAAGTATGGGAACGGTGAAGAATCTCGAACAGTTTGCATCAAATCGAAAAATAAAAAAATACGCGTCAAATAGTTTTCAAAAAACTATCTACTGATACCAAAAATGACCTCCCCACCCACCCCCAGTGGGTGGGGCGAGGGGAAACTTTAAAATTTCAAATGGAAACCCCTATCTTTTATTACGGAATCGGATTCTACGGCAAAAAATACGTAAGTTTTATTCAGGACATTTTTTTCGATTTTTGCACGGTGTCACTGTAATCGCAAAAAATGAAAAGAATGCATGACTGTTTCAAGAGTAGCGTCTTGTGCCCATAAAAAAAGTCCAATTCAAAAACTGAAAAACACGTATTTGTTATTTTTACGAAATCTATCCAATGACATTGGATTCGACTCTCCCACCCCCAACCCAGTGGGTGGGGCGGGGGACAACTTTGAAATTTGTAATGAAAATCCCTATTTTTTATAGCGGATTCGGATTCTACAACCAAAAATACGTGAATTTTATATCGGACATTTTTTTCGATTCTTGCAAGGTGTCGCTGCAATCGCAAAAAATTGAAATAAACCTGAAGTCTCCATAAGTTTGTAAATACAGCTACTCGTGTTGACAAAAAAACATTCAGTTTAAAAAACAATATCTGTGATATCTTGATTTTTATGAATGTTTTTTTTAAGTGTTGTTAATAACAGTATTTGTTTTGTGAAATTTCTACGAGTTGTAACATTTTTTGCGATTGCAGCGACACCTTGCGAGAATCGAAAAAAATTCCCGTTATAAAATTCACGTATTTTTGGTCGTAGAATCCGAATCCGCTATAAAAAATAGGGATTTTCATTACAAATTTCAAAGTTGTCCCCCGCCCCACCCACTGGGTTGGGGGTGGGAGAGTCGAATCCAATGTAATTGGATAGATTTCGTAAAAATAATAAATACGTGTTTTTCAGTTTTTGAATTGGACTTTTTTTATGGGCACAAAACGCTACTCTTGAAACAGTCATGCATTCTTTTCATTTCTTGCGATTACAGCAACACCGTGCAAGAATCGAAAAAAATGTCCTGAATAAAACTTACGTATTTTTTGACGTAGAATCCGATCCCGCAATAAAAAATAGGGGTTTCCATTTGAAATTTTAAAGTTGCCCCTCGCCCCACCCCCTGGTTGATGGGTGGGGAGGTCATTTTTGGTATGAGTAGATAGTTTTTTGAAAACTTTTTGACAAGTATTTTTTTATTTTTCGATTTGATGCAAACTGTTCGAGATTTTTCACCGTTCCCATACTTTTCTAACAGCCGCTATAAAAATAAATTCTGATACAGAATAGTCAATTTAAGTTCAAATTCGAGTGTATTTATTCTTAAAGACAAATATGTGTATAAGAAAAGGCACAGTTTTAAACTTGCCATTAAAACGAAAACAAACAAAGAGAGATATACAAAAATATGAGTAGATTACATAGCCTATGCACATTTATATGTCATAGAAATTAAATTAAACAAAGTAAGTGGAGTAGTGTATCAGTTAAAATATTCCGTGGTGTTGCATAGGCATTTATCAAGCAAGAATAGCTTGTTTTTTTTTAAATATATTTTCGTTGTCTATTGATTTTATATCATTTGGCACGTAATTAAATGTTTTGGCACCTATGCGGGTGGGGGCTTTAAATGTGATATTTAGTCTGGAGAAAGGTAGATGTAAATTATTTATTTGGCGAGTGTTTATCTGGTGATAATTACTATTTGTTAAAATATTTGTATTTATTATTGAAAACAAATAAACAAATTTCAAAAATATGTAAACTATATAAAGTGAGTATTTTAAATTTATTGGAGATCTCTTTGCACGTGTGAGTGCTGGATACGCCAGCAATACACGTAAAATTCGTTTCTGAGCAACAAACACGCCATGTGAAAGGGTAGAGTCCCCCCAAAGGCAGATTCCATATCTTGATCGACTTTCTACCTGAGCATAGTACAATGTTATTAACTGATCCTTTGTAAAAATAGACTAGGTTTGTAAAAAAAAAAACAAATGGAAGATAATTTAGAAGATAAAAATTTACATGGTGTTTTCCAGTTCAAACAGGGTTCAATGTACAGTCATAGAAATTTAAAGTTGTGTCCTTTAGCTTGAATGCAGAATGTGTCTTTGTTATTAATAGATCGATTGATCTTAGATGTCTTGTTTTGACATGAGTGAAATCTGCTCAGTTGCGTTTTGTCCTTGTTAAAATATAGGGAAATACCGTTGAATCAGTTTATTAAGTGTTCAAGAGTGGTTTCGCATTTGTTTTTTAAGGTTGCATTTATCTGATACGATAATAGAGGAATCGTCTGCGTACAAAGTAAAGCATACATCATTAGACAGTGTAATAATATCGTTGATGTATAAAATGAAGAGAATAGGACCTATTACGGACCCTTGGACTACGCCCATGTTTATTTCTTTTAGATCTGAGGTGTAATTACGTATTTCATTTTGATTTACGTGATTTATACTTACATATTGCTTACGTGACTTTAGGAATGATGAGATCCAACTCAGTGATGGTCCTCTTATTCCACATATGTCCAATTTATTTATTAAAATATCGCGGTCGACGCAATCGAATGCCCTGCTGAGATCGCAGAAGATACCAACCGGACACTCGCCTGTGTCGATATATTTTATCAATGTCTCATAAAAACTGTGAATTGCTGTAGTTGTAGATTTCCCGCGACGGAATCCATGTTGGTATTCCGTAAGGGTCTTAAATTTATTAATAAGAGAGTAGTCTCTCTAGAAAGGCATATTTTAAAATTTTTGAAAAACCACTGGGGACGGTAATCAGTCGATAATTATCTAACAAATGCGGATCTTTCTTTTTCAAGACCGGAGTGACTTTTCCCGTTTTTGGATGAAACGGAAAAGTTCCTGATGAGAAGGAAAGATTTACTAAATATGTTAGCGGATTGAGTATTGGTTGTAAATTCTTTTTGCATGACGGTACGAAAGATGTTCAGGTGACAAGCTTTTCTTTTCTATTAATTGAAACAATTTGATGACAATGGTATTATAACCTTAAGGGTTTTCTAACCCAAATATATTTAACAGCGGCAAGCTAAGAACGCTCAGGGATCGAGCCGTGGATCTCAAGATTTGTAGGCTGACGTATACCACTGAAGCTATTTCATTCCTATCTTAATAACAGGAAACAATGCGTATCGGTTAACAACGCTATCTCTGAATTTGCTGAAATTAAACACGGAGTGCCTCAAGGCTCTGTGCTGGGGCCCATATTGTTCATTATATACTTGAATGATTTTTTCCATTTTATGTCGCCTACAAAATGTATTGCCTATGCCGATGATACCTCCATATTGGATTTTAGTTTTGACCTTGGCAATTTAAATTCCGATAGCCATAAATCAGTACAACGTGCCAGTGATTGGTTTTCTGCAAATAAACTTGAGCTAAATGAGGATAAAACTCAAAAGATTATATTTTCCACTAATAACGCAGTTGTTAATAATGACCGTGTAAAAATTCTGGGCGTCATTTAGAATGACTCTAAGATGGTCCAACCACATAGAGGATCTATCCAATAAATTATCAAGTACAATTTTTCTTTCACGTGGGCTAAAAACTTTTCTTTGTTCCAGTACTTTAAAAAATAGCTATTTCGACATGTTCCATTCTCACGTTAATTATGCAATTATCCTATGGGGTGGCTCATCGCAGTCAATAAAAATTTTTCGATTGCAAAAAAAAGCTGTCAGATTAATTGATAATGCTGGCTCGCGGGACCACTGTCAACCAATTTTCAAAAAATTAGGTATAATGCCAGTTCCTTCTTTGTATATATACAGTACGTTAGTAGAAATACATAAAAATAAAGATGCATTCCCGACTAATTCGGATTTTCACAATTACGAAACAAGATCTGCCTCACAACTCATACAGCCTCGTCTTAGATTAACAAAATCAACAAAAAATACATTAAATCTCCAATTATACAATCATATTCCTGATGACATAAAATTTCTCAATTTTAATGGCTTTAAATGTAAGATGAAAAGACACTTCTTAAATTACTGCTTTTATTCAGAAGAAGAATTTTTTAATACTGTTTTTTAATACTTATACCTGTTCTATTAGTTCAATTATATAATCTTTAAATGTCTTTTCTTTTTCTTTGTATCCTATTGTCCTCGTCAGTATACTCTAATACTCTATCCCACATTTTGAGAAGCACTGTAAAGTAAACATTTCATGCTGTATACATGGCATCATTAGTTCTGTAATTTATTTGCTGTGTACGCGATTATTCTAATTGTAATATGTAATATATATCACTATTCATTGATGTTGTATTTATACAACCTTTTACATCAACAATTGACGTAACTGTATTTTTATGTTGTGAATATTCAGTTGTACTTGTTTTTTGTGTTTTATTTTTACATTTAAACTTTATTTGTATTTAGATTGTCTATATCTCAGGTTTACACTTTGAAATGACTTGCCAAAAACAATTTATTTTGTAACTTGGTCAAATAAACATTTCTGTTTCTATTTCTATTTCTATTTCTATTTCTATTTCCATTTCCGTTTCCGTTTCCGTTTCCGTTTCCGTTTCCGTTTCCGTTTTCGTTTCCGTTTCCTTTTCCATTTCCATTTCCATTTCCATTTCCATTTCTATTTCTATTTCTATTTCTAATTCTATACACCATATCGTTGGCGTGTATTTGAAAAGTGGTTGATAAAATTCTGAGTGATTCTAAACGTGCAACAAAAGTGTGCTCTGGTGTACCTTTATTTATTTGCAAAATTGTTATATATAATCAAGAGACACGGTAGTGTCTCGTGCCAAGTTCACTCTAACGTCCTCCACGCTCACAGAAAGAATAAGCGAGCACCTGTGTATCTTTACGGAAATAATATCTACAGAAAGTAATGAAGTGTTCACAAAAACAGATTTTCTGTAAAAAAATAGTGCCAAGTACACTCGAAAAAGTATCTTTCCTTTCTACAAAAACATAAAATAAGAAAATGTGATCGCTCCAAAAATATTTTAAATCAATTAAAATCGCCAAGTCGGACTTTATAAAAAAATGGAATGAATTTTTTTTGTGACTTTTACGTCAAAGGATCAGTTAGAGGTTGCTTTTTTTTAAATAAATAACGCAAATAAGTATAAAAACTTGGAACTAAATATTTCGCCGACGTTTCGGAAATCTAATCTGTTTCCTTTTCAAGGCTTTTAAATTTTTTTTTTTTGCTGTGTATGATAAATACACATCTCTAAGAATTTTTTAATTGTTTTTTCACACACCGCAAAAAAGATTTTTTCAAAAAAAGCCTTGAGATTTCCGAAACGTCGGCGAAATATTTAATTTCAAGTTTTTATACTTGTTTGTGTTATTTATTTTTAAAAAAGCAACCTCTAACTGATCCTTTGACGTCAAAGTCACAGGCGTTGAGGTTATTTACCAGTAATATACTGGTTAATTGTGATATTTTGTAGATTCCCCGAGAGCCGCTTAAAAAGAAAAAAATACATTTAGACTCAGTCAATATTATAAAAATTTCCCCGTTAAGTTGACAAAAGCTGCAATATCATATATTACTTCCGACTATCAACATGTGCAGGATCTGCGAAAACGCAGAAAAGTTTTTTTGTACCTAGGTATTTGAAAAAACAGTAAAGTTTTCATATTTTTTTTATTATAGATAGATACTGGACTTGCCGATTTTAATTGATTTCAAATATTTTTGAAGATACCGCATTTTCTCATTTTATGTTTTTGTAGAGAGAAAAGATACTTTTTTGGAGAGAGTGTACTTGGCACTATTTTTTTTTACAGAGGATCTGTTTTCGTGTTCATTAGCTTTACACAACATTTTTTGTATGTAACTTGACAAAGTAGTTTGAAAATCATGACCCTTTATCTACCAAAAAGAATTAAGCTGTTTTGACCCTGACAATATAGTTTTTTTTGGCGATCAGATGTCGTGTACTTTCTATCACTTTCCGAACAGTTTTTTTGGTCACAAATTTTCGGCCATTCTAAAAGAAAAAGTTAATATTATCTAGGAAACCTTTGTTCCGTTATTAGAAAAGATTAAAGGAATTTTTTAAATAAATATGGCTTATGGGATGTGGGTTTTTAAAACACAATGTTATTTGTAGCAATAAATTTTTACTACATTATTATAAGATAGCGATTTTATCAATATTAATCTCTTAAAAATGCAATAACCAGAAAGGAAAAGTTTTGTTATTTTATTATTGATCTTAAATTATTGAAATAAAATTTAACAATTCCTACGATTTTGTTATTGTGATTAATTCAGAACAATAGCAATTTACCATCAGTTGATGCGTAGTTCTTTAATTGGAAAAATTTAATTCAGTACATAAATGTTTATAAGTAGGTGTAATAGTTATTTCATTACTTACTACTTATATAAATTCTTAAAGGTTTTATGACGTAAATAGAATATTCATCAAAAATTAATTGAACAACTTTTAAAAACCGCTGTCTAAGGAATCACTATTTCCACATCCAGATTTCCCATCCTAGTATCTTTAAACGAAAACACGTTGATACCTTATTTACGGACTGTTAAGTGGAAATAGTTGCTCATTAAATTTTAATAATAAAATTTTTGTTATTGAAACATATCTTTTGTAGGATTTTACAAACATCAGAAAAAATATCTATCTATGCGAACTAAAAGAAAAGCTATGTGTAAAAATATTAATGAAATCTTTGCATTCTTTCGATAACCTGACTTCTGGTTACAGTAGCAAATTAAACTTCCTTTAATGTATTTGTATAATTTATAGTACCTCCTCTTTTACATTTTTTCAGATCCTAGTTCCCATTTTCCATCTTATAAACTAAAGCGACTTAATTTATTCAAGATTTGGAGAGAAAAATCTGGTTTCAGTGAGAATGAGAAATGTCAATAAAGAATTCTGACCAACGAAGACTGGTCTTTTATAGAAGTGGAGCGGTGGTGGTGGGGTTTGAAAAATATTAGAAAGGAATCTGAGGCCTTGGTTTCTGGTATATACACCAACTCCCAAATTTGTGTATTCTTACCGGCTTGATTTGCTTATTTCCCCATATTTACTACTATTTAACCCCCAACGGAATCATTTCAAAATAGAATCTACTTCCAGATGTCGTTATAATACATACGTCTACCAAATTTCAAGTGAACATCTCAATTTTATTTTATCAACTCCTTTAAAAATGGAGTAAGGATGGTGGGAGGCTGAAAAATATTATTAAAATATCTGAGGCCTTAGCTTCTAGGACATACACCGAATTTCAAGTCTCTGTACTCTTACCAGCTTGCTTTACTTATTTGTCCCTATTTACCTCCACTTACCCCCACTCCTTGAACGCAATCATGTCAAAATATAATCTAGTTTCAGATATCGTTATAATATATATGTGATCCAACGTGAAAATCTAAATTTAATTTTATCAACTCTTTTAATAAGGGTGGTGGGGGGATGGAAAATATTATAAAAAAACCTTATGCCTTCGCTTCTAGTATATACACCAAATCCCAAATTACTGTACTCTTACCAGCTTGCTTTACTTATTTACCCCTATTTAACCCCCAACCCTTCAACGGAATCATCTCAAAATAGAATCTAGTTCCAGATGTCATTATAATACATACGTGTACCAAATTTCAAGTGAATATCTCAATTTTATTTTATCAACCTCTTTAATAATGGAGTAGGGGTATTGGGGGGTTGAAAGATATTATGAAAAAATCTGAGCCCTTGGTTCCTAGTACATACACCTAATTTCAAGTTTCGGTACTCTTACCAGCTTGCTTTACTTATTTTCCCATATTTATCCCAATTTAACCCTCAACCCTTCAACGGAATCATCTCAAAATATAATCTAGTTCCAGATGTCGTTGTGATACATACGTGTACCAAATTTCAAGTAAATATTTCAATTTTATTTTATCAACTCCTTTAATAATAGAGTAGGTGTGGGGGTGGTGGTTGGTTGAAAAATATTGTAAATAATCTGAGGCCTTGGCTTCTAATACAAACACCGAATTTCAAGTTTCTGTACTTATACCAGCCCATACAGCACAAGGACATCCTCAGAACATACTGGGGACAACTTTTCAGGACATATGGGATATCCTGGAAAGATCCCATTATCACCTTAGGATGTCCGTAGGATATCCAAATGGGACAGTTCGGGCTTTGCTGATGACGTCCTCAGGACATCAGTACGGGTGTGTACAGGACATCATCGGCTCTTGTACGGGTTATGTCTGGGCTTTACTATGAACAACCTGAGGACATTGATTGCACTTTATATAGGACATCCCCAGTTCCTTTAGGGTTTATTGGATATTTCTAAAGACAGCAAAAAATACATATTATTTTATAAAATCATTACTTTTAAACTGAGCCAATAAGCGAAGACAAAGGAATACAAGTTTATATAATGGCAGAGGTAAAATGATTAATAAAAATGTGATACATATATGTACAACTCCATACACATATTTGTATCTATCAATTGGCTTATATCGCTTTAAAAGTAAATCTACCAAACTAATAGAGGTTATATATAGTCCAATAAAATAGGTCGACAAATCAAAATTTTAAGGTAAATACTTGAATTTTTGATATGTTACTTTGAAGTATTTGAACACGATTAATTAAAGAAGTATTTTTCAACCCCGAGAAGGGGTGAAAAAAAAATGTAATGAAGTGTTTTTCAAAATTACTCAAAATGTGTAAAAGGTAATAAAAGAAGTTTCAAATATAAATTGTAAAAGCATGAAATATGACATAAAAATGATCTCTTGCCCTTTTTTGGTATTATTAAAACCAACAGAGTTTAGGGTGATTAGAAGTCATAAGGGATGATATGTAGAACTTTAAAAAATCATAACGTGCTGAAAAGTTATAAGGAATTTAAAAAAAATTCTATTCACTCAGAAAAATTAAAGGATTACGTATCTGGCAACAACATCTGCGGAAAATAACCAATCACATTTTCCCTTTTTAGATAATATGATAAATACAAAGATATAACATAGTAGCATTATATTTATGAAATATTTAACGTAACCTTATTTGTCGAAAGAACTTTAAAATGAACGTGGAAAAGACATCGACGCCCGGCGGATTTCTTAGTTCTTAGAACTCTCGGCTTGTCCCAAAAAGGCGGCTAATTCAAAACACAGTAAATGTATTAAAACCAATTTATAAATAATTGCTATTTAAATAAGATATACATTTTTAATGAATTATTTGTTCTGGAGGGGATTATAAAATAGAACAAACAAATGTTTTTAGAAGCAAATTTTACAAACCAATAAAAGACTATAAATAAATAGCCTCAAAATAATACATTTATACTTTTCATTATTTTTGTTGTTGAAATCTCCTAGGGCGACTCTAGATCTTGCCCAGGATATTCCCACAGTAGATATTTTGTTAGGCTTTTAATATCTTTGCAGGATATTACTAGGACATCCGGCTAGGATTTGTCTAGGATATCCCCGCTTGGGATATTCTCAGGTTGTATATGTCTTATTGGGATATCCTAAGGATATTCTTGAGGAATGTTGTCCTCGATTGGGATATACGGGACCAAATGAGGATATGCTAGGGATGTCATGTGCTGTGTGGGAGCTTACTTTACTTATTTTCCCCTATTTAACACCAACCCTTCAACGGAATCATCTCAAAATATAATCTAGTTCCAGATGACGTTATAATACATACGTGTACCAAATATCAGATGAATATCTCAATTTTATTTTATCAACCCTTTTAATAATGGAGTAGGGGTGGTGGGGGGTTGAAAAATATTATAATATATCTAAGGCTTTGGCTGCTAGTACATATAGCGAATTTCAAGTTACTGTACTCTTACCAATTTGATTTACTTATTTTCCCCTATTTCCCCTAATTTAACCCCCAACCCCTCAATGGAATCATCTCAAAATATAATCTAGTTCCAGAAGTCATTATAATACATACTTGTACCAAATTTCAAGTGAATATCTCAATTTTATTTTACCAACCCCTTCGATAATGCAGTAGGGGTGGGTGGCGGGGTGAGTTGAAAAGTATTATAAAAAAATCTGAGGTCTTGCCTTCTACTACATACACCGAATTTCAAGTTTCTGTACTCTTACCAGCTTGCTTTACTTATTTTCCCCTATTTACCCCTACTTAACCCCCAACCCTTCATCAGAATAATCCCAAAATATAATCTAGTTCCTGATGTCATTTATAATATATACGTGTACCAAATTTCAAGTAAATGTCTCAGTTTTATTTTACCAACCCCTATAATAATGTATTAGGGGGTGGTGGGGCGATGAAATATATTACAAAAATTTTTTAGGCCTTGGCTTGTAGTACATACATCAAATTTCAGGTTTTTGTGCTCCTACCAGCTTGCTTTACATATTTCCCCCTATTTACCACCCAACCCTTAACCGGATATCTTCAGAAAACAATCCAGTTCCAGATCTTGTTATAATATATATGTGTACAAAATTTTAAGTCAATATCTTAAGCCGTTCCGGAGAAAACGTGCGGACAAAAAGAAATTACAGACGGACAGATTTTTTTTCTTCGCTCAAATTTAAAATCTCGATGTTTCATGACATTCTAAACCTATCTCACTACAAAAAAATTTTGATTTTTTTTTTTACGATTACTATACTTACTTCCAATCCACTACCTGGATGTGGAAGTAATAGGTAAAGCAAGCTAGTACGAGGCCACGGCTTGGGATTTGGCGTATAGACTAAATCACAGTTATTTCAAGTCGCATATTCGCTCATTTTGTAT
Source organism: Stenurella melanura (assembly GCA_963583905.1). NCBI lineage: Eukaryota > Metazoa > Arthropoda > Insecta > Coleoptera > Cerambycidae > Stenurella > Stenurella melanura. The sequence goes on from OY757316.1 coordinate 21,003,928, forward strand.
GTACTATTTTTGAGAAGAAAACGCATGAAACTTGAAACCTAAGTTCCATAGCTACATCCCTAGCTGTGAAGGTTATTGAAAACTGTTAAATTTCTTGTGTATTATTTGTAGATACCGCAATAACCGGCTCGGTGGCGCAATGCTAAGGCGTTTACGGGGTCCCGGGTTCGAATCCTGGCCAGGGTATGGATGTTTAGTGGCGTTTTTCGTGTGTTACCGAGATGGTAGCAGTGTACTAGACCGCTGTTGGGTGGCACAACATGTCTAGTCGCTGATATCTATCCTGAGTTCGAGTCTCAGCTGCGGTAGATGGCAATATCGCAGGGAATGGTCGTTGTGTTGATGTCTATGTGTAGGTGTCCTGGTTGAGTGGTGGAATAGCATTAGCTAAACTCCGCCAGGACGTTAATATAAATAAGACGATTAAATAAATAAATAAATAAATAAATAATTATCTCGATATATATTTTAAAAAGTATGTTCGTTTTGAAAATATATGATAAGAGATTGATTAATGGTGACTGAGAGAAATACATAAAAGCGCCACCAACTTCGATATTCAAGTTAATTAAATTATCTCTTCCATAACATTATTTTTTGCGAGGTAATTTCGATAGAATGTAACTAAATGTGAGTATGCCCACGATATGTTGTCTCAATTACTTTAATTAATAAAATGTACATGATGCCTTATAGGAGATTACTTTTATCAATATTCCAAAGCATAGGACAAAGTTAAGCTTCACATTTGCCTTTGTTGAAACCATAATTACAATTTTAATATATTTTAAATTTATTTCTGGAAAACAATAATCAATTATGTTTTTAGGTTCAGACGTATGTCAATGTCTATTGCGCTGAGATGAGTAGGAGGATAAAAATTAATAATAAAGTAATATTTGTTTATTTACCTATGGATAAGATAATTAAGCGAAAGTTTACTTAAGCATTTAATGTTAGCATTAACAAAAATAAGCTAGTATTTTAAGGCATTTTTTATTTAATAGTAGTTTAGTACCTAACTGTAAAAAAAAAATGTTATTATGGATGATTGCGGCCTCCAGAGTTATGGGTTTGGTAGCAGTAGATGATTTTATACAAGGTCCTACCACAGCTAATTTTTTAGTTCTAGTTTAGTCCATAAAAATTTGTATTAACTGAAAATCTGTTATCAGTCTTTTACTAATCATTTTTTAGATGCTATTCTTGATAAACACATTTTATCTCACGGAGAGAGCGCGGTTTAAACCAAGAAATTGTTTTATCAAGTCTGTCAAATCAATTAAAATTAGCTTGATAATGTTACCAACCACACACATTTTAGTGTAAGTTAACCTCATTTTTGAAATGAGGGTTAATGTACTGAAAAACATGCGTGGTGCTGACCTAGCTTAAAATGCTGGTAAAAATTTTAATTCGTTAAGTTAACCCAAATTTTAACCCGGCACCCGAAAACTGGTTAACAGTATTCAGGGAGAGGATTTGTTTTGTTAGAAGTATACATATACAGGGTTGGGCAGATGTGTGGAAACACCTGATTTCTGGCTAAACTATAAGTGCGATTAAAAAATACCCTTAACAAAAGTTTTTGTAGTATTTTTATTCTATTCAGTGATGTACTTTGATTTTCAACAGCTATCCTATTTTTCGAGATGTGACGTCATCGACAGTTTTTTTAAATGGACAACCCTGTATATTTTTACATTTTCAGATAGACAATTTTTCATCAATTATAGTGATATAGGGTTTGGTGGGTGTGCGGCTTGTGGTTTTTTAAATATTAAATAAAATAGTAAAGCAAAGACATGGCTGTTTACATTTTAATTATTGTCAACAAGACAAGACAAGACTATCTGATAAAAAAACCCGGTCGAAGTAAATCGGTTACAAATGAAGATATTTCACTTGATGTTCTTCTTAGCCTACAAGAAGAACCAAAATCTTCAGTACCAAAACTAGCCTTACATCACAATATTAGCGAGAGATCAGTAAGAAGGATATTGTCCAAAAATAAATTTCATCCGTACATTTAGTACAAGAATTAAATGAAGATGATCCTGATAGAAGGATGCAGTTTTGTCAGGAAATGATGGATACAATTGAAATTAATGGTAACTTTTTCAATAATATAGTCTTTTCCGATGAAGCGACATTTTGCCTGAGTGGTTTTGTAAATCGACATAACTGTCGCTACTGGGCTGATCAGAATCCTCATTGGATGGAAGAAAGTCACACCCAATGCCCTCAAAAATTAAATGTATGGGCGGGGATAATCAGAGGACACATCATCGGACCATTCATTCTTAGAGAAAATTTAAACTCCAATCTTTATTTACAACTTTTACGCGAGCAAATTATTCCAGTATTAAATCGTTTATTTCCAAACCAGGCAAATCCTGAACGACTCTCAGATGAAATTTGGTATCAGCAAGATGGAGCTCCGCCTCATTATGGAGTTGACGTGCGTCAATACCTTAATGAAATATTTCCACAGAGATGGGTAGGTCGAAGAGGACATATTGAATGGCCACCGCGATCGCCAGATTTAAGTCCTTTAGACTATTTTCTTTGGGGTCATTTAAAATCCGTTGTCTATAGGACCAAGCCTCAGTCGTTAGAAGAGTTGGAAGATCGAATTAGGATGGCTGTTCAAGAAATATCACAGCATGCTATTCAAAACTCTTTAAGAGCTTTCGTTGATCGAATAGGATATTGTCAGGCTGCTGAAGGTTTCCAATTTGAACATTTATTATGAATTCGTTTCTCAATATTAAAGTGCTCAATATTTTGTAATAAGAAATTTAATTATCATTAACTAATAAATATTTATTACACTTTATTTTATTATTTTATTTAATATTTTAATATTTAAAAAACCACAAGCCGCACACCCACCAAACCCTATATCACTATAATTGATGAAAAATTGTCTATCTGAAAATGTAAAAATATACAGGGTTATCCATTTAAAAAAACTGTCGATGACGTCACATCTCGAAAAAGAGGATAGTTGTTGAAAATCAAAGTGCATCACTGAATAGAATAAAAATACTACAAAAACTTTTGTTAAGGGTATTTTTCAATCGCACTTATAGTTTAGCCAGAAATCAAGTGTTTCCACACATTTGCCCAACCCTGTATAGAATAGTACGACTGTAAGTTTTAAATTCTGACACTTTTGTTTAGACAATTGAAATCGCACAACATCGTTTTTTCTTAGTCTCTGTAAATATCTCCTGTCATATTCGTCGTAATGCAAAAATGAAAAAATCGGTAAAGGTGTTTACACAGAACTTCCCTCGTTATTTGTGCATGGCGGTCACTCTAAAAAATTATTAATTACGAAATGGCATTGAGAATAATAATCGGAATATAGTTATTGCTATTATTACAAAAAAAAAACCTGATAACTTTTGGTCAAAAAAATATACAGAGTGCTCATCCAACAGCAAAAGTTCAATACTAAATAACAGGTGCCAAATATGGAAGGCTTGTACAAATACCTTTACAAATGTCCACCATGACTGGATTATTTCTTGGGATGTCATTATTCAATAAAAGTATAATAGGTGCATATGCCAAATATTATTGCCATCTGTCACATTTTCAATCCCGCATTCACGTAATGGAGTGGAAGTACAGTGGTGGTTAAAAAATATAATTATTACTTCCACATCCACGTAGTGGATTGGAAGTATAGTAATCGCAAAAAAATTTTCAAAAATTTTTATTCGTGAAATAGGTTTAGAATGTCATGGAACGTCGAGATTTTAAATTTGAGCGAAAAAAAATTTTCTATCTGTCTGTCGGTCTATCTGTCGGTCTGTCTGTCGGTCTGTCTGTCTGTAACCTTTTTTTGTCCGCACGCTTTCTCCGGAACGGTTTAAGATATTGACCTGAAATTTTGTACACGTATATATTATAACGAGATCTGAAACTGAATTGTTTTTTGAGGAAATCCGGTGAAGGGTTGGGGGTTAAATAGGGGGAAATAAGTAAAGCAAGCTTGTAAGAGTACAGAAACTTGAAATTCGGTGTATGTACTAGAAGTTAAGGCCTCAGATTTTTTATAATATTTTTCAACCCCCCACCACCCCTACCCCATTAAAGGGGTTGAAAAAATAAAGTTGAGATATTCATTTGAAATTTCGTACACGTATGTATTATAACGATGTCTAGAATTAGATTATATTTTGGGATGATTCCGTTGAAGGGTTGGGGGTTAATTTGGGGTAAATAGAGGAATATAAGTAAAACAAGTTGGTAAGAGTACAGAAACTTGAAATTCGGTGTATGTACTAGAAGCCAAAGCGTCAGATTTTTTAATAATATTTTTCAACCCCCACCACCCCTACTCCAATTTGAAAAGGGTTGATAAAATGAAATTGAGATATTCATTTGAAATTTTCTACACGTATGTATCTGGAACTAGATTATATTTTGAGATAATTCCGTTGAAGGGTTGGGGGTTAAATAGGGGTAAATAGGGGAAAATAAATAAAGCAAGCTGGTAAGACTACAGAAACTTGAAATTCGGTGTATGTACTAGAAGCCAAGGTCTCAGATTATTTATAATATTTTTCAACCCCCACCACCCCTACTTCATTATTAAAAGGGTTGATAAAATAAAATCGAGATATTCATTTGAAATTTGGTACACGTATGAATTATAACGACATCTGGAACTAGATTATACTTTGAGATGATTCCGTTGAAGGGTTGGGGGTTATTTAGGGGTCAATAGGGGGAAATAAGTAAAGCAAGCTGGTATGAGTACAGAAACTTGAAATTCGGTGTATGTACAAGAAGTTAAGGCCTCAGATTTTTTTATAATATTTTTCAACCCCCCCCCCCCCCACCCCTACCCCATTAATGGGGTTGGCAAAATAAAGTTGAGATATTCATTTGAAATTTCGTACACGTATGTATTATAACGACGTCTGGAATTAGTTTATATTTTGAGATGATTCCGTTGAAGGGTTGGGGGTTAATTTGGGGTAAATAGAGGAATATAAGTAAAAAGTTGGTAAGACAACAGAAACTTGAAATTCGGTGTATGTACTAGAAGCCACAGCGTCAGATTTTCTTATAATATTTTTCAACCCAACCACCCCTACTCCAATATGAAAAGGGTTGATAAAATAAAATTGAGATATTCATTTGAAATTTGGTACACGTATGTATTATAACGACGTCTGAAACTAGATCATAATTTGAGATGATGCCGTTGAAGGGTTGGGGGTTAAATAGGGGCAAATAGGGGAAAATCAGTAAAGCAAGCTGGTAAGACTACAGAAATTTGGGATTCGGTGTATATACTAGAAACCAAGGCCTCAGATTTCTTTCTAATATTTTTCAAACTCTACCACCTCCGCTTCATTATTAATGGGATTGATAACATCAAATTGAGATATTCACTTGAAAGTTAGTACACGTATGTATTGTAGTGACATCTGATTGAGATGAGTCCATTGAGGTGGTAGGTTGTAAATAGTGGAAAATAAGTACGGTAAACTAGAAACTTCATTTTTAACGTATATGGTAGAAACCAACTCCTCAAACTTTTCTATGACATCTACCCCAAATATTATTAAAATTCAATGACCAATAATTTCCACATACTAGAGTGCAAATATAGTCAAGATGTTTCCTTTAAAGTGACTTGGACGAATAATCTGGATGTGGAAGTAGTGATTCCTTAGGCAGAGGTTTTTTTTTAAATTTTTCAAAAATGTTGGTGAAAAAAATTTTCAATTTTTTTTTTTCTGAAATTGGTTTATTCATGAAACGTGAAAATTTTAAATTTGAGCAAAACAATATTTTTCCGTCTACTCAGTGTTATTTTTTTTTCCAAAATGGTGAAAAGATTTTCTGTTTAAATAATCAATGTTAGAACTCATTTTAAAGCAATATACAATCAATAACAACTGTAGTGACAATAATTAATCCTATGTGACAGATTGCAAATTAATTTTTGCATTCCTCATTTGACACTGACAGGTATCCTGATGTCACATCACGAATTCAAACATTTTGCATTCTTAATTCTTATTTCCATTTTTTGTAGTATTGTGTACTAGTAGTAGTAGTATTGTGCACTCCGGCTGCGCCGTCGTGCTCGAAAAATCGCGCGTGTTTTAAAGACCTAAATATCCACTCATACTTTAATATACTATTTTAAGAAAAAGCTTATTTAAAAGTGAATTGTTTATTATTTGTTTGCTTATAGTAATAAAACATATTCTTTATAGGATTTTGCAAACAGCGGAAAAAAACTATCTATGAGAACTAAAAGAAAAACTGTATGCAAAAAATATTAATGAAATCTTTGCATTCCTTCGATAACCTGACTTCTGGTTAGCAAATCAAAATCCTAAAATAAATTTGTCCAATTTTAGGCCTTTGTTCTCATTTTTAACTGAATCCTCATTCGTAGGGGTCATGTAATCTGTTAATCTGCTTAACTGTAGGGGACTATGTTGGATGCTAGTGATATAATGAGAATGTCAAATAAGAAAGTGGACAGATTTATTTCAGGATTTTGATTTGCCAGCATAACCAGAAGTCAGGTTATCGAAAGAATTCAAAGATTTCATTAATATTTTTTACATATGGTTTTTCTTTTAGTTCTCGGATAGTTTTTTTTCGTTATTTGCAAAATCCTATAAAAAATATGTTTCAAAAAGCTTCTATTTTAAAAAACTACTAAAAAGTAAAAAAAAATTAATTCATACACCTGGAAACCAAAAGCTTTGGGGACGGTCATATAGCACTAACGAATAGTTACTTTACTCAATTGACAGCCCCCAAAGCATTTGGTTTCTAGGTGTAAAAAATATTTTTAACTTTTTAGTAGTTTTTTAAAATAAAAGCTTTTTCTTAAACATTTTTTTATATATTTTTTTTACTTGTTAATAACTAGACTAACAGTCTACTTATTTTGCCGACAGACAAAACCCTTTCATTTGATACCCGTGCCAAGGGGGTTGTGAAGAAACAGGTAATCCGCCATATTGGATTTCGAATGACCTCACATAGTTTGTCGTATTTTACTTGTCAAACCATTTCATTTGATATCCATATCAAGCGCGTTATGAAGAAAAAGGTGATACGCCATCTTGGGATGTCCGCCATTTTATTTGTAACGATATTAGATACACCATGTTGCATTGTCATCGGACTTATATTCGGGTGCCAAATTTTAAGACAATAATACGTTAATTAGAACTACTCGAAAGTTTGATTGCAATATTTGACCTAAACAAACTAACACACTAAATAAAAGCTTTTAAAATATCGACAAAGGTATTTACGCAGAACTTCCCTCTTTAATTTATACAGGGCGGCCAATCTAAAAAAATATTAATTAGGAAACGGCATATGAGAATAATAAATAATCGGAATGTAGTTATCATCACTATTATTACAAAGAAAACCTAATAACTTTTGGTCAAAATACAAATATCCACCACAGTTGAATTATTTTTTACCATGGCCATGCCGCGTATTCGTCAATAAAACTGCAATAGGTGACTTCCTTGCCAATCGTGTTAACTATGTGCCAAATATTATTGCCATCTGCCACACGTAGTGGAGTGGAAGTATTAATTGTAAAAAAATATATATTTGTTTGGTTGAAATAGGTTTAGAATGCCATGAATCGTCGAGATGTCAAATTTGAGCGAAAAAAAAATGTTTCATTACCTGTTCTCTTTAGACGGTACACCCTGTAAATTTTCCAGGGAAACGGTAGCCACTTCTTCTCTGGCAGTAGCGTTAACTACCTACTAAATTTGACTGTTTTCCGTTAAGTAGTTTTCTAGTTACAGCGCCAACAGACAGACTGACAGACAAACTGACGGAATAGGCCCGTTCTGCATTTTTTTTTAAGTTTTAGAAATCGAAAGTAGAATGCTTTTTAAGATGATTTCCAAATTTTTAGGTTTCTATTACAACGTTTAAGCCCTTAAATAAATTATCAAAGTTGGATCGCGCGAAAACGAGGCGAAGTTTCGCGTGACGTCAGATTGCATATGCGGATCGGGTGATAGTCGAGATTTAATACAATTTTTTTAATTGATTAAGCAAACCTATTATTTGAAAATATTTAAAAACATAAAAATCGAAAACTGTTTATAGACGTGATATATAGGTAATATCTGAGCAACAAATTAAGGCCGTAAATGTAAAAAAAAGAGGAAAAAAAATTTCCGGTAGGGTTCGAACTCCGGACTATGCTCGTGTGAGGTATTTCTTTCACTGCTACATCACTTGAGAGCTTATCTTAAGTTTGGTTCAAACGCTGTAAGTAGTCTTTTAGCCACGAAAAGCTGAAAATATGTAATTTTCAAATGTTCGTAATTGAATTAATATTTCGTTCTATGTCTCTATCGAAAGAGGAAGATCGGCCATGCATTCCAGGGTCAAAATCGAAAATTCAGTTCGACACGAACGAAAAAAAATAGGCATTTTGTGACTTCTAGTGAATTTTGCGCGGAATGAAAGCCGTAGTGTTTATCACTTTGTGCCCTAATATAAACCGACAAGCAGGGTTGGCAAAAATTGTGTTTTTTTTATTTTAATCAAAAAACACGTTTTTTTTTATTTAAAACAATTCATTGTGTTTTAGACATGGATTTTTAATTGTTGAAAAAAAAAACAATAAAAATATATTTTTAAACTTAAATTTATACGGGCGCGTCGACCCAATACATTGTTTATTCTATAAGAAATGCCCATATTGCATCATAACAAGACGAGGACGATACTTGACAACGGTTCGGCCAATTCGGTATAATAAATACGTCAAGTTGTGCAATAGTGCAATAATTTTTTTGGTGATTGGTTATTGACTACCTACACAGGCACATAAAAAAAAGTCGAGTGGGAGAAGGCAGGCCTAAGTATTCCCATGAATTCTGACCTGCTGAACACGAATTCGATGTCCGTTTTGCCCGGTTGGCTCTTGCATTCTTCCTAACCTCAAGAAACATCGTAAGAATGCCCGAAACAATGAAAATCTGAAAAAATTCAGGGGTACATAGGATGGCGATAGAAATCGAATGGCGCAAACCAGACATCCCTGCGGTCCTTCGTTTTCGAGCTAAGTCACCAGAAGGAAAAACATTGTTTTGTTCGCAATTCTCGAGGCTCTATATCGAAAACCAAAAAAGCTATAGAATTCTAGTTTGCACCATTCGATTTCTCTCGCCATTCTACGTACCTCTGAAATATTTCAGATTTTTAGCTACACTTTCATTTTCTCGGGCATTCTTACGGTGTTTTTTTTGAGGTTAGGAAAAATACAACACCCTATCGGGCAAAACGGACACCGGATTCGTGTTCAGCAGGTCAAAATGCAAACAACAGCAAACTACTCTTAACGTTCTTGCAGATAATGAAAAAGAAGAAATAAGATTTTCTTTCCAGATAATTCACATATTTCGAGATTTACACGTTAATCAAATTATCTGTGAAGGTTCATTTTTGCTTACTATTGACGTCACGAGACGATGAAGCACTTTGTGCTGAAACACAATCTTTAACATTGAATATCTAAGGATTGGATATACTTATGAAGCTGAAATTACAACAGCTTATCTAGATGATCGAATACTATTGAATACTAACGAAGAAATAACGAAAATAATTATCGATAATAAGTCCATTGAAATATATTTATTTTCATAATCTACATTGTCTAAAACGTGGAGCTTCGAAGAAATTTCGGAAGGTGATGAAACAGTGATTTCTCTCAATAAAATTTCGAACAGATCTAGGTATTCAAGACCTGTATTAAATATGTACTTAACCCCAAGAAAAAATGAAATACCCAATACATGGCCTTTTAGACAAATTTAATGAAGCTTTAATTATTAATAAAAGGTATCGAAATTTTCAAGTAAAAATCTTTATATAAACGATAAAGTATCCACATTGTTGTTAAAACATTGCTGTTCTATAAAAGTACACCCTCAAATCATATAGAAACATTCCTTTTTTGAAGTTTTTAAAGATACTTTTCATTGGTGTTAACGAAAAACAATTTTTTATTTTAACAGCTTTCTCGAAAATTGAAAACTTAGCTGAAACGTACTAACAAAATACAATCATTAAAGAAAATTAATATCCTAATGTTAATTATTAGAAATTGTAAAAATAAATGCATATAAACAAATTAAATACTTTTATAAAGCAACAAGAATTATTCAAATAAACAATCACTATTTTCTCCCTAAGGCCAATCAAATCTACCTTAAAAAATCTAGAGTTTCAAAAACAGAAAGTTTCTCAACGAATTCATGGCATACTTTGGGTTTGTGAAACTACTCTGATGCGAAAATAAAAGACAAACGTAAATTTTTGTATAATTTTTTACTGATCTTGATAAATGATTTACATAAATATTTGAGTATAAATATAACACTGGAAAGAACCAGTTGCAAAATCAGGAATTTCCTGGACACAATAAAAATTAAATATAGCTAGGAAAGGTTCTGATTACAATACCTCCTTAATTTTGCAAACATGAACGTGCGAAAACACAGTTAGGTGTTTTCACTATGTGCTAATTTGCTTTTTTGATATTATTAAAATGAAGTACTTGTTATACTAAAGCACTTATTGATATTTAAACAGCATTCTATCGTCCATCAAATTAAAATTTCAACAATAAATAAGATAAAGTTTTAGTAATTGAACGAGTACGCAAAACACGCGGTGACGTCATCGGTTATATTAGTTTCTTAAATCGTGTTTAAAAATTGTTAAACACAACATTTTATTCACTTTATTTACGTTTTACATGTGATTAAATAAGTAACGCCTACCTAATACTGGATTTGTAAAAGCTACTTTAGGAAATTTATCTGCAAAATAATGTGTTTATAACACAAAATGACACTGATAATATAACTGATGTCATCATGAGTGCGTAGTGAATTGATGTAGTGTTTTTGGCGAAAAAATTTCAATACACAATTAAAATGGTTTATTTTAAGGTATTATTCGAGTGTTTTTTAAAATTCAAGCGTTTTTAACTATAATAAAGCATTATCTTCAGAGTGAAAGTTAATTTAAAATTTGTGAAAACACCTAATTATATAGATGATTAAATAACATTATAGATATTGATATAAATGTGCAGCAACAATTTATATTGAACTACTAGTGCAGTAAAAAAAGACCAAATAAATTATGAGATATGCGTAGTCTTGTAGCAGCAATATTATGATTTCATACCTTCTGTGGTATCACCAGGAGTATATGTCTGAGTTTTGAACTTCCAAAGCCTATTGCGTTTCTTTATTAACAATTTTGTTTTTTTGAACAGCGTCTTTTTACGTATAAAAGTGAATATCTGCGGGTCTACAGGTCCGATGGGGCCAAACTAAAAATCAAAGAACTTGGCAATTATAGTTCCAACACACCTGCGTTGGTTTTGGGTCATTTGAGTGCGTACATGACGTACAGAATGGAATAAACTGGCTAATCGTATTATTTTCATTTTAACGCACAGGGACGTGAAGACCTCCGATCGGCTTCACACTTTCAGAAAATATACTTTTTGTTGAAAACAAAACACCCTGAAATTTTTTTGCCCAAGTGTTGAACCTTGTGGACACAAATGAATGATCTGAAATTTGAATTGCCCGCCATTTTGTGTTATTATGTCCAAAATGGATCATTTTTTTTTCACAACATAGCTCTGGATGTCAGCTTTCCGATTACATTAAAAAATATTTCTTTTAAAGTCATTTTGGCCACTTTTTTGGCATTTATTTATAAACCAAGTGACAAAAAATTGATTTTTTCGGCCATTTTGAAAACATTTTTTAAAATGTTTTATCAGAAAAGAAAGCGAATTGCGAGAGCGTTATTAATATTAAAAAAAGTTGATTTTCGTTCATCTGGACTCGAGATATTTAACTTTTATCATTTTAGCCAATTATTAATTAACAAGTGCCTATTTTTGGTTAATATTTGTTTCATTTTGAAACATGTTTACTACATATGAAATGCCCAACAGACATTTTTAACTTATAAAAACTAATTTTCAAGCATTTACATTTAATTATTGTTAATTAGCCTGAATAGCTTTTTTTAAATTTATATATCAAGATTACCTCTCGTTTTGTTGCACCGTATTCAATTGTTTCCGACTTACCAAAGTTAGTAGTTAACGTATGTATTTAGGGGAATTTCATATTCTGCTAACTTCTCTGTATAAAATTATAACTTTATTTTTCTTGACTAATGTCAAATATTTTACTTTTTTTTCGGATCGGACCTCGAACGATGTTAAAAAACAAAGTTGTTCATAAAAAAAATGCAATAGGCTTTGGAAGTTCAAAACACAAATAGATACTCCTGGTGATACCCCAAAAGGTATGAAATCATAATATTGCTGTTACAAAACTATACATAACAATGTCCTTTTTTTTACTCCACTGTACAGTTTCTCTATAGAAAAGACGTAGTGATATTGCTTTTGTAATAAATAAACTTTTTCTCGACAGCTTCAAGCATTCTTCGAGTAAGAATTTCGTAACCAAACTGTATTTACAAAATGGTCTTAGTTTGAGATTTATTCTCAAAATATTTAATACCATACATCCCACTTTGATTGGCTATACTCTACTAACAATTTAGTTAACGTGCCAATTAAATTTTTGATACGCAGCAAAGACCCCATTTTCTCATACTACCGAAAGAATTTTAATCCAAACATACGCCCATGAACGATACGAAATAAAAAAATTTGTAACATAATGTAGTGTAGGCAAATTACACGTACGTTTTAATGTCTATTTCAAACTCAAAAAAAAATTGCCGCTATTGCCCGCAATTGTTATAAACAATGCTTTTGTTGCTAATTAATTAAAAATTACAAAATATGTATTTTTAGATAATTTGATGAAAAATAACAACGTTTTACTCTAGTAAAATTTTCGAAAAAATTCGTATTTCCCGAGATATAAATAAATAAAGAGGGGAGGGGAAATAAAAAGTGGCGAGAGAAAATCCAGAAAAATTCTGCTGTATGTACTATTAAAATACAAGACTTTTATTCCTTTATGACTTTTTTCTAAAGTACATTCTGTCCAAGTTTTTTCGGAAATACCCGAAAAAAGACCATCATCCGAAAGTGTAAAATTTCGTAAACTATGAAATTTGAAAATCTGGAAAACTTCAGACGTATAGCTTCATATATTCTTTAAAATTCTTGTTACCTGTATTTTTTTGTAACTTGCATACTTTCCGAGTTTTCAACAATCTTTCACGATCAAAAATGTACCCAAATTTTTCATATCACAAAATGCATATAATCTTTGAAAATTGGGAAACTTTCTATTTGTCAACTAAAAAATTGTTTATTATGCCTGAAAAGTTTTTTCTCACAAATTAGATATTTTTTCCATTAATTATAATTTCAGAGCTACTAGGCATTTTTAAAAGTGAATTATTTATTATTTGTTTGCTTATAGTAATGAAACATATTCTCTTACTTTTTATTGGGTATTTTGCCACTGAAAAATATTTAACAATTTTAATGAAAAAATCTCTGCGCCAAACGGATCAGACAGAGGTTGGTTCTTGAGTACTTGACTGTTTCAAAAAGTCTCGCACCTAAAAATATATAAACTAGAACAATGTTATAAACTAAAAACTGAAAATCAAAGCTATACGTAGTTAACGTTTCGGAAGAGAATCATCTACTTCCGTTCTCAAAACTTTTTGGCCGTCAACCATGACAGTTCTTTGTTTATGAATTTTTTGAATCAGATTAACGAAAAAGAACCTTCAATTAAATTTACAATAGAAATAGAGAATAATAATGAATTACCTTTCTTAGATATTTTAATTAAAAAATTAGATAACACATACCAAACCAGTGTGTATAGAAAACAAACACACACAAACAGATCCTTAAATTTCAATTCAAATCAACATATTAGTGTTAAGGAAGGTGTTGTTAAGTGTTTGTACGACAGGGCCAAAATTATTTCTTCAAATGATATAATATTAAGGAACGGAAAACAATTTATAAAAACTGTCTTATTAAATCATCAATATCCTGAGAGTTTTGTTGATAGTCAGTTATTGAACATTGGTAGTAGAGAGAATATACTATCACAACCTGAGGTATTTCGGTCAATGGCAGTAATTCCATATATACATGGTTTATCGGATAAATTACGAAAAATTGGGAACAGGTTTTCCGTACGAACGGTTTTTCAAACAGGCTCCACGCTAAGATCGGTTTTATCAAGAACGAAACCTCCAAATATTGTTCAAAGTTCAAAAAATTGTATTTATAGTGTTCCGTGTGAGTGCGGAAAACATTACGTAGGTGAATCATCTAGACCTTTCAACGTAAGGCTTGGTGAACATAGAAATTACGCTAGAAGCGGAGAATTTGAAAAATCCAAAATTTGTGAACACGCGTGGGATAATAATCATAGAATTAAATGGGAGTCGGCGAAGATTTTGGAAAAAAAAAGAGAGCAACGAAACTAAAAGAAAACTTAAAGAATCCGCGATTATTTTATTAAACGAGGATAGATGCGTTTCTAATTATTCAATAGATTTTTGTACTAGTTGGTTGCCCATCCTTAGAGACGAAGTAAGTAAAAATAAGATAAATATAATTTAATGTGTCACGTGACTATGGAAATACATAAACAAAGAACTGTCATGGTTGACGGCCAAAAAAGTTTTGAGAACGGAAGTAGATTCTCTTCCGAAACGTTAACTACCTATAGCTTTGATTTTCAGTTTTTAGTTTATAACATTGTTCTAGTTTATATATTTTTAGGTGTGAGACTTTTTGAAACAGTCAAGTACTCAAGAACCAACCTCTGTCTGATCCGTTTGGCTCAGAGGTTTTTTCATTAAAATTTTTAAATATTTTTCAGTGGCAAAATACCCAATAAAAAGTAAGAAAATCTGAATATGCCACAAATAAACAATTACAGACAATATCTGAAACATATTCTTTATAGGATTTTGCAAACAGAGGAAAGAAAAACTATCTATGAGAACTAAAGGAAAAACTATATATAAAAATATTAATGGAATCTTTGCATTCTTTCGATAACCTTATTCATGGATATTGTCTTATGAGTGGCTTTAGGCTTTTCTGATGAGTCCACAATAAGGACGAAAAACGTTTCAAAGGCTAAGCATTTCCAAGAAACTGAATGAGATTTTATGAAAATGTAATTCATTAGAATGAAAAAAAATTTAAAGACAAGGTAGGTGAATACATTAAGTTCAGGCCTTTTTTCTCATTTTTAACTGAATTTACATATCGTAGGGAATCATGTAGATACTAATTTAACCTGCCTAGCCGTAGGGGACTATGTCGGATGCTAGTGTTAAAATGAGAATAGCAAATAAGAATTTTTACTTGTTAGCATAACCAGAAGTCAGGTTATCGAAAGAATGCAATGATTTCATTAATATTTTTAGTTCTCATAGATAGTGTTTCTTTCCGATGTTTGCAAAATCCTATAAAGAATATGTTTCATTACTAGGCATTTTGTGTTATGAAAAAAATTAAGTGCATTTTTGATTGTGATAAACTGTTGAAACTCGGAAAATTTACGTTACAAAAAAAATACAAGAGACCAACATTTTTAAGAATTTGTGAACCTGTACGTCTGAATTTTTCCAGATTTTTAATTTTTTTCCGATGAGTCATTTTTCCTTATCTTTCCGAAAAAACATGAGCTACCGCTTTCTTTGAAATTGTAGCGCTTTAAGAACACGCAATTTCAAAATTTGAAAATTTCCGACGTATACATTGAGGCCTTCTAAACATTTTTGTCTCTTGAAATTTTTTTGTAACTTTTCCGAATTACAAGCAGTTTTTCGCGATAAATAATGTACTATATTTTTTGCACATTTTCAATTTAAAAACTGTATTGAACCTTTAAAAATGTATAACTATTTCATATTTTTTTTATAACAAAATATATAAATCACGCTCATTTTGTTAATTTTCATGTATTTCTTAATTGAAAATCTGCAAAAAATGTAATACATTATTCATCGTAAAATCTGCCCGTAGCTCGGAAAATTAGCAAGTTACAAAAATATTCCAAGAGACAAAAAATGTTTGGAAGGCCCCCAAACCTCCCCCCAACAATTTTAAGTCTCATTGAAATGGCGACTTAAAATAATAGTGGTATCTTTTCAAGTACATCAAAAATAGTTAAATGCAACTTTGTACAAAATCCCAGCTGCTCCTTTTCTCAAGATATCGACACAAACGTTATTTTCAATCAATAAACTCCAAATTTGCGAATTATGACTATATTCACATATTTATCGGTAATATTTATGTTTTAATATGTACTTACACTTCGTATACGCAGGTATATACATGTAGGGATATTTGTATGTATATGGTTATTTCCAGGACGTGATTCGTAATTTTGCTTCCAACTATGTTAATAACAACTTGAAGGTTGAAATTGGGTCAATTTGCATATTCTGTTAACGAAAATCGATGTAAAATTTTTCATTGAATTCGATTCTGTCCTGGCGAATTTCATATAGCACTAGATGTCAGAAAAGAATACGAAACGACAAGTGCAAGTTCAATAAAAATGAACTTTGCGTTTTTAGAGAGTTCTTCGTAATTTGCCGTATTGGAAAGCTCTATAATGGGCTTGCAAGGACGAAAGCAGGTTAAATATGACTTACTTACTAAACTTATGCCTAATTAAGTATGA
Source organism: Stenurella melanura (assembly GCA_963583905.1). NCBI lineage: Eukaryota > Metazoa > Arthropoda > Insecta > Coleoptera > Cerambycidae > Stenurella > Stenurella melanura. The sequence goes on from OY757316.1 coordinate 21,020,670, forward strand.
TTTTTTGAAAAATGCGTTAAAGAGAACATGTTTTTTTTTAATTTTTGCAATTTTTTACATTTTTTTAATTTTTTGTAGGTGCTAGGGAAAGACGTTTTTATTTCTTCAGTCAATGTTCACTACTGATAGCTTAAAAATGAGTATTTAATAATCTGGTTGATTTTTTAAAAAATTTTTTTAATATTTCGATGTCTAAAATTTCTGAAAAATATATGGAAATAATTTTAATATTTTAAATACATAACATGTACCCAAGTAAAAATGTCCGCAGATTCTGCCTCCGTCCTTGGAAGCCCATTAGGAAAATCTGTAAAAAAGCTCATTTTTTTAAACACGCACTCGTCGTTATTTTTTATTTTTTCTGACGTCCGGAACCATGAAATCGAATTCACCAGGGGAGAATCGAAATGTACGAAAAATTTTACATCGATTCTTATTAGCTTGTGCAAATTACCCCAATTTCAGCCTGAAAATCAAAGTTGTTGTTAACATAGTTGGAAGTAAAATTATGAATCACGTTCTGGAAGAGAGAGTTTTGTGAAAATATCCATATAGATATATCCCTACTGCCCCGAGAGCTAGCGTCACAGAAATTTGTACTATTTGTAAATGGACAGAATGTGCCTTAATAGGTTGTCCATGAACCACTGATTGCCCGCCCATCAGTCTGCCGGGCTGGGAGTGCTGCGTTTGGCGGCGAGAGGCGGTTTAGTCAATAACCTGACAAAGGTACTGTCACAAATGTCAAAAAAGCCGTTTTTGATTATCTCGTGCCGTGCCGAATTTCCGATTTTACCGTCACCGACAAAATACCAATCTTTCTTTTTCCGTTCAGGCATCACACGATCCTCTACTCGACGTATTTATTTAGTTCTTAATGTTTGAAAAATTGAAGTTTTGCCTTCGACGAGACTATAGTCAATTTTAAGCTTCGGATCCGCCGTAGCCGGTCGTGCTAAGCGACGACTACTTTTAAGTGGATTCCCGACTTCGAATCCCACACAGGGCTACTTTTTGTTTATTTTTTGTTGCTTTTTGGCATATATTCTTGATTCTGTAATTGCATTTCGGTTATAAGGAAGTAATTTTTCTAATTAATCGTCTGTTCTTCACTAGGTATGGTAGCGTAACGGCTGGAAGTCCTGATTCTCAAACAGAAAATCTGGGTTCGAACAACGTACCCGGAAATATTTTTTTACCTTTTTTTACATTTTCGGTCATAATGTGATGCTGAAATATTACCTATATATCACGTGAGTAAATGAAAATAGGTATCTATGATAATATTCAGATATCAATTTTCCGTAAGTGGTACAATTTATCCGCCATGTTGACGCCGCCATTTTGAACTTTTAAGTTTCGATCCTTATTTGTAATCTGCGACATCGATAATCCTCACATACCGAATTTCAGTCGAATCAGACCATAAACATAATTTTTTTTTATTTATTTATTTTTTTTATTTATTTTTTTTTTATTTTGACGAACCCTGCATGTTTTCTTTGACAAAAATGTACCAAGTTTTTAAAGATCCGGCTTGTGTCGATTGATTAAATTCGAATTTGAATTATAAATTTTCTCGCACAATTTCTTGTATTGAATTCCAACAACATTATTTTGAAACTGAATGGAGCTCCGAGAAACCCCTTTTAATTAAACAAAATAAATATGAAAATAAAAAAATATTTGCTAATGTGATATATAGGTAATATTTTAGCATCAGGTTATGACTGAAAATGTAAAAAAATCCGGATGCTTGGTTCGAACCCGGATTTTCTGGTTGAGAATCAGGACTTCTAGCCGTTACGCCACCATACCTACTCAAGGACAGAAGATAAACTAGAAAAATTATTTCCTTACATATCGCCAAAAAATCAGAAAAAATTGCAAAAATTTATAATCTAAACACGTTAGTCGCATAGAAATAAGCGAAGAGCAATTATGGAATCAAGAATATCTGCCAAAAAGCAATCCTGTGCAGGATTCGAAGTCGGGAATCCACTTAAAAGTTGCCGCTGCTTAGCACGATCGGCTACAGCGCATCCCAAGCTTAAAATTGACTGCAGTCTTGTCGGAGAAGGCAAAACTTCAAAAAAATCAATTTATCAAACATTGAGAAGTAAATAAATACGCCGAGTGGAGGATCGTGTGATGTCTCTACGAAAAAAGAAAGATTTTGTCGGTGTCGTAAATTGCGGTGGCAAAATCGAAAATTCGGCTCTGCACGAGATAATCAAAAAAGGCTTTTTTGACATTTGAGATAGTACCGCTGTTAGGTTATTGACTAAACCGCCTCTCACCGCCAAACGCAGCGCTCCCAGCCAGGCAGACTGATGGGCGGGTATTCAATGGACCATCGACAACCTATTAAGGCACATTCTATCCACTTACAAATAGTACATGTCTTGTGACGCTAGCTCTCGGTCTATATGTGTATATATACATACCTGGACATACGTATACAAAGTGTAAGTACATATTGAAACAGAAAAATTATCGATAAATATAGGCGAGCGGTTCACCCCTAAAAAGACGCTTAGAAATGCGAGTTACCGACTAAATTTTTTTAATAAAAGACTTCCACTTGAAACTTTTTCAGCATTGTAGAGCATATATTTCTGACAATTTACGTATTTTTTGCATAATTTTTTAGGCGGTCCTTCAATAGTTATAAACAAAAATGTTGTAAAAAAAAGAAAACTTAATAAATCGCTCTGAAAACGTTTTCAATAATAAAAACCGACCAAAATAAACACTTTTTATCTCTTGGCCTTTTCTCGAAAAATGCACGGTTTCCGAGATATGGCCAATTTTTCAACAAAAAAACGCGAAAATAGGCGACTTTTCGGATTTTTTTTCTCAATAATCTCTGAATGCACAGTAATTCTGCACACGCCAAAATAAACGGCAGTTCATCTACTACAGGTGTGATTTTTTGTGTGTGGAATTATGCTCATTAAGATTAATTAAAATTGAATTTAGAAAAGTACCATTGAAAATCAAAACAATAACAAAGCAAATAACATGGCGGCCGGGGGTTAGGGAAGCAGAAGCCGCGCGTCTGCGCAGATGACGCGCACGCGACCTACTCAAATCCAAATATTTTATATTTTTGATTGATTTCACATTTTCATTTATAAATATGCACATTGATCATAATAATAATATAACATAATTGAATAAGAAATGTAAAAATTATATTATACATCAATACAATGAAGTTTGAGTGGTTTTTAATTAAAAATATTCATTATTTTAATTAATAAAGTTACAAGGCGTTTTAGCTTTATGTATTTTTAATTAATGATGTTGTATAAACCACATTTTTAATAAAAAGATTTTTCATATTTCCACAGTCATAAAAAATTTACAGGAACTTAAAAATTTTGTTTAAATAATATCTTCGTGTTCTTCTTCAATAATATCTAAAGCTGAAGTTTGTTCATTAATGTTTGGTGTCACATTTTGACATTCATCGGTGCATGCACATACAGAATAGCATTTCAGATTTAATGATACACAATTACAATTGTTTGTCGCACATTTTCCACTACATGAACAAAAATATTTTTGAAGCATGTCCAATGCAGTGTCTCCTTCAAAGTAATTGAAATCCAAACAATCGTTTTCAATTTGCCAACCGTGAACCAACGGGTAAAGGGATACTATTTCACAATTTGTAGCTTGCTTCCATTCACTTATTTGCCATTTTGCTCTCAAAAAATGTTGCAACAATGCTGGATAAGACGGTGGAAGTCTTTCGCTAGTGGTATTTTTTTTCAATGCGATTGTATATCTTAACTTATTTATAGACTTCGAGAAAACTTTCCGTTTACTTTGAGGATCATAAATTTTCGATAAATATAAAGTTAGAGTTTTAATTGAGTCCTCTAAAGGTAAACTATCTAAATTTGCAAAACTTTTCAAACCGTCTTCGGTTAATTTGTTCAGAGCCTTGTAAGCCGGTTTTTTCCCAATATTAGATATTGAGCAAGTCGTGTCACAGCCACTAATAGCATGCATTATCAAAATACTGGCAGATTTAATTGGTCTACTATTTTTTGCTATAGTGTGTACAGGAATATATCGCGAATGATCAACATTTTTGACAACATTCCCTGTGTGAAACCATAAAAGAAGTTCCATCAAAAAAGAATGATAATGTGCTACGAGTAAGACTAATACATCAGTATCTGGAGACTCGACTATTACTTGAATTTTTTTATCTGTGTTGCTATTGTAACTCAAATACATGAAATATAATTCTAGTATCAGCTTCTATATGATTGCTGGTAAAGTTTATATCAAAAAGCGTCGCGTGCGCGTCATCTGCGCAGACGCGCGGCTTCGGCTTCCCTAACCCCCGGCCGCCATGTTATTTGCTTTGTTATTGTTTTGATTTTCAATGGCACTTTTCTAAATTCAATTTTAATTAATCTTAATGACCATAATTCCACACACAAAAAATCACACCTGTAGTAGATGAACTGCCGTTTATTTTGGCGTATTCAGAATTACTGTCATTCAGAAATTATTGAGAAAAAAAATCCGAAAGGTCGCCTATTTTCGCGTTTTTTTTGTTGAAAAATTGGCCATATTTCGGAAACCGTGCATTTTTCGAGAAAAAGCCAAGAGACAAAAAAGTGTTTATTTTGGTCGGTTTTGATTATATAAAACGTTTTCAGAGCGATTTATTAAGTTTTCTTTTTTTTACAACATTTTTGTTTATAATTATTGAAGGACCGCCTAAAAAATTATGCAAAAAATACGTAAATTGTCAGAAAAATATGCTCTACAATGCTGAAAAAGTTTCAAGTAGAAGACTTTTATTAAAAAAATTTAGTCGGTCCATGCTGTTTTTATGGGGGTGAACCGCTCGCCTAATATATGAATGTATGCGTATCATTCGCAAATCAGGAGTTCTTTGATTGAAAATGACGTTTTTGTCGCTATGTCGAAAAAAGAAGCAGCTGAGATTTTCTGCAAAGTTGCACTTGACTATTTTTGATGTACTTGAAAAGATATACCACTACTATTTTGAGTCACCATTTTGATGAGACTTAAAATAATTGAGGAAAGGTGTGCCTCAATGCATACGTCTGATTTTTTCAAATTTTTATATTAAGTATATATTTTGAAAGCGCTACAATTTGAAAGAAACGGGTAGTTTTTCATGTTCTTCCGGAAAAACTCGGTGAAAACGCACTTTACACAAAAGTTGCAAATAAATAGTCTAGTATTTCGATGATACATTCGCCTGACTTTTTTCAGATTTTTTTTCCAACTTTTATATTTCCCCTCCCCTCACTTTTAGTAATTTTCGAATGTTCATATCTCGAATAATAAGCATTTCTCGAACAAAATCACCAGAATAAACACATCTTATTTTTGGCCAAAAAGGGTAAACATATTGTTGTTGTTTTTTTTTTCATTTTTAACCTAATTCTACAAGTTACAGAACCCATGAAAAAGGGGGTGTTTTCTACCCCCTCCGATCATTTCCTACTATAAACTGTTCTTCAACCTTTTTACTAACGTCATTACAAACACATTGCACAAGATTTCATCCATTTATTAGCAGTCAAGTTAGAGGTGAAACCTCCTTTGACTGGACTATTTAGAATTACAAGATACTTCAATATACGATAATCCCAGAGAAATTGTAATTTTTTACTTCTCCTTTTATTATACTCTTCACAAATACAAAACGAAAAGTATATTGCATTCGATCGGCACATTTCTAAAACCTGTAATATTGCTCGTAGAGAAAAAAAATTCATATCACTGTGTTGGTGATCGAATTCTGAACAACTTTCAAGATGTCCGTCCATCCGTCTGTCTGTCTGTCTGTCTGCCTGTCCGTCTGTCTGTCTGTCTGTCTGTCTGTCCGTCCGTCCGTCCGTCCGTCCGTCCGTCCGTCCGTCCGTCCGTCCGTCCGTCCGTCCGTCTGTCTGTTCGACTGTCACGTTTCTTATAAGCACGATAACTTAAGAGCGAAAAGACCGATTGTATTGAAATTTGGACAGTAAGTTAGTGTTGAATATAGAAAAAAACCAATTGTTTTTTAACACAATCGATCAATAAGTAAAAAAGTTATTAATTTTTTAAATAAAAAAACATTCTTTGCTTTGTAATTAATCAAAAAATGTTTGAAACTAATATCATTTACAAAAAAAAAGTGCGAAGAGTATTCCATAGAATGTGCAACAATTATATGACAAGTGTAGTAAATCGGCGAAGAGTATAATGGTTAGCTTGTTTATTTAAAATTTCACTACTGATTTGTGTATTGCAATAATTTCAGTTTGAATGGCTAGTAATTGCCTGAATACTACGAATTTCCAAAATAATAAATTACCTCAATAAAATTAGCAACCAGGATGTTAGAGAGATCATCTACCTAATTACATTTAGTGAGGTGATCTCAGTGAGAAAATTAATTTTAATTATATTGATTAAAATTCATATTGAATCGTTTGAACTAAATTTCTTTCGGGAGGTTCAAGCAGGAAACTTTTAAACGGAGATTTAAGAAAATGTATGCACATTTGAAAAATAACCAGGACCGGCATGTTCTAATTTGCTAAATGAAGTGGAACGCTTACTTTGAGGGACAGAATTATCTGAGACAAAAGATATTTATCCAAAAGTAATATCCTAAAGAGAACAATGATTTTCAAATTACTTAACATATCAGGTTATTACTGGAAATAGGTTGATTTTTTAACTTTAAACTATTTCCTTACCAGACTATGCTTGAAACTAATTTTTCGACACCTAGACCTCCATTGCTAAAAGCTTGGCATTTCTTCTACATTTTTCTTTATTTTATAAAGATAATACTTGACATGTTAAACATATTACATAAATTATTATGATACGGCTGTTGTGGATTGAACTTCAAATTTCAGTTCTGATTCACAGTATGGGCTTAAAAATGTGGTTTGGAACAAAAACATATTGGGCAATACCACCTAAAAGCATCTTCAGTTTTTACCAAATAGATAGTCTTATTACATTACTCTCGCTCTGTATATTACTGAACCTACAATATTCGTAGACTATAATTAGCACTAAAAAATTGTTTCATACATAAATGTTGATACTATTATTATACCTACTGCTTATTGTTATCGCAAATCGTATGATATTTTATTAGATATGTGGATACGTGTTTTTTATAGAGTAAGTGATTGTGGTTTCACGAGGTTATATATTTCGTAAAACAATCTTTGACAATTACTAACATTTATATAATATTAGAGAGAAAAATGTATTCATTGTATTGAATGTGAACTAAATCTAAACAGATATGACTCGTAAGAATTCTAAATACATCTAAGGTCCGTATCTACAAACAGTACACGATCTCACATATCTAGCAATGTCGCCATTCATTCCGGGCCAATAATATTTTTCAGCGATCCGTTGTTGAGTTTCAATAATTCCTAAGTGTTTTGCACAAGTTTCATGAATTTTGCGGAAAACCTGTTGAAGCAAGGGTGTTGAAATCACAAGTTTCCAGTCATCCTCATCATCATAGGATGGATGATCGTAATTCAAAAATTTATAAATCTTGTTGTTTCGAACCTTGAATTTGGGGTACTTCTGAGGATTACTTAAAATGCTCCGCTTTAAATTACAGTACCATTTATCACAGTCGTTTAGCAAAGAATTGTCGTCGACGTAACAAATTGCACGAGAAAGTGCATCCGGTACAACCTGTGCCTCTCCACCTCGATGGACAATTTCAAATTCATAACCCTGAAGTTGTAGTGACCAACGCGCCAGTCTTCCAGTGGGATTTTGCAACTTATAGAGCCATAACATCGAGAGACAGTCCGTGACAACTTTGAGTTTCGTTCCTTCAAAATAAGGCCTATACTTTTCAATACTATATAATAAAGCGAGACACTCAAGCTCCGTGGTGGAGTATTTACTCTCTTGGGCAGTTAAAGCTCGACTCGCATATGATATTACTTTTTCTCCATCTTCGAAATTTTGACTAAGCACACAACCCAAACCAATTTGCGACGCATTACATTGGAGAATAAACTGCCTCGTAAAGTCAGGACATGTCAGGATTGGTGCTGAGATTAAACATTCCTTAATATCATTAAATGCTTTGGTACTTTCGGAACCCCAAATGAATGGGCCGTTATTCTTAGTCAGTTTAGTAAGAGGCGAAGTGCGTTTTACAAAGTTTGGTATAAATCGCCTATACCATGATACCATGCCTATGAATCTGCGAACGTCCTTGAAGTTATTTGGAACAGGATAGTTTAACATGCATTCTACCTTAGCTGGATCAATGTTCAATCCATCTTTGTTTATTAAAAACCCTAAGTATTGAAATTCGTCTTTCATAAAATGGCATTTTTGCTGATCTAATCTGAGACCGGCATTTAACAGTCGTTCGAGAACTCTACCTAATATATCCATGTGAGCTTCGAAACTAGGAGATATTATAATTATGTCGTCAAGATAAACGAATGCCGTCGTATTTAACTCTGGTCCTAGTGCATTCTTTAAGAATCTCAGCCAAGTTGCAGCAGTATTATGTAGGCCCGCAGGCATACGTTTAAATTGATACAGTCCGCGACGGGCTATCCTGAATGTTGTCTTTTCTTTGCTACTTTCTTCTAGTTCGATTTGCCAAGAGATAGACTTGACATCAATCGAAGATAGATATCGGGTACCTCGTAAACGATCTAAAATTGAGTTGAAATTGGGAAGAGGGTAAGCATCTTTTTGAGTTACCGCATTAACTTTCCTAAAATCGACACAAAATTGATATTCACCGCAGGGTTCTTGTATCATTATCACTGGCGATGACCATTCCGAATTGGATGGCTCGATCACACCTAGTTCTAACATGTGATCTACCTTGTCGTTGATTATTTGTTGCAAATAAGGTGAAAAGTTAGAGTATCTTTGTTTTATTGGTTGACTGTGACCCGTGTCGATTTTGTGTCTAACTACTTTTGCATACCGTAAACCAAGGCTCATTTCGTTAAAATAATAGGCAACCATCTTGTTTAGCTCTCTTCGTTTTTCTTCATCTGCAGTTTCAATGGTGCACGACTCCATATTAGCCCTAATTTTATCTCCGAATTCCCAGCTATTATCGATGAAGTTAGAAATTATGTCCATATCGCGCCAAAAATCGATACCGAGAATAATTTCCACTACATCTATATCTATGACTATTAAACAATTCATCAACTTTAATTTGCCATCCAAAACTATAGGAATGTTAACTGAGCCTAGAACGTTACATGTCTGCCCATTCGCCACCTTAAGCGCTTGGTAATAAATCTCCAGGTTCAACTTGAATCTCTTCAACTTGTCCCAGCCCAATTTTCCGATTATAGTTTGCGACGCACCCGAATCCAGCAGGCCTAGAAATTCCACATCGAATATTTTTATTTTAAGGTAAGGTCGAGAGTCGTTTCCAACTGAACTAAACAAGCTATCTATGCGATCTTTCTTATACTGCATGTGAACAAAATCTAGCCAAGCCTGCCAAGAAACGCCATTGGGTACCGGATTTGAAAAATTATTTATGACCGACGACCGGTGGAGCGTCGACCAAGTGCTGAGTTTTTTGGAACACAATCACAATCACGTTTAGTCACTTCTTGTTTTCCACACCAATAACAGAATCGGCTAGTTTTGGATTTGTGGCACGCTGTAAACGTATGACCTATTTCTTGACAATTCCAGCACTGAATGTCATTCGGTCTTTGTACGTACGTACTGCTTATAATAGAGTGAGAAGTGCTAGGCCCATCTTGCGATGAGCTTGGTTCTGATAAACTTGCTCTATTACGGAATCCATATTTAGTTGTTGTCTCCATATTTCGAGAGAATTCAAGTTTTTTACAGATAGATCTCAGTTCAGAAACAGTTCTGCACTCATTTGAACTCAAGTTTTCAATGTAGTAAGGTTCTAAGATTTTTCGAATTATGTCTAATTTCTCTCCTTCGGATGTCTGCCTCTGCAATCTATTAAACTTACTTAGAATACGTGCAAAAAATGTATCAACTGGTTCAAACTTGACTTGGTAGCTTGTCTTGATTTCCTCTAAACAGTTTGTTTGTAAGTTATCTTCCAAGTATTCACGCTTTAATTCCCTGACAAATTCTGGCCAAGAGTTTATTGTAAGATATGCAGATCTATACCAATTTCTTGCTTCGCCTTTTAGTAAATCAACTACTGAAGAGAACAATTCTTCTTTAGAAATTCCTTGTGCTGTACGATACTTCTCAACCTGTTCGAGAAACCCGTGGACACCCAGTGAGTCTTCTACTCCAGAGAAACGAATATTTGAGTTACACAGTGGTTCATAATGATGTCTATTTCTGTTATGTGTAAGTTTTATAGTAACAGTAACCTCATTTTGGGCACAAGTTACATTTTTATCTGAGTTGAGTTTCCTGTCAAACTCTACCTCTATTTGACTTAGTTGTTCTTTTAAATTTGCTATAGTTGCGAGTAAATCGTTATCTGGAGGTGAGAGTTTACTCAAACAAGCATTCAAGTGCCTTAACTCACCGAGCACCTCGTTTCTGTCCCTCAAAGTAACGTTATTTACTGTGTAATTATCTATTTTTTCAATTTTTTTTTTACAAAGTTCAACTTCGTGTGCCTCTCGGGCTAAATATTTGGGTACTCGACGCATAGATAAAGCAATGTTCTTTTGTCGCCACGGCACCACTTAGTTTTAGTGAAAAATTCAATCTTGAATATCCCAATCGGAATATAAAGCGTATTGTGTTACAAAAGCAATAGCGCCAAAGATATAAACTTTCTGTAATTATATACTTAACACTATGATATGATAAGAATTGTTTTTTTAAAATCTCATTAGACTTTTTATTTACTGACGTCAATGTCTATAATTTAGCAATATGCAGGAAATGGTGTTTGCTGTTTATTTAGGATTGTACTATATTTTTAAAAGTTTAACTTGTACTTAAGATAAGAGTGGTTTTTGAATAATTTGAATCAGTGTTATAGATTTGATGAGAAAGACCCAAACACGAAGAATAAATTATTGTTCGAATGCCCTCCTTAAAAAACTTAACAAGTAGAGAACAGTAGTGTGAATATTTTGGTACAACGGGAATATGTCCAAGTTTTCTTCAAGGATGAAATAGAAAGTCCGTAATTAAGTTTCTTTACAAATAAATGCACACTTAATTATGTTTAAAATTTCGAATCACCAACGTAACTGGAGGCACTGCTTTTTCTCTATTATTGTTCGATTATCGAGTAGGTTCCCGATTTTCCTCAGACAAATCTTTGAATCATACTATTATTTCCAAATCAAATGTGCGCCAATTTTCAACGAGGAAGAAACTAGAAGAGAATATTAATAATTACCTATATATCATTTGTTGTACAATGTTTAGTACATAACGTATTGTTAATTATTTGAATTCAATAATGCGAAATGCTTACCCTTTCACGTCGTGTTACCCTAGGAGATTGGGAGATGTGGAACGCACTTAATCAAATTTTTCTATCCAAAAACTTATGAGACTAAACACATAACACATTAAAGAGATCTTAGTTAATGGCACGATATGTTGTAAGTTGTGAAATAAATTTGTTTTTATGTCTTTGCTGCGTTGCCTGTCGCCATACGTACCTAGGCAGCAGATATATGAGTTTTAATTACACTTCTATAGATGCCATCCCCACTGCCAACATTAATTTAATTAGTAGATCAAAGAAAAGAAATTGTGTTTTATTCAGTTAAACTGAAACATATTGTGGAATATTTTAAAATCAATATGAAATACAGAGTGTCCCAGCTGTATTTAGATAAGAATTTTCTGAAAATGGTGAGACATAGAGACATGTTAAATGGAGAGTATTTTATGGAATTAACAGTGCAGATGAATATCAAAGTTTTAAAAGTGAATTATTTTTTGCTTATACTTGCAATGAAACATATTCTTTATAGGATTTTTCAAGCAGCAGAAAAAAAAGAACTATCTATTAGACCTGAAATAAAAACCGTTTGTAAAATTATTGATTTGCAATCTTTGCATTCTTTCGATAACCTGAATTCTGGTTATGCTAGCGATTAAAATCATAAAATCAATTTGTCTTTTTTATTGGACAATTCTTATTCTAACATTAGTTTGTACACAGTCCCCTACGGCTATGCAGAATAGGCCAGTATCCATATAACCCCCTACGGCTATGAAGATTCAGTTAAAATGAGAACAAAGGCCTGAAATGAATTTATTTACATACATTCAGGTTATCGAAAGAATGCAAAGATTGTAAATCAATAGTTTTACAAACAGTTTTTATTTTAGTTCTCATAGATAGTTCTTGTTTTCTGCTGTTTGCAAAATCCTATAAAGAATATGTTTCATTACAAATATCAAATTTTTCAGAATGTTTGTTGTAATTATGACACATTAAGAATAGAGGAAAATATTTAAGTCTATTGGAGCGCGGAGTGGGAAGATAGAAAGTTTGCATTATCCGAGTATTTAATGGGACATAAAATTATAACTTACTTAAAAATTCTAGGCAATCGATCTTGTTGTGTATTACATTATGTAAAAATGTTTGAGAATAGCAAACCCGCCTATTCTCAGGAGTGTCCTTCTAGGTGTGGAAAACCAACTGCTTATTCAAGTTTAGACCGGACAAAAGCAAAGTAAAGTACTTTTAGAGTATCAGTATTGGTAAAGTAAACTTCATATTTGTAAGTCAGATAAAAAATGTCAAAGCTTTGCGCCTATTACCACTAGGATAGAGCGGGGCATGGATTAAAATAAGAAATTTAGGGAAACTCGCCAGTATCAGTTATAATTTCTAATAATTACGCCACTCACTCCTAAAATATTTTACGATTTAACGGTCACTACTGTTTACTTAATTTTTTACACACATACATGATGCTGTAAAAGGGCGAGCAGAACGGCGCAGGTATTAAGCAGAGACGGACCACAGTCTTCCGCGATATTTCGAACAAGTTGTGTTATATTTAGAAGATATAGGTTATGTGCTTCATACAATAATACAGTGTGTGGTTCAGTGTTTACATTTTATTTTGATTGTGAGCGCCTAGAATGTATAATACTTTAACAGGTGTATAATACTTTAACAGATAAGTGAAATTGCTCTTTGTTTTCATTTTTATGTAGTTGTGTAAAAATATTCAGGCGGGTGGTGAAATATTCGAGTGTTTTCCGTTTTTAGTGGCTGTGGTAAAATAATATTGTGATAATATTCAGGTCTTTGGAAGATCCTCAACCTAGCACCAGCAGAGAATTTAACGAAGATATGGGAAATGGTAATGGCTCGCAAATTACAGAGAAAAGTTCTAGACAATATTTATGGGAACATACTAAAAAAGTAATTTTAAACGTTTATAAAAATATAAGAAAGTGAAGGTGAAAAAGGAGCCGTGAAAAAAACGGCCTACTTAACAGAAATTTCAGAACGGTCTATCTATAGAATAATTAAGGATGTGGTACCTAATCGAAAAGTTTGATCGGATAAAGGAGCAGCACGAGCATTAGATTCGTCTGTGGTGAAATTGTTAAGAGATTTAATTTATAGTAAGTATATGGAAAATGAAGTACCAACGGTGGAATCAATACATATGGAACTGAAAACAAATGGCGCAGAGTCAGTTAGTCAAGCAACACTTCGGCGCTGGATAATAAAGATAAAGATAGAATTTAGGTTCAAGATTATTAATAAAAGGGCAGGTATTATGGAAAGCTTCAGAATTGTGCAGTGGCGTAATGAATATTTGGAAAATATAAAAAAAATTCGAAATGAACAACGGCCTATTTATTATTTAGATGAAACTTGGTATGATACCCATGATACAGTGAAAAAAGGCGGGATAGATGGTTCAAAGAAATGTAAAGTTGATATGCCTGCAAATAAAGGAACCAGATTAGTAATTGTACATTGTGAATCAGAAAATGGATGGGTGCATAATGGTCTCAAATAAGTGGAAAAAAAAATGGAAGAATCAAACGTTGACTATTACCAGAACATGACTGCGGATATTTTTGAAGCATGGTTTCAGACTTCATTGCTATCAAATATAGATGAAAACAGCGTAATTGTTTTAGACAATGCTTCGTATCATTCGCGACAAATTGAGAAAATACCAAATACGGGAACAAAGAAAAAAGATATTCAAGAATTTCTCCGAAAACATAATTTGGAATTTGAAAAAAATTTTAGGAAGAAAGATCTTTTGGAAATTGTTAAGAAACAAAACTTCCCAAAACAATATGTGATTGATAGCATGGCTAAAGCTCAAGGACATACGGTTTTACGGTTACACCCATATTTTTGCATTTTTAACCCGATAGAACTAATATGGAGTCAGCTGAAAAGAAGTATTCGCAAAAATAACACCTTCCCCAAATTTGATGCCAAAGTAGTCGACCTTATTAAAGTTAAAGTGGGAGAAATAACACCAAGTAATTGGAAAAAGTGTATTCAGCATTTCATTAAAATTGAAGATGAATTTATTAAGTTGGAAAAAAGCATCAGCCCTAATCAACACCGTTTAATAATATCTGTAGATTCAGATACCGACGATGATACCGATTTAGAAAGTGGTTGTGAAGTGTTGAGTGAGTGTAGGGATTAGAGTTTTAAATAAAATGTTATATATGTGATTTGATTTAGTGTACATTGTGAATTAATCGTTTCATTAGTGTTTTACATACGCGCAAATGCAATATAACGTGATTTTTATTTATTGTATTATATGTATACATATTTTATTTGATAATTATTTATTTGTTTTTTTTTTCAGAACTGAATTTATTTATTTTAGTTATTTATTTGCTTACCAGAATTGAATTTATTTATTTCAATTATTTGTTTGTTTTCTAGAATTTTATTTATTTATTTAATCTGGGTTAATTAGGTTACGGGTTATTGACATAAATTTAATATTTTCTTTATTTAATGGATTTAAAAATTTACTTTATTTCATTGACCTATTTTAACAATATCGATAACCTTAACTCCGAACCCACATTTTTTGGCAAGGAATGCTCGTACCTCCTCGTGGTCCTTTCTGGGCAACAATAATAATTCGATAGGTATATTAAATTATTATTGGCGAAACTAAGCAACAAAAGAATATTTGGTATAATTTTAATTTAGACTAATAAAATTCATCAATGCTCCACCAATATATAAAATATTATTCCTATCTTAACACAAGCAAAACAGAACAATTTTTTTAAATTTATCATTATCACTGTAACAAATATCTGTTTATTTATCAACCATACATTAAGTTAATTAGATTGTAACTCACCGCACAATAATTTTAAGTACGGTCCCGAGTCGCAATAAATTACGTCGGCTTTGGCACTTTTATGGTCGAGTTTTATGGCTTTTTTTGGGTGTCTCGCGCCGTGTTCACTCCTTTGTCGGAAATTTTTTATTTGACTTAGAAATATGAAGTTCACTTTAAAGTCTCTGCTTGATCTGAATAAAAAGTCCAAAGTATTAAAAGCCTATGAACTTTTGTTATTTATGTGTGGTACAAAGGAAAATTCTTTATCAAAAATTACTCCAAGATCCTTGAAATAATTAAACGTATGAGTCGTTTTGTTGCGTAGGACATAACGTTGCATTTGGACACGTTTAAGTTTAATTTATTTCGAACACACCAATCAGATAGTTTGAGAGGCTGTATTGTCATAAATTGTAGTCCGCTATGGAACTAATAGTCCTAAAAAGTTTCAGATCATCTGCGTAAACAGTTAGCTTGAGTAACTTCCACAATATCATATACAGGGTGATTCAGAACTTATCCGGAAAATTTTAAGGGGATATACAACGGGTCCATATAAATATAATAGCGCAAAGAAAAAATGAAAAAAATTACTTTAAAAAAAATTAAAAAATGTTGCTTGTACGCTACTGGTATTCTTGTAGACTGCAATAAAAATTGAAAACAGCAGCTAATAATGAATGAATCGTGAAAACAGCCGATATTGAATGAATAGTTGTGAATTGCTAAAATTTCACGTAAAAGAAATCGATAACGACAAGAATCTGACCTAACGTAATTTATCTTTGAAGTTAGAAGTTTACTTTCAGTGTTTTATTTACTTTAAATGATTACAAATTTTGTACATACCTGATGTTACAATAACTGTTCGAAATTTTGTCCGCCGACCTGTATGCACTTTTGACAACGTCGTATTTAATTTTGCCGTACTAATGCAACTGTTCCACCTTCTTGCTGTTAATGGAGACGTAAATTATTGCAACAACTGTGATGCGCTCACGCAGTTCATGAACGGTCTGTGCGGTAAAATTTATTTTTGAAATGCCCCCACCAAAAAAATCAAACGGATTTAAATCAAGGGACCGCGGAGGCCATGCTACCAGCCCATCTCGTCCTATCCACTGTTCCCCTTGAGTTTCATTAAGATAATTTCGAACCACTAGACGAAAATGAGGAGGCACACCATCATGCAAATACCCCATTCGTAGTCGCACAGCTAAAGGTACATTTTTAAGTAATTAAGGTAGATCGTTGCGAAGAAATTCCAGATATTGCAAACTGTCCATCCGATTTGGTAATATTATCGGCCCAGTTAAACGATGATCGACAATCTCTGCCCAACATTCAAGGAAAAGCGTTGCTGGAAATGATCTTGTTTTATCGCATGCCAATTCTCAACTGCCCAGACATGTGTATTGTGGATATTATGTATCTCATTCCTCGTGGTTAATACATCAGCGGTAAATCGGGGATTCTGAGCATTTTGCTGCAGCAACTATTCATAAAATGTAACCCGTAACGGATAATCTGCTACAATCAGTGCTTGAACACGCTGAATATGATAGGGGTACAATTGGGAATCGTGCAATATGCCACGCTACGCTGTTGAGTTAGACACCCCAGGTACCTGTCGGGCGAGCTGTCTTGTACTTATACGCGGATTTTCGGCTACAATTTCCAAAATTTCTTCCTCGGCCGCTAAAATACGTTGTGAACGACTAGGTCCCCCGTCTCGTCCACGATTGGGTTATACATTTCCAGTATCATGGCCACGTTGAACGCCTTAAAAGTTTCTGCAAAAGTTAAGCATATGGCTGCCGGGAAAATATTCCGCATACAATTCATACGCTGCTAATGAATTCTGCATTGCCTCGCCGTAAGTTAAAATCATGTCCATATACTCTGCGTTACTATATACATATGGCATTTTGAAAGAAACTCACTTACAGCACTAAAATAAAAAAACACCCACTAACAACGCGAATAAATCACAAACTGCGCATACAGTAGGGGTAGGTCATTATTTCATCCAGTCGTCCAGCTAAGTAGCGTTTAATAATACCATAACTTCAATATTTTTTTACGGCAGTTCTGTTAGGATTTTATTATATTTTTTTTTTTTCGTGGTATCGACTCTAATTTTAAGGGTGCATGTCTCCTTAAATTCTTCCGAATAAGTTCTGAATCACCCTGTATATAGAGATTAAATAGCAACTGTCTCAGAATCGATCATTGCGGAACACCAAAGGTTATCAGTTTTCTACGTAAGAGATAAGATTGAAAAAATACGAGCAGAGATTGGGAAAAAACCAAAAAGGACATTTTTCGAAGTAATGTAGCATGGTTAATGGTGTCGAATGGTAGGCGTACGACATGGTTAATAAAATTTGTTTGGAAATAAAAGGAGAATCCAAAAATATAAAAATATACAGGATGTTCCATTTGAAAGGTAACGTTGCATGATCTGCCACCTTTTTAAGGCGCCTTGTACATTTGAAAATAAAATGATTAAGCCCATCTTTTTAAACCGAATAACTTTTCCATTAAACATTTCTTTATGTTTCACCGATTTCCAGATAATGTTTGTCTAAATAGAGCGGGGACACCCTGTGTACATAGGATATAGAGTTGGATAAAGTAACAGGTATATGGAGAGATATGCCAGAGTATATCCCATATTCACATTTTTGGCAATAGCGTAAAACTATCTATAGTTGGTTCAAGATGACTGAAGTAGATCCAGATCCAAGGCCGTGCGTTTGTACGGGTTTTGCAAATTCCATTATTTGTTTTCGTTGTTATTTATTAATTTGTTTTCTGCTTGGTACATGCGTTCTACGACCGAGACGTGTTTCATCCGTAATATCTGATTTACTTTAATTTGACAACATTTCACCTTTAATAAGTAATTAAAAATGACATACATAATACACAAAACTATTCAAAGCAACGCCATTGTAAGACAATTACTGGCGGGGCGCCAGTTAAATTTTATAACCTTTATCGGTTGCCTGTGCACCAATCAAAAATAATAGAAAAACGAATAAGACGTTTTCTCTGTACTGTTAAGTATACTAAAAGTCTCCATCTCTATATGTCGCGTTCGAGCCGCCACCATTAGCGATATTTTTTTTATTTTTTTTTAACGTCTTATTTATGTTAACGTCCTGGCGAAGTTTAGCTAAAGCTATTCCACCACTTAACCAGGGCGGCGAAATGAGATACGGTCACCCATCCAAGTAACGAACTCTCCCGGCGTTGCTTAACTTCGCCGATCGAGTTCTCGCCAAATCAAATCAAAAACATATTTATTAAAAATTTAAGAACAATCTGTCCCACCCGAACACCCATGTCCGGAGCCAGCCGAACATCTGCAGCGAGAAATGCCACAGTACTTGTAAAGCTGGACGGAGTGAGGTCAGGTAGGATTACAAAAAATTATTAACAAACACCAACTCCTTTTACAAAAAGTAAATCAAAAGGCAAGTAAAATTAAGGCTTATCTTACTATGTAAATTTAAAATAATTTGTAAATAAATAAGTAGTATAAAGGTATAAAATATTAATAAAATTGGTTTTACGGGAAAATTATTAACCAAAAAGGCCGTTTCAGGAAATTCAACAAGAGCGAGGTATGGCTATATCAAACCACTTCAAAATTAATCAAAAATATAATTAGGAAGAACAAAATTTCGATAAAAGACAAAAATTATAAAAAGAAACGAAGAGAGGGATAGGAAGGAATGAAGATTAAAAATTGTTTCAGATAGCAATTAAAGAAGAAGAAAAAAGTTTTGGCTACAACTGTTGCCGAAAGATGGGCATCGCTTGGTATGGTAATTTGTGTTTACTGCGAAATGGTGCATTATGCTCTCTGATGTGTGTGATGTTGTTTGTAAGCGGACTATCACCAAGCTTGAATTGATAAAATTTCTGTGATATGGTTTTGATGTAGTCCACTAGTGGTGTTATGTCGTTGCAACGCTCATGTAAATCTCGCCACTTAAACTGGCACCGTACCTCGCCTATCCTCACCTCATATCGAAATTATATATTTATTTTTTTATATCATTCAACAGCTAGAGACCAATTACTAGATGAGAAGAAATGTCAACAATTACATGCCACATATACTAAAAATAGTGTACTTAATATAGAAATTATAAAAATTATAAAAAGTCACACAAAAAAGAAGAAATGTAAGAGAAACAGTACACTAGCATATCGATATAAAATAGAAAAAAGTAAATGTATGGATATAAATATACATAAAAAAGACAAAAATTCATAACTGATTTAAAAAACATATATATAAAATACAGATATTTACAAAATGCAATAAGAGAAGAAAATATTAGAGTTATGCTTTTTTTACAGAGGCGACAAAGCAATTAAAAATATCAAGTTTTTCTTATAGGTCGTACGTACTGCACATAAAATAGAGGGGGGAATATTTGTTCGAGGTGTGGTGAGGTAGAAAGTTGTATGATATTGCGAACCAACATGTGGCACATGAAACGATAGTTTTTCAAATACCACAGGACAGCTTAAGTTGTAATGAATTAGCTTACGCAAAAATACGATTGCTTGTTTTTTTTGCGGCTCTCCAAACTGCCTACTGATAATCTACTCAAAAGTACGTCTTGAGAATATCTAATTGGCGGATATACCTCATAAATTTTATAAGATACAAATTTTTAAAAGCGTGTGTCTTCGGGTAAGTTAAAGTATGTATTATATCCCTGGTGCCAAATTAAGGATGCATATTCTTGTTTAGATTTAACATATGTGTTAAATAAAAGTATTAGAATATGAATGTCAGTAAATCTAATAACGAAATCAAGATTTTTATTAGCAGATAAAACTATGTTTTCAACATACTTATTAGATGATAGTCTGATGTTAAATAAGACACCAAGATCTTTAAAAAATTCAGCTCGTTTCAGTGTTAAGATCTAGTTTGTAGGTATATAGCATGGTTTCTTTCTTAACTTTTAACTTCACATTTGTCAGTATTGAGAGGCAGACCGTTTTGATTACATCATCTTTGTATTTCTATAAGATCGCTTTGAAGTCTTTGACAATCGATTATTATATTTGTGGCGTTGAAAATTTTGACATCGTCGGCATATAACAAGACATCTACATTCATCTCAACAACGATATCATTAATAACCAACAAAACATTAAGGGGCCTAGAATTGACCCTTGGGGCACACCAGAAACTTCGCGTTAATCTACATATTGCATCCTATTGTTGAGATACGAGTTAAAAAAAAATGAATAAGTTAATGTGAAAATCCAGCAGTTTGGAATTTATGTAGCATTGTGCCGTGGTCACGTTTGACACGGGTCTTCGAAAGTTAATAGAAATAAGACGATTAAATAAAAAAAACAAAATAAATAAAAAAGCAAAAATTTTACGACACATTTCTAAAATCGTAAATAGAGAGAACAAATTTCATATTTTATTAGTCATGCAATTCCGAATAACTTTTAAAATATCAGATCGTCTGTCCTTTTGTCCGTCTTTACATTCGCTGTAGAAGAAGAATTAGAATTTATTTGACCAATTTATGGTACAAACATTATACATTTGGCATGTCTACATAAACAATATTTATGTCATAAACCGAGGAAAATTTAAATTTGAGCAAAAAAAATTTTCTTCCATCACCTTGTCTATAGTTGTGGTAAACATATTTTTAAGAAATTGGTTTTTCGAAAACATTTTAAAACAAAAATTATTATATTTGATGTTTTCTGTACAGTCTGTAGAATGGATTAGTAGGCCATTTCAGTTATCTGAAACGGATATATTTCATATCCTATCTAGGATGGATATGAAATCGACCAATCACAGTTCGTGTATTAAGTACATAGCCAACTAATCGTTTTAAAAAAATTCAAGTTACTGAGTAAGCTGTCAAAGTAAATCTCAGTATGTGTGTGTTAATGTTTAATAAATCTTTTAAAATTTTGTAGTTTTTTGAGGCACTCCGCCTACGGCGTCGTGCTCAATTTTCTTTCTCGTGCGATATGGCTATCTAATCCACTCTTGTTGCACAAACTACTATTTCCATCATCTGTTCTATAGTACTTATTGGTAAAAATTTGAAACAATTGTTTTTCAAAAATTTTCAATTTTTTTTTTAATAGGCTCAGAATGCCATGACACGCGGAACTTTTAAATTTGAGGAAAAAAATGTTTTTCCATCTATTCTAGTGGTAAAATAAATTTCATTTTTTTTTTTTCTGAAATTGGTTTAGAATATTGTCTGTAATTGTTTATTTGTGGCATATTCAGATTTTCTTACTTTTTATTGGGTATTTTGCCACTGAAAAATATTTAAAAATTTTAATGAAAAAACCTCTGCGCCAAACGGATCAGACAGAGGTTGGTTCTTGAGTACTTGACTATTTCAAAAAGTCTCACACCTAAAAATATATAAACTAGAACAATGTTATGAACTAAAAACTGAAAATCGAAGCTATAGGTAGTTAACGTTTCGGAAGAGAATCTACTTCCGTTCTCAAAACTTTTTTGGCCGTCAACCATGACCATTCTTTGTTTATGTATTTCCATAGTCACGTGAGACATTAAATTATATTTATCTTATTTTTACTTACTTCGTCTCTAAGGATCGGCAACCAACTAGTACAAAAATCTATTGAATAATTAGAAACGCATCTATCCTCGTTTAATAAAATAATCGCGGATTCTTTAAGTTTTCTTTTAGTTCCGTTGCTCTCTTTTTCCAAAATCTTCGCCGAGTCCCATTTAATTCTATGATTATTATCCCACGCGTGTTCACAAATTTTGGATTTTTCAAATTCTCCCCTTCTAGCGTAATTTCTATGTTCACCGAGCCTTACGTTGAAAGGTCTAGATGATTCACCTACGTAATGTTTTCCGCACTCACACGGAACACTATAAATACAATTTTTTGAACTTTGAACAATATTTGGAGGTTTGGTTCTTGATAAAACCGATCTTAGCGTGGAGCCCGTTTGAAAAACCGTTCGTACGGAAAACCTGTTCCCAATTTTTCGTAATTTATCCGATAAACCATGTATATATGGAATTACTGCCATTGACCTAAATACCTCAGGTTGTGATAGTATATTCTCTCTACTACCAATGTTCAATAACTGACTATCAACAAAACTCTCAGGATATTGATTATTTAATAAGACAGTTTTTATAAATTGTTTTTCGTTCCTTAATATTACATCATTTGAAGAAATAATTTTGGCCCTGTCGTACAAACATTTAACAACACCTTTCTTAACACTAATATGTTGATTTGAATTGAAATTTAAGTATCTGTTTGTATGTGTTTGTTTTCTATACACACTGGTTTGGTATGTGTTATCTAATTTTTTAATTAAAATATCTAAGAAAGGTAATTCATTATTATTCTCTATTTCTATTGTAAATTTAATTGAAGGTTCTTTTTCGTTAATCTGATTCAAAAAATTACTTAAACATTCTTTACTATAAGGCCATATAGCAAAAATGTCATCTACATATCTCCACCATACAATGGGTTTATAAGCTAGATTATTAATATTACTTTCCTCGAAATTTTCCATGAAAATGTTACTTAATATTGGAGATAATGAAGAACCCATGGCCATCCCAAAGTCTTGTTGATAGAAGTCATTATTTAATTGAAAGTATGTTGTTTTAATGCAAAGTGTAAGTAATTCCATTATAGTTTCAATGCTTAACTTAGTTCTATTCGCCAAATTCCCATCTTGTTGCAATTTGTTTTTAATTATTATTAATGTTTTATCTACAGGAACATTTGTAAATAGGCTTACTACATCAAAACTGACCATTAGATGATTATTGTTAAAATGATTTTCTGACAGCTTTTCCAAAAAATGTTTGCTATTTTTAATATAAGACTCGGAGGAACCTGATAAAGGATTTAGGATTTTTAATAAATATTTTGAGAGTTTACTACATGGAGAATTAATTGAACTCACAATTGGTCTTAAGGGGATGTCAGGTTTATGAATTTTTGGCAAACCATAGAAATGAGGAGGCTTGCTGTGATGTGGAGTTAACATCTTTCGTTCAATATCTGTAAATTCGTTTTTGTGTTTAAATAAGATTCTATATATTTTGTTTTCTAAAGAATTTGTAGGATCTTTATTTAATTTGGAATAATTTCCATCATTTATCAAGTTCGTAATTTTTGTATCATATATAGCTGTATCTAAGATTACCGTGGCATTGCCTTTATCAGCTGGTAAAATTTTAATGCTATGATCATTTTTTAGAGATGAAATGGAACGTTTTTCATCGGATGTTAAATTATCTTTAGTCTTATATTGTTTCTCTAATTCAATTTTAGACCGAATTCGGTATTCATTAGCATCATCTAATGGAAGCTTCTGTGCAGCCTGTTCAATTGCAGTTATTATATCAAATTTAGGAATAGCCTTTGGTGTTAATGCATAATTCAAGCCTTTAGTTAATACTAGTTTCTCGGATATATTTAGTTCGCGGTTTGACAGGTTGATGACAGTTTTGTCAATTAAAGGATTATTTTGAAAGTTTTGCAATTCAATATGTTGTCTTTCACTATATAAATTTCTAAATTTATTTAAATGTCTATTCTTTTGTGAATCAAAAACTATATTGTACGTACGTAAGACACTATTATACATTTGGTTGTAATCATCCTCTTCGACGCAGTGACATAAATTTTCTAAAATAATTTCAATGTCTCTTACAATGTGTGCTTTATTTTGCCTATGGAACTGTATTCTTTCCCGAACCATTGCAGCACTGTCTGATCCGTTTGGCGCAAAGGTTTTTTCATTAAAATTTTTAAATATTTTGGTTTAGAATGTCATGAAACGTGGAAATTTTAAATTTGAGCGAAAAAAATTTTTTCCATTTTTTCTGTGAACTGGGAATAGATAGAGGAAAACAAATTTTTTCGCTTAAACTTCAAATTTCAACGTTTCATGACATTCTAAACCTATTGCAGGAAAAAAACATTTTCAAATTCATTACTCTGTGGTAAGCATTATTCGAACTTAAATTAACATACAGTAATTATGACAATGACACTCATCGGTATTTTGATTGTATTATGCCTTGTATACAGATAGAAAAATTATATAGAAAAACATTTTTAAGAAAAAGCTTTTATTTTAAAAAATTACTAAAAAGTAAACTATATTTTTTTTTACAATTCATGCACCTGGAACCCAAAAGCTTTGGGGACGATCATATAGCACTATTGCATAGGTACTTTGCTCATTTGACCGCTTCCAAAGCTTTTGGTTTCCAGGTGTATGAATTTTAAAAAATCATTTTTTACATTTTAGTACTTACAGTTTTTTTGAATAAAATCTTTTTCTTAGAAATATATTTTTATACAATTTTCTTTTACATG
Organism: Stenurella melanura; assembly: GCA_963583905.1. Classification (NCBI taxonomy): domain Eukaryota; kingdom Metazoa; phylum Arthropoda; class Insecta; order Coleoptera; family Cerambycidae; genus Stenurella; species Stenurella melanura. The sequence goes on from OY757316.1 coordinate 21,045,403, forward strand.
AGCGTACTTGACTCTTGAACGATTTTCATATTTTTGCCCTACCTTTTATACTGTTTAACTTGAAGTCATTCTAAGTACACCTGAAATGGTTATCGGACATGCAATAACTTTTGGCGGTATTTAAACTTTGGTTGTGCAACTAAAAAAACAATTTTCCATTTGTTGCACAGACAATCGCCCACACTGTATATCCTGGGTGTAGAACCAGGTCATGCCTATCATAAAAATGCATTACCATCGAAACTAAATCATCTTGTAAAATTTCAACTCCGTAGGATAAGAGGAAGTGGTTCTATTCAGCTCGAAACATTTGACCTAAACACTCTAACATTGCAAAATCTTTTAATAAAGAAATTGGGGCATTGGAAAAAAAACTATTTAAACAAGAATTAATTCAAACTTTTAACTAAAACTAAAAAAGTAATTGGATAAAACTTTTTCTCAAATGGAATTTTCGTTAATAATTAGAAATTGCCTCTATTTACGTTTAGGTGAAATTCATATTTTTGAAATTTGTGAGCGTCTTGCATGAAAAATTACATTTTCTTAACACAAACTTTATTTTTTTGAAAAGGAATTTTTTTATAAAGAGTGACTTTTTGTAACAAAATTCACCTCAGATCTATTTGTGGTATAATATGTATATATTAAATAATTTGCGATTTAAAAAAGTTATATGACAACGTATTTCAGCGCATTAAAGGTATTAAAATACTCTGTAAACATACGTACTTCTATACTTACTGCTTTACTTTTCTCGTGATTTTTGTCGTTCTTCTCCAACTCGATTTCGTCATTCACAAGCCCTGGATTATCGTAACTATTTTCCTACAATAACAACCACTGATAATCTAAATTGCAAATCTACTTTGTTTAAAACTTACAGGCATTTTAATTCTAAACGTACAACTTGATCATCGAGTAATATCAATCTTAGGCGCTAAGAGAAAAATCTTTAAAATCTTGCAATTTTACACTCTATAATTGGACTACGTATGAATTCGTGATTTTATGAGATTGTTTGTAAAACTGAACTGTTCTGTTCTTTCTGTGTGAATCTCAGCAATTACCTGATAAATATTATATTTGCTAAATTACGTGACAGGGCCGGACTTATGAGTTGCATTGGGAACGAAAATTACTTGTTCAGTATCTAACTTTTAATAATACTATTGTTCCAAACAACTAAGCGAATATTCGACTGAAATAGCAACAAATATATCACGCATATTATTGATTTAATGAGTAAATTTTACCCTAAATCTGATGTCCTTAATTTTGCGGTTTCGATTTCTGACTCAATCAAATGAAATCAAAGTAAACTTTACTTTATATTTAATAACATTTTCTTCACCGGGTACACGCGCGGGAGCCAGCCAAACTTCCACGGTGCGAAGCATCGTGGAAATTGAGAGAGACGAGACGAGGCCAGTTCAGATTTTAAAATAAATTTAAAAGGCAAGCACAAGCTCCTTTTGCAGTAGAGCAATTAAAAAAGGCATAAAATTACATAAACATAAAGAAAAGCAACCTAAAATAATTAAATAATGCAAAAGACGCTATTGTAAAACATGCAAAAGAGTATAATTGACAAACGGGGAAAAATCGGTAGTAAGAAAACATTTTTTGCAATGCGAGAATGCGGGCGGTTAAATTATGCCGCTTAATTTTTCAGTTCAAAATGATTTCATTTTCAAATAATTTCTGTTGATATTTCTAAAGTTGGGACAGTGAACAGGGAACAGGGGCTTTAAAGATCAGAACTAGGATTAATATAAAATGACAAATAGGAAAAGAAAATATTAGCTTGTTATGTTGCCGGAAGATAGGCAAGGCTTGATATAGTTATTTGTGTTTTTCCAAAATGGTGCATTAAGTATGCTCTCTAATGCGCGTGATGTTGTTTGTTAGCGGGCTGCCACCAAGTTTAAATTGATAGAATTTCTCAGATATATTCCTGATGTAGTTCGCTAGTGGTCTTATATCGCTACAGCGTTGATAGAGATCTCTGAGGGGGGTATATCTAGATGAATTTGATATGGGATTTGTGTTCCAAAACTCTGAGTTTTTTATTTGGCATCGCTGATGCGCTTCACCAAGACTTTCGGACTTGAACATTACTTTATTTAAGAAAATAGGTGTGTTTCTTGACTTTTTGTGTTGTATCTTCAAAGGTATTCGACATTTCATAAATAATCTACAACATACTTTATTATATTCTTTTCAAATACGAAAATAAAGAGGATACAGCATCTGTTCCCTACATTTTTACTTCCCTCGTTTGCCGAGGGGTGGTCATCCTAATTAACTATGGTGGAGATATTAAAAAGTATTTACGCAATAGTGCCATATTTGGCACGTTTTATTTATTATTTATTTATTTATTGTTGGGTGACCACTCTGTGTATTTTTTTAACAGAGAAAACAGTTTAGTATCATTAGGGAACCGATTTTAAAGAACTTTTAAAATGTCTGCCCGTCCGTCATGTTTCTTGTAAGCTTGCTAACTTGGGAATGAATAGTCCGATTGTATTGAAATTTGGAAAGTAAGTAACTAGAGGACGAACTCTAAATTTTTAAAAATAAATTCAATCAGTAATTATTCAGTTAAAATTAAAAAAAATTGTTCTTAATTCTCATACTTTGGAATTGAGTAAAAAGCTTGTGAAATATATTTTTCCATTACTTAATCCGCTGGGTTGTATTTATTATTATCGATCGATTGTCCAATACGAGGCTCTTTGTTGAATCAATTAATAATGACATTTTAATTATAACGTTTTTAAAAAGGAAGGTTCTACTTTATAAAATGGTAGCATTCTTACATTGATTTGAGCTTGCAAAAGTTTGACTAATGAATAAATATTTGAGCATAGCACTTATACTACAGTAAATAAAGTTAAAAATTTGATGTAATAGTTTATGAAAACATGTCTAGTTAATATTTTGGAGTCGTATTGCAAATAAAGTATACTTTAGGAGGAAAAATGTGCAATCAAATCATCCTATGGGACGTAGGAGATGGAAAATAATAACGGTGGCAGTGTCACTTTGAGTGCATTTTGGCAATGTCTATTTAAATATGAAAAACTTTAGAAAAAGTATAGTTTATGCTTTTATTTAGATAATAAAATTAATTTTAGTTTAAATTTTTTGTTTGTTTCTTTATGATAAATATTGACTAAAATAGATTTTGCAAATTCGCATTTTTAATCGAAGACGAAATGTACTCGTAGTAAAATATCACTAAAAGTGTTGACTACTTAAAAAAATATTGTTTCATAAAGCTTTTGAAACTTTGTTTTTTATGTTTTATAAATATAAATATTGTGAAATGTTATTTCTTATGTTTATGGATTTATTTTACTAATATAATAGATTTCGTAATATATTGTCCGTGAAAATATGATTTTTACTTCAATGGTTACAATCATATAAAGCAAAACTAGTCCAGTGGAATCAGCACACTAAGGAGGGATTTAATTTTTTTTTTTTTAAGTAATGATAAAAATACTTTTGAGGCATTTGAATAAAAATTACTTCTATATTTATTTTTTTGAAACTATTTACACACATTAATAATAAATGCAACCAAAAGAATTAAATACTATGTTCCATCAAACGTCCATCAGCCGTAATGCATGCCTCAATTCGCTTTCTGTTTTTCAAACAAGTTTTGTTAACAATTTTTTTTTAATAAAAAATACCTAATATGATTTTTTGATATTTTTCATAAAATTTTGTATCGTAGAAGGCCTTGCATTTAAAGATGGAAAGTGATTTTGTGGTCTTAAATAGTCGTTGGTGACCTGTTTCTTTTAAGATCAGTTTGATTCAAATCGGACAAAAAGAAAAGAATTATTACGCTGTTACACTCTTAAGTGAAACACACTAGTGTATACCGGGTGTAACAGGATCATGGTACACCCCCTTTTTCTCCTTTAGTTTTGAAGATAATTGATTGGAATTTGGGATATACTACATACATAATAAGTGGCACTTTTTGACATACAGTCGATTTTTTTTCACTGCCGGTTTCACCGGAAGCAACACTGACTTTCGATTTTTAAATGAAACACCCTGTATATTATTGCATTTTTGAATTATGCGTAAGTTTGTGAATCCAACGATGCCAAAGAAGTGACATTTCAAACATCATTTTTTTATAATATAATTGTTAGTTTTCCATTTAAGTGTACCATGACGGTTCCGATTTATTCTAAATGACCCGTGTAATGCTATAAAAATCGAAATCCCGTTTAAAACACTAAATTACCTGATTTATGAGCAAATAAAATTTACTATACTTAATTGTTTTTGGAGCAAAACTCAATTTTTTTAAATGGAACCATATCGGTACCGTGGTACAATTTATTAGTACTATTAATGAGGAATTTATTCATATGTTCGACAAATACAAACAAAATTACAACTAAAAGAAAATAAGAAAATACAATTTTGTTCTAATTAAATGTTAAGCAGTAACTAAGGTGGCTTTGAAAACAATGAGATATCTAGCTTGTCAAACATTTGTTGGTTTAACGGTGTTTTTATTGTGTTCAAAATGCCGCAAATGTAAACAAGATATGAAAAAGTGAACATGTTAATTATTTATGGGAAAAGTTAAAAAAAAATGCTATTGCAGCTATAGACCTTTATGGCCGACGATATCCTGACAGGCAATGTCCAGCGAAAAATTATTTTAAACGTGTTGAAAACCAGTTTCAAAGAGAGCCCAACAATGGTTCCGAAGAAAACTTCATTATTGACGAAGGCACGGAAATTAATGTTTTGGCTGGAATAGAAGTTGATAAGACTGTTTCTTTAAGGCAAGTTGGATTTGAATTGAACATCAGTCATCAAACAGTAAGCCGAATTTTGCACAAATATCACTATAAGTCTTTTAAATACCAATTCCAGCATTTGTACGAAAGTGATTACGAACGTAGGATGGAATATTGCAATTGGATTTTGTATAATAACGTGCAGCCAAACAAGGATTTTTGTGACTGATTTTATTTTCGGACGAGTCAAGGTTTACAAATTTGGGATTATTTAACCGACAAAATACAATGTATTGGTCACAAGAAAATCAAAATTTATTACGGGAGGGTAACTTTCAAGTTCGGTTCGGTTTCATTGTTTGGCTTGGAATAATCGGTAGTAGAATTATTGGTCTAATAATATTTGAAGGACCTGTGACCAGATACTTGAGATTCCTGGAAAATGAGATTGAGGACATTTTAGATGAGTCACCATTAGATTTGGGACAGAGAATGTATTTCCAATAAGATGGCGCTCCTCCCCATAGTTCAAGGATAGTAATTGATTACCTTCAACGAAGATTCGGGGAAAACGTAATTTCGTCGAGTGGTCCTGTGGGGTGGCCTCCAAGGTCACCTGATTTAACGCCCCTTGATTTCTTTGTTTGGGGTAATTTAGAAAATATTGTCTATGCAACCGCCGCTACAACCCGTGAAGACCTGGAGCTACGAGTGAGACGAGCAATTAATAGCATAATGGCCCAGCAATTGGCGAACGTTCTTCGAGAAACAGCTATGCGAGTTCAGAAGTGCATGGAGGTTAATGGACAGCATTTTGAACAACTGTTGTAATGTTTTGTGTTAATTTTTAGTATTCCAAAACCACCTTATGTGTAACAAGGTAATTAGAATAAAATTGTATTTTCTTATTTTCTTTTAGCTGTAATTTTGTTTGTATTTATCGCACATTTTAATACGACATATGAATAAATTCCTTATTAATAGTACTAATAAATGATACCACGGTACCGATAAGGTTCTATTTGAAAAAAAATAGTTTTGCCCCAAGAACAATTTTGGTGAATTTTATTTGTTCATAAATCATTCATCATTATACGGGACATTTAGAATAAATCGGAACAGTCATGGCACACTTAAATGGATAATTAAAAATTATATTATAAAAAAAAGATGTTTGAAATGTCACTTATATGGCATCGTTGCATTCAGAAAATTATGCAGAATTAAAAAATGCAACAATGTGTAGAGTAATGGTTTCGTGGTTAAAACTTTAGACCAGTAATCGCGATACCCCCTCCAAAACCTCACCTCATCCCTCCCATTCCCCCCAAAACCTGCTAACATACGTGGAATTCATAATAAGCAATAGCCGGGGTTTTACGAGCTGACCCATTATTTATAGCAGGTTTCATTCTGATATTCCGTGCATACTTGAAACATTACTCAGGAGGCATACAAATAAATCTCTTAATTATATTGATATTTTCTTTTAAGAATAATAAATAAAAAACACGCATAAATTGAAGAAGTAAGTCTATTGTAGCAATAGCCTTTAACAAACTTGCTAGAGTATCTCCCAGCCAAACACCGACACCGGTGCTATATTGCGTTATTTGTATATTCATGATATGCTGTAATACAATAAATATAATATGATTGTATACTGAATGTACTGTAACTTAAGGTTTCAGTTGTCACATAGCTAAAGAGAATAAATCTATTAAAATGGCAATTTAATCGAAATATTATTGGGGGTTCAAGCGCTGAGTAAGTTAAATGTGTTTTTTTTACTTCATTTTATATTAACGAGTATTTCACCAATTAAATTGGAATTATACAATGAAAATTGTCTATAAAGTTATATGCAAAAAAGTGAGAATGTGAGTGAGTATCTTATGAAATATGCAACAATTACATGGAAAGTGCAATGAATCTGTATTTCATGCTTTCAGCACAATATTCAACCGTCAAAATGTGATTTTCACATTGACATCATTACATTATGAGACATTAACGCCTGTAAAATTAAGGAATTGTAGTATAATGGTGGTTACACTTTTTAATTAAAGCATTATTCAACTTCCAAAAGTTCGCTCCTGGAAACTAATTGGTCTATATATAATATTTACATAATTATCTGTGGGAGAGTACATATAATAATCTAAGGTACACAAAATACGTATTAAAAATTCAGCTACTTTAAATATTTGAGTAAGGCGTGTATTGTTACAAAAAAATTGTATCGATACGTCCACTGAGAAGTGTTTGATTTAGATTTACTGTAAGTTAAACTGTTGGTTAATTTCTTGCTTAATCCACCAAACAAAAGATTTTTTAATGTTTATTAGACATTAATAAAAAAATACGTTTCGAAAATTTAAGTGCCCAATTTTCTCATATTGCTCGGCTAGATAAGTTCCTTATCATTTCGGTTTTATTTCAGTGAAAGTTACATACCTTGTTATATTGCAAAGTAAATTTCGTTGTGAATTCGGCAAAATATAATAGATTATCATTTATGTCTCATATTTACTACGATACGGGCGTTTAAATTTGGAAACAAGTAAAACATTTAGTTCATTTAATTATTTCAAGAAAACCTATTTATTGTTGATGACAAAAATATAGAAATAGCAATTCTGGGGTATTCTCAGGCTTTTCCAGTTATGTCATTAAGGCACACTGCTCTGGAATCGGTATTATCCAAGAATTCAATTCACAGAATCTTGTCAAAACATGAGTCAATTCTCGTTCAATTTGGTTCAGTGATTAAAAGAAACAGATTTCCCGACGAGAGAAAATTTTTGTGAATTTATTTTAATAAGCGAATTATTTTTTGAGAAATATATTGACAGATGTTGCTAAATGTATCAAAAATGGACTTTTTAATAAACACAATTCCCATTACTGGAGTAACTCAAATACTCATGTACTCAGGAAGCGAAATATTCAAAAACATTAGGAGTGGTGACATTACAATTTCTTCAGAAAAATTTAAATTGTAAGTTAAAAAGGTTTCTTCTTCAGCTAATATGTCTTAGGCTTCCTCCTTAGAATTGCTGCCTTCGCAGAGCCAAGTATTCTAAAATTATGAAATATACGTCTAACAGTGTACAGTAATGGCTTCTGATCTTGTGGGTATCGAGTAGCAAATGTGTTACATGTTCTTGATATTACTTTATCACATTCTCCATAGATAAACAAATCCAAAAAGTCTTCGTGGGTGTAATTTAAACGTGCTGGCATTTCTTAACGTAAGAGGATGACTGACATTAATCATTGTTTCTAATCATGGCTAAGTTGATAGCACTGATTTTATTGCTTCCATTTTTATCAAAAATACCAAATAAGATTTTTTTTAAATCTATTAAAAGCAATAAAAAGTTACTCATTCCCATAAAGAATTGTTGCTTATTAGCAACCATTCAGTTCAAAATATTATGTTATATAAGTATACAAATGAAACAAAACAATACAAATTCATAAAACGTTTTATTAAACATTCATAGAATACATTAACGACTTATAAATCACAAATTTCAATTGGCATGTTTTAAAGACAAGTAGGTATACATTTTTTACCTTTTGAATTTTGATGATAAGCAGTCAGTACGCCGCGCCACACTCACTCGTGGAGAGAAATAAATTTTGAACGGAGTACTTGATAATTCTTCTACTTTATTTCTGGGACTTTCTGCTACATGTCTTCACCTCTAAAGGGATATTTAGGTTAAGATATGTTTGTAATATATTCAATAGGTACTTATGATATACCATAAGTACCTATTGAATATAATACAAACATATTCTTAGAACTGTATATTTAAGATTCGAGACACAAAAGATTTTCCAAAAAGTGCTTTGAGAACACATTAGGCTTTCGACACGTCACGCGTCGGCAAAACACTTAATATCTATATTACTATTCTTACTGGTGTGATTTTATTTGTCAAGAAACACTCTCTAATGCATACTTTACAGAGTTACAGATGTAGAGGTTATTACCCAGTAATATACTGCAGAACCGTTTTATTTTGTAGATTCCTCGGACTTTATTCAGAAGTTAAGACATAGGTATATGGTAGGAAGTCCCACAAAGGAAAGTAAAAGGTTTAATATGATATACAACAACTATTTAGACAGTACTTAACAATGTTAGCTGAGACGAATACGAAAGTTTTTTTCTGAGAGTAAAGAAATTAAGTCTTAATTTAAAGTGATTTATAAAAAAACTTTAAAATACACATTTCTGATTAAATTAAACATTACTAAAGACTGGTTGACAAGATATATAACATCAAATATATAAAATTTAATTTATTTTCCAATATGAATCACAATCATCATCATTTTAGATACTGTTAACAGCATTTCCTTATCTTGCCAAATAAATGAAAAATATTTACAAGTTACAACACAACTATATAATAAATTAGTTTATTACGGCAATTACAAATACAGTTCTGTTTAAACATAGCATCGCGTGTCAAATTAAAATGTGTAAGAAAAATTTTTGTTCAAATGTAGATATCACTTTCAGCATTTGCTCAGGCACACTAATTTATTTGCTAAATTATTTATAAATTATTTTAGAGGCAAAACAGTAAGTACACCAGTTTAACTATTATTATATGCGGAATTATAGTCCAGGAGGTTGCGTTAAATTTTAAAGTCATTTCCTACCTACCGAATTTTTTTTTACAAACAGTTGACGTTGCGAATGAACAGAAAAAAGTTTCAGCTACGTCGAGAAAGGGTCGAAATGCTTCAGTTGCACTCTCGAAGTGTAAAAAAATATTCATGTGATTTCTTACCGCATTAACTTGAAATATATCATAGCTGCTGATATCATGAAAAGTGTGAAACGATTATTCAACTGCATGCTTAATGGACTACAGAGCTTCAGCTGGTACTATGAAGATTCTGCTTACGGTATTAAGTTCGAGTTCCGCGCGGAAAAACCCCTTTTGTTCCTTACTTTGCCTTTGCATAGGGGAAAAAATCTGCCTTCTTTGGTCTATCTATCTTATGGTCTATTACATATGTTCCTAGAATTCTCTATCAACTGCTTTAGTCCTGAAAATCTCACTAGACCCCCCGGCGAGGCCGTATTTAACAAGTTCGACTAAGAAAAGAGAATTGGACATAAAATAATTTGGATGGTTATTTATTGTTTCCAAGTGGCTAACGTCGACTACCTAATAAAGAGTAAAGTTAACAAAGCATGTTTCCTGGGCTATAAAGTTTGCAAGATAAAACAGATGTTTCTATGACCAGTATTTTATTGTACTAAAATCTCGACCCTTAAAATGTTACAGAAATCAGAAGTAAGAAAATACGGTGGTTCTATGAGCCAGGGCCGGACTTGGCTCCCTTAATTTGACTTTTGTTACAATATCACTTCCACGTATCTGCAGCGCGTTTGCAAATGTAACTCATCAACTGTGTTATTTCCATTATCGCTTGTTGAATACTATAGGTACCTTATCTATGGGTGTAACAATAAATATTAATTCGTTCACAGTTCACGACTCGTTCATGAACGACCCAACACTAATAGTATCTTCCAGTTGGACTCGGCCCTTGGCAGTGAATTGGCGTTTTAGCCATTCTATTTCTTCAGTATGTCTGACACGAGACCTTTTTGTATTTATGATAGTTCCGATGAAAGTGTTGAAAAATATGTTGACTTGGGAACAGATAGTTCAATGAATGTTAATTATATTAATATTATTAATTGAAAGAAAATTTTATATATACAATCTAGTTTTTGTCCTCACGGAAAGTTTTTTGAATGATCATCGCCTGACTTGAAGTCGCTGCAAATACGTGGAAGTGATACAGTGATACCCTATCTCTTGAAATTTTGAAAATGTTCTTGACTATTTCACGAAAAAAAACTGGTGGTGTCCTGAGCCAACACCTTCAACTGATCTCACTGTGTTTCCGCGTGAAACTACTCAATACCGCGAGCAGAATCTTAATAGTACCAACTGAAACTCTTTAGTCCATTAATTTTGCAGCTGAAAAATTTTATCACACTTTATGATATCAGATGTCATATAGTTCAAGTTGAAGCGATAGGAAATCACTTGAAATTTTTTTTCACTGTACACTTTGAGAGTACAGCTGAAGCATTTCGGCTCTTTCTCGATGCAGCTGAACCTTCTTTTCTGTTCATTCGCAACGTCAACTGTTTGCAAAAAATTTAAGCCGATGGGACATGACTTGGAATTTTCTTTTTATTCTAATGTGTCAAAAAATGACGTTTCTCGGTTAGAAAACAAAAGCGAAAGGTAGAAATTTTCTGTCTACTTCAAGTAAGCGGCCTGGAAAGACTTTTCCGACCTAGGCCGGAAAAGATTAAGCGTTTTTAGTTATCTACTTTTTAAAATGCTGGCCCTTCTTTTCTACTATAAAATGGTAATGCACATGCAAATATATTTAAATTCAGGCAATTTTAATTGAATAAAATAAGAGATTTCTAAATTTTAATTGAATAAGAACATTTATTCACCATTTTATTCACGAAACCTAGGATTATTAAACGTTGTCAATTAATTATTATAATGACTAGTAAGTATAATAGCTACATGTTGTAAAACGAATAGAAATAACTGTGTATGTTCTCACCTTATAGATATGCAACACTTTTTACGTTCGAGTTTGCATAGTGGCAAAGCATAAAATTGCACAAGAAAATACTAAATGAAGTCTTTAATTTAACCTAAAAAACAGTACAACGTACAACAATAAAACCTTATTTTTAAACTTACTTTAATTTACAAAAATGTACTTATATATGACTACATTGTCTCTGAACCTTTTATGATAATAGTAAAATTGGAACAATTTTGTATAATTATCGGTCGGTTCAAACTTGCTAGTGCAACATTTTTAGTTAAAGTGAATTGGGGTGCGATAATTGTCTGAGTTTTGTGTGTGTTTAGTGTGTTATATTCTGTTTGAGTAATAGGTGTGGTCAAGTCTGTGTCTAAAATACTATTTTCTTGTGAATGTTGTGATGTTATTGTGTTTCGAACCATATAAGTGTGGGGTAAGTGATTCAATATTTTGTTAGCTATTTCAAGTTTGTTATTTATTGATTCATCCACATAGCTCTCAGCTACAGTGGAAGATTTCCATCCTCCGTGGCGTTTAAGTAAGGTTATGTGTGCACCTGCATCAGTCAGCAACGTAGCCGACGTTCTTCGGAAGCAGTGCCCCGTATATTCTTTTGCATTCGCAAGCTTCAAATGAGATGCAATTTCAAAAGGAATTGCCCCGATTTTATGAATTCCCACATTTTGTTTGCAACACTTATCATTTCCATAACCCAAGAAAAATCGGCCATTTCCCTCAAAATTTGGTGGTCGCAGCAAAGAATATTTCCGATAATATCTTAAATATTCCTCTGTTACAGTAAATGAGCGAGATCTATTTGTTTTATTATCGGGAAATTTTTATTAAATCCTCTATTTGTGACCCTTTTAAAAATGCCAATTCTTCATGGCGACAGGCACCTGCTACTCCTAATATACAGGGTGTAATCAGTATCATGTCATTAAAAAAAACTGGTATTGGGGACCGACTAAACAAACAAAAAACCTTTATGACTTTTCCCTCTAGGGGCACTTTGAAAAACACTGATCTAGGTTAACATATTTAATATTATGATAGACAACTATTGAGAACCACTGCTTTTCTTGGTCGATGGACTTCTATTTCCCAATTATACAACTTTTAAAGTGTCGTAAAAAAGTGCTGGCCGGCACACGCGGTGTCAAAGGATCATCGACCGCCTTTCATGTACCGCCTCAACTGAACTGAGGCAAGTATAAAGAGGTAAATAATTATTTCTCTCTTCGTGCACAATTGGAAGCAAATAATGGCCATAGAGGTTTAAACAGAGCATTTCTTTACATGTGTGTTTTTTAATTTGGAACAAAATATTGGATTGTTTATAATTTAGAAAATTTAAATGTGGTTTATTAACATTTGTAACATAAATGAATGTCCTGGGTTAAAAGCGCACTACCTACCTAAATGATTCAAAATCTCTGCATCTGTATCAATACACAGTTCGGTTCGTCGAATTAAGTACATACGCACTTCGTTCAACACTAAACACTAAACTATCAACTAACGTTGTCAATAAAGAAAAATAAAATAAAAACTTGGTACAAAAGCCAAAAAGAAATTCAAAAAGAACGAACAAGAAAGTTGTGTCTGTACGTAATCAAGAATTTGACAACTTGAACGGTAAGTCAATAAAATAAATCTTAACTATAAATACACAATGACGCGAAATTAAAAAACAACAAAAACAACGACGTGTGTACATAACGGAACACCGACAGTAACTAAAATATTGCACAAGGGAGAGTTAGTGTATAGTTTTCTTCAGATCAGATCTAGATCTAAACCTACCTCAACATTCCAGCAGTTTTCAAAAAACTTTATTGAAAATTTGCGAAATTTTTGTTTATTTCTTTTCTCCAAAACTATGAGTTTTAGACCCCATGTTATATAAGGTTTTTTTGTTTGTCTTGTCGTTCCCTACCACCAGTTTTTTTTAATGACATGAAACTAATTACACCCTGTATATACGACCTACAAATAATATGATGTTAACGGTAGGTAGGTACTTTAAAAAATTACCTTATGCATTAAATATTTGTCGTCTGGCGCTTCTGTTAAACATTTTTCAAATTGTTCCCGTGTCAACGTTTTCGATTTTTTTGGTACATAGCCAACATTTTTCTTTTTTAGAAAGGCCTCTAAATTCTTTAATTTTTGAAATGTCAACGTTTCTCCTTATTTTCAACATACAATTTAACATTGAATAAGCCGACCATAAAGTTGATGATTTATAATTTTCTGCAAGTTTAGCCATATATGCAAGTAATGCTTTTTCGGAAATCATGTTTATATGGTTTTGCTCCAAAGATTTTTCAAATTTATAATGGCTTCTTTCATAAAAAATTTTTTGTTTTTTTGGAATTAAATAAATCGAAGCCAAATTTGCTAACTTTCTTATTTCTGGGGGTGTTCCCGCAACAAATTCTTTACTATTGATTTTATAGTATTTATTTTATGTAGTATATTTTCGATTAAATTCGATATATAACATATGAATTGAATGAATTCGATACTAATTTCAAGCAATCTGATATGACAGCAGTTGTGCAGTTGTTATTTATTATATCTGGCCTTAATTCACAGCCGTCTGTTAGAAAAAAAACTTGAAAATTGTATAATTTGCGTGTAGCAAGTAAAACTTAAGAACATAATATTTTAATTTTCCCTATCATTTTAATAACCATAAGCACATTCGAATAAAAAATATTGTTTGACACACGTTCGAAAAACTGTTTTTCGGACTTCTACGAATTGCCAGCCTCGACTGCGTCTCGACTTGCAAGATTAAAACGGTCAATAAAATCTCAAGACAGTTAAAACTGAAATACTAATAAAAGGAAACGTACACTGAAAATTTTTGATAGTTGGCACGGGAAGAAATACTTTCGAAACAACTCGTTCGAAGCAACAATGGCTGTCTCCCAATCGCCAGATAGTTAAAAAATATCTTCCCAAAACGTCTCAGTCCAACATCTTTTCATATAACACATAAAGCGTCGACGATAAGGCACATTAATAAAATAAATTTATTAAAATCGCATATATACACATAGCATATAACAATACATGGAAAAATTTGCTAATATCATATCTTTATCAGTTACATTATATATGTTCTCTAGGTTCGTCATTAATGTGGCTAAGGGGCAGAATATCCTTTCTGGTTACGGAATAGACATTGTAAGGTTTGTTAACGACAGTGTGAATACCATGAAAACAGTTTATCTTAATATTATGCTTATTATACTCAAGATATTTTTGTACAAAAAATCTGTTTAACTCGTGAACTTGTGGGTGGTCCAAGTACTCATCTATGTCCATCCACTTGCAATCCATGATTTCACGGTTGCATTTTTCTATATCTTCGGATAGGGGTTTAAGACTGACAACGGCGTATATGTCTGAGCATTCAAACATTCCTCCGTGGGTGTGCCTGAGGGTCAGCACTGACTGGAATTCCGTGGTAATGCCAGTTTCTTCGAAAACCTCCCGAATTGCGGCATCTATCATATTCTCACCTGAAATAATCAAAAAGGATCCATTGAAATTTGATCTATTTTACATCAGTTTGAAATTTTCGGTGGAAATACATTTACATAGACTGCAAGAAGAATCGGACCAAGGACGGAACCCTGGGGAACTCTCAAAATAAATGAAATAATACAGAATATTGTTTGAGACATAAGGAAGTATTTATCAAGTAAATGTTTATTTCCGTTACCGAGTGATAAATCATTTTCAAAGAGTATGTTTGGCACATGATACTAACTATATTATGAATAGTTATATAATATGAATATGATATGGCTGACAAATTTCTAAAAGTGTTTCCCCTCTGCGATTGGGGTTACGCTTAAAAACTCCAAATATTTATTCTAATAACTTTTTCGGAGATGTGCTTTGGGGGAGTCGACAATTCTATTAGAACTTGTTTAAATATAAATTTTAACACCATTTTATGGTTTTAAAAATGATAGTACCTACATATAGCACATTACAATTGGCACTTTTCAGCAGGTACTGAGATCTTGTAGTAAACATATTCATTCGAATAGGCTGATTCAGAAAGGTATCGAGGTATTGGAAATTATAAAATGTTCCCTATCAGGGTAGGGTTTTCTTGTAGTGGGGATTATTTAAAAGTCCAATTTTTAAACAAACCCCAACTGATAGGCATTTGAGAAATATCTTCAGGTAAGGAAATGTAAGAATTTCGGTGGAATTGTCTGTTTGCTATACATGAGTGATTTCATGTAGAAGCTGAAAGTGAAAAGTTAAATGTTGTCATACCCCAACCACTTGAAGTTAATGTCATATTGTTGGACTTATTATCCTCTTACGCCAAATCAAGCGCCTGCTCGATAGGTTAACCCTTTGTTTATTTATATTCAACATATTATGCGATTAAAAATCCTTTTTTTAAAGATTATTAGAAATTTTGAAGAATGGGGTTAAAATGCACATTAAGACTCCAAAATTTGGATACATGTTGAGAAGTTGGGCTCTATGCCGGGGGGGGCTATTAGGGCAAATAGGGGTTTGATCCAGTTTAGGGGTCAGAGTGATGCTAATGTGGGGAGAGTGAATTTTAACCTCATTTTTCGAATTTTTAAGAAACCTGTAAAAAAAATTGAAAATAGAATTTTTTTATCGCATATGTTGAATAAATACGAAGGCGTAGGAGGGCCACTGATTTTTAAAATATTATTCCGAGTTTAATCTCGGAAATCCGACT
Organism: Stenurella melanura; assembly: GCA_963583905.1. NCBI lineage: Eukaryota > Metazoa > Arthropoda > Insecta > Coleoptera > Cerambycidae > Stenurella > Stenurella melanura. The sequence continues at coordinate 21,061,564 of OY757316.1, forward strand.
ATAAACTCGGAATTCCGACTTTAAACTCGGAATTCCGACTATAAACTCGGAATTCCGACTTCAGTCTCGGAATTCCGACTTTAATCTCAGAATTCCGACTTTAATCTCGGAAACCCGACTTTAATATCGGAAATATGATTCAATTAGAGAACATGTTGGTGTAGTGATGAGGTTGATCATTTATCATTTGTCTCTGTGACTATTTACCTAATATTGTTATGAATCTACATTAAAAAGCTTCTATTTGAGTTCAAAATGTACAGTTCATGTTAAAGACATAAAAAATACAAAAAACGACATAAAATCACCGACACTGGTAGCTTACATAGGGTTAGTCAATAGTACGTGAATAGTCAGTTATTTTTTGAACCGTTTGAAAGAAAAATGTTTCAGATAATTAAAGTCGATTAAATATTATGGGATATCGAGAGTGGAATACCTTAAATTTATTTTTAAATATGCAGGGTATTCCACATGGTGGTGGCAAGAGAATATTGGATTTTTTTTAATGAACACCCAGCATTTTTTTGTATATTTGTATTTGACTCTTAATTCTATATCCAAGCATACGATATTTTTAAATTTACACTGTGATGTAGCCACATTGTTCAAATCTATCCGAAAAAAAAAAAACGCAATTTTCGGAAAACTGGGGTAACGGGGCAACGACGTAGTATAAATTTAATATATATTGACCATCCGCGTACGTCGTACAACTGCCTCATCCTGTATACATTTATATATTTTTGCATATACTGGCCATATCGAACTGTTGCACAACTAAGAGGAGTTTGCATTGTGCTGAAGATGATTTGGGGTAAATAAAAGTAAGCAAATGAGAAGATATGTAAACTTTGGATGGCTGCGCTTAAATTGATTATTTTTAAGTGATGAATTGAATTATCTAGCCCCACTCTTTGCCTCTACTAACTGGCGGCAACCTTTGATAATTTTTACATTTCTTTGCAAAGTCCTGCAATTGGTTAGGGGGCGTTTGTCCTAAAGACACATGTTGATAGAATCATCTGATGCACATTTCTGACTTATTGACACTCTACCCCAATTTAAGTAAGTGTCTCATGAAATATCTATAAATTTTTCCCCAAACTTGATAGACTACAACTGAAAGTTATATCTTAGGAATGACTCGAGTTACCGAAAACTTAATTTCTCGTTAAGAGAATTTCAGTCCATACTTTCTGTCCATTTCGTCATGCTCAAGAATATCAAAATGTAAAGTGTGCGACTTTTTTATAAATATGAACTTTTTTATTTCTTTAAATACGAATTTGGAAGTTATTTCTTTCAATAACTGCCTGTCAGTAAGAACCGGAATGTGAGATTTTTCAATTTTCGATAACATAAGTCGTTTGCAATTAATTTTGAAAATGCCTCCAACTCAACAGCTAGCTCCACCTGGCGGCTAGCGCCACGGATTCCACTGGCTTTGACATTGTACGTTTGCGCTTTTATGAGAGCCTTTATGAGAATCATAATTCCTATATTAAAGTCGGAATACGAATTCAGAGATTAAACTCGAAATTCTGAGATTAAAGGCGAAATTCCGAGATTAAAGTCGGAATTCCGAGAGTAAAGTCGGAATTCTGAGTTTAAAGTCGGAATTCTGAGATTAAACTCGGAATAATAATTTTTAAAAATCTGTCTTCGTAAATAAATAAAGAAAATTATATCAATTTCAAGTGGTTGGGGTATGATATAATATTTAACTTTTTTCTTTCGGCTTTTACATGGAATCACTCCTGTATAGCAAGTAGGCAATTTTACTGAAATTCTTATATTTCCTTACCTGAAGATATTTCACAAATACCTATCAGTTGGGGTTTGTACAAAAACTACAATTTTAAACAATACCCATTGCAAGGAGACGTTGATAGGGAATACTTTATAATTTTCAACAAAGTATCTCGATACCTTTCTGAATCGGCCTATAAAAATGACTAATCAGTTTACATGCAACAAACTTTTGGGTGTTACTGGCTCTTGGAATATTTCAAATGCGGGCATGGCAATGACCTCAGTTTAATTTAGATTGCACAGTAAACTTAAGCTACCTACATAATGTTGGTTGCAATAATTACGACAACTTGACAACTGACGAAATGACAGTTAGCTTCTGTCCTTACTGCAGAGAATGTTCCCAATTTTTAAGTGTCTTCTTATCTACTTTTACTGTTTTAAATCACAATTTTCTTTTATTTTTCTCTTTTCGAAGATAAAGGAATATTTTATTTAGGATAGTAACATTTTTATTTGAATAACTTGGCACGAAACACTTGTTAAACATTTTGTTTTAGCTGGTAAACACAAGCCTAACCTAACTCTCTGAAGTCTGTTAGAAAATGACCGCTGACCAACAGAGCAGTGAATAACTAGCAGTAAAGACAACAACTTTGTAAAATTAAGATAGTTGTTCCAAGGACGCGAAATTTCACATTTTTGTTTTTTCTCTGTGAAAAGAAGGTGTAATTTTCTGTTGTAATTGATAGTGTTATTACAGTGAATAGTCGCAAATAATATAATAAAAAATTCATACTGAAATAGCCCGTTTAACTCATGTTTTCTTTAGTTCAATATCCAAAAGTTTTTAACTCTCCACACCGCCATTTTTCAATAAATAAAATAATAAACACTTTCGCATTTATCCACTGATTGTCAAACAAGTATTTTCAAGAAAATATATTTATGGCTCTTCTGTACATGAACCCCTTAAAATAAAATTAATTTTGTTATCGATTTAGCACGATCAGAGAGCGCATCGATAGATCACGTGCCGGAATGAGAATCTTGTACCATTTTCTATTTCATATTTTAAACTCCCTTAAAAACCTGCCTCCTGGGGGACTACTGGTACCAAATTTCCTGGCATAGAAAATGTACGTTGTTGTTTTAATTAAATATAATTTTATATTTGGCACATTTAATTTAGAGCTTTTATAGATTCAGTATATTGATGTTAAAATAAAATCATTAAAACAAGTTTCACGCCGACTGGAACCTTTTGGCATTTCTTACTGCTATTCTGAGGATTCTGAGGTTAACTATCTTTTCAGGCATCTTTTATTTACCATCGCCTATCATCCAGCTTGCATCTAGGAGATTGTTTTATTAAATGGAACTCAAAGATAAATCAGTTTTCAAATAACGATTAGTGGTACTAGCTTATTTAGTAGTACATATATAGACTATAATAATTTCATGAGAAAAATGTATGAACTGAAATGTGCGCAAAAAAATGTAATTCTTCATGATTCATCACTCACTTGGCTCGACATATCCTCCTGGAAGCTTCCAATAGTGATTATTTCTTATAGAATATTTCTCAGTTACTACCAGAACCTGCGACTTGTCGTTCACCACTACAGCTCCTACGCCGATCATAGTATGCGCATAGGGAGGTATGTTGCAGTTTTCTTTCTTTGGCAACCATAGGTACAACATTACGAATTCCTCCTTCGCGTGATGGAACTTGAAGCCTTTCTAAAATAACAAAGAACGAATAGAACTTAAAGAAATTAAATGAGCGGTTAAACAGTGGTTTTGGAAATAGGTGCTTTTCGGTTTCGGTTTGTACTGGAAAAGGACAGTAGTGTCTGATAGATACAGTAAACATAAATTTATTGGTATAATGAAGCTATCCATTATTAAAAATCTTAGTTTGCCTGACTTTACATCCTGTGTTAAGATATAACACTTATAAGTCACCCAAATACTCATGAGTGCGAAAGTGATATGACAATTTTACTTTTGTTTATTTAAAGTTATGGAAATTAATCACGCTGTAAACTAAGATAGGTACATATATGTAAGTAATAAATTATAGTCTCGGAGACGATGCCCTCGTAGGCGCATGTAAGCACATAATTTACTTAAGTCAAGAGAGCGTTGTTAGCAAGTACCGATTGCATTGAAGCATGTGAAGAGTGAACATCTCCATACATGGTCATGTGAAGCAGACGAGGCCTGGAGTACCCTGCGAGAAGCTCTCTCCTCGGTGAGCAGAACAAAACCCCTTGAGAGTCCCGTAGATGATTATTCTAAGTATAAAGTATAGGTAGAGTGGGAGATCGTGGGTCTAGTGGTTGCGGACTGCTAGCTCCTCAAGAAAATCATGTGGTATTGTTTGCATTTTCAACAATAAGACATTATTATCTGATATTCTTATTCTACACCTATTTAATTATATGAAAATTATTAGCATTTTTTTGGTGAATAATTGTACCTATAATTCACTGTAGTAAATTATCGATTCATAATTCACTTCTATAATAATATACTATTACCTGTTTAGATAAATCATAACTCACCATGTTACTTTGCTATGTATGTGACTGTTATTTAAGTGATTATATTGTGTTTACCAACATGTGGCCTAAATCTAATAGATCTGCCCTAAAACGCCCTAATTTATTGAATTTGTTGAAACACGAGACGTAAAGTCAATCCATTTAAAAAATCGATTGTGGAAGCCGTTACTTTGTGATAGTTAATCATGACGATATGAGAAGGAAAACTACTTTGTTTTCTACCACTAAAATTTATTGTAACATACACGTTACTGCAGTTTCGGTACTTTAACGTACCATTTTCAAACGTTGATTCAAATGAATGAATTTACAAAGGGTTGTGTTAATTTATACTAAGTACCTAATTACATTATTCTGGGTATTAATTTATCAGATATTAGAAAGCAATAAATATTAAGAATTTTGAATAAGTAATAAATTATGTAAATAAGTTTATAAGGATAAGATATTAGAAAGCAATAAATATTAAGAATTTTGAATAAGTAATAAATTATGTAAATAAGTTTATAAGGGATTATTTTAATGCATTAAACAGGGTGGATTGATATAGGTCCAACTGGTCATTTAGAAGTTTATTTTCGGGATTTTTGTTATATTTGATAATTTCTATTGATTCTAGAAAATTTAATTTAAAACCTTTATCTTTCACATGTAATATCTTTAGGTCGTTTACATCCGGAAATTTGTGATTTGTTTCTAAAATCTGATTTGCAAAGTTTGAATCTGTTTTTTGGAAATTAAAACACCGTAAATGTTCTTTATATCTAATTTCGAATGAACGACCAGTTTGACCTATATACAAGGCATTACAATCTGGACATGTAATTTTATAAACTCCTGATTTTTTTAGAGGATCGGTTTTATCCTTAGCATTGTACAAAATATTGGATAATTTGAAAGCTGGTCTAAAACTAACTTTCAGGTTATGAGTTGACAAAATGTTACCAATTCTCTCAGATATGTCACCGTAGTATGTTAGGGATACGTATTTTTTACTGTTACTACTTTTAATATGTGGGTATATACTGGAACAAGCTAATTTAAATTGTTTTTTGTTAATTAAATTTACTATTGTTCTTTCCTGAAAACCGTTATTTAGGGCTATTGACTTTATGGTATCTAGTTCTGTTCTTAAATTTTCTTCTGAAAGAGGTAATGATAAAGCTCTATGAATCATGGAATTATATGCTGCTAGTTTATGAGAAGCGAAGTTCCTCTTCAGAAGACGGGATATTGTCCTCCATTATATCAAGGTAATACACTCTGAACTTACTTATAAACTCCATCCTGTAGAATTTGATTTGTTCGATGACTATGTTAGAGATAAAGTAAGTAGATTGATTCATCTAAAATTCACTACACAAAGCAAGAAATTAAAACACTTAGAAAATTTACAATTCAATAAACATAAAAATACTACTCCGAATGTTCAAGAATTTCACTTTAGTGACAGACTCATTAACTATTCCAATATTCAATTTTCCAAAAAAGAACTAGAAATTTTAAACAAGGGTCCGAAATATTCCCCACATGTTAATAGTAATTCCATGGTAGAAACGCTTGTAACGGAAACGGAACAAGCTTTAAAAACTTTAGAAAATACTCAGTTCACCAAATCAAAAATTTCAAATATTATTAAAAAACATAATACTTCTCAACATAAAAACGCGGATACCCAGGCACTCAAATCTATTAAAAATAAAATAAAAAATAATAATTTAATTCTAACAAAGGCGGACAAATCAAATGCGACAGTCATTATTCCAAAAAACGATTATGAAGACAAGATGTTACTATTCATTCAGTCCGAATTAAAAGAAATTAAAAAAGATCCTACAAACACCTTCCAATCAAAAACGAAACAATTTCTGTCGGAAAATAACAGTTTATTCAGTAGCTCAGACAAATTTAAGTTAGTACACATGAACCCGCGACCCCCCAAACTCTACGGCCTTATTAAAAATCACAAAGAAAATACACCCATAAGACCAGTAGTTTCGTATATTAATAGCCCTACAGAAAAATTAGGTAAAAAAGTCAATTCAATTTTTAAAAATCTCACTAAATTCAAAGCACAACACGCGGTTAGAAACTCTATCGAACTCACGGAATTATTACACGATAAAGTGATTCCAGAAAATAGCAAGTTAGTATCTTTTGATGTTTCAAATATGTTTTCCAATATTCCCACTGCCGAATGTAAATCTTTAATAATCGACATTCTGGATAAATCACAGATAAATCCAATAGTAAAAAACGAATTAATATTAGCTTTAGATTTATGCATTGACCAAAACTATTGCCAATATAACAATAAATATTACATTCAGAATATGGGATTAGCTATGGGATCTCCATTGAGCCCCCTTTTGGCAGATATCTTTATGTCTCACTTAGAGGAAAAAATTACCAATTCTCAGCTAGGAAAAACACATATAAAATTTTGGTTTAGTTATGTAGATGATATATTAGCCTGCTTCACAGGTACACAGAGACAACTAAGTACATTTCTAAATTACATAAATAACATTCACCCTACTATTAAATTTACAGTGGAGACAGAGACAGATAATAAAATCAATTTTCTGGATCTAACCCTAACGCACAAAAATAAAATTCACTTTAATATTTATAGGAAGCCAAGTTTTACAGATACTACAATCTCAAATTATTCACGTAGCCCCAAATCTCATAAACTAGCAGCATATAATTCCATGATTCATAGAGCTTTATCATTACCTCTTTCAGAAGAAAATTTAAGAACAGAATTAGATACCATAAAGTCAATAGCCCTAAATAATGGTTTTCAGGAAAGATCAATAGTAAATTTAATTAACAAAAAACAATTTAAATTAGCTTGTTCCAGTATATACCCACATATTAAAAGTAGTAACAGTAAAAAATACGTATCCCTAACATACTACGGTGACATATCTGAGAGAATTGGTAACATTTTGTCAACTCATAACCTGAAAGTTAGTTTTAGACCAGCTTTCAAATTATCCAATATTTTGTACAATGCTAAGGATAAAACCGATCCTCTAAAAAAATCAGGAGTTTATAAAATTACATGTCCAGATTGTAATGCCTTGTATATAGGTCAAACTGGTCGTTCATTCGAAATTAGATATAAAGAACATTTACGGTGTTTTAATTTCCAAAAAACAGATCCAAACTTTGCAAATCATATTTTAGAAACAAATCACAAATTTCCGGATGTAAACAACCTAAAGATATTACATGTGAAAGATAAAGGTTTTAAATTAAATTTACTAGAATCAATAGAAATTATCAAATGTAACAAAAATCCCGAAAATAAACTTCTAAATGACCAGTTGGACCTATATCAATCCACCCTGTTTAATGCATTAAAATAATCCCTTAAAAACTTATTTACATAATTTATTACTTATTCAAAATTCTTAATATTTATTGCTTTCTAATATCTGATAAATTAATACCCAGAATAATGTAATTAGGTACTTAGTATAAATTAACACAACCCTTTGTAAATTCATTCATTTGAATCAACGTTTGAAAATGGTACGTTAAAGTACCGAAACTGCAGTAACGTGTATGTTACAATAAATTTTAGTGGTAGAAAACAAAGTAGTTTTCCTTCTCATATCGTCAATCCATTTAAATTTAATTTTGTACGGGAGATCGTCTCCAAAATTTTATATTTTCTTACTTCATTTCTTTCTTGTTTTCATATCTTAATATTTATTTCTTTGTGCTACTTTGAACTTTTTGTATTATTAACATACTTGTGACTTTTGGAAAATTTTGCTTAACGAAAACAGAACTTTTATTATAATATTTAGTAATATCGTCAAATTTAGAGCGTCAGAGCCGAACTTTTTTGATAATTTAGTAGTAGAGTTTTTTTATTGGTCCTTAACTATTTTCCTCCTAATTCAGTGCTTAAATTTTTCAATTTCTATTTTTATTTTGTAGTTTTTATGAAATTCGCGACCTTGGCTAAACCAGTGATATTCAATATTTTTAATTCTTTTTAATACGTTTTAATGTCAATTAATTATAATTATTTATTTAGTCATTTTAAATTTAAATCATTAGAGAGATATTGCAACTTCGATTTACAGATCCTTTAATAAAAGTTTCCCTTAATGGGCTTGTTCGGCATTTTTTTTTTATTTCACAAATCGAAAGTGCTAGTATAAATCAATGGATCTGCAAAAAATCAGAATCTAATTCGCACGTTTAGTATCTTAAAAACTATTACAAATTTCCATCTCGCGAAAATGGGGCGTGGTCAGGCGCTACGTCACTATACGCATAGACTCGGCGATCTCAATAGACTTGATGCTCCTTATTGGTTATAATTAAAAGTGTTTTCGGAGTATTGTTTGTTTTGCTTACTACTTGACAGTAGGGGAGTACAATTTGGTGAAATGTCAAAAAATTACAATTTTCTCTCGCTCCTGCCAGAACGAATTTTCGATTTCGACCCTGCAATTTACGATTATAATTCATCGCCGACCTTCTCCTTTCCGCAGACACATAGAACGAACTTCCACTCGACGTATTTATTTAGTTACCAGCGTTTAAAAATTCCATGTTTTTCGACTTTTCAGGTTAAATTTGAAAGGTCCCAGAAAGCCATTTTTCTTACGTCACTTGCGTATAGTGACGTCACAAATGAGCGCTCGGTTTTTGCAACTATTACTAAATTCAACTCCTTAGATCTCGAGAACGGAAAAAGTTAATAATACGAAATTTTAAGTGTATAATGAGAATATCGAGTACTATATGAAAAAGTATAAAAACCATATAAAAAGAATATCATGGAACAAGCCCATTTGACATGTACGCATGCGCATTGCAAATATCTTTAAGCATTTTCTTTTAATAAAATACAGGCATCCCGTATTTAACTTAAATACGGGCAAGGCTTTCCTTTATTTAAAGCACCTTAATTTTGACACATTTAGGAACTTTTTGTCAATTTAATGTCGAAACTTGCATCAGACGAAAATTCCAAAAATAAAGAAATTGTTAGTTTTATTGGCGATAATGGCACAAGTAAAAGATAAAAAACGTGTGAGATTCAAATATGAGGAATACGTAATTTCGCAATCGTATTATATCCCATCTTTGAAAACGAAAATTAACTTCTATTTCATCATCAGTCATATTATTTAAATCGAAGTTCACGGGGTCTACAGCGTTAATTTGTTCATTACCGTTATAAATATCAATCATGTAGAAGTAAAATTTCAATTTCTTCATCATTAACACCAGCTAGGATAGCTACTTCTAATTGTTCTTCCATATTCATTTTAAACTCGAACAAATGATAATAATACCGGCACCGGCAATGCCCAACTTGGATTTTTTAGGTTAGAGATAATTGTCAAAATAAAGTATCACCATAAGGTATGAGGACACCGTTGCAATAACTCACTTTAAAAATTGATGATAAATTGGAATACAGGATACTTTATTTAAAGTTTCTTTTAATAAAGTCAGCTCCTTTTCGTTTTGCAATAACTCTCTATTAGTTTTTTTTACTTTGTAATTTAACTTAATTTGGATCAACTGGTTCCTGATTTACCACTGTTTTCATGTAATAATCTGGATCGACCAATCCTGGATCAAACACATGGTAGTTTTGCTAGTAGCTGGACGAGAATTATAATTGGCTGAACATTTCCAACCACGTGTCCTCCTGGAACTTCCTCGTTGACCCGGACAAACATACATAAGTCCTCAATCCCAGGTACCTGTGGCCATCTTCAGGAATTGACACATTGGAACTCGCCGCCAAAGTTACGTAAGCAATTACCTATCATCGTAGCTTTTCTTGGTCAGAAGAAATAACTCTGTAAACCAGTTCATCTTTTCAATTTTAGAAGTTTTCTTTTCAAAATATTTTTTTTTCCTCTTAATATATTCTTTATGTTTGTTTTACTTAATTAGTCACTCTGAGCATTATTTTTATTATAGTAAATTTTAGATTTTTCATTAATACACATCATTGTAAAGTCTTTGTAAATCTTAATCTTTGTTATCAATATACTGTTATTTGAATTTGTTTGTTTGGACTGTTTCCTTCTAGTTCCGTTGCAAACATATCAGTTTTCTCTAATACTACTAGTTGAATACGCTGGCGCCCTAAAGGTTTTTGTTAATAAAATTTTACACACACCGAACCTTCCATCAACTACTGAGCTAACTGGTTGCTACGGTCACTCCTATTTTCTCAGCAGCCAACTGAGAAGGTTGTGGTTACACGGCAAGAGTGAAAGAAGGATATATTTGGACCTATGTTGAAATTTAACTTAAAAAGTTGAAAAACATGGAATTTTCAAACGTTCGTAATTAAATAAATATTTCGAGTGGAAGCTCTTTCTATGTCTCTATCGAGAGAGGAAGATCAGCGATGCATCGACATCGTAAATTGCAGGGTCAAAATCGAAAATTCATCTCGACCCGAACGAAAACAAGAATGCGTATTTTTTTACTTCTAGTGAATTTCACGCGGAATGGAAGCGACTGAAAATGAATTTTCACTCCTTTCGCGACACTTTGGGTCTTCAGTGCAAGGAAAAAATTGTTTATTTTGATTGGAACTAATCACTTTTCATGAATTTAGCTATGCCGCGATTGCGCGATTACACGAAATTTCGGTCCAGGGCTCACCTACTATAATGATAATATATTCAAGTATTCGTCCTCGTGCTGCCATCTACCCATTGATTGGCCAACTTAAAACTTCATAGTGAAAGTTTTCTTGTTTAGACTTTACATTAAAAATGTGCCTAATAATGCTTACTTGCATAATAATTAATTCATTGTTTCACCGATTAATTATGTAAGGACACCGTAACTAACCTTGGTTAAAACAGGAACCCAGTCCGATTGATCCAAGTGAACTCTGAACCATATCCCTCGTTTACCGTTTTCTGTCCAGAACGCCAAAGAGTCTACAAATTTAAAAGTACTTTGTAATAAACCATGAGTTTTTTGAATAAACAAATAATACCTTCAAGTTTCTTGACAAATTCATTTATGTCGTTGCATTTTTCTTTGTCAGAGTGAACAGTGACGCCTTTAAATCGATCCGTTTTTCCCTCAAATATATTCTTGTCGATGTTATTTGCCATTTTGCACAATTTTGAGCTACAACACAAAAAACTGTTTCAATCACTGTGATAAGATATTGTTCCTTATCTCACTTTCAGATGACATTTGCATTGCAATTACGGGATTTAAATTTACGTATTATAATGTTTTTTAAGGACATACTTAAGTTTTATACGACATAACCTAGATTTGCGGAATAAGGGAAGTAATATAGAATTAATTATTGTAGTCATTAAATGAAATATAAATTTCGTATTTTGTACACAATGTCACATCACTAACACACACGGTGTAATACAGAATAGCAACAAAACAAATTAATATAAAAATAATCGGATAAAGTTGGTTATGTTTTGATACTCTGACATTGACATAAATAAAACGAAAAAATGTGTGAAAAAATTAATAAAAGGTGAAAATATATGAGTGTACTAAATAGATCACCTGTTGTTAGTATTCGTGAAGTTATTCAGTTATCATTAAGTAGATAATACGTGTGTCATCTGTTTATAATTATTTTAATCGTATTGATTTTATGGTATTAAAATATATTTATTCATATCCCTTGAGTTTAGATGTTGACCGTGGCGCCATCCCGTGGTGTTTTTCCAAACCACCGAATTTCACCGTGACGATAACTGCAATTTCATAAAATGAGTTTATATCACTCAGGAGCGGTACAATATGTCTTTCAATGTGGGAAATGTTAGTCCTTTAATTTCTTGCGGGTTTTGTAAAAAAAAATACTTTTGAGGAAATAATTGTCATAATAAGCATGAGATACTGTCACGCAGGAAATAGTGAAATCCGGGAAAGTAGCAAATACTTGTACAAATAAAACATTTTCGACCCTATAGTCTGTTTTTAAACCAGGAGGAGCGTTTTAAATTTAACGCGCTAAATCATACATCTGTGATTGGATAGACCCTCGCCAGTTTTACACAAGACAATAGTCAAAAATTTTGACATATTGTAAATATTTTAATTTCATGTCATACATTGTTTGGTTATAATTTCTATTTTATCGTTTGCACATTATATATGAGTTTTAATTCCTTTTGTTTAAATCTGAAGGTAAATTTGGCTAGTTACTTGGTGCCTTTATATTGCGTAAATAGTTTGGATACTGTACAAAATACCTAGAGGTCAAATAGAGGTCGTTGGATTATATAATGTAATAAAATACACACAAAAACACTGTAGTCGTGCATTGTTGGTTGCCCAAAAAGTCAAAAGGGTTTTAGTGTATTTTCTAGTTACTTTTATGGTGTGAATGGAACTTTCATGTTTACTCCTCCTGGTTTAAAAACAGACTATAGTCTACTTTAAATCTGAAAACAATAGAAAACAATTCCAATATCGACATTGAATTTGTTTTCTATTCTTTTCAGATTTAAAGTAGACTAGGGTCGAATATGTTTTATTTATACAAGCATTTTAGGGGAGTCACCTTAGACAACAAAAGGTCTAAACTTCGGAATAATTCCACGATCCATATTTTTTGATTAAACCTTTTTCATTTACTTCTAAATAGTGTCAATGAAAAATCTCTCCTCTTCAAACTGGGTGCTAATTGTTCACTTGTTTAATAACAACAAATAAGTGCAAAATGGGTTGTAAAATTGAATGTCTCAAACATAAATTGATGAAAAATTTTGAAAATAGATTCATATGCTGATTAAGTGTCTGATATTAATTTTTTGAAATTCAATATGGCGAAGTCAGAGTGGCGATTAAAAATGTTTTTTTTGCATAAAGGCTTATTGCCATACAGCCAGCTGCAATTTAATAAATAAAAATTAATAATTAAAATATTAACCTAACCAATAAGAAGCATGACATGTGTCAGCCACACAGTCACAAAACAAAGGATGTACATGGGCCACAAACTTCTCGTCGAGGGGTCCATCAGAACATTTTTCTGACGCACAACACAAGATCACCGTTAGGAAGGTATATATAATATGAGGATGTAAAGCATAAGAAACAAAACTAACCTATTGACCTATAACTTAATTTTCGTCTCTTCCAAAAACCCAATCAGATAATCAAAAATATTTTTCTTATTTGAGGATAACAGATGAAGCATGTTAAAGGGTGACGAGATTTTACCATTTTTTATTATATTATTATACAGCTTATCAGATGCTTCTGTGTGCTTTTTACATTCAAAAAATATATGTTCTAGGTCGCCTGTAATGTTACAATATTCACAAATATCAGAATTGTAAAAGTATTCTAAACAAATGTGCAGGGTAGCATGCATGACCAAATTTTAAACGTATAAATTAAAAATATTAAACATTGCAAAATTAACCGAAAAAAAAGAAAAGATTTTTAGGGTTTTTTGGGATAACCTTCTTAAAATATTGATGGGTCACGTGATGAAGCCCGTTTCTTCGTTGTGCTATTGGTTAATACTGACTACGTGGTTTTTAGAGCGGGTATTTCAAATACCTACTTTTACACAGTTTCCAAGCATGGAAGTTATAAATTTAACGTTGGATTACAGGAATCTGCGATAGCTTGTCTAACATAAAATATTGTTACGTATTTTCCACCTTTTAGGAAACACGCTGTATGAATCCGTGGGTTCTAAATAATTTCAACAAGAGATAAACACCACTAACACTTTATTTAACAATTTACTGACTATACAATACTTCAAATTCACTTTGTGTACTTGATATTTAACCTCACTTTTCACTTTTCAACTTGTTCACTTTCATAAACTACCTTCTTAATAAAACTTCTTCTTCCGCGTTGGTAATCACGCCTTAAATACTCCGAATTTGACTCTCTAGATCCATCTAGAAGCAATCAAGAATCTTCTCTTACCACATTCCAGAAAAGTCCATTTCTTTCTGCTAGCTTCCAGTCACAATTAGTAGGCATAGGCGTATCATCTCCAGTTCCAAGGGGGTGTAATTTATAACAATATCATATACTACTATTGTTTTATAATTATATTTCTAGTATTTTTAGGGAAAAAAATTACCTTGTAACATCTTTGATGTACCTATTTAAGAAGTATAAAATTATTGGGTAAATATTGATTTTAATAAATTTACAACATATTTCTATGAAGTAAAAATGAAAAAATGAAACCGTGAATAAAACTGTACACATGTTCAAGAAATTTAATCAAAATCTTCTGCTTCGGATACATATTTTGTTGTTTCTGATGGGTTTTTTGGAATTTGTACGGTTTCAGTTTCATTTTCAAACATTTCTGACATATTTAGCCGCAACATCTACTTAAGGACTGTTCGAGCAGTCTACCCCACTGCAGTTTAAGCAGGCAGCGCTGCAGTATAAGCCAGTTTTCCTGCAACGACAGATATTTTCACAGTGACTTTTGACCATTGTTGATTTTGTATGTACACTGTTTTAAAATACTGTAGTGCTGCATTATTTGTTGGAGGTAAGAATGCAAGAGTCATTTTTCTTCGTTTCAAAACGCCTCTAACAAAACACTTGTACCGATGCTCATTTAAATCTTTTTCCGATTTAGAAGCACCGTACCGAGGCAATGTACACATAACACCAGCTTCAAAAATTTAATTTATTTAGCTATCAGTATTATAAAATATTTGTGCCTTTGCTTGTAAATGAACGCTACTTTCAAATTTTTTTACAAATGTATTTTTTCGATGATTAAAGAAAGCTGACGTGCTAACAACATGTATATTTTAACTATTTACCGCTAATTTTGTTTCCCAGTTGTTTTTACATTAAAAAAAATATTGCTTATTCTACAATGTTATGTTTATATGTCAGCTACCACCTCCATGTGGTCAGAGTGTTAAAAAATATGTATATTTTTTTTGTAACAGCAATTTATAATGCAATTTTCTGACTTTTAAAGTATTTTTTTTTTATTAAAAAAACGTACGAAAAATTATAATTATCATAAGACAAATTTTTATAACTTAAAGTACACATTATAAGCTTTAATTTAACCACTATAGAGTGCCGATATCATTTTCCAATACTTTATTATTTACAATTCAGAATGGAAAAATGCAATTTTCGTAAATCGATCAACTTTGAGGGTCCGATTTTCGTAACATAGATTTTTTACATTTTTTTGACGAAAGGCGTATTTTGGGTAATCCCTTTAAATGCAGTACCCCGCTGTTTGTTTATTTTTTTGACTATTTTATTTGAGTAACGTTAAATTTTATGAAATAATCGAAAATTCGTGTATATGTTCTTTCAAATGGCGCTATTTATTTTTTGATAAAAATTAAATTTAAAAAGTTATTGGCAAAAAAGTGCATTTTTGCATACAAATTGTTAAATAAAAAATTTAGCACCCACTTTGTCGAGGAGACATTTTGGTATGATATTCTACACACTTTTATGAACACGGTGTTTGTTGACAATTTTGTTTTTGTAATGAAAGTTGAGAGGGAGTCAAGTTAATGCTTTTTTGTCCAATTTAACAGACATCCAAAGAAGATAGTTTCAAATTGTCAATAGGAGCTATTGTTCTGTTTGTGCTCTCAGTTAAAATCCGAGCGGACATATTATTAAAGGACTTCTGTTTATTTACTCTTTTAAATGAAAAGATCAATATCAAGATGAGACGCTTAGTCCTTTGAAGATGATGGAGTGAGAATTCTTCTCCCAATATACCAAACAATATAGAAGAGACAAGAATCTGGCCAGAAGGCTGGAGAATCTCAATCTCTTCATGACTTAAAAGGTACTCTTACTACATTTTTGTAGAGGACAGTTGGTGCTTTTCAAATTATATCGTTATTTTTAAATTAAAGCAAGATATTCCTTCAGTGTGCTATGTCATATTGGTTGGTCGCCATATCGGCGTCATCCATCATGTCTGACGATGACGCGCTGGCTCGTCATCGTCAGATATGAGTTTGGGCTGTTCTATGAAAAATTTACAGACATATTTACTGATGTTCCAGTGAAGCTAAAAGCCCCCTCGTACGATGACAGTCGAATCTTCCTTTCCTACCATATGGCTTCCATGCATATTTACTCCTTACTGATCGCCTGGGTTCAGCCCTTCAATTTGAGGTTTCTAGTCTTTGCCTTTAATACATTTTCTCGCCGTCCAAATCCAATAGTAATACTGCTTTATGAAAATTGTGTCTTATCGGAAACATTATGTTTTTCTGTAGTCAAGTTCTATTGGAATCAAATCTGTGTAATCATAAAATAGTTTCAGCTTTGCAAAAGAGCAGCGATGTCGTAATTCAGTTTGTCATCAAGTATA
The DNA here is from genome assembly GCA_963583905.1 of Stenurella melanura. Lineage (NCBI taxonomy): Eukaryota > Metazoa > Arthropoda > Insecta > Coleoptera > Cerambycidae > Stenurella > Stenurella melanura. The sequence continues at coordinate 21,078,244 of OY757316.1, forward strand.
GCCCAAGGTTTTTGCATGATCTTTTAATTTCTAATGGAGCGTTGTTAATAGTAATAGGCATATCTATATGTAATATTCTGGTAATGCTATTTCTACTACAAATATACGTGACACGGTATTTACTGATACCAACTTTCAGATTATGGTCTCTAGCGGAATCTACCAATTAAGGAGCAAGCGTGCAAAACGTATTAAATCCGTTTTATTCATATTGCAGTAAATTGCAAGAATATTGCCACTTAGATCCCTTTGAAATTTTAAGGAACTGATAACATTTTAGTGATGATGTTTACAATTGTTTACAGTTTTAGTATACGCATTCTAGTAAATGTATGTAAAGCTATTTGGATGTTATTCAAAAAACTATTTTGGATTTAACCCGTTTTGATTGATCAACCTGGATTTATTACAGTTTGCTTGCATATCATAAGGATTTATGGCAGTTTGCTCGGAAATAAGTATTATTGTTATATTTTTCTAATTCATTTTATTGTGTAAAAACTCATACTATGAACATTATAACTGAAAAAAATATAGTAAAATCAAAAATGGATTCCAATGTCGTCTTCTAAGCAGTCATATTCCTGTTCCTGTTCATATTCATCATCGTCCTGATTATCAACTTCAGGATTTTCATAATCCAAAATTTGTCTGTACCATTGCAAAGTTCTGCCAGTTTCCCATTCTTCTCCAAACTGTTGCGACATTAGATGTCTCAAAGATTTTTTCTTTTTTCCTGGAAAAGGACGACCTAGTTTTACACTTTTAAATTTTAAATTTTCATTACTTTTATTCCTTTTGATTATACATTTTGGAATTTCATCAAGGCCCTCATACCGAAAATATTGGTGGCATTTTATATTTATAATTTTTTTCTTTTGTTTGCCAGTCCCAACTTTTCGTTTCTGTATGTATATCCGTGTATATTCGGATATATAATGAAGTTGCTTTCCAAACTTTTGATGTTGTACATCTCCCAGTTTTTTCCAAGTTCCTTCACAGCTCCGAATTCACGATAGATATGAGTGTACTCTTCTGTACTCAATAGGGTAGGGTGTTTTCGCAATTGTTTCTCAACCCGACCGAAGACTATCTGCTGAAAGATAGCTACGACCTCTCACGGGGAAAAATATTCTGGTTTCGACCAAGTTTGGGAGAGATTTTACTTTCAGCCAATAATAGAGAGCATGCACAATATGCGCATTTTTATTTTGGCCTCCGCATCCATTGCAGAACAATCTTAACATTTTTATCTCTTCGCGCTCTAAAGAATCTAAGTACCTAATTTAAAAGTGCCAAACCTATTTGTTCGGAACTTCGTCCAGCTTGGGTTTCGGTCTATAAGTAGAATGTTGGATTTCGTGATTCCATTTCAACAAAGCATGATACATAGTAACTAATTTGGTGTGAATAAAAAGCGTTATTAACAGGAGTTATCCGTAGAGGCTGCACCTGTTGCAGATCAAAACAAAATGAGTGAGACTGTTAGATTTTCTTTAGCTAACGCATAAAATGCTTTGGACCTCTGTTTGTGTACCCTAGTTCAACCATTGCAGCAGATTTATTTTTTTTATCATTTTATTTTTTAATGGTATACGTTAATCTGGTACATAATGCACAACAATCAGCAGGCGGTGTAGCCTTAACAGGACACTTCCTATAAATAGGAGTAATAGAAATCATGTAGCTAAGTCTAATTTCCTGTTCTATTTTATTGGCAGTTTCGTAGTAACGTTGTCGTATGTTTTTAATATCTGCTACTGTTATCAAGTTACATATATACGTTTTGCCATTATGATTGCACGGTCTCACAAATTCTGTGAAATTAAAATTTGCTTTTTATCTTAATTACAAATTACATATCAGTTTACAAACGTACCTATTCATCATTAACCTAACTAGCAACTTTGCCTTTCATCATTCGCTAATTTGCGTTTTGTTGGATTGACTTTCCTCCTTTTTGTACCAGAACTTCCTTGCAACACTGATACATCCATTTTTTTATTTTATTAAACACTACCACGTATTCTTATTAACAATTGACAAATTAAACAGCTGATATTCGCTCTGCCGTCTACTCCAATACGCAACAAGCTAATGAACAAACAATATTAAAATAGAACACTGCTATAGTAGGTAATAAGGATTTAGAACGCTTTGCTCAAGTGTAGCTGCATGTTTGGATTTAACACGTTTTGCTTGATTTGATAGTTTTTGGAATAGAATTTATGTAGGATTTAGCACATATAGCTTGATTCTGAGTTGACGAATGGATTTAACTCATATCAAAATAGTAAAAACCATCATAAAAGTCGAATTTGCTAAAAATGGATTTAACATGTTTTGCATGCTTGCTCCACAATTGTTAATTCAAGAAAGTAATTCTTCTGGCGAAACATAGAAAGACATGTAGCTGAGAATCACCTGTATAGTAGAGTATTTTTCTTTTCTGCGGTTTCCTTAAGGTCGCATGTTTGTACACCGGTAATGTCCGAAATATTGACCTTTGTGGGACACCTCTTCTAATCGGAAAACTATTTGATATGCAGTCAGACTTTTACGTTCTGCACTTTAAATAGTCATAACTAGATCTTCACAAAATCCAACTTATTTTAATTTGGCACACAAATGATGGTGTCAAAGAATAATAGAGAACATCCTTAAATAGTATTGCGAAGAAAACGGGTTCTAGCGTTGATATTTGGAGAAGAGCTGAAGTTTGGGGGTATGAATTTCATCTAAAAGTGCGATATTACACACATTGAAAGTGGCCCCGGAAACATATATGGCGGAGATCTTGCTAAGCCGATGCATGGTCAAGTCTATCAAGTACCGTGTAGATATCAATGTAGAAGGGTCTCGGGTTACTTTTTTAGAATTTCCAAAGTTTGTGCAAGCTGATGCAGATAAAGGAACGACCGCTTAGATGTTGTCGGTTCATTATTACAAATACTAACAGCCTTCTGATCCTTAATCAGGACGATGAGTACGATGAAGCATTTCCACGCTCAGATCATAATTTTTTTTCTAAAATGAGCTACGGACGTTTCATGTATTGTGTAAATGAAATTTCAATGTTGTCCAGCATGGAAAACTTATGAAACTATTTTTTCTCTAGCAAATAAAACACATGTTTCGCTATGTTCACATCAGATAATTTTTATTAATTATTTATACATATTTTGACATATTTTACAATATAATTGTCTCGATATAATTATACAAGAATACACTTAATACATATCATAAAATATATTTATATTTTATAAACTAAAAACTTGTGCAAGTTTTCTACAATATCACATTTGCGTTTGGAACTCATGCCTCATTTTTTCGTAAATGTACCATAAATATATATTACCAAATTTTTGGAAATATCTGCATATCCCGAAATTTAAATGGTTTTTGTGTTAGTAGAGAAAAGTAAAGAGTGCTTTTTAGTGTACATCAAACCACAACCTAAATAGTTCATAGCCTGGCAATGTTACTATAATTATGTAGATATAATTTACTTTAAGAGTCTCGTGAGTAATTTGTTATAGTAGGAGTTAGGGACCATTGAACAAAAAATGCATTCGCTATTACGAGATCGTCACCAAATATGTGACAAAGTGAAAATAAGGTGGAGGGGATTTTCAAAAAGTGAACGTCCTTTATGGTTAAATCGATGTTGCTAGTTTAGAATGTGAATTTTCACATTTTCCAGAATTAATAAGCAATTTTGAAGAAACAGTCGAGATTCGTCCAAAATTTTTACCTAAAAGAAAGTAAACCATTTCATGACAGAAGTATCTATTGATGAATATATTTTAATAAAAGTACTTAGATTAGTTATTGACTAATAATATTTTATTGAAATATTGATTTGTATCAGGTAGTTACAGTGATAGATTTGGTTGTGGTTATAGCCAAGAAAAGTTGCAAAGATGTTCAAAATACAGTTACACAATAGAGTTAGTAATTAAATTTCCTCATAAATAAACGAAGTATTTACCAATCAATGAGGAAGGAATAAACTGTTTGTAAATTTTAGAAGGTACTTTGGAGTACTGCATAAAATCTAAGAATCAATGCCGCTTGTGACATAAATAATAATAATAAAAATTTATTGATTCTGTAGATTGTGGTTACCTAATATAGAAAAAGTTAGTCAATAAGTACATAACTAAATTTAAAAACCAATTCATAAAAAAGGGAAATAATAAGAATAGAATAGATTTAAAGAAGAACTATGAGCAAGCAGCTGGTTTCATAATTAATAAACTAGAAAAAAATATCAAAATATTATAAAAACAACAAGAAAAGAACTGCAAACTGGAACTGAATAGTAAAGTAATACATCCAAAATTTACCTATGCCATAATTAAAACACAACAAATCACAATATATCCACTATATACTCATTAAACAGTAATACCATTTATCATCTAAGACATTTTTTACCTCTTTCAAATTGTATTTCATGAGATTTATATTTATCGGGCAGTTTGTTAAAAGCTTTAATTGCTAGGTGTTTAGTACATAGTTCACGAGAGAAGTTCTATGGGTAAGGTATCAGCAATATGCCATTGCTACGTGTATTGTAAGGATTATCTTGATTTAGAAGAGGGAAATTTTGTTCTTAGCATATAACAGCAGATTTAAGGTAATGATAGATGGCAGCGGTAAAATTCCAAAATATTTAAAATGGGCTCGACAGCTCACTCATGCATTTACGCCAACTATACATTGGATTGCTCTCTTTTGTAGTTTTAACGCCCTTGAACTTTCACTGGAGTATCTCCAAGCAATTATCCCATATGAGGCAATTGAATGAAAATGTGCATAGTAGTACATTTTTAGTAATACTGTAGTTGATTTATACAATAGCAGCTTGGTGCGAATTCTTTGCATAACATATCTGTGTGGACTTTCCAGCTGTAATCCTCAGATAAATGTATGCCCAAGAATTTAGTAGTAACCTGTTATAGTGAAACCTTATTAGACTTAGACACTTTTATCAACATTGTTATGAGAACTGAAATTAATAAAGTCTGACTTATCATTATTCAATACCAATCGATTGTCAACTAATAGCGTATGGACATCTGATAGTCGTTTGTTTGTGTTGGTGATAGTGTCATTTAGGCTTTTGCTGGTACCAAGTGATGACATCACCAGCAAATATTACAAGATTCGAAAATTTTTTATCATTAACATAAATTATGAATAGTAACGGTCCCAGCACTGATCCTTGTGGAACACTCACAGCAGTTTGCAGATGGGAGGATCTCATGTTATGAATATCAACAAATTGCGTCCTTCCTTTTAGGTAGCTTTCAAGCCAGTCTATAGTTTTGCCACTTAAGCCGTAAATGCATCTCTCAGATAGTTGAGATTCATACAATTGTGGGAATACCTAAGAAAATGGCTGAATTTGCTAAATGGAGTAACCCTGGAAACATTAGGAGCAATAATTTTGTGTGACCATAGAGACTTTTGATCAGCATATTGTCATATTCTGTTCAAAATTCGGCTCCTTGGAATGAAACCCACATCGCATTTAGAATCTGCAGGGTCCTTTCTACTACTACAGTTGATACGTGTGGTATACTAAAAATTAAAACTTTGTTTATTAATAATGTTCATAATAATTAGGTTTAAACTGATTCTGTTTTGTTTTGATTAAATTAACGACATAAATAAAGATTTACCGCACGCTATGATATAAAATTAATTTATATTAGCCTCTCTATTCTCTATATAATTTTAATTTGTTGTTTGAATTATATCTCATAGGAAAAATAAACGTAGAGTGCAATTACATAATTTTCCTCGAAACATTTCCATGCAGACAAGACCAGTTTTATAATATTTTAATAAATACCAATTATTATAATTACCGCTAAAGAGCTTATCTACATCAGTGACGTTTCGAGTTAATGGTTTATAAAAGAAAACCAAGTGTCGTTTTGTTCCATAACGAATTTTGAAAATATAAAATGGGTAACTTCGATGTCTTATTTGTAATGCCCTTATGTTGCAGCTAGAAAAATGATACCTAAAATTGCTAAAATGAAGACGCCTATTGTTAATTTCTACATCTTCAGAATATTCTTTTAAACAGTTTATTTATATACAGTGGCTACGTAAGTCACAAAATGAAATAAGGAACAGTATGAACAGAAAAATATTTCCACTCCGACAGCTTGGAGGCCCTCTAAGCAGGTGGTAGCCGATTATTATAAGATGAAGTACACAACATAAGAGTGAGAATATGCCTAGAAAGGCTTGCCAGGTATAGTTATTCTTATCTATATAATGGGTTGGAAATACGTGTCAAAAAAACATTAAAGATACCTTTAGTTTTTCCTAAACATTCAGAATTAACTTTGAACCATACCTGATACCTCAATAATTAATTATTTAAATCAACTAGAGAAGTCTTACAAGAAATGATTAAACGTGAAGCATAAGATCATGTCTTAATCTTAAGCCTATCTAGGGAACCACAAGAAAATGTATTATGGTGCCGTTCAACAGAGGCCTATTGGATGTTGATATGGACAGATAGAAGTGGCTATTAGGTCAACGCCAGAAGACACTGATTTAGTGTCTAAATTAACTGGTGTTGTGTGTGTGGATTTGTGACAGACTTCATAGGAGATACCTGCCACTTATAATAATTGCTCAGGATTCGGGAGCGACACGGAAACCTCTTAAGGGAAATGTAAGGTATTTTGGTCATGTAGGAAGAAAACCTTCGGTATTCTCGCTTTTATCGAAGATGGAGGAGACGTGAACAGGAAGCAGGTAGAGACAACCACTGTGGTTCGAGCTTTTCCCATCTGTCACAAATTATGACATTTTTCTAACGTCCTACATAAAGAAATAATGGACGTATAATTTAAGCTATCAATAATGTTGCTACAATGTTTTTAAGCAGTTTTTACATAGCACTGATTCTGGTTACTCTGACAAGTCTTGGTGTAGTGTTGTGAAATCGATGTTTCCTAGTATTATGTTAGTTGTAAACTCTGTCTTAATTTAATATGACATATCAAAGTCTTGTTGTACCGTCTATAGATTTGTATGTCGTGTATATTTTCATAATTTTTGATATTATAGTCAGTTTTTAAACCAGGAGGAACGTTTTAAATTCAACGCACTAAATCATACATCTGTGATTGGATACGCCCTCGCCAGTTTTGCACAAGGCAATAGTCGTAAATTTTGACGTACTGTAAAAATTTTATTTTCATGTCATAAATTATTTGGTTATAATTTCAATTTTATCTTTTGCACATTATATATCAGTTTTTAATCCCATTTGTATAAATTTGAAGGTAAAAGTGGCTAATTAATTGGTGCCTTAAAATGGTATGGATGCTGTATAAAATACCTAGAGGTCAAATAGAGGTCGACGCATTATGCAATGTGATAAAATACACACAAAAACACTGTGTTGGTTGCCCAAAACGCAAAAAAGGTTTCAGTGTATTTTCTGGTTACTTTTATGGTGTGAATAGAACTTCCATGTTTACTCTTAGTGGTTTGAAGACAGACTATAGTACATCATAAAAACCTAATATAGTGTTATGGTGTATTTGTATTACATAATTATGATAATGTTTACTGAATGATTATTTGACATGAAAAATAGCTCTGGTGAATATGTCATAACAACATAATTTCAACACATGACTCACCAATAAATTTTTAATTTTCTTAAAGAAAGGACAAATAGGTCGGGAACAGACATTAAGGAACTTGAGTTGGTGGAATTTAAACCATTTAAATTTCGAGTATGAATTCATACAAAGTATACCTGGTTAAAAAGTCTCGTACAGTGAGACAATTAATACTAATTTGGCAATTAGTTATTTTGGCAAATATCTGGTACACCTTCAAGCCATTTTTGAGCATATTATTAAGAGTATTTATAAGATACCCTTTTAGGTAACATCAATGTCATAAATTATCTAAACTAAGACTAACATACTTATAGATTTCTATATAAACACAAACTTTATACAATTCAACGGCTTATATAGGAAAATCTTCAGATAATCTCTTTCAACTGTTTTTCCTCGACAGGAAACAAAAATAAAAAAAATATTTATATAAAATAATTTATGTTCTTATTTTAGTAGATATATTTTAAAAAATAAATCTTTTTTCTTACAATATATTTTTATATGTTGCAACAAAATCTACTTATATACAAGACACTACTCGACATGAATTATATTCCACAGAAAAACACGGAAGCGCAAAAAATCACAATTGCTTTTTAACAAAAAAGTTCAGACTAGAGATGGGTTCGGTTCGAATATTAATAATTGACTTTTTTCAGCTTCACCTGATCAACTAAATGAGGTCTTTTTGGAGACTGCTTCAAAAATGTTGTTTTCATTTGAAAATGCTAGCCAATTTTTTTAAATTAAGATCTATTACCATGAAGGTTTAAATATTAGTTAGATTTATTGTAATAGGGAAGTTGCACAAAAATTGAAAGATGAACGTAATAGTGCAGCAGCTAGCTTTCTAGTACCTAACACACATGTGTAAATTAGGGACATGATCAATCATTCTGTAGAGTAAGATCCCAGAGCCCCCAGACCTACATCATTTAGCAAAGCTAATATTTTGACAATAAATAGTGTGGCATGTAGTTAGGAACATATGCATTAGGTAACCTCCGTTATAGTAGCCAGCCTAAATTATATATGTTACTTGAGGTAATATTTTAAGGTTTTTTGTAAGCAGCTAGACGAATCCGAAGGACCTAAGGTTGCTTTTACATGGGTTGTGTGTAACAAAAGTCAAATTAAGGGAGCCAAGTCTGGCCCTGTTGCATATAGAATCATAGTATTCTCTTATTTTCGATCTCGGTAATATTTTAAGGGTCGAGACTTTCGTACAATAAGGTAAAATACTAGTCATAGAAACATCTGTTTCATGTTGCAAACTGATTTATTTTAGTGCCCAGGAAACATGCTTTTTAAATAACCATCTAAATTATTTGTCCAATTCGTTTTCCTACTTGAAGTTAAGGACCCGTCAAACGCTTGTTTAAATACGACCCACCGGGGGGGTCTAGTGAGATTTTCAAGACTAAGGCAATTGAGAGAGGATTCCAGAAAACATATGTAATAGAAATTAAGATTGATAGATAGGCCAAATAAAGTAGATTTTTTCCCCATACAAAGCAAAGTAAGGAACAAATGGGGTATTCTTCATCTGCCTTAATGGCATAAAATGTTAAGCTAGGCCATAGGATAAATACCATGGTCCGTTAGGTAATTTCAAATAGGGGTACGGTTTAAAGTAGATACAATTTTAATTGGTAGAGCAGTCGAGTTGACTGCCCACTTTTAAAACGTTTTATTTCGATTGAGATAATATCGAGACTCTTGGCTTAACGTCTGATCGGTCGTCATCTACCTACAGGGTTTAGTAAATTCTCGATTTGTGAACCTTTTCCAGTTTTAGAGTTTAAGTACATTTGTTCAGTATTTGGTTGGTTATAGTAAGAATAAATTAATGTGTTGTAATTGAACTAAGAGTATTCGGCCGCGATTTAGCTACAGATTTGAACTTGCCGCGGACCATTTCATTTCTTGATATAGTGTAATTACTGTTTGTTAATTTCTGTAATCGTTAAATGTTTGTGATTGTCATTTTCATTTGTTTTCATTTTCTTCTGTAAATATCGTGGTTTAAGTGTTTTGAGAAAACATGTGTTTTGTTTGCTTGTTATGTAATTGAGTTCATTCTATATTCAGTAAAGTTTGTTTGTGAAGTAACCTGGTTGAGGGACGCCAAAAAGGATATAATTACCTAGAAGGAAAAGGGTAAGCACAGTTTTGATTTCGATGGATATACTATAATGTCGACAGAGGCTACAAAAGTAATTGGGACAGTCCGTACTATACCAATAGTAATATCTGATTATATCATGTAATTAGGGGAATAAAACCCTAGTTATTACATGCGCAAGCTCGGTCAGACCTTCGGCGGGCGATTTAAATCAAACTGACACCCATCAATATTAATTTAATTGTTTTAACCAGAGAAATAGTCATCTAATTTGTAATAAAACTATATTGCGTAATTGCATAATAAAATAAAAATCTATTTTAAGAAAGTAAAAAATGATCATTTACTTTCAACAATACCTCTCTTTTTGTCTGTTCATCATTAACTATGAAGTTTTTGTACTTTTGTACAGTGGTTACTAATGTTACAATGTTTCGGTCTGGCTGCTTAAAAAGATCTTAACGTCAAGTAACATATTATATAAAAGTAGGCAATAATGAATGTTGATTTTTAACAATATTCTGCCAAATATATATATAAAAACCAGCTATCATACCTTGACGTGGGTGAGTAACGTTTTTATGTAGGTACCTTTTGCACTTGTTATCTGTGAAAGGGCCCGCTTTCAAGCTAGCGAGTATGTATACGTTCTTAACTATATATCACACTACGTATTGTCAAAATGACGTCGGTCTGGGGCCTTGGGATCTTAATCTATTTCCCTAAAGCATGGCAGAAAGTGATATGAGAAATATTTGTGGTGATGGAAACTGCACCAAATCACTCAAAACGTCTTTTACACTTATTAACATTATTTGTGTCAAATGAATTTTTTTATCTATTACTTGCCACTTAGTGAATACAAAAATTCAATTGACATACATCCCGTTTAGTGAAGATCCAGCGACCGACATTCTAAACCTGCATGCTGCCACTGGGCATGATAGAAGTGAGAAATAGGTATTAAGTCGATTTATTTATACATATTACTTTTGCCGCCGGATGAAACTGAAAAATTTTAAATTCTAATCTAGTGACAAGTTTCTCATCTCTACTTCCGACACAACCGACCAAAATAGGCCTTATTATTAAGATATGCACATTTAGTTAAAAAACCACCCAGATGTTAGATGCCTTAAAAGAATCTAAGGATAAGTCATAGATCGTTGATGAAAATTTGTATATACTTTAAGAATTGACGAAACGTTTTCTTATATAAGAATTGCACGAACCTTCCTGCAAGTGAAACTTCTCATTGAACTACGTATACCCTGTGTAAAATGGTTCTGAGTGGTTTTTTATATAAGTAAATATATAAATATATAATATTTATATAGTCTCTATATCCTATCTTACGGAAATTAAGTAGATATAACTAGGAAATGGTCTTTTGATACTTAAATAATTAATGTAGCGAGTGAAGCCGTAAAGACGGCAAAACCTCAGAATGCTTGAGCAATGAATGAATTTTCATGTTTTCTTCGGCTTCTGTCGGTTATTCATTTGGACTTGGGGGAGTTGAACAAAAAAATAAAAACAATGGATCTGATAGAGAATTAAATTCTAAGAAAAATAGCGGAATACATTTTTCCTTAAAATTGATATCTTCCAAGTTAAAACAATATGAAAATTGTGACTTTACCATTGAAAACATTTTAAATAATTCTAACAGTGTGCATATAATGAGAGAGAGTAGTATATCATAAAACAGAAGACTCCGTGATCAGCTGATCAAATGCGTTGTATATTTTGCGGATTTTGTGATGTTTTAAAACTTAATTTCGGATTATTTAACATACACAATTATCCTTAATCCTTAATGTGGCGAATTTTTTTAGTTAAGATGGAGACGAGTTTATATTTTACGACATTTTATGATGTACAGGATAAGTGTATAGAAAAAAATTGGCACTATCAGTTAAAATCCCTATGTATTAAATAAGGAAGACTTTAGCACAGATGCCGATGTATTTCCGAATATTACAAACACATGACTTTTAAAAGAAGTGCATAATTAGGAAAATAAATCCAAGGTATTCAGAAGACGAAGATTACTAAGTTCGCGTGTTCCAACCTCAACTTTTCCTAGTTGAAATTATGAATTTAATGAAACTTTGCGTCATTTCGTATTGCCACACTTTCACAATTAATAACACAGCCAAAACTTGGCATTTTGTATGATATAATGCCCACAAAAGTACTAATTTAGTGAAAAATTCGATCAGTTCCCATTTAACATCTTGGGAGTTTGGGTTTGATGTTCCTAAACTTTGACAAATGTCTACATTTTGATGTTACGCGCACACGACTTATATCACTAAGTCAGTGTGGTCAACGTACACATGTTGAAAGTCACAAAATAGTGAGAGGCACACAAAAAATTTTTAGGGAACCAACTTATTGGTTTTTGGTAGTACACAATATTGCTAACATGCTCCAATTTTTAGGGAGCGGCACATTCAGTCTTTCTCGATCTCTAAAATTTCAAATATGTCTAAAATAATTAGTATGATGTTAAAAATACATATGAGGTTTCGCTGCTGCTATGGTTGTAGAATAAACATTTTAACAATCTTTATTGGTTTTAGTACACAATATTGCTAACGTGCTCCAATTTTTTAGTATTTTTGAGGCTCATTTTAAAAAATATTAAATTTTTAGAAAACTTCTGGATTTTACTGTAATTACTTTTTCTACAAATAATGGAGAAACTGTTATTAAGAAAAAAATGATAGAATACAAATTCATTACCTTTATTTTTGTATTTCATTGATGTTTCCCTTAATAGCACAGTTTTTCCGTTATTTGCGGAAAAAGATTTTTTCCATAAATGTCACGCAATATGTCCATAATTTTAAGTATGTCAGTGACGTAGCCGAGGTGGGGCCTAGGGGGTCCGGACCTCCCGCGAAATTAATTGTCGGACATTACATTTAATTTTATTAAATTCATTTTACTTTCGACTTTTGTAGAAAAATTTTCTGGCGGATTTCAAAACTCGATTCCAGCCAGTCCGTGCATCTCATGGTTTCATGGAATTTCATTGCAGCTATATTGATAGGGCGGATCCAACAAGGTGCCGATTTGAAAGATGCAATCTAGCATAATCTAATTTAATACTAAATTAAATAACCTACTTCAATAGTATGAGGTATGTGATGTGATTGTATATACTAAGTAATTCATTTTCATAATGAAGAGTTTATATACTTATATCTTATACTCGCAAAAAAATATTCGAACCCCCAGAATAAAAATACTGAGCATATTAGTAGCACTGTGTATTAACCAAAACCAGTAAGGGTTTTTTTAAATGTTGATTCTAGATATAGAATTAGCAGCAAGAAAATCTCAAACTTAAAGAAAATAGTAGAGAATCCGAATTAGAAACGACCTTCACCCATCTGTTTAATGGATGAAAAGTATTTTTTATCAAATTTAGTATGTTACAAAATATATTGCGAGTGGGTTTGCTAAAAAATTCCTGGCCAGGCTATGATTAATTAAAAATTGAAAAATGACTTTTTTTTAACATTGCACTCTTGAGGTTAACAAATAAATTTAATACTAATTGAAAGTATGAAACCTATAGAACATGCAAACGTTGGGTTGTCTATTATTTTCTTGGCGTAACTACTGGGTTGGCAAGTATAAACAGGTATGTTGATACTAGCTATTTTCACCCATTTGTTTAATAAATAAATCTTATAATAAGCGCTATTTCATTGCGAACACGATGATATAAGGTTGTCTGCAAAAAGTCTAGTTTGAATGACGGTAGTCGAATTTTAAAAAGTGAAATTTTAATGCTAATAGAAATAAAAAATAACCAAAGTATTTGTCATTTTATATTCTTCTATTTTGTACTATATCACGTTCTCATTATATGTAACAATTTTTGAGTTATTTATGAAAAACAGTCTCGAGGTAGTACCATTCTTACAATGGTATAATCACAATTTTCAAATCGTTATAACTTGTAAAATATCCATTTTCATAAAAAGCTGTGTAGTATCCTTCTTTCTCACAACTCAATTCCCTATCAGAACCATTAGTTAGTTTTTATACTTTTGTCTAACCTCCCGGAACCAGCCCCAAACAAATAGCCAACATTGGGAGTTATTTAACATTAAGTTCCAGTCTCAAAAAGACACTACGGAAGAAATAATGAAAAATCATTTACTGCTTGAGAATTCCGAGGCAGATAGCTTCACTAACTCCACCAAATGGAATGTTTGCGAAGTTCAGGGTGCCCTTAAAGTACAGGAAATTTCTAACTTAAAAGATCAGACTTAACCTCACTTTACTGATGCTTAATTCTGTCCATTAATTGCGATGCAACCCACAACTCATACTGGAATCTTTGTTCCACTTTCCTACCTATAATTACACAGCCACAGGAATTCGGATTCAGGCCATCAAAACATCGGAATATGGTACTGTTCATTAGTACATGTCCAAATATTTTTGTATGTGGCTGTGTTATCTGTCATAATTACTCAACTATTCTACCTTCGCAGCACTTCTTTCTTTATCTTGTACCTTTTTCGCCAGTTCTTGTCTTCTTGACAATTTCTGCTGATTTGAAACTTTAGGCACACCCTGCGGCTGATTGAAATATAAGAACTTTACGTGAAATTTAGCGAGAATTCACCATTGTGTTTTCTGGATGTGATTCTAGGTTTTGTTGGTACATGTTGTTGTTATTCTGCTCCCTGCTCGGCATCTCGTCTGTTGTATTTGTGTCTATCTCTGCGTTACTATCGCTTTCTACGTCTTGGACAAATCTGTAACAAGAGAATGTATTAATTTCACGCATGGTTCTGTCTATTAGTAAAGAAAATCTGGGACTTTTTAGTACTATCTCAGCACGTAGAAACCTTAAATTCAAAATAGATATTCCTTGATTAGAGAAATCTCATAATCGGAAAATTAAATATGGTGGATCGAAGATGGCGACTTTAAAGAAAGCCCGTTGGGTAGCACGGTTTGACCCCAAAAGTAATTTTAAATATATGTCATAGAGAAAGCCCTTAATAGTCGAAAATTACTAGGGGTTACATGGGGTTTAGCAATAAGGGCTGAAATGAGAAAGTGGTCGTTGTAGATAGAGTTGCTACTGTAAAAAGTACAGCTGCTTTTTAAAAGATGAAACTTTTGTAGAAGATGGAATTTATTTTGACAATAGGTATTTACGAAAACTAGTTGCTGTTTATTGTTAGTGGAGGATGTCAGCTCTAATTTGGTGCTAGTTTTATGCTTTAACGCCATAAGGTTCGATCAAGATTTACTAAGGAAACTATCTATATATTTAAAGAAAGCCCTTTGCCACCTACAATGTATCTTACTTACTTACAACAACCCGTAGATATATGCGGCATACTTGATTTCAGCGGTCTATGATATAGATTTGTGACATATCCGAGTAAAATGCATGTCGGAGATGTTACCCTTGTAGACGCTTATGACCACATAATTCACTGAAGTCAAGAGGGCTATGTCAGCAAGTATTGACTTCATTAGGGAATTCGAAGAGTAAACATCTCCATATATGGTCATGTGAAACAGATGACGCCTGGAGTACCCTGGGAGAAACCCTCTCCCCGGTGAGCAGAACAATCCCCTTAAGAGTCCCGTGTATGGCCATTATGTGTAAATTTTGTAGACAGAATGCGAGATTGCGAGACTTGTGGTTGCGGACTGCTAGCTCCTCAAGAATGTATTACGCGGCATTGTTTGCATTTTCAACCATAAGACATTATTTGATAGTTTCTCCTTACCTTACACAACATCATTCTGGATTTTCAAGGAGTTACCTCGGTGACTTGAGAAGCGGTTAAGAAAACATTTTAAGTTACTTATTTAGATAAATTATAACTCATGTTACTTTGTTATTTATGTGATTGTTATTTTAGTGACTATATTGTATTTACCAGCATGTGGTCTAAATCTAACAGGTCCCCCCTAAAGCGCCCCTCGCCCCTGCCTTCTTCGAAATGTATTAATATTAAGTTTAACTCGTTAATGTATACGCTGAGACTCTTCTGTATGCAATACTTGTTTTGTGGATTGATAGCATAACCCAAGATTTAGGCGGACGGATGTTACCCTGTCTCTATGCGCCTATTAATTATGTACCCAATGGCTCCAACGCTGACGATGTTATGTTTTTCAAAGTTCCGTTTTGCTCCCTGCGCCTTATTACATATTAAGGAATATTATAGTGTCATTAAGGTTTATTATCATAGCAGTAGTCATTCTCTTCCACGTATTTAGTTTTATGTTTACTGAGCATTGTTGTTAATTTTAATTATTGTTATTATTGTGTAATATAAGTTATGCATTAAAATATGTGAATGAATAATTACAGATTTTTATTAGAAATTTAGAACGGTCCGTGACTTTGTCGAACCCTGTATATATGTTTTCGAATATATTCCTTTACTTTGTTTTTAATAGTGTGTAATAATAAGTGAAAAAATTGGAATTTAATTGCTTATACCTATAATACATTTATTATTTGATATAAAATTTAATAAGTAAAATAATAATATATAAAAAATATTGTCGTCAACTGGACAAAATTATTATCTAGCAGAATTAAACACGAGTGGATTATTACTATTCATTAATGACATATAGCGAACTTCCTGTTAATAACATACTGGATGGACAATCATAAATGTCTGTTAGTCATATTTGATTTTGATTTAGGTAAAATCATTAATACTTGATATGCAGCTTGGGTCGTTGTATAGTAAGTAGAAAAGTATATATATTTTGCTTTACTTTGCTGTATCCTATGTGCAAACATGTAAAGTATTTATTTATTAATATCAGAGGTATTTCTGTGGCTATATTTTGCATTTCACAGGTGAAAACTAAACTTATTGTCCATCAAAAATAATGAAAACAATTTCAGCACTGTTTTTACCCGGTTGATGAAATTTTTAGAACACCCTATGTTGCCAATCTTGACTCGAGTATTTGAATGATCATGTTTACTGAATGCTCTGATACTATGATACATATTTTTATATTTGTACAGTCTTGTATTTATACAAATTTAGGTCTATGTATGTCAATGTTTTTGTGTTTTAAAAATGTAGTTTCTATTTTTATCGAAATGTTATATACACATATACATAAGATGTATTTTCCAAATTGACTGTATATTAGAAACCTGTTGTTGATGAGTTACTTCCCCTACTTGCTGCAAATGTTCATGTACGTACATACCGGGTGAGTCACGAATTGCGCTCGCCCCGATATTTCCTAAAATATTTGGAATAGAAAATTGAAATTTGGAGGCCTTATTACACGACTAAAATGCCATCTTTTGAATAAAAAATCAAGTTTGGTGCACATCCGGTTTGACCGTAAATGCCCAAAACTTTCGATTTTTAAATGGAACTCCCTATATATTTTTACATTTTTGGAATCTAGATGAAATTTTGAATACAATACATCCATTTTGGTCACTTTTTGATAAACATTAAAAATTGTATTAAAAGATCTATTTCTGAATCCAGAGTGCTGTGGTGCCCAAAATATATTTTTAGTTTGCGTGCTACGTTACTATAAAAATAAAAAGAGCAATATGATTGCATTACTTAATTCTCTAGAGGAGTTTAAAATTTTTAAATGTGATTTTTACCCACTAACTCGGTTTTTTTTAATGGGAATTTAATCCTTCACCAACATTTTTAAATACCTCATTTTCATACGAATCTAATGATACCAAAATTTTGAAAATCTGCTCAGAAATATTTGAGATTTCAGCCAAAATACAATGCAACCAAGCTTTTAGAAACATGCGGCTAATAGATAATAATAGATTAGTGGGCTTTGGAAAGTAAATGGCACATTTCTGTGTAAATCTGGTAACCTAATAACATTGGAAAAATAATAGTAGCCATTGAATGTAATAAAACAATATCAGCTGCCAGACAGACTCGTGTAGTTATAGGCAATCTTGAGCTATCAAACATTTAATAATTGTGAGCGCAAAGAACGTTACAATTAAGTTTAGCATAGGTAAGTGGAGGTAAACACAATTACATCCACAAGGACATTTGCAATAGAATGCGACATCAGTACGGTATTCAGAGTTTTATTTAAATGGACATAAATATCGGGCCTATAAATAAATAAAAATCAATTACGTTTGAATAATTAAACTTAAACTAGGTAACAGTAGGTATCTTTAAAATAATTAATATAATTAAACCATAAATTGACATTTATAGATATTGTTCAAAATGCCCACCATTTTTTTCTATACACAATTCGGCTCTGCGTACAGTTGCTTGAATGGCTCTACGCAATTCAGCCCGTACAACTTTATTTTGCAGCTCTTCACGGGTATTTGAAGATGTTTTATAAACTTTATTTTTGAGAGTGCCCCATACATAATAGTCGAGGGGTGTTAAGTCAGGTGACCTAGGAGGCCACCTGATATGACCTTGATTTGCTATAAGGCGTTCACCATGCAAGTTGTTTAAATATTCCATCACTCTTCTGGAATTATGTGGAGGAGCACCATCTTGTTGGAAAAACAGATTTTGTAAATAGGCAAGAGGAAGTAAGTCAAGAAACTTTGCTGTCTGGTTTTGTAAAAAGAATAAATATCGTTCGCCAGTAAGTGTTCCATCAAAAAATATGGGTCCAATTATTCGATCTCCAAGTACTCCAAGCCAACAGTTAAACCCACATCTTTCCTGAATATTCCCCCGCCCTACCAACCTCGGATTTTCTTGAGCCCAGTACCTAGTATTATTTTCGTCAAACATACCTTGGTTCGTAAATCTACTGAATATAAAATATGAAAAGAAAAAACTGGGTTTTGTTGTACTGCATTTAAGAACCAGTTGCAATATACTAGCCTCCTGTCGTTATCATCTCCATAAAGATGTTGGTGTATTTGGTATTTATAAGACCGAAACTTATGTTTCTTTAAAATTCTGCAAACCGAAGACTGACTAATGTCGCATTACATTGACAATTCCCTTGTTGATGTTGCTGGGTGTACCATCACAAATCCTAATACATCAATTTCTTTGTTCTCACTTACAATAAATGTTTGATGGTCATCTTGTTGATTGGGTTCGTTTCTTAATTCTTGTTCCACTCTGGCAAACAAGTGTCTGCTTGGGTGATGCCTGTTGAGATATCGTTGCTGATACAGTTCTGCAGCTGCAGTTGAATTTTTGAGACGCTCTCCATATATCAGTAACATATCGACCTTTTCATTTCTACTAAAATTATTAATTTTCTTTAATTTTTACTGAAAGAGATTTCCGCAACGCTTTATTTTGTATTTGTCTGACAGCTGATATTGTTTTATTACATTCAATGACTACTATGATTTTTCCAATGTTATTAGGTTAAAAGATTTACACAGAAATGTGCCATTTTAGTTTCCAAAGCCCATTAATCTATTATCTATTAGCTGCATGTTTCTAAAAGCTTGGTTGCATTGTATTTTGGCTGAAATCTCAAATATTTCTGAGCGGATTTTCAAAATTTTGGTATCATTAGATTCGTATGAAAATGAGATATTTAAAAATGTTGTTGAACGATTAAATTCCCATTTAAAAAAACCGAGTTAGTGGGTAAAAATCACATTTAAAAATTTTAAACGCCTCTAGAGAATTAAGTAATGCAATCATATTGCTCTTTTTATTTTTATAGTAACGTAGCACACAAACTAAAAGATATTTTGGGCACCACAGCACTCTGGATTCAGAAATAGATTTTTTAATAAAATTTTTAACGTTTATCAAAAAGTGACCAAAATGGATGTGTTGTATTCAAAATTTCCTCTAGATTCCAAAAATGTAAAAATATATAGGGTGTTCCATTTAAAAATCGAAAGTTGTGGGCATTTCCGGTCAAACCGGATGTGCACCAAACTTGATTTTTTATTGAAAAGATGGCATTTTAGCCGTGTAATAAGGCCTCCAAATTTCAATTTTCTATTCCAAATATTTTAGGAAGTGTCGGGGCGAGCGCAATTCGTGACTCACCCGGTATAGTGATGAAATAAAGACTATATGTCTATCTATCTATAAATTCTATTTTTACTAAATCTTTTAAGTTAAGTGTTACCCCCGAAATCGGTTAGGTTGTTTCTTGCAGTGAGTTAACGCGTAAGCAATTATCTAATACGTTCCATAAATATCCATCCGGTATACCTTGATAAGATTTAAAAAGAATAATAAGTACAAAGAGAAAGTCCATAAAGTGATAATTTCATTAACTTTATGGCCAATAAAATCGTTTATTACTTAAAATTAATAAATTCAACTTACGTGTAATGTTTCTCCTCCCCCCTCATCTCGCATATGACATTTGTTAGTGCCATTATGTAATTTTTCGCTAACGTTAATGTTTCTATTTTTGATAGTTTTCTTTCCATTTTTATATGTGGAATTACTTCTCTAAGTTGCTGAAACAAAAACGTATCGTAAAAAATTGAACCTTATAATACACAGAGTGAGTCATAAAGAATGGGCCATACACTGGGGATTATTTAAAATATGATGATTTTAGCAAACATGAAAAACTTTATTTTCAATATTTAAAACATAATTTTAAAACACTCAATATCTAAAAAAAAATAATAAATGCTCCAGTTCAAAATTTATGATAATTATCAATATGGTTATCAAACAATAAAGAGTTCTGAATTAGTTAGATATTTAGACATGAGTTATAAAGTAGCCAGGATTATTTCTTGCTTTAACTTAAAATGTTTCTTAAAATGTTTTCTTAACCGCTTCTCAAGTCACCGAGGTAACTCCTTGAAAATCCAGAATGATTTTGTGTAAGGTAAAGAGAAACGAGGCCCTACAGTTTATAGTGGAGTCCGAACCACATCTTGGGGATAATTTTATAATTAAAATTATTTCGCGGTGAGCAGGGATCGAACCTGCTTCGCTAGGTATGCCAGTATGCAAGCTAGACGCGCTAAACCACTGAGCTACCGTCCCCACTGCAGCCTTTTACTGTGTAACTTTCTCAAATTAAAGTTGAGTAATTTATGAATTAAACGCAAAATACTAAACTGGATAAATGACATGGATATCGCTGTAGGGCAAAGGTGGATTATTGACCAATTACTTTTTTTAAATATTTGTTAATGACCTTCCATCATTTATTATCAAAGCTGACGTTTTTATGTACGCTGATGGCACTTCGGTACTCATACATGCTAAAAGTGTACAGGAATTAGAACTAGAACTAGAATTAGAATGTATGGCAGTTAAAATAATTAAACAATTTGAGAACTTCTGCCAAAAAAATGCACTTGTAGTTAATACCAGCAAAACAATTTTCGTCTATTTCTCTACTCTAAAATCAGTTCCAATTTTAAACTGTGTAGAAACTAGTGATGAGGTGAAATTTCTGGGAACAATTCTAAACTTAACACTTGGTTTCTCTAGTCATATAGACCATATGTTTTGGAAACTAGCTAAGAGTACATACGCGTTAATAAATTTAAAAAACGAACTAGATGCTGTTTACTCACAACTTATTACTCCTTACTCTACTCAAGAACATTATTACCTGGGGTCAGTCATAAGAAATTATTAGAGTCTTTGTTATACAAAAACGTATAATCAGAATAATGTTTAATTTTTCATACGGACAAGACCTGTCGTGACACTTTCAGAAAGAAGAAATATGACCAGTCTGTAAATTTTGTGTTTCATGTACAATAATCAGGAAACCTTCTATTTTAACGTAGACATACACTAATACCCGTGGAGCACATAAAATACAAAGAAACAATTATTATAGGCTTAGTTAATATAAAAAATCTCCCTATTACGCTGATGCTCATCTACACAATACACTTCTCGATAAATTCAAGTTGTTTAGAAATGGGCTAAAAAATGTCTTAATAGAAGGCTCCTTTTACAGCATATATGAATTTTGTACCTCAATCTCTCGAATAATATTCAAAATCAAAACATATTTCTTGTGTTATTTTAGTGTATGAATGTTTACATTGTTATATATTTTACTTTTTTATGTTTTATATTTGTATCAAAATCTGTATTCTTATTATACAGGGTGTCCCGAATTGCATAGGCCAAACTTCAATAAGCAATACAACTTTTCAAAATAAGGAAAAAAGTTCCTATAAACATGGGTCGGGAAGTGATTAGTTTTGCGAGACACAGAGTGTTCAAGTAATTCTCCTGAAAATGTTTTTTATGAATATTTTCGAAACGTCTAAAGATGAACAAATGATAATTTACGCAGAGATTTAACTTTTTATGCTTTTTTAGAAAAAATGACAACTATGTACGAAAATCATTCAGGAGCGGGTGAAACTGGGGGGCCTAGATATAATTAAGCCCCACCTTTATTGTGTGACACTTTAAAATCAATTTGAGCAGAACTTAAAAATTTGAAGTTTTCTACACGAGAAAAGTCTCTTGTGATTTTTCTGTTTTTGAGTAAATCTTATCTGAACTTTATTCGGGAATAGTTTTTTTATTAATAATTTTAGCAGAACAGAAAAAACAATGACAGTAAAATAAAATTTGATTACATTCTTTTTTATTAGACAACAATGAATTAGATTAAAGTAAGGTAAATTACAAATTACAAGAGTTGTTCAAAGTGCATTCCGCCAGCTTCAACACATTTCTGACATCTGCGCCGTACAGAGTGTGTAGCTTTACGAATGAAATCAGGATTAGCCCGCAAATTTTCACATTCTTCGAGAATTCTTTCTATTAATTCTTCTCTCGTGTTTACAGGGATTGCGTAGACTTTGTCCTTTAAATAGCCCCCAGACAACTGGAGTTAAATCCGGCGAACGGGGTGGCCAGGCTCTTGCACCTAATCGACCGATCCACCGTTCAGGATAATTATTGTTTAACCACAAACGGTTTTCAACAGGAGCTGCGGTAGGTTATTTAAAAAATCATTAACTAATGGTCCATTTAAACTGGGAGAAAGGATGTGGGGCCCACAAAAAGTCCCGTTTATAACACCACACCATACATTAACGCTACCTGTTGAAATGCCCTAGGGCGAATTATATGAGGATTCTGATGAGCCCAGATTCTTAGATTATTAAAATTAACCGATCCATTATGGTTAAAGGTAGCTTCATCAGTCCAAATAATTTTACTTCCAAAATCGGGATCTTGTTCCATGGCATTTATAAACCAATTACAAAACTTGATACGCCTTTCGGGATCACCTGGTTGAAGGCTTTGGACTGGCTGCGTTCGAAAAGCATTTCTGTGGTCTTTTTTCAGAATCCGAAAAACTTTGTTACTTCCCTCGCATACCGAAGGGAAGTATTGTATTCGAGAAAAAATCACCCTCCGAGATTTTTTCGGATTCTGACGTTTCAGAACACGTAGATTCCGAAAATATAGGTTTCTCAATTCCGTCAGTCTGTCTGTCTGTCTGTCTGTTGGTGCATTAACTAAAAAAACTACTTGACGGAGAGCAGTCAAATTTGGTAAGTAGTTAACCCTACTGTCAGCGAAGAACTGGTAGAATTTTCACCGAAAGATATACAGGGTGGACCGTCTAAACGGAATAAATACTGAAAAAAATTTTTTTTTGCTCAAATTTAAAATTTCCACGTTTCATGACGCGCTAAACCTATTTCAGAAAAAAAAAATTTTTGAAAATTTTTTTCAATCATTTTTGAAAAAATTTTTACCACTAAAAAAATTTTTTTTCTTTGTTCAAATTTAAAATTTCCACGTTTCATGGCATTCTAAACCTATTTAAAAGAAAAAAAATTTTTGAAAATTTTTTACCAACATTTTTGAACAAATTTTTACCACCAAAATAGATGAATTTTTTTTTTCTCAAAATTTAAAATTTCCACGTTTCATAACTTTCTAAATCTATTTAAAGAAAAATTAAAAAAAAATTAAAAATTTTTGAAAAAATTTTGCCACAAATAGATGGAATTTTTTTTCAGATTTAAAATTTCCACGTTTCCATTGCATTCCAAATTTATTAAAACAAATTTAAAAATGTTTTAGAAAAATATAAAAAAAAATTAAAACATGTTTATGTAACCTATTTATTACCATTATAGAATAGACGAAATATTTTTTTTGCTCAAATTTAAAATTTCCACGTTTCATAACATTCTAAACCTATTTCGGAAAAAAAAAATTGCAACATATTTTCACCAATTTGGAAAAAAATTTAACACTAGAATAGACAGAAAACATTTTTGAAAATTTGTTCTATATTTTAATCACCACTATACTTCCACTCCATTACGTGAATGTGGGATTGAAAATGTGAGAGATGGCAATAATATTTGGCATATCCTATTATATACTTTTATTGAATAATGGGCATCCCAAGAAATAATTGAGTCATGGTGGACATTTATAAAGGTATTTGCGCAAGCCTCCCATATTTGGCACCTGTTATTTAGTATATTGAACTTTTGCTGTTGGATGAACACTCTGTATATTTTTTTGACCAAAAGTTATCAGGTTTTCTTTGTGATAATACCAATAATTATATTCCGATTATTATTCCCAATGTCATTTCGTAATTAATAATTTTTTTGAGTGACTGTCATGCACAAATAACGAGGGAAGTTCTGTGTAAATAACTTTACCGATTTTTTTTGGAAACATGCAGAGCTTGCACACGTAGCTGTTGGACCGCGTTTCTGATAATATGTTATTATTGTTAAATTTGGCCAAAATTATGTTTTTAAATCGCCCATTTCGCTGTTCTTCATTTCTTGGCATTGCATGCTAGATTATTTTTCATTTGTTACAAACATTATAATCACGGCACACTCCTGCATACCAGGAATGGTAATAATGGTTACTAATTAATACAATTCAGATAAGATTTACTCAAAAAATTATAATTTTAGAGAAAAAATACAAGAGACTTTTTTAGTGTAGAAAATTTTTAATTTTTAAGTTCTGCTCATAAATTAATTTAAGTGTCACACAACAAAGTTGGGGCTTAATTATACATAACCCCCCCCCAGTTTCACTCGCTCCTGAATGATTTTTGTACATAGCTGTCATTTTTTCTTCAAAAGCATAAAAAGTTAAATACCTGTGTAAATTATCATTTGGTTATCTTTAGACGTTTCGAAAAACACAAAAAATACTTTCAGGAGAAACTGATCACTTCCCGACCCATGTTTATAGGAACTTTTTTCTTATTTTGAAAAGTTGTATTGCTTAGTGAAGTTTGGCCTATGGAATTCGGGACACCCTGTATATTGATTTATTATATTCTTAATACTTGTCATATGATTCCTATGTAATTCTGTGTAATTTTGACAAAACCATTTTTTGTAATTTTTGAAATATTGAAGGTTAATAAATTATATTCTATTCTATTCTGTAAAAGCCTCTTTACAATAGTCTTTTGTTATTGCGAGTCAGTCATTTATTCAAATGTTATTAAAGGTTTTGTGCTGAAACGCAGGGAGAAATATTGATTTCTTATTTTACGCGAAAACGGTTGCATGTACGGCCGTGTATAGTTGTATACTCTTTAATTTTCGTCTATGCTTTTTGTATTTTGTATATTTTAATTTCTAAGAAAACAATTTCTGCGATTTGACGCCATTTTGTTTTATGTTGTAACCATGGTAACCTTCATTTTCTTTACTTTTCTATTTCTGTGCAAAACTTCACACAACCGTTGTTTCTTCCCAACTCAAAACTCCTGAGGACTGTGCTACATGTGCTTACTTATCATATAAAAGAAGCATACTCTTCATGTTTTGTTAGAAAAACTGCAATAGCAGCGTTAGCAAAATAATGGCGCATACACGTATTTCTTTCTCTTAGCAAAGGTCCATGTGACCACGTTTGCTTATCTATTTTTTGGAGCAAATGATGTGGAGAACGGCGGTCTTACCCAAGTCCTTTGCTCACAGAAAAATCGTTGGAATATCCCAACCGATACTTTACATATTTTGTTCGTATTACTGTTTTACTGACTTAATATATTAATATCTATACAACATTCTCGCACTGCAATTTTAGAGAATATTTCCTGGTACATTGTGACGTCGTGTCGTATGCGACTTTCAAGGGAACTACTATGTAGTTCACTATATATTGTCTGTAATTGTTTATTTGTGGCATATTCAGATTTTCTTACTTTTTATTGGGTATTTTGCCACTGAAAAATATTTTAAAAATTTTAATGAAAAAACCTCTGCGCCAAACGGATCAGACAGAGGTTGGTTCTTGAGTACTTGACTGTTTCAAAAAGTCTCACACCTAAAAATATATAAACTAGAACAATGTTATAAACTAAAAACTCAAAATTAAAGCTATAGGTAGTTAACGTTTCGGAAGAGAATCTACTTCCGTTCTCAAAACTTTTTTGGCCGTCAACCATGACAGTTCTTTGTTTATGTATTTCCATAGTCACGTGAGACATTAAATTATATTTATCTTATTTTTACTTACTTCGTCTCTAAGGATGGGCAACCAGCTAGTACAAAAATCTATTGAATAATTAGAAACGCATCTATCCTCGTTTAATAAAATAATCGCGGATTCTTTAAGTTTTCTTTTTGTTCCGTTGCTCTCTTTTTCCAAAATCTTCGCCGAGTCCCATTTAATTCTATGATTATTATCCCACGCGTGTTCACAAATTTTGGATTTTTCAAATTCTCCCCTTCTAGCGTAATTTCTATGTTCACCAAGCCTTACGTTGAAAGGTCTAGATGATTCACCCACGTAATGTTTTCCGCACTCACACGGAACACTATAAATACAATTTTTAGAACTTTGAACAATATTTGGAGGTTTGGTTCTTGATAAAACCGATCTTAGCGTGGAGCCCGTTTGAAAAACCGTTCTTACGGAAAACCTGTTCCCAATTTTTCGTAATTTATCCGATAAACCATGTATATATGGAATTACTGCCATTGACCTAAATACCTCAATAAAAATTGTGAAAAACAATTTATAAAAACTGTCTTATTAAATAATCAATATCCTGAGAGTTTTGTTGATAGTCAGTTATTGAACATTGGTAGTAGAGAGAATATACTATCACAACCTGAGGTATTTAGGTCAATGGCAGTAATTCCATATATACATGGTTTATCGGATAAATTACGAAAAATTGGGAACAGGTTTTCCGTAAGAACGGTTTTTCAAACGGGCTCCACGCTAAGATCGGTTTTATCAAGAACCAAACCTCCAAATATTGTTCAAAGTTCTAAAAATTGTATTTATAGTGTTCCGTGTGAGTGCGGAAAACATTACGTGGGTGAATCATCTAGACCTTTCAACGTAAGGCTTGGTGAACATAGAAATTACGCTAGAAGGGGAGAATTTGAAAAATCCAAAATTTGTGAACACGCGTGGGATAATAATCATAGAATTAAATGGGACTCGGCGAAGATTTTGGAAAAAGAGAGCAACGGAACAAAAAGAAAACTTAAAGAATCCGCGATTATTTTATTAAACGAGGATAGATGCGTTTCTAATTATTCAATAGATTTTTGTACTAGTTGGTTGCCCATCCTTAGAGACGAAGTAAGTAAAAATAAGATAAATATAATTTAATGTCTCACGTGACTATGGAAATACATAAACAAAGAACTGTCATGGTTGACGGCCAAAAAAGTTTTGAGAACGGAAGTAGATTCTCTTCCGAAACGTTAACTACCTATAGCTTTGATTTTGAGTTTTTAGTTTATAACATTGTTCTAGTTTATATATTTTTAGGTGTGAGACTTTTTGAAACAGTCAAGTACTCAAGAACCAACCTCTGTCTGATCCGTTTGGCGCAGAGGTTTTTTCATTAAAATTTTTTAAATATTTTTCAGTGGCAAAATACCCAATAAAAAGTAAGAAAATAGTTCACTATATGATGTCTCTAACAAATCAAGTTGTCAACGCAAGATTTAATGAATATGAAGACATGAAGACGCTTTGTTTTTCACTATATGCAATGTCTTTCTCAAGTACCCTCACACACAATTTACCAGTAAATGAAATTATGCTTCATCTACAAAGCTAAATCATAAATGAATATTATTTCTGTTTTATGTGGTCAAAATTTTACTCTGTAATTTCAAGTTTGCAAATTTTTGTTTGTTTTATAACTTTGAACCCTGTAAAGAAAGTTATGCAACACGTTGACGACTTTTTAATCAAAATATCATCATAAATTTAAAAGTTATTGTTATTATTTACATTTACCACGTTTGTTCAAACCAACACCTGCTGCTTTATTTATAAAATAATTATATAATAATTATAAACAAACGCGTGCACTTCATAGAATTACATATATTTGCTGTAAGACAGAGCGAGGAACAGTTCATTTCATTTCATTACGCAGCAAAATTTGTTTTTAATTTGAATTGTGTTTGCCTTTGTTATTCATTTTCCGTTAGTGTTTTGGCATGTATTTTGCTTGCCGCATGTACGACCTAGGGTTTTACAAGGTTGTGTTTATATTTATTTTAATAATTACAAATAAAATTATTGACTGTCCTTGTTAAATAAAACAAAATGTTTATCCTGGCCGCATTATTGGAAAATTATTTAAAAAGTTGCATATAAATACATTTATTATTATAACTAATACACCTAATCCATTATTAAATTAAATTGATTATTGGCTACACGGTGACACTAATGTATATAAATATACTTGTGTTTATTTATACAATATGAACCAACAATTTTGCAATCCACTTGACCTTAAAATATTTCACCATGATACAATTTCCTGATGGATAAGTACCTTCCACCCAAACTTAATAAAAATCACATTGTAAATAAGAGTGCTGTGATATAGGAGTCATGAAAAGTGAGACATACTGTATAATAGCTAACATATATATGTATTTTATTTTATATATCGATCAGCTAATAAATACTATACATAGAACAAGCACATATTCTATGCATGGATTATATGAAATCAAAGAGGTTTTAATTAAATCTATGTATGAAATAGAGCATATCACGCCTTGCACGGATATCTTGAAGCACAGTTTTGATTAAATCCTTAGTTCTACATAAAAATTGGAAGACATAATTTTTGTGTGGAATTTCATTATATTTCATTTCCATAATAAGCCATAAAAAACGCGATACTCACAAAAAAACGTTTTTTGTGAAATTTGACGTTGAATAATTTTTTATGCCATAGTGATCTCCTTCTCGATGTTTAATATTTTCTTTAAAACACCAGAACAAATCGATATAAAATAAAAAATTAAGGATATAATTTGCTAGATAAGAAAAGTCTAATTTCATTGGGAATATCCTGGATTTATCTTTACAGCTGCTATAGTTCGTAGAAAAAATTGTTGGGGCCAAAATGTAAATCTTAGGATAGTTATTCTCTAAGACTCATATATTTGACAGATGTAAAATAATGTTCCATAGATTTCACTATTCAACCTTCTCAAGAAAGAAGAAATATTATAGTTCTAGAAACAAGTTTATCCAAATTTTTTTCTATAGATTACTAAATAAACTCGAAAATAATTATATATAAAAAGTACAATAAGACGACGAGCTGAACAAACAACGATAAAATGTAAATTAGGATAGATACTCCCTCAAATTTGGGTGATATTATATTTAGATTTTTTTCATTTGGGAGTCTAATATATATTACAAAAATGAAAATGGAGTATGTCCCTCCATTTCATGAATTTGAATAGATATATTGTAATTGTATAAGTGGGCGCTTAGCTCTTTTCTTCGTGTTGATCTACGAGATCTTCTGTGAATTACCCTACAATTAGTTTCCCTATGTCTTAAAGTATTAACTCCGCCTTTCCTAGCCTAATGCGAATTAATAGCTTCCATTTGCAAAGTATATGTTCTACAGTCTCTGTTGCAATATCGCAGTATCTCCATTTATCATTATATGTCTTGACCATATCCTTAAGATCATATCTCAAGGGATATTGTCCCAATAGAAGGCTTTTCATCAATCATAAGTCAAACTTTTCGAGTTCCAAAAGCCCTGCGGTATCCTTTGACGAATAAGTTATGCACTTTTCTGCTTGTCTTTGCCCTCGAGTATTCCCCCAGTGTGACTTATCTTCCCTTTTCAATTTTAGGACAATTTCTATCTTGTATGTTTCTTAAATAACCCACGAAACATTTCGTGTCAGAAAAATGGGACTTCAGCACCTTTTTTTGACCAGGCTGTCAACTAATTCATTATTTGTTATTATCTCGTGCCTTGATACCCACATCAAGGTAAGGTTGTTGTTTTTTGTCAGTTACGCTAAAGATTGTCCGCATTCAAAGGAAATTTTGGATTCAAAAGTGAAGGTTTTTACTGCTGCCTGGCTATCTGAAAGTATATTAATATTTGTTCTTTGAATGTCTTAGTTTATGCATCTCACAGAATCGAAAATCAAACACTCTTGCGGTACAACATTTTATAAGACGTGTAAATCCCTTAATACGTCCCACTATTGGAAATCTAAAATA
Organism: Stenurella melanura; assembly: GCA_963583905.1. NCBI lineage: Eukaryota > Metazoa > Arthropoda > Insecta > Coleoptera > Cerambycidae > Stenurella > Stenurella melanura. Next base: position 21,108,519 of record OY757316.1, read on the forward strand.
ATTTTGCAATGGTCTCATGTGAAAATAAAGTCTTATCTTCTTTAGAACTTTTCCTGCTGAGTTTCCCTACGGAACATAAGACATGTTTCTAAAGATTTTTGAAGCAGTTTGGGAAAAGAGCAACTGGGTAAGAAGAAAACGTTACAATCATCTTCACATAGTAACTAAATACGCATAACACAGAGAACCTTAGAAAAAACACATCTCTATCACGATATGACACAATACTTTTACTACAGAGGGATTCTCTGTGGACGAATGGAATGGTTGCCATCAATGGTCATCTAGGACACATAGTTTAGGCAGTCTAACAAATTAAATGGCGTAAGTACAATTGAATAATACTATTTTCAAATTAGCAGTTTTGACAACTTTGAGAGTGATAACTATTCTACCAATTAATCAATTTGACAGCTGGTGCCAGATAAATTCACTTGCAAGTTACCAGCAAGACAATTTTCGTATATTTCTGTACTAGATTAACTAAATCAGTTCCAATTTTAAACAGTGTAGGAGCTAGCGATGAGGCGAAGTTTCTAGGAACAATTCTATACTCAACACTTGGTTTCTCTAGCCACATAGATAATATGTGTGCGAAACTAACTGAGTACATGCGCTTTAATAAATCTTAGAAAAGAACTAGATGTACATTGTTTATTCACAGATTATTACTCCTTAGTCTACTCAAGACTTAGCTCTAACATTATTACCTATAGTCAGTCACAAGAAATCAATACAATCTTTGTTATGCAAGAGCTTATAATCAGAATAATGTTCAATCTTTCATACAGACAGACCTGCCGTGACACTTTCAGAAAAAAGAGAATTATGACCACACCCTGTACACATTTAATTAAAATTTTATATTTCATACACAGTAATAATAGTATGGGAGCCCATCGACAGAAATGAATCGGGCACCGCCGTTGCCGCCGCTTGGTGGAGATATTATAGATATCTGTAGGTACCATTTCCCCCAACGGCAGGTCACGTGACCGCGCCCTCTTCGAGAGAGAAGCAAGAAACAGAGGACCGCTTAAATGTTGCCAAAAAGTTCTGAAAAAATTCAGGCACATGTTTTGGGCAAATATAAGCATTTTTTGTCTCTTGGTGTTTTTCCCGAAAAGAAATAGCAAAAAAAATAATTTATAGGCTGATTAATTAGTTTAGGGCGAAGGAAGCGTGTTAGAGACAAACTCCAAGAGCTAAAATGGCTTATTTTATTTCCCTACTTAATTTTATTTTTAATTTCTTCAAAAGTAATCTCAAAAAATTCAGGCACATTCTCTAGACAAAAATAAACAACTTTTGCCTCTTAAACCTTTTCTATAAAGTGCTTCCTTCTGCAGTAAAAAAATTACAAAAAACTAATTTCCTTTTTTGTTATTTTTTTTCCGGGAGAAGGAAGCACTTTGGAAAAGGGTGACAAAGGGTGCTTATTTTTGCCCAAAAAATGTGCATGAATTTTTTCAGAATTCTTTGGCAATATTTAAGCGGCCCTTTTTTATTGCCTTTCCTTCGAAGAAGGCATGGTCACGTGACATGCCGTTGGGGGGGATCCATTTTTGTGGATGGGCTGCCATACTATCAGGAAAGCTTCTGTTCTAACACACACATTTAAAATTTAAAACCCGCGGAGCAAATAAATACACATTGACAATTATAGACTTATTAGTAAATATAAGAAAATCTCCCTATTACGTTGGTGCTGCTCTATACAATACACCTCGTGAAATTTAAAACTGTACCAAAATTTAAATTGTTTCGAAATGAGCTAAAAAAATTCTTAATAGAAGGCTGTTTCTTCAGCATAGATGAATTTTGTACCTCATGCTCTTGACGAATGTTCGCAATCAGAACATATTTTTGTTTTATTTTAGTGTACGAATGGTTATATATTTTTACTTTTTTATGTTTTATATTTGTGTAAAATGTATATTCTTATTATATGTTTATTTATTATATTCTTAATACTTGTTTGAACGAAACCATTTTGGTAATTTTTGGCAATATTGAAGGTTAATAAATTCTATTCTATTCTATCCGGTCTCTCAACAATTGTGGGAAAAGTTTTATGTGTATAAATAATTATTTTATTTTACACAAAGTTGTTTACTGTCCAAACATCAATTGTTTTTCACAGCACATCAGCTGCCTCGATGTTTTAAATAACATCGTGTTAGCTATCGATGATGAAGATGTGACATAATTTATTCTGCATAACTATATAAAGTTCTTCGACGCCTTAAATAATAAAGTAATTCTGTCAAAGTTAAAGTACTGTATAGGGTTTGTTGGTTCGTCATTAATTAAAACTATTATTAGTTACTTCCACTTCCCCGTAGTGGAGTGGAAGTAGGGTACTAGTAAACATTTTTTTTTCAAGTATTGTAATCATTCAATTTACCTCAAATGCATCATTCAGTGAATGCATTCTCATTCTTTCTCTCTCGTTGCTTTCCAGTCTTCTTAAGTTTCTCTCTCTTGCACTAATACATGTTTTTCTCCGCCTTATTGTGGTCCCGCTCGACGCACTACCACTCGACGCACTACCTGAAACGAAAAAAAAATCTACAGAAATTTACTTTGTTTTTATCATTCTTCTATTGTAATTAAAGCTTTACTGTAGTCTCGATACTCCCCCCTCTCGCTCTCGTCTCTCGATGCACTATCTCTTTCTCGTATCATTTTCAAATGTTTACAAATGCATTAACGATCGAGAGTGTGATATAGTATTTAAAGCTATTTATCTAAGCCTGAATCTTTGACCTAATTTAAAGAAGAAAATTATAAAAATTTTCCGACACATGTCAACATAAAGAATTAATAATATTCGCTGGCAAAGGCATTAAACTTTACAATTCGGAGACCATGATTTAATACGTTGACTTCCGCGGCTCCATCCAGTTCACTGGACGGTGGAGTCTTTCCATAAGACCCGCATCCAGTCAACTGGATGCTAAAAACTGTGTGACTAAATGGTTAACAAATCTCTTGTGGTGCCCGAGTCTTGTAAGGTTTTAGTAATTCGGTCTGTATGCCAAGACTGTCATCAAAATGTACCGTTGTTTGGATGTAACAACATCCGATAGGCAAGGCTTATAAATGGTCGTAATACATATTCATATACAATTTCTCCCTCAATTGCAGATATAGTTTAGTGAACAACGTCGCATTTTTCAGACGATTGGACTTGCTTACTTGCTTTTACGTAAATCACGGTAATTTTTATGGAGAGTAACGTTGAACCCATTGCTATGAAAGGATGTCGTCCATGCAGCACAGACAAAAAGGCGCTAATCTTGCGGTCATTGCCCATATGTTCAGGTGGAAGAACTGAAGAACTATTTTTTATTTTTTATCATGTTAAACTTTTTTTGTTTTATATGCCTCAATAATTCCATCTTCGCGTAATATTTATGTGAGTTTCAAAAATAAAAGTTTGGTTGATAAAAACATTTTTTTTAATTCTTTTAGTTTTAATCCTCAATTACCTTCTTGGGAATCTATGTCCAGTAAACTGGACGTATTTTTCTTCAAATTTGCGTTTCCAAAACATATCTCTTTTGGCTGCATCGGCTTTATGGGTGAATTGCCGTTAAATACGTCAAATACGACCGGTCTGGTTAACAGTAAACGATAGAAATTTTCATTAATAGAAAACAATTAAAACTAGCATACTAAAAGATTTATTCATATATTAAAGATAAAGAAAATACTGTTTTGCTGACATATTATGGATATGTTTTGGAGAAAATCGCTAGCATCCTGTCAGGTCATTTTTAAAAGATAATTTTACATCACATCCAAAATTCTCAAACTTGTTTAATGCCAAAGATAACACTAATGATCAGAAAAAATTAGGTGTATATGCAAAAATGTGCGGATTACTATACCTTTTATATAGGTCAAACTGGCGGAAGGCGGAACATTTAAAATTGGAATTGAAGACTTACGTTTTTTAGGCTTAAAAAATAGAATCAACGTTTTCAAATCAATTTTTTGTAGTTCTTAATCCTCTCTTGTCGATGAATTTCCTTAATCATTTATGTTAATATTATTTGGTAAATTTTCAGAATTTTCTTTTCTAAACTATATCATAAAACTACCGTAAAAGTCACAAACTGAATGTGGGGGCGCATAAAAAGTGAACGTTCGCACAAAAATAATTGGAAATAATTACGTTTAATAATTCCAGTTCGCTGTCTTGTAGTAAACTAATCGACACATTTTATCAACAAGTGTTATTTTTAATCTTTAAATGTAGAAGGTGCTGGGGGATTTGTAAACGAATTTTCATGTAAGGGAGTTTTCCAACTGTTACAACGTGTTACAAAGGTGAGGGGAGGTATTGTTGACTACATATATTTAATGCACATAAAGAACCTCAAAGCGTTGTCGCTTACATATAGGAGAGCGGGGCATGCTATATTTTTGTAATAAGAAATAATAAAATAAGAAATGAACTGAAACACACCTGTTTGAGTTATAATTTTAAATAATTTTCATACAGTTACCCGACTCCCTCTTACCGAAAATGTTTTAGGACGTAACGGTTTACGGCATGTATGTAAACCCTACCCACGACAGAGGCAAACTTAATACTGTCAGTGTATCATGGAATATCGAATTCGTCAAAGCTCCACAAATATATAGTATATGATTCCTATCTTAACACAAGCAAAATAGAGTAATATTTTTTAGTTAATCACTGTACCAAATAACTATTTATTTACCAAAGACTATACTTCTAAATTTCTAGCATTATTGTGCACAAAAATATTAAGTACGGCTCTGTGGAATATCATTCATGCTAACGCGACATAGGTTCATGATAGGTTTTTATAGCTTTTTCTATGTGCATTAAATATGTGTAGTCAACTATAGTTAAACTAGCTCATGTTTGCGAAACTGTCAGCTTACTTCATGATATATTAAAGTAAAGAAGATGTACCTCCGTGTTTCCGTCGTTTTCTCCCCGTAGCTTCGTCGCTACTAGATTCTGTGAGATCGTCTCTTCCATCGTTGCTGTGTTTTCTAAGTTCCATTTCCTCTACTTCAACATCTTCTTCTTCTTCATGCCAGGGTGCCGTCATTTCAAGAGACCGCATTATTCCCTACGCACACTGTAAAAGAAAAGAAACTGTTTTAACTAGGTATATTTTTATTTAGATTTTTGACAAATGAATAATATACATAAGCGGTTTCTTCAGACAATGCAACATCCATCTGTGCATTTTGGGTAGGCAGCGACTTTTTTTGTTTTCGTAGGGTGGTTAATCTAAAAGTTTCCGGGATGAAACTCCCCCTATTTGGTTAAAAAGTTATAAGCTTCAAAATATGCAAAAATTAAGAAATGAAATACTTTTGAGTGGATATGACTTTTTTATTTTTAATTCTGCAAAAAGAAATGCTTTTTAACCATGAAGAATTTTCGAATTTTCTTGTAGAATTAAAAACATAGTTTTATGAATAATTGTTTTATTTTTAAAATTGAAAATAAAGTTTTTCATCCCTTAATTTTGCGTCTAATTGCTAAAGCTACGCAGAAAAGTTACTAGAAAAAGTTGTAGAGAATATAGTTATCTACTTTTTTTTTATTCGCTTATTTAACATCGGCCTATTTCCGCTAATAAGGCTAATCACTGACGCCAGGATACGAGGTACCTCCAAGATGAAAATTTTGCTACACCACTTCTCTATCGAAGAGCAGGTATTTTTCAAGTGTTTAACATTTAACTGCCAAGGGACCGATTGCTTTACATTCCATGCGAAGGATGGCATATCCACTATGCAATACCCGCCTAAAGTTGCATATCTTCTACGTACGCGCTTATCTACATTAGATCATTCCCCATCTAAGTACTAACCGCGCTCTGAGTTGCTTAATATTTCGTATCGAAGTACGAATATAGCCCAGACTCATCTACACTCGCTATTAGTCCCTTCAAATTAGGAAAATTGTGGGAAATTTTTCCCACAACTAAGCCACCCATATAGAAAGTTGTCTTGGGGTTGTGTTAACATATTTTTCACCAAGCGCATGAAAAAAAAAAGGATTGTTTTTTAGATATAGATACATATGTATGTTTTTTTTGCCATTTTGGCGGTTTTTTGCGTTTTGCTGTATCTACATCTAAAAAACAACCCTTTTTTTTCATGCGCTTGGTGAAAAATATGTTAACACAACTTCAAGACAACTTTCTATATGGGTGGCTTAGCTGTAGGAAAAATTTCCCAAAATCAGTTATTTATCTTCTAATTTGAAGGGACTATATGTTATTTTGTACAAAATTGCCCTTTACACTTTTTTTGTGAGACTTACAGTTTATTATTCACAATATGGCGGCCAAATATGGGGAGTTTCATACCGCAAACTAAATTTTTAAGACTCACTACAGAAACTAAAAAAAAAAAAATCGCTGCATACTCGAGAAGCACAGATGACCATTTTTTACGCAGGATTGACTGAAGTAATAACCTGATGTTTAGGCACGTTGGCGCCAAAGTTATTGCCAAAAGTGCTGATGGGAGTAATAACGTCATAAAATGGTTTATCAATCTTTTATTAGAATCTTCGTCAAATACAAACAACAAAATATATTAATTTCATTAAGTACTGATACGTTTTATTAAACTTTATTAATATATAAAACTAATTAAACATAATAAAACCTCCTAGAAGATAACGGAGCCAAACAGTGACACTTATCTAATGTAATATTTATTAGCGACTCCTGTGATTTCAGCTATACTACTGCTAATGTTTGGGGATATTAGTTGTAAGCTTTTTAGTGAACTGCTTATAATAATAACGGACTTTGCAGTGTTAGTCAAAATTATAGAAACAAGTCGTCTTGTACCATTCTAATGGTATTTTTTTTCAACTTTGGTTTTGAATGTACTAGACACTATATCAATAATTGTGTCCTTTATTTTTCTTCACTTTTCCTTAGTTGTTTGTTATGTAGCTTTTACGACGTAAGAAAAGTCATTTTAAGCTTTTCTAAGCTTTAACAACAGACTCCTTATCAGACAATTCTAACATCCCGATGTACCAAAGGAGGTGGGTAGATAAAGGCTCATTTTTGGCCCCCGGCAGTACTAAAGAAATGTTGTTTTTTTTTCTAAAATGTTTTGAGTGTTTTGATAAAACTTAGGGTCTAAATTTACTGGTTACATGATTGTGTTTTTGTCTGAAGATGATTTTAATACGTTATACAAGATCGGAAACATAGGTTATTTAGCAAATTTTATATATTTAGATATTTCTTTAATCAATTTGTTTTTACTTCCCTCGCATACCGAAGGGAAGTATTGTATTCGAGAAAAAATCACCCTCCGAGATTTTTTCGGATTCTGACGTTTCAGAACACGTAGATTCCGAAAATATAGGGTTTTCAATTCCGTCAGTCTGTCTGTCTGTCTGTCTGTCTGTCTGTCTGTCTGTCTGTCTGTCTGTCTGTCTGTCTGTCTGTTGGTGTATTTACTAAAAAACTACTTGACAGAGAGCAGTCAAATTTGGTAGGTAGTTAACCCTACTGTCAGCGAAGAACTGGTAGAATTTTCCCTGAAAAATATACAGGGTGGACCGTCTAAACGGAATAAATAGTGAAAAAATTTTTTTTTGCTCAAATTTAAAATTTCCACGTTTCATGACGCGCTAAACCTATTTCAGGAAAAAAAATTTTTTGAAAATTTTTTTCAAACATTTTTGAAAAAATTTTTACCAAGTCGAAAAAAATTTTTTTTTTGCTCAAATTTAAAATTTCCACGTTTCATGACGCGCTAAACCTGTTTCAGGAAAAAAAATTTTTTGAAAATTTTTTTCAAACATTTTTGAAAAAATTTTTACCAAGATGAAAAAAATTTGTTTTTGCTCAAATTTAAAATTTCTACGTTTCATGACACGCTTAACCTATTTCAGGAAAAAAAATTTTTTTCACCAATATTTTTGAAAAAAATTTTACTACTAAAATGATTTTTTTTTTCTTTCTTCAAATTTAAAATTTTCACGTTTCATGGCATTCTAAGCCTGATTAAAAAAAAAAGTTTTTTGAAATTTTATCACTAAGATAGAATTTTTCTTTCTTTGTTCAGATTTTAACTATCCACGTTTCCATGACATTCTAAAACTATTCAAACAAATTTAAAAATGTTTTTGAAGAATTTTTTAAAAAATTTGAAAACATTTTTAATCCATTTATGTATCACTACTATAGAACAGACGAAAAAATTTTTTTTGCTCAAAGGACCCCGCTCGTTTCTTAGGTAAAATGGGTTTCGGTGAATTTTTCCCAAACCTGGCGGAAAGTGTTCCTTTTTGCATGCCGAGTAAAAGTTTCAATGGCCATGAAGCTCAAAAACCCCTTCTTTTGGCGCTGCAGACGCCCAAACATGTATTTTTAACGTATGGGGAATGTGACCTTACAGTAAGGATAGATGCGGCAAGTACTCTAATTAACACACTGTAATTCATGTTGGTAGGGGGGAAGGGTGAGAGCACTATCTAATACCTGCGTAATTACCACCATTGGTTACGTGATAACCTCCGACTGACCACGTGACAGTTTACATATGAAGAAAATGGGTTTCGGTGAATTTTTCCCAAACCTGGCGGGAAGTGTTCCTTTTTGCATGCCGAGTAAAAGTTTCAATGGCCACGAAGCTCAAAAACCCCTTGTTTGGCGCTGCAGACGCCCAAACATGTATTTTTAACGTATGGGGAATGTGATCAAGAAATGCTGGATGGGAACGATTAGATGAAAATACATTTCCTAATTTCCCTCAACTTGATTTAGAATATCTATAGAACCTTACTGCTGGCGTTTATCAACTTGGTTTAGCTCCAGCATATGTTCAAGATAAGATTGCCAGGGATGATGAAGATAGCTTTCATTTTGATCAAAGGATAACAGAACCAGGAATAATTCGACTTAGACTCTATTCGCGTTTCTCACGAAGTACTAAACATCAATTATGGATTTCGTATTGTGTAGATGATAAGAATCTTCATGATGAAGAGTCAATTTTGAGCTACTATTGTACTTGTAAAGCTGGAGCTAGGACATTGGGGTGTTGTACTCATGTAGCAACGGTATTATGGTATCTGGGTTATGTCCGTCATCAACAAAATGTGACTTACCCACCAACTGTGCTTCTTGAATATATAGAGGACGCAAGAATGAATCGATGAAATGAATGAATAAATGACATAATTGAGTGATGTGAGTGGCAAGGGGACTCAAATTAATCAAGCAGTACAGAACATTAAATGAATGAATGAATTAATTAATTAAATAAGTACGTCATGTGAGAGGCAAGGGGACTCACATTAATCAAGCACCCCGAAGGATTGAGAGCTCACCACGTCCACGTCGTTCAATCTGGGTAATGCTAAGAGTGAGAAAAAGAAGTACACCCTATAAAAGATGAATCAATTCCCGCCATACGTACAATTATGCACGCAGTTCTAGAAGCGAGACTCATTATTCTGACCGGCTTTTTACTGAGGCGTCCAGTAGGAGGGTTTCACGTAAACAGCAGGTAGTTTTCTCATGGCCAACAAATAGTTATCAGTCTCCCCCTTTTGATCCCTCACAGATAATTCTTAGATTCAAAAATCGTAATTATGACTATCATTTTTCACGATAGGTAACGCTCACAGATCTGAATCCCCCTTCCGTCACAAACACTCGCCCAGGTAAACAGTTTAAAGTGGTCAAAATTCATTTATGTGCGCACATGCACAGACGCATACACATGCACACACACACTCACTCATACAGACAGAATTTGGGGTTAAAACTTATACTACTGACTCACGTTCTTCATATGTAAACTGTCACGTGGTCAGTCGGAGGTGATCACGTGACCAATGGTGGTAATTACGCAGGTATTAGATAGTGCTCTCACCCTTCCCCCCTACCAACATGAATTACAGTGTGTTAATTAGAGTACTTGCCGCATCTATCCTTACTGTAAGGTCACATTCCCCATACGTTAAAAATACATGTTTGGGCGTCTGCAGCGCCAAAAGAAGGGGTTTTTGAGCTTCGTGGCCATTGAAACTTTTACTCGGCATGCAAAAAGGAACACTTTCCGCCAGGTTTGGGAAAAATTCACCGAAACCCATTTTCTTCATATGTAAACTGTCACGTGGTCAGTCGGAGGTTATCACGTGACTAATGGTGGTAATTACGCAGGTATTAGATAGTGCTCTCACCCTTCCCCCCTACCAACGAATTACAGTGTGTTAATTAGAGTACTTGCCGCATCTATCCTTACTGTAAGGTCACATTCCCCATACGTTAAAAATACATGTTTGGGCGTCTGCAGCGCCAAAAGAAGGGGTTTTTGAGCTTCATGGCCATTGAAACTTTTACTCGGCATGCAAAAAGGAACACTTTCCGCCAGGTTTGAGAAAAATTCACCGAAACCCATTTTACCTAAGAAACGAGCGGGGTCCTTTAAAATTTCCATGTTTCATGATATTCCAAACCAATTTCGGAAAAAAAAATTTGCAACATTTTGTTACCAGTTTGGAAAAAAATTTAACACCAGAATGCTCAAATTTAAATGACATTCTAAACCTAGGTATTTCAGAAAAAAAATTTTGAAATTTTTTTTCACCAACATTTTTGAAAAAGTTTTTACCACTAAAATAGATCGAATTTTTTTTTATTTGCTCAAATTTAAAATGTTCACGTTTCATAGCATTCTAAACCTATTTTAAAAATACATCATTTTTAATTTTTAAACTTTTTTTTGCACTACTATAGAACAGAAGGAAACTTTCCTTTGTGCTCTAATTTAAAATTTCTACCTTTGACATTTTAAACCTATTTCAGAAGCAAAAAATTTGAAAATTATTTTACCATCTTTTGAAAAATTTTAAAAAAATCGGTAAAGGTATTTACACAGAACTTCCCTCGTTCATGGCAGTCTCTCTAAAAAAATAATAATTACGAAATGACATTGAGAATAATAATCGGAGTAGAGTTATTGCTATTATTACAAAGAAAACTTGATAAGTTTTGGTCAAAAAAATATACAGATTGCTCATCCAACAGCAAAAGTTCAATACTAAATAGCAGGTGCCACATATGGCAGGCTTGCGCAAATACCTTTACAAATGTCCACCATGACTGAATTATTTCTTGGGATGACCACCCTGTACATTTTTCAATAAAAGTATAATAGGTGCATATGCCAGATGTTATTGCCATCTGTCACATTTTCAATCCAACATTCACGTAATGGAGTGGAAGTATAGTGGTACTTAAAAAATTTCATTTTTTTAAAATTTTTCAAAAGATGGTAAAATAATTTTCAAATTTTTTTCTTCTGAAATAGGTTTAAAATGTCAAAGGTAGAAATTTTAAATTAGAGCATAAAGGAAAGTTTCCTTCTGTTCTATAGTAGTGCCAAAAAAAGTTTAAAAATTAAAAATGATGTATTTTTAAAATAGGTTTAGAATGCTATGAAACGTGAAAATTTTAAATTTGAGCAAATAAAAAAAAATTCGATCTATTTTAGTGGTAAAAACTTTTTGAAAAATGTTGGTGAAAAAAATTTTCAAAATTTTTTTTCTGAAATACCTAGGTTTAGAATGTCATTTAAATTTGAGCATTCTGGTGTTAAATTTTTTTCCAAACTGGTAACAAAATGTTGCAAATTTTTTTTCCGAAATTGGTTTGGAATATCATGAAACGTGGAAATTTTAAATTTGAGCAAAAAAAATTTTTTCGTCTGTTCTATAGTAGTGATACATAAATGGATTAAAAATGTTTTCAAATTTTTTAAAAAATTCTTCAAAAACATTTTTAAATTTGTTTGAATAGTTTTAGAATGTCATGGAAACGTGGATAGTTAAAATCTGAACAAAGAAAGAAAAATTCTATCTTAGTGATAAAATTACAAAAAACTTTTTTTTTAATCAGGCTTACAATGCCATGAAACGTGAAAATTTTAAATTTGAAGAAAGAAAAAAAAATTCATTTTAGTAGTAAAAATTTTTTCAAAAATATTGGTGAAAAAAATTTTCTATTATTTTTTTTCCTGAAATAGGTTAAGCGTGTCATGAAACGTAGAAATTTTAAATTTGAGCAAAAACAAATTTTTTTCATCGTGGTAAAAATTTTTTCAAAAATGTTTGAAAAAAATTTTCAAAATTTTTTTTTTTCTGAAATAGGTTTAGCGCGTCATGAAACGTGGAAATTTTAAATTTGAGCAAAAAAAAAATTTTTTCAACTTGGTAAAAATTTTTTCAAAAATGTTTGAAAAAAATTTTCAAAATTTTTTTTTTCCTGAAACAGGTTTAGCGCGTCATGAAACGTGGAAATTTTAAATTTGAGCAAAAAAAAAATTTTTTTCACTATTTATTCCGTTTAGACGGTCCACCCTGTATATTTTTCAGTGAAAATTCTACCAGTTCTTCGCTGACAGTAGGGTTAACTACCTACCAAATTTGACTGCTTTCCGTCAAGTAGTTTTTTAGTAAATACACCAACAGACAGACAGACAGACAGACAGACAGACAGACAGACCGACAGACAGACAGACAGACAGACTGACGGAATTGAAAAACCTATATTTTCGGAATCTACGTGTTCTGAAACGTCAGAATCCGAAAAAATCTCGGAGGGTGATTTTTTCTCGAATACAATACTTCCCTTCGGTATGCGAGGGAAGTAAAAATGAAATTTTTTAACCACCACTATACTTCCACTCCATTACGTGAATGTTGGATTGAAAATGTGACAGATGGCAATAACATCTGGCATATGCACCTATTATACTTTTATTGAAAAATGTATTGAAAAATGTACTGTAATGTATATTCCGATTATTATTCTCAATGTCATTTCGTAATTATTAATTTTTTAGAGTAAGCGCCATGCACAAATAACGAGGGAAGTTCTGTGTAAAGACCTTTACCGATTTTTTTTTTCTATAAGAAACATTCATACTTTGGGCGGTCCACTATGTATATTTTTCAGGATAGTCTACTCATTTCTTTGCTGGCAGTAGCGTCAACTACTTACCAAACTTGGCTGTTCTCTGTTAGCTAATTTTTTTCAGGTATAACGCCAACAGGCAGTCATTAGACTGACAGACAGACTGACATAATTGAAAGGCTTTAATTTTGGTAATCGACATGGTCTGAAACATAAATATCCGAGGAAATCTCTGAGAGTGATTTTCGGTTTAAGCGGAAATTATGTTTTCGTTCGTGTGAGACTAAAAGCCCCGCTCACGATTGTCTAATTTACGTGATCCAAATGCCGTACCATCCAATTTGGCACCTTAAAAGTGCCCATGTTTTAAATAATAATCATCCGAAAGACACTTTGGTCAATTGATTTGAAAACAGGAGAATATCCAAGAATAGAATAAATACGCAAATAAAATCAATGTCTAAAACTTGTCCTAGAACGCTAACATAAAACTGAATGCTGGAACAAGTTGGAAACGTCAATAAACGTAACTTACCAAACAATTGACTTGCCAATTGTACCACAAATAAGTTTGAAAATACTTTTATTGTGACATTTATATCGGCTGCACGGAATATGTGTCACTAGAATAAACCTAAGGGAGCTTTTTTTGAATATATCTTTATATCCAATCTGCGACATAACAAGATATACCTACATTTTTTTATATATTTTATAAACAGGTCGAAGTGAAGTGGTAGCTGCATGAAATATACTACGAAAAAAGCTTTTGTAGAAGTTATCAGCCTCTTTCCATAAACGTAGGATAATACAAATGACAATGTGTATAACCAGCGCTACGACACCATTTATTTTAGCAACTTTAACACGTTTTTCATTTTGTATTTCTGAAAGGTAAACAAAACGTTTTATGTTTTTATTGCAACAGTATCTATTTACAAGGAACATGTACAAGTATACATTATTAATCATATATTTCATCAGAAAAACTGAAAGCTTTCATTTACCTAAATATTTTCCAAAACATTTTCACCAATAAAGTTATAAATACGATAAACTAACAAAATGACAGAAGGCCGTTAGTAAATGAATTAGAACGTCTTAATTTTATCGCTGTATACACGTCTTAGTGTATATTTTTTTAAATATGGCATTTACTAGTCAATATTTTGAGCTCAAATTATAAACGTCTAATAGTTAAGAATGTAAGATAAATACAAAGCGACTCTCCAGTATCGTATACGCCCGTATTCTCTTATACTTTGGGAACATCCACCGGACAGAGGCCGGTGTAGAAAGGTTGATAAACCATGTAAGGTCAAATGGCAGGAGATGAAGAGAACGACCTCAATACTCTCAGCCGATGTCATCAAAAATGACAAATATGTAAAGAGACTGATAATTATTTGAAATTTTTATACCTAAGATGCCATCGACATCTTAGGTATAAAAATTTCAAATAATTATCAGTCTCTTTACATATTTGTCATCTACATACCACCGAGTATACCTGTTGCCGATTTTGAATATTTCTTTAAGACATTAGGTACCCTGAAGTAGTTACAAAATAGCGATAATGCTATAGTCATTTTGGGCGATTTTAATATCCCCAAATATGCATCTTACCAAAAAGACTCAAAATCTAACGCCCAAATTAGAGCCTTGAATAATTTTCTAGACACTAATAATTTATCTCAATACAACTCAATATTTAATGGCAATGACAATATTCTTGATCTAGTATTACACAACAAAAACTGTGATGTATCTCAATCTCCTGATCCGTTAACTAATGAAGATTTTCATCACCCTACTCTGATCATATCAACTGAAATAAGTACTGTTAAGAACCTTAATAATAATTTTCCAACCAATCATGACGTTAGTTATAATTTCCGCAAATGTGATTTCTCCAAATTGTATGAAAACCTTCCCAACATAGACTGGTCCTCCCTCTATTCTTTTAAAGACGTCAATGATGCATGCACTCATTTTTACAACAAACTTGACTCTGTATTTGAATCTTGTGTACCTAAGAAATCGACTTCTCGTAGCGGCAGATATCCTCCGTGGTTTAATGGCAGTATCATAAAAAAAATTAGCCTTAAAGAACGTCTTAGGAGACAGTATGCGAGTACCAGTGATCCACTTATACACAATAACCTCAAAAACATCAGAAGGGAAATAAAATATGATACCAATTTAGCCTACAGAAATTTCGTGCAGAACTCTGAAGACAATATAAAAAATGATCCCAATAAATTTTGGGCTTTCATCAAAAGTAGAAAAGGGTCGGCCAGTGTATCTGAAGAGATGTTCTTCGAGGGATCTTCGCTAAACAATCCCTCTGATATACTAAATGCATTTGCCAATTATTTCGGTCAATCTTATAATGAGTCTTCATTAGATATCGTGGAACATCACATTGAGTCCGATATACCTAACAATAACCCTATTGTTAGCATAAACTCTTTCAGTGAAGATGAGGTTATTCGGGCTCTAAAACGAATTAAACCCAAAATGCATATCCTCTAACTCTAATTTTTAACTTAATCTTAAAAAACTGCCTATTTCCTGACCTATGGAAATATTCCAAATTATGTCCCATCTTCAAAAAGGGTAACAAACTAGGTATTGAAAACTTTAGACCAATCTCTGTAATTTGTAACTTCTGTAAAGTCTTAGAAATATTACTTCATGCTAGAATATATCATTCGATTAACACCAAAATCTCTATTAATCAACATGGATTTATGAAAGGGCGTTCAACAACAACAAATTTATTCTGTGTAACTCAATATATTTCTGAATCCTTGAACGTGGGCAGGTAGATGTCATATATACCGATTTCTCCAAAGCGTTTGATAGACTTGATCACCAGTTGTTACTTAATAAATTAGAAAAAATCGGCTTCTCATATTCTTTGCTCCTTTTGTTTAAATCTTATTTAATGAATAGGAGTCAGTACGTTGCATTAAATGGGTTCAAATCGATCGAATTTACTGCCACATCTGGAGTTCCCCAGGGATCTATTCTGGGGCCCTTGTTTTTTAACATATTTATTAATGACATAGTGAACGAAATTAATTTGCCTCACCTTTTATATGCCGACGATCTAAAAATTTTCACAGTAATTGATAAAATCGATGACTGTTTTCAACTTCAGACTTCTCTTGACAAAATAAACACCTGGTATATAGTAAATAAATTATTCATGAATCCTAGTAAATGTAACGTAATGTCCTTTTCTTTAAAAACATCACCTTTTATTTTTGATTACAGGTTAGATAATGTCATACTTCAAAGACATATAACATTTCGCGACCTCGGCGTAACTTTTGATAGTAAATTATTCTTCACTGATCATATCGATACCATTGTGTCCGAAGCCTCCAAAGCCCTTGGATTCATCGTTCGTACTAGTCGAGAGTTCACTAATACTGATACTCTGAAAATTCTTTATGAATCCTTCGTCAGATCGAAACTTGATTACGCATCGCTAATTTGGAGTTCCAATTATGATGTTCACAAGAATAACTTGGAGGCAGTTCAACGTAGATTTCTTAAATTACTGTGGTTCAAATCCAACGGTACCTATCCAGTGATTGGTTTTCCGCAAAGTAACTTGCTTGAAAGATATTCTATGACTACTCTTGAGGATAGGCGTACGTACTTTTCTCAAGTATTTTTGTTTACATTACTACACAATGATTTTGACGCACCCGAAATAATTAGTAAGCTTAATTTTCACGTTCCAGATTAACCTCTCGTAATCGCCAGGTTTTCTATTTACCTACGCCGCGTACCAACGTACTAAATAATTCACCTTTATATGTGTCTTTGTTTTTCTTAATTTGCTTTGAATCACATATGTGTATATATGTATATATAGTTTTTATATTTAAACATTTCCCATGTTATTTTTGTCTCTTTCTTCGTATCATTAGTTGTTCATAGTTCGTACATTTAAGTAATTTTTTTCCTCATTTTACTTTCTTTCTATGTTGTTGTATATTATGTAATTAATGCTTTGTATGCCTTTATTCCTGTTCTGTAATTGGGTATCTTACCTGCTGAACAGTGTATGCAATAAATAAATAAATAAAAAGGTGATGGGAAAAATTTCTGGCGAGGCCGTGCGCTTAATAGGCGGCCGCGATAGATGACGTGTGGTTGACCATGCTATACAGTAAAAAAAGATAAACGGAAGCTCTGTTGTGAATAAGATGAAAAATTTATTTAAGGATTGGTTATCTTTCATTATGTTTCTTGGAAATACTTAGCCTTTGAAACGTTTCCAAGAAACAGAATGATAAATAACCAATCCTTCATAAAAATGTAAGGTCAGTTGGGGTATCTGGGCCCAGGGGGTAACTGGGCCATGGTTTTTTTCCGTAGAACTTGTGGGGGTAGTTTCACTTCAAGCAGTTGGCAACACTGAAGGACAATGTCATCTCGCTAAACAATTAGTCTCATGTTTCTGAGTGTTGTTGCTTTCATGTAGCAATTTTTTAAATTTTGCAGTGCAAAATTTTCATAGCAACGTGATGTAATCTTGATTTTTATGAAATATCTACAGGTTTACTGTATATATTATCAACATCACAGTTAATTTACCATAAATTAGAAGCATGATATATCCCTAAAATGTTATTGCAAGCATGTATTCTGCATTAGGTCATAATCTTGAGTGGGTGGCCCAGTTACCTCCACAATTTTTCAAAAATGGGGTAAGTGGGCCAGTTAATTGGTGCATCTGGGCACGGCTGGGACCAAGTTACCCCAAGCACATTAAGCATGTTGTTTTTGTTTTTATTTATTAGGTAGATGTAGATCACTGCGCACAGTCACACAAAAAATAGCGATCTGAACCCGGGACCCGACATATTAATCCCTATGTATTTTGATGTGTTGAACACGAATCTGATGTCCGTTTAGCTCCATCACCCACTATTTTTTTGTAAATCGCGAAAATAGCCTAAGCAACCTCATTTCATTAGATTATTTTCGCGATTTACAAAAAGTTGGTGGGTAACGGAGCTAAATGGACATTGGATTCGTGTCCAGCACGTCGAAATACATAGAATTACTATGTCAGGTCCCTGGTGCAGATCACTTTTTTTTGTGGGCCTGTGTTATTTATGCTTATTTGAAATTGGATGTTTTTTACATTTAATTTTGCCCTTTTTACTTTAACAGAAGTTGTGTTATTCCTAAAGAATAAATTTCACACCTAATTGTTATGTAGTAGTTCTCTTACATCGTCGACAACTCGACTATGGTGTGGTTTAAATGACTTGTGGTACTTTTTGTACGAAGTTTACATGTTTACCAACTTACCCCAGTTCAAATAACACTCGTTTGTATGAAACCAAGACCCGCATGGTCCAGTTGCCCCAATTTCTAGGGGTAACTGGGACCATCAGACTTTTTATTATTTAAATATAGTTATAAAGAAAATTAAATTTGACTCGGGATTTGAATATTATATATTTAAAGACTGTATATTGTATTATATATAAAAAAAATATTTTAGATATTAACACAACTTATTAGTGGTTCTCAGGCAAGTTCAAAGTATAATCTTCTCGCTCAGGTTGTAAAATCATGGCCCAAATACCCCAAGTGACCTTAATCCATCAGAGTGAAAGAAATTTTTTTTAAAGACAAGGTATGTAAATTAATTCAGTTTAGGCCTTTGTTGTCATTTTTAATTGAATCTTCATGGCCGTAAGGGGGGTAGATACTAGTTCACTCTGCAAGGCCGTAAGGATACTATATTTTTATAGTAGTTTCCATAGATAATTCAGCTATATAAGAAACTTGCAAAAAAGTTTAAAGAAGACCGGCCGCAATTAGTTTTCAATTTATGTACAAAAATAGTCATAAAGAAGGTGTGGGGCTTTTTTTATTATCGTCAAAAAAATTGTTATAAATATTTCCGAACGAGTTAAGAACGTAGACGAATAGTCAACGTGGACTTCCAGGGGCGGAGTAACTGTTTGTCATAAAAGTTAAATTTATTACATTTTTCACACTATTGTCCGGCGGTATACTAATTAGAAGCGGTCGGTCTCCTTTAGGCTTTTTTACGAGCTTTTTTGTATCACTGAATTATCTGTGGAAACTACTATACAATGAGAATTGTCAAATAAGAAGAGATATAAATTCATTTTAGGATTTTAATTGCTAGCATAACCAGAATGCAGGTTATCGAAATACAAAGATTGAGAATTAACATTTTTACAAATAGTTTTTCTTTTTAGTTCTCTGCTGTTTGTCAAATCCTATAAAGAATATGTTTCATTACAATTAACCATAAGAAAACAAAAAATTATTCACTTTTAAACGCGCATAATGTTACTTTAAGTAATTCGTCAGGAGCAGACTGTTGCTAAGAAAGCAAATCCGAGGAACATCCGACAGTAAATACAGCTGACATCTATTTCTTGAGAGTCTACTACCAAATGCAGTTGTGAAGAGGTAAAAAACTACCACTAGAAGTTCATTAATGGCAACCAAGAGATAACTTGGTCACCTACTTAGCTGTAAAAAACAAATACCGACAGAAAATTAAAAACAACAGACAAATACATCTTAGAAATGTAAACACCAATGTGACATTTTTAAATTTGCACGAAATGAGATTTCTAAATGTGCGGCAGATAAATGGAATTGGATATAGCACATCTAAATATACCGGGCGCCCGCGAGATCTGAAATACCCCCACTGTTTTCCTTATTTTCAAGACATAAATTTGATATAACATTCAGGATGTTTGACAACAAATCGCATTTTCTAACATAATCGAACCACCCAATAATTCACTCCGGTTTCCCCGGAGGTACTACTAACTTTCTTATTTCAAATAGCATTCTATACATTCTTTGATCTTATCCGATAGGGGTTTAAATTATTTTCACAATAGTTTTCTTAATATCAAAGTTGAATCAGAATAATTCGGATTCAATTTTACAAAATATTAAAATATCGTGTTTGTAGTTAATTACTGATAAAAATACTAAATCCTCATAATGTTGCCTCAAACTTCAAGCTGGGAATTTTGGGCCGTTAATATTTTATAAAATACTTACTCAACACTTAGTCAATACTCAATTTTTAGAAAACGCTATAAATTAATTAAATTGCCAAAACAATTATTTCTTTTAGGTAAAAAAATGTGTAAAACCTCGTGATGATCACATGAGGTTTTTCTCATAGTTTTCTTATGAGTTTTTCTCATGAGTTTTTCTCATAGTTTTTCTCATAATCATAATTATAAATATACGTAATCTTCTCATAGTTTTTCTCATAATTACAAGTTTTGCATTTAACGTAGAAGCCTTTCAACGTTATATTATTTGCTCTAAGCAAGATTTGAGATTATGCACATTCATATTGCGAGACCTACTACGTTTTCCACTAGGCGAGCAATTTTCATATGAAGTCAACCTTGCTATACTATATTTTGAATTGGAATATATGAAAACATTCTGGGCGAAGAGATTTTCCTCATTTTGTCTTGGCGACAATCTTCTACGATTTCATAACCTCACAATGGGATTAAGACGGCCACATGTGAAACGTAAATTTTAAATCCATAATCATCGGAGAACAGGACCGTATCTAGGAATTCTCTCCTTCAGGATAACAAAATAAAAGATAAGTACTTTTAATTGTTACCAGTAAAATGGATTATTTTCACATGATTGTTGAGTTAACTAAGTAGATTAAAATATTAGATTCAAGTGAAATCTATTTTATTTTTGGCTATTTGCATTTTAAATCCGTTGTTATAATTAAACCCATTGTTGTATATTAATTAGTAGTTCCTTATATCTTGAATATGTTGTCGCAAATACTTCGCCGTAGTATTGTTTCGTAGTTGCTTTTGTCGTGAGTCCTCATGATTAATATCTTATTGTAGTACTATAATGCACGTTTGTTAGTGATATCGTAAGTCGTGGTTCAATTTTTGTTGTAACGAGACGGTTTAAGTTTATGAACTTTGAGATAAGGTTACGAGACATATCTTTTGTATTGAAACATTCTTTATAGGATTTTGCAAACAGCAGAAAAAATAACTATCTATAAAAGAAAAACTGAATCTTCATAATCGTAGGGGGTTATGTGGATACTAGTTTAATCTGCATGGCCGTAGGGGACTGTGTGGATGCTAGTGTTAGAATGAGAATTGTCAAATAAGAAATTAGACAAATTCATTTTAGGATTTTAATTTGCTAGCATAACCAGAATTCAGGTTATCGAAAGAATGCAAAGATTTCATTAATATTTCTACACAAAGTTTTTCTTTTATAGATAGTTATTTTTTCTGCTGTTTGCAAAATCCTATAAAGAATGTTTCAATACAATTATAAGCAAACAAATAATAATTCATTTTTAAATATCTTTTGTAATATAGTTATTTTGTCTCTCGTAAAGAATCTCAAGTTCCTAGTTTTGTTGTAATATATGAATTTTAGTATTGAGGTGAAAGTTACGAGACGTATCTTTTGTAATATATTTTTGGTTCTCGTACACGCCTCAGATTTGCCTTGCCGTTGTGCACATTGTAATATAGAGTATCTTGTAATATAGTATATTTTTTTGTAATATAGTTTCTTTTGTATATATTTCTGTCTGGTACTTTGCTATACAGTATCGTTGATGCTGTGATAGTACATTTTTTTTGTAATATAATATTTTTGTAATATAGTACTATTGTATATATGTAACTTCTGTCTTTTGTTTATCTTTATCTTTAATTTTCTTTGATTACCCTAAGTAATCAATGGCGCCCAAGCCTTAAACTCCACGCCCTTTTGCTCTCCGTATCTTTACTGTGCTAGCCAGGTTACACCAGTGACGCTAACCACGTCGCTCGTAGGGTGGCCCACACTAGAATACTTGGGCAATATTTTAACATCGAATAAAACCTTCTATAAATAGCCACATTATCAACAATTATTTCGATACACTGCTCGTATTTACCAATAGATGGCGCTACTACGGCATCAGTGATTTATTTGCATATTTAATATAAAAATTGAATTGAGATTGATAGTAGGGGTGCCGACGATGCTAAATGGGGATTTACTCGAGCGCCGTAGGGAACTATTTGATTTTGAAGATTAGATGGTAGAAAGAAAAAAAGGTTATATGATGTATACCCTTTCCCCGGTGGGGGAAGCGTCTACAGGCTTTCAAAAATGTAAAAAAAAACAATCACATGGAAATACTCGAGCGCGTCAGATATTGATAGTGTATATGCCCCACGTGTCTCCGATGACGGAGGTATGTTAATCTGCCGGTTTGCATGGTGGGAGCGGCCGCACGGAAGTGTTAAAAATGGGAAAAATAAAAATTTACTCGAGCGCGTCAGATATTCAGAGGGGATGTTAAGTGAACCCGAACGAAGCTCCCATTCAAAAGACTGACGATTCGGATGTGACGCAAGCTTGTGGCGGCTTTTTGAAAATGCAAGGGAAAATAGCCATTTTGAAATACTCGAGCGCGTCAAATTTTCATACAGATGGTTTAGCTTGATGTCCGGGTCGTGCTGATCAATAATCTGACGATTATTTGGAGGGATTTTCTTAATCTGACGGTTTGAAAAAAAATATTTTTATGATTTTTTTTGAAACCACTGAATGTGATAAACAAAATGCACGGAAAATAGCATGCAAATAAAAAAAAATTACAAATTTTGTTGAAATTTGTAAAGGAAGTTTTTTATTTTATTTTCTGCACACGTAAATCTATTTCTTTTAATTATAATACATATAAACACATATATTACATGTATATATACTTTCGGTAATCTCTTTCTCTGATAAAATTACCAATGATAAATAAATAACAGGTAAAAAAATTTTGACCTAGGTTAATAAAAAACGATATTTTTAAACTTTTTGATAGTTTTATTGGTGGGTGATAACTTTACAGAATTCACAAAAAATTAATGAAACAAAATAAACATGTTAAAAATATTTTGTTTTGATCTACATCTTCATCCGTGGAATTATCATCATACAGCAAGTCTGGTTCGATTTGATCATCAATTTCATCCACAGCCTGCATATCTATAACAAGAAATCGTTTATAATACTTGACAATATATTTTTTATTTAATGAAAAGCGTATTATTAAAGTATTGAAAAGCAAATGTACCTGAATCTGGAGTATCCCCTAGAATATCTGGTGTTATGACTACATCTTCATATACTTCTGGTAATTGATCACCAATGGCGTGATGTCTGGCGTGTGGGAACGGTGCGAGAGAGTGAGAGACAGAGAAAGAGTGAAAGGGAGAGAGATGCGCGGAGTGGGGAATACGTGCTTCACTGCGGTGCACGCGCTAAACTTTATTGACGATTTTTGTTACTTCGGCTTGTGGAAATCGGCAGATTATATTTTTCCCATTATCCTTGAATTATTTCCTTCAAAACAAAAAAAATTCGACCGCGCTCGAGAATGTCAAGGTGACGTTTTTTTTTTGCAAGTTTGTGACCCTCCCACTCCCTTGCGTAACGCTGAAATCGTCAGATTATTGAAACGCACACTTTTCAGCATGTAATTAACCCATCACACCTTAATCTGACGCGCTCGAGTATTTCCAACTATGGATTTTTTTTTACTATTCTGATCGGCTGCCCTACACGCGCGGCCCTATATACAGGGCTTAGATATGGTGGAGGTACCCAACAGGGTGCAAGGTATTCCCTATATGTTAATCTGCCGCGCTTGAGTAAATCCCAAAATCCCCTATTGGGCTCCCCTACTATGAGGAATCGAACTCGGGGATTGTGAGAAAACTCTGTAATTATTTAGTGTAATAGCTTAAATGCCTTTTGGGAGAAATATTCGCCATATATGCTTATAGCAGATATGAGCCTGAACCTGGTTTTAAGCAAGTGGTTTTGTAACGTCTTGCATTTGTTATTTTGTATTGATTTTTAAAATTGTTTACTTCATACCAAAAACTGCTCGATCAAATCCACGAACCCAAAAAATACCCTACATCATATAGCTTTTCCACCTGAGCGATGAAAATTATTTTAAAATTTTATCACTAATAAACTGATGTAAACAAAATTCTTAGAAAATTTACATTTTAATCCATAAATTTCTAGCTTCTTCTTTCAGGTTGAATTTGGAAGATCAGCGTTTATATCGGCTGTGCTGTACTAATTTGGACTTCAGCCTTTCATGTATAATATGTCATTATTGAATAAAGTGTATTATTATTATTAGTCAAATCTTTTGACTGCTGTTTGCGGTTTAGTTAAAACCAGTGTCGGTAAATAGTAGATAAAAAAATATTAGCTATTCTAGTGATACTGAGATAAAATCTTATCTACAAGTATACTCTGAACATAATATAATGCGTTTTCCAAATAACAATATCCTGAAAGCCATCGATGGTTATATATTTTTTAATTGCCGAAAACTTGCTTTTATCGCTTTACCTTATTAATGGCTGATTGAATTAAGAAAAAGATGCAATTTTATTGACAAAAATCACCTGAGGGCTAAAGGAACAAGTTATTTGTATATTTTATTGTATAGAAAAGTAGAAAGCAAGAGAAATAGTATTTCTTTTATGTTAATAAATGCATACCCTCTCTGGGTACGGAAACAAATATCTAGATTTTTGGGCATGCTGGGTAACCATATGAAAACTGCCCCCAAACGAAATCAATTTTTATATCTAGTATTCGACAGCCCTTAGCCTAAGGTTGTTATGTACAATTAATCCGATAGCCCCCAAATTGGAATCAGAATGGTGGCTAACGTGATGTTCGATTTCATTTTTTCCACTTATTGAGTTCATGAAAAATTCTGAAAAAATTCAAAGTGCTTCCAACGGACACGATCTACTTTTGATATTTTTTGGTGTGAAAAATTTTATAATGAAATAATGAAAGTAGAAGGAACATTTTCCAATGTAAGGAAGTAAGAAGAGATGATATGAGTATTTTATTATATCTTCGAAACTAAGCAATATATCGATTTAATTGAAATGCAGACCGGCACAGCGCAGCTCTTCTCTTGATCCAATGTGCATATAACTTAACTTCTTAGTGAGTTTCTGCATTCATATGGATGGAAATTGAAAATTATCTGTTGCTTCTTTTAGTTACATCCTCTTGCCAGACATTTTGTTATTCATGCAAGTTTCTAATTGGCCTCCCTCCTTTACTGTGTGGCAGGACTGATAGCCTCGCGCCATTTATCGCGGTTATCTGCTGGGCGCACGGCATCATGAAAGCTTTTTACCATCAGCTCTTTTCTGATATTATTTCAACGTTTTGATCGTCCCTTGGCCTCTCGCCATCTAGTTCTCCATGGACTATCACATTTCTATATTGCCCTCTTTGTGGATTATGTGGCCAAAAATAAGAGTAATCTGGAGGATACGATGTTGGAGAGTCGCTATAGCGATGTATTTCTTCGAAATGGAGCTGTTGGTGAGATGGGTTGTCCAGTGAAGTCGTACGAGACATCTCTAGACTCACATTTCGAAAGCACCAATACGCTGTCTGCCTGCCTCTCTAATGGTACATGTCTCAGAAGCGCAAAATAAGATGGAGCAAACTAGAGCGTTAACAAGTCTGAGCTTGTGCGATTCATGTTTATTTAACATTGGACAATCAGACTTATTTTTTCAGGTTGTAGCATTTCAAAGTGCTACATTACAAATTTCTGTTTATTTGCATTAATTTTACTGGAATTAATTCACTTCTCTGGTGTAGGTATGGATGCAACTCACCGTTAGTGCGATGTGTTGCCTATTTATGGAATAATTATTAATAATAATTTGGTAAAGCCTAACATATTTTTGTTAGAATCTTAAGTATTACATATCCATGATATTCAGTCTATTGATTGTTAAGTTCTCTCGTGGCGCATTCCCATTGGTCAAGCGAGTAGCGAAAATTATGCTCATATTGGTAACACTGGGTGAACTTTTAGGGTTGTTTAGTAGATACTCAGGCTTGAATGAATTTATCTCAATAATTTGGATCATATAACTTTTAACTACCAATAAAATAGATAAGGAGTCATTTAAAATTAATTATTACTCGGCTTAATCTATTGCAATATATATTCTTAGGCCTTTTATGGTCAACGAGTTAGCTGTAAAATTTATATTTTCAAGGAGGTGTGCACGATTACTTTTTAGTGATGGCGATAACGCGGTTGGTAGTTCCTATATTGTATAAGTATAAACTGGATAGCCCATTTTCATAGGAAGCTAAATATTTATTTATTTTGTTTCGTTCAGCATTTCAATAATCTTATGCACAAGCCGATTTGTGGTTTAAGCACTAGGTAAAATGCATGCTATGCATTTATCCTGATAAAGACGATTTATTTTATTATTATTATTATTTAGGATTAAACGTCTCTTTAATGAGTTCAGGTTTTTGTAAACTTATGTTGTCAGTGTTATAAGTATTTGTATCTATTATTGTTTCTGCCAAATGACTATCACATTATACTTGCTGACGTTGACAGGTAAATCTTTGCACAAAGTATTAACAGCATTTAAGTTACGCAGTCACCAACTACATTTTTATTTAGTACCAAAACCCTTAAAAATGCCTTTAATAACCCCAATAAAGATAGTGGGCCGAGTATAGGCCCCCGCGGCACACCGGATTTTTATGAAACGCTGATAGACTTGTGTCCTTGGCATTAAACAAATTGGTATAAACCTCACAGATATGAATTAAAATGCAGTAACGAACAACAATAGCTGAAGTTGTCAGGCTTATTTTTCAAGGTACCGTTATCAAAACTCCCAAAGGCCTTGCAAAAGTTCGTGTAAATTGTTTTCACTTTACCACGACTATTAAAAATTTCAGAAAGAAACTGTGTTTGGCACACTAGGTTTGCAACAGTGGATCTAATTCTCATGAAATCACGTTGATCGATTGATATTGTATCAGAAACATACAGACTGTCTATTTTACGAGGGCCACACCAAATATCTCGCTTAATATCTATTGTAGAAGAATAAAGTTTTAGAAACAGTTATCCCATTTTTTGTGAGCTATATTTCAGTAAAAAGAAATTTCAAATCCTTAGCCTACTTTATGAGATATATTACAAAAACCTGAAAAATAGGAAAACCACAAACGGTTATAGCTTCCTTATTTGAGGAGATACGAAAAAAGTTAAAGGAATGAAAGTTGACGGCAAAAACAATAAGAATAATAACGTCTAACAAAAAAATCGAAAAATGCAGTTGGCTTTGACATACGCTATTGTGCCAAAATGAAAAATACATATCTCAAAGTAGGCCATGACGCCATTAATTCCGTTATTTTTTTCTCATTCCAACGATATAAAACATGTCACAGAAATTTTAACCGATAGTGTCAATATTTAATATTTTACGAATACCACAATTCATATAATTGAATCGTAACAATCAGCTGTGCCATAATTAGTGAAAAACAATGTATACAGTTATTAATAAATTTGGCAGATTGTCACTGTTGTATGTTGTATGTTGCGTTGTCGAGTTCTAAGACAAATTTTATATCAGTAATTATGGTGTACACCAATAATAACAAATTCGATATGATTAGCATTTATTGTCAGTGCAATTTTGACGCTGAGATGGCAGTCACGGTTTACGGAGATAGATTTCCAGATGCTCCGCAGCCAAATCGAACTATGTTTAGGAAGTTAGTTCAAAATCTAAAAACGCACGGTTCATTTTCAAAAAAAGTAGTAAGGCGAGCGCATGTTGCGGATAATGTAAGAAAAGTGAATAGAGTAATGAATTATGTTAACCAAAATGAGGAAACCTCTTTGAGACAAATTCAGAGAAACTGTCGCATAAAAAAATACAGTGCAAGAAAAATATTGAAAAAAAACGGATTTCGATGCTACAAAATGAGGAAAGTTCAACACTTAAATAAGGGACATAAGCCAAGGAGAGTAAGATTTTGTAGATGGTTATTAAATAAGAAAAGGAATGACGCGCTGATATGTAGCAAAATTCTTTGGTCGGACGAATCAAATTTTTCTAATAATGGATTTTTCAATAGAAATATGCATTATAAATGGACACGAGAAAATACACATTGGTGCAGAGAGACTGCTTTCCAAGAAAGATTTTCTACGGATGTTTGGTTGGGTCTTTTAGGGACTAAAGTAATTGGACCTTATTTTTATGATGACAAATTAACCGCTCGTAGATACCTTAATTTCCTGCAAAACGAATTTCAAGATTTTCTTTATGAATTAACAGTGGCAGAAAGATTAAATTATTCATATTTTCAACAAGATGGGGCTCCACCTCACACTGCTGTAATATGTACAAATTATTTAAATCAAGTTATGCCAGATAGCTGGATAGGCACCTATGGACCCATTCTATGGCCAGCTCGATCACCAGATATTACTCCCTTGGATTTTTTCGTCTGGGGTTACATTAAAGACAAGGTATTTCAAACTGCCCCTGAAAATATTGAGGACATCAAAACCAGAATTCGAAACGCATGTGAGGCAATTACTCCTGAAATGCTCCAAAATGTAATGCGTGACGTGTCTCGTAGAGCACGTTTATGTGTCAGAATGCGTGGTGCACAATTTGAGCATTTGTAGTTAGAAAAATAAATACACACAATTTCTTTTCAATATAGTAGTAGGTAGTACTGTTATACATAGTTTTTCGTTTTTTTCTTTGGATGTTCGTTTTGTACTTGTATTTTTATTTATGAGCTATTTATTGGCTTGTATTAAATTGTAATAAATAATTACGGAATTATAATTATTATAAAGTGAATTTTTACTATTATGGCACAGCTGATTGTTACGATTCAATTATATGAATTGTGGTATTCGTAAAATATTAAATATTGACACTATCGGTTAAAATTTCTGTGACATGTTTTATATCGTTGGAATGAGAAAAAAATAACGGAATTAATGGCGTCATGGCCTACTTTGAGATATGTATTTTTCATTTTTGCACAATAGCGTATGTCAAAGCCAACTGCATTTTTCGATTTTTTTTGTTACATGTTATTATTCTTATTGTCTTTGCCGTCAACTTTCATTCCTTTAATTTTTTTCGTATCTCCTCAAATAAGGAAACTATAACCGTTTGTGGTTTTCCTATTTTTCAGGTTTTTGTAATATATCTCATAAAGTAGGCTATGGACTTCAAATTTCTTTTTACTGAAATATAGCTCACAAAAAATGGGATAACTGTTTCTAAAACTTTATTCTTCTACAATAGATATTAAGCGAGATATTTGGTGTGGCCCTCGTAAAATAGACAGTCTGTATATATCAGGATTGGCAAAAATTGTGTTTTTTTTTATTTTAATCAAAAAACAGTTTTTTTTTTATTTAAAATAATTCAATGTGTTTTAGACATAGATTTTTAATTGTTGAAAAAAAATGTTTTAAACAATAAAAAATATGTTTTTAAACTTAAATTTATACGGGCGCGTCGACCCAATACATTGTTTATTCTATAAGCCATGCCCATATTGCATCATAACAAGACGAGGACGATACTTGACAACGGCTCGGCCAATTCGGTGTAATAAATACGCCAAGTTGTCAATAATGCAATAATTTTTTTGGTGATTGGTTATTGACTACACAGGCACATAAAAAAAAGTCGAGTTGAAGAAGGCAGACCTAAGTATTCCCATGAATTCTGACCTACTGAACACGAATCCGATGTCCGTTTTGCCCGATTGGCTCTTACATTCTTCCTAACCTCAAAAAACACCGTAAGAATGCCTGAAAAAATGAAAACCTGAACAAATTCAGGGGTACATAGGATGGCAATAGAAATCGAATGGCGCAAACCAGACATCCCTGCGGTCCTTCGTTTTCTAGATAGAGCAGCTCAAAGTCACCGGAAGGAAAAAAATTGTTTTGTTCGCAATTCTTGAGGCTCTATATCGGAAACCAAAAAAGCTATAGAATTCTAGTTTGCGCCATTCGATTTCTCTCGCCATTCTACGTACCTCTGAAATTTTTCAGATTTTTAGCTACACTCTTTGAGGTTAGGAAAAATACAACAGCCAATCGGGCAAAACGGACATCGGATTCGTGTTTAGCAGGTCAAAATGCATGGGAATACATAAGTCTACCTTCCCGCACTAGACTTTTTTTTTGCTATTAATCGTTTTAAAATTAACACTTAAGAAAATAAATAATAACGGTATATCTTCTATATAATAGTAATATGTTTCGTTCGTTGTACTTATACTACCATATTATTATAACTAGTTGTATTGCATTACATAAAAGTTCATATTTTCTTACTTTATTATTTTTTTTACCTTATCAAATACAACGATGTTCCGAAAATTGTCCATCAAACACACTGAAAAAACGCATTGAAAAAAATCATGTTTAAAACAACGTGTTTAAAACAGGTTACTGTGTTTTAAACACTTTAAAAACATTTGTTTAAAACATTTTGTTTTAAAACTGCCAACCCTGATATATATAGAAGAGTGAAAGAAACTATTTCCAAAACATTCCTAAAGTTACAGATAAGTGTTATAGGTAATATGTAAATATCTGCTTGCAGGAAATGCATTCCAAAAATTGACAGATTTAAAAACATGGAATTCGAAATAACAATATCCGGCCAGTAAGAGGACAATGAAATTTAAAAAAAAATAATTAAAATTAATAATTCATGTGATAGACACATTTTTAGTCTTCTATACACGTAGGAATTTTTTGTGTTTTTTTGTTGTTTCCTTAGTTAGTAGTTATTCTTGATGCCAGATTGTGAAATGTCATGTTTGCATTAGAGTATGCAAAAGAACTTCGCAACCGAGTATCAAACAACATTTTTTCGAAAACTGTCTCCCACAGTTCAAATATTACTAAAAATATGAAGAGAAAATTTTGACATTTACAATGAATTTATATGACATATATGTCATTACAATTTGCTGCACATGTTTTAATTTCAAATACTCTTTGGCGTGTCAGTAACGATAGCAACGCAACAAACAAGCTTTAGTAAACAATCAACGATTGTATTAAGAAAACACGCGTTTTTTAAATCTTGAGTTGGTGGCAGTTTATTCAATTTTATCATTGCAATTTAATAAAAACATAAGGCATGTTATCAGAAAGTTATGAAAATCTACCATGTGAAGTGTCTGAAGCAGCGAAAAGTACCAATATCTGGACTTATTCCCAGCAAATCGATCAGGCAATATGAATATACTTTAAAAGACTTTAGGGAATGGTATGATTCTAAGAAATAAAAAAAAATGTGTCTGAATGTGTGATATTAGCATATTTCGAATATAAAATTAAGATCGTACAGACGACCACGTTATGGCCTATATATTCAATGCTAAACGTCAAACAAAATATAGATATAGAGAAATAATCCAAGTTGGTACCCTATTTGTAACATAAATGTGTAGGATATCATCCAAGAAAGTAAAAATTTTTAACAGAAGCGAAAACTGTGAAATTCTTACAAGGAGCACCAGATGAACGCTTCTTATTAATGAAGGTCAGTCATATTAATTCATTAATACAAATTTTTAAAGATTTGTGGATAAAGTAGTTATATTGTTTCAGGTTATTTTAATATTTGGCATATATGGGGCATGTAGAAGAAGCGAACTATTGAATTTAACAATGGATAATATTAAGGATAAGGATTCAATTATTATTGTAAAAATCGAAGAATAAAAAACTCACCCTTAAGGAACATTCATCATTTCAAATTAGACCCATATTAAATTATACGGCAAATATTATACCTTGCATACAGAGTTCACTACCAACCGCAGATTTTTTAATGGATATGTGAATGGAAAATGTGTAAAGTAGGTTATTGGTATTTAGTACAGGCAATGAAGGCAAAATTTTGTAAAAACCTGGCAAAAATTGATAAAAGAATCATCTCTGGGAGTGAGTTACAACTTTTGTTGAAAACTTTTTTCTCTATTTTCATTATCTTGGCCGCTAGAGCAAAAAACCCAAAATTAAAACGTTTTTCCAAATTTTTTTGAATTTTCCCGGAACTTGGAGTGCAATGAATGCATCATCTTATTCTCCAGGTTATTACCTACTTAAATCCCTTTTATTATTTTTTGTTACCATAAATGGCTAATTTGCCTGTACTAATTAATAAAATAAAAATACACCAAAAGAAATTGCAACATATTTAAAATTATCGGAAGTGGAGAGCTATACTGGTCATTCATTGCTTCCGAGGATCATCTGCTACACTGCTAGCTGATTCTGGAGATGATATCGCCAGTCTTAAAAGACATGGGACTAGTGGTCTTCGACAGTGATATATTGAGGAATCAACTGAGATGAAAATTGTAATTTCTAATACTACCTTATTTGCTGCCAAATCTGGTGCTTCTTTAATAATCACCTAGTGCCTTAATCAAGCAACTATTGCAGTGAGCGAGTTACCATCCTCTAATGCAGTCAGTTATCACAATTATACAATTACGACTTGTTGAATTGATTGAAAGTCTTTTACATCCTGGATGTAAAAGACTTTGTCCACGACTATTAAATAATGTACTCATTATGTACGTGTTTGATCAATGATAATGCTATCCATTATTCCCTACAGTGAATAATGATGTCATTATTCACTGATTGCAGTGAATAATGAGGACAGTCAGTTGTTTATAAGAAATGACATTTGTGCCTTTTTACTGAAAATTCAAAATGTCAAAGTTGCAGCAACCA
This sequence comes from Stenurella melanura, assembly GCA_963583905.1. Classification (NCBI taxonomy): domain Eukaryota; kingdom Metazoa; phylum Arthropoda; class Insecta; order Coleoptera; family Cerambycidae; genus Stenurella; species Stenurella melanura. The sequence goes on from OY757316.1 coordinate 21,141,213, forward strand.
AAAGACAAGTGTTGTCTCTTTAAGGTTTCTAGGAAGCACTCAAATGGTACATACCGAAAAGGTACTTTAATGAACACTCAAAAACTACATGAGTAATTTGTTTTCACAGCATCATCTATTAGCAACACGCGGCAATCCCCAACATTGTTTTTGAAACCATTTAGCTGTGCCTACAAACTGTATTAGTAAGCCGTGACAATGTGTCAAAGCGTAATTCTGTAATTGATTTGAAACGTCAAAATTTATGCCACTCCAACGCCAACGTTATTTACAATAATTTTGCACATTAGGTACTCAAAAAGAGTAATAAAATTAAATAAATGGATACTGACAGTGAAAACGAGATTTCTTTGACACCGCCAGAGATAAAGGAAACTGCAGAAATCGCCTCATTAAACTTGTTGCCCGAAATATCGAGAAAATGATATATTATGACATATGAATCTTTCTTAAATAGGAGAAATGAAATAAAGCTGAATTAAATAAATATTAAATATTTAATAGTCGTGGACAAAGCATAGTATTCTACTCGCATATAATGGCTATTATTCACTCTGGTGATTTACGACACTCGCCTGCGGCTCGTGTCTTAAACTTCACCATCGTGAATAATAGCCATCATTATATGCTCGTTGAATAATATACTATTATTCACAGTCATCCTTCTTAATGAACAAACAGCCAATAAACCGTTTAAAATTCTTATGTCAATGGACAAATGTCAAAGTGGACTCGCGTCGGTTTCTAATAAAAATGACCACTTTCCAACCAGCAGTATCACTTTCCAACCCGAAATATTACTTTCCAACCCGGAATGCCACATTTCAGATTCAACTGTCGAATGAAGTTGAAATATCATACTTTCCAACTTCTGACATGTAAGATAATTTGATTATTTCTGCATGATTGTGAATAAAAGACTTCTATCCACAATCACATTATAATTGGAGTTTTATCCACATCTATGAAGCGTATAAAGTACCACTTTATCCACTTGTGGAATAATGAAATTACTTTATTCCACTAGTGGAATAATGAAAAACACAATCTTAAAATTAATTACATTTTATTTAATTTTTATTAATATTAATATTGACATTTATATTAATAGACATTTCCATATTTGCTTTATCATATTTCACTTCGTTTCCATTCATAACAAACTTGTAGTTGTCATCAGTTTCAGAACGCATAGTGCTTGTCGAAGTTTTTGATAAATCTGTAGAAACAATGGATGTCTCCTCTTGTAAGGAACGACTAGTACTAGGAGTACCTTGGATTTTCCTTGCGATATCTAGCTTATTGGATATAGAATAATCGATATGACTTTCTGCCATAGCGGAACTTCTCCACCCACCACCTCGTTTAACTGTTGTGAGATCAGCACCTTTATTATCTAGTAAAGTTATTGAAGTACGGCCTCATGCAATGGCCGCTATGTGCTTCTGCGTTTGCCAGATTCATAAATGAAGCAACTCTTGAAGGAACTTTCGAAAAAGTATTGATTTGTGAAGTACATTTTGATTAGTGTATCGTAAAAAGAATCTGTCGTTGGATAACTTGTTCGGACGTAAGGACGTGTATTTCCTACACGTCTCCACAGTATTGATAGAGAATCCTTCTTCCATAATTGTGAATTTTCGTGAGACGCCGAACTTGGTATCTGGTATAGAAACAAGCAGATGTGCGCCCCTGTCTTATACATCATTGATTTTCAAATTCGTCAATTCACGGCAAGGACAGGCACCAGACACCCCCATTATTAGTGCAACCTAAAATATTTTATTATCTACAATGTTAAAAGGTTAAAAGATATTCTCGTAATTATCAAATATTCTTTATCGCAAGCCCTTGTCAAAAATTCTTCCACGTGTGCTCTTTCCAATACCGCAGCTTTCTTCGCTTTGTATTCTCTCGACTCACTCTTCAGATAGGCAGTGAGCTTACTATATTTTCCTATGTCTATGTTTTTATGGACCTTTATAGCGGCCTTCAGTATCGAATACTTGGACCACGTGGATGAAATTACATACTTCTTCAAATTTAAGAAATGCGTTAGCAGAACTTCCTCATTTATTTTCATTCCCCCCCCCCCGCTTTTCTTTCTATTCATTAAATTCGGAAAATACTTTTTCATAATGTTCCCTGGACTTTGCAGGCAATAATTGGATAGTTGCTTCTTTAGCTTCCCGAAGGACTCTCTCAGGAACAAAATCGCTTTCTTGCATTTTTCATCAACTTCACAATTTTTTTCAAATGGAATCGATAAACAATCAAAACTAAATAGCAACCATTCAACACCTTTCAAGTTTTTTAAAGTTAATAGAGAGTTATTGCAAAACGAAAAGGGGCTGACTTTATTAAAAGAAACCTTAAATAAAGTATCCTGTATTCCAATTTATCATCCATGTTTAAAGAGAGTTATTGCAACGATGTCCTCCTCATACCTTATGTTGATACTTTATTTTGACAATTTTTCCTAACCTAAAAAATCCAAATTGGGCATTGCCGGTATTATTATCATTTGTTCGAGTTTAAAATGAATATGGAAGAACAATTAGAAGTAGCTAACCTAGCTGGTGTTAATGATGAAGAAATTAAAATGTTACTTCTACATAACATAACTGATATTTATATCGGCAATGAACAAATTAACGCTGTAGACCCAGTCAACTTCGATTTAAATAATATGACTGACGATGAAATAGAAGTTAATTTTCGTTTTCAAAGATGGGATATAATACGATTGCGAAATTAGGTCTCCTCATATTTGAATCTCACACGTTTTTTTATCTTGTTCTTGTGCCATTATCGCCAACAAAAGTAACAATTTCCTTAGGGAATTTTCGTCTGATGCAAGTTTCGACAAAAAGTTCCTAAATGTGTCAAAATTAAGGTTCCTTAAATAAAGGAAAACTTTGCCCGTATTTAAGTTAAATACGGGATGCCTGTATTTTATTAAAGGAAAATGCTTAACGATATTTTAAATGCGCATGCGTACATGTCAATTTAAGGGAAACCCTTAATTAAGGATCCGTAAATCGAAGTTGCAATATCTCTCTATTTTCAATAATTTTTGAGGTTACAGCCGCTGACAGAGCGAAATGTCAAGTCATTTTCTGATAAATTCCGATTCTAAATGAGCGTGATTCTGGATAAAACGTTGTATAGCATTCGTGTTTTAATCGCGTTTTATCCACTCAAGAAAATTAATCTTTCTTGCGAGGATAAAACGCTATCTAAAACACTTATACAATAAATAACCATTACGTTCTGTAGGCAACACACTGTCGTTTTGATATTTAATAAATATCATGTAAAAGTCAACTTTTAATGACAGTTTTCGAAAAATGTAATTTTGAACTCTTGTTGCAAGTTAAGCGGAAGAATAGGATTAGATCCTTGTTCTCATTAATAGAACAAATATGTTTATTTGAAAGTTGTAAACTAAAATGAAAAAATTGTTGCATACTCAAGTGTCGATAGGCAGTCCAATTTGGCGTAAAATCTGCGGTTATTATTAGTATAAATAAATATATTTTTAGTTTAGCAAAGGTTTTCTAGCGTCCGCCCTGTAAATTTAATCCGCAGTTACCGTACCTCGATTTACGTTAAAAATAATTCAATCTTCCGCAGATAACGCACGTCCATCAACGTCGCCAAATAAAGCAGATTTTCATCCGTCCTTGTAGACTCGCCTTGTGAAGTAATATTTCGTCGCGCGTTCTAGCCTCGCCGTGAAAGTAATAACTTTGCTCTGTTACAAAATATCTTTCACTTAGAAAGTACATACTCTTGAACAACGCAAAAAGATTAAGCATAAAATTGCAAATGTCATAAATGCTTGTTTCACAACTAGCAGATGCAGTAGAAAGGATAATTGAAATACCCGAAGAGTTAATTAATTATTAGAAATTAAATGCTTATGTTACAACGTTACCTGTACGTGTGTTTTTACTATAACTATTGGATCAGAACCAGTAGGCGTTCGTAAATTATTGTGTTGTAATTAATTTTTCATGGTGAGTGGTGTGGAAATCAGGCAGACATAATATAGTTAAATTGACATGTGATATTTCACACCATGCCAACAATTCCCAATTGTACTTTTTTCTCGTCCAAATTGATTTACCTGCGTAACATATCAGTTAGAAATGTAATTCGGTTTATATTATATAAACCACTTTGCCTCATTTCCTAACGTCAAATAAAAAATACGAAGTGAAATGTTGATATTTTTTAAATTCTTGCCAAGTTCAGGAAGTTGCTCACTAATTAATAGAGCCTGGATCACGGCGTAAATGATGTCGAAAGCAGAGTTGACGGTATACCGGGTGGCTACGAGTCAATGTACGCCCCCAATATTTTGGTTGTTTTTGTATTTAAAAATTTGTTTTTTGGTACACACAAATTAGACAATAATAAGCTACTTTTAGACTAACAGGAATGAAAATATCACTTCCGGTTGAACCGGAAGTGACATCAACATTTTTTTCTTAAATGGAATGACTATATTTTTTTATGGTTTCTCATTAAGCATAAATTTTTAAGTGCAACGGTTTTTTCAGATGTAAAAAATTCATCGTTATTCATCATCATCATTATTTCTGATTAATAAAAGAAATAGCACAGTTCCATTAAAAAAAATTCCATAGGACCCCTACGGAAATGAAAATGAAATTCCGTTTTTTTGAAAAAAAAAAAAAATTAAAAATACTGGTACCTATCAGTAATTCAAACAACTATTTTCTGCTTTACAGACAAGTCTACAACCTTACTAATAATTTCTATAGCCTACTTAATAAATTTCTTACATCGCATTCATCTGACGCGGCCATTTTGAAAAAATTAAAAAATTGTTCGTATCTCACTTATTTTTTGGATTTTTTTACAACTGAAAAAACTGCTGCACTTAGAAATTTATGCTTAATGAGAAACCATCAAAAAAATATATTCATTCCATTTTAGAAAAAAAAGTTGATGTCACTTCCGGTTCAACCGGAAGTGATATTTTCATTCCTGTTAGTCTAAAAGTAGCATATTATTGTCTAATTTATTTGTACCAAAAACGAAATTTTTAAATACAAAAACAACCAAAATATAGGGGGCGTACATTGACTCGTGGCCACCCGGTAGGTAAATGTATCACCATGTAAATATTTTTATGCTTATATGTGATATAATATCCTTATTATTATTATTTTTTTTTGCTAACTCCTTAACTTTCAAAGAAAATACGATTAACTTATTATAAAGGGCTAGACGTGTTTGTGGATGGATGTAACACTAACGTGCACTTATATATTTTTAATTAACGAAAAGTACTATTTATTGTAAATGTATAAAAGTCTAACTTTGGTGCCATTTGTTTAAAATTCATTTATAGTGTGAGAAAAATTGTTCAATGTTAATAGATACTAGAGCAACAGAGAGAAACGCACAGGGAGAGAGAGAGAGAGGAGGAAGAAGAGCGAGAGTTAGAGAGAAAGAGAGATTAATTAATTTAGCAAAGCTGAAAGTACAATTTTAAAAATAAGAAAATGGACGAACTTCAAGTCATAATGAATCCAAAAACGCTAAATACTAATCAATCAAATGCTGTAACAGTCAGTAGTAGTAGAAGAATTAGACATCTAACTGTATTACCTAATTAAAAGTAGAATAACGTATGTATGTTGTTAGCAAATGCTTTTCAATTTTAACAAACATATTTAAATTTAACGCTTCTTTAACAAAATTCAAGTTATTGTACTGTCATACCTTCATCACGTATTACTTCCACATCCACGTAGTGGATTGGAAGTATAGTAATCGTAAAAAAATTTTCATTTTTTTTTCTTGAAATAGGTTTAGAATGTCATGAAACGTCGAGATTTTAAATTTGAACAAAAAAATTTTTTTTCTGTCTGTCGGTCTGTAACTTTTTTTTGTCCGCTCGTTTTCTCCGGAACGGTAAAGCAAGCTGGTAAGAGTTAAAAAACTTGAAATTCGGTGTATCTACTAAAAGCCAAGGTGTCAAAATTTTTTATAATATTTTCCATCCCCCCCACCACCCCCACTCCATTATTAAAGTAGTTGATAAAATAAAATTGAGATATTCATTTGAAATTTGGTATACGTACATATTCTACGCCTCCCCCCCCCCCCACGGGGGCAAGAGACGGGGAATGGATTTTTTTAGCCTCGGTCCATGTGGCAGCGATGAATGATAATTTCTCACTATTTTTGGATCGAACACTGCACAATGAGGACGGAAAATGCATTATGTCGGGAGCGAGGGCAAAAGTGGCGGGTCGTGGGGAGGGCGGGCTTTCAGGATGCAGTAAAACTAATTTTTTGTTAGTTTATAACCTAATAAACAATACGTGGGTACAAAAGTTGCCAAATTTTAAATCCTTCGTTTCGCAATCGACGTTCCAATTTTCGCGAATTTTTTTCGTCCCTTTTTGTGCTCGTCCCGTAGCCCGCGGGCGGATTCGGATGCAGTAAATAGCATATTTGGTCATCAGGGGGCCCCCTTGGTGGCTCCATGTCATTATTTTTCACGGGTCATGTGCCGCGTGACCCAGGAAGCAGTAAATGACATTTTTGTGTTCTTGGACACCTAGAAAATCCATTTCTATCCTTTATTGCATTTCCGCCCAACGGGATCCGGGCCACTTCCGGTTGCGCGCCATCTTGGATGCAGGAAATGCGTTAAAACACCTTTTTGGGACATCCTCAACCGCCCCCAGGTGTTTACTGCTTTTGCTTTTTCTGGGGAAGGGGCAAAAAAAGTTTTCGAGATTTTCCCCCACTTCCACGCGAGATAGGTATAGGCATCGCAACAGCGGATTTCTTTTATATACCTCCCTCTACCGTTTTAGACAGTTTACTGCAGTGCCGCTTGTTTAAGTTATTGATTGTAGCTTGCTCTCGGACTACTACACTGAAGGTGGTCCACCGTAATGTTATACATAACTTTCTTAATTTAGGACGTTTGCAATTTTAGTTGACATGCCCTAAAATTTTAACCAAAAAAGGCACTCTTGCATCTTGCGCACGGCTCAACCGCCTGCGAGGCAAATTATATTTTATATGTGCATGTTGGTTTCCCTGCTGTAATTAAGGAAAGGCACGAATGCCAGATACTGCCTTCTCAAGATTCCTACAAATATTTAAGACCTAAAGCAGTGAGTTTCACAATTATTGTCAGCTATTCCAGTTAACGTTATGTATTCCGACTTTTACTGTCTTATGAAATACAACATTTTTATTACCTTTAAACATTTCTGTTAATTAATTTAAAAAAAAAAACGATAAAATATGTTTAGTCTTGGGAAGATAGGTGTTGATTTATGTGTTTTTCAGTCTTATATCTGATGTCAGTATAATTTGAATTGCAATTTGACGAATGGAAATTGCGTAATTTAGACTTTTACATTTTTTACATTTCGCTTGTGTAGAATAAAAATCGGTTATATAATGAAGGTCACGTGAAAGTCGTTGGTACTGAGCAACTGCATTTCGGTACTTAAATATAAAATACTTCATGTTGAGTGAAAAAACAGGTTCGGTCTGTTAACTTTACATTTATAGCAATTAAAATGAATGGAATGTGAATGTCAAACACTTAATTTAACAAAATATACCATAAATTGGTTATTAATACTGGGGTGCTGGTAGCAGTTTAAATATAAATCTGTTCAAGTAAGCTGCCTTCGCCGTTCAAAATAAAAATAACTCGCAATAATCTGTGAGAAGAACTATCTTAGATTTACAAAATATGGCTGTGTACACAATTTGTTAAATGAAATGTTGGTGTTCTTCCGGGTGTTTTCCCGTGTAGTTGGTAGGCTCCTGTGGGAGCCACGCTTGTCTGAACGACGTTTCGGCGGAATCTCATCTGCCATCCTCAGGTTCTAGCTGGAAGCTGCCTATTGCTGCTGCTGCTGCCGCCGCTACTGCTGCTGCTGCTGCTGCTGCCGGTGCTGCTGCTGCTCCTCGTTGTTCGAACTGAACAGTTCAGTTCGAGCAACGAGACACAATTTGACCATAGCGAATAGTCCTGTTAAAAACTGTGAATTTAACATGTGTACGGAAGAGATATGATGGTACTGAAGTAGATATCAGGCGATGAATGAAGACCAAAAAGTGAATCACCTTCGGTGTTGCACATTCAGCCAATTTAAACAAGAAAAAGTGTGTGAGATATGTTTTCCTTAAGCCTAATATGAAACAACCTAAGTTTTGTACTCTTTGTAATCTTCTTTTTTCTACGCCATCTATAAGTTATTAGATACTACATTATAATAGTTAAAATGAGATAAAAGAAGCGATTCACATACATTTTCTTCAAGTACGACCTATGAAAAATCTACTACTGTACAGTCATATATCTTGGACAATAGAGTATTTACATGCCCAGAATACTTTATATGCTGATCTATATTCAAACCCAGATTTCTTATTATAGGGTCAAAAAATCACATCTCATCTTTTACATTCAAATAAAACTAAGAGAGGAAAAGTATTTCTTAGGTCCCAACAGGACTAATTTACATTTACTAGGGTCCAGTTTCGAGTCATGCTTTTGAGATATATGTTTTATTTTATATAAGTCACTGTTTAGTCTATTTTGTGCTAGTAATGAATCTTTAATATGGAAGCTATTAGATATTCGAGTATCACACATGTTTGTATATTGCAATTATCTACGGAATGTAATATATCAAAGGTATAAATAGTAAATACTAACGGACCTAAGATCTAACCTTGAGGCACTCCAGAGAGAACTTTTGGGAAGGCGAATTAAAATCACTGAAGAATACTTCTTAAGATCTATTATTTAAATAATATCTAGAAAAAGCAATGTGTTTAAATTATCACTCTGCCGTTAGAGAATAATGTAATTTAGAGTTTTATCTTCTGTGCTGCCCCCACAACAACACTGCTACTTATTTGCAGCAGACGGGTTTAAGTATTGTATGCATTATTTTTCGTGATTTAAGCAAACCTATGGTTCTGCTTGCATGTTCTCTAACGGGAGTTAGTCTATGGCTGGGACTATTATTCGCAGCGCTGCCTTGTTATAAAATCCCATTATTATTAATGTGACATGGAAAAACTTTCTTACATATTCCCCAAGTGGATTGTCATTAGGTATTCCAAAATAATTCGTCGTGCTTAACATAACAGTCTAACTTTGTTTTTCTATTACCAACTTCTTGATGGGCGTAATATTTCAAAAGCTCGCGAACATCCGTTGAATAACAAAATGCGGTAAAAAAAGTTACGGGGCTTTACGTAGGGAGCATTTAATTAGCGCCGTCAACTTATCTGACACGTTCTAAAGAGTCGCCTTGGTACGCAAATTTATATTGAAAAGTGCAGTGAAGAAATTTGCTTTTAAAAATAACAAGAAATTACTCGATAATTTCCAATCTATATTCTTTCAGAGTCCATACACTTTCAAATGTGAATAAATTGTAGTCTTTTCTGTGCTTATTTCAATATAACTTGTTGAATTTGGGGCAAAGTGGCGAAAAATCGATGACTGAGGATTTGGAAGGACGTCGTGATAAAGGGAATCTCTAGGTTGACCGTAATATGAGTTATATATTTATTGAAAATAAATCATAGTCTAGTTTCTACATAACGCAGTTAACGTCTCTCTTTAAATAAAAAAAAAAATAAGGTGGAGATTCCAAAGGAGGAGGATCCCTATGGCCGGTTTTCGGCCCCTTTCAATTTTATTTTTTTAGGAGTTGTGAACAAAAATATGTCATTTCCAGGTAAAATGAAAAGTTTTACCCCCCGCACACCTTTCCAGCACATTATTTTCCGCCCCATGTTATAATCGCGATTAGGTAGTAATTATTAGGTACAATAGTGTGAAAACTACGCCTAAGATGATATAAAATGAAGAAGGCTTGTTTGTTTTTTTTTTCTGTGGCGCTATGGAACTAGTCCAATCAGCCAGAAGCACAATATAAATGGTAAGGCCAATACTTGACTAAAGATCAAAAATTTTAAGAACCTAACTTTTTTTTGCTGAATCCATGAACCCATAGACCACAAATATCTATATTGTGTAATTAGAAATACCGCAAAAGGAAGAACACACTTAAATTCTTTGTCATATTTGAAAAATACATAATAATTACGGGAAAGTTGACAGAGACACACGCTTCTCGCCTAGAGACCTATCGAGGCGTTTTGAAAATATCTTGTACAAACTGGGTAAGGCCATAGTAAATATGAAGGTTAGACAATAGGATTTGTACGTTTTAGATAAAATTTCTAAATTTTTACACCAGTTTTACTCAAAAAAGCAACTATATACTTTAATAAATCGATTTTACTCAGACATAAGACATGTAGTAGATTCAACGGAGCCGAAACCCCGCCTCTAATTCACTTAGAGTAGAGGCTATTACAGTCGTCCATGTGTTTTTGACAGCTAAACATTATATGATCTAAGTCACCTTCTACATTGCAATGTTCGTATAAACTTGATGTAATAAGTTTGAATCTGGCAAGGTGGGCTGGGTAACTTCCAATCGGTTAAGAATGCTAATATATTTACGGGGAATATGAAGGTCATCATGCCAAAACTTTGTCGATATTTCAGGGTAAATATATCAGAATCTTGTGGAAGATGTACAGCCAAACTGTTGCCAGAGTTGTATACATTTTCTCTCATCTTATTTCTGAAAACAGTGAAACAGTCGTTCAGACATATGTCATCTGTTACCTCGATTTCACAGTTAATACTTTGTTTTGCCAATGTATCGACCAGTTCGTTGTATTGTAAACCACTGTGCCCCTTAATCCACAGAAATGTTATACTGCCATCACTTGCTTTCCATTTGGATGATAGTGATTTAATTTATTTTATTAATGGGTCTAAGATAGTGTTTGTACTGTAGCTATTTTTTATAACTGTTAGCACGGAGAGTGAGCCGGGAGTATTGTTAGATATAATATATTTTATACTCTGAAGTATAGCAAATGCTTTCGCAGAAAAAATCGTCCTCCGAAGGAAGTTTATACAAAGCTCGGTTATTTTCTTGTGGACTGTAATATGCACAGCCTGTACCTGCGTGATGCTTAGAAGCATCGGTGTATACAGCAATCTGGTAGGTTACTTTTTCTAACGTTTGTAATAAAGTGCAATGGCTAAGAATGTGATTTTCACTATAATTTGGGATTATCACCAAGTTGGTATCAGATAAATCAAAACAATCATCTTCAGGGTTTGGAAGATGCAAGCTGGAGAAGCGGTCAAAATATTTTTTCATGTTTTTTCCGGAAAAACTTGGACAGAATGCACTTTAGGAAAAAGTCATAAAGGAAAAAAAGTCCTACATTTTAATAATACATTCACAATAATTTTTGTGGATTTTTTCTCCTCACTTTTTATTCCCCTTTCCCCTTCTTGGAAAAATTTGAACCGCCATATCTCGGAAAATAAGCATCTTTTCGAAAATTTTACAAGAGTAAAAAGTTGTTATTTTTCGACAAGTTGTCTAATAATACAATATGTTTTTTAAATTTTGTTATTCAACAAATTAGCAACAAAATCATTGTTTAAAAAAAATTTCGGGGCAATAGCGGAATTTTTCTTTTGTGGAGTTTGATCTAGACATCAATGTGAACAAAATCCAAAAAGTTTCGTGAAAATTCACTCATTCGGTAAACTTTTTAGTCAGAAATGCTAGATCGCCCACACTAAATGTAGTTCAAACAGTATTTTACCTACAACTTGGTTCATCGTGATTTACTTAAAATTAAACGATTTTTAAAACGATAACGACGACATTCTTCTATTTAATAATAGGTGCTTTTGTTGCGTATGTAGTGGTATGTAATACCATAAGTATTCATTTAATTAAGAAACTAATAATTCTATGAATATCCATGGTAAATCCAATTTCACAATTTCTTTCCGGTTTATGAAATTTAATTCGTTAATTTAAACCAGCTACTACTGTGTAAAATCTTCAATTATAAGAGCTATTGGGTCAAGATATTACAAAACGATTATAAAAACCAATGATTGTGATGACAACTTGCAGGCCAAAGCAGTTATAAAATCTTTACGTATTTCGGTATTTATTTTTAATTGAATTAAAACGAGCAATGTAACTTGGGAAATTATATTTTAAACCGTGCAACAATGTGGTTCATGTAGCAATTATTGTCACCCACACGTTTCGTTCGATCCATTTGTAAAAGTTGCATGAAAGTAAACTTCAAAGAGTCGGTGACATAATTTTGTTCGTGGATTGTTAAGTTGAAAGTGCTGTGGAAAATACTTATAAATCGACAAGACACCGAAAAACGCTTTGAAATCTATATCTAGATTACTATAAGCGAAAAGCACGGGGCTTTCATAAGACAATTGATGTAATGAAATAGATGTAATTTAGTCCGACAAATTTTTTAAATAATACTGTGATAATGAGATGGTCCTCCGAAAATTCGTCTTTATGTTACCAAGGAACTGATTTGAAAGAGATTTGGTGAGATTGCGCGCCCAACAGGCAACCCCGACAGATGACACGATGCTGTTAGACGTGCCATGCATAATTCATGAGTCACAAAATATCCGCCATGGCGTTGTAAATAAGATTATTTATAGGCTAATATGTGATTTAGTAAAGAACAATTGCGTTAAAAGTTTTTATTGTATCATCCGTTAGTTGGTCACCTAATAATGATGAAATCACAAAATGCTGTTAAATTTAGGGGGGAATTTTTGAGAACGGGGTGAAAGGGATGGTTCTTTGGTCTTTTTAATATCACTGAAATTCTAAGAGGAATTCGAAAAAATTAGAAGAGTACTTTTCTGTAGAAAAATAAAATTGAATTTTCCATCGAAGTAGCTATTGCCACCTTGAAAAAACAATTTTTTATATGAAATATAAGCATGAACAAAGGTGCAAGAAATGAGAAAATTTTATTTTACATTTTGTATATAACTTTCTCCTAAGCAGATACGGGTATAGGAATTGCTTCAGAGAAAATAAGACACAGATTTCATCCGTTAAAATGAACTTTAGAAAAAGGTTCTACGATGAAAATTGGTTGAGATATTGCCCTTCAAATTTGGCTATTTTTTGTTGATTATGTCAAATAGTAGGTACATAAAAATATAAGGAGTATGTACAAAAATAAACTAAGTCAAACTAGGCAAGTAACAAATTATAACTATACAAGTATGTAGAAGACATCGATTAAACATTATACTCTTCGTCGAATAAGTACTAACAAAAATTTAAATTCTATAACTCGTTGCAAAGGTATTATTAATATATTTCGATGATTGATAAACTATTTTGTGACTCGAATTGAGCATATTGAGCATATTGTTCTTGCAGTTTCCAGACAGTTAATACTTACTACTAGATAGATTCAAGTTATTGCTATTAGAGCAAATGCCATGCTATGCTATCTATTAGATTTTTATTTAGTCTAGTTAATGGTAAAACCGATTGCAGCTTGTCATTAATAGTAACGTATTTCCTAAAATTCTGAAGGTATCAAAAGTAATTTCCATGCATAAGCAAGGTAACATTGAAGATTCTGCTAATTACAGCCCGGTCTCTATTATACCTTCATTTGCAAAGATTTTTGAAAAGTTGTTAAAATTAAAGAGAACAGTTTACTTTGAGCACTATAATTCTGGTAGTAACAACTAATTTGGGTTTCGAGCAAAAATGGCCTACCACATTAGCTGTTAACTCACAAATTTAACTAACAGATGTTTTGAACAAGGTGAAAATTTTTATGCATAAATTTTAGATCTGAGCAAAGCCTTTGACTATGTATCGCACGATATTTTATTAAAAAAATTGAATTCTTACAAGTTCTTTTTACCAAAGTATAAATTCTCGATACATAAATATTAAATTCGGAGTACCTAAAGGATCGGTTCTGGGCCCAACTTGCTTTCTCATTTTCATTAATGACTTGCCCAATAATAACATCTAAGCAACATCTGTTCTATATGTAGATGATTTAAGTATATAATAAGGAGGATGTTAATACATTGTTGTCCAGAATGCACGAAATTCAATCCACTGTTCAAAATTGATTCTTGGCAAATGAATTCATATCTTTTCATGCCGCAGCAATACTCGCTATGCAAAGAGAAGCGGTTAGATGATGGCGGGGTTGGGTTACATTAAGTACATAGGCACAAAACAAGAAATAATTTTATAAAAGACAGTATATTTACTGAATAAATAAATCAGTTAAAATGGATTTTGGAATAAACACCTTACACAACAAGTAGTTTAAAAATAGTTAAAAAGAACCAAGCGGCCACCTGTTGCTTGTTCCCTGTTATAGAAAAATGGCAATTGTCGTTTGGTTCAATTACCAACAGAGGACGCCAGACCCTTTCTATCAGTTACTTCTCTTTTTAGTATCTAAATAGAGTTGATATTAGTTGGTTGGTGCAGTTAACTTAAAATTTGAATTTTAGCACTTGTATCGTTTTCCAGTAACTCCAGTAGATATTGAGTGTATAGCACCCTGGGCTTCCGACTGGTCAAACACCCCAAACCTCCTTCTAAACTCCAAGAGGTCTCGGCAGCAGCCCATTCCTCTCACGACAGACGAAAGACGCTCCCGGGAGCTGACATGCCAGCGAAGAAAGAAAACCAAGACAGAATAGCGCCAGAAGAAACGACCCAGCTAACCTCGCCAACACCGTCCATATTTGCCGGGGAGGGGGGGGGGGTTGAAGAAAAGAGCGGGCCTACCGCTTACGAAGCCGGTCCAGGTCTACAAGCTCAAGCTCAACTACAGTCAAGAATAATGGCGCGTGAGTGTATAAAAGTTATCCGATAAATATTATATGATTGATTAGCTTTGATTGTTTGTTAAATTTTTTACCTATTTAGAAGTTGTGTCCATGTGATCTATTTTTTGTTCCTATCGTATATTTACACTTACTTCGTTTAATCCGTACCTACTTCTTTCTCTTAAATAAATTTCTGCTTTTAAATATACCCTGTTTGGAACCTGTCGGAAATAAATTGCTTTATTTTTATTATTATTATATGGAAATCAGTAAGCAGTCCACTTTCCTTTAAGGAATGTATCACATAACTGAATATTGCAATCTAAGATTTGTTAACTATTTATTCATTAAAAAATAACTGTAGTAATTAGAGTGTATTATTTTCAATTAATTGATATTATATGTTTGCGTTATACATTACTTAGCAATTTCAAACGTTATTGACAATCGATGAAGTTGTTTACACAACTCATTCGTGCTTATTGTTAAATATTTATTTTTAACAATGTCAAAATAGATTTTAGTTCGAGTGTCTTGTACTTTGTATAATCTCTCAAAACAAAGAACAAGACTATTTGAAAATAATTATGCTTAAGGTGGCCATTCCCTGGAAAGAGACATCCGATTTTGAAATATTTATTATTTTTGGCCACAACTTTTTTTTCCTAGTACGCATTTTTTTTTAAACTAGAAGAGTACCTAAGTAGAACCATAACAAGACTATTACTATGAATTTTCACTCAATAATTTCAGTGGTTTGCAAAATAGCTAGATTTAAATTTAAAAATTATGTTAATCTTTCTATTTCGTAGTGTTAAATCTAGCTATTTTGCAAACCACTGAAATTATTGAGTGAAAATTTATAGTAATAGTCTTGCTATGGTTCTACTTAGTTACTCTTATAGTTATTTTTAAATATACGTACTAAGAAAAAAAAGTTACAGCCAAAAATAATAAATATTTCTCTATCCGATGTCTCTTTCTAGGAAATTGTCACCTTAAAACTAAACACAGAGTGGGCTAATTTTTCCTAGTTAAGAGTGAATACTACGTAAGGCTAGTGGGGAAGGGGGATAAAGCGCCAAATGAGGAAATATCTCCCTAATAATCAAATTTTACCCAAAAATAGTCTTCAACTATCCTGTAGTATTTATTTATGTACAACTTACACTTATTTTCAGTTAAATAACAATTTGCAAAAACAGCTTATTGTTAATCACAATTTTAATGATTAACAAATAAGCATGATTCAATTTCAATTTTTTCAATGAAGTAAGGCAATTTTCAAAAGCTTTTATTTAACTTCCAATGTTAATGTCTGAGTTTGTTTAGGTCAAATCTTGCAAGCTGAATTAGATCCACTTCTTCTTACTCTACGGAGTTGAAGTTTTACATGTCGATTCAGTTTAGATGACAATGCATTTTTATGATAGGCATGACCTTATTCTACACCCAGGATATACAGTGTGGTCGATTAAGTGTGAAACAAATGGATTTTTTTTTTAGTTGCACAACCAAAGTTTAAATACTGCCAAAAGTTATTGCATATCCGAAAACCAATTAAGGTGCACTTAGAATGGCTTCGAGTTAAATAGTATACAGGGTAGGGCAAAAAATATGAAAGTCGGGCAAGAGTAAAGTGCGCTTATGTCGAAAAAAAAATGATATAAAATAAATATTTTCAAGAAAAAGCTTTTATTTAAAAAAACTGTACAAAAAGATAAAAAGATATTTTTTTTAAATTCATAGACCTGGAAACCAAAAGCTTTGGGGGCGGTTAATTGAGCAAAGTAAATATGCAGTAGTGCTATATGACCATGACCGTCCCCAAAGCTTTTGATCTCCAGGTGTATGAACTTTAAGACATTATTGTTTACTTTTTAGTACGTTTTTTTTTTAAATAAAAGCTTGTTCTTAAAAATATTTTTAACTAATATACAAAATATGTTAACCGTTTTTCTATTTGTCTACAGTGTAACTCGGGAGCATATACTACACACTAGTGAATTACTAAAAAATCCAATATGAATAATCTGTTTTCGTTCTGTTAATCTGATCTGTTAATAATAAATGTTTTCGAATTGCAGCATCTTAATCAAAGCTAAGTTGGTCCACTCGGACATATTATGTCTCCTGGTGTTCCTTTAACTAAGCTGAAGCATTAAAAATATAAAGAATGTATTAATGAAAAGTACAGTCTGTTTTACAAAAAATAATGATGAATGTTTACATTTTAAGTTTATCGCAGCTATATTTCATTTCCATTTGCAAAACCACGCAAAAAAAATCATTCTTAATTATTTACAAAATTCTTGAATATTAACATGTTCTCTTGCTGTTCTGTATACTCTCCGATCAATTAGGCTTGTCTTGATTTGATTTGTGAAATGTTTGCTAATGATGGTCTGTAATTGCTAATACACTACACATTACTCCACAGAAACTAGTTTCATTAACTGAACTGTCTACGAGGCTTTAAGCTACGTTTAACTTTAAAAAAATCCATAAGTTAGTAGTAAAATAGTTGTACGAGTAGTGGATTGTTCTTAATACTCTTGAGAAAGGCGAATTGTAAAGGTCATTGACGTATAATATTAGGAAAAAAACAATCATTATAAAGTCGATTTATCAAAATATATTTTAACTTTCGCCAGTCTTTCTTCACGATGTCCAAATATTAGTTTGGTTATTCTCTATTGGTGACGAATTTTTTTAAATAATGAAATATCGTAGGTAGCGGAAGAATTTATTTCGTGTTATCTATAATTTTGAAGAAAAAACTAGACGCAACATGTTTAAGAACATTATACTTTCGCTGATAAAAGTCACATTTACCCGGTTAATTCTTCGAGAAATCGATTTTAATTATAGCTTTTTGAAAAGGGAACAATCTACTTTAAAAAACAATACCATTTTGGATTGATTTGAACTTTTATTAAGTCGTAAAATTGCCATTAAAAATTGCAATGTGTCTCCGTCAGACAAAATAATGGGATGTACACAATTAATGTAGATCCAGTTAGGTACCAAAAATTTATTATTTTCTTAGTTTATTTTTATCTATTATTAATATTTATTCAAGAGACGTCGAGAACGAGAGAAATGATCCGCGATAACGTTGTTAAATACTTATTTATGATAATTAAATCACTCGGAAAATTATCATCAAATTCCGTAGGATTCTAGTTTGACAGTAGATGAAGCAATAAAAAATAGTTCAAGCGGATCCGTTAATATATTAATAATACGTTTTATTAACCCTTAAATTGCTACAAGACACGTTACAAGGGCTTATATTATAATGTACATATCGCACAATAAGATATTAAGTATCACATTATACACATACATACATATACATATATCACCCATTCATATACATATGAAAGAATAGTATAACTTGAATACGAAAATAAAATACATGGAGAATAATGATTGGTGTAAGTAATAAATAAAGAAAAAATGAATAATCGCAGAATAATTTAATTTGGACATTTTTATCATGCATCTGATAAACTGAGGACCATCGTTTTCACATATTTTTTAAATGATGGCAAGGTATTATATGACTTCGCTTGGCTAGGCAACATATTGAATAATTTTAGTGCGTAGTAGATGAAACAATGTTTATCATATAGAGTGTTGAATGGTTACAGTGCAAAATTATTTCTTTGGCGCGAGTAGATGCTGAGATTTTGCGTTAATGTTAAATTTGATTCTAACCTACAATGTGATATTTTGAAAATTGTTATTATGGATTCGTATTTTAACAACTGGTTTATATTAAGAAAGTTACATTCACCATAGATATATTTAGTTGAACCTGAGTTGGCAAAACCATACAGGCGTCGAATTGCTCTATTCTGTATAACTTGTAGGAAACCTAGATTCGTTTTAGTTGTGACGCCCCAAACGGGTAGCATGTAAATTAACCGTGAATGTATGTGTGAGCTTCTTCGGGTACTGTCAGTTAAAATGTATGATACTTGTTTGAACATAGCTACTAGAGGGTTAATCTTTTTAATAACATACTGTATGTGGTCATTTCAATTTAAATTCGAGTCTGCTACTAATCCTTAATATTTCATATTGCTGACTTTTTCAAATTTTTTGGCCGTTGAATTGCAGTGTGGTAGACGGTATGCTTTTTGTCTTTTGTCTTTTGCCACTATAATATATTTTGTATTGTTTAAATTTAAAGAAAGTTTATTATTTTCTAACCATAGCTCTAATTTGCTTAAGTCTCTTTGCATACTATGCAATAAACAGTCTATATTTTTGGAGAAGTAGAAAATGCAGGCGTACAGTCGTATGTCCCTATCAAAATTCTGGTTGGTTGTGTTATTAATATAGATATAAAATAACAAGGGTCTTAAGACAGAGCCTTGTGGGACACCATAGTTGATATTCACAATGTTACTTTTTGCTTCACCTATTTGAACATACTGTTTATGATTAGTTAGATATGAACTAAATAGATTCAAAGCTGCACCTCTCACTCCTAATTTTTATAATTTTTTTAATAACGTTGGTGTATGAACTGTGCCGAAGGCCTTCTGTAAGTCTACGAAAAGTCCCGCTGTTATATTACCTTTATCGATATGTTGTTGAATGTTGGTAATTATGTCTAATACAGCAATTTGGGTGTTTTTCTTTTTTCTAAGACCGTACTGAAACTCGCTAAGAAATTTTATTTTTTCTAAATAGTTCACTAATCTGTTATGTAATATTTTTTCAAATATTTTTGAAAAAACCGGCCTAAAGTTAGAATGTATGGTTCTTTTTCCAGATGATTTATAAAGAGGGATAACTTTGGCAATTTTTGAGACATCAGAAAATTGACCTGCTTCAAATGACATATTAAGTAGGTCTACCAGCATATCACCAATTTCCACGTGGCATATTTTCAAAAAATTATTGCTGATTCCATCATACCCCGGGCTACAATCATTTTTTAAAGATCCTATTGCAGTTATTACTTCATTCTTATTTGTTCTATGTAAAAACATTAAGGATTGCAATCTGTAGAATGTGTCCGTATGTACAAACCAACTGACCGAGGAAATGGTAATTTTAAATAGTAATGTTATAACTTAATAAATTATCAAATATATCTAAAAATGGTTACATTTTTTAGAGTAGAATCCTTACATTTTCAAGCAACTATAATTAAAATCGATCTCTTGCAGAATTAACCATGTATGTGAAAAAAACGCACAAACCTGTATTATTATTCAATAATCAGCAACAGACATTCTATATTCTTCTACATAATTAAAATATGAATCCCACCCAGCTCTCTATACGGTAATTAATTTTTATATATTTACATAATGTAAATTACTGTTATAAGTTGGCAAATATTTTTTAAACAATATTTGCAGATAGTTATACGATGATTTCCTTTGTGAAGAATAAATAAGAAATACATGTATTTAATGTGACACATATTTCCACTTAATGTTACTACATTTTTCTGAGCAGCAGGTGCTCTAGCAGAAGATTATTATTATATCTGATATAACTATAAATAATATGCACTCAAACAAATTAAATTCTTTAGATACCTTATTATAATCTACACTGTAAAAGCATTTTGTATTTAGTACTACTGTACTACATTATATTTATGATTAAAACTTTCGGACGAAGAATATGATAATGCACGGGGTGTAATATTTTATAAAAATGGGAAAAAGAACTCTTACAAGCAAGATACTTAAGTAGATTGCACACAATTGAACAAAAGTATCAAATTTCCCGCGTGTACTTTGCTATAAAGTTTCCAAATCTCTGAGTAATTAGAAGATCCTGAGATTATCCTCCAAAAATATTGAGGTTATAGATCACAGTAAGCGTTTTTTGACCTTCAAATTATGTTTTGATATTGGAAGCGGAGAGACTATCGCAAAATAAAGTACGACGCTCACAAGTTGTCGGTACTTATCTGTAATAGTTTTCAACATATTATTATGTAAATTTTTCTCTTAAGCTTTAGACACGCAAGAGTCCATTAAAACATTCATGTCTCTTAAGCCGTTCAGGCTAGGTAAGTAAGTTTTTTTTTAGGCTTCTATGTTTTTTATTTTTTGAATAAATTATAATTGTCAATAAACTGTGAATAACTCAAGATGTACAGTTGTTAGGTATAGGACATGTTGATATAAATCTACCTCAAATTTAATTCTACATATCTACATCGACTGCCATAATAAAATTTGGCACGTGTCATTTGAAAAAATTGAATTTTTGACATTTTTAATTGTTATTTTCAAAAAATCTCAGCAACCACTGGAAACTTCGTTGGGCCTATCGGGCCCACTTAAACCTTTCCTTGATTTTTAGGGAATCGATTAATTTGCCAAGAAATTGAGGAGGTTCGGGAGAATATTATGCTGAAGAGTCGTTTCGGGCGAACTATATTTTGGATAATCATACTATTGGAACAAGCAGGAAGTACCACTTTAAATGATTTACGATATTACAAATACCGATTTCTAGCCAATTGGTAAAAAGTTTAGTGTTGCTTTTATGAATCCAACTAGAGAAGCAGTAGATCAGCACTCATATGGGATGTACCTTAGAATCAGAAATTAAAAGGTAGTAAAGTGAATTCGGTTTATTGAGGATGTATAGGAAAGATTACGAAAAAGATACATCTTATCACCCTATGTATGACCAGAAGACATGCTGTGCCATAACTGTTACACTTATGTAATTGTAAATTCAACTCTGCCAGTAGATGGTCTGCTATGAGTTAAGGCTGTCAACAACCTCGTCTCCACAATGCGCAATGTCTTGGCAGACGCCTTGTGAACCACACATTATTCCAGTTGGTACCTACCTCTTTGTTGTACGCTATTATGCATAAGGAAGCTACTGATTTTCTGTGTGATAACGATGATGATTTGTTAAGCTTCTAGATAATATAAGTAGTATCTTTTATTCTGCTCTGTGAGCTTGATCTTTTAGACTTCAGCTCCCATCATATCACGTGCTTTCTGTTAATGTTAAAGAGGATTGGTGACGAAACACACAATTGCCAACTACATTTGTCGATATTAGTATAGGACTTCCAACAAAACAGATTTTTTTCATATAGTCATTCAATTGGTTGTTTTCAAAATTTCACAAGTGTGGTTATAAAGTGAATTAATAAAATAATAAATAAAGTCTGATAAGAAGCATTTACAAAGTAAAAATTTCATAAATTTCTTCATTTTGACTCCGAACTGCTATATTATGGTATAAGATTGAGTGTGCCAAAATGTTGAAAAGGTCTTTAGACATCAGTGAATACTATTTTATGCATTAATAATAATTCGTCTACCGACTTTAAATCAATTATTAGATATACTCTAATTTGTTAGGGCCGTTTCACTGTAAATGGAAACTTTTCAGGTAAAAAAGCTCTAAAATATTTCTTATCTTTGACATTAAATTCAAGGTAAAACAGCTTTTAATGAAAAAACAGCGTTGACATTTCCATGTTTATGTGTTTTAAATAGTTTGAGATTTTTAAAAGAACGATTTAATTACCTACAAGGAAATTAATGAGCACAGTACAAGGTTTACTCAACCTCAACAAAGTGATATCCACAGAGTGGAATTGTGTAGTGACACACAGGTGGTAACAGCTTCATACACAAAATTACTTAAAATGATTTCATATTTAAGTGTAAATAAGGTTTATTGTTCATTTTAAAAATAATTAATTACAAAGTACTTTTAATTCAGTAGATGAATTCTTAACACATATATTTTAATTATTTTTATAGTTTAATATTGTTATACTTTGAGCATAAACGATTTTATGCTTGGTAGGTACTTTTCTAATACGCATTCATCGAATTTGGAATTACTTTCAAAATGTCCGCCCGGCTCTCTGTTCATCTTAAGAGAGGAAAGTTCAATGGGATTGAAATTTAGACAGGAAGTTGACATTAACTAGAAGAATAACCGTATTGTTTTAGAAAGAAATCGACCAATCAGTATAAAAGCTATTAAACATTTTAATTAAAAAATGACGATGAAACTTAAAAATGGTTGCGACCATACGAGTCTACAAAATCAAAAACATTTAATGGTATACCGACAAGCAATTTCGCCATTAAGACTTGCATCATTGAGTTACTTAAAATTAAAAATATAGCAGTTATGCCTATAAATGAAATAGCTCATTTTCAGAAAATTGCGAAGAGTACAATGTTTACATCAGTTTTGTCTTACATTATTGAAGATATTTTCTTTCGTTTGTTTCCTTTCTGATCGATTATATCCATAAATTCCTTTCATTTTATTTCAATGTGAAATTTAAACCTATAACTCACCAGCAAAATCCTACATGCATATACTAGTGACCCAATTAAAAACCACAGTACTAACAAACTTTTCTCATTCTTTCACCGGTTGTTGAAGTTAGCGAATATATTGCGAAACTGAATTATTTTATCAACAATAATCTTATTAATAACATAATTTTTACAATTACCAAACTGTAAAAATATCCTTATCGAAATTTTTATAAAATTAAGATGATTTTATCGAAATTCATTCCTACGCGATAATATTTTATCAGGCTCTAACAAATCCCTTCAGGATATAAAAAACATTGTAATCTTGGCAGTGATAATAGTATAAATATTTGTATAAGTGCAACGAATTGAATTCTGTAGTGGTCCGTTTAGATATCTGATTGAACAACATTTTTTTATTACATCGAATTCGAAAAAGGAGGATTGTAATAAAATCACGTGACCAGCGCATACAACATATCCTCCTATTGACACACAGTGTTTTGATTAAACCAGAATGGCGAATAAAGAATACATTTAAACTTGTGACACCACTATTTAGAGTCGGGTCAAGTTTAAAATGACCGATGTATGAATTAATGTTGCGCATACGTTTTCACTACTTCTTGCACACAAACTTAAAGCACTAGCCTAAGACATTGTCAATGTATGTCTACCAAGATTCTTTCCCACTTCTTTTGAGACGGAAATATGAAATGTACACTGAGTAGTGAGAAACATGATCATAAGCTCAGCGATTCTCAAACTGTGTGATTTTACGACAAATATTATTTATTTCCGTAAACTAACACCACTCTAAATATGAAAAACGTCTTAATATGAAATGTTTAAGTTATTTGTAGTGGTAAATAGGGGATATTCATCCGTCAAACGAACAATGTCAAACCACTAAGTCTTACAATTTTCTAGCATGTGCATATTACACGTTTTAGAATATAATGAACATAGGATCACGTAGCTCAATCGGTAAGATACTAGAGCAGCAATAAATGTAAATGGGGTGGTTCACTTCTACTTTTTTTATTTAAGCTCTGTTAAAAGTTAATAATTTTCCTTCTGAAATTTATATTTAATTAAGCCGCGCCGTGAGTTCAGTTAAAACTTTATTTTTCCCAAAAATGTGTCTTTTATTACTACTAGCACGTGTTTATCTCTAATACAATCGACTTTCTTACGTTATATATTAATACACGAATGGTGAAACGGGCGTCGAGTAGACAAATTGTTCGAGTGTAGTGTTGTATTGTTTATAAAAACGTGCCGATGCGTTGTTCTTTCAGAATTGTTTTAATTTAATTGTTTTAAAATTATTTTTAATTTTTTTAATATATATTTTGTCAACCAGAATATTTATTTATTACCGCTATAAGAAACGTAATTTATTTTCGTTATTCTCATAGAGATTTCTTTTTTTTTATTATATGAAATATATTATTTTTACTAACATCATTTCCCCTACTAATACTACGATCCTATCCTTTCCTGGCAAGAATTGCCCATGTCTCCCCGTGGTTCTTGCTGTACTGTAACAATATTAGTCTTTGATTTCTTTTTCTGATAACTCACTGTTATTGACTGGATTGGGCAATTCATTTTTTATCAGTTTCATTTGAACCGGATCCGATATACCTATAGTGTCCGCCATAAAGTTGGCTACATATGGAAAAAAATTGTATTATTGAGATTTCTAAAAAATACTATATTGGGGGTTCGTTTCTTTTTTTACATGCAAATACCTTTATTCAACTAAAATACATGAAGTTTTTGCCGAAACTGATCAAATATTTGTGAAACAAACAAAAGAATTTATGATTTTTCACATAGAAATTAATGGTAGGGGTAAAATTTGCACTTTTTTATTTTCCTCATATCTGCTTCAATGGGCTTGTTCGGCATTTTTTTTATTTCATAAATCGAAAGTGCAAGTATAAATTAATGGATCTGCATTAAATCAGAATCTTATTCGCACGTTTAGTATCTTAAAAACTATTACAAATCTCCATCTCCAGAAAATGGGGCGTGGCCAGGTGCTACGTCACTATACGCATAGACTCGGCGATCTCAATAGATTTGATGCTCCTTACTTGTTATAATAATAAATGTTTTCGAAGTATTGTTTGTTTTGCGTACTACTTGACAGTAGGGCAGTACAATTTGGTGAAAGGTAAAAAAATTACAATTTTCTCTCGCTCCTGCCGGGACGAATTTTTGATTTTGACCTTGCAATTTACGATTAGAATTCATCTCCAACCTTCTCCTTTCCGTAGACACATAGAACGAACTTCCCCTCGACGCATTTATTTAGTTACCAGCGTTTAAAAATTCCATGTTTTTCGACTTTTCAAGTTAAATTTGAAAGGTCCCAGAAAGCCATTTTTCTTACGTCACTTGCGTATAGTGACGTCACAAATGAGCACTCGGTTTTTGCAACTATTACTAATTTCAATTCCTTATATCTCAAGAACGGAAAAAGTTAAAAATACGAAATTTTAAGTGTATAATGAGAATATCGAGTACTATATGAAAAAGTATAAAAAACATATAAAGAGAATATCTTGGAACAAGCTCATTGATATATGGGGTCGTTGTTGTATCTATGCATTTTTTCTTAATATTTGACCCATTTTTCGGTACCACCGTCAACTATTTTTTACAGTTCTGCCAAACCGGTGATCACATGACATGTGTCAAAATGTAATTTTTTGTTGTCGGACATGTATAAACGAACCCTCAATAGAGTTTTTTAGAAATGTCGATGATACAATTCTTTCCCATATAATCAGAATTCCACTAAAATGACGAAGTTACCAAATTAATAAGCTTAACACTTTATGACAATATATTTCCTATTTTTTTATAATTATTTATCGATTACATTGCTGTTACGGGAAAGAACTGTTTGAGCACTACTGGCATTTCTTATGCATGAAATAAAATATTGGCTCAGACGTTTTAGCGGCCATGACACAAGTCAGCTTAAATTGTACCCGACTTTACAATATCAAAAGGATGATCAATAACTCTTACAACACTGATTATTATCGGCAGTGTATATAGTCCAGTTAATAAATAGGGTTTAGAGGACATGATCTGGAACAAAAATTTTGCCTTCAGAGCAGCGCTGTTGTTGACTGCTCACATTTTTTAGAGTTACTCGCATACCATTATAATTCGAATAAAAATTCAGCCTAGATATTCTGGACCATTCGCAGGGTATTCGAGTGCTCGCATTAAACAACGAGCGGTTTTTGGCAGTTGGTAAATATGCGAATAATGATACGTAACCTAATATTTTGTTTGGTATGTTTTTAAAATGTTCAAATTTGTTATGATAAATTAATGCTGCAGTGGTGACGCCTTTAGATAAAACAGCAATAGTTGCGCTGGATCTGACGGGCTTAGAAAAAAATGGGAAGTTACAACAAATTTAATGTAGCGCGTCCGAGACCGCGCACGCTTCGCGAGCCGTACTTATGTGTCACCAGGTTCCATTCTCCTGCGTTAAAGAAAAAAATCTGGAGTCTACATTTTTGATCGTACAAAAAATTGCATATTTTGATGTAAAATTTCCCCCTCTATCGCCATCGCCTAGTGCTATTAGTTTTTTATATCTTTTTTTAATTTTTCGAGTTATTGACACCAAAGCCGGATTTTGGCCAATATTTTGGATTTTTTTAGGGGTCGCCGGCACCTTACGGCTGTGAACTTTTTTTATCGTATTCTACACCAACAAAACTACTAAATCTGAAAAATTCAGTAATATAACATTTAGTGACGCCTTAAAACTCCTGACGACTGGGCTACAACCGTCTGGTAATATGAATCTTCATAATCGAGTGTCTCCTGAATTGATTCCAGTAAATAAACTGAGTCGAAACGGATTCATATAGGCTGGTCTAGTACACTCATGGACAGACAAACACAGACATTTTTTTATTAGATATTTGATCTTAGCATGGTCCGAAACGAATTTCTGAACAACAATATTTTTTTTGTATGATAACTGTTAAACATTTTTCTTCGGTTATGATAACATTTATTTGATGATATTAAATAGGTATAATATATGCATTACTTTCACCTTCCTTCAACCTTTAGGATTGTCAGTATTTAAAATGATTAATATAGTAAAAGGTTTTCGGTAAGAAAATATGCCTGCCTGTACGCCCTGTACTGTTATATAATAATAATAATAATAATAATAATAAAGTTTTGGTCTCTCCTTCGACGTCGAGCGGGTAAATCGCCACTCCGTCACCGAGTTGGAACCTGCTCGGCGAAAAGCCCAAATTAAAACTGCAGAACACAGCATCTTTCTGCAGCTGCACATGGATAAGCCAATGCACGGAGTATTCTATAAAAATATAAAAAACCTTGGCTTATCCGAAAGGCTGACCTTTGCCTTTTTAAGGTCAGCCGGGCTGAAGTCCGAGACCGAGGGATTCATAATGGCTTGCCAAGATGGTGTATTCAACACTCTGGTCTATCGTAGCCGTGTTATGGGTATAGAGGTCCCGGATGTCAGATGCAGGGCCTGCCGCAGGGCGCTAGAGACTGTAATGCACTTGCTGTCGGCTTGCCCGACATATGCAGTCTCGGCCTATATCCAAAGGCACAACGGAGCATTACGAGTGCTTTATTACCATTTAAGGCACTCGTATGGGATAGACGAGACACCAGTGCTGCCTTATGCACCAACTCAAGACAATGTTTGTCGTGGAGTTCTCGGCTCCCGCGGAAAACAACATTGTCTTGAAGGAGGAGGAAAAACGGACTAAATATCGAGATTTGCTCTTCGAACTCCGCAGACTTTACCCAGACCACACTGTTAAGTTGGTGGTACTGATAATAGGAGCCCTAGGTGGAACAAGGCACACACTGCTTACGGAAATGAAGATCATACCGGCATGCCGAAACTCGGCAGAGATCTTAGCCGGTAGGATGCAGAAGGCCGTCATCCTCGGTTCGCTACGTCTACTCAGGGCACACGATTCCCGGACCCAGTAGTCACTTACCCCACGGTGTGGGGAGTGGCTATCGGTACTACCAGCTCCCCTCGGTGAGGATCGGAGCCACAGAGAAGGGTGACTGGTTTTTAACAAAAAAAAAAATAATAATAATAAAGTTTATTGAAATATAAGATTACAATGCGTGCTTAGTTTACGTACAAGTTTGAGACTCAACAAACATTAAGTCCACAGAAGGTTGAACCTTTTGCGTGGACTGGGATTACCTTATTTTAGCTAGGGTAAGAATTTTTATTGTTTAGAGAGAATTTTAAACTAAGTAGTAATTCCCTCTCACGCTCGTGCATACAGATATAAAAACAAAGTTGTAAGAGACATTCTATGTCGGGTGTACATAATAAGTATAACAATATAACTATTCTGAGATAGATAAATAAAATTGATTAAATTGGTAAATTGATAAAATAAGTAACATAATCAAGTAATATAAATAAATGAAAAACTAAGAAAATAATAAAACAATAATAAAAATATAGTAGATTTAATTATTTTTTAGATCTATAAGTTGGTGTATATTGCTCCTTGCTTGGCCAATTATCCAATGCTTGATTTTGGTTTTAAAAATTTTGAAGGAGTTCAGACTTGTTATATAATCTGGTAAGATGTTATATAATTTAGGACCTATATACGAATAGCACCTTTGTCCTATAGTTTTACTCATTTTTGGTACTAGCAATGATTTTTCGTTTTGTCTGGTGCTGTATACGTGTTTAACTTTCCCTATGTTATTTCTGTTCTTGTACATTTGCAATATTACATTTTGACAATAAAGTTGTCTTGGCGCAAATAATTTGCTTTCCAAATAAATATTATCAGATGGGTATGTACATCTCTTGCTACATATTATTTTTAGGATCCATTTTTGTGCAGTTTCTACATGTTTTAAATAGCGATTGGTTGCACCACCCCATCCAATAATTCCATATGTAATATGTGATTGAGCCAAGGCATAATACATGATTTTAAGGTGTTTTTCTTCAAAAATATTTTTGAAATATTTTAATTTTGGTAATAGACTCCTCAATTTTCTCACTAAATTATTTATATGTGTATCCCATTCTAGATGGGAGTCAATAGTAATACCCAGGTACTTTATGGTTGTTGCAGACTTTATTGTAAATTCAAGATTATCCTGTTTTATGGTGATACAATTAAATTTTGGCAGCCCACTGACATAACTTGAGAAGGGCAAGTAAAATGTTTTATTGATATTTATTGTTAATAGCCTACTGTTAAAGAAGTCAATGACCGTTTTAAAATCCTTCTCTACCTTGCTTCTTAATGATTCCCATGTGCTGTCTTTAAAGAAGATTGCTGTATCATCGGCGGAGCTTATTATTTCAGCGTCGATAGGGACCCTGAAAAGATCATTGACATATTAGAGAATAGAATTGGCCCCAATACGGTACCTTGTGGGACTCCAAAAGTAACATTTCTCGCGGAGCTCACACAATCATCTATATTTACAGATTGTTTCCGGTCTGTTAGGTAGCTCTTTAGCAAGTCATTAATTTTTCCCCTAAATCCAAGATTTTCGAGTGTTTTCAATAAATCTGGGTGACTTACTGTATCGAATGCTTTGGCCAGATCTACAAATATGCACAATGACGGCTCAGCAGCATCCATACTGTTATATATTTTTGCTGTCAAGTCTGCTATGGCATCATTCGTAGATCTGGCCTCCCTAAATCCATACTGCTTGTCCGATATAATATCGTATTTCTTTAAAAAACTACAAACCCGGGTTTAATGATTGCCAATTTAAAAGCAGCCGGATATGTACCCGATTCCAAAGACTTATTTATTATATATGTTAGGGGTTCTACGATTTGCTCAGATATCTCTTTTAGTGTTTCTGTTTTTATCATATCCACACCAGAAGCTTGTTTTAGTTTCAACTCACTTATTACTTTTGTTACCTCCTGTACGTCGGCATGCGAAATTACAAAATATGTTTTATTATATTACGCAATAAACGAAATTACGCAAAATAAGTGAAACAAAAATCATGAATCCTCCATTTAGTTATTTATCATTTTTGATGAACTGTAATTGTATATCATACAAACATATTATGTTGCAATCGGGATTTCAAAACGATCAACAAGCATTTAATGGTAAAAAAAATCTCGGAATACAATTAGCCAATTACCCTCATTGAAATTAACAAATTGTAAAATTTGATTGTTTGAATGTTTATTGTTTGTTACATTACATTGTTTATTGTTTACAAATTTTCGCCAATTAGCCGATTTTGGCCGAGGAACAGGAAAGAGGAATGCCCAGTTTCTAAAACAGCGTGCGTAGACGTTTTCACTGGTGTTTTGTAAACATTGTTTTTGTTATTTTATGAATCTGCTACTAATCGAATATCGTGTTAGTTCTAAAAAAAAATATTCGTTTTGTTTTACAAATCCAACACAACTTACGTAAATGATAAAATTGAACTTATTTTTAACGGGCCTCGATATCGATATAGGCACCCAAGTAAAAATTATTGTAATTTTAAAACAACCCATAAGTTTTAAAAAATATGTAAATAATAATTAACTTTTTTGTGACTTAAAAAGTAAAGAGAGCTTTACCATCTACCCATAGTATGGTTTATTATATGTAAATTGTTTTTATAAATCATTTCTATTAGATACAAATGACATTTTTTGTTCAATCTGGAATATTCCCAATATGGCTGACCATGACCATTATATTCCTCGACGGCTGGATGAAGACGTACCAATGCGTTGTTCTTTAGAATTGTTTTAATTTATTTATTTTAAAATTATTGTTAATTTTTTTAATGTATATTTTGTCAACCAGAATATTTATTTAATACCGCTAAAAGAAAAATAATTTATTTTCGTTATTCTCATAGAGATTTCAGATTTTTTTTTATTATATGGAATATTTTAGTTTTACTAACATCATTCCCCTACTAATACTACGATCCTATCCTTTCCTGGCAAAAATGCCCATACCTCCCCGTGGTTCTTGCTGGACTGTAACAATATTAGTTTTTTATTTCTTTTTTTGATAACTCATTGTTATTGACTGATTTGTTCAATTCATTTTTTGTTATCAGTTTCATTTGTGCCCGAACCTATATACCTACAATGGATCCGTTAAACGAAGGTATGTACTTGATATAGTGGACAATTGATATGTTTTGAAGTGACTATTAATAACGTTGTGATATTTTTAAATGCATTTTGTTGTTCTAATTGAAATCTTCAGATGTCTATCTTGCTTTAAGCTTAGTAATATCAAACTTTCATTGTGGCGTAGTTTTCAAAAAAATCGCGTTCTGAAATGTACCGCATCCATACATTTTTTACAAAGTATTGTTGGCATGTATAATTTCACGAAGTCTACCCCATGAAGTCAATAAAATTGTAAGGCTCAATCAGAGGTTGACTGAGAGAACCTAGAGAACGAAGAAGAGACCGTTGATTAAGAAGATATCGACTCATGTCTCGGATGGCGATTATTTGTATTCCTAAACTTTAGAATTAACATATATTGTATTTTAATACAATTTCAATTATATTGGTTTTTTTTATTTTATAGAAATGTATCATTTATCCTTTTAGATTCGGCTTTTGTGCGTCCTACTGATCGTTAAAGAAATCATTCCTGCCTCTGATTCTATTAAACTAAATATCTTATAAAGAAAAACAAACAAGAGCGGTGCTGATACTAAAAAAATGTATATAGTGCAGATTTAATATGGGTTGATTGTTTTTGCACACGATGACTTGTTGATTTTATCTATTCTATGCCATTGTACTTTCATAACTTTTTAAGAATTTCTTATCTAGATTTCAAACGACTCGAGTGCAAAAAACATCTCAAATTATTGAGTGTAGGTCTTCCGGTGTTGCTTTCATTGTTAAAATTAGTATCATCAGAAAAGTGATGTTTTAAAATTTGCCTATGGGGATAAGTTAAGAAGTTAAAACAAATCTTTAATGACAAATAGTGTATTAAAAAATAGAGTATTAAATTTCTTGGTCAGGTGTAAACAGTTTAATAAGTCTGAAATACGTGGTACGGTAAATAAAATTTTGTTTACAGATTCAGATATATTTTCAGGCATTTTTGAATTACATTTTGAACAGTTATGCTTCATATGAAACATATTCTTTATAGAATTTTGCTAACAGCAGAAAAACTATCTATGAGAACTAAAATAAAAACTGTTTGTAAAATTATTGATTTACAATCTTTGCATTCTTTTGATAACCTAAATTCTGGTTATGCTAGCAATTAAAATCCTAAAATCAATTAGTCTTTCTTATTGAACAATTCTCATTCTAACACTAGTTTCTACACAGTTCTCTACGGCTATGCAGAGTAAACCAGTACCCACATAACCCCCTACGGCTATGAAGATTCAGTTAAAATGAGAACAAAGGCCTAAAATGAATTTATTTACATACCTTGTCTTTTACGAGGATTTTACATGGATAAGAAAAATAGGTTTGATATTTCTTTGTCGTACCCAGTGACGTAACGTACAGGTTTAGAATGTCTTTCGCTGGATCTCCACTAACCGGGATGTTGTCAACTCCTCAAAAATATATCGCGAGAGATGATGATTCTTTGAGGCTTATACCCATCGCAGATCTCAAAGATTACAAACCAATTTGTTTTAACACCAAGCTATGCTCAAACCTATTTGCAAATCCAATTGACAACAACGCCATTTGCGAAGTCCGTCTCTTCAAGAACCTCGACACACCACTCGAAAGCTGCCAGACGTCAGTCATCATAAGTCACGGCTACAACGTACACAAACTAGAAGAAAACTAGTGGTTAGTGACAACGCAGCACCCTTACATATACGACCATCAGTTTGACAACCGATTTAATGTCCAAAAACAGTCATTAAACTACAACCAAATTGCTAACCTTTTGTAGGCATTACCAAAATCCAAGCTAGTACAGATGACTTTATCAGTGCAAAAGACAATAATCTTCCAATTCAAGTTCCACCTGAGCATTGCAACCAAATCCCCGAAAACAGTCGAGTGCCCAATCTGAGATCTTTAAACAATTTAAATACTGAGGACTTCGAAATCGCCAAACACAAACTTGATCAGTACCCAAAAGACGTAGATGACCTGATAAATGAACAATTCGGTACCAAACACATCTCTCTTTTTTATACTTTCAGGGCTCGTCTGTTAATGAAAACTCCGAGGGCACTTCAGCCTCCTGGGCTTATTGTGCTCTACCTGGCATGCTTTACTCCGCCCACTCCAGTACCCCTGTACCACTAATCAGGCGATACAGGTTTTTGATCGGGCGGGTCTTGATAAATTCCGGGTCTGTTCGTGCTTGCCCGTAGATACCATATGTTCTGCGAGCCAGTGCCTCGCAGTTGAATATAATGTGATCGACCGTTTCCTGCTCCTTACTGCATTGTCTGCAGTCTAGGTTGCCGTCAAATTTGCCGATTGTATATAAAAGAATCCTAAGAATACCGTGGACAGATCGAAGTATTAAGGAGAATGGGCAAAACAAAAGAACTAATTGATAACATAAAAAGCAGAGAACTAGAATATCTCGGTCACGGAACAAGAGGGGCAAAATACGGCTTATTGCGACTGACTATGCCGGAGAAAATACAAGGAGAGAGCAGCATAGGAAGAAAAATAATATCGTGGCTGCGAAACCTGAGAGAATGGTTCGACTGTTCTTCATGTGATCTTTTCAGAGCAGCGGCTTCCAAAATCAAAATAGCCATGATGATTGCCAACCTTCGACACGGAGATGACACCTGAAGAAGAATTCAGGTACTCTTTTACAGGAAAATGTCCACTCAGAAGTCATATTATTAGTCTTAACTGCGTCCTGTTCGTTATGAGCAGGTCTTCAGTTTGTTTTGTATATGGACCTTTAATGCCCAGCGCGAGTTCTGGGCCATAGAATATATTAGCTGCCCCTTGTCTAGCAAGTTCATCAGTTTTTCCATTGCCGTTAATTCTGGAATGTCCTGGCACCCAGAGTAATTTAGCTCTGTTCTGCTCACCCAGAATCATCAGCTCTTCGTGGCAGTTCCATACCATTCGGGATGATACTTTGTTAGAGGTTAGTGCTCTAAGTGCCGACTGATTGCTTGATGCAATAGAGATCTGCTGGTTAACATATTGTCGATTTTCATCTCTTGGTTCACTTGTTCTAATATTCGGACCATTATTTGTGTACTTATTATACAAGAGCAGAATACGCCGAAGACGTTTAGCCACCGATGTCTCCACATCGACCTAGCTCCTCCGAGACCTAGTAAACTCTCCAGAACTTTTACTAGCCTACTCCCTCCACGAGGAAGACTTTCATTAAGAAGAAAAGAACAATCCGAAGACACAGTATGCTAGTCGTACTTTTATAATAACTAAGTGGCAAGTAATCGATACAAAAAATATTCTTTACTTCTAACAATTGTTACATATATTTAAGTCATTTGGTGAAATTTCCACCACTAAGAGAATTTCTCACTTTCGCTCACTTTCTTTGTCTGCATTC
Organism: Stenurella melanura; assembly: GCA_963583905.1. NCBI lineage: Eukaryota > Metazoa > Arthropoda > Insecta > Coleoptera > Cerambycidae > Stenurella > Stenurella melanura. The sequence continues at coordinate 21,175,874 of OY757316.1, forward strand.
TCTAAATAAAGAGGATTAATAATGTCTTACATACAATGTGTCAGGTACCTGCACGCTGGGCCCCTGTACTATAAGAGACGACTAAATATTGAGCAATATCGACATCAATATCGATATTAGGTAATAAGGATCAATTAATCGGGCGATGGTGAAATTTCATTTCATAATTTTTAGTGGCTTTTTTTGCAGGCGATTCAGTTGTAAAAAGTTAAATTAATTATTGTACTCTGCCGAAATGCGTATTAGACTGCTCTGTTTGATTCAACCATTAAACTAATTTCACGGTCCTTACATCTCTAATTATAGTATTGTATCTTAATTTTTTTTAGCCTTGAAACAAGTGGGATTAGCTAAGTTCATATGTTAATTTTTTGTAAAGCCCACTTTGAGTAAGGCGTTATTATTTTTCCTAGAATTGATTAAGTTGATTTTGTTTCTTGGAACAGGGACTCCTTGAACAATAGATGATGACTTTTAGTTACTCCGGAACCAACAAATAATCTTTCCACAGCGTCTTGGCGGATGTTTGTGATCTATGCATCCACTCTAGTTAGCCTATCTTTGCCAGTAGCCATTATGATTTTGTGTCTATGGACCTAAACGATAAACAATTACACAGGGTCACTGGTAATTTGATATATTCCTTTAAACACGTGATAGTAGAGACAATTTACTATATTATGAACCCAAATATGCATTATCCAATTAGTGTCAGAGATATTACAATTTTTGGTTTGATGTTTCATTATAATGAAACATATTCTTTAAAGGATTTTGCAAACAGCAAAACTATCTATGAGAATTAAAATAAAAACCGTTTGTAAAATTATTGATTTACAATCTTTTCATTCTTTCTGTATCCTGAATTCTGGTTATGATATCAATTAAAATCCTAAATTAAATTTGTCTTCCTTATTGGACAATTCTCAATCTAACACTAGCTTCTACACAGTCCCCTATGGCTATGCAAAATAAACCAGTATCCACATAACCCCCTAAGGCTATGAAGATTCAGTTAAAATGAGAACAAAAGCCCAAAATGAACTTATTTACATGCCTCGTCTTTTGGAAAATTCTTCGTCAAATGGATTACATTTTCGTGAAATCTGTCATTCTGTTTTTTGGAAATGCTTAGCCTTTGAAACGTTTTTCGCCCTGATGTTATCATTGTTAATAATTTTAAAAGCCGAAGTGTACTACATATAGCACAATAAGTAGTGTACCTTAAAATAATTTCATTTTTTATGGCGACCTGTGAAGATGCATAGTAAAGTAAGCTTTATTATCAAATAGACACAGTATAGGACAAGTAAAGATAAAGCTAGTAGTAGATAATGCAACAAAATTATATATTTAACATCAGAAGTTATTAATAATTCAAATATTCTGCCATGGTATAAAAATATTAACAGGAATGTTTGTAACTCACCCTTAAATCATAAGTTCTGAATATCTTAAATTGTGTAAATAGAATTTTTTTCCAAAGACAGCACTATTGTGAGAAGGTAGGGGTATTTCTGTATTACTTCTTATATTTATAAATATATCTAGATTTCTAACAAAATTGTTTCCATTAGAAATTATATATAATACTAGTTCTCTAATGTATATACAAGAAGCAAAAGTTGAAATTTTATAAAAATAGAACGACATGACTGGTAGTTTGAGGCACCCACAATATTTCTTACAATTTTTTTTTTGCAAAATGAAAATTCTGTTATTATACCTAGAACAACCCCAAAAAACTATTCCATACCTTACCCTATAAATTCAGCATAATAAAATGACAACATCACCTTCTGGTTTGTAATATTACTTAATCTATAAAAAGCAAAAGAGAGCGAACATAACTTTTTCGACCAAATTTTCAATATGATCTTCCCATGTTAGTCTATTATCAATATAAACCCCTAAATATTTGGTTACGTTTACCTGTTCAATCAATCTATGCTCTACTTTTAAGAGATACCTTTCGTCGATTGTGCAGCTTCGTGGTGTGAAATTGATTAACACAGTCTTAGACGCATATGAATACAGTTTTTGGCCTTTAAGCGATGCCATAAAATTATTAATCATGTTTTACATTTCTTTCTCTGTCAAACCAGTACAGAGCAATATATTGTCATCCGCAAACATCGTCAAATTATTAAGAGGGACCAGTTCTGGTGAGTCATTCACAAATATTAAAAAGCGACCCCAATGTAGACCCCTGTGGTGCCCTTATTTTGATATTTAATTTCTCGGATCTGGCCCAAGTTACTTCCACTCCCTTATTTCGATCAGTTAAATATGAAGATAACCACTCATTTATCTTGCCCCTAAAACCGCATACCATAAACTTTTCCCTCAGCAAATCATGACCGACTAAAGGCACATTGACGCACGGCCTCTATCCAGGTTTTTGTAAAAGTTGCTGAGAAAATCTAGTAAGGCATATCGAGTATTTTTTCTTTTTATGAAATCATGTTGAACTGGCGTTAGTATGTAATGAATGCAGTGTTTTAATTAATTAAATACAATATTTTCTAATATTCTTGACACAGTATACAGCAATGATATTGAACGATAATTTTTCAGATTTATTTTATCTTCTTTTTTAAAAAGTGGTATTACTTTTGCCGTTTTAAGTATGCTAGGAAAAAATCCAGATTCGAGGGAAAAATGCATTAAAAAGATAAGCGGATAGACTATGAAATTAACCGAATTTTTATAAATATTTGTTGAGATACTATTGAGATCAGTTGCAATTGAATTTTTCATTTCCATAATTGCATTAAAAACTGCATTCTCTGCAACTGGCTTTAGAGACATAGTAGGGAAATTTTTACTGCATTTAAAATTATTTTTAACTTTATTGTTTTTTAATTTTTCATATAGTTGTTCAGCCATATTTATGAAAAATTCATTAAAACTATTTGCAATTTTGACCGGCTCTGTTATAATTTCATCATATTTTACAATTTTACTATCAACATTTTTATTACTTTTTTGTTTCTACCCTGCATCACAATCAATAATATTTCATATCGTCTTAATTTTATTTTTAGATTTATCAATAATTTATTTTCTATTTAGCCAATATCTTCACTGGGCCATGTATAGGCAATTCGATATACTAGCACCGCAAAAATATTATGAGCATAATCCCCAAAAAGTTGTTAACACCAATGATGTCACATTTATGTAGAACGTGCCTATTATAACTGACATAGAAATTCGCGCGAATCGACCGGACATCGTCGTACATAATAAAAAGGAGAAATCATTTTTGTTGATCGATTTTCCATCACGAATGACGTCAACGTGGTACTCAAAAAACTGAGAAGTTGAGTGAGCACAAAGACCTCCAGAACACGAAATGCAAAGACCACAGGGGACCCTAGAAACTGTTAAAAAGGACCATGACCGGAGACTGAAATAATTGTCTGGTCAAACGAGCCGACAAGGACGGCAAAAGATGGCACTACTGGGAAATGATCACATTCTAAGGAAGTCTCTATGATCCCTTGATGAGATCTCATCTTTGATGTCTCTGAGGAGACATGACCAACGTCGCCAAAAGGAGAATAACCTGGAAAGGGCACCAACAGAGCTGCATTTCTTGATGTAACGCCAAGATCCATGTCACGAAAATTGTCTAAAGGGATAGATACTAAGACACAATAGTAACCAAAAACCTATAATACTAAAAACTCAAGAAATCTGTTGTAATTTTTGAGACTTTGGCGGTCGGTACAGTCTTAACTGTGACTTTTTTGTTATAACTATCAATTTTGAGAATTGTTTGCTCTACCAAATATGTACACACAATGTTTTCACTACGGTGTCTAATTTTCAAGATATCAATGTTGGAAATCTCTCAGAAGCGAGACATAAGCAAGTAATAAAAAATTTCCAACAGAAAGATGCATTCTATGATTTTAATGAATTTTTAAATTACAATGTCTCTGCGATGTGATATCCTGTGACAAGTATTTAGGTAATTTTTATGAGGTTTGACATTTTAGTATTTAGTAGTTTTTATTGTACAAATTAATGACTGTATATTTGCAATATTTATTTATCACTATTTTGCGTTTCTGGGCACCTATTGTTACACATTATTTTATAATTTATTTCAAACTGTATGCATTGTACTACTACACATACAGTATTGTTAACACCAATTAATGATTTGGTTTAATTTGATTTATTGAAGAAATAGTATTAAATGTCCCGTTAGTTTATTGTTGCCATTATTAATACATTTTTTACCCAGAAAAAAGGGGGGACATACCTTACGATGAGTATGGTACTGTAAAACAAATTCATTTTCATGACGGCAGCTTGTGAAGATTAATATCAGATACAAAAATTCTTAATGCTTACCCTACCAGGAAGCATAATTTTGTAATTTATCGTATTTTTCTGGGTTCCCGACCAAATTACAACAAACCTACAGTTTTATTTTGGGTGGCCAAATTAAAAGTTTAAACAAATCCAACTTTTTCTCTATACCTTCTATATTGACAACACGAATTTGTTATACAAAATTAGATTAGCATAATCTTTAAATTTAAATCCAACTATTTTACAAACCACTGAAATAATCGAGAGAAAATTCATAGTAATAGTTTTGTTATGATTCTAGTTAGGTAGTCATACAGTTTTTTTAAATATACGTACTTAGAAAAAAAAGTTATGTCCAACAATAATAAATATTTCCCACTCGCCATTATACCTTCTTGCAACTATTACAAGCCTAAAAATGTTCGTAGTTTTATGTGAACTTAATCACAATAAAAACAATACTACAATAAACCCTAAAAAATTATCTTAATACATTTTTTTCCGTCGAAAATTTCTTTGCAAACAAGACCATAATCCACAAAAATTGTCTCACTGTACTAAGATACGAAAACCTCAAAAAATTGTGACAATACAAAAATCAATTTTATATCACAACACAAACAATAATGGATATAAAAAAATGTACTGTACCATGAAGTATTTTTTCAAGTCCACAGATAACGTGTGTGATTATTTTCGATATTTAATTGCATTTTAGATAATTTAGAAAAGACATAAATTATGATCAGTTTATGATGAACAAGCGATTCGGATACCACTTTTGATGCATTAGAAACGGACACAATCTTAGCTATGAACTGTACCATATTTACTTGCTTTAACTATTATTTTAGAGAATTTTATATTCTACCAAAATCTATATGTCTCTTCCTACCTTTTTGCCGTATTTTGCTTAGTTTTCGAGATATTGACGAACAAGCATAAACAGATCCGTTAGTTTGTTGCTGTGTATTGTAATAAATTTTATTACGAAAACAGGGTGGTATATACTTCATAATGGCTATGGTGATTTAGAAGAATTTCATTATTTATAATAATTGTGACTCGTGGAAACCAATGTATGAGATATCAACATGTTCTATGCTTGTTTACTTCTTTGTAGGGTATAATAAAGGAACAACACTTTTGTGATTTATCGCAACTTTCTCTGGATTCTCGACCGAATTCAGATTGTGAAACTAAGGGTTTCTTTCGAATGGCCAAATAGAAAGTCACTTAAGTTTTTGAAGGTGTGCAAAAGTTGTAGAATGTCAGTATTGTAGTAACTCAGAGTAAGTAATATTCACTCGCGATTGTTTGTAACTATTATAAGTCTAAAAATGTCCGTAGTTTTACGTAAACTGAGTCGCAACAAAAACCGTACTACAATAAAAGTTAAACTAAAGTTAATAAACCCTTTTCCGTCGAATATTTCATAACATACAAGATCCATAACCCACAAAAATTGGATACCTAATATGTAAGACGAAAAAGATTCAGGTCACAATAAAGTCTAAAATAGATCTAAAAAATAAACTGCGTCATGAAGTGTTTTTTTTTAGTGATGTGTGTGGTGTTTCCGATTTTTAAATATATTTTAGATAATTAAGAAAACTTGTAAGGTACTAGGTATTAATCTGTGACGAAAGACAAGCCACCGGTACAACCCTAACTATGAATTTTTTCGTACTTTTTTGTTACAACCACTATATTAGAGGATAGAGCAATGTTCTCATTATATTGATGAAAATGTATAAAAGACCCGTTACTTTGTTGCAGTTCTTGTAAACAACATTTATATACGAAGAAACGAGGGCATATTTATGCCTCACAATATATTCGATATTTCAAAATAATTCCATTTTTTTAACTGCAATCTATGAAGAGTGATTTTCTAGGGAGGATTATATCAAGTTGGTTTAAACCAAAAATAGTTTGATCATAGATGAAAATCCAAGGTACGAAACACTTAATGTAAGGTGCAATGGAGTCATGATTTTGTGATTTTACAGTGTTCCCAACCGAATTCACAAACTAAAGGTTTCGAATGCTCAAATAAAAATTTTAAAGAAAAATTATCCAGTTATTATTCTTCACCTCCTATGTTGACGATATGATGACTAGACTAAGTGAAATTGTTACTTATGTTACTTTTGATGGTGCGCAAAGATTTTAGAATGTCAATAAAATTGTGGTAACTCAGACTAAATAATATTTAGTCGTGATGGTACCCTTTTGCAGCTGTTACAAGCCGTAGTTTCACGTGAACTTAATCGCAACAAAAACAATACCACAATAATAACTAAATTAGTTAATAAAAGCTGCAAATTATCACAAAACAACCTACCAACTCAAATATATCCATATAACTCGGCGTCCTTTCGAACACAGAAACGAATCCACTAACCACAATAAATACAATGCACAAATTAGAATTATCGGTCGATTCGCAACAGCTAATTAAACAAATCATGCACCTCGAGTGTCGTGCGGTGTTTTAGCCACGAGATTGTCAGTGAAACTGAATCGTAATGCTTGAAAAGAATTCAAAGCTTTCCCGTTAGCCCGGTGAATGGCAATGTAAAAATCTAGGTCGTCTTGTTGGAGTTTGGCAGCGAGAACGGTGTGCCCCGTGGTCACCCCCTCGGCCCCTCCCCTGTAATCGCTTACTGATCAGGATTGGTAATAGCGGAGCGGCCGGGTAGCTCCGCGATACATTAAATTTTTTTTGAGATATAACGTAATCTGACCTTAAGAAAGGTGTTGAGGGGTTTGTCCCTCGGTACTATTGAAAATTTCGAATCAATTATCTGGCTAAGACAAACGACAAAAAGAGTTAAAAAATGTGAAATAATTAATTTTTTTTTTACGTTTTTTTTATTCACATTATTTCAAAAACGGGACAATGAATTGGTCTCAATTTTTTACGGTGTTTCTAAAATAACTGTAACACCTACTCTTTAAAAATAATTTATAATAATTTGAAATTCGATACTCTAAATTACCATTGCAGTTTTCTCTTATAACTGTATTTTTCTTTTTTCTTCCCACCTACAGAAACTTTTAGTCTTTTTTATGTTGAAAGTGTTTCTATTTCGGGTAATGAAAAAGAAAAAAAAAATTGACTCTGAGGTTGATTTTTTTCTTAAATGAGACATATAAAAAATAAATTTTTCAAGGTCATCGTGAGGGGTGTCAAAAGAAAGCATGTGAAGGCACGAATTAAGAATACATAATTTAGTTTTTTTCATATATTACTTATACATATATACATTCACGTAGTGGAGTGTGGATGTATAATAATCGTAAAGAATTTGAAAAATTTTCTTGTTGAAATAGGTTTGGAATGTCATGAAACGTCGAGGTTTGAAATTTGAGCGAAACAAAATTTCTGTCTGTCTGTCGGTCTGTCTGTCGGTCTGTCTCTGCCTGTGTAACTTTCTTGTGCGCATGTTTTTTCTGGAATGGTTTAAGATATTGACTTGAAATTTTATACACGTATATGTTATAATGGTTTTAATGTTTTGAACTTATTCGGTGAAGGGTTGGGAGGTAAATAGGGAAAACAAGTAAAGAAAACTGGTCAGAGTACAAAAATTTAGGATTTTGTGTATACATATCCTAGAAGCCAATTCCCCAGATTTTTTAAATAATAGTTTCCATCCCCCCATCACCCCATTATTAAACGGGTTGATTAAACGAAATTAAGATATTCATTTGGTATTTGGTACACGTATATATTGTAATAATATATTGTGGTATCTGTAATTAGATTATATTTTAAAATGATACCGTTGAAGGGTTGGGGGTTAATTAGCGGTAAAATGGGGAACATAAGTAAAGCAAACTGGTAAGAGTACACAAACTTGGGATTTGTTATATATACTAGAAGTTAAAGCCTCAGACTTTTTCATAACATTTTTCAACCCCTCCACACCATTATTACACGGGCTAATAAATTAAATTGAGATATTCACTTGAAATCTGGTACACGTATATATTATAACGACATCTGGAACTAGATTATATTTTGAGATGATTACGTTGAAGCGTTGGGGGTTGAATAAGGATAAATACTGGAAATTAAGTAAAGCAAGCTGGTAACAGTACAGAAACTTGGGATTTGTACTAGAAGCAAAGGCATCAATTTTTTTTTATATTTTTCAACTCCATCAGGAACGAGTTTATATTTTGAGATGCTTCCGTTGAAGGAGTGGTGGGTAATGAGTAAAGCAAGCTAGTGAGAATACATGAACTTGATATTTGATGTATACACTAGGCTCCAAAATCTCAGATTACTTTATAATATTTTTTAACCTCCCCCCCAACACCTCCACTTCATTATTAAAGGAGTTGATAAAATAGCATTAAGATATTTACTTAAAATTTGATACATGTAAGTATTAATGACATTCGATTGAGATGATTCCGTTGAAGGGGTGGGGTGGAGCAGTTGTAAATTGAGGAAAATACGAGTAAGCTAATTAGAGTCCAGACTCTTCATTTTTTGGCTAGAGACCAGGGCGATTTAAGACAATGACTTGGAATTTTATACACGTATAAATTATAACGAGATCTGCAACTGAATTGCCTTTTAAACTTATTCGGTAAAGGGTTGGGAGGTAAATAGGGGAAAACAAGTAAAGTAAACTGGTCAGAGTACAAAAATTTGGTATATGGTGTATACATATACTAGAAGCCAAGGCCTCAGATTCTTTAAATAATATTTTCCATCCCCCCATCACGCCCACTCAGTATTATTAAGCAGGCCTCAGACTTTTTAATAACATTTTTCAACCCCTCCACCACCTAGAGGCTAGAGACCAGCGCCTCAAATGTTTGTCTAATATCTGCCTCAAATCAAATATTATACTCTTCGCAAATACAAAACGAAGATTATATTCCATTCGATCGGCACATTTCTAAAACCTGCAATATTGCACGTAGAGAAAAAAATTTCATATCACTGTGTTGGTGATCGAATTCTGAACAACTTTCAAAATGTCCGTCCGTCCGTCTGTCTGTCCGTGTGTCTGTCCGTCTGTCTGCCCAACAAACATTTATTGTCAAGTTTACGTTAATTCGTCCTACTAATAGGTCAGAATTTCGGTTTGACTAATTTGGCGATAGGCATTTTTACCTAAAAGTAACCACAAGTTTACCAATATGGGGAAAAAATTTAAAGTAAATCTGAAGTAAAAATTAGGCAAGCTAGGACATTTTGTTCAAGATGTCAAAGACATTTAAATGTAACATAACCCTGTCAGTAAGTCAAGTTGTGGTAATTTTAACGTAATTAATCTTTATTTATTACTTAAATAATAGCTATTTACCCATACCACAAAAACAATTAAGAGAAGGGGAACTAGAATTGCAGGTTGGTTAATAAGTACAGAATGACCAACATGACGCCCATGTTTTACGTTATAAGTTGTACATGGTTTATCGATGATAGAAATATACTATTGGTAGGGGACACATGAGTGGATTTAATCAAATTATATTTGGAATGGTATCTCTCAGCGTGTTTGGAAGAAAATTAATTTCGAATTAAAATTTACTGTAAATGTAACTACTGTACTTCTAAAAAAAGTGTGCGCTCTTAAAATAAATACAAATGAAATAAAAATTAAAAATGTAATTTTTTTTTAATCTTTTAAAACTGTGGTAATTGTCTAACAATATGTCCAACTGATTTCTGGAAATCAAAATATGATTTATTGAAGTAACTGCAAGTATATTTTGCAAAACAATCAATTTAAATATCAACTTCAAAACAGTGTGCCATTATCTTTCAAAATGGCGAACGAATATTTTTCAAGTTAAATATGGAGTCTTTTACATGTTAAACTTGAAAGTCTAATTGTCCTCGAATATAAACCTATAAAACAAGTTTTCTTAGCCCGAAGGCGATATAACCAATATTTTCGATTTTGAGGTCCACATTTCCTATTTAAAAAATATAGACTTTAAAGTAAGTGATAAAATAGGTCAATTTGCTCTACACTGTTGACTATTAGGTCCAATGTCCCAGTTTAGTAATTTTCGTGACCTAGTGGTGATTGTTTTATAATGGCGTATTTTAAAATCGTCGCGGTGTTATGAAATACACTATAGTTATCATCATGAAATACACTGTAGTTATCACAAAAATCTGTTGTTTGATTGATTTCAGTTAATTGATTATTGTTTTTAATAAAAGTAGTCCCAGATGCCACAGTTATCACATCAGATTTTGTATTTGTCACTTGACATATTCTCTTGAGTGTCTTGTCATTATTATTTCCTCCTATTTTCTTTATAACCCTATAGTAATTTGTGGAATATCGGTAAGGCTTGAATCTATTTTTATTCTCCATGTTTTGTTTTTAATTTTTACTGTACAATATAACATGGCGTCACTCTAAAACAACCGATACCTAGTGCCTAACTGATGAAGTTTGTGGTTTAGCTCGCCTTTGAAGACTAAACAAGGCCAAAATGCTTTTTGGTATATTTTTACTGGTAATTTTGACTTTGTCTATTGTCGTTATTTCCAACAGCTCAATACCCATGGTAATTTTGACTCTATGGTTACTTAATGGTAATTATTTTGACATATGTTTTCTAAAATATTACTTCGCCTCTTTTTGAATTTTGTATGGTTAGAATTAAGTCATTTGCAACCTATTAAATGACTTATTATGTGTATGACTAAGAGGTAATTTTTTTAATCAATTTGTGGTAAATTCTTACCTTGCTGAATGTCTTTAAATAGACCTATGGACTCTGAAGACAGTTTTTAGGTAAAATTTATGTTAATTTGACTTTCAAAATAACTTAATGTGTCTATGAACTTTGAGGGTTTTTTTGAGGTAGGTTTTAGGTAATTTCTAACTCGGCAGAGTTACTTACAAGTTCAGTGGATCATGAACATATCTTCTGAGTAAAAAACAAGTGCTTTACAACCTAAGCAAAGAATTTCAGACTATTATTACTTTACAGTAAGTGATTAAAACGAAATTAAGCAATTCTTGACCTCGTATAATTATTCTGCCTATCCGGTTGGTCTATTTTGCTTGCTTGCTAGTTGGGTGCCTGTCTGTCCGTCCGTCACGTTTCTTGTAAGTACGAAAAGTCTGATTGTATTGAAATTTGGAGAGTATGTTAGAGTTAGCTAGAGAACTCACCCTATTGTCCTTGAATAAAATCGATCAATGAATAAAATAGTTATAAATTTTTAAATAAAAAAATTTTTTGTACATATAACTTTTTTTATGTTTTGTAATTAAACTAAAAATGTCTAATACTAATATTATTTACAGAAAAACTGTGAAGAGTATAACGGTTAGCTTGTTAAAATTCTATGACCAATTATTTCTACATACTAGAGTGTAAATATAATCAAGATGTTTTCCTTTAAAGAGACTTGGATAGAAAATCCGGATGTGGAAGTAGTGATTCCTTAGGCAGCGTTTTTTAAAATACTTAAAAAAAAATAAATAAAAATCGATGTACCCCCCGCGAGAGAAATTTTGGAGCCCGGTAACTTATCATCTTTGGGCCTCTACCGCCATCGGGCTTTGGTTTCTTTGAGTCTTCGGATGAATATAAAGTCGTAGTAATAGAGAGAAAATAAATAATAAACTAATATTATTGACTCACAGCCACACACAAAAAATGTTCAGATCCAGAAACTAGACCTACCAACCTTTATGTATTCTGACGTCCTGAATTCGATGCCTCCATCAGGATTTCATTTTATCTTAGAATAGCCTTTTTATCAAAGATAAAATCTAAGATAAAAAAAAACGAAACGATAAAATGAAATTCAGGAGGTCAAAACACATAAAGATAGGTAGGTCTTGTTTCTGGGTCTGAACTTTTTTTTGCATTTTTACTTCCCTCGCATACCGAAGGGAAGTATTGTATTCGAGAAAAAATCACCCTCCGAGATTTTTTCGGATTCTGACGTTTCAGATCACGGAGATTACGAAAATATAGGTTTTTCAATTCCGTCAGTCTGTCTGTCTGTCTGTCTGTTGGTGCATTAACTAAAAAACTACTTGACCGAGAGCAGTCAAATTTGGCAGGTAGTTGACGCTACTGTCAGCGCAGAAATGGTAGAAATTTCACTGGAAAATATACAGGGTGGACCGTCTAAACGGAATAAATAGTGAAAAAAATTTTTTTTCGCTCAAATTTAAAATTTCCACGTTTCATGACGCGCTAATCCTATTTCGGGAAAAAAAAAAAATTTTGAAAATTTTTTTCACCAACATTTTTTAAAAAATTTTAATCAAGATAAAAAAAAAATTTTTTGTTCAGATTTAATATTTCCACGTTTCATGACACGCTAAACCTATTTCTGAAAAAAAAAAATTGAAAATTTTTTTCACCATTTTTGAAAAAAAATTTTCTACTAAAATGATAATTTTTTTTTCTTCAAATTTAAAATTTCCACGTTTCATGGCATTCTAAGCCTGATTAAAAAAAAATTTGAAAATTTTTTGAATTTTTTTTTTACCATTTTTGAAAAAATTTTTACCACTGAAATAGATGGATTTTTTTTTATTTCTTCAAATTTAAAATTTTCATGTTTCATAGCGTTCTAAATCTATTTAAAAGAAAAATTAGAAATTTTGTTTATTATTTTAAAAAAATATCACCACTAAGATAGAATTTTTTTTCTTTGTTCAGATTTAAACTATCCACGTTTCTATGGCATTCTAAAACTATTGAAACAAATTTAAAAACGTTTTTGAAAAATTTTTGAAAAAATTTGAAAACATTTTTAATCTATTTATCACTACTATAGAATAGACGAAAAATTTGGTTTGCTCAAATTTAAAATTTCCACGTTTCATGACATTCCAAACCAATTACGGAAAAAACATTTTTGCAACATTTTGTTACCAGTTTGGAAAAAAAATTAACACTAGAATAGATGGAAACTTTTTTTACTCAAATTTAAAAGTTTCACGTTTCATGACATTCTAAACCTATTTAAAAAAAATATGTAATTTTTAAATCTTAAACTTCTCTTACCACTAGTATAGAATAGACGGAAACTTTCCTTTTTGCTCAAATTTAAAATTTTTACGTTTGACATTTTAAACCTATTTCAGAAGAAAAAATTAAAATTTTTTTTTTTAACATTTTTGAAAAATTAAAATCAAAATGAAATTTTTTAACCACCACTATACTTCCGCTCCATTACGCGTATGTTGGATTGATGTGACGGATGGCAATAATATCTGACATATACACCTATTATACTTCTATTGAAAAATGTACAGGGTGGTCATCCCAAGAAATAATTCAGTCATGGTGGACATTTGTAAAGGTATTTGCGCAAGCCTGCCATATGTGGCACCTGTTATTTAGTATTGAGCTTTTGCTGTTGGATGAGCCATCTGTATATTTTTTTGACCAAAACTTATCAAGTTTTCTTTGTAATAATAGCAATAACTATATTCCGATTATTATTCTCAATGTCATTTCGTAATAATTATTAATTTTTTAGAGTGACCGCCATGCACAAATAACGAGGGAAGTTCTGTGTAAAGACCTTTACCGATTTTTTTTTAATCTAATACATTTTTTACTCAACCGTTTAACCAAACCTACATAAAATCATTTATTTCTACTAAAATTATCAACTAAATGCATTTTATGACGAAATGTTCTTTTAAATATATTTTTTTACGAAAAACAAAAATTCGACAAAAAAAACTCAAAATTTAACGTAATGCAAAGTTTATCTAGTTTCTACAATTTACTTCAAAATCCGCTTTGAATTTTTCGTTACTTACCCCTGCGGATTCTCACATTTTATTGGCATGGCCTAAGAAAAATAATTGTTTTAATTATTTTACAACTTTTCTCGCATTTTTTCCTCGTCTATTGACTCGAGCAACCAAGAGAGTCGTAATTTTTACTTCCCTCGCATACCGAAGGGAAGTATTGTATTCGAGAAAAAATCACTCCGAGATTTTTTCGGATTCTGACGTTTCAGATCACGGATATTACGAAAATATAGGTTTTTCAATTCCGTCTGTCTGTCTGTTGGTGCATTTAGTAAAAAACTACTTGACGGAGAGCAGTCAAATTTGGTAGGTAGTTGACCCTACTGTCAGCGAAGAAATGGTGGAACTTTCACTGGAAAATATACAGGGTGGATCGTCTAAAGGGAAAAAATAATGAAAAAATTTTTTTTTTGCTCAAATTTAAAATTTCCAAGTTTCATGACACGCTAAATATATTTCAGAAAAAAAAATTGAAAATATTTTTCACTAACATTTTTGAACATTTTTTACCACTAATAAATTGTTTTGTCTTTGTTCAAATTTAAAATTTCCACATTTGATGGCATTCTAAACCTATTTCAAAAGGAAAATAAAAAAAAAAAACTTCCATTTTTGAAAAAATTTTTACCACTAAAATAGATAGAAAAATTTTTTTTCTTTGTTCAAATTTAAAATTTTCACGTTTGATGGCGTTCTAAACCTATTTTAAAAAATATGTATATATATTTTTTTTACTATTTTTGAAAAAATGTTACCACTACAGACTGATTTTTTTTTCTTTATTCAAATTTCAAATTTTCACGTTTTCATGGCATTCTAAACCTATTCAAACAAATTTAAAAATTATTTTGCAAAAAATTTTAATCTATTTATCACTGGGTATAGAATAGATAAAAAAATTATTTTTGCTCAAATTTAAAATTTCCACGTCTCATGACATTCCAAACCTATTTCGGAAAAGAAAATTTGCAACATTTTTTTTTACCATTTTGGAAAAAAATTTGCCACTAGAATAGATGGAAATTTTTTTATTCCTCAAATTTAAAATCTTCACATTTGACATGACTGAAATTCTAAACCTATTTGAGAAAAAAAATTGAAAATTTTTAAAACCAACATTTTTGAAAAAATTTTTGCCACTAATATAGATGGAATTTTTTTTTCTTTGTTCAAATTTTAAATTTTCACGCTTTCGTGGCATTCTAAACCTATTGAAACAAATTTAAAAATTATTTTGATTAAAAATTTTTTTGAAAAAAAATTTTTTTGCAAAAACTTTTTATCTCACTGAGTATAGATTAGATGAAAAAAATTTTTTTTGCTCAAATTTAAAATTTCCACGTCTCATGACATTCCAAACCTATTTCGGAACAGAAAATTTGCAACATTTTTTTTTACCATTTTGGAAAAAAAATTTGCCACTGGAATAGATGGAAATTTTTTTATTCCTCAAATTTAAAATCTTCTCGTTTGACATGACTGAAATTCTAAACCTATTTGAGAAAAAATTTTTGAAAATTTTGAAAAAATTTTTACCACTAAAATAGATGGAAAATTATTTTTTCTTTGCTCAAATTTAAAATGTTCACGTTTCGTGGCATTCTAAACAAATTTCAAAAATAAATACCACTGTAGAATAGAAGGTCGAAACTTTCCTTTTTGCTCAAGTTTAAAATTTCCACGTGTCATGGCATTATAAACCTATTTCAGAAGAAAAAAATTTAAAAATTTTTTTTAAAAACATTTTTGAAAAATTGAAAAAAAAATGAAATTTTTTAACCACCACTATACTTCCACTCCACTACGTGTATGTGGAATTGAAAATGTGACAGATGGCAATAATATTAGGCATATGCACCTATTATACTATTATTGAAAAATATACAGGGTGGTCATCCAAAGAAATAATTCAGTCATGGTGGATATTTACAGGGTTGGCAGTTTTAAAACAAAATGTTTTAAACAAATGCTTTTTAAGTGTTTAAAACACAGTAACCTGTTTTAAACACATTTGTTTTAAACACGTTAAACACGATTTTTTTCAACGCGTTCTTTCAGTGTGTTTGATGGACAATTTTTGGAACATCGTTGTATTTGATAAGGTAAAAAAAATAAAAAAATATGAACTTTTATGTAATGCAATAAAACTAGTTATAATAATATAGTAGTATAAGTACAACGAACGAAACATTACTATTATATAGAACATATACCTGTTATTATTTATTTTCTTAAGTGTTAATTTTAAAGCGATTAATAGCACAAGTACACACAAAAAAAGTCGAGTGCAGGAAGGTAGACCTATGTATTCCCATGTATTTTGACCTGCTAAACACGAATCCGATGTCCGTTTTGCCCGATTGGCTCTTGTATTTTTCCTAACATAAAAAAAAACACCGTAAGAATGCCCGAGAAAATGAAAGTGTGGCTAAAAATCTGAAAAAATTCAGAGGTACGTAGAATGGCGAGAGAAATCGAATGGCGAATTAGAATTCTATAGCTTTTTTGGTTTCCGATATAGAGCCTCGAAAAGCGCGAGAAAAAAAAACACAAATTTTTCCGGTGAATTTGAGCTGCTCTCTCTCGAAAACGAAGGACCGCAGGGATGTCTGGCTTGCGCCATTCGATTTCTATCGCCATTCTATGTACCCTTGAATTTTTTCAGATTTTTAGCTACATTTTCATTTTTTCGGGCATTCTTACGGTGTTTTTTGAGGTTAAGAAGAATGCAGGAGCCAATCGGGCAAAACGGACATCGGATTCGTGTTCAGCAGGTCAGAATTCATGGGAATACTTAGGTCTGCCTTCTTCTACTCGACTTTTTTATGTGCCTGTGTAGTCAATAACAAATCATCAAACAATTATTGCACTATTGCACAACTTGACGTATTTATTACACCGAATTGGCCGAGCCGTTGTCAAGTATCGTCCTCGTCTTGTTGTGTAAATTTAAGTTTAAAAACATATTTTTTATTGTTTAAAACATGTTTTTTTTCAACAATTAAAAATCCGTGTCTAGAACACATTGAATTGTTTTAAATAAAAAAAAACGTGTTTTTTGATTAAAATAAAAAAAACACAATTTTTGCCAACCCTGGATATTTATAAAGGTAAAGGGCCCAAGCCTTCCATATTTGGCATCAGTTATTTAGTATTGAACTTTTGCTGTTGGATGAGCACTCTGTATATTTTTTTGACCAAAACGTATCAGGTGTTCTTTGTAATAATAGTGATAACTATATTTCGATTATTATTTTCAATGTCACTTCGTAATTATTAATTTTTTAGAGTGACCGCCAGGAACAAATAAAGAGGGAAGTTCTATATAAATACCTTTACCGATTTTTTTTCTATCGAACACTTCAATACTTCTGTTAAAGTGGCATTACTATATGCCTCAAAAATATTTCCATGCGCAGTGGACCAGCTGACCGCTTCACTATACGTCAAATCAAATCATTGTAACCAGGTTCACTGTCGGACCGGTGTTGAGCAACGGAGAAATGTCATTGGAAGGCCTTTTATTTTTGTTATGTAATTTTCTCTGCGAGCGCTATAATTGATATGATTTTCGGTTGTCCGCGTTCTATTTAACGCAGTAGTATTGGAAATACCGATCTGACAAGGAAATGGCTTATTAAATAGAACGAATCTATAAGTGGTTAGCTGTTATTTGTACGCTATTGTTGATAATTGCTATAAATTAAGTAGCTGACTTGGTTTGTTATGTAAATACTAGGTAAAAGCACATTTTCTGTGTCCAGCCGTACTTATATATTAATAAGCGTTGTCATTTTGATTGCAATAATTACATATTGCGAGCAAAAATGAGGCTAAAGTAAAGTTATTTATTGAGAGCGTCAAGATCTGTGTCCAAATTACAAACAAGCAAAGTTTCTTAGAATATAAATTTCACTCGTACATTGTTTGAGATATCCAATTCAAATTTATTAATCATTGTTCGAGTTGAAAATGTTTTGTACTTACGACTTTTCTTATTTTTTGGGTAGGTACTTTGAAAAATGGGGGGCGAAAGGAGAACTTGCCAAGCTTTTAAAATATTTTCAAAATATGTTCAGTAACTGATTTTAATTATGTTTAATAATTTAAGCCCTATTACTGAGAAGGAATATTATTTCAGTATTTTCCAGACACTTTTTACTCACTCAACATGTAATATTTAATATGAGAAGGAACAAGTTATTAATTATGAGAGGTCGGACCTAGCTATCGGATTCCAGGGATGGCTTTTACAGATATTACATATTGTAAACATGTACTGAAACATTCCTAAAGTATGAAAACAGAAAGACATGCAACTACTAAATTAATTTCATTTCATTTTACAATATTAATGCATAGCTTAGATTTATCAACAAATGTACAATATTAAATAAAAACGTAATCCGTAATAGATTATTTTAAACTGCAGCAGGTATACCTACTAGAGATTTACCTGAAACCCAATCCCAGGCGTGGAAGGGAGTAATTTAATAGGATTACTCAGTGTCTTCCTTACTGAGATTTACATATATGTAAGTATTAAATACGCAGAGTAGAAATGTCGCATCGTACTGATGTACTGAACCGACGCAAGCTACAGTGAATTTTTAGATTCGCGACATTGCCAAGTTACATTTTGATGATAGACAACTGCATTGCACTAGATGTGACAAAGCAATTTCATGGTCATGCAAGCAAATATTAATGCACATTTATCTTCAGAAAACTATACAATATACACATAAACTTACAGTGACATGCAACGTAATTTTAACTTGGAGTTAGTGGAATTTATGATATGATACCGTGGTCGAAACTAGACAATTCACTTTTAGACTACCTATGGAAAAATATATTATTGGCAAATATAGCCTTCGGAGTCTACACTAAGAGAAAAATATTTATTTACGAAGTGGGAAATAATTGACAGAAAATTTGTTATGAGCTTACTGGGAAATAGATCTGACTTAGCAAGGACGAAATCAGTGCTTGCGGGTTCAAGGTAGCGAATGTTTTAGTGGGTGCATTGGAGGAAAACTGCGCAATGAGCGGACACTTGATCGCCTCTAAAATTTCAGAAGCTACAAATTCTCGCGTTATAGCGAATGCAGTAAATTCAAATTTGCAAGACTTTTGGGGTGACAAATATGCAGAAGATAAGGACAAGTTCTTATTTCTTACCGATGGAGTGAATTATGCTGCTGGAAGAATTTTGAAGGAAACATATCAGAATATATCCTGCATGCAATATATTTAGCACATGGGCTTCATACGATTGCTGAAACTATTAGAAGGTTCTATCCTAATGTTGATAAATTAATAGCTAGTGTAAAGAAAATTTTTCTTAAAGCATCAAGTCGTATAAGGTTGCTTCACTACCAAATACTTCATTACCTACCCAACCAGTAATTTGATGTTTTGTAGAAGCTGAAGGAATGTTTACAGAACATTTTTTATAAAACAAGATTGTTGATATAAACATTTTCAAAATGTTTATACAACGCTAATAGACGCAAAAGGTGCACAGTTTATAAAACAAAGTATTTCTTTAATTTATTTTATTATGGCTCTTACAAGTGTTATAAAAGAATTGTATAAACGTTTACATAGGATTAAAAAAATTAGTTGACGATAATTATAAAATAATTCGAGATACGACAAAACATTTTTATAAGCATTGTGTTATTGTTTCCATTAATACTTTTTTGTTATGTACAGCAACAACAACACAAGTTATTTTTAAATGGTTTTGAAGACAATTAGTGAAAACAAAATTTCTGGATTCGATCTTTTTGTAGTATCGTACCAATTGTGTCTCACAGATAACATATTACACAATGGTAGACCGTTGCTAAAATGGTTATATGACAATAATTCTTATTTTTGAACTATTCTTATTTTAAAGTCCAAAATGGCCGATATACAAATAGTCCAAACATAAATAACATTATGGCGTCCATCTTATAAATCATATTTATAACTATGAAAACATTTATAGACAGAGGCGTTTTGCAAAAAGCAAAGGTAATTTCCATTAATATTTTGCCCGATATTGCCTTTTAGTCAACTACGGGGACTTCCCGTCAAAAAACAACAGTCACTATGAAATGAATAAAATACAAGTAGTAATTAAATAATGCTTTCCTCTATACTTTGATATATGTTACTGTTTTAAAAGCTATTATTTAGCTTCTCTTGTAACAATGTAAACAAATCTTGCAATCGAAATTTCGACTAGTTGAGTCCCAAGACGGCGGATTACCTTTTTCTTGAGAGCCTTCTTGATATGGGTATCAAATGAACAACATCTGCACAATCTGGTTGGTACAAAATGTACAGAGTTAAAGACTAAAAAGTAAAAAATGAAATTATATACAAATATGAAAAAAGCTATTATTCAAAAAAAATGTACTTACTAAAGTACTAAAGTAAATTGAAAATGTACTAAATGAAAATTCATATTTTTTGAATTCATACATCTGGAAACTAAGAGCTTTGCGGCGGTCCTGCAAAAGACCTCACTGTAAATGATAAAACAATATGGCGCGTAAACACTTACTCACGTTTTATAAAAATGGTATAGTCTTTAAAGACAAAAGTGTTTTATGAGGGCAATGTGTGCTTTGTTTATACAACAACTGTTTAGCAGCTATGGAAATATTAATACAATATGCTCCCAGCAATAATATTGTGTTAAGAAGAATTGTAATAAAATTGTTTTATTAATGCTTAGCTATATTCTTAAAGAACAGTTTTATAGATGTTTGTAGATTGACCAAAAAGTGCCGGGGGTCATTACTATAAACTTGTTATAAATAAATTTTGCTCCTTGAGCTAAAATATCCTATAATAATTGCTGTATAGACGTTCATAAAACAGCGACAAACAAATTCTACAAAATGTTTTATAATTTAGCTGTAAGAACATTCTTAGCACTTATTTATATGACGATATAGTTGTGAAGACTAAATACTCACTTTAGCAGTTTTAAGTACTATTACAGTCATTTTGAAAATCTGAAATCCATAATATAGCAGTAAAATCAAAATGATGCGGTTGCTATTTCATAGGTGCAACGTGGATCCAACCAACTGTATATGAAAATCTGGAGACCATACACGGATGTTTTTCACGAATTCCACTAGCCATGCGGGACCTTCAATATCAGTCAACAATAAAAATTACTACAGTGAATGCAATAAATGTTGTTTTCGATCTTCGTCAATATATTTTTCAATTACAGGGAGTACAAAAACAATTCCAGACTGTTTTTAAAAAAATCCCGGATTTATTGCGATGACAGCTGTAACAGACCTTTTAAACGGCAAAGAAGTAGATTTCGCTACACCGGGCATGAATGTGGTGACTTTGTGAAAGTTAGATATTGTAAGTTTGCCCCGACGTCAAGCGGTCCTTCTCGCAATATAAATGGATTTTCGACGAAAGACGTCGAAGTTTAATTCCAAAACATTTAGAACAGATATTAGTAATATACTTTTATTCTTGTAATCGGCACTGAAAAATACTTGTGCATGTTAATTCAGTGTTAATTACGTCCCCTTATGTCTCCAATTCTCTTCGAGAGAGTGTTTATAATAAACTCACCTTATCAGCTTTGGATAATATGGAATAAGAATGTTCACAAAAAAATTAAATCCTGTTTAAACAACATAAAATGGTTAATAATAGTCTTATAATAACATCCACCAAGTTTTACAAAAATCAACAAATTCCTTCTATGGGAAAATCGCTAAAGAAATAGGAATATTCATTTGAATGCGCGAAACGCTCCTTGACTGGTGTGACGTCATGTTGCTCATTGTTAAACGTGCGCGAATATAGTGGCTAGGCTTTCATGCACGTTTTATATGAGAATTAGGGATGGCAAAAAATTTAATAAATCGATATCTGAATAATTTGATACATCACAAGGCTCAGATCAATATAATCGATAGAGGAACAAAAAATTGTCGATATTTCTATGTATCGATATATTTTGTAGATTAACATTTAATGTCAAAAATTAATGAATATTGCTTAAGGTATAACTTATAAAAGCGGAGGTGGCATTATTTACAGTACAATATTTCGATTAAAATAAATTTCGAAAAGCGCAGGGTGATATTCTCGCAATAAAATTTCTCGATTGTAATTTAAAAGGTCGGGGGGGGGGGGGGGGTAATATGCAAGTTGACCGTTTTCGATATATTTAGAAAAGTATCGATATTTCAACCCGATATATTGCAACAAAAAAAAAAACGATATGAATGTATTCATGGCATAGGCTTAATATATCGATATTTATTTTATACAGATACATTGTTGCTATCCCTAATAATCGGAGACCGGTTTTGATAAATGCATTTAAGATAACAAAAGTAGTTTTTAAAAAATATCATTGGTTTAAAAAAGGACCAAAGCTTCTTTCTTTTTACATTTTGTGGCACAGACATAGAAACCTTTTCTGGGTTATTTACTGATGTATTTGTACATCCAGGAACAAAACAACACTTGTTTCTATTAACTTTCACACTTTTTGAGTCTCTCATCATTACAAAAACAGAGATAAAACAATACTGAAACAAATAATCCACATAACGTTGGTATACGAGTTCTTCTATGAGCATTATGACATCACGCGCGCTACTCTCACTGCTCGTTAATTCCGGAGTTTTTATTTTCAGTTTGTTTTCAAGAAAAAAGTATTTATGAGTTTTAATGGTTACTACGTGTTTCTGTAGCCTTAGAACTATCATTTTTTATTACATTTAAAAAATAGAAAACATTCCTATTCGCTAAAGAAAATTTCAAAGTAAGATACTGTTTCACGCATGCATGCAAATTTTTATGCGCTGACACATAACCACCTAAATACAACCCTGGTTTTACCACATATCCGATAGGTTATTCCGACCTCTGTTAATTTATGTATACCGCTGATCTAACTCTAACTACGCTAGTAGAAATATGTCTGTTTCTTTCACTATATAAAATTATAACTTTAAATGGAATATCCAGATTTATTTTACCTTAAACCCATGAGCCATTTAAAGTGTGCTACTTTATTATATTCCTGCAGAGCAGACTAGCTATAATAATTAATTCAGATCCTAGTTAAATTAGTCTGCATCTCTATGGTATAATTTTATAATATTGCATTTATTAGTGAGTTTATTAAAAGTATGTTCGTGTTAATAAATGAAAAGAGAAACATTATTTTTAGTACAAATTATATTTATTATGCATTCGGTGTTGTGACTAATTCTTTCCTTGTGGCGTTTCAACTTTTCTTACTTTTTTAGTAAAAATATATTAAAAACAAATTATTTTTTCTATATATGGTTACAGTTAAGTTTGAACACACGTAAATAATAATAAAATTTTACTTTCATTTATTTTTGAATCTGAAGGAAACAAACACAATAATCCCATAAAACATGTACTTTCAGAAAGAAGTAAAGAAGGGCCGAAGAACCGAGGGTCCCCCATAATCAATCTACAATACCACCTACAAGGTGAAAGATTCATAAAAACACAGACAGACAGACAGACAGACAAACTGACTCACGATATTGAAAGACCTTAATTTTCGTAATCTACATATTCTGGGGTGTTAAAATCCCAAGAAATTAGTGACAAAAATAGAGTGGAATAGAACCTACCACAAAGCTAGAAATTATTAATATAATTATTAATATAATTAATAGTTTAAAAAATAAATATTCCTGTGGTATTTATTGATGATATATCCCTTCTCGTGCTAAAGCATATTTTTTGTTCACTAATATACTTAATAAATCAATCCTTTTGTCAGGGCTGTTTACCTGATGTTTCCAAGATTGCAGGTATTATTCCACTTTTTAAAAAAGGCTGTCCAGAATATATTGATAATTACAGACTATCGATATTTAACACATCAAAATTAATAGAAAAAGCTTTTCATATCCGTATTATTAATTTTGTGGAAAAAAATAATATTTTGACGCCTTCGCAGCATGGATTTAGATCATGTGGATCAAT
The DNA here is from genome assembly GCA_963583905.1 of Stenurella melanura. Classification (NCBI taxonomy): domain Eukaryota; kingdom Metazoa; phylum Arthropoda; class Insecta; order Coleoptera; family Cerambycidae; genus Stenurella; species Stenurella melanura. The sequence continues at coordinate 21,200,014 of OY757316.1, forward strand.
TGAAATGGCTTCTTGCCATTTAATGAATCATGTAAATTCCTGTTTGAATGATGGTAAGTATATTGTATCCAATGTTTTTCTACCTATGTAAAGCTATCGATACTATTGACTGCGAAATACTCTTATTAAAATTGTTTGAACTAGGAATTAGAAATATTGCCTTAAACTGGAATAAATCTTATATGGAAGATAGGTCATTAATAGTGAACTACAATCATGTGAGTTCCAGGGCTCACAAAGTTAAACTTGTAGCTCCCCAAGGCTCTGTTCTAGAGCCCTTATTATTCATGTTATTTAAATGATCTTCCTCATTACATAAAAAATACAAGAACGGCAACAAGTGTACAGGTCGACCATCCTAGAATGGCCAACGAGATTATGATGCGCAGTAGTTAAAACCACCCCACCTTTACGGAGCTCACTTGTTTATGTTCCTTCCTCGTGTAAACATCGGTACAGTCTTGAGAAAAGTGCTTATAGTGTATAACTTATATTTAATACATAGGTACCTATTAGAAGTATCTACTTATAAACATTAATGCTACATGTACAAAGAACTGTTGTTCAATCAAAACATCAATTGGCCTGTGACATTTCCGGATTCTTTGTGAATAAGAGAGCACCTTTTACTTAAACTTCTTCCTCCGACTGTACTACGTTCATAGTTAAGAAACTTGTCTCTATTCAACAGCGACGATATTTCTTCTCTCTCTGCGCAGCTGTTGGCCATCCTACAATGGTTTACTTGTAGATGAAATTCAATTACAGGATTAATGATTTAAGCACTTGGTGTGATAGCAATAAATTAATATTAAATACCAAAAAACAGTAGTAATGAATGTTCATGTTATTTATCCTGGCAGAGTTTGTCTATATCTATACCCACACTCAACCAAGAGACGTACACATAGACATCCACCCAACAACTATCCCTTAAGACATTGCCATCTGCCGCAGCTGAGCTGAGACTCGAATTAAGGAGAAATAACAACGACTAGATATGTTGTGTCACTCAAAAATGAACTAATCCACTACTACCGTCTAAGAACACATTAAAAACATCCCAGAACTCCATATCCTGGCCAGGATGCGAACCTGGGACTCCTGTGGTCGCAAGCCTAATACGTAAACAATGAACCATTGAGCTCACTTCTCTGTGGCTCCTTTCTCTCTTAGATATGAAATTTAGAAATTTTTATGAACTATTTATGTATTATTTTAATGTTTACTTTCCAACAAAAAAAAAATCTATAAAAACACAAAAAATCAACCACGGTCTTCACAAGAAATAGAAAAATGTAAAGAAAAATTAAACCTATTTAGTATATTGTCAAAATATTCTGAAGAATGTAAAGCTGAGTACAAGAACATAAAAAATAATTATAATAATTTGCTGAAAAAGTCAAAAATTGACTCATACCAAAAAGGATTAAATTTAGCAGATAATAAATCAAAAGTTACATGGCAAATTGTTAAAGAGCTGACAAATAGCGATAATTCACGAGCAAATTTCGCTAATGGTGATCGAAAAAAACAAGCTGAGGAATTTAATTTATATTTCGCAAATTCTGCACAAAACATCTTTCAAAATAATATTAAGAATTATAATACACATAAAATTAATTTCAATAGCAAATCAATTTAACTAGAACCCGGAAGTGAAGAAGAATTACACCTAATAGCAAAAAACTGTCGTGGAGAAGACCTAGTCCCCCTTTTCCTAATAAAAAAATGCATAACATATCTGGTGTCTTCTTTGGTGGATATTATAAACACTTCTTTATAGGAGGGAAAATATCCAAGCAAGGTAAAGAACTCTATTATAATCCCGGTTCATGAAAAGCAGGAATTAATTGAGGACTATAGGCCGATAAGCCAGCTGTCGTAATTTTCAAAATTCTTTGAAAAAGTTTTCTCTACCACTTTAAATTTCTGCCAGTTGTTTTCTTCATTCCAGCATGGATTTCTCAAGGACAGTTCAATCGAAACTGTAATATTTGAATTTACAGAGGCTATATTGACCGCCTTGGAAAGCGGAGAACTTACTTGCTGTCTGTTTCTTGAGCTCTCCAAAGCCTGCTTAAACCATAATATTTTATTAGACAAATAGTGTTAAGAGGAGTGGCATTATCCTGGCTAAAATCCTACCTTACGGACAGATCCCAAAGGGTGGTATTAAGAGATGATCCTTTTGAGATCTATTCAAGTAGGGTGTACATCAGCTTGGGCGTTCCTCAGGGGAGTATTCTTGGACCACTACTATTTTTAATTTTTGTTGACGATTTACCCACTACACTTAGCAATTTACCAAAATACAATGATTAGTTATGCTGATGATACAATATTTTAATTATAGGGAAAAGTATACCGTCAATAATTACCCTAAGCGACGAACAATTCTGTCAAACTGATATGTGGTATTCCAAAAACAATCTTACTTTAAACAACGATAAAACACAATGCATATTCTTCAGGACTACTCATAATAAGTCTGTCGTTCCCCACAAGATAAACTTGAAACATCCGAGATAAGTACAACTAACTGTACAAAACTCTTGGGTATTTATATCGATTCATGTTTAAAATGAAATTACCATATTGAAAATACTTCTAAAAAATTATAATCTGCCTGCTATGCTCTGCGTTTCCTAACCAAATACATGGATTACAAAACACTTAAATTGGTTTATTGTTTTGAAATAAATTGATTTATCTATCTATCTATCTATGTCCATATTAAAAGTAACTTAGACACTTTACATTTATCCAGAAAATAAAAACACACATAAGTATTAATAGTGGTGCCATGACAGGAAACGCAAAGAGAATCTTAATTTGTTACAAATTTTCGAAAGAGTATCTACTTCAAACTGAAACTGTTCTCCGTTATTCCTTAACCTACTTTTAAATGGTGCATGCGTACATTCCTAAGTAATTGCAAGTTCTTAATGTTTGCTTGTTGGTCTCTTAAACATGTGTAGTAAAAAATGCCATCGAGATATGTATCATTTGCTATGGCTGATCCAAATAAATTAACTACATAGTATATTAATAACACAGTTAATAGTAGTAGTACCGTTAGTTTGTTTTTACGAAGGTAACAATTTAACTTCGTTATTTTGTTCAATTGCTTAGTATTATATCCATGATTAGATTGGTAAGTAGCAATACTAATATAGTGTATAGAAAGTATATTGAAATTGTGATTATTCAGAAGCTTAAAAGATAATTTTCTCGTAAATATTGCTAAGCTGCTAATGGCAATATTATGACAATCTACAGAAAAGTATCTATATTGGACAATAGGCTAGACTCAATTAACGATTTCAAGGTCATATTTGATGGAAAAGTATCATTCACTTTGCATGCAATTTAAATAGTTGAAAAATCGATTGTGGCAGCCGTTACTTTGTGATACTCAATCATGACGATATGAGAAAGGACACTACTTTGTTTTCTATAACTGAATTTATTGTAATATACACGTTACAATAAATCCAGTGATAGAAAACAAAGTAGTGTCCTTTTTCATGTCATGAAATAGTTAAAATAAACTATAGAAGTTATAACAAATTCACGATGCAAGTTTTCTATGCCTCCAGATTTATTCGAAATTTGTGGTCAATGTGATACTTAATATTACTACTTTTTGCGATGCGATTACTGGAACCGGCCATAATAAGGAAAAAGGCAGGGAATTTTGCAAGACAAATTGTTTAAGTTTTATACGAATCAATGATCATATTCAATCCAACTTAAGATAAGATAGCTGCAACTAAAGAATAGCATTCAAAATTTGTTTTGAACCCACTATAAATTCATAAATGTTTCATTCCATCAGATTGTTTGTACATACTCTTTAGACATTTACAAAATAAAGGCGAAAATATATTATTCGGTAAATTCATCAATACTGAAATGAGCACAGTGTACCTGCACAAATATTTCAGTGAAAAAATGTGTGAACCGTGACAATCAATGCTCATAAAATTTTTCACTTAAACAACGACTTAAAATTTAAGCGCCCGAAGCGACAGCAAGGAACGGGCTTGTCAACTGGTTTACGAGTACACTTAAAAATTATTGCTCCTGGCTTCAGAACTGGACAACGTAGTGGTATTTAGTGCATGAAATCATTATTACAGGATCGGGTTGTAAGTTGAACATAACTTCAAACTCGATGAGAAAGTTAATTTTACTTCCACATCCGTGTAGTGGATTGGAAGTATGATGATCGAAAAAAAAAAAAAATCAAAAATTATTTTTCTTAATAGGTTTAGAATGTCAGGAAACGTAGAGATTTTAAAATTGAGCAAAAACAAATTCTGTCAGTGTGTCGATCTGTCTGTCCGTCTGTCTGTAACTTTTTGTCCGTACGTTTTCTCCGGAACGGTTTAAGATATTGACTTGAAATTTTGTACACGTATAGTTCTGGAACTGGATCTTTTGAACATATCCGGTGAATGGTGGGGGCTAAATGGGGGGAAATAAGTAAAGCAAACTGGTATGAGTACAGAAACTTGAAATTTGGTGTATGTACTAGAATTTTTTTTGATAAAATTAAACTGAGATATTCACTTGAAATTTGGTATACGTATATATTATAATGACATCAGGAACTAGATTATACTTTGGCATTATTCCGTTGAAGGGTTGGGGGTTAAATATGAATAAATAGGGAAATCAAGTAAAGCAAGCTGGTAAGAGTACAGAAACCTGAAATTTGGTGTATGTACTAGAAGCCAAGGCCTCAGTTTTTTTCATAATATTTTTCAACCCCTCCACAAGCGCTGCTCCATTACTAAAGAGGGTGATAAAATAAAATTGAGATATTCACCTGAAATTTGGTACACGTATGTATTATAACGACATCTGGAACTAGATTATATTTTGAGACGATTCCGTTGAAGGGTTGAGGGTTAAATGAGGGTTAATAGGGGGAAATAAGTAAAGCAAGCTGGTAAGAGTACAGAAATTTGGGATTTGGTATATATGCTAGAAGCGAAGGCCTCAGGTTTTTTTTATTATAATATATTCCATCCCCCCACCACCTTATTGAAAGAGTAAAATTAAATTGAGATTTTCACTTGAAATTTGGTACACGTATATATTATAACATCTACAACTAGATTATATTTTAACATGATTCCGTTGAAGGAGGAGTGGGAGTAACTAGAGGTAAATAGGGAAAAATAAGTAAAGCAAGCTGGTAAGAATAGAGAATTGGGATCTGGTGTATTTCCAGAAATCAAGGCCTCAGATATCTTTCTAATAGAGACATACAGACAGGTAGACAGACGGGCAGACAGACGGATGGACATTTTAAAAGTTGTTCTGAATTCGATGACCAACACAGAGATATGAAAATATTTTCTCTGCAAGCGAATTATCGGTTTCAGAAATGTGCTGATTAAATGCAATGTATTCTTCGTTATTTGGGAAGAGTATAATAGCTGGGAAAGAACGCTATTGATGCTATTTCGCGTTTTGATTTTTTTTGTATTACTAGACCAGGGAAATTAGATCGAGATGCGGATTTCAGCATCGTTTTCAGAAAAATATTAGAAAAAAAAGTCTATATATAGTGAATAAAGCCGTTCGAAGAAAATTGTATAGGAGGTGCATAAAATGCACCTAAAGTGCACAATTTCTTGAAAAGTTCTAGAAATTGATAGAAAGACATGAAAATAACGTGGGGGCTTTAGAGGTCGCTCAGTCCAAATTTGATATCGTAACTTACCAGTGATGCTCAAGGGTGGCTCTATGAGGGTTGGTCTAATGCACTTAGAGAAAAAAAACTACAAAATTTTTGAACAAATACACAAATTTTTACATTTTTTCAAAAACTTTATAGTGTTTTCTGTCTAAATACATTAGACTAACCTCCGTAGAGCCACCACCGAGCATCCCTGGTAAATTTCGATGTCAGAATTGGAATCTGCGGCCTCGAAAGCCCCCGGGAAGCAGTTTCCCGATATTTGGGCACTTAATTTTTCACTCCATTTCATTCCCTCCCACTCTCGAGGAGCCACCCTGAACATCCCTGTTAAATCTCGATGACATATTTGGACTCAGCGACCTCTGAAGCCCCCGGGAAGTGGTTCCCACAGGATTTCCATGGCTTTCTATCAATTTCTAAAATTTTTCAAAAAATTATGCACTTTAGATGCATTTTATGCACCCCCTATGCAATTTTCTACGAACGGCTTATTCACTATATGTAGACTTTTTTCTAATATTTTTCCTAAAACGATGCCGAAAACCGCATCTCGATCCGAGCTGTATGTCAAAATCAAGTTATTTTTATCTAATTTCCCTGGTCTATACCTTCTGATGTAAAAGCACTAAAAATTATTCTAAAAGAATGAAATATTTGAGCTTGTCACAATGGTCCAGAAATCGTATCGAGCGAAGGTAGTGTGGGCCGTTAGTTATTATTATTATTAAAGACCTCGATGGTTGGTTAAAGCGCATTGAGTAGCAATCGTGACTAATCACTTTCTCTTACTGCGAGTTCGAATCCCAAGTCTGACAAAAACCAATATATCTTTTTTTTTCAAATATAACCCCTTTTCCCGGTAAGTATGCTCTTCTAATTCATAGGGAGCAGTTTTTACCAACGTTATTATACAAGTGAAATAAATATGTATGCGAGACCGATGACGCCTAGGTGTTGTTTAGAAATCTAACCAATTTATACAAGAATAATTAATTCACATTTATAATGCGGACCTGTTTCTTGACCTGCCAGTTAAACAAGTAACTGTAGAGTTTCAAATTATAATGCAATTATATCGACGAATTTAAAGTAGAATTTTTTAATTACAACAAACTTGACAAACTCGAATAACACTTTTAACTTAGTTTAAAATTAGTTTTAATGAAGAAACATATTTTAATTTAAGAGAATTCCTAAGAGAAATATTACAAACTATGTTAACGTTAAGGTCCTTTACCTTCAGCCTGAAGGCTCTATCACTTGCTACTCTACCGGTAGCACTTGATGCATTCTGTATGCCAGTTTCGACCTCATTAGTTCTCATCAATACTGAATAGGTAGTTGCGTACCACAGACGATTAGGTTAGAGCAAGTGAAAATTCTATTTATCAGAGCGATTAGGTAAAATTTGTAGGTATGCTCTGTTATGACGTAATCGTGTTAATAGTATAATAAAAAACTATCTAGTAAAATCATTATATTTTACCAAAGCTTTGGAACCCTTCTGAAGAAGCTGACAGCATGATCAGCGAAACGTCAAGTCAAGTTCAACGACCGCGGCAAAACCCGGAAGAAACTACTTCAATATGGCAGATGTTATAAAAATAGAGTTTTGCTTGTAGTATATCTAAGTCTTTGGACTTTTATTAGCTTGTTTACTTATTTTCCTCTATTTACCCCCCAACACTTCAACAGAATGAGCCTAAAATATAATCTAGTTCCAGCTATCCTTATAATACATGTGCGTGCCAATTTTCAAGCAAATTTTATTTTGTTAACACCTTTAATAATGGAGTGAGGGTTATGGTGGGGGTAGAAGATGTCATCAAAAAATTTGTGAGCTAGGCTTCTAGTATATAAATTGAATTTCAAGATTCTAAACTCTTACTAACCTGATTAATTTATTTTTCCCCTATTTACACCAGTTTGCTCCCCCAACCCTTCAACAAAGTAAGTCCAATATATAATATACTTTCAGATCTCGCTATAATACATACTTGTACCAAACATCAAGTCATTATCTTAAATCATTCCAGAGTTAACGTACTCACAAGAGAACTTATCGTTCAAATTTAAAATCTCGACGTTTCATGGCATTCTAAAGCTATTTCAAAAAAACAAACAATTGAAAATCTTTTTACGATTACTGTACCTCCACTCCACTACCCGGATGTGGAAGTAGTTATAGACAGTTTCAATACTTATATATTAGGGTGGAACGAAAAATGAAATTAATTTTTTTTTCGAGAATTGTTACCAAACAGTTACCAAAAGGTGCATTTGTTTATTATCAATAACGGTGGAAATATTGAGAACGGCACTTTGTTATTTTCAGGTTCCTCAATGGGTTCAAAATTTTAGGAAAAGCTTTCTTTATAACATTCATTTTTTCTTAGTTATTTTTCTATCCCTTGGATATTGGCAATGTCGTCGCCAAAAAGTGTCTTAATGTACCACAAATCATTGTGCAACATTTTAAAATGCTTTTATACACACTTCAGGTTCCTCGAGGAAGTCAAAAAATGCACTTCTAAGCAACCTTTTCCAAAAATATGTCTTATTTGATAAACTCGTATTTATTATTTTTTCTCTATATTCAACAACTATGGAATGATGAACATCAAATAAAATCAGACGTTTCATAAAAAAAATCACACAAATAGACACGGAAAGACAAATAAATGCAGAACGTGTTTAATATTTCAGTTATTATCCATTTTTAAAGTAATTTGATTTCGTTTCAAATGATGGCAATATTTTTCTTGATTTTATACGGGCTTGAATGAATCCATTTGGGTTTTCTTGGTCACAGACAGTTAGTGATGCCTCAGTTGCAAGACGCACGAATCGTTTAACAGTTTCGGTATTGCAAGAAATGTGAAAAATCAGGAAAACTCACGTCCAACGTTTTGGTAACACATATCCATATTGCTGCCGTTTTAACGGTTCGTGCAGTAAGACCACGTTGGATACCATCTTCCTCTTCTTTATTAATTTCATACTGCTAGTAAAACTGAATGACAGGTGTACTTCTTTAAAACGGTGGGTGAAACTTTATGATGGCATGTTTTTCAATGCCCTGAATGCTGGCTTTGCTTTCCTTTCCTCTGTCATTTTCATTTTCTTGGTTCCATGGTGGCCGTACTTTTTCTAGATTTTAAACTCTTCTGAATTTGCTTATAACGTTCATAAATTTTTTTAAATTTCTCCCAGATGCAATTACGAAAAATGGTAGGAATTGATGTACGTGGCCAAATCTCTTCAATTTTTGGTACAACAAGAATTTCGGAAACACCTAGATCTCTCCCAGCACATTTATGTTTTAGATCATTCTAAACAAATAAGTAACGAAAAATAACATCCTTAAAAGTAATACACGCGGTAATATTTTAGATTGCCCAAATATCTTGCAACGAAGTTGACTTAGTTACCATATTAACGTAAATATTGTAACATTTAACGAACAATCGACATACAACCATGGAATACATAAAAACCCATAAAGAACACAGAACTAAAAACAATACTTAGTAGAAGTACTCAAACAAACGAAAGTAGGCTGGAACTTGTTACCTCCCCTCTCCAGTCATATACGCCTGTCGCTTGGACTGTGATTGTATTCGAGCGCGTTATTTGTCGCGTAATTCCCATATGCGGCGTGAATTTCAAATAAATTGAGGAGCCGGAAGATGTTAGAATAAAGCAAATTGACTTGGAGGGGCCTTTTATCATACTTTAATAATTATTTTAGGTACTACGTCTAGCAGAAAATATATTTTTTTAAATAAACCAATGAAGGTAATAAAAACCAGTAATATCATCAAAATTTCTAAACTTTCGGTCCTGTGAGGAACCTAAAAATGCTAAGAAAGTCGATCAGCTTTTGAAAATGTTTTTTATTTGTCCAAATGCACATGTTGACACCTATAGCAAAACAACTTAAGAAGAAAAAATTTTTCGTTCCACCCTATTGTACATAGCAGGCCCGAGGCAAATAAAGCTATTATTCTTAATAGTTTGTGTTGATGCTAAAGTTTTTCCACTTACGATACTTCAAAAAAGTTGGTAATCGAAAGCCAAAAAAGTAAGATTTCAGTGGTTACAGATATTATTTGTGGAGAGATGGTGGTGTAGTTTTGGAGTTGATCAATCGTCAACTCTGGGACATTTTCACTGAACTAGAGTGTTGGCGAAATTGGACCCAGTTTGTTAAGGAAATACAATATAAATACAAACTATCATTCTTTGGTAGCATACTCACTCAGAGGTATGAATTTGTTACTAAAATATCCATGTGACTTATAAATTTTGCCTTTTATCGATGATGACTCTAATTTAATTGCTGTTCTCTAACTAACAAAGGAGTTGGTTATCTTTTGTTAACTTAGGTTTCACTTTCTTGAATAGATAGGCTGTGTTTTCACAATGTTGGTTTTAAGGTTCCGTCTGGTCTGTCTGTGCCTAAAGCACGTTAGTTATTATTTATGGAGTATTAGAAGTAGTCAGTATTCCCCTCTCGTCGGCATATAGAGGTAGATATAGAGGTCCTGTAATCAATAGGTGATGGTATATCATTCGTGTACATGTTAAGCAGCACAGGTCACACTGTGGAACCGTGAGGGACCCCAGGAGAGATTGAGATGCTTCCGATCCATATGTAACAACGGGTATTGTGAGTCTCATAGAGCCTTATTTTAGTTGATTATGATATGCTCCTATTGGAAAGATATTTTGCGAGGCTGTAATAGGTTTTGTTAGATGTTATTATCCGCCTTTTTATTTTTACAGATGTATCGTTATTCGGATGAACCAGTGTGCCTAAGTAGACAAATTCCCTAACTTTCTAAAGTTTTCTCTTCGGTAGAAAGATTCTCCTCAACATTTCCTGCTTTGGAGCATGAATTTATGGGCATATATTTTGTTTTGTGCAGGCCCATACTCTCTGCCGTTGCTATTAAATCAGGTTTCCTTCGCCTTTCTTCTGGTTCTGGTTACTATATCGACATGAACTGCATATGCTAATGTGTGAGCAGGCTTATTAAAAATTGTTCCTCTACCAGCTAGATTTGCGTCACGGATAATTTTCTCCAGGGCTATATTAAAAAGTAGACATGCCAGCGCGCCCCCTTGTCCTAGTCCTAATCCTTTAAGTGATTCAAATAATGTCGACGTGTCATTTTGTACTTTTACTGTCGATGAAATTTTTGCCATGGTCGTCTTTATTAGGCATATCAAATGCATTTTGATAATGTGAAATCCATCACTTATTAGACATAAAATTAATTAATCAAATTGAAATAGTTGAGTACCCTTCTGACAGTACCTTCTTATCTTAATTAAAACGTTATCATAAGTGTTAAAAACTGAACTTACTAAAATTAATGAAAGTGTTGCAAAGGTATGAATATGATATTGAAATTTATTGAGCCATTTAAATTTGTTTGAGTGTAGACAGTTTTTTCCCCAGAAAACAATAAAAACGCTATCCTTTAAAATCAGGAAGCAGCCGTCGACTCATATCAAAGAGACAATTCAAAATTATTAATCGAATGTTAATTATTTCCCTAGAAAAAGTCACATTATTAATATGAAAAAAATCTTATCAAGACTTTTATCCTTGGCCCAACCTCGTATTGCTTTCTTTCAGGGCGTTGTTGTTTTCCTGTGCTGATTTTGCATTGTGCAATATATTAGAGAATTGCCTTCAGTATTTCTAAGGCTTTGCTCTAATTGTGATAATAATATTATTTAGTAGGTGTAATAGAAGTTATTAATTGTTTTGCAATTTATATCTCTAGTCTAGAGAAATGGAGAATTATGTTGTCTAAGATAATTATAGTTTGATAGGGGAACATTATTATTATATCATCGATATAATAAATCTGTTGGTGACAGAAAGTTGCGAAGAATTGAGTTGTGTGTGTACACACGTCGAATCGAACATAAACATGGCATATTATAATAATTAAACATAATTTGCACCTTCGTTCATGCAGATCCGGTTCACTTGAAGTAAAGTGATAGAGGGATATTGGGTTTTACTAACCATGAGGCTTTATACATATAATGACGAACGTTTGTAGAACAATTTCATTATGTTTCTAATTAATGCCTTTTTGATTAAAGAAAATCATATTGACGACCTAGGCGTTACACTTACTAGTTAGTTTAATATTAATTAACATATAGATACGAAAATTAAAAAAGCATGTAAATTGTGTGGGTTTATTCGCAGACAGTGTGCAGATTTTAAACATATGAACTAAATTCTAGTATAGTATATATGATTTCAATTGGGACATCATAAAAACGAGAACTCTGAGTAGAGTCGGCATCTCCTTTATGGGACATAGGGGGCGGCGGTAGAAATGTAAAAATGCTTTAAATACTAAATAATTATTTTTTAATTGTTAAAGAAAGGGATTTCTATAATACCTTTATTCAATAAAAGTGGTTAATGAAAAAATGGGTTTATCACATTTTTTGATAAGTCACATAAATGATATATTAAGGCTACGTCTATTGTCTAGTGACCTACCTCTCGTTCTATCTTCTAGCAGCAAAGTTATGTAATCTTAGGCGGGAGTTGCATAGATGGTATATAATCCCTCCGAAATGGCATAAAGCAGTGACTGTCTTATTTATTAAATGTTAGGCCATGATACTATGAACTTTGCAGTATCATGATGTTAGGCAGATAGAAAATTTGTACTATTCTGTAAAGGAAAGACTCGGCAAAATTTTAAAGGGGGACTTGTTTCCTGGCATCGGTAATTGGTCTCAGAAGCGGAAATAGGTTGACGTTAAATAAACACATTTCAAAAAAGCTTTGTCTATGAACTTTAAATAAACAATATTTCATTCGTCATTATCCGAGTTTTCAGAACTTGAATCGGTTACATTAATAATAATTGGATTAATAGGTGGTAATATAGAATATTAATTTTCCTTTTTTATCACTTGAAATACACACTTCCTCCATATATCACTTTTGCCTATTTCGTCTACTATTATCTTGATATTCTTTAAGATAGACTCACTTTATTGAGGGGATTGATTATATTGACGTAGTCTTGTTTTTACATCAGCTCACACCATTTCAATGGAGTTGAGAACGCAATAATGTAGAGGCAGATGTAAATTAGTATTTTTTTTTCCTTCTTCAATTCTTTGGGACTTCCTGCCACATGTATATTTTCTCTTTAAGCGGTGCTCGGGGAATCTACAAAATATCACAATTAACCAGTATGTTACTGGTAAATAACCTCTACGCCTGTGACTTTTACGTCAAAGGATCAGTTAAAGGTTGCTTTTTTTAAATAAACAACACAAATAAGTGTAAAAACTTGAAATTATATATTTCGCCGACGTTTCGGAAATCTATTCTGTTTCCTTTTTCAATGCACAGCTCTAAGAATGTTTGTTATATTCAATATCCATAGATACTTATTATTTACATAGAACTGTTGATATAGTTAACAGTTTTTTAGTTTTTATACAATGTTAAGTTTGTGAAGTTCTTCTTCTAACATTGGCAACCAAGTTGTACAGGCATCTACGGAACTATTCGACACGCATGTATCCTCATTCAATAACATTATCGCGGATTCTTTTATTTTTCTTTTTTTACTATCTGCCTCTTTTGTTAAACTTTTCGCCAAGTCCCAGTTTATTCTGTGTCCATTCTCCCAAGCGTGCTCGCAGATCTTGGACCTCTGAATTTCATTTTTTCTTATATAATTTTGATGTTCGCCCAATCTTACACTAAAAGGTCTGGATGACTCACCCACGTATTGTTTGTTGCACTCACACGGAATACTATAAATACAGTTTTTTTAATTTTGCTCGTGGTTCTTCGGTTTCGTTTTTGTCAGAATAGATTTTAAAGTGTTGTTTGTTTGAAATACCGTCCTAATATCAAATCTATCACCGATGCGGCGCAAATTTTCGGATAATCCGCATACATAAGGAATTAACGCTGTGTAACGTTTTTCAGGTTTTTGTTGTACCTGATTATTATTTTCAATATATATAAAGGTTTTATCGACAAAACCTCCAGGGTATTGGTTATTTATAAGAACTTCCTTTATAAACCGCTTCTCATTGTTTAGTATTTCATCATTAGAAGAAACGATTTTGGCCCTATCATACAAACATTTCACAACACCCCTCTTAACGGGCATCAACTGATTTGAGTTGAAATTTAAATAGCTGTTGGTATGCGTTGGTTTTCTATAAACACTTGTTTCAATTGTACCATTTACTCTTTTAATTAAAACATCTAAAAATGGTAATTAATTTCTACTTTCCTTTTCTAAAGTGAATTTAATAGAAGGTTCTTTATTATTTAAATGTTCCAAAAAACTATCTAGTAACTCAATACCATGAGGCCAGATTGCAAAGATATCATCTACGTATCTCCACCAGATAACAGGTTTGCACAATTTTGAACGTCTAGTCTCAAAATCCTCCATAAATATATTGCTTAAAATCGGTGACAATGAAGAACCCATTGCCATACCGAAATCCTGCTGATAGAAATCATTTTCTAATTGAAAATAAGTTGTTTTTATACACATAGTTAAAAGTTTCATTATGGTATTTACACTCAATTTAGTTCTAGCTTCCAAATGATTTTCATTTAACAATTTGTCTTTGATTATTTTTAAAGTTTTGTCTACTGGGACGTTAGTGAACAGACTACGTCAAAACTCATCAGATGTGTATTATGAATATTGTTTTCATAAACTTTTTCGATAAAATGTTTACTATTTTTTATATACGAGTTGTTATTTCCAGATAATGGATTAATAACTTTAAGCAAGAATTTTGCCAAATTGTGGCACGGCGAATTAATGGAATCAACAATTGGTTTTAATGGGACATTCTGTTTATGTATTTTTGATAAGCCATAAAAATGAGGAGGCTTGCTATAATGCGGTGTAAGTTTCCGTCGTTCAAAGTCGTTAAATTCATTTTTGTATTTAAATAAAGTTCTATAAATTTTGCCCTCAATTGATTTTGTTGGGTTTGTACTTAATTTTGAGTATGGTCCTTCATCGATAAGTGTCACGATTTTCTCATCATATGTATTTTTATTTATAATGACTGTGGCATTATCTTTGTCCGCTGACAAAATTTTAATGGATTCATCTCTCTTCAAAGAGGATATTGACCGTTTTTCTTCTGTGCTTAAATTTTCTTTAATTTTATATTGCCTCTCCAAAGCAATTTTTGCCCGCAGGCGATATTCATTTCCGTCATCTGTTGGCATGTTTTGTGCAGTTTTTTCTACGGCTGCTCATATTTTGGAACCGATTTTGGGTTTATTGCATAATTTAAACCTTTTGACAAGACCAATTTGTCTGAAATTGTTAAAATTCGCTCTGACATATTAATGACAGTCTTGTCAATTAGAGGATTATTATTTATATTATTATATTAATTTAAACAATTAATTGCAAAAAATCGCTCAAACACAGTAATAAAACTAATAATTTGTTCAAATATGCACTAGAATTAAGTAATTTATAACGCTGCCTGGCTGTACTGCACTGCCTCGTACAGATCATATGATACAAATAGTTCATACGTATTTTTTGTTTTATATATTATGGCATGCAAAAACTCTGAACAATGTTGGCGTTGACAAATAAAATTCGCTAAGCATCTAATCCTACCTATATTTCTATGTGACAGGCGGACAAGTCTACGTGGACTGTAGACGAGGAGTGGTGAATATAAATCTTTAAAATTCTGTGCTCTCTCATTCGATGTGAAGCGATATATTGACAATACCTCGTAAGATCCCCTAGTTCCGTGCTGCTCCAATTGAGTTCGTAAATTCTATAATAGATTTCGTAATTTGCATAATTCTTTGTCAGTGTTTATACGTGAATAATTTGCTGTTGTAGGAAATTCACAGATTTCGCAATTCTTGCAACCATCGGGACACTGGAAATGATAACACCGTACATAAACATAAACTTTTTCCGAACTCGGCTTCGCCTCGTCCGGAAACAACTACGATCCACTTTCTCGTTTCGATTGCGACACCGCTGTATTTCGACCTTAAACGAAAACTGGTAACTTGACCCCCTGTGGTATATGCAACCCATATTACATTTGCGTGTATCAGCCGTTGCATATACGAGAGTATCACTCGACCGCGACACCGCTGTCGTTTGACCTTGAACGAAAACTGGTAAGTAACTCAATCCCCATGTACGAACATAAACATTTCCAATGTTAAAAAGTAGTATGCAACTGTGCTTGCAGTATAATATACTATTATGTATAGAGTGGGTCATCCCCAAAGTGGAACCCTATGGAACTTTTTTCAATATACTAAATTATAATGCCAGTTGTTGGCTGGTAGTACTTGCAGCATTGCGTAGTGAAGCTAACTATTATTATTAAAGCACAAATGTCTAAAATTCTATCTTTCACTCGAGGGGAGTTGCAATTCATGAGTTTTAGTACAATAAGCGGTGAATATCAGCACTTTATAAAACTGCGAAGTGGATAAATTATACCCATTGTTTACAATTAAGTATATAATTCTTTTGCGAGCTTGAGAATGCAAATTTTCTGCGTATCAGTAGATAAGACCCTCAGTATTTAAAGCTGGAAATCGCGTTTTGAATGGTAAATTAGGGTCTTCCACCTGACTTGCACCATACCTAAATATACGGTCAATGACTTTATATCGGCGTTTGGCTGTTGAAAAAGAAATGAAATTCTTTCGTTTTTAGTTAAAATGTAACTGAACATTCTTAAAATGCAATAAAAACATAATTATATGTTGTGGCTTCAAAAGATTGAATATTTAGTGGATACATGTGATATAAATTCAGATTCATTTCTTCTTTAGATATGCTCAATGTCAAATCAATGCCTAACCAACAATTTCAGAGTGTAGTACCATGAAATTATTATTTTTTAATGATAACTACTCTTTCTACCGCAAAAATCTGCTGCAAATTGTAAATAACTACTAGTTCCAAAAAAGGAGTGTACAAGGTTGTGATTTTATTTAATATCATCGGTTATGTAATGTTCGAGATATTTTTTCTTTATAATAATATAATACTCATACAAAATAAAGTTTCCTCCTAAATAATGAAAAAGGTAAAAGTTGCAATCGGATGTTGCCGTGTACAAATGTCCATTTAATAAATATTTTTTAATCGAATGTTTATTTATTTATTTAAATTGCAATGCCCAATGGACTAAGGTTAAATTACAGGATACAGCCCAGTCGTCAGGGGTTTTAAGGCGTCACTAAATGTTATGTGGATGAATATTTCAGGATAAGTATTTTTTGGTACAGAATAGGATAAAAAAAAAATTACAGCTGTAAGGTGTCGGCGACCCATAAATAAATCGAAAATATTGGCAGAAATTCGTATGTGGCCAATAGCTCGAAAATTAAAAAATGTATCTAAAAACTAATAGCACTAGGCGATAGAGGAGAAAATTTCACATCAAAAACGTATGTGAAGTTTTTTGTACGATCAAAAATGTAGGCTCCAGACTTTTTTTGTTTAACGCACGAGAATGGAACGTAGCGACACATAAATATGGCGCACAGTGATTAAAAAATGAATGTTTCTCGACAAAATTCCATCTACACCTAAGTTTTGCTTGAAATGACTAATTTTTTTTTAAAACAACGCTTTATAACGCCTAACCGCCCAAATTGAAGCTAATGGCTAACAACCTTAATTTTGATTTAGTAGGCATATAAGAGATAATTGAAAATTGATTTTTCCGATCTCTAAGCACAAAAATGAATGCAATTTTCACAAAAATTTCTTTAATGGCATTATGTTAGTCCTATAACCTTCCAGATTTTTTCCACGATATTCTCTGAAAATTTGAGCTGAATCGGTCAAGCAGTTTTTAAGTTATAATCAAACCAACAAACTTATATTGAATTTTCTGTATTACTAAGATTAGTAAGATGGATTTTTTAAATTTATGTTCAAAAAATCAATACTTCTTTATTTATCAATCCAAGAAGCCTAGAATACTAAGATCATATAATAGTTTAATAAATTATGTAATAAAAACCTCGAAAAATGTTCAAAAACCCCCCAAAAATGGCCAATTCTCAAAATTGGACCACTTTTGGGTAAAACGGATATCATATTCATAGTCAACGACCCAGAAACATAATGTACAACTATTTAAAAACCAAAGATCTTAAATGCAGGAAGGTCCATCCTCGCCATTTCACTGTAAAAATTCTATTTCTCAAAAAATGTCAAAAAACAAAAAAATTAAGGTTTTCCTTAAATTGGGCAGTTAGGCGTTGTAAAGTATTGTTTTGAGAATACTTGAAAAAAACTTAGTCATTTCAAGCAAAACTCAGGAGTAGATCGAATATTGTCCATAAAAATTCATTTTTCACAGACTGCGGCGCGCGAAGCGTGCGCGTTCTCGGGCGCGCTACACTAAATTTGTCGTAACTTTTAAACTAATTAATGAAATTGAGCTCAACAAATTTTAAATGAAAGAAAAAACATGTGACTACACTTTTTAAGATCATAACCTGGAACTTTCATATATTACTCTTGAAGTAATGTATAAAAAGATCCGATGAGTGAAAAAAATTTCAAAAGTTTATTTTTGAAGATGTACAATTCCATAATTTCAAAATTTTGAGAAAGTGATAAAATTTGATATGTATAACTAACTTTCCCCACCTATTAGTCTGGTTTAAATGGCGTTATTATACTCTTCGCAAATACAAAACGAATAGTATATTGCATTCGATCGGCACATTTCTAAAACTTGTAATATGGCTCGTAGAGAAAACATTTTCATATCACTGTGTTGGTGATCGAATTCTGAACAACTGTCTGTCCGTCCGTCTGTCTGTCCGTCCGTCCGTCTGTCTGTCCGTCCGTCCGTCCGTCTGTCTGTCTGTCCGTCCGTCACGTTTCTTGTAAGCACGATAACTTAAGAACGAAAAGTCCGATTGTATTGAAATTTGGACAGTAAATTAGTGTTAGCTAGAGGAAGAACCGTATTGTTTTTTAGCAAAATCGATTGATAAATAAAAAAGTTACAAATTTTTTTAAATTAAAAAAAAATTACATAATTTTTCTAATGTTTTGTAATTAAACTAAAAATGTCTAAAACTAATATTATTTAAAAAAAAATTGCGAAGAGTGTCCTATAGAATATGCAACAATTATATAAAAAGTGCAATAAATCAGCGAAGAGTATAACGGTTAGCTTGTTAGATTTCTGTAGGTGCAATTTTTAAAGCTTCAAATGTGTACTTTAAGATGCTTCAAGGGGAATTACCTTAAAAATTATATTAACCCTCTTTATTTTACAAAAATAAAAGAAAATTTGTCATTGCTCCTAAATTCGTGAAGCTAGGTGTAAAATAAAGGTTAATAATTTTTATTAAAAACATTATTTAGCATACTTACCTATCGGATCTTTTTATATATTACTTTAAGAGCATTATGTGAAAATTTAAGGTTTTTATCTTAAAAATTGTAGAAATAATTGACTAATGATGAAGTCACGTTTTTGACAATAACTGCAAAATTTTAGAATAAATAATTATTAACAAATTTGCTATTACAAAAAAACCGTACTTTATCGGTATCTAAAATATTGTTTACATAGTAAGCATATTTTCCAAGATATAATGGATTTAAAACTGGTATGGTCAAAATTTTCTTAAAAAGTAGAACATTTTTCAATGTAACTTAGCAGAATTTCAAACCTGTCCAATGTACATTATTCAAATTTTAGTGAATTATTTAGAATAGACACATAATGAACACACATAGTAACTCTGGTAAAGTCCTTTGAGTAGTACTTGAAGCACTTTTAGGGCTTCAAGCACTGTGCTTCAATTACTCTTAAGAGAGAGTATTTGGTACTTGACATTTGAATTACTTTGCATAAGTAATTGGGGCTTTAAAGCCCTTTCAGAGGGCTTCAATTACTTTCTAAAGTGCTTCAATGACTTTTGAAGTAATTGAAGTCCTTTTCAGTACTTCAGTTACTTTGGAAAGTAATTGAAGTCCTTTTGAAGTGGTTGAAGTATTTCTAAAGTACTTGCAAGCTCTTTATAAAGTTCATTCAAATCCCTTCTAGACAAATCTCATCATGAATTATTAGGAACACAGGAACTAATAAAAAAACAAAGCAGCTTGTGTTTAGTGTTGTTATCCATAGTCATAGTTGGTGAGGTAATGCAAGTGTGTGATTACCATTGGTGTTATTGTCATTGTGTGTCTTTACATATGATGTTTTCAATAGAAGTAAACCGGTGTTGTACATTCTAAAAGTATAATTTGGCATCACTTCACTTTGGGCAAAAGTGGAAGTTGTGGCACATTCATAATCATGTTCATATAAGACCAAATAATTGTGTTAGTCGAGGAAACGAAACATTTAACCCCAATATGAGACTTCGCCTCACCTGATTTTTATGTGAGACGGTGCAAAATGTTCCTAAAGATGTATGTTCCGGACGTAAACTGGGACAGAAGTTCGCAATTTTCGATCACCAACAAATTTTTTTAAGTTGAAAAGAAACCAATGGATTAAATATTTTGGATAATTCTATTTTGACTCTTGACATTTTTTACCTAACGTCACTCTTCTCGAGATATAAGCGTTTAAAAATAGCAACGTGTATTTAGGCTTTTTTTTAAACTAGTATTTACGATTATTTCTGGGCGTTTATTATGCATTAAAACATGTGGACATTGTATTTTGGACTACTCTAGGCATTTTTTGACTCTTGGCATTTTTCATCTAACCTCACCCTTCTCGAGATATAAGCGTTAAAAAATAAATGGTTAGGTAATAAATGTAAAGAGAGAAAAAATGCTTAGAATTGTCTAAAATATGAAGTACAATGGATCTTTTTCAAATTGTTATTGATCGGAAATAGCGCACTTTTGTCCCGGTTTACGACCGAAAATCGAAAAAGCACCAGTTCCCATGACCCTGACTTTGTTCTATACATCTTTAGGAACATTTTGCACCGTCTCACATAAAAATCAGGTGGGGCGGAGTCACATGTTAAGGTTCACGCCTTTTCCTGCTTCATTTCCTTGACTAATATAACTCGGTTATTCATTTCCAGCAGTTACCTTTTAAATATCATCATTACGTTTTGAGAAATCATTGATAGAGTACAGTATCGATCCAGTCTACCGGCAAAACTGTCCATAATTTGAAGTTTTGTCAAAGGAAGTTTTTGTTCAGAATGATTTGAGCTACAAACTACAACATATCAAAAACTCGGCTAATTTGACGGAAATAATTTTTTCATGTAATGTGTGTCCTCCCCAAACACTTTTTAAGAAATTTATTTTTACTGGACACTCCACTATTACTATTAATATGGTATAGGTTTTACTTTTTACCTACACTACTTAAGGCCTATAACCCACTACATCCGGCAAAAATTTATTTGTAGTTAAATGGCACACAAGTCACTAACGCGGCACTGCAGCATGGTCGCGTGCTCCTAAATTATTAGGAGCGACAACACGCGGCTCTCGTATCGCGCGCGACCAATTTTACTATGTATTCATATGGAGCATAGCCCACTGAAACCATGCACCAGTCGAGCGCGAGACGCAAAGTAGATGTCACGTTCTGTTTAAAATTTTGAAAATGTCTTCGAAAGATGATGGTATTGACATAGATGCATTAATATCAGCGATCCAAAACCGACCACAAATATGGAATTTGCTGTCGAATAAGCGTAAGTAGTTCGTCAAATGATTTTACACTCATTCTGCAATAATTAAAAAACTTTTCTTCGTGCTTACATAAATCACTATAAAACACACTAAATGTGCCTTTCTTAGAACGCTCTAAAAATATAGGATGAATCCAGTGTCTACGGTTCACTTTTTTTGTGACGACGAGTGTGATAAAATAATAGAGCTGCTATCTCTTCAACTTCCATTTTTAAACTAAATAACGTCTGGTGCTTGCCGCCTATTAAAAAGTCGCGCTTTAAAAAACGGTCGCGGCATGTCGCGTTAGTGGGTTATCGGCCTAATATTCTGTATTATAGTGTATTTTCCCTGAATTTTTCATGATCGTTATGTCATGTGTGAATGGAGTGGGTGTGAAAATAATATTGCCTTTGTTTTATAATCTCATATTACCGCTGATTCATAGGTATTATATTCCCCATTTCAATAAATGAGGGCTTGGTACTTGGTACCTTACTTTTTCACGTACTGTATTTGGTAATTGAAGCACTTTTGTAAATAAAAGTACTTGATACTTCATGCTTTAAAGCACTCCAGCTAAGTGCTTGGTACTTGAAGCACTTTGTCACAGTACTTTATCCAGCTCTGTGAACACATAATTTTTTCAATTTTTTCGCTCCTCCGTTTCCGAGATATTCGCAGTTAAAGTGAGGGGTCAATACATTTGAATCGTATGTTAGTGTGATGGGCTCGGACTTCATAAATATCGTTGCCTAACGTGTGCAGGCAACCGGTCAAAAAGTTGGAAATCTCTTTGGCGATTTCATGTTATTTTGTGTGAAGATTTATGCTAGTTGCTACCGGAGAATGCGCGTCGCTATATCCACAAACCACCCACACTATAGACGCTCAACGGCCGTACATTCGAATGGGACTAAAATTGACGCGCCTCTGGTGGTTGGAAGCGGTAGTAGCGATTGGAGGGAACTTTAAATTATTTTGACTGTCAAATTAATATACATGATTTTAAAAACACAAGTCCTCTTAAACAGTGCTATGCCACATTTGACATTAAAATATGACTAGCACAGTTTCCCAAGACACTGAAATTATGCTGATATGCTGTAGAAGCAAATATAATTTGGGTTTTATTTCATTTGTATTTATATCATAGTATCAATATATACTTGAAATAAGCATCACTACATACTAAAGCAACAAATAGTAGATTGGTTAACAAGTGGTAGTTTTCTAGCAAAAAAACGTACACAAGCTTGGGAATACACTTTTCTTATTTATTTATTTTTTTAAGAAACTGGCCAGAAAGTAGCACTTTTATTTTTAGAAAATTGCATTTATCAGACTCAGCCGTTTAATGAGATATGAGTCCTATAAAAGCGTTTACAGGACTGTCACAATTATTTTCTGGTTCAGTCTGATAAAATGCGAGTTTCTGACCTAAAAATAAACTGAAAAGTGCTAATTTCTGCACGTTATAAAAAATTTCACAAGGAAACACCACTATAATAATCTACGAAGACACTTATAAAATTTGACAATTTGCCATATGATATGACAGCATCATTTGCCAATAACATCGTACCAATAACACAGCGCTGCCAACTTTGCTCATAAAATTCTCTAGAGTTTGCGACATCTCTCGGTTGGAAGCATAACTTCCAAGTACCACGTGACCGGGCCAACTTGCCGTAATTTACGTTGAGCGTCTATAGTGTGGGTAGTTTGTGGCTATATCGTAGACTGGCTAACATCTAGGTATGTATCAACGATTCTATTGCTTTGTCTACTATTTTATTGTTTTGAACTATTTGTATTCAATTGTCAACTTTATTCCTTCTATGTACGTAAACGATATAATATTTAAGTTACTTTGTATATTTGGTCAGTTTAACATAGGTTTATAATTTGTTTTACATATTACGACGTTTAACTGTTCCCATCTACGTTTGTGTTCAGAAAATTAATTTATGTAAAAGTGATGTGGGGTTCTATTTTCTACATGATAACTACATTCATTTCCAATGTGCAACAGATTAGCTTGGTCAAGAATTCTGTAAATTTTTTGTGTATAATGTAGTGGAGAATTTTTGTATGCTTCCTACTTTCTTAAGTTCCTGCAGCACGCATCTGGTACACCTTGTATATATAATAAGGTTACTAGGATATCAACTTTTATTGTGCAAAATACTAAGGCGCTAATAGACTGTACAGTGTATATAACCTTTGACATTGCATGTCTATCAGTCCTTATCACCTTTAGACATGTACGTTATGTTACAGACTTCTCTTTTCCCTCTATTGCCTACGGGACATATCTTCTTTGAATAATTATATACACTATCAACATTAATTAAAATGATACCATTAGTTCCTATCAAGAGCATGCACTAATTTTAAATTTATGAACAATTTTAAGCACAAGAACTTAGTTCCGAATGTTCCTAGCTTTATTATTTTTATCACTATTTATTTCCATAGTGCCTGATTTGTTTGTGCATGGTGCAGGGTAGAATTTGTGTATACAGGGTGTAATTAGTTTCATGTCATTAAAAAAAACTGGTGGTAGGGAACGACAAGACAAGCAAAAAAAACTTTATATAACATGGGGTCTGTAGCTCATAGTTTTGGAGAAAAAAATAAACAAAAATTTCTAAAATACTTAATAATATAGTTTGAGAACTGCTGGCATATTGGGGTAGGCTTTATTGCCTTGGGTTTTGTCGCACATGATACTCTGACATTCGTGCAAATAAGTATGGTGAGCCTAAGAGATAATTAGGCCGCGACGGGGGCCATCGAAATGCATGCCGACAAAGCAGTTAAAAGCGACCGACAGAGGACACCGCCATGTTTTTTGCTTCTCCGCGGCCAAATTATCTTATTACGCGTGCTATACTCTCCCTTGTAATATTCTCAAGTAATAATTTCAGTTTTTGTCCTTACTTTGTAAACAACGTACACACTACGCGACCTACCCGTTCCTTGGTTTTGTCTGTTGCTTTTGTTCTTTTTGAATTTTGTGCCACTTATGTTAAGATATATTTTATTGACTTATAGTTCAAGTCATTAGTACTTGGTTACGTAAGACAGTACTTCTCGTTCGTGCTTTTTGTGTTACTTTTTGATTTTGGACCAAGTTTTTCTTTTTGTTTTCTTTATTGATAACGCTAATTCACAGTTTAGTGTGGTGTTTTAAAACGCAGATTTTAGACATTATGGGAGATTACACTTATCCAGAGCTCGCGGATATGCACTTGATGTATGGAGAAAGTGGTGCGTCATCCTTGTGCTCGTACATTTGTTAGTATTGGAGGAGAACGAGGTCCACAACGCGAAGAAAGGGTAATTGACGCATAGGTTCAAATTTTGGAATTTGTAGAAGAGGATCCAACTTTAAGCACACGCGATATTGCGAACCGTGTGAGAGAATCCCATTTTGTGGCATGAAGGACATTCAGAGATATGAACGTACATCCCTATCACTATCAACGTGTCCAAGCACTAGAACCTCAAGATTTTGCAGAGCGAATGCAATTTTGTAGGTGGATTTTAAGAAAACACGCGGCAAATGAGGATTTTTTAAACGTTCTGCGTTTCTCCGATAAGTCGTGTATTACCAGAAATGGAGTGTTTAATATTAAAAACATTCACTATTGGGCAGACGAAAATTCACGTGTAATAAGAAGAGCGCATTTTCAACGACGGTTCAGCGTTAATTTGCGGGCAGGAATTTGCGGTAATGAAATAATTGGACCTATACAATTACCCGCTACATTAAATGGTGATGTATACTTAAATTTTTTGCAACAAACATTGCCAAATTTGCTGGAAGATGTACCCTTGTTTACGCACAGAATATGTGGTATTTGCACGATGGCGCGCCAGTCCATTTTAGCCTGGCTGTTCGAAATTTTTTGAACAGAAAGTTTTCTCGGCGATGTATTGGGCGTGGCGGACCAGTAACATGGCCTGCTAGATCGCCCGACTTAAATCCGATGGACATTTATTTTTGGGGCATTTTAAATCTCTCGTTTACCGTGATCCAATTGACACTTTAGAACAATTACAATTGCATAGAAATGCAATAATTTATTATTTTTTCATTATATATGTTATATAAGTTGAGAAAGTAATGAAGAAAAGGTTTAAAAAAAATGTGTAGCCTAAATAAACGACTTTGAAATTCAAAATTTTATGGGAACATATCCACGTGACGGAAAACACCACGCTATTGGTCTGACGTCATTCGGCATAATGTCTAATGGTCGTCTATCTGCCAAGGGGTTAAATCGTAAATTGTTTTGTGTTTTGTAAATGTGTATTGATATTTTCATAAAAGAAATCATTCATTTATTTATTTATTTTAATTATTAAGTGGTAAAAATGACGGACAGTGGGTTTTACGTGGCCAGAGTGACAATTTGCCTATTGTTGATGTGTTTATGATGACAAACTTTTTTGCTACTAATACTGATTTTATTAGTCAAGAAATTGGAGGTACTAAAGCAACAAGGTATGTGTCATTCATTATTCTAAACATTAATTCAATTGTGCCTATTTTTATCCTTTTACTGTAGTTAAATATAACAAATTATTTATGTACCTAACCTCAAAATAGGTAAACAAGGCAATGTTTTATGTTATATTAATTAATATTTTTCATCTTAGAATGCTTTACTTTTTTATATAATAAATACCTCCCGTCACTTACTAAGTACGTACTTTTAGGTAGGTAGGTACATTAATAGTAAAAATAACTGTTGACATACATAGGTATATATAAATATATAACTGGATAATATCTAGAATGTCGAGAAGTTACATTATTCCCACCGTTCTTATACATTTATACATTTTAATTCAAGGTTCCTATTAACAGAAGTTAGTATATAAACTTTTATATTCCTATAAATAGGAAAGTGACCGAATTCACCATGATATGTAAACAAATTATCACAATAATATTAGGGTTAGGTACATGTTTTCATAATATTATTATAAAATAATTAGTTTTAATGGGTAAATTTACATCAAAATGATCCTGGCAGCAATATAATCTTGAGGATGACGATAATTCTGCATTTCGGTCGTCTCGTCTCATAGCTCTGCACCATTTCTTCCTAACTTTATCGCGTCTAGGCACATTAAAAAATAACTTTTTTGGAGTTTTTATTGTAGTATTTGTACATTTGGGCACAATACAAATATTTATAGCTACTTTTCTTTGTATTTTCCATAACACAACATAAATAATGTGTACACATTCACAATCACAATACGTTTTCCGTCGGTGCGATGTGCCCGATGACGTCACACACAAGTAGCGCGGAAACTTCTCCATTTAAACGCAGTTAAATTGACAGCTGCAGTAAATAATTTTTTTAACCTTTAATTAGAACATAAAACAAAAATAAAATACTGGAAAAATAATGTTTTTTAGTGATCTATTCATCTGTGATGTTTAAAAAAATTATGCATTTTGCTCATTGCAAATTGTGTTTTAATGTGCATACAAACCATAAAAAATGATCCTAATTTACCAAATGTGTTAAACGGATTGCGTATGGCCTTAGTTCGAAATGTGTATACGTGGAGATGGAGGTCATTTCGAACAATTCATGTGAAAGATTCAAAAGAATTGTTCAGTTATTGGGTGTTACTTATTGGGCATTAAAGGTATGATTATTATTATTATTATTATTCGCTGTCTTGTCTTGATTTGTTTATTATTGTTTATATTGATTTTCATAGAGACCAAAGACTCGATTTTTAGTTCTCGATACCTGATTGGGAGAAATTCTGCGCTCAATTCGTTAAAAAAATCAGATTTTTTCCTAACTTAAAATACACAACTATTTTTTGTTATCGTATCTCGGACGTCTAACTGTTCGTTTTTCAATTTCATAAATTAATTACTAATTTTTTTTAAGCTTTTAACACAATGTTACAAATATTAATAAACCACTTTTAAATTTTATAAATTCTTATAAACTACAATAAAAGCTATAGTAGACGTAATAGACATAAGGCATTTCCTCTTAGTAAATATCAATAGCGCCGGGTACAGCCAGGCATGCCGACAAAGAAATTAGCCGGCGCGTACAATGGGTTTTGCGTCTTGCGTCTCAACCCGCCGACCGGATTACTATACAATAACTTTGTTCCAAATTAAAAAACACATGTAAACAAATCCTATTTAAACCCCTGCGGCCATGCTTTGCTTGCGTTGTGCCGAAAGAGAAGGAATTATTTATATTTTCATAATTAGTGGTATAAAAAGTTCGGTACAAGTAATCCCATCCAAAGTGCCGCACTTCTTCCGGCGGGAACACAAGTCGGGTATTACAGTTTTTTATTATTTCTAATATTCGGAACTATAACATCCATTGACCCAGAAAACCAGTGGTTCTTAAATGTTTCCTATCCTAACATTCAAATTTTAAACCTAGGTCAGTTTTTTTCAAAGTGCCCCTAAAGAAGAAAGTCATATAGGTTTTTTATTTGTCTAGTCGGTCCCCATTACCAGTTTTTTTAATGACATGAAACTAATCACACCCTGTATTTCCTACTTAGTAAAGTTGTTGCAGCGCGCACCTAGTACACCTCGTATATGTAAATATTTCTATTACGATTTCAACTTATATTGTGCGAAATACCAGAACTTATTTGGGAACGCGGCAGCAGGAAACAAGGTCTTTTTTGTTCGATTTACACTTGTATAGAAATTCTTAATTTAATTGTAAATTGTAAAATTTATTTAAAAATATAATTAAAACTAACTTTAAGCGCATAAGAACTAATTAAGCTCTACTAGGAATGTAATTAAATGCACATAAAAACCCAGAACAGAATTTATCAACTGATACGATAAAAACAACTTATTACCGCGTAGCTGTCTATTGTGTATGTTTCACGTGTGTTAAATTCAGATTATTATTATTTAAATAATTATTCTTATAGGTAGTGGTTAGTGACTGACAAAAAATAATGTTTCCGGTAGGCGTGAATAAAATCATACAGGCATTTTTACAATTATATTAACATTTATGGTGGGATACTGTAGCAATTCTAAGTGACCTTGCATTGGCATTTGGCATTTAAATTTAAAAATATTTTATTCATATCTCGATCTCGGATTATACATTGTATAAAAATCTATCGGGTGGCGTATAACTGCATATTATACTAGATTATCGTTGATCTAAATAAAAAAGGATAGGCAAGGACATTCCATTAGCAACAACCAGAATATCAGAGACCAATTTATAAGTTTCATTATGGAAACAAGATAATATAGTCTAAGAGCTACCGACCAATCCGAATAGTAAGCGTTTTAACAAAATAAAAAATGTGTCGATTGATGATTCAGTACTAATATACGATTCAAATGTATTGACCCCTCAATTTAATCGCGAATATCTCTATTTTCAAAAACGTGACGTCATGTTTATTCGGTTTTTACACAATTCGCAAGTACAAAACGAAGAGTATCTTGCATTCGATCGGCACATTTATAAAACCTCAATATTGCTCGTAGAGAAAAAACAAACAACTTTCAAAATGTCCATCCGTCCGTCTGTTCATCTGTCCGTCTGTGTCCGTCTGTCACGTTTCTTGTAAGCACGATGTCTTAAGAACGAAAAGTCCGATTGTATTAAAATTAGTAAGTTAGTGTTAGCTAGAGGAAGAACCCTTATTGTTCTTGAGCAAAATCGATCGATAAATAAAAAAGTTATAAATTTTTTTAAATAAAAAATGATATTTACATAATTTTTTTAATGTTTTTTAATTAAACTAAAAATGTCTAAAACCAATATTATTTACAAAAAAACTGCGAAGAGTATCCTAAAGAATGTGCAACAATTATATAAAAAGTGCAGTAAATCGGCGTAGAGTATAACGGTTAGCTTGTTTATCAATGTATTTAAAAAAAATTTGATAAAATTGTTACTTATATAAATTGTAAACACTTTCAGAAAAAAATAATTGGTATATATAAAATATTAATTTAGTTATCAAGCGTAAAGGATAATATCATTGCAAGTTTGCAATGTTATAGATTACGCTTGATAACTAAATTAATATTTTATATACAGTATGTCCGCGGATGGGGTTTACAAGAGGTGTAATGGCTAAAATTTTTAACTTTTCGAGAAAATGTTATTCTTTATAAAAGTTTTTGCTTGCCTAAAAAATAGTAATGACGTTGAGAAAAATTATATTTTTTATACGGGGTGATCAAAAATTACAAAAACTTAAAATTTCGTAAGAGTAAACTGGTTCTATTTTTTTATTTTGAAA
The DNA here is from genome assembly GCA_963583905.1 of Stenurella melanura. Taxonomy (NCBI): domain Eukaryota; kingdom Metazoa; phylum Arthropoda; class Insecta; order Coleoptera; family Cerambycidae; genus Stenurella; species Stenurella melanura. The sequence continues at coordinate 21,229,768 of OY757316.1, forward strand.
CAAAATGTGAGATAAAAAAGTTGTTTCAAATTATATGGTCTGTCCAAATCCAAAATTTCATTAATTTGTTTAAAAGTTTTTTGGCTTTTACTGGAAGTGACAATATTACATGCATAAAGAAAGGTTTGCATATAGACGCCCGATTTAATTGTTAGGTGCGTTGTTACCTAGTTACGTCTCATATCATGACATATCTGCATTAAAAATTAATTTTTAAAATGTTAACTGTCGAGCAGAGAATTTTTTTAGTACAGTGTTATGGAGACGGTAAAAGTTCATACCGTTACGTTATTCAAAAACTCAGTGAGAGATTTCCCACTGTGTATGTTTCGAGAATGGCAGTTCATAAATTGGTAAAAAAAATTTAAAAAACTGGTTCGGTGCTTGACGTAAAGGAAAAGAAAAAAAAATATGATCAAAATGACGCTGCCACATTATTAGTGTTGGCATCTGTTGCTGAAGAACCCAAACTTTCGTTGAGAAATCGAGCCCGGCATTTGGAGGTGGTTAAAAAAAGTTGCATTCAAAAAATTTTGAAAGAAAATAAAATTTTTCCATACAAACCACATTTTAACCATACCTTAGAAGAAGGAGATGAAGCAAAACGATTAGATTTCTGTTTATGGGTAGGAAATGAAATTTTAAGTGGCAACACAAATTTTTATGAATTTATTATGTTCTCCGACGAGTCAACTTTTTCTACAAATGGGACTGTAGCTTCACAACATGTAAGGTATTGGAGTGAGACCAACCCCGAATTTAGAATTTCTACCGGAAGGCAATATTTAAAAAAAGTAAATGTTTGGTGCGCTATCTCATATCATGGCATAATAGGGCCATACTTTTTTGAAAATACGTGCAATAGTAATTCTTACTTACGTATGCTTAATACATTCTTTTCTGATCAATTAGAAGCCGTTGGAGTATCGTAACAGAATGTATTTTCAGCAGGACGGATGTCCGGCACATCATGCCTGCATCGTACGTAATTGGCTTAATAGCAAATTTGGGCAAAGGTGGATTGGACGCAGCGGTCCAGTTCGGTGGCCCTCAAGAAGTCCAGATTTGACTATTGCGGATACATTTCTCTGGGGCCGTCTAAAACAAATTACTTACGGAGAACCCATAGACAATGACGTTGAAGTTCTAAAGCAGCGCATTTCGGCAGCTGTGCAATCAATTTCCATTGAGGAAGTTAGAAGTAGTTTTCACAACATTCGAAAACGATTAGAAACATGCGTTCAATTTGGTGGAGGAATTTTTGAATAGTGATATTCAATAAAGTCAGAATCTTCAAATATGTATGGACTTTAATAAATTCAAAATTGTTTATCTAGTATTTATTTTCTTGTTCGAATGCAATTAACTAAATATAAATTTGATAAAAACCTACAATTATTTTTTACTAAAAATTCACTAATTTCGGAAACATTGCAACATTTAAATGAAATTTTGGATTTGGACAGACCATATAATTTGAAACAACTTTTTTATCTCACATTTTGTTTCAAAATAAAAAATAGAACCAGTTTACTCTTACGAAATTTTAAGTTTTTGTAATTTTTGATCACCCCGTATAAAAAATATAATTTTTCTCAACGTCATTACTATTTTTTAGGCAAGCAAAAACATTTATAAAGAATAACATTTTCTCGAAAAGTTAAAAATTTTAGCCATTACACCTCTTGTAAACCCCATCCGCGGACATACTGTATACTAATTCTTTTTTCTGAAAATGCTTACATTTTATATAATTAACTATTTTAACAAAAAAAATTTAAATCCATTGTTAAATAACCGAATAAATATGACGTCACGTTTTTGAGAATAACTGCAAAATTTTAAAATAAAAAATTATGAAAAAATTTCCTGGTACAAAAAATGCAGTGCTTTATCGGTGTCTAATATTATTTACATAGTATGCATATTTTCCAAGATATTTATTTATTTATTTACACGACTCAACAGGACGAAAGTCCCAATTACAGAGTCAGAATACCAACAATAAATATTGTGCTATGACAGAAAATCCTTAATTCTACTATAATGTCCTTAGTTCTACAATAACAGAAGTATTACAAATTATCTTCGGTTATAATTCCTGCATATGACATTAATAGGTGAATATATTAATAGATTGGTGCGTGAAGCTTTGATATCAAATGTTTGGTGCAGTCGAGTTGATTTAGAAGGAACTCGTAGGTCAATGAGTTTTAATGATTAGAACAGTCGAGTTTATTGTTTAATATTTTAGACAGAGTTACAATTCCGTGTAATTCTCGGCGAATCTGAAGTGGGTTGAGTGAGAATCTATTTACAAAATATCATTACTAATTCCAACAAGTAGATAGATATTTTCCTCAGTGTAGCTTAAGTATTTCAAAAATTTCTTTGAATATTCTTCAGTTTATTAATATGAACGATATAGTGGAGACTCCAGATTACGTCAGCATACTCCAATTTACTTCTGACAAACGAGTTAAATAGAAGCTTCATAGTTACAACATTCTTAAAATCTTTGGAGTTTCTAATTATGAATCCCAATGATTTAAAAGCTGAAGATGCGATGTTATTTATGTGATAAATAAAAGTCATCTTGCTATCAAAAGTAACACCTAGATCCTTAAATCTATCAACTCCTTGTATGACACTATCGTTTACTTTATGCTCATTAATGAAAATATTATGCCCACGTGAGTAGGTGACAACATTACATTTTTCAATATTTAGAAATAGTTTATTTTTATTGCACCAACTATCAATATTTTCCAAATCTGACTTGAGCAGTTCTATATCATCATTGCAGCTAACGCTGTAGTAAATTTTTGGGTCATCGACATAGAGTAGATGTGGGCACTGTAAGTTTATGCCATTGATAAAGACATTGAATAAAAGTGGACCAAGGACTGACCCTTGAGGGACTCCTGATTCAGAATTAAATTCAACAGACTTATGTCCAAGGTAACAAACATATTGTAACCTATTGCTTCAATATGATGTAAAGAATGAAACAAGCTCATATGATAGTCCAAAATTTGTTAATTTATTTAATAAGATACCATGGTCAAGCCTGTCAAACGCTTTGGAAAAATCTGTGTAAATAACGTCGACTTGACCACCTTCATCCAAGACTTCACAAAGATACTGAGTGAAGCACAATAAATTTGAAGTCGTAGACCTACCTGGCATGAACCCATATTGACGGCTTGATATTTTATTTTCTATGTTAGGAAAAATATTGTCGTAGAGAGCGAATTCGAATAGTTTAGAAAAATTATTAATTATGGTGATTGGCCTGTAATTTTTATGTCTTCTTTGGAATTATTTTTGTGTACAGGGCATATTTTAGATATTTTCCACAGGCTAGGAAAATGCCATTATTTAAGGATACATTAAATGTATATGATAAGGGACCGGCCAATACTGAGACGCAATCTTTAACGAAGAAAGCTAGTATCCCATCTGGACCTTCTGTAAATTTTGGCTTCAATCTTTTGCACCCTTTAATAACTTCTGCCTCTGAGATTGTAGGTATGAATATATTTTGTGTGTCCACAGGTTTACTTTCGCCACCCATACTGACATTATTAATTGATGCAGAGTATGCTGATTTGAAATATTCTGAAAATTTATTTACTGATGGATTTAAAACTGGTATGGTCAAAATTTCCTTAAAAAGCAGGACATTTTTCAATATAACTTACCAGAACGTCAAAAGGGTTCAATGTACATTATTCGAATTTCAGTGATTGATTTAGAATATACTCATAATGAACACGTAATTTTTCCATTTTTTCTGCTTCTCCGTTTCTGAGATATTCGCAGTTAAAGTGAGGGGTTAATCCATTTGAATCGTATATTAATTGAATAAGAAATCAACAATCAAGAGGCAATTAGTGACAACATTCGAAAACTGACGATTTCTTTTTTTTGGCCAAATAATAATAGGTAATCGTGTACATTGGAAACAAACATCTTTTTTCTTCCAACGTCAGATTAACTCATTTCCCTGTGGGACCGCCTTGATCAACAATTAGATTTAAGATTATTCAACGAAACCTGCTGATATCTTTCCAAAAGATAGGATGTCATTAGAGAACAGGTATTGTCACCAAACCATATGTAGTGCAAAATAGCGATAAGTATATTGTGGTTCAAAATATTGAACGCTTTAAAAAAATAAGTGCACATAGCTTGTTGTTATCTAAAGAACAAAATATATCATCTGTTACAGAGACAATTGCTGTAGTACAGCAATAACCTGATCTGAAGTTGTGACATCAAATTCGTCCTGGGCAGGATGTTTTTTTCTACCAATTTGGAAAAGGCCAACAACCACGGTATAGGTCGACGGCTGCCGCGAGCTTGCTTTTAGGATTGAACCGCATCACATTTACACTGGCTAGGCCAGTGTTGCAGTCGAATAACTTCGACAACAATATAGATGAGTTGGATTGTCAGAATACAACAAAAGCAAGTCCTAATACAAATAAATTAATTCTAGCAAAAAACTTGTCCCATTTTTTAATTATCCATATCTGTACATTATCAGATCATGTAACAGACAAGGTAGGTAACTTCAGTTTACTTAACACCACCCACAGGCCATGCGTTTGCTCTAGATGTTGTTAGATAACTCTTGTGTAAGATAGCTGTGTGTCAGTCGCATCGCATTAAATTCGACAGACTTATGTCCATGGTAACAAACATATTGTAACATCTTGCTTCAGTATGATGTAAATAATGAAACAAATCATATGATAATCTAAAATTTGTTAATTTATTTAATAAGATACCATGGTCAAGCCCGTCAAACGCTTTGGAAATATCTGTGTAAATAACGTCGACTTGACCACCTCCATCCACGACTTCACAAAGATACCGAGTGACGCACAATAAATTTGAAGTCATAGACCTACTTGGCATGAACCCTTGTTGATGGCTTGATATTTTATTTTCTATGTTAGGAAAAATATAGTCGTAGAGAACGAATTCGAATAGTTTAGAGAAATTATTAATTATGGTGATTGGCCTGTAATTTTTTATGCCTTCTTTGTAATTATTTTTGTGTACAGGGCATATTTTAGATATTTTCCTCAGGCTAGGAAAATGCCATTATTTAAGGATAAATTAAATGTATATGATAATGGACCGGCCAATACTGAGACGCAATCTTTAACGAAGAAAGCTGGTGTCCCATCTGGACCTGCTGTAAATTTTGGCTTCATTCTTTTGCACCCTTTAATAACTTCTGCCTCTGAGATTGTAGGTATGAATATATTTTGTGTGTCCACAGGTTTACTTTCGCCACCCATACTGACATTATTAGTTGATGCAGAGTATGCTGATTTGAAATATTCTGAAAATTTATTTACTGATGGATTTAAAACTGGTATGGTGAAAATTTCCTTACAAAGCAGGACATTTTTCAATATAACTTACCAGAACGTCTAAAGGGTTCAATGTACATTATTCGAATTTCAGTTATTGATTTAGAATAGACTCATAATGAACACGTAATTTTTCCATTTTTTCCTGCTCCTCTGTTTCTGAGATATTCGCAGTTAAAGTGAGGAGTCAACACATTTGAATCGTATATTAATTGAATAAGAAATCAACGATCAGGAGGCCAATTAGTGACAACATTTGAAAACGGACGATTTCGGTTTTTTTGCCAAATAATAATAATCTTGTAAATTGGAAACAAACGCCTTTTTTTTTCCAACGTCAGATTAACTGATTTCCCTGTCTGACCGCCTTGATCAACAATTAGATTTAAGTTTATTCAACGAAACCTGCTGATATCTTTCCAAAACATAGGACGTCATTAGAGAACAGGCATTGTCACCAAACCCTATGTAGTGCAAAATAGCGATAAGTATATTGTGGTTCAAAATATCGAACGCTCTAAAAAAATAAGTACACAGAGCTTCTTGTTATCTAAGGAACAAAATATATCATCTGTTACAGAGACAAGTGCTGTAGTACAGCAATAACCTGATCTGAAGTTGTGATATCAAATTCGTCCTGGGCAGGATGATCTTTTCTATCAATTTGGAAATGGCCAGCAACCACGATATAGGTCGACGGCTGCCGCGAGCTTGCTTTCAGGATTGAACCGCATCACATTTACACTGGCTGGGCCAGTGTTGCAGTCGAATAACTTCGACAACAATATAGATGAGTTGGATTGTCAGAATGCAACAAAAGCAAGTCCTAATACAAACAAATTAATTCTAGCAAAAAACTTGTCCCATTTTTTAATTATCCATATCTGTACATCAGATCATGTAACAGACAAGGTAGGTAACTTCAGTTTACTTAACACCACCCACAGGCCATGCGTTTGCTCTAGATGTTGTTAGATAACTCTTGTGTAAGATAGCTGTGTGCCAGTCGCATCGGATATTTTTATTGCCTAACGACGTTTGTACAAAGCATTTAGCCCAGATAAAAATAGATGGATGTTATTGAGTCAAATTCCAATAAAGGGTATATCTCATTTGTTAGCAGTTTGTAGAGAGAATCCAACAAAATACAATAATTGATTGTGACTGTGTGGAAATAAATAAAAGCAGGTCTATAAATATATATCGCAGACTGTTTGACTTTATTAAAGGTTGTTTGATAATTTTATTAAAGAATTTCATAAGATATTGTATTGTATCGTATCGATAGGTACAGGCAATTTGTAATTATATGAATCAAATGAATAAATACTGATAACTAGACGTGTGTTTCATCGTATCATTATAAAGTTATACATATTTATGGGATGCTCTGTTGCAATAGCCATCAGTAATAAAAAATTTGCTATCATCGAATTAATTATTACTAATTAAGTATAAGCAAAACTCTTGAACACAACGCTCAAATATCAGAACTCGGCGTGTATTTAGCTAACAAGGTTAGCATCATTTAGAGATTATTAAAACTTCGTCTGCTGATGATGATAACATGATTAGCGAAATGTGCATCCAGCGTTGTGTTGAAGAGTCCCATGTTCTATTCTTCACAACTGTACAATTGATTGTTTAACAGAGCTCTCCAATTAAGATGACAGGAGGCTAAATGGCCCCCACTAGTTTTACTTCCTCATCCACGTATTGGATTGGAAGTATAGTAATCGTAAAAATAATTTCAAATTTTTTCTTTTCTTGAAGTAAGTTTAGAATGTCATGAAACATGGAGATTTTAAATTAGAGCGAAAAAAAATGTCTGTCTGTCTGTAACTTTTTTATCCGCATGTTTTCTCTAGAACTGTTTAAGATATTGACTTGAAATTTTATACACGTGTATATTATAACGAGATCTGGAACTGGATTCTTTTTGGATCATATCCGATAAAGGGTTGGGAGGTAATTAGGGGTAAATAAGGAAGAATAAGTAAAGCAAGCTGGTAAGAGTACAGAAACTTGAGATTCGGTGTATATACTAAAATCCAAGGCCTCATTTTTTATATTACAGATCCCCCCACCACCCCCAATTTATTGTTAAAGCGGTTGATAAAATAAAATAGAGATATTTACTTGAAATGTGCTACACATACATATTTTATTTATTTATTTATTTATTTATTTATTTATTTATTTATTTATTTATTTATCTATTTATTTATTTATTTATTTATTTATCTATTTATTTATTTATTTATTTATTTAACAACATCCGGAATTAGATTATATTTTCAAATTATTCCGTTGAAGGTTTGGAGTTTAAATAGGAAAAATAAGTAGCGCAAGCTGGTAAGAGTGCAGAAACTTGGGATTTGGTGTACTTATATACTTGTTGTCAGGGCCTCAAATTTTTTATAATATTTGTCAACACGCCCCACCATCCCTACTCCATTATTAAAGGGGCTGATAAAATTAAATTGAGATATTCACTTGAAATTCGGTACACGTATGTTTTACAACGACATCTACATCTGAAACTAGATTATATTTTCAGATCATTCCGTTTGAATGGGTGGGTGGTAAGTAGAAGTAAATAGATTAAAATGAGCAAAGCAAGCTGGTAAGAGTACAAAGACTTAAGATTTGGTGTACATACTAGAAGCCAGGATCTCAGATTTCTTTATCATATTTTTCAAACCTCCCACCATCTTCACTCCATTATTAAAGGGGTCGATAAAATAAAATTGAAATATTCACTTGAAATTTGGTATATGTATGTATAATGTATAATGACATCTGATTGAGACGATTCCGTTAAAGGAGTGGGTGCTGCGAGTTTTAACTGTGGAAAATGAGTGGAGCAAGCTATTAGCATGCTCTTCTCAGATTCTAGAAACTTAATTTTTGGCGTATATGCTAAGAACCAACGTTTCAAATTTTTTTATGATATCTGCCTCAAGTATTATTATAATTCTATGATCAATTATTTCCACATACTAGAGTGCAATAATAGTCAAGATGTTTTCCTTTAAAGAGACTTGGATAGAAAATCTGGATGTGGAAGTTGTGATTCCTTAGGCAGTGGTTTTTTAACTATTTTTCAATAGATTGCGCTCATTATGTGTTCCTTGGCGCTTCAAAATAGTAATCCAACGCTTTAGTTGTCTCCAAATTATTCACTATTAGAAATGGAGGTACCGTTTCTTCCGACAACAAATACATGCAAAAGTAGTCTCAAATTACAAAAAAAACAGCAAACGCATTCAGTAAAGGTTAGTGCTTTATCGTGGACCGTATAATAGGTGAGGGAGCAAGTTTTCTTGTCCTCGAAATTTCCAGTTTATTACAGTTCTGTAGAGAAAAGCCACTTAACCCTTACTTATGCCCCTTAAATTTAAGCTAGCTCACTAACTCTTAATGGATTGTTAATTATCAATCACTTTCGGATACTTTGAAATTCAGTATAATTAAAAATAATGTCATATACTACGCTTCCTAATAATTCTATAAATATTATAATAACTTACCCAAATTTTCAGAGGTGTAGAACACCTCTCTCCTTATTGGGTTTCAATTATCAGCGAGGGCCTGAAAATAAAATATATGTAAATTGTAAAGATGTATTTACTATTTATATTTTAAAAATAATGATCTATACCACAAAATATTGAAGTACAATCGATTACTTTTGTGGTGTCATTGTTAATGAACCCTGTAAAGTGATCAATTTTAAAATATAAAAATATTTAAGAAACATTAAAATCAGACCAAATTCCCATAAAAAATCAACTTTGAAACATTGTCACTTCACGAAAGACTGAAAAACGCCTCTGTCGTCGATTTCCCAATAAAAAATTATATCACAAAAAATGTCTGAAAATGACTTATTGTCAAAAGTACCAAAAGTTAGACTTAGAAAAATTTCAAATTGAGACTGGCAGAAATCTGATCCGCCCGTTGGAATTTTCGAAAGTACCACGAATTCACGAAAGTACAATGAAAACAGTTTTGCACAGGGCGGAAATCACTGTCAGGATGTAGCGAGTAGCTATTTTTAACGGCAAAATTTAAGCAAAAATCAATGAAGCAGATTTTCAAATAAAAACCGAAAATTTGATTTTTTTTAAACATATTCTTTATAGGATTTTTCAAACATCAGAAAAATAGCTATCTATAAGAACTAAAAGAAATGCTATGTGTAAAATTACACAGGTTTACAGAAAAAAAGTTGTCTGGATCTGGGGTCAGACCATACGTTTCTTATGTATTTTTCGACGCTTAATTCGAATCTGTTTTTAGTTTTGCTCTATCACGTCAGGATTTTGAGATATTCTAACCTAAAAGTCAGACATATTTGAGGTTATGTAGCTTTGAGATTTTTCTTTCTCAAGAAACCATGTATGGGATCTTAAAGTACAAATCGTCCTGTTTAAAATGCCGTAGAGTTTGCTCATATATCTTTTTCTTTTTCGCTGAGATATTGAACTTTTAAAATTGTGAACAGGCAGACATCATATCTTTCCCAATACATTTAATTAGTACGGAAACCTTGTCATTATTTAAATTGCAATATCTCGGCGAGAAAAAAAAGATATTTGAGCAAACTCAACGGTATTTTAAAGATGAAGACTTGTACTTTAAGATCCCACACATGGTTTCTTGAGAAAAAAAAATCTTAAAGCTACATAACCTCAAATATGTCCAACTTTTAGGTTAGAATATCTCAAAATACTGACGTGATAGAGCAAAACTAAAAATAGATTAGAATTCAGCGTCGAAAAATACATAAGAAACTTATGGTCTGGCCCGAGATCCAGAAAACTTTTTTCTTTGTGTAAACCTGTGATTATTAATGAAATCTTTGCATTCTTTCGATAACCTGACTTCTGGTTATGCTGGCAAATTAAAATGCCTTAAATGAATTTGTATAATTTTTTATTTGAAAATTCTCATTCAACAACTAGCATCCACATAGTCCCCTACGGCCATGCAGGTTAAATTAGTATCTACATAACCCCCTACGGTACATGAAGATTCAGTTAAAAATGAGAATAAAGAAATAAAATGGGTTTATTTACCTACCTTGTCTTTAAAAAATTTTCATTCTAATGGATTATATTTTCATGAAATCTGAGCTCATGCCAGAAGTCAGGTTATCAAAAGAATGCAAAGATTTCATGAATAATTTTACACATAGATTTTCTTTTAGTTCTCATAGATAGTTATTTTTTCTGATGTTTGCAAAATCCTATAAAAGAATATGTTTCAATACAATTATGCAAACAAATAATAATTCACTTTTAAACATGCATAGATTTTTTTATTCTAAAATTCCGAATCACAAAAACGTCTAACAAAAATAGTTTCAAAATTCAAAGTCGAGAAATCAATCCCGACGGACCCAAAGTACCTCACAAAAAGGCCAAGGTAGTCATCGCCATAAGGGTCGCTCAAAGGCGACACGACGCTAAGAAGGTATCTTTGGGTTAATGCCGTTAGTACCTATTGAAATTTGGAGAGTAAGTTAGTGTTAGCTAAGGGACAAACCCTATTGTTTTTTAACAAAATCGATCAATAAATAAAAAAGTTAATTAAAAAAAAAAAATAATTGTTTTCTAATGAAACAAAAAATGTTTGAAACTAATATTATTTACAAAAAAAACTCCGAAGAGTATCCTATAGAATGTACAACAATTATATAACAAGTGTAGTAAATCGGCGAAGAGTTATCGTGCTTACAAGAAACGTGACAGACGGACGGACGGACAGACAGACAGACGGACGGACATTTTGAAAGTTGTTCAGAATTCGATCACTAACACAACGATGTGAAAATTTTTTCACTACGAGCAATATTACCGGTTTTAGAAATGTGCCGATCGAATGCAATATACTCTTCGTTTTGTATTTCTGAAGAGTATAAAAATTACGCGAAGTTTTTTTGTAAATGTATGCTAATCTTATTTCGTAATTTGCAAACAACTGAATTTACAAACAGCTAAAATAATTTAATAAAAATTTGTAACACTATTTCTGCATTTCTTATAAACTTTTATTACACATTTCCAGAAAAAGAAGAAAATTAAATTTCTGAATTGGGCAGTCTTAGTTTTTACGCAATATATCAATTGGTGGCCAAAAATAATACATATTTCTTCGTCGAATCTGTTCATGAAACTGAAACTTTTCATACTTTTTATATTTAGTAAAACATTAAACAATTATCTGGGCTCTTATTATACTCTTCGCAAATACAAAACGAAGAGTATATTGCATTCGATCGGCACATTTCTAAAACCGGTAATATTGCTCGTAGAGAAAAAATTATCATATCACTGTGTTGGTGATCGAATCCTGAACAACTTTCAAAATCTCCGTCCGTCTGTCTTTCTGTCCGTCCGTCACGTTTCTTGTAAGCACGATAACTTAAGAACGAAAAGTCCGATAGAGATAGATAATTTAGACAGTAAGTTATTGTTAGCTAGAGGAAGATCCCTATTGTTTTGAACAAAATCTATCAATAAATAGAAAAATTATAAATTTTTTAAATAAAAAAAAAATGTATTATTTTATAATGAAACAAAAAATGTTTGGTTAGCTTGTTAATATTCTTAAGACCACTCTTTTATTATCTTAAATTGTAAATTACCTAGAAACATTATACAAAGTGGGTATTGTTTTAGAAAATATGTTTTAATAAAACACATTACATATAATATGCAGACGCCTTTAAGATTACGATAGCACTATGCAGACAATTTAACATTGATGCTTAGCTATGTGAGAGCAGCATCCTAATTTATAATTATCCTCAGGAAACTGGGTTAATTCAACATCAACAGGACAAAAGTTATCGAAGATCAAAGCTCTATGCTATTAGGAGTTGCCTAACCCAATCCATTCACGCCATATAGGCACCTAATAATAATGATTATAATCAAGAAGCATTCATTTCTTATCATATTAATCGAAAGGTACTGAAAATAGTTGGTTAATAATATATTTGCAGATTCACTTTCGATTTTTAAAAAGCTACCTGTTCGATGAAGAAATGTAGGTAGTTAATTGTAATTTTACTCAGCATGTTATAATGCCATTGGATCTCTTCTGGTTCTAGGTAAGGGTATACATATAATGAATGAGATCAAATTACATTAGAACGTGGTACTAAAAAGTTACTGCTAGTATTTAATGGTGTACTGAAACTTAAAGTAATATCAAGTCTGGTCTGTCTAACACATACAAAATTGTAATCTAAATCTAAAAACTTCTTTCATAAAAATCATTAGCTGCAACATTACTGTATTTTGCTAGACACTTAATGCTATTTTTCTCGTGTCGTAGAAGAAATATATTTCAGAACTTTTAACTTCTAGTTCAATAAGAAACGAATTATGAATAAAATGTAAAGATATACAGGGAGGCCCATAAATAACGAATATATTCGTTATCGACGTAATTTAGAATTTATGAATAAAATCCTAAAACACCTCAATTTCTAATTCCAAAATGAAATTTTTCAATCATAATTTTATACCTCCCCCTTCAACACACCTGGAGTGACAGCTACGCCTTCAAAATTTCTAAATGGGACGAGGTTGCGTATGATAGCTCATTTGAAAGGGCTTTTAATTCTATATCCATCAATATACGATTTTTTTAATTTCTCTAAATTTCTTATTGAAAAATATTACAGTTTTAATGTTACTAAATAAACAAAAGAACATGAAACAGTTTAAATCAAATATTCAAACTGGGCGCCCGTTGCTTCTTGATAATAATGGAGGCGTTGCTGAAATTATTCTAAAACATTTTGAATCGTTTCCGGGGTGATTAATTCCTTCCTTTATTCTGTCTTTTAAATCATCGACGTTATTTGGTCTGTTGAAGTAGACTTTCGACTTCATATAACCCCCATAAAAATAATCAAGCGGGGTCAAATCGGGAGAACGGGCAGGCCACTCAATTTCACCGCGTTTACTGATCCACCTATTGGGAAAAACTTGATTGAGATATTTTAAATAAAAGCTTTTTTCAAATTTTCTTTATAATTTTATTATTTACTATTTAGTCTTTAGCTCTGTACATTTTGTACCAACCAGATTGTGTAGATGTTGTGTTGACATGTCGTATTCTGTTCGTCAAACCCTTTCGTTTGATATCCATATCAAGGGGATTCTCAAGAAAAAGGTAATCCGCCATCTTGGGGCGTCCGCCATGTTGGATTTAGAACGACGTCACATTGTTTATCGTATTCTACATGTGTGCAATATTTCACAGCTCTAGCTTAATTAGATCTAGTATAAATTTTGATTGCCAAATTTTTTTACATTGTTAGAAGTAAAGCTAAATAAAAGCTTTTAAAATAGTAGTATACCGGGTGCCACAAGTAAGTGGCTCACCCTTATATTTCCTTTATTTTTTAACTTATTCATTTGAAACTTGGGGTGCATAAACTACCTGTAAAAATGGATTTTTGGGCATGAAAAATGGTATGAGACCATTTCCGGTTTACCCGGAAATGACCGCAACTTTCGAATTTTAAATGGAACACCCTGTATATTTTTACGTATTTTTATTCAAGACAACATTCTAAATACACCATGAGAATTTCGCGAATTTTTGAGTCGATGTTCAGTTTTTTAAGCATTTTAAGATATTCGTCTAGAGTGCTTTGGAATACCAAAATTTGTTCTACGGTATGTAAAGTCCAAGGGAAAAATATAATTTTTCATTTAATTTCATTAATAACCATTTACGAAGTCTCCAAAGTTGAACATATCACTTTTTTATCGAAAACTTTTTTTTTTCAAATGGAAAGGTGGTGGCTCATTATATTCAATAAATTATAGATTTTTTTCTGAATTTTTTTACATATGAAGTAATTTAATACCACTTCCGGTTTCGCAGTAAATAACCCTAACTTCTGATTTTCAAATGGAACACCCTGTATATTATTAAATTTTTGGATTCAGAATGAATTTTTGAACATGTGTAGTGATTTTTTTAAATGTATGGCAAGTTGTTGTTTTTTATAGCAATTATAAATTTTAATCTAGAATGCTATGAAATAAAAAAATACGTACTTTGTCATTTTAGATTGTACAGAAAAAAATATTTATACATAGTTACTATTATTAACCATTTTGTAGGCATTTTAGTGCAAGTAATTTAGTTTTTTTGAAATAACTCAAATGGGACGGTGGTGGCTCCTTATATCCATTAAATTGCCCTTTTCTACGAATCCATTGATATCACTATGCTTGGGTTTTTATTAACATTTATTAAAAAACTGTAAAAACCGATTGTACTTGTGGTATTTTAAATCTGCAGTTATTATTATACGGCTATCAAGAAATTTCACATCAAGTTACCCTTGCATTTTAAAAGAGAAACAAAATAAACGAAATGACAGTTCTCTAACTGAAACTTTTAGTTAACTATTGCAATTTCTCATCAAGTTACCCTTGTATTTTAAAAGAGAAACAAAATAAATTAAATGACAGTTCTCTAATTGAAACTTTTAGTTAAGTATTTCAATAATGGTGTATACAAATACCCAATGAAAAAGTTGGAAATTAATGTGCTAGGCATAGTAAACTATGATCAAATTGCTTCTACGAGACAAATCGCAGAGTAATTGGGTTCAAATAAGGAAACTGTAAGACGCATATTAAAAAAACACAATTATTATTCTTTTAAATACAACTTACACCAGCATCTTTATGAAGCTGATAATGATCGAAGGGTACAAATACTGTAAGTGATTACGTAATAAACGTGAACAAGATAACATATTTTTAGAAAATGTGTTATTCTCAGATGAATCTAGATTCACAAAAAATGGAATGTTTAATCGACACAACACTATATACTGGTCTCAAGAAAATCAACATTTAGTCAGAACCAATAATTTTCAAGGACGTTTTGGCATAAATGTATGGGCTGGAATTTATGGACGCCGCATAGTAGGGCCTATTTTGTTTCAAGGAACATTATCGAGTGAAAGATACCTCGAGTTTCTACAAAATGAGATATGGGATGAAGTTGCAGAACTACCATTAGCTCAATTTAGGAACTTATACTTTCAACAAGATGGTGCTCCTCCGCACAATAGCAGAATTGTTTTAAATCATCTCACTGAGACGTATGGTAATAGTAACTCATGGTCCGGTACGGTGGCCTGCCAGGTCTCCGGACTTAACCTGTTTGGATTTTTATTTATAGGGATGTCTCAAGGATAAAGTGTACGGGATACCAGTTTTGACATTAGAAAATCTAGAAAACAGAATAAGAGCTGCATTCAATACTATAACATCTGAAATATTGGAAAACGTCATTCGAGAGACAGAACATCGAGCAAGAGAGTGGTATAGCTCGTGGGGGAAGCCACTTTGAACAATACTTGTAATTTTTGTTAATTGTAAATATTTTAATTTTGATTCAGTTTTCTTACAATGTGTTATTATTTAAAAATTTTGATTTAGAAATTCGAATAATAATAAACATACGTTTTTTTTTCTTTAAAATGCAAAGGTAACTTGATGCGAAATTTTTTGATAGCCATATGATAATAACTATAGATTTAAAATACCACAAGTATAATCTGTTTTTACAGTTTTTTAAATAAATGTTAATAAAAACCCAAGCATAGTGATATCAATGGATTCGTAGAAAAGGGCAATTTAATGGATATAAGGACCCACCACCGTCCCATCTGAAAAAAAGAGTTATTTCAAAAAAACTAAATTACTTGCATTAAAATGCCTACAAAATAGTTAATAATAGTAAGTATGTATAAAAAATTTTTTCTGTACAATCTAAAATGACAAAGTACTTATTTTTTTATTTCATAGCAGTCTAGATTAAAATTTATAATTGCTATAAAAAATACCAACTTGCCACAAATTTATAAAAATCACCACACATGTTCAAAAATTCATTCTGAATAAAAAAATGTAATAATATACAGGGTGTTCCATTCGAAAATCAGAAGTTAGGATTATTTCCTGCGAAACCGGAAGTGGTATTAAATTACTTCATATGTCAAAAAATTCAGAAAAAAATCTATAATTTATTGAACATAATGAGCCACCACCTTTCCATTTGAAAAAAAAAAGTTTTCGATAAAAAAGTGATATGTTCAACTTTGGAGACTTCGTAAATGGTTATTAATGAAATTAAATGAAAAATTATATTTTTTCCTTGGACTTTACATACCGTAGAACAAATTTTGGTATTTCAAAGCACTCTAGACGAATATCTTAAAATGCTTAAAAAAACTGAACATCGACTCCAAAATTCGCGAAATTCTCATGGTGTATTTAGAATGTTGTCTTGAATCCAAATATGTAAAAATATACAGGGTGTTCCATTTAAAATTCGAAAGTTGCGGTCATTTCCGGGTAAACCGGAAATGGTCTCATACCATTTTTCATGTCCAAAAATCAATTTTTACAGGTAGTTTATGCACCCCAAATTTCAAATGAATAAGTTAAAAAATAAAGGAAATATAAGGGTGAGCCACTTACTTGTGGCACACGGTATATGAAACTATACAGGAAAATATTATTTAATTACTATTTGTATTTTATTTATTTCATACTGACCGTTGTTTTTTGACTGGAACTCCTCATAGTTGTTTAAAATGCAAGAACAAGATATTAATAGAAATTACCATTGCTTTTTGTAATACGCCCCTGTATAATTACAAAAAGATTGATATATAACAATTCTTATTCTGTTCTATAAGTGTTTTCTTAGTTATAAGTATGATTTATAACATGGACGCCATAATGTTATGAATGTTTGAACTATTTGTATAGCGGCCATTTTGGATTTTAAATTAAAAATAGTCGAAAAATAAGAATTATTGTAATATAACCATTTTAGCAACAATCTATCATTGTGAAATATGTTATCTGTGAAACACAATTGGTACGGTAAGACAAAAAGATCGAATACAAAAATTTTATTTTCACTTTATATTTTTAGTTTTAATAAATATTCGTTATTTTTAGAGCGCCCAAAAATTTCATTGTGTATGTACCACATGTTTCACAGAAAAATTTCCTTCGCAGCCCAAAATCGCTTTACTGTCGGCGAAACGAAATTTTAATCAGATAACATTTATCTCATATTACACTAAACATGTCGTTAGTTACGCCGCCATGTCACATAGAATCTGTATAACTTTGTAATATTTTAAAACTATTTTGAGAATTATTGTTGTCTGCAAAAACATTTAAAAAATAAATAACTTATGTTGTTGTTACCGTACATAACAAAAAAGTATCAATGGAAATAATACAATGCTTATACAAATGTTTTGTCGAATGTCGAATGATTTTATAGTTATCGTCTAGTAATTTTTTTAATCTTATGCAAACGTTTATACAATTATACTGTAACACATGTGAGAGCAATAATAATAGTTATTTATTGTATAAGTGTTTTAGATAGCGTTCTATCCACGCAAGAAAGTTTAAACTCGAGAACGAAGTTCGAGAGTTTAATTTTCTTGAGGGGATAAAACGCGACTAAAACACGAATACAACGTTATATCCACAATCACGGTCCTTTAGAATCAGCGGCTGTAACGTCAAAAATTATTGAAATTAAGAAAACTTGGAAATTGTTGAATGCTTGCTATTTAGTTTTGGTTGTTTATCGATTCAATTTGCAAAAATTTGTGAAGTTGGTGAAAAATGTAAGAAAGCGATTTTGTTCCTGAGAGAACCCTTCGGGAAGCTGAAGAAGCAACTCTCCAATTATTGCCTGCGCAGTCCAGGGAACATTATGAAAAAGTATTTTCCGAATTTAATGAATGGAAAGAAGAACGGGGGGTAATGACAATACATGAGGAAGTTCTGCTATCGTATTTCTTAAATTTGAAGTATGCAATTGAAGAGAAATATGATAAAACAAATAAGGAAATGTCTATTAATCAGGGGTCTTAAAGTGTCCTAAAATCATAAAAATCCTAAAATTTACTATTTCGTCATAAAAAGGTCATAAAATAAGATTAAATGCCATAAAATGTCATAAAATAACCAATTTTACATGTGTGCCTTTTTTAAAAATCATATTCCGAAATTTTAGTGATTTTATTCCTAAGTTAATGAGTGTGGGCACTTGGCAGTCATGCAAAGTGGCTACCCGGCAATAAATACTATAATCAAGTGTACATCAACAATAGAGAGGCAAGATGTGGTTTTAAAGTGCATTAAAAGGAGAGGCAAATCGAACTCTATCAGGTAAAAAATCAGTTTTCCTCAATTTTCGTACACATTTTACACAATTATATTTACAGAATAATGTAACAATGAGTTGCCGCACAAGTTTGAATGAAAATTGGCTCCAGAAATTTTCTTGGGTCGATCCAGTAAACTCTGATAAGTACAAAGCCCATTGTAAAGTGTGCAATAGAGAATTTAAGATTGATGGAAGTGGGCTGTGTCAGGTGAGAAGTCATTCAAATTCCAAGGGTCACACAGACCGACTAAAAATAAGTTCAGGAAGTACATCACAGTCTACCTTTAATGTTGAAGCTTAGAAAATTATGTTAATAAAAGATGTGCAGTATCTTCATCCTCTTCCTAAGTTTAGACTCTAAGTTCGTGGACCAAATTATCAATCAATGGCACAAATTTCAAAACGAGTTAATTGGTGAATCGTGGCATCGAGATAACGAAACCAAACATTTTATTCGAATAGATTTATTCTGGAATAAAGTTTCGAAAATTCAAGATATAGATAAAAAATTCGTGTTTAATGCTTTTTGTACAAATTGGTTTTTACGATTTTTAGTATAAGTCACGGTAATGCCCAAGAGAAATTTTAGTCTTAATAAGTTTGTATTGGATAACAGGACCATCCTTTCTGAGGACATTCTTATTTCTCTGCGATTTACAACAGATCGACTTAAATGCTCAGAGGGCATCATAGAGTTTAAAGTTACATCGAGGCTAATGGAGTTGGTGAAAAATTCCAGTAGAATATATAAGCAATATTTGGAAGAAAGAAACCGCCAGGAACTAGAAAGTAAAATAACCAAAGAGCTTCATACAAAACAAAAGGAGAAAAGGCTGATGCATGAAGAAAAGATCTCAGAGTTAAAAAAATAAAATAGTCCAAAAAGAGGCAGAATTTTAGTAGCCGCAGCTGTTACCAAAGAAGGTAATGAAAATCTTTTCCAGCTACTGAACAACAAATGTAAATCTTTGAATGGAAATGGGATCATGGAAGCACACTCTATGATTAGCATGGGTTTAGAAAAAGCAGAAAAGGTAAAAAAGGAGCTTGAAGAACTTATATGAAGCGCATGCAACAACAGGAACGCGATGCAAGAAGATTTAAAACGAAGTGGGGAAGTGATTTATGAATTATTATTAGAAGTCTTTATTTCGTTACTTAGCTTTAAGTTTTAGGTTGTATTTAAAGTGCAATAAATATGAAATTATGAAATACCTATGTCCTAAAATCGTCATAAAATCTGATTGAAAAATGTCATAAAATCATAAAAAAAATCCGAAAATTTACGGTGAGACCTCTGATTAATATAAATATTAATATTAATAAAAGGTAGTTGATTTAAGATTGTATTTTTCATTATTGCACTAGTGGATAAAGTGATACTTTATATGTTTCATAAGTTTGGATAAAACTCCAATTATAATGTGATTGTGGATAAAATAAATTAAAGAACTACTTTGTTTTATAAACTGTGCCCATTTTGCGTCTATAAGCATTATATAAACGTTTTGAAAATGTTTGTATCAACAATCTTGTTTTATAAATAATGATCTGTAAACATTCCTTCAGTTTCTACAAAACATCAAATTGCTGGTTGGGCTAACTGTATATTAGATCTACATAGTTTGCAAACAATAAATGCAGTCCGTAACGAAATACAACCATATAAATATAGTCTGTTTTCCAGTACTGCTTTAAAGATTCTTTTTGAGTAGATGAGCATATCCGGGTAAAATTTGCATGAATGAACCAAAAGAGACATTTCTTTTTTTTTTTAAGTATGGAAGTCCGCTACACTCAGATCAGAACTTATTACATTTGGCATGCATCACCTTTGTGATGGTAAATCTAAAAGGACATGCTCTGAAAATTCAAACGTCCTTAAAACATCCTTAAGGAATACACATATCATATTTCAGCTGTATTATTCCGTACTCTGTACGGCCAACGCATTTCCCATAAGCGTCTGGAAAAATATGAAAGGGTCTAGACGGATGGGGGTAAGAATCTTTCATGAACGGCATATTCTGATATTCACGCGTGTGGCTTCATTTAGGTACTGTGGGTCTTCAAGGTTATCTATTTTAATTGTTTACCCATGTAAATGCCCTAAGTTTATAAATAGGTGGTTCAAGAAAAGTCAGCTTTGTAAATGTTATATTGAAAGCATAAAAATATAAAAACCAAATTGCATAGCAATATATGTTTAGTTTCATAGTCAGACAAGAGATTTGCGTGGGTACTTTGTATATAGAGGTGTTTCAAAAAAATGTACACTTCTACGGCACCAGGAGTACAGTCTGTTTAATTTAGTAATAGTCGCGTCATTTTGAGCATGAAAAATCTGAGAACCTCTAAAAAAATCGGTAAAGGTATTTACACAGAACTTTCCTCTTTATTTGTGCATGGCGGCCACTCTAAAAAATTAAAAAATTAATAATTACGAAATGACATTGAAAATAATAATCGGAATATAGTTATCACTATTATTACAAAGAAAACCTGGCAAATTTTGGTCAAAAAAATATAGAGAGTGCTCGTCCAACAAAAGTTCAATACTAAATGACAGGTGCCAAGTATGGAAGGCTTGCGCAAATACCTTTACAAATGTCCACCATGACTGAATTATTTCTTCTATACATTTTTCAATAAAAGTATAATAGGTGCATATGCCAAATATTATTGCCATATGTCGCATTTTCAATTCCACATTCACGTAGTGGAAGGGAAGTATAGTGGTGGTTAAAAAATTTCATTTTTTAAAATTTTTCAAAAATGTTGGTAAAATTTTTCTAAATTTTTTTCTTCTGAAATAGGTTTAGAATGTTTAAAAGTGAATTATTTATTATTTGTTTACTTATAGTAATGAAACATATTCTTTATAGGATTTTGCAAACACTGGAAAGAAAACCTATCTATGAGAACTGAAGAAAAACTGTATATAAAAATATTAATGAAATCTTTGCATTCTTTCGATAACCTGACTTCTGGTTATGCCAGCAAGTAAAAATTCTTATTTGCCATTCTCATTTTAACACTAGCATTCAACCTAGTCCCCTACGGCTAAGCAGGCTAAACTAGTATCCACATGATCCCCTTCGATATGTAAATTCAGTTAAAAATGAGAACAAAGGCCTGAAATTAATTTATTTACGTACCTTGTCTTTAAAAATTTTTTCATTCGAATGAATTACATTTTCATAAAATCTCGTTCAGTTTCTTGGAAATGCTTAGCCTTTGAAACGTTTTTCGTCCTTATTGGCTTTAGGCTTTTCTGATGAGTCCACAATAAGGACAACAAAAACTTTAAGGTAAGTAATTTATTTACATGTCAAATATTTCCACAAATTTCAGTTTGAAGAGGCTGATTTTAGTATTTTTATTCTTTGACATATTGTAAATTCTATTAGACCTAAAGAGAGTTTGCCACTAAAAGCCACGGAGATTTTCATTCTATAATATAATCTAGGTATCCTTTTATGACGCGGTTAAATACATTTTTGTTCGAAGTTGTTCCATAAGAAAAAAATAGCGGTTTTTTAAATTCGATACAGGGCGCCTCAAGTTATTTTCAAACCAAAATAAGATAGTATCGTTGCCGTTAGTAGAATAGCAAACGCTATACTATGGAAACTAAAAGCTTTGCACCTATAGTACATATTGAAGCAATGGCATCGCCCCCACCCTGAACTGCCCTAGTTTAAGCAACCATCAAATTCATTTTTTTTTTATTTTAGGATGCCTACAAGAGGAGAACTGTTTGACGTTTTGTCGAAAAAGTGTAGTGAAATGCACGTAGCACAGAATGCTCATGTGGTGGACTATCTAGTCAGTCACTATGGAAAGGTAGGGGATGCGCAAGCAATCGTTCGCATAAGAAACGCTGCATTTGACTTTTGCAACAAAGTTTTTTCAAGACTGGACAAATGCAATCGCAATAGATAAAGACTCCGTAAGAAGCATGGAAAGTGGACAAAAATTTTGATGTTGATGAAAAAGAAGAATCGGAGGAACCTGATGAAACTTTGTCAAGTAGTGAACCAAACACGTCATCGTAGCGTGGTCGTCCCAAGGTAAAGTTTGATGACCAAGCGGCGACGGGCCGTGAAGTTGTCGACAGAGTTTGAAGCGGAAGAACTTAGTTACGCTGCAAAAGTGGCTTAGAAATCTAAGGGAAAAGATTCGCTAATCACTGAAGGTGTATTTACGACACCAACTCGAGCTACGAAAATTCGTAAAGCCTGGCATGTTGCACAAAAATCAGAAGACTTAATTCCTTTAACGCCAGATGAGGTGGTTTCTTTAATTGACGAAGCCAAGTTAACGAAATATCAGTACACGTTACATGAGTTATTTTCAATAATTTACATGAAAAAATACGTGGGAATAGCCCCTGCCAAATAACCACTTTAAACCAACTCCAGATTTATTTAATTTTTTTCACTATTTTCTCGTGATATGTACGTCATTCCTGACTGACTTAGACAATTATAATCAGAGTTTTGTCCACTTTTGCTTTTAAATTCGGCATATATATTTTTTAACAAAATTATTAACATTTATTTAGAGTAATAAGTAAATTATTACAAATTTTCGGCGCCTCTGGCTTTGCATTAAGAAGGTTCCTGGTTTACATACTTTTTCGTATGAAAACGTGAAATTCGTCATATGTTCATCATGTTTTATACATCACATTCTTTATGCTGGACAGCTATCACAGCTATAATAACGGTATAAAGAGCTTTTTGCTCGAAGAACTCCCACATATCTACAAATTTTTAAAACAGCTATTGAAAACCGCTACTATATATTTCGGAACATATTGCAGTTTATATCCAATTTACATTTGAATGCTCGAATCTCGAGTCGATATTTAAATGTAGGAATCCCATAATATCCAAAGTTAATATGATCAGTTTATTATAGAGAATCACCCGAAGGTATTGGGAATGCAACATTGAACTAACATTGTCTAGATTCGACGTTTCGACCACGGTATGTTACATCCCACTGTCACTTTCACTCAATCGGTATTAAAATTACGTTGACTGTCACTATCAGTAGAGCCACCAGCACTCATATGCTTTTGTGAGGAAATATGTCTATTAACATTTGTTTAAGATGTCCAAGAAATTGTTTTGTTGCAACTACTACAATAAAGATCTGTTCCATTAAATTGCAGTTCTGAAAAATGGCGAATCCACAAGTATACTGCAGCTTGAGAAGCACTAGACATTTTTGTATACCGCCGACTCACTCTAGGTTTGTAGATACATATGTACATACATATAGCTAGATTTACACTACGGTTTACGAAACTGCGATCTCGGATGCTGTACCCTTTCCCTTTATTAAATGTTGACGCAAATGCCCAAGAGTTGCCAAAAAGGGATTTTGTCAAAGCAGTATCTCACGATTTCGGCGGTGTCGTCTATTTAAAGGAGATAATAAAACCGCATTAGTAAAAAACATATAAAAGTACCGCGAATCACTGAATCTAATGTTGATATTTTAAAATGAGATAAAATTAACTTTATCATGTTGTGTGCATTTGTGATGGTACTCTTATGCCATTAATCCTTAACTTGATTTGTTATGTATGATTTAATATGATATAAAAATCGTTTATTTTATTGGAAAAAATGTTTTATGTTGCCAGCAGTTAATGGGGTTTTTGCATTTAATTATTATGAAAATAAAGAAAATAAACACTCATCACATATTAAACAGGAAATTATGTGTTTGATTGAAAATTTTCCTTTTACTTGCTAGATGTTTTTATTTTACCGTTTTAGGTAAAATTTACCATTGTAACTGGTAATAATGAATATTTCACCACTTCGTCGTTTTTCTGATTGTTTCAGAGTGTTTGCAATATAGTATTAAGTCTATATGGGAGCCGTCTGTGGCGCCAAGATAAAATTCCCGAGCCTTTGTTATCACAAACACCAAAATACGGAACCATAGTCAGCTCCTATCGCTAACAAAGTTGGCATCACCAGGGGATGATTAATATAATTTAATCCCAGGTGATGGTAGTTTTGAGTGTTTTGAATTTTGGAGGTATTATTTCAATATTAAAAAATTATATTTGAGAAATACATATAAACAACATTTTATAAATAAGTTGTAAAAAGTTTAAAGTCCCCATGAATGTTTGTAACCAAATGAATGTCATTTTTTATCTGATAAATCTACGAAATCGCTTATGATCTCATTTTAAGTATAATTTCATAATCCAAAAATCGTTATGTAGGGGATTTATAGTATTGTATAGTTTAAAAAATAATTAATAGCTGATAAAGTGATGACGATATAGCAGTAATTTAAAATGTCAAAAATAAAATAATTAATATAAAATTGAAAAAAAATATTTCTCTGTCTTAATATATATATCGTTGGTTTTGTATTTTTTCTCTACACCCGAAAATAGAACGGCATTATACAATTGTTTATACTAAATTATTTGTTAAATAAACAGATAAGATTTAAACCATTTTTTGTCCTTTCATATTGTTGAGCAGGATAAATCATGAATTTCAAGAATAAAGAAGTGATTTCTTAATACATTATTTTAGACAATTGAAAAATTAGGGATATTTCGTGCTCTTTAAAAATCTTTTTGAAAATTCACGTCATCTATGAATATTTTCCTTCCAGAAATTGGAAAAAGACTAGAATTCTCATTTTTGTTTCCTTAATTTGTTTATAACTTTTACAATTCTTGAGAGCGCGGCCTTTAATTTATTGCACCATCCAGGGGTTCTCATTCTGGATAGAATGAGCCGTCTCCCATACTTTTCCTTGTCGAATAAAAAACGTTAGTTTCTTGCTTAGGCTGTAAGTTATGTGAAGCTTTTCAGCTGTTTCAAACGTGTTAATAGCATATTAAAACCTCATAAGGATAACACAGGTCTACAAAACAAAAAAAAGTCCTGTCTGCAATCGAACCCATCATTTCCGAAGTATTTTGGTGCGCTCAAACCAAATTCGGCAAAAAAAAAGTTTCTATCGCGTCAATTTTTCTCTACACCCCCATATACCCCCTTATAGAGGAGATTTTTTGAAACAAATTTTTAAATTATTCTTTATGACATCTGTACTTATTTGTTTTTTGGGTGGCTAATCACGAATCTAAAGCCAAAAATAAATTTCGATTTAATGACAGGTGTCAATGAGCTGTCAAATTTCACCGAGATGTAAAAGTTGATAACACTGGTCTACAATACAACAGAATATTCTGCTCCAAGGACTAAACCTATAATTCCTTAAGTATTTTTGTGTGCTGAATCCGAATTTTCAATTTAAAAATCTTTCTACGTCCTGGATTTCGAGTAATTCGCGGTTTTTATTGTCAAAACATGCTCAACATCCTCAACAAAATCTACCGCTGACTTTCAATTACACACAGAGCAGCAATGTGTACTCCAAGCGAACGCAAGTTCACAGTTGTACAATGACACTACTGCTGCATCTATATCACATATCGTATTAGTTTGATGTTCCTCCACTATTCAACTTTAATCAGTAGTATTTAATTTTCACTAATAATTACTTTCTTGAAATTGACTTTTGGCCCGCCAGATTAGGTAAACACTACACTGTGCGCCGTTTCACAGCTGTAGGCTGGTGCTGAACTGTCAAAATATCTTGACTATGTTGTGAGAAAACTCAGTGAAACTGGTGGACATGTCTGGGTATAAGAACATAGAGGGCAACTAAGGAACGGCTCTGTTGCCAAGAGAAGGAGCAAACACTCTTCTCCCTGGTTCTGAGCCAGCCTATTGTTTGCTGAGAAGTCTGACTTAATCAGACCTACGACAATGGCCCACGGAACAGTTCACTAATTATTGAACTCACGCACCCTGAATAAGAAAAATCAAGAGTCCATGTAAAGGGGCATTTAAGTGAACGAAAAGCGGCTGCTTGAGAAAGAACGAATGAGGATACTGTCCTCTCAATAAGTACCTATTACAATGAGGTTGAAGAACGACCCTGTTTTTTAGATGTGTAGAGTGGAGAATGAAAGCATCAAGTTTCGAGGTATATGCATCTCGAAAAACAATTTTCACAGTCAGAGAATCTAGGGAATCTATCCTAGAATAGACCATTATCAATGAAACATATTCTTTATAGGATTTTGCAAACAGTGGAAAGAAAAGCTATCTATGAGAACTAAAGGAAAAACTATATATATATATATATATATATATAGTTCAAGAGCATGCTTCTAGAGGGCAGAATATATTAAAACAAAATATTTCTGTCTATCACCTCTATGAATCCTTATTTTCATAAGGATAGTAAACCAAACTGCAACGAATTGCTAGTCTGGCCGCGTTAAGGATAAAAATCACATTTTATCACAAAACGCTTGGTTTTGATTGAAACAAATACCAGCCGAAAGATTTATACCTAATTAAAGGCAACTCTCGCACCAGTCATCTCGGGCCACTTGCAGACTGCAGTTTCGCGCTGGTGGCGCTCGTCAGTGCAAGGCTTCCCGAGACGACTGACACGAGAGTTTATTTTTCCCAAGTGAACATTTCGCCGTTGCAAAACGACGAAATGGGGGAAGCTCCATCTAGCGGTCAATATCTGTCTCAATCAAAACAATATCCCGACATAGGGTGCATGTAATAGTTCAAGAGCATGCTTCTAGAGGGCAGAATATATTAAAACAAAATATTTCTGTCTATCACCTCTATGAATCCTTATTTTCATAAGGATAGTAAACCAAACTGCAACGAATTGCTAGTCTGGCCGCGTTAAGGATAAAAATCACATTTTATCACAAAACGCTTGGTTTTGATTGAAACAAATACCAGCCGAAAGATTTATACCTAATTAAAGGCAACTCTCGGCTGGTATTTGTTTCAATCAAAACCAAGCGTTTTGTGATAAAATGTGATTTTTATCCTTAACGCGGCCAGACTAGCAATTCGTTGCAGTTTGGTTTACTATCCTTATGAAAATAAGGATTCATAGAGGTGATAGACAGAAATATTTTGTTTTAATATATTCTGCCCTCTAGAAGCATGCTCTTGAACTATTACATGCACCCTATGTCGGGATATTGTTTTGATTGAGACAGATATTGACCGCTAGATGGAGCTTCCCCCATTTCGTCGTTTTGCAACGGCGAAATGTTCACTTGGGAAAAATAAACTCTCGTGTCAGTCGTCTCGGGAAGCCTTGCACTGACGAGCGCCACCAGCGCGAAACTGCAGTCTGCAAGTGGCCCGAGATGACTGGTGCGAGAGTTGCCTTTAATTAGGTATAAATCTTTCGGCTGGTATTTGTTTCAATCAAAACCAAGCGTTTTGTGATAAAATGTGATTTTTATCCTTAACGCGGCCAGACTAGCAATTCGTTGCAGTTTGGTTTACTATCCTTATGAAAATAAGGATTCATAGAGGTGATAGACAGAAATATTTTGTTTTAATATATTCTGCCCTCTAGAAGCATGCTCTTGAACTATTACATGCACCCTATGTCGGGATATTGTTTTGATTGAGACAGATATTGACCGCTAGATGGAGCTTCCCCCATTTCGTCGTTTTGCAACGGCGAAATGTTCACTTGGGAAAAATAAACTCTCGTGTCAGTCGTCTCGGGAAGCCTTGCACTGACGAGCGCCACCAGCGCGAAACTGCAGTCTGCAAGTGGCCCGAGATGACTGGTGCGAGAGTTGCCTTTAATTAGGTATAAATCTTTCGGCTGGTATTTGTTTCAATCAAAACCAAGCGTTTTGTGATAAAATGTGATTTTTATCCTTAACGCGGCCAGACTAGCAATTCGTTGCAGTTTGGTTTACTATCCTTATGAAAATAAGGATTCATAGAGGTGATAGACAGAAATATTTTGTTTTAATATATATATATATATATATATATATATATATATATATATATGTTATATTAAAAAATAACAGTACGACACTGAGTTATAAGCAAGCTCTTAGTAGTATCAAATTACATATGTTGATAACGACTTCTATGGTAATTGCTTATCTCACATATCATATTTCACGCATTGTTTTGTATCCGTTCTCATAGTTTATGCCAAATTGCACATTTGCATTTCCTTTGTTCTCCGTCTAGCTGACACTGCTTTCCTAATGTTATAAATACGAGCAGCAGACACTTTTGTACTCAGTTATTAACTCACCTTTACAATAAACTTTTAATTCTACAATTTTATATTTTACTCAGAGTCATCGATGACTCTAATTAATTAAATAAATATTTTTTAAAAAGACAAATACAAAGTATCAAATATAACAGTGGCGCAGTCGTACCGGATCTAGAAAAACGCACAAGTTCGGGAGCCTAACTTCTGGTAAAGTGTCCAAGGGAACAAGGAGAACATCTGGAGAAAAAGGTGCCTAACCAGTGGAAAACAACCGGAAGAACAAGGAGACCTTCCTAGCTGTGACGGTGGATCCCAATCCTTCAACTAGATAAAGAACCTACCAATGGAAATATTAATGTAAGTCATTTTAAGAATCATCTCGCTTTATTTTACTATTTTTTCACAATTATTTTATAAAAGTGCTATATACACTCAGCGAACAAAACACAGTTCTATTATCGAATAATTATTCCCTCTCAAAGTAAACGCAACAAGTTTAATTTAATTTTAATTAGCGTAAGAAACGTATTATACTGTTAATACGTCACCGTGTATTATACAGTTAATACACAAACTGCCTAAATAATTTTTAAAACTAATTTCCTTTTCTCAAAAAGGTCATTTTTAACAATTTCAAGTTAACATTTAATTTAATTTTTGTACTTTCTAAATAAAAGCAACAATGCCAGAAACATCGCAAACTACACAAACGGTACAAAATGCAAGGATAGAGCAAATTGAGCCTTACAAGCTCTCTGAAATTTTTTCAATTATACCAGAATTCGATGGCAATGCCATTAATTTACAAACCTTTTTAAATTCTTGCATTTATGCACAAGGCATGGCAATTAACGATCAGAAAATATTATTAACTCTACATATTAAAAATAAATTGCGCGGCAGAGCTGCCGAATTAATAAACTCACGCAACCCTGCCACATGGGCGGAAATAAGAGTCTTGCTCGAAACTCATTTCGGAGACTCTCGCGACTTGACATCTTTAATTCAGGATTTGCAGCGTATTCACCAAATGCCAGGTGAATCTGCACTAACTTTTGTTGCGCGTCTACAGACGCATAATGCAAAAATGCACGCTGCCATACAAAAACAACGTTTATCCAGTGAACAGAAACAATCTCAGTCAGAATTAATTGAAACGATGACATTAAACACTTTGTTAGCGGGCCTTGAAACAAAATTAGGGCAAATAGTACGTGCTGGAGATCCAACAAATATGTTACAAGCCATCAATAGGATTAGAAGAGAATTACAACTCTCTTATTTTGAATCCCAAAAATTTTCTAAAAATAATAATAATGTTAAAAATCCAGTGCCTCCTCAACAAAAAAGACCGACCCCAAACTTTCAACAAAAATTTTGTACATTTTGCAAACGTAATGGACATATAATAAACGAATGTCGCACAAGGCAACAACAATTAATGCAATCGACTTCACAAAATGTTCAAAGACCAAACTTTCAAAACAATCAAAGTTTTCAAAATTTTGCACAACAAACTAGAACATTTCCACAAAATAATCAAGTTAGCCAAGCACAACAAAATAGGCCTTCAGCAATTAGACCAAATCCTAATTTTGTCCAACAAAGACCATCAGCGATACAACCAAATCCAAATTTTAACCGTTTCAATCAACAAAAGACTCATCATTTAAATTATGAACCTTATGATAACCAATATAATTTCAATCAGTACGAAGATTATTCCCCTGAATATCAAAACGTTGATACAACGTACGACAATTTTAATTTTGAAGATAATCAAAATGTTTCGGAAAATTATGCAACTAATTTTCAGGAACAGTACGAGAATTATACTGCTAATTCTCAGATACCGCAAGAGAATTATACTGCTAATTCTCACTTACCACAAGAGAATTATACTGCTAATTCTCACTTATCACAGGAGGATTATACTGCTAATCCTCAGGATTTTTGCAAAAGTCCGGAGTATCTCACGGATACTCCAACAGCGAATTGCGAATTGGACCAAATTTCCCACCAAATTCAAAATATGAACCTCAACAACAATTTCGACCCGTTTCTGAACTTTCCAGAACAGAAGTTCATGTAGAAACACTTTCACACGCCTTATTGACTGTAAATTCGAATAATCTTTATTATATCAAAGACATCACAAATAAATTTAAAATTCTTATAGATTCTGGTGCAGGAATTTCGATTTTTAAACCAAAAACGGCAGAAAATTACAAAAGGAGATTTTCTGAAAATATTATTATACAAGGCATAACTGAACAAAAAATTAACATCAACGAATCTGTTCTTATACCATTTACCGACAATAATCCACACAAAGTTTACATTCATAATTTGGATATAGAATTTGACGGACTATTAGGCGCAGACTTTTTAGAACGCTACGAATGTATGGTAGATATTAAAAATAAGCGACTAATTACCAATTTCAAAACCGTACCGATATTTAAAGCTACGGGTGACGAAAAAACACAAAATTTACCTTTGCAACCAACTACAAACTCAAATCAAATTCGGAATCAAATTCCATGTAACGTGAAAAATCAAAATTTAATTTCAATCGAACCACGCATGGAAAAAATATTTAAATTAAAATGTAATTTACGGAATACTGAGGCTATACTGTTAGCCCAGGAAAATGAAAAAGTACGCTTACCAAACGCTATTGTCAAAATCGACGACAACGGAGAATTTTTAACATCAATTATAAACGCTAACGCAATTCCCAAAATAATCGATTTCTCGAATCTTAAACTAGAACCAGTTCAAAAATTTAGATCAATTTTTAATTTAAATTCTCAGAGTCCGGACAGTCCTCAACATACAGACAGAAATTTCGAAATTAGAAATCAACTACGATTAGATCATTTGAACGAAGAGGAAGCCGAATTAATAACAGAACTTTGTCTAAATTTTTCTGATATATTTTATTTAGAAGGCGACAATTTAAGCTTTACCAACGAAATTAAACATTCTATTGACACGAACGATTCTAAACCAGTTTTTACAAAATCTTATCGCTATCCTCATATTCACAAAGATGAAGTTAAAACTCAAGTCTCTAAAATGCTCGACCAAGGTATAATTAGACCATCAATTTCACCCTGGTCATCCCCGGTTTGGGTTGTACCTAAAAAACTTGACGCCTCCGGTAAACAAAAATGGCGAGTTGTAGTAGACTACAGAAAACTCAACGAACTGACTATTGACGACAAATATCCACTTCCAAATATTTCGGATCTTCTTGATCAATTAGGCAAGTGTCAATATTTTACAACTTTAGATCTTGCCTCCGGATTCCATCAAATCGAAATCGACGCGAAAGATATTCAAAAAACTGCTTTCACAGTAGAAAACGGTCATTTTGAATTTGTACGAATGCCATTTGGACTGAAAAATGCTCCATCAACATTTCAAAGAGTGATGGACAACATTTTGTTAGGTATCCAAAACGAACGGTGTCTCGTCTACATGGATGATATTATTATCTATTCGCCTACCATTCATGACCACATTTCGCGATTAACGGAAGTATTTAAACGTTTACAAAAAGCCAATCTGAAAATTCAACCGGACAAATGCGAATTTTTACGCAAAGAAGTTGCATATTTAGGCCATCTTATTACTAAGGATGGTGTAAAACCAAATCCCGCTAAAGTTGACGCGATTCTAAATTTTCCTCAACCGAGAAACCCTAAGGAAATAAAATCATTCCTAGGCTTAGCTGGATATTACAGACGTTTTATACCTAACTTTTCAAAGATTTCTAAACCTTTAACAAAATTATTGCAAAAAGACATACTTTTCGACTTTGACAATGATTGCTTAAACTCCTTCGAAAATTTGAAACGAGCGTTAACAACAACTCCGATTCTTATTTATCCAAATTTTGACGACGTTTTCATCCTAACTACTGATGCTAGCGCATTTGCCATTGGTTCCGTGCTCTCGCAAGGAAATATAGGCAAAGACTTACCAATAGCTTATGCATCTCGAACTTTATGCGCGGCGGAGACTAAGTATTCGACCATAGAACGCGAGCTATTAGCCATAGTATGGTCAGTAAAACACTTTAGGCCATATCTATTCGGCAGAAAGTTCAAGTTAGTAACCGATCATCGACCACTTACCTGGCTATTTTCGATAAAAGACCCAGGAAGCAGACTCGCACGTTGGCGACTCAAATTAGAAGAATACGACTATGAAATCATCTATAAACCCGGCAAAACCAATAAAAACGCGGACGCGCTATCGCGAGTTAAAATCAATCACTTTTCGGAATGTTCCAAATTTTATTCAAAAATTCTAGCCGCGAACGAGGACGACGAATCAGAAGATGACGAGCCAAACAATGACGAAAACCCGAACAATAACAACAAAATCACTAAAGAACAAATCTCTCAAGAATTTGATATCTTTTGTAATTTGTATAAGACAAAATCCTTAATAGATTATTCTAAAATTCAAATTTCAAACAGACAACTTCTAGACAAGGAACACAAAAATATTATAACATTCTTTCAACAAAATAAATTAGAAGATTTGCATCACAAAATCATTGAGGACATGTTCGAAGAACACCCCGAATTTTATAATAACACTATTAACATTGTCTCAAGCAAATCGGTCAGGCATAGAAAATATTTTATTGTTCCTTTACCTTTTGATGTAGATTCAATAAACGAACATTTATTCATGGTATTGTACAAAAGACAAGACATTTTGGATCTATCTAAAACATACTATGTAGAAAATAATTTAGATCTTCCAATACTCGAAATGCTATCTTTTATTTTTGCAGAAAAAGACTTGAAAATAGTTATCTGTCAAAATATTGTTAAAACCCCCGATGAAGACGAAATTCCAATTATTTTAGATCAAAACCATTCAGGCAAAAATAACTTACACCGTGGTATTAATGAAACTATTAGAAGGATTCGAGTAAAGTACAATTGGCGAGGCTTAACTAAAGACGTTGAAAACTTCATAAAAAATTGCGAAACATGCGAAAAAACTAAAGTCTGTCGTAAAAATCTTAGCAATCCTTTAGTAATCACCGAGACTCCAAAAACGCCATTCGAAAGAATTAATGTCGACCTGTTCGAATTTCCCACGCGAAATTACGCTGTTACAATCCGCGACGAATTAACAAAATTTACTCAAGCCTATGCTGTTCCGGATAAATCCGCGAAATCAGTTGTAAATACCCTATTGCTTTACTTTCAACACTACGGTACCCCGTTGAGAATTCATTGTGATTACGGCGGTGAATTTGACAATAAATTATTAAAAGACCTTTGTACGCTCTATGACATAAAACTGACAT
This sequence comes from Stenurella melanura, assembly GCA_963583905.1. Classification (NCBI taxonomy): domain Eukaryota; kingdom Metazoa; phylum Arthropoda; class Insecta; order Coleoptera; family Cerambycidae; genus Stenurella; species Stenurella melanura. The sequence goes on from OY757316.1 coordinate 21,263,893, forward strand.
ACTCAAGCGTAGGACATCCCCAATCCAACGGATCTCTCGAGCGATTTCACGCTACATTAGCCGAAATGATAAGAGTCCACAAAACTGAAAATCCGAATGAACATCCATTCACAATATTACCATATGCAATTATTTGCTATAACAATTCGGTTAACAAAACACACGGTTTCACCCCGTACGAACTCATTTTCGGACATACGTCTATTAGACCACCTGAAACTTTATACAACCAAAAGGAACTAATAACGAAATACGTAAGAGATTTAAACAACAGAATATCTCATTATTATAAAATCGCCCGCAGTCGAACGCAATCTCAAAAGGAGAAAGCGAAAGTTCGCTTCGACAGAAATGTTCCCAAAAATCGACCTGAATACAAAGTTGGTGATAAAGTATATGTGAAAGACTCCCAAATTAAAAACAAACTTCAAAATAAATTTAACGGTCCTTTTAAAATCATAGAAATTTTCCAAAATTCTGCTACTTTATTAAATCTTGAAACAAATCAAGAAACTAAAGTAAATTTCGATAGAATGAAACCATATACTGAAAATTAAATTTATTTTCAGGTTTATCCTGCTGTTCGGATCAGCACTCGCACAATATAAAATAATACCAATAAACAACACTGTTGGTGTATTTTATCACAAAGACACGGACATCGTAGTGACAAACGAAAAATGGACATTACTGGTACACAAAAACATATCATCCCTTAAACTAGCCTTCGATAAGAACCAACGAATTTTAGATACGATTTTGAATACTCTTGACGGTGCTCATCAAAAAATGATCACGTTCAGAAGTGAAGTCAAAACAGATCTTAACCTTTTAACACAAATTTCCAAAACTATAGAATCTAAATTTGATGAAGTATTTCTAGATACGAAGAGATATAAACGCGGAATATTAAATGGTATCGGCACAATTTTCAAATCAATAACTGGAAATCTAGACGCCGAAGATGGCGAATATTACGCTAATTGCATTAATAAATTAAATAACGACGAACATCAGTTAGAAAATTTAATAAAAAACCAAATTTCAGTCACAACATCGGTAATCAAAAATTTCAATTCAACCATTCAAAAATTGCAAATTGACGAAGAAACATTTAATAAAGACATACAAGAAATCGATCGCACAATCGAAACCATGACGCGAAACATCGAAGCTGTAGAAACAAAATTAATATTCTTACACATTTGTGAACAATTAATGGCAAGCTATTTGTATATTGAAGATAACTTGAACGATATTTTAAATTCAATAACATTTGCTCGATTGGGAATCATTCATTCGTCAATCATAACTCCCGATCATTTAGTAACAGCATTACAAGAAATTTCACAGAGTTTGCGAAGAAACAATTTGCCTCTTCCAATCAAATTATCGGCAGTTGCTCAATATTTGGATATTATTGAATTAAAAGCATTTCAAGTAGATTCTAACTTAATATTCGTTTTAAAGATACCACTTGTTGAACCTCAAAACTATAATACCTACCGTTTATACCCTATCCCAATATTTGATAACAGAACTGGTCTTCATCATATTTTATCTATTTCTCAAAAATTTATCGCGAGAGATGATGATTCTTTAATGTACATACCAATAACGAATTTAAAAGAATGCAAACCCTTATATTTTGGAACTAAGCTATGCTCGAACCTGTTTGCATACCCTATTGACCAGAATGCCATTTGTGAAGCTAGGATCCTGAAACAACCGATGAAACTTCCCGAAAATTGCCAAACCTCCTTCATTATTAGCCAAGGGTACAATGTTCAAGAACTCGAAGAGAACACGTGGCTCATAATAAATTCCGAACCTCTACATATCACCATTAGCTGCCCGAAGAGAGAACCAGCAACGGAGCTGATTAATAAAAATTCAATTATAAAATTACAACCTGGATGTTACGCCTTCGCAGGTATCACCAGAATACAAGCCAGTGCCAAAGACCTCTCCGAAATTAAAGACAATTCCCATCCTGTGCAAATCCCATTTGAATGTTGTAACCAGTTGCCCGACAAAATTCAACTGCCTAAATTAAAACCATTAAAACTCAATAATTTAAATATCGAAGATTTGGATATTGCCAAAAACAAATTGGAGCAATATTCTAAGGATCTGGACGATCTCATCAACGAACCCTTCGTGACCAAACATATGTCCTGGTTCACGTATTTCACCATCACCTTCATCATTTCCATAATTCTACTTTACGTGCTTTGTAAATGTAGAAGGAAGAGACGTCTACTGAAAATTGAACCCTCTACAGGCGATTCTCCTTCACCTCCTCCAGGACGAAGCAAGAAGTTCATGGAATTCCCCAGTCTAATCCCTCCAAGAAAGCGACCCGGTATCAAACCTCAAGAAGAAGATATCGAGTTATCACAGACTTTCCAGTGAACCACTAATTTTTGTTTATTGACTTAAAACTTTTATTCTTTCTATTTTATGCTTATTATTTTATTCACTCAATATTTTATTATTATCCTTGCATTATATTCATTTTGTTTTATTATTACCTTTATATTGTATTCAATAATCATTTTTCAAAAGTTGTTGTATAACAATCAACTTTTTTATTAAGGGGGAAGTTGTTATATTAAAAAATAACAGTACGACACTGAGTTATAAGCAAGCTCTTAGTAGTATCAAATTACATATGTTGATAACGACTTCTATGGTAATTGCTTATCTCACATATCATATTTCACGCATTGTTTTGTATCCGTTCTCATAGTTTATGCCAAATTGCACATTTGCATTTCCTTTGTTCTCCGTCTAGCTGACACTGCTTTCCTAATGTTATAAATACGAGCAGCAGACACTTTTGTACTCAGTTATTAACTCACCTTTACAATAAACTTTTAATTCTACAATTTTATATTTTACTCAGAGTCATCGATGACTCTAATTAATTAAATAAATATTTTTTAAAAAGACAAATACAAAGTATCAAATATAACATATATATATATATATATATATATATATATAAATATGAATGAAATCTTTGCATTCTTTCGATAACCTGACTTCTGGTTATGCTACCAAGTGAAAATTCTTATCAGCCATTCTCATTTTAACACTAGCATCCAACCTAGTCCCCTACGGCTAAGCAGGCTAAACTAGTATCCACATGATCCCCTACGATATGTAAATTCAGTTAAAAATGAGAACAAAGGCCTGAAATTAATTTATTTACGTACCTTGTCTTTAAAAATGTTTTCATTCTAATGAATTATATTTTCATAAAATCTTATTCAGTTTCTTGGAAATGCTTAGCCTTTGAAACGAACTTGAAAGGAACTTGTTCCGGGATGGGGATGGACTAGTTTCGGTCGGCTGTCTTGAATGACAGTTGGTCAAGGAGGGTCGAGCGTAAACATAGGTAAGGGAGCTTGTCAGTCAGGAGTGACCTAGGTCGTCTGACGTTCTTCGAGGGACATATCTTCCTCCCCGCTTCACCTCAGCCCTTGGCCTATCGCTCGATCGAAACACTGTTCATCGCACCTGAAGCAAGAGCTTTCCAGAACAATGGTCCTTTTTGTTGTTTAGTCGTCACGTACTTCTAGTTCAGCCCCTTGGAGCTATATCCAAAGAATTTTTAGTTGATACGTACGTCTAATTTCAGCCCTTGGAGCTATATCCAAACAATTTTTTGATTTATTAACAGTCTGGATACTTGTTCCCACTGTTAAGGATAGGCAGTTGGTTATCCTTCTGTATCATGGTTTAGGTGTGCTTATGCCTAATACCAATTTTAGTACTGGCAACCACTACAGCGCTGCTCAGGCATTCCACCACAGTGTCTGTGGAGACTGATTCTTCGAGGTCCTCTCCTAAAACATTTCATCTTTTCTTTTCTATCACTCTTTTATTTCTATTTTACACTGGAGGAAGCATTATCCTTTCTGAGTGGAGTTTTCCAGGAGTTTTCGAGTGCTGTCCAGTGATAAAATGATTTTCATGTGGGTTCTTGTATGAACAGTTAGGTTAGTTTCTCTTGCTTCTTCCGTAGGTTAAGTTAGGTTAAGTATGTTTAGTTTATATGCTATTTGGGTTGGATTAGTACTCCGATGACTTAACGATTTTGACTTTCCCGATAGTGTTCTTACCGATTTTGTCCCTAAATATTATTAAATCTTTCCTTTTAGCAGTGTATAGTAGTAAATACTGATATTTACATATAGAATAGTTATTAAAAAGTTAGAGAGTGGGTACCAGAATTACCTTCTTTTTGCTTAATTTAGTTTGTAATTTAGTTTAGCAATAGGTTTTAGTAATATCTGTTTAACTTTGGAAATTGAAGTCTCAATTTATAAATAAAAAAAAATACATGTAACTATGTACACATATTTTTTTGACAGGGTGGTAGACAGTGTGACATTCAAAATTACCTGAATGCCACTTGTTAATTTTTATTCTAATAGCAATGAATTTTTGTAGTCTTAAACCACAATTCAGTAAACTTATTATTTAATTTTTCAGTCCAATCCCAAAGCCCTAGTCTTACTGAATCTGGAAGAAATTGTGTTCGTCAATCCAACTTTAAATTATAAATTAGCATACAAGCGCCATCTGTTACTTCTCTTGATAAACACCTACAAGTCATCTGGTACAACAAATATTTAAAAGAAGAAATCTGTATAAGTGAATAAATCCCAAAAATCAATAAACAAAATTATAATTCGATAATTCTGATTAAATTGGAACTCATGAGTGCATAAGAATGATACAGTACAGTAATTGTGTAGATTTGTATTATATTTAAAGAATGATTTATGTTCCCACTACCAGCGACATCTCGCGTATAGAAGTGTAACTAGTTTTTTAGAGATCAAACACGGTATCCGAACAGTTCGTGATAGCCATTTTCCTTTTGACTTCGAGCAATACAGACGTGCTGTCCGATTAACACCTCATCTAGTGTGGTACGTTAATAGATAGTTGATAATATAAATATAATTACCTTCTGTAGCATTTGTTGTACATGTATTTGCAATTTAATTGTTGAATTTATCATAATTAAACGCGATGTTTGTTAATCACAAATTACCTTCATTCGCGGCGCGTGGCTTGAAAGAGACGCGGTCATGTTAATGTATGAACGGGGTATTTCGAGACATGTGTTTAACTCAGTATTAAGATATATTTAGAAGTAAATTTTATTAATGAGTAATTGAGGTTTAATAAGGGTTTAAAGATAGTTCGAATTTATTAAATTACGTTTTCGTAACCTTGTCGAATAATTAAAATTCAAAAGAATTTAACTCGATATTAGTAGGGGCGAGAAGGGCATGTTAATGTAATTTATTTAGAGAGATACCAGTAATGCATTAACGTGGGGATTTTATCAAACGCACTAAGAGTGCCCACTAATAAACAAGTAATTTCAAGTGTAGTAACAGATGATAACTCTTGTAGGAATGAGGTGTTAAGTTGACCCTTCAGATTTGAAGTTAAGTTAATCCTTAAATTGGGAATTTTACCATACATTTGGCTTAACTGTGTGCCAGGAAAATTGGGTGGCTGCTATAATCCAGGAGAACCAGACTATTTGCCAAGGAGTTTTGTAATCCAAGGTTGGAGTGGCTTGGTATGGAATAGTCCTCGCTGGATGAGAGCACCAAGTTGTTTGGTTTGGTAACAGTTCCGACGTCTAAATTCTTGAAATCTCTACGGAGTCAATGATCGAGTGGTGGCAACACAAGAAGATTCAGTAAGACGAGGACCAGGGTTGGTTACTGCAGAACCCAGCCGGTGGTAATTGTATCAACTGAATTTGCTTTTCAACATTTCTTTTCAACGTTCAACTTTCAACGACATTATTCAACCTTCGACAAACTTTTATACATTTCTAAATTGTTTTATGTTATATATTGCCTTCAGCTAATTATTAATTTTCTTCCATTTAATTACTTGATCACCGCTTAGCAATAATTTGTCATATTTTGTAAATTTTTTGGTCTTCAACCTAGTCAAACTTATTAATTAAATATATAACTTTCTGTAAGAAAGTAGCTACATCCAACCATAAGGTGTAACATTTCAATTAATCAAAATTAAACCATTTCAAGTTTTATAATAGAGTCAATAAACCAGATATTTTTAACTTAGTGTTGATAATTTCATGAGTATCTATAACATTAATTATCTCTGAGTAGTCACAGTCGTACAATTAGACAAGTACGTTATAGATGCTTTTTTTAATATGACTACTGGCGCCTAACAAAAAAAATAAAAGTTTTTCTTGAATAATTTCCGAACCACGACCCAGTCTCCACTATCTAAACGAGAACCGGGCAACCTCAACTTCCTAAGCTGCTGGGGGCAGAAGTTGGTGGTACACAAGGTTTCATGAAAATGTATATTTTCCAAGCTATAACGATTTGAAGACTACGACTTTAGTTTTAGAAAATTGGTACCTAGACTGTTTTTCATAAATAACTCAAACGTCTTACATTTATGGAAAAAGTGGTATGGTACAGAAATAAGATTATGAAATTACAAGTATTTTATTTGTTTATTTCTGTACGATGAGCAGTTCTAAAAACATGATAGTTTAAAATGAACGTTCAAACGTGCATCAGTCGAGATATAATGTTTAAATCTCTAATATGTCAGAAACAGTCACTCTGATGTTAAAAATACATGCCATATGGCAACGGTAAACACATTTCATTTTCATATCACCCCTGTATGTTATACGTGCCGATAAGAGTGGGGGATTATGTTATTTTATGTGTCAAAACATGCCTAACTTGACACATGTTCCGCAGATTAATCTGCGGTTGACAGTAATTTAAGCATTTGTTTACAATTTTGTGGTGAATTATAAATGGCCGAAAATATGGATGTACGTTTTATGTAAGTATTGTATTTTTCTATACAGTGCTTCTAAAATATTTTTTTGTTTATGGTGGTATTTTATAGACTCGGAACTTTGTTGTTTTAACAATTTAAAAAAAATATGGCTTTTATTACATATGATATAGCTGTTCAAACTTGGGTGTTGCCATATGGCAACGCTAGGCGTTTGTAGTAGCTTGAAAGGTTTTCTTTCTTTCTAGGGGCGAGTTGACTTTAGCAGAGGCAATGGACATTGCATTGCTCTGCATTATTTTCATATATGAAATTTCGTGGCTATTCAGCAATTGGCACAATCCGCCAAAACAGAATTCTAAAATTATGTCCCCTAACAATTAAAAAAGATTCTATAAAAAAGAGCGTGGTGATTACGAATCAGCCATAGAAGCAAATGATGGTAATTTTTATGTAAGTTGGTTTGATAATGCCGCTTTTCCTATGATTTTTTCTTCACATGGCACACAAGAGAATACCCAGACAGAACGGTTTTCACAAAAATTCAAACGTCCTGTTATGGTTTCAAGACGCAAACTCATTACAAAATACAACACATTTATGGGAGGGACAGATCAAATGGATCAAACTGTCAGTTGTTCTCGTATTGGAATACGTGGAAGAAAGTGATACTGGTCTATACTTACCTGGCTTTTAGATTTAGCTTTGCAAAACAGTTGGATACTATACAACAAATCTGGGAGAAAATTATCACAACTTGAATATAAACGAGAAATTACTAATGCCTATCTGAAGAAATACGGTGTGCCACATAAAGCAACTGGGAGACCTTCAGCGTCACCTGCAGCATCAGACAGTCGAATATCTGGATACTGTCAGATTGGATGGCATCAATTATTTTATTCGTCACACCATTGAAAAAAAGAAAATTGTTTGTGTGCAAATTGGTCTTTGCATAGACTTTTGTCCCATTTTATTCACAATAAATGTTTTAATATTTTTGTGTATCCTAAATTTTGTAATAAAATAGTTTTTTAATAATAAAGTCATGTAAATTTAATTTTTTAATAATTGTCTAGAACAATATACAAAATTGGGGTTTTCTTAAGTTACGGTAGCCCAGACGCCTAGCGTTGCCATATGGCAACGCCAATATCTCATTACCTGTCAATCTGTCAAAAAAAGTTGATATAATTTTTTGTTCCTTTTGTCCAGTATAACACACCTAGTACAAAAAAAATATTAAAAACTAAAAAAAAATAATTCCGGCGTTAATGGGTTAAAGAGCTTGAAGTACTCTATAATATGATTTATCGCCTATCCGTACAGCTTGAAAAATATGTGCAAAACAATGAGTGCTAAGTGCTTTAAATACAAAATTTATGATTTTCCTGCTGTCATTGGCCATAGAATATAAATTCCAAAAATCTGTACCAGTTTTTATTAATATATTACTAACTCTAATATTGAGAGCTTAAATTTATCAAAAGTTTTGGAGAAATATGAGATGTGGATGTATCTCTTTGCCGCTAAAAGTTCAAACTCCACATTTGTAGTGTCATATTTTCGAAACTAATAATTCTACAAATATTTTAAAAACCAAATTAATATATCGCTTTTTAAGCTTTATATCTCTATATTGTCATATTGTTATATTTGTCCTTTAATGCACAACATGGCATTTAAAGAGACCTGTAGGGAGTTTTCAAAATAAACAGAATATTAACTATTATTGGAGTATATGTGTATGAAGGTCTAACGTTTGTTATTGCCTGTAATTGTTTATTTGTGGCATATTCAGATTTTCTTACTTTTACTTCCACATCCACGTAGTGGATTGGAAGTATAGTAATCGCAAAAAAATTTTCAAAAATTTATATTCGTGAAATAGGTTTAGAATGTCATGAAACGTCGAGATTTTAAATTTGAGCGAAAAAAAAATTTCTGTCTGTCGGTCTGTCTGTCGGTCTGTAACTTTTTTTTGTCCGCACGTTTTCTCCGGAACGGTTTAAGATATTGACTTGAAATTTTGTACACGTATATATTATAACGAGATCTGGAACTGGATTGTTTTTTGAGGATATCCGGTGAAGGGTTGGGGGTTAAATAGGGGTAAATATGGGAAAATAAGTAAAGCAAGCTTGTAAGAGTACGGAAACTTGAAATTCGGTGTATGTACTAGAAGTTAAGGACTCAGATTTTTTTATAATATTTTTCAATTTGGTACATTTATGTATTATAGCTATATCTGAAACTAGATTATATTTTGACATGATTGCGTTGAAGGAGTGGGAGTAAGTAGAGGTAAATAGGGAAAAATAAGTAAAGCAAGCTGGTAAGAGTACTGCAACTTGAAATTAGGTGTATGTCCTAGATGCCAAGGCCTCAGATTTTTTGATACTATTTTTCAACACTTCCACTACCCTTACTACATTATTAAAGGGTTTGATAAAATAAAATTGAGATATTCACTTGTAATTTGGTAGACGTATGTATTATAACGACATCTGGAAGTAGATTATATTTTGGGATGATTCCGTAGAAGGGTTCGGGTTAATAGGAGTAGGGAAAAATAAGTAAATCAAGCTGGTAAGAGTACAGAAATTTGGGATTCGGTGTATATACTAGAAACCAAGGCCTCAGATTTCTTTCTAGTATTTTTCAAACTCCACCACCTCCGCTTCATTATTAATGGGATTGATAACATCAAATTGAGATATTCACTTGAAAGTTAGTACACGTATGTATTGTAGTGACATCCGATTGAGATGACTTCATTGAAGGGGTGGGAGGTGGTAGATTGCGAATAGTGGAAAATAAGTAGGGTAAACTAGAAACTTCATTTTTAACGAATATGGTAGAAACCAACCCCTCAAACTTTTCTATGACATCTGCCCCAAATATTATTAAAATTCTATGACCAATAATTTGCACATACTAGAGTGCACAAGATATTTCCTTTAAAGTGACTTGGATGAAGAATCTGGATGTGGAAGTAGTGATTCCTTAGGCAGCGGTTTTTATTGGGTATTTTGCCACTGAAAAATATTTAAAAATTTGCGCCGTTTGGCGCAGAGGTTTTTTCACTAAAATTTTTAAATATTTTTCAGTGGCAAAATACCCAATAAAAAGTAAGAAAATCTAATGTTTGTTTTTAAAAATAAAGATAAAGTCACAATTCATAATATTTCTCATGCCTATGAAACACGGTGTACTGATATAAACTACCCAGTACATCAGCTAACAATAAAGGAAAACAGTCCACATTATATGTGTATAAAACTATTTATTTAAAAAACTACCAGAGAAATGGAAAACGTTTAAAAAATAAATGAATTTCAAAAAGAAATAAAAAATATGTTGATAGATCTAGAGCCCTATAATTTGGAAGATTATGGTTAGCGAACTTTGTTTTGACGACACTTCATTTTTGGTACGTACCTTTGATTGTAAAGTGTAATATCTGCTCTGAAATAAGTATATATAATAAAAATTATTATTTTTATTATTATTATTATTATTAATGCAATTGTTTTGAAATTATTTACAAAAAAAGAAATTTTTTTAAAATAGTAAAATTTATCGTAATTTAAAGTAGGTATGTATATTTTTAAAAACAAGTGCTTTAAAAATACCAAGAAATTAGAACATGTTAGTAATGCTATATGTTGATAAAAATTGGTACAGATTTTTTGAATTTCCATTATGTGGCCAATGGGAGCAAGAAAATCCTAAATTCTGTTTAAAAAAAAATTACAAAGCACTCATTATCTTTCAAGCTGTATGGATAAAAAAAACCTATAAAATAGTAGGTACTTCAAGCCCTTTAATTTCTATTAAATGTACTTTTAACATCATGTGATTGTTTCTGATATATTTGAAATTTAAAAATTATATCGACTGATAAAGGTTCGAGCGCCATTTTGAAACTATCATATTTTTAGAATTGTTCGTTGTATATACTTGTAATTTCATAATTTAATTTTTTTTATCACTTTTCCACAAACGTAAGACTTTTGAGTTATTTACGAAAAACAGTCTCAAATAAAAAAAATATTTAAGCTAGAATCATAAAAGTTGTTATAACTTTAAACCACCTTCTTCTCTTAGAATATGATTCTACATCAGATTTGATGGTTACTGTTTTACTTTCTTGTTCACCCTTCTAGAGGAAGTGGGAACCGCCCTGGGCTATAGTCACTGTTTACCATACGTCAAATGAAACAATATAGTTTTCGTTTTTTCTCTTATTTTTTTGAGTTAGTAATTGACATCTTGAATGGTCATTTAGTTTCAAATATTCGTGGCTTCTTAAAGAAAACACATTGAACAGCCCCAGAATAAGGGTGAAAAACGTTTCAAAGTGTAAGCATTTCTAAGAAATGGAATGATAGATAAAAAGAATCCTTTCTGTAAATAAATCCCTTTGAATGTAATTCTTAGAGACAGGGCTTGTAAATAATTCAGTTTAGGACATTTCTGTTCCCTAGACAACCAGATACAGAGAAATACAAAGCTTAATTTGAATATTTTAAGTACTACTCAGAAATGTTGTTTAGGGAAGTACTTCACAACGTGGAAGAGGGTGTTATTGTCAACGGCGAGATAATAAACAATTTAGGATACACTGACGACACTGTATTACTAGCAGACAACGCGGAGGGCCTACAGAGACTGATTGACCAGGCCGTGAGTACATGAGAGCGATCTGGATTGAAACAACTGCAGAAAACCCCAAATTCTTATTATTAGCAAAAACCACACAAACAACATCAACCAATTCACAGCCAACGACACAGTTCTAGCGGAAGCAGAACATGTTACATACTTAGGTTGAAGCTTAAATGGGGATTCCAGAGAAATCAGATGCCGTATCGAGAAGGCAAGGAATGCATTTAACAAGATGAGAAAAATACTATGTAATCTTAATTTAAACATACGTCAGACTCCGGGTTCTTAGCTGCTACATATTTTTTTCAGTCCTGTTATTATGGAGCCGAGGCCTGGACCTTAACAGAAGCCACGCGCAACGCATTGAGGCCTTTCACTTATGGTGCTACTGCCGAATGCTAAGAATATCGTGGATACTACATATCAAATAACAGAGTACTACAGCGCATAAGTAAGAGCAAGGAGATACTAATGACAATCAAACGAAAAATGGAATATTTTGGCCATGTTATAAGGAATGAAAAATACAGCTTGCTTCAGCTCATTCTGCAGGAAAAAATAGAAGGAGGACGACGCATTTCATGGTTATGAAATCTTAGACAGACAGTGGTCTGTACTGGACTAGTATTCTACAACCCTGTTCAAAACAGCTGTATGCAAAATTAGATGGGCCAATGTGATAATCCTCAGAGGATAGGCACCTAAAGAAGAAAAAGATCGAATATACAGACTTCTTGTTCTCATTTTAACCATACTCGTCATGGTCTTAAGGAGCTATAGGGGTAGAACAATTACTATGAAAATTGTCAAATAAGAAATAGTTAAATTCATTTTAGAATTTTTGAATGACTAGCGTCACCGGTTATCGAGAAAATGCAAAGAATGGAAATTAATATTTTTATGAATAGTTTTTTTTTCTCTTCATAAATTACTTTCTCTGCCGTTTGCCAAATCCTATAAATAAGTAATACGTTTTATTGTTTATGACAAGATTAGAGAAGAATTTAAAAATAATTTTATTTTACTAACAATCCTTCTCGGGTATTATCAAACGTATAGCAAATGATTTAAAGGCTATTAATCATGAGACTATAATTAGTGTTGTAAACACAATTCTACCATTGTTAATTACTTATTGTTACATTGATTACCACGGATTATATTGCAATCGTTTAACAAATATACTTCTTTGCAAAATTAACGCATTGTAAGTACAGACATTTATTTTGTATATCTGAACAAATACTTATAGTATAAGAGCCAGTGTGCAATTAATTACCTGACGCGTTTACATTAGCTAGATCAATTCATGATCAGTTCTTTGGTTTTGAGCATGGCTACAACGAAAGGGATATGAGAAGTTTTCTTAGTGATGGAAACTTTATAAAATTTATAGATTAAAATAATTATTAAGAAAAAAATAGTTACTAATCATTACTTGCCAAGTAAAATTTTGAGTTATAATTTTTAGTCTACATGCCCAATTAGTTGTACAATGGTCGTAAAATGGTTTTTAAAATAATGTTAACGACTGTAGATCGTATGAAGGTCGTTATAAGGTTATACTCGTGACTATCAAAATTCCACGTCGCGTGACGGTTATATGCTATGTATAAGACGACTAATTAGACGCTTATGGTCTTTAAGAGGTCGTTATGAGGTTGTAAAGAGGTTGATATCATCTACAATAAAACGCCTAACACGACTTAAGGAATATAGTTGTATAAAGGTCGTTAAATAAAATAACGTGACCTCATGATGACCTTGTACGAAGATAGTTATACTAAAATCATTAAAAAACATGATAAGACTTTAATAGGACCTTGACAGGAGATAGTACCTGACATGGAGGGGAGTCATAAAATTAGTTATATTGATTTTGAATACGACTTCCATATGACCCACAAATGAAAACATGGCGTCCACATATTGATAATAATAACAACAGAAGTTATACCAATAATCAATACGACCCATAAACATAAACACTACACTCAAAAAAGTGACAGTTGTAATAGAGGTTCATACGACCTCGATACGATTCGTGAATAAAAATATCAAATGTCAATGTTAGCGCTTATTCGAAAAACACTTATATTTGAAATAATTATTCTCTTCGATTAGGTATTATTGATAATTGCATAAAACGTCAGAAAGTATTATAAATAGAATCGATTAGATACTGACCGATATTCAAGACTAAACCAAAACAAAAATAGTGGTTAGTTTTATCAAATATTTATTCGATCCTTAATTCAAGTATCGATATCAATATCGATATAAAAAAGTATCGATACTGTCTAAAACTACAGGCGGGTTCATTTGGTTTGTTTTTAACCGAGTTTCTCTCAAAGATTTCTTGTGTAACCACATTGTCACTGCGTATTTTATCTACATTTCTTTTAACTGCCCTTCTATAGGTCCCTAGCTGTTTATATTTACACCAATCTCTTGTCACATTCATCTTTAAATTTTATAAGAATAAGAGACGTTCACTCTCCTACTTTTACTAACAGACTAACATAAGGTAGTTTAAAGCATGCAAAATGACAATATAATCATATGAAACGACAATTGAGTCACGGGAACGCGAACGGTGTGAACACGCCATTGGGCAGTCTATATCGTTACTACTCTGTGGTGAATAAGACTCTATGTCCGTATCTAAAATATAAAATGACTTCAGAGTAATTTAAAAACAGTCTTATATCTGCTTGGTAGTTTCACATACAAATTTATAACTATTAGGTCTTAAGCAGTGTCGGCCATATTTTCTGTTGGAATTTCAACAAAATTTGGCGTCCATCTTTGACAGTGAAAAATACTAAAACTTAAAATTTAGTTTGTAGGCTTTTTACATATAAGTTTGACTAGAAAATGAGTTTTTTTGATATTTTCTCTTATTCTCTGCAAATGTGTACACATTGTAGCTCATTGAAACTAATATTTAAAAATCCTTTATTTTTCTTGAATTCTCAGATTTTCTTTCATTTTCATTATTTTGAGGGCGCGTTGTGTTTTTTGGGGTATCTTCGAACTTTTACAGTAAAAATTAATCCCCAGTGGTTTTGGCATCATAACATTGCTAGAAATCGATTTAAATATTTAACATTTTCGTAAATAACACATGGGTTATACTTAGCAGTTTGGTCGTTGAACTTTTATTTTCCGTATTGTAAACGAATTAATACAAGACATACGTATAGGCAAAATATTTATAGTACATGCTGACTCGTTCTGTTCTGTTGTCGTGTTTGAACGAGATTCACAAACACGCATGCGTACAGAATCAGACCATAGGTCATATCGAAGTCAGATCGGATTGTTGTGACCTTATAATGACTATAAAACAACCTTTATGCGACAATACCGCATTCAATCCTTAAGACTGTTTGGTCGCATGAATGTCCCAATAAAGGTTGTCATGACCTTGTAACGACTTCTTTATGACATCCAATTAAGTCATATAAAAGTTGTATGAAAAGTCGTGACAACCCTTTTCAAACAGTCCAAATCGGGTCATAAAAGGGTTGTAACACGTTCGTCATGACTAAAAGTAAGTTGTATTTTACATCGTATCGACGTCGTTACGTTGTTTACAAGAGTAAAAATGTTGCTTGGGTGTATATAAGGATACCTTACAAGTTAAAAAATGCCCGTCTCTGGACATCAACTAAACGGATTTATGCACATCGTACTTTTGTAAATGCTAGGTGGTAATTAATCAACAAATCATCTTTATACTTGTTACTACATTTTGAAAAAAATGTAGTATATGTTTTGCATTTTTTCGGTGGACCATCGAAACCCGAAAAAAAAAACGTCAGATCGAAATGAAAGTCATATCTATCGACTCGAGAGCGAATTTAGACAAATCCATCCGTCCGTCGGTCAGTCGGTCTGTCTGTCACGCTCAGCCCCCCCTAATCCGTTTTCGAATTTCGATGAAACGTGGGTGGTTAATAAGAGGTCTTTAAAAAACCTTAAAGCCGGAAGCTGGGTTCCGTTTGGAAACCGGAAGTGTTTAGGTTTAACATTGGCTGTGCTACTTTCATAACATCAGGTAATGTTGAACCACTACATAAATAGCTGTTACCATCAGCATACATAACTAGGGAATCGGTTTCGTCGATGCTTGGTAAATCATTTACATATAAGATAAATAGCAAGGGTCCAAGGACTGACCCTTGAAGAATCCTGAATTTTATTTCCGAGTTATCTGACCTTTGATTGTTGATTTCAACAAACTGGTGTCTGTCTAATAGATAAGAGGATATCCAGTTGTGTATTTTTTCTCGTAGACCATACTTGTGTAACTGCTCTGAAAACAAAACATGATTGACATTGTCAAATGCTTTGCTCAGATCCATAAAAATGCCGGGAGTTTTTTTTGCCGTTATTTAGGTTGTCATAAATTTTTTGTAAATATTCTAAAACTGCTGTTTGTGTAAACATTTTTTTCCTAAAGCCATGTTGTACTGAAGTTAAAATACTGTACTTCATTGCAAATGAGATAATTTTATCACACATAATTTTTTCTAATATTTTTGATAATTCCAGTTTAATTGTTAATATTATTTAAACATAGGTGATTACACGTTCTCTGAACTAACAGACGTAGTTTTGACTTTGGCAGACTGCTGCAGCTGTAAAATGTTGTGAAGATAAATTCCCGAACAGAAATATTTCTGATGCCAATGCTTTTTAAGTACAGAACGCCAACTTCAAGTGAAAAACAAAGACGCTGGCCGTCCAAGAAACGCAAGAAGAAATATTAGATATTGTTCTGGAGGGTCCTACGGTAAGTACTGAAAGATTAGGTTGAAGCATGGAGATATTTCAGCAAAGCGCTTTAAGAGTACGACAACAATCACACCCGTTCCATTACCGAAAAACTCAAGAATTATTTACCTGAGGATATGCCAGTAATAGTTGATTTTTGTGAATTGTTGCTTGAACGAAAAAATGCTGCCAATTTTTTTAAGTAAACTACGTTTTACTGACGAAGAGACATTTACAAGACAGAGCATGTTTAATTCTCGGAATATGCATTTCTGGGCTGAGGAAAATCCTAATGCAACAATACAAATTCATTTTCAACATACTTTCAAAATAAATGTATGGGTAGCCACTAGGAGATCAGTTTGTTGGGTCCCTTTTAATTCTTGGAAATTTAAATGGCGATGAAAATTTTTTTAACCAACATTTTTGAAAGATTTTTTACCACTAAAATAGATGAAAAAAATATTTTTTCTTTGTTCAAATTTAAAATTTCCACGTTTCATGGCATTCTAAACCTATTTCAAAAAAAAATTTTTTTTTATTTTTTTTACCAACATTTTTGAAAAATTTCTTACAACTAAAATAGACGGAAACGTTTTTTGTTTTTCTTCAAATTAAAATTTCCACGTTTCATAGCGTTCTAAATCTATTAAAAAAAAATTATACTTATATTTTTTTTATTTTTGAAAAAATTTTACCACTAAACAGATGGAATTTTTTTTTCTTCGTTCAGATTTAAAATTTCCACGTTTCCATGGCATTCTAAAACTATTCAAACAAATTTTAAAATGTTTTTGAAAAATAAAAAAAATTGAAAACATGTTTAATCTATTTATCACTACTATAGAATAGACGAAATATTTCGGAAAATAAATGTTTTTCACCATTAAAAAAAAAAAAATTACCAGTAAAATAGATGAAAAATGTTTTTTCTTTTTTCAAATTTAAAATTTTCACGTTTCATGGCATTCTAAACCTATTAAAAAAAAAATCTGAATTTTTTTTATCAACATTTTTGACAAAATTTTTACCACTAAAATTGATGGATTTTTTTTTTCAAATTCAAAATGTTCACATTTCCATGGTATTCTAAACCTATTCAAACAACTTTAAAAAATCTTTTGAAATGTTTAAAAACTCTTTTCAAAGAATTTTTGATATATTTATCACTACTTACTATAGAATAGATGAAAATGTCTTTTTTTTTTCTCAAATTTAAAATTTCCACATTTCATGACCTTCCAAACCTATTTCGAAAAAAAAATTCCCGAACAGAAATATTCCTGATGCCAATGCTTTTTAAGTACAGAACGCCGACTTCAAGTGAAAAACAGAGACGCTGGCCGTCCAAGAAACGCAAGAAGAAATATTAGATATTGTTCTGGAGGGTCCTACGGTAAGTGCTGAAAGATTAGGTTGAAGCATGGAGATATTTCAGCAAAGCGCTTTAAGAGTATTACAACGATCACACCCGTTCCATTACCGAAAAACTCAAGAATTATTTACCTAAGGATATGCCAATAATAGTTGATTTTTGTGAATTGTCGCTTGAACGAAAAAATGCTCCCAATTTTTTTAAGTAAACTACGTTTTACTGACGAAGAGACATTTACAAGACAGGGCATGTTTAATTCTCGGAATATGCATTTCTGGGCTGAGGAAAATCTTAATGCAACAATACAAATTCATTTTCAACATACTTTCAAAATAAATGTATGGGTAGCCACTAGGGAATCAGTTTGTTGGGTCTCTTTTAATTCTTGGAAATTTAAATGGCGATGTGTATCGTGATTTTTTGGAAAACACCTTGCATGAAATGTTAGGTAAGTAATATATTTCATTGCTAAAGAGGAGAAATATATTTTTTTATGCATGATGGCGCAACAGCGCAATATACCAGAGCAGGTAGAACATGACTACAGAACCACTATCCTAATAGATGGATTGGCCAGTGTGCAGACACACGGTCTTCTGACATAACTCCTCTTGATTTCACTGTGTGGAGTTATCTAAAAAAATTTACCAGTAAAATAGATGGAATTTTTTTTCTTTGTTCAGATTTAAAATTTCCACGTTTCCATGGCATTCTAAAACTATTCAAACAAATTTAAAAATGTTTTTGAAAAAAAAAAAAATGAAAACATGTTTAATCTATTTATCACTACGATAGAATAGACGAAATATATTTTTTGCTCTAATTTAAAATGTCCACGTTTCATGACATTCCAAAACTATTTCGGAAAAAAAAATTTGCAATATTTTTTTACCATTTGGAAAAAAAATTAACACTAGAATAGATGGAAAAATTTTTTTTGAAAAAAAATGTTACCACTAAAATAGATGAAAAATGTTTTTTCTTTGTTCAAATTTAAAATTTTCACGTTTCATGGCGTTCTAAACCTATTTAAAAAAAAATTAAAAATTCTGAATTTATTTTTATCAACATTTTTGAAAAAAATTTTACCACTAAAATGGATGGAATTTTTTTTTCCAAATTTAAAATTTTCACATTTCCATGGTATTCTAAACCTATTCAAACAACTTTAAACAATTTTTTGAAATGTTTAAAAATTCTTTTCAAAAAATTCTATTTATCACTACTTACTATAGAATAGATGAAAATTTCTTTTTTTTTTTTCTCCAATTTAAAATTTCCACGTTTCATGACCTTCCAAACCTGCTTCGGAAAAAAAAATTGCAACATCTTTTTACCATTTTGGAAAATTTTAAGATTAGAACAGAGAAAAATTTTTTTTTGCTCAAATTTAAAATTTTCACGTTTCATGACGTTCTAAACCTATTTCAGAAAAGGAAATTTTGAAATTTTTTTTCACCAACATTTTTGAAAAACTTTTTACCACTAAAATAGATGGAAAAATATTTTTTCTTTGCTCAAATTTAAAATTATCACGTTTCTTCCCATTCTAAACCTGTTTCAAAGAAAAAAAAATTTTTACACTACTATGGAATAGAAGGAAACATTCCTTTTTACTCAAATTTAAAATTTCAACGTTTCGTGACTTTCTATACCTATTTCAGAAGAAAAAAAAATTGAAAATTTTTTTACCGACATTTTTGAAAAATTTGAAAAAAGTGAAATTTTTTAACCACCGCTATACTTCCACTGCACTACGTGAATGTGGAATTGAAAATGTGACAGATGGCAATAATATTTGGCATATGCACCTATTATACTTTTATTGAAAAATATACAGGTTGGTCATCCGAAGAAATAATTCAACCATGGTGGACATTTGTAAAGGTATTGGCGCAAGCCCTCCATATTTGGCACCTGTTATTTAGTATTGAATTCTTGCTGTTGGAAAAGCACTGTATATTTTTTTTGACCAAAAGTTATCAGGTTTTCTTTGTAATGATAGTGATAACTATATTCCGATTATTATTCTCAATGTCATTTCGTAATTAATAATTTTTTATAGTGAGCGTCATGCACAAATAACGAGGGAAGTTCTGTGTAAATACCTTTATCGATTTTTTATAATAATTTTTGCAAATTTGAAACAAATTACAAAGTTATGAGGAAAACACTGGTAATCACCCCCAATTTTATAATATGAATTTGATATTCTAAGGATGTCGGAAGACATTGTAGAGAAACCCAAATTTATTATCTCCCTTTTAAGGGGTATGTCTCCCGTATTATTCATTTTCGAAAATAAATTTATATAAAAGACTACCATTATTTTTGGATGTACCGTAGAAATATCGGGAGACAATTTTCGACCACCTTGTATTTATTCGTTTGCGGTTCTAACTTGTGACAAAATATTACCACAATGGGACAAACCCATATTTTCATGGTCATTAAGTAAAATTATCTAGATCACAATGGAAGAAAAATACACCCATAGAAATATTTAGCACAAGGTTTGATTAAAGCATACCTAAGCTCGTAATCTGATAGAAATTTACATCAATTATTACTAGTTGATAAGAAAACGTCATGGTAAAATGTATTCGTAAAGTATGTTCAATAACATTAATAAGAAAAATATATGTTCACAATTTATTTATTTTTAATTTCTTAGAGTTTTTAACAGGTATTCCTTGATGTTGTATATAACAAAGAAAACTATGGTAATTGGTCTAACAGAAATTATACAAGGAGTTTCAGCCTTGTCTTGTCCTATAAGCTGGATAGAAGATATCGAAAATATTAAACAAGCTAACCGTTATAGACTTCGCCGATTTACTGCACTTTTCATATAATTGTTGCACATTCTATAGGATACTCTTCGTAGTTCTTTTGTAAATAATATTAGTTTTATACATTTTTAGTTTAATTACAAAACATGAAAAAATTATGTAAGAAAATTTTTGTCTTTATTTAAAAAATGTATAACTTTTTTATATATTGATCGATTTTGGTCAAAAACAATAGGGTTTTTCCCCTAGCTAACACTAATTTACTGTCCAAATTTCAATATAATTGGACCTTCCGTTCTTAAGTCATCGTGCTTACAAGAAACGTAACGGACGGACGAACGGACAGACAGATAAACGACAGACAGACGAACGGACGGACATTTTGAAAGTAGTTCAAAATTCTATCACTAACACAGTGATATGAAATTTTTTTCTCTACGAGCAATATTACCGGTTTTAGAAATGTGCCGATCGAATGCAATATACCATTTGGTTTGTATTTGCAATGAAAATAATAACAGGGTGGTAAGAAGGACTTTTTCGAATTAGCGCACGGAAACACCGCACGGGAAAAGTTTTCCCGATTTCCGATTTTTTCGGTGCACTGAATAAAAATACCGAATATGTGCAACACTGCATTGACAGCGTTGTTTATTTTCTATCAATTAAATTTATGCCGATAAAATGTACTTAGAGGAAAACCCCGAAATTTCCGATAATATCCTAGAGCAAGCGGCACAAGCGAGCGCGAATTTATTACCAGTAAAATCCAGGTCAAGATATGAACACGAATATCAATTATTTACTGAATTGCGAAACCTGAACAAAATCAAAATTGTAAGTGACATATTCTTGTAGTTTACTTTGTCGAAAAAACAAAGTCTATGAAATCTTTCACGTTATGGGGTCGATTCTCAATGCTAAAAAGTTGTTTGGCCATAAAAGAAAATGCTGACATCAACAAATTTCCAAAAACTATTGCTTCCTTGAAGAGTCAAGCTGTGAGATATATACCGAAAAAGTCCAGAGTTTTAACAGCAGAAAAAGTAACCAATTTTTCATGTGAAGCTCCAGATGAACAATATCTACTAGCAAAAGCAATGTTAGTGTTTGGGATCTTTGGTGCGTGTCGAAGAGATGATTTAATACGTTTAAATTTAGACGATGTGGTAGATAATGAGCGTTTCTACCAGATGGAAAAACTCATACATCAAGATGTTTCACCATTACCAATGAAGGATGTACATTTGAGCCCTGCTCACTTTACCGTAAATAAGCAGCTTTACGACCTAAAAATATGAACAGCAGAAGATTATTTGTTGGATATCGAAACGGCAGGTGTTATGCCCAACATGTTGGATGCCACACTATTAGTGGTGTTCCGAAAATTGTTGCAGAATACCTAAAACTAGAAAATCCCAGAGAATATACAGGGCATACAAAGAAAAATTGAGGTATCATGAAAACTGTTTAACCCTTCTCACTCGCAAAAGACAACAAGTGTATCATTCGTTCAAGAAAATCAAAATATGTCCGAAGAATCTGCTTCAATAATTGCAGTTTCACAAAATGAAACTCCAAAAGGACCTGTGCAACAGCACAATAAACATAACCATTAATAATAACAATTCAAACTAAAAACATTATTAGTTGGAGATATTACTAATAGTTAGAAGGTTAGTTAATTGTCAATATTCTAACTCTAGTATATTACTCTACATATTTTTTTATTCCTATAACTTGTGAAAATAAAAATGTTCCAAGTTTCTTTCGTATGTCTTTTTTTGTTATATTTTGTTTTTACGTTATCGTTTTCAAAGAAGTATAATAATAATTACACGTACAGAAATACAGTTTTCCGTGCTTGTACGACTTCCTGAGAATGTGTCACACGCGCAAGGAAAAATCCTTATTTCTACACTCCTAATGAAATATATTATTCTTTTATGTTCTTCACTTGTTTTCTAATTTTGCTTTTTTCACGATAATGTGCAATTAATTATTTTATCTATTAATAATAAAATAATTTGTTTATTATCCAGTAAGCCATACAAATGGATTGGAATTGTCATACATAATATGCATTTTGGTACAATAGTATACGTACATATAATAGATGTAACGACAATAAGCATATACACTATACAGGGTGGCCCATTAGTGCGAGGAAGTCCAATATCTGGCTTATTATAAGAAACATGAAAGAATGTTTGCAATAAAACTTAGAGGGCTTGCTTTGTTTTCTGTTTCTAAAATACTGGGAAATACATAGGGTGTTCCTTTAAAGCTTAGACAGCTTAAAGGTCGAATTTTTTAAATGACATTCCCTATATATCTTTACACTATTGATTTCAGCGTAAAATTTTAGGTACAGCACTATTTCTTTTTTTTTTTCAAAATGCTGCAGCGTTGCTAAGTTATTGTGAAAAAATATGAAAATTTTCGCAAAAACAGTGCGTCACAAATATCACCAAAAAAACTTTGTTAATGATAGTTAAAGGAAAACATTTAGTAAATGCAAATGTAAGAGTTAGATGAACTATCTGAGTGGAGCTAAAGTTTATTTTTATATACAGGGAATTTTATTATAGGGGCATCTTCAAACATCTAAAACTTGTTTTTTTCAAATGGAACACCCAGTATATGATTCGACCATTTTGTAGAACTATTTTATTCCTTCAAATTTGTTATCATGATATTAGTCCTTAAAATTAATACTTTTTGAGAAATTTTCAATTTAATTGATAATTTAAAAATAATTGCATCTTTTCTCAAGTAAGCTATGACTTTGACGTTTATAATAGTAGTCGTTAAGAGAAATAGTTACTGTCACATAATTTCGTACCTGTGCAATTTTATTGTTTAAAATAATGAATTTCTCTACAGAAGAATTGACAAATATGGGTTTTGTACCGGGAGCAAGTGATTAAAACTGTTTACTTGCGACAAGGACTTATGGCCAAACACATCCAGGTAGAAGGAAACCCAGGAAAGAAGCTTTTGAAAATTTACTGCAGCAGTTTACTCGAATGGGAAACATCGCATATGAAAAAATAGAAAGAACCAAGACTGCAATAACTGAAGAAAATGAAATGACTGTTCTGTTAAAAGTTGCAGAAGATCCTCATATCTCGACTAGAGAAATATCGAAACAAACTGATATAAGCCGGACTGTCGTCCAAAGAATTTTAAATAAAAACGAATTCCATCCTTACCATATACAACTAATGTGGGAGTTATTAGATGATGATTTCGAAAAAGGGTAACATTTTGTGAATAGGCTCAACAACAAATTCTTCAAGATAGAAATTTTTTTAATAATGTGTTATTTGTGGATGAAGCGACATTCCATAAAAATGGGTTTGTTAATAGACATAATTTTCACTATTATGCAACCGAAAATCCGCATTCTATACGGAGTATCGATCAGACAAGATGGTCATTAAACGTATGGGGTGGCATAATAGGAAATCATGTCATTGGGCCCTACTTTTCTTAAGGAAGAGTTAGCGGTCTGATATACTTACATTTTCTCTAAAATCAGTTACCGTAGTTAGCAAATCATTTAGCTATTCCACTTCGACAGAGAATGTGGTATTTACATGACGGAGGGCCAGTCCACCATACGGTAGCTATTCACACACATTTAAATAATGAAGATGGATAGGTAGAGGAGGGCCTTTGAAGTGGCCACCTCGCTCACCTGACGACAAAAATGGATTATTTTATGTGGGACTACGTCAAAGATCAAGTATACAAAACACGTCCAACTACAAAGGAGGATATGAAAGTTCGAATTAAGGAGGTATTCCAAAACATTAACATCAATGCATTAAGTCATGTTAGTCGAGCTTTTGAAAACCGCGTGCATTATTGTCTAGAAGTAGCCGGTGGTCATTTTGAACATTTGTTGTCGTAGTTGTTTTATGCGTTTTTCTTCTGGTTACCGTTGTTCTTATTTTTAAATATTTTAATTGTTTACATTATTCTCCACCTTTAAGATTCTGATAAAAAATATAATTTTGAATTATTTAGTTTTGATTTTTATTTTCAGTTTTAATAGCTGAAATTAGCAAATATCAAAGCCGTAGCTCACTTGAGAAGAGACGCAATTATTTTTAAGTTATCAATTAAATTGAAAACATCTCAAAAAATATTAATTTTAAGGAGTAATATCATGGTAGCAAATTTGAAGGAATAAAATAGTTCTACAAAATGGTGGAATAATATACTGGGTGTTCCATTTGAAAAATCGAAGTTTTAGATCTTTGAAGATTGGCAAATTGATGCCCCTATAATAGGATTCTCTGTATATAAAAATAAACTTTAGCTCTTCTCAGACAGTTCAACTAACTCTTACATTTGCACTTACTAAATATTTTCCTTTAACAAAGTTTTTTTGAAGATATTTGTGACACAGTATTTTTGCGAAAATTATCATATTTTTCACAATAACTTGGCAGCGCTGCAGCATTTTGAAAAAAAAATGGGGCTGTACGTAAAATTTTACGCTGAAATCAACAGTGTAAAAATATATAGGATGTGTCATTTAAAAAATTCGACCTTTAAGCTGTCCCGTTTTAAAGGAACACCCTGTGTATTTCCCAGCATTTTAGAAATAGAGAGCAAAGCAAGTCCAATAACTTTTATTGGAAATATTTTTTCATGTCTCTTATAATAAGCCAGATATTGAACTTCCTCGCACTAAGGGGCCACCCTGTAGATAAAATAACGTTAAAAGATACACACAATAAAATAAATAAAATAGAATTAACAGGTACCAATTGACTGGATTTAGGTATTCCTGGATGCTGTAAAAGCAATTCCGCTGTAGGACTTTTTGTTATCTTATATTTGAAGGCATTGAATTTGCTAGTATAGTTATGTGCCTGGGCAACTTGTTATATAATGAAATGCCAGGAGTGGGTAGGCGATCTTTTATATAGTGTCGTACTACGAGGGCTGTTTTTGAGCAGATGCCCGTGTTTGTGCGATAACGATGTTGTTCAGAGCTAGTTGTGAATTTGGTTATGGTTTTCCTTATGTATAATAGTGTTTTATAAATGTATACACAGGGTACAGTCATTAGTTTGTATTTAACAAAATATTGGCGGCAGGATTCCCTACAAGGGATATTGAACATTAGCCTCATGATCCCCTCACTCGATTTGCGTTATGAGTTATCCATAGTACGATGATGTATGAGATGTGTGCATAACAGAGGCTGTAGTAGGTGCTGATAAATATTTGTTCGTCAAAACTATTTTTTAAATTTAGAATGGCAAAGTAAGAAGACCTAAGCTTGTTGCATAAGATGTCGATACATGTATTCCAGGAGAGGTTTCAATAAATTGTTGTGCCTAAGTATTTAACACTATCAGAAAGAGGGATGTTAGAATCATTTATTTCAATGTTTATATTCTCTATGGGTCGTCTGTTATAAAAATTAACACATACAGTTTTTTCAGTATTTGGTAAGAGCCTTTTACCCTGGCACCATGTTATTAATTCTTGCATGAAGTTATTTATTTGTTGTTGCAGTTGTACAGGGTCTGGTGTTGTCATCAATATGACCGTATTATTACCTTTTCTTCTTTTTTAGTATTTGAATTAGTATTTCTCACCTGACATAGGGCAATATGCAGTTGAAAACTGTCTTCACTAACTAAGAGCACGCGTACTAGACTGTCTTTAAATCTATTCAAACATTTATGGAGATCTTAATTCCTAGCATATGAACTTGATACCGTCAATTATTAGCTTTGCATCAAGTGCCGGTACCCGACGTCGATCATTGTCTCTATCATTTTTTCCAAACTCTTAAAAGAAAGCCAAAATACACGATCCTTATGCATTCACAAACTGATCTTACATTTATTATAAGCGATGCTTTCATTGATAGAGTTCGGAGTAAAAGTAACAATTTAAGATATATTTATTTGCCTTTCTCTTTCGCTGTCTCCACGTAATAGTGTAAATAAACTTATACGTGCATCATTAATCACAATTTCATACATCGGGTGGTCCAAGAGGAAGAATTTTTCATTAGAAATCGCATATCCAGTCACTGGTTCTAGATGATTATGCATTGTCTCTTTCATAATAAAAAATACAGATTAAAATAATTAATTATGTTATTATTTAGCTGCATATGAAAGTGAAATGAAAAGTTAATAGAATTTCATGATGGCATAAAGTTGATAAACTTCACACAAAGGTCGCGCAGAAAAAGTGAAATAAAATTATTAAAGTGTTCATCTCATTTATTTTTTAAATTACCTAATTTCACTAATTAATAGTTTTTATTTAATGTTTTAGATATTTTTACGTAATAGAGGCAAAAGTATTCACCCTAACAAAATAATATATTTTGATCGAACATATGCACGACTCTCTGGGTCTACTGTTAAAAATCGGTTTGATGAGTCTCTTTTGGAAGACGAAAACACGGTTAATACTTGGTAAAGACCTCCCAGCTGTAACAGAATGTTAGGTGTGAAAATGCTAGCGCATAATAGAGATTTATTATTGCTTTGATTGCTTTGATATCTAATAGACCACTTAACTGACCGATAGCGAAATATGCCTCATTTAACTTACTACAAACAAGTTCTATATGTAGATCCCAACATAGATTACTATCCACAATGGTACCAAAAAATTTTACAGATTTAGAAAATGTCAGTCGGTATACTTTCGATTAAATTATCTGGGGGCAATCTACGCTTGGAAAAATATAAACATTCGGTATTTCCTATGTTCAGAATTAGTGTATTTTTGTGACACCACTCTTTGTATAATTTAAGGATTCTATCAACTTTCTGTTGGAGTTCCCCAGGACTCGGGGCAGAGATCACCATTAAGGTGTCGTCTCTAAGATGATCGAGGGGAGATCATTCACAAACAACACAAACAACAGCGGTCCCAGCACCGACCCCTGGGGAACTCCTCGCTTCACTTCATATTCCTCTGATATTGAAAGTATTCTTTTTTTGCATGTTTTACATTGATGTTATGCTGTTTTTTATTTTCTTTATATGCATTTGTAAGGTTAAGGTCCTCTAATTGAGTTGCCAACCAATGGAATTTTTTTAGATTTCTGCCTTCTTTATTAATTCCCTGGTTAACCAATTCTTACAACTCACTTTGTCATTATCTTTGTTGACGTGGATTTCCAAAGAACAAGATAGGTCTAGGCACTCTAAGAACTTTTCCACTAATT
Source organism: Stenurella melanura (assembly GCA_963583905.1). NCBI lineage: Eukaryota > Metazoa > Arthropoda > Insecta > Coleoptera > Cerambycidae > Stenurella > Stenurella melanura. The sequence goes on from OY757316.1 coordinate 21,291,572, forward strand.
TTTCATAAGCATGATCAATGTTTTCAATAGATGTCAATAGTGTATATAGTAGCCATTATATGAGAGTAGAATACTATACTTTGTCCACGACTACTAATTACTATTAAATATTTAATTTATTTTCATTTCTCCAAATTAAGAATTAAGAAAGGTTCATACGCCATCATATATAATTTTATCGATTTTCTAGCAACAAGATTAATGAGACGATTTCTACAGCTTTCCTTACCTCTGGTGGTGTCAAAGAAATCTCGTTTTCACTATCAGTATCCATTTATGTAATTATATCAGCTAGTTAACGAATAATTTCATTTAACGTTTCAGAAACTGGTCCTAAATTCTACTTAAAAGTTGCGACATTGCACTCAATTTTCAAAAGTACCTGCCCGGGAATAAATTAATCACTAGATGGAGGTGGGGATGACTATATTGATTGAATTCCTTCAACCATGGCATTGGTTAGACCAACACGGTAGCGCAGCAGGCTAAAACGCGTTGTGTGGTGAGTGCGCTCGATGTATCGTGTACTGGGTTCGATCCCCAGCTTGGACACTGGCAATATCGGCGGGTAATTAATGATTTCTGAGTTTGTTTAAATATGTAATCTCCTCCGGACAACCTTGACTTTGACTTTCGAGGTTACATAATGTATGTTTGTGTTAATATTTTGTATTTATGTTATGTTTAACATAAATATAGGATACAGTGGTTATATTTTCTTTAATTTCAATCACATCGGGATGATGCCAATATGGTTGGCGAAATGCCGGTCGAGCATTGCTTTCTGATGTAGTGTTCAAATGTTAGTAAAAACTTACTTAAAAAAATACTTTATTTTTATTGTATATTTAAAAGTGAATTATTATTCGTTTGCTTGTAGTTCTAATGAAACATATTCTTTATAGGATTTTGCAAAGAGCAGAAAAAACTATCTATGAGAACTTGTATACTTGCCAGAATTGAACGCGTGAAACAAAATCTCAGGAAAAATGACTTAGCCCGCTTTCCTTTGAACAAGCACGCCACAAATCACTCGGTTAAACCTGTCCTTTGCAAACGCATTTACACGAAAGGTTATACGCGCGCGATTGAACGGGTATTTCCAAATTTGCGCGGTTAAGGCTTCTCGTGTAAATTCCGCTATTACTTCATCACGTTCTCCATAAATAATAAACAAATCTAAAAAGTCTTCTGGGTGTAATTTAAACGTGCTGGATTTCTGATATAAGAGAATGGCTGACATTGATGATTCTTTCTAATCATAGCTAAGTTTTTTTTTAATTAGTTAATTTATTTATTAGCAATCAGATACATCTTTTAGCTAATGTGTTGTCTTGTGCAAGGGTTTGTAGATGCTTGCACTGGTGGCGTGAAGAGGTGAAAATGCAACGAAGTCACCTCAGTGTCTATTCAAATCTGATAGCCAGCATCTCTTCAGTCTTGTGTTTTGCATCGGTTGTAGTAATGTCTCTAGTAGTGGGTTGGTATGAACTTCTAGTTCATTGTGATGCTGGTGGATTTTGTCCTGGATAACTTCTCTTATGTAGCGAATGTTCAAGTCGGTATGTAATGTATGATTAGATACATATCATGGTGCATCTGTTATGATACGGAGGATTTTTTATTGAGCTCTCTGCATAATGGCAATGTGAGATTTAGCTGCACAGCCCCAAAGTTCTACTCCATAGGTCCAGGTGTATAGGGGTCCAGGTTCATATATATAGGTCCAGAATAATAGATTTATATATTAACAATTTATTTTCTATTGATAATTTTGATTTACGTCCTATAAGCCAATATATCTTTTTAACTTTTAGATCTATTTGTTTTCTCTTTTTGTTTATATGTTTCTTCCAATTTAGTTTGCTATCTAGGTGAAGTCCAAGGTATTTTACTGCGTCTACTTGAGGTATCGTCTCTAGATTAGTAGTGACTGTAGGACAGCGTTCTTTTCTAAGAGTAAAAGTTATGTGACTTGATTTCGACTCATTTACCTCATTTTTTTTAACCAGGTTTCTAGTGATCTTAAGTGTTCTTGAAGATTGTGTGATGCGGTATTTGGGTCTGTATTTGTTGATATTAATGCTGTGTCATCTGCGAATGTACTGGTGATTATATCTTCAGACGTTGGTAAGTCAGATGCAAATAACACATACAAGAGTGGGCCAAGTATACTTCCCTGGGGCACTCCAGAAAGGATAGTAAAACGGTTGGAAGTTTCTCTATTGACTTTGGTTAGGAATTCTCGTTGATTTATGTAAGATTTCAGTAGATTGAAGTATTTATTGGGGACGTTCCTTTTGATTTTAAACAGCAGACCTGGATGCCACACTTTGTCAAAAGTCTGGCTGACATCTAGGAATATAGCGGTGCAGTATTGACAATTCTCCATAGATTTGTTTATTACGTCTACAATTCTGTGGCACTGCTGAATCGTGGAGTGTGACTGCCTAAATCCAAATTGGTGATCTGGCATCCAGTCCTGTGTATCAATATCTGTATTAATACGTTTAAGAATGATTTTCTCGAGCAATTTCGATATTGTTGATAGCAAGCTTATTGGGCGATAGGATGTAACATTGGTAGCGTCTTTACCAGGCTTAGGGATCATAATTGTTTGTGCAAACTTCAGTGCTTTGGGCCAGTACTCTAATCCTATTATTGCATTGTATAAATACCTAAGTAGTCTTAATCCTTCCTCTGGTAGTTCTTTGAGCATATTAGCGGTAATAAGATCGAGTCCTGGTGATTTTTTTTGGAATGAGTATCTTAATTTCTTCTCTGATTTCACTTAGAGAGATCGATTTAATGCGCCGTTCCACATGACGGCTGCATTTAATTGTTCTTCTATTTCTTGATCTGCATCATCATCATGTGGGGTGAAAACTTGTGATAAGTGTTCTGCAAATAAATCAGCTTTTTGTTTATCGCCCATTTTTTGCCCAAGGTCCAGGGAGAGTACAGCATTTCCGAATTGGACGGGGTGTGGTTTTGGCTTTTTAGCATTCTCTATAAGTTTCCAAATTGAGTTGTCTTGTCTAGTGAGGTTTGACACGTATTTTTCGAAGGACCTGTTTCTCATTTCCTTTAGTTTGGATTTTAGTTCGTTACTTTTTTGCATGTATTTTCTTCTGTCATTCGGTGTATAAGTTTGTTTCCATGTTGAGCTTGCTTTTCTTTTTTTAGCAATTAGTTTCTTGATTTCGATTGGTATTTGAGTATTTGGTGTTGGAGAGGTACTATTTGGAGTAGCTTCTTTAGGCAGCGAACTGTAGTAATTTGATGTAATTGTTTGTTTCAGTTTCTATGTCTGCTTGTTCCTGGATTCTGATTTGATAGGTTTGCTTGACTTTCGATTATTAATTATGAAAATTATTATTACTATTATAAAAATTCTTGAACATTTAATAAAATCGCCAATATTTCAAAAAGTTATAACTTTAACCCCTTCAATGCCTATACTAGAAAAAAGAAAGTTTAATGTGATATAATTTGATGTAAGAAAGTACAGGATGTTCCATTTGAAATGAGGATTGAATTTGCCAAAATGTAACGTGAAAAATAGATCACTTGGTATTGTGTTATAGAATTTATTTATTGTAATTTATTGTAAAGGCTAGCTCGTCTTGTGTTCTTTCTACGTGTCAAGGAGCAAATGAGGATCTCCTACTCGTAGAAAGTTATAGCGGTTCTTGCAAACTGTTGCATCTGTCAAATTCTTGATAAAATGTCAAATATCTCCAAAACTGCTGGGTTTAGGTATAGGATGTGCTACATGTTTCGACTCAGAATTTTATGGCAATTTCTAAAAGTCTAAAATATATAGGGTGTTCCGTTTAAAATAAGCAAGTTGGACTTCTGGCATAACCGGAAGTACCACAGGCTTGTAATTATTTTGGTTGGATTTGTCACACTAGTAACTCTCAAAATTTTCAAAATTTGTTGTTACATACTTTTTCTTGTATCGATGGATTCAGTTACCGTTGGGACACTCTGTATAGTTAAATGTAGAAAATAAATTATCTAAGGACAATCATCCTAATGAAATTAGAAAAATTGTGTAATAAATTCCTGCAAATCAACTGTTTTCTCAGTGTCTTTACTCGTACTTATCCGCTTTATTGCCCACACGAGTTCAAGATTTAATTGACTGATTATCACTTCATTAAATATATAAAATATGATAAATTAAAACCTGCTTATCGAAACCAATACCAGGTGTAAATAAAGTGATTAATGGGACACCGTCTGATCGTCTGAATTCTGGTACCTATTAGCATTAAAGACGTGAAGCAGGAGAATAATACTTTTCTTAGTATAATATTATGCCAGATCCCCATCGTTTATTTAAAAGTCCAACTGGATTGAAAGAAAAACAAAAACGGTTTAATGTATGCAAATGTAAATCTTATCTGAGACACAGAAAGGTCAAGGTCAATCAAAATCTACAAGCGTGTGCATTTGGTTGAATCCACAATTTAAATTTGCAAGTGTTTTTAATTGTAAAAAACTACTCACAAAGTAAATAGCGTGTCGATATAATTTGTCTAAATATCGTATAGAGTGGCCAAAATAAATGATGTATTTAGTTTTTACCGAGTTTAATTTTAATTAGACCAAGTGGTCTGGTGCATGCGTTTCGGATACATTTCGAACGCAGGAAATATTGCATTTTTAAATATTTTTTGGCCCATTTTATCTTCAAATATAAAAGCGTTATCGGTCTTTAGGCCCACTTAGACTTTTGATCGGGACGTTGAGGACAACATTTTCACAAAGCTTTTAAAAAATTGACCGAGAACCAAAATCCATAAGGATTTTGCGGGGTCCTTTAGTACACGTATGTATTGTAATGACATTTGATTGAGACGATTCCGTTGAAGGGGATGGGGGGGTTGGAGGGGGCTAAATAGTATATGCTAGATGCCAACGCCTCAAATTTGTTTATGACATCTCCCTCAAATATTATATAATATAATATAATTCTATGACCAATTATTTCTACACACTAGGGAGCAAACATAGTCAAGACGTTTTCCTTTAAAAAGACTTGTATGAGAAATTTGGATGTGGAAGAAATGATTCCTTAATGAGCGAATTTTCTATGTCCTTAGACTTTGCATATGAACTTCCAAAAAATGAAATTGACGATTTTTAATTTTATGTCATAACTACCAATTTTCTCCAACGTGTTTTGAAAAATTTACGATTCAGTTTTCACCTTGAAGGAAACATACTAATGGAAAACATTGCACTTCCTCTTACCTACTCAATAAAAAGACAAGATATTACTGATTAGCTTTATGTGTATACCAAAATTAGATCAGCAATTTTATAAAAATTAGATATTTTTTGTTTGTTTTTTAACGGCCTTCAAAAATGTTCAAAAGGAGAAAAGGTGTTCAATTCGTACTCAATTAGCAATTTGATATTTTATAAAAGTTGTAGAAATGTTTCAGACATAAATTTTATAAAATAACATTACTTTCAGAAACACTTTTTCACAGCAGCTATAAATTCAAAATTGGCACAATCACCAATATTTCAGTCGCTGTTAATATTTTGTAGCGCCTATTGGAACCATTACAAAATAATTGTATAAACATTTCCACAGGCTTTATAAAAATTTAGTACCATCGCTATATAGCAGTTTTATTAAAGCTTCATTTAATTGTACTATAAAACACACTTCACTGTTTGTTAAATTACTACTAAAAAACAACTAAACAACTGTTTTATAAGAGTTTTTAAATAGTAAATAAAAAAAAGCTGCTTTATACACAATGATAAAATAAAATGATTTCTTAAATGTATCCTAAAAGTTGAGGTATTTTTGACACTAGAAGCATATGGCATTGTGATTCAGTACTAGGTACCTAATAACCTACAATAATTATTTAAGAGACTTGTTCTGGCTTACAGAGACTGCTTTATAACTTAGTCACGGAAACATTTATAAAATAATTTCTTAACTGCGATATAAGATATTATATAATTTTCCTGTAGTAACGTTTTAATGATAAATTTATAAAAGTAGTTCAGTTGCAAACAAAATAGTATTTTTTAAAACTAATATAATCAAACGGCATTTAGAAGCATTAATAAAATAACAAGCAGACTGATCGTAGAACATTTAAATTACAAAATAAATTTGCTGGTTGGGTATACTTTTTATGTTTGTTTAAGCAGTAGGTTAGGTAGATAGTTTAGGTTAAGTGGTAGAGCACATTTAATTGTGGACTTCGTCGTTTTTCAGTGATTTAATGTAATGTAATGTTTGTTTTATAAACTACTCTAGACTACTACCGAAAATAAAGATATTATTATAATTATTACTCTGAATTGGCTACAGCAATTTCTATAAAAAAATTTGAATACTGTGAAATATAGATTGTCGATGATCCTATCATAGTTTGATCAATCCAAGTCTAGTACTTATTTTCGGAGCAGCTGGTACTGAATTTGGTGTCAACAGTTAAAAATTCAAAATGGCGCATCTAACGTGGCTGCTATAATTGCAAAATATTTACAGATTTACAAAAAGTTTGGTATATGGGTATATCAGGACTTTCTGAAAACGAATGTGATGTTAAAGCTTAAAAATTCAAAACGACACATATTTTCTTTTGCCATGTATAAACTCTACAAGAGGCCCCTAAAAATGGTAAAAAATAAAGATATTGAAAAGCTTATTATTTTAAAACATATTTAAATTTCTGGGATATAATAAATCATTCTGTACAGGCCCTTATATACCGATTTTCGTGGCGTCTGAAAAGATAATAGTGGAAAAATATCGAGTATTATTTAATTATCTAAAAATTATATTTTGTGGTAAAGCAATGAAAATTGAAAATTAACATTGTAAACTTTTACTTCGTACCTCACCCAAAGATGTGTAGAATGGTCTTTACCTCGCCTACTCTTTACTATTATTTACAATAATATTTGTATCCTTGTCACATACATAAAATTTAATTTATGTTCATTTTAATTTCTTGAATTAATTAGGCCTATGTGCTTAGTTAGTGAAACCGGACCCAGTTCAGGTGGTAATCTGTGCATCTAATATACATACATAATGTCACTTTGAAAATCCCTAGCTAGATCCGTGTTTTGTTTCAAGTGATCTAGTATTGTAGGTTTTCGAAATATACCAGAAAAGGCACAATCATAGTATACTGAGTGCTGAAATAAGAATGATGGCAAGTTGCTTATCGATACCTTATTGCTAATAGGACGTAACCCACAAAAGTTAAATTTCACAGGAGGTCTAAAAAACTGATTATTAAAATATCTTAGTAACATTAATAAATATGCCATAAGCCACAATATTCTAATATGTCGTATCTAAACAGATATTAAGAGCTATAATTATTAATTTAAAACAATTCAAAATATGATTATAAATATTAAAAAATTAATAACAAGAGAGTAGTAAGTACTTACGTGTAATTTCGTACAAATATATAGAGTATAAGAACACTTAAAAATCCAAAAATATAATATCCCAATCCCTTATAAAGCACATGGACAAACTGTGGGATACGCTATATTAGAAATACAAAGAACAACTTATTTGTTTAGGACTTTTTAGAATACCCTATAAATAGGATAGGATTGAAATAAATTTCGCCCTACGTATTATCAAATTGTGGGAAATCATCTGATGAATCCATAGACATCAAGAGCACAATTTTCAAAATTTTGTGGGATACGACCTATTAACAATAAGGTATCGTTATGCAAATGAAATCGCAGGAATCATATTGGTCTCTATTAAATTACCATGCGATGCATCGTATTATGTTATATATCTCACATGTGGTTTCACAAATTCATAAAATTATGTAGAAGTATTGTTGTTGATTTGATATTATTCTCAGATTTAAGGATGGTGAGTGCCAGGAATAGAAGCCTTAAATATTACTATTTTTTTTTAAGGACCATAAACAGAAATCGTATAGAGTGAAGATATTGGAAGAAATTCTTGTACGGCATTACCTTCTGGCGTACCAAACGAGATCATTTTGTACTAAAGCATTCATAATTGCATTTAATTTAAAGTGTTTTTACTTTCCTCGGTTACCGAAGGCAAGTATTGTATTAGTGAGAAAATCGTCCTCCGGGATTTCTTCGGACTTTTACATTTCGGACTAAGTAGATTACAAAAATGAAGTTCTTTCAACTCCGTCAATCAGTCTGTCTGTCTGTCGGTCTGTTGGCGCTGTTTAAAAACTATTTGACGGAGAACAGTCAAATTTGGTAGGTAGTAGAGTATGCAACGTCTATAAAGTCATAACTGACTGCATATTTCCCTTTTTCTAACTGCAGTTGAGATTAGAGATTTGGTGAAATATATGAATATTTTGCTACAAATTCATCAAAAAAAGGGTACAAATTAAATTTGTACTCCATCTAGAAGTTGGACTAAAAAATATCATTGAGAGACTAATGGAAATTATCAATACTTTTTTAAAAAGATATATCGATGCTTTAACACAACGATGTCCCCATAGGTAGAGACCCGGCTGTACAGATTTCCTATGAATAAGATACATGAAAAACTTTGTATGAGTGAGTAAGTACTACCGCAGAGCTACAGGAAGCCCATTTTCATATAAGCAAATTTTGCCCACGTCATGAAATTTTACCGGAGGTGACGTCAAAATGGGAGGATGCGGGCAAATAAGAAGAGGCAGCCTATTTTTTTTAATAACTAGAAGGCTTGTACTTTAACTTAAAAAAAATTGTTCATGTATTCGATGATTTAAGAAAACACACATAAAATTACTTTAATCGAGGGTGTTTTAGGGTTGCGGGCAAATTAAGCCTGGCACCCGACTACAATCTCATTGTATACCTCAAAACCTAATAATAATAATAATAATAATAAATAATAATAATAATCATCTCGTCCACTGGAGTTATTCCAAATAATTTAAGACATTAAATATAAATCCTAGTGTCGTGAGGGATATTAAAAAATCAGTGATCTTAAACACCTGTAGCATCGTCCGCAAGTTTCTCGCGTAGATATGACTGACTTATTGCACATCTTGCCGTCAGGCCGATGTGCATGAGATAAAGTACCGCTCAGTGCGAGAGAAAGGAGAGATAATAATAATAATTAATTGGTCAACGTTAGATACAAATTGTATATGTGACAAGTCAAGAAGAGGATAAAGAAAGAAAGAAGTATAAGTGCAAGTATATGTCGGCATAATTGAAATATAATATTAAGATTTAAAATAAGGAACAAGTACAAATAAATATAATATTAAACTAGAAACACAGAACAAACATTACTGATTGTAAAAAAAGCGTAGCAAATAAACAGATAGTAAGTAAATACCCGCATATGTTATGTTATTACGACATTTTGGCGTAAGTTTTATTCATGTATTCGGTGACACAAAAAACCGTGACCGGAAATGACGTCAAAATTCCATGACGCGGGCAAAATTTGCTTATATGAAAAGTGGTTCCCTGTATGTCTGTGGTAGTACTTACTCCCGCCATTGGCGGCAGGAGTTTTAGCTTGTTTGTTCATTTTATTAAGCCGAGCTGGTCGCGATCCGCCCAACCCTACGCACACCACGGCGCTATGCGACGTGGTTGTCTGGTTGGCTCCAGATCATGATTCGGGAAGGCAATGTTGTATTTTTGAATTTTAATAAATTGTTTGATGATGATGGTAGTACTTACTCACTCACACAAAGTTTTTCATGTATCTTATTCAAAGGAAATCTGTATAGCCGGCTCTCCACCTACCAGGAATGATATTCATTTCGCGACCATCCGGACGTTGCAATTGTCTTACAAGAAAGGACGATAAGAAATAGTAGTACGTATGTAAAATGCAAACAACTTTTTTTTCAAAAATCGTCATCCACAAGAAAATATTATTATAAATGCATATGGCAATTAGAACAGATTTGAAATTTATTACCAATATTTTTTTTGGAAAAAAATATTATGAGATAAAGTTATCAATGTAAAGTGTGACTTAATTATGTGTGGTAGAATGGTGCCATTAAACCTATCAAAAAGTTAAAACAAAAGGTGTTTCAAAATCTCATGAGCTGTGACCTTCATATGCGCAGAGACATAATCTCTCGCGTGAACTCAGTTACACTTCTTAAAAATATTAGATTTATTGTTTACAATTCATCCCGAGCTCTTGTTTATGTATACAGCAAGGCAGCCGTCAGTCTTTTCAAAATCCACTTATAATCCAGGACAAACTTTACCTTTTGCGCATCTCGCGGTTCATAAGATTCTGAAACACCAATACTGCGCTTGAGACATCACGATTTTTAGGAAGGTTGCTACACCAAAGGTTAAAGATAATTTAATTATTTTGAGTAATGGCGGCAACATGTTGATTGTTTCATCCGCTTTTCGTGATCAAATTCCATTAATTTCTGATTTTCCTGCACATTAAATTAACACATAGCTTGTTTAAAAATGAAATATTATTTGTTTGCTTATAATTGTATTGAAACATATTCTTTATAAGATTTTGCAAACAGCAGAAAAAATAACTATCTATAACTAAAAGAAAAACTTTGTGTAAAAATATTAATGAAATCTTTGCATTCTTTCGATAACCTGAATTCTGGTTTTGGTAGCAAATTAAAATCCTAAAATGAATTTTTCTAATTTCTTATTTGACAATTCTCATTCTAACACTAGCATCCACACAGTCCCCTACGGCCATGGAGATTAAACTAGTATCTACATAACCCCCTACGATCATGAAGATTCAGTTAAAAATGAGAACAATGGCCTAAAATGAATTTATTTATCTACCTTGTCTTAAAAAAATGTCCACTCTAATGGATTACATTTTCTTGAAATCTATCATTCTGTTTCTTGGAAATGCTTAGCCTTTGAAACGTTTTTCGCCCTTATTCTGGAGCTTATCAGAAAGACAAAACCACTCATAAAGTTATTTTTTGGCTGTTTCCAAATCCTAAGAATATGTTTCAATGCAATTATAAGCAAACAAACAATAATTCATTTTTAACCATGCCTAGAGTATACAGGCTCCAATACTAGTTAGCTAATAGATAGGTGAGGTTGTTCTTATCAGTCAATGTCAAATATAATTATTTCACACTTATTCATAGAAATTGTCTTGGTTTTGCATGAAGCATCTTTATGAGTGGCTTTATGTCTTTCTGATGAGCTCCAGAATAAGGACGAAACACGTTTCAAAGGCTAAGCATTTCCAAGAAACAGAATGATAGATTTCAAGAAAATATAATCCATTAGAGTGGGCATTTTTTTTAAGACAAGGTAGATAAACAAATTCATTTTAGGCCTTTGTTCTCATCTTTAATTGAATCTTCATGATCGTACGGGGTTATGTAGATATCAGTTTAATCTTCATGGCCGTAGGGGACTGTGGGGATGCTAGTGTTTGAATGAGAATTGTCAAATAAAAAATTAGACAAATTCATTTTAGGATTTTAATTTGCTACCAAAACCAGAATTCAGGTTATCGAAAGAATGCAAAGATTTCGTTAATATTTTTATACAAAGTTTTTCTTTTAGTTATAGATAGTTGTTTTTTCCGCTGTTTGCAAAATCCTATAAGGAATATGTTTCAACAACATATAGCTTATCCAGTGCCAGTTTGAAATTCATAAAAAAAAGACCGACAAAGGAAAAGTTCATAATCATAACATAACACCAGTTATGCCATAAGCGCCGACGAACAATTTTTTAGAACCTCTTTTTATTTACAGTGGAGTAAAACTAAAATTTCTAGGGAACTGCCCTTCTATAGCAATTTTTTGCTGGAACTTGTTAAAAACACGTTAAGAAGTGTAGTGAAAAAATTTTGGATTAAATCCTGTGGCGGAACGCTTTTGTTTAAACAAAAGAATGTTCATAATCCTTATTTTTCGCACTTTCTTTCAGATATCTCTGGATGTATAACCCGTATCGCAATAAAAAAAGGGGAAACACAAATAGTCACGATGAAATTACGAAGAAAACTGGATTTGTCCGAAACTTTTTGGTCAATATGCCGAGTCGCGAACCGTGAAGACATTTTAGGTAGGCCATTTTAAAACAATTGATGATAATTTGAACAACAATGCACATATTCTAACGACACTTTAAAAAAATTTACCCCTTGTGGAGTTAAACCATAAAGTCAAGTTTCAAGTTAATGTGTTTACAACTCCTAAAAAACAATTGCAAAGTCGAAAATCGAACCGTCCCCCTGTAGCCCAAACTGATTGGACCAATATAGGATTCACATATTGGGCCAATATACCGAACGTCAGATTTTTGCAGTAAATGTCCAATATTGCAATCACATATTGGTGACCTATTGGACACCAATATTGGTGTTATATATGATAGAATAGAATAACAAGGTGCCATATTGGATATCAATATTGGCATTATATTGGTTACCAGTATTGGTAGCATATTGGATACCAGCATTGGCGCCCCATTGCTACACAATATTTAAAATATATAGAGTGTGCCGTAATTCCCACATTTCCCTTTCGACACTGATGCTACATGCAAAAATAATAAGAAAATTTCCTGTGTCTGGAAATGTTTCCTAAGGAAGTTACAACCCTCAGAGGATGGCGCCTAAGTATAGGTTTTTACTGCTTTTATTGACATGAATTTTTGAGACTTGGTTCACTATTTTGCATTATTAAGGCTTATTTCTGCACACTACTAATTAAACCTAACTTTATTCATAGGCGGAGAAACGAGGGATAGTCAATCTTTGTCTCATTTCTTTAGAACACTCATTACCAAGGGAATCATCAATATTTACTACTTTCCCTTGTAAACGGAAAGTCATACATCTAATTATATAGATAACCTTCTTTATGTATTATCCTGGGAATCATAATTAAGTCTTAAACAATTAAAAATGTAAACCTGAAAACAGGATAAATATCCCTCGTTTCTCCTCCTATGAATAAAATACATTTTGGTTGATATTGTTCAAGAACCTTTATAATGTAAAATCGAGTTTCATAAAGTTAGGTGCCATCCTCAGAAAGACTGTTCCATTAATAAGCATTTTCGAACACATCCCTCTGGAATGGCTTATGAAATTTCTATAAAATTCTTTGTACAGTGGAGCCTAGTTGGGCGGTAGTTCCATATTAATTTTAAAAAAATCTAAAAACATTTTTTCGATTCGAGAATTTGAATTTCGTTGGAATTACGTTCAAGTTGGTAGTTAAGAATATTCAGAGCAGCTGACTAAAGTTAAAAATTTCAAATGTCAAGCCCAGAATAGTTGCCATAGTTCCAACATTTTGAACATTGTTAAAAGTGATCGAATTTTTGCCCCTCTAATAAAAGTTAAATGATATAGTACAAAATATTTATTTTGGTCCTAAAATGACTGTAAAAAATACTTATTTAGCGGAAAGCAGTCGGGAACATTTTCGAAATGT